>OY728135.1:1618268500-1623268500 GCA_963277665.1 Viscum album | reverse complement strand
AATGATGATTAATTTTTACAAAAAAATAATAACATCCTAGAATATATAATATTTTTTTATCTTTCATTTCTCTTGGTTAAATTAAGGGGAAGAGAGTATAAAAAAATAAAATCAATTGAAAATAGAAAACAAGAATTTCATTATTTTACTATTTTACAAGAAGATAAGAAATAGTGATGATTACATGAATATATACAGAAATATGTTCATATGAGTTTGATATAATTGGATTATGTTACACCACATCATATTTATGAAATAATAATTCAACTATTCACCTCAGTTTGAAAATTATCATATTTTACTATTCAAATTTTTTTTAGTATTTTAGAAAAATCACAAAAAAAACCCTACCATTTTTTAACATTTATAATTGAAAAATGAACACCATTTTTTGAAAACATGTTTATAAATATGATTAATTTAATTTTTAATTAAATTCATAATTTATTCTAAAAAGCAATAATCGTAAAAATATAACTCATTTTTTATCACCCGGAAAAATTAATCAAGATATCATTAACTTATAACATGAAGAAAATAAAATGATAATATGATTTACTATTCAAAACGATTATATTAATATCCATATTACTATTCATAATGTATGTTGAAATTCACCAAAAATGAGGTTGGTTCAATCAAACTCCAAATAACTTACTGATCTCAACCACATATGTCCATTTTTGACATTCAAATCATAAAAGCAGAAAAATTTTGGTTAATGGATAGTTAATAACTATCTCCTTAATAAAAAATGATTTTTCATAGATTATTTCTGTTTCATAAATTTCATTAAATTTATTTATAAATACTTTGTGTGATACATAAATTTTAAAATTTTCTAAAAGATCGTGATCTAATACACTTGAAAGAAGGTCCATGAATTTTAAAAATGCAATTTTCGTTAATACAAACTACATTATGTTGTTCTAAATCATCACATAAAAAAATATGAATACCAATATAATTTAATCTCTTCAAACATGTTGATAACAATAATTTCTATACAGCCTTATTGAAAACATGCATGCTTCCTTATTCTTTATGTAAAATATTGGTTATTGGATATATTTTGTAAATTCAAAATTCAATAGACTCCATCAATGATAGAATAACCATTTTTAAGAAAAACAATTAATAATTTTCAAGGTGATCAGTAATATTAAATTCACATTATCCATATCAATCATCTCTTTATCCAAAAATCAGTGACTTGTCATTAAAAAAAATTATGGGTTTTATTTCCCTCAACAATGAGTTTTCCAAAAGGTTTGTTTATATAGTAAATCAATTTTCTTGGTTCAATTCATCATGTTCTATCAAATACACAATTAATTAGTATTAAATTACAATTATTATATATTTAATATTTCTTATGAGGAAAATATCATCAAAAATTACTTTAACATAATATTTCATGGATCTAAATACACAATCAGATTAATCACTCCACTTCAGATATATCAATATAATATGTTTGACCTTGACCTCTTATATTCTTCTATGGTATATTATCTAGACACTTGGGAAATTATTTTGAATTTTTCCACACATCCTTAAATTCATAGAATTGAACAACAATGATATGTTTCTTCCCATTCCATTCATGAGCCTGGTGACCCCTATCTGCGCACTTATAACAAACTCCCAATCCCTTAAAACAACTCTCAAGGTTCCCCTTTGCATAGATTTCAAAAGGTAGAAAATTATGTGTTTTTTATTATTCATTAATTCATTCCATTTATTATGGTTCTCATTTTTCCTCTTATTCCCTTGGTTTCTCTTGATTATGTATGATTTTGATAATTTTTTATTTATTTTAATGCTACATAATATTATTTCATCACATGATGAAAACGTTTAAGATAACAATTCCATTTAGAGACATAGAATAATCCCTTAAAACAGATTATCAAAATTTCTATATTTATTGTGTATTCAATCCGTATGACACCTATCCAGCCTTGTAATTTTTTTCATAATCTACTATAATTTCTTTTTCTTTTTTCTTTAGGTTTAGTAAATTTATCTTCATATCAATTTTTTTATCAAGATATAAATATTTATTGAAGAATTCCCGGATATTAGATTTTTATTCTATAATCTATATTTCTTCTTCCTCACTATTATTCTAGATAAATTCCCACCACTGGTCAGTATCGCCTTTGAGGTAATATAATGCAACTTTGGCCTTTTTTATTTCACCATATCACAAATCTGAAAATATATACTCCAAATACATAATTCATTAATGAGATACAACTAGATTAATATTCCCACAAAATTATAGGGGGCTTCTATCTCAAAAATATATCTTGTATAAGATAATTTCATTGTGCAGTAGGTTCCTCTATATGGGAAAGGTTCTTTTTTTTATAACCTAAAAAAGGTTCTATAATATAGGCAAAAAAATTTGTTCCAATACCAGTTGTATTGGTTTTTTCAGTTGGGAAATCACTTCATTTTCCATAGGTATTGATACAATCCTTCCTTTTAATGATACATTTACAAAAAATGATATATACTGGATTGTGTCATATCATTATGGAACATAATTTATAATCCTAAAACTTGTAAAATACATAACATAAGTTGAATGATTAATGTGTATATAATATCAAAATTTATTAAATGTTATATTTGGAATACTAATATCTAATTATCCTAAAATCATATAATAGGGTTACCTTCTTTAATCCATTTTTCACAAAATCTAATGTCTGTGGTTTCTAATAATCTTCCGCTGATACCAACTATAACGCCTCGACCCTAGAAGCTCATAGCATATACCTTAATTTATTATATTAGAACATATACAATGTATAAAATAATAAAATAAAAAAAATGTACTAGCTTTGTAAAATTATATTACATCTATTATACCCATATTACATCGGGAAAATTAAAAAATCATAGGAAAAAATAAAAACATAACATCCTTGATACCCATTCCATGAATTCATCTTAATATCCTTATTAAAGAAAAAAAAGGGTGAGATCAAATTCTCAGTAAGTGATTGGTATAGTGGATGAAATAATGAATCAATGATAATAATATACATATAGATAATGATAATTTAACACACATTACATTAAAATAATTTGGAAAGGCATAATCAATATGGAAAGGTAAATAACTGAAACCCATTGCATTTAATCATAAAAATGATAATGAGATGCATTCATATTTAATATCAAAACTGATATATCATGGTTAAAGTAAATAAATATCAAAAAATTTATAGAGTTTTATGATTAAATATTGGACTCCATGTCTTTGTCACAGGAAAAAACTATACTCTCTAGACCATTCGCAAGATGATTTAAAACTATAGGTAGAAACCTATTTAATTTTTCTATAAGATTTGTCTCATGATAAAATATTGATGCCTCAAAGGGATATATAACATCCCGGACCCACTAGTAACTAATATTTCAAATAAATTATTATATATAGAGTAATAAATTTAATTAACCAACAATATGCCTTATCATATATCTGTATTAACTAAATAATGCAGATTTATCAATATTTCCTCAAATAATCATATAACTATCAAAATAAACACTGTGTGTTAAAATTATATATATACTTAATGAAATAATAATCTCCATAACAAAAAAAGTTGGATATTTAATGTGATTTTAATTTCTATTAAAAATGATTATAATAATTTCATTATTTTAAGAGAAAGTTGAAAATTACAAAAGAAAGTGGGACTGAAAAGATAAATTTAACCACTTGGTAGTTTTTAATTAAAAATATATCAGATGAGATAAATTAATTCATTTAATATTATTAAATTAATTAAATTCATGATACAAAATTTCATTGGTAATTTTATATACAACACATGAGAAACAATTGGTGAATATGGCATGCATCTCGCAAAAATAAAAATGAGACAAGAGAACCCCTTACATTACACTCTCTTTTGGTTGAACTCCATATAACCTCCATTATGAAAGTTTAATGAATGTTATTATATTATAATAGAAACATATTTAAATTTATGATATCACATATAATATTATTATAATTTCTTAATAACCATTTTTTAATAATATTTTATTATTTTCACAACATCAGGGGACATTTCCCTATTTTTTAATTATGTTTTGACTCATTATTGTTTGTTCCTATTACATAGATCAATATTTAATCAAATAATGAATATATATAATGATTTAAATATCATATATGTTCATTATATATGTATTTAGAGTAATCCATTAAATTTTTATATATGCAATGAAAAACATTGTTCATGGAGATGGTAAGTCGTAAGTACACATGACAGTTATTTCCATTTTCTTATCAAAATAAAATAATGAGAACTAAATTATAATTATATGTATATTATAATTCCATTATTATATTTATTTCATATTTATTAGATATGTTTATTAAAACCTTCCTTAATAAATTCCTTATAATTTGTGAAAAAATTACATCACTTTGAAGAGGTGGTAGTCCAAAAGTCCATAAACAATGTTATCATATTCCCACAAATAGAATTGAATGAATTTATGTTTTATATAATAATTAAAGAAGATAAAATAAATCATTAATATAATATATATAATATATATAAAAACCTTTTTTCCAAAATTTAATTGGGGTAATGGAATAATGAACAACATCTGTTCGTTAGGCGGTAGTCCGCTATACACACAAATGATGATTGTGTATCTCATTTTATGGAAGTATCCATTGGTAAAGGACATTAAATTAATATAAAAAATTGTTAATATTTATTATATAGAATTAATTATGTAATTAGGATATAATAATAATTTATTTGGGGGATAATGAAATAAAACTAATTTTCACATTGATGAACATTACCTCTTTTTCGGGTAACTCCTTTTAATTTATACCAAATTCTTCCATGTATGGATTTATTTAAACATTTATGCTTCCTGTATGAGGGTAGGTATTTTGATAGCTTTATTGGGTCTGGTTTAGCAGAGTAAAAGGGATTTATTACTGTGATTAATTGAGGGGGTGAGTGCTCTTTTGTTGTGGGGGAGGAGTGGAATTCTTGAAAATATAAAAAGGTAAACACTATTGAGAGTTATCTCTTACATAATGTACCTAAAATAATTACCCAAATTATATATTTATGATTATTGGGTCTAAATATATCAATGAAATGGGTTTGTAATAAATTTATAGCTCAATTTTCCTACTTATTATTAATGTTTAACCACTAAGTAAACTCATTTTCATCATAATCACAGTAATTAACTTTAATTTTTTTTCAAATAAATCTATAACAAATTTGAGTTTACATTATTATAAATTATAAATAATTATTATTAAAAATATTGATTCTATTTTTCAATGTTTCAATAAAATAGTTAGAAAAAATTAATCTAAAATTAATCATAGAGATGGGACAAGAATGTTGGTTATTAATGTGAAAATACATAAAATTTCACTAATTTTATAAATCTAAATTCAATATAAAAATTAATCCTATGAAATAAATTCAATTGTTATATTTAAAAAAGATCTTGTAAATATTTATAACTAGTTAAAAATATAATTATCCTAATAAATTATTTTTATCGATTTTGATTGAAAAATAAATATTTTAAATATTCATCAAAAAATAATAATTCACAATAATATAAATAACGTTAACCATAATATAATTTTGATATTTTGTTTAAAAAATTTATTATATGTTTTCGTATAATGTTTATAAAATTTCCACAATTTAGTTTTAAAATTGGTATTCCATCAACATGCGAAAATAGTGCATTAAGAAAATATATCTTTTTATGAATAAATTAGGATTTCTTTATTATGATATGAATTTAAAGAATATTGGATGAATGTAAAAAATAATTAATTTAATATATAAAATATAATTTTCATTAATAATATCAACTAATATTATGTTATATAATTTATAAATATAAAACAAAATTTTAAAAAATTATTTTTATTGAAAAAATTCCATAATATTCAATAGAATTTTTTATAAATTTATAATTAGTTTTTCACCGATTAATTATATTATAATATGTATATAATATTTTATAAATTTATTTAGTCCTTATCATACATTTCATTTTAACTACTAGTTGATAAATATCATGTGAAATAATATTATTAATAGTATATTGTAGTTTAGTAAAACTCGATCTTGCGTGTAATAAAAACTATTGAAGGAAATAAGTGTTGTGTGTTACTCATGACAACATAGTGTTATGTGTACTAGATGTTAATAAATTTTTTCTCATTGGGAATGATTAAGATTTTTTTGTATATAATGCATGCTATAATAAAAATAAAATTTTTCTAAATTGAAAATATTGTAATGTCTTGGGGTATTACAATATTTCAACTGAAACATATATATTTAAAAAAATAAGGTGATAATGGTGAAAAATACCTCCAAAAATATGATTCAATATGTGATTTTGTGACCTTATCAATTAGTTTTATCATCAATTAACTTGTTTTACCATTTTACCATGTCGACATCATTTTTTCAATGGTTTGGGTTCATAATGACAAAATGAAATTTTATTGATAAATAAATTTTAAAAAATATATAAAATATATTAAATCCATTCATAATTAATCTATTTATATAATTTTTTTAATTTTTTTTATTATAATAAAAAATAAAGAAATGAAAAATAGTTTTTCCGAAGGATGTGTTTTTGGCCTAAAAATGAACTTATACAAAAATAAAAGAAGATATTTATTCATATGGAACTAATTAAAGTATAAAAATCAAATTCAGCTTATGTCACATTTACACGAAAATCCTACAAATAATTTTATTTTGAAATTACTCGATTTAAAAAAATTATAGTTTTTTAATAAAAATTAGTTTTCCCAAAACACCCAAAAATCATTCATTTTAAAAAAGTCCAAAAAATTCTCCCTATTTTAAATATAATATTACAAATATTAAAAAATAATTCCATTTTATCAAATTAAATCCCCAAATATTAGAAATTCTAAAAAAATGAAATTCATTGAAAATAATTTGTTTAGTAAAAAATATTTCTTTCTTGACATAAAAATGTTTAAAATCATCATAGAGAAATTGAACAAAGAAAAATAATTATGTATATTACTAGGAAATCAAATTGATTTATTATTAACATTACATGGGATGTTATAAGTATTATTATCCTACACTATAGTGAAAGAAAGATAAAAAAACATGTATCAATAATGTCAATTAATATTCTACAATCATATTCATGTTCCTTAAAAGTTACATATGGTTTTAAATTTTATTATTATCCTCAATACCGTTCAACATATCTATCTAATTATCATTGTAAATTTTTATTATATATCCCTATGTTTCAACAAAATTTAAAAATTAACAATCAATATTTTAATAGAGCTTTACAAATCAGAGTGTATGTCCATAATTGAGACATAATGTTTGGTTAAAATCAGATATGGAAAACATGGGATCAAATATAAAAATCAATCACTTAATATCTAAAAATATGTCTATAAAATTCATAAATATCATAAAATCATTGTGTTGAAATGATATATATCATTACATGTTTATTGTAGCTATACATTTCACCAAAATACTAGGAAGATATTGTAGTGAAACAAAAAAATATTGTATCATGATAATTTCAAAAATAATCTCATTGTGACATCAAAATTCAATAGCATATATATCTTTCAATGAAATTTTTCTTTGTATATTAATATGTCAAATCTTGGTGTTATTTCGAACCCATAGTGAAATCAGGTACACCCATCCTTAACTCCTTCAGCCTAAAAAATCATGTATATATGATAGTGTATCACATGAATATGAGTTATTAATTAATATATCAATATGTTAACATAAAATAACCAATAGGAATTGTGGAATTATTTCAATCTATGTAAAAAAATAACCCTTCAATCAAAAAATTACTGTCTCATGGAAAAAAATTATATAATGATTTTTTGATACTCAAGAAATATTTTCTACATTTTCATTATCTTTGATCTTATAAATTTCTTAATTATTCAATATAATATTGATAAAAAATAAAACACGATAAAAACATTAATCTCATGAATTAATTGACTCATGAAACTAGTCATGGTATTCATATGATGTGGGTGTTTTTTTAAACCCCACAATATTGTATAAGATCATGTTTTGAGATTTATCTAACCATTAGTGTAAAAATAAATAATATATTGACCAATTCCCAATCAGGGCCATCATTATTCACCATTTTATAATTCAATTCATTAGATATATTTAATATCCCAATTTTTAAGTATTACTAATTTGGTATTAACTTTTGATATCAAATAAAAAAAATTTCGACCGACATATGCTTGGCCCCTATAAGGAAATACTTTTTCTCACACATTATGAAGTACCATATTATCCCTTACATTTCTATAATATCTCCCAAAAATATTCTCACCATTTTCTAATAAAATTTATTGCAATATGATAGGTAAAATAAAGTAGTGAACCCATAGTTGTTTTTAGAGATATTTCACTCTCGTCAATAGTCTGAAGTAATTTACAGAATGATGATTCAATTTCTTCACCTAGATGACTTATACATTATCATTCATTAAAATTCACTACATATTGAGATGATCACATCCCACATTATCTATAATGAAGTGATACTTGAAAAAATATTATTCAGCCTCCAATGCTGTATCAAATACTTTAGTAACTTCATTGAACAATGTTTTTTACACCCAATAATCAATGGATATGTAAATGACACCCTCATGAATTCATGTTGTGACCTCATCGATGTCATTTGAGGTGTGTGTTATGATTGTGTAATATAATGAACTTCCATTATACATAAATTTTATGAATTTTACTTCTTGGAGTGTAAATAAATTCGTATTCCTCTAATAAAGAATAATCCTCTCAAAGTAAATTTTTTATCTCTCATTAGACCTACCCAATCAATATTACAAAAAATAATAATTTTATAACAAAAAATATTTATCATACCTCAATACAAAATGACAAGTTGAAATAACTCAAGATCATTTCTTATTATATAATATTCCACCACTTTAGGTTTTTTTTGAATCAAGAAAAATATGTATCATTAAACCTAATGTATGGTATTATTGTTATCTAGTAGAGTAGACTTTCAAAAATCCTTTATAACACCTATTAATCTAGACTTCATCCTCCATCACTAAAATAAAAAATAGTACCATGTATATTAGGAAAGTATGCTTCTCATTTGTATTCCACTATAAAACATTTTAACAACATATGAACATAGATTTCTTAGGGGTGAAATATGTTATAGAAGAATTTATTGTTTGAAAACAAAAAAATATTATAATCTCACTAAACATTATCCATTAAAAAATATCCATTTTGGTTTAAAAGTGTCAAAATTATTCATCTAATTTTCCCAAAAAATATTTATTGAAAAAGGATACCATAAGAAGTGAGTCGGTGCTGTCACTATTAATATTGAAATTTTTATCCACCCTAACATTCTTGAAATTCATAAACATCAATATATCAATAAACATAGAATTTATTTCTCATGGAACAATTTTAAGACCATAAATAAATATTTCCAGGTTATATATTTGAGACCAATTATTCTTAAGAATAAATATCATATTTCATTAATGTAAAATTCATCAACCAGTTTTTATTTCAAAAATGACGACTTTTTATCATTTATATATATAATTATATCTTTGAAAACATATCAGAAGAAAAATATAAATCATTTAATTCATTGAGACCAAATACAAAAGTCTCATCAATGTATATACCATAAATTTTTTATTATAATTTTATAATAAGTTGATCCTTTTTCTTTATTACATATCCATTTTTATTTCATTTATTATTTATAACCATAGTTTTACTAATCATAATATTAAATGTTAGAGGATACATAAATTTTAATGGTCCATTCTTTTAAATCTAATTTAACTTCTATTTAATACTTAATACATAATCATTAAATTATAAGTCTTATTTAACACTATTTGGTTTAACCTTTGATATAATTATACTTTGATTTTATGTCCATAAAAATCATTCATGTTTAGAATCACCTATTTTTAAATCCAATATTTTTTTCAACTCTAAATGTTATCAATGTTTTAAAAATATATATCCCCCACATTTCATGCATTTTTTATCACGAAAAAAATCACATTTAAAATTGTAAATTTTCAATGATATTATACCAAACGTTTTCCAACCCTATTGTTCATAGTCTTTTCTATAAAATTCTACAATATTACCATTAACTAGAAATTATGTTCATGTTTTAATGTGATCCATAATAATAATCATATTATAAATACTTGTTGTCTTCTCTATATTATTGTAGTAAAATACCAATATTCTTCACCTAATTGTATATCTACATCTAGAAAAACATTGTTCAAAATAATATTACATCATAATATATTAATATTCATTATATAACATTATGATCCGTACTAGAAACATATAGTATTGGTGTATTTGGAAACATGGATACATTATAAATTTATTCAAAAAAGATCGACGTTTTCTTACAATTAGTTTTTCATTACTATCACCAATCATAAAAAATAATTCTTAATAACTTTATTCATATTATAAGGGAAATAAAATATAATAAATGGGGTGATGAGATATACAGTAACAGTAAAAAATGGATATATCAATGATCACATAAACATAAAAAGAGCATTTTGGTATACAAATATGAGCATAACATTTTAAAACCGTACCCTATATATCAAAGATAATAATCATGGTTCATTAAATAAATAATGGTATTTACTATTATACAAATGAAAAAATGAATAAAATAAAATGATCTATGATAGAATAACATTGGTATAAGAGATAAGTTTTTTTCAGACACATAAGCATTGAAAATATTTTCCTGAATAGTTAATCCTCAATTTCAAGACTTTCATTATAGATTGGGTTCACTCTAAAAACTATCATTTTGAGTTGGTTTCACTACCTTATATATATACAAGGATCACTCCCAAGAAAATTATAGTTTATAGACTCCCTTACTAAACTATTATCACTCAATATTCCATCACTTATTATCTCATGAGATATCAATCTTTACCCAAGGAACTGGAGAAATATATAATTCTGACCCCTGTGATCACATAACTATAATCTTATATATTTATTCTAAAAGAACATTAAATACTCTTCACAACATAATATGTTGGCAGAAAATAGGTATCATAAACATTTCACCATAGCATAAACCTTATAAAAATGGTTTTCTAGAATATTTCAACATTTCATTACAATATATACCATTGAAGAGAAAATAGTTTCATAAAATTCTATAGATAATAATCATAAAAAATAAATAGAATAAAAAATAAAATCATCAATGGATCATAAATCTGTTGATACTTAAGTAACATAAAATTATGTCATCATGGATGAAAATTTCTTCCAAAATATCACTTTGATCATTTCATTAAGAAAATAACATTTTCACTATGAAAAAACATATTTAAAATATAAAAGTTTCCTAAATATTATTTTCTTTGAATAAAACCATTTAATCATCTAAAAAATCATCAAAACATTTATTTTTTATGGATGTTGAATATTTTTTTTTCATTTTGTATGACATAGAAGAAGATATTCCCTTTAAACCTCCTAAAAATTCAAAAAGCACATCATTAGAAAATAAAAAATAAAATTTTTCAATTAAATTATGCATAATAATGAATTTTAAAAATAATAGTATAATATTAAAAACATTTTTCTAAAAGCTAATAAAACATGGTTATTGAATAATTTTTTACTAAATGGACAAATAAATTTGGATTTTCCAAAAAATATTTTTTCAGTCTATTAAGTTATTAAATAGAGAAAGAATAAATTAAAAAATAAATTATATAGGAATAAATATAGAATAATTAAATTAATGAGTTTATTGAGGGGTAGATCATGAAATTTCCTTATAAAAAACATAGTCATAAACAATCCCGATCAGCAATGTGATTGTTACATAAAACCTTTACCACTTTGGTATGATTTGAATCCTCAACCCCAAGAATGAGTATTATCAAAATAAACATTAAATATCATTATATTAAGTATATTAATGACATAAAATGTAAATGTTTTTGTATGAACACCTCATAAAACAGTATAGGTTCATTATGTAACATATATCTCAAAGAATAAAATTTTTGATGATAAACCCTTAGATAGAAATACAATTAAATTGAAATCACACTGATTTCCTATATAATAAATTTAAATTTATTAAAATTATGCAATATAAAAATTTACATAATGTAAGTAACATATATTTTACACATATAATATTTTGACACCCATTTATAAAAAACTAATATTAAATTCTTATTTCCTTGGAATAAAAGTTTCATTTTTATGGGAGTTTTTTTCGGTGCTTACGATCATTTTAATTTATTCATATTTGAATAATATTCATAATTTTAATAATTATATAAATATAATATATATATATATATATATTCATTATATATAAATATATATATATATTTATCCATAATGGATATATATAGAAAACAAATTACACCATTCATGGAGAATGTTGGAAGTATTTATGCGTGAATGTTGTTTTAACTTGTTGATGGATGGAAAAAGAAAGTAAAATGTTATTTTTTTACTTCCTAAAATAATAATTATTACTTAAATATAATTTATTTCAAATAAATATATATTCATTACTATGTATTAAAATAGTAAATGAAAAACAAATCACATCGTTTCATGGAGGTGGTTGTCCACACATACATGTGACAAAAAATTTCATTTTCCAACCTATATAAATGTAAGAAGGTATATATGATATAACAATTACAGAATATAAATATGTATTAAATATCATATATACACATTAAACCCATTGTAACACCCTTCCATTAAATTCAATGAGGGAAAAATAATTGCACCAACGAGTGGAGGTGGTAGTCCAGATGTACATATGAATGATACATTGACATCCCATTTGATGGGAAATAAGATTGATGATGATAGTTACGTAGTCATAATAACACATTATTATATTTAGGATAATTAATTTACAATTTTATGAGGAATACTGCAGATTTATATAAGTTATGATAAGATGTAAATTGAATTAGTTCAGGTAAGATGATTATCTCTTCTTTTAGAGTTCTCCTTTAGTTACTTTCTTAAGAACCCTTGGAATGATCTGTTAAGAATACCATAGCCTATAAATTATAAATATAAATTTTTAAAAGATAATTGGGAAATAATTTTTCATTCTACATTGGAAAAACGGGTGTAACAAAATATACTAGGGGTATCCATTTATACGGGCGGGAAATGACACGATGCGAATTACAAACAAAATATAAAATATAATTAAGTAATTATTATAAAAAATTATACCCAAATGACTTGTATTAAATAAAAAATAATATGAGGTATTAATATCACCATTAAGTTTAATATATAGTGGTTTTGTTCGAACATTATATGTCATGTTTTGATTTTACCACATAGTTATTAAATTTTAATCTTAATCGCGGTGATAACTTTTTAAATGTTAAAGAGTTCAGATTTTACTTATAAGTTAAAATTTTTAATTGAAATAAATATTTTATGTATTTTTTAAACCTTTATAATCATAATTATCATCTATAATGATTTTTAGGATTTATAAACTATTTATTAAATTATTTTTATCATAAATTTATGTTAATGTAAATTTATGAATTATTTGCATAATTTTAATATAAAAACAATATGACAACAACATGTTTTAGAATCCAAACCTCTCACATATTTATAATATTTTATATTAATTTAAAAGATTCAGGTAACATAAAAAATCATCTAAATTGTATTACTCTAAATATTTTAAAAATAGATTATTTTATTTTTCTATTAATTGAAAAAATATTGTGTTTGTGTTACATAATTATTTATGGTAATTATTCGATCAGTAAGAATTAGAAATAAATTTTCATATAAAGAATTTAATTCATCATTAATATATATATTTAAAAGAAAACTTGTCCTCTTTTTGTGATTATAATTAAAATTTAGAGTTATTAATGTTCAGAGTGTGATATTTTGTATTTATCCTTTTCATAAAATAATATAATGGTAATAATAAAATAAATATTCAAAAATGTGGCCATATATTCTATAAATGGATATAAATATCTATAATACGTCAATATAATTTTATAAATTAATGTTTTTGGTTTATTTGGAGACCTTCTCTCATGGTTTTAACTGTATTTTACACATTTCACCCTTAAAGTAATTATAAATATTTATCCCGATTACAATTTATAATTTACAAAAAATAAGATATTTAAAAAAATTAACCTATTAGTTACAAATATGGTATTAATTTTATTATATTTAATATATATATGTGGTATAAATCAATTTAAGATAAAAATACAAAACACGACAACTTTTAAAAAAATACATTTTTATGTCTAAAAATGTTTCAATACGAAATTCAACCATAAAAGTGATTAATGTAAAGTTAATTGGATTATAAATGAAATTAGTGAACTAATTTTACCTTTATACAATTTTAACACATATTTTATCTTTGTTCTTTCTTGAAACAAAAATAAGGTTTTAAATAAAAATAAATCTTTTTAACTATTTATTGGAAAATCATTCTTCTCTGTTGAATGCGTAAAATTCACCTAAATATAATTTTGATATTTTATTTTAAAAGGAAATAAAATTTTATAAAATTCACTTTCTAAACATTAATTAATTTAAATATTATGTTTACTCTAAAAATGATCAAAATTATTTGTGAATAAAACAATTTTTTAAGCATAAAATTATTTTACAAAAAATTGAATTTTTATTTAATAAGAATTTAAAAATACATTTCAATTGATTCGGAAATTTTTATATATTAATTTCTATTCCTTTTCATACATTCTAATTCAATTTAAATTTTTTTATATTCATATTTAAATAATAATTTTCCGTGGCTTGTATAAGCTTGGTGTTTTCTGTAGTATATTTTATCCAAAAAAATGCTATTGATTTGAATTTTGTTGTATCACATTATCCCATCCATAAATAAATTGAATCCTCATATTTTTCACTTTTTTATGGTAATTTGCAGCATGATATATTAAAATTACACTATTTAAACCCCACATTGTAAAAAAGGGTTAATAAAAATTCCTATTGATAATGGGGGAAATGAAATATGAATGTCTTATAGAATAATAATAACTAATGAAAATTTGTGGGATGTAAAATTATGGGCATGGATGGAAATTTAATTTCGAAATAATTTGGTATGTTGAATAATTTAATGATTGGGAAAATTTTAATGACCACAAAACCATAAATCAATAAGGTGTAAAAAACAACATTGGTTCATCATAAAAAAATGCAGTAGAAAAATATTTTTATTTCAATGTAATTTTCCTTGGTTTAAAAATTTCTTTAACATATATAATAAAAACAACAAAAATTTACTAACATGAAATATATAATTTTATCAATTAGTCAATTTCAACTATAAACTCATCTTTTTATCTAAATGACAAGTATTAAAGATGAGTTTTTCATGCATTAGAAAAAAAAATATATTGTCCACAAAATGAAACTATGACATTCATCATGACATTATATATTAAAAGAAAAATATTTTAAACAAGGTAAGATAATATCCATAGTTTATAAACCTTTCTATTTAACTTAATAGCATACACAATAAGAAAAAGGTTCCACTTGGATCATTTTAAAAATAACCCTACATCCCAAAAGACCTAAATAACCACTACATTAAATAATATTTTAATCTAAAAAGTGATCTCATAAAATTCATCTTATATCCCCAAAAAAATTAAATTCCTTCATGGAAAATAATAATTCATTTTGAATCACTTGTTTCTTATGAAATATTATGAGCTCGCCCTTGTTTTGAGTTTATACAGAACTACATTTTAAATTTTGGGAGTCAGCTGGATTTTTCCAATGAAATATTAGGAAAGTTATTGGCCGAGATAATGGGATTTTAGGCTCATCAGACCAAATCATGGAGTTTAATGTCATGTGTGAGGACATCTAGAAGAATGATTCTTAGAAAATGGATTGTGTGGCACATTTTTTGATGTTTCCTGAGGAAACTGTAAGTGATATAACCTCCCATGGTGAATGTGACCCTGTAGAGAATATAAACAATACATAATTAGGGTGAATTTTTGGTTCTAGGTTTGAACCATAATGAGGCTTCTATGTATCCCATTTGGATGTGAATTAAATACTATATTGTTATAAATAGTTAGGATTACACTGAGTAGAAATCCTATATCTTAGGTATGTGGAAGATCTAAAAAATGGTTCATATGTCAGGATAGTTATATTATCATGTGGATGTTAGGATTTTCATTATCCTCTTCACTTTCATGAGCATTAATTGATTTCAAAAACAAGAAAATGTTAAAAATCAGAATAACCACCCAATCTATTTCATATTTTTTGGGATGAGGGTGGGGCTATGTGAAAGATAATTGGATCTGGAACCAATATCCCCTTTTTTTATTACCATGGTTAGGAAATATGCACATATATATACATATATATTTCCCCCAAGAAAGACTAGGAGATTACACAAGGAGGTATTTTTTATCCATAATTTCAGAGAAGAGGATAGATGGAACCATTAATATCCCTCATAAAAGAGAAAGGGTAGTGGTCCCCACACTATTGGAAAAGGGGAGTACCCCATATCTTCCACCATAGTTGGGGTCCTCATTATTAAGGGGATATAATCTTGAAAACATCTTAAAGACCTAATTCATTATGTTGGACAAATGAAGAAAAAATCTTTCAAAAATAATGAACAATTGAATGGGAGAAAATATATTGTTTCTTTTTACATGATTTTAAAAATATTGAGGCCCTCAAAGAGGTATTATCTTAATAATTCACAAAGGGGGAATTTATAGCCTAGCGATTCATGAGAGAGGTTGATAGAGAGATATGTTTAGATATTTCACAGATGGAAAGAAGTATATCTTAATACTACTTGGAAAAATGGTACTAATACAAGAAGACACCATACTAAATATTATTTACTATTTGTGACAGTGGTCTACATAGACTCTATACACATATGGTTAACAGGATGGTGGTCTGTAAAGGGTTTTTCTATGTGGATAGTCACTCAAAAAATGGTTTTCTATGTATAATCCCTTCATGGGTGGTTGAGTTAGTTTCCATCCTTTATGATATGTGGTATGTAATTACCTACTTGAATAATCTTCTTGAGTTTTTCATCTCCTTTTTCATATCTTTTTTCTTTTATCTACTAATTTTCCCCATGTGTGTGTTTTTATAGAGGTATAGCTTTAACCATTATTCTATGTTTTCTGTAATTAATAAAAACCACTAATAATGTGGTATTTTTGTTTCTAGGTGGCCCAAAGATAACTCCTCACCCCAAAAATTGAAAATTAGTTTTCATAAGACCATAAAATTAAACATCACCCAACAAACAAAATCTCATTTTTAGGGGCTAAGAAGGCGATGCCTCACCCCAAAAATGAGATTTCATAAAGGGGGAGGTGATTCACTACTCCAAAATTGATATTTAATTTTCTGTGAACAATATAAGAGTGCTATATGGGTGCACTATAAAAATTATAGACTCACATAGTGGTCATTCTATGTAGAAGATGCGGTTAATTTACAGCCTTGGGTCTTCACCCTTTTCATCATCATGATGTTTCATTAATTATTTTACTCTAAACTATCTAAACATATAAAATTCTTCTAATCAACCCTGATAATTTTTCTAAACCCAAAAAATATCCCCCATTGGAATTGGGTCCAATCGGTATGAAGATGAGTAAATTTGGAGGATGAATCAGGTCTAGTAGAATGATTTTACGGGATCATATATAATCAAAGAAGAGACCATGACTATAATAGGTGTCATAAATGACTAATTGTTTACACTATGAATCATGTTATTTATAGTATAGTTTGATATTGATTATATGTAATCCTTCTTTATATTTCATTTCCATATTTTCATATAATATTCCGAATATAGAAGGATCTCATCCATGAACTAGTATCTTTCTCAAAGATGTTTAATTTTCTTCACAGAAGGATGGTCTTCACATAGAGATATAAAACTTCATGTGAAAAATTCAGTTACTTTTCACATAGAATGCTATTTTGGTTGTATACAAATGCTATGTGGGGCTTTTCACTTTGACAAATCTGATATATTTTGTTTATTATGGTTTATATATGGATAAAATGGATACTATAAAATAAACTTTGTCTAGTTTGATTACCACTTCAATGATTAAGGTAGAGAGGATAATTTATATTCTCAATAACATTATAACTGATCCCCAATATCTTTTTACTCCACAAGAGGGTATTCTCAAGATTATAATTTCACTGGAGCCTTTGGATTGTCCATTTTTTCAATAAATTACATTATATAAATTTGGGCTTCAAGATGAAACATCAATTCCACTCACTGATCAAAACCTACACCTACTTGGTTGGAGGTTTCCTCTAATATTTTTCATGTGAACAATTACATCTCAAGACAACTATTTATGAATCAATTCAAGATAAGGTTTTCACTCTATATATATCACTTTGGACTCCAATTAATCGTCAAAATCATGAAGTAACCTTGATTTATTCTATTTCAGACTATCCATCCATTTTTAACCTCTCTCAAGGAAATTCCTTTAGAGGGTGGATCTCCAAGATGGACTTTTTGTGTGGATGGAGTTTTCCATATAAATTGTCTAAGTCATTCGTGGTGTGTTAACATTTCATGAGACTTTCTAAATGGTTAGAGGTTGTTAGATTGTACCTTGCATTATGGATTTCCTCGTTTTACAATATAAAATCTAATGGAGATGTATCCTAAATTAATTGGTTAATTATGTTTGAGAACTAACACCTTACACTTAAAAATGGAATATTTATGATCATCTTTTGGGATATCTATATATTAGGAGGAATTATCATTCATGGTAATATGTATGATTACATCCTGCATGCATATTACATAAGGGAGAACACCAAACATGATTCTTCATTAGAGGGAGTCTTAATGATCACATAAGGATAATCATTGGGTCATCCAATTCAAATATGTTCACTTATTCTATTAAGTGATGGGATAAATCTATTTCTAAAAGCTAGTGGTTCATGTAAAATGATTTGGTGAACAATGACTAATCTGGCGCAATAAACATGATGTGTTACAATTTTTTACTGGGAAACTATTGAGGTATGCCAATATAATAAATGTAGATTTATGATCTGACTAGAAATATCTCCAGTCATAGAGTTGGTGTGATTTTTTTAAAAAATTTGGAGTGGGTGGATCTTTCAATCTTGTGAATCATATATTGATGTCGGGGTCTTTACCTTGATGATGAAAGCCATGTTGGTGAAAGGAAAACCTATTAACCTAATTTTACCAACCCTTACTCATATTTATGTGTTCATGGGTCATATAAAAGAGAAAATATCATTGAATCATCTTAGAGAACCCTTGTAATTTTTAAATGGATGGATAGAAACAAAATCATTAATATGGATATCAATATACCACAATGGTCCCTCATTCAATTGTTCTTCCCATGCGGCTCAACATTGCTATCATTTAATTTAAATCTAAGGGAATCGATAGTGATATTGATTTATTAAACTATCTCAACCAATTTTTGTTGATTCATTATTCACCAGCTAATTGAGTGTCGTTATATAATGGTGGAGGAACTTGAGACCAATTATCATACATCATCTCATTGCAATATGGGATTCTTATTTCTCATATAGAATGGGTTACCATTTATGAGTAATATAAAACCTATAGGTTCACATTCTAATTTTTATGTTCTCAAAAAGTTTCGTCCATACCCCTCTTCTTGACTAAAAGTGATTCACACTGAGTCATACTTTAAAAATTTTGGTTTATAGAGATCCCTGAGGAGTCTATCAGAAAAATTCCATGACCTTATAGGAAATATAAAGTTGACTGGTCATAAGGTTATAGAAAAATGTGGGTGGAATACTACCTAGATGTGATATAAGGAAAATCATTATGATCGGTGCATAAATTTTTGGATTCTATGATTTCATTGGTTGTCAATCATTCATAACCATTTTTTAGGGAGAAAGTCGCATTCCATGACATTCTTGAGAACTTAGTGGGAGTTTTCCTTCATATCCCTTTTTTTGTAAGTGGTGAATACCCATAATTTTTTACTTATAATATTGGTTATTAACATTTAAATTTATCCAATTGAAACATTTTCAAACATTCGATTAATAAAAATCAAACATATTTGCTCAATCCTTGAAATAAAATAGGAGGTAATGATAGTGGAATCTCCCCAAACTGTGTCGTAACATGAAGAAAGATTGAATACAGTGAACGAAATCCTAGATTATATACCCATAGTAGTGGGGGAATATAGTTTTGATCCTAGTTATACTGTTGAACATCATTCCATTTGAAAATGGGCTTGAAATCATGTTTACATTGTTATCATGAAGACTCCTTTAGAAATGGTTGTTGATAAATTGGATAGAGTTCATCAAAAAATCCTTTAAATATGCATAGATTGGTTCAATTAATATCATCTACATGTCTGTATTTGTTATGTTCATATTTCTCAGCAGGATTTAGTAAGGTCTTTCTTTTTAATGTGTCTTTTCTATTTTAATATTTCCAATCATCATTCGGAAGAATTAATGGATGCTACTATTAAACTACATGATTTAGTTGATGAAGAAATAAAGTGTCATGATTGGAAGGATATACATACTATGAAGTTGTGATATTATGATACTCACATGGATATATTAAATGCACAAATGTCATTGAAACAATTGGTCTTAGAATCCATTATATATAAAATTATGTTGATAAACACCTTCATTATGCAAATGGTTCCACTGTATGAAGATAAAAATGGGATGATAAGAATTATCGAGAAAGACCTTATCAACATAGTCTAGAAATTAGACAATTTGTTGAATAATGTAGGAAAATTTTTTACTTTATTCATTTCATTTTCATCTAATTACACAATGATTTGAATAAGATTCTTTAATATGTTGTTTCTCCTATGTCTCTATAATATGATAAATGAAAAAGGATTTTATCTCAATTTAATTTTAATTAATATTATATTTCATTTTCATTTTTAAAAGTAATACTAGGGTATAATTTCTAGTTTAAATTTCCTTCTATTAGTGTTTTTAACTTTAAATAAAATGAACATGAAAAATTCTCTAAATTTTTCATCACTAATATGACCTTAATATATGAGACATGACATCATACAAGGTCTTTCTTTTGGGGTTTTTACCTAAAGATTATTATATCTCTTGTCATTAGTAGTTTATGGTATTTTAGGATAATCCAATGCAGCTGGGGTTTTAACATGAATAACATTGACCAATAGTTTAGGGGTTTATAATCCCAAACAAGGCATAGATTCCATAAATATGAAACTCCCTATGTTGTTTTGACTCTCATTCATGGAGAGGAAATGTTATTCACAGAATGTGTCCACAAATTGGGGAACATGAATTAGATTCATCTTCACAGATAAAACTCAAACATAAGAAATGTTGGATTAATATTCAGAGGTATAGATGGTTTATGTTCCAAACACTTCTACATGGATCAGGATCTCATGAATGAAATAAATAGGAAAAATAAAGGGGTTTCTTGGGTTGTTTTGAGTAATTCTATATGGAATCATATATTCAATAGTTTATTGTTATTTGATAAGTACATGCCTTATTTTTTAATTTAATATTTCCTAGAAGATATTCGAACAGTTTAATATCATTGTGACAAGGATATGGGATACACATTTTAACATAATATTTTTGGGATGTATAACTGTCATAGTTTAAAGTCACATGGATTAGAACAAATGATTAATTATTTTTCATTCCATGGTGATCATTTAGAGAATTTTCTACCATCCTTGAATAATTAATATAGATTTTTATAATATATAATATGGAGGATTCCATATCTAAAAAGTGATTTTGGAAAAGTATGAATAAAATAACAATAAACCATCTTGAAAATTAATTTTCTACTATAATTTTATTTGGAATTTACTATGATAAAATAGTCCTCTCCTTATGTTGAAGGTTCCTCATGTTGATTGGCCTTTTGTGTGTGATATATCAAAATCTAAACTAGGGAATATTATGCATTTTAAAAACAAAGTATTACTCATGTATATGATAATATAATACCATTTTCCAAGGATTGCTTATAGATATTTGGATTTTCCTAGATACTGGGTTTCTGTTATATAAGGGAGGTGTCGCTGTATGGATGTATCATTTCATGTCAAAATAACTCATGAATAGTGGAATTTATTTCATATGTATGATATAAAAAGATGTTTAGAGAGGGATATTTTCATTTTCGATTCCGATAGAGGGTCCATGCATCGTAATATTTCTCTTCAGTGTGCCAGTCAAGCAATAAATAGTTCTAGAATGATTCCCCACACTGATCAAATATTAATGTCTATAGGGGGTTTCATTAAAAGGAGTTCTGGAGTGGTGTGAGAATCCATACTAGGAACTTCTTTGTATAATTTTATCGTACATAGGATATTGGGGTAATATTTATTTAGTGGATGGACTATGGTTTAAAATCTAGGAATCACTACATATTATGTCAAATCAAGAATCAAGCAGGCTTTTTTCATGGAGTTTGGTGTGGTGGGAGACCAAAATAAATTTAATTGGTCCAATCGAGTGAGATTGATATCCATGCCAAATTTTAGGTCCTCTAAGAAGTGTCAACCATGTATTTTAACATCATTAAGTAAAATTTTTTGGTGTGCCTTTTATGGTCCTGCATCTAGGACCATGAAAACCCTTACATGAACTGGATCATATTAATCAATTTGTTTTTACTTTATCAGAACACCTAATCCCACGTGAGTGATTCTTGGTGTGGGAAATAAGGAGCAGAAAATGTATCTTTCACAAAATTGATGTTATTTGAGGGAAGGAAAATTAAATTTGATCATGTGGTGGTCGGACCATTATATATGATCCAGATGATTCTAGATATCCCATGGGGTATGAGAATCAATACATACATAATTTTTGGAAACCATGTACTTTAACATCATACTGAAAGAATGATAAGTCATATTGAGTCTTTGATGTTCTGACATGCTTTGGAAATGAAGAAGGAAATTGTAAACCAAGATCATGGGAGTTCTCAGATCCTGATAAATGATATGGGAAAACAATGAAGGGAAATACCATTGAACATGTTCATAAATTTATTTCCAATGTAATATTTCATGTATTATTTAGATATAAGATTTATCACCTGAGAATGATTATACATATATTTGGTAGAAATTTTGAGGGAGAAATATATAAAGCTAATCTGGTGCATATTAGGTATAGTAAAAAAGGTGTTCCCAATAATATGAAATTATATTACTGATGTATAAGGAAGCATTATAAAGGTTCAAAATTTTTAAGGTAATGGAGAATGATGTGTTAATGGAATGGGTCAGATCATTAAAGAGTCATTTTTACCAAATTTTCCATGGAATGTGAAGTCCCCTGCATAGATTTTTCTCTATGTGCAGGATAGGGGAATTTTAATTACATCATGAATGGACTAAGGACACGAGTTTTATGTGTCACTAACTATCTCATATGGGTGAGAATCAAGGCACAATTAGTTCTTATAAATAGGTGTGGCCGGAGACCAACATTGTTGGTTGTGATACAATCATGAACCAATAAAAATATTACACAGTTTTATGTCATTAAAAATGACATGAACCATGTAGTTTTATATCTTGCAGAAGTGTAATTTTCATATAGTTTAACATCTTGTTAGTAGGAAATTATGATATGTAGCTTAAGTTAATACATACCAGAATATGAAGTCTTTTAGTTTTCGGGCATAGCACTAGGATCATAATTTGTTTCTTTTATATCCCTACATCTAGGACAAAATGTCATGAAGATTATCATCATGAAATGAGTACAAGATCTCAGGCCTTTAAAGGTCATGCAACAAATACCAATATGGATAGTCAGTTAGTAATCATGATGAAGATACAACAAATGTGTTCTTATCACAAAAATAACACAAATTTTTCTCATAATTATTCTATAACATGTCAAACATCTTCTACTATCATTCATCATTTGAGAGTTATTCACACACACACACCGATATATATATATATATATATATATATATATATATTCTATGTTATAGAGACTAGACCTAGATGGTAATTACTTCCTATGTTCCATAAACTAATGAATATGAGTTTTCTTGAGTATCAGTGTGGGTTTTAGTTAAATAAGACCACAATGCATGTAGAATCCTGTTTTGGAAATATTTGTTTTATATATCCACAATTTAATGGATATGGTTTGATATAGATGTATTGAAATCATTTACCTGTCTATTTTCCACCACATGGTGGCTGAAATAATTGATAGATTTAATGTTGTACTTATGTTAAAAATTTTTAAAATCCGAAGAGAACATGTTAGTGTTTTTTTCCATAATAATTGTATAAGGTACACCCCCTATGGTGATGATGTATGAATTCATGAATTTTTTATACTTTTGAACCAAAATTATTTAGAGGTATCACCTTAACCCATTTAGAGAATAAGTTGGTATCAGTAATGATGTACATAAATTTGTTGGTCATAGTATGAGGTTGTGTCCATAAAAAATACATTCTTCATATAGTAAATGGCATCGATAATTTAGAAATATATAACATCTTTAAGTGTTTATGGATGATGATTGAATGTATATGTATGTAATGACACTTTATTGAATTTGTTTTTCAATCATGCATCTTCGAAGCCCAAAAAAATCCAATCCTTCTGATTTGGTGATAATTTTGGTTCTTGATTGATGGGAACTGTATGTTCTTGCATGAACATCCTACACGGTGGTAGAAGTATCCTCTCCATCATTGTATCTGAAGATAATTCGATCAAAACATCACTTATAAGGAACCGTTGGATAACCAATGCTAGCATAAAGGGTTAAATTGACTATTGGTCATCAGATATATTCTTTAATAGCACTATCATAATGAAGGGACCCATTTTGGAGGTATTAGAAGATAGGTTTCATCCACCCATTTGTGTAATTATAAGGGTATTGGGTAGAGTTGATCTCATTGATAGTTTCCATGCCACTTTGAAAAAATAGAGATATTTTTCTATAATGGGAGATGCTTATGTATGTTTCATCCTAATTTGGATCATTTATGGTTAGAAAAAAATTTCCTAATACATAATTCTGAGAATTTTTTGAATACATTACATGATTAAAGGGTGAATCATAGGGGAATTATACTATTAACCCTCATACATAACTATGAAAAAGAATTATCTCTTCTTTCCTGATGGTCTAATCTCTCTTGGTAACACTCTGATCTTCCATGGTAAGTTTCACTTTAAAGAATTCAATAGCTTTCTTTTCGCAACATTGAGATTCTAAAACACCACGACCAATCAAACTACCCGTTATGAATATTAATACCTTTTTTTGAAATTATATTTATTTTATTTTTTAAAATAAACTTCATTTTTGGATTCGTAATATCAATGCTAGATTAGGGTGAGTTTTTGGTACTTTTCTAAAAACATTTAATTTTTTATAAATAGTGAAGAGTACTAAATTTTAATGAAAAACAACTTTTTTAATCAAAAAAATTGTAATTTAAAATTATACATTTAATTGGTTTTGAATAATAATTATATTATATTTTTATCATTTATTATAATTTAGGTCATTGGATATAATTTCACATTTAAACTAGACATAAAGAAGTGTCAATCTTTTGATAATTACTATTTCTTAAAAACACGCTTTTTGTTTTGACAATGGGAAATAATTTTATATTAATTTCTGCAACTTCTGTGATTTGAATATGGAAAAATAAATTCCATATTTGGAATCATAAGGTATAAATTGTGTAAATAGGTACCATTTATTTTTAGACATTATGAATATTTAATTTAGTAAATATTTTATTTACCATGTTTAAAGGGTAAATCTGGTAAATAAGAGTACACAAATATTATTATAATAATATCAAATTACCCTAACATGTGTCATATTTCTATTGGTTGATACATCTATGGCCATGAGAATCCTTGGGTAGATTTTGGGAACCCATGGAGCCACTTGGGAGTGACAATGACACTTTATATTAATTAATTTAAAGTAAAGGAAAAAATGACATAAACATATATCTTTTAGTAAAAAAAATTGTACAAGGGATTATATACGTTATCTTTTCAACAATAAATATTAATTTGAATGATAAAAATACTTCCTAAAATATAGTTTTTTTTATAATTTTTAGACATCAAATAAATAAAATTATTTATGACATAATAATGATGCAATGTTTACCTCATTAAGGAATGATTTAAATAAATGAGATTATAAAAATTACAACAATATCCAAAACCTGTCCAATTCTTATTGGATGATTTTATTTCAAACATGAGTCATCTTATCATAAACCTTAATGATTTTTGGACCTTTAGAAACCGAAAATGATTATATAATAAAATAATGTTTTTAAACATTCATAAAGAGCACCTCCTCCCCCTTGTAAATTGCACTCACATCTAACCCATTTCATACACCTCTAAATTGCCTTATCTCATCCAAACTCTATGAAATTAAGCTCCCTACATCCCTATCTTCCTCATAAAAGCCTTTACTTAGGTATAAGGTACTTCAAGGAATCATTTTGGTTCAAACTATAGGGTGTTACCTAATTTAATGTTTACATATCCTCTTAAGTACATTTATTTTATTTTACTTCTCCAACCCCCTAAAATCTCTTTATTCCTTTATTTTATAACCACACTAATATCCTCAATATACTAGGTTATTTTTATGAGAATTATTTTAACTACACTTACACACACCTCTATCTAATGGGTATAAAATATAATGTTTCTGTGGATGGCGAACTACTGCCTCAAGAAACGATGATTGTACAATATTATACTACCACCTCTTATGGTGGAAATTTTGATCTCAATATAATTATATATGATATTTATGATATTTATGTTATCTATAATCTTCTGTAATTATTTTTTATAGCATACCATTGTTCTTTTCATGTTGTATATATGATAATTTCATTTGAGGAAGTGTGGACTACTGCCCCCTCAAAGTGATATGACTCATTCATACCATACATGGAATGTATAAAGGATAATGTCAATTAAGATACATAATGTATATAAAATATCATATTATACAGGAATAATAAAATAATTGTTTATTATTTTTTCTTCCTTCATTTTAAAATAAACAAAATGAAATGAAAGTAGAGTTCGTGGATACATATGGATTACTGTCTCCATGAACGTGATGAGATTCATTCCCCATCATAACCATTGAAGAATAATTTTCATTTGATTATTAAAAATAACATTTAAGTACATTATATCATTATGGATATGAATCAAATACATCCTATCCATAACAAACATGACTTACGTTACAAAACATATAAAGAAAAATGAATCAATTAACATTAGAAACAATGATAATACTGCAATATTATTAGTAATGAAATATTAGAAGATAATATATGATATCATATTTCTGTATGTTTTTATTGTATAATTTAATAAAAATGATTTATCTATTATATATGAGGATAACGTACCCTCATCTAGGGAAAAGTACAAGGTAAGGGTTAATTTCACAATCTCTTTATTATCCTAGGTTGTTTTTACATAAGTGTCTATAAGGATCTCTTTATCATCCGCATCCAAGTTTCTTAAAAATGTTTATAAAAACATTTTTACTATTTACTAGACTACGGTTTAACGTCATTTATACCCTTTTTGACTTCTTATAAAATGTTTTGAAAGGAATCTTTCCATAATTTTCCAAACAAGGTACTTTATGACCATTCTAACAAATTAATGTAAGAAATTTTTTTAACTTATATGGCGGGTGTGGTTATTCTCCATTGTTATTACACCTTTGAGCTTCCCTTTCAAGATTATTTGAATATTTTCAAAATAAATGTTTTCTTTTATAATTACTTGACTTTTAATTATTTCAAAATAGAAAGAGATATTTCTCTCTAATAGTTTTCATTTCATCGATGTCAACATCCTTTAATATATTTTAAACTTGTTTGAAGTTGATTTAGTATGATACAAATAATCCATATTGTACTGAGGGTTTTGTGATATGTTTGACTATGGATGTGTTATTTTTATGCCATTCATGTCTGATGGTTAAAGTATTAACATTTTTTATGATAGTTTTAATATGAATGTTTATGTTAGGATTCAAAATTTTCATATGAAAAATGCATTTGACATAGTATGTGATGGGTGGAGCCCGCAATAGCTCCTCGATGTATCAGTAGGTCTCATGAGGCAAACTAGTGTCTGGGAACAAGGACTTGACAAATTCTTAATTTTAGTCTTTTCAAGAGGCCTTGACTATGTGGTTATGATGTCCGACATTATGCATTCCATCATTATGAAATTATCTATTGATATTACATGTGATTATTAGACTAGTATAATATCCATGTTAATAAGTAAATATAATTCTTTGATTTATCGTTTCCATATTATACTGAATATTATGTTTAAAATGATTTTGTTTTAGTTTTACACATTTCATTAAATGTTTACGTTTATTTATGAAATTTTATGCTATACTGTTATCCTTACTGAGCATCTGAGCTCACCTCTTCTGATTTTTTATTTTTTATAGGATGTGAAGAAGTATTTTATGGTTGATCAACAAGGATATGCTAAGGGATAATAATGTGTCAAATTGAGACAAAATGTTATTTTTTCTTTTCATGATGTAATGTAAAACTTATGTATGTATCTAGTACTTACAAGGCTACTAAATTGATTGTTCATTCAAGATTTGATCCCATGTGATCATGACAATGTTATGTAATAATTCAATGACTATGGGTAACTATGGTCGGAGCATTACAATTGGTATCACATGATGTATAGTAAAATCCATGGAATCAAGATTTAGAAAAAACTCTGATTAGATAACATTACCCTATGATAGACATTGAAAAATAGTATAGAAGAACTTCCTAGAAATTTGTTAATGTTAAGATTTTGTGTATTTTACAAAAAATACATCCCTGTCTGGATAGGAGAAGGTAGTGGCAGATCTGGTACATATGTACTAAAGAGAGAAAACTCTTACAACAAGTTTTGGGCTTGACTCGGGGTATCCTGGTACACGATAACGGGCTTTGCTGCACTCTTGGTTATGACACTACAGGGGGATATTCTTAGGATAATTTGAATTTTAATTACATACCATTATGATGTATTTATGATTATATACATACACAATGAATTGTTTTTTCAAATTATGGATTATATCCATAAAATTTTCAACTTATGTTAAGTGTTTTACAAGATTCTAATTATGTATTGTGATTCATAAACTAATGTAGTGTATACCATTGTTTAGAAATGGTGCCTAGTGGTATCAATAAGAATTGTATCAATGCATGTAATCCATGTAGGGATTTCTCTTCTACTCATGATAATTATAGTGGAGTTGGTGATGCAACTGGTGCAGATCAACTTATCACCATCATCGGACAACTCAGTCAGGTTATGAATAACAACCTTACCCGTATAGAGAACCCTGAACCACAACATAGAGGTTCAATGTTATATCATTTCATGAGGAAACAACCACAACATTCAATGAGATTACAAATCCATTTGTAGCTGATCAATGGATAAGTTCCTTAGAGAAAATATTTTATGCTTTCGAGTGTAACAAAAGGGAAAAAGTTGTTAGGGTAGTTTATCGCCTCATGGGAGATGAAAATGAATGGTGTTCTTTAATTCAAAACACAAAAGATGATGAAAATTATCAAATATGGAAAGGACGGTGTTGAATGAAAATTTCTTAAAAAATACTTTCATCGTGACCATCGAGCACATATGGAAAGACAATTTTTGAGTCTGAAGAAAAAGGAGGATGATAATGTCACAAAGTTGAGGCTAAAATTACAAGGTTAGAAAGGCATGCAATAGATTATATACGTAACCCAATGAGAAAAATTTCTCGATTCTTTGATGGGTTAATACCGTTTCTCTGTTGATAATTTTTCTCAAAATCCTTATCATTATACGAATACATTGTCTCATGTGCTACCAAGATATAAAAGGGATTATCTAAGTCTTAAAACATTAATGAAAATCAAGAGAAGAAGATATCTATTTAACAGTCTAGAAATTAAAATAAGGGGAAGAAGGGAAATGTTGAATATCGATCATATGGTAAATGTGGGAAGAAACACCCCAGTACTTTCCTTAAGGGAATGGGAGTCTGTTACATGTGTGGGAAAAAAGTCCACTAGGCTCATGATTACAAGGGAAAGAAAGTGGTTTTAAATGTTCAATGCTACAATTTTAATGAAATGGGGAATTATGCAAATGAATGTACTAAGACACAATGAAACCCTATCTCAGAAAAGGCGAAGGGAGAAAGGCCAAGCTTAATGAATCACTACAACTGAGGTTGGAGATCTGAAATATGTGGTGGTAGGTAATATAATGGTTTCCGCAAATTTAGCCAATTATTTATTTGATTATGGATCATAGAATTGTTTCATATCTTCCCTATTTTCTAATAAAATTAGACATTTTTAACTGGATTTAGCAAGGGAGTAATCAGTCAAAACCCATAATGGATGTATCATTGCAACATAGTTTTGTGAATCAGTCCCCATTAGGGTATATAAATGTTCTTTATACACTGATCTCATCGTCATACCCATGATTTAATATGATATAATCCTTGGTATGGATTGGATTTCAGACCATGATATGAAAATTTATTGTATAAAGTAGGAGGATATAATTTTTTATGATAATAATGAATACCTTATCTTTAGAGAAGAAATGTCACCATCTGATTCTTATCTGGATCCACCCCTGTAGCTATACTAAATTCAATTATTGGGGAGGAAGAGAGTGAAATAACTATAGGTGATGAAAGGAATGTTCAAATAGATGATGTACCTATTTTACATGAATATGTTGATGTATTTACAGATGATTTACATTAACATCCTCCAGAACGAGAAATTGAGTTTTCCACTGATTTAATTCCTTATTTAAGGACCATATTGAAGACCCCTTATAGAATGGCCACTGAAGAATTAGTGGAGCTAAAGAAAAATCGAAAGAAGTTGAGTAATAAAGGATTTATTTTCCCTTGTGTTTCTCCATGGGGATCCCCTATACTGTTTTAAAATAATAAGGATGGATCTATGGGGTTGTGCATTGACTACTGGGAGATCAATGCAATAACAATAAAGAACAATTATCCCCTAACTCGCATTGATTATTTATTTGATCAACCTCATAAATCCCAAAAAATTTCAATGATTTAACTTCAATCTTGATATCATCAGTTTTGAATGATGAATAAAGACTATCCAAAGACAACATTTTGACCCAGGTACAAGCATTATGAGTTTATTGTAATTCCTTTTGGACTGACTATTGCACCCTCTGTCTTCATGGAACTAATGAACGTAGTTTTAAAGGAATATCATTATGAAATTTTGGATTTTGAAGATTTGTTTTCTTGTCCGTATTGACTCTAATGATGGAATATCTATTGATCATTCAAAGACCAAGGAAATCCAAGAATGTAAAACACTGAAATGTTTAACTGAGGTATGCAGTTTTATTGGCTTATGAGGTTATTATCGACATTTTGTCCAAAATATTTCTTGATTGGCTAACCCATTATCCAAGCTCACACGTAATGGGGTTAAAGTTTTCTCAAAAAAAGAGTGTGAAGAATGTTTTGAAGAACTAAAGATAATATTAGTAAATTCTTCTATATTGAATCTACGATCAGGGAATGATGGGTTTGTTATTTATAGTGATGCATAAAAATGACTTGGTTGTGTCCTTTTGTAGAATGATATAGTTATTTCTTATGCATCGCGAAATGTAAAAATTTATGAACCAAACAATCCCACTAAGGATCTTGAGTTATTATCTATAATATTTGATTTAAATTTATAGAGACACTATTAATGTCGTTAAAAATGTGAGATTTATACTAATCATAAGAATTTGAATTATTTTTTCTCACAAAAAGAACTCATCATTAGGAAAAGTAGATGGATCGAACTACTCAAGGATTATGATTTCACCATACTCTACCATATAGGGAAGGAAAATAAGGTGGAAGATGTGTTGTGCAGAAAGGATCATAGAGTTTTTAACATGAAGAGATTTGAAAGGGATCCTAAGTTCATGGATCTAGTAAAGATGGATATGCGAATAATCCTGGAAGTTGAAACATCAATAATATTTCAAATGGTTGCTAAAACATCTTTACTATAATGTATAAACAGTTCTAACACTAATGATGATGATTTTCGAATGAAAATTAAAGCGTTAAACTATGGTAGTTTGATCAAATTCGTATATGAATATGGGATTTTGAAATTTGGGAAGTGACTTTGTGTTCCTGACCTACCTAATATAAAATGATAATTATTGGATGATGCTCACAACTCCAATTTCTATATTCACCCTATTAGCAAAACGATGTGTTGAGATTTGAAGGAACAATTTTTGTGGGACATATTGAGAAAGGTGATTACTGATTATGTGTCAAGATGTATGGTTTTTCAATAAGTAAAATCTGGAAGTCAACATCCTAGTGGAGTCAAGACCTATTACCATACCTAAGTTGAAATTGGATGATATTGGGATGGATGTTGTCTTGGGGAATCCAAAGACTCCTAGAAGGAATGATGTAATATGGGTTATTGTTGATCATCTTACCAAGTCATCTCATTTCCTTGGTATAAGAGAATATTTACCATTTGAACGTCTAAGATGAGTACATATTAATGAAGTTGTAATTATTCATGGAGTAACCCTATCGATTGTTTCTGATCGTCATCCCCTATTTACATCATGATTCTGGAAAATTCTTTAGAATGCATTGGATACTGAACTATGTTTAAGCACTTCCTACAACCCTCAAACTGATGGAAAATCATAATGGACTATTGAAACATTATACGAAATGTTGAGATCTTTCTCACTTGACTTTCAAGGTCTGTGGGATAAATATTTAACTCTGGTAGAAGTTTCCTATAATAACAGTCTCCCTTGAAGTATTGAAATGGCACCATATGTAGAGTTATATGGATAGAGATATCACACACCAACGTTTTGGGATGATGTTGGTGAAAGAAAACTCGTAGGACCAGAACATGTTAAGGAATCCATGAAAAAGGTAAAGATTATCCAAACCCACATCAAAAGAGCTCAAAGTAGGCAAAAGAGCTTTGCCGATAACCAAAGGAATGATTTAGAATTTCAATTAGTAGATCATGTTTTCATGAGGTATCTCCATGGAAGGGTGTTATATGATTCTATAATAAATAAAAATTATAACCTGGATATATTATACATGTCGAAAATCTAGAATGAATTGGAGTTACAGCTTTTCATTTGGAAATGCCTCCAAGTCTCTCTAATGTTCAAGATGTGTTCCAATTATCACTATTCTTAAAATACACGCCTGACTGAACACATGTATTCACCTTTGAAGAAATAGATCTAGAACTTGATCTATCTTATTGCGAAGAACCTACCAGAATTCTTGATACCAGAGAACATGTTTTGAGAAACAAGACGACTCGTCTGGTGAATGTTCTATGGTGAAATCATAATATTAAAGAGGAAAAGTGGGAACCTAGGGAACTTATGATGAAGAACCACATGAATCAATACATGTAGTAGTATTATAGAAATTTCAATGCAAAATTATTTGAAGGAGGGATGAATATAAAACCACAAGCTTCTATAATAATTTTCCCTTTGAATAATGCAATAGTTTGCGTTGTATGCAACATCGAGATTTTAACACGCCATGACCAATCAAACTAGAAATTATGAATAGTAATACAGACTTTTTTAAATTTTATAAAATTTATTTTTCATAATGGTCTTCATTCATGGATTTGAAATATCAAAATTAGCTTAGGGTCAATTTTTTGACCTTTTCGGAAAACATTCAATTTTTGATAAATACAGAAAACACTGAATTTTAATAAAAAACAACTTTTTAATCGAAATAATTTAGTGTTAAATTATACATTTGAGTGGTTTTTAAGTATCATTAGATTATATTTTTATAATTTAATATAATTTTGGTAACTGGTTGTAATTTCACATTTAAACTATAAATAAACAAGTGTCAATCTTTTGATCGTTATTATTTCATAAAAACACACTTCTTGTTTTGACGATGGGAATAAATTTTAAAATAATTTCTGCCACTAATGTATTTTGAATATAGAAAAAGGATTCCATATTTTTAATTGGGAGGTTTAAATTGTGTAAACAAGTTACTTTTATTTTTAGATATTATGAATATTTAATTCAATAAACATTTACTTTACCATGGTTAAAGGGTAAATCTGGAAAATAATGTTGAAAAGTATTATTATAATAATATTAAATTACCCTAACATGTTTCATATCCCAATTTTTTGATACGTGTCTAACCATGGTCACCCTTAGATCGATTTTGGGAACCCAGGGAGCCACTTGAGAGTGATAAATACACATTATGTTAATTAATTTAATGTAAAGACAAAAATGACAAAAACTTACATCTTTTAGTAATGTAATTTTACAAGGGGATATATAAGTTATCATTTCGACTATAAATATTCATTTTAAAGATAAAAATATTATCTACATCCTAGTATTTGTTTTATAATTTTTAGACTTCAAATAAATAAAATTATTTATTACACAATAAAGATACATTGTTTACCTTATTAAAGAATGATTCAAATAAATGAGATTATAAAAATTAAAATAATATCAAAAACCTATCCAAATCTTATTGGATGATTTTATTGCGAACATGAGTCATCTTATATTTGACTTAAATTAATTTTGGATCTTTATAAACAAGAAATAATTATATAATAAATTAATATTTTCAAATATTCCTAATGATCCCCTCCTCCCACATATAAAAAGTCCTCAACTCTAACCCATTTCTCACACCTCTCAAGCCCCTAGGCCTATCCAAACACTTCCCAATTAATCTAACAACATCCCTATATTCCTCCTAAAATCCTTACCTTAGGCATATGGCACACCATGGATGCCTTTATGTTCTAACCAAAGGGAGTTACCCAATTTAAAGGTAACATCTCCTCTTAAGTTCATTTCATTTATTTTACATATCCAACCCCCTAATATATCTTTATTCCATTATTTTATAAAAACACTAGTATTCGCAACATACTAGGTTTATATGATAATTATTTGAACTGAAATTACACACACATCCATCTAATTGGTATAGAACACAATGTTTCTATGGACGGCGAACTACTGCCTCATGAAATGATGATTGTTCAATCACTTACTACCACCTTGTATGATGGAAATTATGACGGAACTGTAATTATATATGATATTTATGCTATTTAGTTTGTCTATACTATATTTTAAATCTATTTAATATCATAAATTTATTTTTTACATGTTGTATATATACGATAATTTATTTTTAGAAAGTCCGGACTACAACCCTCTCAAGCTGATATGACTCATTCATACAATACATGGAATGTATAAAGGATGGTGTTAATGAACATAAATAAAATATATGAAATATTATATTATACTAGAATAATAATATACCTATTTATCATTTACTCTTATTTCATTTTAAAATAAAAAAATGAAATGGAAGTACCGTTCGTGCGTATATACGAATTACGGTCTCCACGAACGAGATGAGATTCCTTCCCCATCGTAACCATTAAAGAATAATTTTAATTTTTCTATTAAAAATAATTTCTAAGAACATTATATAATTCTTTATATGAATCAAATGCATCCTATCAATAATAAACTTGACTTACTTAACAAAAAAATATAATGGAAAACGAATCAGTTAACACCCGAAACAATGATACTAATAAAATATTATTAACAAAGAAACATTGGAGGATCATATATGATATCATATTTATGTATGTGGTTCTTGTATAATTTAATAAAAATTATCTACATATTATAATAGAGGTTGAAATACCTTCGACCAAGGAAAAGTACAAGGTAAGGGTTAATTTCACAATCTCTTTATTATTCGGGTTTGTTTCTACGTACGTGTCTACTGGAGACTCTTTATCATCAACATCTGTATTTCCTAAAAATTTATTTCAAAATATTTTTAATATTTTCAAGACTATAGGTTAAATTCATTTATACCCTTGTTTGAATTTTTGTAAAATGCTTTTAAAGTAATCTTCTTGTCATTTTCACGACTAGGTACTTTGTGACCTTTTCAAAAAATTAAAGTAAGAATGTTTTTTTAACTTTTAGGATGGGTGCAGTTATTCACTATCGTTATAACACCTTTGAAGCTTCCCTTACTTTTTTATAATAATATTTTAAAAAAAATGTTCTATTTTATAATTACATGACTTTTAAATGATTTCAAAATTGAAATAAATATTTCTCTCAAATAGTTTTGATTTCATCTATGTCAACATCCTTTAATAAATTTTATACTTGTTTGAAGTTGATTTATTATGATTCAAATTGTCCATATTGTATTAATGTTTTGGTGATATGTTTGACTTTGGTTGTGTTATTTTTATACCATTCATGGTTTATGGTTAAATTATTAACATTTTGTATGTTATTTTTAATATGAATGTTTATGTTATGTTTCAACCATTTCATATGAGGAATGCATTGGACATATTAAGTGACTGGTGGAGCCCACTATAGCTCCTCGATTCATTGGTAGGTCTCATGAGACAAACTAGTGTCTTTTCACAAGGCGTTCAAAAAATATTATTTGTAGTCTTAGAATGAGGTATTGACTATGTGGTTATGATGTCTGACGTTATACTACCCATCATTAAGAAATTAACTATTAATATCAAATTTGATTATTCAACTTGTAGAATATCCATGTGAATAAGTAAATGTCATTATTTGATTAATCTTTTCCATATTTTAGCCTAAATTTATGTTTAAAAGTATTTTTTAGTTTTATACATTGATTTAATTGTTTATGATTATTTATGAATGTTTCCACTTAGACTATTATCCTTACTGAGCTTCTGAGATCACCCCTTTTTAGGTTTTCTTTTACCCACGATGTGAAGAAGTATTTTATGGTTGACCTATAAGGATAGGCTAAGGGATATCAATGTGTTCAATAGAGCAAACTATTTTGTTGTTCTTATTTAATAATGTAATGCAAATCTTATGTATGTATCTAGTACTTTCAAGTATACTAAACTGATCGGTGATTCGGGATATGATCCCTTGTGATCATGCAAATGTTATGTAATAAATCCCCAAATTTTGGTAAATGGTGTTGGGAAGTTACACCATTAATCTATTTAATTAAGAGCATAGAATCACCATTGATTATTAGGTGGATCATCAGTATTTTCCAAGATATTTCCGAGCCGGGAATAAATAATTTTTATTCAGCCTCATTGTCATTGCAACCTTCTAATTGAAGAAATGATTCTGGTAAAACATCATTTTTTAAATAAATGAGAACAATACCAAGCCTGACTATATTATGCATGGTATTTTCTATACATTTTCTAATTGTTCATCAAGATTAAATATAAAAGTGCATTTCATGCATTTTGGTGGATTCCTGATCATATAATATTTCCTCATTTGGAAGTTCATCACTCATTGGTACTTCTTCAAAAAATTGATTTCATTCCAAAAAAAATTCTAAGGATTTCCATTTTTACATTCTGTTTTATCAAAAAGATGTTGAATTATTGAAAAATTAATACCCATTGAATAAAACATCTCTTAACCATGTGATGATCAAGGAAATATTTGATTAGGTCATTTCAATGGATCAAATAGACCTCAATGTTCTATAAGTAATGGCATAATTTTTGAATTGATAAAATTACTTCAAAATAATTCTTCTTGATATCGAAATACCGACTCTCAAGGACGATCATGGTTGGACTATTATAATAAAGGCTATTTTCAATTCGAGTACCTTTTTTATTTGTGAGTTAACCACCCATTGAGCATTCCATGTCTGTCACATACAACATGAGTGGATTTTCATTAACTAGTGGCATCAAAACTGGTGTACTTAAGAGATACTTCTTGAGGTTTTTTAATGTTTCTAGGTAGTAATTATTCTACTAGAACGTGTCCCCACTCTTCATCATCCTATTTAAGAGAAAACTATTTCATTTTAGGTTTCCTATAAAACGTTGAATGTATGAGAGGATCCCCTACATCCCTATAAACAATTTGATTTTTTAAGAGGTAACATTACCAGAATTTCTTTAGTCTTCCTAGGGTATACTTTGATTCTATGATGGATCACATAAAAGATGATAAAATTTCTAGATGTAACACCAAATGAAAATATTATGTGATTCATCTTTAGAGTGTGTTATCAAATATTATCAAATACAGTTTCCAAATTATCATTGTAATCAAAACATTTCCTTGACATTACCACCAAATCATTGAAAAAACAGTAGAATTTTTTTCATGAAGTTTGTGAAGATGTAGTGTATGATGCATTGATATACAATGAAATCATACATTAAACCAAAAAAGAATCAATTGGTAATATAATACTCCTAGGGGGCTGAATGTAGTGGATTATTCATATTCTAGATCCATTTGGAATTTATTATTACCTAAATATAAATACATGAAAAATAGTCCTTTGTATAAATATATTGCATCCATTATAATTTCTTTATTTGAAATCAAGAATCCAAATTACAAATTGTACCAGTTTAGGTCTTTGAAATCAATTTAATCCTTGATTTGACAATTCCATTTCATGAAAGGGACAATGTTTGTGATCTATGTCAGGTAATGGAATTCTTGAATGAAATTTAATTTTATATGTTTTTCGATTTCATCTTCAACCTTGGAAGAATGCTTCAAATGATTATTTCTGGCTATCTTATTATAACTACAATGGCCTCACAGAAATCCTAATTAATCGGAATCCACATTATGGTTGAGGGAAACAATCTCTTTTTAATATTAAAAAAACATATCATTGTTTCTTTTAAAAAGATACATAAATCTACTAATAGTACTTAATCTTCAAGATACATACATGAGCTTGGTGTGTCTATGTATAAAATTATCATTATTCAACTCAATGAAAAATATAACAACATTATATTCAAAAGGGTTACCCTATACATGATATACCTCCACGATTTCAACTCCATCCATCAATATTTGAGGTTATATGAAATGCCCCGACCCCAGTTACCCAGATTCGTTGCATTATTACATATCATTGGCATGATCACTAAAGATCAATTCTTGAAAGACCGACTTGTTTAGTAGTCTTGGAAACACTAGATACATTCATAAAGATCACATTATATCATAAATTGAAAACTACAACAACATCTTGTCTCCACAATCATATCACCTTATACTATTCATGCAGGTCATTCATAAAATACTTCTTCACATCATGGGAAAAATAAAACATAGAAAGGGGTGAGCTCAAATTCCTAGTAAGGATAACAATATAGCAGAAACTTTTATAAATAAGCATAAACATTTTAGGCAATGTATAACTAAGAAAAAATCCTTTTAAACTTGTTCTTCAATATAATATGTCAAAAATAAAATGAAATAATTCCAGTTACTTATTCACATGGATATTCTACTAGTAGAATAATCACATGAAATATTAATAACCACTTTCATAATGATGGAATGCAAAATTGTAGACTATCATAACCACATAGACAAGGACTCATTCCAAGACAACAAATAAGATTATGTTAAGGCCTTGTGCCATGACACTAGTTTGTCTCATGAGACCTACCGATGCATCGAAGAGCTATAGTGGGCTCCACCCGTCACTTATTAAGTCCAATGCATTCCTCATATGAACAGGTTTAAACATAACAGAAACATTCATATTAAAACTAGCATACGAAATGTCAATACATTCTCTATAAACCATGAATGGTATAAATGTAGAGACCTGAAGCCTGACGTAAATTGACATTACATTACATTTGCGGAATATGTAGTACATTACAAAAACACACACACAAGGACCGTAATAGTTTAGTGTCTTTGGAAACTCGGAATATAATCTTCTAATCGTGGTGAAAGATCTTCAACATCTCCCATAAAGATCTTCCTTTTTTTTACCTAAAACCTTAATTTATATCCTGGGGGAAAGAAAACATAAAAGGGTGAGCTCAAATGCTCAGTAAGGGTAAACAAAAGAAATATCAATCACATCATATTCATAAGAACATAACATTTTGGAAATCTTAACCTGCAAAAGAGAGCATAATTTCATAACATGGGATAAATCTTAGTAGTGAAATTAAAATCCAATAATCATAACTTAAAACATGAAACTTTGTGGCATACACACATAATCATAGAGAATCATTTCTTGTTAGTCAAGACTCATTGCCAAGACTATCTTAGTGGACAAAGTCCCTTTCTGAACCGAGTCACCCTCGTTTCAGTCCTGTTTCACTGAACCGGTATAACCTACCATTCCAGCCATGTCTTTCTCATGAGATATAAAATCTTTACCCAATGCATTGGAGGGAGATATAGGTCCCACCCATCTTATAATGAATCTTTTCTTATGGGTGCCACATAATCATAAATCATACATCATAGCATAAACCATGAAATAAAATGGGATTCTTAAACATGATGCCATCATAACATAATCTATAAACAATTGATATCATTTCATCATAAGAAAATTGAATCCATTTAAATCATAGAGAAATTTTACTTGAAACATACACATATGAAATAATGTCATCTTAGATGTAAAATAGTTTTGACAAAACACTTGAAATGAATTCTTGAGGAAAATATCCTTTCTTCTTTAAAATCATGTTCTTTTCACAAAATTCCATGCAATTTTAAAAGATAAGGGTTTTATTGAAAATAATCATGCAATCTTGTAGAGGAAGCTTCTTGAAAAGGAGGCGTTTTGAAACCATAAAAATCCGTTCATGCTGTATAAGTTAAAAATAACATTCTCCTCATACTTTTGTCGTAAAAGTCAAAAAGTACCTTATATGGTAACCAAAGGAAAGATTTCATTCATACAATGTGGTAAAAAGTAAATAAAGGGTAAAAATGACTTTAAACATCCATGGAAGAATGGTAAACATTTTATGAAATCATTTTTTAGAAAACATGGTCATGGATGATAAACGTAACCCCAGTAAATACTTACGTATAAGCAATCTCGGATAAAAATGAGATTGAAAATTTATCCCTTACCTTAGGTCCAATTTGCTTCGTAAGTGTCCGAACCTCTTGTATAATGATTTAAATAATGTCATTGACTTATTACAGAATCATATTCATTGTTATTATATCATATACAGTTCACTTATGACTTTATATTACCCGTTCTTTTGTAAATTCATGTTAAAGTAGAGTTTTGGGTAAAATCGTCTCATTTTTCGTTCGTGTTTTAACTTGTAATTATTCATATGATTACTTAGATAATTATTACTTAATTATAGAATATAAAACATGATTTATATATAATATATATGCAGAATATACATATATATAATGGATCGATAAATGAAAATAAATACACCGTTCATGGAGACGGTAGGCCGTACGTACGCATGAACGCTGTTTTCGTTTCCTTATTGAATTGAGTGGAATTAAGTAGATGACATAAATATATATACACATAAATCCAGTATAATTATAATTTCATATATTTCATTATTATTGCTTATATATACTTTATAATCATTCTTAAATGGTTAACATGGAGAATGAATCTCATCGCATCGTGGAGACGGTAGTCCGTACGTACGCACGAGCGATGATATCATTTCCATAATTATTTAATTGATTTGGAGTGGATGATACAATATATAAGAATCATTATGATGTTATAATAACTATGTATAGTTATTATTTACACCATAATACCCATCCATGTAAGGTGTTGGTGGAAAAACAGATTACACCACGGCGTGGAGACGGTATTCCGTACGTACGCACGCGCGGTGATTTCGTTTTTCGTAGGATGGATAGATGGTGAATTAGGATTGTTTCATACTTATAATAAAATATCAGTATATGAGTGATAATGATGTTATTACTTCATAATGAATCAACCTAAGAAGAAGAAGTGGAAGAAGAAATAAAGGTGAAAGAATTGGTAACAGAAATTACCTCTTCTTTGAAGCGCCTCTTTGAGACCTCCTCTTAGGGCACTAAAATTGGTCTTTGAGGAAGACCAGAACCTCTAGGATGTTTCTAGTGAAGTGGAGAAGATATTTTGTCAGGGGTTGTCCGAGCTTGAAGGCTCAAAGTTGTGTGAGGAAGAGAGGGAGGAGGTGCCCTTTTATATGGGAGGAGAGGGGCACCTTTGGAATTCTTAAAAATATTAAATTATAATAAATCTAACCCCACTTAAAAACCTCAAAAAATGACTCATATTCGAATATTAGATGAGATAGGGTTGTAATCTCATCAACCAATCAAATTTAGACATGTTTGGATCTTATTTTAGACCTTATCATTTTGATTTAATCTATTTAAGTTTATTTGTGGTAATAAAATTCTAAATTTTAAATTATAACAAATAATTACTTATTTTTTGTGAATTTTCCATAATTGTTTACTTTATAACATTATAGAACATATAAATTTAAATTTATAATTTTTAAATATTTTTGTGATTTTTAAACAATTTTATAATATGCTATTTTTATAAAATAACAATAGTGTCAATTTTGACACTATTCATTTATTTGAATTTAAATAAAATATATACAGAAGGTATTTTCAAAATAAAATCTTTAATATATTAATAAAAGGTCATATGTATCTATAAAATTAGTGGATCACATTAAATAGTTCATATAATATTTATTTTATTATTTTTAAAACCATTTATTTGGATTATCTCTTAATAAAATAATTACTGCATCTTTTTTGTATAATTATTTAATACACTTATTTGTTGCATAAAAATTTAAAATAAAATCCTATGATGAAGATAAATATATTAAATTTCACAATAATACTTTTACTCGAATTTATCATCTTAAGATAACAATATTTAAATTGTTATATTTATTAAATTATGAAGGTGACAACTTTGGCATTATTTAAAATAAAATAATATAAGTGTCATAATCTCTTTTATAAGGCTCCAAATGGTCAAATATTAGACCATTGGATGCTTATGGTTTACAGTTACATGGCCAATAAGTTTTGGTTAGGGTTTTGTGCATTTTATGGTCACTATTTGTTTAATAAAAACTATATTCTTGATTTTTCACTAGATAAACAATTTCTGCATCACTATTGTGTCATAATTAATGATAATTATTTAATCCCTAAAAATTATAAATAAATTTATATTATGTAGATAATTTTATTATCTTTCTGGAGACTATTCATGTTCGAAGTTTCATGAAGTTTATCACTAAATTAAAATTAATATACTTATAAGATTTAAGAGAGTGACATGTTGTCACTTTCTTTGGTTTTAATAATAATTAAGTTATTTTCAGGGGAACAAGTCTATTAAATGATTCTAATCCGACCCTTAGGTGATATGGGTCGACTTGTAGTCATCCAATAGGATTTTGGAAGGTGTTAGGGTAATTTTATAATATTATATTTACCCTTAATTACCCGATTTACCATTAACTATGGTAAATAAAATTTACCATAGTTACTATTAATAATTCCCAAAAATAAAAAGTAGCCTATTAACATAATTTGGACCCACTGATTCCAAATATGGAATCCATTTTTTAAAATTCAACACACTTAAGTTGCAGAAATTAAATTAAAATTAATCTCGTTGTCGAATAAAAATGGGTTTTTCTTTAAAACATTGCAAAAGATTGAATTGATTTAACCTACGAATTCAAGGTAAAATCAATGCTAATGACATACATTATATTAAATGGTAAAAATATATTCTATTTATACTTTAAAACCATTAAATATTATAATTTAACCACATAAGATATTATGATGAAAAAATTTGTTTTTAATTAAAATATAGCGTGTTTTTACTATTCATTAAAATATGAAAGTTATCGGAAAAATATCAAAACTTTATCTAATGTAAATTTTTACATCTTGATTCAAAAGAAGAATTTTATTTTGTCAAATTGAACATATAAAATGTCAAAAACTAGATTTAAAGTGGGTGCGCCATCAAAATGCGGCAAAACTGCATTTTTTGAAAAATACTTATTTTACCCGAAAAAATTATTTTGTTCTTATACCATGTTCTAGAAAATGTGTAAGATGAATAATAATGTTATAAAATTCAAAATTTAGTTAATACTATTCATAACGGCTAGTTCATGACAATATTATAATAATATATCATTGTTTATTAAAACCCGGTATTGCGTACAACACACGCTATCGAGGAAGGTCGCGATTGCGTGTAATGCAAGCCAAGTAAGGGTTGCATGTTGGGAAAGAATCCTTCGTTGTTTTGTATAACAGAATCCAACCATATTTCATTTATACATTTAATATATATATATATATATATACTCAATGTTGCGTAGAATAACTATTAAAAAAATTGTGTGTAACACGGTCCAAGAATAGTGTTGCGTATAATGCAAGCTAATACGGTGTTGCGTATAGTGCAAGGTAATCTTGGTGTAGAATAAAACACAAGACATTAATGAAAATAATATTTTTCATAAAATCTCGGAGTGTTACATTCTACCCCCCTTAAAATGAATTTCGCCCTCGAAATTCGTCGGGGTTATAAATGGTTTACTATTTGAAAGTTTCTTTGATAGAAACCCACATCGTAAAAAGGAATACCAAAACTTATCTTTACAAACTATAGTATAATACGTAATGGGTACCCAAGTTAACCAATCACTGGGTATCCACATAGGAGAAAATAGGTGAAAATATGGACATGGAAGAGAAATCTAACCATCATGTTCTAATGGAGAGTGGTAGAGGACATGGCTATGAAAAAGCCAACAATCACAAAGCCATAAATTTGTGACGATCTAAGGTACCATCTGATTAATTAGATATAAGAGCACTAGGACAACATTTTTGGTTTTCAAGATCGTTTCCCTAAAGTTGAAGAATTTCAATTAGAATAAATACTTACTTTATTTTGGTACAATCTCACTGTTGTTCGTGCCTTGAACAATTTCTACTTCATCTCTTAAATAAAAGAAGTTGAATTTGTTATTCGTGAAGTGTTAGCAGATCATGTGATAGAATGACGGGTCATTCCATCTGTCTCAAACAAAAAGGTTAGCAAAAGTTATTAAATATACATAAGTCATTCTATAGTGAGATTAATCATATATGGTTCCTAAAATGGACTTATACTTCATATATCATACTGCTTAATATAATAAAACTATTTTCTACAAAACATGGACTTCCTGTAGGCCAGTGGTAGGCGATAAAGGCCAGTCGCACTTCGGTTGTGGGTTCGATTCCCACAGCCTTGTCCGACGCGATGGGCTGTCGCCCGTCCTGCAGGTTGTCCTTTTTCTAAAGCTATATTACTATAACATCCCATCAATAATATCGAAAAACGTTTTATCCTAACTTATGTCCAACATAATCTATTATAAGCTTATCTAAAATACTTCGGTCCAAGCTCATAGTATAAAGAAAATGGTTATTTGAAATGTCACAGAACAATTACGTGAATGCCATCATTTATCCCCCATATATCATAAGATATATCTTGCTGGTCAAATTAAAAACATGTAAATACCTTAATCATGTATTCTCTTGAAGAATGAATACCCATTAAACCTTAGTGAAAACATGAAGGCTGTCAAAAGTTAACTCTTTCCACATACCAAAATCCAAAAATTCTATATACTCAATCCATTACATAACCTTCTCCTTATATCAGTCATGAGCTCATTAATACTATCAAACGTTTAATTTTCTCCTTATCCCTTCATTATGCGCATATCATCTACATTCCAAAAATATCTGAATAACCTTTCATGGATACTGGTACCATTAATCATACACTTTCAAAACTCAAGGAAAGACAACAGTGTAACAATCCTTAGATGTCTCTTTATTCCATAGTACCAACATTACACTTGATAAACATGTAATCATTCCACTACCTTCTTAAACCATTGACCAAGCTTCAACAATTCTTTCAACTCACATATCATTTGTAGTCTCTTCATCATCATCAACATAAATACTACTCATACGGCCGTACTGATTCTCTTCATGAGACCTTCCCTTAGGGCATTTGTCTGCATAATGCCCGTACATTCCACATTTAAAACATTTAACCATTGTTGATGTCGTAGCAAGACCATTATCCTCATCCCTGCTGTTAACTGAACCTTTTCCTTTGCAATTACTGGCTTTGTGTCCTTCTTTTCCACACCCAAAGCGTCTTCCAGTTCCTTTAAAACATTCTCCTTGATGCCTCTTCCCACATGATTTACATAGGGGAAATTGAACTTTCTTTTCTCTATGATCATCATGAAACTCCATCTTTCTCTTATTAGCCGAGTCAGGAAACTTACCAAATTTTACTTTATTGATCATATTATGAGATTGCTGATTCGGCATAATAATGATTTTTGGACTTCCAAATCCCATTTCATTTGGTTTCTCATGAAAAATATCATTCCATTGTCCAACATATCCTCCATTATCGTGAATCACCTTGTTTCCAGCCATTTTCTAAAACCCAAAAAGAATAGTGTGAGAGGCAAAATCATAATAAATGAGGAGTAACTACAATATCTAACATCTTAGGTTAAATTCTAATATCGGTAGTGCAATTCTAGGACTATAACCTATACGTATACTTATCCTTAGAGACATCCCTAGACAAACCTTATAAATATCTATAGGGATCTCACTAAAGTTCTCGCATCCTAGTTTCCAAAGGTTGACTAAACCTTTCCTCTGATACCAACTGTAGAGACCCGAAGCCTGACGTAAATTGACATTACATTACATTTGCGGAATACGTAGTACATTACAAAAACACACACACAAGGACCGTAATAGTTTAGTGTCTTTGGAAACTCGGAATATAATCTTCTAATCGTGGTGATAGATCTTCAACATCTCCCATAAAGATATTCCTTTTTTTCACCTAAAACCTTACTTTATATCCTGGGGAAAAGAAAACATAAAAGGGTGAGCTCAAATGCTCAGTAAGGGTAAACAAAAGAAATATCAATCACATCATATTCATAAGAACATAACATTTTGGAAATCTTAAGCTGCAAAAGAGAGCATAATTTCATAACATGGGATAAATCTTAGTAGTGAAATGAAAATCCAATAATCATAACATAAAACATGAAACTTTGTGGCATACACACATAATCATAGAGAATCATTTCTTGTTAGTCAAGACTCATTTCCAAGACTATCTTAGTGGACAAAGTCCCTTTCTGAACCGAGTCACCCTCGTTTCAGTCCTATTTCACTGAACCGGTATAACCTACCATTCCAGCCATGTCTTTCTCATGAGATATAAAATCTTTACCCAATGCATTGGAGGGAGATATAGGTCCCACCCATATTATAATGAATATTTTCTTACGTGTGCCACATAATCATAAATCATACATTATAGCATAAACCATGAAATAAAATGGGATTCTTAAACATCATGCCATCATAACATAATCTATAAACAATTGATATCATTTCATCATAAGAAAATTGAATCCATTTAAATCATAGAGAAATTTTACTTGAAACATACACATATGAAATAATGTCATCTTAGATGTAAAATAGTTTTGACAAAACACTTGAAATGAATTCTTGAGGAAAATATCCTTTCTTCTTTAAAATCATGTTCTTTTCACAAAATTCCATGCAATTTTAAAAGATAAGGGTTTTATTGAAAATAATAATGCAATCTTGTAGAGGAAGCTTCTTGAAAATGAGGCGTTTTGAAACTGTAAAAATCCGTTCATGCCGTATAAGTTAAAAATAACATTCTCCTCGTACTTTTGTCGTAAAAGTCAAAAAGTACCTTATATGGTAACCAAAGGAAAGATTTCATTCATACAATGTGGTAAAAAGTAAATAAAGGGTAAAAATGACTTTAAACATCCATGGAAGAATGGTAAACATTTTATGAAATCATTTTTTAGAAAACATGGTCATGGATGATAAACGTAACCCCAGTAAATACTTACGTATAAGCAATCTCGGATAAAAATGAGATTGAAAATTTATCCCTTACCTTAGGTCTGATTTGCTTCGTAAGTGTCCAAACCTCCTATATAATGATTTAAATAATTTCATTGACTTATTATAGAATCATATTCATTGTTATTATATCATATACGGTTCACTTATGATTTATATTACCCTTTCTTTTGTAAATTCATGTTAAAGTAGCGTTTTGGGTAAAATCGTCTCATTTTTCGATCGTGTTTTAACTTGTAATTATTCATATGATTAATTAGATCATTATTAATTAATTATAGAATATAAAACATTATTTATATATAATATATATGAAGAATATACATATATATAATGGATCGATAAATGAAAAGAAATACACCATTCATGGAGACGGTAGGCCGTACGTACGCATGAACGCTGTTTTCGTTTCCTTATTGAATTGAGTGGAATTAAGTAGATGACATACATATATATACACATAAATCCAGTATATTTATAATTTCATATATTTCATTATTATTGCTTATATATAATTTATAATCATTCTTAAATGGTTAACATGGAGAATGAATCTCATCGCGTCGTGGAGACGGTAGTCCGTACGTACGCACGAGCGATGATATCATTTCCATAATTATTTAATTGATTTGGAGTGGATGATAAAATATATCAGAATCATTATGATGTTATAATAACTATGTATAGTTATTCTTTACACCATAATACCCATCCATGTAAGGTGTTGGTGGAAAAACAGATTACACCACGGCGTGGAGACGGTATTCCGTACGTACGCACGCGCGGTGATTTCGTTTTTCGTAGGATGGATAGATGGTGAATTAGGATTGTTTCATACTTATAATAAAATATCAGTATATGAGTGATAATGATGTTATTACTTCATAATGAATCAACCTAAGAAGAAGAAGTGGAAGAAGAAATAAAGGTGAAAGAATTGCTAACAGAAATTACCTCTTCTTTGAAGCGCCTCTTTGAGACCTCCTCTTAGGGCACTAAAATTGGTCTTTGAGGAAGACCAGAACCTCTAGGATGTTTCTAGTGAAGTGGAGAAGATATTTTGTCAGGGGTTGTCCGAGCTTGAAGGCTCAAAGTTGTGTGAGGAAGAGAGGGAGGAGGTGCCCTTTTATAAGGGAGGAGAGGGGAACCTTTGGAATTCTTAAAAATATTAATTTATAATAAATCTAACCCCACTTAAAAACCACCAAAAATGACTCATATTCGAATATTAGATGAGATAGGGTTGTAATCTCATCAACCAATCAAATTTAGACATGTTTGGATCTTATTTTAGACCTTATCATTTTGATTTAATCTATTTAAGTTTATTTGTGGTAATAAAATTCTAAATTTTAAATTATAACAAATAATTACATATTTGTTGTGAATTTTACATAATTGTTTACTTTATAACATTATAGACCATATAAATTTAAATTTATTATTTTTAAATATTTTTGTGATTTTTAAATAATTTTATAATATGCTATTTTTATAAAATAACAATAGTGTCAATTTTGACACTATTCATTTATTTGAATTTAAATAAAATATATACAGAAGGTATGTTCAAACTAAAAGCTTTAATATATTAATAAAATGTCATATGTATCTATAAAATTAGTGTATCACATTAAATAGTTCATATAATATTTATTTTATTATTTTTAAAACCATTTATTTGGATTATCTCTTAATAAAATAATTACTACATCTTTATTGTATAATTATTTAATACACTTATTTGTTGCATAAAAATTTAAAATAAAATCCTATGATGAAGATAAATATATTACCTTTCACAATAATACTTTTACTCGAATTTATCATCTTAAGATCACAATATTTAAATTGTTATATTTATTAAATTATGAAGGTGACAACTTTGGCATTATTTAAAAAAAAATAATATAAGTGTCATAATCGCTTTTATAAGGCTCCAAATGGTCAAATATTCGACCATTGGATGCTTATGGTTTACATTTACATGGACAATAAGTTTTGGTTATGGTTTTGTGCATTTTATGGTCACTATTTGTTTAATGAAAACTATATTCTTGATTTTTCACTAGATAAACAATTTCTGCATCACTATTGTGTCATAATTAATGATAATTATTTAATCCCTAAAAATTATAAATAAATTTATATTATGTAGATAATTTCATTATCTTTCTGGAGACTATTCATGTTCGAAGTTTCATGAAGTTTATCACTAAATTAAAATTAATATACTTATAAGATTTAAGAGAGTGACATGTTGTCACTTTCTTTGGTTTTAATAATAATTAAGTTATTTTCAGGGGAAAAAGTCCATTAAATGATTCTAATCCGACCCTTAGGTGATATGGATCGACTTGTAGTCATCCAATAGGATTTTGGCAGGTGTTAGGGTAATTTTATAATATTATATTTACCCTTAATTACCCGATTTACCATTAACTATGGTAAATAAAATTTGCCATAGTTACTATTAATAATTACCAAAAATAAAAAGTAGCCTATTAACATAATTTGGACCCACTGATTCCAAATATGGAATCCATTTTTTAAAATTCAATACACTTAAGTTACAGAAATTAAATTAAAATTAATCCCGTTGTCTAATAAAAACGGGTTTTTATTTAAAACATTGCAAAAGATTGAATTGATTTAACTTACGAATTCAAGGTAAAATCAATGGAAATGACATACATTATATTAAATGGTAAAAATATATTATATTTATACTTTAAAACAATTAAATATTATAATTTAACCACATAATATATTATGATGAAAAAAGTTGTTTTTAATTAAAATATAGCGTGTTTTTACTATTCATTAAAATATGAAAGTTATTAGAAAAATATCAAAACTTTATCTAATGTAAATTTTTACATATTGATTCAAAAGAAGAATTTTATTTTGTCAAATTGAACATATAAACATGTCAAAAACTAGATTTAAAGTGGGTGCGCCATCAAAATGCGGCAAAACTGCATTTCTTTAAAAATACTTATTTTACCCGAAAAAATTATTTTGTTCTTATACCATGTTCTAGAAAATGTGTAAGATGAATAATAATGTTATAAAATTCAAAATTTAGTTAATACTATTCATAACGGCTAGTTCATGACAATATTATAATATTATATCATTGTTTATTAAAACCCGGTATTGCGTACAACACACGCTATCGAGGAAGGTCGCGATTGCGTGTAATGCAAGCCAAGTCAGGGTTGCATGTTGTGAAAGAATCCTTCGTTGTTTTGTATAACAGAATCCAACCATATTTCATTTATACATTTAATATATATATATATATATACTCAATGTTTCATAGAATAACTATTAAAAAAATTGTGTGTAACACGGTCCAAGAATAGTGTTGCGTATAATGCAAGCTAATACGGTGTTGCGTATAGTGCAAGGTAATCTTGGTGTAGAATACAACACAAGACATTAATGAAAATAATATTTTTCATAAAATCTCGGGGTGTTACAATAAAAATAACTCATCCACAGTCAAACATATCAAAAAACTTTCAATACAATATGGAAGATTTGTATCATAATAAATAAACTTCAAATAAGCTTAAAATCCATCAAAGGATGTTGACATAGATGAAATAAAAACTATTTGAGAGAAATATCACTTTTTTTAAAACATTTAAAAGTCACATAATTATAAAATAAAACTTTTACTTTGTAAATATTATTAGAAGCTTTTAAGGTAAGATTCAGAGATTTTATAATGGCAGAAAATAGCGACACCTGCCGTATAAGTTAAAAAAAATACATTCTTACCTTAATTCTGTCGAAAAGGTTAAAAAGGACCTTGTTTGGAAAACGACGGAAAGATTCATTTATAAACTTCTTATAAAAAGTAAAAAAAGGGTATAAATGACTTTAACTCATATTCTGTAAAATATAAAGAATGTTTTGAAACACATTTTTAAGAAACATGGATGTGGATGATAAGGAGGTCCAAGTAGATAATTATGTATAAACAACCTCAGATAATGAAGAGATTGTGAAATAAACCCTTACCTTATACTTTTCCTTGGTTGAGGGTAGGTTAACCTCCTGTACAATGTTGAAATAATTAAATTATAAAGGAATCATATACATTAATATGATATCATATATGATATTCTAACATTTATTTGTTAATAATATCTTAGTATTATCGTTGTTTCGGGTGTTAACTTACTCATTTTATTTTATATGTTTTGTTACATAAGCCGTGTTTGTCATGTATAGGTTGTATGTTATTCATATCCATAATGATATCAAGTCTTTAAACATTATTTTTAATCATTAAATGATAATTATTAATGAATGGATATGATGGAGAATGAATCTTATCACGTTCGTGGAGACGGTAGTCCGTACGTACGCACGAGCGGCAATACCATTCTTTTGATATTAAAATAATATATAATTGGATGGTATATAATATATACAGAATAATTATCATGTTATATTTATTATTTTGATGAATTAAACATCATTATTATACCCATCAAAATAATAATTTATTGAATAACATTTACACCACGACGTGGAGACGGTAAGTCGTACGTACGCATGTATGGTGAAATGTCATTCAATGGATGGATAGAATACTTAATACGATTGTACCATATTTATAATAACATCAAAGTATATATAAGATACTATAGTTCTTATTTTATAATGGGAATAACAAATAAAGAAGAAGTTGAAGAAGAATGGAACAAGAAAGTGGGTGGTGAAAACATTACCTCTTCTTCGGGTTCTTCATTTTGATTTGATCAAAAGGGATCCTTAGGTTGGATTTCTGATCAAAATGAGTCCTCTAGGTTTAAGTGAGGGAAGTTTAGAGAGTATTTGGGCAGGGGTGGGCTGAGAAAAAAGGCTTTTAATGTGTGAATTAGTGAGAAGGGGTAGTAACCTTTTATAAGAAGGGTGAGGGACACCTTTGGAAAAGCTAGAAATATTATTTTATAATAAATTCATATTCACTTTCTAATGGATTGAAAGTGGATTATTTAAAGGTTAATGTGGGGATGGGTCGAAACCCACTCAACCAATAGGTTTTAGATAGGTTTGGGTCACTATATTAACCTTATCGTTTATTTTTTAACTCTTAGTTAATTAGTTTGACATTTACCATGTCACATTTTATTTTTAATTATATAGTTAATAAACTTACTATATACATCCAAGAGACCCCCACGTTGTCCATTAATGATACACCAATCATGATACAAGTCCTTTGGCCGAATATTAGATTTTTAGGAATAGAATATAAATTAATAATATAATATTTGTTTCAAAAACTCTTTTATGTCAATTTTGGCACTATTGGGTATTTTGTTTTTGATAATTTCATAACAGCATTATCACATCGAAAAAAATTTATATAACCAATCCTAATATGTCATATTAACCTAAAAAATTAGTTTAATTCATAAAAAGGCTCAAATTATATTTATTTGTATATTTATAATATCAATTATTTTAATATTTCATTAATTAGGTAATTACTACATCACCATTGTATCATAAATAAATTAAATTATTTAATGTCTAAAATTTATAAATAAAATACCATTATGTAGTAACTCTTTTTATATTTCTAATTAATATTTACAATCAAATATATCTTATGTATAACCCTATATTAAAAATGTTTTAGTAAATAAACTTTGATTTTAACTCTTTTAACTCTTCTTTGAATTAAATAATAATAAATGTCCTTATCTAATCCAAGTGGACCTAAATGATAATATTTTATTCCTAAGGTTGTTCTTAGTCGAGGTAAAATTGTCCAATAGAGTTAGGACACGTGTTAGGGAAATATTAATATCATTTTTACCCTTAATTACCCTATTTACTTTTAACCATGGTAAATAAAAGTAAAAACATACTATTTGCCAAAAATTATTTTCATCTCATTGAACCACATTTTACTCCTTGATATTAATCGTGTCTCTCAGATTTTCTAAATTTCACTCATAGAAGCGGTAAAATTATGTTTTATATAAATTTCAAAATTCTTCTAGGAGGTGGGTAAAAGACACTTAAAAGTTCAATAAAATTTTTATATATCTAAAATTATTCTAAACTAACTCCAATGAAATTCATTGAACTTATATAGGTATTTTTTATCTATTTTGACCTTAATTAAATTTAAATAAAACAAATAATTATTTAAATAAAAATTCAGTTTTGAACTATATCTCAGTGTTTTTTCACTATTCTTCAAAAATTGAACTTTTTCAGAAAAATACCAAATTTTCACCCTAGTCTAATTTCAATATTCCGAATCCAAAAATGAAGTCCATTTTGAAAGATAAAATTTATAAAATTTGAAAAATTGGGTATTACTCTTCATAATGGCTAGTTTGGTTGTGGTGTGTGTGTTAGAACTCGAAGTTGCGTACAACACACGCTACTGTATTATTCAAAGGGAAGCGTACCGTGGAAGATTGGGGTGTTACATTCTACCCCCTTCAAATAATTTCATCCTCAAAATTTCTAGAATGCTACCGCACGAAAAGACTCGGGTGGTTCTTCATCATAAGTTCCTCGGGTTCCCACTTTGCCTCTTCCATCTTATGGATTCTCCACAAAAATTTTACAAGATGAGTCGTCCGGTTTCTCAGTACTTGTTCTCTCATATCAAGAATCCTGACGGGATCTTCGTAATAAGACAGATCGGGTTCCAGTTCTAATTCCTCATAGGTGAGTACATGTGTCAGATCAGACATGTATTTCCTCAACAGTGATACGTGCAACACATCGTGAACTTTGGAGAGACTTGGCGGCATTTCCAAACGGTAATCTACAACCCCAATTAGTTCTAGAATTTTGAAAGGTCCGATGTTCCTAAGACTTAATTTACCCTTCTTACAGAAACATATAACTCTCTTGCATGGAGATACCTTCATGAAAACATTATCTCCTACCTGAAATTCCAAATCCTTCCTTCGGTTATCGGCATAGCTCTTCTTCCTACTTTGAGTTTCTTTATGTGGTTTTTAATTACCTTTACCTTTTCCATTGTTTCCTCCACCAGTTATGGGCCTATATGTTTTCCTTAACCAACGTCATCCCAACAGGCTGGTGTGCAGCATTTCATTCCATATAATGCTTCATATTGTGCCATCAAAATACTTGAATGGAAGCTATTATTATATGAAAATTCCACCAGAGCTAAATATTGATCCCACATACCCTGATAGTCAAGTGAGCATGATCTCAACATATCTTCTATGGTTTGAATAGCCCATTCTGATTGTCCATCTGTATGAGGGTGGTAGGCAATGCTCAAACGAAGTTCAGTATCCATGGCTTTATGAAGACTCTTCCAGAATCTTGAAGTAAAACGGGGATCATGATCAGAAACAATCGATAGGGGTACTCCATGAAGTCTCACCACTTCATAAATATATAGCCTTGCTAAATGTTCAATTGGAAAATATTCCCTTATTGCAAGAAAATGTTATTACTTGGTAATACGATCAACAATGACCCATATTGAATCGTTCCTTCTAGGAGCCATTGGTAGTCCCATGACAAAGTACATCGTAATATTATCCCATTTCCACTCGGGTATGGGAATAGGTTGCATGACTCCTCTAGGTTGTTGCCTTCCAACTTTCACTTGTTGAAAAACCATACATCTTGACACAAAATCAGCAATCTCCCTCTTCATGTTGTCCCACCAAAAATGTTCCTTTATGTCTCTGTACATTTTGGTGCTTCCAAGGAGTATAGATAAATTGGAACTATGAGAATCATCCTGAAATTACCTTTTTAGATCAGGTATATTGGGAACAAAAATTCTCTTCCCAAATTTCAATATTCCATCTTCTTACCCAATGTTATTCAATCTCCCATCATTCACAGCTTTAATATTCTTTTGAAACTCTTTATCACCAGTCTGAGAACTCTTTATCCTTTCAAGTAAAGATGGTTTGACAACCATTTGAAAAAGTATTGTTGTTTCACCTTCCATAGTAATTCCCGTATCCATCTTCACTAGATCCATGAAAATAGGTTCCCTTTCAATTCTCATCATGTTCAAAACTCCATGATCTTTTCTTCTCAAAGCATCTGCCACCTTATTTTCCTTCCCCGGGTGGTAGTGTATCGTGAAATCATAATCCTTGAGTAGTTCAAGCCATCACCTTCGCCTCATGTTGAGTTATTTTTGTGAGAAAATATACTTCAAAATCTTTTGATCAGTATAAATCTCACATTTTTCACCATAGATGTAGTGCCTCCATATCTTCAAAGCAAAGATCACAGCTGCTAACTAGAGATCCTGAGTAGGATAGTTTTTCTCATGAATTTTCAACTATCGTGATTCATAGGAAATAACTCAATCATTCTACATAAGGACACAAACAATTACTTTCTACGATGCATCAACATAAATAACGAACCCATCATTCCCTGATGGTAGAGTCAATATAGGAGCATTGACTAATCTTCTCTTCAGTTCTTCGAAAAATTCTTCACACACTTTTTTCCAAACAAATTTAACCCCTTTACATGTGAGCTTTGTTAATGGGTTAGCCAACTGGGAAAAATTCTAGACGAAACGTCGATAATAACCTGTTAAACCAATAAAACTGCGTACCTTAGTTATACTTGTCGGCGCATGCCATTCTTAGATTGCCTTGGTCTTAGAAGGATCAATAGAGATTCCATCTTTAGAGACAACATGGCCAAGAAAATAAATCTCCTGAAGCCAGAATTCACACTTTCTAAACATCCCATATAATTCATGTCTTCTCAGAGTCTTCAAGATAATGCGCAAGTGATTTTCATGATATTTGTATCTTTTGGAGTATACCAAGATATCATCAATAAATAACACCACAAATTCATCAAGATATTCCTTGAAAACTCTACTCATTAGATCCATGAATACAGAGGGCGCATTAGTCAGCCCAAAAGGCATTACTGTAAACTTGTAATGCCCGTACCTGGTTCAAATTGCTGTCTTCGGAATGTCTTCCTTCTTCACACACAACTGATGGTATCCAGACTAAAGGTCAATCTTTGAAAAGTATTGAGCTCCATGTAGTTGGTCAAATAAATCATCAATGAGAGGTAGAGGATACTTGTTCTTTATTGTTATAGCATTGATCTCCCTGTAGTCGATACATAACCTCATAGATCCATCTTTATTTTTAACAAAAAGAACAGGGGTTCCCCATAGAGAAAAACTAGGGATAATAAATCCCTTATTACTCAATTCCTCTAGTTGTTTCTTTAGTTCAACTAATTCCATAGTGGCCATTCTATAAGGGGTCTTCGATATAGGCCTTGATCAAGTAATTAAATCAATGGAAAACTCAACATTCCGTTCTGGAGGATGTCCAGGTAAATCTTCCCGAAACACATCTTCATATTCTTTCACAATAGGTACATCCTCTATTTGAACATTCCATTCCTCACCCACAATCATTTCATTCTCTTCCTCCCCAATAATTGAATTTAGTTGAGCTACTGGGGGTGGATCTAGATAAGAATTAGGTGGTGACGATTCTGCTCTAAAGATAAGGTGTTCCTTATCATCATCATCAAAAATCGTAACCTCCTTCTTCTTACAACAAATCTTCGCATCATGGTCTGAAATCCAATCCCTAACAAGGATTATATCAAAATCAATCATAGGATTGATGATGAGATCAATGGATAAAGAACATTTATGTGCTCTAGTGGGGACTGATTCACAAAACATTGTTGCAATGATACTTCCATTAGGAGTTTTAACTGACAACTCCCTTGTTAAATCAAATCGGAAATATCTAATTTTATTAGCAAGCTGGGAAGATATGAAACAATGCGATGATCAAAAATCAAATAATTAATTTGATAAACTTTTTGGAACCATTAAATTACCTTCCACCACATATTTCTGATCTTATACCTCAGCAGTAGTGATAGCATAAGCATGGCCTTGATCCCTTGTACTTTTCTGAGGTAATTTCCCTTGAAGCTTAAGAAATTCATTTTCATAATGTCCCATCTCCCTACAATTGTAGCCGTGAACATAGGTAGATTCCTTCTTCCCCTTACAACCACGAGCTTTGTGGCCTTTTTCACCACACTTGTAATAGACTCCCATTCCTTTTAAGAAAGTACCAGGGTTATTCTTCCCACATTTACCACAGGATGGATATTCAACCTTTCCCATCTTCCCCTTATTTCCATTCCTAGATTGATCAGCAGATCTCTTCTTCTCTTGATTTTCTTTAAAGTCATAAGACTTAGAGAATTCATTTTCTGTCTTGATAGCACATGAGACAATGTCTTCGTATGAGAGAAGGATTGTGAGACTAATGCTAGATGGATAAACGGTTTTAACCCACCAAATAAATGGTCAATATTACTTTTTGGGTTACGTATATAATATCCAGTATACCTTTCTAACCTTGTAAAGTTATCCTCATACTTTGCAACATTCTCATCCTCCTTTTTTCTCAAACTCAGAAATTGCCTTTCCATATCTGCTCGATGGTCAAAAGGAAAGTATTTTTCTAAGAAAAGATATTTTAACTCCCTCCATTCCATATTTGATACTTCATCATTTTTGTTATGATTTTAAACATTGACCACCATTGATCAGCATCTCCAGTGAGGCGATAAACTTCCATGAAAACTTTTTCCCTTTCACTACTCCCCAAAGCCTGAAATATTTTCTCTAAGGAACTTATCCATTGCTTAGCTACTAATGGATTTGTACTCCCATTGAATGTTGGTGGTTGCTGCCTCATGAAGTGATCTAACATTGATCCTCCACGTTGTGGATTAGGGTGCTCCATACGGGTAAGGTTATTATTCATAACCTGAGTGAGTTGTCACAGTATGGTGATTAGTTGATCAGCAGCAGTTCCATCACCAGCTCCACTATAATTTTCTTGAGCAGGAGGGAAATCCCTACATGGAGTGTGTGAATTGGAATGATTTCCATTTCTTCCACTAGGCACCATTTCTAAACAATAGCATAAACTGGATCAGTTTATGAATCAAAATACATAATTCCATACTTGTAAAACACTTAACTTAAATTGAACTATTTATGGATATAATCCATAATCAAAAAAATGTTTTCATTGAGAAAGTACATACTCATAAAACCTTCATAATGATTTGTAAAGAAAATGAGAGTTATCCTAAACATATCCTCCAGGAGTGTCATAACCAAGAGTGCAGCAAGGCCCGTTTTCATGCACCAGTTCCCGTTAGAGTCTAGATCAATGCATTGTTATCAGGTTTTACCCCTAGGTACATCTGTTCCAGAGCTGCCTCTACCCGCTCGTATCCAGATAGGGATGTATTGCTCAGAAAACTCACAAATTCTCTACAATACCAAAATACTAGGAAGTTCTTCTATACTAATCCTCAAAGTCCATCTTAGATCTATGTGCTCTAATCAGAGTTTATCTGAATATAGAATCCATGGTTTGTACTAAACTTCCTCTGATACCAACTGTAACGCCCCAACCCTAGTTACCCAGAGTTGGTGCATTATTAAATATCATTGGAATGATTACAAAAGATCATGTCTTGAAAGACCAATTAGTTTAGAGTCTTGTAAACACTAGATACATTCATAAAGTTTACATTACATCAGAAATTGAAAAATACAACAACATCTTTTCTCCATACTCATATCACCTTATACTATCCCTGCAGGTCATTCATAAGATACTTCTTCCCATCCTAGGAAAAATAAAACATAGAAAGGGGTGAGCTCAAATTCCCAGTAAGGATAACAATATAGCAGAAACTTTTCTAAATAAGCATAAAAATTTAAGGCAATGTATAACTAAAACAAAAGCCTTTTAAACTCAAACTTCTGCATAATATAGAAAAAATAAAATGAAATAATGTCATTTACTTATTCACATGGATATTCTACTAGTCGAATAATCACATGCAATATCAATAACCACTTTCATAATGATGGAATGCATAATTCCAGAATATCATAACCACATAGCCAAGGCCTCGTGCCAAAACTACAAATAAGATTTTGCCAAGGCCTTGTGCTAAGACACTAGTTTGTCTCATGATACCTACCGATGCATCGAGGAGCTATAGCAGGCTTCACCCATCACTTATTAAGTCCAATGCATTCTTCATATGGACAGGTTTAAACATAACATAAACATTCGTATTAAAACTAGCTTAAGAAATGTCAATACTTTCTCCATAAACAATGAATGGTATAAAAATAACACATCCATAGTCAAACATATTACAAAACCTTCAATACAATATGGAAGATTTGTATCATAATAAATAAACTTCAAATATACTTAAAATCCATCAATGGATGTTGACATAGATGAAATCAAAACTATTTGGGATAAATATCTCTTTTTTGTAATCGTTTAAAAGTCACATAATTATAAAATAAAACTTTTACATTGAAAATATTCTTCAAATATTGTAAGGGAAGCTTCGAAGATTTTATAACGGCGGAAAATAGCTGCACCCGCCGTATAATTTAAAAAATAAATTCTTACCTTAATTCTGTCGAAAAGGATAAAAAGGACATTGTTTGGAAAACGACAGAAAGATTCCGTTATAAACTTATTATAAAAACTAAAACAAGGTTATAAATGAATTTAACCCATATTCTGTAAAATAGTAAGAATGTTTTGAATCACATTCTTATGAAACATGTATTTGGATGATAAAGAGGTCCTAGTAGATAATTACGTATAAACAACCTCGGGTAATGAAGGGGTTGTGAAATAAACCCTTACCTTGAACTTTTACTTGGTTGAGGGTAGGTTAACATTCTATATAATGGTGATATAATTAAATTATACAATAATCATATACATTAATATGATATCATATATGATCTTTTAACATTGATTTGTTAATAATATCTTAGTATTATCGTTGTTTTGGGTGTTAACTTACTCGTTTTCTTTAGTATGTTTTGTTATGTAAGCCGTGTTTGTCATGGATATGTTGCATATTATTCATATCTAGAATGATATCAAGTCCTTAAAAATTATTTTTAATCATTAAATGAGAATTAGTCTTGAATGGATACGATTGGGAATGAATCTTATCACGTTCGTGGCGACGGTAGTCCGTACGTACGCACGAGCGACAATATCATTTTTTATATTAAAATAACATATAATTGGATGTTATATCATATATAAAGAATAATTATCATGTTATATTTTTTATTTACATGAATTACACATAATTATTATACCCATCCAAATAATAATTTATTGAATAACAATTACACCACTACGTGGAGACGGTAAGTCGTACGTACACACGTATGGTGACATGTCTTTCAAAGGATGGATAGAATACTGAATATGGTTGTAACATATTTATAATAACATCACAGTATATGTAAGATACTGGAGTGATTATTTTAGAATGGGAATAAAAAATAAAAAAGAATTTGAAGAAGAAAGGAACTTGAAAGAGGGCGGTGAAAACATTACCTCTTCTTCGGGTTTATTCTTTTGATTTGATAAAAACGGCTCATTAGGTTGGCTTTCTTATCCAACTAATACCCCTAGGTTGAAGAGAGGGAAGTTGAGAGATTATTTGGGAAGGGGTTGTCCGAGCAAAAAGGCTTTGAATGTGTGAATTAGTGAGAAGGGGGAGTGCCCTTTTATAAGAGGGGTAAGGGGAACCTTTGGAAAAGATTGAAATATTATTTTATAATAAATTCATATTCAGTTTCAAATGGCTAAAATGTGTATTATTATAAGGTTAAGGTGGGGATGAGTCGAAAACCACTCATCCAATATGTTTTAGACAGGTTTGGGTCACAATATTAACCTTATCTTTTATTTTTTAACTCTTAGTTAATTAGTTTGACATTTACCATGTCACTTTGTATTTTTATATTATATAGTTAATAAACATATTATATACATCCAAACGACCTCCAACTGGTCCATTAATGATACACCTATCATGATACAAGTCTTTTGGAAGATATTTAGATTTTTAGGAATAGAAGATAAATTAATAATATAATATTTGTTTTAAAAACTCTTTTATGTCAATTTTGACACTATTGGGTATTTTGTTTTTGATAATTTCATAACAGCATTATTACTTTAAAAACAATTTATATAACCAATACTAATATGTCATATTAACCTATAAAATTAGTGGAATTCATAAAAAGTCACAAATTACATTTATTTTTATATTTATAATATCAATTATTTTAATCTTTCAATAATTAGTTAATTACTGCATCACCACTGTGTCATAAATAAATTAAATTATATAATGTCTAAAAATTATAAATAAAATACCATTATGTAGTAAATCGTTTTTTATTTCTAATTAATATTTAAAATTGAATTTATCTTATGTATAACACTAAATTTAAAATGTTCTAGTAAATAAACTTTGATTTTAACTCTTTTAACTCTTCTTTGAATTAAATAATAATAAATGTCTTAATCTCATCCAAGTGGACCTAAATGATAATATTTTATTCCTAACGTTCTTTTTAGTTGAGATATACTTGTTTAATAGAATTCGGACATGTGTTAGGGTAATATTAATAACATTTTTACCCTTAATTACCCTATTTACTTTTAACCGTGGTAAATAAAAGTAAAAAGTTACTATTCACAAAAAATTATTTTCATCTCATTGAACCACATTTTACTATTCTATATTAACTGTGTCTCTCAGATTTTTGAAATTCCACTCACAGAGGCGGTAAAATTATTTTTTATGTGAATTTCCAAATTCTCCTAGGAGGTGGGTAAAAGAAAGTGAAAAGTTCAATAAAATTTTTATATATCTAAAATTATTCTAAACTAACTCCAATGAATTACATTGAACTTATATAGGTATTATGTATCTATTTTTTACCTAAATTAAAGTCAAATAAAATAAATAATTATTTAAATAAAAATTCTTTTTTGAACTATAACTCAGTGTTTTTTCACTATTCATCACAAATTGAAAGTCTTCAGAAAAATACCAAAATTTCACCCTAGGCTAATTTCGATATTCCGAATCCAAAAATGAACTCTATTTTGAAGGTTAAAATTTATAAAATTTCAAAAAGTGGGTATTACTATTCATAACGGCTAGTTTCATTGGTTTTGGTTTGTGTGTTAGAACTCGAAGTTGCGTACAACAGAAGCTACTCTATTATTCAAAGGGAAGGGTACCGTGGAAGATTGGGGTGTTAAATTATTGTAGTAAATCTACAAAATTTTCCAACATATACCGTGAAAATTTTATTTATGTTATTTAAAATATGTGGATGGAATCTTGTTCAGATGTTGGATCGGGACATCTTGGAATGCCCAGTTTCATAGGACAGATAGGTCTTTGTCTGTTTATCAATAGATCACTCAAAATGATCAGTTTTGAATGATTTTTTTTTACATATTTGGGGGAATTATCAGGATCCATATTCTATTATAGAAGTTATTTCCCATAGGTTTCAACAACATATATATCTCTATAAAATATACATCAATCATATTATGTTCAACTGTGGTAGTGCCTCTCTCAATTTCCTTGGATCTTGTGGCCTTTTTTCACATATCCCAAATTTGGTGTGTGAAACTTTTGTTGATAATAACAATCATCATAAAATATTGGATCCATAAAATCAATTAAATTAATGGATATTAAGATCCATTATTCATCTGATGATGATTTCATTTAGCAGGGTAACACATGTTGTACCATTTAAGGAAACTATATATGTTGTACTGTTTGGGAGAGGGTGATACCCATTTTCCTAGGTCTAGAGGAATGATTTCGAAGAGATTCATGGATAAATTTCTCATATTTATTCATTCACATTCTTGAGTTTGTTTCCCTACCTTATGGCCATGTCCGTTCAAAGATGATTTGACGTTGGAGGGTTGTGGGGTTGAATGAGTCAGTTGTGTTGCAACAGAAGTGGCTGGGAGAACAATTTCTATTTTAACTATTCCTTGATTATTGAATTAGACTAGTTTATTTTTTTTATATTCATCAAACCACATAACTTCTATAAATATTTTCAAGAAAATTCCATTCATTCTTCTTTTTCATCTAGAGTAGTGATAGAAACACACCCAACATTTGTTTTTGGTTTTCCCAGTTTCATCTACCAATATTTTTTTTTTGAAATTAATATTTGAAAATGAAATATTATTGGATGTTTTTAAACAAAATTTGGTTAAATTTGACATAATTTGGGATATTTTCAAGGCTATCATGATTTGGTATTTTAGGCATTGATAGAGTTAGCAGGTTGTTTTCCAACACTACTAGATAATAGTCTTGAAATTTATCATCTTAAATGGAATTGAAAATGTTCTTTCAATAATCCAATTATGCATTTTTCAACCCTATAATTTAATATTTAAAAGGTTATTATTTATATTATTTTTACCCTATTGGATTTGTCACTTGATAAGGTGAAATATTTAGAGAAAGAACCATTATTTTTGGTGTTTGTAGTGTTAGAGTTGAAATTGTTTTCCCTATCATTTTTTCATGGTATACTGATACAACATAAAATTTTTCTAAGGTATATATGATGGAGTCTTAAATTATTTTTGAATTTTCAATATTTTCTCAAAACCTATACATGTACTTGTTGATAATGGGTGGTGTTCGCAACTAATCATGAATGAATTTTTATGTTAAGACCCTAGAATATTCATGTGGAGACTAAACATTTTGATAGTAATTTAGATGATTCCACCGTAAAATGAAGATTAAGACTCTATAATTTCTTTATTAATTACATTTCTAAAGTTAGAGGACCTTTGTCATCTAGAAAATCGAGATGAAGTGAATAAGATATCTTCATTGAAGGTCATACAATCTTTCTAATCGACCCTGTTGGTAAACTAGTGTACCATATAATGTGTAGACCCTGAACGGTTTTAAAAAAATACTAGATCTTAGATGACTGTTATTGTAATAGATTTCCCAATATGTGGACACACTGAGATACTTAATTCCATGGATGTTGGTCCACATATCCTAAGCCACCAAATTTATTGAATGGTTGGATTTCCAAATTTGGTGGGTGAAGTGACACATCTACCCATTTAGGGTAAGGTTTTCTTTTTTGGATACACTAGTGTTTGTTATACCTCTATAGATTTTATCATGGATTCTAATTATATAGTATTTTCAAATAGTCCTATAGGAAATTCCAACTAATAATGTTTTGAAAACAAGATTTACTTGATGTGTTTGTCCTATTTTCACTTGTGCATGAGCTTGCTAGTTGTAAAATGACTAAAATTGTTATGTTTGTCAGCCAACGAAGGTATGAATCAGTATTTCGCTATCACAAGTTCCAAATATATTCAATTCCTTGCTCCCTCATTGAGAAAAAATTTTAGTCAACTTTCCCTAGTATGATGAGCTATTTTTACAAAGGGACGTCAGCTGGGGCTGGAATGCAGTTTTTGTTTGCAGAGTGTAACTTGTGGAAATATTACCGATGGAAGGTCAACAATACCCATTTTCAGTTCTCTCCTTTCTATCTCATACTGATCCATTATCTCCTTGAGTGTGAGGGGTTTAACACCCTTAGGTAACAGTTGTGATTTTAACTATAGCCATACCCTTTTCTTTTAATAATTTTTATCGAGGGAAAAATTTATAATTCATTGGTGTTCCCAAATTTCATGCAATCCTATGATTTTTTTAATTCAAACCTTCTTTGTATATTTTGGTATGAACCATATTTTAGCTGAGTATATCCTTCTCTTTTTCTCCTACATAAACCAGATGCTCAAAAAATTTGTCTGATGTGGTGATAATGATGTTTACTAACTTGAACTACCCCAATATAATTTTATATATATCTGAATATTGGGTAAACTGACTGCTCTAAGAGTATCCACAAGAATATCAGTGATTTTTTGCAGTAATGTTTCTCCTCACATGTCATTTTTTGTCACTATCATGAGCGCCTAATTTAACAACTAGGACCATCTAACAGCACAGAACCCAACCATATCATGTCCATCACTACTATAGGAAAATCACACATAACTGTATATTTATAATCAAGTAGGATCTCAAAAATAAATTTGAAGCTTATTTAAATGAGTCATCCTATTTAGTCATTTAACCCATTATCATTCTAGGGTGTTACATTCACCCCATCCATAGAGCTTAATGTCTTTTATGTGGAACCTACATCTCAACGCAAGTAGTGAAATACACTTCAGTACTAGAACAACATCTAATTATATATGTAAAAATTGGTCCCTAATGATAGTACATAAACCCCTCTCTAACATTTCCAATGGGTCTTATCCCTCCATGTGCCACTAGTTTCATCGTAGACATGTGGGCCCCACACTTAGGCCCACCCACATGCTTGAACAAGTCATCTAACTAATGAATGTCCCCATAGACCAATACTTGTTATTTCTAGTATGCTTTTTTCTCACTCTCACACACCTTGGAAAATATCCCAAAAGTTCCCCCATTATGATCAATACTCTAGGACAAGCATGCTTATATTCAGAGTTATAATCATGTAGGCTCCCAAAAATAATGGTGCACCACATTGACATGAGTCATATCAATTAGTTAATTAATAGTTTAACATTATAGTGTGTCAACCCTATAATTTCATTCAAGTAACCCTTTGAAGCCAACTATAGATGTTATATATGAAGGGATCATCTAAATATTTTTTGTCCACATCTCAAAAGAAGAAACTATATCATGGGATTAGATGATCCAAGAAAAATCATTTTGTGGAACTCCCCCCAACCAAGAGATTACTGAATTCCACTAATGCTATCCTAAAAATTACACTATCCCAATGGGATAGGGTGCTCTTGTTCAAATTTATAACACTTTTAGATTCATTTCTTAGCTACAAAGGTTTTGTTGAAAAAACCCCTAGCCATGAAGGGTGGGGATAATCCTACACTATCATGGCTATAAATACTGCCCATTAACTTATAATTTTATGGAGTTTTTTTCAATAATAGGTTATGTGGATTGTATTATATTAAACTAAGATTACTTTTATCATTGATATATGCATTTTTTTATTATTTTTCTCCACTAATCAGGAGGCTTTATCATTTTTTGTATTATTGGTGTAGGGGCCATTCGATAGATTTCTCTATACTATTTTGACATATTTGAGAATCATTATTGGTCGGTTCATACTGATCATGTTAACTATTAAAAGAAGAACCAATTACTTGAATCTATATTTGAGGCTATGACATTACATGATGTCATCATTTGTATGATTATTTTATCATATGGGAAGGTGAAATGAAATTCCCCATTCTCTCCCCATCCTCTGATATGAACACTAGATGGGGGTATTCATGATTAGATGATGAAACTCTTTTAACTCGTTGAGATAGGTTCATTGATGAGATCCTCTCAATTTTCCCAAATTTGGGTATTGTGCTACTAGTATAACTACCAATTCTATTTTACAATGCAACTCTTCTATTTCTTTGGCGTGATTTTGTTATTCATCATAAGATAATATTTTATGCAAGTGATGAAGAGTGTTCCATATATTTTGGTGTATTTTGTGCACAAAATATTCAAACAATTCTTTTGTAATGATGTAATGAATTTTGGTAAAATCCATAAAATTATGGTTATATATTCCTTATCAAAATGACTCCTAATGAATAATATGTATTAATTGTCTTTTACAAGAGATTTCTCTACCATATCATGAAATTATGGACATCATCCAATTTATTTATTGTAATAAATAGGTTTGGTTGAGATTTCATATTTCATATTATAACAAAAGAGATCCAAGGGTGGTTTGTAGAATGGTCATTTCCATGGGTTATATTCTTTTTAAAATAAAATATTTATTGTTAATGACAAGGTATCATGAATAAACGGCCTCATATTCTAAGGTTACATGTGATAGGGGGATTTTACAGAGTATATTGTTCAAGGGTAGGACCTTTTGGATGAATTAATTTTTTTGGGGAGGAACATCGTAGTGAATATCATCTTGTCGAGAACTACCATAATGGCTAGATTTCTGACTATATGTAAAAAGTCTGATGTGTATACACATTGATGGACCTTCAAGATACATAATATTAAGGTCGAACTTATTTCAATTTAATCTTCTAATCAAGGGGAATCATTCCAAATAACTTATAAATAAATGGTATCCAATGATTGATCATATTATAGACATAAATTAAGCCTTCATTGTAATATTTTTAGATATATCCTTTAAGGATGTTATCAGCAAGGATAATAGGGGGGCTATGAAACTGTCTCTATTATCTATGTAATTTTTTAATGGGGGAGTAGGATCTTGAGACCTCATTGAAAAAAGTATTAGGGGTTCACAAACACCAACATTATGAATATAAAGTTCATGGATTGTCTCTTCTTTTTTAGTCATCTTTAGTGATCTTTATTTTAATATGATTTCCTATGGGTGATTGAGGGTTCTTACTGTTTGTGATGACATTCATATATGGTTTTCTATTTTTTTATCTCCAGTGTAACTATTATAATTTTCCAACAGGTTTTTGGAATTTTTTTGGATTCTTCTCTACCCTACAATGATAATCTAGGTAGACTGATAGCCTCTGGTTGGAATATAGATATAGCTCATGTTCTATAGAAAATTTATCATGATATTTTTCTATGAACCTTTTTGATAGGATAACGAATATGAGTATTATCCATGGTGACTATAGAATTATTCAGTTGACTAACTCCAAATATGTAGGTGGGGTGTATACTTGACACCTAGTTTCCATTGATGTTATCATTTTGTCCAAAAAAACATCTAAAATATGGATTTTAAGATATGTATGTTCTTCTCTCATTTTCCAGGATGTAAGGGGGGACTTCATCAGCTATAATGAGAATATATTCCTATTATGTAGATTTATAAGGGATGTATTCATTATCTAATCTTTTATTTATCATTAGAGAATAGAAAAAATAATCATCAGTAGGGGAATAGAAATGACTCTACCCCCTTTTATAGATGGGGTCTACCACCTTATTTATCTGATTGCCTCCAAAATGTGATGGTAGGATTGATGGATGTAGAAGGTTTTTTTCATCTCATGGATCCTTAAAGTTTTTTGTTATATGTATTATCTAGATGGAATGAAGGTATTTCTATATTCCCTATTGATTGGTTACTAACCCCAGTGGGTTGTCTTCAGTTCTCGGATCTGGGTGAATTAGGAAACACAACATATTGATACACCCTCATCATGCTGAGGGTTCATTGGAACATGAAATTATTATTGGTGGATATAGATGTGTTCCATTTTTTTGGAACCGTGTTCTTTCTATATGATCCCATCAGTGACCTCTTTAACTTCCTCTCACTGATAAGGGAGGAACATGTTGTCATACTCCTGGGAAAGACTCCTAGATTGATATGACATGAAAACTATCCTTGCATTATTCTGGGAAACCATATATTATTGAGTGGATAGTGGGGGCTTAATGAGTTAGAGGAATTTTTTATATCCTTATAGGTTGTTATAGTACCATTTTGGTGGTACTCCCAAATGAAAATGTTTGTAACAGTGTCCTCAAATTTGATGAGGACCATATAGTAGCAGATGCATAATATCTGGTTGGATTAAATGATGACATGGAGTTAAAGGGAGTTTTAGTTTAATTATATATAAATAAATAAGACAAACCAAACAATAATAAACCATTAAAGCCACATCATAACAAACAAACACATTCACAACCAATTTTTTTGTATCCATGTTTTTCCCTATTTCATTTATTGAATGAATGGGGATTTACATGTGGGAAACATATTCAAATTGGTTATGAATTAATATTGGTTTCACTATTTTTTCTAATAGATTTCATTACGGCTCTCATTTTCAGTTAGTGGATACCTTCTTTCTAAATGTAAAAAATCACTTCAATTTTACCAATGATGTCTTAAAAAATACATTGGTCGAGAGGATGGTAGTTCGGTCCCATCACACCATTTTGGTTGATTTATTGATTAATTTGGGACACTACTATAAATTTAAGTCATGTTTAATAATCCTTTATTAAATAATAATTATAGAGTAGGTCTCTCTTGTATGAACAATCAATTATCATCTTGTATTTATTTTAGAATCACATATATGTATTTGAGGTTATTCATTGATGAAGAAATTAGTATATATCTGAGGTTATGCATTGATGGTAACCATTTGAAAATGGATTAATTTTTATTTATTGTAATGTTGGTTTTAAGTTACACAGTGGGGTGATCTTATGCTTGTCATCATTCAGGGATATGTGAGTAGTTTTGATGTCGAGCTCAAGCCCAGGAGATGGAATTCTTATATATAATTATGAATAGAATTAGATGCCTTGTAGTTCAGTTCCACTTAATTATGCACATCATTCCATTTATGATCTTCTGGAAAGGGCCAAACCATGTATTCTAACGTTAATTTACAAGGACATATAGGTGAAATATTCTCAGTGAACGACTGGTGTGGGAATTAAATCGAAGTGGGTCGGGGATTGGGAATGAATTCATCCTCTCAGGATAGATTGAAAAAACAAAGTATATTTAAAAGAGATTATTAGGGTAATTTTGGGTTTCTATATTTGAACCTCATGGTGGATTCCTATCTGTAAAAATTCGGTGGGAATCAGAGAAAATGTAGTTTGAATTTGTTGTGGCTTACACCAAAAAAGGCCCATAGGTAAGGTGAGAGGAGGATGAGGAAAAGGATTCCCCTATCGATATATGTGTTTGATCATGTAGATGTTATGATCATTACTATCCTAGAAGAACACATTAGTCATACTTGGTCAGATAAACAAGAGGAAGTGGAAGACCTAACAATAACCACAATACCTTTCATCTAATGGTGGATAAGGCAGAGACTTTAAGATAAAGAAATAGATCTCATGCCCATATCGTACCAATTTTTCATTCCCAGGGTTTGTACATATGCACCCATATAGATAAGGACCCTAGGAAAAACTATGGGCATACTCTTGGATGGATTCCCTATACCCAATTTTATAGAAGATGATAGAATGATCCAGCATTGTACCTCATTAGAGGGATATGCAAGTGGTACCCCTCACTTTTTAAATTGTGGAGATCCCTGGAACTGCCAGCATGGTTTGGGTCCATTTTAACATGGGGATTAAAAATTTAAAACATCATGATGACCTTAACCTTTAGGTAATACAAGTGTGGGACCACACATTCTGTAGTAATATACAATAAAACGAGAGATATACTGTTGTGTCCTTCTCCATGATCATGAAAATATACAGGGCTTGATGAATATATTATCCTGATAGTTCATGAATGGGCCCACTTGTGGCCTATAAATTTTTAGGGGAGGATGAATAAGATAATTTTTTGGAAAATTCTCAAATAGGCTGATATAAGGATAAATGATACATAGAAGAAGGGTATTGTGATCAAAAGTTCCCACCCCGCAAATTATTTTCTATGTAGGATGCCAATCTGCAAAGGCTCTAGCCCCATATGATTTGGGATATGGTGATCTATAAAGGGTGTTCCAATGTGGATGGTCACCGTTAAAAGGGTTTTCTATATAAAAACCCTTTAAGGGTAGTTGGTGTGTTTCATTCCTTTATGATAAATAGTAATTAATTACATGCTGGAATTGTCTATTCAAGATTTTTTCCTCAATTTTAATATCATTTTTCATCTCTCCCATTTTTTTCCATTATGTGGGGTTTTTATATGGATACATATGTAGATGTTATTATGAGTTTACCAGAAGAAATATGAATTGCCTCTAATAGAAAATTTGGGTTTGTGGATGGACTGAAGTTAATGCCTCATCCAAGAGATGGAAACCCATTTTTGGGGATCCAAAAAATGACACCACACATAGAAAATGACATTTATTTCGTGTTGGTTCAAAAGGTGAAGCCTCCCCCCCCCAAAAAAAATTTGTTGTGGGTTCTGCATGGTGACTCCATGATTGCAAGGAATGTTTCATTTACAGGGGGCCAAAATGGGATGCCCTACCCCACAAATGATATTTCATTTGAGGGATAACTATGTAGATAAGAGAACTATGTTGCTGGAATTTTATATAAAATATGGGGTTCCATTGTATACCTTAGTCTATAACACCTTTAATCTTCCTGAATTGGCTTAATTGATTTTATTTTCCCCTTCCGTAGGAATAAAAGATGATCATCAATGAATATTTTTCTATACCAAGCAGTTGTTGAATTTAAGTATTACATATAATTAACCCAATGGAACATCTCCCAAGATATCATTAATAACTATAATAAATCATATAAAATAGCGAACTTCAAAAATGTTTCTTGAATCAGTTTTATACACTAACTTAAAATGAAATCCTTATATTGACAATAAATATCCCCATAAACATTACCTTATCATCGAATCACTTTTCTATCATCAATATTATCTATATCCTACCATACAATAGACCATAATTAACATAACATAAATTTATATACTTACCTTAATGATTATTTAAACCTGAGTAGTGTATTCTTCCTAAAACTGAGTAAATGTTTCAAATCACCTAAAAATTCCATCACCTAAAAAATCAAAAGGGGTATCTATTCTTTGAATCATATTATCAAAATTAAAATCATAATCTTATTATGGTATACATAAAATTACATTTTCCTCCTAGAAAAACATACATGCTTCCAAAAATTAACACAATTTATATGTATTAAATAAAATTACAGACTATTTCCATTTATTTGAAATTGAATTAAAAATCATCAAATATTATGTAAATCACGTTGTTACCATATAATTAACCAATTTCAAAGTCACCAATATTGTTGCATTTAATTCATTAATTTCAATCATCTCCTTATCCATACTAAACATTATCACATTAGAACCAAAAATAATTTACTATTTATCAGTATTTTTAAATATATGTATTCAAATCCTTAGATAAAATAAATTTTTGAAAAGTACCTAGATATCTCATGATTATTATAACAAAAATATAATCGAAATAAATCTTCTATAACATAATTATAAAAGCATGATATATATACACTTCAATCCTTACACATTAGTGATTTCAATTACATAGGTCCTTCCTTGGTCTAGAAGTTAATCATTGAATTTGGATATTGTCTTAAATATTACTAATATTCTCTACACATAAGACATTGAATGATAATTTGTATCATAGGATGAAATTTTTTTCCCTCTAGCAACCTCTTCATTTTTTCTCATCAATTACTCACTCTATTCCATATTATTCTATATAAAAAACATCATGTCAATCCATTGACACATTCATTGGGAGATTATTCCCACATACTAGGCATATAAGTAACTATAGCTTCTTCCCTCCATGGTATATATAAAAATCCATTTATAAATTATTATGTATGTGATAAAAATCACACATGTTGATATTTTTATTCGTATTATCATATTGTTGATTAGGATTAATCGCAAGGTTTTTCATTCAATTTCATTTTTTGTTAAGTTTATAATGATGATAATCACCCCATTGTCCATCACATTCAACATTATCACAATTCATCGAGGTTAAACCCATTGAATAAAACCAATATTTATAGTGTTAGAAACAATAGTCCTATTGAAAAATATATAAATAACATTCAGAGGATTTCTAAATCATGAAATGTTATATTTATTAAAACACATCATAGGTTTATAATAGCTTATTCATGATCATATGAATTAAAATTCTCCAAAATAGTTTTTAATGAAAATATTAATTGACCATATCCTAACCCCTAGTGGTTTCAAACCATGTGCCCATTGAGGGAACACTCCCCGTGAACCAAAATATTGGATGATATATACTTATCCAACTCTTTTTGGGATTATTATCCCTAGATGAATCTAGTCCTAATTCAAATAAACTTATAATATCTATATAGGGATGTATTTATTTGGAAAATCACATAATATATTCCAAACAAAAACATTAGTGTGGTATCCTATACTTAGACTGTAACACCAAAATATTTTATGGTATATCTCTTTTAAATTTATCATCCTCGATAGTTTATGTTGGATGAAACACTGAACATAAAAAAACCATGATGTACTATATAATATTAACATAACTGTTAGAATAGTGATGTGAATGTTAGATATAGTAACCTCAATATTAGAATAGTAACTTCACTGATGATAGTATAAAGAAAAGTATGGTATATCAAAAATGAAAACATGATATATTTATTTCATGGAATAATTAAATAAATGTTTAAAAAAAATTTATTAAGGGTTAACATTTTCATGAAATTTAAATTTTTACTAAATTTTTATAATTAATATAATAATATAAAAGAGAAACTATTTTCATAAAATATATTTATAAGTTAATATTTTTTTTGAATTATAATTACAATAGAATTTTATGATACCATAATTAATTTTTCAATGTGTACTAAAATAAGTTATAATATTAAAACTAGTATTTGTCTAGAAATGGATAATTTTTGGTATTTTTCTAAAATTGTTTATTTTTTGGTGAATAGTGAAATATGGTAATTTACGACATTATACATCATAACTAAAGAAATGATTTTTTGTGTCATGGTTGAGTCATGGATGATATAAGTGGAAATTATATCAAACTCACATTCTATAGTAAATTTATATAGTCATAAGAATCAATACTCTTGATTGTCTTCATCCAAAATAATAATCTGATGAATCAAATAATAAAAAACACCCCTCTCCTCCACTATAAACACCACCTCTCACCACCTCTTATCATCACATATTATGATCCTTGAATAATTTTTATATTCTTCCCAAAACCTCTCCAAAATGTATTCCCCACATTTATTTCCTTTTGGCCTCACCGAAATAAAATTTCCAAGTCCCTTAAAGAGGTTCTGAAGGAGACAACACTCAAAAGGTCATACCCTCCAGCCTTCTCTTTAAATATTTTCTCTTTAATTAACCATCCCTAACCTACCAAATACAAAGTAATAAGATAAATCCTGTATAATATATATATTATAATTTTTTTGGTAATGGAATATTCATAATCAAATCTCTTCTCTTTACCATTTGTTCTAAAAATGAAAACACCATCCGTGAGGTGTCGATTCACTACCTTCATGGATGAAGAGATTTCATTTTTTTTAAATCCTTCAAGGATGGTCATAAAACAATTTTATGGGTAAAATAGATTATAATATTTGTATTTTTACGTATTTAGTGTTTTTAAATGCATATGTATTCATATAATTAAATAAAATGATACTAGTTAGTGATGGTCATAAAAACCTCAAAAATAAATTAATCATTATTCATTGACATTTTATCTAATGAATCATCATAATTCCATATAACATAATTATATATGGTGAAATTATAAAATCACTAAAAAATATTAATATGATTTCATTCGACTTCTATAGTTTGACCTCAATTTGAAAGAAATACCAAAATTATATAAAATGGATCAAATCATGAAACCACCTAATGAATGCTCATTGATCAATGAAATTAAATATTATAACTCATAAAAATGGACAATAATGAACATAATAAAAATTAAATAAATCTTATATATGTTGAATTAGTTTTGAATTATGTAATTAAGGAATCAAATCTGATTATCCAGTATATTAAGCACAAGTGAATAATGCTTTTGGACATAAAGTAATGGCTCTCTCATCTCACATTTATTTTTTATAAGATATATCCTATTCACCACTTATTCATTATGTGTGGCTTATTTGTACATAACTTTGGTTTATAATAGAATGAATCCATTTATATTCATTTTATTCTCTTTCTTATTTGATAATTATTATTTTATGGGGCATACAGTTCTACTGATTAAAAATTGTTAAGGGAATTCTTAACCAAATTTCAAATCCTTGGGTTTAACTTTTTTTTTCTAGTAATTATGTCATGATATGATTATGTGCTGAACCAATTTCTAGTATCCAATATTTTATTTCCACTTTATTATGTGTATTTACTTCTAATACATATATTCAATTCATTTATATAGATCTCAAACTTACTCTACAAATACTATTTTAAAATTATTGATTATCAATGTTTAAAGGAAATGTTTTATAAATTATCTGGAATGAGCTGATATTCTCGATTTTCTGACAAATTAATTCATTGGAGAATAATTTAAAAGATTAAACATTCATTTTCTAATAAATGTTATTATATTATAGTTGTTTGTATTTTTTTAAATGATTTCAAAGTAAAAGTGGTATTTCAATCATGATTTGTTCAATGATTTTATTAGATTATGTTCATCTATGTCAATAATCATTGTTAGATATTATGCATAATTGAGGATAATCAATAATGATAATATCTACAATATTTTACGGATTGTTTTATGATCATTTTTAATATCGGTCATATTTCTTTATACCATTCACCATATTACCATGGAGAGTTTTTTATTACATTTTCTGATTGGGGAAATTATTTACATTTCATTTTCTAGTTTCAATATGAATTTATGTGCTGACTATGTTTCACCTCTTTCATATGAGGAATTAATTGGACTTAGTAAGTGTTTTGTATAGACCTGTATATCCCATTGATGAAACGTTAAGTCTCATGACACAAACTAAACCTAGTTTTGGATGAGGCCTTACCCATTTAAGAAGATTTCTAGGATGAGGTTTTGATGGTATGTTTATGATGTCTGGAATTATATATCCCCTCATTATGAGATTATTTATAAATAATCCATGTGATTATATGAATAGTATAATTTTCATGGTTATGTTTTATTTTCATATGTAACACCCCAAGCTTCCACGGTACACTTCTGTTTGAAAAATACAGTAGCGTGTGTTGTACGCAACTTCGAGTTCTAACACACACACCACAACCAATCAAAGTAGCCATTATGAATAGTAATACCTACTTTTTGAAATTTTATAAATTTTACCTTTCGAAATGGACTTCTTTTTTGTATTCAGAATATCGAAATTATCCTAAGTTGAATTTTTGTAATTTTCTGAGAATTTCCAAATTTTTTTATGAATTGTGAAAAAAACTTAAAAACATCTTTTTTAATCAAAATAATTTATAGTGATAAATTCTAATATTGAGTGGTTTTAAATTATAATTAGAATATATTTTTACCATTTTATCCAATGGTTTTCATTATAATTAATTTTACATTGAAATTGGACATAAACAATTGTCATCCTTTTGATATATACTGTTTCTTAAAAACACGCTATTTGTTGTGACAACGGGAATTAGTTATAAAATTAATTAATGAAACTTATATGTTTAGAATTTTGTACAAAAAGACATCATTTGTGAATTCGGAATATCAATTATAGCTTCTGGTGAAATTTTGGCATTGTTCTAAAAACTTCAATTTTTTGATGAATAGTGAAACCACTAAGTGATAGTTAAAAAACTGATTTTTCTTTTAAATGAAACATTACCACTTCTGTGATTTGATTTTCAAAAATCCTACATACATGGTTGTAATTAGGAAGTAAAATGTGGTTCAATGGGATAAAAATAATTTTTGGTGGATAGAAACTTTTAAGTTTAATTAATCGGGATTAAAGGTAATTAGTGAAATTTAAGGTAAAAATGGTATTATAAAAATATTAAAATACCCTTACACTTGTCCTAACACTATTGGATGAGTAATGGCCGACCATGAAAATCCATGGGTCAACTTGGGGACTCCATGGAGCCACTTTGGTAAGAAAATTACATTAAAAACTTTTTATTTAATGTTAAAATAAAAATGTCACAAACATGAGTTGTTTTACTAAAACAATTTTAAAATGGGTTTATACAAGTAATAGTTTTTAATATAAATATTCATTAGAAATATAAAAAGATTTAATACATCACGGTATTTTTGTAATAATTTTAGACATTAAATAAATTAAATTTTTAATGACATCATGATGATGCAGCGATTACCTCATTAATTAACGATTTTAATAAAATGGAACGATAATGTAAAATCTAAGAATTAAAATTATCCAAAGCCTATTAGATGAGTAACATTCGAACCCTTATCACCTTATCCTCTAAATATATAAGTGCGGGACCATTAAAATCTGAAACTTATTATATAATAATGTAACATTTCATTACTTTCGAAGACTGCCCCTCCTCTCCTCTTATAAAAGGCCCCCACCACTACCACCTTACTCACACCATCAAAGCCTTTTGGATCAGCCAACATCTGCCCAAATACCCTCTAAAATTAACTCTCTTACTCCTAGAATCCCAAATTTGGGCAGAATTATTCCCAAGTAAGCCTTTGGCTCAAATCAAAAAAGAGTTTCCCAATTTTAAGGTAATGTCTTCTCTTATGTTATTTTGTTTTATTTTGATTCTCCAAACCCTTAAACTCTTTTTATTACTTTCTTTTGTAACAAAACCAGTATCCTAAATATACTAGTATGTTGTTATGAGAAGTATTTTATTTACACTTAAACACACCTTCGTCTAATAGTTAAAGAACATACTGTTTCTGTGGTTGGAAAATTTCTACCTCATGAAACGATGATTGTTCAATCTTATTTAAACGCCTCTCATGGTGGCCATTATGATGACACTATTTTTATATATGATATATATTATGTTTTATTTGCGTTATGATTCTGTATTTTTCATTTATGGCATACCTTTACGATTTCCATTATAGGTAAACGCGATAATTTCATTTTAGGAAGTGCGGAGTACCGCCCCCTCAAAGTGATTTGAATCATTAATTCCATATGTGGGATGTATAAAGGATGGAGTAAATGGTATTATACATTATATTATATTGTAATTATATTATAACTTTATATAATTATAACTTCATTCCATTAAATATGAAATAGAAATTAAATTAGCATTCATGCATACGTACGGCTTACCGTCTCCATGAACGATGCATTTAATTTCTTACTTCTAAATGTAACGTAATATTATGAACGAATGTATATAATGGATATATATGATATATATTATATCTAAATCGTGGATATAATTCGGGATACAATGGATATTCTTCCACATAAACAACTTGTAATTATAAGAAGTTTATTGTTGACTCAAGTACCAAAGATTGACAGAACGAACGTTATTAACTTAAATGACTACATAAATTTCGTAACATTGTAATAAGTGATATAAAAGGGATAATGAAATTGAAAAAGGTTCTTAAGAAAGTATATATTAACTATAGTTTATTATTCAGGAGGTTAAAGATCGGTCGAGTCAAGTCGGACACGAGGTAAGGGAACTTCTTAACCCAATTTCCGTTCTTTGGGTTAATCTCCTACATTCAAATTATGTCATGATATTATTATATCCTATCTTGTATTTGTAATTTCATTATGTGAACTTATAGTTAATACACATAATAGATCTATTTTATTTAAAAAATGATCTTTGTAAGGTACTTTATCTCAATCTCCATTCATTGAGTCATATTTTGTTTTATACACAAATTTTTTTTATACGGTGTATAAACCCCTTTGACTTTTATGTTTATTCAAAAGGAATCTTTTTATACCAAGCATTTTACTAAACGACAAAAAGGAATGTTTTTCTTATTGTAAGTATGCGGCGACAACGACTTCTCTGCCGCCATGACCATTATTTGAGTTTCAGCTTCCTCTACAAGCCATAACATTTTTTTAATGAAAAATAATTACAAAGTTTTAATTTTCTTTTATTTTGGTATTGAAAATGGTTTTGAAATATTTTTTATTATATCAATGTGTTGTATTGATATCTTGTAATTGAAATTTGAAAATTTTATGTTTCCTTTATGCATGTTTTATGTGATACGATTATGTTATGGTTTATGATATGTTTAAACATGTTCATATGAGGAATGCATTGGAATTAATAAGTGACGAGTGGAGCCCGCTATAGCTCCTCGATGCATCGGTAGGTATCATGAGACAAACTAGTGTCTTGGCACGAGGCCTTGACAAAATATTATTTGTGTTCTTGGCACGAAGCCTTGGCTACATGGTTATGATAGTCTGGCATTATGCATTCCATCATTATGAAAGTGGTTATTGATATTTAATGTGATTATTCGACTAGTAGAATATACATGTGAATAAGTAAATGGAATTATTTAATTTTACTTTTTCCATATTATGTTGAAGTTCAAGTTTAAAAGGCTTTTGTTTTAGTTATACATTGTCTTAAATATTTATGTTTATTTATGAAATCTTCCGCTGTATTGTTATCCTTACTGAGCATCTGAGCTCACCCCTTTCAATGTTTTAATTTTTTCCAGGATGTGAAGAAGTATTTTAGAAATGACATGCAGGGATAGTCTGAAGGGATTATGAGTGTAGAAAATGGAGACTATGTTATTGTAGTTTTTCACTTTATGATGTAATGTAACATTTCTGAATGTATCTAGTGTTTCCAAGGCTACTAAAATAATCTGTCTTTCGAGACTTGACCTTTTGTGATCATTCCAATGTTACTAAGTAAGGCACCGACTCTGGGTAACTGGGGTCGGGGCGTTACAGTTTGTATTAGAGGAATTTTAGTACTAACCTTGGAAGCTAGATTTAGATAAACTCTGATTGGAGCACATCTCCCAAAGATAGACTTTGAGGATTAGTATAGAAGAACTTTATAGAATTTTGGTATTATAGAGATTTTGTGAGTTTTACAAGAAATACATCCATGTTTGGATACGAGCAGGAAGAGGTGGCTCTGGAACAGATGTACCTAGGGGAAAACCCCGAAAACACCGCTTTGAGCTAGACTCAAACATGAACTGGTGCACCACAACAGGCTTGCTGCACTCTTGGTTACGACACTCCCAGGGGATATGCATAGGATAATTATCATTTTCTTTACAAACCATTATGAAGGGCTTATGAGTACATAATTTCTCAATGAAAACATTTTTATGATTATGGATTATATTCATAAATAGTTCAATTTATGCTAAATGTTTTACAAGTATGGAATTATGTATTTTAATTCATAAACTAATATAGTTTATGCCATTGTTTAGAAATGGAGTATAGTGGGAGGAATGGAAATCGTATCAATGCACGCACTCCGTGTAGGGATTTCCCTCCTGCTCATGATAATTATTGTGGAGCTAGAGATACAAATGGTGTTGATCAACTTATTACCGTACCGGGACAACTCACTCAGGTTATGAATAATAACCTCACTCGTATGGAGCACCCTGATCCGCAACGTGGAGGATCAATGTTAGACAGCTTCATGAGGCAAAAACCACCAACATTTAATGGGGGTACAAATCCATTAGTAACTGAGCAATGGATAAACTCCTTAGAGAAAATATTCCACGCCTTGTGGAGTGGAAAAAGGGAGAAGGATGTCATGGAAGTCTATCGCCTCACTGGATATGGCGATCAATGATGGTCATTGATTCAAAACACAAAGGAAGATGAATAAGTATCAAGTATGGAATGGAGGGAGTTTAAGAAAATTTTCTTAGAAAAATACTTTCCACATGGCCATCGAGCAGATATGGAAAGGAAATTTCTGAGTCTGAGGCATAAGGACGATGAGAATGTCGCAAAGTATGAGGCTAACTTTACAAGGTTAGCGAGGCATGCTACAGATTATATACTTAACCCAAGAAGTATGATTAATCGTTTCTTTGATGGGTTAAAATCATTTCTCCGTTGAGCAGTAGTCTCACAAACCTTCTTTTCGTACAAAGATATTTTCTCGTGTGCTATCAAAAAGGAAATGGAATTCTCTATGTTTTAAAACATTAAAGCAAAGAAAGAAAAGAAGAGATCTTCTGATCAATCTGGAAATGGAAATACGGGGAAGTAGGGAAAAGTTGAATATCAATCCTGCAGTAAATGTGGGAAGAAACACCCCGGTACTTGCTTGAAGGGAATGGGAGTTTGTTACAAGTGTGGTGAAAAAGGCCACCAAGCTCATGATTGAAAGGGAAAGAGAGTTGCTGTCACTGTGGAATGCTATAATTGTAGAGAGATGGGACATTATGAAAATGAATGTCCTAAGCGTCAGGGGAACTTACCTCATAAGAGGCCAAGGGATCAAGGCCAAGCTTATGCTATCACTACTGCTGAGGTTGAAGCTATGAAAGGCGTGGTGGCAGGTAATTTAATGGTTTCCTCAAGTTTAGAAAATGAATTATTTGATTCTGGATCATCTCATTGTTTCAAATCTTCCCAGTTTTCTAAGATTATTAGATATTTACAATTTGATTTAATTAGAGAATTGTCAGTCAAAACTCCTAAGGGAAGTATCATTGCAAAAAAGGTTTGTGAATCAGTCCCCATTAGAGCACATAAATGTTCTTTATCAGCTGATATCATTGTCTAACCTATGAATGAGTTTGATATAATCCTCGGTATGGATTGGATTTCGGAATATGATGCAATGATTTATTGTAAGAAGATGGAGGTTACAATTTTTGATGATGATGATAAGGAACACCTTATTTTTTGAGCATAATCATCCCCACCTAATTATTATTTATATCCACCCCAGTAGCTCAACTAAATTCAATTATTGGGGAGGAATAGAATGAAATGACTAAGGTCAAGGATAGGAATGTTCAAATAGAGGATGTACCTATTGTGAAAGAATATGTAGATGTGTTTCCATAAGATTTACCTGGACATCCTCCAGAACGAGAAGTTGAGTTTTCCATTGATTTAATTTCTGTATCAAGGCCTATATCGAAGACCCCTTATAGAATAGCCACCGTGGAATTAGTTGAACTAAAGAAAAAACTAGAGGAATTAAGTAATAAGGGATGTATTTGCCCTAGTGTTTCTCCATGGGGAGCCCCTGTCCTTTTTGTTAAGAAAAAAGATGGATCTATGAGGTTGTGTGTAGACTATAGGGAGATCAATGCTATAACAATAAAGAAAAAGTATCCCCTACCTCGCATTGATGATTTATTTGACCAATTTCATGGAGCTCAATACTTTTCAAAGATTGAACTTCGATCTGGATACCATCAGTTGTGTGTGAAGAAAGAAGACATTCCGAAGACAGCATTTTGAACAAGGTACGGGCATTACGAGTTTATAGTAATTCCTTTTGGATTGAATAATGCACCCTCTGTATTCATGGATCTAATGAATAGAGTTTTCAAGGAATATCTTGATGATTTTTTGGTGGTATTTACTGATGATATCTTGGTATAATCCAAAAGCTATGAAGATCATGAAAATCAATTGCGTATTATCTTGAAGACTCTTAGAAGGCATGGATTATATGGGAAGTTTAGAAAGTGTGAATTCTGGCATTAGGAGATTTATTTTCTTGTCCATATTGTCTTTAAGGATGGAATTTCCGTTGATCCTTCTAAGACCAAGGTAATCAAAGAATGTCCAGCACCGACGAGTATAACTGAGGTACGCAGCTTTATTGGTTTGGAAGGTTATTATCAATGTTTTGTCTAGAATTTTTCTCGATTGGATAACCCATTAACGAAGCTCACACGTAAAGGGGTAAAATTTTTCCGGACAAAAAAGTGTGAAGAATGTTTTGAAGAACATAAGAGAATATTAGTCAACGCTCCAATATTGACTCTACCATCAGGGAATGATGGGTTTGTTATTTATAGTGATGCATCAATGAAAGGACTTGGTTGTGTCCTTATGTAGAATGATAGGGTTATCGCCTCTGCATCACGACAACAAAAAATTCATGAGAAGAACTATCCTACTCATGATATCGAGTTAGCTGCTATAATCTTTTCCTTGAAGATATGGAGACATTATCTCTATGGTGAAAAATGTGAGATATATACCGATCACAAGAGTTTGAAATATATTTTCTCACAAAAAGAACTCAACATGAGGTAAAGGAGATGGCTTGAACTACTCAAGGATTATGATTTCACGATACACTACCACCCAGGGAAGGCAAATAAGGTTGCAGATGCTTTGAGTAGAAAAGATCATGGAGTTTTGACCATGATGAGAGTGGAAAGGGATCCTAATTTCATGGATCTAGTAAAGATGGATATGGGAATCACCATGGAGGGTGAAACATCAAAAAAATTCAAATGGTTGGAAAACCATCTTTACTAGAAAGGATAAAGTGTTCTCAGGCCGATGATGAAGAGTTGAAAATGAAGATTGAAGCTGTGAATGATGGGCGATTGAGTGACTTTGTTTATGAAGATGGAATTTTGAAATTTGGGAGGAGAATTTGTTTTCCCAATATACCTGATTTAAAGAGGCAATTGTTGGAAGATTATCATAGTTCCAATTTCTCTATACACCTTGGGAGCACCAAAATGTATAGATATTTAAAGGGACATTTTTGGTGGGACAACATGAAGAGGGAGATTGGTGATTTTGTGTCAAGATGTATGGTTTGTCAACAAGTGAAAGCTGGAAGACAACTGCCTGATGGAGTATTGAAACCACTTCCCATACCTGAGTGGAAATGGGATAATATTACGATGGATTTTGTCATGGGACTACCAAATAATCCTAGAAGGAATGACACAATATGGGTCATTATTGATCGTCTCATGAAGTCAGCACATTTTCCTGCTATAAGGGAAGATCTACCACTTGAACGTCTAGCAAGACTATATATTAATGAAGTTGTGAGACTTCATGGAGTACCCCTATCGATTGTCTCGGATCGTGATCCCCGTTTTACATCAAGATTCTAGAAAAGTCTTCAGAAGGCCTTGGATACTGAACATAGTTTGAGCACTGATTACCAACCTCAAATAGATGACAATCAGAAAGAAATATTCAAACCATGTTGAGATCATGCTCACTTGACTTTCAAGGAATGTGGGGTCAATATTTACCTCTGGTAGAATTTTCCTCTAACAATAGCTTCCATTTAAGTATTCAGATGGCACCATATGAAGCGTTATATGTAAAGAGATGTCTCACAACAACCTATTGGGATGACGTTGGTGAAAGAAAACATGTAGACCTAGAACTGGTGGAGGAAACGACGGAACATGCGAAAGTAATCCAAAACCACATCAAAGTAGCTCAATGTAGGTAGAAGAGATATGCCAAAAACCAAATGAAGGATTTGGAATTTCAGGTAGGAGATCATGTTTTCCTGAAAGTTTCTCTATGGAAGGGAGTTATACGTTTCGTTAATAAGGGTAAATTGAGTCCCAGGTACATCGGACCCTTCGAAATTCTAGAATGAATTGGGGTTGTAGCTTACCGTTTGGCAATGCCGCCAAGTCTCTACAAAGTTCACGATGTATTCCACGTATCACTGTTGAGAAAATACTTGCCTGACCCAACGCATGTACTCACCTATGAGGAATTAGAACTGGAACCCGATCTGTCTTATTTCAAAGAGCCCATCAGGATTCTTGATACAAGAGAACAAGTGCTGAGAAACCGGACGACTCGTCTGGTAAAAGTTCTCTGGAGAAACCATAAGATGGAGGCGGCAATGTGGGAACCCGAGGAACTTATGATGAAGAATCACCTGAGTCTTTTTATACAGTGATATTATATGAAATTTCAAGGACAAAATTATTTGAAGGAGGGGAGAATGTAACACCCCAACTTCCACGGTACACTTCTCTTTGAATAATACAGTAGCATGTGTTGTACGCAACTTCGAGTTCAAACACACACACCACAACCAATCAAAGTAGCCGTTATGAATAGTAACACCTACTTTTTGGAATTTTATAAATTTTATCTTTCCAAATGGACTTCTTTTTTGTATTAGGAATATTGAAATTATCCTAAGTTAAATTTTTTTAATTTTCTGAGAATTTCCAAAATTTTTTATGAATAGTGAAAAATACTTAAAAACAACTTTTTTAATCAAAATAATTTATAGTGAAAAATTATACTATTGAGGGGTTTTAAAGTATAATTAGAATATATTTTTACCATTTTATCCAATGGTGTTCATTAGAATTAATTTCAGTTTGAAATTGGACATAAACAATTGTCAATCTTTTGATATATATTGTTTCTTAAAAACACGCTATTTGTTGTGACAGTGGGAATTAGTTATAAAATATATTAATGCAACTTATATGTTTGGAATTTTGTAAAAAAGACATCATTTTTGAATTCGTAATACCAATTATAGCTTAGGGTGAAATTTTGTCATTGTTTGGAAATACATCAATTTTTGATGAATAGTGAAACCACTAAGTGATAATTAAAAAACTGATTTTTCATTTAAATGAAACATTACCACTTCTGTGGTTTTATTTTCAAAAATCCAACATACATGGTTTTAATTAGAAAGTAAAATTTGGTTCAATGGGATAAAAATAATTTTTGGTGGATAGTAACTTTTAAGTTTAATTAATCGTGATTAAAGGTAATTAGTGAAATTAAAGGTAAAAATGGTATTATAAAAATATGAAAGTACCCTTACACTTGTCCTACACCTATTGGATGAGTCATGGAAGACCCTGAAAATCCATGGGTCAACTTGGGGACCCCATGGAGCCACTTTGTTAGGAAAATAGAATTAAAAACTTTTTATTTAATGTTAAAATAAAAATGTCACAAACATGAGTTGTTTTACTAAAAAAAATTAAATGGGGTTATACAAGTAATCTTTTTTACTATAAATATTCATTAGAAAGATAAAAATATTTCCTACATCATTGTAAATTATTTATAATTTTCAGACATTATATAAATTAAATTTTTAATGACAATATGATGATGCATCGATTACCTCATTAATTAACGATTTTAATAAAATGGAATGATAATATAAAATATAAGAATTACACTATTACAAAGCCTATTGGATGAGTATATTTCGAAACCTTATCACCTCAGTCTAGAAATATATAAGTTTGGGACCTTTAAAATCTGAAACTCATTATATAATAAAGTAACATTTCATTACTTTCCAAGAGTGCCCCTCCTCTCCTCTTATAAAAGGCCCCCACCACTACCACCTTATTCCCACCTTCAAAGCCTTTTGTCTCGGCCAAACTATTCCCAAATACTCTATAAACTTCCCTCTCTTAATCCTAGAAGCCTCACTTTGGTCAGAATTCTTTCCAAGTAAGCCTTTGGATCAAATAAAAGAAGAGTTTTCTCGATTTTAAGGTAATGTCTTCTCTTATGTTATTATGTTTTATTTTGCTTCTCCAACCCCTTAAACTCTTTTTATTCCTTTATTTTGTAAAAAAACCTGTATCTTCAATATACTAGTATGTTTTTATGAGAAGTATTTGATTTACACTTACACACACTTTCATCTAATGGTTAAAGAACATACTGTTTCGGTGGTTAGCAAATTTCTTCCTCACGAAACAATGATTGTTCAATCTTCTTTTAACACCTCTCATGGTGGCTATTATGATGAAACTATTTTTATATATGATATATGTTATGTTTTTGTTTTCCTTATGATTCTGTATTTTTCATTTATGGCCTACCTATACGATTAACATTATGGGTAAACGCGATAATTTCATTTTAGGATGAGCGGACTACCACCCCCTCAAAGTGATTTAAACCGTTAATGCCATATGTGGGATGTATAAAGGATGGAGTAATTGGTATTATACATTATATTATACTGGAATTATATAATACCTTTATATAATTATAACTTCATTCCATTAAATATGAAATAGAAATGAAAGTAGCGCTCATGCATATGTACGGCTTACCGTCTCCATGAACGGTGCATTTTATTTCTTACCTCTAAATGTTATGTAATATTATGAATGAATGTATATATTGGACATATATGATATATATGATATCTAAATCGTGGATATAATTCTGGAGATAATGGATATTCTACCACATATACAACTTGTAATTATAATAAGTTTATTGTTGACTCAAGTACCAAAGATCGACAAAAAGGCCATTATTAACTAAAATGACTATATAATTTTCGTAACATTGTAATAAGTGATATAAAAGGGATAATGAACTTAAAAAAGGTTCTTAAGAAAGTATATATTAACTCTAGTTTATTATTCAGGAGGTTAAAGAGTGGTCGAGTCAAGTCGGACACGAGGTAAGGGAACTTCTTAACCCAATTTCCATTCTTTGGGTTAATCTCCTACTTTCAAATTATGTCATGATATTATTATATCCTATCTTGTATTTGTAATTTAATTAAGTTTACTTATAGTGAATAAACATAATAGATCAATTTTATTTAAAAAATTATCTTTTTAAGGTACTTTGTCTAAATCTCCATTCATTGAGGCATATTTTGTTTTATACACAAATTTCTTTTATATGGTGTATAAACCCCTTTGACTTTTATGTTTATTCAAAAGAAATTTTTCTAAACGAATCATTTTAATAAACAACAAAAAGGAATGTTTTTCTTGTTGTACGTATACAGCGACAACGAATTCTCCTCCGCCGTGACCATTATTTGAGTTTCGGCTTCCTCTACAAGCCATTACCTTTTTTTAATGAAAAATAATTACAAAGTTTTAATTTCATTTTATTTTGGTATTAAAAATGGTTTTGAAAATGTTTTTATTATATCAATGTGTTGTATTGATATCTTTTAATTGAAATTTGGAAATGTTATGTTTCCTTTATGCATGTTTTATGTGATATGATTATGTTATGGTTTATGATATGTTTAAACCTGTTCATATGAGGAATGCATTGGACTTAATAAGTGACGGGTGGAGCCCGCTATAGCTCCTCGATGCATCGGTAGGTCTAATGAGAAAAACTAGTGTCTTGGAATGAGTCCTTGACAAAATCATATTTTTGGTCTTGGCACGAGGCCTTGGCTACGTGGTTATGATAGTCTGGATTTATGCATTCCATCATTATGAAAGTGGTTATTGATATTGCATGTGATTATTCGACCAGTAGAATATCCATGTGAATAAGTAAATGGAATTATTTCATTTTACTTTTTCCATATTATGTTGAAGAAAAAGTTTAAAAGGATTTTTTTTAGTTATACAATGCATGAAATGTTTATTTTTATTTATGAAAGCTTCTGCTATATAGTTATCCTTACTGAGCATCTGAGCTCACCCCATTCAATGTTTTAATTTTTTCTAGGATGTGAAGAAGTATTTTAGTAATGACCTGCAGGGATAGTATGAAGGGGATATGAGTGTGGAAAATGGAGACTATGTTATTTTAGTTTTTCACTTTATGATATAATGTAACATTTATGAATGTATCTAGTGTTTCTAAGGCTACTAAACTAATCGGTCTTTCGAGACTTGATCTTTTGTGATCATGCCAATGTTACGAAGTAATGCACCGACTTTGGGTAACTGGGGTCGGGGCGTTACATCATATAATTATTTATATTGAATTATTTAATCAACTTTTATTCCATTCATATTATTCTCAATATCTTGTATTATTGGAACGTGTATTTAGTTATTGACCATTCCCTATAGTTAATGACATATTATGTGGTATTCTTAAACATAGGGAGCATCTGAACTCATCCCTTATTATGTTTTATTTTTCCACATGAGGGAAATATGTATATTATTACTAACATGAAGGGTATATGTTGGTGAATAGTTATGTTTATATTGAATTTTATTTTCTGTATTACATTTCATGTTGTATTTTAATACTTATTTTTGTATCTAGTTTTCCAAATCTACTAAACTATTAGGTCCTTTAGAATGTGATTCCAAGTATTTAGTGCCAATTTTATAAACGAAGGCACCAACTCTGGAATACTAGGGTTGGGGTCATTACATTTGTTGATAGAGAAGGTTTTGTAGAACCTTTGTAAACTAGATGTAAGAAAACATGGAATATGGAAATATAACCCTATAAACAACATTGAGAATATTTATAATGTTAACAAGCCTATTATTAGAAATAATTTGAGTATTTAACTAGTTTTAATATTTCATAATCTAATCTATTGTATGAAATTTTTTAGAAATGGGGCTTAGTAGAATGAATAGAAAATGTATCAATTCACGTATTCCTTGTATGAATTTCCTCCCTATGATAGAAAATGAATTTAGAGGTGGATCTGTAACTAGAGATGAAAAAATTATAATTACACAATGAAGACTGACATGGTTTATGAGGAATAACCTTACTCTCATGAGGTAGCTCGATACATAACACAGTGTGACAATATTAGACCAATTCATGACAGAAAAAAAAATTCCATGAGATTAAATACCCATTTGTATATCAGAAATGGATGAGTTCCTAAGAGAATATGTTTCTTGATTTAGGAAGTAATTAAAGGGGGAATAATTTCATTGCATCTTATCATCGCTCCAAATATGCAGATAAATGGTCGTTATTAATTTAAAAAAATGAATTGGATTATATTTAAAATATTGTATTGATTTATTTTCAAGAAAATTTTGTATAAAAATATTTCCCCCATGAATTGAGAAAATGTATGAGAGAAAATTCATGAGTCTAACAAAAAATAGGATGAAAAAATTTCAATGTATAAAGCTAGTATTACAAGTTTATCAAGGCATTCCCAGAGACTACGTATGTAATATAAGGATCAATATTGAACATTTCATTCATGGTTTTAAATAAATAAAATGAAGTAAACTATTATACCAATATTTTCGTCATATAAATATATAGTATTATGTGACATCAATATAGGGAAATAATATTCCAAGCGATTTGAATTTGAAGGGAAGTAATATTAGAAGAGGGTTATTGAGTACTCTAGAAAAAGAAATAAGGAAAATGGGGAGAATGGATGAATTGAATACCCAATTTTTAATAATTGTGTAAAGAAACATCTAGGATAATTTATATGGGGAATGAGAGTTTGTCATTAGTGTGAAAAAAAGGGGAATGTGTATATAATGGAAATTGAAAGAAATAATAACACAATGTGAAATGGATCATCTATAAAGAGATGGGGAACTACGCACATGAATGTCCTACACATCAAGGGAACATACACTAGAAAAGGACCATAGAACTAGGAAATGACCATGTAGTCACAAATATCAGAGGTTGGTGATTCTAATGATGTTTTTTAAGGTACTTTAATCATCTCCTCGAATTTAGCTAATGATTTATTTGATTTTATATCATCGTGTTCTTTTATATCATCCCAATTTTTTATAAAAATAAAAATTTTCCAATTCACATTAACAAGGGAGTTCTTAATAAGAACTTCTAGTTTAAAACTTATTATAAAAATGATGTGTTGAGTAGTTCCAATTATGACATATAAACACTCTATAATTAATTATTTTACTATCATAAATATGTTTTATTTTGATGTACTTTTTCATATAAACTAGATTTTAAAATATAAGGAAAAAATTAATTAAAAATATATGAAAATTATGATTTGTGGTAAAAATATATACTTTTATATATTTATTGGGGAGACATTATTATTGATGTCATATCTAGATCCACCTCCCATAGGTCTTATAAATTAGATTATTGGTCTTAAAAAGAAGATAAAATCTACTAATTAAAAAGGGATCTACAAATTGGGGATGTTCCTTCTATACTAGAATATGTTAATTTATATTCATAATTAATACATTGACATAATCCAAAGTGGTATTTTGATATTTCTATTGATTTAATACTAGATATAAGACCTATATAAAAGACTGACTATATAATAGATATGTTGGAGTTAATAGTTTTAATGAAACAACTAAAGTAACTGAGAAATAAAGGAATTATACAACCTAGTGTTTCACCTCACGTATCTCTGGTTCTTTTCATTAATAAAAAATTTGGATCTATGAGGGTTTAAATTGACTATTGGTATATCAATGTTATTATGATAAACAATAAGTATCATCTTCCTCACATTGATGACTTATTTTACCAAGTTTACAGAGTTCAATATTTTTCAAAGATTTATATTCAATGGGGATATCATCAATTTCATGTGAATAATGATGATATTCCAATGATAGTGTCTTGAACAAGATATAGACATTAATAATTTATATTAATTCCATTTGGAATAACTAATACACCCTCTATTTTTATAGATCAAAATAATATAGTATTCATGGAATATATTTCAAATTTTAATGTGGTATTTATTGTTGATATCTTGGTGTACACCAAAAGATACCAATACCCTGAGAACCCCATGAAGATTGTTCTCAAGACTCTTATAAGAAAATAGATATATGTTATGTTTTAAAAATTTGATGTCTAGCTTCAAAATGTTTCTTTTCATGGATATATTATCAACAAGGATGGAATCTGAGTTGATCCTTGGAGGACAAGGGTAGTCTAAGAATGTATTACAATAATGAACATAACTATGGTATGTAGTTTAATATTTTTAAGAGGTTACTATCGATGTTTCTTTAAAAATTGTTCCCTTTTAGCTAACCTGCTATCCGAACATACTCATAAAAAGGATATGTTTTTTGGATAAAATAATGTCAATAATGATTTTAGTAATTGAAGAGGATATTAGTGAATACTCCAATATTGACTCAATAATCAGGAAATTATGGTTTTCTGATTTTTTCTGATGTATAGATGATTGTAATTTGTTTTTTACTTATACATGATGATATATTTATTTAATATGCATCAAAGCAGTTAAAAAATCACAAAAAAACTCTCCAACTCTGGATCTTGACTTAGAAACTGTGATCTTTGTCTGAATACATAAATAAAATATCTATAATATGAATATTTTGAGATATATATGTATTAAATGATTTATAAATGCATGTTATCATAGAAATAAGTCAACATGAAGAAATGTAGATGGATAGAACAACATAACGAATATTATTATTCAATACAAGTCTACATAAGGAAGGAAAATAATATAGGATAATCATTGATCAATAATGATCATTGAGTTATGAAAATATGGATATTAAGATGGATCCTATTTATATTGATAAAATTAGTGGTGAATATAGAAATTATCAAAGAAGGTGAAACATCACAACTTTTTCAAATGGTTTCCAAACCATATTTATTGGAAAGGGTAAAATTTTTACCATCTGATGATGATAATTTTTTAATGAAAATTACTATTGTGAATGATGGTAAATTGGTATACATAATTTATGAAGAAGGTATTTTGGAATTTGGGAAGATGTGCTGGGTTACCTCTATACTATAGATAAAGAGGGAATTATTGGATAATTTTCATAGCTCTAATTTCTCTATACACCTTGGTAGAATTAATATGTAAAGAGATTTGAAGGAACATCTTCGGTGTAATAATATGTAGTTGTAAATTGCATATTATATATCAAGATGTTTAGTTTTTTAATAGTTTATGGCTTAAAGACAATATCCTAGAGATATATTACAACATTTAACTATTACAATATGGATATGGGATGACAATACTATTGATTAGGTCACTAAATTACAGAATTATACAAGAAATAATAATGAAATCTGGGTAATTGTGGATAGAATTAACAAATCCACACATTTCATCTCTATAAGTGAGGATTTTACCCTGGAGATCTTTATACGAATCTGTATTAATGATATTGTAAGACATCATATTTCACCTCTATCAAATGTATCAGAATGATTTCACTATTTTACATCAAAATTATGGAAAATTCTTCAGAAGTATTTGGATACTGAGATTCCTTGTGGTTCTTCTTATCAACATCAAATTGCTGGATAGTCAAAAAGGAATAATTATACATTAGAAGACATGTTTATATCATGATCACATGTCTTTCAAGGCATGTAAGATCAATATTTACCTATGGTATAATTTTTATATAATAATGGATTCCATTCTAGTATTCAAATGGAACTGTATGAAGTGTTATTTGAATAGATAATTCATACACCAACTTGTTGGGGTGAAGTTTGTGAATAAAATCTTATAGGTCCAGAACATATTTAATAGACAATAATAATTTTGAGGACTATTCATGATCATATCAAAGCATCTCAAAATAAGTAAAATATTTATTCCAATAGCCAGAGGAAATATTTGGAGTTTCAAGTTAGAGATCATGCCTTCAAGAAGGTATTTATATGGAAGGGTGTTTTAAGATTTTAATGTAATGAGAAACTAAACCGTAGGTACACTATTACCTTTTAAATTATGGAATGAATTGGATTTGAAACTTACTGAATATAAATTCCACCAAGTCCCTCAAAATTTCATGACATGTTCCACATCTCTTTGTCATGAAAGTACATGGAAAACCCAATGCATGTTCTCACTTATAATGAATATAATTGGAACCTAATTTAACATATAGTGAAGTTCCAATCAAGATTTTGGATTCTAGGGAATGGGGGTTGAGGAATCTTATGACTCATCTGGTAAAGGTAATTTTGAAAAATCATAAAATTTAAGAGGTGACCTGGTAACCAGAGGAAATTATGATGAACAACTACTATAATATTTTTATGAGGTTAAATTATGGAAATTTCAACAATGACATTTTTCTGGAGGGGAGATAATAAGACACCATTTTTTATGGTATATATATTTTAAATTTAACACCTTCTATAACATACAATGCATGAATATTTGAACTTAAATGAAACATGATATACTATAAATATTAACATAACCATTTGAATAGTGATGTGATGATTGGGAATAGTAATCTATCTTTTAGAATAATAAAATTACCTATGAGAGTATAAATAGATCTTAGCTATATTATAAATTAAAATTTAATATTGATATATAAATATCATTGAATAAGTAAATATATGTTTAAAAATGATAAATTAAGTGTTGGTGTTTTTTTAAATGTAAATGTTTATTAATTTTTTTTATATAATTTAATAATAAAAAATAAAAACTATTTACATAATATATATTAACAAATTAATATATTTTTTCATTATAATTATAATATAATTTTATGACGACATAATTAATTTCTCAACGTGTCATAAAGTCAGTAATAATATTAAAAATAATATTTCTTGAAGAAATGATCAATTTATTTAAAAAATAAATTCCATATATATAGAAAACTATTTTCATAAAATAGAGTCCATTTTTTGAAATCTTCATGTCTAAAAATGGTATGATGTAAATTTTTTGATATTTCAATAATAATTGGATTTTGGTTAAATAGTGATGTTTGATAATTTACTATATTTTATATTATAAGTAAATAAATGAATTTTTTTATTCATGTTTGAGTCAATGATCATGGGATTGGACATTATATCTAACTCACACTCTCTAGAAATAGTATATAGTCACAATCATCAAAATCATTGATGGTATTTATCGAAAATAATAAACTAATGAATAAAATCATAAAAAATACATCGCATCCGCTATAAATAAAACACCCTCTTTTCACAGAATATATTCTTTAGTTATAAGACCCCCACCTTAAACCTTGCATAATATTGAGTTAAGTCCGGAATTCACATTGAGGATATTTTAGGGATTAGATGTTTATATAATTAGGAGTTAACTATTACATAAAATAACATAGAAATACAAACCAGACACTTCCAATATTATATGTTTCATCTATAACAATAATAATTTTAAAAATAAACTTGGTTTAATTTCATGTATAATCATTGTAACTTTTCCTTAACTCCACCCTTGAATATATTCTCCCTTAAATCTGGTGGAAACATTTAAAACATGGAATGAGAAAAAAAATCTCAATAAGGGACATGAAAATAGAGAAAACCCATTAGTCTAATTAAAAACTGATTACACGTTAAATTTTCTTTTAGAGGATAAAGAATACCATTTTCAGATGAATAACACTAAAAAATTTTTCTTAATAAAAAAACTATAACAAATAGCATTAAATTGAAACTCCTTTAGGTTTCATATAGAATCATATAAATAAAACCATTTCAAACATATTCCAATTGGAATAACCATATGGTTGACTACCAAATTTGAGATCTATAATGGGGGTCACCCTTCGTATAAGCTATATCAAGCTCACCTATGAGATATAATGGGTCTCAACCTCTCATATATGTTGTCTCGGGCTCACCAGTTAGCCATAATGGGGCTTAACCCTTTGTATAAGCTATAGCATGCTCACTCATGAGCTATAATGGGGCTCAACCCTTCGTATTAGTAATATCGGGCTCACTTTCCTCAAATAATTCCCATGTACCATTTTATGATTAAAACATGTTCATCACAAAATCCTTTTGAAAAATTATTTCCATATAAAAATACCATTTTTATTTAAGATCCCAATTTCAATACAAATATACCCAAATAAAGTAAAAAGGTATTTATTTAAATTACATAAAGTCTTAAAAAATAAACCAAATATCAAATATTGGTTACGGTGGCGGAGAGGTTGTTATCGTTGTATACATAAAAAAATAACATTCGTTTTTTCATTTTATAAATAATGTAAAATTATTTTTATAAAATATACATTTTAAAAATATTTAATTAAATTCTATATAGATATAAAATTTCCTTTGTTATCCTTTCAAATCCATATAAATTAATATGTGAATTAATATCATGAAGGAAAATATTTCTTAATTAAATATTTAAACTTTCAAAGTGTCCCATACCAAACTGAAAATATAAATATTAATATCCATGAATTCATAAATAAAATTATTATATATAAAATATGAAATTTAATAGTCGTTGTATACACACCTTATAGAATAATAGAGGAGTATATTATTAAAAAAATGCATCAATGAAAGGAAATTGAGATGAATTCACTTACCTTGCTCTGACTTATCTCATTAGTTCATTAATTTCATGAATAATTAAGCATTGGTTAATTTATACATTATTTAGAACCTTTTTAAATTTTATTATTCATTTTATAGCACTTATTACAATGTTATTTAAATTATTTAATTATTTGAGTTCATATATGATGTTTTGTCGATGTTCGGTATTTGAGTCAAAAATGAACTTGTTTTGATGAAAATTATTCAAGTCAACAAAGTTCTATCATATCCAAAATATTACTCAATCTTTATCTATAATATATATCCATTATATATTTATTTATAATATTCCATAAAATTTGGAGATATGAAATTAAAGGCATCATTCATGGAAAAGGTAGGTCATACGTACGCATAAATGTTACTTGTATTTATTTTTCATATTAAAGGAATGAATAAAAAGATACATTGTTATATTATAATTAATATAAATTTTCTATGAAATATATGTTACATAAGTTCATTTATTCTATTCTTTATGTGTTCCATGTATTTCATGAAATAATCATATCACTTTGAGGGGGTGGTAGTCCACACTTCCTCAAAAGAAATTATCTTATTTACACATTATGAAAAGCATAATGGAATGTTGTAAATAAAATTTAATGAATAATAGGAAAAAATAAATATGATATATATAATATATAAATACAGTTCCATCATAATGGACCCCATTAGTTATGGTAGGGGAAAATTGACCAATCATCGTTTCGTGAGACAACATTTCACAATACACAAAAACAGTTTGTTTCTATCCATTAGATGGAGATTTGTGTAAGTGCAGTTTGAATAAATTTCATAACAACATACTATTATATTTTTTATTTTAGTGATGTTACGTAATCAGTGAATAAAAATTTAATATGGAGTGGAGAAGGAAAATAAAGGAAATGAACTTGAGAGAATATGTTACCTCTAAATCGGGCAACTTCTTTGGATTTGAGCCTAAAAGATTACTTGAATTGTATTCTTCCCAAGGTATGGATTATAAGACGAAAATATGTATTTTGGGATCCTAAATGATAATAGGTTGGATGATAGAAGGATATTTAGTTATTTGAGTATGTGGGTATAGGTGGTGGCCTTTTATAAGAGGGATGAGGGGCACTTTCGGAAAGTCTTGAAATATAAATTTATTATAAATTCAATTTCTATTAAAAATGTTCCAAAACACATTTAATTACCTGAGAAGATGATATTAGTTCAAATACCCATAATCCAATAATTTTTTGAAATATTTGAATAAATTTGTATCCTTATATGTTTTGATTAACCCTAATTTTACCCTTTTTAATCTTACCATAATATCAAATTATTTAAACATTGTGGGTTAACGTAATTAAAATATCATGTCAAAAGCCAAACAATAAAATAAATTAATGAAATATTATTACATATTGTATCCATTTTGCCAAATAATATATTTTTAGGTATTTAATATCATTTAATAATCTATTTAATAATTTCAATTATGAATAATGTCAATTTTGGACACTATTCATACATGACTTTTTTGCAGATTCAAAACAACCCGATTCCTTCAAAAAAAACCATGAATCAATCATAACATGTCATATTCACCTAAAAATATCATTTATGAAAAAAATTATTTCAAATAATATTTAATTATATATTTATAATTTTATTTATTTGGATCCTTTGTTAATGAAGCAATCATCGCATCATCATAGTATCATATTGAAATTTATTTATTTATGGTATAAAAATTATAAATAAAATATTATGATATATAAAATCTTTTATGATTTCAAATTAATTTTTATATTCTAATATATAACTTATATAACTTCATATGAAAATATATTTAGTAAGAACATACTGGTTTATGTTATTTTTCTCTTACATTAAATTAATTATTGTAACATGTCATTATCACTCCCAAGTGGATTAATGGGGCCCTAAAATCTTTTCATGGATTAGTATACTCTCTTGTATGACATTAAATAGGTATGGTACATGGTTTAGGGTATATTTATATTATTATAATATTTTTTACCCTTATTTACCTGATTTACCCTTTAACCATGGTAAATAAAAATAATTACTAAAGTTACTATTCATAATTTACAAAAAATAAAAGGTAACTTTTTAAAAACATTAGACCACATGATTAAAAATACAGGATCCATTTTTTCTAATTCAAAATAATGAATTGGTAGAAAATCATCGAAAATTATTTCATGTGGTCAAAACCAAAAAAAGGTTTTTAAGAAGTAAAAATTGCCAAATGATTGACATGTGCTTATCTTCAACTTAAATGTGAAATTACATCAAATGACCATAATTGGTTTAAATGATAAAAACATAATCTAATTACTCCTTAAAAGTAATTAAAATTAAAATCTAACTGTATAAATAAATTTGATGAAAATGCTGTTTTGAATTAATAGGGAGTATATTTCACTATTCATTGAAAAAATTAACTATAAGCAAATATTAAAAAAATTACCAATGTAAAATTTCATGTCTTGATTATATATAATAAATTTTTGTTATCAAATAGAATATATAATAGTGAAAACTAGATTTAAAAAAGGGCTCTCCATCAAAATGCAGTAAAACTACATTTTTTGGAAAAATAATTCTTTTATCTGAAAAGATGAGTTTTTTCTTATACCATATCTAGAAAACATATAAGATGAATTTAAAAACATTAAATTGAATATATAACTTATATTTTTAATTAAAAAAACTCCATAGATAGTGAAATGGTTTTATAAACTCAATTATTCTCTTTTAAATAGGTTTTCATAAAAACACACCCTATATATTCAATTGTTTTTTATTTCCATTTATAAATAATTTGGTATCCAATGAATAATTATTTAAAAATATTTCAAAATTTAGTTGATATTATTCATTTTTTAAATTCTCGTGGAAATTTTTTAAATACCATTTAAAATAATAAAAATATTGTTGTATTATTTTTCGGTATAACTGAAAGTTGGGTGCAATGTATCATTTCGAAGAAACCTGTTATTGTGCATTGAGTATGCTATCAAAAAAATCACCTTTAACATAAAATTATTATCTTATTCATATATATTAATAGAAAAGATAAATTATTGTTCTATAAATAATTAGTTTGTTACATCATTCCCCCTTTGGAATATTGCATCATCAAAATTATAAAATTGGTCTCACAAACATCATTGGAAATCCAACATAAGAAAAAGTTTCAATAAAAATATATCATTAAAAGAAATAAATAGAAGTAAAAAGTTCTCCTGAGATAAAAATTATTATAATTACATGTATTATAATATGGATATGTAATTAAAAACTAACAATTATGTTCTGATCTAGAGTTATACAAAACATGATCCGGAGAAAGTTAACTACCAAAAACCTATAAAATTTAAATGGGTTAAATGGTCGTTGATTCCCCAGTAAGAAAAGTAAACTGATTTTTTTTTGTTTAAGTTTATTTTCATAAATATGAGGAATTTATTTAGGATATTGACTAAAAAAAAGGAAATATACATACTTTTATATATAGTTTCATCCTTTAATATATTTCTACCACAAACTTATCTTTTATCTCCATGATGAGTATTCAAGATGACGTTGTCACACTTGACGCATTAGAATGAACTAATATATAATAAAATAATACTCAAAAGATTAAATATCTATTCATCCTATCATGAAATATTAACCTAAACCCAAATGTTTAGTATAAGATCAAATAATCCCCAAAAATAATAATCCTTTTTTAAAAGGAAATACTACTCTTAATTTATAGTATTAAAAAAACAATACCCCAAGGTCAAAAAAGGCCATTCAATAAACAATTTCCCTTAAAATTCATCAAAATAATCCAAACTATGTTAGAATCCCAAAATTCAGAAGAATTTTATCACATAGTCTTCCACGATAAAGATTAACATTTATTTCAAAATAACATTGACTACTATAAATGTCTCATACTAAAAGGTAATTGACATAATATTATTTTTTCAATGATAGGTTAATCATTTCCATAAATAACCAAAATTTACATATTCCCATAATAAAACAATATATTCTTCAAAAATAATATTTCAACCATTACTCCACAAATGAAATCCCATAGTATTCTATTTTCCATAAGAATATAGTGTACCCAAATGGGAAAACTTCTCCAAGAATAACATTTATCACTTTATTATCAAATTATTTTCCTATACCAATTGTATTAATTTTATAAAACATAAGTTCCCAAGATCAACGTATACATGATCCATAATATCATTTAACTAAAAAGAATAAATCATACTAACCAGGTACTTCACGCAGTTTGGTGGGAGGCGATAAATCATAGACACACTTTGGTTGTGGGATCAATTCATTCAAGTTTGTCTGACATGATGGGTTGTCACATGGTCTGTATGTTGTTCTTTTTCAAATACTATATAGTTCTAATAACATTAAAAAATTCGATAAAATCCTCAAAAATAACCATAAAATATTTTAGCCATAAAGGTTAGATCACACTTCGCATTTTTCATCCCAATAAGTAATAACCCACCATTGTGTCAAAATTGAATGTCTCCAAAAATAACATTAGTCATCATAGTATTTCATATCATAAATACTCAAAAAGGGTTTCTATGACATTGAACATATGATCTACCATAAAATTATAAACTCTTGATGATATTCCAAACCCTAATGAAAACATTTTAATCCTGAAAGTTTCCAAATCTTTTTTTATGATATAATGTATAAGTCCCCAACCTTAAATGTTAAATAATCTTGTATTAAGTCAATAATTCACATTGTGGATATTTTCAGGTTTAGATATTTTGTGAATTAGGCCATAACTATTACATAACAAAAATATAATAATACAAACTGGACACCTCCAACAGTGTCACTTTCTTCCATAACAATAAATCTTTTAAAAGAATGCTTTATTTTCATTTCGTATTTAATAATCATAACTTTTCCATGATTCCATACTTGAATTTATTCTCCCTTAAATCCTATGAAAAAATTCAAATCATGTTAGGAGCATAAAAAGATGAGTAAGGGACACAAAAATAAAGATAATCTTTAGTCTAGTTAAGAACTAATAACCCATTAACTTCTCTTTGAGCAGATGAAACAAAACATTTTCACATGAATAACACTCATTTTTTTCAATGCAAAACATTAAAACAAATCACAAGAAATTAAAACATATTTTGGTGAATTCAAGCATCATATAAATAAAACCCTTTCAAACATCTTTAAATTTTAATAACAATATGGTTTTAATTTAAATTAAAGATCTATAATGGGTTTCACCCTTCATATAAGTTATATTGGCCTCACCCGTGATCTATAATGGGGCTAAAACCTTCGTATAATCCATGTGAGGCTCACATGTGAGCTATAATGGGGATCAACCCTTCTTATAAGCTATATCTGGATCACTTGTGAGTTATAATGGGTCTCAACCCTTCGTATAATCTATACTAGCCTCACCCGTCTCATATAATTCTCAGGTTCCATTTTATGAATAAAACACATTCATCACAAAAATAATTTGAAAAACTCATCTTCTTCCTTATGAAGAAAACTTTCTGGATAAAAATAACATTTTCATTAATAATCCAATTTTAAATACCAAGACACCCAAATAAAGGGAGAATGGATTTATTTAAACAGTATTAAAGCTTATATGGGAATCCAAATATCAAAGAACGGTCACGGCGGCAGAAAATTAGTTATCACATTTATGTAAAAACAAATGACATTACTTTTGTTGTTTTTTTAATAAAAAAATGATTTTTTTTAAGGATTACTTTTATAATTCATTGAATAAAATTCTACATAGACATAAAATTTCCTTTATAATCCTTTTATATCCAAATAAATAAATATGTAAATTAATATCTTGAAGGCAAAGATTTGATAATTAAATCATTAAACTTTCAAGGTGTCCCATACAATATTGGAAATTTAAATATTAATCTCCATGAATTAATAAATAAAATCATTATAGATGAAATATAAAATCTAATATTGGTTGTATTCACACATTATAAAATAATTGAGGTGGATATTATCAAGAAATTCCACAATGAAAGAAGATTAAGATGAAATCCCATACCTTGATTTGACTTGTCTCATATGTTATTTAATATTCTAAATAAAAAACTAGGCTAATTAATAATTTTTTTAATACATTATTTATGTTTAATATTGATTTTATATAACTTATTCCCATGTTATAGAAATTAGTTTATTTTTTGAGTTCATATTGGACGTTTTGCCGATGTTGGGTATTTTAGTCAAAAATGAACTTGTTTTGATGAAAATTACAAATGTGGTCAGAAGTACATCATATAAAAAATTTTATTCATGATATAAATATCATATCCATAAAATATAACTGTATTTTTAATAGTACATAACATTTTGAGATAATAAATGAAATTCACTATTCATGGAGATGGTAAGTTTTACATATGCATGAACGCTACTTGCATTTCATTGTAAAATTAAATGAATGAAAACTAAATGATAAATATTTTATATTAAAACTAAAGTATACTATAAATGTTATATATGTTACATAAGTTCATTTATGATATATTTTATGTGTTCCATGTATGTCATGAACAAATCATATCACATTGAGTGGACGGTTGTCCACACTTACTCAACTGAAATTATCGTATTTACAAATTATGGAAAGCATAAAGGTATGTTGTAAATAAAAATAAAAGATGAATATATTCAAAAAAATATAATATTTAACATTTATAAATTATTTATCATCACAATGGCCATCATGAGAGGTGGTAGGAGAAAATTGAACAATCATCATTTCCTAAGGCAGTAGTTTCCCGTACACAGAAAATGTATGTTCGTATCCATTAGATAGAGGAGTGTGTAACTGTAGTTTGAAAACTTCTCCTAACAAATTCATATTATATTTATTATACTGTTATTGTTATGTAATCAATTAATAATAATAGAATATGGAGTGGTGAAGTAATATAAGGGAAGGTAACTTGAGAGAATACGTTACCTCTAAATCGAGTAACTTCTTTTGATTTGAGCCAAAGGATTTCTTGAATTACCTTCTTCACAATGTAAGGCTTCAATGAAAAGAGAGGGATGTTGGGATATTATGTGAGAATAATTTGTACGATACATGTGGTTTGAGATGTTTGAGTATGTGGGTAGAGGTGGTGGCCTTTTATAAGAGCAAGGAGGGGCACTTTAGGAATGTCGTGAAATATTAATTTATTATAAATTAAATTTCAATTAAAAATGGTCTAAAACACATTACATTGTTAGATACGATGATTTGGGATCAAATATACATAATACAATAATTTTTAGACATATTTTGAATATTTTTGTATCCTTTTAATTTTGGTTCAACTATTATTTTACCTTTTTTTAACTTTACTGTTATATCGTGTTATTTACAAATTATTGGTCAATGTAATTACAAAATTATGTCAAAAGACAAAAAAAGTCATTTATGAAATATTTTGACTTATCTTAACAATTTTTATGACTATTATAGTTTTATGTATTTAATATCATTTAATAAACTATTTTATATTTTAAGTTATGAATTATTTAAATTTCAGGCACTATTCATACATATCTTTTTTACAAATTCCTAACAAATTGATTCCTTCCAAAAAAAAATTCAATCAATAATATCATGTAATATTACACTAGGAATTTTTTTTATGACATATATTATGAAAAATAATATTTTTTTTAATATTTATAATAACATTTATTTGAATCCTTTAATAAATAAGGAATCATTGAATCATCTGTGTTCCATAATTAAATTTATTTAATTAATGTCTAAAATTTTTAAATAAAATATCATGATGTATTAAATATTTGTATCCTTCTGATTTATTTTTATATAGGAATAGATCACGTATATAACCCGATAAAAAATGTTATTTAGTAAGAAGATACATGTTTGTGTTATTTTTCTTTTTAGTTGAAATTAATTATTATAACATGTCATTGTCACGGCGAAGTGGATCCATGTGGTCCAAAAATAAACCCATGGATACGCATGGTTGGAAATATGTCATTAAATTAGATTCGGAAACATGTTATATATTTATAATATTATTTTTTACCCTTATTTACAAGATTTTCCTTCTAACCACTTTAAATAAACAAATTACTGAAGTTACTATACATAATGTCCAAAAATAAATGGTAGCTATTTACAAAATTTTTACATCATCATTAAAAATTTGGTATCCATTTTTTCAAATTCAAAAAATATAATTGGATGAAATTAATTTATAATTAATTCCTATTGTCAATACTAAAAAGTGGGTTTTTAAAAAGTAAGAATTATCAAAAGATTGACATGTGTTTATGTTCAATTTAAATATAAAATTACATCCAATGACAATTATTATATTAAATGATAAAAACATAATGCAATTAAACTTTAAAACCAATTAAAATTGAAATCTATTTGTAAAAATAAATTTGATGAAAATAAATTTTTGAATTAAAATACAGTATTTTTCACTATTCCTTAAAAATGAAATTTATAAGAAAATTACCAAAAATTTTACAACAATAAATTTTTTTCCCACTAAAATTGAAGAAGTTTATAGGATCAAATAGAACGTAGAAGTGTAAAAAACCAGATTTAATAATGGTTCACCCTGAAAGGGCGTTATAATTGCATTTAAAAAATTTCTTCTTTTATATGAAAATTTGAATTTTTTATTATATCATATCATGAAAAATTATAAGATGAATTGAAAACAATAAATAAAATATATACCATATATTTTTCATTAAATGAAAATATATAATGTGTGATATAATTTTATAACAATAATTATTCTCTGTTAAATAGTTTTTCATGAAAACACATCCTTTATATTCAATTAGTTTTTATTACCATTTCTAATAAATATAGTAACCAATGAATCATTATTTAAATTTGTGTAAACCATATTTCAATATTTAATTGATACTATTTATTCCTACCATTCCAACTACTAAGAATTAACTACCATTTAAAATAATATATTATTATTGTATTAATTTTCTGTATAACTCCGAGTTGTGTGCAACGTAAGATTTTGAAGAAATTCATCCATGCATGTCGAGTACCCTATTAGAAAAAGAGTATCCTTTAACGTAATATTAATATCTTATACATAAATATTAATAGAAAATAAAAACTATTATTCTATAAATACCTAGTTCGTTACATTGGATCTTTCTATAATTCTTCCTAATTCCTCTCTATAATATCTTCCCACATTTTGGTCATTCTGGTCTCATTAAAAGACTGTTTCCATGATTTGTTAGGAGGTTCTCATGGACATGACACTTAAGTGGTAAAATCCACCCCTTTCTTTTTTTGTTTCCAATTTTTTATTATCATTCCCTAACCTTCCCTATATAATGTTACCTGGTAACTAAAGTATCATATATATACTACAATTTTTATCTGTTAATTAAATATCCATCCTCAAATCTATTCAACTATCCTTTTTTCTATAAAGGAAAACATCATCCATTAGGGGTCACATCACTACCTTCATGGAAGAAATTTTTATTTTTTTATTACCATCTCCAATACTAGTAATAAACCCACTGTTTTTTCTAATCCAAATTATAATATGTTTATTAAATCATATTAAATTTTCTGGAAGTAGTATATAAAAATTTTATTGAACAAAATTATACTAGTCCATGATGGTCATAAACCCACCTAAATAAACTAATCATTTTTCATTAATATTATATCTAATGAATCATCCTCATACTATATAACAAAAAAAATATTAGGACCTCTTAAAATCGTTGAATATTAATAATATCATTACATTCCACTTCTTTCATTTTTCTCCCATTTGGAAAAAACATTCATTATTATACACAAGGGAACCAACCATAAAACCATCAAATGAACACTCCCAGAACAACAAAATTAAACATTATAACTCATTGAAATGGCCATAAATGAACATAATTAAAATGTAATAAATAAAATATATTTTGAACTGGTTATTAATTAATTAATTAATTAATAAACTAATAGGATTATATAGGGCATAAATAAAAATTACAGAATGTCATCATACATAAGGTTATGGTTTCCTCAAACCACTTTTATTTATATGATATATGCATTATTCACCAATTATTACTTACTTGTGGTGTATTTATACTTACTAATGATATATAATTACATTAATTAATTTAGCTTATTGGTATTCAATTTTTCATTAGATAATTAATACTTTTATGGGGTATACAGTTTGACTCATTATAATGTGTTAAGGTAATTCTTGACCTAATTTCAATTCTATGGGTTAAAATTCTAATCCAATGATAATATCATTGTATGATTATGTGTGAAATAAATTTTTATTAAATTTTATTTTATTTCCACGTGGTTTATTTGTATTTACATTTGATACACATAATAGATTCATTTGGATAATTCTCACACTTTCTATAAAATTACTCTTTTACATATTTCTTTTTCCAGGGTTTAAAGGAGATGTTTTTTTACTTATACAGAATGAGAAAATCAGCATACATTAAAGACATCTTAATTCCATGGGTAAGAATTTACAAGTTTACAATTTCTTTTTCATATAATATTTTTATTTGATAAATTCAATTACTTTTAAATTAATTATTCCAAACTAAAAGTGGTATTTCATTCAAGAATTTTTCAATGATTCTATTAGAGTAACTTAATGTATTTAAACTCTCTTTTATGGATATTATGATTAATTTGGTTTGATATATTGTGACACTATATATCATATTTTACTGAATATATTATGATTATTTTCATTGGGGATGTAATATCTTGATACCATTCATCAAATTACTCTATATAGTTTATGATGATGTTTACTAACTTGCGAAATTATTTACATTTCATATTATATTTTTAATGTAATAGTATTTGTCTATTATATTTCATCCATTTCATATGAGTAATGCATTGGACATAGTATGTTCTAGTTAGGTCCCTCTATATCCCATCAATACATCGGTAGGACTTATATGAAAAACTATATTGAGCCTTTGTCAAGTCCTTACCAGCTTTTTTAGACTTCTTGGTCGACACCTTGAGGGTATGTTAATGATGTACCACATTATGAATACCCTAATTAAGAGATTTTTTTATAGATAATAAAAAAAATTTATGACTGGTATAATATCTATGGTTATGTTTCATTCTCAGATGATTATTTATATAGAATTATTTTATTATATTTTATTCATACCAGATTATTCTTATGATTATTTTCAATGGCATGTGTTTTTAGTTATTCGAATTTTCTTATTGTTTATGATAGATTACGTTGTATTCTTTTCCTTAATTATAATATGATACAATACCCTTATTAAGTTTTATTTTTTCTTATGATTCCATGATTTATATTATAAATCACATGTATTGATAATATACGGGAATGGGGAGGATTCCAACGGACTATTTATGTTGTATTCCATTTCATGTTGTAATGTAAAACTTATGTTTAAATCTAGTTTTCCAAATTTACTAAACTATTTGTATTTGGGTTTGTGATTGATTTTACTTATTAAAAATGTAATAATTTAGGGAAATGTATCTAGGCTACTAGGGTTATGGTCTTTACATAGACTTATCCCGACGGTTATCACTAATTCTTTCTCTTCCATGTTATAAAATATTAACTAAACCCTACTTTGATAGAAACTATAGTAACCCAAACCATTAAAACATAAATATTACCTATTAAAATATGAATAATAATTACTTAAAATTAGAATCCACACTATAATAATATAGGTTTTTTGTTTTTAGATTCATTGATACATAAATAACTTGTTCATAAAAGATCTATGTTTTCTCTCACTTAGTTCTTCATAACATGAACCCATCTTAGACATATCACAATTAATTTTTATTATTCTATGGAATGTAAAAAAATAATAAACAATGGGATCAGATTCCTTCTAAGGGTAATCAAGGGAGATACAGTGGATAAAATAAATATGAAAATAAAATAAGTGTATAAGAATATGATATTAACATTTGAAAGCCATACCCTACACATCAAAGATCGAAATATTGAGTCCTAAAATAAAGCTTGGAAATTTATTAGATATGAATCATAAATGAATTAAATAATATGAGACCTAATATAATTACATTGGAATAAGATATATGTTTCTGTAATTCACATAATCATGAAAAATCATTTCCTTGTTGGGTAATGGACACTACCAAGACTATCATAGTGGACTGTTTTTACTCCCTATTTTGTAGTCAAGGATCACTCACTAGAATATCATGATGGATTGGGTTCACTCCAAACCCTATATTCACGTTTCACTCCCAAGACTATCATAGGGTAAAATGTCCATTATTGAACGGGGCTCACTCCTCATTACAATTATTACTATCGCATGATATATCTATCTTTTCCTAAATATTCGGAGTGCAATATAATTATGGTCCCACCAATAAAATAGTTGAAATAAAAAATATGTTTCCCAAAATATCAAAATAAATTCATCATATAATAACATATAGAAATGAAATATTTATAAACATATCATCATAACATAACATAAGGAAAAGAAACATGTTTCCTAAACACGTCATTATCTCAACATTGCATAATCCATGGATGATAAAAGGGTTTCAGAAATATATTTTCATTACAATCACAAAACTCGGGGATAAATAATAAGGATTGTATCATTTGTTCATGCCACTAGTAAATTGATAGTTCATGATAGTGCAAAATTATGTTCATTATATATAAGTTAAAATAAAAAATTAATTTCACACTTTTACTTAATGACATCAAAAGAACCTTTTCTGTAAAATGAAGAAAGTATCAATTTTAATGAATTATATAAAAATTAAATTATTGGAAGAAATTTCTTCATATAAATATATTAGAATGTTAAAATAGTAATGAAAACAATTTTTTTAAAACATGTATATGGATAAAATGTTTAAAAAAAAGATAGAATTGAGGTCGGTTTCACATAGAGACATTTTTTTATATTTTTTTTCTTAAATTAAGGAAAATAAAAATAAAATATTAAATATACATAAATAACCACATGAGAAGAATAATCAGATATTTTGGATAGGTAGATTATAAAATCTTCTAATTGGAAACTTCACAGTAAACAATTATAATAAACGATGATATTGTAAAGGAAAACTCAAACCAATTTGGAAACATTCGAATAAAAATCCCAATTAAATAATAACATAAAATTAAATAGTAAATATCATAAATATAGGGATTTTACTGATATAACATTTCAAAGGGGATATATAAACACCTCATAAGAAATATTGGTTCATACCAAAACAGATTCCCCAATGTATCGAATTTGAGACAATAATCTCTTACCTCATATTCAACGTAATTTAAAAGCACAATAACTTCTTCTATAACAAATTAAAATTTATTATAATGGTATAAAAAATACTTATATAGTATCTTATGTTCCACTTATAAATTGTTTTAACCATTTATAAAAAAATCATCATTAAAATCATCATTTTCTGGTGTTAACTATTTTTCTTTTATTATAATTTCATATTTGTAGTGAATATACATATACATTGATCATTGATTACTAATATATATAATATTAATAAAGTTATTAGTGTCTTATATACACATTATCCTTGTATATATGTTCATACATAGAGTATATGTATATATATAATAATTACACCATTCATGCAGATGGTAGGTTATTTGTAGACATGAACACAATTTTCTCTTTTTAACAGATGGAATAAAAGTAATATAAATAATAATTCAACTCTAAAAATGATTTTTTATAAACAATATTTTTTATATTCATTAAATAAATACTTTTTATGATCCATGTATGTGTAAATTAAAAAATAAAACACATCGATTCGTAGAGGTGGTTCTCAATACGTACGCACGAGTGACATTTTAATTTTCCAAGGGAATAATGGTATAAAGGTAGATATTATATTTTAAATATTGAAACATAAAAATTTAATAAATATTATTTATAAAATTTATATCCAACATAATAATAATCCATGATATATGGTTATGAAAAATAAATTTTATCATTACATTGTGGTGATAGTCTACATGTACGCACATATGGTAATTTCACTACCCATCTGATAGAAAAGAAGGTGGATAATGGTACTATATTATCAGAATAAATTTAAATATATTAATGATACTTAATATTTTATTTAAGATTAATAAAATTGATTTATAGATGTTATATGAAGAAATAATTTTAAATAGGTTAAGAAATATGATTATCTCTTATACAGGAGACGTCTTTATGATACCCATGTAATGATATTTTAATAATACGAGAACCTATAATTTGTGTATAGGGAAGTTTAGAAGAGATTTGGGAGTAATTTTTCAATATTAAGGGCTCAATGTTGCATAAATAAAATAGAAATGGGGTTTTTATTTATATTTGTGGAAGGACACACTTTCCATTTCAAAAATGATTAAAATATAATTAAGTCATTCTAATGAAAAATGATTACGAATAGATATTTAATTAAATAATAATATTATATCTTTTAAATTTTACCAAAAAATGAATTCGGGATAGGTTTTGGTGTCATTTTAAACCTTATCCTTTTCTTTACACCTTGGTTAACCAATTCTAATCTTAACAATGGTATTGCATTTTTAGGTATTAATGTTTTATAATGTTATATATAATGAAAAAAATGTGTTATAAATTACTAATGGATGAACTTTTGGACCTATTATTATCATACTTTTCATATTTCAATAATTTTACTATTATCTAAAAAAATTAAAAAAATTATCATAACATTCTATTAATGTAATTTTAAAAGCAATTCACACAATTTGGATTTGATAACAAAATTACAGTAAAATTATTTTGAATACAAATATTTTATAAATATATAATATTTTTTAGCCATCTAAAAAAATTTAAGACATTAATTCACCCAAATTCTTTTACATTAAATATTTTTTAATTTAGTATTTTTATTTTTTCTATTAATTAAATAAGCATTGTGTCGGTGTTGCATAAAAATTTATGCCAATTTTTTAATAACTAAAAATTTGAAATAAATTTACATGATTAAATAATTAATTATTATTTAAAATAACCATTTAGAACCAAAATTATCCTCTTTTAATCCTTATAATAAAAATTTGTATTTATTAAAGTCAAGAGTGTGACATTTTTTATTTAACCTTTTCAAAATTTAATATAATGGTCATAATAATTGTGAAATGATACAAAATTTACATATATATGAGATTTGGATTAAAATATAGAAAAAAACATATAAAATAGGATAAACGATTGTTTTTGATTCACTGTTAGACATTATCTCATGGTTTTAACACTATTTTACCCATTTTACCCTTACTATGGTAAAAGTAATTTACTATGGTTACTATTTATAATGACAAAAATTAAAGAGACCTACTTGAAAAATTTGAACTCCTTGATTACAAAATTAGTATCCATTTTTCAGGATTCAATCACTAAATTTTATATTATTTAATATAAGATAAACAAAAAAAAACAAATTTCATAATTATTGTTTTTATTTCCAAAAATGTTTTCATACCAAATTATTCCATTAAATTGATTTTAATGAACATTGTTTTTTAATAATAATATAATATATGATGTTATAATTTCAAATCATTTTAATATAAAATGCATTTTTTCACATACTTGAAACAAAAATACATTTTTCAATAATAATCATTATTTTCACTATTCACTAGAAAATCAAACCTTTCAAAAAAATCCCCGAAATTCACCTATATATAATTTTTTTAGGATGATATAACAAATAATGATAATTTAATAAAATATATGTTTTAAAATGGAAAAATGTTAAACAAAATATTTTTTCACAAAAATAAATAAAAAACATTTTTTCAGGAAATCATATTTTTTAAGCATTATATAACAATACTAAAATTTAAAGTCTAATTTATTAATAATTAATAAATAAATTTTAATTAATTAAGTCCTGTATTTATATTTCATATTGTTTTTATTCTTATTCATACATATTAATTCAATGGTTTGGTTATAATGATGATATTTAAATAATAATATTTCATGGTTCGTTTGTGTGTGGTATACATTATCAAGTAAACTTTTAATCTTTCAAAATCCCAGGGTGTTAAAATACCTATTAAATATACAATTTTGTAATCATTAGTCAAATTTTCTCAATATCCTTCCATTAATATTGATGTAACATGGGCTTACAAACTATTTCAACCTCTTCATGTTGTGATTCTGTCGTACTCACATCATAACACATGTATTGAATGAATTTATATAATGTAATCACATAATAATAATACAGAGGACAATTATTATGGATTATATAAAAAATTATGTTAAATTATCATACTTTAAATACATTTTCTCCCCTTATTAGACAAATATTTGTTATTTCTTTCAGAAATTATGTTTTTAAGGTGTGTATAGAGTAATATATTAAAGCCTTGACTCGCTTTTCTAAAGATATGGTTTAAAGACTAAATTCTTGTATTAAAATATATTTTTTAATTGAATCATTTTGATATCATAAATTATTTTATTCTTAGTACTTCTATGAAAATACAAAAACCTATGAAGAACTTAGGACCCACCTACCATGAATTAAATATAAGTAATATGATAAAAATCATCAAAAAGAGTAATAGAATATATATCTCTCTGGTATGATTTCAAGATCCTCAGTCTATACACATTAAAAATAACTAGTTCATGTGGCCTATTAATTTAATTTTCCCTCAACATGGGAATCTTATACACCCCACTTCCATTATAAAAAACATTATAATAATTTATTCTCTCTCTATTCAGATTTATAATAATTTTTTAGATTCATACATAATTTTTTTTGACATGTTATTAATACAAAATGGATAATTTTTATAAGTCATAGGTTAATATCCACTCTAGTTTCATTAAACAGGTCTTATAATCATTAAAAAAACTAGAAAAAATTATACATTATTCATTTTCCTGATATGATGAATTTTTAATAATTCAATCTTCTAATGAGAAAATAATTTTTCTCAGAAAATACGTCATTATCATTACTGCAAAACTGAGAAAGACTCAGAATATAATTTCTCAACCTAATTACATAGTGAAGATTGTTAGAATCTAAATTTGTCCTACCAGTTTTAGTTACTCTATCACATTTTATTTATAATCAATCAATACATTCAAATGTGAAAACACCTCTATCATACTAACACATTCTCTTAAAGTTATATTTATTTTCAATGATGTATGATAAGAAACCATTATCTAATATACAAAGATATTTTTACCCTTACATGATTTTTATTCCACCCTAACAACCATTATTTAACCATGATCACTCCTCATCTTTTTATTTTAAAATAATCAATTCTTCTCAAGATTACATAGTAATAATGTGAGAAATATTTTTTTAATAAATCTTAGTTTATCAATTCAACTCTACGTTTCCTCAAGAGTTTTATTTTTTTTCTAAATTTACATTATCCCTTGCATATTTTCTTAGTTTTACTATTATGGATTTAGCATGTCTCCACATTTAATCATAGTTTCTATTTGACTAATATAAAGGCTTGTTGAACCAACATTAATTTTACATATAATCATATGTTTCAAAATTTTAACATATTAATTCACACTAAAATATCCTCATTTATTACAATTTTTTTGTTAAACTATTATTGTTGGTTTTTTTATGTTTAATTTACTCTAATTTTTTATTATTCCCAAGATAATAATTTATCAATTTAACCTTTTATTATCTCATAGACTTAACCTAATACTCTATTTTATTTAATATATCATCGTTGATACACTTTTGAGAATAATAATTTGATGAAAATATTATTACATCACCTATTTTAGTTATCTTATTACATTCACTCAATTAATGTTTTCACTACTATTACACTAATTTCATTCATGGTTGTCTTAAATTAATGTATTTTGATTATTTTAATAATAACCAGGTATATTTTTTGTTTTATCAACATTATATTATTCTTAAAAATATTATCTAATCCCTTTAATATAATTTATGAACCCAAACTAATTTTTTTCTATGAATTTCAAAAATAAACTAATATTTTATCATGGAATTTAAAAACCTCATTCACTTATTCTAAATTTTATATAATGGATACAAGTATTCTATCTCCTCCCTCATGGTTTAAATTGATATCACCTATTTTTCTTATAAGTCATTCTTCTTTTTTATAATTCTCTTTGACATTTGATGTATCAAGAGACATATTCATAGAAACAATCTACCTCATTACAGATGATTTCTATATTAACATATTTCAATTTTCTTTCACTAAAACCATACTTTTTTTTTGAAATTATAAATAAATTTTTGATTCATTATTTTAACTATCTTTATCATTATTGTCTTCTTTTTAAAATGGTTTCTTAGAATAATTTGTTTATTCCATAAAATCAAAATCACCCGAATACTCTTATGCATTATATTCCTTATCAATTTATTCATTATAAGATAATATATCATGTTTAAAAATAAAATTATTCTTATTCTTATTTTCCATTTCCATTAGATTATTTTTCTTCACCTCAACCACTTTCTACCTAATTTCTCATAGTGGATATTTTAGGTTAATCACACTCTTCTTATTCTAGAATATTATTATGTAAACAATATTAAAGGGTCTAATATTCATATTATATGAACACTTAAATATATTTTATCCACTATAAATACCTTTTCCTCTTTTTATTATATTAAATAAAATTTATATGAACCCATTGAAGTTCATGGAATCATCTTCATATTTCATCTCCTCCTAAAGATATGTTTTTAATTCAATTATTATTTATCCTTTGGAGGCTTTAAAAGTCATCTCATTTTGAATTTTCCTTTATCATTCACATATTTTACATTCTCATATCATATAAAATTAACAAATTTTTAATTTTCAATATTAAAATCGTCCAATTAATTATCCAATAATGTATTAATTTTGGGGTCAAGCATTTTTTGTAGTATTTGTATCAATTTATTCACCATTATTGTGTCATCAATAACTTCTTCTTAAGTTTTCATTGAGAAAAAATATTCGTTACCTTGAATAAACAACTCATGCATTGATTTTTCTCTAATAGTTTAAATGCCATTATATTGTATAGGACAAGATTTAAATTATAACTCTTTGAACTTATTGTTACCTTTATGGATGTGATAAATATTTCTCAATTTTATATTTTTTGTTTTGAAACACATGAATTGTGTCATTACATTCATGGAGAGTGGTGTGAGAGCCACATTGTGTGCTCACCCATTGGCTAGATAAAACTTATTGTACTACAAACTGAAAGAAACACTTGCTTTGGGTATATTTTCACCATTATCAATTATGTTATGAGTGACAAAGAAAGGTAATAGAAGAAATAAAATAATTTTATATTTCCAAAAAATAAATCATTTTCAATCAAATATAGGAATACAACTATTATTAAATGAAATAATACCCTACATGAAATTTTATAAAAAAAATTATATCATTACAAATGAACTCAACATCATTAGGGTTACCAAGAACCAATAATTTATAACTGATATGATGAAATATTTTTCATGGAAACCTATTATATTATAACTGATAAAAACATAAAGAAAAATATGTTTGAAAACTAGGATGGTGGTTGAATCAGTGGTCCAAAAATATTTATCATAGTTATAATATTGTATGTTAAAGGGTATGATCCATGAATGAAACTAGAAAAAATTGATGATGAGAAATAGAGGATAATTAATAACAGAACAAGATATAATATATTTTCCAACTTTATCATACTATTTTTCTTCAGTAGTTATCTCATTGGAGCTTTTTTTTGTGATCCTAATTCATACAACCTTATCTTATTATCAACAATGAATATATAATATAGATAGAAAATATAGTCTTATAATCTATTATAATAAAGATAATGAATATTTGTGAAAAAAATTAATCAATCTCTTATAATCCTCCTCATGTTTCTCTATTGTTGGGTCATGAATTCATATTAATTCTTCTATTCAAAACCAATGAATTACCCTTTGGAATTATCCTTAAATTGTTTGAAAAACTATATCCATGTTTTATCTAATTTTTAAAATAAAACTCATTTATATATATATATACATTCAAAAATACTTGTGTTACACTATGAATTGTAGTGAAACACTCTATAAATATAATATTACAAAATCAAGGGATCAAATATAATATTACACACCTTAATATCTTTAACAATATCAAAAATAATTATACACATCATAAACTCATTGTGGTGTGATGATATATATCATGGTGTTATAATTTTAGATAATCATTTCCATAATAAAACCTTATAAGTAATATTCACATAATAATAATATTTTAAAGTGTTAAACATCAACAAAAAATTCCAAAATCAATATAAAAATATCATGGCATGTAGATTTTGGAGTGATATTCAATATTGTAACGTAATCTATGAAATTGTTACATGAATTATATCTCATAATGAAAAGTAATTCACTACTCTATAGATCCTTAATCCAATAAAAAATATGAATATACACTAAATAAAAATATATGTATATATATATATATGAATCCTTATTACATTGAGACTTTAACGTAACCTTACTAATTTTAATTGTGGCATGATATTATATTTTTTGAAAAAAATCTCCTTCCTTCAAGCCATTTAACTATAATTTATATTCCATTGTGGTATAGTTTTATAAATACAATAAAATATTCATTTTCATGTCATTATCATGTCTCCAATAAATCTTCATCTTTTTTATAATATGAATTATAGTTAATATAACATGAAATCTACTTTAAAAATCCTGAATGAATTCAGTCAAGAAACAAGTCATAATATTCTCCATAATTTAGAGTGACCTAAGTACAACACCAATATATAGAATATTATTTTCTATAGTTCTTCATTTATTAGTGTAATGATGAATATTATTTTGAATTATCATTAATTATGTTAATCAAAACTCTCAAATTTCAATTCAATCCATGTGGGATATCCATTATTTAAGGGATTTTCAATTACACACCCATTTATTAGTCCATGCTCGTACTGGTCATCAATGATGCCCATAAGACCCTAATATTTCAAAGGCCTCGTAATTACAAATTTACCTAATTTAAATAGAATATAATAACCTTAAAACCCCAAATAAAAATTACTATGTTAAACCAGGACACTATAACTCAAAAAAATGGTACATAAATATAAAAACCCCTTTGTCCTTTTATGAATAAAATAAAGATTCCTAGTTCAATTATTTATTTCATTTAACCAAAAATTGATAAAATTACATGAATAAATCACTAGAAATCTTACACACATAAAAATATAGATCATTTACATGGAATCATCCTCCCCAAACCTCTTCTAGTGACCTTATACAAAAGCCTTATCATGAGGATGTGATTTTCCCATTCTCACACTGAAAACCCTAACACGGATAACACCAAACTAAGGGATGGATAAGGAATAGATGAAGGATGTTGAAAAAGGTGTAATCCAAGATCAAATAATGAACAAACACATCTTGATACACTAAAGACTAATGGTGTAAAAGGGAGGTGGAAGAGGAAAAGGGGATGGTTTCTTCACATATTAAGCTAGTTGGTGGAAGACCCCCTATAGGGGGGAATTTATTTTCAAAATCCAAATTTATGCATCTTAATTTAAAAATGGGGTTTACACAACCAAGTTCTCATCATACATTAATTGGAAACCCAATTGCTAGACCAATGGTATATTGCCACCGGGTATTTGATGGCACCCTACCAGGTACTTAGTGTCTTCTATATCCACTACCTTACAGATTATATTTCTATAAAATCCTATAAAATTAAACCTTTTTTATTTTTCATGAATTATACCATGTATATAATATATTTATAAAATCTAATGAAGCTCCCAAATGACATCCTGCTTGATCTGACTCTTAAATTTTAATATTCTCCCACATTTAACCATTAAATATTAATGAGGAATGGAACTTTCATGCATAATTAATCCTTCCAAGATAAGATATAAATTATTAATAGAAACTATTTTGGAATTAAATACATAAAATAACAAATTCTCTTAAATTAAATATTCTACCCACTCCCACCTCACCTAAAAAACAAATTGTTTCATAAAATTATATTCTAAAAGAATTCATCATAGTTCTTAAAAAATAAAACAACTTATAAATGAGTGGATAACAAATATGTATTTATAATGATGAAAAATAGGAATAAATTTGAAACTAATGGGATACAAATAGGATAAAAAATTATGATAATACCTTAACCCTATCATGAATACATATGTCACTTGGTTATACTTAGTTTTTTCCACTGTATACAAATATGAACCTATTCCATTACCCCCACACCACTTCATCATGGGTGACTTACATAAATGTGGAAATATCATTTCCATTTTAAATAAAATCACATTAAACTAAAAAATATCATTCAAAAATTAATAAAACAAGGAAAAAAAATTCTCCAAACCATTTAAATAAAATAAGCCTTTAATTCATTCGAAAACAATTTACAATATTATCCAATATTCAAAAAAATTGTAAATAGTCTCTCAAAATTTAAACTATATTTAATTCAATTTATATGCTATTTATATCCCAATTTCTTATAAACTAAACACTAATATAATTAAAAAATATTTAAAATTAAATAAAGTAAACCATGACATATAAAAATATATTTTAATATACAAACAACTCTTAATAATTATCAAAAACCCTTTAATCGTTTTTTTAAAATACATAATACAAACGAGTTTTCAAAGATAGAATAATTATAGTGAAGAACCAACACCTTAATGTGTTAGTTTAAATTAATTATTTGAGGTTGAACAACATAAATTCATTAACCAGAATATATGAAAATGTAAACACAACATTTTATAAAATATCTTAATCATTTATGTTGTTTAAAGAACCCCAAAACATATATTTCATACCTAGTAGTGATATAGTGACAAACATTCCAATAATGTGTTGTTTTATAATCACATTGAGGTTCCCTAAACACTATAAAAAGGCCCATCTGAAATAAAATGTTCCACTATGGAATCCCTCTCTTTTATTATATAACTTTTCATTATGAGGTACCAAAAATAATATTTCATATTTTAATCTTTTAGAAATAAGGTACAAAATATATTTTAACCTACAACATTATTATAATTCTAATAAAAGAAACCTTCATGGGTTCACCACAAGTTACTTATACTAGATATCATATCATTGAGACATGCATCAATTGAAAGGGTTGAGCATGAATCCCAAAAAGGGAAAAATAAAGAATGACATATAGCATATGATCATGGGAAATAACCAAAGAACATTAGGCATAAAAATAATTCTTAAAAATGTGGTATATACTAATAATAATGAAACTAATAATAACATAGAGATTTTTATACAACACTTAAATAATTCATTAATAATCATATCACAAAAGTGTCATAAATAAAAATTTCCAACATTATTTACCAGGATATCGTAAAACATGTCATCAATAGAGAATAAATTTTATTCCCCAATTAATTGTCGTACTGTTAGGGAAAAACACTAATATGTATTAATTTAATTTGATCCACAATTATTATAATATATAATTTCATTAATAACACCTGGTGAAAACCAAATTGATTTCTTATCAAAATTATAGCATTTAAAAGAGCATAAACACATCATCATTATTTAATTTTCAACCCATAAAAGAAACTGTGAGATTTTTATATTTAAATTAAAAATAATAAAAAAATTATTTTCTAATATAGTTTCATAACCATTAAAATGATAATATGTTTAGGAATTAAAATAAATAGGAAAATATAATTTGTCTTGTAAAAGAGAGAAATCTAATAAGTAAACTCTGTAGCATGGTGGCTATAAAACATAGTTCTAGAAAAGGTAAAAATGATAGGGGAAAAGTTTCTACCTTTCATAAAAAAAATAATTATAATTATTTTAAAATAAAAATTGCCAAATTATCTTATTTTGGAAATTATAAGACATACCACAAGAAAATGAACTTGATTAGAATAAATTGATGTTAATATTTCCCTTACCTTGAGGATTTGTTCCAAAAACATGAGGATGAAACAATGTGGGACTGTATAAATCATGGGAACTAATTAGGAAGAAAAAATCACAATAAATTTATGGATTTTTGATTGGTAGTGAAGGGGAATGGTGAAATTAGTGGGTATTTATTGCAAAAGTGGAGGAATTTTTTGTCTATTTTAAAATATAGGTATTTAAAATCCAGGTTGTGGAAAATGAAAAACTATTGGATTAACCATGGTTTTTCTCATGGTTTTGGAAATTTGGATAACATTTTATGATATTTTCTAACATCAAAATTGAGATCAATTTTTTATTACATATTTTCTGATTAAAAAAATGTTTCCATAAAGTAATGTTTTTAAAATTTAAATTTTCATTTATAGAATTTTGAAAGTCGCATGTAGTTTTAGAAATTGATTAAATATCATAAAAAACCTAATATTAATACAATAACATATTTTATGTTGTATATTGTAGTTAATAAATTTTATCATGATTATGATATAATTACTTAGTGATTAAAAATACTAAAAACCTAGAACTATTTTTTTACTATTCATGAAAAAAGAAATTATTTTTGAAAATTTATATAAATTCACACTAACATAATTATGAAATGAATATTTATTTTTATTATGTTTATTTTTACAAAATAATTCTCTAAATGTGTGAATTGTATATTTTAAATAGAAAAAGACTTATTTATATTAAAATAATAGTTGTTAAGGCATAGTCAAATTTCTGAATTTAATAAAAAATTTCTAGGGATATTATAAAATTATTTTATCATATATATTTTTATAAGAGTGTTTTTAAAATAATATTTTACTAAATAATATATTTTTTAGAATATTGGAGTTTCTCATATAATTTTATATAGTTTCTAAAAGTATAATTTTATTTTATTTACTTCCAAAAATGAATTTATATAATTAATATCAATTAAAAATAAATTTTATTAACAAAAACATATTCTTAAACATTAATTGGTGGAATAAAAATTTTCATTGTAAAATTTAAAAAACACTTTAAACCACTAAATCCAATACATGTAACCCCTAATTACACCTGTATACCCCTAAGGGTAAGGTGTCATATAGAGGTAGTATCATGGGTTAGCCCAACTAACATCGATGAAATGGTAATCTTCATTAATTTTAACTTCTCCAGTTGGTAATTTCATTCAATATTATCTTTTTGAAGCTCATAATAGAATTGGAAAATAGAAAATCCCAATGAAGACACATCCATCCCTAGTTCTAACAAATGGTATTCAAATGACATGGATCTACTGGTTGACGACATCGATTAACCATTCTTCATCAGATATCCTTTTTCATTAATACTTTTAAACACTAATTATAATGGTTAAATTATAAAACTAAGGTATAGTTTCCATTGGTGATATTAACAAATGGTCATATAACGATTAAATTCTAATGGTCACATTTCACTTTATACTCCATAAATACAACTTCCTTATTTTACTAAAAATTCACTAAAATTTCACATAGTTTATGTATTAATTTTCATTTTATATTAATTTGTATAATAATTTTTTATTTTATTTCTATAGAATTTTTAATGGGGGTGATGATTCCACAAGAATGGGTTGATCCTGTCTTTCCTAATTTAGATATTATATTTTATATTTTTTGTATTCTTATAATTTTTTTCATTTTAATTTGTTTTATAGCTAACTAAAGTAATGATCAATGTTAGTAAGATAAATTTTTTTTGGTATCTATATTTTTGTATGTGTATAATATTATTTAATACATGAAAAACATTTATTCATGAAAAAAATATCTTTTAAACAGTATGCGTCAGTTAATTTTTCCCCCATTTATAAATTCAACCCCTAATATTTAAAATTATTCTCTCAAATGAGAAAAAGTGAGGGTAATTCTATCTAATTGTATCATTTGGATCGCACATAACTTCTTCATATTTTTGGTTTCTTGATAAAACATTGATGAGGTAGGTATTCTTATTGCATATAATCGTGTCTTTATGGTCTGTGATCTTCAAGAGATGCTCCTCATAAGTGTGTTCATATTCTCATTTTACCCCCTCTAAATTTAATACATGTGAGGGATCAGGTATTTACTTCCTAAAAAGATATATATATGTGTGGCATACATCCTGAACATGAAAAATGATTTGGTGGGAATGCTGGATAATATTCCACTGTTCCATTATGATCAAGGATTTCAATGGATTCAATGTAACTAGGCATAACCTTCCCTTGTATTACAAATCACATGACTCTATTCCATAGTGATATAAAGGGGAAAATATTTTCTCAAAAAAAATCTCCAAATCCATTCTATGGTTGTTATCATATCTCTATTTCCAACTTTGATCAGCATTTATATGTGGATGGATGGCATAAACCTTGTCTACCATCTCTTCCATAAGATCATTCCCATGGGATTTCCTCTTATAAAATTCATCCCAACATGTATTTGTTCTACATAGATGCACATATAGAGTTTTATGTGGTTCTATTTTAGTACTAGAGTGGAAGTTTTTGTATTTTGAGAACTCAATTAATAGGATGTTTTGATCCCATCACCCTTTGAATTACACTGATCATGTTCACATATTTTCTCAAGTGTCTGAATAGTACTTTTAAATTTGTCGTCTGTTTGGGAGTGACATGTCATACATACATTCAATTCATTATTGAAATCAAATTAAATAATTTTCATAGATTTTTATGTGAACCTCATATTGTGATTAGAAATTATTGAAGATCACAACCCATACAACCTCATTACTTCAATTGGATACATCTTTGAAAAATATGTATAATAGGTAAATCATCCCAAACAGAGATAAAATGGGCATTCTTGGTGAGAAATTTCACTAGAACTCATTGTAATGTTTCCTTTGAATGTTCTTGGAAGACCATTTATGATGTCCATAGTGATATTATTAAAATTCTATGTTGGTATGTGTAGTGTTTTCAAAACCCCTCTAAAAATTTGTTGCTCTACCTTCACTTGCTGACATACCAAGAACATTAAAGTGTATTAAGAAATCTCCATTCTCATATTATCCAACCATTAATGATCATGAAGGTCCTTATATATTTTAGTTCTTCCTTTATGTATAGATAAAGTGGATCTATGAAATTCATCCATTGACATCCTCTTTATCTTCAGGACGTATATATTTGTATGAAATTTCAATACACCTTCTTGATCAATATTTAACTAAGGAAACTTCACATTTTTCATAGATTCTATATTACTTTTTAAAATTGATCTTACCTTTTAGATTTCATTATTTTATGTAGTAATTATGGTTGAGAAATAATTAGGGATAGGGTAAATGATTTCACTTCCCTTACTATTCCCTAGTTCATTTTTACTAGGACCTTGGTCAATAAATCATTGTGAATCCTCATCATTTCCTAAAAAACACGGTATTTCCTACTTAATGCATCAGTGACATTGTTTTTTCTTCATGGGTGATAATTAATTCAATATTCATAGTCTACAAGAATCTCCAACCGTATATTTTCTCTCACATTCAATTCCTTTTAGGTGAATATATACCTCACACATTAGTGGTCTATGTACATATCGCATTTCTCTCCATAATGATAATTCTCACTTATTTTCTAATAAAAACTAAAAAAATCTAGTTTCATGTCATACATTGGATAATTCTTCTCATGAGGCTTTGACTATCGAGATATATAAGCAATCTACTTATCAATTTTTATGAGAATACACCTAAGTCCTTTCATATATTCATGACTATAAATAATGAATCCTTCTCTAAATTATTTTTGTGTTAACATATGTGAAGTAACTAATAACTTCTTCATTTATTGGAAACATACTTCTTAATTTATTTCCATAAGAACATATCCCATTTTCAAGTTAACTTCATCTGAAAATTAGAAGGTTTTGAAAATAATTTCACAACCCTCTTAAAATTTCTAGCTAAAACAAGGAATCTATGAATATCAGTTACTTTTGAAGGATGTGGACACTCCTCTATATCATATTTATTCTTTATGGTCAGCTATGATTCATTCATTATTTACAATGTAATCAAAAAATGAAACTTGTTGTAACTAGAATAAACATTTTCTTAATTTTCCAAATATCTTCACCTTCCTCAGAGGTTTCAATATAAACATTAGTTGATCCTCATGCATCTGGAGACTTTTGAAATGTATCATAATATCATGAATAAAAAACCTTGAATTTATAAAAGTATTCCTTAAAAACTATATTAATAAAATCTATTAATGTACATGAGGAATTATTCAAACCGAAGGGAATAATAACAAACTCATAATTCCCATATCTTGTTTATAAGGAATATTTTAAAATTTCTTCGTTATTCACCATCAATTGATGATACCCGGACTAGAGGTCAATCTTCGAGAATAATTTATCCCCATGTAGTTGGTAAAATAAATTATCAATCATTGGGAGGGGTACTTTTTATTCCCTATGATCTTATTGAGATCTCCATAATAAATGCATAGATAAATTTATCCATCCTTATTATTCAAAAAGAGAATAGGTTCTACCAAAGGAGACATACATGGTTAGATAAATCCCTTCTCAAAAATATCATGAAATTATTTCATTAATTCCTATAAGTCTCTATTTTAAATTCTCTATGGGGTCATTGATATCATATTGGATCCATCTATGTGTTCAATGGAGGAATTTACGCATCTCTATAGGGGAGGTTCATGTAAATCTTCTATAAATATGTCAATGAATTATTGAATGGTTTGAACTATATCTATCTTTATTTGTTCATTTCCTTCTCCCTCTTCATTGATCATCTCTATAAAAAATTCTATGAGATATTCTTCTATGTAAATATCAGGTCGGGATATCTATCATTTTAAAATTACTATAGTGTTTAATTCAATATTACTTAAATATCCTTACATAAATAGTGGATCTTATCGATATACATGGAGATCATGTCCATACTTAATATAGTGTCAAATTCAAACATGGAATTGATGACAAGATATGTGATGAAATTTTAATCTCCCAAGTTAATAATATAGTTTTTATGTATAATTGATGCTAGGATAACCCCTAAAAGGCTCTCTACATCTATTTTCTTTGGTTTGATTCTATATTATTTGAAAAAATGGTTGAAATAAAGGAATTCATAGAGGCTTAATCAAACAAAGTACTTGAAATATTTGAGAAAATAATGAGAGTACCAACCACTACATCATTTGGGGCCTCTACTTCACCCATTATGATAAAAAATTCTTTTACATGCTCTCTTTTACTATACTGATCATGATGGTGGTTTTAATCCATTATCATCTAATTTATACATTTATTGGAAAAGTTCACATGTTGTCTACACATGAAGCATTAGACTTGCAGTTGGGCCTACACCATGTTCTCGTTTTTGTTAGTGTATAGATATTAAGGCTTCACCTCACCATGAATGTTTCTACCTATATGGCTATATATTCCAAACTTTTAAAATATTCCACTCCCAAGTAATCAGTTCCATAACTGATTTTACCAAAAAAATTCATATGGTATTTTTTCACTTTCTTTCTTCCTCGTCCATGATCAATGTTCCTCTCTAATTTTGGCACTATTGATCTATTTTTATCATTTATCCAATGTAACTATTGCGTCTCTCCAATCTTCAATTCGACCTTCATATAAAGGAACATTTTCTTCTCAAATATTTCATATTCTTGATTTTACAGATTCTTTTATAGATGGGGTCTTGTTCCTCTAAAAATCCTAGGATCATTTCTCTTAGGATCCATAACTAAGCTATATGTGTATCGATCAAGTCATGTAAAATTCTACTCACATATTCCCACTGATACATTTTCTTTATGCTTCAACTGTAAGAATTACTTCTCTATTTTTCAGATAAAATATAGAAAAAATATATTTAAAAATATTCCCCTGAACACTTCCCACCCCATAACATCAATATCTTGTGTCATCATCATGTTTGTAATCTGTTTCCACTATTGAGCATCTTCTCCTTCTAAGTAGTGTACTGCTAGGTTGAATTTTTCTTACTGTGAACAACCTAGTACCTAAAAGATGTTTTCATCAAAGCTTATCAATTATTAACCAATTAATTGGTCAATATGCATAAAGGACTCACGAAAATTTGTTACTTTTTATGTGAATCTCGTATATCCACATGATTCAAGTCGTTGTTAATAACTTGAGTTAGTTGATTCATTATCGTCATGAATTTTTTCATTACATATTCCATGAAAACAATGTTAGTGAATCATCCAATTGAATCATAATTAATGAAGTTCTTCTATTTCCCAATATTTTTTCTAAAATAATAAAACATATTTGAGAAACATGTTACTTTTTTGAATATTATTATTTTTAATGGATTTTATATCTTCAAACATCATGTATAAATATATCACTTACCTTCTCTAATAGCAATTACATTTCCAATGTAACCTTCTTAAATTTTTATAAAAACCATGCGATTAACCAAATATATCACCAAGGAGTGTCAAACCCAATTTGTAGCAAAGAATGTTGTCATGTACCAATTCCCATTTAATTCTAACTCAGTTTTGGGTGTTACCCCTAGGTTCATTATTATAGATCCACATATAATTGTAGTATCCACACAAGGAAGTATTTTTTTGGAAACCAATTACTTAACACTCAGAAAAATAACAATATGTTTTCACAAATATAGACTTGTCCCTATGGTTCTTCCTATATTTTTCAAGTTATAATTTCCAAAAAAAAACTAAACAGATCTTTGACATAATTATGTAATTCTCTATTTTTATTACATAACTTTTCATTAAATGGTATAAAAAGATAATCTTTTAAAGATTATTTTCTTTGACATAACGTACATAATACTTGAAAATGTAAATGATTATACAAATTAAACAAATATAAAACTTCAGGCATTCAACAAAATTTACTTTTACTATATATTAATATCCTAGGGAAATAAATCCAAGTAAAGGGGTGTTCATGAAGCCCAGTAATGGAAATTGAAAGAGGGACATATACCATGTGATAATGGGAGAAAACAAAAGAATGTGAGAAATAAAAATAAGTCATAAAATTTAGTTATATAATAATAATAATTACATGAATCATATCATGGAAATTTGGAAATAATATTTAAATTATAAATTCATTTGAAAATAATCATGTTTTATCCCCACGATGTCATAAATAAAAACTACCAAGGTTATTCACCATGAAATCATTAAATCTATCATCATATGAGATTAAATTATTTAACCACTAAATTATAGAACTTACTATAATAGAATTATTTATTTTATCCAAGTCAATATTTTAATTACCTATGCATGAAATATAGGTCTCACACCAGGATCAATCTCTCAAGGGTGCCTCTTATAAGCACTGTATTCCAATTGTCACAATTATAATCTAAATAATATGATACTATAATACTAATATAAATGGGGTGATTGAAATTCATGATATATAAATATTATAAATATATAAATTAAAATTTAATATAGAATTATATTATAATAAATAATGAATGAAATTGTTCTTAGGAAGTTGTGGTGATTAAAATCATTATTCTAAAGCGATCACAATATTCAACTCAATATAGTGACCATGACCTATCACACAACACCCTCTCAATTGTATTATCATTATCTCATATCGATACCTCTGCATAAAAGGTAATTATCTTCCAAATTTCAATTAGAATACTTCTTCACTAATCATCACTACCCCATCCATACTCCACTGTATGCATGATTAACATAGTGAAGGGAAGGATAATTGATAAATGAGAAGAATAATTTAGACGATATAGTTAACGAGGATACCGCTCGCCATAATTAATTTAACCATCACCAAGACACTCAAAATTTAATTAAGAGATATAAAATTAATATCAAGAAAAGAAAATCAAATCACAATTCTCTCAATCTAATAACCTTTGAGTTCAGTTTTCCATTTTTATTGAAGTTGATAAAAATAGTGGGAGAAACCCAAAATAAAATAAATAGGAGGGCAAGAGAAATGGATGAATGAATAAGAAAATATACATAAATATGTATTAAAATGTTTAAAAAGTATTAAAAAAATTAAACTCTACATTACCCTCTAACAAGGGATACCTATTAAAATGGAATTAGATAGACATATTTATAGGTAGAAGGGGTGATGAATTCTCGCCCAAAATTTCATGTCCAAAATTTTCTGCATGGGTGTCCCATTAAAAGGAAGAATAGTTAATAGGTGTCCTCATTAACATTTTTCCATAATGTCTCTTATTTTCACCCTCAAAATTTCAGCACCATTGTACACTATACTAAGGTGTTATGAAATAAATATTATGGCTGAATTTTTCAGTCTGAGAATTAAAAAATTATTCTACCAATATATAATGTTCAATGTCCCTAATAATTTGTTCAAACAACCATAATAAAAATTTAGATATTGAATTAATGTTTCCTATTTCACATTAATTAGTAATATCCTTTGTTGGAGATGTGCATACAAATATATACTTCCATTATGGAGGTTGGGTCCTTGTTTTCCACTGAAAAAATTATTAAACTTGATTGATTTTTTTGAGACTATTGATTTTTGAATTAGCTCTTGTCCCATAAATTTTTTTTAATTAAAATAAATAATGGAAACCAAAAAAACGAATCAATAAATTGAAAATAATATTGTAAAAGTAAATTTACAAATATCCTTCTAATTGAAAACTATTAAAATTCTAGAATTTGGCCATTTTTTCATTTAAGATAAAATTTATTCAAAAACCTAAATATTTAATAAATGAAAATAAAATTACCATTGGTAGGATTATAATCATGGAATTAAAAAATAAAATATATGAAAATATTATATTAATTAAGAAATATATGTTATAAAAATTCATAGGTATAAATTTCTTATGATGCATATATATCATAATAAATTGTTTCATTAATAACCATATAGAATAAATAAAAAGTTTCTTATTGAAATCATTGTATAAAAAAGATCTCAAATACATTATCATTACATCAATTTTAACCAATGGGAGGAAATTTGAGTTTCATGTATGTAAATACCAATATCAAAAAGTAATGTTTTCATTTATTTGAATACCCATTTAAAAGAAAAGAGGTTTGTGCATTCAAAAAAAGAGGAAAATAGAAATTTTTCATTTAAAATAGAGAAATTTGATAAGTAAATTCGGCAACATGATTAGTAAAAATAAGTTTTAGATAAGGGTAAAATGAGTGGGGAAATGTGTATACCATTCCTAAAAGACTATTTTTCATTAATGGTATAATAGAATGTGGAAAAAATAACTTATTTTCGAAATTAGATGAAATACCACATGATTTGAAAATAGAATTGAGGGTTTCTTTTACATTGAATAGTGTATCTCAAACATGAGGATGTAACCTTAGGGGATTAAGAAAACCTTTTGGGAATCCATGGGAGGAAAAATCACTATAACATTATGGAATATGGATTGGGATTGACTGTGAATGGTGAAATGGTTTTTTATTTGTAGAAAAGGTGGAGGAATTTTTCAATAATTTGGGAATATAGGTCTTAGAAAACATAGATAAGAAAAATTAAAAACCATTGTCTTAACGATGGTTTTCTCTAACGATTTTGGAATTTTGGGTCAAATATTATGCCATTTTAAACCACATGAACTTAATACCATTATTTATTAATTCTTTCTTCATGAAAAAATAATGATTCCAAAAAGTAAAATTTTCAAAACAGAAATTTTCCGACATAAAAAGTGTGAATTATCAACTATTTTTAGAAATTTATTAATTTATATTAAAGTACATTATATTAATTCAAAACATATTTTAAGTCATGTATTGTTTTTAGTTAATTATTACATCATTATGAAATAAATTTGAACTCATTAAACATACTAAAAAGACAAAACAATTTTTTTTTACTATTAATGAAAAAATATATTTTATAAAATTCTCATAAATTCATGACAACCTAATTACGATGGGATAATTTAAAATATAATGTTTATTTTTATATAATAATTCTCTAAATGTATGAATTTTAACTTTACCTATAAAAATTCTTATTTATTTATGAATTTGTTTTAATATATAATAAATTTCTAACACTTATAAAAAAAATTCTTTCCAGTATAAAATTATTTTATTATTTATATTATGAATTTTTTTAAAAAAAATACTATTATATCAAATAAATATTATTCAGAATAATTATATTTATTATAAAATTGTATATATTTTCTTAAAAACAGTTCTGTTTTGTTTACATCTAAAAATTAATTTATCAAATTCGTCTTATCTAAACATTAATTTTTTTTTCAGAAAAACTATTCGTAAAAGGAATTGATTAAATAAAAAATTAAATTTTACTATGTAAAATACACTTTAAAAAACTTTTTTCTAGGAATGTAACCCCTTGTTACACCTGCATACTTCCTAAGTATAGGGTGTGTGATGGGGGTAGTTTCATGGGGGTGGCTAAGATAACATCAACCAAGTGGCAATCTCTATTAATTTGAACTTCTTCCACTGGATATGTATTTTAAACATTACTTATTGTAGCTCATCTTGTACATGGTCATGGGGATCCCACAGTGATGATAACTCCCTCCCATGTTCTGACAAATTCACATCAAACGATATGACTATACTTGTTGAGGCCATCAATTATGCTTTATGAATGAATTATCCTTTGGTATTACTACTTATAAAACAAATTATAATGGTAAAATTGTAAAACAAGGGTGTAATTTCCAATAGTAATACTGACCAATAATCATATTGAATAACGTTCATATTTGACCAATGGTCATATTTTTTCACCATTCATATTTTAACAATAGTCATATGACGTTCGAATCCCAATTGTCTCATTTCCCTTGATCCCCTTTAAATACCAATTCATTCTTACACTCAAAATTCACTACAATTTCTATTAAGGTTTTATTATCATTTTCAAAATATTTTTAGTGCTTTACTAATATTTTGTTTCATTATAATATCATTTATAGTAGGGATAATGATTATAGTAGATTGGGGTGATTTATACATTCCCATTTAAAATATTATATTTTTTATTTTTTATATAATAGTAATGTTTGTAATTATAATTGGTTTCATACCGAACTAATGTAATGATCATTGTTAATGAGATAAAATTTTTTTTCTCTCTTTATTTTTTACTAGTATATTATTGTATATTATTTAACAAACATTTTTTAGGAATAAAATACCATTTAATATGTTTGGTTCATTACATCCACCACACCTTGGAAAAACCCTAGAAACCCAAATCCATAAATTATGTAAAAGTTATCAACAAGAAATGGGGGGAGGAGGAGTGGGATACAGATAATAGGAAGAATGAGAGAATGGGAAAACATTAAATCCTTGAACTTTCAATGGGATGACGGAGGGATACCTCCATAAAAGATAAAGGATGATAAGGAAAACGAGTTTCTCCCCTATAGAAACATGATACCAAATAGAGGGGTGATACCATTTCATATTTAACTCATTTTAAACTATAATAACATTTTATACTAAATTATTAATAACATGGCCTGTTATTTTATTAACAAAAAATTATATCCAATACACTTTAATATCCTATCATAATTATGTATATAATCAATTTATGCAGAAACATCCCTTTTAAAAAATTACTAGGGTATATAGACAATATATTAAATTCAATTAAAAACTTATTTTAAGATATTTTTTTGAATGGTTTATAAATCACTACAAAATTTAATTTCCTTTAAAAATGCAAATGAAATAAGAAATTATTATTTATTTTTAAATAAATAATCTAATTTAAAATCTTACATATTTCAAAGGATGTAAGAAAAGTTGGTATCCTTGTTTGTGGGACCAATAATGATTTTATAATATGTTGGATATGTGGTGTGTCATTTTAAGTTTCCACTTATGTTTATATTGGAACCTATTTTGATCAAAAAGAGGATAATTTTATTACTAAATGATGTAAATTTGTAACTTATTTAAATTGGTCTTAATATATAAATTATGGATATGATAAAGGATAGAATATGTTATGACGTCTTTTGATGATGTTTAAAGTATATTTACTAAAGATAAACAAAACACATCATTATCCATGGTGTGATCTAAGTTTTGATTATGATTGAGTATTAAAGAATAAAATTAGTTTTAACATTATTTTGTAAGGAGGAAAACTAAATCATGAGTGAATATATTATGGCATGGTTGTAAACCCACAAGAATGGTTCATGTAATTTTAATAATTATATTTTAAATCATTAAATTACATATTATTAAGAAAAAACTACTTCATAGTTATAAAAATTGTGAAATTTTTGTTTCACAATATCTATGATTGAAATGAGGTATGAATAAATTATATCCATTGTCCAAAATACATTTTTTTTGAAAAACGGGGGAGTTGAACATAGTTTTAAATACGATATGGTCATTCAACAGAAAAAGTATTTCAGAGTTATAATAGAGAAACCAAGACATTACAAGGATCAGAAGACATCATGGTACTTATCGAATATTATTTTTAAATTGTTCAAATAGGATAATACCAAGTACAGTGGCATTTTTGATATCATCGTTTTTAGACTAAAAACATTAACTGATAAACTATATCATTAATAAGTGGACTAATCCATGGGTTTAAAGATATATATATGAATTATATATTTATATATCTCTTTAAATATTTAAATAAATGGATCTTTTAGAAATGATATAACCCTACCATATTATATTGTTTTCATAACTAACTATTATATAACACACTAAATAATAACATAGAAACATTTATATGAAAAATCTTGAACAGATTAAGGAATCTAATTAAATAATAATGCATTCATAAAATGATGCTAAATATACTAAATATATTTGAGTTTTAGGTAGTTATTGTGATGGAATTGAAAAACCTTTATTGATTAAAAAATAATGAATGATTATAGTAAATAGAGATAAAGATAAACACCTATATATGTTTGGTGTCTAAGGATACATTTATTATTCTATTTAATCCCAAACCAAAAGAATCATTTTTATCTATTCATGATGTAGAGATTGGATATATAAAAATATGTGGTTATCCCAGACTTAATAGTGAACAGATCCAAAAATTGTATTTGTATAACACTGTATCATTTTATTTTTTGTATATTGAAAAATTAAAATTTTTTTCTCCTAAAAAATATTATTTTTAAGTAAAATAAGTAAAATATTTATTCATTTATTAATTTTTCGTAACATATGTTATTTTATTAGTATAATGTGCATAAAAAATTATAGTGTTCCTTTTAATAAGTGGGAAGGATCAATTTAATGATAAAAGATATGTACCATAATTAAATTAATCTATTATTTAAATTGGACCTTCAATGGTTTCAATATTATGTTGTAGTGAATGATGTGTTCGGTGTTTCTCAATAATGGAAATATAATTTATATCAATCACATGTTATTCATTATGAAAATGTTAATGTGGAGTGAAATGAAACCATTATAGAAATTCTTGTGAATAATTTTTCAAAATCATGGTAGACTCCTGGTAGGATTATGTGTTCGTTTATTGATAGTGTCATTGATGTGGGAAATGATGCATTTAGAGACTTGGTAGAGATAGAAAACATTTTCTATGTTAGTAATATCAAGATTTATTTATGGAAGATTAATCAGGTTGACATAGTGAAAATAATCCTAGGTTAGGGAAAATTATATTTCCATACATCTCGTAGGTGGATTTTTTCTCTTGTTTGGGTTATTTCTAACAAAAATAATATTTGATTGATTGATTTTTGAACTAGAAAAAGGATTATAACATGGATTTCAAATAATAAAAAAATCATGTGTAGTGTAGAAATTTTAGTTGTAACTTGATCAAAATTGGAGGGAAAAAATTCCATCATTCCACAAACCATTAAAGTTTAGGAAAATAAAGTAGTATCTCGATCTTGGTATATATCAATTATTATAAACAATTCAAAAAAATCATAATGATGTGTTTTAATATTTGTACTCTATATTTTTTTATCTAATATCCTCCTCAAACACGATTGACTAACCTTAAACAACATTAATTGAGTTTAGGTCTTCCATATACATATTTTATGTGTATGACTCTATCATTTAATAAATATTGATTAATATTTGGCTGAATTAATGATGAGAAAATGGTTATAATGAATTCTAATATGATAATAAATAATTCTCCTTATTGTAATACACTTCCACCCTATAAACACTACTCTATTAATCAAACTAGTGGGGCGCTAAGACACCTTAAGTGTGCCTCACCATATAAAACTATTGTATGACATATAGCATAATTTCTTAGAAACTTTTTTGTCATTACAGTTTCTATTATCAGTGTTTTTTATTAATATTTGTCTTATGGGAGTACGTAGTGGATTTAATATGAAATCCCATCACCATGGAAGGTTTTTAGCTTGGATTCTTAGGTAGCATTTGAGAGTCCATTTAGGAGATGTGTCTATAGTAAAGATTAATAGTTGCAGCACATAGGATCAAGATGGGCGTTATATTGTTTCTTCCTTTTTAAAGATCACTACGTCATGAGGATCACGTATCACATATCATTCTTTTTTAGTTGCAAAATTCGATGATGTGGTTGTTTATATTGCACAGTGAAACTATTCCAAAATTTTAGAAAGGGTGTTGTGGTTTTTACCATGTTTCATGGATATGTATTTGACCATGAATTATAAAACATGGTCTCTTTATTTACGACATAGTTTTTTTGAGTTAGAATATTTTTATCATGGTGTAGGTTAAAAACCTATTGGTATTATAATTACCTTGTTTCCTATAAATTCCCAAACCACCTTCCAATATATATTTATCATAAAATTTTTCTCCCATATACTAGGCACCATATACATATTTTTGAGTTTATTTGAATCTCCTTTGATAAAATTCACCCCCACCATCTAAATAGAATTACAATTGTATTTATGTTGAGTTTCTCTCATTCTCTTATGTTGTCTTTTCCATTTTTTTATTTTACCCCATTCTATCTTGACATGATATCGTACTTATTCTATATCTTTCTCAGTGAGGTTTTTAATGTTTAGTAGTGAATTCACTATGTATTTAGAGGGTTATAGTTTCATTATGGGATATGTTATCATATATTAATGCTTTTTGTTTCATTATCTTTTGATGAATGTTGAATTCCTTGAGGAAGGGTATTATTTTCTTCACCTTATTCTAAAGTGAAATTGTAATGTTATTATGTTATATCACATTGGGTTATGGTTAAATTTTCTTTAATAAATATTATATTCATAATTAAATAAAATATGGGTTTTTGGTTGAATATATTTCTCGTATTTATACTTTATTAATAGTTTCTATCTTAATTTAGTAGATACTTTGTTATCTATTTTTATATTATTTATTATAATATTTTTAATGTACAAAAATTGGAAAAAAATGTAAATGTGGAAATTCAAATCGGATGGAATAATAAAGATACATGTATATTTTATATCATTCTTCTTATAATTGATAAAATTTCAAGTTATATTTGGATCATGATTAAGTAATTCATAGTAAATTATATATATTTCTTTAGGTTTTATGTTATTATAAACTATTTTAATCAAACCAGCTAATTCAAGATAGTGATGATTTGGTTGTTTGATAAGGAAATTTTTTTGTGGTGGAATGATCCTATTTCCTTATAATGTAGAGTTTTCTTGGTTCAATTCCCTTGTTTCCCTAATTATTTTTTTTATTTATTCATCGTGTGATTTCTCTCGAAGTAAATTATTTCTATGAGTCCTAAATTGGGATTGTTATAGAAGTTGGTTTGTTGATAAATTGAAAATAATTCCCATGTTTTTTTATAATTTGGTTTCCATGATGGTGTTGTGGATGGTGATATTAATATTGGGGTCTATGGTAACACTAGGTCTGATAGAGTAGGTTTACATTGTGTTTTCCCATTGCAAGTTAAACTGAAAGCTCATATTCTAATTTGATAATAAATCTACATTAAAGGATGGATGGTAAAAAAAATTCTCTTTTTTCTATTATCATATACTTAATGAAAATATTACTGCATCTTTTATGAATCATTTATGGAATATTAGGATGATTATGGTAGCACAGTGAATTATAGAATTTAAATTTTAATTGTTTCAACCAAGGGGGTTGTATGCTTCATTAGATGTTGAAATGATGATAACATTAGAGTATCCTGGGATCGGTTGTATTATTACTAGATGGAACGGAATTTGGTTAATAAATTAATGAAAAATGAAATTGATAAAAGATAATCAATTTAATGTTCCATTAAAATATTTGTGTTCTTAGAGGATATCTACTCTTTTTAATGGAATCCTATTATTAGATATACAATTGTTATAGTGGAGTTTATGGATAATTTGTTTCCCATAGTATGGAAATGAGATATATTTACTTATATATATTACGTATGATATTTTATTTCATATTCTACCCCACATATGTGGGTAGGGTGATCAACACCCATTGGACTCTGGGGGTGTTCTTCACAATATAAAGGTTCTATGGAACATATGGTTGACTACCCCCTCTTTCCTTTATCTCTTCTCCTCGTAGTATTATGTGTTTCTATTCATGGTGGATCCCTTTCAATTGAATGAAATTACATTGAGGTATTTGGATGTTATATATATTTTGAGTAGAATTTTTTTGGCGGTTTATCTTATCTCCCATTCCTCATATTTTTCGTAGAGGTAAATATTTTTTATTCATTTGTATGACATATCCTTAGTGATTATTATTATCCAATGCACTATTGGTGGTAGGATCCATAAGTCAATTCCTATATTAACATATTTTTTTCCGAAGAGGAGTGAAATTATTGGGATGGGGGAATGAAAGGGTGGTTTTAATGTTTATGTTGATGGATAATATGGAGTTTGGAGGTATGAAAAACTAAGTAATGCCTGAGTTGGAATGTAAGTAGAATTTTATAATCATAGTAGTATATGAAAATAATTGATATTGGCTAGGAAATATTTTTTTGGGGCCCCTATAATCCATTACAAGGATAATCAATCTTATTGAGACTACTAATCCAAGTGATAAAAATTGTGGGTTAGATACCTAGGAAGGGATTATGAATCATTCTTGTTTTGACTAATGTCTGAAATGGGTAGACATTGGGGTTTTGATGAACCATAATAATTTTTTTAATCTTAAATAATCCATATTATATTTTTTGGATTCTATAACCAGGTTTAATTTTATAGGAATGGATCCAAGTAACTATCCACATTATGTTTCTGGAAAAGATGTTCTATAGAATGTTCTAGTAGAAAATAGGAAGGTTCTGTTCGATGATGAAAAAAATTGGCGGAGGACGCTACAAGAGTTTCAGAACCATGATCTATAGAAGTATACAGGATATGCTTTAGAATCCATAATAGAGGGTTGTCTAGAGTAGGAGGAAACAACCATTAGTTCTATCAATACTCGGAAGGGCCACGGGGTTTCATTTTATATAATTATGGTAAATAGGAATATAGGTAGTTTTGATTATTGTTCCTTTGTATTGTAAATTTTTAGTTGTTTCATTTAAGAATATATGAGATTAGCTACTAATTTATTTCCATTCTTCAACCTCAAGGCTATCTAGTCATTAAGAGCTTCTTTCCCTTTGACAGGGGCACTAGCATGTAAGAGATTGGGATCTGTTTTAAGAACCTTATCCGATTTGCTTAAAAAAATTTCCACATGAGGAGGTAAATGTGTTGGATTTAAATGTTGATTTTTCTATAGATACCGTTCCATAATACTCCTTTTATTTTTGTTAAATATATTTTACTACTTTAAAGTGAATAGTTTATTTAAGGGATGTTATCTAGGAGTAGATCATAACTGTAGGGGGTTGTTGGGATTATTCACATTATAGAGATGTGTTCCGGAGTTCACAAATTTCTATAATAAAGGGATTTTAGATCATTATAGGTAGTTCAAATACCTCTTCATCTCATTTTTCATTGGGTGGTGGATCTAAATCCCCAACCAAGGGATCCGTTATTTTTTATATTTTAGAGACTGTAGTAATTAGTAGTGAGATTTCTCAACATTTCTAAGTAGGTATCATGAATTTGGTTTCTCACTTCAGGTTTTTCTATTATAGAAGATTTATGTGAGTAAATAGTATTATGTTAATCTAGTTTTTCATTAGTAAAGGGGGAGGTGGTGTAACACCCCAAACTTCCACGATACGTTTCCCTTTGAATAATGCAATAGTGTGTGTTGTACGCATCTTCGAGTTCTAATACACACCACAACCAATCAAACTAGCCGTTTTGAATAGTAATACCCAATTTTTGAAATTTTATAAATATTATCATTCAAAATGGACTTCATTTTTATAATCGGAATATCAAAATTTTCTTATGGTGAATTTTTGGAATTTTTCTAAAAACTTTCAATTTTTGATGAATAGTAAAAAAACTAAGATATAGTTTAAAAATGGATTTTTATTTAAATAATTATTTATTTTATTTAAATTTAATTAAGGTCAAAATAGATACATAATACCTATATAAGTTCAATGTAATTTCTTGGAGTTAGTTTAGAATAATTTTAAATATATAAAGAAATTTATGGAACTTTTCACAGTCTTTTACCCACCTCCTAAGAGAATTTGGAAATTCACGTAAAACATAATTTTACCGCTTCTGTGAGTGAAATTTTGAAAACTCAAGAGACACAGTTAATATCAAGGAGTAAAATGTGGTTCAATAAGATAAAAATAATTTTTGGTGAATAGTAACTTTTTACTTTTATTTACCACGGTTAAATGTAAATAGGGTAATTAAGGGTAAAAATGATATTAATATTACCCTAACACATGTCCTAATTCTATTGGACAAGTGTATATAAACCAAAAACAACCTTAGTATTAAAATATTATCATTTACGTCCACTTGGATTATATTAGGACATTTATTTTTATTTAATTAAAAGAATAGTTAAAAGTGTTAAAATCAACGTTTAATTACTAAAACATTTTTAATATAGGGTTATACATAATATAAATTCTATTTTAAGTATTAATTAGAATGATAAACCTATTTAATACATAATTGTATTTTATTTATAATTTTTAGACATTATATAATTTAATTTATTTATGACACAGTGGTGATGCAGTAATTAACGAATTAATGAAATATTAAAATAATTTATATTATAAATATCCAAATAAATGTAATTTGAGACTTTTTATGAATTAAAATAATTTTCTAGTTTAATATGACATATTATTATTGGTTAAATGAATTTTATTCGAAGTAATAATTCTGATAGGAATTTATCAAAAAAAAACCCAATAGTGTCAAAATTGACAAAAAAGAGTTTTTAAAATAAATATTATATTATTAATTAATATTATATTCCTAAAAATCTAAGGTTCGGCCAAAGGACTTATATAATGATATTTGTATCATTAATGGACCACTTCGGGGTCTCTTGTATGTATATAGTATGTTTACTAACAATATAATATAAAAATAAAAAGTGACATGGTAAATGTCAATCTAATTAACTAAGAGTAAAAACAAAATGTTAAGGTTAATATAGTGACACAAACCTATCTAAAATCTATTGGTTGAGTGTTTTTAGACCCATACCCACTTTAAAATTTAAATAATCTACTTTAGATCCATTAGAAACCGAATATTAATTTATTATAAAATAATATATCTAGATTTTCCAAAGGTGCCCCTCACCCCTCTTATAAAAGGGGACTTCTCCTTCCCTATAATTTACACCATAAAATCCTTTTGTCTCGGCCAAACTCTGCCCAAATACTCTCCCAACATCCCTCCCTTCAACCTAGAGGCATTAATTTGATCTGAAAGCCAACCTAAGGAGCCCTTTTGATCAAATCAAAAAGAAGAACCTGAAGAAGAGGTAACGCATTCACCACCCTCTTTCAAGTTCCATTCTTCTTCAACTTCTTCTTTCTTTATTATTTACATTATAAAATAATAAAACAAGTATCATATATATACATTGATTTTATTATAAATATGGTACAACCATATTCAGTATTCTATCCATCCTTTGAATGACATGTCACTATACATGCGTACCTATGACTTACCTTCTCTACGTCGTGGTGTAATTGTTATTCAAAACATTATTATTTATACGGGTATAATAATGATGTGTAATTCATGTAAATAATAAATTTAACATGATAATTATTCTGTATATATGATATACCATCCAATTATATATGATTTTAATATCAAAAGAATGATATTATCACTCGTGCGTACGTATGGACTACCATCTCCACAAACGCGATAGGATTCATTCCCCATTATATCCATACAAGTCTAATTCTAATTTTTTGATTAAAAATAATGATTAAGTACTTAATATAATTATTTATATTAATAAGATACAACCTATCTATAAGAAACATGACTTATGTAACAAAACATATAAAATAAAACGAGTAAGTTAACACCCAAAACCACGATAGTACTAAGATATCATTAAAAAAGTAATGTTAAAAGTTCATATATGATATCATATTAATGTATATTATTCTTGTATAATTCAATAAATATTATTTAAACATTATATATGAGGCTAACCTACCCTCTACCAAGGAAAAAGTACAATGTAAGGTGTTTCTTATCTCACTTTTAATTCCGTGAGATTTCCATTATTCACCACTTATTTATTGCATGTGGTGTGTGTACTGACCATGTTTGTATTCATTGTGTAATATAATTTAATTCATTTATATTTAAATCGTCATTTTATGATCCTTCTTTCATGGGTGTATGTTTTGTATGTTACCAAATCAATAAGGGAATTTGAAATTTCAATTTCCACTCATTCGGCTTTACGCATACTTCATTGATTATTTTACTCCAAGATTATGTGTTGAATCACTATTTATTTTCTTATGTCAAAATTTCCACTCCCATTTCTGTTGATATACTTTTGATACACATAATAAATCCATTGATAAATTCTCACGTCATCTATATGAACTTGATAAGAGTAATTTTAACTCAATCTCTATTTATTGAGTTAAACATCTAATTCATTGGTGTTGTTTTTACAAGAATATGTGTGAAAGTCTTTCGATTGTTTTAAACTAAATATCCAATCATATTGAGTGTATTTATATTTTTCACACATATTTATGTCGTTGATTTATCCTTAACCTATGGATAGAGCCTTTATGAGATATTTCATCTCAATTTACATTCCATTGAGTCTCCTTTGTTGTTATACACCAAATCACTTTTATATGGAGTATATTATGTACTTTGACATAGTATATCATGAATAACTTTATTAGATATTATAATGTTTTGATTACCTCAATTATTTTTATTCAAGTGTCTCTCTTTTTGTTAAGAACTCTAACTAAAATATTATTTTAAAATGTTTTAAAGATTTATTATTCTAAATATTTCTCATTAATGTACATGTTTTGAAAATGGTTTTAAGGATTTATTTATATGGACATTAAAGTTTTCAAATAAAAATTCCTTTTAAAAGTTTCAATGTTTTATGGGACACTTTGATTCAAAAATCAAGTTTTAATGGCTTCTTGACAAATAGTGTGACTTAAATGTTTTCAAGAAAAAGGGGGATATTTTTCTCAATAGTTTTATGATTATTTTAATCTATGTCAATATCCATCATTATTCTCAATTGAGGTTAATCCGATACAATAAAATCATCCATATTGTATCAAATGAGTTATGTTTGACTGTGGATGTACTATTTTTAAAACCATTCATGGTTTGTGGTTAAAGTATTGAAATTTCGTATGCTAGTTTTAATATGAATGTTTATGTTATGTTTCAAACTTTTCATATGAGGATTGCATTGGACTTAGTAAGTGACGGGTGGAGCCCGTTATAGCTCTTCGATGCATCGGTAGGTCTCATGAGACAAACTAGTGTCTTGGCATAAGGCCTTGACAAAATCTTATTTGTAGTCTTGGCACAAGGCCTTGACTATGTGGTTATGATAGTCTAGAATTATGAATTCCATCATTATTAAAAATTTTATTGATATTTCATGTGGTTATTTGACTAGTAGAATATCTATGTGAATAAGTAAATGGAATTATTTCATTTTATCATTTCTATATTATGCTGAAGTTCATGTTTAAAAGGCTTTTGTTTTAGTTATACATTGCCTTCAATGTTTATGATTATCTATGAAAGTTTTTCGCTATATTGTTATCCTTACTGAGCATCTGAGATCACCCCTTTCAATGTTTTATTTTTCCCAGGATTTGAAGAAGTAATTTGTGAATGACCTGCAGGGATAGTATGAGGGGATATGAAGACAAGATGTTGTTGTTGTTTTTTTTACTTTATGATTTAATGTAAGACTTATGAATATATCTAGTGTTTCCAAGACTACTAAACTAATCGGTCTTTCGAGACTTCATATTTTGTGATCATTAAAATGTTAAATAATAATTCACCAACTCTGGGTAACTGGTGTCGGGGCATTATAGGTGGTTTAGGAAAATGATAGCGCCATCATGCACCTTGAAATTAATGAGTAGAGTCTGGCCATGGAGGTGGTCTAAATCTTGGTTAGATAGGCCATGAATCAGATCGTGGTAATATTAATTCTCTATATTTTTTAGTGCCATGTGAGCCTGACATCATTCAGGGTACCATTTTATTTTGTTCTACTTGGTTCTATGGATTTTTTGAATCTAAATATATAAGCCTTTTCATTTTCCCAACTCTATTTTATGATATTCTACTTAAGGTGAAGAGGATTATAGTTCTATTTGTATTTACTATGTCGGTTAGTGGATGATCATGTTTCTATGATGTATATAGATAATATAATATAGTTCGAACGTAGAATAACTCTTAGTTAGACATCATATGTTTATAGATATATCCATTTGAAATCACTCACAACATTCAATTGAGTAATTCGGTACATGATATCATTGCTTGATTTAGGATGAATATCATGTTGTATGATGTATTTAGAGATTATTAAATGTTTTTATGTGATTCAGAACAATTTATGGGTAAGAGGAATGTTCATTCCTTATATTTAATAGTATCCATGTTGATGCTTAATTTGTTGAAGTTTTAGCCGACAGTTGTTGATAATGTTGGGGAATAATACCCTGATTTCTTTCATAAAGATGATGGGGCACTACCCCCTTGAAGAGAGATGGAGTTTGCAATAGATATATAGTTAGTATCTTCTCCAATTTCAATGTATATTTATAGGATATCACCTTATATGTTTTTAGATATGTGGATGTAAATCGATAATCTCTTGTAGTGGGATGTTGTTCAGTCGAGCATGCCACCTTTGGTTGAATCAATTTTGTTCGTGAAAAAGGTTGATGGTATTATATGAATATGTATCAATTAAAATATCGTGAATGATGTGATATTTAAAAATTTATACCATATTTCATATATAGATGATTTATTTAATTTTTTTAAGAGATCTAGTTGGTTCTTGAATATCATTATTTGATCAGGATAACATCATGTGTGGGGTAAGAATGAAGATTTTCTAATGAAATCCCACCAATTATATTATCAAACATATGAATTTTTTATAATTATATTCAGTGTGGAAAGGATTCTGTAAATCTTCATGGGACAAGACAATGAGGTTTTTTGGGTGTTTATGTACCATTTTGAGTTGGTTTTAATTAATGGAATCTTTGTGTACTCTGAATCTGAGGAGGAATGTCCAGAGCATCTGCAGGCAGTTTTGAGAGTTCATCATCATCTTCGTCATCTATTTTTGAAATATATCATAGTTTGTGATATATATTTTTTAATATCATCTATTTGGTCATTTCATATCCCAGCGTATACTATCCCTGGATCATTCAAATATATATGTGGTCATTTCTTAGTAATCCCCCTTTAATTTGAAAGATATTTGTTGTTTCCAAAGTCTTCTTGGTGCTTAATTTATGTTTTTACCTAACTTATCTCATATTATGAAACCCGTGATAGAATTTCTAATAAATTTTCAGGTGTTCTTTTGGATTGACTAGTTTGTGGCGTCTTTTTATCATCTAAGAAGAGTTTACTCAATTCTCTTATTATTAAACTTCAAGAAGAGGGAGTCCAATTTTTGGTTTTCTATTATTATTAAAGTCATGGATTAGTAAGTGTCAAGGTGTTGTATAGATAATTAGTCTCATATGGGTTTGAGTAGTTATTTCTCCCTGAATTCAATTTTTTCTCATGTAATCGTATATAATATGTGGTCATTTTTCTTTGATGTTCTGATGGAACTACCTCATTGATATGTGATTTTTAGTTTTCAAGGATCACAAGGGATTAAAGTATCTCTTATCATAGTGTGCCCAAAAATTGAAGCAATGATATTGGATGGAATTATTGTGGGATTATTACATCAATATTTTATATATATTAGAAAAGGATAATATATATTTTTGCGCTATGAAGGAACTCACACATAGGTTTTTTTGAGTATATGGATTCATATATAGTGATGGAAAAAATATATGCGATACATATTAATATAGGAATAGTTATTAGAAATGGTTTCCATATTCAGATGATGGTGCATCCTTCTTTACTAATGTATATGGAGGAGTCCCAACTAGGGGATTCTAGGGTGGAATAATGGTGGTATTGTGTTTTCTATAGTAATTATAGTGATAGTTAGTATGAGGACAGTCAGAACTTAGTGTTGTTCTAGTGTACTTATATCATTCCTCCAGTGATGTGTTAGTTGGTACACTATGAGTTCCACATCTCACCATTAGAATTACATCATTGAATAATAAATGTGTACTTTTCTCTGGTTGGTCTGTTTTTATGTCCTGGATTGAATGGTTAATTTGTAGAGTTGTTGGTCATATGTTGAATATTGGAGAAGGTAAATGTTTAACACCATTTTCTACTAGTTTTCTCCATTTGTTAGTTGGTTCATAGAAGAAGTGAGATGTCATTTTTATGGATTTAAGCAATAGTTTACATTGATATCATGGATGTTACAACCTATTGTGGGTGTTAGTTGACTTTTCAAGAGATCATATCTCTTATTAGAAATCATGGAGTCAAATTAACAGTGGGTATATCAAAGAATTATCTAGAAGAGATGTTAAGGCTGCATGGATTACTAGTATTTATCTTCTCTGATCATGATACTAATATCACCTTAAGGATATGGAGAGGTCTTAATCATGATTTTTGATCTTATTTGCACCTTATCACTGCTTTTCATCAAGAGAAAACTTTCCAGACAGGTAAATTCATATAGGACATACTTGTATAAAAAACTTTGGTGGTTTTGGGTGATTAACCAACATTTTTTTTAGTTGACAAACAATAATTATTTGAACTACACCACTGCTATGTCCCCATTTCATTATTTGTATGTCTAATCATTCTATACTTGATTATATAGGACTGGGTTCATAGAGTTAGTAAATATCTGATGGGAACTACTGAAAATCATTATAAATATTGTGTTTTTGATTCATGAGAGGATTAAGGACGTAATGGATAATCCTAAGTCATATGTATCCCATATAAGAAGACCTATGAGTATGACACTAGATATCCTGTTTTATTGAAGGAGAACCCTCATTGTTGGAAAAAAATTCTTAGTGGTGGGTGTAAGATATCTATTTGGGTTTTTAGGACATTAAATTATTTTCTTCATGTTGAAGCTATTTCATATAGTTTATCACTTTCCCAAATGATAATGATGATTCCTGAAGTCTTTCATGTGTCACTTATTCACAACTATATTCACGATGACTCTCACATCAGCAATTGTGGTGCGATCGATCTTAATGATCATGTCCTTTGAGGAGAATAATGTGGATATCTAGGACCACATAGAGAAGGAGTTTTTTGGGTTTTATATTAAATTAGTCTGTGTACGACTATGACATGGTGTTATGGAGGAGATCATATGGGAACATAATTAAGAGATACATGATTTTTATCTTGTGTTTTTAATTCATGGTTATTATTTTATAGTGATTCCTTATTGGGGTTGATCTTTATCTTGATTATATGATTATTTTATCTTCTTTATTAATTATTTATGGCCTTTTTTTTATTTTATAGGTGTCTCCCCTATTATATTTTTGTATAACTTTTCACCTTGTTTCTTTAAGTGATATTGGTGTGCTCCTATGACGATGAGACCCTTGAGGGGGTATCTTGAGGGAGGTTCTTAAAATATCCCTTCTTCCTTTTATTATCTCTAGTTTTAGTTTCAAATTATTTAGGTTAATAATTTTTTATGAAGTATATAATATAATGGATAAGTTTCTTATATCCCATTCCTTTATTTGTTTTAGGTGTTGGGGATGCTGAGAGGGCACCTGGAGGAGGAATGAGGAATTTTAAGATGAAATTTCTCTAAAATAGATAAATTTGGGTGTGGATGATTGTTTTATAATATAGTTAATAGTTTATATATGAGGATAAAATGTGGATTTCGAGTTGTAGAATAGATAATTGATAGGGGAGGTTTTGGTGGTTATACCATTTTAGGGTTGTAGCATCTATGTTGTAGAGCATCATTTTTATTTTGTGATGGAATATTATGAAGTGGGGTTTTACCTTGCTCTATAGTCATATTCCTAATTTAAAGGATCTATGGTGTAGACTATACTATTTTTCGTAGATAAATATTTTAATTTACATGTTTGAGAGTGGTTAATTTTGGCATTTCATAGTTTTGTCTTCAGTTATCACCATTGTATCACGGGGTAGGGAGTTTCCTTATGGTCTTATAATTTTTGGTTTTCTTATAAATTCCAAAACCCTGTTTGATCAAATCATTCACACAACTTATCTTCTCAAAACCTTGTCACATGGGAGATAATTTAGAAAGGACTTTGATTCTCCATTGATCATATTGGAGCCACACAATTTAAGGATAAATCCTTAGTGATCTAAAGTGAATTTCCCTCTTTCTCTAATTATTTCTTCATTTTTTGTCACTATTTTCCCTAATTATAGAATTACATAATTTGATTGTTGATCTACATCATTATTATGAATTTTTATTGATTTTTTATGAAAATAAATTTGTTATTTCCTTATCGGGTTTTTGATTTGTAATGGGATAGGTGGTTAGAAATTTTTCATTTTTCTTACATTCTAATTCAAAGAATGTTAAAACCATTAAGGTGAAAGATTTGTTTCTTCTTCTGATTTTTATGTGAAGTAAAAAAGTAATAGTATTCTATCTCATTCAATAAAAGAGAAATTAATAATAATGGATATTAAAACTAGAAATAAAAGAAACAATTTTTGATGTAGTGATCTCATGAGTTAATTCTATTATAGCGATTTCCACCTGATTTACTAGATACTAGGTTATCTGTTATTTTATTTTATAGGTTATCATGTTGGTTATGTTTGGAAATTATATAAAGAAAATTAAGATGGTAATTATTTTCAGAATAAAAAATAAGTATGTATTTTTAATTGTTATCATTCTTTTTATAATTGATTAAATTTCATGTTATGATTGAAACATGTTTATGTTATACATATATATTTTTAGTTGATTCCATAGGTTACTGGTGGTCGTTACATATGTAAAATGATTCTATTAATTCAATATGGTGATTAATTTTTTGTTTGATAAAGGTAATTATTTGTGGTTGAGCGATATCTTTTTCTTAAGAAGGATAGATTCTATTATTTAAGTTCTAGTTTTCCTTATTAAGCACTATTTCGTTTTTCTTTGTGTGAATTATATAGATATAGATACTAGTTATGTGATGTGATGTAGGTCAGGGATAGATAATGGATTGGAGATTAATTATATGTGATTTCTTGGTTTATGGATGATATGGGTACTTATGATGGTGAGGTTGATTATGATATGCATAATGGTGTCTATGATGGAACAAAGATTGATCGAGTTGGTTGAATCTATAATTTCCCACTATTTGATATGTTGGAAGTATGAAACTTTAATAATAATCAATCTTATTTATAGTTCTTATGGTTAGGTTTATTAATTCTTTTTTCCATTCCCTGCCCCATAATATAGTTGGATGTGAATGGTTTTGGAATATTTTATGGCACCTAAGGATGATTCATTGAGTACCTCAATTTACCGAGTGATAGTGTTCAATGTTTTAACCCATGGGGTTAGAGGTTTTAAGGAATGATGGAATGGTTATAAAACATAAGGAATAATTGGATATATTTGATTATTTCTATAGGGAATGACATTAGGTTAGTAATTTAATAAAAAATTAAATGGCTAAAAGTGAAATTATTGAATGTTTCATTAAAATGTATGTGTTCTTATTGGATTTGTAGTCCTTAATAGTAGAAGAGGGGTTTTTGAGGGATGATACTGACTATGTAGTCTAATGATAGGTTGTTTCTTATATTATGGATATGATTAATATATATATATATATATAATCTATATGTTATGATATTTTATATGTTACCCCACCATGTCGACAGGGTGACCGAAACCCAGCCAATTCATGGAGTGTTTTCCCAATAATCCATGTTAGTAATGAATAAATGGATTACTATACCGTATTTCCCTACTCTATTATAATAATAATACTTATGTTTTTTTATTCTTAGTGGATACCTTTCTCATTGGGATTTATAATTACTTCTTTGTTTTTTTCATGATAGTCTATGGGGATGAACCTAACAAGTATAATTATTATGTTCATCCAACATCTATGTAAAAGAAATTCAGGTCCACAAGAGCTGTTTGATTATCGATCAACACATTAACATATTTTGGGTTTGTTAAATAGTTATTTGTGATTTGAGTTCACTACCATGTATTTTATTTTGGTAGTTTTAGTTTATTTTGTAGTTATTAAGTTGTATTACATTACATTAATGTATTAGTATCATTTATCTATTGTAATCGGGAGTTATTTGGTGTTTTCATCTTATTTTCCATTTATTAGGTTCTTCTCCAATGGTAATTCCTCTCACATGTGTGTACGATATACCTTCAACACTTGTCACCAAACTGTGAACTACTAGAGGAAGAATTTAGAATCACTTTATGTCTTCCCTCTTTAATAGCCCAAGAGGGGTACATTACTAGGGTGGGGGACATGTCAAGTAGTGACGGTTTGTTCTATGATATTGAGGATTATATACCCTCTGTTTATAATAGTATTTATAATAACAATAGATATTTATTAACTCAATAATATTATAAGTAATTTTAAATATCAATAATAATGAACCAAAATAAAAATTACATAACCAATATAGTATCCACATGTTATAAAAGTCATAAAATAATTACCAACATCACACATGGGCCAATAATAAATTTACATGAACTAAATAGTCAAAATAAATCACTCTCCCTTCACCAAAGAACCTCCAGGAGAATCTTCTAAAAACACCAAGCCTTCATTCTGATCTAACATCTACAGACATCTATCCATTAATATTTGTATTTTAAAATTTTTCACTTACCTGTACTCAAGGAAGTAAATTTTTCACGTATCTCAGAAGGAATGTAAAAATTATCATAATCTAGTAGGCCACAATCAATTATGTCCCTAACTTATACAATTATACGAACCACTATATGAAATAAAATTATGAAAAGAAATAAATATCGCATTACACACACTACGCTTGCATTACCATCCCTAAGGGATCCTTTACCTACCTCTTCTAATGCTGGAGTGGAATGATAACTCTATCATCAATCATATGAGAAGAGACCTCACCCTTACATCCATTTCAATATCACAAATCATCACATTCAAACCATCACCACATAATTTTAGTCATTTTGATAGCAAAGTGGAACATCCAAAAAACATAACACAAGTCTCAAAGAAGTACACATCCTATAACTAACTACCCACTAAAAAGTCTGATAATCCCACGGAACGAAAATACACAACCTCTCATAATCCCAACCCAATATCCCAAATATAATTAGAGAGACTCATACATCCAAATAGTTGTCTCAACTACCAAAATAGTGTGGTATCAACTACCACCATTGGATAGAATTAACTACCATGAACCGATGGTATCCACTACCATGAACCATGGCCTTCAATGATGAAATAAATCCCTTTACTGATGGTCAACATCATTCTCTTTGTAGCTTATTCAATGGAGGCCTCCACCACAAACGAGTTGTCAACACCACCTCATGGATCTTATCATGTTTGAGCGTGATGCTAATGGATTTTTTGAACACCCAATGTGAGATAAATCATAAAACAATATTACATACGTCTAAAAAGATTCACCTAATGCAAACCACATCCCCCAACATTAGGAATCTTTAACACTATTCTCTTCATCATAGCGAATCACATCAACTCGCTACCAATGATCAACATCCCCAACAGTCACCTCAAACACGCCCAAAACATTTCTATATAATCAACTAAGTAATCACATAAATAAAAGAACAACCATATTAATAATAATCACACAAAACCAACCAAGAAACGACACATCTCAAAAATTATTCCATACCTAGATCAATTAAACCATTTCACACATGACATTATAATCTAGTATCTTTTATGAACCATACAAAATTAAAAATAACGAAACCACTCACACCAAAACCACCCTACTCATGAGTATATTTTATTAATTGAATAATAAATTAAAACATTTATGATTAATATTGAAACCACCAAACTTATACTCATATATTCATAATTAACATATATCATTATTTGATTTGGGTTCAATTGATGAGATTCAAAAAAATAGAGAAAACCCTTAAAAATAGGGAATATTGGCCACAAATGGAAAAAAAACTCATGACCGAAAAATTAATAGAGAAAGGATGATGGTATAAGGATATCCTTACATTAATATTTTTATCATAATTAACAAAGTATCAATCCATATATAATTAATATAGAACACCACCCGAGAAGGGAGAAACCCAAAAAGAGATGGAGCGAATCCTGCTACTCAACCAAAAAGGATAACCCCAATTTCCATTTATATTTTATTTACCATTTAATTAATTATTTATTAATATTTTAAAAAATTATCATTGCATGATTCAGGACGTGAACATTCATTTCACATAGTTAAATAGTTGAGGAGAGGGATTATACCATTTTTCTGACTATTTCTTGTCACGACATTTAGCATCATATCTTTTGAACTGCTTTAGCCTACATATTTTTTATTGTTGAACTTCCAAATAATCCCAAATTTTTTTTGATCCATTCCTAGACATAAAAAAATAAAAAGAAAGACACAATAAATATTTTTTAGTAAAAATTAAATCGGACTTGACCTTAGAGGTAGTATACGTTTTTAAAACCACCCCACCAAATAATGGCTCATTCCATAGATATTTATACTTTACACTGAAAAACATCTCATCCAACTCGATCATCCCAATCTTTTCATTCTCAATAAATAGATGGAATTTAAAACATACATTTCATTCCCTCATACCTACACTACCAAATATACATAGCATAATGTGAAAATTCTTTCCATTGGCACTCCAAGCCATAGTAATTACCTACCTGGTCACCTTCCAACATAAATTCTTAATACCCCAATGGTTCCAAACCAACCAGAACCCTAGGAATACAATGTTAGACCATCGTAAACAACCATTCCCACAAAATATTATATGATAATTTTTTAACCACATAATACATAACTCCCACATAAATCCCCCAACATTCTTGATGCTCATACAAATACCACATCGCATATGATGACCATACATGTGTTGCATCGCACCTAATTCCAACATAAATATCATATCTCACTGATTCCCACAAATCCCAAATCATACTCTATGCATACATAAGTCTTTCATCGCACAAAACTCCAAAATAATTCTCACAATAGACTTGATACTCACATAGGCCCGACATCCCACCTAATGTTCATATATTAACCAAGTCTAGGTTAATTCACTTCTCATACACGAATGTGGTGAATTAATATTAATTATAAAAAAACAAAATCCATGGAAAAAAACTCATTATATACCTATTATTTTATTCAAATATACGTCCTTCACTGTATATGTATTCTCCACCCTATGTAATTTTCTCGAAACTCATCAGCATGATGCATTCCCTCCATAAGAAGTATTACTCCCCATTATTAATTTATCCCACTATTGGGTATCTCCCTCCACACCATGTATTTTACATATCATCATATCCTATATACTACCTCTTATTCCTTCCCATTGTTTTACATTATATCTTTGAGTTTGACCAGGTCAATGCCTCCCGGTTCGATGTGAGGTATTTCAAAAAAATCTCTCCAGATGCAACATCTAGCCACACAAATGGAAATACATTGTTTGATAATAAAATTGAACCCCAATGTTTCTCATCATTCATTAATGGAAAAATTATATTTCCAATACACTCAGTGGTGGAATCCTTAATTTCATTTGCTGACTACCTTAGTTGGATGTCTCATTGTCCCACTTCAAGATAGATTGAGATCCTCTATTGGTCTCACATGATGCCACTATTTAGTGTTTTATAGTTTCTTATTTCAATTATTCTTCATCCTTAGGAGTTTGTTTTACTACCACTACTTATTTGGTCAACCAAAAGATTCTTACATGTAACCTCATATCTTATCATAAATCATCCTTAAATAAACATACCATGGAGGTGTCTTCTCCTTACACTATAGAAGTAAAATGAAGTGGGTATGTGAACCTCCCAAAATAAACCAAAATAGAGGTCTCTCCATATTTCCTGTGTAAAAATAAATAAACATGATCCTCCATTAGTTTCTCTAGTAAAAAGTGCTTGAGAATCATGGCCAAAAAGTCATTCCACATCATCCCTCATGATTCTTCAATGTACATGTATATCTCACTAGAACTTCTATAGTCCCATAAGTATATATGTGGAAACCCTTCCCTTCTACCCCATGGGTGGATTAATATAATCAAATATATACTTCTCTAAAACTATCCAAAACATTACCACCTACAATCCAACCTCTCCCACCATAAGGTAGGGTTTTTTACTAAAATTCTCAAATGGAATATCCCTACACAACTCAATCCCCTAGGATCCCCAGTCGATGTAATGAATAAGACACACCAAGATCACCCTCTGATGATCATTTGTACACTGAATGAGATCCTATGAACATTTCTGTTTTCATTTTTGGGACAAACATGGATAGAGATGGGTTTTGGATGTCAGAAAAGGATTATTAAAGAGTGTTTTCCTTTTATGTTAATAAGGATAAATCACTTCACTTTGTAAAATTCTTAGAAAATATGATGATTAATTCCTATATTTTATTTCAAAAATATCATAATTTGTTTGGAGAACTTCTTATGCAAGCCAAATTTGGAAAAGGGTTTTCCAATCGTGTTCAAGTTTCATTAGAAATAATGATTTTTATAGAAGATAAAGATGTTATAATACATTCTATGGTAAATCTGACGATGATAATGATGATAAATAAAACATTATATTCCATGACAGATATGGTTTGTGATAAAAGAATCTATTTGTAGAGAAAGATATATGACTTCAAATTATTGTGCTAGTTCTTTCTGAAGAATATATTTTAGGTGGCATCGTTTCCCAGTGTTTGAAAAAAAATATGGGGCTCAAAATAGGGATTTTTTTAGAAAAGTAATATTTTATAAAAAAGATTTCATGATGAAAATTTCAAAAACTATGAACCACAGTTCATGAACCACATAAGAGGTATACAGAATGGTGATATAAAATCTCTATAGGAATGAGTCTATATAGCAGTGTTATACGGACTGTGAGGAATGCTACATGAACCGTGTTAGGAAAAACGGTTCATGAGATGATCATAGTTCATGGGTGGAATTATGTTCAAATAAATTATTTCATTTATGGATGTTGGGTGATGGTTTATTTTTGGATGGAATCGACCTTCGTGAGGAAAGTGTTAAGGTGCTATGTGGATAGCATAGCACAGTTCATGGTAAAGGCTACCCAGCATCAATGTTCTATGTATATTGGATTAATAGGATTTGGGGATTTATTTACTTATATAACGGACCATAATCCCATCATTATGCATGATTGAATCTTATTGGAAGTGATCATCACAATATAAAGAATTTTGAGAATTTTGAGTTAGTATTCGTAGGATAATTCTGTGAAGTAGAAGAGTTCATAGAGGAATGAGATCCGAGAAGAAGATATTTCACAAGGATAGTTCACAAAATATGACTGTGGGGGAACTGTAGCTCACAAAGGTGAAGGGGTCATATAGGATATGTGGTTTGTGAGGTATTATCCATCCCCAATATGAAGTTGGTTCACGGAAGAAGAAGTGGTATGCAAAGAACATCGGGCATGTGGTACAATCTAGTTTGTGGATGACTGAAGAAAATTTTCAAAGGCACTAAAATAATTTGAGAATGATATTTTTGAAAACTAATAATATGAAAAAAGAAGGATTTCCATATTAGGTAATAAAAAATAGAAATCATATTGGTTATTGGACTGAGTTTCATTAGGAATTCTATGATGTTCTTGCCATATTCTAGGTAAGGTAGAGTAGAATTGTTTTGAGTCATCATATTTGTGATAGTTGATCAAGAATATCTATAACATTTTATTGAATAATTTTGTGCTATAAGAACCATACTCACTATTTAATTGTTTTCATAGTGATACATGATTGTATGGTTATATCCTATAAATTATATTCCACACAAAAGGAATATTGTCTACTATATTTTGTGGTATTGGATTATTTTCAAACCATATCAAGGACTTAGTTACTCTTGTTGAGTAAGTGAACCTTTAAAATTATTTTATTCTTTTGATGTTTGTGTGAATTGTTTTCGACAGGGAAATAGATATTTAACTAGTGGTTAAGGTTGTATCATATGTAAAGAGACACAGAAGAAAAATATATCACTGATTCACCCCTCCCCCTCTCATATAAAACTATCCTTTCTGGGAAACATCATTCATGAATTCTTTAGTGCCTCCCCTTTTTTCTCATACTCAACTCTTCCCTCAGGGTTCATAACCCATGAAAACCTCATAGGAACAATATCTAAACTCTCTAGAAAATATAATGGAGGTTTTCTAGGTAGTATAACATTGAGAACTAAATACCATGATAAATATTATCATAATTTTCCAAATATCTTGAATAGTGAACACTTTAATAGGCTTCACATCTCATTAACAATACCTATACCAATAAAATCCATATCCCATATCATCTATCATCATGGAGTCATGTCTAAATGTATTAGGTTAAGTAACCACATACATATATAAGAATATGATTAATACAACCATCACATTAGTAAACACATAACATGGTTTTATGAGTAGAATTACACTACGAATATATATGGGAAAACACAATATAAGTTGTTTCTAAAACTTAAAATAGCCCAACCCCATTTTCATTTATAGAACCACTACCTTTCTTAGGGGAGTTGAGTATAATAAAACCTAGAGAGTATATAGGGAATCATTGGTTTTCTTATTATCAGCACATTAAATGAATCAACCCTTTCTCTCATTATTGATTCAATGTAATATATATTAGCATATATGTATGTCATGTGATCCTTATGTGCCAAATATGAGGCATGAATAACACATATTATCACTTGTTCCATGGTTTAGAGACGAAAATCAATAACATAAAATAAAAATTATTCCAGGAAAACTATCTCAACTTTTATCATGAAAATAAAAATAAAAATATCATATTTTTTAGGGAAGAAAACATTAGTTTATACAAGAGATGATTAGACACAAAAAATCACATCTATACTATGTTCTGACACATTTCTATAACTCCTATGTACCACTATCCAAATAAAAATTTACATTTAATATCCTATCATTAACACCACATAGAAATAACCAATTATTTTTACCACCATGTAATCAACCTATGTATATAATACAGCATAGTTATCCAAAATCCTAGATTTTACTTTGTAAAAAAACTATAATACAACATTTGAATTCATTATGGATACTCATCAAGTCCCCAACCCAATAGTTTTATATAACAACTTAGGAGAACCTCTCCACCTGAAAAAATATGCTGATGTGTATCAAGGGTCTATCAGGTGATAATAGAGAGATTGTACCATCTTGAAATTATAATATTAAAAAAATAATAAAAATTATAAGATAAAAAATAGAAACACTATTGAATTTTTAATAGAATCACACAAGAAATTTTTTTACAACAAATAATAAATATCCTAATACACATGTTATAAATTGTATAATATCTGCATTCCATTACAGTTGTAAAAGAGTAAACATGATCTTACAAGGGATGATTATATATATACATGATCAAAATTGTCAAAATAAATCACAATCCCAACACCAAGGAACAACCATACATATCTATAAAAAACACTATTCCATCAAACCTATAAACCATGCATACCCTTTCCTAGTAGGGTTTAGACGTCATGCCTTTTACCTTACCTATACACAAATCCCAAAATGTTGCACATGTCATCGAGGGACTATGTAGGGTGTGAGTATAGACATATTATGTAATCAAAAAGATTTTCCTTATCATACAACCAAACATATACTGTTGAAGGATGAAATTTAAATAAAAACAATCACTACATACCACATACCATACAACCATCATTATCTACAATCCATGAGTGACCTTTTACCTTATGCAGCTAATTTTGGTGTAGAACGATACATCCATGGTCATTCATATTGGAAGATACATCAACCCTACCATCATTTCCCTTTCACACATCAAAAGACAAAAACCATCACCCCATAATCAATTTGATTCATTCCAACATAAAATAAGCTCATCGACAAGACATAACACAAGTACCAAGGAATTAAACTTCATTTAACCAAACACTGACTCAATGGATCAAAAAACCCATGGAATGAAATTATATACTCTCCCATTATACCATCCAAATTCCCCAAAAATAAATTTTAAGCCTCATGCCCCAAACTGGTGGTCTCAAATAACACCATAAAATGTTCTTAGCAACAACCAATAGGTGATTTCCACTACCACCAAATGATTGTTTAAACTTCCACCAATTGTGCCCTTTAATGGTTATGATGAACCCCTGATTTATGGTCAAAATCAACCCCAATTACATTTATTCAATACATTCCTCTACCCATAATTATTGTTCAACATCACCTTATGGGTCTTATCCAAGGTTCATAATGACCAAAAACCTTCTTGATCACCACTGGTGAGTGAAATTACTATAAACCTAGGCCACACCTTAAAAAGACCACTATAACTATTTTTGGAACATGTTTCCAAATTACTTAAATGGTTAGCACCATATAATTCATGCTACACAACTACATATCCTCACTTCTAATGATATAATTCACCCATATCCACTAAGGAAATACCTAAAATATTCCCATGGAAACAACTCATGAATTGATTCATTAAAATATTTTTTATTGTTGACGTCATCCTGAAAAACAAACTATGAAAGCATAAATTGTTCCTACCATGAAATAATAGGTTCAATCATACCATTTCAAACACCAGAATACCCTTTAGTATCTCTTATAAAGAAAACCCTAATCCAAGATCACTATCGGTCTCAACTAGACTACCCTACACATTCTTATTTACCACACATCATATAACACATACATAAATTTAGGAGAAATAAAGGCCCTACATACCTTATATATTTATATTCATAGTTTTTGAATATAGGTCTCTAATTTTTACTCAAAGGTGAGAATTTTGAAAGAAGGTAAGACCAGGTAAATGTGTAATAATATCCATTAATGATGAGAACATACTATAAATTGAAATAAATAGACAGAGTTTTATGGTTTATGAAAAAATAGCTCAATATTTTGAAAATGAAGAATAGAATATGATTTTGTTTCCAATTATAAGATAACATAACTTGAAAATGGAGGACCCTCAATGGAGAGAGTGAGTGCATCATTTCTCAGCCGAAATGGACATCCATAATTATATATTTGGTTTTCATTAACATTTTAATTATTTAAATAAATGACTAAAAATGATTCACTATATGAACGTTTAATCCCAGTGATCAAAGAGTCGAGGCAAGGGATATTCGACTCTATTTTTCTATTTCTCATCATGAAGACAAGTGTCACGCTATGAATGGATGAAAATTTATTTAACCTTTCTAAAAAACTTCATGAGACATTCTTGACCCCAAAACATTAATAAAAATAAAAAATAAATTATTTTTGTTAAAAATTATGTCCAAACCATGGAATAATCCATGGGTTTTACACTATGGTTACATGGATTTCTAAATTAATACATCTTTGGTAAGTGTCTTGGATTCCTCCTTTGGTTAATTATTATTCATTGATGTTTGATTATTTTTTTCAAATTTAGAATCATGATGTTTATTTTATTATAAAATTGTTTCAGATAATTAAATTTTTAGCTTTTTGGATTTTTTGAATGAAAATGATTTATGGATTTTATAGAAATATCAAATTTTCGGTTTTCTTGAAAAAAATTCAAAAAAAAATCTTTTTCAAATTTATATGATTTGAAAACTATTGTTTTTGTTTTAATGCATATTTTTTGAAGAATTAAATTTTATAATAAATTGTTTTTCAATTTATGATTTGGTATTTCATGGATATTCTAGGGGTTACTATTTTTTAATGAAAATGGTTTTGTGGATAATTAATGAATAATGTTTATGAAAAATTATTGTGAGGAGTCTACAAATAGATAAATGGTGAAAGAGATAATTTATATTAATGAAAATTGGTGTGGATGGGAAAGACCTTGGTATTTTAATAGATTAGGGAGGGCCTTTAATGGGTGTTATATAGATGGTTAAATATCTAAAGTGTTTAACTCTATTTTAATTGATATGACTTATTAAATATTTGTTTTTTGTGTGACCTAGAATGTATGGAAATTATTTTGATAACAAATCTTGCATGTTTTATTCCATAGTGTTTTAATTAATTTATTTTTTTCACAGTTTTTGTATTTTTAAAGTGTTATCACATCATAATTCATTATTATATTCAACTATTATACCATTATTATATACTATTTTTTTATTTTAAATCCTCAACATAATAAAAAATTTCAATTCTAATATTACTTAAGTAATTAGTTTAAAATTTTATTCATAGGGGATATTTTAACTTTTTTATGGTTTCATTAATGGTGGAGGTGATATGTGTAGCCCAACATGTAGTTGATGCCACATGGGCTAAAATTTATGGAATTTGATGTACACATATGAATTGTTTTCACATTATAAGAAATATATCGATCAATTTGGTGTAAATTGTGATGTGTGTAATGATGAACCTCAAATATTTAAACATTTTATACTGTAAATATTTTTTTATAATCCCACCATAGTGTTATTGTATGAGCAATTGTCACATTTTTAGATTTTAGTGGTATTTTGAGCTCAAATTCAAAAAATTGTTAAATATGGAAATTTGATAGATGTTTATGATAAGGGTATTTTTATCATAAAATTTACATTATAATTAAATATTGTGAGATTATATTTTTGGTAAAATATATGTTGTATTTTTTAATACTTTTTATCTAGGAGAAAAGTATGATTCAGTCATTTGGAGGCCTGAAACAGTCATTTAATTTGGAAAGTTTCCGGGTGGAGAAAATGGGACCCAATGACGTAATGAAAGAATAACCCAGAGCACACACCTCCAAATGCATTGATTCCATCTGTAAATGAAATAGGATTCAATAAGGAGCATCCATGTCGAATTTCAAGTCAAAATAACCTCATTAAAGAATTATTGGAACTCTCAAAACATGTAGATGATGAAATGTCTCACCAGGAAGAAACGGTTCCATTTGGTAATAAATTCATATCATAGGGAAACGTCATCCAAAATAGACCATATTTTGTGGATATACGCACAATCAAGTGGGGAACATCTTTTATTAAGGTTCCATCAGGTGAAATTAAATTTTGGAGAGTCATAATGGCCAGGAAAGTTGAAGCATTTGAATTTTCCTAGTCAAATGGAGAGATTAAATGACTCGGATTAAATCGGACATATCTACTACATACAAGGGAAAATATATAGCATAGTTGGAGGGTGAATGGAGGAGAAATTATGGAACATCCTCTATGGAGAAAAATGTTACAAATTCAGCCATTTAATGTGAAATCTACATGGAATCATTTGAAGTATGATTTTGAATAAAATTCTTTCACCTCATCTCCCTATAAATATGTATCCTCACCTCTTCCCAAAGCATTGACACTTCTATGGGGCCATTTTCCATTGTTTGGTTGTTTATTACCGTTGTAATAATATTACACATTTTTAATATATTATTCTCTTATTCATATCATTCTCATTTTCTTATCTTTTTTTCCACCTCATTCTTCTCTACAGTGATCTCTCAAACTCATGATCATTGGTAACTAACCCGAGGAACTTCCCTGGGGATCAATCCAGTGTTGAACCCAAGTCCTTTAATATTAAATATTATTATTTATTGTTTTATTTGAATTATTTAAAGGGGTATCTTAGTGGGTAAGGCACCTTTATGTCTCCACTTTCCACCCAAGGCTTAGCTTTCTCTTTTATAATATTTTCCCTCGATCGAGGAGGTGGATGTGCAGTCTCTCGACAATAATTGAGAGAATTCTATATTCCCAACTGCATATAAAAGTGAATATTGACACATACAATGGATTTTGTTTATTAGTTAACTATGAAACTAATAATGAGATGATGTAGGTTCAACCTGGGTGATTCTATCAGGAATATCTTCTTTTCTGTCTAACATCATTTTGTCTGCATTCATTTTTCTGCATTATACATTACATGTTTATATTCATATATCTTGACTTATAATTTAAAAACCACAATTTAATTTAGTTTTTTAAATTAAAAAGAATATAAAAAATTGAATTAGATGTAGTGATTTATTTACCACAAAATCTCCTTAAGAGAACGACCTAGGTCAGCCACTGTGTTGTACTTCATATAAATATTTTTGAGAGTATGCACAACAACACATCATCAAACTTTGGTGTTGCTGCCCAGGGATGTGCATACATATTCTTCAATTGATTCTATTTGGCTCTCTAGGTTTTTCACTTTATCTCTAATCCTATGAAATTTAGCATCAAGTTCATTGTAAACATTTTCTTTCACTTAAGATTGGTCATTCCATGGATAATAATCATAATTTGAATACATCATGAATGAAGAAATTTTATTTAGTTTTTGAAATTTATGATTTTTTTTTTGTCGTTTTTTTAAATGAAAGGAAACTTATTTACAAAATTTTAATAATAATAGTGAATGAAAACCACTTCGCTCCCCGGAAATGATGTCAATTATGACGCACGCCTATCGTAGGGCATGGTAAAAGTAATTTAATTTTCATAGTGAATCGTAGAGGCTGACCAGGGTCATCTCACTTGAGGAGAATTATTAATCATTCATTTACTTAATCTAATTTAACTAAACTGATTATTTTTCCTATTTTTATTTAATATATCAATAGAATTCAATTTAATTTAGATAAAAGATAAAACTAACATGCAATGTCAAAATGAAATTAATTGAGAAAGAACTTAGCCTTTATGGGTTGGTTTGTGGGTTCCATCATTATATTTGTTGGTATTTAAATTATGTTTGATAATTAAATTATGAGATCTCATTAATGAATTTCTATTATTTTATTTGTTGGTGTGAAATATTGAATGAATTTATCAATCTTAGCTTCACCTCCTCCTATAATCAAGGTTGATGGCACAGGTCGATTGAGAGTGTGACATCTTCCATGACCTGGATCCATCGTATGCCATTTCAACCACGGAATGTCTCATCTATATCATATGAAGATATTGCATCTAGTATAAGGAGGTAAAATATTTAATAAAATAATAGATAAGAGTTTGAGATTAGTTTCATGGTGGAAGATCACCAGACCCATTCACATCACTCTTTCTCATCACAAAACATAATAAAACATGGGAATTTAAGCATAAAAATAATAAAGTTTCCACATACCTCCCTTAGCCCAAGTCTTGGGTTAACCCCTCATTTATTAGGGTAAGAGGTCAAGGTTGATAATATGTAAATAATAATTGAATAAAATAATGCAAAAAGATAAAGAAGAAAACTGAGTGGATGGGTGTACATAGAAAAAAAAACTGCACATTAATTTATTAGAAATCTAAATTATAGTAAAAAAGTAGAATAAAAATAAAGAAAATAAATAAATAAAATGAAATGGGGAATAATTTTATATTAACACATCATGCTTTAATTTTCTTCAAATATAATTACATTCTAACATTCTCTTTGAATTTTCTATTGATATAGCATACCTTCAACAACCACTGGAGCATAAAAGAGATGTTGTGCAAGTGTAAACCAAGAACGAAGAGGACTCATTCATTATCCTACCCACACCATTATAGTATTATGTAATTATCATAGGGGTGGATTTTTTGTGATATATACTTAGAGTCCTCAAAAAAATTAAGAGGTGTATGCTAGAAAGAATAATTTTAATTGGTTCATGAACAAGAAACGTCACCCACCATCAGATTGGTGATAAACGATTAGAACTGCCCCTCTAGAGGCCGTCAAAACTCAGGGCCCACTAGGGGGATTAAACCATGATTTATCCTAATTTTATTATTCAATTTATATTTTCATTTATTTTAATAAATTTCTTATGTTATCTTTTTACTTTTTTATGTTTTCAAAGAGCAAGACTTAGGAGAAAAACTCAATGTCGCGTTGCCAATAAGTCTGGTCGTACCTCTCTTGTATACATTCTTTTTGTTGTGATTCATTTAAAAATTGGAATACATGTTAAATACACTTGAATGAATTGAGGACACTAGATCATTTAAGTATGGGGGAGGGAATATTTTTAGTTTGGTATTTTTATTTTGATTTTGTTTGTAAAAAAAATTGAGTGTTTTAATATTTTTGTGTGTTTATTTTTCAATTTTTGTTGTGTTTTTGAAAATTTAAAGATGAAATGATTATCATCACCATTCTTGAAACACAATTCATTGAGTAAACCAATCTATTCCATGAAACTGAGCTTAAATGAATGTTGAAATGAATTTTTTTTAGTTCAAATGTTTTTGGATTTCATTAAAAGTAAACTAATTTTTTAATCCCATTCCTACAAGGCACCAAGGTGGAGATCTCCACCGAGGGTGGCATACCACAATTCTTCCCCATTTATTATTTATTTATTTATTTTCATTATTTTTATTTTATTTTTCTATTGTAATTTATATTTATAATAAATTCATGCATCATTTTTATTTTTGTGTCCACCCATCCACCCTATTTTCTTCTTCATCTTTTCACCCTTTTTCTTATTCTTGTATTCTTAACATATTATCCACCATGACATCTTATGCTCAAAAAATTAGGGGTTAACCTGAGACGTGGCTCAGGGGTGGTATGTGGAAATTTCATTTATTTTTTTCTTAAACTCCAATGTTTTATTAAGTTTGTGATGAGCAAGAGTGATGTGCATGGGTGTGGCAATCGTCTACCACGACACTTATCTCAAACTCAATTATATTATTTTATTAAATATTTTCCCTCCCTTTTACTGGATACATGATCTTAATACAATGGAGTTGATCCATTCAATGGTTGAAATGGGATACGATGGATCTAGGTCTTGGAAGATGTCACACTCTCGATCGAGGTCTGCTATCAACCTCGATTATAAGAGGAGGTTGTGTTAAGATTGATAAATGCATTCAATATTTCACACCAATTAATAAAAGAATAATAATTCATGAATGAGATATCATAATTGAATTATAAAACATAATTTAAATACCAACAAGGAGAATGATGTAACCCACAATCCAACCCATAAGGGCGAACTTCTTTCTCAATTAATTTCATTTTTTCATTGAATGTTGGTTTTATCTTTTATTTAAATTAAATTGAATTCCATTACTAGATTAAAAAAACAACCAAAAATACTTATTTATTTAAATTATATTAAGTAAGTGAACGATTGAGAATGCTCCTTAAGTGGGACAACCCGGGTTAGCCACTATGATGCACTAGGAAAATTAAATAACTTTTTCCACACCCTATGACAGGCGTGCGTTATGTAACCATAAATATATGGAATAAATACATTTAGATGAAATATAATCCTTTTTCATCCATTTTTAGGCATAAATAATGTGATTAACTCAAAAACCCAAAACTATTCAAATTCAAGATCATAGATCTATAATTTGGAAATATATCTCATTTTAAAAAAATGGAAACCATATTTTTCGAGGGGATATAAACTATGACTTCCAATAACTAAATAGTTTTTTCAAAATTTATATGAGGAGGTTTACCATGATGAAATTGATATACAAGTGGTATTAGAAAAATATGACTTCAAAAAACACTACCATTAAGGGCCTATAAAGGTATACCATGGGAATCTCATTTTATTGATAGGTTTGGGGGTAATGTGAAATCATTTTCTAGTTATTTAGTGGTTTTTCTTATCTCTTTGGTGGATTTGGATCTCCCAATAGATGTATGGAGAGCATGGATGAAGGAATTGATCCATACAAGCCTTCTCCTCATCTCAATAGTAATATAAAAAATTGTTGATCATTTTCAGGGAGGTATACTGTTTTGAATGGAGTTATGGAACATCAATTAGCTTATGGGATGTTGTAATTGTGTATTTAAAAATATTCATTCAATTTTATCATAAAAGTTTTATTATTTGAATGATTTTATTATGAAATTGTAAAATGATATATTTCACCTGACCATATGATGTGATATTTTGAGTCTGTGTCATGTGTTGTCTTGTTTAGAAAGTTTAGTAATAATATTTCTCCAAAAAAAATATATTACTATAATTATTTCGAAACTCATATTAAAATAATATGTTTTGGTTCTTGACTACTGATTTTTATGTCATGTTTTAGTTTAATGTGAATCAGATTAAAGGATAGGAGGATAATCAAGATCACGATTAATACTCAACCAAATAATTTTTCCAAACATAGACAAGGAATACATGAATAAATAACATAAAATACTATCTATTGAATTTTCAGTTATCTACTTCTCTTATCACTCTTTTATCCCACATCAATTTATATTTTTAAAAATCTATTTTTATTTTTTGTGTTAATTTAAATAGTTTTAAAATTTTCACCACTCGTGGTTTATTTTTTATAAATCAAATATTAAATTCATACATTAAAACATAAAAACATCTTGAAATATGAGCCAGGGTATTATTTATATAGTATATAATCATTTAAAACCTAATTAATTTTATGTACCAAAGAATTAAATTCAAATTTTTGTGTCAATGTTTGGGAGTGAAACAATTTTTAGTGTACATCATTGATGAGAACTTTTTTTATTATATATAAATATTATTTTATTTCTATCTTATGAAATTTTATATTTAGTTGAATATTGAATTTTTCTATTAATAATTATTTTTATGAGACATTATTTAATAGGATTTATATAACAAACCAAATCTAATCCATATAGGATTCTACATTATATACACCAAGGAAAATTAATCTAACCCTTGGAAAAGGACACAAAAATTATAATCCTACATGAATTCCACACAACCTAAATTCACCACTGGAGGACCACTCTGGAAGAAATAAATTTCCCTATGGATCCCTCTGAATTTCAATGTATCAAAATTTGGATGAATGTCCCTTTCACCTAAATCACCATATTAAATTCATTAATCAATCCTATTAAATCCATATCACCCTACCATTCAACAATATTTAGAAAGGTAAATTAAATTAATTAGAGAAACATTATGATTTTATATTGTTCTTAGTTTATTTATATGTCTATGGGAAGATTCATCATGATTAATAAAATTTAATGTAAATAAAGTTTATAATATCTTATGACTAGGAGGCCACGTACATCACTAACACAAGTAAATCCATAAAAAACTAAAAGTGTTTTCTCACCCACTAAATATAAAGAGTTATACCCACTCATCATGTAATACTATCATCCATAATTTAAACTATGTAACTATAAACTACCAATATATTTCCTCAGTTTGACGATGAATCACTGGTAAAAAAAACTTTTCCTTACACCTCACTAATTTCCCCCAAATTCCATTCCATGTATACCAAAAATAATCACAAATATATATAACAATCAAAATATCTATTGAAATTATGGGGAACTACCCACCATGATAAAAATATATCAAAATAGAAAACATTCCAATCAACAGATTTCCAATCTGATGAACTATGATTCTGCTAAATTAAAAAGGTCGATGTGTTCTCCATAGTTCCCCTATATGATGAAATTACTCCAGCACATGAAGAGTATTTAAATACTTCTCTCTTTCATCCACACCATCTTCAACCACATTGGAAAAATTCCACTTTATACTTACACTACATGTAATACCTCTCCATTCCACATTCTATTCAAAAAATTCTAACAAATCCATTATTAAACCTCATCATATCCTTGTGTAGTTCCATTGTGAACACATTAAATGGGTTATTTTATTGATATTTATTAAACAAATCTAACTCTATATTAGTTAGTATCTTCAAAATGTAGTGGTACATTAGGTAGATTCAATACATCCTAACATGAAGTACTATTGTTTCCCTAAATGTATTAGAGGTTGACCAACATGGTAAAATTTTCCACTTCATAGAACGCATCTAAGCTCCTCAATAAGAATGTACAACAACCAAATTTCCTTTCATTATTAAAATGATTTGATAAAACCATATACCTAAACTAAGACAAAAAATCACCAATTATAAACATGACATCAATCAGTCTATGGTTATATCAATAGAAATTAGAAAACCCTCTATTCTTTGCAATTAATCTTATTCTCCCTAATGTTAATGTCAATATACCCAACTAACATATCATTCTCTATTAATTAATAGGATTTATCTAAAATTTCATTAATAAATATCACAATTCACTTCACGACTGCCCAATGTTCATTCTCCAATTTCAAAAATGAACCAACATATAACTCCTACTGCATGAGATATATCTAATTCAATTCACACTATGTAATATATGTGACTTTATAACATTGATTCATATGGTATTATAACTACTTTTTAGTTCCTTGATCAATTCATTGTGATGGTTTCTTAAATATTTTATTTTAAAACTTATTTTCATTTAATCATCACAAACTTTTAGGTGATCCTTCAAACATACTCTTTATAAAATAAAAGGAAACTTATAGTGTTATTCTATTATTTTATCTAGATATAAAATATATTCTATGAATCATTTATGTATTTAATTTTAAACATACTAATTTTTTTTTCATATTTTGATGCTCTTGAATTAAAGGACCTACCAAAATCATATCATCCACTTAAAATAATAGAATTATGATTTTACCATTATTATACTCCTTGTGGTAAAAAATTTGCCATTATTTTCCCTCTCCAAACCATTCTCATGTAATAAATAGTCTAAATTCTAGTTTTTCTACATTGTAACTTCTTTTATTCCCAGGTGTAATGAGCCAACCTTGGTTACCACCAAACCAGCACCTCACTATCCCTACCACATGTCTTGAAGGGAATTCAAAATCCTCACAAGTTGGAAACTAGTTTTTACGGAAGGAAGAGAACCCTTAGGAACACTTTCTCCCAAAAAATTTAGAAAGAAAATATTAATTATAGTATAGATGAATAAATAATATAATAACACATAAAATAAACAAGAACCTCAGTAGATATAAAAAATAATCATTTATCAACATATTAATAAATGAAAATTTTCAGTCAAAACAAACAAACTGATATATAGAAATTATACGAGAAAAACATAACAATAAACCACCACTCATCTCTATGTGATACATGGTTCCTCACCCATTAAAATCATACATCTAGAACATCATTGAAAAATGTATGTGAATCCAAGGTCCTAAATAGAAAAACATAAAGGTTCTCATACACATAATGGTGTACATATGGTCTGGGAAAACAACACCTTAAATGACATAACCAAATTGTTTATGAAATTCCATTGAAAATTTAGTTCATTTATAATAATTTTATAAATGGTTTATATTTTTATTTTATATGAATAATTTTTTTAAATAAATATTATGAAAAAATGTTTTTAAGAAAATATTCTATTTATTTTAAGAAAACAAATGTAAAATAATTATTTTATAATTTCCATAATAAATCTTCATCCTTTAAATAGAAATGATTGATTTTAAATAATATTAAAAATCGATTAATTCTTTACTAATAACTATTTTCCATTTGAAACACCTATCCTAAAAATTTTCCCAAAATACTTTAGAAAAACCACTCACACTATATAAAAAATAGAATAGTGAATATGTTTCGTATGATAAAATCAAATAAACAATCAGATGAATATAAATAATAAATGGTTCCACTAGTCAATCGACTTGGGAACACAAAAGAAAAATCAATTTTATTCTCTAAATTAAACCAAAAATCAATTAATAGGTGTAATATGCTCTACCCATGATCTTAATGTGAGAAAAAACTAAAATTTCCAAAAATATGACCAACTTGTCTTCCTATGATGAGTCCAATACACAATCCACCCATGTAGCCTACACTTGAACTCATGAGGGGTTCTCCTCATATAGTAATACCTCAGACAATATGGGACACTAATAGTGTGAAAATATCTAATGTAGTATAAATCTAGACATGACTCTTCTCTACTCAGTCTCCAATGAACATAACAATGTGCAGGTAAGTAATATAATGAATAAAACCATCATAAATCATAACTATAAACTCAATTTCACCTACAACTACCTCAAAAACATGTCCCATTTTTATTTATCACCTAATTCCCATATACATCAAGAACTACTCATAAAGGGAAATTATATAAGGAGAACTGGGAAGGTTGAACACTCTCAAAAAACATGAAAATCATATAAAAATACAAAATGGTCTTACCTAGAATACTAACTTTGGATTTCAAGTCCTTTATACCCATTTAAATTCAATTCAAAAATATATTCAAAAACTATTAATTCAAAATAATTCTGAATATCAATTTTGAGAAGCACACTCACATTTTATAAAACATATTAAAGGCCTAAAACCACACCCATTAATTTTTTTTGTGAACTATAATGCATCAAAAAAAATTATAAACTCACTATTTATTTAAAATAATACTTGAAAAGTTTTATCAATAAATTTTCATTCATGTATCACATGAGATTACAATTAAACTATTTCCAATTGAGAACTCACCATAAAACCATTTTTTGGAAGCTATTGTAATTTTCATTTATAAATACCATTAAAAACTAGTAATTTGGAAAACCTAAATAATATAATTAAAAAGTACATAAATTAAGATCACAAAAACACATATCTTATGAAATTTATTTTTTATCTAGAAATATCTAAAATGTGTCACCTTTAGTGGAAAATTCCCAACTATGCATCAAAATGACCCCTATAGGATTTAAATAGAAAAAAATCATGAAAAATACTTCTATGAACCCATATTCATAGCCTAAAACCCCTCTATAATTTTAGTATGATGAAAAATAGGGAATAATAAGTATAAGAATAATGAATAAAGGAGGGGATGGAAAAGGGATCAGATTACCATGAAGAAAACATTAGAAATTAGAGTTTGGTGGCTCAAAGATTGAGAAGGGGGAGGAGGAGACACCCTCAGATGGACGTTTTCTAGGTCAAACAATGTATCAAGGTAAGAAGAGGTGGAATACCATTTAAACAATCTAGGGGAATTTTTTAGAAACCCAAAAATAAAATATGGGTAACAAACATTTTTTTCTACACTAGTTGGTAAAATATGCACAAATCGTGTAGGTTCTAATAGAGACTCACCATAACCTTGCATGGGTTGACTGCATGATTTGGTAAATTTTTCACTAATCATGCTAAAAAACGTTGTAACAAATACAATAGTCTCCTATGATTTTATATGGTTACTATTAAGTGTATGAAATTGTTTTCAAAACACCTCAAGGAAAAACATCTATTTTATCTTAGAACACACATGATGTCATCCCAAAAATACTTTTAAAATATAGGCCCATCCAAAAAATATCAAATGAACTAAAAAATACATTTTATTTGGAATCTAAATAATTTGACCCAACCCATCGATAGAAATCATGTATAAAAAAATATGAAATTTCAATAATTTAATCATGAAAATCCCCAAAATTTAAAACACACAAAAATAGTATTAAATACATAAAATAATAGTAACAATGGGTGTTACAATATCCCTAATATGATCCTTTCTACCCCCATAAAGTCCCATGTCAAAGTAAATATATAAAGAAACATTGAAAATTTACCTAAATATAACACCTGAAATAACCCACTTATATTTGAACTAAGACAATCCCTAAGGAAAACATAGGCTGTAAAATAGGTATCCCCACCATTAAATACTCTTTCAAATTTTTTGAATCCAAACAAGGAAAAAAACTAGAGACAAAACGCGACTATGAAGATTAAATCCACCAAAATACAATATTCCTCAAGAAAAATTAATGTTTACTAATGAAAAAAATAAAAATCCTCAAAAAGAAAAGAAATCATTAAGATATCCTTACCCATATAGAAAATGTGTTAGTATCTGGTTACCATGACCAACATAAACAAACTAACCCCTCAATCACATGGGTTTCATATCATGGAAACTCATTTCCACTACCCCCATGTGTTATCCAAAAGAAACACCATCCCATGCTACCAGAACATACATACCAAGTTAACTCATGTTCATCAAACTAGTAAACCATTGACGTAAAGGCTCAACTAGAAAAACAAACCATAAGCACTATAAGAAACATCTTATGCAGACAACCTCGACATGGTCAAATTATAAGAACACATAAATTCCAAGAATAAACACCCTAAATGAACAAATAAATAATCAGACTAAAGCTTACCTCAAGCCCATAGAAGGAAAATCACGAACCACTAGGAAGATTAAACCACAAGATAAATAATTTAGTCTTATAAAAAACCCCTATAGTGCCTGAAATAAGACATCCTCAAAACTATATTATATAACATCAAAATTGAATGTTTTATCTGAATTCAACATCCATCAAGAAAATGACCGTAGTAATAAAAATTACCTAAAACCTATACACTCACACCAAATATATCAATTCTAAAATAAATAAATCTATTAACTTATGAATATGGAATAAAATACACACTGATGAAACACCCTAAGCGCTCTAAAAATTACTACAGAATTACTCAAAATACCCATAGACAAACACCATTATTACATGTATTATAAAAAAGAAACTATGATTTAGTAGTTATGAGATTGAATCTAAGGATTAGATAGAATTCAAATCTACTACTCTAAATTTATTTTTTGTATATTTTAAATGTGGAATAAATATCTCAAAAACAAATAAAAAAGCATAATAAAGTTTTTACCTATTAATAACTTCCAACTCATCATTGAAGACATCCTGAGATGAATAATCTAAATAGAATATAAATAACTCTTATAAACCAAAAAATTAAAAAAAATTAAACCATTTAACATATATCATAAACATATACAAAAAAAGTTTCACAACATCCCATAAAATATTCTATATAAATGAAAAACATTAAACAAATCACCACCATTATTTTTTTAAAACATTGCTCCTCCTTTTTAAAAACATAATCATCTTTATAAAATGATCATTATAAATTTAAAAAAAACACTCCCCCTTTCAAAAAAAATTTAATTTCATTACACATATCCATATAATATGGAATAAAAAAATTATTATAATATTTCATTTCCATAATAAAAATATAATCATTTAAAACAACAATACAACATTAATTTAAATATTTATTCTATATATTCCCTTTAAAATAATAATCTGATTGTAAATACACTATATATTTTAGAAAATATCAAGTAATAGAAAAATATTTTTCCTTCCCCCTTCTAAAAACAAATTAAAACAAAATAAACCCCATTTTAAAGAAGACCCATACAATAAGATGAAATCATAAATAAAGATAAAATTTTAGAACAGCAATTTATATTGAAAATCTCATTAATTGAAATAAAATTAATCATATACTCTATTGGAGTCAATATAGGAATAAATATAACAAATATACAATTTTGGAGTACAGATATGTTATGACTGACTGAATGTCCCAAAGGCCTCAATTTTTATTTATTTGGGATAAGACCCCTTCTAAGGATAATGTGGGGAACCTCACACATCTTCAAAGAAATAAATACATTAAAAGACTTAGTCCCAAGAAAAAACTATAGAAATTCCCCTCCCAACATAAACATCATTATGGAAAGCCGCCATCAATGCAGGACTACTCATCTAGCATCCCAGGAAAAAAGATTCCTCACGAAGGGTTGTGATCTAGAACCCATATGAGATCTTCTTCTTGAGTTACACTAATGATTATAGTATCATATCTATCCAAATGAAACAAGAATAACATAAAATTATATTCAAGAATCTTGGATACCTTTAAAAAACCAAGGATATGGTACAATTTACAATAAAACCTCCAATACTACAATATAATTAAATCGTGAATTAGTCTTTCACTAGGTCCAAAGGGTGTTCTTAATTACTACATACTAGAAACATGTTTCCTTGAAATGAATAACAGTATTGGGAATGAGTTAAACCAATAAAAATTGTAGAAAAAACCAAATTATAGAATGTTAGTAAAATAATAAAACAACTCATATGGTAGTCCAACAAATAATTAAATAATAGAAGAATAATTATAAATATTTAAATCATTAAATATTGGATTTCAATTCCAAAATAACTGAGGCATAAGAATTCCAAAATAAAAACTTAACCAAAATACCCACCCACATCTCCATGTGATCCACGATCATTTTTCATATCATAATTTTACATAGAGAACAAAATCTATGAAAGAAAGTGAAGCCAAGGGATTGAAAGGAAAAGCATGAAGGTCTACATAAACCTAATGGTGTATGGAGCGTGTGAGAATGAAATTCCCCACAAGATTTTACCAAATAGTTTTTGAAATTACATTAAAATGTGGTTTATTTATTTAACACCCCAAGATTTCATATTACATTAGTTCTTCAATGTAATTCAATAACTTTCACTACACGCAACACCGAGTTCAGGCGCACCATGGCTTACCAAACTAACCATTCAAAAGCGATTATGAATAGTATTAACTGAATTTTGATCTTTATATAATCCTTATAATTTTATTATCCATATTTTGAGTTTCTTAGACATAATTTGAGAACAAATTCAATTTTATTCAGATAAAAGTGGTATTTTTCAAAAAATGCTATTTTACCACCTTTTAATGGAGAACCTTTTTTAAATCCAACATTTAAAACATAAATATATTAAATTTGACTAAATAAACTTCTTCTTTAGAATCAGGACATAAGAATTTACTTTCAATTTTTTTTTTGTGTTTTTCTAATAACTTTCATATTTTGGTGAATAGTGAAAAATACTATATTTTAACTAAAAACAACTTTTTTAATCAAAATAATTTATTAAGTTAAATTATCCATTTTAATGGTCTGTATGTATAAGAGTATTATATTTTTACTATTTATTCCAATTCTGGTCATTGTATGTAATTTATCTTCGAAATTGGACATAAACAAATGTCAATTTTTTTATAGTTATTATTTCCTAAAAATACTCTTTTTTGGTTTTGACAATGGGAGTTAATTTTAAATTAACAAATCAAATTTCTATGTTTTGAATTTTGTAAAATAGGATTCATTTTTTAATTTTGAATATCAAAATTAGCTTAGGGTGAATTTTTGGTATTTTTCTGAAAACATTCAATTTTTTATGAATAGTGAAAAACACTGAGTTATAGTTTAAATCCGAATTTTTATTTAAATAATTAATTATTTTATTTAAATTTCTTTTTGGTCAAAATATATACATAATACCTATATATTTTAAATATAATTAATTGGAGTCATTTTGTAATAATATTAGATATATAAAATTTTATTGATGTTTTCAACGTTTTTTACCCACCTCCTAGGAGCATTTGCAAATTTACATGAAATATAATTTTATCGCTTCTGTGAGTTGAATTTAAAAAATCCAAGAGACACGTTTGATATAAATAAGTAAAATATGGTTCAATAAGATGAAAATAATTTATGGTGAATAGTAATATTTTACTTCTACTTACCACGGTTAAAAGTGAATAGGGTAATTGAGGGTAAAAATGATATTATTATTACCCTAAAACATTTCCAAATTATATTGTATAATATTAATTCAACCAAAAAACCATAGGAATAAAATTTGATCCTTTAGGTCCACTTAGATTAGATTAGGACATTTAATATTATTTAATTCAAAGAAGAGTTAAATGTGTTAAATTTAATGTTTAATAACTAAACCATTTTTAATATAGTGTTACACATAAGATAAATTTGACAATAAATATTTATTATAAATATAAAAATCTTGCCTACTTAATGGAATTTTATTTATAATCTTTAGACATTAAATAAGTAAAATTATTTATGACACAATGATGATGCAGTAATTACCTAATTAATGAAATATTAAAATAATTGATATTATAAATATCCAAATAAAGGTAATTTGAGACTTTTTAATAATTACACTAATTTTCTAGGTTAATATGACATTTTAGGGTGGGTTAGAGAATTTTTTTTGTTGAAATAATTCTGTTATGAATTTACCAAAAACAAAATTCCAAATAGTGTCAAAATTACCATAAAAGAGTTTTTGAAACAAATATTATATTATTAATTGATATTATATTCCAAAAAATCTGAGGTTAAACCAAAAGACATATATAATGATATGTGTATAATTAATTAACCACTTGGGGTTCTCTTGTATGTTTATAGTATGTTTATTAACCATATAATATAAAAATAACATGAGACATGGTAAATGTCAAACTATTTATCTAAGTGTTAAATCTAAAAGATAAAGTTAATATAGTGACCTAAACTAGTATAAAACTTATTGGATGGGTGGTTTTCGACCCATACCCACCTTAGACATTAAATAATTCATTTTGGGGCCGTAATAAACTGAAAATTATTTTATTATAAAATAATATTTTTCACTTTTCCTAAGGTGCCCCTCACGCCTCTTATAAAAGGGAACTCCCCCTGCTCTCTAATTCTTACATTCAATGCCATTTGGCTTAGCCAAAACAAACTAAAATACCCTCTCAACTTTCATCCCTTCATCCTAGAGGCCTTCCTTTAGTCATAAAGACAACTTAATGAGCCCTTTTGATCAAATCAAAAGGAAGAACCCGAAGAAGAGGTAAATATTTCATCACCTCTTTCATGTTCATTTATTCTTACGCCTCATCTTACTTTTTTGTTTCCATTATAAAATAATAACTATAGTGTATTCAATATACTGTTATGTAATTATAAATATGATACAACAACATTTATTATTCTATACATCCTTTTAATGACATGTCACTGTGCGTGCGTACGTACGACTTACAGTCTCCACGTCGTCGTGTAATTGTTATTCAATACATTATTTTTTATATGGGTATAATAATGATGTGTAATTGATGTAAATAATAAATATAAAATAATAATGATTTTGTATATCTGATATACCATCCAATTATATTCTATTTTATTGTTTCTCATGCATACGTATGGATTACCGTCTCCACGAATACGATGAGATTCATTCCCCATCGTATCCATTCAAGACTAATTTTCATTAGATGATTCAAAATAATGTTTAAAGACTTAATATCTTTCTGAATATGAATAATATACATAATATACATAAAAAAATTACTTACAAAACAAAGAATATAAAGGAAAATGAATCAGTTAACACCTGAGATGATGATAATACTATAATATTATTAACAAAGAAATATTAAAAAACATATATGATATCATATTTATGCATATGATTTTTGTATAATTTAATAACAATTATATCACCTTTATACATGAGGTTAACCTACCCTCAACCAAGGAAAGTACAAGGTAAGGGTTAATTTCACAATCTGTTTATTATCTGAGGTTGTTTTGATGTAAGTATCTACTGGGCCATATTTATTATCCATGTCCATATTTCATAAAAGAGTTTTCGAATGGATTATTTTTAAGGGACTTTTTTACTAAAACATAATTTTTAATGTTATAAACATTTATTCTTCTAAATCATTCTCATAAATTTTCATGTTTTCAAAATGGTTTTTAAGGGTTTATTCATATGGAAATGAATGTTTTTAGAATGTTAATTCCTTTCAAAAGTTTCCAAGTGGTATGAGACACTTTGATTCAAACATATCTTTTAAATGACTTCATATATAAATTGTGTGATTTGAATATGATTTCATGAAGATGGGTTATTTCTTTCAAAGAGTTTTACTGATCATTTTCATCTATGTCTACATCCATTACTGGATATTATTCTTGATCAATGTTGATTTATTATGATAAAAATCATGCATATTGTATTGAAGGTTTTGTGATATGTTTGACTATTGATGTATTATTATTATACCGTTCATTTTTTATAGATAAAGTGTTGACATTTCGTATGCTAGTTTTAATATGAATGTTTATGTTATGTTTAATCCTTTTCATATGAGGAATGCATTAGACTTAGTATGAGATGGGTGGAGCCCACTATAGCTCCTTGATGCATCGGTAGGTATCATGAGACAAACTACTATATTGGAACAAGGCCTTGAAAATATATTATTTTTAGTCATGGCATAAAGCCTTGACTATGTGGTTGTGAATTCTGGAATTATGCATTCCATCATTATAAAAGTGGAAATTGATATTGCATGAGATTATTCGACTAGTATAATATCCATGTGAGTAAGTTAATGGCATTATTTTGATTTATATTTTCCATATTATGAAGAAAGTTATGTTGAAAAGGCTTTTTATTAAGATATATACATTTCCTTAAATGTTTATTTTTATTTATGAAAGTTTCAGATATATTTTTATTCTTACTGAACATCTGAGGTCACCCCTTTCTATGTTTTATTTTTCCTAGAAGGGTAAGACGTATATTAAGAATGACCTATAGGTATAGTCTATGGGATCTCAGTGTTTTCAATGGAAACAATGTATTTGTAGTTTTCCATTTTTGGATGTAATGTAAACCTTATGAATGTATCTAGTACTTCCAAGGCTACTAAAATAATCGGCCTTTCGAGACATGATCTTTTATGATCATGCCAATGTTATGTAATAATGCACCGACTCTGGGTAACTAGTGTCGATGCGTTATAGTTGGTATCAGATGAAGTTTAGTAAAAACCATAGAAACTTGATTTAGATAAACTCTGATTAGAGCAAAAATCCCTAAGATAGACTTTGAGGATTAGTATCGAAAAACATCCTAGAATTTTGGTATCGTAGAGTTTTGTGAGTTTTGTAAGAAATACATCCCAGTAAGGATACAAGCAGGTAGAGGTGGCTCTGGCACAGATGTACCTAGGAGTAAACCCTGAAAACACCAATAAGAGCTAGATTCGAATGGAAACTGGTTCAAAAAATGGGCCTTCTTTCACTCTTGATTATGACACTCCCAGGGGATACACTTTGGGTAATTCTCATTTTCTTTTCAAACCATTATAAAGGGTTTATGAGTATATACTTCCTCAACGGAAAAATTTTTATGATTATAGATTATATCCATAAACTTTTCAATTTATGTTAGGTATTTTACAAGTTTGGAATTATGAATTGTGATTCATAAACTGGCCTAGTTTATTCCATTGTTAAGAATTGGTGCCTAGTATAAGGAATGATAACTCCATCAATATTTATGATCCAAAAAGTAAGAATGATTATATTATTCCTGTAATTAAGCCAAAATTTAGAAGAGAAATAGTCTCCCATGTGTTCTCAACATATGATGAAATAGTATCATGTGTTAATAAAATAATTAATTAATTCTCTAATTCATATGGATTTGAAGGGAAGACAGATAAGAAAAGGATGGTAGAGATAAAGATTGATAAAGGGAATAAGGGAAAATGGATTTCCCAATATATTAAAATTGTTGAAAGAATCACCTTGGTAATTTTTTTGACCTGAATGAGTGTTTGTTATGGGTGTGGAGAAAAGGGACACTAAGTACGTGAATGAAAGGATAAGAAAAAGGTTTCATGTGTATAATTCTTCATTTACAAGGAGTTAGGTCCCTACGCAAATCAATGTCCCAGTAAATAGAGTATAACTTAAATGATTCTATTGGATAATAATCAAGTTATGATACTACCTCAGATGACGGGGAATGACTAGTGTTCTTATATTGATATTATAGAATTTTCCAATTTTAGTATTGTATGAACAATATACTGGTTATATGAACTATGAAGATAAATAAATATGGTACTGCAGTACTCTTATATTGAGGATTTGAGATTATATGGTTCTATGAAAAGTGCCTTAATAGTAATCTATAATTTTTGGAATAATACATGGTTGAAGGAAATATAATCTTTAATATGGTCTTGATAATGAGTTAGTGATTATGGAATAAGAGATGGTTGATTTGGATAAATTATATTGGATATTCTTGACTTCCTTGGAACTGATTAATAGTTTATTTATTTCATCATTGATGGAATATTCAAAAATTTTGGTATAAGGAATTTAAAAATAGTATTCTATAAGAAATAAGGGAGAATTAATGTAATCAATGTGGTTATATGAGAATTCAAGGTGTTAACATGTTTTAAAATAATATATTATGAAGGTTTTCACATGTTATTACGTGGAAAAAAGGATCTTCATTGTGTTTAACTTCCTTATAAATTTTGTACTATGAGTTTGGATAGAAGTATTTTGGATAACTCTAATGGTTGGTATGGATTATGATCAAAATTGGATACAGTTGTTAAGGTTATTTTTTGATTGTTACAAAAAGGACAACACGCAAACCGTGTGACAATTCGTCGCATCGGAAAAAGATTTGGGGATTGAACCCACAACCATAGTGCGATTGGGATTTATCTCATACCATTGGACTAGGTGAAGTCCCTTGATTGTGCAATCTAGTTTTTTAAAAGTGTCTGATAGGTGAATTATAAATTCATTATTTTTGTACCCCTATTCTATTATAATAAATAGAATATTTTTTTGAAATCTTTTGGAGTGAAGGATGTGTTTGTGTTAGGAATTCGTTGAAGGATGAAACTCTACTAGTAAAATATATATATATATATATATATATATAATTTTTTCCATCTTATTATATGGGTAAATTAATTCTTAAAGATTAGGGAAGGTATCTTAAAACCAAAAATGTTTTATCCTAATACCTTATGTTTTGTTGAACTGATGGTATTTTAAATCGTCATAGATTGAAGGATTTGAGGCCTTGAATTTTACACTTGTTTGTTATTAATGACCTCAATAACTATCTATAAATATTTACATTTTTCCTCCAATTATTTGTCTATAATTTCCACCAATGATCTCCTAATGAAGATCATAATTTGGTGGTGAACCTTTCATTTCGCTTTCCCTCTTATTAAGACTAAATTTTATTAACCTAATTTCTGATGTGTATTTTTCCACAATGGTATTTTATATTATCAACCATTCATTTTAGAAGAACAATTTCAAATTGATAGGATGAAATTTATTGATGGAGGGAAAAATTTAACACCCCAATATTTCATAGTACATTATTTCTTCATATTAATTCAATAACTTGCACTATACGCAACACCGAGTTCAAGTGTACCATGGCTTAACAAACTAGCAATTCAAAAGATGTTATGAATAGTATTAAGTAATTTTTGTAATTTATATAATCCTTATAATTTTATAATCCATATTATGAGTTTCTTATAATTAATATATGAACCAATTCTATTTTTTTAGATAATATAAGTATTTTAAAAAAATGTTATTTTACCGCCTTTTAATGGAAAACATTTTTCAAATACAATATTTGAAACTTTTATATATTCAATTGGACAAAATAAACTTCTCCTTTAGAATCAGGACTTATGAATTTAGTTTCAATAAATTTTTGGTGTTTTTGTGATAACATTCATATTTGGGTGAATAATGGAAATGCTATATTTAAAATGAAAACAACTATTTTAATCAAAATAATTTATAGTGATAAATTATACATTTTAATGGTTTGGAAGTATATATAGATTATATTTTTACAATTTAATCCAATTCTCATCATTTTAAGTAATTTCACTTTGAAATTGGACATAAACAAGTGGCAATTTTTTGATAGTTATTATTATTTTTAAACACTTTTTGGTTTTGACAAAGGGAATAATTTTTATATTAATAACTTCAATTTCTATGTTTTGAATTTGGTAAAATAGACTTCATTTTTGAATTCAAAATACCAAAATTATATTAGGGTGAATTTTTGGTATTTTTTTGAAAATTAAAAAGTTTTGATGAATAGTGAAAAACACTAAGTAATAGTTAAAACAAAATTTTTATTTAAGTAATTAATTATTTAATTTAAATTTATTTTAGGTCATAATATATACACAATACCTATATATGTTCAATGTAACTCATTGGATTCATTTTGCAATAATATTAGATATATAGAATTTTATTTATCTTTTCACCATCTTTTACCCACCTCCTAGGAGAATTTGCAAATTTATATAAAATATAATTTTTCCTCTTATGTGAGTTGAATTTCAAAAATCAAAGAGACACGGTTGATATCATTATGGAAAATGTGGTTCAATTAGATGAAAATAATTTTTTCGTGAATACTAACAATTTTACTTTTATTTACAACCGTTAAATGTAAATACGGTAATTAAGGGTAAAATAATATTATTATTTACCTTACACATGTCATAATTCTATTGAATAATTTTAATTCTTCCAAAACAACATTAAGATTAAAATACGATCCTTTATGTCCACTTGGATTACATTAGGACATTTATTATTATTTAATTCAAAGAGTAGTTGAAAGTATTAAATTCAATGTTTAATAACTAAACCATTTTTAATATCGGGTTAAAAATAAGATAAATTCGACTATAAAAATTTATGAGATTTTTAAAAGTATTTCCTACATAATGGTATTTCATTTATAATTTTTAGACATTAAATAAGTAAATTTATTTACGTCACAATGATGATGTAGTAATTATCTAATTAATAAAATATTAAAATAATTGATATTATAAATATCCAAATAAAAGTAGTTTGATACTTTTAATGAATTCCACTAATTTTCTAGGTTAATATGACATGTTAGGGGTGTTTAGATTAACTTTTTTCGAAGAAATAATGTATTTATAAATTTACCAAAAACAAAATACCAAATAGTGTAAAAATTCACATAAAAGAGTTTTTAAAAGAAATATTATATTATTCATTGATATTCTATTCCTAAAAATCTAAAGTTATGCAAAAAGACTTATGTAATTATATTTTTATCATTAATGAATCCCTTGGTGTTCTCTTGGAAGATTATAGTATGTTCATTAACCATATTATATAAAAATTCCAGGAGACATGGTAAATGTCAAACTATTTAACTAAGAAATAAATCTAAAAGATAAAGTTAATATAGTGACCCAAACCTGACTAAAACCTATTGTTTGAGTGGTTTTGGACGCATCCCTAGCTTATCCTTTAAATAATTTATTTTTCTTCCATTATAAAGTGAAAATAATTTTATTATAAAATAATATTTCTAGCTTTTCCTATGGTGCCCCTCACCCCTCTTATAAAAGGGAACTCCCCCTTCTCTCTAATTCACACCTTCAAATCCATTTGGCTCAACCAACCTGGGCCAAATACCCTCTCAATTGTCCTAACATCATTCTATAGTCCTTAATTAGGTAATAAAGTCATCCTAATGAGGCATTTTAATCAAATGAAAAGGAAGAACCCGAAGAAGAGGTAAATATTTCATCACCTATTTCAAGTTCCTTTCTTCTTCCACTTCGTCATTATTTGTTGTTTCCATTCTAAAATAATTACTCAAATATCTTCTATATACTGTGATGTTATTATAAATATGGTACAATCATATTCATTATTCTATCCATCCTTTGAATGACATAACACCATACATGCGTACGTACAACTTACTGTCACCACATCGTGGTGTAATTGTTATTCATTACATTATTATTTGGATGGGCATAATAATTATGTTTAATTGATGTAAATAATAAATATAAAATTATAATGATTCTATATATATGCTATACCATCCAAATATATATTATTTTATTTTCACTCGTGCGTACGTACGAATTACCGTCTCCACCAATGTGATGAGATTAATTCCCCATCGTATACATTCAAGAATAATTTTCATTAGATGATTCAAAATAATGTTTAAAGACCTAATATGATTCTGAATATGAATAAGTTACATCATATCCATAGAAAACATTATTTACGTAACAAAGCATATAAACGAAAAAGAATCAATTAACACCCGACACGACGATAATACTAAAATATTATAAAAATCAATATTAAAAGATCATATATGATATCATATTAATGTATATGATTTTTGTAAAATTTAATAACAATTATTTTACCATTATTGAGGTGGTTATCCTAGCCTCGACCAAGGAAAGTACAAGGTAAGGGTTAATTTCACAATCTCTTTATTATCCGAGGTTGTTTTTACATAAGTATCTACTGGGATATATTTATTATCCATGTCCATATTTCATAAAAGAGTATTAAATGTGATTATTTTTAAGGGAATTTTTTAGTAAAACATCATTTTAAATGTTTTAAATATTATTTCTTCTAAATCATTCTCATTAATGTCTTTGTTTTCAAAATGGTTTTTATGGATTTATTTATATGGACATAAATGTTTTCAAAATTTTAATTCCATTCAAAAGTTTCCAAGTGGTATGAGACACTTTGATTCAAAATTATATTTTAAATGAATTTCTCTATATATTGTGTTAATTTTAAAATTATTTCATGAAAAAAGTATATTTCTCTCAAAGAGTTATACTGATCATTTTAATCTATGTCAACATCCTTTACTGGATATTATTCTTGATCGAGGTTGATTTATTATGAAACAAATCGTGCATATTTTATTGAGGTTTTGTGAAGTGTTTTACTGTGGATGTGTTATTTTTATACCATTCATCATTTAGGGATAATTTATTAACATTTCATATGCTAGTTTTAATATGAATGTTTCTGTTATGTTTAATCCTTTTCATATGAGGAATGCATTGGACTTAGTAAGTGACAGGTGAAGACCGCTATAGCTCCTCGATGCATCGGTAGGTCTCATAAGAAAAACTAGTGTCCCGACACAAGGCCTTGAGAAAATATTTTTTTTAGTCTTGGCACAAGGCCTTTACTATGTGGTTCTGAAGCCTGGCATTACGCATTCCATCATTATGAAAGTGGATATTGATATTGCATGTGATTATTTGACTAGTAGAATATCCCTGTGAGTAAGTAAATGGCATTATTTTGATTTATATTTTCTATATTATGATGAATTTTATGTTGAAAAGGATTTTGTTAAAGTTTGATACATTACCTTAAATGTTTATGCTTATTTATGAAAGTTTTTGCTATATTTTTATCCTTACTGAGCATCTGATCTCACCCCTTTCAATGTTTTATTTTTTCCAGGATGTGAACATGTGTATTATGACTTTCCTGCAGGGATAGTCTATGGGATATCAGTTTTTTCTATGGAAATAATGTGGTTTTGGATTTCCATTTTATGATGTAATGTAAACCTTGTGAATTCATCTAGTACTTTCAATGATACTAAACTAATTAATCTTTCAAGACATGATCTTTTGTGCTAAGGCCAATGTTATGTAATAAAGCACCGACTCTGGGTAACTATTGTTGGGGTGTTACAATTTATGTGAGTTTGAAATTGTATATGAAAATATATTTTTTGGGTTTTTTACAACCAAAATATTATGCAATCCATATTTTTTAAAATGATATATTTATACTGACAAAAATATAGGTGAATTATATCTTTTTTAATAACATATTTAAATAACTATATTTTTTTAAAAATATCACTTAAAAAAATTTTAAAACCATCATCACCTTACTAATAACTCTTTTCCATTTAAAGAAACCTTATCTAAAACATTTCAAAAAACATTCCAAAAATCCACCCAAACCACTTAAAAAAAAGAATAATAGAGTGGTTCCATATTTTCAAATAAACAAAATTTATATAATTAAACATTTAATGTTTCATCCTAACACAATAGAATAGGAAATTAAAAATAAAATTCATTGGTATTCCCTATATCAAACTATTAATCAAGGAATATGTGTAATTGTATCTACCCTGGTTCCTAATGTAAGACATCAAAAACAATACTATTCAAAGACCTACTGTTCAGCCTATATTTCATACCATACACATGATACTTGACTAACCTTCACCCAGCCTCATTGGTGGAACCCCCCATCTAGTCTTATCTCACACTAGTCAAGAAAATAGTAGTTTGAGATGAACATGTCTGGTGTACATATAGATATCCCATTTATCTACCATGGTTGATTTGAATATAAAAAGGTTAGTGTGATAAAAAAATCGATGAATAAAATTATAATAAAAAATAAAAAATCACACCCTTACTTCTAACTCCTATGAGAGAAATATACCCTTTTGATTCATCACTTATTCACCATATACATCAAATCTCACCAAAAAATGGAAAACAAGAATAAGGGGCCCCATGAGGGTTCAACACATTCAAATGATGTATAAACAATAGAATTGTTCAAAATATTTCTTCCTGAAAGACCAACATGGGATGAAAACTCCTTTATACCCATTTATAATTCAATTTTATGATATATTAAAAAATAATTTGAATAAAAAAATTATTCAAATCAATTTATAGAATTATAATCAGATTTTATATGCCATCAAAATGTTGTAAAACCGAAAAATGAAATTTATTCTATGACCTAAAGGAAATCAATAATTTTTTTCAAACCTCATAGTTTATTTAAAAAAATATTGAAACATTTTATCAATATATAGAATTTAAATTATCACTTGGAAGACCATGTAAACTATTAACAATTGAAATTCCACCAAAAACCCATTTTTATAAGACATTTTAACAATTATTTATAAATATAATTAACAAATAAGACATTTTGAAAAAAATAAAGTAGATAATAATCTTCCAAATAAAATAAGAACCCTAAAATTCCTACCATAGGTAATTGATACTAAATTCGTAATGATCTAAAACATGTCTCCTTCTATAGTGAAGTCCCAAATGTGTCTGAGAACAAACTCTATAACCTTTTAATGAGAAAGGAACCACAATAGGGCCACCCAAACCCCCTAATAAAGACCTAAAATAATTAATTTTTTCTACGATTAAGAGAAAATGGGTATAAATTATAGAAATATAAACAAATAAGGGAATAGGGAATAAGCATAGGGGTTTCCCAGATTGAAATTCTCAAAATTATAGCTTAGAGATTGAAAAATGAATAATGGGAGAAGATGATACAAATTTAAATGTTCCCTATCCTATTAAAACTAAGGATGAAGATAAAATATGGGGAAACACATTGAATCAAATTATGAGAATTTTTAGGAAAAAATATACATAACTCATATAGTTTTGATGCATAGTGAAATAAATTTTGCATCAACTACGCCGTTTATAATAGAGACACACTATAACCATCCATAGTTTTTGAACATATTTTAGTAAACTGTTTTCCAACCATTTAAATTACATATTCAACATCTACATTACTAACACATATTTGTCTCATGGATACTCCTAATAGTATGACAATTTTGTGCCAAAAATCCATGACTAAAATGTCGCACAATGTTTCCCTTGGAACTCACATGGTTTCATAAAATAATAAATTTCCAGTATAGAATCATCTAGGGTAGAAAAAATGAATTGAAAAGGATATTTTTCTTCAGTCATCACATGGTTTATCCTAACATTATGTATCGAAATAGGGCATCGATACAAAAATTCTTTAATTTCATGAATTTAATCATGAAACATATCAAATATTTTAAATAGCATAAAATAGTTTAAAATAAATAAAATGGTTCTATCATCGGATAATAAAATCACCCCATTATACTAATTTAACCCCTAAAAAGTCCTCAGTCAAATAATATGGATGAAAATGGCATGTAATAAATTCTACCTAAATAAAAAAACTCTGTAGGACTAACTAATACATATATACGAATAAGGCCTATTGAAAATAGAGGCCTTATCAAATGTCCCCACACCATTTTAGAATTTATATGAAATGATGAGAACCAAACAATGATAACACCAAGGGGTAGAACTCTATTACAGACTTTAAATAAACCAAAACACAAGAATCCTCAAACCAACACAAAGATAAACATCTGCTGAATAAGTAAATGAAAAACATTTAGAGATATGAAACCCAAAATAAATACTCACCAATATGAAATTGGTCTTAGAACCAAGTCAGCATGACCCACATGGACAATCTAGGACCTTAATCACATGGGTATCACTATATAAAAACCCATAACTAGAACCACATTTTGATTATTTATTGAAATAATTGTCCTAACCACCCCAAAATAGATCCCAAGATCTTATCAATTCGACCCTTTAAGAAACCATCCACAAATATACTCAAACATGAAAAAAAACTAAAACAGCCCTAAAAACCAAAAACACACCCTACCATGACAATTTCAAACCATAAGCATAGACATACCCCATGAGGAAATTCACTAAATCGCTAATGAAATCAGGATATGAAATCTCACATCAACCCGTCATAAGGAAAATCAATAACCTCTAAGAAGACATAACCATTAGAGGATGAAATATGTCTCACAATCATATTCCTCCACTACCCTAAAGAGGTAATCTGTCACGACCCGCCTTCACCAAAAGGAAGGAAGGTTCAGTAGTTTTTCAAGCCCTTCTTTCTTTAAGTTGAAGTAGAGATAATGACCCCTGTAACCCACCTTCAATAGGTCTCGGAGTGGCGACCAGCGCCAGTGGTATAGAATCTCACACAAAAAGGAAGGCATTACCCTTTTTATTTTTATAGAAATGAGATAAGATAACAACCCCAACAATACCAAAGATGAAAGTAAAGGGAAATCCAAAAGTAACCCATTCACATATGCATGTTCAGTAGTAAATAATTCAATCCTCAAAAACTCTAAGGGTAAAGTACCAAGAAAAAGGAAAATGACAATAGCAATTGTCCTAAGGTCCGCGCTAGTAAGGTCCCGCATGATCCCTGATGTCCTCCTGGAAATCTGAAAATAGTTTTACATACATAGGGTGAGAATACAAGTACACTCAGAAGGGAAAACCAAAGACTCTCATGCAGAAGTGAGGAGAATTTATAATGACCCATGGAAAAAGAGGTAACCAATCACCCAACAAGGAAAATCTATCCACCCAAACCTCACCAAGGCACGCTCCCCAACTAACGCAAGTCAAGTAACATATAGTAATATCCCATCGATATTGGGGTACCTCGTGCTGCTTTACCACTAGTTATTTAAGACATCCTATGCATCGAACTAATCCTGCCATTATCACTGCAGTCCCAATGCCACACCCGCCTGCACACACCTGGGCCATAACCTCACCGCAGTCCCACTGCCAAACCCGGCTCGCAGACACCTGGGCCACAACTTCTATCCTGCCCACAGACACCTGGGCCACAACCACCTCACATAACTATGCCCGCAAACACCTAGTCCAAAAAAACCACTGCCACGTCTGAAGACACCTGGGCCAGAAAGCAACCGTCACGCCCGAAGACACCTAGGCCTCATCCCAAATATACTTGGGAAACAACCTGCCCGTAAACACCTAGTTCAGCCACCACAACTACATAGCCCGAAGACTCAAGGGATAATAATGGACCTCAGGCCATCACAGCCTACCCGAAGAGTCTTGGGATATTCGGGAAAGGGAGCAGAAAATGATCTAATAACCAGCCACTCAGAGGACTGTTGGGAAAAACACCCTCCCCATGAAATGGGGTGTTCGGCACTAAGTTCTCAACTTGGTCTGGGCGCAAATAAGAAACATAAAAGCTATATATATATGTATAGGTAACAAAAACTCATACCAACCTAGGGGCTCCAAAACCTAATCACAAACACCCATGTTACTATTCATTCACAAAAGAAGTCATGACACTCACGACCATGTCACAACTCATTCTGAGAATCAATTTCCCAACTCAACCATTCTTGTTGTCATGTTAATGTGATCCCATTAGGGTGAATTATTCACTACCGGGAAACTAATAGGCATAACCACAAGCCTAAAGGAATGAAACAGCCAAACAGCAATTTAAGCATTCACACGCGGTTCCCTTGCAAGTCACAACATCAAAGGGATAAGTGAGATCCCTCGAATTAATGGAACCAAAGAAAACCCCAAGAAACAACCCCATGTCCCCAAAATCCTGGATCCAATGGTCTCTCAACAATAGAGGATTCCACCCCAATTCGTGATGTAAGAAGAGTAACCACACAGCACCAAAGTACAACAACAGGGGATCCCATCCCCACTCGTATCACAACAGCAAACGACCCATGAAAGAAACAACCAAACCTCTACCACAAACACAATGTTGGCCCATTCAGGTATTTTTCAGATTTAAAATATTTAACGCACTCCATGGTTTAAATTCCACTTTGCATTACTCGGATTTATCACAGAAAAGGGTTTATCTGGGTGCTTTCAATTTATTTAACTGAGTATACATAATTAACCAATTCCATGTTACGGTTATTTGAACATCCAGGATCACCAAGGTTCATTAGTGCATAGGTAAAGACCACCAACGACCATGATTATTAGTGAGCATAGGCTTGTACAATTCACAACACATAACAACATAAAGAGTACAATAGAACATCGATCACCCCCCTTATTATTTAAAAGTCAGTTCATTATCTTCATTATGTTCGGTGTCATCAATAGAGGAAAAATCATGCCCACCCCGCATGATACATATAAAAGAGAGATGAAGGAGAAAATCTCTACCCGGTTGATCAAAGATCAATATTTTTCTCCACGCACCAAAACAGGGGAAGCCCGACTCGCGAGGCTCCCGCACAGGTGCACCACTTCCCTCAGGAATGAAGGGACTTCAAACGAACAAGGAAAAGGAGGAAAATAGCCAACAGGGATAAGAATAAATTCTAGCATGATAAGTAGATTAGATCGCCAATGTTATGGGATAAGAAATTTGAGCACCTTGGAAGTCAGATCGTGGTTCTACCACGCGGTTGGGTGGTTACACATGACTGAATTAATTATTATTTAATATGGAAGATTCTTGGGAATTTTAGATATTAATTATGTGTAAAAAACAGCCTTGAAATGACTTAAAAGGTCAAACAAGCCTAATAGAGGTGTTACGGGAAAAACTATAGAATGAAAACCCGACAAGGCTGGATAACACTAAACGGTCCCACCGATCGGTCGGTCGTGCCATTCGGTCACACTGATCGGTCACACCAATCGGTTCCCCCGAACGAGGGGCAACCCCTTAGGATCCTAGAATTTTCCAAGGGTATGGATCATGAGGGTTTGGGCGATGACATCAGATACATCTCAAACTGTTCTCGCCCTCGAGAATCGTGAACCAAACCTAAAGAAAAGAGGGGGGTCCGAACAACCACCCCAGAAGATACCTCTCAGGAGTGAGCCTCTCTGACACAGGGACACCTTATCTCCTTCACAACCATGGAATTCTTGATGCTCCTTTCCCCGTGCAACCATGCAAAACAAAAGACTAAACCGTCCAGCCAGGTGAGAGAGGGGTTTCCCATCATTCATGTTAAGATACTATCTGCTTTGGGAGGCACTGACTCACCTTCACGGGTTTAGGTGCATCAAATTCAATGTGTCCTAAATAAGAATCAGGTCCTCCCCTCCCCGTACTTTAGAACACTTCACATACATTCACAAAAAAAGGAAACTGCACATCCCGTAGTCAATAATGTAAAGCATTACATAGAAAACAAGTACTGACAAAACAGGATAAAACTCAAACCAACTCTAGGTACTGGGCACGCATCTGCACTTCCCTTTCCCAGGTACTCTCCACAAGTCCACCATGCCTCCATAACACGCGAAACAATGGGATGGTTCATCAACAAATCACCTTCTCCCCAAGATTCTCGATCATCACTGGTCGTTCCACAAAGGTTACATCGTCTTTGATATCTAGCTCTCCCTAATCGAGGACATGTGAATCGTCGTGCTGATACCGACGAAGCTTGAACACATGGAAGACATCGTGAACCCTTTGTAGTTGTGGTGGTAACACCTACTGTTAATCCACCCCGCCGACCCGCTGTAACACCTCGAAGGGTCCAAAAAACCTGGGGGAGAACTTACTTACCCTGCCAACCCTCTGTTGCCTACGCCGAGGGGAGACCTTCAAGAACACGTGGTCCCCAACCTCGAACTCCAAGGGCCTTCTCCTATCATCTGCATATGACTTCTGGCAGTCCTGAGCCACCTTCATCACCTATATTATAAGATTCACCTTCTCTTTTGTGCTCTGTACCACCTCCGGTCCTAGAACACCTACCTCCCTAACTTCTGTCCAATACACGGGTGAGCAACACGGCCTCCCATACAAGGATTCGAATGGAGCCATACCAATGGTAGAGTGGTAGCTATTGTTGTAGGAAAAATCTACCAGAAGAATGCTTCGCACCCACGATCCCCTGAAGTTCAAGATGCATGCTCATAGCATATCTTCCAAGGTCTGGATGGTGTGCTCTGTCTGCCCATCTGTCTGGGGGTGGAAGGCAGTGCTAAAGCACAGGTGGGCACCAAAAGCATGCTGAAAACCCCTCTAGACTGGTGAGGTAAATCATGCATCCCTATCCAAGACTATGGACCTTGGAACCCCATGAAACTACACCACATAGTCCACATACCTGTGTGCTAGAGCTCCACTGCACTCAACTCCTTGATTGCCAGAAAGTGAGCCGATTTCATCAACAGATCCACTACTACACAGATGGCGTCACACCCTCCTTGAACCTTGGGTAGCCCCGTGATGAAATCCATCGAGATTTCATCCCACTTCAACTCGAGGAAATCTAAAGTTTTCAACAAACCACTTAGAACACTGTGTTCATACTTCACCTACTGACATACTAGGAACTTGGCCACAAACTCTGGCACCACCCTCTTTTCCCCGAGCCACCAAAACTATCTCCACAGACCCTGGCACATCTTGGAAACTCCTGGGTGCATTGCCAAGGGTGAGCTGTGGAACTCACCAAGGAATCTCTTATGAAACATCTCCGGAACAAACAACTTCTCTCAGAATAGCATCTAATTCTGACTATCTTCTGTCCAACCTTTCGGAGCACTGCCTTGGCTAACCCGGTTCCGCATCACTTCGCTCCCTGGGTCTCCCCACTAAGACTCCTCTACCTGAAATAATAGATAAGATTGTACTATCATCTAATACAGGAATCCTTTACTGCCATCCATCCTCGCATCTAGGTGTAGGGCAGCAAACTCCTCCATCACCCTCCAAGTGTCTGGCGACTCTCGGACCGCATCCCTCTGTGACTTCCTGCTCAAGTCATCAGCCACCATGTTTCCTTTCCCTGAGGTGTAGGAAATATCAAAATCATAGTCCTGAAGAAACTCCATCCACCTTCGCTATCGTAAGTTCAGGTCCCACTGGGAGAAGAAATACTTCAATCTCTTGTGATCGGTGAAGAACACAAAGGGATCCCCGATGAGGTAGTTCTGCCACAACTTTAGTGCGAACACTACCGCTGAAATCTCCAGATCATGGGTGGCATAGTTACTCTCATGGGGGCATAATTTCCTGAACCCATTAGAGATCATCCCATGCTACTGCATCAACACACATCTGAGGCCCTGCCCTGAAGCATCACAGAAAACCTCATATGCTGCCCCTTTTTCTGGAATCTCAACATTAGGCCTCTAACCAACTTCTCCTTTAGATAGCTGAAGGCTTCCTCGCATTACACGTCCCACACGAAAGCTCGATCCTTCTTCGTCAAGGCTTTCAAAGGTGCTGCAACTCAGGAGAAGTTGGGTACGAACCTCTGATAGTAACCTGCCCGACCGTGAAAACTACGGACCTCTGCCACGTTCCTGGGTGTTGTCCAAGAAACAAATGCCTCAACCTTCTATGGGTCTACCTCCACTCCTTTCACAGACCCTACATGCCCAAGTAAGTGCACTTCTCGCATCCAAAACATGCACTTCAACAACTTCAAAAATATTTGGTGCTATCAGAGGACCCCCAAAACCGTCCTCAGGTGCTCAGCGTTATCCTCCTCTTATCTTGAATAGATTAAGATGTCATCGATGAACACTACTACGAACCGAGCCAGATACTCCTGGAAGACGGAGTTCATAAGCCCCATGAATACAGCGGGAGAATTTGTAATGCCGAACGGCATGACCACAAACTCGAAGTGCCCATATTTGAACCTAAAGGCCATCTTCGGGATGTCTCCCTCTTTCACCCTCAACTGGTGATATCCAAACCGCAGGTCGATCTTGGAGAACCATCCTGCCCCCTTCAGCTGGTCAAAAAGATCGTATATCCTTAGAAGAGGGTAGGGATTCTTGACCGTCACCTGATTCAATCTCCTGTAGTCTATGCACAGTCTTAGACCACCATCTACCTTCTTTACGAAAAAGACTGGGGCACCCCACGGTGACGCACTTGGTCTAACATAACCCCTCTTCATCAGATCATCAATCTAAATCTGCAACTCCCGTAGCTCCGAAGGTTCCATCCAGTAGGAATCCATTGAAATCGGGCGAGCACCAGGCTGCAAGTCTATCCCAAACTCGACATCAGGTCGAAGGGGTAAAGTCGTCACCTCCACAGGTAAGACGTTGAAAAACTCACTGACGATCCCTGGTACCTCCACCATCTTCACATCCGCTAACTCCACTGATAGGTCAGCTAACAAGGAGAGGAGGGGTTCCTCTCTCCTGCTGCCCTTCATGCCACCCCACACACTGGTGAAAGTAACACGTTGTCTGCCTATGTCTAAAAACACGACCCTTCCTCAGAATCAGTCGATGACGGAACATAAAGAGAACATCTAATCAATACCTATGGTGACATCGTATGTCTGTACCTGCAATAGCTGGAGGTCCCTGAATGACTGATGTGGCCATATCATAAGTATGCATCCTCGAAAAACATATATGAAGTCGGTCTGAGCTCCGACTGGTGTGCTCAGCACCAGGGCCATTGGAAGTCTCTTGGCATCTAGACCAAAATCACGGGCCAGACTGGGTGTAACAAAGGAGTATGGAGCTCTTGTATCGAACAAGGAATAAACAAGGGTACTGAACAAACAGATCATACCTTGAACGACCTCTGGTCCTTCTAGAACCGCTGCCTCTGCGGTGTGCAACTGACCACGCCCGGCTCCTCTGCCTCTCTGCTGTCGGCCACCTCCCTCGATCATGCCCTGGTTGGGGTCCCTGAGGAGCGCCCTAGGGGTGGCCTCCTCTTGAAATGTCTGCCCTCAGAGGTGCGGGAGCTCACAGCCCCTACTGCTGCTACTGAAAGGGCCTAGCTGGAAGATGTTGCTGCTGAGGTGGGTGATGGGCCTTCCTGACGCCATCGTACTGCACTCTATCCGGGCACTGGTTCTGAAGGTTCCCGTGGCTCCCGCAGATGAAGCATCTCGGCCCTGGGTCCAAAGGGAAAGGGAAAGGGACAGTGGATCAGAACTGGAAATACTGAGGCCTACTCCCTGCTGGTCGGAACCTAGAGGGTCCCGAAGCTGGAGGTATGGTGATAATGGACTTTCCTTTTGATGGGCCTAGCTGAATCCCCTCTCATGATACACCTCACAACGTGTGAATCCTCTCCACCACTTCAGCCTTCTTCTGCACCTCTAGGTATGTAGGTAGGGTGAAGGGAGTAACTGCGTATTGGAGGGAAGGTCAGAGCGCCTCCTCCAAACATCTCTCCTGAGACTCCTCATCTGGAAAGAGGTCCGAAGAAATGTAGAGGAGATCCTTGAAATTGATCCCCAACTCTCTCACCAACATACCCCCTACTGGAGGGAGAGTATCTCCTTCCTCTTCTCACCTTTCATCATAGTAGAGAGGAATTCTGCCCGGAACTCCTTCTCGAAATCATCCCATGTCACCTCAGCCTCCATCTTCTCCCCTAGATAGAGCATCCACCACTGACGTGCCGCTCCCCACATCTGGCTCACAGCCAGAGGAACCCAGTACACCACCGGAGCTCGGATCAAGCCGAAAGCTATTACCAGCTCCTCTATCCAGCTCTCTATCTCTATGTCTGAGGTGTTATCCTCATACATCTCGAAGGTCTGCCACTGGAAAGCACGATGCGTCTTCTTCCACATATCATCCTCCTCCTCTCGTTCATCCCTCCGTCAGGCAGCCGAGTCAACCTCCTGGGCCTTGATCTCCCACATGACTCATGGTCATCTCCCAGGTTCCATAGCTACATGGTAAACAAAGAATGCCTAAGCCCGGGTAGTGTAGAATATTGTTCTTACATTTTATTTGCTTCTTTATTTATTTTGGAATCCCTAAAACACCCAGAAACAACAAGACACAAGTCATTATGATGCATGTACCTTTCCTAGTGTCTCTAACCTGCAATCAGTGTAGCCTCACTTGGTAGTTCGGTATGTCCAGATTCCTTGCATCAGATCACGGGGGGTCATAAAATCTCGTGTCCTAGCTGGTCTTCCCTGGCCTATTTCACACACCAAGATCACCCAACACTGTTTCCCTACCATCCCATGAAATCCTCACTATTCCTAACTCCAGACTCCATCCTATCTCTCAAACCATCCCTCTGATACCATTCTGTCATGACCCACCTTCACCAAAAGGATGAAAGGATCAGCAGTTTTCCAAGCCCTTCCTTCTTTATGTTGAAGGAGAGATAATGACCACCGAAACCCGCCTTTAATAGGTCCTGGAGTGGAAACCAGCGCCAAGGGTATAAAATCTCACACATAATGGAATTCATTACCCTTTTTATTTTTATAGAAATGATAGATAAGATAGAAACCCCAACAATACCATAGATAAAAGTAATGTCAAAGCCAAAAGTATCCCATTCCCATATGAATGTTCAATGCTAAATAATACAAACCTCAAGAACTCCAAGGGTAAAGTACCAAGAAAAAGGAAAATGACAATAGTAACTGCCCCATGGTCCGCGCTAGTACGGTCCCGCATGATCTCTGAAGTCCTCCTAGAAACCTGAAAACATTTTTACATACGTAGGGTGAGCATACATGTACACTCAGTGGGGAAAAACAAAGACTCTCGTGAACAAGTGAGGAGACACTCTAATGCCCCGTGGAAAAAGAGATAACCAATAACCCAACAAGGAAAATCTATCCACCCAAACCTCACCAAGGCACGCTCCCCAAATAACGCAAGTCAGGTAACATATAGTAATAGCACATCAATATTTGGGTACCCCACGCCACTTTCCCACTGGTTATTGAGGACATGCTATGCATCGAACCAATCCTGCCATTCTCACCGCAGTCCCACTGCCACACCCGCCCGCACACACCTGGGCCATAACCTCACCACAGTCCCACTGCCAAACCCCACCCATAGGCACCTGGGCCACAACTGCTATCCCACCGCAGACACCTGGGCCACAACCACCTCACGTAACCATACCCGCAAACACCTAGGACAGAACAACCACTGCCACGCCCGAAGACACCTGGGCCTCATCCCGAAGATACATGGGAAACAGCTTGCCCGTAAACACCTGGGCCAACCACCACAACTACCTTGATCGAAGATTTCTGAGTTAATAATGGACCTCAGGCCGTCACATCCTGCCTGAAAAGTCTTGGGCTATTCAGTAAAGGGAGTAGAAAAGGTGCTAATAACCATCCACTCAGAGGAGTGTTGGGAATAACACCCTCCCCATGAAATGGGGTGTTGGTCACTATGTTCTCAACTTGGGTGGGGTGCAAATAAGAAACATAAAAGCTACATATATATATATATATAGGTAATAAACACTCATCCCAACCTAGGGGTTCCAAAACCTAAGCACAAACACCCATGTTACTATTCATTCACAAAAGAATTCACGACACTCGCGACCAAGTCACAACTCATTCCCAGAATCAATTTCCCAACTCAACCATTCCTGTTTTCATGTTCAATTGATCCCATTAGGGTGAATTATTCACTACCGGGAAACTAACAAGCACAACCACAATCCAAAATGAATGAAACAGCCAAACAGCAATTTAAGCATTCACACCAGATTCCCTTGCAAGTCACAACAACAAAGGGATAAGTGAGATCCCTTGATGTAATGGAACCAAATAAAACCCCAAGACACAACCTCGTGTCCCCAAAATCCAGGATCCAATGACCTCTCAACAATAGAGAATTCCACCCCAATTCATGATATAAGCAGAGTAACCACACTGCCCCAAAGTACAATAATATGAGATCCCATCCCAACTCGTATCACTACAGCAAATTTCCCGAGTAAGAAACAACCAAACTGCTACCACCGACACAAGGCAGGACCATGCAGGTATTTTCAGATTTAAAAGATTTAACACACTCCATGGTTTTAATTCCACTGTTCTTTAACCGGGGTTATCAATGAAAAGGGTTGATCTTGGGGCTTTCAATTTATTTAACTGAGTATACGTAATTAACCAATTCCATGTTACAGTTATTTGAACATCCAGGAGCACTGAGGTTCATTAGTATAAAGAGAAAGACCACCAACATCCATGATTTTCAGTGAGCATAGGCTCGTACAATTCACAACACATAACAACATAAAGAGTACAGCAGAACATCGATCACACCCACACTTCATTCTTTAAAAGTCCGTTCATTTTCTTCGTTAAGTTTGGTTTCTTCAATTTCTATAGAGGCAAAAGCATGCCCACCACTCATGAAACACATAAATGAGATACAAAGGAGAAAATCCCTACCTGGTTGATCAAATATCAAAGTTTTTCTCTAGGTGCCAAAACAGGGGAAGCACGACTCGCAGGGCTCCCGCACAGGTGCACCACTTTCCTCGGGAAAGAAGGGACGTAAAACGCAGAATGAAAAGGAGGAGACTAGACAAGAGGGATAAGAAGAATTTCTAGCGTGAAAAGTAGATGAGATCCACAATGTTATGGGATAAGGAATTTGAATTCCTGGGAAGTCGGATCTTGGTTCTACCATGCGGTTGGGTGGTTACACACGACTGAATTAATTGTTTTTAATAGGGAGGTTTCTCAGGATATTTTGATATTAATTATGGTTTACAAATGGCCTTGAATACCTTAAAAGGTCAAAAAGGCCTAAAATAGGCGTTATGGGAAAAACTATAGATGTAAAACCCGACAAGGATGGATAACACCAATCGGTCACACCGATCGGTCGGTCGTGCCGTTCAGTTGCACCGATCGGTCGCGCCAATTGGTCATGCCGATCAGTCGCGCCAAATGAGGGGTGACCGCTTAGGATCCTAGATTTTTCCAAGGGATGGATCATGAGGGTCTGGGCCATTACATAATCCATAAAACATTTTACATACCTTAAAAATCTAAAATCTCATATGACAAACATCCATCAATCAAAATACCACCCCCACCCAAAAAAATATATCCCAAAAATAAAAAAACTCACCCCCTAAGATCTCCTCTTTATGATTCATCAAATTAGAAACCTGTTAAGATAGTCCAAATAGCCTCACCAATGAAACAACCAATAATATTTCAAAATAACTGAAGACCTACTTCCAATACCCTAATCAAATAAAACACTACCGGTTCATAACCTGGATAGATTTGATTCATATTCATGTAGTCCTTAATGATGTAAAATTACTATATAGGGTTATTCTCCACCCCTCAACCATGTGTTTGGTTTGACTCGTCATAAAAAATAAAACTGCACCTAAAAAAGAATAATATCCACCCTAAATAATAGTATAATTAATATAATTCATTTTTTTCTTATAAGACTCCCTAGGAGGAATAGTCTATATAGTATTGGACATACTCCAGTCAACCCACACTCTTAAGACAGAGCAATCATTTTAACCAAATAAAACACAAAAAATAAAACACCTTTTGTTACATAAATTAAATCACAAACCATTAATTAAATCCCCAATCCAAATATTTTTTATATAACACCACTCCTTTATTTCTATACTTCACATCCATTTAGAGATATCTCACATTTACATTAAAATCATACACACCCTTCATGAATATTTTATATTTATTCCAATAATCCTTGATTAAAAGAATTAATTAGTACACTTACTTTTAAAAATATCATAACAATCATTTATAATACAAATATAACATTCATTTAAAAAATCGAAATCCTAATATTTAATTAACAATACCATTCTAACCACATCATAAACTGTTAAAACCTCCCATAAAATCCAACCAAAATTATTTTCCCATTAGAAATCCAAATTTACAACATAAATTTGATTTTTTAAAAGAAGACTTATATAGTAATAATAAAACATAAGTTAAAATAAAATAAGATATAATCAATCTATAAAAACAAAAAACCACTTAGTTTTACTCCCATTTATTGTACATTCTATTAGATTTTGTCCATACAACAAGTGAACCAAAAACAACTAATCTATAGGTAGAAAAAATTTATTAGTTTGGCCACATAGGATGGAAAACCCTGTGATAACCTTGGAAAACATGTTGTAATTGTTTAGAATCACCCACATGGACTCTTAATGGTTTTCCAAACTAAGTATTATTGTCTATGAAACTAAATTCCTTCACCTTTTTAAACTATAAACCTCAATTCTTCCCTTTAAATCAATTTTTATCTCCTTAGTGATCCAAAATATCATTAAAAATAACCAAAAAGAAAATCATAATAATAACTCTAGTTCCAATATCCCATGGTGACTCAAGCTTTATCATGAAGGGTAGTTATTATGTAACCAGTCAAGATCTACCTCTTGAGTTTCAACAATTATCCTAGTCTACTATATATCCCAACACACTCAGAATAAAATAATGGGTTATTGAAGAACCGTAGTTCCCAATGAAAAACCTAGGCTTTGATACCATTCATAACAAACCATCCAGGGCCACCATAGAACTGAAAACTGTTCTGATCATATTCTAGGACCAAAGGCAATTCTTGATCGATATATGCTATAAACAAGTTCATGGGCATCGAGGAGCACTCTTGGAAACGATTTGACCCAAAAATCATAATAAATACCAATCAGTGTGTGAGTGCAGAAATAATAAATAAAATCAAAAAGTAAACCCACACAAAAAATAGATCAATAAAAAAATAATATAAAACACTTTAATGATTATGTATATGAGTTCTGAACCCAAAAGGTGATACCTGAGTATTCTGAAATAATGAACCAAACCCAAATTTCTACCACCCACCTTAGTGTTAAACATGGTCACTCAAGTCATCCCACCACTTCGTCATTAACATCATCTTTGATATTAAGGGAATCCAAGCACATAAAAGTAGAAACATGAATGTATTCATTTATATAATGGTGTTTGTAAGGTGTGTGAAAAAAATTCCTTATAGGATATCACTATATAATTTTTACAATTACACGAAAAATGTTTTTTATTTATACTAGTTTGAAATATAATAAAAATTTATGGTTTTTATGGAATTTACAATACCAAATATTATGGAATCCTTTTTTTTAAAAACATACATTTCATATAATTTAAACAATTCAATGAGTTTATTTTTTTAATAACCACTTCTAAAAATTCATTTAAATGGAAATAATAACTTCTAGGAAATTTTTAAATACAATGACCACCTTAAAAATAACTATTTTATACATAAAATTATATTCCTTAAATTGTTTCCAAAATCCAATAGAAAACATATTCATTTTGCATAAAAAAGTGAACTCTAAAGGAAGAAAATGATGAAATAAATAATTAAATGTATTCTTGTAAATAAACAGTAGATGCACAATTCATTGAACTAGGAAAATAAAAATAAAAACCAAGGGTATGCCCTATATCAATCCACTATTGACGGAATAGGTTTCATGTTATCTACCCTAGATCCTATTGTGAGAAATTCCTAAACATTACTAAACTCAGACCATCCTATCGGGCTAATTTACACTGTATACACAAGAAACCCAATTATTATACTTACATCTTCATCTGGGTAACTTTTTATCTCATCTCATATCCTTCTATAAGAAACAATAATGATGTGTGATTAATTTGTGTCACATAAATCTTGAGTTCCCAATTAGCTACCAGAGTTCAAAATGCCATAACAATGTGACAGTGATTAGAAATGTACTGAGTACTAACAACATAAATCTTAACAATAATAACACCATCACCTCTAACTCCCTCATAATAAATACCCCGTTTTTATTCATCATTAAATCCAATCATACCACAAGAACAATATTTCGAGCTAAAATAAGAATAAGGGGAATCAGAAGGGTCAACAAATTCATATAACTTGAAAACTATATAAAAGTTCCGAACTATCCATCTTGAAAGACCAATTTGGGATTCCATGCTATTTATACACCATTTAAATTAGGTTCTGAAACATATTCAAAGAATCATTTAAAAATATGTTTCAAAAAAAATTAGCGATGTCTATCCCTATATTTTAAAAATTCATAAAGGCATTAAATGACACTCAATAATTTATTCTAAAACTAAAATAGTATAAAAAAAATTTAATGGCTCAAATTTTAAATAAAAAAATTATTAAAATATTTTATAAATACATAAAATTCCAAATATCACTTGAATTTACAAGAAAACCATTTCCACTTGATAACTCACCTAAAAACCATTTTATTGGTGGGAGTGGACTGGTCAAAAGGGCTATACGGAGCATCCATTCAAAAATTTCTATTTTATATCCCAATTTAAAAAACAAAACACCCAATAATAAATAAATCCTTATTGAATAATGAATTCGGTATATTTGATTTCGTACATTTGAAACATCAGTAAATGGATAAATAATGACCCATTTATAAAAATTGAAATTAAATATAAAATTTCTAAAAAATACAATTACACCAAACACTATATATATATATATCACTTTAATAATACAACCATTAGAGTATTCATATTTTATAATCTTTTTATTACTTATCAAAGGTAAGTTTTGGAAAATATATTTGAATGTAAACCAACATAAAAAAGAATGAAAAACATAAAAGACACATAATCAAAATTATGATAATAGGTTTAATTCAAAGATAGAATATAATCCTCCACACTTCACAATCACCTACAATAAAGAATATCTTTTAATTCCTAATAAACCTGATCCACAACATGGATTATATTTTACAGATACAACGCCAAACTTTTTGGCTAGGATATAACAATCCGCTTCTATTGTTATTCATGGGATAATGTATGTAAAGAGAATAAGGTGATAATATCTAGTTTAATGAAATACAAATTATGGGCATTTTCTAACAGATTTACAAGGTTGTAAAAACACATATAACAAAAAAAGTGAAAATAAGGAGATCATTCGGAGTGAAGAGAGTGTGTTTTGATATAACTCAATCCATAATCAGATTTTGTTAATAAATATTTTTGAATTCATCCATAAAAATAGATTAAACTAATATTGAATATCATTTTAGAGTGTGGAGTGAATACTTAAAAAACTAATACTTAAATAGAAATGAGTATCCTAATATGTTCTATATTCATCAGAATTTAATTTTCTATGCCCACTTCATGTCCCGAGATCCCTTTTAATATATAAAATCCTCTGGTCTAGAGTATTTATTTAATAATGATCATTATTAAATACTCTTGCTGAGTGTTGATCTGAAGTGTTTCATTTATTTTTAATGATGTCTCAATGTCTGTTTAGTCGGATAAAATGTATTAATGATTGGTAATATTAATTCATATATATATTATGGATTCATTTTATTCATCCTTATAGTTATTTTACCCTTCTATATGGTGGTATTTGGATACATTTTACCTAAAATTAGATCCAAATATGAAAAGGGGTGATTCTATAAAATCTAAATATTAAGGAAAATTATGTAGAAAATTCCCTAGATGATGTAAAATCACAAAGTAAAAATAATGTTTTTGATTTAAAATAATCATGATACACCTCCAGTTAACCTTCCCAAAGATCCCATGAATTTTATATAGACCATAAAACATGGAGGTGTAGAGGGGTTAAGACTTGAAATTTTTCACATATAAATTCAAATGTATGTTTATGGTATAAAAGGTTATGGTAGAATTAAAATTATGAGGAATTATGATTTATAATAAATTTGCATCATATGTTCTCAGTCCTATTTATATTCTATGTGCTCCGAAATTTATATGTGTTGAGATTTTACATTTCTCCATATAGTTATTTGTATTTGTATTTAATTTTATTTTTTTTATTTATAATGTACTCTCGATCCATAGAAGTCTTCATTTAATTTTTTTTCATACTCATATCTAGAAATTTCAATTAATGTGTTATTCTGATTCTTATCATTCAATGTAAGTTTGTCCAATTGAATTACATTTATGTAAAGATTTTTTTATTATGGTTATTGATTCTATTGCATTACAATTTCACATTTTTGATTATGCTACATCCATGCATGGATAAATCACCACTGGATATGATTCAAGAGTAGGGGTTGTAAAAATTAATGAATCCAAAAATCAAAACCTAGGTAATTCATTGGATATGAATTTTGGTAAGAATTAACATCTATCAAAATACATTGTATTATCTTGATCTATGGAATTTATATGGATGTTAACCTTATTTGAGGAAATCAGGATTGGAAATATAGATTTTTTTGATTTCTTATATTAAAGTTTTTCCTCTTTCATTTAGATGGAAGAAAACCTATAGAACCAATGACCGATTTCTAGTATAGGTAGATTCATTTGGTTCGACCAAAACCAATTGTGGACTCTTAAATTACTTCAAAAACTAATCCATAAGATCATCCTAATATATATTATGGAATACCATTTTCATGGGCTCTTAAAAATTTACCATGAACCCTTGTGAGTCAACTTCCAATTAATCCAATTTATATATTATATACAACTATAAAAAATTAATATGAGGAATACTTATTAGAATCTAATATCAAGGTCAAAAAATATTAATGCCACCACTTTGGGGGGTTTTCCCCAAAAATCCATGGTTCTATAAGCCTTCTCAATAGTATAGTTGGGTTACATATAAATTTCTAATCTAGTCACTTCCATGTATAATAAAATACATTGTGAAAGATGATCAAAAATTAAAACTATTTTTTCAAAATTTGGTTTGACTAGGTATCATTCATGTTTATACCACATATTACCTTGATTTCCCTTCTTTCTACCTTTATTTTTCGAAAAAAATACAGTCTGCTTAGTTGAATCTTCGGTATTGTGCTTTAGTACATGATTAATGCCCCTTGGACTAATTCTCTAATCTTAGAGACTGAAGAACCTATTTTTTCAATCCAAAAATCAAGATATAACTTTATTCACATTTTGGCTCCTTTATGGGGGAAATTAAAATCACACATTGTTTAATCTCCTAAATGACTAGGTTATACCACTTTATTATAAATGAGTGAAACCAATACTACCCAGGAACACCATTATGGACTATGGTTTTCAATCCATTAGAATTATTGAATAAAAGATCATCTTCTCACCAATGAAAGAACTCCCATTCAAAATTAAACACATCCCAATTCACATGATCTATAATTATGATTAGTTTAGTGGGATCCAGAGCGTATTCCAACACAATAATTTATAAAATTTCATAGAAATATTTGAACCCTTAGGAACTATAGTCTATCTTTAATTTCCATTAGGATAAGGTTTGTCTCCATTTAATTAATGTAAAGATCCATGGGTTGGTTGAAAATCTACATTTATAAGTCCATTACAACTTAGGTTGATTTAAAAAATTCCTACTTAATTACTTCCAATGAAAACATGGAAATTCAGAATGATATTGAGAATATCTCTCAAGATGATGATGAATCACCCTGGGAGGCTTGGGATTTGTCTAAATAGTTAACTTTAAAGATACCATACCATAGACACAAATTCTATCTACAACTAAAAAAATTTGATATGGATTATTACCCATCATTTAGAACCTAAATGGTGTCTACACTGATGAAAAATAGATTATTAAGACGCTATAATTTATTGTGGAACTCAGTGATGAAATCAGACACAATTATAGCCTTTGTAAAATTTATAGAGGTCCCCCAAGACCTACATTTCACCACGTAGAAGAGACTACCCAAATTACAACCTAGGTTATTTTCCTTATAGATAAACTTCAAAACCTTTAGCTTCTATAACAACAAAAATTGAAACCTACTAATATTATGAAGGAGTAGTCATGTGAGTTATGTGGATACTCACTCAAAAATTATGAATTCTTGGTAGGATATAGGAAAATCAAACTGAAGATTATAATTATGTTATTTATATCATGAATAATAATAATTCTAGTAGTTTTACTAATCAAAGAGACCAATTCAATAAAAAATATCCACATTGGGGATAGTATCAACAAATATGTGGTCAAGAACCACTATGAAATTAGTGTCATCCTTGGTACCCTCCTCAAAATATAGTACTATGGGAAAAATATCCATTTCCCCTTTGGGATCTATAATTTCAATAACAATAAAAAAAATCTTGAAGCTTATCCTAAACAGCCATATGAATCCTCACCTTAAGAAAATACCTTGGAAGATATTCATACCACATTTTTTAAAAATAATACTAGGGAATGAATGACCACGAATATAAAATGAAAGCTCATATATCTACTATCTAGAGCCTTGAACATCATATAAGAAAATCACTAAAGAAACGATTAGAATAGATACTAAGCACACTAACTAGTAATACTACTACATATCATAGGGAGGAGGTCGAGGGTATAGACCTTAATTGTGGAAGAGTCTTAAATTTTCAATATCCTAGTAAAAAAGATGAGAAAAATAAATATATGTGAATGATAAATGAGAAAATAGTTAAATAAGAGAAATATAAACCCAAAAAACCATGATTTCTAAGTGAATATAGGAGAAACATTCAAGGCATAAGAAAACATCACTGAAGAAGATGTCTATGGAACCGTCATAATAAAATCCACTTATTACATTCCAAAAGAGGATGAGGAAAGGAAAGATATTGTTTTAGTAAAAACAAATCTTGGATATGTTTAGGAAACTCCAAATCTATATACCCTATGAAAAATCCACTTTTCAGCTTCCAGATTATGCCAAATTGTTAAATAAGGCTCTATGCAATAAGGTAATGATAGAAGAAAGATGTGTTATTTCCATGAATTAAGAATGATCAGTAGTTTTTTATAAGAATATTTCCTAACATATGAGAAATCTTGGAAGCTTCTTAGTCCCACGCACTATTGGGACATTAAAATTTAGGTAATATTTCTGGGATCATAGTGTAATAATTAATCTATGTCCAATGAATTTATTCTTGATACTAGGTCGTGAGGACCTTATGAAGACATGGGTATCACTTCAACATGTTGATTGATCTTCAAAATATGTTTGTGGAAATATTAGAGACTTTTTATTTAAGGTTGCAAAGTTTATTTTCTGGATGAAATTCTTATCCAGGGCATGGAGGTAAAATCAAATGTCCCAATAAATCTAGGGATTCCATTTCCCACTACTTCTAAAGATTAAATAAATTTAAACAAAGGATGAAATATGTTAAGAGTCAATTAAGAAAAAGTAGTCTTTGATCTGGTTAGATCTTCAAAGAAAATTAAGAATTATCTTAAATCTAAGGGAATTTTCATTATTAACCAGTAAGGTAATATTATGTCTCTTGAATATGAAAATCTCACCCATTTCTCTAAAGAGGAGGATAGTTCTAAATAAAAAGAGATGTAATACATCAATCCTCTTACAAGTGACTCATTATCATATTTTACACTAAAAATTATAAATTGAATAACAATGGACTTAAATACTCTAAAAATAATTCTTAAATACACATTCATAGAGACTAAATATGAAATTTCAGTCATCATGATCTTGTAACTCACCCAAAAGAAAGAAGATAAAATGTTAGAATTCCTAAATAAGAATCAGAGTGAGGTATCATAGATTGAGGAATATGTCAAGTGTATTAGACCTTTGAATTTTACTCATAATATTCCATTAGGAGAGGGCTCAAAAATAAAATTCCAAATAAAAAGTAAACTCACCCCACCTATGAAGGATGTAGTTAAAAATGATGCTCTGAAGCTTCTTGATGCAGGTATTATTATTTCAATCATTGATAGTGATTGGGTAATCCTACTACAAGTATTTCCAATGAATGGAGGCTTAACTATGATTAAAAAATAAGGATTAATTAATTCCAAATTATATTCTTACTAGATAAAAATATTTTACTGATTATAGAAATATCAATTTGGTAACCTATATAGACCATTTTCCTCTCTCATTTCGAGATTAGATACTTGAGAGATTACTCAGAAATGAATTTGATTATTTCCTACAAGGATACTACAGATACAGTCAAATCTGTGTTGACCTAGTCAATTATTAAAAGGAAATGTTCACATGTCTAATTAAAAAATTCATCTATCAATAAATGTCATTAGAAATGTGTAATTCACCCAAAAATTCCAACATTGTATGAAACATATCTTCTATTATGTGGAACAATTTTTGAAAACATTTATGGATGATTTCTCTTCTTAGGGATGATCCTTCTAGGTATTTCTAGGAAAATAATAACTCATACAAAATTGTTGAAAATATAACTGTCTAGTAATAAGTTGGGTTAAATTCCATTTTATAGTGCTAGGAGGAATTTTCCTCTAGCATAATATGTCAAATCATGGAATATAATTTTACCCAGTAATGATTAATGTCATTAAAGAACTGTTAAAACCAACTACTAATAAATAGATCCTATGTTTTCTTGGACAAATAATATTCTACCATAATTTTTTAAATTCATTTTATCAAGTATGTCGACCATTACAACACATTTTATCCAATGATATCCTGATCTAATTTGGTGTATCATTTTGGTGATTATATCACTTATATGGGGTATGGGATTTGAATAGATGTGTGATTTTAGTGACTTCACTGAAACTACTTTATCATGGTATTGGGTTTTCTATAAATTGTGACCAATATACTATGACATTTGTACCCTTAATGAAACTTCAACCAATTACGTAACTACATAAAATATATTATTGCAGTTGTTTTTGTGTTTGACAAATAATTATCATATATATTCATATCAAAAATTATTATCTTCACGATTAATTTAGTGTTAAAATGTCCTCGAAATAAAAAAGTATTCTAAACCATGTTTTACATAGAGCATCAGACTACTAAAATATTTTCACAATATCATAAAAACAACAATGGGGACCGATAATGTTATTGTTGACTATTAGTCCAGACTATAGTTACCAAACAATGAAGATAATGGAAAGATAATAATTATATATTACTTAGGTGAAGATACACTATTCAGTTTGGATGTACATGATCAACCATGAATAGATGATATAGAAAACTATTTTGTCATAAGGACTCTCTATCCACATTTCTCCTTTTATAAATGAAGAATATTTGTTCATATATTTTACAGTGCTACTGGGACAGTCCACTATTATTCATGTAATGTGATGATATATTAATGTGATCTTGAATTCATGAAGGTAATTTTTACTTTGTGTTATAGTTATATCATGCCTCACTAATTATATGAAACCATGGGTCTAATTTTACTATTGATAAAATTATTCAATGTGGATTTTTCTAGCCCACACTCCACCGGGGTCTAATAAAATCCATGGAAATCTATTATCAATGCATGAAAATAGTAAACATTCGGAAAATACATGAAATTACATATAACCCTATCCTTGATGATGAAATAACAAATATATGAGGAATATATTTCATGGATTCCTTTCCAAATTCCTATGGAAATCTATATATATTGGTCTTCCAAGATAATATCATTGAGTGAGTAGACGTTGAAGCTACCTCACATTAGATAGAAAGTGGTAATGAATATGTTAATGAAACACATTATTTCATAATTTCGATGTCCTCAATTACCCATTAGTGATCTGGGAACACACAACAAAAATCATTCTATAAAAGGGGATTCCTGAGAAGTAAGGAATTTGATACACCACTAAAACCCCTAAAACATGAAAAATTGTAGCAATGTTGAACAATCAAACTTATAAGATAAAAATTCATTAGAAGATAGTAAATGTGATTTTTAATGATTGGTGTATAAAACTGGATAATTCACTTTTTGAAATTACTATACATTCAAAACACCCACCATGAAAACTCATTCCCAACATTGCTATGTAAATACATCCCATCTTCTAGTTGAATTAGAACACTTATCATTTTAGGAATTAAAAAAAACATGGATTCTCAAAAGGATGTAAAAAAATATTCATAAAATTAGATGAGGAGGAAATAATGATGTATTTTTATTAAAATGTAAAATATTATAAAGATGAAACAATATAATGTAAAGGCTAACCGATCCCTTGAAGGTTTTTTCAGATAAAAGCCAAGGCCCTCATATTTAATTTTTGTTAAATTTTATTCCTTAAAAAAATGAAAACTCGATTATCTTGCCCAATTTAAGTAATATAATTTTTCCTCTATAGAATAGTATAAATTTAATGAGGTGAGGAAACAAATACTAATGTCAATAAAAGATTGGGAAATATTTACCACGAGAAATTTCAATATGATTTTTCCCTATATTTAATGTTCCCTTGATTTGAGGAGATATCTAAATCTTGATAGAAAATAAAGTGTCAAATTATATGAAAACTGGGTTGTTACCTTGTGTTAGGGTTTTCAAAAATAAAAAATAAAAAATAAAAAATTATATTATTATGGTATAAACTCATATTTTATATAGGGGGATTTGATTTTTTTTTAAAAATTACACAATCACAACATATATTGTAATTCCATAATTTTATGAAAAATGTTTCCCATACCACAATTGTTTACCAGTGAACCTAGGTTTTACGATGCTTCCACCTATCATTATCCTCACCCCCACCATCCTTACTCTCCTAATTATTCCTATCCTTTTTTCCACACCATCAATAAACCTCTTTTTTCTCCCCCTTCCCATTCTAAACCATTGGATACTTCTTCGGCTACTCCTACCTCCCTTATACTACCCTCTTCACTATGCATCTCCCAAATGGTTCTCACTAAAGGAGGTGGAATTTTTCCAGCGAAAGGTGTAGGCCAGGTCAAGAACCCCTCAATGACCAAGAGTCCATCCTGTGATTATCTATTACCACCACAAATGATAGATAATTCCCACCATTCTTCCCTGTTAGGATTAGATTTGTATCCTTCATCCATGTATTCTTAGAATACTCTAAATATCGTAATATTTACATGGGACTTTAATTTTCAAACATATAACATTTATTCTGAGTTGTCCATTTGAAGTAAAAGTGCATCCAAACCAAAAAAACATTGGATTTGGTCATCCTATATAATATCCTTATATACAAAGAATTTTTGGAGGCTATATGGTATATACACCTCACCCATTTCATCGAGGTATGTGAGAACATATACTAGGAGATCAACCTAGAGTTATTTAGTACCTTTCAGATCAATTTTGTTCATGTCACCTTCATAATGGGAGAAAATCATTAAGATCCCATCCTAGGTGAGTTTGGGGTTAGTGTTTGGGTTTATTATTATGATTTTCCTCCTCTCCAAAATATTTGTCCCTTCATCTGGATATAAATTAGCCTAATATGCTGAAGATATAGGTAATGATAGGCCCCACAAAATGTGTAACCATATTCCATGTATAGTGAAGAGAATCATACTGAGGGGTTTCACTAGGAAAATCATTCATCATTCTATATCCCATGCATGGATGGAATAGGGAAAATATCATGAAAATTTCACTCATATTGAGATAGTTATTCTTGCAACATAAAGGGGTGGAATTATATTAAACATGGACCACTAGTTCCCTGTATATTACGATAGTCATGCCAAGAGACCATGTGGAACCTTTATGGGAAGATATTTTTTCACAAATTCATATATGAATTTCTGAAATTTGGATTCCTCCCATACACTCTCTTCCTTAATACCTATGTTATTCATTAACCTATTCGTGCTAAAAAATATGGGATTGTACTAGATGGTGGGAGATCATTATGAAAGGGAACCTAGCTACATAGATTGATCTGATAAGGAATCTTATCTTGATTCCTCTGTATCTCATTCATACCTTGTTGATCTACATGCATATTACAGATATTATTCCTTGATTTCATCAAATTCCTCCCATGTTTTTGTAGATATATGGATACTAGTCTGCATCCAAGAATTAATTCTCCATATTTTTATGGAGAACTTTAGGATGATATTCCATATCTTGGGAATCCCATTCACTAAGACCATAGAGATTACTTCCACTAGCCAACCCCAAATAATACTCCACCAAAATAAACTACATCCTCCCACACACACACTTATACCATCAATCCTACCTTCAATTCCATACCCACACCTACCACCCTGGAACAAATGGTTTCCCAGGTCAAGCTTAGTCTGAAGATCACTCTCCCAACATATCATATGGTTTTTTTAGTAGAATAAAATTGATGGGGAAAGGTCCCTACTATGAGTACTCTACCTAATGATTCATTAATCAATATGACTTCCAAACAAATTCCCTAGTTCTATATCAACTTTTTGACCCTTCGTTCATTTGAATTAATTCCACCAATGGAAATCAATCCTACTTTAAGCACCCTTACATTCATTTTGGAGTTTAATCCATGTGATTCTACCTTTATCATTGGTTTTCACATAGACTTCAAGATCCATCCATCAAAAACATGGGAGGGGAAAACCGTTACTGATTGATAATATTTTAACCTCCCATCATATATTCTCCCCTAGGTACCCCCTAACAGTTTTTCACTTTTTTTGTGTTTCTTTAATTTAATGTATTAATTTACTTAATTTGTATCATCTACTTGATATTATGGAATGGATGGAATTTTTTCTATTTATTAACTTCTTAATCATTCCTCATTCATCATTCATACACTTTTTTATGTCTTTATATTATACTTTCATTGTCTCTAAATATGCTCAATCTAGGCATCCAATTAAACTCCCCATGAGTTCATACCTCATGAGATAGTACAATAAGAGATCCACATATAAGCTATATATATAATCAACTTAAAACACGAATGGTATAGTTCATCCATTTTTTTACATGGTTAATCCTTTTAAGAATCCATTTGAGTGGGAATACATTTCCTATTTTTCTTATAAGAGGTCAAGAATTATTGATCTAATGGACTAAGATGATTGAACCGTTTCCATCAACAAGGATGACTACATCATAATTATTTTTTTATGGGTTGGAACACATTTTTCATTATTTTTCATCTTTATTTTATATATATATATCATTTTATTTTTCTATTTCAAGCCTACTTGTTGTTTATTTAAGCTTGTATTTTTCGATGATTTGGGAATTTATATGAGATGATATACATTTTTCATATTTTAGGAACCTTACATTTTCTAATTTCATATTGGATAAATAGTTTGAACTAATAATTTTTATGGTACATGCATTCTTTTTTTATGAAATTATTAAAGGTCGTTTGTATTCAAATATTATTTTTACATTTTCTCCCATGGAATGACATTCCTTACATAGAGATATTGATTTCCTAACCTATTTACATTATTTTCATGAATATTTTTCTACTATATTTTTCATCAACATCTCTTTGAATTTAAAATTGTGTGTACACTATTTCAAATTAAGTTTTTCAGACTAGAATTAAGAATCATTTAATTTTTACTTACATTTTTCATTCATTAATTAGACTATGATATATTTTTCATTTGATATATGATTTGACTTCAAATTTTATTACACCAATGAAAATAAATTAGAGTGTTTAGAAATAAATTTTTAAAATCCATTATTTATTACCATTTAAAATTATAACATGATTATTTAGATGAATATTTTAATTTTTAATCAAAATTCCTAAGATTGTTTATTAATTGACATACTACTTTTTACTATTCCTCGATTGATTTGGATTTTAATTCTATTCCTATTAATGAGAGGATTCTGGAACTATGTTTTCTAATTAATCCCAAAGAATATTTCTTGAGAAAGACATGGGACCTATAAAACTATCATAAAATGAGTTTTTTTCTTATCAAGAATATAACTGAACAAATACACTATTAATATCATTATGTCATTTTGACTATTGTTCTACATTTTCCTAATACCCACATGTACATTAACCCTGCATAGGCTATAGTTTTGATAAATGGCCTTATTAGGATTTATCCATATTAATAATTCATTCTATACCTTCCTACTCTACTCATGGTATCATACATGATTTTCATTTGAATATGTTCGGGGGAGATGGAAATTTTATTTAACACGGGTTTTTAGCTTCTAAAGTGATGTGGGGTTTTATTTTCAATTGATTTGTGGGATATCGTCTATGGTTAATTTTCATGTAAACTCTTAATGACCTTGTTTCTATAAAATGTTTTTCTACTAGGAAGGTTCAAAAATTTATAGATGGTTGATGAATCTCATAACAGATCATATTTGGTTAGGTGGTGTATGTTAGATCATTTCTAAATATGACTTCTAAAAAAGGAGAAAACAAAGAAATAGGGAAGCTTCACTATAATTTAATGTCATATTCATGGTCAGGTTTTTAGATTTTGGTAGTACAATGATTTTACTTACATGAGTAGATTCATCATTACAGTTCTCATGATTATCATTTATAATGATTTATCATTATAACCTCCTTTCAGAATAATTTTTATTATCTTCCCACCTACCATCATCCCTAAAGTCGTTTGAACAATAATTTTAAATTCATAATGACTAATTGTGTTATTTTTCTTTATAGAGAGGATATTTTAGATCTAATTTAATAATATTTTCAGTAACATGTGTCAAGGGTATGATCATAATGCCAATTTTATTATACCTTGAGAGGTTATAGAAATTTCACATTGAGAAAATTTTAAAAATAGATACAACTATCTAAGGAATAAAAATGAAATTAATACAGAAGAATATACGATTTTTTATATAAAACATGGACCTAATAAATGAATGGTTTTATCATCTATAATGATTTTTTTAGGGATGCCACATTTTTTAAAACATGTGGTTTCATTTTCATGGTAGGAATACATGTTTCCTATTAACATTTATCTCCTTTGATATCCGTGTTGATACAAATTTTTATTTTGGACAAGAAATAAATCATATTATGGTGGATTTGATAATTTTAATTAATATATATATATATTGGATTAATTTCACTAAGATTTAAAGATGTTTTACAACATTATATAGTTGTATCTGGCTAATTTTTCATGGAAATTTGATCTATAGTTGAAAACATGGTGTCATTGTAAAATTGTAGTTATTATGCGTATTATGTTTTAAAATTATATTACTATTGAAAATTTAACAAAGGAAAATTTTTTCAGAGACACAAATCATTTCAATTAATAACTTCTCTATATAAACAAAACTCATGACTGAAAATGAATATATTTGAGATAAAAACCTCGAACGCTACCTTAAGTCAACAATTTAAAAGACATTATGAATTTAATTGATCTCGTAAAACACAGAATTATAGAGGGATTATTACGTGAAATTTATCATTAATAATGTAAAATAGATGTTTAGAACATAAAATTTGAGAGCTAAGATAAACTTATGATGTTTTACAATGTAAAATCCATTTACATTTTGAGTTCCCTGACGTATTTATATTCTAGGCCTCAAACTTCTAGAGAGGTTAATATTTTAAATTCATTTTATCTTATCTCTCTCTCATTTTCTTTAATTTTAATTTCATAAGGTTTTTATACTTTCATTCCAAGGAATTATTATTTTTTTTCATTACTATTCCATACTCATTTCTTACAATTTTAATTATATTGGTACTCTACTTCTTTACATTCCCAGTAAGTGAATTATTTTTAATTTGTTTTTGTTAAATATTACTTTTTTATATTGATTTCTTTAATTGGGTAACTATTTAAAATGTATCATTTTCTACCTATATGTGTGGGTAACTCGCTTTGGGATACATGTCTAGAGTAGGAGTAAAAACACTAAATGAATCCCTAAATCAAAACATCAATAAATTTTTGGGTAATAATTATGTTAATAAGTCATTTCTATCAAATTTAGTTTCCTGATCCTAATGTATTGAAGTGAAAAGAAATAATCCTAACATAATTGGAGTAAATCAGTCTTGGACCAATTACTAAGGTTTCTTTATTCTTTTGAAGTTTCACATTGTTCAAATAGATTATAGAAACCAGTAAGACCAATGATTGGTTTCATGTACAGTTAGATCTAATTTTTTGGACCAAAACTAATTGTATAATCTTGAAATTATTATAATACAAACCCATAGGAATATCCCAATATTTATTTTGGAATACCATTTAAATATATCCCCAAAATTGATTCAGAAAACATCTTAAATAATAGCTAATTAATCAAATTTACTTATATTTAATGCAACTCCATATAATTCACAGGAGGGATATATCTTAGGTTCCAATCCCTAGGTTGAAAAATTTATTCATCACCTCCCTATGTCTTTGACTCCATACTTTCACTGTTACATGGGCGTACACAATAGTCCTAGTTCGGTTACATATAAATCCCTAATCTAATGACACCCTTGTGGAAATAACAACATTGTGTTGGCCAATCAATACAGATTATGTAATTTTTTTGGATTCAATAATAGAATTGGTTGTAATACATGATTAACTATACTTGTGAATAATATTTATGAATTGTTTTGTATTCATAAAATTGTAATAGATTCTATGCTTGAGTAATTATCTTTATGATTATTCTGGGGAAATTTTTATAGATTCACTAAATTTAATTGGGTGTCATTATTAATATCTTATCCCTAAAAATATGATGATGATTTATCAGAAATAAATTTTTAAAGATATGTAAAAAGGTAATAAGAATAATTTCATAATGTTTACTATGACTAGACAACCCATATTTGGGTGAAGAAAATTTGAAGCATACCATGAAATATTCATTTGACATTTTTCATGAGGAGATCCATTTAAATATAATTAAAATATTTATTTTCATGAAGATTTTTTTATGGACTAACATCTTAATGTAAAAAAATTAAAATATTTTTTCATGATGATTTTTTTGGATGAAGTCATTTCAGTTAGTTAAAATTATATAATTTTTATTTTAACTAAGTTTTTATTTATTTGAATTCATCTAAAAAATTTTCCAACAACTAATAGGATAATAATCCATCCCAAACATCATAATGTAGAATCAATGCTCATCCATGCTTAGGAATGAGCCCACCTAGCTATCTATGGTGACATGGGTGAAGGAGAGAACCTATAGGAGAGAGTAAGTTGGTGTATAGAACCCACTTGGTGCACATGGGTGGCATACAAAAGGGTGATGGGATTGGCCCTCCCAATTTCTATGTTTTATTTGTTTTTGGTTTCAAACCCTAATTCTAGAACGAGTGGTTATCAAAAAAATCACTTATTAAGAACACCTCAATTGAAGATAATGTTTATGTGGGGTGGGGTACATGTGGTTATTTTTCCCAAATTTAAAATGTAATTAATATAAGAAAAACTATCAGATGTATTGAATGAAGGCTACTATATCCATGTTGTTTATCATATTCAACCTTTGTCCCTTGAAGTATATATGTACATGATCTTGAATACTAATGATCTCTAATATCTTATCCAACTATTCACATCCATTCATTGAGTGAGAAAAAATTTAAGACATTAAAAACATGATTAATCCACGTGTAAAAATTCATATTGGAAGCATAATATTTTTAAAATAATCTATTTGACTATAAGAACATGAATACATAATGTGATATTTTAGGGATCATTTTATTATATAGAGCAAACAAATATATGCATTCATACAGTCGTCTATATAATTACATGATCACTAAGATATCATGTGATACTATCACATGAAAAATAATATACCTTCAAACATTTGATGCTTCGATAATTTACAACATCTATCATTTAAATATTTCAGTGATTTTCATTGACATTCCCCACCAAGTAGTTTCATTCTAATGAAGATGATCATGTAAAGCACCAACATGATATATGATAAAACGAGTCGATCTTGTGATCACAAGATCACTTATGTGTCACAAAATCTATCCAAGAGTTCATACATTTTTAAATGAATTATATATGTATATTTTCCATTGGTAAAATGAGAAATTTCATGTAACATCGTGAGATTAATCCTATATAATCAGAGGTAAGGGTCGATGGTGGGTATTATTCTTGAAATAATAGAGATATATTTTTTCTCATTGAAACATAGTAACTATGTTCCTTGATCATGTGAAGAATAATAGGAGACCACATGATATATTCGCATGATGTAGAATCCACTAACATGATCTATTCTTGTAAATGAGAACCCATTGAAAACACTCATCTTTTGATGTAATGCCAAATTGGATTACATTATCTATTTATTTGAAACCCTTATGCGAACATCATTAAGAATTCATGATACACATTACTAGGTTATGTGAATGATAAATAGAAAACCATGTGAACCTTATCTCTCTTTCTCAATAGAGGAAAGTGATTTCATGGTATAATAACTATAATTATCAAAAAATGTGTGTTACAAGAAGTTTTTTATATTCAAATATACTATGTTTATAGTGCATTCATTTCATTTTGAAATATGTGAATTCACATTAATATCATATAAAGGAGAAAAAATAATGTTAAATCAATGCATTCTATTTAACCAAAATATGAATAATGAAATACATTGAAAAATCCGAAGGAAAATAAAAATTGTATATTTTAAAATGTTTTTGATATATTTTGAAATTAAAAAAATGAATTGGGAACTAAAAAAATTATTGAGTGTTTTCATTGGTTATATGAAATATTCATGAATAATGAATTTTTTCATTCATTCATGAATAAGTTGGTAATTAAAAATTTCCAATGATCTTATGTGAATCTATTAAACACATTTAATTTTGGTTGGGACTTTATCATATACACTGAAGATTTTCTTCCATATCATTTTAATTAACATAGGAAGAATTAATCATATACTCTTGATCAGAAGAACATGATTAAGACTAATAGACCTGGTCACCATCTACATAGGCTCTTGAAGTGTACAAAAACTATTTTGTTGATCCAGTATGATTACAAAATAAGGCCAATAAAATGTTTATAGAATAATTCCATAGAAAAATATATTTATATCAAATCTAAAAAATTATGAACTTATGACTAAGGGGTATAAATAGTTATTGAAGAAGAATTAGGTTAATAGATATTTGTGGGGGGTATAACCAACCAAGGAAAAATAAATGGATTACTAGGGGTATAAACAAGATCAATTGGGGAATAAACTACTGTCCTTTATTACCAATATATTCTTTATCCATTATAATCATTGATAATAATAGATTTTATAGTACTGTTTGAGGGTATTAATAAACATAAAAAGGATTTGTTTATTATATAGAGAATTTAAAAAAAAACATTTATTTATTGTCTCTTATTATCTCTACATTTAAAAGGATATTATGTTATATCACTAAGTTGAATGAGAACCTTAATAAGTTTAAGATGTAATATTCAAGTGAAATAAATTGTTAAAAAGTAAACAACTTCTTCACCCTACCCCCCACAATCAGTGGTCAATCTAACCTTTGGTTATATAATTTGTATCAGATCAGTTTTCCACTAAGTATCCAAGTGATATATTATATAGTGAATAATTATTGAAATGAGTGAGATACCTCAACTAAATAAAATGGACGTTACTTTTGAGGATTCTAATTACTAATTTTCATAAAAAACATATAAAAATATAAATAAAATATCATCATGTAATAAAATATAAGAATAATATACTAAAGGAAGACAAAGAACTATCATAAGGAAGTCAAAGTGGTATATGTTCTTGTGATTATTTTGATTATGATTCTTTTAATAAAGTTAGTGATATATGTGATGATAATGAATTAGTTAATTATATTAATTTGAAATCAAATAACTTAAGAATAATGTTCCCAAATAAATTTTAAAACATATTTTTGGTGGTTTCTATGATCTTTAGGATGAAAAATTATAACCTTGAGAAGAGGATAATGCTATGTAAGAGGAGATGGATAAAAATATTACCATGATCAAAATTATCAAAAATATTTTGAAATAATTGGATGAAAAATATAATTTTTGCAATGAATGATATAATGAATCTGCTAAATAATTTCTAAGAAGTAATTGGGAGAATGAATACTTTGATATAGTTTCGTTATAATATCAACACACACTAGAAAATTACATAATGTTAATGAGGTTGTAAAATCTACTCAATTTTAGTGTAAAGAAAATAGGGTTTAGGACATTGAAAATTCATTACACGAATCCCAAAAATTTCATGAAGGAAAAATAAATAATATTAAGAATGATTTATAGTAAAAGAAAATATTAGTTTATGATGATAGGAACTTCCTCAAAGTGATTTGAAAAATTTTTAGGTGATATTGAGGAATAAAGAATCACTATAAGTTGAAAATTCAAATATTGATGGAAATAAGATGGCGCCACAACTGTTTTTTGTGATAATCTCGAATCTTGTAAGTCCATTAGATCATAGTAAAACAAAATGGAAAAATCCTCTTAAATTAAGGTATCCCATAACCTAGAATCTTTTTTATGTACGAATAATGTTTAAAATATAAGTTCATGTTCTAAAGCACGTTTTAAAAAAATTGATGTTTAAAAATACTAATAATCTGAAAACATCATGTGGGGATGAAAAAATATTTATAAATGGGTTTTACAAATAATGTTTCCAATGTGGTGGTGGTTTTATTAAAAATAGATTGATTCCCCATCTATGAAATTTGGAAATACAAATCTAGAATTAAATAGAATAATATCTCCAGGGTATTGTCATTGTTTTTGGGAAATTAAGAAAAAATAATTATAATGTTGTAATAGCATTAAAATTCATGAAAATATTATAATGCCCAAATTTATTGGAGAAAATAAAATTATAAGAGAAAAAACTCCATAAGAAAAGAAAAATCCACTGAAATTTAATGTGTCTAAAAATAATATATTTGAATGCTTTGAAAATTTTTGTAAGAATTATCATAGAAGTGATCAATATTATGATGATTTATTGTATGTATAAATAATTAAAAAAATATTTTGATAATTTTAATATAATACCATTATTAAAAAGGTATGTAGGTAATAAAAAAATGTTACATGTTACCATTGGGTATGAACAAATGAAGAACACAATTAAACAGAATGTTACCAAGAAGAAAAGTGATAGATCCTACCCCAAATAAAAGAGATAAAGAAATGTTTCAAAGAAATAACAACCCATATTAAAAATAGGGATCATTGTGAATAATTAAAGGAATAAAAATTATTTAGATAGAATACATATCAAGGTAAAAAATATTTGTATAGTGGTTTTTATTGATGTTGTCAAAAACATGGGCACAAAAAACAATTTATGGTATAACATGTCATTTTTAGGGAACATGAATGAATTAATGGGTTGTTATGGAGAATATTTTATAATAAAAATTGTTGTGACTAGAAATCCATCCAAGATTCCTATTCATAATAGATATGAATGTTCAGAATAAATTTTTGGAAAGTGTTATTATATGGGTCACACAGTAGAGATATTCATGGAAATTCTACCCTGAGATATTCACTATATTTTGAAAAGAAAGATTCTTCAATAAAAAATATAGTTAGTCATTTGAAAACTCTAAGAAGATAGATAATGGTAATAAATAGTTCCCAATTTTGGGTCTAGATCAATTAAAATTAGTAATCAAATTAGAGGAAGATAAAAAAATTAAACCTAATGTAATAAATACTGGCTACAAAAACTAATGAGGTTAGTATATTGTGTGAAAAGTGAAATAATTCAACAAATAAAACTAAAAAATTCTTCATATTCCTTCTTATAAATTTTTATGTGTTTAAAAATAAAATAAAATAACTTTAGGATTCATGTTCTCTGATGAATACATTGAAAAAGGTAATTTCACACAAAGAAGTAGTTCAAAGGAATAATGATAATGATCAAGAATATAAAAATAAAAAATAATGATGTGTCCAATAAATATTGACATACTGTTAGAGGGATAAAATAATTTCTTCGGAAAGTTGTATTTCTAACACTATATATTACTCTTGATGAACAAGAAGGTTCATAATTATTTCCATATGTGACTGTCTATGTGTGTGTGTTAGTGTGTTTTTTTAATAAAATCTATGGAATTAAAATAGAAGTATATATAACGCTTTATAGGTAGCATTAATGACATAATTATATTTAATTTGTATTAGATAGTGATTGTTGAACATTATAACAACATTTTAAATCTTGAAGATGGGTTATACTAATCAAAATCTCATCACAGATACTTAATTGTGTTTAGTTTAGGGTTCTTCTAAATTAATGAAAATATGAGACAAAGGGGGAGTTATTCTTGTGAACTTGAACATTTTTATGTGATTGTTAATGTCTGTGTAGGATCATGTATTTATCAACTTAAAATCCCTATCATGAGATTTTATAAATTTTTATCATTTTTTCACATGAATTTATGTTTATAGACAACATAGAAAACCATCGTTATATCATTATTAATTTCTTACCAGGGATAGCCCATGTAGAATTAATGTTGATTAAACAGAATTTCTTCTCTAAGTTGATTAGGTGATATCATTTTTCACTTATAAGTGATCCATAAATAATTATAAAAGGGAGGATAACATTTTCATTTTCAAAAAATGAGACGATAAGACCCCCATAATCATTCAAAAAAAGACAATGTGGATATCTTTTATCCCAAATGTTTAATTTTTTTGAATGAAGTTTCAATATGTGATTGGTGAGATAAAATTATGTGATGATCCTTGGAGATATAAGATAATTTATTATGTTTTAATAATGTTTTTAGACAACAAATAATTTAGTAAAGGTTTTTTTTCAAATTAGGTAAAACACATTTCTCTGAAAGTTTATAACATGTCTTTCAGAGAAGTATCTATGAATCTGTATAAAGAAATTATTTTTACAAATATTGTGATTTGATGCATTAGATAAATCTCAGATCATAGGACAATCAATATTTTGAGTTATATGTTGTTTAAAATTAATAACTATAAAATATGTTGAAATAAAACTAGTTTCTTGAAGAAAATTTATTTGAGGAATAAAATTTGTAATTTAGTAATGTTTTGAATATTTTAAATATAAAAAATTTACAAAGTAAGATAGACTATGATTTTCTGTTATTTTATGTCTCTAAATACATCAAAAAGAATTCATGATAAAATATCGTGTTTGTAAAAGGGGAGAGACATAAAATTTATGTTGTTTCCAAATTTTAATTTTATTCCCCAATAATTTTCTATTATACTAAGAATTTTAATCTTAAGGATAACTTATAAGGGAATGGTATGTTCTATCTTACTAATATGTTCTAATGGACAAAGAATTTCTAATAAATTGAGATGATACAACATACAGAGAAATTATACTAGACTGAGACATTCTAATAGAATGTGAATTTCTATGTCAATAATAATTTATAATGGATATATATGTTCAAAAAGTTTGAGAAGCTATAAACAGATGATAATTAAAAATTGAATGAGATGTTTTTAACTATATGGGAATCTATAATAGTATGAAATTTTCTAACATAAAATGAAGTTCTTCCAAGATGAAAATTTCTAATAGACTGAGAATTTATAAGGTACTGACTATTTTTAATGGGGTGAGAACTTCCAAGAGACAGAGAAGTTATAACAGATTGATAATTTCTAATGTACTGAGAATATCTAATGGACTAATAAGTTATAATGGTATGAGAAGTTCTAATGGACTCATAATTTCCATCATAATTAGATTCTATAATGTATTGAGTATTTCAGAAATTTTTTTCTCAACTATTTCTTAGAATTAGAGAATCTATTAAGGAGAATTAATGAATTTTATAGTAGACACCAAAAGAGATAAGAATGTGTTAAGTGGATAAAGATAACGTTTAAATGAATTTGAAATTCATGATTTTGGAAAATGGATTAGTAGGAAAAACATTTTAGATTACTATATTTACCATTTATGGAGTACCTATAATTAGTGGGGGAAAGTACATCATACAACTATATGGTTCACCCATGATAAAATCATATGTTACACTACATAATTGGTTTCATATGCATCTTTTCAAATCAATGTAGTTTTAAATGGAAGATGTTTATTTGAACGATGGATTTTGATCAAAATATTCGACCAGGGAAAGTTTATAGTATTATAAATTTCTTATAGGAATAATATAATTAGTATAATCCATGAGAATATATTTTAAAAGTGTAGTTTTTTAAATCTTATAGAATATAAGTTAGCATAAAGAGTGGATTGAGAAAGGGATAATCAAATTGGGTTTGTCCAAATGAGTTTATTGTTTTGAGGTAATCAGTCCGTAGCACATCAGATGGAGGATTCCGATAGATCTTTTATATAGAAAAATAATTGATTTTCATTTTATTTTGTGTCTCAAGTTATTGTAATAATTGTTTTCATAAATTTACATGAGTCATTATAATCATTCTTATAGGGAGATTGATGGTTTCTAATGGGAGTTAACTCAATTTATATTCACTTTATTAGTACAATAAATTTTCCCAGACCCACATAAGTTGCTACATAAAGGATGTATGTTCTCACATTTAGTCCAAACCTTGTAAATCATGTGTTTTATTATTACTATTCTATTTCTCTGTGCATTTCAGTTTAATAAAATTTTATAAGTAATACTATCTAATATGTTTTGTTAGTTATGTGTCCTAAAGATGAGAATTTTAGAAAGGAAATAACTTATTCAACCCCACTTTAAAAAATTTCTTCGATCCTTTGGAACATAATTTGATATCAAAGACAAGGTTCCCCTATTGAATCTTTATCATGAATATTTTCATTTTTTTCAACATTAATGGAAAAAATAATATTGATAGAAAATGTTATTATGGTTGGAAAACAATATGATTCCATATATCCTATATCTTGTTCTGTATATTGTTGTCGTTATTTAAAATGGGTTTCATCAAATTAATAAAGATTCCTAGATTCTTTTTATGAAAATTAAATCATTTATGTTGATGTAAAATCTATGAATTATTTATGTCTTTTTCATAAAAGTTTTTTATTATGGGGATATGTGTCAAAGCATCAATGTGTATGTCGGAAAAGATTGAAATTATTTTTTAAGAGAGAAAAAATGTGAAAGAAAAACAATCTAAAAATCTGGCATAGTGAGTTTGACGATATAAGAATTAGATATGATGAATATATTTATGAGTAATTGACTAGAAAAAATGAATTTTGATGCAACATTAGAGTTTTTTGAGATGTTTTGGAAGACTCTAACATGTGAATAAACTTAAGAAAAATATTCCAGAAATGTTTGATTCTAATATATATGCCCTATAAGATAAATATGATTTTAGTCTTGATAAACTCCTTAACATTATTTTTTCATATTAAATGAGAATATATATATTTATCAAAAGATATATAGATGAATTCATTGATTTTGCAGTAGTAATAAAGATTATAATTCATGTTGTTAAAGATATATATTCTTGTGATTCCAAAAATTTCGAGAATTATTAGTTAAATGATAAATTCATGACAATTATTTTAATGAATTATTGAATTGGAAGAAGAATGCATATGGGTAATCTTCCTATCAGATGTTTTTTGTGTGGTTTAGTCAATAACTTTATTATAAATATCGTTGATAAGATTGTTGGAGAATATAAAGATTATTCCGATGAAATCCATCGATGGAAGATGTCAAACTAAAGTTTTAACGAAGAAAAAACATCCAAAAAATAAAAGAATAATATTAATAGAAAAAAAGTTGCATGTTTAGTAAGAAAGTTGAATTAGACTCAACTGAAAACAACTCATTATTGGATTAATGTTCAAAAAAGTTCATAACATTCATTTACTAAGATTATAAAACCAATGATTCCACATATAGGGAAGAATAATAAGTGGCTGAATAATCTTACAAAGAATATTAGTTACGATTAGAACTTGTTTCATGTCTTGAGAGAAATATATATCTCAATAAATAAATTAAAATGATTAATAAATATATTTTAAATGTTATTAAATGTATAAAACACGTTTTCAGGCAAGAAGAACAATACATTCATCAGATCTGAAGTTTAGATCATTAAATTTTTTAGTAGGGAAAGGTGGAAAAATATATTAGTTGAAAGTTATCATATAAGGAAGTGGAATTTGAAAAGTATCAATGGAAAATTCATGGGAATTAAATTACTTTAATAATGGTGAATGAAAACTTATGGATTTATGTAGAAGTAAAAGTTTAGAATTATAAAGTTACTGAGAAAGCTCAAATCAATAATCAGGTTAAATCATTACCCACCAAAAATAATATTGCATTAGATTTTTCTATAATTTCATGTGAGAATAAAAGTTTTGGTAAATCATGGGATGATAAGGGATGTGATAAACCTGTCACATCTAAATAAATTAAAACCTTTATCAGAAGGAATGATTTTCCACATCAAATTATGTTAGAGAAGAAAGAAGTTATCAACCCCAAAAATTTTTATAAATAGAATGATCTTATTTCAATATAAAATTGAAATTTTATGGTTTTTTGTGGTTCTACATAATCTATGGTAACAAGGAAAAAAAATCATGGAATTCATTTTCACTTCCCAAAATAATATTTGAATAGATTTGATGTAATGGGGGAAGAATAAATACTAATTATCCTAAGACTCAGTATTTTCGAAAATGAAAAACACAAGATGATATAAAACATCCAATGGAAACAAAATTTAAATAACCTGAAGAAATATTTAGAAGATATGATCAGTCTAGTCATCAAGATGAAATATTTATAAAACTCTTTCTATTATACATTTATTTTATAATAAAATAAACAGAAAACATGAAAAAAGATATTTGAGGTGAGATATTTTTTTGTTGAGACATCTTTTAAAGAAAGTAAAAAAAGAAACTACAATGGATAATTGATATTGGTTGTTCAACACACATGATAGTTTATTTAAAAATATTAAATGATTTTTAATATCTAGACGGAGGATTTTTTACCTTTAAGAATTATCATTCCTTGATTATTGAAAGAATTTGAATGGATGAGATTGGAGAAAAAAGTTTGAAACCAAATTATTATTGGATAAAATATTACATTAATTATGTAAGTCAACATTGGGATGTTGGAAAATAATTTATTTTTATAAAATATTTATGTTTTATCTGAATTGTATAATATGTGAAACAATTATAAGAGGATAAAGAACTTTTGGAAATATTCTTTAAATAGAATAACATTACAACTCATGTTATATGAGTGTTGAAGATGAAAACAATTTGTGGAACTGGAGACGTGGTCATCATGGAAATAAAAATATGAAAAAAATTTATAATGTGTATGTTGTATGGAATTTCCTATAATTTAAAATAATAGAAGAATTTTTTATAACTTTTCAAAAACAAATAATGACTAATAAAAGTCAAAAAAATGTTTTGATTCAATCTATCATAGCTCTTGAAATTATTCATTCATATTTATGTTTGTGGATGACACATCAATAAAAAAGGAATATTTTTACTTTCTCCCCTTTATTGATGGTTTCACCCAAATGACCAAAGTTATGTTTATTAAGAATAATTTAAAGGTAGTAGAGATGTTCATAATTTTCAGAGGAGAAAATGTGAGAGAAATTAGTATTTACATGATAATATAGATAACTGATAATCAAAAATATTCACATGTAATTCATTTGAATCTTATTTGATAAAAAATTTCTTTAATAATTAGTACAATTCCTTATACACCCTTCAACAAACTGGAGTTACTTTAAATAAAAAATAGTTGATTACTGCAAATTGTAAGAAGCATGTTAGTAGAATATGAGATGTCAATGTTCAACTTGAGATAAGTTGTTTGTACTATAGTATATGTTAAGAAATTATGTTTCATAAGCATGGAATCCAACATTACATTCTTTGAAATTTTTTATAATAATAAACCTTTCATTGAAATAATTAATGTTTTTTGGAAGTCCATAATTTTTAAAAATCAAAAATCCATATCATTGAAAATTTCATGAGAAAGATAAAGAAGGAATTTTAATGGGTTAATAACCCAATATAGGAAGTTAAAAATTCTAGAACAAAAATTTAAAATAATTATTTTATTTATATAATGTGAATGCTATTTAAAATCGAAATTATTTAAAAATTTTATTGCAAAGTTAAGGAAAAAAACTGAGCATTTTCCATGAAAATAAATGCGACTCAAAATATAATTATCATGGTTTAAAAAAATCATGTGATTAGGAAAGTGAATCTAGAAGAGAAATTATTAGATTTTATACCTTGAAAAAACATGTTGACACTGAAAAAATTCATGGGATTCAAAAGGATCCAGTTTAGAAAATAAGAAGATAGGGATTTGAAAATTAGACATCACTCATTTCAGAAATTGATCTAGAATCAGTTTCAGAAGTATTGGGAGACAATGAATTGGTCGATGCGATGAATGAAGAACTAGATAGGGTTGACAAAGAAACATGGTAACTACTTCCATGACCAAAAAATAAAAATGGTATTGGAATGAAATGGGTGTATATGAACAAGATAAATGACCATGGATTTGTTTCATGAAAAAAAATACTTTTTTCAAAGGCTATCCATAGGTCGAAGGTGTGGATTTTTAAGAAACATATTCCCCTATTTTTGAATTCGAAACTATTATTATGTTTTTTAGCTATTTAAAATTGAAATTAAACATTTTATCATTTGGATGTAATGTAATATTTTTTAAACTAATAGATTAACAAAATATTTTACATTAAAAACCTTGTGGGTTTAGACATGATGAAGATGAATTAAATGTTTGTAAATTAAAGAAATTGGGGTATGGGTTGAATCAATACCCGCATAATGGGTATTAAAAACATCAAAATTGTTTGATAATGTTTAAATTTTTATAAAGGAAATGTTGATAGAAACTTATATGTGAAATAGTTTAACATCAGAACAATAATTTTATTGTTTATGTGGATTATATACTTTTTCTCGAGATGAATAAAATTTTGTAATGATTTTACAAATTAAATGATGAAGAATTTCGATATGTGAATTTTGTGAGATTCCCCATTCTTCCTTACGTTAAATGTTATAAAAATAGGAAAATGGAATTTCATATCTATTTAAATGTAGGATAGGGAATTATTAAATAATTTTCTTGGTTGATTAATCCAAAGAAGTTTCAAATCATATTTTATTTACCACAAAATTGATTAAAGATGAAAACAGAAAAGGTTTGGATTAGAAAGATTTTTAGAAACATGTAATACGTTTTCATTATATCATAGCCTCAAGACTTGATATTGTTTATTTTGTAACTTCTTTTATAATAATATTAGAGTGATAAAAAATAACCTCATATGATGGAATAAAATATAATTCTAAGATATGTTAAAGTAGATACATGACATGGGATTTTATACAAAAGCAGTTTTTAAATTCAATCTCATGGTAATAATAATGTTGATTGGGATAGAGATTACAATGATATAAAATCAAATTTAGTGGGAACATTTTACAATGGAGAATTTTGTGTGATTTTTCATAGTAATAAAAAAGTTTAGTAACATTGATCATATTGGAATCAGAATATATTGTTGCTATACAGGTGTGTATTCAATTTTTTTGATTATGGTTTGGTTGGAAATTTGAAAGTTGAAGTTTTCAAACCATTGAAAATAAATTGTGATTATAATAATATAATTTATCTTTCTGACAATATTTTCTAATATACATGATCAAAACATATTGATTTCATGTTTCACATTATGAAAGAAAAGTTTAGTAGTAGAGAGTTTGTGATGCCAAATGATTCAAAAATATCAAATTGTATATATTTTTCAAAAAGATATTTCCAAATAATGATATATCAAATTGGGGTTGCAACTTCATATTTATCTAGAACCTCTAGATTATTAAATATTATAAGGAATCCTCCCTTCATGCTTTATATTATGTTTAAAAATGGGGAGAATTTCTAAAAGAATGTCCTATAAGGGAAATGAATTAAATTTCATAGTAATATGAATTTTAATCTATGGTTATCATAAAATTGGGGATATAAATTGATTTTAGAATAAATTAAATAATTAAGAGAGAGTTTATCTAAACATGGATAAAAATTTCTTATCACTAAGGGGTGAAATTCCTTTAAAATAATTACATTATCATGAATTGTGGTTTCAGGACACTCCCTTTTAATAATGTCGGTGTTTTGGTGAAGGATTAAAATTAATTTAATAAAATATTATTTTCAAGAAAAAATATTACTTGAAAAAAAGTTAATTAAAAATTTCAAATGGGGAGATTAAAGATCCTTTTGAGGTTTTAAAATAATTTGTTCCCTTGTTTACCACTAACTTTTGTGTACAAGAATGATTTTGTAAATGAGGTGAAAGATATGTTTTTCAATGTTTATAATTTGTTTTTCTAAGACATAGAAATTAATATGAATAAACAATGTGTACCTATATTTTTGGTGATTAGACTCACTATATCATACATAGGTCATTAGAAAAAGTAGTTGTTGAGTCATATATTTTTTAAAGTAAAAAACGATGAAGTTGTTGACATAAAACTTTTTTGTTGAGGAAGACTTGTTTGATGAATATAAATTCTTATGCTAGAATATTTGGAAGGTAGGAAAGATACAAAATTTCTAAAGTCAACCGAATTTTTTTTTATAATTTTATGTCCCTTAAAATCATGTATATGTCATGATATGATAAGATGTTTGTGATGGTACGATATGAAGGAATTTCAAGGGTTTCAAAAATATGACGTTCTTTACCTTAGAGGTTTTATCAGACTAAAAAGTTCCAATATACTAAAAAGTTCTAATGGAATAATAATTTATAACTGATGGAGTATTTTTAATGGACTGAGAAGTTATAATGTACTTATATGTTCTAACAAACTATGAATTTATAGTGTATTGAGAAGTTCTACTGTAATGAATAGTTATAATGGATATAGAATTTATAACAGGATGACAAGTTATAACCCATTGATTTGTACTAACTGACTGAGATTTGATAATTTATATATATGTTCTAAGGAACTAAAAAGTTATAGTGTACTAAGAAGTTATAATGGATTGAGATGTCCTAACAGACTACGATGTTCCAATGGAATAAAAATTTCTGACTGACTAAGATTTTCTAATGGACTAGGAAGTTCAAATGGACTAAGAATTTATAACGGAAAAATATTATATGATGCACTAATATTCTCTAACAGATAGAGATGTTCTAAAGCAATTAGAAGTTATATCCAACTCAAAAGACCCATTGTATTGAGAAGTTCTAATGAAATGAGTTTTCTAGTCTATAGTTTCAAATCTATTATTGATAATTCTAAAATATGTTCGGGATAATTCAACAAGTATTTAGAAGACATCAGGATAGTAGATAAGGTTTAACAAATTCAAATATGAAGTTTAAATGGATGTGAAATTTGGGATTTGTGGAATCTTAGTGAGCTAGAAAAACATTTCAGTGTTCCGCAATTACTATTTTTGGATAACCTATAAATAGTGGTGGAATGTACAACATACTACTACTTGGTTCACCACTTATAAAAGGAGTTTTAACTCTACAAAATTGGTGTTAGAAGTGAGTTCTCCAACCGAAGTTGTTTTCAGATGAAGAAGTGTTTCTTAACAAAGGGTCATGATTAGATGATCGAACTGAGGAATGATTATATTACCCGAGGGAGTTTATCAGACAATTGGAATCCATTGGATTAATGAGAAGAAGATTTCAAAAAGAATGTTTGTTAATCACACATCACATAAGTTTGTATCAAGTTAAAATTTTGGAAATATGAACTCGACATAGTCTATTATAGTGAGTTTATCAGACTTAGGTAGTCAGACCTAAACATATCATACTAATGATCCGAACAGTTCATTTGGGATGAAAATTAATTGATTTTAATTTTACATTTGTCTCAAATTGTAGTTAATTTTTTAATCATACCAGTGTCTTTATAATCATTCCTATAAGGAGATTGAAAGTTTCTAACAAAATTTGACACACTTTTTATTCACTTCTTCCTTATAGGGAATTTCTAGACTCGTGTGAGTGGCTATGGACAAGATATTGGTCTTCTTATTGAGGCATAACTTTGTAAATACTATGTTCCATGATTACTTTTATACTTATTCATTGATTTGATTTTACTAATATTTTATAATAATCTCTAAAAAAATTCAGGGGTTATGTTTCCTAAAGTTGAGATTTGTAAGAAGAAAAAAACATATTCAACTCCACATCTCTATTTTTCATAGATCCTTTGGAATTTTAGAGACTTGTTTAGGATTCATCAAATAGAGTTCAATGTCACTATTGAGTAATTCTCCTTGTGATGATTCTTTTAGAGTTTTTATGGATTTAGAAAATGGAATTAGATTCCATGCTTGATAAATTATCCTTGTAATGATGCATAGATATATTTTATATACACACATTATTTAATTGTATGTCACTATTGAACAATTATCCTTGAAAATATGATGATTGTTGATCTTCATTTAATTTCGAAACACATTTTTAAATGGAAATAGAAGAATTAGAAACATTTTATTACAAGTGGACATTTTTTATTTGGGTGAATAGAAATTGAAGAAGAGTATGTAATATTCATTCGAATTATTAAATAAATATTTTTATATAAATATAATGAAAATATTCATTTCCATATGGATTTGAATATAGAAGAACATTATCTAGTCCAGATTAAGAATTCATATATTTATTCATGATGAATTATATTTTAATAGGCATTGAGTTAGTGGAAATTCTATCATTGGTAATTTTTCTAGGTATTTATTTGGTAGGCCTTTATCAAAAAATTGGAATGTCATTGACATTATAACCAGGCCACAATGACTATGATCTTGTGGGAGAAATGCTCTACCACATACCGGAACCATCCTGACTGGCTAGCCATGGCATCATGGGCGATGGTGAGCACCTATAGGGGGAGTTCATGGGAACATAAACTGACTAAATGGCCTAAATCCCTTCAATTTTTTTTAATTTTTTATCAAACCACTATTAAGGGTTGAAGGGGATCCCTTTCATGGACCATAGGCTTTCTTGACATTACATGACCTTAAGGTATTAGAGGAATCAACCCAGACTAATATGACTTGCAACCACCCCTCCCCAGCATCAGTATCATGATTAGAACTCCACCTTCGCATGGATGTTAATCTATATGTTATGTTTATATATTCACATGACCAGTACTGATGGTATCATGGGAACATAGCACATTCATGATGCATGGGTGGTGTGAAAGGGGGTGAGAGAGTCAGGACGCCCCATTTTTGTGTGTTAAGTATTCTTTGTGTCAAACCCCACTACATGATCAAGCAGTTAATGGAACTAAAAACCTTATAAACAATGACTCAATCAAATATAAATTCAACGTGTGACATCATACTTGGGGGAACAATTCCAATGCTTAAAAAGTTACGCATACAAGAACAATTGTCTGATATTTTTATATGGGTCATCGTATCTATGTTATTGATCATCTTTAACCTTAGACCATTGAAGGTTTTCATTCTGCAATCTTAACAACCGATGATCAATAATATTTTCTCCATTATTCAACATCCATTCTTCTTGAAATAAAAAAAATATGAATAAATTCTTAGTTGATTTCCTGAATAAATTCATATAAATTTGCCTTTCGTTCATTCTATTATTTTAATAATGAATTAAATAGTAATAACATGAATCCATCATTTGATGTTCGATGAATTAAATGATCATATTGTGAAAATAAACTGGGGAATGAAAAAAATAATTACTTGCATCACATGACAATTGAGCAATCACAAGATCCCATCGTGTGAATAAGAACATATCTTCTTTTTATTTATTTTTACATCATTTATAATTCCTATCACATGAAGATTTTAATAAATTTCCATAGGCATTCCACTGAGGTGATGTATCGAGATAAATTTAATCATCAAATTAACTGAGTTGATGCATGATCAAGTTAAACTATCATGCAATCCCATTATCACCTCAATTTCGCATGATGAGGATGAGATTTTTGGAAATTAAAAATGAATGAGATACTAATATATCTGATTGTATAAATGAGATTTTACCCACCATAAAATCAATGGAAAAGTGATGATATGTTTCTTATATAATCAACAACAATGGTTGAGGGTCAATATCTATTAATACTCCAAATAAGGGACTCATTTGTACTTGAAATATAGCATACATGTTCATTGATTTCATGATGAATAGAAGGATTTTTCATGATATATTCAAATAAAAGAGAAGTTGCATGTGTAATATATTCACATGAAAAACAATTTTCAAACAAACCCTATATTATGAAGAAATACTGAAGAGGTTAACATGATATATTCACATGAATCCCTTGTGTGAAGAACCTTTAGAATCCATTTCATCCTTACTAGGTTACACGATGGAGGGGAAGTCAATTGAAGAACCTTGAGAATCCATTTCTTCCATAACAATCATTCATGATGGATGAAAGTGGTATCATGACACACTTATTATAATTCTCACAAAATATGTGTTAAGTGAAGTATTTGGGATTCACATATATTGTATATTATGTTCATGAATTTTAATGTGCAATACATACATCCACATTGATACACTTTGAAGGAGTTAAAACATAGCATGCAATTCATGCATTCTATAAACCTTATAAGTCAACATGGAAATAATTTGATATCTCATAAGAAAAATAAAAGGATAATATTAAAGGTTTCTTGAGATATCTTTATCCTAAAAGATTCATTTTATAATGAACATAAAATATTTATAATTATCATTGGGTATGTCAAATGTTAATGCATGATTCATAATTTCATTCATGCATGATTTTTTTTGATAATTAATTGAGACAATAAATTATGTATTTTGAAATCCTATTATTTAAAACAATATTATTGAATATCTTGTATTAATCTCTTTAAAATGTTGAGTAGATATCAGGACATAATTAGACATAAGGAATAATTCGTGCCTGATCATTTTGATTACCTGAGGAAGACATGATCATCAACTAAGGATCAGAAGAATTTAAGCCAGAATAGAAGACTTGATCACTAGCTACGGAGGATCCTGAAGTGTACAAAATATATCTTATTAATATAGATAGTCTATGTAGGAGTATCATCATCCATTTTAAAGGAGGAAATAAGGGGAATAATATCATTATATTAAAGGATCATAGTCCACAAGAAGGAGGTTCATATGACTACGGGGGTATAACTAGATAGTTAAAGGCCTTAAGGAAGGGATATGATGTTTGGGGGTATAACCCACCAAGGAAAATGAGATGGATTGTAGGGAGGTATAACAAGGATCAATTTTAGGATAAAAAACTATGACTTATAACTATTTTTTATACATTTTAATCATTAAAAATATTATATTACGGAATCTATGTTGGGGGGAATGAACAACATGGGAAAGGAGTAGGTCTTTATATTAAACCTTGTATATACCATGTGATATGATCTATATTTTTATTTCTATAGATGATGTGGCACTATAAGATATCACAATGTCAATTGAGAACTATATAATGTTCAAGAGTTTGAGTTCATATGTAGTAATTTGTAAAAATTAAATCAATGATTTTACCCCCACTAAGAGGTCAATACAACCTGGGGTTCAATACAGGGAAATTGGATTTCAAAGAATTAAATAATTCTTCCAACATTAATGTTTCAAAAATATATCCGTCAGAATATAAAAATATATTTAAATATTGGGTTTAGGTTTATTAAACATGACTTCAGTTTCCAAGATCTGTGGTTATTTTATTATAATGATACAAAATACATAGATGACGATGGATAAGATTGAGTAGTTTAGAATTCTAAAGATAAAAACTAGATAAATAAACATTATTTATATCATTTTAATTCATGAAATAATATTTCCTTCCATGGTAATCCATTCTTCATACATAAAAATATTCTCATTTTAGAGGGGAAATGGAAAAGAATATAAAGGGGAAGGCTTAGACACTCAGTAAGGGGGTAACATACAATGGAACTTATTTTAAAACAAATATTATGGAATGAAAAAAAAATTAATTTATTCCATTAAAAATTAAATATTAAGAATAAATAAATACATGGTCAATATAACAGTGAATAAACGCATGGATGATGATGATTGAACAAATATTTAAAGTATTTTATAATGTTGGACATCTTAAACATAAAATCATGGACTTCTTCCACGAAATCATACAGAAAAATCTAGGTTAATCCTATTACCCCATCTTAGTTGTCTCGTGAATCCTTCCAATTAGTTAAGGGGGTATTTTATTATGACCACCACCATTCATATAAAACTCCAATGTAATCCATCACAAATAAAATAATTTCATGGAATAACATTTGTTGAATAAAATACATTGCATAAATTCTCAATGAGGTTTATAACATGACTAATCAATACATAATAAAGGATTATATGATATTAGAATTTTTCTAAATAAAAAATAATTGATAAATATATGTTATTTAAATCTATTACTATATATAAGGAATTACTACATATTTCAAAAATTTAAAATAAACATCCTTAAAAATTGAAGGATATAATATTTAAGTTATTTCGGATTCACAAGGTATAAAGTGATCTTGTTGTGTTGGTATCCAAATACATGAATTAAAAATTTTAGTGGACTAATTAAATTATATATAATTCCTTTATAATGTTTAGTAAATAGACTATAAGTTATCCTAGTATATCCCCCAAGAGTGTCAAACTAGGTAGACGGTAACTTCCCATTCACCGTGTACAAGAATGATGAGAGTGATATACCCAATAAAATATTTTTGGCATTATATCCCCTATATTAATATATTTCAAAACAATTTGGACATTTTTATATCCACGCATGGATTTTTTGGCTTGGGAAAACAATACAAAATTTACGTACCAATATTTTGGATGGTTTTTTTGGTGATGGGAATGATTAGAAATTATAAGAGCTTAGGTAATGACTATATCATGAGTGAATTAATAAAGTATCAATTAAAATATATCAAATAAAAGATAATACCATGGATATAAAATAATTTTTAAATGAAATAGAGATGAATTATTACATATTATTGAACTTGATAATGAAATATGATGATATAGGACTTTTCCTTTAGAGGATACTCCTTAGAGCTTAATATGTGCACCATAAAATCCAAGGAACTGAGTGAGATAAATTTAGAGGGGTAAAGGGAGAGAAGTTTCATGAATAATGAATTTGTAATTCATAGTTATGGAAGAAGGGGTGGTTATTTATACTAGAGGAAGGATTGTTCAAAGGGGTAAAATAAGGATTTCTTTATTAATAAGGCCAACCACTTTTGGGAGACATTAATTCCAAAAAACTGGTTTATAATTAAACATTAAAATTATTTTAAATGTAGTGAAATACATTAAATTAATATTTTATTTTTTTTAATCTTTTACCATTTAACATTAACATGCTGCATTGTTTATTATTTTTTGTGGTAACTCACAATTTTAATGGGTAACTGATTTCCATGAATAAAAGTGAAGTTATCCCTATTACCTAATTTATACCATATGGTTCCAAATATGAAATATATTTTATCTAATTAAATTTATAGAAGGGGTAAAAATTAATTCTGAAATGATAAAGGTATAACATGTAAAAATTATTATTTTTCCTTTAGAAGAGTTAAAATATAAGTTCCAAACTGATAAAGATAAGTTTCAAAATGTAAAACAATAATATGAATGAATTATATTAATGCTAAAATAATTGTTTACCAAGATGTGGGATTAAAAAATTTATCCGGGTCATAATTTGATTACATCATAAAATTTAAGGTTCTCACATAAATGAAATTTTCACTTTTTACCCTAAAAATCACTATTTTTTATAAAATAAAAAATATAGAATAAGATAATTTTGATGTTTTGAGTTGAGAAATTATGTTTATTTTATCAAAATAAGTATATAAATTTGATAATTTTAGTTCCTAATTAAAAATAATATTTATTGAAATTTAGCTATTTTTATGATATAATAAACATTCAAACATCCATAAAATATACAAAGCATTTAATTACATTAAATAATCATTTAGATAGTGTATTCTGATATTATATCATGAAATGAAATTTTATTTAAAACATGTAAATTTATCATAATTAATTATTCTAATGGACGTTATATATATTTATACAAAAAAAATTTGGTTTCATAAATCAATCCTAATAGTAAAATTATTTTTCATACATAAATAATAATAATACACAAATACCTTATCAATATAGATTAATATCTATTAATGGCCACATTTACCAATGATCTTAATGGGGAAAGACCATTTCACTATATGAATACAATAACACTCTCATACATAATTACTCGCTTCTATTTTATCAGGGTTCATTATGATTTAAAATTTGAATAATACATTACTTGCTTTTTATTTCTCTATCACAATTTTTTTGGGTATATTATTCAATAGGGTCAATCTGCTCAAAATTTCTTATATTTTACATTATTTATCTCTATATTTTCCAATTTTAATATTTTTTTTTATTATGTATTATAAATATCTAAATATAGAGAATTTAAATAAATAAATAAAATAATTTCATTTTCTAGTATAGGTTCTATATTATAATAATTTATAATGAATCACATAACAACAAGTTCTGAAGAAATAAATTAATGGGTCATTAAACTATTCCACCATACAAAATTTTACACCAGAAATTTAATTTCTTACATTATGGTGAAAAAATGGTACTTCCACAACATTACTTATTCAGGTTCCCATGTATCCCCTATAAACTTTTCATTTACTCATAACACATTCATGGTATGGGTAGTATTTTTCCTTAACACATTCTTTTTTTGTCAAGAATATCAAAAGGCACCTCATTATATGAAAAAACATGATTGATCATTATCCCATTTTTAATTTGTATAATATTTGGTCCAAGAATGTACATCCTCATCATCAAGACATAAAATATTCCATTAGATTTTGAGATGTTGGGTGGAAAATCTAAATGATAATCCACAACTCCAATTCACTATATGATCTCAAATAACCTAAAGGGCCTTAGAATTAACTTTTCATTCGTCTTAAAAATTATAACCCCACTACACTATGATACATTCAAGAAGTCATGATCCTTAAATTGGATTTCCAATTCCTACATATGGCTATAAACATATATTTTCTCTCTATAATGATTTGTATTTAATTTATTTTCAAGAGATCTCTCATTTTCATTTGTCACCAAAATAAGTTCTAGACCAACAACATTCATCTCTCCAACTCCATCCTAACTAGTTAGAGCAAAAAATATTTTCCAATAAAAGGCCTCATATAGTTCCATATATATAACTAAATATAAGATATTATTAAATGAAAATTCCACCAAAGATAATTATTTTTCCCACATTAACTAGAAGTCATGAGAAGCTGACCTCATTATGTCCTCAATGGTTTGGATAGTCCTTTTAGACTATCCATTTTACTTAAGATAATATGTGGCGTTCAAATATATCTCAGTGTTCAATAAATTTTAGAGGAATCTTCTAATATTTGGATATGATTAAAGTATAACGATAATAGATAATTGAAATTGTTGTACCCAAAAATATGTCAACATTATTGATATAAATCCAAGTAAGGAATTTGCAGGGCAGATCATCCCTTATTTATAAGAATTGATAATACATTATTAGATAATAAAAAACCATATGAAATCATTTCTATTTTATTTTTTAGGTACCACAATGAAAAATTACTTTTTAATATCCTTCCAATTTCACATTAGTATGGGGATAAGTTTCATGACACAATTGAAATGTTTCCACTCAACCTTTACCTATTATAATACCATGAATCTAGACACATACTATGAAATTTCACTATATATATTTTCCCACAAGTAGTAATAGTTTATATCTCTATGCCTCTTAGATATATGACAATTTATAGGGATATTTGATCTATGAGTTTCGTTTATTAATTCCCTTATCAACTTATGTAGTAATGGTACACAAAATATCTTCCCAAAAATCATCACTCAATCCCCAAAGATAAAACCTATCAATTTCCAATATTTTATATCTTTTATTTTATTATGTATATATTTATAATATTACCAATACTTATTTAACCTTTATAGTAAATATGGTTTGGAAATTACATAGAAAATGTATTATTTTTTCCACTATCTAAATACTCCCACATCCTATTTTATAAATTCCATGAATATCGTGTCCCTATCCATCACAATCTTGGATAAAAATCCATTATCCATTCTACTCAATGAATATTCCACATTATTTCCTTACCATGGTGGTTAATTATTCAGAAATAATAGTCTTTGAGAAAAATTGAGATCAATCTATATGATGTATTAGGATGCTTGATGTAGATAAAATAAATCATAAATGCTAGTTAGTGGATATGAATTTTTAATAGTGGTGGAATTGATTTCTTTATATTAATTCATAATCTCATAGTTTTATTATTCTCCATCAAAAAAAATATAGGTTCTCCCCAAGGAGAAACACATAGGTGTATAAATCCATTTCCACTCGACTATTATAGTTATTTATTAAGTTACACTGATTCCAAATGATACATCATGCACTGTGCCTTACATGTGGGGGTTTAATCAGGGATAAGATCAATATATAATTAAAATTCATCATCAAGATGGTGTCCTGGTAATTCCACTGAGAATACATCAATATATTCCCTCACAATAGATGCATCCCTTATTATTATCCAATCCTTCTCATTTATTTATTCATAACTAATAATTTTTCTAATATGAGCCACAAGAGGAGGTTTGAAAAAATAATATAGAGATAAATTCTATTAGCATAATATAAGGGATTTTATACCATCCACAAGGGTTGTAATTTTATTTTACCAAAAATTAATTGTTTCATTATACTTACAAATACAATTAATCCCAAGGATTATATGAATTCCTATTATAGGTATAATTAATAAATATAAAAATATTGTATGTCCATGCATTGAAATAGGTATTTACATTATTATTTTTGTTTCCCTAATATTTCCACTAGGTGTTGATATTTATAACTCCCCTATTATGGTGCTATAGAAATATCTATATTTCCTAGAAGACATGGAATATAAAAAAGAGTGTGGTGATCTAGAACTAGCCTCATTGACCTTATATAGAGGGAAATATATTAATTAATTTTAGGAGTTTACATGGTGGTTCATTTCATAATGTTTCATTTCTCTATAATGGCTTATATTAAATTACTCCATAAACAACACTATGATTTTCATTTTATCTAATAAAGAAATATTTATAGAATATCCAAAAGGTTTCTCCCTTGGTAACTTTTTATAACATCTTTATTATAAATATAGTTCTTATATTTTCTATTAAATATCCTATAATACAATATTTAATAACCCAGAATCTATTTTCTCAAAGATGGTTTTTGTTTAATTAAAGAGGTAGATAATACATAGATCATTATCCACAAGTTGGATCACTTTAGTAGTCTTAAGAAAATAAACAAAATATTATAAATTAAAAAAATCATCTAAATTCATGAAAAAATATTATACTTCTAGAAAATAAATTTTTTATATGAAGTATTCTTCCTAGTTACATGAGAAAAATAAAAAAAATATAAAGTGGTGATTATAGACCCTCTGTAAGGGGGTGTAATCTAGTAGAAGCTATTTTAAAATAGACGTTATAACATGAATAAACAAATTGATTTATTCTTTAAAACTTTAAAAATGATCATCAATAAATCTACAGACATCATAATAATTTTTAAATACTTAGATGAAAATAATTTAACATATAGTGAAGTCAATTTATAGTGTCATCCATCTTAAAAATATTTTCATCATCTTAATCAAAGACATCTAACATAAAACGTATGGATTCTCCTATTACAGTATCTTATTTATCTCATGGTACATACTAGTGCCATGATAGGATATATTATTTTGGGGCACACTCTTCACATAATAGACTTATACAATACAACCCAAATAGAATAACTCTATGGTATAAGTTTTATTGAATTAACAACGTGGCATAAATGCACGGTGATGTTTATCTTACATGATTATTCCATATAGAACAATGAATTAAATAGTATGAAAATATTTTTCCCTAATCCATTAATAAATAAATATATATAGGTGATATACCATATAATATATAAGAAATAACAATATATATCACCATTCTCTAATAAAAAACAATAATAAATAAAGGATATTAGATTTTATTTTTTGGGAGTTTAAAAGTACCAATGTAATTCGGTTGTCTATATATCTAAATACATGAATTTGAAAATGCAGGAGACCAATAAAAAGACAGATAAATAATTTATATTGATTTATAAATACTATATAGATCATCCATTAATATCTCCCAGGAGTGGAAAACTGGGTGCATAGTAATGGACCATTCATTTTGAATAAGAATGATGACTAGGATATACCTGACCCAATATTTATAGGGCTATAAATCTTAGATGCCTCTTTTCCAAAACCATGTTCACTTTTTGTTATCTATACATGGATTTTGTTTCTTGGTAAAACCATAAAAACTTTAAATTCCCAAATTTAGGATGGTTTTATGAATACGAGATCGTTTTAGCATAATGGTTACTTAGGTGAAGCATATAAGGGAGGGAAAAATTATTTTTAAAAATATATGAATTTACAGATAATACCATGAAAATGAAATAACAGTTGCATTTCATAAATAAATTATAAATTAATTATAAAAAATTATTGTCCAAAAAAATAGTGGGTTGGAGGACCCTAACCTTGAGATGAAGATCCTTAAATCTTGATAGGGGAACCTTAAAATCCAAAGAAATATGTGGGATGGTTTTAGAGAGAGATAAGGAGAGTAATTTTGTTCCCACTTTATTTTTTGAGATATTCAGGGAGTAAGGGTGGATATTTATACTTGAGGAGCGTAGGTTTAATGGGAAAAAATAATTATTCTTTATTATTTTGGCCATAAACTTTTTGGGTGGTATTAATTCCAAAAACAATTTTTAATATATTGTATTTTAAAGGTTTTTTAAGTTCATAAAATAAATCAAATATCCATTTAGTTTTTTAATTTTAAGGTATTTTATTATTTTACCATTTAAGTTAATCTTGTAGCATTTTTTATCCTTTACCTTGATGACTCGCTTTTAACCCGAGTATCATATTTTTATGGTAAACAATGAAGATTACCCAATTTACTAATTTGTAACTTTTGGTTCCAAATAAAAAATATAATTTATACTATTTATGTCCTAAATTTTATAAAAAATAATTCGAAAATAATAATTGAATAACATTAAAAAATGGTTTTTCCATTTTTGAATATATAAAAGGTATGTTCTGAAATATTAAACATAGGTTTATAAATGTAACATAATTTTATAAATGAATTATATAAAAAAATAAACTATATTATTGAACAATCATAAGAATAAATAAATTTAGTTTCATAATCATATCATGATTATGTCATAAAAGTTATTTCATTTTCATAAATGGTGTTTTCACTTTTTTCCCAAAGAAACAACATTTTTGGTAAATTATCAAAAATTAAACCAAAGGTAATTTTTATGTGCAGATTCAAAAATGATTTTTATTTTTTATAAATAATAATCTTAATTTTATCATTTTAACATCTATATAAAATTTATTATTTATTATAAAATTAATATTTTTATAATAAAATTAACACTGTAACCCCTATAAAAATTACTTAGGATTTTGTCAAACTATATAATCATTTAAAAAGTGTTTTTGAATCTTCTATCACAAAAATCACTTTTATTAAAAAAAAATCATAATATATATTTTTAATTTCATTTATATGTATTTACCTGAAAATAATGTTTTGGTTTCAAAAAACAATCCTAAAAATCACTTTACTAGACCTACATAACTAAAAATATTAATGATCAATTGTATCATTAATTGACGATAATAGTGTAAAATGGCCCTATTGACCAATTTTCTTAATTTGGAATGACCATATCACCACCAAAATAAACCATTTTTCTTATACTTCATTATTCTGTTTGATTTTGTTAAGGTTCAATATCATTTCCAAAATGAATATTCCATTACTAACTGTCTATTTCTCTATTATGATATTGTTTGTGGGTAAGATAATTATAAGAGATTCATGTTATCCAAATTTTTAAATTTTTCCTTTTATATATAATATATTTATTTCCCATTGTAATATTTGATATTTTATTGGGTATTTCTATAGTATAAATATAATATTACTAAATAATGAAATAATGTGAATCTTTTTTCTAATATGATATTTCTATTATACTACATTAATAAGAGATAAAAAATAATATATTTAGTAGAAATAAATTTACACTTTGAAAAACACAGCATGTTGAGATATCACTCCATAGAAGTTGACATAGCCTGGTCATAAAGAGTCCTAAAAATCTTATAGCCTTCTCAAAATCACACAAAATGTCATATATTCCTCACATTAATAGATTTATATGTACTATCAAAGATTTCATTTCATGTTTTAACTTTCAATACAAATTAAAAGACATGATTTAAAAAATATTTATCTCATCTCAAAATATACATGGACACAGAATTAGAAGAATTCTCATGGTCGCAACACCACTATCACAGTTTCAAATACATCACAAAATTTCAAAACAATGCATGAATCCCAAAAAAATTATGTAGAATCCCCAAACATATTATCCTAGAGCTGGTGGTTACATTATTATTTTACAAATAGATATAAGATAACAAATCTTTCTAGATCAAATAGTTTTTTACTTTTGGAAATCTAGATACATGTTTTTCTCTCAAATTTAATTTAAAGAATAAAAATATGACATAATATTTTATTTAAGAACAATATTATTCCTTATAGAATATACATTCATATCAATAATAGTAAATATCATGGAATCTATGGTATGGAAACGTATGAATGGGGAGATTTCAGATTCTTTGTAAGAGAATGTGTGTAGTGGAAGATATCATTCAATAAATAAGGAATGTGTACTATGGAAGTAGTAAATAATCATCAAATAATCCCATATAAATAGTCACTTGAGCTGAAAATATAATCGTAGATATCATAACTATTTAAATAATCCCATGGACCTCAATAACTAATTTCATAACGATGAAATGAATAATGTAGGGAATCTGAAGATCACCATCAAGGACTCATGCAAAGACATATTATATAATTAGCTAAGACATTGGTTAAATAACAAACTTGTTTTTTATCACGAAACATACCAATTAGCTTATTCCATCAAGTCCTTATTTTGATTCTCATAAATCACGTTTCTTATGTAATTAATGAAATTTATGTTTCCTTTTAGTAAAATGATTTTATGAAAACAAACTACGAAAAAACATATTCCTTGACGTGAATGTATCATCCTACCATATAAATAAGATAAAATGAATTTGAAGGCCATGTAACCATATATAAGTGATTTCACATTGATGTTTAAGTGACCACATTAAAAAAAGTAATTTTGTGTCAAATCATAAAATTTCACTCAGTCTTGAACTAAAAACATATCATGTTAAAGTGATTTCAAGAAGGATGCAATCTACCTCATGATTACTTGTAGTGGTCATGTAGATGGATAGTGATTTTTGTTAATGTATTAAACATACCACATGAAGAGATGATCTGACCGTATGTGGAAATAAAATGATCTCATTTAAGTGATAGTTTCATGTGACCATGTCAAGTGACTTCTAGGTAAATTTAATACAAGATCAATTGACTGCAATATCAAGTAACCATAAGGTTAAGTGACCACAAGTGATAGTGAACGTGATTTTGTGAATTCAATGTGACCATGTCTCACATAATAATTTTGGGATATTGAAAACGACAATTACTATATTTAAAAGAATTTACTAAAGATCCATGTTATTTAAGGATGAAATATCAAAATAGTGAGTGAGATAATTAATTTATAAATATATTCCAATGTATAATTAGATATGGTTATCTATGTAAGAAAAAGATTCAATCATGGGAATAATATATAGTAATTATTATTAAATACTGATTGGATGGACTACTTCATTGTGTGCTTCCATAACACTTTTTATTTAACCTCTCAGTCAAATATCCATTTGATGTATGTTAAAATATATTTTTCAAGATAACTGGTCAACAAAATATGATTAGATTTAGATTCTTTAAAGTCCTTCTCATCATATATTTTCTATTTCTATTTTAATCATTCTTTTGATATTCATTTGCATTAATATGCATATTTATAAGTATATGATCCTACAATATATTGGATATTACTAGACATTATTTGTTTTTTTTTGAACCTTAAATCCCATGAATAAATATGGAAGAGTATGAGTATATCTAGGACTACATTTTTTATTGTAATAACTATTAAATTTTACCCATGTTTTGGTTCTGTTTATTATTTAAGAAGCATTCTTGGAATTATTTGAATGTCATGTTGAGAGGACTAAGCCTTAGATTGAGACTAAAACTCTTGTCTTTATTTCCATTTTGTGTTAATTTTTTCTTTCTTAAATTGTTTATAAAAAATAGCTTATTCTTTCAAAAATTCTCTTTTTATAATACATACTCAGATATTTACCCTTAATTATTGATTTTTTTATTGAGTTTGATGTGATTATATTTGTTTTAAATGTTAAGGTGTATAATTATTTTGAATATCAATGTGATAAAGACATACAAAACTATTTCGAATATATAAATGTATATATTTATAGTTTTTTTAAACCAATAAGTTCTTATAAACTTGGAAAATTAGTTAAAAATTGTTTTAAAATTGGATTTTTGGAATCTCAATTTAGTACCCCCCCCCACTCTTGAGTTGTCCACTCTAGAAAATTTTTGGAATCAAAGCTTTTATTTTTTCCAACCCATTTCTTACAATTGTCCCTAAATAAATTTTTAGTAAGGTATTTTAATTTTTTTTGTTCTTTAATTTTCTACTATGGATGTTAAGTCTAGAGGTTATTCTAAAAACCCATTTTTATTTTATTTTTCAAAGTTATGATTATCGGGAAAAAAATTAATGAAAATTACTCTTGATACCATGGGTTTTCAAGTTTGGGGATTTGTTAATGATCGATGTGAAAAACCTAAAACTACTCAAAATTATGGGATTATATAACTAATTCTAGTTATGATTCAAATTCCAAATCAATGAATTATTTATTTTTTACTTGAATAGAGTATGAATTTAATAGGATATATTATAATGATATTTCTTATCAACATTGGGATACAATTTTTATCTATCATGAATGCATATATAATGGTCAAGAAATGAGACTAAATATATATATATATATATTATGAGTTATGATCATTTCAAAATGAATACTATTTAATATATATTTGAAATTTATTTTAGTATTAATTATATTATAAATATTATGATTACATTAGGAAAAATTATGTGTAATAAATCTCATGTACGATGGATCTAGATATGTCTACCAGATCATTAGAGAGATTCTATATTCTCTACTCAAGATTCAAGTTACAATTTTGAACTACCAACCAAAAATATAACTAGAAAGAAGAGGATGTATTAGGAAGATCTAAAATTAAATAATGAAAATAATGAAATTGAAAAGAAAATATGTTTTTATTTAAATAATAAATCCCAATGGAATTAATGTTTTCAAACATGAAAGTGTAAATAGAATTGAAGTTGATATAAAGAGTGATGAGGAAATGGATTATCTAGCCAGAATATGTAAAATATTTTTATAAAATAATAAACTTCATCATAATTAAAATTATTATAAAATTATTATAAAATAGGAAATTAGAGGAAATATTAAAAAGGGATGAATTGTCTAATGTGATTACCTTATATGAATGTAAGAGTAAAATACTTATAAAATATGATTGTAAAAATATTAAGAATAAGAAGAAGTATAAGGATAAATATAAAATTCAAAATAAATAAATGAAATCCAATTGGGGTGAATGTGAAGATATATCTAGTGGACTAAATTCAGGCCAAGTATATGAAAATTTTAAAAATATATGATTTAAAGATTCTACTTTAGAGGTACCATATTTTTCTTCTACTCATATATCTAATGGCTCTAAAATTTCATATGATTAATTAGAATAATATTATGATTTGTTGGAAGATACCATAAGTGAGTTAAAATATAAGTACAAAACTGAAAAAGGTCATGATTTATATGTTACAGATAATGTAGACCATAATATAGAAAGGAAAAGGAATTTAAAATTTTTTTAATGATAATATTAATTTTAAATGAGTAAATAAACCTTTTAAAAGGATTTAGAAAAATTATTTTGAGAATATAAATACCATTATTATTATACGGGGTAAACTAAAAATACAAAATCCAAATATGAACTTTTTTATTGATATGGATAGTATGAGAAGATGTATAAAAATTATTTTATTCCATTTTTTAAAAACAATAATTTATTTTCTAGATAAAATACTAGTTTTGAAAATACTTCTAAAACATTTAAACCATAAACTAATATTTGGTTAAATTATTCTATTTCTATTCTAATAAATCATTTGAAAAAAATTTGGACTCCAATGTCTTTATTGGTGAACTTATTATGGACCCATGAAAATTTGGGTACTAAAGTCACATCCTGTTTGATTCTAAATGGGATGTTTTTGAAAATTCATGATAAAACCTTAGGGTATATGGAATGTGGATGTTCTAGGAATATCAATATATTTAATTTAATAATCAAGATTCTTATAAAATTGGATTTTTGATATGTCACTTTTGGTGTAAATTAAAAAGGAAGTATTATTAGACCTAGAAAAATCGATAACTCAGAATATATCTGTATTTATAATGTTTTATTTGATGATGTTTAAAAATATAAATTTCCAATTATTTCCAAGTTTTGTAATTAATTTTTAAATGTTAAATTTTAAAACAATGGTTGTTATAATTATGATTCCAAAACTACATTATTATTTACATCATTCCAAAATGAAAATGTTTATATATCTAATTTAGACTCCTTTTTCTCTCAAAATATTTCTTGTTTAAGAGAATCTGAAAGAGAATATCTAATATTTCATAAGAGACTATATCAATTCAATGTAAACTGACATAAAAACATAAAAAATGGTTTATTACTGGATCTACACAAGTAATAATTCCTATAATACAAATTCTAGAATCCTTTTCAAAATGGAAAGTGACACGAAATATCATTCCAATCAAAGAAAGAGGTTACTACATGTCAACAACTAGAATTTTTTTATACAGTTTATTTAGATAAATAAGAGTTTATATTTTATCAAGTAAATAGTGTACCAATGGAATTGATGATTATTATTTAATATATTCATTGATAATTTTCATTCTTGAAAATTGAAATTCTTTATTGTTTTGAATATTTTGAAAAAAATAGTAGATAACCTTAGTGGACACACCAAAAAAACTATAGAAGTGGAAAAGAATGAGATTTTTAGAATTAATATTTTTCATCACTCTACTCACAATATCGTTATACTCATAATTTCTATTCACATTAAACAACTCAAAAATGGGGTTGTTGAAGGGAGAAATTGGACTCTTTATGAAATTTCTCAAACTATGCTTATTGAATATGAATTACCTATCTATTCTTGGGATGAAGATATTAATAAATCATGTTATTTACTTAATACATTGGTTATCAGAACTATTTTGAAAAATACTCCATATAAATTATGGAATGGATGAAAAGACAAAGTAATGTACTTTAGATTTCTTGGATATAGAGTCTATATTCAGAATACAAAGAATAATTTATAAAATATTTCACTAAAATTATATGTTGAAAGTGTTCATAGTTAATCCACCACAAATAATTATTATAGATTATTTAACAAGAAATAAATTATTCTAGACTGAACTATTCATGTTAATTTTTTCGAAAAAGATAATCATTAACTCAATCCTTCTATAGAAAATCAAGAGTATGATATGTAAAATTTTAATATCAACAATACATATAAATCTTCTGAGGTTTCCATTTGTATACCTAAAAAATATATTACCAAAGACCATATATTCATTCATATCCAAGGTTAATACCTTGAAGAACTAAGTACATCAGTCTTTAAAACCATGTAAACCCTCAAAAACTATCCTTTATATGTTGTTGTCGAAGGCCTAGAAAATGGTACTCAAATATAAGCCTCACAAAGAAACTCATTTGAATAATAATCCTTTTCTTCATAACATGAATCTAATAACATAAATGATACAATCAATGATGAGAATTTTATAGTGTGTTTGAAAAAATAATTTAATCATTTTAAAATAAATTTAGTCTAGAAATTTGTAGATATACAAAAAGAGTACCAAAATATTGGTACCAAGTGGGTATATAGAAACAAGTATGTTGAATCTAGAAAATATTTTAGAAAAAAAATTTATTGGTCACAAAATGATATATTCTAAAAGTAGGTATTGATTATGAAGAAACAATTTCACCAATAAATTGATATGAATCATTTATAATACTTATTCCATATGTAATACATCTTAAATTCAAACTATTTCTAATGGATATCAAGAGTGAAATTATAAATGGTTATATTAATGATATTTATTTATAACCTTACTAGATTTCAAAATTCACATTTTATAAGTCATGTTTTTAAACTACCAAAACAATTGTATATATTAAAACATTCTCCTAGAGCTTGGTATGATATGATCAGGACCTTCTTGATTTAAAATTGATTTTCCAAAGTCATACCTAACCCTACACAATTTATATAAATAATTTCAAAGGATATTTAATTAGTTTAAATATATATTTATTATATAATTTTGTAGATCAGATAAACACACCTTATGTGTATATTTTCAAAAATAATGCCCAATTAATTTTAAATTAGTTCAATGGGTGGGTTAAAAACCATTCTTGGTTTTCAATGTTTTCACAAAAATATTTAATTGTCTTAAATAAAATAAAATAAAAAATGTATATTTTTAAATGTTTTCGTATAAATAGAACCAAATAAAATGATACTAAAATGAGCACAAGCTATGTGTTAAATCTGGATAAATATAGAAAGTGAGTAGACCAAACTAGTTATACATGAATGATTATATTTTTATTATGTATAACTATTAGTCAACCTTATATTATGTTTAGTGTATGTGTTTCATTCCATTTTCAAGAAAGACCAAGATAATTTCATAAAAGTTTTGTTAAAAATATTTTTTAAAACCTCAAGAATATAACTAATTTTGGCCAATTCTACTCTATAATCCATGAATCTGAATTAGTTAGTTCTTTTGTTGTCGAATTTAGAGGATGTAGGATGGATAGAACAATAACCTATAGAATATTTAATCAAATGGTAATGTCTCTTGTTTAATAGTGTAGAATGAAAAAGAATTCTTTTGTATTATCTATTCTTTAAGTTGTGTGTTAACTAGAGGTAGTTATTACACACAAATTTTGTGGATAAAACACACTTCACAATATTATAATTCTAAAATTCAACATTTCCATATAAATTGTTTGACTAAAAATGACTTGAATTTTTCAAAAAATTCATTATCTAATTTTAAGACAAAAATATTGATTTTACAGATCATTTTTTGGTGATTATTTTTTAAAACGAAAATATTACTCTAGAGTTCAATGGAACATAACAACAACTCAATGATTTTTTACAAATACTCCATTTATAAAAATAATAAATTATAACTGACACAGGTTAGGAATGATTAATTATTACTAAATCCTCTATTCCAATTTGGAACCCTTTTAATTTTTTATTTATTTTACTTATATTTTTTATAGTTCTTAACATATATATTTATTAATAATTATCTTAATTTTGGTTTTTCATAATTTTTTATCTTCACACTCAGTTATGAAACCATTAATGAGTGTTCACAAAATATGTTAAGTAACTATGAATAACATTTCATATGGTCATTTGACATATCATGATCCCTCTAAGTTAATCCAAATCATTTTATAAGTTCTTTATAATAATTGTTATTTAATTATGTTAGAAGAAGTATACATTTATGGTCAGTTAACAAACATAATTTTAGTATATTATATTTTTATGCCCTAAAGTATTGAATAAAATTTAAATATTAATTTTATTCATCATGCATATAATATCCCTTTATATTTTCTGATGTACTTGATGTAATCTCTTTGAAATATCTTTTTTCCAGTCCCTTTCATTCTAAAATTTATCCTGAGCCTCTATAGTCTCAAATCACATTATAAAAATAGTTAGAATGAATATTTATCTTCTGTTCAGATCTCTTATTGGTTATCCTTCATCAAAGAGATCTAAAAATAATCAAGCTAGGTCAAGTACAATATTAATGCCTCAAAATACCTATCTTCTAGATTGGTCTATATATATGAAAAAATAAGTATATTTAAACGTGATAATGTTAATAAATTCATTTTTTTGGATATTGAATACAATGTAATGATGTAGTGATTGGTTTAAGGCTAATGGTAATCCATTTTACCCTTATTTGGTAAAAGCGTTTTATGAAAATATAGTTTATTTTTCACATAAGGGATTCTATTAAAATGATTATAAATAGTGAAAATTTAGTATTCTCTTCAAAAAAATCATTTAAATAATTTATTATGCCTCATAAAGAAGAGTATGAGAATTTTCAATGTTCATACCCTCTGACTCATGGTCATTTTATGATTTTTAATTCCCTTATTAAGATAACTAGGAATAGAACTCTCTGAAAACCAACTATTTATAGAACTAAATAGGTAATGAACATTGTTACTGAAGTCTATCTAACATTTTATTAATCCAAAAATGATGTAATTCATCACTTTGAGGAATCGATATTTTTCCTATATTTGATGGAGAATGGATTTCAAATAACCTTATCACGATATATCTTGAGGAACTTGGATGAACATTATGGGACCTTATCTAGAGTTTATTCCATTCTATGCCCTAATTATATCCCAATTCTATTGGATTTCAAAGGTTTAGTTCCATATAGGGATGAAAAAAAATTATTTTTTCTATTGGGTTTTTCCTAAAACAGAAACAATATAGTCATATGAAGGTAAAATGGGACAGATGGAAAAAGATGTGGGTTGATGAAGATAAAAATACCTATGAAATTTTACATCCTATTAATAATCCTTCCAAACCAATAGAAAAGTATGTCCTATTTTATATCTTGATGAGGTAGTTGGGTTTTATTTAAATGTGAGTGAAGCTTCTTTTTAAATACATGAATAATAGGATGTTTCTAATTTTTCTGTTAAATATTGATAATTACCCAGGAATTTAAAGGGTCTCATTAAACTATATTTTTCTGATCTCTTGAGTATCCTCTGCCTTTAACATCCCAAGAAGAAGAAATGAGATATGAGTACCTTGATGATAATGAATTATTATAAACAAAATTTACTAAAGATTAATCCGGGGAGGAAAATGACACTGGTGAAAATTAAAGAAGTAAAAAATGTTCTTAAAACAATATACATTTAATCCTATCATTAGAAGTACTCTAAGATAAAGTGAAATATAATCCACTAATAAAGGGGAGGAATCTGATGATCATAATAATTATAGTTGCAGTCTAGTTGTGCATTGGAAATCAACCATCCCTTCTTCTCAACGAGAACCCCGAAGGACAATAATTTCCTATATTGATTTTTAAGTAAGATTATAGGTGTCCATATAATAACTGTAGTGGAAAAAGTTATAGAAGATATTTTTGGACAAAACCCTAGTAAATATATTGAGTAACAAACTAAAAAATTGTAACAAACCTCTTGGATCTACACATATAGATCTATTTGAACATAATGAAGAAGTATCTGCTGAGACACCATAAGTTCATTCCATGAAACCATAACCTATTGAGATTAATGGTGATTTGGATTATTGGAAGTTTTCTTTTGAATCATATAAACATTTACTTTATTCTAAACCATCAACATCCTTTTTAACTACATAATATTTGAATAATATTAAATTATATTTGATGGGTGTTTTGAAATAGTTTCTTATTGGTTTTGGGAACATAATGGATACAATTCTAGAATGAGATTTCTCTAGGATATCCACTCTTATTATCTCTATTTTTTACTATCTTTTCATCTCCAGATGGATATTATGAAAAATTATATTGATGATTTTAGAATTTGGGTTGGTGTGTTGTAGGAACACATTCAGGATATGACACTAAAGCTAGACCATTGGTTTCTGAATGTGGTTTTTCAGCATGCTACTTTAGATTTTCTACTCATATCATACTTATTTTCTCCTCCTGTATTTAGGCAAGGTGATATTTGTGATGATGGTATGAAATAAATTATTAGAGTAGATTTGAATGTGACCTTGGTTTAGTTTCATATGACTAGGTAAATAGTTAAAAAATTATTTGAAACACATGTTATGAAGACATTCATACTGGTTATATGGGAGTTAAAGCAAGATTGTAGAGATAATGATACAATATGAAGGGATATTGATTTTTATCTCTATAGGATCTTTACTATATCTAATCTAAATACTACATTTATTTCATTGTCTTGTGATCTCAAGATATTCCCTACCACATAGTCTTTTAAAACACACATGGAGTAGTTAAAATTCATTACTTCTATTCTAGATGTCTATTTGGAGAACAAGGAATACTATTTTAAATACATAGATCATGGTTCTTGATCTAGTAAAGGAATTAAAATACTTATTTAATCATACCTTTATACTTCTTATACTTCCATTCTGGTACCTCATTCCATACCCATTTCCTCAGCCCCTACATCTATCACTTCTTCTAACAACACTTTCTGATTGTCCCCTATACATTTTGTTCGTCGTATTCAATTAATTTTTAGTTTTGTGGTTATTCAAGAACCTTAATCCATATCTTCATCAAAAACTGAACCTTTGTCCTCATTCTCCATAGCTAGAAGAATACATCTAATTCTCCCTCCTAACATCAGAGATAATTTATAAAATTCAAATTTTGATTAGTGTATTTGATAGGGTATCTTCATTTTTAATATTTTTTAGATATCATTGACATACAATATTTCATTCATGTATTTCCCATTCTAATTTTTTTTATCATAGAAACCGGGTATAATGACTTTTGGGGGCCTAATTTTTTAATTTTTTATACCTAAGGAATAATTTTCAATAATCCTAGAAGTAGGATAAATGATGTTTTAACACATTTTATATAATCATCCATTGTTTATAGTCATCAAAGATGTCGGTTATAGGCTTATTATAGTAATTTGTTATTTTAATGTTTATAAATCATGTTTCTCATATTATTAATAAATTTTACTTTTTATGATTGTAACATTTTTTGAGACTAAAATAATGAAAAAGGGCAAGTCTTTATGTGGCTGTATGAAATTATCATTTCAATAATTTTAACTAACTATTAAGAACATGTGACAATATATTGGTGACCAGTTGTTGAAGTCAATGTGACTGCATAAACAAATATGGTATTGTGTGTAATATAATAATGTTTTATCAATGTATTGAACTATCCACTTGGAGTGTTCAACAATCCATGTGAAGGATTCAAACAACAACATGAAAAATTCATATATATGTATAGATGGATATCATGTTTTGTAAAGTATTGAACCTATTATATAAAAAATTAAATAACTGCACATGGAAATAAAATAACAACAAGAAAGTTACTATTTCATGTTACTGGAATCATGTGATCATGTCAAATTACTGCATGTATGTGACAATTTCAATTGACCACAAGCTTGAGTAACTGCAAGAGAAATTGACTATAAGATCAACATACTACAAGAAAATGTAATATAATTTTTTAGTTAAATCAAACTAAATCCATCATGTATAAGTAAGGTATATGTAATCCTGTATAGAATAAGTAGTGAGAAATAGTTTAAACTCAAGCAAATATATTTTGAATCCTTTATTGAATATTTATAGATTTTAAAAAATTTATATCAGACTAATGATTATGTTGATTAATTTATCAATATTCTCCAAAATCTAATTGGATAAAGTTCTAAATTAAAAAAAATCCTCTCATGGAAAAATATAAATATGAATTATGCTGAAATATAGATGTTACAGACACATCACAATGAAATTCCAAAATAATCTTTTTTCACCTCTTAGTGAAATATCCATTTTAATCTGTTTAATGGTCATATTTGAAGACAATTGATCAATATAATCTGATTAGACTGAGTATCTTCAAACTCAATCTATTTTTATATGTTATCTCTCTATTTTTAGTTTACTTTCGAGATATGTTTACATTATTATGAATATTTACCTTAAAAATATTTTCCACTATATTGGTGAGTACTGGATACTCCCTATTATTATTTTTAAACTTGTTATCCCATAAATAATTATGTAATAGGTTTGTGTCTCTTTGACTACATTGATTGCAATTATAACTACAAAAACCTAATCTTGTTCTTTTTTTAGTTAATAAACATGTTTGGCAGTGGGTGACTTTCAATCAGAGATGATTTGGTCTTTTCTTGTGATTAAATAGTTATTATTTATTTCAAATGTGTTTTTATTTTTTTTCCTAACTTTTATTTTTTAAAATCATCTTATTTTTTAAAACAATATTTTCAACATCAATAATCTAATAGATTACTTTAATCAGAGATGTATATACTTTGTATGATGTTATTAGAGTTGTTACAAAAGTTAATGTGATTTTATAATTATATTTATTATTTTTTCATCAAGGCTATGATAAATCTTTTTTAAATATAAAATTATATATTTCAATAATTTTTGTTAATTGTGTGATTCTTATAAACTATAATATTTAGTTTAAAATTATTTTTAAATGAAATTTTTTAATAAAAATCAGGTCACCCCACCCCCACCACCATTGAGTATTATGATCCAAACTACAATATTGATGCATTGTTCCACAATTTAATTCAAGGTCACCTGCATCAATTAATAAGTCAAATTATTTTATCACATTAGTAAATAGTAAACTTAATAATCATGCATTAATTATCATAAATTGTCTATATTAAAGTAACTAGAGTAAAAAATAACAATAATGTTTATAGTGAAAATGATCGTAAGACATCCAGATTAATATAGTGGATATTATATTTAGGTTATATCCTTTGTAAATTATAATATTAATTAGAAGATACTTACAAATGAAAATACATTTAAAATATCTCTATATCATTTCCAGAGTAAAATACCTTTTATTTTTTAAATAAATTATTTAAAATATAAAAATTTAAAAAATATATTGAAATAAATTTATATGGAACGAACCATGGAAATAATTAATGTATTATTAAATTCAATGAGTATCTATTATGATATTAAATTCTTTTTTTTGGTGTACGTTAAAACAATGATTTTATACACACCTTTTGTAAAAAGAGCCTCATTAAAAAGAGATAATATGTTTCCTTTAAAAAAACTATAGAAATTAAAATATTGGTAAAATGGATTTAATAAATCGTTAAATAATACCAAATACACTATTGATGAAAATTTAAGGAAAATATTGACATGGAAGAAAAGTATTTCTAACTGAATAGAAAAACAATTTCAGTTTTCCATAAAAACCGTATTTCATAATTTTGTGTACATAGAGAAAGAAAAATAAAAGGATAACATGAAATTTAAAAGTAAGGAGTTGATGAAAGAAAAATATCTGGGTTTTAATATAAAAAATAATATAATTATCCATGGGGAAACTTACACATAAACAATCCAGAATAATGATGACATTATAAAATAAAACATTACCTCATGTAAGACATAATTCATAATGGATTTTAACCTTCAATATTATAGATTAAAATTTATTATAATCTTATAAAATATCCATATTAATAATAAAAAATAAAATATTATCCACATTCAATATTTCAACACATTTTTATTAATAATAAATTATTTAAATTTTGTTTCTTGAGTGTTAACTATTTCATGTTACATATATGTTTGGGTTTGGTAGCTTTAATCATTGAATCTTTCTTATGGTTCCATAAAAAATTCATTATCTAGATAAAAATATAACATATATTCTTTATATACATATTTATAATCATCTATGGTTGTTGGACATGAAAAATGAATCACATCGCTTCATAGTGGTTGTAGACCACTCATACGCACGAGCGACGTTATCCTTTTTAATAGGTAAACGGGTAAGATGGTAAATAATATATTATATTTAAAGAAACATAATCTTTTCATATATATTATATATATTTCCTATTTAAATGTATAAAAACATCAAAATAAATAAGTGATGAAAAATTATTTACACTATTTTGGGGAGACAATAAGTCTTGCATACGTACGTGCAATGTTTTCATTTTCCATAGGATGTAAAGGAGATGAATATGGGTTATACTACTGACATAATAAAATTTCAATAAATTTAAGTAATTATTTTATTATATTATCATGGGTATATAGTATTCTAGTGATTTATAGAACATAATAAACTAAAAACACTTAGTTAAATGTTATACCACTTCTTTATAAAAAAACTACTTTGTCTAAAATATTAAGCCTTTTAGGATAGTCCATTGATGAAACAAATCCTCTAGTTAATAGGGATAATGTTTGGAAATTTGTATATAGGGATTGTTTCGTCAAACTGGGTCAATAGTTTTAACAAATAGAAGATAATTGTTTCCCTTTTATAAGCAAGGGAGTGAACACACTTAGAAATATATAAAAGTTTTAAATATAATTATTCCATTACCATAATCAAGTAAAACAAAGTGGAAATAATTTATAAAAAAGGATAATTATGATTATGAATAAACTCATCCAGTAAAATTTAGACAGGTTTATGTAATGTTTTCATCCTTACCACTTAGTTTTAACCCCTTGTTAACCCTTTTTATGGTTATTGTCATAACACATTTTTTATTACTCTTTTAGGATTAATAAAGTTACTATGTAATGAAAAATGACCCATAAATATAAAATGGTTAATATTGTATAACATATATAATTCAATTGGATAAGGGTAATATTTTTATGAATTCAATATCATTTAATAAATTAATTTTTAACATAATATACCATTAAAATCATTTTTGAGACAATTCACAAATTTTGATTACTACAAATATCAAGACAGTAATGTAATTAAAATATAAAATTTTAAAAAATCACTAATTTGATATATTTATCTAAAATATTAATGTAACAATATAATTAATCTAAATTTTATTACATTTAATGATTTTGCAATCATTTACATTATTTTTTCAATTACATGAAGAGGTATTGTTTCAGTGTTGCATAAACATTTAAGGAAACTATTAAATCACTAAAAATTAAAAAAAATCACCATGATAAAAATAAATTCATTTTTTAAATAACAATTTATAACGGAAGAAGATTTTTTGTATCAATGACATAAAATATTAGATATATTAAAAGAGATAAAGTGACATTTTTACTTTATTTTTTACTTAGAATAATATAAACGTTATAATAAATAGGAAGTGAAAATAAATTGTGAAAATATAACATCATGTTATATTATGGTCAAGAAACATATAAAATAAAATAAAAAAAGTTTTAAGGATATTTTTATGCATTATCTTATAATTTTAACTATGTTTTACCTACTTTACCCATACTAAAGATATAAATATTTACTATGATTTATATTTATAATTAAAAAAGGTAATTATTTACCAATTGTGAACATCCTAATTTCAAATTTGGAATCCATTTTCAAGGATTAGATTTATAAAATTGGATGTTATATATTTTAATATAAATTTTTAAAATTCATTGATTTTGTTTTTGAAACATTTTTTGTCAATCATATAAATGAACCCATAAAATAATCTAATATAATACTGATTCTGGTAAAGATATTTTGTTGATATTTTATAAAGTCGATTGTATAAAATTTTTAAAAAAACCCAAAATATAAGGAGACATTTAAATTACTTTATTTAAATTAAATAAATTGCATTTTAAAAAAAATCAATATTTTTAACTATTCAATGAAAAATAAATATTTTTAAAAAAATTCCAAGAATTATAAATAAGATAATATTGATGGAATAATTTAAAAAATTACAATATTTTTGTTAAATATATTTATACATGTGGTATAAGATAATTAAAATACACACAAATAAAATTCAATAAAACCCATTTATGAAGAAATCTTATTTTAAAGCGAAAAATAACATTACTAAAAGCTAAATATTTATTAGTTGTGAAATAATAAATAAATTTCATTATTTAAAACCATTATAAATTTGTTCCTTATGTTTTAATTATTATTTATACCTTCTAATTAATTAGCTATGTCATTAAGAACACATTTAAAAATAAATTTTCTTATAGTAAATAATAATTCATTTAAAGTCCATTGTTGCGTGTTTAGTTGGATATCGATTATAGTATTCAATTAAACTAAAATTTTTAGGATCAACATACCACTTAATATTTTTTTTCTTGAAATTTTTATCCTGGTAACCAAAGAATCAATATTTTAAAATACCTTAGTTGAAAACTCACATCATAAATAGGGATAATGAAAATACCTTTGAAATTGAATGTGGGAAATATAAGGAATCGACAATAAACATTATATATTCTTGAGGTAAGTTCTGAAATTTTATTTATTTCACAATGAGAAACTTTTCAAGTTTATAGATTTAGATAATTAGTCCATAACACATATATTACAAAATCATAAGAATACATAGTGGACACATCCGAATAGTATCGATTTTTTTGGCAAAAAACCCTTTTAGAAATAAAACATGATATCTTTTCAAGACGCATCTTAGATAAATTAATCCTATAATCTTATTTGACCTTAAACATATTAAGCCCTTTGAAAAACAATTTTAACACTTGGGTTCAGTACACATATCTCATTAAGGGGAATAAAATCAAGAAAGAAACTATTAGTTCAGGAATATTTTAAACTCATGAAAACATTTTCATAAAATCTTATGTTTCACCCATAAAACATAAACCCTTTATCTCACCTCATGAAATCATTAGATTCCTATAAAACATTGAGAAATTATAAATCATAAAGGTAACATGTTTCATCAATATCATAGTATCATTTTATCTTACATAGCTATATAGTTCGAAACCAACATGGTTATATTTGTAATAGAAATTACAATCTATTCCATAATTCTCTTAGGAGAAACTTAAAAGGATCACCTTGTCTTATTACAAAATTCATTAGAGAGATATCACGATCTTAACCACAATTGTTTTATCACATAACCTCTTGGGTACTTAAACAATACCCAAGAACCATAACATAATCATAACACATAAAATAGTATTAAATGGAAAATTACATTTCCACATTGAAATCACATTTCATCTTTACAATTCGCGCAATCATAAATGAAAGAACATTGTTTTAAATTTAAATGGTAAACATGTAATGTAAAAAATAAATACATTAAACTGACATAAAGGAGGAAAATTCAATTCATGGTGTATATGTTAAAAAAATTAATGTTATTGAAATAATTAATCCATTTTTAAAACACAATTAAAACATTTAAAATGATGATTTTTTAATCAATGTTTATCAGACCACTTCTACACTTTTGAAAGGAAACACAATTTTTAAACATTTATTTCCATATAAATAGATTCATAAAAAAATCAATACATTGACAAAAAATATAGTGATTTATAATAATTATTCATCAAAACAATAATTTTAGTTTTTTAGTTAAAAGTCCCTTACCTTGACTCGGAATCATCACATGAAATCTATATATTACCAAATAATAATCATAGGATAATTTATACATAATTGAAAACACTTTTAATGTTTATGATTCATTTTATATAACATATTTATTTTTTATAACAATTACAGAGTTATTTATGTTCATATTGTTCGTTTTATCTATATCGGTACTTTAGTCGAAAAGGGACTTGGTATGTTGTCAATAGTCCATGTGGTCATAAGTGTAACACCATAATGATTTAAAAATAAAAATAAAAATAAAATATAATTCATTAAACATTGAGTCTCTACTTAATGACCCTTTTTATATAGATAGTTATAACCTCACCGTTAAATATAATTGTTCCACCTCAATGATGTTAATTTCAAAAAATTTACTCACACAGTTGTGATCAGTAAGATATTTAAGGTCTTATATGATCAACTTAATTTCTTTTGAATAATAACAAACCCTAATTGATTTTAATATTCCATTTATGAATATTAAATTGTTCAAATTAATATTATCCGTACACATGAATGTATAAATAAAAATTATGCATCTTTTAAATGACAATATGATCATAGTATAAGGGTTGGAATTTTTATATTTCATAAATATTTAATTAATTTTTTTTATTAATTTGATATTTTAAATAAAAATTTATTTTCATAAAATATAATCATTAATTTTTATTTTGTTTTCTTATGGTTATAAGATTATTTTATGATACCTTGATAAATATTTCAAGGGCTTCTAAAATCAGTTAGGGTTTTAAAATTTTTATTTTTTGAATAAATTATGATTTTATTTTTAAACTATTTTTCTCATATTTAGAAAAAAAATTATAAAATTGAGTTCATTTTTTAATTCTAAATTTTGAAAAAGGGTTGGGTTTAATTTTTCATATTTTTCTAAAATACGTGTATTTTATGTGAATAGTAAAATACGGTAATTTACCGTATATATATATATTATATGATAAATACTCTATTCATAACATCATGGATTATGTAAGCACGGTAATTTAAAACTCAAATTCTCTCTTTACTATTTTTTTATCACAATAACCAACGCTATTAATTGTCTAGATCATAATAATAAATTGTTCTTTAAAATAATGGAAAACCCCCCTCTCCCTGACTATAAATACCACCCCTCACCCACTCTTCCTATCAAACCTATCAAGATTTTACCATTTTCTCAATTATTCATTATACTCTTCCCAATGCTCTTCCACACGTTCAAGACCTTCTGGTCTCATCAAAACACAAAAACCAAATTCCTTAAGGAGGATCTTAAAGAGAAGAGATCACGAGGTAAAAATCCTCTTACATTTTCTTTTATTTTTTTAAAATTCTTTTTCATTTCTTATACTCTCTTAAAATACCATAATACAAGAGGAATGAAAACTCTATTATAATATATATATTATAATTATTTCATGTTTATTGAAAATTTTATCATTATACTTCTTCTAACTTCCCTCTTATTCTAACAAATAAATACACCGTCTGTGATGTGTCAATTTACCGACATCATGGAAAATGTGTTTTCAATTTCTTTCAAATCCTTTAATTAATGTTATAAAACCATTTTAATAGATGAAAATTAATTTAAATTTAATAATATAACCTCTTTTATGTTCAATAATTAACATATATTCATAATTAATGGATATATAATGAAACTATTTTTTGATTATCGAAAAACTGCCAGAATGATCAAAACAAATCTCATTAATGTTTTATCTAATGATTGGTCATTATATCTAAAACCTAAATTATTTATAGAATGATATAATATTCTATAATCATATTAATACAAGTTAATTATACTTCTTTAGTATCACTTCTATTTTACAAGAAAACCCATTAGGAGCCGAGCAGTGAAACCATGTAAAGAATATAATTGAAACAGTGGAAAGAACAAACTATTATTATTGAATGGGTGGAATGATGTTATAAACTGATCGTATAAGATGTTATTAACATGATAACGTCTCTATAAAATATTAATTACACTCTCTTAACCATTATACAAGAGGTATAACCACATTTTATGTAAAACGGACCCAAGGTAAAGGAATTCTTAGCACAGTTCCCATTAATTAGGTTTACATTATACTTTATTGATTATGAGGTAATATCATTATTTGAGAAATTAATTTTGAATCATATTATGTTTTATTATGTGTATTTATAGTGTATACACAAATTCCATTATTTTAATCAATTGTAACTTCAAATATATGATAATGGTAATGGACTTTTCTTCAAAAATTCTCTTTTATTTTTTTTAAGGAAATGATTTACATGATGTAAGTATTGTTTTTATATGTTATGGATCTTGGAAATTGTTTATAATGAATGGTGGGATGAATATCTCCCTCCAATTCATTTGGTATGAGTTAGTTTGAGGTCCGTTGTATGGTTACTCCAATTATAATGGTGATGATTATACTATACGGTAGTCATGAGGGTAACATTGTAAGGTAGACATCAGGGTTACAAATCATAAGGTATCCACGCGGATTACAATATTAAGTAAGTAATTCCCCAATATACCTTTATGGTTTTATTTATGTTTTTATGAAAGTTTCATGTTTAAGAAAGTAAGTTGTTGGACTCCTCATGTTTTAATCATGTTTTAATGATCCCAAATCCTATTTTTCATGTTTAATCTAACTCAAATCATGCGCATAGATGATTTATTTCTTTATGACTAAAATAAACTTCCACTAGATATTGATTCCTATAAATCAGCTTTGATTATTGTAAACTATATTTAATTTTTTTCAATTTTAATTTCATATATGAATGATTAAGTCTAATTCATTCTATGAATATTTCTACTTAATACTATTTATAGATATTTGGATAAGTCTGAGAATCAATGGGTCGACCACCGGTCTAGTTTTCCAGAAACGGACCCTGATACCATAACTGAGACATCGTGACCCAAAAAATATAACCGAGACATCGTGACCCGAACATGGTGACCCAGACATGGTGACCCAGACAACGTGACCCAGATACTATAACCCAGACACCGGGACCCAGACACCATAACACAGACACCATCACCCACACATTGTGTACAAGACATTGTGACCCACACACTGTAACCCAAAAATCATAACCAAGACATCATCACCCAGATACCATGACCCACACCATGACCAAGACATCGTTCAATGTTTGTAATAGGGCCATACAGCATGGTCCTAACACCACATATGTGCTACCAGTTACTAAGATCAATGTAACTGTAGCATCATGAAGTTCTTGCTTCTCAAAGGAAAAGAAGAGATCATTTTGTGGTGACACCATTTCTAAGTGATATAGTTTCAAAACATATTGAGACACTATTCATTAATATGTTTTGTCATTTTGAATTTAATTTCTAACAGTCATATGTGCTTCATTTAAAGGCACTAACATAGTGAATATCTCTTTCTATAAAAGTAACCTAGTAGTATAAGGTATGAGGTGGAGAATAAATGCATAATTTCGACTTCAAAACATGCACTCCATAACACAAATTATAGCTTGGAACTAGAATAACATGAATAGTATAGTGAGAGATTGAAAATAAAACTGATACGTGAAACAAGAAAAAACCCAAGAACACACTAAGAACTCTTGATTCCTGAAGGCTGAACTACCATATATCATAGCCAAAATATTCTTCGCAGTACCAAATCTAAGAAAAACATGAGATAGATAGGTTATACCATCGATCTAGAAACAAAATAACTAGACTTGTGATACTCTATTTTTAAAAAGAGGACATTATACTTGCATCTGCTTCATTCTAAAAGTCCGGAGCTGTGTAAAATAACACTCATAGCACTTCTAACCCTTTTCCAATCATCCCTGATTTATTTTCTACTATTTTTACCTTTCAGTCAGTGTGCTTGAGTCTATATTAAAACACAAACAATCTCTTATATTAAACTAAAGGATACAAGATATCCTTCCTCTTATAACTTCTTACATCTGTTTACTCCCACAAATAAGTGTGGAAGCAGTCCTTGTGTGACCTGGAAGTTTTCACCCACACAGAATAGTGGAAGAGGTTGTGTGACCTGGAGAGTCCTAGGTATTATTTTTTACATCAATCCAGGGTGTGGATCACTTTTATTAATATAAACTACTTGGTGGTAGGTGATCACCAACTAGATTGGATTCAGTCTCATCTTGAGATTGAACTACTTGTTTTATGTGTTGTGTCTTTTAATATTTTTTTCTCTGCATGACTTTATATTTTAGAAAATAAAGGATTTTATATTGATAGTTAGTATTGGAAAGAAGTTATAACTTTTTTTACTCATTATAATAACATAGAATGTGGTATCAAAAACTCACATTAACATTACTAAGAATTAGTCATCCTTTAAATATGTTATTCAAATAGTCAAACTATTATAACATTATTAACTTTATTAACTATGTCGTATTCATTTTTATTGGGGATTATTTTTAAGTGAACTTTTTAATAGAAATTTTTGGAGATACTCAATTCACCCCCCCCTCTTGAGTAATTTACATTGATTAAAATTTTATATCAAAGGATTTTATTCTTATTAAGACTATTTTTAAATCTGTTCAACTGTTATTTTTTTTGTACATTAAAGATCTATAAATTTATATTAATTCTATATTTCTAGCTCTTTAAAATTATTTCATTGTTATTGATAATATAATTAAAGGTGTAGGAACAAAGAGACCACTATTATTTATTGGAACTTATTATTACCAATGGAAATTTTATTTAAAAATACATTTAGAATGTATGGGTTTTTAAATTTGGTCTTTAATTGTAGATGGGTATAGATTCTGACTACTGATATAATTACTTGGGATTTCCCATCCATGACTGATTATAATAGTAATTGAAGAGCCATTAATTCCATATATTTATCTTTTTGAGATGAGGAATTTAACCAAATATCTAGATGTAAAACTACCCATGAAATTTTGGATACTTTGTCTATTTCACATGAAGGAACATCTATTGTGAAATAAATGAAACTCAATACTTATACTATTAAATATGATTACTCTAAAATGAAGCCTGACGAGCCTATTTTTGACATGTATCTCAGGTTCAACAAAATTTTCAACATAATGATCTATATTAGAAGATAATTTACAACGAAAGAATAAATTATGAGGATTCTCATATGTCTACCTAATATATGGAGAGGAACCTCTATCTCAATTAGAGATTCATGTGGAATCGGAAAATTATTTGTGAAATAACTCATTGGAAACCTTATGATATATAAAGAGGAGATGAAGTCAACAAGGAAGAGGATGATGAACCCAAAATAAAATATGTGGCATTCAAGACCACCACCACTAAACATAAAGAAAAGGAGAAAATGAATGTTTCTGTAGAAAGTTCTAGCAGGGAACAATCTTCACCTGAAAATGATGAGGATATGGCCCAATTAGCTAGAAGGTTTCAAAAAATATAAAAAATGGAGAAATTTTTCAGAAAGCCTAGCTTTAGAGGAATATATGATAAAAATGGAAACAAGAAGAAAGATTGGAAAAGAAATGAAATGTCTGATGAGATAGTATTTTATGAATGTAAGTGAGAGGGACATGTAAATGTAGAATGCCCCATGTTTAAATATAAAGAGAAATACGAGGATAAAGATAGAATGTATAAAAAGGAAATGAAATAATATTTGAGTTGTTCTGAGGATAGTTCAAGTGACTCAAAGTCTTCACATGATGAACATGCTAACAAATCCTATATGTGTTTTATGAAAAACACATCTGATGTAACCCTAGAATCTCCTGTACCAAAGTCCTATTATTTTGGAGATGAAATTGATTAAGAAAATATTTATAAATAAGAAATTATTGAGTATTGAAATATTCCTAATGAGACATGTAATGTTCTAAAATATAAATACAATTATTGTAAGAAAATTTATGCTCTTACCACAATTGATAAATCTGAAATAGCTATAGAAAGAAGAGAAAATGTTAAATTACTCAATGAAAACAATGAATTAAAGATATATGATGAGAAATTGAAAAGGGACCAATAATGTTTTATTAATGGTAAAGATACCTTCATACGAATTCATGGTAAACAGATTGCCCCTAAATATACTAATAGTATTGGTTATCAACCAAGCAAAAGAAATTTTGGAAAACCCAATTTGGTTTTTAAATCTAGAACATACAACATTACTACTATTTCATGATAAAATTATACTAGTTCAAATTATGATACACTCTCTATTGTTTTGATTTTTTCTGGACCCAATATAGTTTACTTCACAAAAACATTACATAACTCTTATAGGGATCCAATGAAGAATATTTTTGTTCCTAAAGCACAAGTTAATAATATTACAAGATGTGAAAAAATATTGGTACCAAAGGCTATTTTTATTTGATTATTTTGTAGGAAATTTGTTTAAAGATCACCTGTAAAAACTTATGGTATATAGAAAATGGGAGTTCAAGACTAGTGTTAGTAGACTATTTATGCTTCAAGAACATAAAATAAATTGATGGTGGACATGTAATCTTTGGTGACAATGACAAAGGAAAAATCATTGGCCTTGTCCAAATCGTTAACTCTAACTCAGTTTTAATTTCCAATATACTTTTTATTGATGGAAAAAAATATAATATTCTTAGTATTTCACAACGATGAGATCATGGATTTCATGTTAAATTTGAAAATGATTCTTGCAATGTTTTTAATTATAATAATTAATTAGTAGTTTTTTCTTTAATAAATGAAAATGTATATGTTGGTAACATAGATTCTTGTTTAATTGTATTTCCCAAAGAGTCTTGGTTTTTTCATAGAAGACTAAGACACAGTAATATTCACACTCTTACAAAGTTAACTAGAAAAACATCAGTCAATGATCAACCAAAACACGGGTTTCCAAATGACATGGTGTATAATCCATGCCAGAAGGGAAACTGACACAAAATTTTCTTCAAACCAAAGAAAGATGATTCAACTTTTCAACCTCTCATGTTGGTTCACATGGATTTTTTTCGACTATATAGATTTTATAATTTAAATGGGAAGCACTATGTTTATGTTCTTGTAGATGACATTTCTAGATATTCTCAGACCTTCTTTTTGGATAAAAAAAAGTGAATCATGCTCTTATATCACATAATATGCTAAAAATGTAGAAAATATTAGTGGAATTATAATTAAATCATTAATAAATGATCATGGTGGTGAGTTTGAAAATCACAAATCTAAATCTCTTTTATCACAAAATGGTTATAGTCATAATTTCTCTTCTCCGAGAATACCACAACAAAATGGTGTTGTATAATGATGAAATAGGACCTTGAAAGAAATTTCTAGAACTATGCTTAGGGAATATGACCTAGCTTTTTATTTCTGGGCTAAATCTGTACATACATCATGCAATATTATTAATAGATTGTTTGTAAGACCTATCCTTAAAATAACTCCATATGAGTTATGGAACAATTGAAAACCCAAAGTAAGTTACTTCAAAGTCCTTGGTTTCAAAGATTATATCCTTAATACTAAGGAAAATCCTGATAATATTACATCCAAGAGTAATTATGGAATCATTCTTGGATACTCAATCTCTATTAAAGGCTATAAACTTTTTAAAAAAAGAACTAAATGTGTGGAAAATCTATCCACATCATGTTTGATGGGTCAAATACACATTATCCTAAGACCTCTCTAAAAAATCTTGATGATGATATGTCACATATGGACACCAATGTGGAACCCTAGAACTATCAAGTATAGGAATCTATAATAACATCATATTCTAGAAATTCTCCACATTCAGGTCATAATGAACTCTAACCTATTGATGAGCCTGAAAACACTAGCCCAACATTATCTAGATCTATTAGAACCCTTAATAATAATCCTTTACAAGATGTTGTAAGAGATTTAGATAAGGAATTAAAAATCAAGCTTCTCTTATAAATCTGGTTGAACATCAAGTTTTCTTATCACAATAAGAACATAAAAATATTAATGATGCTATTAATGATGAATTTTTGGTGATGGCTATACAAAAAAGAACATAACCAGTTAAAAAGGAACAATGTTTGGAAACATGTTAATAGACATAAAGACATATATACTATAGGAACATAGTGGTTGTTTAGAAATATGCTAGATGAAACTAGTAATATAGTTAGAAATAAGGCTTGATCAGTTGCATAATGATATAGTCAAGAAGAAGGGATTGACTATGAGGAGAACTTTGCACCTGTTGGTAGAATTGAACCCATCAAAATCATTATTTCTTATGCCCCACATCTAAATTTCAAACTATATCAAATAGATGTCAATATTTTATTCCTAAATGGGTGTATAGCTGAGGATTTATTTGTTGAACAACCCCCTAGATTCACAAATCCTCACATTCAAAATCATTTTTTCAAATTAACTAAAAATTTGTATGGTTTAAAACAAGATCCAAGAGCTTGGTATGATAGACTAAGTATTTTTCATATTTCCAATGGTTCTAAAAAATTAATAGATAATCCTACTCTATTTATAAAACAAATTTACAATGATGTTTTAGTTGTTCCAATTAATGTAGTTGATATTATTTTTGGATATTTAAAAAATTATTTATGTATTGAGTTTTCTAAAATGATGCAAAATGAATTTGAAATGAGCATAATGGGTGAAATAAAATTATTTCTTGGAATTCGAATATTTAAAAATAAATATGTTATTATTTTAGATCATGGAAAACATACTAAAGATCTTATGAAATGTTTTGTCTTGGATATCACTGAAAGTAGTGACACTCCAATTAGTACTACTTGTAAGTTGGATCTCGATGAAGATGGAAAATTTGTTGACCAAACAACTTATAAAAGAATGATTGGATGATTACTCTATAGAACAGCTAGCCAACATGACAATATGTTTAGTGTATGTATGTGTGCTCATTTTCAATAAAACCCTAAGGAATCTCATTTAAATGATATTAAAAGGATTTTCCAATAACTCGAACATACATGCAACTATGACTATTCTATCCTAGAGGACAATCATTTGAGTTAGTTAGCTATTCTAAGTTTGATTTTGGTGGTCGAATGTTAGAATGAAAAAGAACCTATGGAATTTTTAGGAAAGTCACTAGTATCATAGTGTAGTAAGAAACAAAACTTTGTTACATTTTCTACTTCCAAAGATGAATACATAGCTACTGGTAGTTTTTATGAAAAACTTTTGTAGATGAAACACACATTACTAGATTTTGGAAATCAATTCAGTCATGTACCCATAAATTGTGACAATACAACTGATATTAACTTTTCAAAAAAATCATGTTTCACACTATAGGATAAAACTTACTGATGTAAGACATCACTTTTTGAGAGTACATTATCAAAAGGGTGATATGACATTAGAATTCAATGGAAGTGAATATTAGATTGCTGATATATTCACAAAACCATTAAATCTTATAGATATATATTACTTAATACCTGAATTAGGAATGATAAATCTCAAGTATAAAATGTGTTGTATTCTAGAACATAGTATTTCAATGATTACTGTTTTACAGTATACTGTTTCATGATTTAGGGTTACACAAGTCACTCTCTTAGATTTAAAATCCCACTCTCATAGTTCTACATGTTACTATATTGATGTTACTATTTCATGTTTATAGTGTCATAGTTACAATCTCTCTGTTACTATCTTGATCAAACTGTTTCAAATGATGTGATTGCACCATCTGTAGACACATCGTAAATATGTCATCGTGAACATATATTCTGGTCTCACTGAGAAAATATGTTCTAGTCTCACCGTGACAATATATACCATTATCACCATGACAATCTATTCCAGTCTCAATCTAAGGACACTTTTTTGTTTTATATCTATTTTATTACCTGTATTGCTTTGTTGATTATTTTATTGTTTTTATCTCGTTATTTTGAATTTGCAACACTTGAAATCCCCAAATGATAAAAAAAATATCATTATCTCTTTTCTTCACCCAAGCTCTATTTTCTAAAAACCAAACCCACTCCCTTTTTCAAACTGTAAGTCCCAATTCAGACCTTTATCTCTCTCTCAAACCCTCGTTGAATGCCCTGAATGAAGCACACATCTTCCTCAACTCTTTAGAAGCACAATCCAAGAACAAAGTAAAAAGGGCACCAAAGGTAGTTCCCAAAAGACCATTGAACCTAAATATTGTTAATATAAGAAATATTTGTTTGTGTTTATTTTCAAGTAAGACATTAGTTTTTAAAGTACATTAAGAGTAGGGATGGATGAACTAGTTCACAAAAGAGGGAAGGCTGATTTATCCAAAACATGTTTCTCAATTTTATAAGTTTGTTTAGTTTTCTTTCAATACTAAAGTTGATTTTGGTGTAAGAAGTTGGATTAATGTTAAAAGATGCATCTTTTCCTCGAGGTTATGGGATATATTCCTAGGGATACTATATGAAGAAATTTTTGGCACTACTAGAGAGGTCATCTTCCACCTAGTGTTGTTTTTTCCATATAAGAGTCCTTCGGAAGCTTGATTGGAAATAAAATGAAAAAAAGTGCAATTGATGCATAGTTGGATGGTGAATCAAGATTGCTATTTACGTTTATCCAGAATCTGATTAGTCCAAGGAAAGAATATTTTTCTACCATACATTATCAAGATGTATTCTGGATACATATTATAAAAAATGGGCACAAGATTAACCTGAAAAATTATATTAGACATTACATGTGTGATTTTATTTAGAAAACTTCAAAGTCTACCTCTTTGTTCTATTAAAGGTTTCTCTCTTCAATGTTTTATGCTAATGTAATGGTTAGACAGAATAAAAAGTCATCAAATACTTTGAGTTTAATATCTCAAATGTTACAGTCAAAATGATGAAAATAAGTTGGAATCCTTGGGAAAAGGCTTCGATTGAAGACAATAAAAAGATATATGAAAATTTTAATCTTGTTCATCATTTTTCAACACCATAAAACATATATAATATTTTTTTGAAACCTGATTAAATTTTTGACTATCCTGTTGAAGAAGAATAAGATTTAGTTGTTGCACCTATGGAAGAAACTCTTTTGGGAAAAAAAGATAGTGGTCTACCTATTCCACAAAATATGGTTGATAAGGACGCACCTATTGCTTTATAAAATGCTGATTTATAAGAAGAACATGCTTCTAGAATTAATTCTACTCTTGGTATAAATGAAAATATTATAACTGAGGTGATTCAAGAATAAGTACATTCTATTGAGAAAGAAGTTGTGGTTGAGGAACATTTAAGAGAACAATATGATCCTAAAATTATCCTATCTGTTAAAGAAATAATATAAAAATACTTCCATCTCGATAGAAAATAAATGGATGAGGTTTTTAGAGATGAAATTTTAGAAATATATATAGGGACTTAATCTCTTAATCTTGAAAAAGATGCACTCTTTTAGGGTGAGTAGCACCCTAGTGTAGAAAGTATTGATGTTCCAAATCCTTTTGGTCAAAGAACTATGGATTCCTGGTATATGTTTCCTAGAAAATTTTATATTGATAATTACTAGGAGGTATTAGTTAATGGAATAGAAATGCCTATTGTGTTTCAATTGAGACTAGTTTTTATTCTAGAAGTAATCTCTCCAAACGATCCTGAGCATGTCTACGCTTTGTTTTCTAAACATTCTCAAGAACCTTCTGCTTCAATGAGTCATAGTGATTTGAAAGCCTTTGGAGAAACTTTATTATCAAGATTTTTAAATATCATGAACACACAACCTGCTCCTGTGACAAATCTTAGTGAAAGATATGATTCCTTGATTTTAGATAAAATCATTTGGTAGATTCAACAAAAAATGCTTCATGAAATAAAAGAGGTCTAAATTAAAAACAATAAGGTGATTAATGAGGTGATGTCCCTCCAAGATATGGTTGATGATAGGAAATGAGTGTTATAATCATGAAAATCTCATGTTTCTCAATCTACTGAGGATGTTAGTGTTTATATCCCACATAATGTAGCCTCTATGATTTAATAGAACTTGACTTCAATATTTGACAAAGTGAATGAAAGAAACATCCAGATATTCAATGAGATGCATGATCTAGTTTTTGCATCAAAAAATTGAATAATGAGTACAAGTGATATCTATATAAAGTTCTCAATCAGCTCAAGTCCCTCGCATTAGCTGTTACTACCTCTACTGTATCTTGATAGTCATCTCAACCCATTGATAATGCATTGCTAAAAACTATAGTTAAGGAGGAACTTCAATTAGTGTTCAGTGGTTTTTAAAAGTAAATTTTATATATGATTTTCAAGATTAGTTAAAGAGACTTCTATATGGTGAGGATTCATTCAAAGATTGAAAATGAGGATCATGATGAAATTACTAAGAATGTGGATTTATACTTTAATTTGATTTTCTCTAAGGATGATATGACCAATCATTTCAAATATCTTATAGAGAACATGAAAATTCCTCCTATTACTTAATCCTTCCAGACTCAAGTCCAAAATCTGAAAGATTTCAATCCTCGATTGGAAAAGTTCATGGATAAATAAGATTATTTAGAGAAATCAATGTAGTATGGTGGTGAGATCATTTCTGATTTCATTCAGTTGTTGAATCATTATCTTCATGTGAATAGCACTGCTATTGTGGCTCCTAAAACTACACCTTTACCGCTTGGTTTAACTCTTTTCCCATCAAATACTTTTTCCTCTACCTTGATGTCTGTATCTCAAGATCTGAACCAGATAATAAATGTTATCCTTGACCAAAACATGCCTCGCTCATCCACCAAACCGATTTTGGAACCTTTCATTTTTTGAAGGGCTACCTCTTCTTTCGCTGACAGTTGTCTCTCTCCCTTATTCAAACTCTCCTTCTTCTCTTGTGGCTCCTTCTGATGTTGCTACCAAGGGAAAAGTAAAATAGCTAGTTCTGAAAAAAAATTAATTTTTTTTTCTTGATATGGATGTTTTATACGTTTTCCTAATTCATTTCATGGCACATATCATTCTATGTAATGCAACGCGAACTGTTGTTGTCTATTATCTTCTTTAATATAGTTATTTTTTCATTATTTTTCATCTAAAATTTGTGATAATAACAAAAGGAGGAGAAAGCACACTAATAATAGAAATAAAACTCCTATGATTTGTGATCATCAAAAAGGGGGACATTGTTGGACTCCTCGTGTTTTAATCATGTTTTAATGATAAAAAATCATGTTAGTCCTATTTATCTGTCTCAAATGATGTGGAAAGATGGATGGTTTCTTTATGATTTATATAAACTTCAACTAGATCTTGATTCCTATAAATAATGTTTGATTATTATAAACTACATTTAAATTTGATATATAATTATTTCTTGTATGGATGATTATGTCTAATTCATTATGTGAATATTACTACTTAAGATTGTTTATAGATATTTGGCTAAGTCTGAGAAATCATGAGTATGCCACCGGTTCTGGTTTTCTAGAAAAGGACCCAGACACCATAACCCAGACACCGTGACCGAGACATCTTAATCTAGACACTGTGACAGAGACACCATGAACCAGACACAATGACCCAAACACTGGGACCCACACAACATGAAACAGACACCGTGACTCAGAAACTGTAACTCAGACACTATGTTCAAGACACCGTGACCCAGACACCATTCAATGTTTGAAAATGGACCAGACACTTTGATCCTCGCACCACATCTATGCTACGAGTTACTAAGCTCAATGAAATTGTAGTATCATTACTATGTCATTTATAAAAGTAAAAGAAGAAGACATTGTTTCATGGTGACACCATTTCCATGTGATACTGTTTCAAGACAAACCATGACCCCATTATTTAATCTATTTTTTCATTTTTAATTTAATTTCTAATTGTCATATTTGATTTATTTAAAGGCACTGACATTGTTAATGTTTCATTGTAGACATGTCACCTGAGAGTATGAGGTACGAGGTGCATAACACATGCATCCTGTCCGCTTCAACACATTAACTCCATAAAGAAAAGAAGATATTGGAACTAGAACAACATGTGCAGTATAGTGAGTGTTTGAAACGAGAACTTTTACATACAACAAGAACAAACTGAAGAACAAATAAAGCACTCTTGATTCCTAAAGGATGGAATGCCATAGATCCGAGCCATAAACATCATCACAGTACAAAATTTAAGAATAACACAAGCTAGATAGATTATACGATCAAGATAGAAACCATAACACTAGACTTTCCATTCTCTGGTTTTCACAAGAGGACTTGGTACTTGCATCTACTTCATCCTATAAGTCCGAATATCCATAGAATAACACTCAAATCACTTATAACCCTTTTCCAATCATACTTTCTCTATTTTGTACTGTTTTTTAATTTCATGCAGTGTGCGTGTGTGAGTATTAAAACACCCATTGTCTCCTGTATTAAACTTAAGGGTACACGATATCCTTCCTCTCATCACTTCTTACATCTGTTTACTCCCAAAGATAAGTGTGGAAGAGGTACTTGTGTGACTAGGTAGTTTATACCCTCAATGAACGGTGGAATATGTAATGGGACCTAGATAGTCATGCATACTGTTTTTTACCCTGATACAGGGAGTGGTCACGTTGGTTAACGTAAACACCTTCGTGGAAGGTGATCACCAAGTGGAGTGGATTAGGTCTGGGCATAAGAGTGAACCAATTTTTTTATCCTCTTTATCTTTAAAATTCATTTTTATCTATTTTACTATATATTTCAGAAAACAATATTTTTTACATGATTGTTAGTCTTGGATGAATTGATAACTATTTTTCCACATTATAATATCATAAAAAGTTGTATCAATAACTCTCATTGATATTACTGATATTTAGTCAATCTTATGAGAAGTTATTCAAAAAGTAAAACTATTATAATAGTATTACCTTGATTAACTCGGTTGTATTAATTTTTATTGGGGAAGCTTTTCAATTGAACTTTTTAACATAAATTTTTATAGATACTAAATTCACCCCCCCTCTTGAGTAATCTACTCCGACCAACAAAATTATATGATACTTTATTGGTGAGAATAATGAATTTATGAAAATGATTTCATATTTTTATAAGTATTTATAGAATAATGGTTTATTCCATTCTTTTTATATCCCTTACTAATATTTTTATGCCCATTCAATGTTTTTAATGTTTTCAGAGTTTATAATGATGTGTAAGGGAAATAAGGACGTCAAGTTAAATGTTATGATTATTTTTCACAGAAATCCTATTATATTTTTATATGTATTATGTTTTTTCAATAAATTTATACTCTTTTAGTGGTATCCACTTTGAATGGGTTTATGTGTATGAATTAAGTTCTAACGTTATAAAAAACTAAACTAAAAAGATCATTTGTAATATAAAGATGTAAAATCCAGTTGAATTAAATTATTTATGTAATGATTTTGTTCGGGTCAATATTGATTTTATCAGTGCATGATTTAGATAACATTGGGTGTTATGATGATGTTAATAGAATATGATAAATGTATTTTTCATTATATTTAAGTTGAAATGATATAGTATTTAAAAATTTACATTTTTCTTCATCTAAGATATGTTGTATCAAAAAATTTTCTATAGAAGAAACATAGAAGATGAATTAGGATGGAAAGTAGAGGATGATATCTTTTTAAATTTGTAAATGGGAATAGTGGTAATTGGAACTGAATTGTTTGTGATGGTAATGGCTTACTTGACGTAGGTAATAAATGGTGGTGAATTCTATGAAAGTGAAAAACTATAGATTTCATAATGGAACATGATGACATTGTATATTTTTATGAGGCAACTCCTTTCATTTAGGGGAGCTTCTGAACCAGTGGTGGCTAAATGATGTACTAAACCATCGAAAAGATATTCGATGGCATGGGGTGTTCAAATAAAAAAAAATTTAGTCATACCATTTATCATTTTGAATTTGAATCTGACCATTGTTAGTCAATATTAAATAATATCAAGAATAGTGAGGATATTTATTGCTTGGAATTGGATGAATTTTAAAATTATTTCCTTGAAAAGTGCTTTCCCCTGGTGGTTCAACTTACGACAGAAAGGAAATTTCTAAAATTAAATAAAATGAATGAATATTTTTTGACAGTGTATGAAGAAAACATCACCTATATGGAAAGGTATACTCCAAATGTTATTTGAGATATTGATAGAAAAATAAATTATTTTTAAGTAGTATTAAAGCCAAGATACCAAAGGGCATTGTCCTTTATAGAATTCAAAAGATATGAGAAACATGTCTGATGTACTGAGAGGGTAGAGATTGAGTTTTTTGATCATCACATGTAATTTTAAAAAAATAATATGAAGAGATCCAGATTCCAAGTGGTGGGTAAGAATTAATCAATGAAATCAAATGGTAAAATTTCCAATTTCCAATTTGTGAAATGTTTGGTAAATAAAACCTTGGGGATTGTATTACCAAAATCGGGAAGTTCCTTCGATGTGGTACTTTTGGACATATATCTTGGGATTCTAATGAAATTGATCATAATATAAATTCTCATATAAAAATGTAAAGTGTTTCAAATGTGGATCAAAGGGTCATTTTTCACATACCTTCTGAAATAAAGACATGAATGATTAAAAGCATCCATATTATAAGCAAAAATGAGTAGTGATATCCTTTACGACTACGTCAGTAGTTTTTTGTCCATCAAATGAAGTGGAATCAAGTATATTGTTTAATAATATTTTTCTAATGTCTTGTTTGATATATGGTGTACACATTTCTTTATTTCGAATTAGTATTTTTGTAAATTATAAATTTCCCCTCAAGAAATGAGACTCGAACTTATGGTTAAAACACCAAGGTGAAATGTTACAGAAAAAGGTCAATATAAGAATCTTACTATTTTCTTTTTCTATAGAAATACATTACCTGGAAACTTGGTTTTTTCCTTTTTAGAGTTTGATGTAATTTTAGGTATAAATTTGGATTTCTGTTTATCACGATAATATTGATTGTAGAGATAAAGAAGTTTTTATCATAATGACTTTCAGTTTGTATACAGAAATGAACCCATAAAATTGACAACATATAAGGAATCTAAGAAAATGATAAAATATAGAAATGAAAGTTATCATGCTCATATTAATCAAAATAATGGAATTGATCATGTTAATGATGTGCATGTCCTAAATTATTACCTATATGGTTTCCCTAATGAGTTTAGTAGCGTTATATAAGATGTGGAATTTGGATTTACCATTGACTCAGTTCCTAATGTTAATCTAATTTCAAAAACCCCATATCGAATGGCTCAAATGGAACTTCTTGAATTGAAAAATAAATTGTAGTAGTTTCTTGATAGGGACATCATTCAATGTAGAACTTAACCATGGGGTGCTCTCATTTTTTTCATTAAAAAAATATATGGTTCCATGAAACTCTACATTGATTATAGGGAATTTAATAACATTAATGTTACAAATAAGTATTATTTTCCTCATATCAAGGACTTGTTTGATCAGATCTAGAGAGATCATTTTTTTAAAGATTAACTTCAGATCTAGATACCATCTGTTGAAAGTGTAGGATTGTGACATCCCAAAAATAGCTTTTCTTACAAGATATAAACATTATGAGTTTTATATGCCCTTTGTTTTTATAAATTTTCTTTCTATATTCATGAATCTTATGAATATAATATTCCATGAATATTTTTATCAGTTTTTTGTTTTTATAATTATTATATTTTTTTATTTTCAAAACATTATGAGGATCATGAAAAAATATATAAGGTTTTTTCTTGAAAAATCTCAAGAAAAATAAGTTATACAGAAAATTTAGCAACAATGATATTTTTTTGAAACCAATTTCTTTTCATAGGAACATTGTTAATAATGATGGAATAACAATTGATCTTTCTAAGAAAAAATTGGTTGATGAATGGTTGAGTCCTATAAATGTTACAGAGAATCGTAGCATTCTGGGATCAGAAGGTTATTGCCAATGGTCTGTTAAAAACATTTAATGGTTATCTTGACCACTAACAATGGTAACATGAAAAGGCGTTACATTTATTAGGAATGAAAAATGTGAGGATTTTGTAGGGACTATAGAAGAGATTTGTGAATTCTTTATTTTTGGCCCTGACTTCCAAAAAAGGTGAGTTTTCCATCATTATTGAGGTTTCATTGAAGGATGCTTCAAGAAAACTAAAACCCCTTTAGTTAAATTATCCCACACATGATTTGGAATATGAATTTGTGGGTTTTACATTGAAAAAATAGATACATAATTTATACATAGCTAAATTTGAAATATATACTAACCATAAAAGTCTAAAGTATATATTAATTTATAATTATTTAAACATGAGGAAGAGAATATGGATTTAATTGATTAAGGATATTGATTTCACGATCAATTACAATTTAGTAAAACCAATAAAAAGTGGCATATTTCATTAGTTGAAAACATTATGCATCATTAATCATGTTACATTTGTAACAATACCCTTTGATTAATTATTTGATTAATATTGTCTTGGAAGTTGTTAGTACAAGAAATTACTCAATTTTTTAGTAGTCAGTGTAGTCATCTCTACCAGACATAATTAAGAAAGCATAAAAGGACGGATTTAACATACATAAAAATGTATAATTTGTTAAAATGGGTATGTTTCTAGAATTTATCTTTGTAAAGATTATGTTTTGAGATTTAGAAAAAGATTATTTATGCCTTTTCATTTCAAAATGATGAAATATTTGTTGTGTAAAGTTCATAATTCCACATCTTCAGTTCATCCTATCCCCACTATGATTATGGAGACCTTCAAGAGTATTACTGATGGAATTGAATGAAAGGATCTACTGGATAATTTACTATGAAATGATTGACATTCCAACTAGTTAAAGTAGAGTGAAAACAACCTAAGGGGGTGCTTCATCCTTTTCCAGTGTCATGTTGGAAATTGGAAAATATATCCATGGACATCACGAGGGACAACCAAAGGATTCTTGAGGTAATAATTTTATTTGGGTTATTGTTTAATGACTAACTAAATCTTTAAATTTACTTATTATCTAGATATTATGTATTTAAATCATCTTTGTTGACTATAACTCAAAGATATTGTTAGGTTACATGGATTTCCACTTTCCATTATATTTGACAGTGATCCCAGGTTGACTTATAACATTTGGAAATGCCTTTAGAGGTCATTGGGAAAAGAATAAAATTTCAACAATGCTTTTCATCCTCAATATTATGGGCATACGAAAAAACAGTTCAGACACATGAGGATATTCTATAAGATTCTTCAATGGACTACCAAGGAAGTTGGTATCATCATATCTCTTTAGTTAAGTTTTCTAATAATAATTTCTTTCATTACAATATACAGATAGTGACCTTTTAGGCATTATATAGGAAGTAGTGTCAAACTATATCATTTTGGGATATGGCCAGGTAAAAAAAGTTGGTGGGATAAGAAATAGTGGAGGAATTGTTTGAAAGAGTGAAGATGATCCACCAAAATATGAGTAAATCTCATAGTATGTAGAAAATTTTGGTAGATTCTAGGAGGAAATACATTTATTTTGATATATGTGATCATGTTTTTCATATAATCTCTCCATATAAAATTGTTATGTGTTTTGGTAAGAAAATAATGTTATGTCCCTAGTTCACTAGACCATATATAATCCTAGATAAAGTTTGACTATTCATGTACCAAGTGTCATTTCCTATGAGTTTATCTTAGGTTCACAATGTTTTTCATGTTTCAATATTGTGAAAGTATATGACAGATTCATCTCATGTTTCGATCCTAGTAGTAGTTCAGCTGGAATATAACATTTCCTATGAATATAACCCTATTAATATTCTTTATCATAGAGAAAAATTGATTCCAAATAATGTAATCCACAAGGTTAAGGTTTTGTGAAGAACCCAGATGGTGGAAGAAGAAACATGGGAATCTTAAAATTCTATGAGGAAAATGAACCCTCACTTGTTTATTGAGTAAACAAATTCAAGGAAAAATTTTCCAGAAGGTGTTGAGAATGCAACACCAAATGGATTTACTAATAAATATAAATATATAATGGAATGCATGAATCCTTGAGTCTCTACATAATGTCACATTTTTAAGGACATAGTTATAACCTAGCTGATAAATATAATTTTTTATCTTCTATAATTTTAATTTCCAAAAACAATCATACACGATTGCGATCAGTATGATATTTAGAGTTTCATAGGATCAACTTAATATATTGTGAATAGTAAGTTACCCTTATTAATAGTAATGTTACCCTTATGAATTGTAATATAACCCTTATTAATAGTAAATCATCCAAATAAATATTAACCTCACAAATGAATGTATAAATAATATTTTTCCATCTTTTAAATGTCAATATGGTCATAGAATAAGTGTTGGTATTTTTTTAAGTCATAAATTTATAATCACAATTATTTGATTAATTTTATGACATAAATAAAAATGTATTTTCAGAAAATGTAATCATAAATTTTTATTATTTTGTTTTATGGTTTTATGTTTCTTTTATAAGACCTTGATTAATTTTTAATAAACTTTTCAAATCAGTTATATTTTTAAAATAGTTATTTTTTGAAGTGATTATAATTTTCTTTATTATTTAAATTTAAAATATTTAGAAAGTTATTTTGATAAATTGGAGTTCATTTTTGAACTATAGACTTACAGAAATGGTTAGGTTGAATTTTTTAAATTTTTCTGAAATACATCAATTTTTCATAATAGTAAAATACCGTAATTTACCATATATATACATTATATGTTAAATAAAATATTACTGATATCATGGATGTTGTAAGAACCCTTATTACAAATTCAAATGTTATTTTGTCTATTTGTATTCAAATGAACACAAATTATTTCTTATCTCAAAAAAAATAGTAAAATAAATATTAAAATAATGGACCCACCCCCTCCTCCATTATAAATATTATCCCTCACCCCTATTTAAATGAAACCTATAAATCATTGAGAATTGTAAAAATTATTCCAAATACTCTTCCCAAGGAACATCCCCACATCAAGTACATTATGATTTCGCCAAAATGCCAAAACCAAAAGCCATAATGAGATTCTCATGTAGAATAGATCTAGAGGAAAAAATCCTCTTTCATTTTCTTTTATTTTTCTTTTCAATATATTTTTATCTACTTATACTCTCTTCACATCCCCTTATCCAAGAGTCTTGAAAGCCCCAAAATCATATATATATTGGAATTTTATCATGTTTATGGAAAAATGTATCATCATACTTCTTCTTCTTCTCTCTTATTCTAAACATTAAAAACGTCATCCATGATGTGTGGATTTACTAACATCATGGATGATGTGTTTTCAAATTTCTTCACATCTTTAAAATCTAGTTATAAAACCATTTAAATGGTTTAAACATATATTAAATTCTATTATATCACCTCTTTTATGTGATGTAATTATGATATATTTATAATATTATGTTATATAACAAAAACTAGTTTGTGATTATCGATGAATCACCAAAATGATCCAAACGAATTTCATTAATGTTTTTTATAATAATTGATCATATTATCTGAAAATAAAATTGTTTATTTAATAATATAATATTATGGAAACATATTTTTCATATTTAATTCTACATATGGAGTTTCAATTCTATTTAATAAGAAAATTCATTACGATTCAACCGTGGATACAATGTAAAGAATGCATCCAATTATAATTTCCAATGACCCGGTGGGTGAAATTAACAAAAACAAATTGGATCCAACACCATAATTCATGTAGACCTAAAACTTTAATATGAAAAAATATAATGGAGATTAATTATCTGGGTTATGAAGAAAATTTGGTTTCCAGGAATAGTTTTTTGACCTTTTCTCTAATTTTTTTCTTCTCCTTGTATCTATGTCTCTTTATTGGGGAAGAGATTTGGATTATTTAAAAGTGTGAGTGGGGCCTGCCAATGAGACACCATTTTACCAAACCACTTCATTTTGTTCCCAAACTCTCACTCCCGTATTTCTCATCAAAGTATAGAGGAAGGAAGGATTTGTCCTTTTCACAACCAAATTGGTGGGGTATTGTCTCACCCCTAATGTTGGCTGAGGACGTTATTTTTTTCATCAATGATAGAAGGATATGTATTTAGAGTTTCATGGAGTTCATGTACCTTTATGGAAAGTTAAGTGGGAAACTTATCAATCCTTGAAAAATATTAGTTTTTAAATCTAAATTTTTTTCAGGTAGGTGGTGTTGGGACATGCAGAATATTATGGGATTCTTAATTGGGAATTTCCCCATGAATTATATGGGAACTCCAATATCTTATGGCTGAATCAGGAACTCATTGTTGGACGAAATTCTCAATATAATTATGGGGAGAATATATAATAATAAGAACAAATTTTTAACATTTTGTGGGAGAGTATCACTGATCAATAGTTTGTAAACGTCCATACTGATGCATATCCTATTGGACACTAAACCTCACAAAGAAGCTATTATCAGGTTGGAGAAGGTTATGAAATATTTACCTTGGGATGATAACCAATTATGCCACTTTTATTGGGCCTCCTAGAAATTTTTGGAGAATCCAACTGATGAGGGTGGTGTTGGTTTATGGGACATTTCTCAAACCATGAAGGGAACGCATGTGCATCTTTCCTGGGATATTGTTGAAGTGACTCTCTTTAATCTTCCTTTTTCAAAAATAGATATGTTGATAAATGGGATTGTGGGGGAACTTGTAGATCAATTATATATCAGCTAGTGATGTGAGTGCTTCCTCTCTGGGAAGACCTCTATGATTCGTTCAGTTGGATTGTGTGGAAAGGGGATCCCAATTTTTTCATAAAAATTAGGATGGTGAATGAATTTTATTCCCTAGATTCCATATCCCTAAAATATCTTTCAAGGAGGTGAGTGATCATTCTACATTCATTCAGTTGGTTCTAAACTAGGTCCAGTTTGAGGTGTTTGAATGTATCACTTTGAATAATGAAGCTGATAAGCTCTTCTTTAAAGGATCGAGTTCATGTTGATTTTCTACTATATATTTTAGAACAATGCATAATATAGGGATGGAGCATGACAAATGGGATTCTATGTTATGTTGAATATAAATCCCAACAAAAATAATTTTTCTAACATGGGGACTTAGAAACAAAGAGATTTTAACTGACAAGAATATCTAGAGAAAAGTTATTCCCATGTATTCTTGCTATTTTTTCTATAGTTTCCCACATAAAAAGACCATTGTCCACATATTCTTCTAAATCGAATGGATTTTATTTATGTGGTAATTCTTTAGGCATCACCATATCGTCATATATGATCAGTAATCCATATAAGAACTTTATTTTTGAAATTTTCTCTAGGGTGAAATGCATCAAGGGATGAAAACAAATGTGTGAAACATTATTTTCACTGCTATATGCTGGAATCTATAGGAGGCCCGCAAACATGCCATGATGGGTACTCGTCACTCAATTCTTTTACTAAAAATTAGGATGAGGGCCTTGATTTTTTATCTAGGATCTATATTTAAAGGGGGGAAATCATCTACTATCTATAAGCTGTTGAGCAGACCACTCATGAATTCTAGCCCAAACAGATGATGTGTCAGATGTATTCCTCCTATTTCTAGTAAGAAACACGATGTGGAAGGATATTATATGGATAGTCATATGATATGATATGGGTTTCATAGATACCCAAGAGGACTGGTCTTATTTAGGTTTTGATATTTTTTTAGCTCAGGTTTCTCCTTGGGTGCAGATGTACGAGCGCTTTACACTGTAATTATGTTATAAAAAACGTACTACATTCAGGTTACTGAAGTTTCTTTGGACTAAAAAGCCCTTTTGAGAACTCATCAAGTGAAATGTGATTAACCATGGGAGCTAGTTTACCTTATCAGAAGAAACTCAAATGAGACCTTCTATGGGAGGATCTCCCACCACAATTAGAGAGAATATAACTTCCCATTATATGCAATTTCTCATGTTGGGAGGCTGGAGGAGACACTTTCTACCTACAAAAACCTAGGATATCATCCCATAGAATGTATAATTTTCACTTAAGGGGACCCCCTTGGTATCCAACACTTTAGGGAACCATAAGGCCTCATTATTTTTCTTTTTGTGGGTGATTATTCTCCACACCCTATTAATAAAATATCTAAAATTCCATTCAAAAAACAGTGGAAAGAATAAATAATTATTAATGAATGGGTGGAATAATGTCATAAAATGATCATATATGATGTTATAAACCTGAATATGTTTTTATAAAATATTAATAACACTATTTAAACCATTATATAGGTGGTTTAAAAAGATTTTAAGTAAGAAAAATCAAAGGTATGGGAATTCATAACCCAATTCCCATTCTTTGGGATAACCATCTACTTCATTAATTATCTGGTAATATGTTTATTATGAAATTAATTTTGTATTGTATTATGATTTTTATGTTTTTTTACATTCTATGCACATATTCCATTATTTTTATCATTTCTCACTTCAAATATATGATATTTCTAATGGATTTTCCTTAAAAAATATTTTCTTTTATTTTATTATTTTAAAAGGAATGATTTATATAATGAAATTAATCTTGTTTTATGATTATGTTCTAGATATTGGGAATTGTTTTTAGTGAATGGTGGAACCTATATCTCCCTCCAATTCATTGTGTATTTGTATGTTGGAGGCTAGATGTATGGTTACTGCAAGTGTAACTATGATTGTTACACCATAAGATTGTGATGATGGTTAAATTGTAAGGTAGTCGTGAGGGTTAAAAATCATAAGATATCAGCGAGGGTTACAATATTAAGTAATTAATTCCCTATGATACAATTATGGATTTATTTATGTTTTCTATATTTTTTAGAAATATCATTTTTCAAAAAGTGTATGATACGTTATGGGTGGGATGTCTTTCTTTATGAAAATTAATTCTTATGTTCATAAGTATTTAGGTAATAATGGTTTATTTCATTATTTTTATATCCCTTACTGATATTTTAATTCTCATTCCATTTTTCTAAATGTTTTCCAGGTTATATGACTGTGTAATATAAATAAGGATGTTACCTTAAATGTTATGATGATTTTTCAAAGAAATCAATTTTTTTTAATTTTTTTATGTCTTAGAATAAATGGATATTGTTTTAGTAGTACCCCCATTGTTTGATTGTATGTTTATATGTATTAATTATGTCCTAACTTTCTAAAAATATAAACCAAAATAAATTTTAGAATGTAAATAAGTAAAATCTATTGGAATTCACTAGATTAAGCAATTTTTAAGGAAAAGTATTTATAATGATACCATCATCTAGAAAATAAAAATCCTCAAATAATTATCATTTTTATGCATTTATAATACTTTTAAATCAAACAATTTATTATTGTTATGAAATATTAATAACGTTATAATTATTGAGATCGTAGGTCGTATGTACGCATGAGTAATGTTTTTTATTTTCTATTGATCAATATGGGAAGAAGGTAAGTATTATTTTATCATTAAATAATGATCACAACATCATTAATATCATATTAATCATTTCAATAAACATTAATATTTCATACAGGTGAGGTAGTGAATAAAAATGAGTCACATCGCTACGTGGAGGTGATAGTTAACCCGTACGCACGAATGACGTTGTCATTATTATGTTCATGGAATGTAAGAAATTAATTGATATATTATTATCTGATAATGATTAATATGTAATTAATATAATATATGATCACAAATTCCATCATTATAACCAGTTGTTGGAGACGATTATAAAAAATGAATTGTATCGATTTGTGGAGGTGATAGTTCACATGTACACACAAACTATTGATATCTTTTCCATTTAATGGAAGTGGATATTAATTTATCTTAGGATATAAAAATAATGAAAAATCATTATATTGAGTTTACTAAAGTTATTACTTCAGCATGGGCGAATAATATTTGAAGATAATGGAAGTAGAAATAAAATTGAATCATTTAAATGAAAACATTACCTTTCCTTAAAATGATAACCCTTATTAACACTTTAAACCCATTAAAGAAGGTGTAATGTGTAAAAAATGATTAAATAATGTGGGTAGTGATTATATAAAAGATTTTGGGTTGATAATGGTAGAACCAAAATGTTTTTTGAAATATAAGGGATAAATATTAACAGGTTCTCTTATATTGGAGATGTGAGGGGCACTCTAGGAATTATAAAACGTATTAAATTAATATATATTAATTCATATTCAAAATTGTCCAAGAATGATTTATTTCAATGATATTATGTTTTTTGGTTGAATAGAAATCATCTAATTAAAATTAGACAAGTTTTGAAAATTCTTTAATCCTTATCTTTTTGTTTTAACCACCTTTAAATCTTACTATTTTACCAATTAAGGTACATGTTGAGAGTTAAAATAGTTACCATAATATTTCGAATGATCAATGAATGAGTCATTAATGAAATTTTAAAAGTTATCACAACTTTTTTCTAAATATTAATGTTTTATGAAATTTAATATCATTTAATTAAATATTTTATATTTTAAGATTTGAATTATATCAATTTTAATACTATTCAAAACATGACTTTTAAAAAAACATAAAAACTTTATTACCTCTAAAAAAACATTAAATCACATATATCATTTCAAATTCATCCATAAAATTCATTCATGTACTTAAGGTAACCTGAAAACATTCACCATCTCCCAGATGTCATAACAAAGTCCATCCTCAAAACTTATGGCTCTCAACATCTCATCACCCACCAGTATGGGTGAAAAATGCTGAAGCTCAGTGAAACGAGCAGAATAGTCCATCACTGACATAGCGCTCTGCTGCAGATTCATGAACTCTCGAGCATTATCTGCCCTCAATGTCTCTAGGAAGAAGAATTCATAGAATACTAATAGAAAATCCTCCAACGCCATGTATCTGTGATGCTCTGACAAGGTGGTAACATCCCACCACCTCTTGGAAGAATCACGCAGCGTGTAAGTCGCGAGCTTGACCCTCCACCCTGGAGGTGTCTCAAGATACTGAAAAATAGTCTGCATCGATCCTATCCAAGACTCCGGAGCCTGTCATCTTCCATCCTTTGAAAACGTAGGTGGATGCTTCTGCTGAAACATACGAGTCATCTCAGCCATAGATGTGGCAGCCGACGGTGCTCTCTGAAAGGTTTGCATGAACCGCATAAAGCCTTCATGGAACTGCGCCTCTGTGCCTGTGTCCGGTATAACGGCTGGCACCGCATCTGGCTCTGCTGGAGGATCCACTGGTAGCCCATGGCCACCATCTCAGAATTATACTTGTTGCCGCTCTCCTGGCGAACAATGCGTGGTCATCTCGGCGACATGACTCTGCAAGGTCAAAAGCACACCTTAGAACAATATTAACAACGACCGAAAATGGAGAAACCAAAAAGCGGACAGGAGGAAGAAGGCATTTCACGATTTCCAAACCAGACTACACGGCTTGTATGCTGACTACACGGCATGTACTTGACTTCTCTTCCCCTGATCGGGTCCTTTTACATGGTTAACCACATGACTCCCGTTTGAAAAAAAATACACGGCGTGTATATCATTTACACAGTGTGTATGGTGTTATTTCAAACTTCCTATACCGTTTGTGACACGGCCGACTACTCAGATTGAACTACATGGTGTGTTACACCCACACACGGCGTGTACACTACTCCATCTCCCTAGCCACATGGCTAAGTCCACACGGTCAGTCCTCGGACAAGACAACAATGCATGTCCCACGGGTATAAGGTGTGTACTTGACGAGCTTCGCCGACCCATGTTGTTAGTTACACATCCAGATACACGACTCCAACTACACGGTGTGTTCAATATATACACGGCGTGAACTCGAAAGGATTACCCCGAACCATGTTGTTAGTTACATGGTCGAGTTCCTAGGTCACACTACACGACGTGTTCTTCATTGACATGGCGTGTTCAAGAAACGAATACACCGGACCGTGTTTGTTAGTTACACGGCTTGGTATCCTGGTCAACACTACACAGCTTGTACATTTGGTACACGGTGTGTTCTCCCCAAGCTCTTCCCTTCCCCGTGTCTCCGCCCACACAGTTTGTGACATGGGAAGAAATTACACAGCGTGTACTTAGGGTACATGGTGTGTACTAAAAAAGATTTATTTTCTTCCCATACAGAACAACATACACGGCATGTTTACGATACTACACGGCTTGTATACTGGGTTTCCGGATATTATGCCTCATAAACTTCTTGAGAACCCAAAAAATACTGAAAAAGAACACCTAAGTGCCAAATTCCGATCCATGAGGTCCCGTACTCCCCGCAAATAAATTTTTGGCATCTTATATGTGTTATAACATAATAAATAGTCAATGATCCACCAAATTCCAGTTAATGGGGGCCCATACTCCCCAAAAACAAAAGCTCGGTGTTCATTCTATAAACAGGCTCACACAATAACACCCTACCAAATATCATGGATCTATCCAAGCAGCTATCACAACAGCATGCGTTTACTATCACAAAATCTATCACAAAAACATTCAATTTCTAATTCACCTACATGGCATGAAAACTATGCATGGAATGTGATTTTTAGCATGTGCCTAAATGATACATGAGATGGAATACCATCATCTCATAGGGTTGCAACTAAATAGAACCCATGATTAACTTATTAACAACAAAATACAAGTGTGTCACCCAAAGGTGAAATCAAATCAACTGTAAAATTTGAAAAATCAAAATAATTGAAACACGAGGTAAATTGGGTTTTCCCTGTACTCGGGTTAGCTACTCCCGGGAACAGCTTATTACCAACTACCGGTCTTGTCCTATCCCTGACTAAGGCTCCAAACTGTAAGTCAAAGAAAGGAACCTGCCTCTAATACCACTGTGTAACATCCCGGATCCAGGTGCCACACAACGGGTGCCCCGAACCTGGTTCGCCACGTGACATCAAGTGCATTTCCCCAAACGCCAGAGGCTGCTGACTAGTAGCAAGGGACCCGATCAGATAGTGGGTAAACTATGCCCTCATTTGTCAAAGTGTAGGACAACTGGCTGAAATAAAACATATAGAAACAAAAAAAGTAGTAAACCATACAGAACTGAAATAAACAACTGCGGTAGATATAACCAACAAGTATATAAAATGGTGCAACATCCCTCAAATTCTAAGAAAGAATCCAAAACATGTTAGACAATAATACGGTGTAGTACAAGTATAGAAAATCAAAACAGAAAAAAACAGACGGTAACATCGTGAGCCTCATCCCTATCCCATGCTCCCCTACTCCTCATTATAAATCATGTACTTGTATAGGGACTCCAGCCCCTATCAATACCTGCAATAGTATAATCTGTTTGGGCCGAAAAGCATGACCTAAAAAGGGTGTGAGAAATAATTCCCATTAGGCACGTGCTCAACTATGTGTAAACATGCAACAACAGTGTGCAGTAGTAAATGCAATAAACTAAGTAGTACTCAAAAGTAACTAACTTAACCGGTTATATTTCTATTTTAATTATTCATTTAACCATTTAATATTAAGAAAACACTACAGTGAATTCATAAGTATGCATTTAGCATCCTCAGACAAGTAAAACCTTACCATCAGGTAATCAGAATCCAACCCACTGGTATTTCCCTTAGGCGTAACGTAAATTTCCCTCAAGTATACGAAGTGTCGCCCTTAGGCACATAAGTCAAGCCCTCAGTCAAAAAAAGGTTTCCCTCAGGAAAAATAGAACGTTTCCCTCAGGCTAATACAATCATGCCCCCAGGCTATAGTAGAAAACCGCCCTTAGGCATAAGTAAATGGGCCATGCCCAACATATAAACATGCAATTTACATACAATTCCTCTCAAGGAAAAAGTAATGCATAATTTAAACATGGAATACCCTGAGGTATCCATGCCAAATGGCTAAACCAGGGAACGCACGCCTCGGGATGGTCCTGGATCCAAGAAGTGATCCCAAGCATCATTTTATTATCGCAATTAATTACCTATGCAAGTCTAGGTATTTGAAATAGCCACGACCTCATCCACACAACCACCCAAATATGGGTTCGTATCTCAAAAATGCACAAAACACACAATAGTTGGAAAATAAACACCAATACACCTACCTTTAATGCCAAATATTGATATACATGAACGTCGATTATAGAAACCCCCAATAACGATGTAGATCTGACATAGAATAAAACTCACTTAAACTTAAATAACTTCCTTATGGAAATGAATTGTTAAGAACTACCCTAGGAGAAGGGAGAACTCACCTGTGCGGCTCCAGGGAGATCGATGGTGTATAAAATAGATTCTGGACATGTGCTATACAGATCCTTGAAGATTCGGTTATCTATCCCAAGCTCCCATCCGGTTCTAAGCCTTCATTGTGAATAAGGGAGGATACTGCCCATTTCAAGAGAAAACAACAAAGTACACGGCATTTACTTCCAAGTACACAACTTGTACTTCCCTTTTTTTAACTATTCCTATGGCGGTTTCCCGCCAGTGTGGCACTGTTCACCTGCCGACGTGACTACAAGGCGTGTCTCCTTGTGTACATGGTGTGTTCTGTCACACAGCTGGCCACCAACTTACTATTCGCCTGTCGAATGACTACACGGCGTGTAAGGGAACACCACATGGCGTGTAGTCGGTCTTTGCACCCTTCGTCGCCGACATGGCTACACACCCTGTGTACGCATCCCACACGGCCAAAAGTACATGGCATGTGGAAAAGTACATGACGTGTACTTCCAAAATATGGGATTTTCCCCATTTTCTATATTTTCTCAAAAACACTTATAGAAAAGGGAAAGGAAGTAACTCGTACCTCAAGAATAAGAACCAGGTTCTTACACTACCCATGCAGAGCAGTCTGGAAAGACTAGGCTAGACCAGTTCTTTTCATGACACAGAGCATTAAAAAGGAAAATATCCTAAACAGCGCATCTAATTAACGCATCGTCTGCGGAAACACTATCCTTGAGTCGAGAAAAAACATGTGATGTGGTTTGGGGAATTTATGTATTGGTTTTATTTATTTGTTTAAAAAAATGTCTACTTTTAATAATAATAAAATATTTATTATTATTTGGATTTCTCGTATCAGAACTATCTTCAATATGGAATGTTTGTTTGATGAATCATCAGCGGTAGAGAAACCCTGGTCTTTGTCTGTATATTTCATGACTACTCTCAGGCTCATAAACTATAGATGAATTGTGGACCCCATGATTCATGGTGTGAATGTGTTGTAGTGAAATGAACCCTTTTCACTAGTTATCCATTTTTATTAAATGAGTAGTATGTCTCCTAACTTTTTCATGGGAATCACAATGAAGTGATCTTGATAATTTGTTTTGAGATCGAGGTATGGTTGGAAAGGGATGACTTTTGAGAGTAGCATGAAGTTACAAAACATTTCCATTAGATGTCTGTTCGTGGTAAATAAATAGTCAATCTTTCATGTGGCTTCCACAAGGATCGTAATTATGTGATCGATTGGATGTGAGGAGCCTTCATTATGATCACATTAATTCATGGAAACAAGAAAGGAATATCAGTGGAAGATCTTTATGATGTGTTTGAAGAGAAAACACATCTTGGGTAAACTTCAACTCTTTTGTGATTAGATATGATGAATGAAGATATGTGTTCAAATGTTCTGGGCCATTAAGGATTCATGTTATTGATGTTGTGATTTTTACCCTCAGAATCCACGATGAGCGTTATGCACTCATCGGCCATCTGACTAGACATTCCATGTATTATGGGAGTCCACTAGGACACCTAGGAGTACTAGTTTACAATTTAGTACCCTAGTAAGTTTTGTTACATGTTCGGGAAATGTGGTAGGGTCACATATCATGTGAAACCCACACACACCATGTGCTACTCTACAAACTGTTTACATCTCATATCTCCTTCTTCTAGACTCATAAATTGGCATGTGAGTAGCCTATCCTCAGTTCTATTCCATGAATAATGAGACAGTTACCTACAAATTGGGCTCTGAGATGTGATGTGGGATGTTATGAGTACGATGCATATCTGAGTTGATGATCGATGTTCATGGAGTGATGCATATTCAAGGTGACACTCAAAGATGGATGTGATTAGGAAAAAGTACTAGAGAAGTATCGAGATTACCCTCCAATGGGACTGGGTTTTGGTATTCCTGATGATCTTTTTGATGTACCATCCTATAATGATGACTAGTAAAGTTCCTCATTGTCTTTGTAGTGGCACCCTCCAACTAGGCATGGCATTGATCCTTATCGTTTTTCGAGTGACACCCTCATGTTGGGTGGGGTACGGTTCTTCAACGATCATGAGAGTTTCATCCTCTAGCTGGGTAGGGCATCGGTCCTTGCCCATTTCCATGTGGAACCCTCCAACCGGGCAGGGCATGGGTCCTCGATGATATGGGAGTGGTAACCTCTAGCTAGGCTGGGCATGGGTCTCCAACAATGAGACATGATTCCTCGGCTGCGCGACAAAGTGATGAGACATGATTTTATAGTACATTGGAATCTCAAGTAAGAGGGATGCATTATACACCGAGACACATCCCTATGATGAATCATAAAACATTGGGAGATAGAAAGTGCCTCCCAAAGAGGATAGTATCAGGGTTTGGTTATTGATTGCCTTTGACTTGCAGTTAAGAGAAGATGTATGGTATTCTAGGCATCATTGTTGGTTACTTCTGGGACTTTTTGAAATGCTTTCATGGGATGGGATGTGGGATAGAGATCCACTTAGGCCCTCATTTGGGTTTCTCAAATTAGTGTATATATTCAATTTTCCAGTACCCACTCCTTGGGTTTTTGTCTACTCACCTTCTAGGATAGACAAAGATGTGTGGGGTATGCTACGTGCTTTCCATGTTTGGAATATCATTGTTGGATGATTCTATACTCCTAGTATAGGTAGAGAATATTCGATGAGATGTTCATATTATCACCATTTATATCTCTGTGTTCTTATATGACCATACTTCACTATCTCATTGGGTTGAGCTATGATCTTTTACTATACCATATTTTATCTACATCTACACTCTTCAGCATATTTTTTGCTACTCTCTAGAGCCTTTGGGGCATCCTGTAATTTATTTTTATACTCACCCATTATTTGTCTTTTCCCACTATTGGTGTCCCCTTACAGAAAATACAAAGGTTGATCGTGAGTTCAGATTAGAAAGGGGTACAGAGTGCTTAGAATGCCTGTGGTGGTCATGACTTGGGATTCAGGAGTGGGGATCTCCTAGCTGTTTTAATTTTGTACTTATTGTCGGGTTGTGGCACTTTTCATGTTGGGTGTGTATTTTTTACCTTTAGCCTTCAGTTTACATCTCTTTAGTTTTATTGTTTATTGGCTGATGTATGTAGGTGGTTCATATATTTATAGTAGTGATGCTTTTTTTATGTTCTCTCTTCACTTTGTGTTGAGTTGATTGTGTGTGTGTGTATAAGATCTTAGGAAAAGGCCTCCCTGAGTTTTTTGTGCCATTAGAGATAGTCATCAGCCCCTAGCCTATGGAGGTGGCCTTGGAGTAGTTGCAACTCAAGCCTCGGCATGGGTCAAGTTGTGACATCCAAATAGGGAGTATCCTTCATGTTTAAATTTTTGAATACCCATCATAGTATATTACCTAAATCTCTTATGAGAAACCAAACTGGATCACCCTGACTCATTACCCAATACATTGGAGAGATATCAATGGATCACCCACCCTTGGTTTATCACTTAACCACTCATATATATAAACAATTCCAAAGAACCATATCATAATTATAACACATAAAAAAATCTTAATGTATAAAATAACATTTATACTTAGAAATCACATTCCATATTTACAAATCACACACTCTTAAATGAAAACACATTATTTTAAAATAAAATAGTAAACGTGGAGTGTAAACATCAATAAATTATAGTTAAATTAACTGAGAAAAACCATTCATGGAATATATGTTAAAAAATACCATGTTATTAAAATAATCAATCTATTATTAAAACATAATTAAAACATTTAAAACAATGATTTTTTAATCAAATTTCCTCATACCGCATTGATTTTTTTTAAAGGAATTATCATTTTAAAACAATAATTTCGATATAAATACCTTCATAAATAATATTCAATACATTGACATAAAATATAAATATTTATTAGAATAAATAATCAAAATTTTAAAACATTGTTTTTAGTTAAGAAATCTGTTACCTTGAGTCTGAATCATCGTGTATAATCATTATAATCTAGAATAATAAAAATTGGTTAATTTATACATAATTCATAACATTTTTCAAGTTCTATATTTTTTATATCACTTATTTACATGTTATAACAATTACATAATTATTTATGTTCATATTAGATGTTTTGTTGATATTCGGTACATGAGTCAAAAATGAACATGATATGATATAAATAGTCTTTGTGGCCATAATTACGACTACATAATAATAAAATTCCTGAAATAATGATCATTTTTATACATATAATATACTTTTAAATAAGACCATTAATTATTTTTATGAAAGATGAACAATTTTATAACCATGGAGACGGTTGGTTGTACATACGCATGAGTAACGTTTTCCATTTTTTGTCGATCATTATAAAAATAAGGTAAGAATATTTTTTCTAGAACGATCATAATATAATTAATATAATATTAATAATTTAAATATACTTATATATATCATACAAGGGATATAATAAATAAAAAAGAATCACATCGCTTTGTATAGGTGATAGTTCACACGTACGCAGAATGACATTATAATTTTTATGTGCATGAAAATTAAGAACATAATTGATAAATTATTATATTATAATGATTAATATGTATTAAATATCAAATATTTAAATTAATTATATCATTATAACCAGTCATTATTGAAATTTATAACAAATAAATTATATCAGTTTGTGGAGGTTATAGTTCACACATACGCACGAATGATTAATTATTTTTCCATTTAATGGAAGTAAAGATGGTTTTAGATGATGATATTAATATTATAACATCTCATTGTACTGATTATACTATATTTATTATTTAAACATGTTTTAATATGTTTTTAAGGTACTGGAAGTAGAAATAAAATAGAAACACTTAAATAATAACATTACCTTTCCCTCGGATGATCACCCTTCTTAACACCTTAACACCTCTAAGGAAGGTGTTACAACTAATATAAAGCTTGTAGAATGTAAGTTGGGATCTTGGGAAGGGTTTTTTGAAGATCATGTCTAATCCAAATTGTTTTCTAGGTTTATGAAATAGAGATTAATGGGTTTTCTTTTATATGAGAGGGGAGGGTCACTCATGGAATTATAAAAAGTATTAAATTAATGTAATTTAATTTATGTTCTAAATTGCCCCAAAATAATTTATTTATAAGATGTTATGATTTTGGTGGAACATCCATCATCCAATTATAATAATATAAGTTATGAATATTATTTAATCTTTATGTTTTTGTTTTAAATCCTTTTAACACTTACTTTTTTATCAAGTAAGTTACATTTTGAGAGTTAAAATAATTACCTTAACATTTCAAACAACCAATGAATGAGTAGTTAATGAAATTTTTAGAGTTATCTAAACTTTTGGTATAATATTATATTCCTTAAAAAATATAATTCAATTAATTATTTTATATTTTGAGATATAAATTAAGTCATCCTTGACATTATTCATAACTTGACTTTTATAAAAACAAAACAACTAGATTCTTTCGAACAAACTACTTTTACTCACATATAGAATTTTAAAGTCATCCATAAAATTTTTTATGACATAAAATATTACAAACTATATTTATTTCAATATTATTAATATCATTTATTTTATTCATCCTTTAATAAATCTATTACTAATCCATCATTCTGTCACACTTAAATTTAATAATTTATTTCCACAAAATTATAATTAATTTAACATGATGTAGGTAAAATTTTTATACTTATATGTACAATTTATAGTCAAATATATCACTTATATAACCCCATATTGAAACAAATTAGTAATAAGAGATATTTTTATATCATCTTCATTTTTATATTAAATAAAATGTTATTAATTTCATAGTCACACACAAGAGGCTTCCAAAGGCCACAATTACAGCCAAAGTATTTTATTTCTTGATAATAACCCATAAAATAATATCAGTACAAGTTTTAGGGTTTTTTTATATTATTATAATATTATTTTTACCTTTAGCTGCCCCATTTACCTTTAGGCATAGTAAATAAAATACTAAATTACTATTCACCAAATTTTTTTGACCCTATTAGATAAAATTATTCATACTGATTACAACCATGTAATTACATTTTGGACAATTAAATTCATAGAAGTGACTAAAATAAATTTAAAAACTAGTCTTGATGATATATTGAGGAAACGGGTTTTTAAAGTAAAAAAGTTTCAAAAGTTGACAAAGTTTTTATATCCAATTTCAATTTAAAATTGACTCTGATTACCAACATAGTATTAGATGATATAAATATTCTTTAATTATAATTTAAAAACAATTTAAAGGATAACCTAAACATATAAATAAATAAAACTAAAAAGATTTTTTGAATTAAAACACAATATATTCACTATTTATGAAATTATTATTTTTTCTATAAAAATATAAAACCTAAACCAAAGTATATTTTGATGCCCCAATTACAAAAAAGAAGTTAGTATTTTCAAATAAAACATATAAATGTGTCAAAACTAGAAATAAAATTTGTTCTCCATCAAAAGGTGGAAAACTACATTTTTAGAAAAAATCTCCTTTAATCAATAAAATCGAATTTGTTTGTATGTAATATCTAGAAAACACATAACAATAATTTTAAACATTAGTATGAGTATATTATAATAATATATATTCATTAATAAATTCCAAAATCTGTGATTTGAACAATTATTGGTATGAAACACACTTATACATATTTAAATAGTTTTTCCAAAAAAAAACATTCCCTTTTTTTAAAAAAGGCTTTTACATTCCATTAATTGATTGTTCAACAAATAATTAATTGTATATACATGTGTAAAAAAATGAAGTTACTTATGTTAATTTACACAAATAAAATGTCTACGCAATAAATACCATTTGAAATAATAATATTAATAATGTATTATATTTCGGTAGAACTCGGTATTATGTACAACATAAGATTTCAAAGAAACCCATTTTTGTGTTTTGGGTACACTATCGGAAAAATCATACCATTTAAAGTAAAATTAATATCTAATTCATAAATATTAATAGATATGAAAAAATATTTTTCAATAATTACCTGGGATGTTACCGGAAACATCTATGTTACATGAAATACAACATAATTAAGTCCATAGATAAGAAGAAAATTGGTTTGACGTGATAATATGGACATAGAGGATAAAAATAAAATTTTAATAATAATTGATAGAGATGGAGTAAATGATCATGAAAAATTTAATGATAAAAACCCATAAAATAGTAAGGGAAAAGATCATCATTAATTTATCAGAAATAAAGGTAATTGGACACCATTTTTATTTGAAGATCATTTTCCTATAGTGAAGGGATTATTTTACAATCATGATAGAGAACGTGATAAAATATAAATACATTTTTTATTTACATTACACAAGCACAATTTCATATATTGGTTATGCATAAATCAATTGACACTTTTTCCTCATCCCTTACACCAGGAAATGAATATTCATGAGGTATTTTTCATGTTTTAAACACTAAAACTATCTTCTAATAGTTCATAAGATCAATGATATGATGATAAATTATTCCAATTTTTTTCTCCATTAACCTAAAACGAAATTATTATACCAAGATGATATATTACCCAATATGAGTTCACCTTTATATAGTGAAATACTAAATTAGCCTCCAATTCTTCAACAACAATGTCAAAAGTTTGACTAACCACAAAAATCATCAGAATATTCTATAGTAAATTAAACCAAAATTTTATAATTATTTGATAACATATTTTTCCAATATCAACATAATATTTCTATTCAAAAAACATTAATCACTCGTAAACTTACATACCAAAATGTATATACCGTAATCATATATTCTCTACAATATACTAATAATTTTCCAAAATAACACAAATCACCATAAAACAATAAAAAAATATATTCAACCATAAGTTAACACAATATTTATCCATAAAATGAAATCCCATTCAAGAAAATAATATTTTTTTACATTAATCATATAATTGTGCCTAAACATTATGTGTAATTCTTCAGAAATAACCTTAATCAATTAATTAGTAAATCATGTTTCAATACCATAGTCATCTAAATGGTAAAACATATGTTCCCAAATTATAATAACCAATATTTACCACATTATGAAAGATCATATTTTCTATTAAATTAATCAATAACTTTAAACATATGTCCACAAAATATTAAAGAATTATTCATCAAATAATTGTTTCAAAAAAATATAAACTGGACCTATGGATTTTCTTCCAATTATTATTTCCAAATATTGTATTAATCATCTTAAACACCCATCACATAAATCCTAAAAAGGGGTATCTATGTTTTTAAACTAATGTTAAAACATACAGATACTAACATGTGACACTTTGGGTTTATCCTATATCAATATGGAATTTCATAGGTTTCATAGGTTATATCCTCTTATTCATAATTATATTTCAAAAAGAAAGTGTAAATTTACCCAATAGTTTACCTTGAGAGTGTCTTTGTAGATGTAAATTCTAAGTATTACTCATTGTGCATGCGTGATGATTGATTTAATGTGAAATTAGTCCCTTCTAGAGTTGTTAACCCAATATTCATCTATTCAATAGCCATATCAATATTACAACATCCATACATGGATGTATTTTATAGGAAAAAATGTGATATCTAATTTAATAAATTTTTATGATGATACCCTATACATATACTTATTTCGAAAATCTATCATATAGTTGTTTTCACTAAACTATGTTTTCCTAAATCTCATTCCCTAGGGTCCAACTAAACTTCATCTAATACCAACTATTACAACCCTAAACCTAGTATCCTAGACCTGATTGTTACATTATTGTGATACTAATAGATACAAGAAATCACATTCCTAATGATTGAATAGTTTAGTAGTCTTCTAAAACTAGATACATACATGAATCTCACATTATAGTTTAGAACATAAAAATAAAACATATCATTATCTTTGAGAATATTATTATTCCCCCTAGAATTACCAAAAATATCAATCATAGTAAAAATTATAGTATCATGGGGAATCAAAATATATGAAATGTGTGGGCTCGGTTACTTAGTAAGGTAATGCATAGATTAGAATCTACTATAGAATAAATATAACATGAATAATATAGATGGAATAAATGATGGTCATATAATAAAAAATAAATAATCACATGGGCTAGGAACTTATCCATGGATATCCTAACTATTTGAATAATTTGATGGATATCAAGAAATGATTTCAAAATTATGGAATGTATAATGTAGTATATCTGAAACATGATTCCGAGGACTCATACCAAGATATCTCACATAAATGGGTAATACATATACTAATTAACCAAGTTGTTTTATCTTATGATACATAACGATGCATCGAGGTGCTATTTCATTTTGGGCCCCACTAATAAAATAATAAGTTAAATTAATTCATCACATAAATAAACAATAAAAATTAATCAACATGCCTATAAAATCTATAACTATACATATTTTAAGAACTAGTATAATGAATGTCAATACATTCCCCATAAAAAATCATAATCCATCCATAGAAGTATGGTTGATGGTATCTTTAGATTCATTACTCATAAAATAGTATGATACATCAAATTATCCTAACATATATAAAAATAAATTTTAAATATCTCTGAAACATTTCTTGAGGAAAATATCCAATTCATTTTTAAATTATTGTTTTCAAATATAAAAAATTTAAAAATTTAAAGGAAATTCTTTTTTTTGAATGAACCATGGAAACCAATAAATTAATGTTAAGAATTTTATATACTTATAATACATTGAAGTATCTAAAAAAATAGTATTTTCTAGGCTAAGAATTGTGTAAACATGGGATTCTGGGACCCGGGCATGCATGATATTAATTTATTAAAATATTAAATCTATTTTATCACTCATGAAAAAAAAATTAAATAATGTAATAACACCCAAATATTGCCTTTTTTTGGAAGTATAATTTCATGATTAAATAAGTAATATGGGTTTTACCCTAGGTGTGATTTAACCTTTCCTCGTGTTGGGTTTTTGTATTGAGCGTTATCCTGGGTGGAATAATAATTAAATGATTTATTTTAATTTATTTAATTGTTAATAATTAAGGAAACCCTAATCATGTTATATAATCTTACTACTACAGTAAACCCCTAGGGTTATATTCACAACCAATTCATTCATGATTGGGTCTAGGAGGAGGGTTTCAGAGATGATAATTGAATTGAGTATTGAATAATGATTTTATAAGGGGCATTATTTTCTAATATAGTTTGTAGATCTCATCAATGAAAACATCCTATAACCATTTATCATCAATTGTTTATCCAAACTCATGCTATGTAATTTTATATGCAATATTAATACCATGTAGTTTTACCCAATTTTTTTAGTAATTTATTCCATAACAAATCATTTTGTGGGTTGATCGTTTGATTGTAGTTGATGATTTATCGTCCTAGAGTTTGGAATTGTTGTTTAATTGTTATATGTTCTCATTACTAATTATCATGGAAATATATATATGTAAATGAAAATATTTGTTGAGTCTTCCTTCTCATGTTCATATTTTTTGCATATCTCACACTATTGTTTTCAAGTTTATCACCAATATTTCTTTTGGTCCAAAGTTCAACAAATAACAGATAATTGATTATTGCGTGAACATTTTTTTGGTGAAATGGATCAATAAAATGGATTTAATTCTACAATTGATGTCACAATCATGGTGTGTGATTATGGTGGTGATTTTGGATTGGATCAAGATATTGATATTTCATGGTTTTTGGTGTTTTGGAAATGTGTAGTTGTGGTGGTTTATTCAATGAATATCGGAGGATGGAATCTAGCCACAGGAAAATAATGGGGTTCAATCAACTCAAATAATTATTTCCTAGGTAAGATTTTTATCTCTAAAAGAGGATAAAACATTAGTGGAATCACATAGAAAACTAGTGGTTTTTATACATCCTCATTACATGAGATTTTTTTCAAATAACACATGTTGCGTATTACTATGGTTGATACATATAGGGTTTGGCAGAAAATAAAATATCACACATTGTGTGAGACTTACCATAGACCATGTGAGCCATGACTAGTGACTAAGTGTGTACCCTTGGGGAATACAGAAATGGACACAACTAGGTACATTAAAATGACCAAAGTACCCCGGAACAACATCGTACTCAGACATGGCTGGGTAGATGGAAATGTCCAAGTACACAGGCATAGCTAGAGTACACAGGAATAGCCCAGTAGTCAGACACAACCATGTAATCAGAAATGACTAGGTACACAGACCTGACCAGAGTACACGGGCATAACCCAAAGTACATAGGAAAAGAAAAAAGTGCACTTGTAGACCTAGAGTTTCAAAGACACTCCTTGTATTCCCTATAAAAAATGCGTAATTTTTATAGGTAAATTTAAGGACCTTATTCTCTTTACTGTAGGATAGTTTCCTTGGGGTACATTCTCTTAGTTCATCCCCATGAGGGTATTGTGAGGCATCACTTCATGATTGTAGGATGTGATCCCATCAGTAGTATAAGCCTCATATAGAGACTAAAAACCTTACATGGGGCCAAGAGTGTAATCCTCTATCATTTTATTATTCCCTAAGTGAGGTTTTATTAATCCGTGTGACCAATATATACTGGAATATGATCCCCTAGATAGCTGATTATTCAAGATAGATTTGGGTATACCCCACAAGACCTTGGTGAAATCGCATGTCTGTATATTTATATCTTCTATGTTCCATCATGTGGTTCTTCATGGTGAGGCCCAACGTGCAGAAACTCTCATAAGACACTCTTCTTTGTTATTAGACTAATAGAGTGAGTTCTATAGAGAAATTGTTACCTTGAAATATCTGGTAGAATCGGAGGTTGGTAATATTTTTTGGGATATACCTTGATACATAGGGTATATATTAAGTTTATATGGGTTATTATAGTATTTTATCATATTTTTATTGACCTGAATTTATTATCACGAGCTTACAAATCTCTTGATGCTTGATATTTGATGATTTAGGGGGGTCCAACCGGGTATTTTTATACTCACACCTACATGGGATTTTTCCACACATAGAATGTATTATGTAGATGATAAAACGTTTTATGGGGTACTATGTAGTTCAGTAGTAGGTGTAGTATAGTTGATCTAGAAAGAACTTGGTTCATACTAGTCTTTTCCTTTGATATATGTCCCCTTCTATATCAGCATGTTAGACACTTATAGTTTAGTGGGACTGTACTTGGCCCTTATTCATTCGTGTACTTATTACATACTCCAATTTTAAATATAGATGAATTCATTTATTTTGGTATCAGTTATATTTTTCCTTTAAACACTGTATGTGTATTTAGATATATGTTTTTGTTTATATATGTACCATGGGCTAAGGCCACCCAGGTGTATGATATAACTACTTGTCGCTAGTCACCATCCCCTTTTCTATTAGAGGTGAGCTTGGGGTATCTCACATGGCCTACTTTCATCCAGGCATGCCTTGATGGGTTGTTTCATGATATAGTGGTATCAAAGGAGGTAATATTAGGACCAGAGTATGGAGTTTATCTAGCTATGATGTTAGGTTTGGGAATTAAGGGAACAATGATAATGTTTTTCTTGTTTATCTCCCAATCCAATGAATCCAATATTGGTACGGTGGTTTATGTATCAATTTTATTGGACATAGATAAATTTATTGTTAACTCAATATATATCAGTACTATTTATAAGGAAAACATTATTACATACATCATATAATAATGGGTTGTGGTTTCCATGTCCTTATTGAGAAACCTCCCTAGATAAACTCTTCATCATTGAACATATTTTCAATTTTAGGATTCTGCTATGATGATCACCATTTATGATTTGGTAGAAGTATAATTATCATGAATTACATAGTCATGAGGATTCGATATTGGTAAATGTTAAAAATTGGGTACCTCTGGGTGGTTTTCTATTCTTACCACCACCTTTCCAAATGTGGTTTTCACCAAGAGTATCAATGAATGAGGAAAAAATTATGAGGAAACTTCATGAGTTCCATTCATATAAAACCATTTGGTTTTAGAATTATTTTGTTCCCTAAGTAACTAAGGGCTAGACTAAAGTAGCTATATATGTTTTATTACTTGATAATACACCTACAAACTAATTTTTGGTTCTGGTGGAGAGACTTCTTCCTTGATCTTCAGTGTAATGGTGAAGTATAGCGACTCTAATGTATTATGATGTGAATATTACATGGAAAAAATTTAAGTTATTTTTAGAGAGGATTTATATCCATCTTCATTTTCATATGTGTGTACCCTAGAGTTTATTCAACTTCAACTAGGTTTCATTTATGTGGAAATTTTTTATTGAGGTTCATTAAACTATCATGATATTCCATGGATATAATTTATGAGGTTTTCTTCTAATAAGGTACTTTTGAGAATGGTATCTTAAAGGATATGTAATGGTGTAATTTCTATTTTCCTTCATAATTATTCTAGAGATCATGAACCTACATTGGTATTGGATATATTCTTTGGGAAGAAGACACTAATAAATGGTGTTGATAGTGGGAACCCTAGAGCAGTGAGTTCAATAGCTAGTTTTCAATGTCCAGTATTGTGATCCAAGTATCCTTAGAATCTATTGATATATTCTTCAGATATTGGGTTTTCATTTTAGATAACTATGGTTTCATCTAGTTTGTTGGGTAAAAGTTCATTTTACTCTTGTGATAATCCGGGACATCTCATGAGGGATTGTCCAACACACTATACAACTGTTATAGAGATAGTGAATGGTCTACCTAGGTAGAGGAAATGGTTAGAATAGGGAGCTATTAAAGGTGGTGTATGTGATTGAGGATATCAGATAGTGTCAATTGGTGGATGAATGATGGAGTTTCTTTCCCCACCACCTCCATGTAGTCCATGCCAATATCTAGTAAGTAGTCATCAGGGATGAGGATAGGTGCAGTAAGTGGGATCCTATAACCCAATGGTTCTAGGGATTATTAGAGGTATTATTTTTTCATTTATAATTTAGTTACAGGGGTGATAAAAACTAGTGAAATCCACTATTTTTTCACATCCATAGTTTGAAACCTATATATTTCAGTTGATCCTTTTTCTAGACCCTTCTGATTAGAGACTTGTACAAGAGGATATTAAAGTATCACAAACTTTTACTGATGGTGTGAACTGACTCTTAGTGTAGATATATTCATTTGGGGTATTTTTCTAGTAGGAATGAGGCCTTATTATTTTATTTGTATAATGGATTGTCTCTCCACAGTTCATTCATAGATTGACTATTTCAATTGGTGTATGTGTTGTGACAGTAATGATGGGTTGATGTTTTCTTCATGGGTGTGAAGGAAACCTTGTAAGGGTGTGGTGGTTTTATATGTAGGAGGATACAGTTTATTACTCGCCAGTTAGTTAGTATGACCCTTTGAGAAACATAAAAAATGGGATCTCAGCTTCCTATAATGGTTTTGGAGTATGAGGATTTATTCCCCAATGACGTGTTAGTATTACCACCCCATAGAGATATATAAATCTATGTATAATTTCCCCAATTTCTACACTGGAATATCAAAAAGATCGCATAGAGATTTGTGAGTTGAAGGTGTAGTAGAGGTACTGAAAAAAAAGATTTTTTAGACCCAGTGTGTTTCACTAGGAACCCCCTATTTTTTCACCGATAAATATGATAGGAGATAGACATTGTGTGTGTATTTTAAAACCCTGAACTTGGTGTATATTAATAACAAGTATCCACAACCAAGAATTGATAACCTCTTTAGATAGATGAAAGGGGTGTGGCAGTTCGAGAATATTGTACAAAGTTCAATATATCACTATCATCAAGAATAGGATGAATATATATATATATATATATATATTTAATATGTCATTAAAATGTCTCAATGGGAACTATGTGTACTTGTTGATGTCTTTTACCATGAATAATTCTAAGCTATCTTTATGGGACTCACCAAATGAATATTTCATCCCTTATTATATCAATTTGTGGTTGTCTTTATCAACAACATCTTGGTGTACTCGATATCTGAGAAGGATCCTGAGAGACACTTGAGGATGGTTCTATGCATATTTTGTGATCATTATATTAACATTCGTATCTTTCAATATCATTTATGGATTTGAGAGTTTCACTTACAAGGACACATCATCTCAAAAGAGGGCGTCATATTATATCCAGTAATGGTTAGGGTATTTATATCATGTGATAAAACCTATAGTGTGAATGAGGTCTGAATATTACATGGATTGATAAAATATTATTGTGAATTAATAAAAAATTTATCTTGATTATTTTTTTGACTGAGAGGTACTAACAGTCTTTTAAATAGTTGTGGAAACGTTTGAAAATCTCCCCCATCTTGTGATTCCTAGGCGAGGGTGTTGAGTATACACGGTTATGATATTCCTACGTAATAAGGAATCATGTTTTTCTTATTTAGAGGCATTAAGTGATAACCTATGGGTCCTAGAAGTTGAGATCCCATGATCGGATATATGTGGACTCTTATCTTAAGCCAAAAGCAGTGGTCTTCTACATGAATATTTGAAAAAACATAATTATTATTGAGTGGTATATCATCAATTATAGCCACAATAGTCTCAAGTGTATCTTCTCACATAATTATCTCATGTTATGGCCAAGTTGGAATCTAGAGTTCTTATTAGATTATGAATTCAAGATAGTCTATACTCTCAGGAAGGGGAATGTGTTAGAATGTCCTCTTATCAGTAGATCATATTCATAGTTATTGAATGATTTTTTATGTAATTTAAATCATTGGTGTTTAACTTTGTGTATGGGGATAAATTATCTTAACTCCAATCTAGGGTTTTTACCACTCTTCTTCTACCACATATGGGGGTGGCTCAACTTGGAGATACAAACAAGGATACCTTGGCTATTCAAATTTCCACTTGAAATTCTCTTTATGGATTTACTAAAACTGTGAGAACATAATTCTTTTAGTAGGATGGAATGTGGTACTAGTTATAATGTAAGAGAAGGTTCTGAGTGAGTTTCATATGACCCCCTAAGTGGTATATGAAAGAGTGTACACAATGTACTAAGACCATTGGGGTTAGATCAGGTGGCTAGGAATAAGGAATCATGTACCAGAGTTCATCTTTTGATTCCTTAATTATTAGTAGGTAATGTTTGAGCACTATGTTAAAATGTGTTTGGATTAACCCCTTGAATAACCAGAGTGGATTTAGGATGGTATCTCGGAGGAAATCATTAAAGTACTCCATAAAATTTATAGATTTCATGATTCTATGTAGTTGATCATATAAAGACTCACCAATTTGGAACACTTCCTATCCAATTAATATCATAGTTCAGTAGAGATCATGGTATTATTTTATGTGAGGTAGATTGTTTGGCATTACAAATATACTACTATGATCAATTTATGATGTGATGTTTACTTTACATCATGATTATATAGATGATTTGAAGAGGCATTTGGGACATAGTTATGGTTTAAAATAGCATTTCACCCTCATATAGATGGGAAAAAATAGTGATCCATTATAATAATGTAGGATATGATATGGGCTTTCATGTTATAATTTTTTTGTAATTTGTAGGATCACTTACCCTTGGGGAGTTTGTGTATGAAAAATGTTCAACTCCACTCTTGGTATAGAACCTTTTGAGGCATTTTGTGGGAGACCCTTTCAGTTACTAATATAATGGACTGGTCTAGAGGTGTCTACACTCATGGGACTAGAGATGGTTTGAGCAATAATAGGTAAGGTGAATATCTTCTAAGAATGGATAGAGACTGTCCAATTCTATTAAATGTTTTATGCAGAATGACAATGGAGACCTTTAGAGTTAGATAAGGGAAAACATGTGTTCCTATTAGTGTCACTTCTATGAGGATTATGGAGTTTTATATAGGGAAGTAATTTATCTAGGAGTTACATTGGCCCATTCCAAATACTACATATGGTTGGTGAGGTGGAATATTTCTTAGACCTACCACTATAGTTAGTCTAGGTTCATGTTGTCTTGCATGTGTTGTAACGCAGGAGGTGTGTTCTTGACACATTGCATGTTATCGATTGAGGGGAGCTATATATCAAGGATGGTTCTAGCTTTTTGAATAACCCTTATAGATCAGGGATAATAAACAGATGATCATTTTTTAGTGAGAAGTTTACTTGGTTTGTGTTTGGTGGAATCATAGAAATCCTTAGGAAGTCACCAAGGAGTGGGAGAACCATATGCGGTCCTAGTACCCTTATCATTTTATTATACTTTTTTATTTCCAACGAAAACTCCTAGATTTAGGGAGAATATAAGTAATATATAATTTCCTTGCAAAAAATTGAAATTTTTAAAAGAATAATTTCAAGGCTAGGATATGAGTCAGTGTAGGATTCTGGGTCCTGGGGAGGCCCGGTAATGATATAATAAAATATTAAAAATATTATATCACGTGTGACCAATTTTTATGAAATAATAGAATAAATCTCACAAAGAGTCCCGAATTCAAATTACGAGGCCGTTATTAAATCTAAAATGTATGTTTTACACTTGGTGATACACAACCTTTACATGTTTTGGGTGTTTGTTTTGAGCTCCATCATGGGCATAATAATAATTGAATTAATTATTTAAATTATTTACTTATTAATATTTTTTGAAAACATAATCTATTTCTATAAAATCCATGTTATATAGCCAAAACCAAGGTATAGTTTCATAACCCTATAACTCTTGAGAGGTAAAATGAGGATATTTTTATGGGAAGAAATCCAATGGAGGATTGGAGATCAATTTTACAAGGGGTTTCCTTCACCAACGGAGTTCACAGATCTCATAAACAACAATGTCCCAAAACTATTCTTCATTAATGATTGATCTATACATCATGTAGTGATCTTTTTTAGGTTATATTAATCCCATATTTTTTTACCCTTGTCAAAGGAGAATTAAGTTTCCAAAAAATAATTATTGGGTTGATCATTGGATTATACATAGGGATTTGTCTTCTTAAAATTATTAATTTATGTTTAATGGTATTTTACATTTACATTTTAATTATAATAGATTGAGTACAGATAAAAAAATTGATGATGTTCATTATTTATGTTTTTTCCATTTCTTCAACTATTATTAGATTGTTCATCACAAAAATTTCTTATTTCTAGAAATTTAAAAAATACCTAGTGATCAGTCATTATGTAAATACTCATTATTGAAACATATTGATACCAAAAATTTGGTTATGGAATCAAAATTACGATCAAGGTTCCTAATAATTGTGGATATTTGTGGTCGAGTTGATGGATTTTTTCATCATGGTTTTGGGTGTTTTGGAAATTCTAAGAAATAATGAATGATTCGTGATCATATTGGAGAAAGGAATCCTTCCACTGGTGATGAATGAATTTCAATCAACCAAGACCCATATTTTTGGGATAGACTGATAGATTGATCGAAGGAGGGTGTGGAATGAGTGGAACCACAAGGAAAACCATTAGTTCAATAAAAATCGTTACTACGTAATGTATAGTCTGAAGAACACATTTCATTTAGTACCATGGCTCTCACGTCTACAATTTTTGATAAAATAAAACATCACAAGTACTGTGGGACCTACCACACACCGTATGACCCATGAATAGAAAATCTATGTCTACCCCTTGGGTATATGGTAATGGACTTGACCATGTACATGGGAATTGACATACTACATGGATAGAACCCAGTGCATGAATATATCTAGGTACCATAACATGGTCATGTACTTGGGCACAGATGGAGTACACATACATTGCTCCGTACTCAGACACATCTAGGAACCCAAACAAGACTATATATATGGTTGTGTACAGTGTACACAAGCATTTCCTAAATTAAACATGCTTGGACCAGAGTACATGGGTATATTCAATCTGTTGAATAAAAATCATATAAACTCTATTCAGGTCATATCTTATTCTAGGTTAGTTTTAGGGAAATATTCTTCTCTATGTAGACTGGATTCCTTAGAATATGTTCTCTTAGTTCATCCTCATGGGGGTATTGTGTGGCATCACATCCCAAGCAAAGGGTGTGATCACCTATGTTGTATTAGTCATGGATAGTGTCGAACAAATCCTTATTTGAGGCATAGACTGTGATCATATATCATTCTCTTCTTCCAAAGTTTTTCTTTTAGGAATCATTATGACCAACATACATGAGAATACAATCCCCTATATAGTGGGTTATTCTAGATAGTGTTTGGTATAACCCATGGATCCTTGCTGAAATACCCTATCAATATATCAATATCTTCTATATTCTAGTGTGTACTTATTCATGGTGAGTCCCAATAGAAATGAACTATTAGATTAGAACCATCTGTGTTTTCAAACTCAGGGTGTATGTTCTCTCGAACGAGTGTTACCTTGAAGCCTAAAGAAATATGTTTGGCTATCATTATTATTTTCTCTTTACCTTGAGACATAGTTTCTATCAAGAGTATATATTTTTTATTATTATTAAATATCATAATATACATTACATACCATTATAATGATGAGAATATTTCTCTGTTGATGCTTAACGGTTGGTGATTTTACGATGTCCTACTTGGTATTATACTCACCCCTTCTTGTTGTCTTCCCACACATGTCATTGATTATTCTAATGATAGGCCTTTAAATGGTGTCGTAGGTTGACTAGGATAATGTGGATCACAGTCGATCTATAAATATTATGGTCTATACCAGATGTTTCATTTGATAGTATTCCCCTCATTTCTTAACAGGTTATATTCATTTACATGTTTAGTGGGATTGTTCTTGGCCCTTATGATTTCCAATACTTGGTTTGTATTTATTAATGTAGGATATATATATATTCCTGCATCATGGTATCATATTTATTTTAACTTTTAGAATTTTATGGTTATTTTCAGACATGTGTGTGTACAAGTATGTTTGGATAACACCTTCAATGTATTGGATATACCTACATGGCACTGGTCGCCAGCCTTTGGACTATTGGAGGAGAGATTGGGGTGTCACACTTCTCTAACCTCATTCTAAGCATGCCTTGGTGGCTTGGGTCATGAAATGGAATATTCCATGTAAATATTATATATTACAATTGGAAAATAATTATGTGGAGAATGTTAAAACAATGATCTTGTTAACACATTCAGTAAAAGTGTCATGTTAATAAAAAAAGATAATATTCCATCCAATAATTTTTATATAAAGTAAAAAATAGATAAAATTTATTTCAATAAATCATTGGAAAATATTTAGGACATTCTTGAAAACATTTTCCAAAAATATGGACATTGAATAAAAATATTCATAATTGAATAGAAAAATAAAGTAGGTTTCCATTAAAAACATTTTATCAGACTTTTGACTACCCAGAGAGAATAAAATTGTATTAGAACTTATAAATTATAAAATTAAATATAAGATAATAAAATATATGGGGTTTAATATATAAATATAATATAATTCCCACAATATAAACTTAAATATAAACTATCTTGAATAATAATGAGGTTGTGAAATAAACCCTTACCTCTAATCCAACATTCTTTGTCAGTGATTTTAACCTCCATTATATTGATTAGAAATTAATTAAAATTATATAAAAGAACCACATATAAAATTATAATTTCATTTAGGATCCACGTATATCATTTCATAACTCATTTATTAATAATTCTTTATTCAAAACAACATTTTTGAGTCTTAACAGTTTCATTTCTCATGGAATTTTATATTTAGTAGTTTCAAATAGTTCATATTTGTCACGGTTGCATAATATATAAAATTATAATAATGATATAAATACCCCATATATTCATTATATCCATATTTTTAATCATCCATGAATAGAAGACAAGAAAAACGAATCACATCGCTTTGTGGAGGTCGTAGTCCACATGTACACACGAACGACATTATCATTTATTAATAATTGGATGGTTAGGAATATAAATTATATATTAAATTTATAAATCATGATAATTTTATAAATAAAAAATATCCATTAGTTTCAATTGTATAACCATCAAATAAATGTGGTGATTAAAAAAAGAACATCATTATGTTGAGACGGTAAGTCGTAAGTACACATAATTGATTTTTTCATATTATATATGATTGAAAAGATATGAATATGGATTTATACACCCACATAATAAAATTTAAGTATATTTAATAATTAAATTTTATTATATTGGAATCTTTATAAAATATTTTGTGGAGGAAAAAGATGAAATAAAATGAAAACACTCGGTTAATATTTATAACTAGTATTCATAAACCCACCTTAGAATTACACCTTAAGACATCTAAATTAGTACATTGATGATTCCACTGAATCTAGTTAATGGGGAATATATTTGTAAAGATATTTTGTTAGGTATTGATCCATATAAGTGTCTCAATATTAGTGAAGAGTTGAGTATAAGTGGGGCCATTTTATAAGTAAGGGAAATGACAGTTTGAATTAATTAAAAGATTTTAATATAGTAAAAAAAATTTCAACTAAAAGTTGAATAAACATTCCAAAATTTAGATTAAAGTTTGAATATGAGTTTAAATAATCTCATAAAGTAAACTTTTAAGAACAATTAGGTGATTATTTTACCCACATATTCTTGTTTTAACCCTCTGTTAACCCTTTTTACGATTATAGCAATATCAGAATTTTTTACTCATTTGGGGTCAATAAAGTTTATATATAAAGATAAGTGACCCATAAATGTAATATTATTGATATTATAAACCATTTACAATTCACTATTCCAAAGATAATTTTTTCTAGAATTTTATATAATTTGATAAAATAATATTTAACATAAGATACCATAAAATTCGTTTTTCAAACTATTCACATAATTTGAATTTTATAAATATCATGACCTAAATTTAATTTGAATATAAACATTTAAACATCAATAATTTGATATATTTATCAAAAAAATCATGTTAAACTATAATTTATTCCAATTATATTACTTTTAATGTTTTTAAAATCATTCACTCAATTTATCTATAATTTGATCAAGCACTATATAAGATTTTCCAAAACATTTACGGTAATTATTAAATTTATTATAATTAAAAATAAAATATCATGATAAATAATGTCATTAATATTTCAAATAATCATTTTTAACTTAACATAACTTGTTTTTATCCCCATAAAAAATGTTACATGTATTAAAATAAAGTAAACAACATTTTTTACTTTATCCTTTACCAAAAATAAAATAAATGTTATAATTAAATGGAAGTTGTTTAAAATTTACAAAAAATAAAATCTTGGATATTTATAGTCTAAAAACTTATCGAATAATATAAATAGAAGCTTTATGTAATATCCCAAGATAGTGTACAAGATACATATCATCGAACATAAACAAACAATGAAATATTATTATCTAATAATTATATCTTAGTCATAAAATTGGTGTTTATTAATATAGATAATTTATTTATGAAATATGTAATGGTCATACTCATTTATAATGTATTAATTAATGTTTTATAAACAAGTACTCGATTTTTAGAAAAGTCAAAAGTACAAATTTCATTAAAAATAATTTATTTATTTTTATGAGAAAATAATAGAACTAAAATATATTTTTGAAAAATTAATACATAAAATTAAATAATTTTTTTAAATAAGCATATCAAAATTATCTTAGGATAATTTTTTTGTAAAATTTCTGAAAAGATTTATTTTTCAAATAATAGTGAAACATATTGATTTTTATTGAAAGTTGTATTTTATTTTAAAATATTTAACAATTAAAATTATTTTGGGATTAGTTTTAAAATTTCATTTTTTTATTTTGAATGAAATTATGGGTTTTAAATGGATTTTATAATTTAATTTAGATAAAATATAATTTATATTTAAAATGTGCATTTTTCTAAAAAATTGTTTTTATTCCGTTTTGTTGGTTCAAATTTAAATTAAAATTTTCCATTTATGTAATTTTGAATTTTAAAAAATGAATTCCATATTTGGAATCATGATGTCTGAATTTAATAAATAATTTCTTTTTAATATAAGAAAATATGAATAGTAACATTAATAACTTTTATTACTACGATAAAGACTAAATCGGGTAATTCATGTTATAAAGAAAATGATAAGAACTCTTAAATCGACAAAAAACATGACTACATATTACTAAACAATTATATATCGACAATAACCGTTAAAGGGTTGAATTTATGATCTATTGAGGCCACTTTGATGAGATTATGACTATTATAATATTTTATTCAATGAAAAGTCAAACATGTCATCCTCTAGTTATTAATAACTATGATATTTTCAACATGAGGTTATTTAGATGATATGTTCAAATATAAATAGTATTATAAAATTTAAATAATTTATATTTATAACGGTAATTTATTTTAAATTTTTTCTAAAAAATTAATTACTTTCAATGATTTAACAACTGTGATGTTGTAATTATTTATTTAATGGAAAATTTTAAAAATTAATATTAATAGTATCAAAATAAATATTTTTGAGAAAGATAATTTTATAAATTAATTTTATAGATGAACATAACATGTTAGGGATATAAATAAAAATTTATCATATTTTTTGATCTTGTATTGATATTATTAATGTCAACGTAATAATAGTTCTTAAAATTGACATTATGGGTATTTTATAGTAAATGATATTTTATTAAATTATATAAAATTTATAAACTTATTAAAATCATAAAATATATTATGATATCATTGATAATATTTACCATGGTCAATTTCTGATATTTATTTCTATTTATAATAGCTATATTGGCCCTGAAAGAGTAAAACATTATTGTTGTCATAATACTACTTAAAGGGGTTAAATAGGAGTTACTAACAATAGTTGAGGATAGAATAGTAAAAACATGTATGTTTTTTTTATTTTATGAGGGGATTTCTAACAATAATTATCTTCTCAATAATCTACTTTTTATCCATTTGGATTTGAATATTTATTTATATTAATTTAAAATTTTGAGAAATTCTATAAATGCCCCTCCCCTTTCATATAAAAGGGACCCAATTATTCACAATAATTCATACTTAACCCAATTAAAATATGAGACTTTCTACCCAAATGATTTACTATAATCCATACCCTCATTTTATAGGACTTATTTTACAAATAATACCAACCTTAGATGGATTAAAGAGTTAATCAAAGGAAATTTTCTAAATAAGCAGTCAAATTTGTATCCTTTATTTTAGTTTTTTTATTGAAACTAATTCAAATATTCTTAAACCATGATAAAATAATTACACCAATATAGTTTATATAATGAGATATTATTATTTCAAAACCATAACCTATATCTATCTCAAACATCATTAAAATGGGAGAATAATTCTTTTTTTGTAAGGCGGGCTATCACTTCGCGAATCGTAGTAAATCATTTTCCATCACTTTCTCTCACGAATGTTTGTAATTATGCAATTATTGAGGATATATCATATTGATTACATAATTTCAATTATAAAAATACAATATATCATTAACCTTCTTACTATTCCATGCACAAAAAAATTATAACGTTGTAAATGTGTACGTATGGACCACCACATCCATAAAGTGATGTGATTCCTTTTTCATAACATCACATAAATGATATATATATATATATAGGTATATTTAAAGTATTAATATGATATATATGATATTATTATGAATCTTTGATTATAAAATAATACTCAACTTTTTCTATAAATATCATTGAAAAATGGAAACATTACTCATGTGTAAATACAGCCTACCGCCTCCTTGATTGTAACACAGTTCATTTATAATAATCATATATAATAGTCTTATTTAAAATAATAATTGATGTAAAAAAATTAAAATTATTTGATTATTATTTTTATTTATATAAATTAATAATGGCTGCTTTGACTACTACCAACCTACCAAAGTCATTTTGGACTTATGAACTGAATATCAGAAAACATTCTCACATGAACATAAATGATTAAGTAATTGTTATAACTTATAAATTAGTGAGATAAAAGGAATAATAAACATTAAAAATATTTTTATATGAGTAATTAAGTATCCAATGTTTATTAATTCCAAATATAAAGTACATGTGTGATTATTCATGCACAAGGTAGCGGATTTTTTTCTCAATATTATTTCTACGGGACACATTCATAGTACACTACTTGTTTTTTTTGTGGTTTATATACCAACCATGAATGTATTTTATCATTATTATCATTTTAATTATATTATATACATATCCATATAATTATATTATTTTCATAATGCTTAGTTTTCATGTTATACCAAATAGGTAAGGGTTTATTTCCCAATATCATTATTATTCATGGTTGTTTATGTTTAAGTATCCACTATAGAATATTTGTCTTCCATTTTCATGTTTTCTAAAATTATTTTCAAATTTGTTTTTACTATAATCCATTTATTATTTAATTTTTTTACTATTTTATTATATTTTTACATAAAAATTTAAAAGGAATCTTCATATCATTTTCTAAACAATGTACTTTATAAATTTTCTTACCAAAGTGTAAAATGAATGATTTTTAAACCTAAACAACCTGAAAGTTAATTTAATTCCATTATGAAACCACAATTATTTGATTCTTACTTTATATGTTTTAGTGTTTATTTCAAAAGAAATTTTTTTTATTTATTTTTTCAGTTTTTTAAAAAAAGTGAAGTTAATTTAAAATAGAAAAGATATTTTCTCCATGATTTATTCCAAGTGATATTTAAAATTAATTTTCCATATAAGATAACATCTTTTGATGATAATTTAGATTAAATTGCTTTGTTATATTATAATACCATCCTTATTCATTATATGTTTTGTTATGGATTATAATGACATAGTGTTTATGAATCCTATTACCTTTCTATGTGGTATACATTGATGAAATAATGAAATGTTTATGAGACTCGGCTCTGTTCAATAGGATATTCTTTATTGGAATGTATATAGAACCAAACTATTTTAATTGGTTCTATTTTGATGTTTTTTTTATTCTTGTGCAACACAAAAGTGTGGCTTTCATTATTTTATGGTAGTTACGATATAACAAAGTATAGTGGATACGTTATAACCAAGGATGGTGGTTACATTATAACCAAGTATTGTGGTTCTGTTATAACCAGTAATTGGTGGGACCTATATCTTATTCCAAATCATTGAAAAAGTATTGGTAACTCATGAGATAAAGTGGAATGGATTGGAAAGTGAACCTAGTTTAGTAAGGGATATTTTCCACTATGATGTTCTTTGGAGTGAACCTTGAATGCCATGATGGTTTGGGGAGTGAACCCATTTAAATATAATAGTCTAGTCAATTTTCCTTGACTACTTAGGAAATGATTTTATATACTTACTTATATGATAAAATTTCATTTCTTATGATAATGTTATTCTCATGGTTCATTTTCTTTAATTCCATTTTGATCATTGCCTTATTAATTTTCACGATTTATTCCATGACTGAAAATTATGATAATTGATATGGATGGTATGGTTTTCAAATGTTAAGTTCATGTTCTCATACCCTTTTCTTGTGTTATGATTATATGATCATTAATATCTCCCTTTTTTACCCTTAATGAGTATTTTACCTCACCCTTTGCATATTATTATTTTCAACTGGCATTAAAAAAATATTTTATTTATGTTATACCTAATTGAATTACTAGATATCATGATTTTAGTGGTAGAGTATAGTGACATTTTAAAACTAGTTTATTATGAAACAAATTTTTTGAGAGAATTTTCTAATTCCATAGAAATCTAAAAATATTGGGTACATGGGTATGTGTGTGATCTAGTATTTCCTTTTTATGTTGAACGTTTTTTATAAAAAAACATTTGGTCATATTTATCAGTATCAAATCCAAAAATATAATGTTTATGTTTTTAGCATTGTATCCATAAGTTCTTTTTTTTGGTTCTTATAGTTGGGGTCATAGTATGATATGTAAAAATTTTGAGATTATGATGTTTTATGATAAATTTTCTTAAGTGTTATGGGTACCATCATGAGTATATATGTTTGAGATTGAGAATATGTTTTGATTTTTAGATACCTTTTTTCAGTTTTAAATTTATTGAATTTTAAGGTGGATAATGATATTTTTTTATAGATATATATAAGGCTTAAGTTTAAAATGAAGTATTATTTGATTAATAATGTGCTAACATTTTTGGTTCATAATTATTAAATTTATTTATATGATTTTGGGTTTATATTTTCTTTGATTTTTATGTATGTATGGGTTTCTACATTTTCGGTTAAAAAAATGAAAAGTATGAAATAACCATTGAGGTTAAAACATTTAAATATTTTATAATATATTAATGTTAATTTGAATATTTTTATGAAATTTTTTGAATGTTTATAAGGATTATATTAATATTATTTTAGGAAAAACAACACGTCAGGTGACAACCCATCACATCTGGTAGGTCTATGAGGCTTAAACCCATAACTAAAGGGTGACAAGGGTGCATCACCTAACACTAGTCTACTTTATGTACTAGTTAGTATGAAATTTTTTCTTTATATAAACTATTTGAAAGACAAAATTTAAGTTTATTTTTGGAACAGAAGCTTTATCATAAAAATAACCATGGGATTGTAAATTGATGTAGTGTTTGGGTGATTAATGTTATTCTGGAAGACTTTAATTATTTTGGGAACCCTATATAATTATGGTAAAGAAATTATTATTCAATTTTATTTTATTACATATAGGTATAATTTCTTTTTGTGGGAATATTAACATTTATTGTATATTTATGGTGATTTAATTTATTTATGGAAATGGTTACTGTAACTTTGAGATTATATGTTTAGTGCATATATATATATATTCAGAGAAAATACCAAATTTATCATATATGATTATGAGGTCCAGTCCTTCTGATTTTTGTTTTTAAATCTTAGTCTATGATATTTTAAGAAATTTTAAGGATAGACAATTATTGAATGATCTAGGATAAATTTTTCCTATTACTATAGAGTTTTGATATTAAATTATTTTTCCACATATGGAATTTTACTCTTTATAGGAATAATATTATCATGTTCTAACCATGTTAGTTTATTAAATCCCTAAATATAGGATTATAAGGATCATGAAATAAAAACATTATTTTTTACTTTTCTAGCAATGATACCAGTGTCCTTTTAATGCATCATAGATGTACTATTTTTTAATGGGTAAATTTCTCACGATCATGTTCTATATCACTCTCCATCAGTACTAGGGAATTTGTTTTTTCATCCATTTTCATGATTCCAATTCTTAATAATGTCATCCTATCTTGAAACATATTATGCGTAATCTCAGGTGACCTTCACACTTTTCCTTCTCAATTTGCAACAGAAAGATATATTAATTTGTTTCACAGTGTAGGATTGAAAGAAAGGTATTTTAAAAATTCATTCCCTAGTTTTTGGGACTAAATTAAAATTGAATGGGTGAAATTTATTGAAGTGGGAGAATTTAATATCCCGATATAGTGTACAAGATACTCAATATAAAGCTTAAATGAACAAAGAAACACTATTATGTGGCTAGTATATTCGGGTTATTAAATTGGTGGATAAGAATATATATAATTTATTTTTGAAAATGTATAATGTTCCTAATCATTTATAATGTATTAATTAATAATTTGTAAAAAAGATCTTGATTTTTTTAATGAAAAAAACATTTTATTTTAAAATTATTTTTGTTGTTTTTTTTGAGAAACCTATTTTTACATAACATTATATTTTATTTTAAATTATTTACATATTAAATTTATGTTCTCGATTAGTTTTAATTTTTCATCAATTACTTTTTAATTGAATTATGAATTTTTGAAATGGATTTTATAATCAAATTTATCATAAATACATTTTATATATAAAGGCCATTTTTCTGAAAACTTTTTTCTCATTACATTTTTTCAGTTTAATTTTAAATTAAAATTTTCAACTTATATAATTTGAATTTTGATTAATGGATTAAATATTTGGAATAAAGATAATCAAATTTAATAAAGATATCTCTTTTAATGTTGGACAATTTGAATGATATCCATAATAATTTTTATTACCATGGTAATAAGTAAATTAGGTAATTTAGGTTACAAATAAATGTTAATAACCATTAAATGACTAAAATACTTGAATAAATCTTATTTTATATGTATATATTGGCCATAATAATACAAGTTACTAATTTATCACCTTTTGGGGCCACTATGATGATAATATGACTTTTATAATATTTCATTTATATAAAAGTCCAACATGTCACCCACATATTTTTAATAACTAAATTATTTTTAACATAGGGTTATCTAGAAGATATGTTTGATTTTAAATATTATTTTTAAATTTAAGGGATATAAATTTATCATGGTAATTTATTTTAAATTTTTAGTGATGAAATAATTACCTTAAATTCTTGCACAACACTAATGTAGTAGTTATTTAATTAATTGAAAAAATTAAAATATTTGATATTTAAAATATTAAAATAAATATTATATGTGATAAATAATGTGATCAATGAATTTTATAGAATATCATGACATATTAGGGATATAATAAAAAATTCATTTTTAGATTTTTTTCTTTATATTATTAAATTCAAAGTAATGAATAGTTCTTACAATTGACATTGTGTGTATTTTATAGTTAATAATATTTTATTAAAAGATATAAATTTCTAAAAGAAACCTAGATTTGTCCAAATGATAGGGATCTAATTTATACTATCAACCATGGTCCATTTCTTGTGATTTTTCTATTTATACTAACTAAATTTTCCCTCATATATTCAAAATCTATGTTTTCATGGTAAGAGTTAAAGGGAATAAATATGGGTTAAAACCAAAGGATAATTACATAAATATAGTCACAATTTTTCCTTTTTTGTTACTGGATTTATATCCATAATTATCTTATATTTGAAATAAATCTATTTTTATCAATTTTTATATGAAATTTAATTTATATATATTTAATATTTGGAAAAATTCCATGATATCCCCTCCCCTCTCTTATAACAGGGATCCACTTCTTATCAATCCTATACAGCTAAAAACACATTTTATTTATCCAATATCTTCCCAAATATGTTTTTACTGTCCATAAACAAATTCAAGAGTCCTTATTTTATGCATAACACTAACTTTTGAAAAATGAATCTGTTAATCAATAAGGGCTTTCCAAAGAATATGTAAATTTTTTACCTTGTTTTTTTAGTTTCATTTCTTCTTTTATCTCCTTAAAATATTATTAAACCATGTAAAAAAATAAAAAAAAGTATTCTATATATAATAATATGTTTTTATATAGAAAATAAATTATATCCATCTCCAAGGTTCATAAAATGGGAGAAGAATTCATCATTCATTTATAAGGTGGACTACCATCTCACGAACTGATGTACTTTGTTTTCTATAATCATATATCAATATTATTTTTAATTATGGAATTAATTTTTATATAATATTTTAATGAAATTATAATCATTCTAAAAATATAATATATCATTAACCTTCTTATTATTTCATTCACTAGAAAATTATGGTGTTGTTAGTGCGTAGTTGTGGAGTACCACCTACATAAAGTAATGTGACATATTTTTCATCAAATCACATGGATGATATATATATATATATATATCATAATATATTTAAATATTTAATATGATATATATTATTTGATTGTGAATATGTAAAAATAAAATAATACATAAATTCTTCAATAATGATCATTGAAAAATGGAAAGGTTACTCATCTGTACAAACAGTCTACCGTCACTTTCATTGTAACATAGTTCATTTCTCAGAATCATATTTAATTTTAGATTTTAAAATATGTTTTTAAAATTGATAATTAATTATTATTATTATTGTTATTGATAGTTTTTATTAATTTCCTTTTATTCCATGACTACCTACCAAAGGCATTTTTTTATGATCCAAATATCAAAAAAAAAACATCTAACGAAAACATAAATGAATAAGTAATTGTTATTAAATGGTAATAAGTATTATAAAAATAATAATAAACATGAAAAAAGGTTAATAAGTGATTAAATAATAAACCTTATTCAATTATTCAATAATATATAGACATATTTTATGATTCGGACTTAAGGGAAGGTATTTTTTCCTCGCATCTATTTCTATGGGACACATGTATTATAATGTAACACCTGAGATTTTTATGAGAAATATTTTATTTATATTTTAAATATATCATCAAAGGAATCTTTAACTACACACAACACTAGATTGTCTTTCTTTACATGCAATCACGACCTTCCTTGATAGCTTGCATTGTACGCAATACTGAGTTTCACTAAACAACGATATGCTATTAAAATATTATTAAAACTAGCCGTTGTGAATAGTAATAACCACATTTTTAAATTTTATAAATTTTATCTTTCTAAATGGACTTTAGTTTTGGATTCGGAATATCGAAATTATCCTAGGGTGAATTTTTGGTATTTTTCTGAAAACATTCAATTTTTGATGAATAGTGAAAACAATAGGTTACTATTTAAAAACCGACTTTTTATTTAAATATTTATTTATTTTATTTGAATTTATTTTAGTTCAAAATTGATACATAATACCTATATATGTTCAATGTAATTCATTGGATTCATTTTATAATAATTTTAGATATATAAAAATTTTATTGAACTTTTCACCATCTTTTACCCACCTCCTAGGAGAGTTTGAAAATTTACATAAAACTTAATTTTACTACTTCTGATAGTGTAGTTTTGAAAATAAAAGTGACACGGTTAAAATCAAGGAGTAAAATGTGGTTCAATAAGATAAAAATAATTTTTGGGGAAGAGTAACTTTTTACTTTTATTTACCACGGTTAAAAGTAAATAGGTTAATTAACGGTAAAAATGGTATTATTATTACCCTAACACATGTCCTAATTCTATTGGATAAGTTTAATTCCACCTAAAAAACTGTAGGAATAAAATATGACCATTTAGGTCCACTTGGATTATATTAGGACATTTAATATTATTTTATTTAAAGAATAGTTAAAATAGTTAAAATCAATGTTTAATAACTAAAACATTTTTAATATAGGGTTATAAATAAGATAAATTCGACTATAAATATTAATTATAAAGATAAAATTATTTCCTACATAATGTAATTTTATTTATAATTTTTAAACTTTAAATAATTTAACTTATTTTTGACACAATGATGATGTAGTAATTACCTTATTAAGGAAATATTAACATAATTGATATTATAAATACCCAAATAAATGTAATTTTATACTTTTTATGAATTAAAATAATTTTATAGGTTAATATGACATATTAGTATTTATTTGATTAACCTTTTTCGAACTAATAACGTTGTTATGATTTTTAAAAAAATCAATTACCAAATAGTGTCCAAATTGACATAAAATAGTTTTTAAAACAAATATTATATTATTAATTGTTATTTTATTCCTAAAAATATATGGTTTGGACAAATGACTTATATACGGTTATATATATTAATAATTAACCACCTCGGGTTCGTTTGGCTTGTTATAGTAAGTTTATTTACCATATAGTTTAAAGAAACAAGAAGACACGGTAAAAGTTAAATTATTTAACTTGTAGTTAAATCTAAATGATAAGGTCAAAATAGTAACCTACACTTGTCTAAAATCTATTGGTTGAGAGGATTTAGACCCATACCCACCTTAGCTTCGAAATAAGTCAATTTTTAGCTATTAAAAACCAAATATGACTCTATTATAAAATGATATTTTAAGTATTTCCTAAGGTTTCCATGTCCTCCCTTACAAAAGGGCACCTCCTCCCTCTCCTCATCACACCACTTTGAGCCTTCAAGATCGGACAAAACCTAGCAATTTCTCTTCTCCACTTCCCTAGAAACATCCTAGAGGTCCTGGTCTTCATCAATGACCATCTTTAGTGCCCTAAGAGGTGGTTAAGAAGAGGCGTTTCAAAGAAGAGTTAATGTCTGTTACCGATTCTTTCAACTTTATTTCTCCATCTACTTCATCTTATTTAGTTTTTTTAATTATGAAGTAAAAACATCAGTATCACTAATATACTGATATTTTATTATAAATATGAAACAATCCTATTTCACCTTCGGTCCATCATACGGAAAACGAAATCACCGCGCGTGCGTACGTACGGAATACCGTCTCCAGGCCGTGGTGTAATTTGTTTTCCACCACCACCATACTTGGATGGATATAATAGTGTTAAGAATAACTATATATTATTATTGTAAAGTGATATTTATTCTGAAATATTATAAATACACTTCAATACAATTCCACGATCATGGGAACAATATCATCACTCGTGCTTACGTACGACCTACCGTCTCCACGATGTGATGTGACTCGTTCTACATGATCTTCAATGAATAATGATTATATAAATGAATTGAATGAATAAATATGATATATATTACACTAATAACATTCTGTAAATGAGTTATCTATAACCTAAAAATAAGAATAAGAATTTATTCGACAAAACACGAATAAGAACAAAAAGCAATAAACACCTGAATAACATGTAGAAATGAAATATTACTAATATGATGCTAAGAATTGGACCATATATGATATAATAACAATGTGTAAGATTCTAGAATAAGTCAATAACATTATTTAAATCATTATACAGGAGGTTCGGCACGTACGAAGCAAATCGGATCTAAGGTAAGGGAAAATCTCGCAATCTCAATTTTTATCTGAGATTGTTTATACTTCGGTAATTACTGGGGCATATTTATCATCCAAATCCATGTTTCGTCAATATTTAATATTATTTCTATAATCCTACAATTTTTTAAATCTAATTTTACCCATTGATGAGTTTTTAGTAAAAGATATGAAAGGAATCTTTTTTCGTTTTTAGAATGAGGTACTTTTTGACTTTTCCTGCCAAAGTACGAGAAGAAAGTTTTTTTTGCTTATACAGCATGAATAGATTCATAGAACATTATTTCCATGAAGCTTCCTTTACAAGTTTTCATGTTTATTTTTAATCAACTTCTTTTAGTTTAAAAGTTTATGACATGTTAAGAAAGGAAAAATGTTTTTGAAGTAGAAAGGATATTTTCCTCAAGAATGAAGCTCAAGTGTTTTATCAAAATTATTTTCCATCTAAGATAATATAGGGTTATGTTTCTATCCCTATTTTTACATTGATTTTATTATGTTATGATGTAATTATTTTTATGATGTCCTTTTATCTTATATGGAATATGTTATGATGGAATGATGTTTAAGAATCCCATTTTTATTACATGGGTTATGCTATGATGTATGATTTATGATCATGTGGCATACAATAGAATGGTATCATTATGAGATGGGTGGGACCTATATCTCCCTCCAATGAAGTGGGTAAAGATTTATATCCCATGAGATAGATATGGCTGGAATGGCAGGTTAATCCGGTTCAGTGATACAGGACTGAAACGCGGAGTGAACTCGGTTCAGAAATGGACTTTTTCTACTAAGATATTATTGGAAATGAGTCGTGACTACTAAGAAATGATTCTATATGATTATGTCTGTATTCCACAAAGTTTCATGTTTTATGTTATGATTATTGGGATTAAATTTAACTACTATGATTTATCCCATGTTATGAAATTATGATCTCTTTTGCAGGTTAAGATTTCCAAAATGATATGTTCTTTTGAATATGATGTGATTGATATATCTTTTATTTACCCTTACTAAGAATTTGAGCTCACCCTTGTGTATGTTTTCTTCTACCCAGGTCAGGAAGAAGGGTATTAAGTAAGATATTTCGAATGGGACTCTAGATATGATAAAATAAAAGGGAGACAATGTAGATGATTTATGAGCCAGTTGTTTATGCTTCCCAGTTTCTAAAGACACTATACCTATACGTTCCTTTCATGGTTTTGTTATATGATGTAATAAGTATGCTTCAATTCTAAAGTAATAACAATTTATGTATTTTATAGGCCGTTATAGTTGGTATCAGAGGTAATTTATAGTCAATCTTTGAAAACTAGGATGTGAAAGCCTTAGTAAGAACCCTAAGGATAAGTCAAAACATAGGGAAAAATCATAGTGTTTTTGAAATGGCCATGAATAACCTATGAAATGACCTTAAGTGTGAAATTAATTCTTGATTATGTGGTTTTTATATTATAATTAGTGTTTTTCACACTATTATTCTTGGTATTAGTCAATGGCTGGAACCCGAAGGAACCGTGTTAATGTGGAATGCGACGGGAAATGAAATGATTGTCCCCCTAAGAAACCAAACGCAGTGGGATCTGGAATGAAAAATCTTGTAGCCATGCTCACACAACTATCTCATGCTATGAATCGTGCAGGACTTACAAACGAGAAAAGGAAAGAGCAACATTCTGTTGAATCCTCCATGAGGCAACGTCCACCCTCATTCAGTGAGTCTACTGATCCATTAGTTTCTGAACAATGGATCAGTACTACTAAAAAGATATTTTCAGTTCTTCAATGTTCTGAACATGATGAATTCATCTTAGAAATATATCATTTGTATGGTGAAGCTGATCAATGGTGGAATCATATTAAGAATACGAGGCAAAGGGATGAAATTGAGTCCATGGAATGGGAAGAGTTCAAGAACTTGTATTTCAATAAGTATTTCCCTTGTATTCTTCGAAAAAAGATGGAGAAAGAGTTTCTTGAACTAAAGCAAAAGTATGATGAATCTGTTGGTACCTACGAAGAAAATTTTACAAGACTTTAAAGGTACGCTTCGGGGATTATTATCCAACCTGAGATTAAGATCAATCGATTCTTTAGTGGCATAATACCAAGTCTTCGAAGGGTGTTAGCCATAATGGGACTTCAATAGCTATGAGGAAATCGTTCGATGTGCTCTCAAGGCTGAGATGGAGATTAGAGTAACCCATCAGTCATATGTGTTTGATAAGAAGAGGAAAATGGAATTCAAATGGATATCTAAAGACCACACTGAAAAGAAGATGTGTTTTCCCTTATGATCAAAGTGTGGAAAGAAACATGGAGGGAGTTGTCTTAAACGGACATGTAAATGTTTCAAATGTGGAAAGGAAGGTCATCGGGAATTTGAATGCTGCAATGACGGGAATAAGATGTCTAATGATGCGAACAAAGAAAAGGCTACATAGAGTGAACCTCCTACACTTCAACATTACAAGTGCAATGAAATGGGGCATTATGCCAATCAATGCCCTAATCCAAGGGGTTTTTATGATGATTGATGTCAACAAACTGTTAAGTCTAAAGACAAAGTAAAGTCACATGCAATTTCTATCGGTGATGTGGATTACAATAGCGAAGTGGTGAAAGGTACACTGACCATCCACTATAAATTAGAAAATGTTTTATTTGATTCTAGATCCACCCACTCTTTTATTTCTGAAGAATTTTCTAAGGGTATCGCTGTATTACCTCAACAATTTGATGTTGAGTTTTCTGTGACAATCCCTAATGGCACAAAAATCACATCAAAAGTTTAAAATTCTTCTCCGATTGAAGTTTGTGGGAAAGTGCTTCCTGTAAATCTTGTGATCCTTACTATAGTGGAATTTGAAGTGATTCTTGGCATGTATTGGCTTTCTTTATATGGAGCTCATATAAATTTCCAAATAAGGGAAGTCACATTTCATATTCCAAATCAATCTATAGTCATCTATCGAAGCAAGGATGAACATAACCTTCCAGTAGAAATTTTATCCATCCTATGGGTCTTGATTCCACTAAATGAACGTTATTTATCTCAAATGTTTGGAGAGAAACTCACAATTAAGAATATTCCCATTGTATGGGAGTTTGATGATGTCTTTCAGGAGGAATTGCCTGGTCTTCCACCAAATCGTGAAGTTGAGTTTTCAATAGAACTCGTATCGGGTGCTTTACCTATTTCAAAGACACCTTATAGAATGTCACCAATTCAGTTACAGGAATTGAAGAAGTAACTCCAAGAGAATATTGATAAGGGGTTCATACACCCTAGTGCATCTCCTTGGGGAGCACCTGTTCTGTTTGTTTAGAAGAAAGATGGATCAATGAGACTCTGCATTGATTATTGAGAACTTAACAAGATCACTATCAAGAACAAATTCCCTCTCCCACGCATTGATTACTTATTTAACCAACTACTCGGAGCTCAATACTATTCCAAGATTGATCTTCATTCAGGGTATCATCAATTAAGGGTCAAAAGGGAGGATATACCAAAGACAGCTTTCCGTACAAGGTATGGACACTATAAATTTATAGTGATGCCATCTGGTCTTACTAATGACCCTGATATCTTCATAGATCTAATGAATAGAGTCTTTAGAGACTATCTTGAACAGTTTTTGGTAGTCTTTATAGATGATATTCTTGTATATTCAAAGAGAAAGGAAGAACATGAAGATCACTTGATAATTTTATTAATGACCCTGAGAAAGGATATGATTTTGGAAGAATTTACCAAGTGTGAATTTTGGATTCAAAAATTTTCATTTTTGGTTCACATAACCTCAAAAGAGGGGATATCTGTGGACCCAGCAAAAAAAGAAGTTATCGAAATATAGTCGAGACTAACTACAGTAACTGAGAACCAAAGTTTTCTTGTTTTGGCTGGATATTATCGACGTTTTGTGAATGATTTTTCATGATTATCTAATCCACTCACCAGGTTGACTCAAAAAGGAGTTAAGGTCGTTTCTACGGAGGAGTGGGAAGAGAATATAAAGTGGTTAAAAAGAAGGTTATCCAGTGCACCTGTTCTCACACTTCCTTGTAGTGGGGAAATGTTTGTGATCAATAATGACACATCCAAGAAGATATTGGGGTGTGTTCTCATGAAAAATGATATGGTGATAGCTTATGCCTCACGAAAACTGAAAATCCATGAGTAAAATTACCCAACTCATGATTTGGAGTTAGCTGCGGTAATCTTTGCATTAAAAATATGGAGGCATTATCGTTATGGTGAAAGTTGTGATATCTACACAAATAATAAATGTTTAAAGTATATTTTCACACAAAAGGAGCAGAATATGCACCCAAGAAGATGGTTGGAGCTGATTAAGGATTATGACTGCTCAATTCATTATCACCATGGGAAAGAAAACAAGGTTGCAGATGCATTAAGTCGACAAGACCATGCTAGCTTATCCATGATGAGGATCACAAAAGATCCAATATTTATGGATTTACAAAGGATGGATCTTGGAATTATAATGGAAGGGGAAAATCTTATATTTCTCAAATGAATGTTCAACCATCTATACATGTGAAGATTAAAGAGGCACAAAAAGAATATGTAGAGTTACAAAAGAAGGTGAGAAATGTTCCTGAATTTAACCTTGATTATGATGGCATAATATGGTTTAGTAATCAGGTTTGTGCTCCTCCCATCCCAGAATTAAAGAATGAGCTTCTGGATGAGGCTCATAGTTCATTATTCTCTATTCATCCTGGAAGCATGAAGATGTATAGAGACCTGAAAGAGTAATTCTGATGGGATGGCATGAAAAGAGATGCTGTTGAATATGTCTCTCGATGCATGGTTTGTCAGCAAGTTAAAGATGAGATATAGAAGTCTAAGGGGATGTTACAACCATTACCCATACCAGAATGGAAATGTGAAAACATCAATATGGACTTTGTCATCGGAATTCCTAAAACATCCATAGGCAATAATGCTATCTGGTTTATAGTTGATCGTCTAAAAAGTCATCACACTTCATTTCTTTTAAAGAGGATTTCTCTCTGGATCAGCTTTCCAGGATATATGTAAAGGAAGTGGTAAGATTTCATGGAGTACCACTTTCCATTATATTTGATCAGTATCTGAGGTTTACATCAATGTTTTGGCGATTTCATCAGCATACTCTAGATACAGAGTTGATTTTCAGCACTGCTTATCATCCTCAGAAAAACGGTAAGTCTCAGAGGAAAATTCAAACTCTAGAAGATATGTTGAGAGCTTGCTCTATGGATTTCAAAGGTGGTTGGTATCAACACCTACCTTTTGGGGAATTTTTATATAATAATATCTTTCACTCCAGTATTCAGATGGCTCATTATCATGCTCTCTATGGAAAGAAATGCAGAACTCCAACTTGCTGGGATAAAGTTTGGGAAAGAAAGCTATTAGGACCTGATCTTGTTGATGGGATGGAAAAAAAGGTCTGATCTATTCAACAACACAGTAGGGCTGCTCAGAGTCGACAAAAAATATAAGTCGACAATCGAAGAAAAGACCTAGTGTTTGAAGTGGATGATAAAGTGTTCTTACGAATATCTCCTTGGAAGAGAGTAATGAGATTTGGAAGGAAGGGAAAGTTGAGCCCTAGGTATATCGGTCCTTTCGAAATGCAGGATCATGTTGGGAAGGTAGCTTACCGATTGGAGCTTCCATCAAATATCTCTCAGGTTCACAATGTGTTCTATGTATCTCTCCTGAGAAAGTACATACCTGATCCTTCACATGTACTCAGCTCAGAAGTTGTACCGCTGGAGTAAGATCTTTCTTATAAAGAACAGCCGATATAGATTCTGGATCGTAGTGAAAAATTCCTACGGAACAAGACCACTCGCTTGGTGAAAGTTTTATGTAGGAAACACCAATTAGAAGAAGATACATGGGATCTTGAGAATATGATTAGAGAGAGGTATCCTCATCCATTTGTTACAAAGTGACAAATTTCATGGGCGAAATTCATTTTAAGGGGGGGTATAATGTAACACCCAAGATTTTTATGAGAAATATTTTGTTTTTATGTTATATACATCATCAAAGGGATCTTTCACTACACACAACACTATCTTGGCATACTTTACACACAATCGCGACCTTCCTCGATAGCTTGCGTTATACGCAATACCGAGTTTCACTAAACAACAATATGCTATTAAAATATTATTAATACTAGCTGTTACGAATAGAAATACCCATTTTTGAAATTTTATAAATTTTATCTTTCAAAATGGACTTCATTTTTGGATTTGTAATATCGAAATTAGCCTAGGGTGAATTTTTGTTATTTTTATGAAAACATTCAATTTTTTATAAATAGTGAAAACACTGGTTTACTATTTAAAAAATGACATTTTATTTAAAAAATTAGTTATTTTATTTAAATTTATTTGAGGTCAAAATTGATACATAATACCTATATAAGTTCAATGTAATTCATTGGAGTCATTTTATAATAATTTTAGATATACAAAAATTTTATTCAACTTTTCACCGTCTTTTACCCACCTCCTAGGAGATTTTGAAAATTTACATAAAACATAATTTTACAGCTTCGGTGAGTGGAATTTATAAAATCTGAGAGACACGGTTAACATCAAGGAGTAAAATGTGGTTCAATAAGATAAAAATATTTTTTGTTGAATAGTAACTTTTTACATTTATTTACCACGGTTAAAAGTAAATAAGGTAATTAAGGGTAAAATTGGTATCATTATTACCCTAAAACATGTCCTAATTCTATTGGATAAGTTTAATTCGACCAAAAACATCCTTAGAAATAAAATATGACCATTTAGGTCCACTTGGATTAGATTAGGACATTTAATATTATTTTATTTAAAGAATAGTTAAAATAGTTAAAATCAAAGTTTAATAACTAAAAAAAATTTAATATAGGGTTATAAATAAGATAAATTAGACTATAAATATTCATTAGAAATCTAAAAATATTTCCTACATAATGGTATTTTATTTATAATTTTTAGACCTTAAATAATGTAATTTATTTATGACACAATGATGATGCAGTAATTACCTTATTAAGGAAATATTATCATAATTGATATTATAAATACCCAACTAAATGTAATTTGAGACTTTTTATGAATTAAAATTATTTTATAGGTTAATATGACATATTATTATTGAGTTAATTAACTTCTTTTCGAACTAATCATGCTGTTATGATTTTCACAAAAATCAATTAGCAAATAGTGTCAAAATTGACATAAAATAGTTTTTTAAAAAAATATTATATTATTAATTGTTATTTTAATTCTAAAAATCTAATGTTCATCCAAATGACGTAGATAAGGTTATATATATTAATACTGAACCACTTGGGGTTCGTTTGTCTTGTCATAGTAAGTTTATTAACCGTATAGTGTAAGAAAACAAGAAGACACGGTAAAAGTTAAATTATTTAACTTAGAGTTAAATCTAAATGATAAGGTTAAAATAGTAACCTAAACTTGTCTAAAATATATTTGTTGATAGGATTTCGACCCATCTCCACCTTAGCTTCTAAATAAATCAATTTGGAGCTATTAAAAACCAAATATTACTTTATTATAAAATAATATTTTATGTTTTTTCTAAGGTGCCCTTCTCCTCCCTTATAAAAGGGAACCTACTCCCTCTCCTCCTCACACCACATTGAGCATTCAAGCTCGCCCAAAACCTGAAAATTTCCATTCTCCACTTCTCTAGAAACATTCTAGAGGTCCTGGTATTCTTCAAAAACCATCTGTAGTGCCCTAAGTGGAGGTTAAGAAGAGGCGCTTCAAAGAATAGGTAATGTTTGTTACAGATTCTTTCAACTTTATTTCTTCTTCAACTTTCTATTCATTAGTTGTTTCACTATGAAATAATAAATCAGTATCACGTATATACTGATATGTTTTTATAAATATGAAACAACCATATTTCACCTTCTATCCATCCTACGGAAAATGAAATCACCGTGCGTGCATATGTACGGAATACTGTCTCTATGTCATGGTGTAATCTGTTTTCCACCACCACCTTACTTGGATGGGAATAATGGTGTAAATAATAATTATATATGATTATTTTAAATTTTTCTTTATTATGAAATAGTATTAATACACTTTAATACAATTCCATGATCATGGGAACGATATTATCGCTCGTGCGTACGTACGGCCTACGGTCTCCACAATGTGATGCGACTCGTTCTACATGATCATCAATGCATAATGATTATATAAATGAATTGAATGAATAAATATGATATATATTACACTAATACCATTCTGGAAATGGAGTATCTATAACCAAAAAATATGAATAAGAATTTATTCGACAAAACCCGCATAAGAACAAAAAGCAATAAACACCCGAATAACAAGTAGCAAAGAAATATTACTAATAAAAATATAATAATATGACCATATATGATATCATAACAATTAGTAAAATTTTGGAATAAGTCATTAACATTATTTAAATCATTATACAGGAGGTTTTTACATGTACGATGAAAATCGAACCTAAGGTAAGGGAAAATCTCACAATCTCAAATTTTATCCGAGATTGTTTATACTTCGGTAATTACTAGGGCATATTTATCATCCACGTCCATGTTTAGTCAATATTTAATATTATTTCTATCCTCCTACAATTTTTTAAATCCAATTTTACCCATTGGTGAGTTTTGAGTAAATGATTTGAATGGAATCTTTTTTCATTTTTAGAACAAGGTACTTTTTGACTTTTCCAACCAAAGAATGAGAAGAATGTTTTTTTAACTTATACGAAATGAATGGATTCATAGAACATTATTTTCATAAATATTATTTTAAACGTTTTCAAGTTTATTTTTAATCAACTTATTTTAGTTTAAAATTGAATAACATGTTAAGAAATGAAAAATACTTTTGATGTAGAAGGGATAGTTTCCTCAAGAATGAAGTTCAAGTGTTTTATAAAAATTATTTTCTATCTAAGATAATATAAGGTTATGTTTCTATCCCTAATTTTTCATTGATTTGATTATGTTATGATGTAATTATTTTTATTATGTCCTTTTATCTTATATGGATTGTGTTATGATGTCATGATTTTTAAGAATCACATTTTTATTACATGGGTTATTCTATGATGTATGATTTATGATCTTGTGGCACACATAATAATGGTATCATTATGAGATGGATGAGACCTATATCTCCCTCCAATGCATTGGGTAACGATTTATATCTCATGAGATAGACATGGTTGGAATGGCAGGTTAATCCAGTTCAGTGATACATGAATGAAACGAGGAGTGAACTCGGTTCAGAAATGGACTTTGTTCACTAAGATAGTCTTGACAATGAGTCGTGACTACTAATAAATGATTCTCTATGATTATGAGTGTATGCCACAAAGTTTCATGTTTTATGTTATGATTATTGGGATTACATTTCACTACTATGATTTATCCCATGTTATGAAATTATGATCTCTTTTTCTGCTTATGATTTCCAAAATGATATGTTCTTTTGAATATGATGTGATAGATATTTCTTTTTTTTACCCTTTCTGAGTATTTCAGCTCACCCTTTTGTATGTTTTCATTTCCCTAGGTCAGGAAGAAGGGTATTAAGTAAGATATTCCAAAAGGGACTCTAGATATGATAAAATAAAAGGGAGATAGTGTAGATGATTTATGAGCCAGTTGTTTATGATTCCCAGTTTCTAAAGTAACTATACCTATACGGTCCTTTCATGGTTTTGTTATATGTTTTAATAATATTGCATAAATGCCGAAGAAATAATAATTTATTTAAATTATGGGTCATTATATATAAATTACATGTCACTTTTTTGTTGTGTATATACTGACCATGAGGGTATTTTATGATTCTTATCTTGCATGTTAAGGTGTATACATATCCATGTAATTCTATTTATTTCGTGTGCCTTCTGATTGAAATTATACCAAATCGGTAAGGCATTATTTCATAATCTCATTATTATTTTTTATTTTTTATGTTTAAATATTCACTTATTAATATTTCTCTCCCATTTATATTTTTTTATAATAAATTAAAAGATATTTTTATTATTATATAATGATTTTTTAAATTCATTTTCCCATTATTTTAATTTTTTCAAATTTTTATAAAAGGAATCTTAATGTAATATTTCGAACTGGGTACTTTTTGATTTTTAAGCCAAAAAGGATAAAATAATTATTTTTTAACTTATTTAGAATGAATGAAATTTGCCTCCATAATAATGCTACAATGCTTATGAAATTTATTTATATTCTTAAATGTTTATTTTAAAATATTTTTTTTAATTTTTAAGTGTACACCTTTATTAAATGAGAAGTTATTTTAAAATGGAAACCTTATTTTCCTAAAAATTATTCCAAGTGATATTTAAAAATAATTTTTCATATAAGATAACATCTATTGATATTACTTATATGTCACTAAGGATAGGAACCAATGATACCATCCATATTCCTTATATGGATGGTTTATTTTTATGATGACATGGTGTTTATGAAACATGTTATCTTTCCAAGGGTTATAATTTGATGGAATGATGAAATGTTTATGAAATCAATTTCTTTTACATGGGATATTCAATGATGGAATGTTTATGAAACACATTTCATTTCATAGTTTATAATATGATTAATTTTTTATAATATTTTAGAACACATATGTTTTGTTTCAATTATGGGATGGTAGTTTAATTACAGAAATGGATAGTGGTTATGTTATAATCATGGATGCTTGTTATGTTACAACCATGGATGGTGGTTACATTATATCCAATGAATTTTGGGACCTGTATCTCCCTCTAATACATTGGGTAATGATATATATCTCATGAGATATAAATAATTAAAATAGGGAATGAACCTAGTTTAGTAAGGTACATTTTAAAATATAATATTCAAGGGAGTGGACCATAGCTACCACGATGGTTTGTAGAGTGAATGCATTTTACAATGTATGTATAAGAAAATATCCTTAACCATAAAGGAAATTATTTTCTATGATTATTTATGCTAAAATTCTATGTCTTCTGGTAATTTTATGCCCATGGATCATGTTCATTTATTAAATTTTGATTCATGACTTATGATCTACTAAGATATATTCCATGACAAAATATTATTATATTCCATATACAGGGTATGGTTTTATATTTTTTTAATGTTCTCATACCCTTTTTATTAATATTTACTTATATGATCATTAATATTTCACTTTTTTACTCTTACTGAGAATTTACTCTCACCCTTTTTCTGTTGATTCTTTTCTCCAGACCATGAAAACTGGTTTAAAGAATGTTATTACTAATAGGGTTAACATATGTGAAGATTTTAGTTGATGTTGATCCTTAACTCTATGAACCAATTGTTGATAAGAAAAAGTTGTTAATAGTTTTTCCTAATTCTCAAAAACACAAATCCAAAAAGGTCATTGGGTATGTATGTGTTCCCATATTTTCTTTTTATGTTGTATGTTATTTATAGAAAAAAATGTGTCACATTAATCAATATTAAATCCATAAATTTAATTATTATGTTTTTAGCAATATATTTGGAAGCATAGGTTTTATGTTATTACATTTTAATGGTATTATTAGTGTAACATCATGTTACCCTCATTCTAGAAAATCTATTCTCTTGGAATTTTTTCCTCTTTAATTGGGTGTGTCTAGAGACTCTTGAGAAATGATAAAATTTACTAAGTAAAATGACCTCAATTTCTAGGATATATGATTGATTAAATTAATTAAATTCAGGTATAAAGGAGTTAATGGATTTACGAGTTTCTCCCTGAGTTTGAAGAACACATGAGCTAGTTTTGGGGGTTTTTTGTATGAATCTGGGATTTCTTCTATGAGTTGGGAGATTATACAGTCTTTAAAGGGGTTACATGATGTGTAAATGGTATCCAGACACAAGTCATGAACTATGCACACAATGATAAAGGAGTACACATCATGTAATGGTTACACGATGTGTAATGTTAAAAGATAGAATTTTGGTAAAAATGTGATGACTTTTATGATGTATGTGATACTTGTTGATTACATGATGAGTACATGGATTAAACGCATTTAACTATTAGGAGGATGGATTTTATGGTTTTGTATCAACTTATTTTTCACTCATTCTTCCATATCCCTATGTACTGTTGACCTGAATAACATATCAATAAATTTTGGGAGCCTCTGTTCAATAAAAATTGAATCCTTTGATGATTGATCACCATTGTGAATGGATTCCATCTCTCTGGGTGAGTAATACATTCTAATAATTTGTTGGTATGATTGTTGTAGTGCCTTTTTATTTCATTATGGGATCCTTTGAACCATGGTGATGTTTCTACTTTATTCTCTCTAAATACATTGTGTGAACTAGTTTTGGGGGTTTTTCCCCTGTTGGTTGTGGTGTGGTGACTGTGCCTTCTTGAGGAATGTGTCATTGAAACTTATTTTAGGAATATTTTATTTTATTTAATCAATTATGAGATGTGTGCGTTGGTTCTAGATCCTCTATTGTGATTTTATGTTCTTCTTTATAGGTTGATTCTATTGCAGTTGTGTGTGACCCGCATTTTGAGGTTGGTTATTCCTTCTATATCATGGGTTAGTGAACTACATTGAAGCCATTTTGTTAAAAATAATTATTAAATGAAATATAATATTGTGAATTTTTTTTGTCTATGTGGAAGTATATTTTTATAAAATATGGTTTTCCCCTGGTTTTGGTAAATAGAAAAGGATTTTCAATGTATTGTGAAATGTTTTTCAAAGAATGGTTTGATGTAAATGGATTGATGAACTAGTTTGAAATATAGAAAACCTGTGAAGCCCTGGGTAAGTAGGTGTATGTTATAGGTATATGTCTCATAAACTATCAGTGTGTTTTCTCATGGGGATTTTCTATTCTCCCTAGTTGTGTCTTAATAGGAGCTTGGTAGACCAGTTTAGTTCATTTTCTAGCGTGTTCCTCTACTCTCTATACTCAATGAATATTTATGTTGGCCTGATGAGTACATGATTGTCTATTTTTGGTATGAGTGTACATGCTATACTAACCTAGTGTGATATCTATATGTATATTTCTTGTCCTTATAATTTTGGTTTTTATTATTTTTTATAATACCCCTGATTTGATTTGATATGTGATGTGTGGTTTGTTTTGGCATGATATATCAAAAGTGATATATTTTTATGTAATGCTTTGTAACTAATTTAATTATTTATTTATAAATGAAGAAAATGGGGGAGTTAAACTATTTTTCAATGATTTTGAGATACAACCTATTAAATTATTACCATGGATCGTTTTTTTCGAGCATAGTTTTCTTGGATTTTTTTAGATACTTGATATGGAACACCATGGATAGAACCTACTGAGCATGTTAGCTTACACACAATATACCCATTCGGGGGTATGTAGACCCCGTTTTTTCATTCACTATAAATAAAGGAATGGTTCCAAAGTGAGGTTGTGACGTTTTCTATCATCAGAGTTGGGTAGCCGAGGGTGATATGGTAGAAGTATATCCATTCCATTACATGGAGTAGTAGTGTTCATTATTTTGGTAATCCATTAGGGTTGGACCAGAACATAGAGGTTGTTTCAACTCTTGAGATATTTAGTTTTTGAAGTTTCTTTTATATTATGGAATATATTTATATTTTTTTATGATGTCTATGTTGTATATATGTGACATTTTGTCACTTATGTTTGGGAGAAATCATTACCTCGCGTTGTTGTTTGATACCATGGTACTAGTCACTTTCCCATAGGGATTAGTAACACCCTATGGGTATGTGTATGATCATGTCAGGTACCAATTTCATAGGGTATTTAGGTTAGTTCATTACAATTTGGTATCAATGGTGGTTAGTCCCCAAAGAGTCCTTGTCTTGGTATTTTTTCTATATTGGAGATAAGATTGTCGACACATGAGAGTTATATTACTGTGAGGGTCTGCGTAACTCTTATCATGAAGAGAATCATGTTACCATGGGAAGTTGGGATGTGTTTCTATTTTTGGGAGTTTGATGTGAATCGTAGTTTTTTCTTGTGGGATTTCTGGTTTGAAATGAGATTATTCTATTTTCAGAACATTTCTTCTATTTTGGTGTGCTATAATATTCCTCTGGGACATATTCTATGAATTCCTCTAGAGGGTGCAGTTGATGTTCCCCAAGGGAATAATCTGATGGATTATAACATTTTCAAGGATATCATGCAAACAGTTTTTTCCCTTTACTAGAATGTAACATAAGTTCATAACACAATCATTGCGGTACATCTAGTAGATGTAGTATAAAGATATCGACCACGAGAGTTCTTTCATAAGAAACCAACATCCATTAAATGTATGAATGAAAAATAATAGGTGGATTAATAACATTAAAATATTTATAAGATATTTTGATTTATGGATACACATGATAGTATCAAGGTAAAGTGTGTAGTGTCCAGACATGAGGGTTCTAGAAATCATTGTTGGGATAATTTGGTACAAGATGATAGGAATTTGTGTTATGATTGGAAGGGTTTCAATACACTTTTCTTCCTATTTTTTTCCAAAGGCACTGGTGATGGAAAAGAATTTTTATAATTACTCGTACTTTACTTATAGATATTACTTCAACATTGGAGAATATTTAATACATGACATACCAAATAACATTCCAAGGCCATCTAGGTTTAGTGTCTTTAGAAACTGGAAAACAGAAACAACTAGTTCATAAAACATCCACAATTTCTCCCAATTATTTATTCATAATTAGACTCCTTTCAGACATATCTTACTTAATACCCTTCTTCATGTCCTAGGGAAAAGAAACATGTGAAAGGGTGAGCTTAAGTTCTCAATGTGGATAAACAAGTTAAATATCAATCATATCATAATAATAAGAACATAACATTTGAAAATATTATCCTGCATATAAAGGATCATATTATTATATCATAGGATAAATCATAAAATTGGAATTTAATTACAATATTCAGAACATAAGAACTAAAATTTCGTGGAATCCACACATAAACCAAGAAAATAAATTCATATTAGTTAAGTCTCATTTTCGAGACCATCATAGTGGATAAAGTCTATTACTGAACCGAGTACACTCCTCATTCTAGCCCGGTATTACTAAACTAGATTTACTTTCCATTTAATTAATGTTTATCTAATGAAATATACATCATTACCCAATGAATTTAAGGGAGATATATTTCCCACACATCTCATAATGAAACCATTATTACATGTGCCACAAAAACACAAAAATATTCACGATAACATAACCCCTGAAATAAAATGGGTTTCATGAACATCATCTCATAATGATTGATATAAAAAAATTGGATTTCCTAAATGACACACAATGAAATCATAATAAAAACATGTTTATAAATATAACCATATTTAAAGAGTTTTATCTTAGATGGAAAATAATTTGGAGAAAACACTTGAAATTAATTCCTGAGAAAAATATCATTTCTTCTTCAAAAATGTTTTCCTTCCTCAAAACAACACAAATTTTTAAAAGAAAAAATTTAATGTTAAAATAACCTTGTAATATTGTAGGGAAGGATTCCAGGAAATAAGGAATTATTAAATCCTAAAAATCATTTCATACTGTACAGGTCAAAAAAACATTGTTCTCATACTTTTGATGGAAAAGTCAAACAGTACCTCGTACCGAAAATGACAAAAGATTCCATTAATAATGTTGAGTAAAAAATTACCAATGTGAAAAAATTATATAAAATATAAAGAATATTTTGAAATAAATATTTAGGAAACATGTACATGGATGATAAATATACCCAAGTACAAACATATGAATAAACAATCTCGAATAAAAATGATATTTGCAATGTTATCCCTTACCTTAGGTCTGATATGCTTCGTATGTATCTAAAACTCCAATATAATGATTTAAATAATGTTACTAATATATTAAATAATCATAATAATTTTTATGATTACATTTATGATTGTATGTTTATCTTTGTTTTAGTATCATCTCATTGTTACTCATTATTCTTTTATAGACGACTTAATGTTCTTAAGCATGTTTTGTTGGATAAGTGATTATTCCTCTTTCTAGTTTGTAGTTATATCATTTACAACATCATATTAGAATAATATATATCATATTTATTTTTTAAATTCATTTATAGAATTATTCTTTAATGGAGATTATATAGATCGAATCACATTGCATCGTAGAGAAGGTAAGTCATACGTACGGACGAGGGATGATTTCTTTTCCATAATTGTTGAATGATATTCAAGTGGATGGTGTATAATATCTGAAAATCAATGAAATTTTATATTAATAATATATATATATATATTCCATCATTATACCCAACCATGTAATTTGGTGGTAAAAAATGATTACTTCATGGTGTGGAGACGGTAAGCCGTATATACACATGCGTGGTGATTTTGTTTTTCATTGGATGAGTATAAGGTGGACAATTGTTTTATCATAATCACAATAAACTCTCAATATATAAGTACTACTTGATTTATAAATTTATAATTAAACTATATTTCCCCATAATTTAACATTACATAATCATGAGTTTATTCAGGAAATCACATTGTGGTTCTTTTCAGTATTAGAGTTTTATAGATTTAGGCCATAACCGTTACATTATTTCTCCAAAATTAAAAAGTAGACACCTATTCTCTATCCAATAATTTTTAACAATAAAACTCTTTAAATTATAACAAGATTTATTTTCTTGAAAAAAGTGTTCTTCAATACTTCCTTTCTCATACCCTTTCTTATATCCTATGAAAAACATTTCAAAAACATGGTATGAGCATGAAAAGATTAGTAAGGGTTATAAAGTAAGGAAAGAAAACACCAGTCCGTCAATACATACAAATCTAAGAAATCATAATTTTCAATCATAGAACATTGTATCTTTAACATACCTCAAGAAATCATAAGTGTTATGAATAACACATTGAAATAATAAATCATGAAGGTATCGTGTGGCATCCATTACATACTAACATTGTTTCGTTCACACCTACATAGGGAGTTACGTTTGGAATACACATCACATTATATTCCCTAAATCATTTAGTAGAAACATTAACGTTTTCCTCCTTCACATTAACCAATGCATTATAGTGCTATCTCAGGCTTACTCACCCTAGGTTTATCAAAGAACCACACTTATACAAAAATAATTCCCAAGAACTATAACATAATCATAACACATAAAACAAGCATAATGTAAAGATAATATTTCCACATTCCAATCACAATATAAAATTTCAAGATATTGACATAATCAATACTTTATAAAATCCATTTTTAATACCAAAATACGAGAAAAGGTTATTTGGTATTTATTTTTCACTTTTTTAAACGATATGGCTTATTAAGGAATATCGATATCAAATAAGGCTTACAATGGCAGAAAGGGCGTTGTCGTCCGGTACATTAAAAAGAAACATCCATTTTTTCATTTAGTAAAACGGTTCATTGAAAAAAATATTCCCTTTGAACGAAATTAAAAGTCAATGGTTTTATACATCGTATAAAGGAATGTTGTGTATAAATCAAAATATGCCTCAATGAAAGGAGATTGAGATGAAGTCTATTATAAATATTATATGGTAATCAAATAGATCAATTATGAATATTCACTATAAAAAAGAATGTATAAATACAATATAGGATATAAAAATTAATTTATTTCATAAACATATAATTAAATAATCTATATGTAGAATAGTTAGCCAAATAATGGAAATTGGGTTAAGAAGTACCCTTATGAAAATTCGGCAGCCTAACGACGTCACTTAAATATTTATAAAATGAGTCGATAAGAATGAAAATGGTCTCTAATAACATGAAAATAAATTTTACATAAATAAGGATATAGAATAACATATCCCAACATAAGTAAATGGAAATTTAAAGACATAACATAAAATAATTCTTTGACTAAAAGTGGACGGTGAATGGTTCCCTTACCACGTTGTAATCATTTAAGTCGTATGACCAAAAATTGATAACCACAAAATGAATAAAATAATACCATAAATATATAGATAATAATAATAATATATATCCAATTGAAGTACACAATACACCACATTCATGAAATATCTTTAGAACAATGGAAATCTGACAGAATTAAAAGTGGGATAAGAAACCCCTTATCTTAAGTCTGATTCCTCACGTATGTTCCTTTTTCTTCTTGAATAATTATCTTAAGTTAATGCATACTTTCTTAATAAACATTTTGAATTTTATTATTCCTTTTATATAACTTATTACCATGTTATATATATTACATAATTATTTAAGTTAATATCATTCATCTTTTTGATATTGGGTACTTGAGTTGAAATTGATTTTATTATAATTGCAAATTGTCCATGTGGTCAAAAGTCCATTATCTATAGAATTGTATTAATGATTTAAATATCATATATATATATTATATATGTATTTTGATCTAGTTTATATGTATTTAGAATAGTCCATAGCATATGGATATAATAAATTAAATGTATTGTTTATGGAGACGGTAAGTCGTACGTACGAATGAACACTACTTTAATTTCCTTTTCATATTTAATGGTATTAAAACTAAATAAAAAATATTTATATTATAATTATAGTATAATATCATATTTTATATATTTTATAGAATTTCATTAATTCCATCCTTTATATTTTCTATGTATGGAATGAAAGAGTCATATCACTTGGACGGGGTGGTAGTCCGCACTTCTTCAAATGAAATTATCATATTTACACATTATGGAAATCATAAATGTATGAGGTGAATGAAAAAAAAATTATAATTGAGAAAATATAAATACAATATATAAAAATAGTTCCATCATAATGGCCACCATGAAAGGTGGTAGGGGGAAATTGAAAAGTCATTGTTTCGTGAGGTACTAGTTCATTGTACACAGAAACAGTATGTTTGTATACATTAGATGGAGGTGTGTGTAAGTTTAGTTAGAATACTTATCATAAAAATATACTTGTATATTTATGGTACTATTTTTGTTATGTAATAAAATAATAAAAATATCATAGAGAGTGTAAAAGGAAAGTAAAAGAAAAGAACTTGAGAGAATTCGTTACCTCTAAATCGGGTAACTTCTTTTGATTTAAGCTAAAAGGATTTATTGAATTTCTTTATGCCCAAGGTGAGGCATCTAATAAGAAACTTGGGATGTTGGAAGATTATTTGGGAAGATATTTGATGATAAAAGGGGCTTGATAGGTGTTAGTAAGTGTTATAGGTGATTCCTTTTTATAAGAGGGGGGAGGGTCACCTTACGAAGGTATCAAAATGTTATTTTATTATAAAATGATAATCGGTTTCCAATGGTCCCAAAGTAATTTATTTCAATTATAATATGTTTTTTGGTGGAAAAAATATCTACCAATAATTTTTAGACAATTCTAGGTCACAAATATATCATTACGTTTTAGCTTTTACCTTTAGTTAACTAAATTGACTCTTACCATGTCTTCTTGTAAATTCGTACTATATGGTTAATATAGTTACTTTAGAATGCCAATAAAACCTAAAGTGGTTAATTAATTACATTTCCAGTATTAAATAATCCATTTGGACAAATCTTATAATTTTATTACTATTATATCATTTAATAAAATAGTATTTGTTTATCTCATTTATGTCAACTTTTACACTATTCATGTCATGAATTTTTTTAAAATTTATAAAATCATAATTCAATCAAAAAAACATCATCAATTAATATATAACAATACATACTAATCCCAAAAATTATTTTATGGCAGGAAAAGTTTCAAAATAATGTTATTTTAATATTTAATATTTCATTTTTTTAATTCATTCAGTAATAAGGTAATCACTACATCATCATGGTGTCATAAATAAATTAATTTATTTGATGATTAAAATTTATAAACAAAATACCATGATATAAGAAACATTTTTATATTTTTAATAACTATTTATTTTCAAATAGATCACATATATTACCCCATATATAAATATTTTTAAGAAAATATACATGTTTATGTTACATTTTTCTTTACATTAAATAAATTCTTATAAAATGACATTTTACACATGGAACGGGCTCCATGGGGTCCCTAAATAGACCCAAGGATGCCCATGGTAAGAAATATATAATACAATATTATTAGAACATGTGTTAGGTTATCTTAATATTATTATAAAAAAATTACCCTTATTAACCAGATTTACCCTTTAAGCATGGTAAATATAATAATTACTTAAGTTACTATTCCTAATTTCTAAAACATAAAGGTAAATATTTACTCAATTTTTTCCTCATGATTAAAAATATTTAATAAAATTTTTCAAATTCAAAACTCATATGTTTCAGAAATTAATTTAAAATTAATTCCCTGTGGTCGAAACAAAAAAAAAACAGATTTTAAAGAAGTAATAACTCTCAAAAGATTGAAATGTATTTATGTCGAATTTAAATTTGAAATTAAATTCAATAACCAAAATTGTATTAAATGATAAAACAATAATCCAATTACACTTTAAAAACTATTAAAAGTACAATATATCTATATAAATAAATTAAATGAAAGGGCAATTTTGACTTACAATGCGTTACATTTCACTATTCATTAAGAAAATAAAATTTATCAGAAAATTACCAAAAATTTATCCAAAGTAAATTATGATGTCCCACTTATAAATAAGAAGATTATTATTTTTCAAATAGAACATATAAAAGTGAAAAAAAATAGATTTAAAAAAGGGTTCTCCATCAAAAGGAGGTAAAACTGCATTTTTTGGAAAAATACTTCTTTTATAAGAAAAAAATTGAATTTATTCTTATATCATATCTAGAAATAAATATAAGATGAATATAAAACATTTAATTTAATATATAAACTTTATTTTTCATTATATAAAAATCTTTAATGAGTGATGTGATTTTATAAACACAATTTTTCTCCTTTAAATAGGTTTTCATAAAAACACATCCTTTATATTAAATTGGTTTTTATTTCCATTTCTAATAAATTTGGTAACAAATTTAGTTATTATTTAAACCAATGTAAAGACTATTTTATAATTCAGTTGGTACTATTTATTCCCTCCATTCCAAATTTTATACATTAAGTACCATTTAAAATAAAAATAATATTATTTTATTATTTTTTAGTATAACTCAAAATTGTGTACAATGTAAGATTTCGGAGAAACTTTTTGTTGCGTGATGGGTACGCTATCAGAAAATGTTTCCACTTTAAATTAAAATTAATATATTTTTCATAACTATTAATATAAAATAAAATATATTATTCTATAAATACTTGGGTCGTTACATCCTTCCCCCCTTTTGAAATTGCGTCCTCGCAATTTTAAAATTTCTCTTGATAAAATCATTAAAAATACTACATCGGAAAAACAGTCAATAAATTAATCACTTTAAAATAATGAAAGGGAATTAAAAAGTTTATCTGAGATAACACAGAATAGATTTTCGTGTAGGAATATATTGATATGGAAGAGAATCTAAACACCAAGTTCGGATAGAGAGTGATAAAAAACCTGATGAGGAGAAAGTTAACCACCAGAAAATCACAAACATGAGATAGGTCAAATGGTCTTCGATTCCCTAGTAAGAAAATTCAATGGAAAATTTTTTTATATATGTTTTTTTCAAGAAGATGAGGAATTTATTTATGAGATTGACTAATAACATAGGAAAATATACTTTTCAAGTACAGCTTCATCCTTTAATAAATATCTACCAAAAACTCCTCTTTTCTTTAAACTATTAGTATTCAGATTACTTGGTCATACCTGAAGCACTTGAATCAACTTATAGAGAGTCTAATAATTCTCAAAATATAATCAATATATATTCCATATCATTAGACCTTATCCAAAACCGAAATGGTTATTAAAATATTATAATATCACCAAAAAGGATAATCCTTTTTAGAAATAAATACTTCACTTAATCTCTAAAATACAACAAACAATACCCAAATTTCCAAAAATACCATTCAATAAAAAAATTCCCTTAAGATTCATCAATGTTATCCAAACTAATATTTAAACCCATAATTCAAGAGGATTTGATCACATTGTCTTCCACGATAAATTGTATCTCCAAATAACATAGACTACACTTTAAGTCTCTTACATAAAAGTTATTAACCTAATCAAATGTTTTCCATGATAGGTTAATCCTTTCCAAAAAAACCAAATTGAAATTTTTAAATTAATAAAAACATAGATTCTTCCAAATTTAAATTCAACCATTAATCCTCAAATATAATCTCATAGTATTATATTTTCCTTAGGCATATAGTGTTCAAAAAAGACCAAATGTATTTTAAAATAATGTTTATCACTTAATCACCAACTCATTTTCCTATAATAAGGATATCCATTTGATAAAACATAAGTTAAAAAATTCAACTTATTCTTAATACCTAAAATAATTTTACTAAATACAATAAGTCATAATAACTAGGGACTTCACGTAGTCCAATGGTAGGTTATAAATCCCAGTCACACTTTGGTTGTGGGTTCGATTCCCGCAGCCTTGATGGATGCAACGAGTTTCCACCATTCATGTGGGTTTCCCTTTTCATAAGACTATATAATTATTAAAACATTCCAAAAAAGGGATAAATTATATAAAAATAACTCTAACATATTTTATTCTCAAATTTTATCTCATACCTCTCATTTTGCATCCCAGAGAGTAATAAACTATAATTTCTCCAAATTCAAGGATCATATAAACCCTAGTGGTTCGTTAAAAATATATCCATAAAACAAAAGATAATTCTTCATCAATTAAAATTTTTATAAAACAAAATTAAGGGTTACAAATACTAGGAGTCTTCCAAATTAATCACATCATAAAAAGATCATTAATACTTATAAATATTTCATCACCCATATATATAATATAAATATTGAATTTCTAAAATGTAGGCATCTTAATCATCCAGTATTCTCTATGATCCATTAACATTTTTTTTCAAACATATTCTGTAGTACATAATTCTTAAAAACAAAATCATGAATCATATCTTATGATTCAATAATTTAAAAACATTAGCTAAGAAATAATACATACCATTCATAGGTCATTGTTAGTTTCATCAACCTTAATTAGTATGGAATTAGGTATTTGTAAACATATATTTGTATGGTACTAATTATCCCATTACAGAACCTTCTTCTTAGTACATCAATTTGTGTAATGACCATGCACACCACATTTAAAACATTCAATTGATCCCTCAGAATGAACTTTTTTCCCTTTCCTGAAGTCAACTGAACGATTCCTTTTTCCTTGACAGGTTATTGCTTTATGACCATCATTACCACTTCTATAACATCTTTTTGTCCATTTGAATTATTTTACTATGTGTTTATTTCCATATCCAAAACACATTGGTTTTTGAATATACTTAAATTTATGATTATTACCCGAACTTCCATTGGGATTAGTTTCTCACGTATATGGTGCCTTATAAAAATAACTAAGGTTTTAGTGTCCAATCCTGACTCCATATAGTTGGTTAATAGTAACCGAAGGGGTTCTCATTGTAGCTCTCATTTCATTAATTTTCTCACTCCGAAAATAACAATAGTTTCCTTCACATCAATTGTTACTTTGATGCCTACTAGATCCATCAATTTACTAAAACAAAAATGGTTTGTGTGATTATATCAGTAAAATAATCATATAAAATATTATTATGTGGGTAAACACTAAGATATACTTATTTAGTTTATCTTAAAATCATTCAATTTATAGAAAATAATTATGACTCTTTCTAATATTCTAACCATTATGGTTATGTCACTTATGGTTAAATAAAAACATAACCTCTAAAGTTATCTAAACCAACCTATGATACCAACTATAAGGCCTTGGCCTCAAACAATACATATTCTTGATTTAACTCAAGATTTCATATTGAGGATCTTTTAAAGTTTCGATTTTTAGAGAATTATGCCATAACCATAACATTATATCTCAGAAAATAAAAAGTAGACACTTCCCCTCAATCAATTTTTTTACAAGAATACTCCTTAAATTAAAATAGTAATTCTTTTCTACATAAAAATATTCTTGAATTATTCCTTTCATACCCTTCCTTATACCCTGTGAAAAATATTTCAAAAACATAGGATAGGCATAAAAAAATCTCAGTAAGGGTTATAAAATAATGAAAAGAAAACATGAGTACATCAATACATACAAATCAAATAAATCATATTTTTCAATCATAAAACATAGTATCTTTAACATAAATTTTGAAATGATAAGATTTATAAATAAAACATAGAAAACATAAATCATAAAGGTAACATGTGGCATCCATAACATATTGACATTGTATCTTTCATAGCTATATAGGGATTTATGTTTGGAATACCCATCACAGTATATTCCATAAATCTCTTAGGAGAATCATTAATGTTTACCTCCATCACATTACCTAGGGCATTAGAGATCTATCTCGGGTCACCCACCCTTGTTTTATCATAGAACCACCCATATATGTAAATAGTTCCCAAGAACAATAACATAATCATAACACATAATACACGCATAAAGGAAAGATAACATTTCCCATTCCAATCACAATATAAAACTTCATGATTTTGAAATAATCAATACCTTCTCAAAACCATTTTCAATCCCAAATTACATGAAATGGTGTTTGGTTTTTATTTCCATTTTAAAAAAAAGTTACGGCTTGTTATGGAATCCAAATATCAAATAATACTCGCAGCGGTCGAAAAGTCGTTGTCGTCACGTATGTTGAAAAAAACATTCCTTTTGTCGTTTAGTAAAATGTTATGTAGAAAAAATATTCCCTTTGAATGAAATTAAATTTTCAACGTGTTTTATACATCATATAAAATAATTTCAAGTAGAAATCAAAATATGTCTCAATGAAATGAGAATAGGACGAAGTCCCTTATAAAGATCATTTGGTAATCAAATAGACCAATTATGTGTATTCACTATAAATACACACAAATAAAGTATAAAACCAATATAAGATATCAAAATATATTTCTTATATAATAATATCACGACATAATCGATAAGTATAATGTTAACCCAAAGAATAGAAATTAGGTTATGAAGTTCTCTTATGAAAATTATGCCACCTAACGGCGTCACTTAAATTCAGAAATGACTTGATGAGAGAGAAAAGGTTGTATTATCACATGAACATAAAATTTACAGTAATAAAGATATATAATAACATATCACAATATAATAAAATGGAAATTAAAAGAAATAACATAAAATAAGTGTTTTAGTAAAAGGGGATGACAAAGGGTTCCCTAACCACGTTTTAATCATTTGAGTTGTATGAATAAAAAATGATAACCACAAAATGAATAAAATAATACCATGTATTCAAAGAGAGTCATGACAATATATATCAAATGGTAATAAACAATACACCACATGCAAGAAATAAGTGGAGAACAATATAAATGTAATACCGCAAGCTTCCACGGTACGTTTCACTTTGAATAATTTCGTAGCTTGTGTTGTACGCAACTTGAAGTTTTAACACACCACAACCAATCAAACTAGCCGTTATGAATAGTAATACCGACTTTTTAAAATTTTATAAATTTTATTTTTCAAAATGGACTTCATTTTTGGATTTGGAATATCAAAATTAGCTAAGGTTAATTTTTTTTTATTTTTTTGAGAATTTTCAATTTTTGGTGAATAGTGAGAAACAGTGCTTTATTATTTAAAACCAACATTTTCTATCAATAATTAGTTATTTTATTTTAATATATTTTAGGTCAAAATAGATACATAATACCTATATTTGTTCAATGTAATTAATTTTAGTCATTTTATAATTAGTTTAGATATATAAAAATATTTGAACTTTTTACCGTCTTTTACCCACCTTCTATGTGCATTTGAAAATTTGTATAAAACATAATTTTCCCACTTTGGTGAGTTGAATTTCAGAAATCTAAGAGATTCAGTTAATATTAGTAAGAAAAATGTGGTTTAAGAAAATGAAAATAATTTTTGGTGAATAATAATTTTTTACTTTTATTTACCACTGTTAAAAGTAAATAGAGTAATTAAAGGTAAAAATTATATTATAATTATCCTAATACATTTCCTAATTCAATTGGAAAAATGTAATTCAACCAAAAACAACCTTAGTAATAAAATATTATCCTTTTGGTCCACTTGGATTAGATTAGGACATTTAATATTATTTTATTTAAAGAAGAGTTAAAAGAGATAAATTCAATGTATAATAACTAAACTACTTTTAATATAGGGTTACACGCAATATAAATTTTACTATAAAAATTATTTATAAAGTTAAAAATATTTCCAACATTATGGTATTTTTATTTATAATTTTTATACATTAAATAATTTAATTTATTTATGATACAATGATGATGTGGTAATTACCTTATTAATGAAATATTAAAATAATTGATATTATAAATATCCAAATAAATGTAAATTGAGGCTTCTGATGAATTCCACTAATTTTATTTGACAATATAAAATTTTAGGGTTTATTAAATAATTTTTATTTTAAGTGATAAATTTATTATGGCTTTCAAAAAAATCAAATAATAAATATTGTCAAAATTGAAATAATTGAGTTTTTAGAACAAATACTGTATTATTAATTGATATAATATTCCTAAAAATATAAGGATATACAAAAGGACATAGATAAGGTTATATATATAAATTATTAACCACTTGGAGTTCTCTTCCTAGTTTATAGTAAGTTTATTAACCATATAATATAAAAATACAAAGAGACATGGTAAATGTCAAACTGTTTAACTAAGAGTAAAATCTAAAATATAAGGTTAATATGGTTACCCAAACCTGTCTAGAACCTATTTCTTGGGATTTTTTCGACCCATCCCATCATTAGCATCGAAATAAATAATTTTAGAGCTATTAGAAACTGAAAATGATTTTATTATAAAATAATATTTCATGTTTTTTCGAAAGTGACCCTCACCTCTCTTATAAAAGGGTACTTCACCATCTCTTAATTTCACACCTCCAAAGCCATTTTTCTAGGACAAAACCTACCCAAATACGTTCCCAAATTTCCTCATTTCAACCTATAGTCCTTACATTGTTCATAAATCCAACCTTAGGATCCCTTTTGATCAACTCAAAAGGAAACACCCGAAGAAGAGGTAATAATTTCACCACCCTCTTTCAAGTTCTTTTCATCTTCCACTTGATCTTAATACATTTTTTCCTTAACAAAATAATAACTCCAGTACCTTATACATAATTTTATGTTATTATAAATATGGTACAACCATATTCACTATTCAATCCATCCTATAAATTACAAATTCACCATACGTGTGTGCGTACGGCTTACTGTCTCCACGTCGTGGTGTAGTTCGTTATTCAAACACTTCATTATTTGGATGGGTATAATAATGAGTATAACTAATTTAAATAATAAATATAACATTTTAGTGATTCTTTATATATGATATAACATCCAATTACATGAATTTCACCATCAATATAATGATATTGTCACTCGTGCATTCGTACGGATTACTATCTCCAAGAGCGTAGTGAGATTAATTTCCCATCGTAATCATTTAAGAATAATCTTCATTTTATGATTAAAAATAATGTTTAAGAACTTAATTTCATTATTTATATGAATAAAATACATCCTATCCATAAAAACATGGCTTACTTAACCAAGAATATAAAATAAAACGAATCAATCAACACCAGAAATGATGATACTACTAAAATATTATTAACAAAGAAATATTAAAAGATAATATATGATATCATATTTATTTATATGATTATTGTATAATTGAAAACAAGTTATTTAACTATTATATTGGAGGTTAACATACCATCTACTAAGGAAAATTACAAGGTAGGGGTTAATTCTACAATCTCTTTACTTATCTGAGGTTGTCAACAAGTAATATCTAATGGGAGCTCTTTTTCATCCACATCCGTGTTTTCTTAAAAATGTAATTCAAAACATTCCTCATATTTACTAGATTTTGGGTTAAAGTCATTTATACCCTTATTTGACCATATATGTTTTGAAAATAATCTTTCCGTCATTTTCCAAACAAGGTACTTTATGACCTTTTCAACAAAATTAAGGTAAGAATTTTTTTTAACTTATATGGTGGGTGCAGTTATTTATCACTGTTATAACATCATTGAAGCATCCCATACAAGATTATATGAATATATTCAAAATTAATGTTTTATTTTATAATCATGTGACTTTTAAATGATTTCAAAATAGAAAGAGATATTTATTTCAAATAGTTTCCATTTCATCTATGTCAACATCCTTTAATATATTTTAAACATGTTTGAAGTTGATTTATTATGATACAAATATTCCATATTGTATTGAAGGTTTTGTGATATGATTGACTATAGATGTGATATTTTTATACCATTAATGGTTTATGGTTAATGTATATTTATTTTTTATGATAGTTCTAATACAAATTATTATGTTATGTTTAAACCTTTTTATATGAAGAATGCATTAGACTTAGTAAGTGACGGGTGGAGCCCGCTATAGCTCATCGATGCATTGTTAGCTCTCATGAGACAAACTTGTGCCTTGGCACAAGGCCTTGAAAAAATCTTAATAGAAGTCCTGGCACAAGGCCATGACTATTTTGTTATGAAGTCGGGCATTATGTATTTCTGATTGTGAAATTGGTCATTGATATTCCATGTTATTATTCGACTAGTAGAAGATTCATTTGAGTTAGTAAATGGCATTATTTGAATTATGTTTTCCATATTATGATGATGTTTAAGTTTAAAAGGCCTGTTTTTTAGTCTTATACATTTCCTTAAATGTTTATGCATATTAATGAAAGTTTACACTATATTTTTATCCTTACTAAGAATCTGTCCTCATCTCATTTTATGTTTTATTTTTCAAAGGATGTGAAGAAGTATATTATGACTGACTTGTAGGGATTGTCTAAGGGATATGAGTATGGTCAATAGAGAAACTTGTGTTTTTGTTTTTCATTTTATAATGTTATTTAATACTTATGAATATATCTAGAACATACAAGGATTCTAAACTGCTCTGTCATTCGGTATTTAATCCCTCTTTATCTTTCCAATCTTATTTAATAATGCACTGACTCTGGGTAACTGGGGTCGGGGAATTATAGTTGGTATTAGAGGAAGTTTACTACAATCCATGGAAACTAGATTTTGATAAAATCTTATTAGATCACATATCCATAAGATAGACTTTGAGGATTTTTATATAAAAACTTCCTAGAATTTTGGTAATGTAGATATTTTGTGTATTTTCCATGAAATAAATCCTTGTCTGGATACGATCAGGTAGAGGTGGCTCTGGCATAGATGTAACTTGGAGTGAAAACTCCAACAAGAAGTTTCATGCTTGACCTGGGGTATCCTTGTACACAACAACAGGCCTGCCTGTACTCCTGGTTAAAAAAAATCTTGAGGGATATGCTTAGGATAATTCATATTTTCTTTACAAACCATTATGAAGTAATTATGAGTATATACTCCTCAAATAAAACATTTTTTATGATTATGGATTATATCCATAAACTTTTTAATTTATGTTAAGTGTTTTAAAACTTTGGAAATATGTATTGTGATTCAAAAAACAAATCTATTATATTCCATTTTTTAGAAATTGCTTCTAGTGTAAGGAATAGAAACTATATCAACACAAGTAATCCATATAGGGACTTCCCTCCAACTCATGATAATTATAGTGGAGCTGTTTATGCATCTATTTTTGATCATAATATCACCCTAATAGGACAAATCACTCAGGTTATGAATAATAACCTTACACATATGGATAAACCTGATCCCCTACATAGAGGATCAATGTTAGACATATTGATGAGGAAAAACCAACATCATTCAAATGGACTAAAAATCCATTTGTAGCGGAGCAATGTATAAGTTCTTTAGAGAAAAAATTTCATGATTTGGGGAGTAGTGAAAGGGAAAAATTTGTCATGGTAGTTTATCACCTCACGGGAGATGCAGATCAATGGTCATCATTAATTCAAAACAAAAAGGAGGATGGAAAAGTATCAAGTATGGAATTGAGGGAGTTTAAAAATATTTTCTTAGAAAAATACATTCCTCGTGACCATCGAGCAGATATGGAATGGCAATTTCTGAGTCTAAGGAAAAAAAGGATGAGAATGTTGAAAATTATGAGGCTAACATTACAACATTAGAAAGTCAAGTACAAGATTATATATGTATCCCAAAGAGTAATATTGATCTATTATTTGATGGGTTAAAACCATTTATTCGTCGATCATTAGTCTCTAAATCCTTCTCATCGTACAAAGATATTGTCTCTTGCTCTATCAGGATAGAAAAGGTATTATCTATGTCTTTTGACTTTAAATAAAGACAAGAGAAGAAGAGATCTATTGAACACTCTGGAAATGGAAATAAGGGGAAGAAGGGAAAATTTTAATATTTATCCTGTGGTAAATGTGAGAATAAACACCCAAGTACTTTCCTGAAGGGAATGTGAGTCTATAACAAGTGTGGTTGAAAATGCCACCAAGCTCGTGATTGTATGGGAACGAAGTGTATGTAAATGTTAAAGGCTATAATTTTATATAAAAGGGTCATTATGAAAATTAATGTCCGACGATCCATGAAAACATATCTCAGAAAATGCCAAGGTATAAATTCCAAGCTTATGCGATCACTACTGCTGAGGTTGATTCTCTTAAAGAGGTGGTGGTAGGTAATTTAATGGTTTCCTCAAGTTTAGCCAATGCTTTATTTGATTCTAGATCATAAATTTTTTTATATCATCTAGGTTTCCTAAGGAAATTAGATATTTCTAATTTGATTTAACAAGGTATTTTTCAGTCAAAAGATCTATGGGAAGTATCATTTCAACAAATTTTTGTGAATGAGTTCCCATTAAGGCATATAAATGTTATTTATCAGCTGATCCCATCTTCATAACCCAGATTGAATTTGATATAATCCTCGTTATTAATTAGATTTAGTACCATGATGTGAAATTTTATTCTACGAAGAAGGAGGTTACAATTTTTGATGATGACAAGAAGTACTTTGTTTTTAGAGAGAAAACATCACCATATGATTCTTATCAAGATCCACCCCAGTTGCTCTACTAAATTAAATTATCGAGGAGGAAGATAATGAAATATCTTTGGATGAGGAAAGCAATGTTAAAATAGAGGAATTACCTATTGTGCAAGAATATGTTGATGTGTTTCTAGAGGATTTACCTGGACATTCCCCAGAATGAGAAATTGAGTTTTCCATAGATTTAATTCATTTTTCAAGGACCATATTAAAGACCCCTTATAGAATGTCCACTGTGGAATTAGTGGAACTAAAGAAATAACATGATAAATTGAGTAATAATGGACTTATTTTCCCTATTGTTTCTCCATGGTGAGCCCCTGTTCTTTTTTGTTAAGAAGAAAGATGGACCTATGAGGTTGTGCGTTGACTATAGGGAGATCAATGCTACAACAATAAGAAACAAGTATCCCCTACCTCGCATTAATGATTTATTAGATCATCTTCATGGAGGACAGTATTTATCAAAGATTGATCTTCAATTTGGATATCATTAGTTGTGCATGAAGAAGGAAGACATTCTGAAAACAACTTTTTGAACCAGGTGCTGGCATCAAGAGTTAACAGTAATGCATTTTGGATTGACTAATGCACCCTCTATGTTCATGGATCTAATGAACAGATTTCTGAATGAATATCTTGAAGACTTTGTAGTGGTATTTATTGATGATATCTCATTATACTCCAAAAGCTATGAAGAACATGAAAATTAGTTTCACATTATTCTAAATACTCTTAGATGAAATGAATTATATGGGAAGTTTGGCATGTGTGAATTCTGTCTTGAGGAGATTTCTTTTATTGGACATATTTTCTCTAAGGTTAGAATATCAATTGATCATTCTAAGACAAGAGCAATGCGAGAATGGCCATCACTAATGTGTATAACTGAGGTACATAGTTTTATTGGTTTTGCAGGTCATTATCGGTGCTTTATATAGAATTTTTCCACATTGGAAAACCCATTAACCAAGCTCACACATAAAGGGGTTAATTTTTTTTGGAAAAAATAGTGTGAAGAATGTTTCAATGAACTAAATAAAATATTAGTCAATGCTCTTATATTGACTCTACCACCGGGGAATGATAGGTTTGTTTTTTATAGCAATGATTTAAAGAAAGGACTTGGTTGTGTCCTTATGCAGAATGATAGAGTTATTTTCTATGCATTACGATGGCTAAAACATCATTAACAAAACTATCTCACTATTTATATTGAGTTAGAAGAGGTACTATTTTCTTTGAAGATATGGAGAGACTATCTCTATAGTGAAAAATGTGAGATATATAAATATCACAAGAGTTTTATGTATATTTTCTCACAGAAAGAACTCTACATGATGTAAAAAGGATGACTTGAACTACTCAAAGATTATGATTTCACTATACACTACCACTCAGGGAAGGAAAATAAGGTGGAAGATGCTTTGAGAAGAAAGGATCATGGAGTTTTGAACAAGATGAGAGTTGAAAGGTATCCTATTTTGATGGGTCTAGTAAAGATAGATATGGGAATAACCATGGAAGGTGAAACATCTATACTTTTTCAAATTCTTGCCAAAAAATATTTACTAGAATGGATAAAAATTTATTGGACTGATGATGAGGAGTTTCAAAAAATTATTAAAACAGTAAATTATGGGATATTGAGTGACATCGTTAATGAAGATGGAATTCTGAAATTTGGGAAGAGACTCTGTTTTCTCAATATACCTGATCCAAAATGGGAATTGTTGGATGATTCCCATAGATCCAATTTCTCTATACACCCTGGGAGAACCAAGATGTATACAGATTTGAAGGAAAATTTTTGGTGGGGCAACATGAAGAGAGAGATTGCTGATTATGTGTCAAGATGTCTGGTTCGTCAACATGTAAGAGGTAGAAGACAACATCCTAGAAGATTCATGCAACCTTTTTCCATACCTTAGTGTAAATGGTATGATATTATGATAATCTTTGTCATGCGACTACGAATGACTCTTATAAGGAATAATTCAATATGGGTCATTGTTGATCATCTTACCAAGTAAGCACATTTTCTTGATATAAGAAAAGATTTAACACTTGAACGTCTAGAAAGACTATATATTAATGAAGTTGTAATACTTCTTGGAATTCCCCTATCGATTGTTTCTGATCGTGGTCTCCATTTTACATCAGGATTATGGAAAAGTATTTAGAAGGCCCTGGATACTAAACATTGTTTGAGCACTTCCTACCACACTCAAACTGATGGACAATCAGATTGGACTATTCAAACCTTATAATACATGTTGAGATATTGATAACTTGACTTTCAAGGTATGTGGGATAAATATATACCTCTGATATAATTTTCCTATTACAGTAGCTTCCATTCAAGTATTTAGATAGAGCCATATGAAGCATTATATGGGAAGATATGTCACACACCAACTTGTTGGGATGATGTTGGTGAAAGAAAACCCGTAGGCCCAGAATATGTTGAGGAAACAATAGAAAAGGTGAGAATTATCTAAACCCACATCAGGGAATCTCAAAGTAGGCAAAAGATCTATGCCGATAACCAAAAGAATGATTTGGAATTTTAAGCAGGAGACCATGTTTTTCCTGAAGGTATCTCTACGGTAGGGTATTATACGATTTGGTATGAAGGGTAAATTGAGTCCCAGGTACATCGGACCTTTTGAAATTCTAGAATTAATTGGATTTGTATTTTATCATTTAGCAATGCCTACAAATCTATGAAAAGTTCATGATGTGTTCCATGTATCACTGTTGAGAAAATAAATGCCTAAACCAACACATGTACGCACCTATGAAGAAATCGAACAATGACACAACCTATCTTATTGTGAAGAGCCTATCATAATTCTTTATACCAGAGAACAAGTGCTGAGAAACTAGTCGAATCGTTTGGTAAAAGTTATATGGAGAAACCATACGATGGAAGTGGCAACGTGGGAACCAGAAGAACTTATGATGAAGAACTACCTAAATCTTTTTAGGCAGTAATATTCTAGAAATTTAGAGGAAGAAATTATTTGAATAAGGGGAGAATGTAATACCCCAAGCTTCCACGATACATTTCCCTTTGAATAATGCAGTATCTGTCACTGTACGCAGCTTTGTGTTTTAACACACCATGACTAATCAAACTAGCCGCTATGAATAGTAATACCCACTTTTTAAAATTTTATAAATTATGGACTTCATATTTGGATTCATAATATCAAAATTAGCTTAGGGTAAATTTTTGGTATTTTTCTGAAAACATTCAATTTCTGATGAATACTGAAAACACTACTTTATTTTGTAAAACTAAATTTTATTTAAATAATTAGTTATATTATTTTAATTTATTTTTGGTCAAAATAGATACATAATACCTATATTTGTTCAACATAATTAATTGGAGTCATTTTATAATATGTTTAGATATATAAAATTTTATTGAAATTTTTACCGTCCTTTTCCTAACTTATAGAAGTTTAACACCCCAAGATTTCATATTACATTATCTCATTAAAGTAATTCTATATCTTGTGCTACACGCAACACCGAGTTCGAGCCCACCACAATTTACCAAACTAGTCGTTCAAAAAGTGGTTATGAATAGTATTAACTACATTTTTAATCTTATATACGATATATAATTTTAACATCCATATTATGTGTTTCTTCGACATATTATAAGAACAATTTCTTTTTTTTCAGATAAAATAATCATTTTTAAAAAAAATACAATTTTACCACCTTTTAATGGAGAACCCATTTTAAAACAAATATTCAACACATTTATATATTCAATTTAATTAAATTAAATTCTTATTTATAAGTGGGACATAAAAATTTAGTTTGGATAAAGTTTTGGTACATTTCTGAGAACTTTTATATTTTGACGAATACTGAAAAATTCTATGTTTTAATTGAAAACAAATCATTTAATAGAAATAATTTATAGTCTTAAATTTTGTATTTGAATGGTTTGGAAGTATAATTAGATAATATTTTTATCATTTAATACAATTTAGGTCATTATATGTAATTTTACATTTAAATTTGACATAAACTCACGTCAATCATTTGACAGTTTTTAGTTTTTAAAAACCCGCTTTTCAGTTTTGACAACAGAAATTAGTTTTACATTAAAATATTAAACTTCTATGTTTTTAGTTTTTTAATATAGAATTAATTTTTGAATTCATAATATCAAAATAATTTTAGGGTAAATTTTAGGTATTTTTATGAACACTTTCGATTTTTGATGAATAGTGAAAAACACTACATTATAATTTAAAACGTACTTTTTATTAAAATAATAATTTATTTTATTTAAAAATATTTTATTTAAATTTATTTTAAGTCAAAATAGATATATAATACCTATATAAGTTCAATGTAATTCATTGGAGTAATTTTATAATATAATTAGATGTATAAAATTTTATTTAACTTTTTAACGTTTTTTTAACCCACCTTCTTGGAGCATTTGAAAATTTGCATAAAACTTAATTTTACATCTTTTGTGAGTTGAATTTTAAAAATCCAAGAGACAATATTGATATAAGTAAGTAAAATTTGGTTTAATAATATGAAAGTAATTTTTGGTGAATAGTAACTTTTGACTTTTATTTACCACGATTAAAAGTAAATAGCGCAATTAAAGGTAAAAATGATATTATAATTAACCTAAAACATTTCCCAATTATATTGGATAAGTTTACTTTGACCAAAAACAACCTTACTAATAAAAAATTATCCTTTAGGTCCACATGGATTAGATTAGAACATTTATTATTATTTTATTTAGAGAAGAGTTAAAAGTATTAACTTCAAAGTTTAATAACTAAAACATTTTTAATATAGGGGTACACACAATATAAATTATAATATAAATATTAATTAAAAATATTAAAATATTTCCTACATAATGTTATATAATTTATAATTTTTATACATTAAATAATTTTAGTTATTTATGACATGATGATGATGCAGTAATTACCTTATTAATGAAAGAATAAAATAAATGGTATTATAAATATTAAAATAAATATAATTTAAAAGTTTTTATGAAATACACGAATTTTTTAGGTGAATATGAAATTTTAGGGTTGATTCAATGTATCTTTTTTGAAGTAATCAAGCTGTGATAACTTTCACTAAAACCAAATACCAAATAATGTCAAAATTGACATAAATTAATTTTTAAAACAAATACAATATTATTGGTTGATATGATATTACTAAAAACATATGTTCTATCCAAATGAATTAAATACTATTATATCATATATTAATGAACCACTATAGGTTCTCTAGGAATTTTATAGTATGTTTGTTAACCATATAGTGTAAGAATACGAGAATACACGGTAAATGTTAAACTATTTAACTAAGATTAAATCTAAAAGATAAGGTTAAAATGGTAGCCTAATATTGTATAAAATATATTGGCTGAGATTATTTCAACCCATAACCACCTAAGGCCCTAAATAAATTCAATTTGAGCCATTATATACTGAATATGATTTTATAATAAACTAATCTTTTAATCTTTTCCTAAAGTGACCCTCATCCCTCTTATAAAAAGGCAATTTCCCTTCTCTCAAAATCACACCTCCAAATCCATTTGGCTTGACCAAACCCTGCTCAAATATCCTCAAATATTCCCCCACATCAACCTATAGTCCTTATATTGTTCAGAAATCCATCCTATGGAGCACTTTTGATCAACTAAAAAGGAAACACCCGACGAAGAGGTAATAATTTCACCACTCTCTTTCAAGTTCTTTTTAATCTTCCACTTCCTCATTCTTTTTTTCCATATAAAAATAATAAATACAGTACCTACTACATAGTTTGATATTATTAAAAATATGGTAAAACCATATTATTTATTATATCTATCCCTAAATTGGTAATGTCACCATACATGCGTACGTACGGCTTACCATCTCCACGTCGTGGTGTGGTTTTTTATTCAAACAATTCATTATTTGTATGGGTATAATAATGAGTATAAATAATGTAAATAATAAATATAACATGTTAATGATTCTGTATATTTGATATACCATCCAATTACATATGATTTCACCATCAATATAATGATATTGTTGCTCGTGCGTACCTACAGATTACTGTCTCGACGACGTGATGAGATTCATTCCCATGTTCCCCATTCAATGATTATTATAAAAATATATATTATTAATAAGTATGTAATATATTAAACAAATAATTCTACTGAAGATATATATTTATGTTTACTTACTTATATCTTATTCACTTACTTCCGTTCAATAAGATATGAAAACTGAAACGACATTTATGCGTGCGTACGGCCTACTATCTCTATAAATGGTGCCTTCCATTTCGTATATTTGTCTATTATAAATATTTATATTCTAAGTATATATGATATATAAATAATTTTTTATATTTTGGAAGTATTTAAATCATGATATAAATTATACGATCAAGAATAACAAGTTAAAACACATACAACAAAGAAAGTGATTATTACCCAAAATGTTAATTTGACATGGAAATCGTTGTTAAATGGGTAGTATAAAGTCATAAATGAATCATGTATGATGTAATAAATATTAATATGGTACTATTATAACTTAATAACATACTATGGTCATTATACAGGAGGTTAAACTTACCCTCGACCAATGGAATGTGGAAGGTTAGGGTTAATTTCACAATCTCTTTATTATCCGTGGTTGTTTTTACGTGAGTATCTACTGAGACATATTTATTATCCATGTACATGTTTCATAAAATATTTTTCAGAAGTATTCTTTTTTAAGTTACTCTTTTACTAAAACATCATTTAAAATGTTTTAAAGATTTATTCTTCTAAACCATTCCCATTAATATCTATGTTTTCAAAATGGTTTTAAGGATTTATTTATATAGACATGAATGTTTTAAAATTTTAATTCCATTCAAAAGTTTCAAAGTGGTATGGGACAATTTGATTCATAACTATATTTTAAATGACTTCCTTTATAAATTATGTGACTTTTAGATTATTTCATGAAAAAGGTATATTACTCTCAAAAATGTTTACTGATCATTTTAAACTATGCCAACATCCTTTACGGGATATTATTCTTGATCAAGGTTGATTTATTATGATACAAATATTAAATATTTTATTGAAAATTTTATGATATATTTGACTATGGATATGTTATTTGTATACTGTTCATGGATTATGGATAAAGTATTGGCATTTCGTATTCTAGTTTTAAAATGAATGTTTATATTATGTTTAAACCTTTTCATATGAGGAATGCATTGGAAATAGTAAGTGACAGGTGGAGCCTGTTATAGCTCCTCGATCCATCGGTATGTATCATTAGACATACTAGTGTCTTGGCACAAGTCCTTGACTATGTGGTATTGAAGTCTGGCATTATGCATTCCATTATTATGAAATTGGCTATTGATATTGCATGTGATTATTCAACTAGTAGAATATCCATATGAATAATTAAATGGAATTACTTGATTTATATTGGCCATATTATGCAGAAGTTCATGTTTAAAAGTCTTTTTTTTTAGTTTTATACATTTTCTTAAATGTTTGTGCTTTTTTATGAATGTTTTCGCTATATATTTATCCTTACTAAGCATTTGAGCTCACCCCTTTCTTATGTTTTATTTTCCTAGGATTCAAAGAAGTGTATTATGATTGATAAGTAGGGTTAAGCTACGGGATTAATGGAATTCTCAAAGGACAATTTATGTTGTGTTTTATTTTCAAATGTTTAATGTAACATTCATGTATGTAATCTATTTTCCAAGAATGAAAAACTTATCGGTCCTTTGGGACTATATTTCGTGTAATCATGCCCATGCATTAAAATAATGCACCCAATCTGGGTAACTAGGGTTGTGGTGTTACAAAGCGAATTTGGAAATTTCCATAAAACATAATTTTACCCCTTCTCTGAGTTTATTTTCAAACATTCTAGAGACACAGTTAATATCAGTCAGTAAAATTTGGTTTAATAAGATGAAAATATATTTTGATGAATAACAAATTTTGGCTTTTATTTACCACGGTTAAAAGTAATAGGGTAATTAAATGTAAAAATTATATTATTATTACCCTTACAGAATTTCTAATTCTATTGGATAATTTTAATTCGACCAAAAACCTTAGGAATAAAATATGATCCTTTTGGTCCACCTGGATTATATTAGAACATTTAATATTATTTTATTTAAAGATGAGTTAAAAGAGTGAAATTCAATGTTTAATAACTGAACCATTTTTAATTTAGGGTAACACAAAATATATATTAGACTATAAATATTAATTAGAAACCTAAATTTATTTCTTACATAATGTTATTTTTATTTTTAATTTTTACACATTAAATAATTTAATTTATTTTTGACACAATGATGATGCAGTGATTACCTTATTAATGAAATATTAAAATAATTGATATTATAAATATCCAAATAAATGTAAATTGAGACTTCTAATTGATTCCAATAATTGTTTTAGGTTAATATTCCATGTTATGGTGGATTAAATTATTTTTTTGAAGAGATAAAGTTTTAATGGATTTCAAAAGAATAAAATAGTAAATATTGTAAAAAATGACATAATTGTGTTCTTAAAACAAATACTACATTAATAATTGATATAATATTATTAAAAATCTAAGGTTCATCCAATAGACTTGGATAAGGTTATATTTATCAATAATGAAACCCTTGGTGTTATCTTTGAAGTTTATAGTATGATTATTAACCAGATAATATAAAAATAAAAAGAGACATGGTAAATGTCAAACTATTTAACTAAGAGTTAAATCTAAATGATAAGGTTAATATGGTGACCTAAACCTTTCTAAAACCCACTGTTTTAGAGTTTTTGGACCCATCCCCACCTAATCCTCTAAATTAATCATTTTGGATCCATTATAAATCAAAAATGAATTTATTATAAATTAATATTTCAATATTTTCAAAAAGTGACACTCACCCTTCTTTTAAAAGGGTACTTACCCTTCTCTTAATTTCACACCTTCACAACCATTTTTCTCATACAACCCCTACCCAAATAAATTCCCAACATACCTCTCTTCAACCTAGTGTTCTTAATTTTATGAGAAGTCCAACCTAAAGAGCCCTTTTGATCAACTCAAAATGAAACACCTGAAGAATTGGTAATAATTTCACCACCCACTTTCATGTTCTTTTCTTCTTCCACTTCCTCTTTCTTAGTTTTTTCCATACCAAAATAATAACTCTAGTACCTTCTGTAAAGACCCGGAAATTTCAAGGAAATTTTTTTCTTAATTTTCTTTTGAATTTTACAAGAATGCAGTTTCTGACGGCGCCTGATTACGAGGCCCGGTGTGCCCGGAATTAATTTCCGAAGTTTGGCTCGGGTACGTTCAGTGAACGAGCGAGCGAGAATTTCTATCTTTTGAACCGGTGCTCAGAATTGAAATCTAATTGCACCGATGAACTCGCAATGCCGGTAATCGCTTAAGAGAACCTTTACCGTAGTTGCGTTTGTGCGGGAGGAGAAGTTAATTTTTGGGGTTTAATTAAAAAAGTGAATAAAATTGTTAAATCAAATTTTAACAATGTTAAGTGGTTAACTTCTCCCATGGGAAGTTGGTGGTGGGCCCACATCCATCCAACTTCCCATGTGTGGATATTTGAAAGGGTGGGGCTCACACGAACCCCCCCCACCTTTTCAAATTCCTTAAACTCCCTAACCCTCTTAACCCCTCACATTCCAACCCCCCATTAACTCACATTCTTTAATATTTGACAACTTGATTAATTAATGAGGTGAGTTAAGTATGGTTTATTTGAATTTCAATCTTTTGAAATTCTTGCCAACACTTTGCAATTAATTAATTAAACCAACTTAATTAATTATTTTGAGTGTTTGAATTCTTTTGAATTCATTTTGCCAACATTAAAAATAGAGATTATATTCTTCTTTTTGGGTTGGCATAAACCTTGTGGGGAGAACTAAGGAGAGGAGAAGAACTCTTGGAAGATCCCCAACCTCTCGAGAAAGAACGTTCCACGTTTCCGAAGAACATGAAGCAACACCTCCGACCATCTTCAACCGGAGTAAGGAAGGGAAGCACCGCCGCCTACAAAGTGTAGAGAGGGTGACGTCTCGGCTCGACTTCACCAAGCTCTTCTCCCACCAACCTAGAAGGAACGACGCCCGACCTCTGCGACGCTTGTCTTCCGTGGGTCGTTGAAGAACTCCGTTCTTGAAGCCGAGGTAGGAGAATTTATTTTGGAATTCTCTTATCTTTTGAGAAAAAACGACGAGCGCGGAACAACCAATACCGGGTTGATCCGCGGATCGTCCGATCAAGCGGTTGATGATTGAGGGGTTTTATTTATTTAATTGTTCGTGAATACAAACTTGGTGATGATCGTGGATTAAAACCTTTTTTGTTATCGAATAACGTGAGGGGGTCGGACCGCACAAACACGGCCGACCCTCCTTCTTTGTTTTTCGTGATGGTTTTTTGAGGTTGATACGAGAAAACGTGGTGTCGTCGCACCACGCGATTTATTGCGGAAGATACGCGCGGCGCCGTCGCGCCGCGCCGTGAAATGAAATCCAAGAACGCGACGCTGTCACGTCGCGTCGAAGAAAGTCAAAGGCGCCGCGGCCGGAGCGGGGCCGCGGCGGAGGGAAGCAATGTCGTTGTATCGCGCCGAACGGCATAGGCCGCCGCCGGTTCCGGGCCGCGGCGGAGCAAGATGACCGGCGGCCGGCACCGGGCCCCCGGTGTCGGCGAAGGAAGGACCGGTCGTCGCCGGTCCTTGCTGGTGAAACCGGCCGGCCAGTGCGGGCCGGCCGGGCAGTGGAGACCGGGGGAATTAATTTCCCCCGGCCGGGTCTCAAAAGCGGCCCCAATTAAAGGGTCGCGGTTCTCAAAGGGGGGGGGGCTTTGCCCCCCGCGTGCGGCACCCGAACGGCGCCCAGGCCGCGCCGTCGTGCCGGTCCGCGCCGCCGCGCCGGACCGCGCCGTCGTGCCGGTCCACGCCACCGCGCCGGACCGCGCCGCCGCGCCACCGACTGGGCCGGGTTTTCCGAGCCGGGACGGGTCGTCGGGCCGGGTCGCCGCCCGGGGCGGGTCGACCCGGTTCGGCCGACCCAGGGGGGGTCGGCCCGGGTCGGCCCAGGCCCAGACCACCAGTTTCGGACCACTTTTGGTCAAATGCCCGTATCTTGGGCTACGGGCCTCCAAACGACTCACCGTCAGCGGCAACGCGATCCTTGGATCGAGACAGTCGTTTCGGTATACTATACTCAAGGTGTACCTTCCTTTTCGGGAGCCTACGTGGTTAAAACTCCATAGTTAAGCGTGCTTGGCCAAGAGTAGTGATCAGGATGGGTGACCTCCTGGGAAGTTTCCCAGGGTGGGTGTGAGACGGAAATTCCAATAACTAACAGACCGGGCGTCCGATTTACGCGCCGTCTGTTTCGTTGAATTCCTCTTGATGAGACGGATCTTTTGGCATACTCCGCCCGAGGTTTGGATGCAGGTGGAGTACAGTCGGGATGGTTTTGCCTTAAAAGCCAACCGGGCCCCTGGAACGAAAAAGCCAATAACTCTCAGACCGGGCGTCTGATTGATGCGCCGTCTGTTGCGTTGAGTTCCTGTTGACGATACGGAACTTTTGGCATTCCGCCCGAGATTTGGATGCAGATGGACAGTGGCCGGGTTGGATCGCACATAAATCCAACCGGGCCACTGGAACGGAAAAGCTGATACCTTTCTGACAGAACGTCCGTTTGACGAACCGTCAGCGGCGTTGGTGATCTCGTTGAGAAACGGTCCTTATGAGTATACCCTATGAGAGTTCGGGTTACAGTTGAGATACGACCGGGTTTGGTTCGCTCACGAAACCAACCAGGCCCTTGGGACGAAAAGGCTAATAACTCACAGACCGGGTGTCCGATTGACGCGTCGTCTGTTGTGTTGAGACCCCTATGACGAGGCGGTCCTTTGAGATACTTCTTCGTGGGAGTTTGAGATACTTGGAGTATCAACCTGTAGCTCGTGGAGCGAACCCTCCCAGTGATGAGCGTGCGGAGTACGGAGACCGTGTAACTGGCTGAGACCTGACGACTGCTTGACCGACTCGACTTGGAGTGAGTCGACTAGCCCAGTGGACAGAGCACTACTTTCTAAGGTGCAGACCCATGGCGGACGGAGCACTACCTATGTGACAGTGCAAACCCGCGGTACTCGTCCGGAGAGTACCTCAGCAGGCTACTAGGGGGTGTGCACTACTGTGTTTGGGTGACATACCTCGGCGGGAAGCACTACTGTGTCTGGGTGGATGACCCGCGGTACTCGACAGGAGGAGTACTTCAGCAGTCTTAGTTTAGTGAGCAGTACCTCAGAGTCGTGACAGGACCATTGTACACTCCAGAGACGGAGCTCTTCAGCAGTTACGGTTTCGATAATGAAAATCCTGGTTTGAGCTAAGACTTTTGACCTTTGTGTTTACCTCATGATTGAGATGCGTCACTTGATAACTTAGGTATATGTATGGGCATATACCTGGGTAGTGGTTATCCGTTTATTTCATGATCCGTGTGTTTCCTCATGATTGAGATGGGTTACATGATAACTTAGGTATATGTACGGGCATATACCTAAGTAGAGGTTATCTGTTGAGATCTCCTTGTGGTTATCCTTGTTTGTTTTAGTGAGACCGTGAGGGTCTCGGGGTCCCTACTGAGTATTGTTATACTCACCCCTACACGGGATATGCCCGCACCTCGTTGTGTTGGTTGCAGACGACGGGCAGTGCTGACGGAGGCCGAGTGTTCGAGGACTGGACGGTACCCGGAGGTGGACTACACGACGAGTCAGTATCCAGAGGTGGACTTCACCGCGAGACGACACTCAGAGGTGGTTGGCGGGTGAGAGCGTTGTGGAGGCTATCTGTACCTACCCTTCAGGTAGGATCCGTGGTGGACGATCCAGGAGCTGCGCCAACTGTACCTACCCTTCAGGTAGGATCCGAGGAGGACGACCCAGGAGCCACTTCTGTCCCACCAGCTGTTGTCTTTTCCTGTTGTACTTTGTTCAGTTGTAGTTGTACTTTATTTTGGGTTTGTATTCTGGCCCATTTTTCCTTTCAGCACTTCTCTTTGTACTTAGTGTTTACTTCCTCTTATACTCTGTCGTGTTTGTTTACTTTTATAAAGGCAATGCCTTCCCAGTTATCGGGATTTACGCCTTTGGTGCTAGTCGCCAACCCCTGGCCTATGGAAGGCGGGCTTGGGGTAGTCACGGCACGGGCCCCGAGGACGGGTCGTGAAAAATTGGTATCAAAGGAGGTTGGTTCTACCGCAGAACTTATGACTCTGACTTTTTCTTTCTGTGAAGCAATAGTGTTAAGAGTACCGAGTGTGGATTTCAGTTCAGGGAGTCCAGTGTTGGTGCGGGCGGCCGACGTATCCATACACCGGGACCCTGACAACTGATTTCTGACTTTGTGCACGAAAACACTGACTGCGTGTGTGTTTTCAAAGGTTTTCCCTTAAAACATCTCAAACTAGGTCAGCTCACTAGGTATAAACGTTTGACAGTGTCACGATGTTTCTTTCAAGATGCCTTTTCACGGATGTACAGCTAGAGCCCAGAGGGATGTGCGTGCTGACAGCCTGTCGAGCGACGAGGCTTTGGTGCAGGGCCCTTTTGCAGTTGAAGCACCAGCGGAGGCACCAGTGGTACTACCATACGTTGGGCCACCGATGCCACCAGCCCTAGCGGTAGATGATGCACGACGCTTAAGCGCGCTGCACGAGTTCTAGCTCTAGAGGCCACCCAGGTTCCGGGGAGAGACGGACCCGCAGGTGGCTGAGGTTTGGCTGGAGGCTGTGGTGAGAGTCTTCAGGCTAGTGGGGACGCCGGAAGACTTCATGGTGATCTTTGCTGCCAGCCTCCTTCAGGCAGCAGCAGGCAGGTGCTGGAGCCACTTGTTTCAGTTTTGTGACGGGATGACCTTTGCATGGGAAGACTTCGAGACCTTCTTCAGGGTGGAGTTTGTTCCAGTATCTCTACACCCCGAGCGTGTAAACAAGCTTCTGACTTTTCCACGTGTTTTTCAATCAGTAGTCGAGTCATCTGTGGGCATTAGACATATGATGCAGAGGTCCAGGAGGACCAGACTAGCAGTTGGATGATCTCAGGTTTTAGGACCGGTGGTGCGGGGCACCCGAGGTGGGGTCAGATCCAGGCGTGCCAGAAACGGACAAATGTTACTCCTGCGGCGAGAAGGGTCACCTGGCACGTGACTGTCCGACTCTTCGTACGGTTGATCAGTGGGTGTTGGAGGAGCCACCGAGACAGAAGCAGTGGCTGGTGCTTGAGCAATAGCCGAGCAGTGGACAAGGAAGTAGAGCTACGGGAATAGGTGTACAGGAGAGGAACTAGTGGATACGTCCCTTTTACTTCTAGTTCCATTTTGTTGTTGTATGTGTGTCTTGTACTATGAGCTGCAATAATAAAAAGACACTTATCTTTGAGATGTTTTCTTTCCTGTCCTTTTGTTTGGTTGATACTGAGTGGTCCCCGTTAAACTGTTGACTTGACCCTCACTTTCGATATTTCTACTGGAGGGGACCCAGTGACCTTACACTGATGCCGACAGTGTGACTCGAACCTTGGAGGCGAGAGTGACAGTTGGATCTTTTAGTAGTTACGTCGAGGCCTTACGACGTCATCCATGGCATGAATGCATCATTCATTTCAGGATTGACTGTATTAGGCAACGAATGTGGTTCATCCAGGGGATGGGACCGGGTTTCTCTTATCAGCAAAGAAGAAATCATAGCAGCTCTTGTTAGACTAAAGGAGGTCCAGGATATCCAAGAGAGGATGAAGACTGCACAGTGCAGTAAGAAACAGGAAACCGGTGCCAGTCTTAGAGACTCGAGCGTGTTAAAGAAGATGAAGCTTAAAGGAGAGATGAGTCTACGAAGCAGTAGACGTGAAGGAAGATCTATGAGAGCAGCATGAGGTGGTGTACATCCTAACATGGTACAACCTCCCGCCTTAGTTATTCCTGCCAGGCTTAGGGAGCTGGAGGGCAGAGGAAGAGTGCGGCTGCATGCGTTCAAGGAGTGTGTCCCAATGGCTCTAGAAATGATTCAAGGGACAGTCTGTGTCTACTACTAGTTGCTGTAGTAACGGACGTCGATATGAATCATTCCTTGCTTTCAAAAATTTTATTCCAAACCTAGAGTTTCCGGTAAGCCGTGAACTTGACCCTCACGTCTGGAGATACCTTGGGAGGAGACTCGATAATCACACTTATGCCGACGGTGTGGTCAGACCCTCGAGGAGAGAGTTTCGGTTGGAATCTCTTGGTGACATCGTCGAGGCCTTACGACGTTAGTTTGAGTATGGAATGGGCAATAACTGTTCATACTCAAATTGACAGTTTTAGGCAAACGTCAGGATGGGTTTTCCTTGGTCGGCAAAAAGGAAACCCCAGGCAGCACGGGATGAACTCTTTCACGGGAGGTTGCGACCGATCACTCTTGAATCGGCCAACCTTACCCTCGTGGCAGAAGTCGTTTGAGTTCCAGTTCTAACAGGAATTTGAAACCTCTGGAGTTTGAGGATGGTGATCATGTTCTTATACGGGTCTCACCTCGACGAGGTTTACGGAGATGTGGCCAAGCTAGAAAGTTATCTCCAAGGTTGAGCGGACCTTCTTAGGTCCCCAGCTGGGTAGGCGGTGTGGTTTACCACTTGACCCATTCACCGCAGTTGCACCAGGTGCACAACGACTTCCACGTATCTCAACTGAGGAGATACGTGCTCGACCCTTCGCAGACCATCGACCATGAGGAGCTGGACGATGGCGATGGGGTGTCTTTCACGGAGATTCCAGTGGGGATCGAGGATCGACAGGAGCAGATCCTGCGAGGACAATCGATTCCTCGGGTGCACTTTCTTTGGCAGTACGGAACCTCCAGGTAAGCACATGGGAGCGGAAGGCTCAGATGTGTGCTCTGTACCGCTTTTGTGACCCTAGTTTGTGTTGAAGCTTTACGGGGACGTAAATCCCTGAGGTGGGAGTAATGTAAAGACCCGGAAATTTCAAGGAAATTTTTTTCATAATTTTTTTTGGAATTTTACAAGAACGCAGTTTCTGACGGTGCCTGATTCCGAGGCCCGGTGTGCCCGGAATTAATTTCCGAAGTTTGGCTCAGGTACGTTCAGTGAACGAGCGAGTGGGAATTTCTATCTTTTGAACCGGTGCTCAGAATTGAAATCCGATTGCACCGATGAACTCGCAACACCGGTAATCGCTTAAGAGAACCTTTACCGTAGTTGCGTTTGTGCGGGAGGAGAAGTTAATTTTTGGGGTTTAATTAAAAAAGTGAATAAAATTGTTAAATCAAATTTTAACAATGTTAAGTGGTTAACTTCTCCCATGGGAAGTTGGTGGTGGGCCCACATCCATCCAACTTCCCATGTGTGGATATTTTAAAGGGTGGGGCCCACACGAACCCCCCCTCCCCCACCTTTTCAAATTCCTTAAACTCCCTAACCCTCTTAACCCCTCACATTCCAACCCCCATTAACTCACATTCTTTAATATTTGACAACTTGATTAATTAATGAGGTGAGTTAAGTATGGTTTATTTGAATTTCAATCTTTTGAAATTCTTTCCAACACTTTGCAATTAATTAATTAAACCAACTTAATTAATTATTTTGAGTGTTTGAATTCTTTTGAATTCATTTTGCCAACATTTAAAAGAGAGATTATATTCTTCTTTTTGGGTTGGCATAAACCTTGTGGGGAGAACTAAGGAGAGGAGAAGAACTCTTGGAAGATCACCTACCTCTCGAGGAAGAACGTTCCACGTTTCCGAAGAACGTGAAGCAACACCTCCGACCGTCTTCAACCAGAGTAAGGAAGGGAAGCACCGCCGCCTACAAAGTATATAGAGGGTGACGTCTCGGCTTGAGTTCACTGAGATCTTCTCCCACCAACCAAGACGGAACGACGCCCGACCTCCGCGACGCTTGTCTTCCGCGGGTCATTGAAGAACTCCGTTCTTCAAGCCGAGGTAGGAGAATTTATTTTGGAATTCTCTTATCTTTTGAAAAAAACAACGAGCGCGGACCAACCAATACCGGGTTGATCCGCGGATCGTCCGATCAAGCGGTTGATGATTGAGGGTTTTTATTTATTTAATTGTTCGTGAATACAAACTTGGTGATGACCGTGGATTAAAACCCTTTTTGTTATCGAATAACGCGAGGGGGTCGGACCGCACAAACACGGCTGACCCTCCTCCTTTGTTTTTCATGATGGTTTCTTGAGGATGATACGAGAAAACGTGGTGTCGTCGCACCACGCGATTTATTGCGGAAGATACGCGCGGCGCAGTCGTGCCGCGCCGTGGAAGGAAATCCAAGAACGCGACGCCGTCACGTCGCGTCGAAGAAAGTCAAAGGCGCTACGGCCGGAGCGGGGCCGCGGCAGAGGGAAGCGACGTCGTCGCATCGCGCCGAACGGCATAGGCCGCGGCCGGTTCCGGGCCGCGGCGGAGCAGGATGACCGGCGGCCGGCACCGGGCCGCCGGTGTCGGCGAAGGAAGGACGGGCCGTCGCCGGTCCTTGCTGGCGAAACCGGCCGGCCAGTGCGGGCCGGCCGGGTAGTGGAGACCGGGGGAATTAATTTCCCCCGGTCGGGTCTCAAAAGCGGCCCCAATTAAGGGGCCGCGGTTCTCAAAGGGGGGGGGGGGCTTTGCCCCCCGCGCACGGCACCCGAACGGCGCCCAGGCCGCGCCGCCGTGCCTGTCCGCACCGTCGCGCCGGACCGCGCCGCCGCACCGGCCCGCGTCGCCGACTGGGCCGGGTTTTCCGAGCCGGGCCGGGTCATCGGGCCGGGTCGCCGCCCGGGGCGGGTCGACCCGGTTCGGGCGACCCAGGGGGGGTCGGGCCGGGTCGGCCCGGGCCCAAACCCCCAGTTTCGGACCACTTTTGGTCAAATGCCCGTATCTTGGGCTACGGGCCTCCAAACGACTTGCCGTCAGCGGCAACGCGATCCTTGGATCGAGACGGTCGTATCGGTATACTATACTCAAGGTGAACCTTCTTTTTCGGGAGCCTACGTGGTTAAAACTCCATAGTTAAGTGTGCTTGGCCAAGAGTAGTGATCAGGATGGGTGACCTCCTAGGATGTTTCCCAGGGTGTGTGTGAGACGGAAAGGCCAATAACTAACAGACCGGGTGTCCGATTTACGCGTCGTCTGTTTCGTTGAATTCCTCTTGAAGAGACGGATCTTTTGGCATACTCTGCCCGAGGTTTGGACGCAGGTGGAGTACGGTCGGGTTGGTTTTGGATTAAAAACCAACCGGGCCCCTGGAACGAAAAAGCCAATAACTCTCAGACCGGGCGTCCAATTGACGCGCCGTCTGTTGCGTTGAGTTCCTATTGACGATACGGAACTTTTGGCATTCTCCGCCCGAGATTTGGATGCAGATGGATAGTGGCCGGGTTGGATCGCACAGAAATCCAACCGGGCCCCTAGAACGGAATAGCTGATACCTTTCTGACAGAACGTCTGTTTGACGAACCGTCAGTGGCGTTGGTGATCTCGTTGAGAAACGGTCCCTATGAGTATACCCTATGAGAGTTCGGGGTACAGTTGAGATACGTTCGGGTTTGGTTCGCTCACGATACCAACCGGGCCCCTGGGACGAAAAGACTAATAACTCACAGACCGGGCGTCTGATTGATGTGTCGTCTGTTGTGTTGAGACCCCTATGACGAGGTGGTCCTTTGAGATACTTCATCGTGGGGCTTTGAGATACTTGGAGTATCGACCTGTATCTCGTGGAGCGGACCCTCCCAGTGACGAGCGTGCGGAGTACGGAGACCGTGTAACTGGCTGAGACCTGACGACTTCTTGACCGACTCGACTTGGAGTGAGTCGACTAGCCCAGTGGACGGAGCACTACTTTCTGAGGTGCAGACCCATGGCGGACGAAGCACTACCTGTGTGACAGTGCAGACCCGCGGTACTCGTCCGGAGAGTACATCAGCAGGCTACTAGGGGGTGTGCACTACTGTGTTTGGGTGACATACCTCGGTGGGAAGCACTACTGTGTCTGGGTGGCTGAACCGCGGTACTCGACAGGAGGAGTACTTCAGCAGTCTTAGGTTAGTGAGCAGTACCTCGGAGTCGTGACAGAACCACTGTACACTCCATAGACGGAGGTCTTCAGCAGTTACGGTTTCGATAATGAAAATCCTGGTTTGAGCTGAGACTTTTCACCTTTGTGTTTACCTCATGATTGAGATGGGTCACTTGATAACATATGTATATGTATGGGCATATACCTGGGTAGTGGTTATCCGTTGATTTTATGATCCTTGTGTTTCCTCATGATTGAGATGGGTTAATTGATAACTTAGGTATATGTATGGGTATATACCTAAGTAGAGGTTATCTGTTGAGATCTCCTTGTGGTTATCCTTGTTGGTTTTAGTGAGACCGCGAGGGTCTCGGGGTCCCTACTGAGTATCGTTATACTCACCCCTGCACGGGCTATGCCCGCACCTCGTTGTGTTGGTTGCAGACGACGGGCAGTGCTGACGGAGGCCGAGTGTTCGAGGACTGGACGGTACCCGGAGGTGGACTACACGACGAGTCAGTATCCGGAGGTGGACTTCACGGCGAGACGACACTCAGAGGTGGTTGGTGGGCGAGAGCGTTGTGGAGGCTATCTGTACCTACCCTTCAAGTAGGATCCGTGGTGGAAGATCCAGGAGCTGCGCCAACTGTACCTACCCTTCAGGTAGGATCCGAGGAGGATGACCCCGGAGCCACTTCCGTCCCACCAGCTGTTGTCTTTTCCTGTTGTACTTTGCTCATTTGTAGTTGTACTTTCTTTTGGGTTTGTATTATGGCCCACTTTTCCTTTCAGAACTTCTCTTTGTACATAGTGTTTACTTCCGCTTATACTCTGTCGTGTTTGTTTACTTTTATAAAGGCAATTCCTTCCCAGTTATCGAGATTTACGCCTTTGGTGCTAGTCGCCAGCCCCTGGCCTATGGAAGGCGGGCTTGGGGTAGTCACAGCACGGGCCTCGAGGACGGGTCGTGACACCTTCTACATACTATGATGTTATTATATATATGTTACAAATATATTCGTTATTCTATCCGTCCTAAAAATTACAATGTCACCATACGAGCGTACGTACGGCTTACGGTCTCCACGTCGTGGTGTAGTTTGTTATTAAAACACTTCAATATTCGGTGGGTATAATAATGAGAATAAGAGATGTAAATAATAAATATAACATGTTAATGAATCTTTATATATGACATACCATCTAATTACATGCGATTTGACCATCAATATAATGATATTTTCGCTCGTGCGTACGTACGGATTACCATCTCCAGGAACGTGATGAGATTCATTCCCCATCACAATAATTCAAGAATAATTTTTATTTTATTATTAAAAATAATGTCAAGAACATAAGATCATTATTTATATGAATCAAATACATCATATCCATAACTAACATGGCTTACGTAACCAAGCTTATAAAGAAAAACGAAACAGTTAATACCTGAAACGGTGATACTACTAAATTATTGTTGACCTCCTTCTTGGCATCCAAATGACCCTGGATCAAATCCAGGCATGGGAGTAATTTCCGAGGGAACTATAGCAGCATTGTAACAGGGTACTGTAGTAGTGGCGGAACTGTAGTGGCGGCGAAACTGTAGCAGTGGCGGAACTATAGCGGTGGAGGCACTGTAGCGGGACTGTAGGGGTTGTGGTACTATAGCAGGAACTTTAGCAACCCAGGTACTCTAGTAGTACTATTCATCGAGGGGCCCTTTGGGAAAAAATGGCTTTCAAGCCTTGTATTAATGCCACTTGTCCTTGGGCCTTCAGTCTATGTAATGATTCTCCCTCTTCCCAGTCTATAGAGGACTTTTCTTTAAATAATAAAATGATGTTTCGGCCCCAACCATTAAAAAAATAAAAATTATTTAACTATTATACAGGAGGATAACGTACCCTCGACAAAGGAAAAGTACAAGGTAATTGTTAATTCTACAATCTCTTTACTTATTTGATGTTGTTAATATATAAGTATCTAGTGGGACCCCTTTATCATCAACATCTGTGTTTTCTTAAAAATGTAATTCAAAATATTTTTACTATTTACTAGACTATGGTTTAATGTCATTTAGACCTTTATTTGACCATATATGTTTTGAAAGTAATATTTCTATTATTTTCCAACCAAGGTACCTTATGACCTTTTCAATAGAATTAATTTATGAATGTCTTTTCTTAACTTATACGGTAGGTTCAGTTATTTTTACCCATTATAGAATCATCAAAGCATCCCATACAAGAATATAATAATATTTTCAAAATAAATGTTTTATTTTATAATTATGTGACTTTTTAATGATTTCAAAATAGAAAGAGGAATTTATTTCGAATAGTTTTTATTTCATCTATGTCAACGTCCTTTGATGGATTTTAAACTTGTTTGAAGTTGATTTATTATGACACAAATCATCTATATTTTATTGAAGGTTTTTTGATATGCTTGAATATGAATGTGTTATTTTTATACCATTCATTGTTTATTGTTAAAGTATTAACATTTTGTGTGATAGTTTTAATACGAATGTTTATGTTATTTTTATACCTTTTCATATGAGGAATGCATTGGACATTCTAAGTGTCGGATGGAGCCCTCTATAACTCCTCTATTCATCGGTAGATCTCATTAGACAAACTAGTGTCTTGGCATAAGGCCTTGACAAAATATGATTTATAGTCTTGGAACAAGACCTTGACTATGTGGTTATAAAGACTGGAATTATTCATTCCATCATTATGAAATTGGAAATTGATATTACATGTCATTATTTGACTAGTAGAATATCAATGTGAATAATTAAATGGTATTATTTGATTGATCTTCACTATATTATGATGAAATTGAATTTTAAAAGGCTTGTGTTTTAGTCTTACACATTGCATTAAATGTTTATGCATATTTATAAATGTTTCCTCTACAATGCTATCCTTACCGAGAATATGAACTCACCCCATTCAATTTTTTATTTTTTTCCAGGATGCAAAGAAGTATATTATTACTGACTTACAGGGATTGTCTAAGGGATATAAATGTGGTCAATAGAGACAATGTTTTTGTTCTTTTTCATTTTATAATGTAATGTAAAACATATTAATCTATATAGTACATCCAAGAATACTAAACTGATTGGTCATTGGGGATTTGATCCTTTGATATCATTCCAATGTTATGTAACAATTCACTGACTCTGGGTAACTGGGGTCTGGGCGTTACAAGAAATATCACAGAATTAAAAGTGAGATAAGAAACCTCTTACCTTCATTCGGATTCATCACGTATATTCCTTGTTCATCAAGAATATTATAATTAAGTTAATTTATAATTGATTTAGATCCTTTTTCATGTTTATTATTCATTTTATATAACTTATTACCATGTTATTTAAATTAAAAAATTATTTATGTTAATATCAGTCATTTTGTCGATATTGGGCACTTATGTCGAAAATGTTGTTGTTATAATTACAAATTGTCCATTTGGTTAAAATTTCATTATCTCTAAAATTTTATTCATGATTTAAATATCATATATATATATATTCTGTATTTATATCCTATATATATTTATTTAATATAGTACATAACATACGGAGATAAGAAATGAAATGCACCGTTCATGGTGATGGTCAGTCATACATATGCATGAACGCTACATTCATTTTTTTAATATTTAAAGGTATTAAAACAAAATGATACATTTGTTTATTATAATTATAATATAATATCATAATTTATATATGTTACAATGTTCATTAAATCCATCATTTATACATTCCATGTATTGCATGAACGAGTCTTGTCACTTTGAGGGGGCTGTAGTCCACACTTTCTCATATGAAATTATCGTATTCACACATTATGGAAAGAATGAAGGTATAAAATAAATGAAAAATACATAAGCATAGAGACAATATATATATATATAATATAAAATATATAAAAACAGTTGCATCATAATGGCCACCATGAGAGGTAGTAGGGGGGAATTCAAAAATCATCGTTTCCTGAGACAATAGTTTGTTGTACGCAGATAAGGTATAATTTTATCCATTAGATTGAGGTTTGTGTAATTTTAGTTTGAATAAATCTCATGAAAACACATTTTTATATTTAGGATACTATTTTTGTTATGTGTTCAATTAATAATAATATCATGGAGAGTATATATGGAAAATAAAAAAAAGAACATGAGAGAATACGTTACTTCTAAATCGGGTAACTCTTTTCATTTAAGCTAAAAGGATTTCATGAATTTCCTTATTTCCAACACGAGGATACTAGGACGTTGAAAAGTATTTTGAGAGCTTATTTGAGCTTAGTTTTGATTATACAAGGCTCTTCAGAGGTGTTATTAAGGGTTAGAGGTGATGCTATTTTATAAGAGGGAGGGGGTCACTTTAGGAAGGTATTGAAAATTTATTTTAATATAAAATTATTTTAAGTATCAAATGGTCCCAAATTAATTTATTTCAAAGATAATATGTTTTTGGGTCTAAACCTCTCAAAAAATAGATTTTAGACAGGTATAGGTCACAAATTAACTTTATCTTGTAGCTTTAACCCTAAGTTAACTAATTTGACGCATACCTTGTATTCTTGTATATTCATAGTATATGGTCAATACAGTTACTAGAAAATGAAAATAGAACTTCAAGTGGTTAATTAAATTAATTTGAAATACTATCTAATCCATTTTTAATAATCTTATATATTTAAGACTATTATATCATTTAATAAAATAGTATTTGTTTTAAAAACTAATTTATGTCAATATTTAAACAATTCATGTCATGAATTTTTAAAAAATCCATAATGACAGGATTATTTTGAAAACAATTCATTAATTCAAGGATAAAATTCATAATCACATCTAAATTTTGTTTATGGAATAAAAAATTTAAAAATGAATTTATTTTAATATTTATAATCTCATTTAATTAATTAATTCATTAATAATGTAATCACTACATCATCATGGTGTCATAAATAAATTAATTTATTTGATGAATAAAATTTATAAATAAATAACGACAAAGTAATAAATAGTTTTAGATTTATTATTTCTTTTTATATTCTAATATATCACTTATCTATCCCCATATAAAAATTGTTTTAATAAAAGAGACATGTTTTTGATGCATTTTTCTTTACATTAAATTAATTCTTATAAATATCATTTTAACGTCAAAGTGGCTCTTTGGGGTCCCCAAATCTACCCAAGGATTCACATGATCAGAAATATGTCATAAAATAGGATTATGACATGTTTTAGGGTAGTTAGGATTATTATAATGTTATATTGTTACCATTATTTTCCATATTTATCCTTTAACCATGGAAAATAAAATAATTACTAATGTTACAATTCATAATGTCTAAAATTAAAAGTTAAATATTTACACAATTTTAACCTAATGATTAAAAATATGGATTCCATTTTTCTAAATTTAGAGCATATAATTTTAGTATTTTATTTAATATTAATTACAGTTGTCAAAACCAAAAAATGGGTTTTTAATAAGTAATAACTATCAAAAAAATTTCAAGTGTTTATGTCCAATTTAAAAGTGAAATAGCTTACAATGACAAAAAATACATGAAATTAAAAAACATATATAATTACACTTTAAAAACAATTTAAAGTTCATTCTAACTATATAAAGAAATTTGATGAAATGGTAATTTGACTTAAAATGCGATATTTTTTACTATTCATTAAAAAAATTAACTTTAGTAGAAAATTGCCAAAACAAATTATCCAAAGTAATTTTTATGTCCCTATTCTATATAGAAAGTTTATTTTGTGAAATAAACATATAAAAGTTATAGAAACTAGATTTAAAAAGCGTTCTCCCTCAAAAGACGGTAAAACTGCATTTTTTTTAAAAAAATATTTCTTTTATCCAAAAAGAAATTGAATTTTTTCTTATATAATGTCTCAAAAAAATATAAGGTGATTTTAAAACATTTAATTGAATATATAACATTTATATTTCATTTTATAGAAATCCATAAAGAGTGATATGATTTTATAAACACAATTATTCTCTTTTAAGTAGGTTTTCATAAAAACACATCCTTTATATTCAAGTTGTTTTTATTTCCATTTCTAATAAATTTGGTAACCAATTAAATAATTATTTTAAAATATGTAAACCATATTTTATAATTCATTTGATACTATTTATTCCCCCCATTTCAATGGGTATGTGTTAACTACCATTTAATATAACGATAATATTATTGTATTATTTTTTAGTATAACTCAAAGTTGTGTGCAACGTAAGATTTCAGAGAAACCCATTGTTCCATGTTGAGTACGGAATTTGAAAAAGTTTCATCTTTAAAATAAAATTAATATATTATTAATGAATATTAATATAAAAGAATAGTTATTATTCTATAAATACCTGGCTTGTTACACAAATAACTCATTAGGTGGAAGAAAATGAAAGAAGTTTGAAAGAATCGGTAAATGACATTACCTCTTCTTCAACGTGCCCCCTCTAAATCTCTTCTTATGGAACTAGAAAATGTCTTTAAAGAATTCCAAAACTTATATAATGTTGGTAGGGAAGTTGAGAATGTAAATGGGAAGGTTATGTTCAAGGTTTAAGGCTAAAAATGAAGTGAATAGTTGAGGGAGGAACTGTCCTTTTATAATTGAGGTGAGGGGCACTTTTGGAAACCAAAAAAATATTAATTTATAATAAAATCCTAACCCACATAAAAACCTAAAAAATTTAACAATTTAAAATATGATAGTAGATAGGGTTTTAGTATCATCAACCAATAAATTTTATTGAATATTTTACGTTAATTTATGCATTATCATTTTAATTAACACTTAGTTATTCTATTTAATTATTATCCTGGGTAACAAATATGTCAATATTAAAAGGGTGAAATATTTAAATATTTGAATTCAATTAGAACATAAATTAATAACGTAGAATATATTAGACCATATCAAAATTATTTTTTGTTTTTAGAAATATTTAAGGATTTTTTAACAATTTTAGAATACCTTATTTTGAAAAAATATCAATAGTTTCAATTTTTAGTCTATTTATTTAATAAAATTTTAAAATATCTTCATAATAAGTAATAAAAGATAAAAAAATTTTATTATATCCCTTATGGGTCAAGGTAATATATAAAATTCATTTTACATAATAATTATCCCTATTTATATTTTTTAAAATGTTTTTAATAACATTTATTTGATCTCTTCATTAATAAATTAATTACTACCTCTATTTTCTGTAAATATTTAATATAATTATTTTCGAAGAAGAATTAAAAACAAAATAACATGATAAATAATACTACATTATATTTCATAATAATACTTTTAGTCGGATTTGGATTCTGAAAAAACATAATATTAAAAATGCTATACTCTTTTTAAACATGAATGTGACAAATATATCTTCACTTTAAATAAAATAATATATGTGTCATAATCTCTTCTATAATCCTCCAAATGGTAAATTTTTTTCCCTTGGATGATTATGGTCGACATATACTCGACCAATAATTCTTAGTTATGTCTTTGGGCATTTCGATGGATATTAATATTTTAATAAAAATTGTTTTATTTATTTCTCATCAATTAATTAATTTTTTCATCATCCCACTATAATTCATTAAGGTAATTATTTATTTCCTTAATGTTGAAAATAAATTTTCATGATTAATAAAAATAGTTTATCAATAAATGAGTATTTATAATCAAATTTATCTTCGGTATAACCTTATATTAAAAATAATTTAATTATTAAAGTTTGATTGAGATATATTTCACTTTTCTGTAAATAAAATAAATTAAATGTCCAAATCCCATCTAAATGGGTTCCAATGGATGCCATTTCAACACAATTATGTTTTAGGGCAAATTATTATCATCAAAATATTTTAAGACAAGTGTTAAGGTAATTTTATAATATTAATTTTACCCATAATTACATGATTTACACTTTTACTATGTTAATAAAATTTGCCGATGTTACTATTCATATTGACAAAAAATAAAATAAATATATTTATAAAATTTGGACCTACTGATTCCAAAAATGGAATTCATTTCTCAAAATTATAAACACATAGGTTTTAGTAATTTTTTTAAAATTAATGCCATTGTTTAAATGAGAAATGAATTTTAAAAGTTAAAATATTACAAAAGATTGAAATTTTTTTACATTTGAAATTAATGTAAAATTAATTCCAATGACCTAAATTTTATTAAATGATGAAAATAAATTATATTTATACTTTAAAACCAATCAATACTATAATTTACCCGTATAAATTATTTTAATAAAAAATGTTATTTTCAATTAAACTTTCAAATATTTTTACTATTCATCAAAACATTAAAGTTATCAGAAAAGTATTAAAATTTTATCCAAATAAAATTTGTATATCCCACTTCAAAATAATATGTTTATTTTTTCATACATAATTTATTAATGTGCCAAAATATTAATTTAAAAGTGATTCTCCATTAAAATTTGTAAAATTAAAATTTTAAAAACCATTTGTTTTTATATGTCAAATAAGGTTTTATTAATCACCTATGACTAAAATATCAATTGGTTGAATATCAAGAATATTTTTTTAAGTATATAACACATATATATCCCATTAATTGCATTGAAAAAATTAATTCACTCAGAAATACAATTATCTAATAGATTTATATTTTTCAAAAATAACTGATATCCAATGAATTCATAATGCATTTTCATAAGTTAATTATATTTATTCCCACTGTACTAACGGTTAGGCTATTACAGTAATTTTATAACAAGGGAATATCACAGTTTATGTAAACTCAAGATTACATGCAAAGAATGAAAATGGTGAATAAAAAATATATAAAGAATATATCTCATAAAAACGAACAGGTGTAATATTATACCCCACTTAAACTAAATTTTTCCCTGAAAATTCATCACTTCGAAACAAAAAGATGATCATACCATTCCCTCATCATATTCTCATATTCCCATGTAGCATCTTAAAATTGCTTGTTCCTTCATAAATCTTTAACCAAGCTAGTGGTCTTATTTCTTAAAATTGTTTTGCTACGATCCAAAATCTCTATTAGTAGTTCTTCATAAGAAAGATCTTTCTCCAGCAGTATGACTTCTAAGCTTAGTATCTGTGAAGGATCTGGTACGTACTTTCTTTAGATAGATGCATTGAACACATCGTGAACTTCTGAAAGAGTTGGTGAATTTTTCAATTGGGAAGCTACCTTCCCCACATGATCCAGAATTTCAAAAGGACTGATATACCATGTGCTCAGCATTACCTTCTTTTTAAATCTCATTACTCTCTTCTAGAGAGACATTAGTAGAAACTTCTTATCACCCACATCAAACTCTTGGTCTTTACTTATTTTTTTATCAATTTTTTTTTTCAAATATGAGTTTCTCTTATGCATTTTTGAATTGATCTGACTATTTCAGTCGTTTCATCAACAAGATCATGTCCTAATAGCTTTCATTCCTCATATTCATCCCAACAAGTTGAATTTCTCCACTTATTTCCATATGGGGCTTCATAAGGATCTATCGGAATACTGGATTAAAAGCTATTATTTTATGAAAATTCTACAAAATGTAGGTGTTGATCCCGACCACCATTGGGATTCAATGAGAAAGCTCTAAACATGTCTTCCAAAATTTGAATTTTCCTCTAAAATTGACTGTCTATTTAAGGATGACAAGTAGTGTTGAATCATTACTCTGTATCCAGATAATGCTGAAGAATTCGCACGAACATTGAGGTAAACATCATATCCCAATTTTATTTAATGGAAGGTGGTAATCCTTGAAATAAAACCACTTTACCTATATTATGGAAAGATTAACAAGATATAAATTATCTCTAATATCAATGAAGTGTGATGACATTATAAGGAGATCAACTATAACCCATATATAAATATGGCCTTTAAATGTTTTAGAAAGTCCAAAAATAATTTCCATAGTTTTGTTTTCCCATTTCCATTTTGGTATGGGTAGTGATTGTAACATCAACTTAGACTTTTTTCTCTCAACCTTAACTTGCTAACATACCCAACATTGAGAGACATAATCGAAAACATCTTTTTTCATGCCATCTGACTAGAAATATTCTTTCAGGTCCATGTACATCATTGTACTTCTAGGGTGAATAGATAGTGAAGAACTGTGTGCCTCATCTAATATGCCCTTCTTTAATTATATTATGGGAGGAATAAAAACCCTATTTCTAAACATTATTATTTCATCATAATCAAGGTTGAATTTAGGAACATTTCTTACCTTATTTTGTAGCTCTATGTCTTTCTTCAACACCTCCTTAATCTTCACTTGTATAGATGGTTGAGTATTCATTTGAGAAATATAGTATTTCTCTCCTTCCTTTAAAATTTCAAGATCCATAATTTCCAAATCCCTAAATATTGGGACTTCTGTGATACTCATCATGGATAGGATAGCGTGGTCTTGTCAACTCAAAGAATCTTCCACCTTGTTCTCTTTCCCAAAGTGGTAATATAATGAGCAGTAATAATCACTAATCAACTCCAACCATCTTCGTTGGATCATATTCATCTCTATTGTTTGAAAATATACTTTAAACATTTATGATCAATATAAATTTCACACATTTCACTATAAATATAATGCCTCTATATCTATAATTCAATTATTACCACCGCTAAATCCAAATCATGAGTTGTGTAATCTTTCTCATGATTTTTCAACTATCATGATTCATAAGAAATCACCATATCATTTTTCATGATATCACATCCCATCACCTTTTTGTATTCATCACTATAAATCACAATCCATTCAACACTACAAGGCAGTGTGAGTATAAGTGCACTATCTAACCTTATTTTTAGCTCCGTGAAATTCTATTCACATTACTTAGTCCAAAAAACATAACTCATTTATGATTCAACTTGGTGTGTCGATTAGATAACCATGAAAAATATTTCTCAAAATTTTTATAATATCAAGCAAATCCAAGAAGACTTCGGATCTCAGTTACCATTTTGGGTCTCATCCAAATTTCAACAACTTATTTTTTAGATGGATTCACAATTATACCCTCTCTCGATATTATTTGACCCAAAAGGAAACTTTCTGATACCAATCTTCACACTTGGTACATTTCACATAAATCATATCCTTTCTCGGTGTTTTAAGTACAATTCTCAGGTGGTATTCATGTTATTACTTTCTATTCGAATAGAAAAGAATATCATATATAAATACTACCAAAATTTGATCAAGATAGTATGTAAATCCTCTATTTATTAGATCCATGAAGATAGCAGGGGAATTAGTAAGATCAAAAGAATCACTATAAATTCATAGTTTCCATACCTTATAAATAATGTCATCTTGGCTATATCCTCCTTTTTGACCCTTAATTGATGATATCTTTAATGAATATCAATCATGGAAAAGTATTGATCTCCGTATTGTTGGTAAAATAATTCATCAATTCAGGGAAGAGGATATTTGGTCTTAATACTTGTCTTGTTAAGTTCTCGATAATCAATGTAGAGTCTCATTGATCCATCTTTCTTCTAAAAAATTGAATAGGTTCTCCCCAGGATTATTCAATAGGGAATATAAATCCCTTGTAAATATTATATTGGATTTGCTTCTTCAATTCTTGAAACTCAATTGGGTCCATTCTATAAGGTGTCTTTGAAATAGGCATAATTCCTGGTATGAGTTCTATTGAAAACTCAACTTTGCGATTTAGTGGAATACATTGTAATTACACTAGAAATAAATCATCAAACTCACGGATATTGGGTGTATTCATAATTTTGAGTTTCTCCCCAACCATTTGAGATACATAACCTTCATTTATAGGAATCAAGACCCAAAATATAGACGAAATTTCTACTTAAAGTTTATATTCGTCCTTGTATAAATAGATGATCACAGATTGATCTGGAATATGAAATGTGACTTCCCTTCCTTGGAAATTGATATGATCTCTATATAGAGAAACAAAATCCATGCCAAGAATCACATCAAATTCCACTGTAGGAAGGACCACAAGAATTGAAGGATGAAAATTCCCACAAACATCAATCAGAAAAGAATTATGAGCTTTTGATGTGATTGTTGTGCCTTTAAGAGTTGGCATAGCTAACTCAACATCTAATTTTTGAGGTATGATGGTGATATCCATTGAAAAATCTTTAAAAATAAAAGAGTGGGTAGATCTTGAATCAAATAATACATTTTATACTATATATTCATTGGTAAGTGTACCTTCCACCACTTTATTATCATACTCCATGTCACATATAGTGGTTGCATGTGAATTTCCTTTTTTATTGGACATAATATTTTGTTGATGTCAATCATCATCAATATCCCTTAGATTTGGTTATTGATTGGCATAATTCCCCATTTCCTTTCATTTGTTGCATTGAAGTGTAAGATGTGCATTCTGTGTAGCCTTTACTTTGTTCGCAACATTAGACATCTTTTTCCCATCACTTTAGATTTTAACTGCATGATGACCTTATTTAATATAATTAAAACATTTAATAGTCCCTTTAATACCATTCCCTCAATATTTCTGGCCACAAATTGATCATAAGATAAAACTAATCTTCTCTCTATTGTGGTCTTTATATTTTCCTTTGAATTCCATTTTTCTCATCTTATCAAACCCATATGACTGATGGGTTACTCCAATCTTAATCACATCCATGAGATCAAATCAACCTATTTCCTCATAGCTATTGAAGTTTCTTTTTTCTAATACCCTTCATAGACTTTGTTTTAAGACACTAAAGAATGGTTCAATTTTAATCTCAGGTTGGATAATCATTCTAGAAGTGTATCTTGAAAGTCTTCTAAAATTTACCTTGTAGATACCAATAGAACCATCATATATTTTCTTAAGATCATAGAACTCCTTCTCCAACTTTCTTCAATGAATATGAGGAAAATACTTATTAAAAAATATGTTCTTGACCTCTTTTAATTCCATGGGCTCTATTTCATCTCATTCCTTTTATTATTGATAAGATTTCATTTTTGATTAGCTTCACCTTCAAAATGATATACTGGAAGTATGAATTTAACTTGTTCGTAACATTGTAGAGCTGAAGGTATCTTTTTAGTGGTATATATCCATTGTTCAGACACTAATGGATCGAAATACCCACTGCATGAAGGTGGATGCTACAACATGAAGCATTCAACAAATTTTTTCTCCCTTATTAGGTCATTTAGAAGTATATCATGATTCATATATTGAAAATGTTGTGTGTGTAGGGCTACATTATTTTTCATTCTATCCCCCATAACATTTGGTTTCTTAGAGGGACAATCATTGAATAAAACCAAGAATCATTGTGTGAGAAACACTAATCAAAATGGGAAGACCACATAATTCAAGAATAAAATTTCAATTTAGGACACTTTAGTTTTTTTCCTAGGTTATTCATGAACATATCTAAAACACTGGGATATGATGGAAAACTATACGTAGATATATTTTAAGTGTTTTTATTAAGGTTCTCTCATCCTAGTTTCTAAAGGTTAACTATACCATTACTATGATACCTAATATAAAGGCCCACACATTACATATAGATATTAATTCAAAATTCACTAATATTTATTACAAAACAAAACACAAACTATGCCAGGACCCTCAATGTTTAGTATTTTTAAAAACTGGGAAACATAAAAAACTGGTTCCTAAAACATCCACATTGTCTCATATTTATTTTTTCATAACTAGAATAATTTTTGACATATCTTACTTAATATAATTATTCATGAAATGGGGAAAAGAAACATATGAAAGGGTGAGATCAGATTCTCAGTATGGGTAAATAAGGTAAATATCAATCATATCTTAATCATAAGAACATATCATTTGGAAATATTATCTTTTATATAACATTTTATAATATCACATCACAAGATAAATCATAAAAGTGAAATGTAATCCCAATAGTCTTAAAATATTACATGATTTTTTTTTCAATACACACATAAGAATATGAAATCATTTAATATTATTCATGGCTCATTGTGGAGACTATCAAAATGGACAAAGTCCATTACTTAAATGAATTGAGTCCTCATTCCAGCCCTGTATTATTGAACCAGATTTACTTGTAGTTCAATTCATCTCAATATCATGTGATATAAATCTTTACCCAATGCATTAGAGTTTGATATAGGTCTCAACCATTTCAAAATTAATCCATTCTCTCATTTTCAACACAAACATAAAAAACATTCACTATAGAATAACCCATGAAATAAAATGGGTTTTGTAAACATCATTGCATTCTAATTGATATAAAACAAATGGATTTCTTAAATAACCAAAAATCAAATCATAGTAATAATAGGTTTATAAATATAACACTATCTAAAGAGTGTCATCTTAGATGTAAATTAATTTTTATAAAACACGTGAAATTAATTCCAGAGGAAAATATATTTTCTTCTTCAAAAACATTTTCCTTCAACAAAATACCGCAAAATTTTAAAAGAAATAATATTATGTGAAAATAACCTTTTAAGCTTATAGGGTAAGATTCAAGTAAATAATTCATTATGAAATCATAAAAGTCAATTCATTCTATACAAGTTAAAAACATTCTTCTCGTATGTTTTCTGGAAAAGTAAAAATGTACCTTGTACCAAAAACAAAAAGAAGAGTTTAATCATAAAATTTAGTAATAATTTACCCATGGGTAAAATTACATAAATATATAAAGAATATTTTGAAATAAATATCTAGGAAACAAGGATGTGGATGATATATATACCCCAGTAAATACTTTTGAATATACAATATTGAATAAAAATGAGATTTTCATAGTTATCCCTTACCTTAGGTCTGATATGCTTTTTATGTGTATGAAAATCCTGTATATTGACTCAAATAATGTAAGGGATTTAATATATAATCAAAAAATATATATAATATTTATGATCATGATTTCATCATTTTTTTAATAACATTTCATTGTCACTCATTATTTAGGTATTAATTCCTTTTTGTTCTTATGCATGTTTTGTCGGATAAGTTCTTATTCAACTTTTTAGGTTATTGTTATATTATTTACATCTTGGTATTAGTGTAACATAAATCACATTTAATCATTAAATTCATTTATATAATCACTATTTAATGAATATTATGTAAAACAAATCACATCACACCGTAGACACGGTAAGCCGTACGTACGTACGAGCGACGATATTGTTCCCATAATTGTTGAATGATATTAATTTGGATGGTGAATTGTATCTCAGAATCAATATAATTCTATAATAATCATATACATATGTATATATATATATATTTGTGTGTGTGTTTATTAATTACTTCATTATACTCATCGATGAAAGGTTCTGGTGAAAAATGGATTACACCACGACGTTGAGACGGTAAGCCGTACGGACACACGTGTGATGATTTTATTTTTCATAGGATGGGATGAATGTGGAATATGGTTGTTTCATAATCATAATAACTTCTCAATTTATAATTAATATTACATTTATTACTTTATAATTAAACAAATCAATATGAGGATGAAAAAGAAGAATGAAATTTGAAAGAATAGGTAAATAATATTACCTCTTCTTCGACGTGCTTCCTCTAAATCACCTCTTAGAAAACTATATTTGGTCTTTAAAGAATAAGAGAACATTTATAATGCTTATTGGAAAGTTTATAAGGGAAATGGTCTGGTTATGGTCGAGCATGAAGGCTCAAAATGATGTGAAGAGTTGAGGGGGGAATTTCCCTTTTATAATTGATGTGAGGGGAAATTTTGGAATCCTCAAAAATATTAATTTATAATAAAATAAAACCCCACATAAAAACCAAAAAATGTGCTAATTTAGAATATGAGATGATATAGGGTTTTAATATAATCGACAAATAAATTTTACACAATTTTTTAGGTCAATTTAAGCATTATAATTTTTGTTAACTCTTAGATATTCTATTCAATATTTAACTAGTGTAACAAATATTTCAATATTAAAAGGCTGAAATATTTACATATTTGATGTCAATTAGACCATAAATGGATAATTTAGAAAATATAATACCATATAATAATTATTTAATATTTTTAGAATTGTTTTATGATTTTAAATAATTTAATAAATCTTTGTTTTGAAAATGTATCAACTATGTCAATTTTTACACTATTTATTTCATGGATTTTTAAAATATTAAAATAAGAAATAAAACTTGATAAAAATATTTAATTCTATCCCTATGTGGTCAAGTTAATAAATAAAATTAATATGACCTAATAATTATCCCAAATTAAATTTATTAATATATTTTTACTAACATTAATTTTATCTCTTCATTAATAAAATTATAGCTACCTAAATTTTGTGTATTGAATTTAATATACTTATTTTTGGAATAAAAATAAGAAAATATGATGAATATGAATCCTTTAGATATCATATTAATAATTTTAGTCTAATTTATCTTCTGAAAAACCTAACATTAAAAATCTTATACTCTTTTAAAACATGAATATGGCATATTTATCATCACTTTAAATAAAATAATATAAGTGTCACAATATCTTATATAAGGCTCCAAATGGTCCATATGTAGACCCTTGGATTCTTATGGTCGATATATACACTAAAAATATGGTTTTTTAATGATTTTGTGCCTTTTTATGGTTATTAATATTTAAAAAAATTGTTTTGTTGATTTCTCATCTATTAATTATTTTCTTCATTGTCCAAGTATAAGTCTATAAGGTAATTCTTTATTTCCTAAAAATTAAAAATAAGTTTTCATGATAAAGAAAAACATTGTAGATTTAAAATGTGTATTTATAATTTAATTCTTCTTCTGTATAAAATTATATTAAAAATAATTTCATTATTAAAGTTTGAGTGAGATATATTTCACTTTTCAGTAAATAAAATAAATTAAATGTCCTAATCGCATCATTATGGGTTCTAATGGATACCATTTCAACCCAAGTATGTTTTACGGAAAATTAAAATCATGAAATTATATTAATAAAAATTTTAGGATATTTTTATAATATTATTTTTACCCTTAATTACCTAATTTTCCTTTTCATCATGTTAATAAAATTTACCAAATTTACTATTCATATTGACCAAAAAGAAAATTATTACATGCACAAAATATAGATCTACTGATTCCAAAAAATGAATAAATTTTTAAAAATTCAAAAAAACTAAGTTTCATTAATTAAATTATAGCTAATCCCCTTGTTGAAATGAGAAAACAGATTTTTAAAGTTAAAATATTGCCAAATATTTTAAATGTTTTTACATTTGAATTTAATGTAAAAATAATTCAAATGACCTAAATTATATTAAATGGAAAAATATATATTATATTTATACTTTGAAACCAATAAATAATATAATTTAAACATATAAATTATTTCAATGATAAAAGTTATTTTCAATTAACATTAGGAATATTTTTACTATTCATCAAAACATGAATGTTTTTAGAAAAATATCAGAAATTTATCCAATGTAAATTTTTATATCCCGATTCAAAATAATATCTTTGTGTTTACATATTAAAATTATTAATTTGTCAAAATATATGTTTAAAAGGGGTTCTCCATTCAAAGGTGTAAAATTTAACTTTTAAAAAATTGGTTTTTATACATTAAATATGGTTTTATTCATACCCTACGGATAAAATATCCATTGGATAATTATCAAGAATATTTTATTATGTATATAAGACATATATATCAAATTAATATCATTACCAAAGGTAATTCACTCAAAAATACAAATATCTAATAGATTTATATTTTTCATAAATAATTGATAGCCAATGAATTCACAATGCATTTTCATAAGTTAGTTATAATTATTCTCGCTAGCCCAATGGCTAGGATATAATGGTAAGTTTACAATAAGTGCATCTCATGGTTGGTTTAAACTCACGATTTCGTGCAAATCAACCTACTTAAGAATAAAAAATATTTAAATAAAAAATTTCATAAAAACAATTGAGTGTTACAATTTGGATTTTCTCTTTTTTCAGTATAGATAATGTTTTTTGCTAGTGTACACCAATCATTTTCTAAAATTTTTCATTTTTTAATAGATGTTGTGAAGAATGAATAGATGAAAACTATGAATTACATGTAGGTTTTGTGACTAAATATCAGATCACATGTATTTATGATGTAGTTATCAACCAATAAAGAGATAATTGATAGATATATGATGGCAAAATTTATTATGGAACGAATGGTTGGAAATTCTGACCCATATCATCTACAAAGTGGCAGATTTATTAGTGTCCCAAGGAATTAGAGGAAGTGGAAGGATCACCACAGAAGTGGTGGATGTGGTTTTCTGTAATAGACAACTTTGGATCCTCTGTTTATATATATTACTGTACCTATATCATATTATCATTATGGAATGTTTGGATATACTATGCGTTCTTTTCATTCACATGTAAAGATGTGTTAAAGTTGTGTATGTTACAATCATCGGAAGTATTTCTATTATCTATGTATACTCATTGATATGGTTATGGATCTTTATCTCTAAAGGCTACTGTAGTGTAGTCAGATGATTGAAATACTGTAAGGATCCAGATATTGGCCCCATGAGTGATGCACTTTTACAATTTAGATGAGTTTTTAGTGAATGTAGATATAGGTCTAGTGATAGAGGGAGGTATCATATTTATTTTTTCTTTAGTATTAGTTTCTATTTTAGATATTGGTGTTTCCCACACTTTTATATCTAGAAATTTTGTTTCCATTATTATCCTTTTAATGGATCTCTTGTACTTCTTTATGGATTTAGTGACACATCTAGGGAAAAGAAAATTTTAGGGGTTTTAGTTCCCTTCTTGTACTCTATTGATAGCTAAAACAGATCTAGTCTGGGATATTCTTATTCTTGATATATATTTATTTAGCATCATCATCATGATGGATTGGATTTTTTCTCATTGATCTATGGTTGGCTGTTATCATCGTCAAGTCATGTTTCTTGAGTTTTATGGGAACTTATGGTTGTTTCAAGGAGAGTGGGATCCTATTTCAATTCATGTAGGACCATCCCCCATATAACTCTAGAGTTTGTTTTATGTTTTTGTAGTTAATCCTGATGATATTTCTTCTATTATTGATATTCCCATTGTTGTTTTGGGGTTTTTCTGAGGTTTTCCCATATTATTTCTCAATGTATCCTCCATTGAGAGAGGTTGTGTTTACAATAGACTTGGGTCCATAGACTCATTAATATCAATACCTTCTTATAATATATAACCATCTGATCTTAAAGAGATAAAGATTTAGTTATGTGATCTAGTTTTGAATGGTTCTTTTTTACCCAGTGTTTCACCATGGGTAGCCATTGTTCCATATTCCAAGAAGATCTATGGTTTAAATTGATTGTGTGTGTACTATCAGGATTTAAAATGAGTAAAATTTATGAATAAATATCATTTCCTACATTTTGGTGACTTTTTTTATTAGTTAAAGGCTCAAAGTGATTTTTTTAATATTGAACATCACCTGGGTTGTCCTCAACTCAACGTTTTGGAGTGTGATGTTTCAAAGACAACTTTTAAGATTAGGTATGGCCATTAATAATATTTTTAATTCCATTTGTTTTGCCTAAATCTATTATAGTTTTTATGGATTAAATTAATAAAATATTCCATTAGTATCTTAAAACTTTTGTGGTATTATTCGTGGTTGATATATTGGTATTATAAATATCTGGGTGTTAGAATGAATACCATCTGAGATTGGTTTTGGAAATATTGAGAAGTCATTTTTTTATATAAATCTTGTGAACTGAATATTATGGATTGATGAATTGGAATTCTTATGGTAGATTGTTTTTTACCATGGATTTTTAGTTTATCTTGAGTAGGTGAATTATTTTTTATTGGAAGATCCATGGAATGAATTTGAGATTTAGAGCATCGTTTCACTTACTGGATATTATATATTGTTCATTAAGGATTTATCAAATTTTGTGTCACCATTGAAAATTTATTACCAATAAATGGGTTACATTCATATGGGATGAATAATATTAGTATTCTTTCAATGAGCTAAAGGAAATTTGGACATCATATCCTATTCTGATCTTACCTAATCCTAGTGTGGGATATGTTTTTTATATGATTCTTATAGTTCTAGTTTGGGTTGTGGGCTCATGCAGGATGATCATGTGGTTGATTAAATCTCTCAGAATCTTTGATGGAATGATAATAGTTATCACACTCATGATTTTGTACTTTTCATAGTTATGCAAGCTCTTAAGTGTTGGTGGACTTATCTTTTAGGGGAAAGGTTCATAGTCTTTTATGACTATATGATTTGAAGCTATATATTTTATTATAAATAAATAAATATTAGACATATATGATGGTAGAAATACCTATAGTTTTTTAACATTGATATTGAATATGCCTTGGGGAAGGGTACTGCCATTGTAGATTATTTTAGCAGGAAATTTCCATTACAATCTATATTGGAATTAATGTAATATTGGAAAATGATGTGTATTTCTGCTCTATTACATGAATATGGTCAAGAAGATGTTTTAGGTATGGTTCTAAGAAGTCTTATGTTAACATCATTTCTCCATGCGTCTATTCTAAAATTTCAACATCATGATGTTCAGTAGAGAGGAATTCAAGAAACCCTATATAGTGGGTAGAGTATTTCTTGTTGTTCTCTCTCTTCAGATAGTATTATCAGTTTTGGGGATCAATTTTCCTTCCCTGCAATAGGGAGGAGTTAAATTTTGTTTTACTGTAATAATTTTCCATGGACCGTCCATTCGGTTACTAAGATGTTATATTGTGAAATGAGATGGAAATTATGTTGGATGGGTTTAAAGTTTGTGAGTACAGATTTTGTGTCCCACAATTAAACCTTCCAATAGATTAAGGATGAGCATCTAAAACCTTCTAGTTTTCTGAAAAATCATCTAGTGTGAGTTCAAAAATAAAATGAGATATATTTGAATTTTTTTGGATTACCAGGGAAACCATGAGGGGTTAATACTATCTAGTTTGTGATTAGTCGGTTAATAAAGTAAGATCAATTTATTTAATTCAAATACACTACAAAATTTGAAGATCTAGGTACGATGTATGTGAAGAAAATTTTTATGTTTGATGGGGTTATTTATTCCATATTTTCATATAGGGATCATAGGTTTACTTTAGGGTTATCGAGAATCCTCTAATAAGTTATGGGGACACAGTTCAAATTGAGTACAACTAATCATCCATTTATAGATGTCTGAATAGATCTTGTTATTCAGAATCTATATGTTATTCTTCATTCATGTCTCTTGGATTTTTTTGGGTGGTGGTATATCTATATGGGAATGATTTTGTTTTCTTATGATAATAGTTATCAACCATCAATCATAATGTATCCTTTGGAGGCTTTGTATCGTCACTTGTGAAAGTAAATTCTTTGTTGGGAAAAACTGGGGGATGCCTCCTTTGTTGGACTAAGTCATTAGTAGGATACATCAGGGAGGATTTATGATATACATCAATGTTTGAGGATAAATAGATTTTAAATATATCTTATGTGGATCAATGGTGTTTTCCTTTGGATTTTTCTATATGTGAATGGGTTTTTGTGAAATTATCTCCTCTATTGGGTAATCATTGGCTGGGAAAATAGGGAAATTTGGCTCTCAAATATGTTTGACCATTTTAGGTCCCTGAACATCTCTAGTAGGTTTCTTATTGATTGGAATTTTTGGTTCAGTTGATAGAAATTCAGGATGTTTTCCACATATCATTGTTCATGAAATATAATTCTGACCCCTCACGTGTTTTAAGTGTGTAAGAGATTGAGTTAGAGCTAGATGTTTCTACTGTTGAGAAGAAAATTGAGAACATTGACTCTTATGTTAAATTCTATCATGGTAATTATATTCTATTGGTTATAGTGTGATGGTAGAAAATATAGGATTCCCATGAGACATGGGATTAGAATACATTTAAGATGGAATAGTGGACTCACCTCTTTAATAGACCTCAATCTTTCACATGGATTCCTAGGGTTAGAAAGGCTTATGGTGAGGTGTTTGTAACAACTTGTAACCTACCTTTAGGTGATTCTCTTCTAATGGATTGTTTTACTCTTTAATTAGGTGTGTTTCGGGACTCATGATGATGATGAATTTTTTTTGTTAAAAATGACCTAATGGTCTAGGATGTTGGTTTTTTAAAATTAATGGAGTTTAGGTAAAATGAGTTAATTCCTCTATAGGGTTCTCCCGGATTTTTGAGAACACTTGAGTTGGTTTGGGGTTTTTGTATTTGAATTTGGGTTTTCATCTAAATGCTGAGAGATTACACAACATGTAAAGGGGTTACAAAATTTGTACTTGGTCACTAGACACAATTCTTTAATTGTGTACATAGCATGAATGTAGTGCATGCCATGTATTGGTTACATGATGTGTAATTCTAAAATATCATGTTTTAATAAAAAGGTGATGTGTTTTTTATAAAATGTGATCCTAGTGGATTAGACAGGGTGTAAATGGATTGTGCATCGTGTAACTATTGTGTGGTTGGATTTTAGGGTTCTACATTGAGGGATTTTTCTATCATTCTTCCACAAATATACTTTCTCATAACCTAGATCCATTATATAGTAATTTTGGAAGCCTCCGTTTGGTCTAGATTGATTTATTCAGTGATTGATCACCATTGTGGTTGGATTGTGTCTCTCTGGTGAGTAATATGTTCTTCTTCTTTATTTTATTGATCAAGATAGAAATTTTGAATTATGTTGTCCAATAGTTTTACCCATGGTGATGTTTCATCTTTTTTCAATCTAGATCCATTTTGTGATCTTTATTTAGTGGTCTTTATCATTTCTTTTGTGGTTTTTTAGGCTAGAATTCTTGAGGTATGTGTCATTTCCACTTATCCACCGAATCGTTTGTGTAATTTAGTCAATTTTTATATTTGAGGATCGGTTTTAGGGCCTCCATTGTGGTTTATTATTATTCTTTATTGGTTGATTCCATTATGGGAGTGTGTGATCTGTGTTTTCTGGTAGGTGGTTCCGTGTCTAGACTTTGTTGGTGAACTACATTTATCCTATGTTTTTGACAAATTTTATTATTAAATGAAATTAAATGATAAGAATGATTTGTTTTGTGTGTGGGGAATAGTGTTTTAAATATATTTTTCCTCTAGTTTTAATAATTTGATAAGTATTTTCCAAGAATTTTGAAATAGTTTTTGTGAAATGGTTTTAAAAGCATGATTCGATGGAAGTGGTTTAGTGAACCAGTCTAGAAAATAGAGAACCTAGTAATCCTTGGTTACTTAGGTGGAAGGAATAGAAATATGTATTTTCCACAATCTGGGGGTTTGATCATGGGGATTTCCTTTTCTCTCTATTCTTGTTGTTTAAGGTACTTGTTAGACCTTTTGGGGGTTCACTTTTTGTGGAGTTCCTTTGCTCTATTGTCTCGATGTATATCTCATGTGTCTTGATGTGTAAAACGATTGTCTATGTTAGGTATGATTTACTTATCTATCATGAACTTGTGTGATCCCTAACCTGATTTTACTTGTTCTTTTTCTTTTGGATTTTATTATTTTGTTTCATTTCCATATATTCGATATGATATGTGATGCATGATTTTATTTTATCACAATATATCTATTGTGATATATGGTTATGAAATGTTGTAAAATAAATTTTCTTATTTATTTTGAAATGTAAAAAATAAATAAATTTAAATATTCTTTCCATTATTTTGATGTAAAATATTTTAAACTATTTTCATGCCTAGTTTTCGTTAAAGTTTAGAATTCTTGGATTATTGGTTAGAGAATTTCTATGGAACACCTAGGTGAGAAACAATTGATACAGTTAGCTGACACCATATATACCCCTTTATCGGTGCATAGACATAGTTTTTTATTTTGATGCAGGTAATAAAAAGGTGATAGAGTGAGGTGGGGAGTTTCTATGTGCACTGAGTTGGCTAGATGGTGGGAGTCTGCTCATGCTATCATATGGAGTAGTTTTTATTATTATTTTGGTAGTCCTTTCTTGTTGGAAATATAATTTTAGACTGTTTCTACTCTTAATTTTTTAGTTTTCATTTTTTTCTTGTGTTATGGAATATATATATCATTTGGACAATTTTTTTCTATTGTATTTATATTCCAGGTTGCCTCTTTATGTTGGGATTATTCATTCCCTCTTGTTTTTTATGCTCGTGTTCTAGTCTCTAGCACATGGGGATCAGAAATGCCCTTTGGGTATGTGCTAGATTGAGTCGAGTAATAATTCCAGATGGTATTTAGGTTACTTCTTTATAGTTGGGTATAAAATGTGGGGTTTTCTTAGGATTCCTTATCTTGGGACGTTTGGTAGACTAAATATTCTATTGTTGTGACATGAGAGGTATACTGTGGTGAGCATCTAACCAAATCTATCATGAGGACTCTCAAGTTACCATGGGATGTTGGGATGTGTGTATCCTATTTTGATTTTGATGGTAATATCAGTTTCTATTATTGGTTTTATGGTTTTAACTGAGATTATTATGTTGTATGATTGTTTCTTATCTTTTGCTGTGCAACAATATTCCTCCAAGACATGTTCTGTGAGTTCTTTAGGAGGGTGTAGCTGATGTTCCTCAATGGAATTTTATGACCGATTAGAACATTATAGATGCTACCATGTGGGATGTTCGTGCTATTTACTTAAAGGTGATATAATTTTATAATCCTAGTTTTTAGGTACAGCCCTGAGCTGTATGAGAAAGAGATCAATCTTGGGAGATATTTCATGAGAAACTGGCATCCTTTAACGGTAAAAATCAACCTCCAGAGATGGAGGACTAGATTGAAAAGATCGATTATATATTTTAATTCCTAGATACACATCATAATATCAACGTAAATTGTGTAGTATTTTGACTTGTGGGTACCAGTAAGCATCGGTGGGATTCTATGGTATTGATGGATAGGGTCATGGTATTGTTTTAGAAGTGTTTCAAGAATATATTCTTCAGTAAATTTCTTCTAGAGTTGATGCTGATAGAATTGTCTTTGGATTTTCTCTTTTTTTAGTAGGGTGAGAATTCCGTTTTACTATACACCAATTGGTTTGTTGATCTGGTTTTTTTTCACTAAAGGTTGTGAAGAATGACTAGCTAAAAGCTCATAAGTACTGGTAGGATTAATGATTGAATATTTGATAGAAAATATTTATGAAGATTATTTTGACCTATGTGAATATATTGGAAATTTATATGATAGAATAAATGAATATAGAAGGCAAGGTTTAATATTATTTCCCTTCTCTTCTACCTAGTGGATGATTTAGTGGAATTCCATGGAAGAAATGTAAGTGAAAATATCATCACATGAGTGGTGGAGTTGTTTCTTTGTAGAAGGTCTCTTTAACACCTTTTATTATATTAATTAGTGTTCTTATTACATTTCATTTGTCTTGAAAGGTCTAAAACGCTTGGATTTTATATACTTCTCTTGAAAATATGTGAAATTGTTTTGTATGTTGTGGTAATCTTTAGTGTTTCGGTCAAGAAATGTCTACTCCTCAAAATAGTAAGGGATCATTGTCTCCAAATAATACTATGGGGAAATCAGATTCTTTAAATACTATAGTGATCTTTTCATAGGCCTTAGGAGTGATGAAACTTCATGCATTAGATGAATTTCCTTTGGAGGTAGATTTAGGTCCAAATAATAGTAAGAAGTATCAAATTTATTGAATCATTAGTATTGATTACATTATTTGATACCGGTGCTTCCTAATCATTTATATGTTTCCATTTTTGGATATGATAACCTTTCGAATGGATATCATGTCCTTTATTATGGAGTAAGTGAAACATAATGGGAAGAAGAAAGAGTAAGGGTTTCTATGACTTTCTTGTGTGCTATTGATAGGAGGCGCAGATCTAGTATGATTTTTTTGTATTCTTGATCTAGATTTTTATGACATCATCATAAGGATATATGTTATTGTTTCTAATCTAGATGAGTTTGATTTTTATAATTTGGGTTTCACATTTCATCAGGCTAATGGGAGATCACAGTTGTTTCTAGGAGATCGGGTCTAAGGTCTGGTCATACAGGACCTTCCCACCTTGATCTCAAGAGTTTTTTGTCTACTATTATAGTTGATCCCAATTAAATTTCATATATATTTTATCTTCCCCCATTTTTTCATGGTTCTATTAATGTTTTCCAAGATTAATTCTTTGGAATTCGTCCATATATGTAAGTAAAGTTTTTAATTTTCTTGTTTCTATAGGTGTATCTGACATCTTTACCATCATATTGCATAGAACTAGTAGAGCTAAAAGATCTCAAGATTCAGTTAGATGATCTAGTGGAAAAGGGGTTTCTTCATCTTATTGTTTTGACTTGCGTAGCCCTGATTCTATTTTCCTAGAATACATGTGGTTCCCATCAGTTATTAGTGGACTATCGAAAGTGGAACCAACTAAAAGTTAACAACAAGTACCATATTCCCCATGTGGATGATTTATTTGACTAGTTGGAGGGATTAGAGTAGTTTTTCAATATTGATCTTAAGTTGGGTTGTGTCATATTATTTTTTAGGAGTGTGATATAACAAATACATCAATTGGAGGTAGGTATGGCCATTATAAATATCATGTGACACAATTTGGTCTGGTTAATGCTCTTAAAATTTTTATGGCTTTGATAAATCAGATATTTCATCAGTATCTCAACAATTTTTTGTAAGTGTGCATAGTTTATATTTTGGTTTATTCAATATCTAAGCATGATCATGATCACCATATAACATTGGTTTTATAAATATTGTGAATTCATAGTTTGTATTGTAACGCCCCGACCCCAGTTACCCAGAGTCGGTGCATTATTGCGTAGCATTGGCATGATCACAAAAGATCAGGTCTCGAAAGACCGATTAGTTTAGTAGCCTTGGAAACACTAGAAACATTCATAAATGTTACATTACATCACAAAGTGAAAAACTACAATAACATAGTCTCCATTTTCCACACTCATATCCCCTTCAGACTATCCCTGCAGGTCATTCCTATAATACTTCATCACATCCTGGAAAAATTAAACCATTGAAAGGGGTGAGCTCAGATGATCAGTAAGGATAACAATATAGCAGAAGATTTTATCAATAAACATAAACATTTAAGGCAATGTATAACTAAAACAAAATCCTTTTAAACATGAACTTCAACATAATATGGAAAAAGTAAAATGAGATAATTCCATTTACTTCTTCACATGGATATTCTACTGGTCGAATAATCACATGCAATATCAGTAACCACTTTCATAATGATGGAATGCATAATGCCAGACTATCATAACCACGTAGCCAAGGCCTCATGCAAAGACCACAAATAAGATTTTGTAAAGGCCTCGTGGCAAGACACTGGTTTGTCTCATGAGACCTGTCGATGCATTGAGGAGCTATAGCGGGCTCCACCTGTTACTTATTAAGTCCAATGAATTCTTCATATGAATAGGTTTAAACATATCATAAACCATAACATAATGATATCACATAAGATATGCATAAAGGAAACATAACATTTCCACATTTCAATCACAAGATATAAATAAAACACATTGATATAATAAAAAGACTTTCAAAACCATTTTCAATACCAAAATAAAAGAAAATTAAAACTTGATATTTATTTTTCATTTTAAAAAAATTATGGCTTGTAGAGGAAGCCGAAACCCAAATAATGGACATGGCGGTGGAGAAGTCGTTGTCGCCGCATACGTACGACAAGAAAAAACATTCATTTTTTCGTTTAGTAAAACACTTCGTATAAAAAGATTACTTTTGAATAAATGTAAAAGTCAATGGGGTTTATACACCGTATAAAATAAATTTGTGGATAAAACAAAATATGCCTAAATGAAAGGAGATTGAGACGAAGTCCTTAAAAATATCATTTTTAAAATAAAACAGATCTATTATGTGTATTCACTATATGTACACATAAAGAAAGTACAAATACAATATAGGACATAATAATATCATGACATAATTTTAAAGTATGATATTAACCCAGAGATTGGAAATTGGGTTAAGAAATTCCCTTACCTTGCATTCTGTCTTGACTCGACCATTCTTTAACCTCATGAATAATAAACTAGGGTTAATTTATAATTTCTTAAGAACCTTTTTCAGGTTTTTATTCCTTTTATATCAATTATTACCATGTTATGAACATTATGTATTTATTTATGTTAATAACGGTCGTTTTGTAGATCTTTGGTACTTGAGTCAAAAATAAACTTCTTATAATTACAAGTTGTTCATGTGGTGAAATATCCATTATATCCAAAATTATATTAATGATATAGATATCATATATCTCATATATATCCAGTATATACATGCATTTATAATATTCCATAACGTTTAGAGGTAAGAAATGAAATGCACCGTTCATGGAGACGGTAAGCCGTACGTACGCATGAACGCTACTTTCATTTATATTTCGTATTTAATGAAATAATAATGATATAAAGGTATATTATAATTCCAGTATAATATCATATATAATATCATTTACTCCATCCTTTATACATCCCACATATGGCATTAACGATTCAAATCACTTTGAGGGGGCGGTAGTCCACACTTCCTAAAATGAAAATATCGCGTTTACCCATAATGGAAACAAGAAACTTATGCCATAAATGAAAAATAAATAACCTTAAGTAAAACATAAACATATTATATATCATATATAAATAGATTGTCATATTAATGGCCACCTTTGAAGGTGTTATATGAGTGTTGAACAATCATCGTTTCGTGAGGCAGAAATTCGTCATCCACAGAAACAGTATGTTCTTTAACCATTAGATGTAGGTGTGTGTAAGTGTAGCTCGAATACTTCTCATAACAACATCCTAGTATATTTAGGATACTGGTGTTGTTACAAAAAAATGAATAAAAAGAGTTTAGGGGGTTGGATAAACAAAATAAAACAAAATAACATAAGAGAAGACATTACCTTAAAATCGGGTAACTCTTTTGATTTGAGCCAAAGGCTTCCTTGGGAAGAATTATGCCCAAAGTGAGGCTTCTAGGAGTAAGGTAGGGATATTGGGAGAGTATTTGGGCAGAGTTTGGCCGAGTCAAAAGGCTTTGAAAGTGTGAGTAAGGTGGTAGTGGTGGGGGCCTTTTATAAGTGGAGAGGAGGGGCACTCTTGGAAAGTAAGGAAATGTTACATTATTATGAGATACTTTTAGGATTTTAGAGGTCCCACAATTATATATTTCTAGGATAAGGTGATAAGGTTTCGAAATCTCCTCATCCAATAGGTTTTTGACAAGTGTAAGCCTTAGATTTTACATTATCCTTTCATTTTATTTAATTCGTTAATTAGTGAGGTAATTGCGGCATCATCATGGTGTCTTAAATAACTTAATTTATTTAATGTCAAAAAATTATAAAAAAACTATCATGATGTATGAAATCATTTTATCTTTCTAATGAATATTTATAGTAAAAAATATGATTTTTATAACCCCATTTAAATTTTTTTTAGTAAAACAACTTATGTTTGTGACATTTTTATTTTAACTTTAAATAAAAGTTATTTATGTCATTTTTCTACCAAAGTGGCTCCATGGGGTCCCCAAGTTGACCCATGTATTGTCTTGGTCGGCCATGACTCATAAAATAGGATTAGGACAAGTGTAAAGGTCATTTAATATTTTTATAATATCATTTTTACCTTAAATTTCACTAATTACCTTTAATCGCGATTAATTAAACTTAAAAGTTACTATTCACCAAAAAATTATTTTAATTCAATTGAACCAAATTTTACTTCCTAATGACAACCATGTATGTTGTATTTTTGAAAATCAAATCACAGAAGTGGTAATATGAAAAAATCAGTGATTTAACTACCACTTAGTGGTTTCACTATTCATCAAAAATTGAAGTTTTTCAGAACAATGCCAAAATTTCACCCTAAGCTATAATTGATATTCCAAATTCAAAAATGATTTCTATTTACAAAATAACAAAAATATAAGTTTCATTAATTAATTTTATAATTAATTCCCACTTTCACAACAAATAGCGTGTTTTTAAGAAACAATATATATCAAAAGATTGACAATTGTTTATGTCCAATTTCAATGTTAAATTAATTCTAATGACCACCATTGGATAAAATAGTAAAAATATATTCTAATTATACTTTAAAACCACTCAATAGTATAAGTTATCACTATAAATTATTTTTATTAAAAAAGTTGTTTTTAAGTATTTTTCACTATTCATAGAAAATTGGAAGTTCTCAGAAAAATACCAAAAATTCAACATAGGCTAATTTCGATATTACTAATCCAAAAATGAAGTCCATTTGGAAATGTAAAATATATATAATTTCAAAAAGTGGTTATTACTATTCATAACTGCTACTTTTATTGGTCGTGGTGTGTTAGAACTCGAGGTTTCGTACAACACACGCTACTCTATTATTCAAAGAGGAGCGTACCATGGAAGCTTGGGGTGTTACATTCTCCCCTCCTTCAATAAATTGTTTCCTCGCAATTTGAAATTTTTCATTGAAAATAAAAGGTTGAAAATAGAAAATACCTTTGGTGAAAACCCACATCCGAAATAAGGTTAATAAAAATATAACTTTAAAAGAAAGAAAGAGAAGTACAAGGGTCACCCGAGATAGCCCATACTAGGATTCTATGAAAATATGGATATGGAAGAAAAAAAACCATCACGGTTTGATGGAGAGTTGTAGAGAACTGGATTAGGAGAAAGTTAACAATAAGAAAATCACAAACTTGTGATTGGTTAAACGGTCATTGAATCCCCAGTTGGAAAAGTTAACCGGAAACGTTTTTGTTTTAAGTTACCTTTTATAAAGTTGAGGAATTTATTTAGGAGATTTACTAAGAACGTATAGGAATATACATACTTGTCATGTAGACTTTCATTCTTGAAAATTTGTTTACCACAAACCCATCTTTCACTCTAAAAGGTAATAGAACTCAAAAATATTCTATTTATCCTAATTGTATAAGGTTCCAAATATTAACACATACCATTTAGATTAGTAAAACTGTTTTGTAATAACCAGGGACTTCTTGTAGGCTAGTGGTAGGTAATAAAGGCCTGTCACACTATGGTTGTGGGTTCGATTCCTGCAGCTTTTTCCGACGTGACGGGTTATGCCCCACCCTGCAGGTTGTCCTTTTCCTAAAAATATAGTTTTATAATAATCCAAAAATAATCTTCAGAAATGTTTTAACCTTAAACAATACTATTCAAAGTTTAACTTAATCCATCCCAACATTTATTGTTATCCAAAATACATCTGTCCAAACTTTCTCTAAAAGGTCTCTTAATTCCAAAATCAATTTATCAGATTCCACAAACAAAGTAATGTTTATATTATTGTCACATACTAAAAATATGATTAACTTCATCATATTAAAACCTTACTGAAACAACAAGTACTGCAGTACAATCCTTATATATATATATCACATTATTCTAATAACCAGAATATAATCCATGAGTCCAAAAGCACCAATACATTAATTATTCCACTTCCACTGTAGTCACAGCATAAGATTGGCCTTGATCCCTTGGCCTTTTATGAGGTAAGTTTCCTTGATGCTTAGGAAATTCATTTGCATAATGACCCATTTCTCTACAATTGTAGCATTCAACATTGATTGCCTCTTTCTTTCCCTTGCAATCACGAGCCTCGTGAACTTTTTCTCCACATTTACAACATACTCCCATTCCTTTTAGGCAAGCACCGGGGTGATTCTTACCACAATTTTCACATAATGGAAAATCCTTCATTCCCTTTTTCCCTTTATCCATCTCTTGTTCCACCGTTCTCTTCTTCTCTTGCTTTACTTTGTTGTCATAAGACATAGAGAATTCCTTTTCTATCTTGATATCACACGAGAAAATATATCCGTATGATGAAAAGGATTGTGATACGAAAGCTTGACGGAGAAATGGTTTTAACCCATCAAAGAAATGATCAATCTTACTCCTTGGGTTATGTATATAATCTGCAGCATACCTCACTAACCTTGTAAAGTTAGCCTCATACTTTGCGACATTCTCATCCTCCTTCTGCCTCAGACTCAGAAAGTTCCTTTCCATATCTGCTCGATGGTCATGAGGAATGTATTTTTCTAAGAAATGTTCTTTGAACTCTCTCCATTCCATACTTGATACTTCTTCATCTTCCTTTGTATTTTTAATCAGCAACCACCATTGATCAGCATCTCCAGTGAGGTGGTAGATTGCCATTAATACCTTCTCCCTTTCGCTACTCCCCAAGGCATGGAATATTTTTTTAAGGGGTTTATCCATTGCTCAGCTACTAATGTATTTGTACCCCCATTAAATGTTGGTGGAAGTTGCCTCATGAAGCGGTCTAACATTGATCCTCCACGTTGCGGATCAGGGTGCTTCATACGAGTAAGGTTATTATTCATAACCTGAGTGAGTTGTCCCAGTATGGTAATAAGTTGATCAGCACCAGTTGTATCTCCAGATCCACAATAATTATCTTGAGTAGGGGGGCAATCCCTACACGGAGTGCGTGCATTGATACGATTTCCATTCCTTCCACTAGGCGCCATTTCTAAACAATGTCATAAACTATTTTAGTTTATGAATCAAAATACTTAATTCCATACTTGTAAAATACTTAACATAAATTAAACTATTTATGGATATAATCCATAAAAATGTTTTCTTTGAGGAAGTATATACTCAAAACCCTTCGTAGTGGTTTGTAAAGAAAATGAGAATTATCCTAAGCATATCCCTCGGGAGTGTCGTAACCAAGAGTGCAGAAAGGCCCATTTTCGTGCACCAGTTCCCATTCGAGTCTAGCTCAAAGAGGTGTTTTCGGGTTTTATCCCTAGGTACATCTATTCCAGAGCCGCCTCTACCTGCTCGTATCCAGACAGGGTTGTATTGCTCGGAATACTCACAAAATCTCTATAATACCAAAATTCTAGGAAGTTCTTCTATACTAATCCTCAAAGTCTATCTTTGGGATATGTGCTCTAATAAGAGTTTATCTAAATCCAGCTTTCAAGGTTAGTACTAAACTGCCTCTGATACCAACTGTAACGCCCCGACCCCAGTTACCCAGAGGCGGTGCCTTATTACGTAGCATTGGCATGATCACAAAAGATCAAATCTTGAGAGACCGATTAGTTTAGTAGACTTGGAAACACTAGATACATTCTTAAATGTTACATTACATCACAAAGTGAAAAACTACAATAACATAGTCTCCATTTTCCACACTCATATCCCCTTCAGACTATCCATGCAGGTCATTCCAATAATAATTCATCACATCCTGGAAAAATTAAAACATTGAAAGGGGAGAGCTCAGATGCTCAGTAAGGATAAAAATATAGCGAACGCTTTCTTCAATAAACATAAACATTTAAGGCAATGTATAACTAAAAAAAGCCTTTTAAACTTGAACTTCAGCATAATATGGCAAAAGTAAAATGAGATAATCCCATTTACTTCTTCACATGGATATTCTACTGGTCGAATAATCACATGCAATATCAATAACCACTTTCATAATGATGGAATGCATAATGCCAGACTATCATAACCACGTAGCCAAGGCCTCATGCCAAGACCACAAATAAGATTTTGTCAAGGCCTCGTTCCAAGACACTAGTTTGTCTCATGAGTCCTGCCGATGCATCGAGGAGCTATAGCGGGATCCACCTGTCACTTATTAAGTCCAATGCATTCCTCATATGAATAGGTTTAAACATATCATAAACCATAACATAATCATATCACATAAGATATGCATAAAGGAAACTTAACATTTCCACATTTCAATCACAAGATAAATAAAACACATTGATATAATAAAGACTTTCAAAACCATTTTCAATACCAAAATAAAAGAAAATTAAAACTTGATATTTATTTTTCATTTTAAAAGAAATTATGGCTTATAGAGGAAGCTGAAACCCAAATAATGGCCATGGCGGCGGAGAAGTCATTGTCGCCGCATACGTACGACAAGAAAAACATTCCTTTTTTCATTTAGTAAAACACTTCTTATAAAAAGATTCATTTTGAATAAACGTAAAAGTCAAAGGGGTTTATACAGCATATAAAAGAAATTTGTGGATAAAACAAAATATGCCTCAATGAAAGGAGATTGAGACGAATTCCATACAAAGATCATTTTTAAAATAAAACAGATCTATTATGTGTATTCACAATATGTACACATAATGAAAGTAAAAATACAATATAGGACATAATTATATCATGACATAATTTGAATGTAGGAGATTAACCCAGAGATTGGAAATTGGGTTAAGAAATTCTTTTACCTTGCGTTTTGTCTTAACTCGACCGTTCTTTAACCTCTTGAATAATAAACTAGAGTTAATTTATAATTTCATAAGAACCTTTTTCAAGTTTTTTATTTCTTTTAAATCAATTATTACCATGTTATTAACATTATGTATTTATTTAAGTTAATAACGGTCGTTTTGTAGATCTTTGGTACTTGAGTCAAAAATAAATTTCTTATAATTACAATTTGTTCATGTGGTGAAATATCCATTATATCCAGAATTATATTCATGATATAGATATCGTATATATCACATATATCCAGTATATACATGCATTTATAATATTCCATAACGTTTAGAGGTAAGAAATGAAATGCACCGTTCATGGAGACGGTAAGCCGTACGTACGCATGAATGCTACTTTCATTTCTATTTCGTATTTAATGAAATAATAATGATATAAAGGTATATTATAATTCCAGTATAATATCATATATAATATCATTTACTCCATCCTTTATACATCCCACATATGGCATTAATGATTCAAATCTCTTTGAGGGGGCGGTAGTCTACACTTCCTAAAATGAAAATATCACGTTTACCCATAATGGAAATAAGAAAGGTATGCCATAAATGAAAAATACATAACCTTAAGTAAAAAATAAACATATTATATATCATATATAAATAGAGTGACATCTTAATTGCCACCTTTGAAGGTGTTATATGAGTGTTGAACAATCATCGTTTCGTGAGGCAGAAATTCGCCATCCACCGAAATAGTATGTTCTTTAACCATTACATGTAGGTGTGTATAAGTGTAGCTCGAATACTTCTCATAACAACATCCTAGTATATTGAGGATACTGGTTTCATTACAAAATAAATTAATAAAAAGAGTTTAGGGGGTTGGATAAACAAAATAAAACAAAATAACATAAGAGAAGACATTACCTTAAAATCGGGTAACTCTTTTGATTTGAGACAAATGCTTCCTTGGAATAATTCTGCCCAAAGTGAGGCTTCTAGGAGTATGGGATGGCAGTTCGGAGAGTATTTGGGCAGAGGTTGGCTGAGCCAAAAGGCTTTGAAAGTGTGAGTAAGATGGTAGTGGTGGGGGCCTTTTATAAGTGGAGAGGAATGTCACTCTTGGAAAGTAAGGAAATGTTACATTATTATGAGATACTTTTAGGATTTTAGAGGTCCCACAATTATATATTTCGAGGATAAGGTGATAAGGGTTCTAAATATCCTCATCCAATAGGTTTTTGACAAGTGTAAGCCTTAGATTGTACATTATCCTTTCATTTTATTTAAATCGTTAATTAATGAGGTAATCGCGACATCATAATGGTGTCATAAATAATTTAATTTATTTAATTTCTAAAAATTATAAAAAAACTGTCATGATGTAGGAAATCTTTTTATCTTTCTAATGAATATTTATAGTAAAAAATATGACTTGTATAACCCAATTTAAAAATTGTTTTAGTAAAACAACTTATGTTTGTGACATTTTTATTTTAACTATAAATAAAAGTTATTTATGTCATTTTCCTACCAAAGTGGCTCCATGGGGTCCCGATGTTGACCCATGTATTGTCTTGGTCTGCTATGACTCATCCAATAGGTTTAGGAAAATTGTAAAGGTCATTTCATATTTTTATAATATCATTTTTACCTTAAATTTCACTAATTACCTTTAATCGCGATTAATTAAACATAAAAGTTACTATTCACCAAAAAATTATTTTAATTACATTGAACCACATTTTACTTACTAATGAAAACCATGTATGTCGGATTTTTGAAAAATAAATCACAGAAGTGGTAATAGGAAAAAATCAGTTATTTAACTACCACTTAATGGTTTCTCTATTCATCAAAAATTGAAGTTTTTCAGAACAATGCCAAAATTTCACCCTAAGCTATAATTGATATTCCAAATTCAAAAATGATGTCTATTTTAAAAAATTTCAAACATATAAGTTGCATTAATTAATTTTATAATTAATTTTCGATGTCACAACAAATAGCGTGTTTTTAAGAAACAATAAATATCAAAATATTGACAATTGTTTATGTCCAATTTCAATGTTAAATTAATTCTAATGACCACCATTGGATAAAATAGTAAAAATATATTCTAATTATACTTTAAAACCACTCAATAGTATAAGTTATAACTATAAATTATTTTTATTAAAAAATTTGTTTTTAAGTATTTTTCACTATTCATAGAAAATTGGAAGTTCTCAGAAAAATACCAAAAATTCAACATAGGCTAATTTCAATATTACGAATCCAAAAATGAAGTCCATTTTGAAATGTAAAATATATATAATTTCCAAAAGTGGTTATTAATATTCACAACTGCTACTTTTATTGGTCGCGGTGTGTTAGAACTCGACGTGGCGTACAACACACGCTGCTCTATTATTCAAAGAGGAGCGTACCATGGAAGCTTGGGGTGTTACATGTATGGAATTATTTTGAAATGAAATTTCTATATTCAGGAAGTGAACTTATTAGGGAACATAATTTCTAAGCATGTATTATCCGATGATCCTTATAATTTAATGGTTGTTGTATTCATAATAAATCCATAGTAGGTATTTTAGATTCATTGATTTAGTGGTCTTAGAGGATACTATATATGGTTCATCCAGGATTTTTTTATTTTAGTGTCACCTTTGAATATTCTTACCAATAATGGGGTGCGATTCATATGGGATGAAAAGAGTCAGTCTTCTTTTGATGAGTAGAAAGGACTTCTGAAATTAGTATCTATTCTGATCTTACCTAGTCTTGGTAAGGTATATATGGGTTTATATGATTCTTGTTGCATTGTTTTGGGTTATGTTCTCAGGAAGGATGATAATGTGGTAGATTATGGCTCTTTTTACCATTTTTATGCATGATAATAATTAACCAACATATGATTTAGAGATTTTTGAAGTTATGTGTGCCATTAATTTTAATTGGAGTTATCTTTTTAGGGAAATGTTCAAATTAATTTCTAAGCATAAGAGTTTGAGACATATATTTTATTATAAATAAATTAATCTTAGAAAATATAATGGGTGGAATACCTATAGTGGATTGAATTCAATATCGCATATACCCTGGGGTCGGTGAATGCCTTTGGAGATTCTATTAGTAGGAAAGTGCATAGTAAGCTATTTTGGAATGAATGAAAGAGTGGAACCCTATGGGTTTTTTTTCTCTATTTCATTTGGATACTAGGGTGGATGTTTTAGTTATGGTCCTGAATGGTGTTTAGTTATCTTCAACTCTCCATGACTTCATTCTACAGAGTTAGCACTTTGATGTCCAGTTTAAAGGAATTAGAGAAACCCTATATGGTGGGGAGACCGTTTCTGGTTGGTATCTCTCCTCAGATGGTATTCTTAGTTCTATGGATTGATTTTTAATCCCATCATCACTAAAAAGCTCAGTTTTTTTGGTTGACATAGTCTTCATGGTTCATTCATTTGGGCACTAGGAAGGTGTATTGTGACATGATACACCAGGATGGAATAGTTACATTGCTAATTATTTTTCTCGCTATTAAACCTACCAACTGATTAAGGTAGAGTATATGAGTCCTTCTGGTTTTCTCCAACCTCTTCCAAAGACATTTTGTAAAAGGGATGTCGAATCCAAGGACTTTTGCTGGATTACCATGGATATCCCGAGGGGGAATTCAATTTTGATGGTGGCTGATAGGTTGATGACACTACAGAAAATTGGCGTTTTGGGGCGGTATTTAAAACCGCTGCTATATATATTTTGGGCCACTATATTGCGGAGGTTTTTTGGCGGCGGTTTCAAAACCGCCGCAAAATGTGTTAATTTTTTCGAGGATTATCAGAGGTTTTTTAAGAAAAAAAATGTGAAATTATGGTTGTTTGGGTTAAACCGCCACAAAATGAAAGGAAAAAAATAAAAAAACATTAGAAAACCTGAAATCACTAAAACGACCATAAATTTTGATTTGAGCATCCATTGGAGCACCATGAACAGTAAAATAAATTCTCATGAAGAGATCTAGAGGCACATAAAATCAAAACCCAGAGACAGTCTAAGGTAAAAAAGATATGAGAGTTATAAGAAAGTTGAAAAAAGTTCTCCAACTTCAAACGGACATTACTTTCTCTCCTGATGTCCGTTTGGGATCTACCATATATCAAATTGAAACCATTGAAGAGAAATAAACACCAATTAAACACACAAAATCATTTGTCGTGTTTTTTGACCCCAAAACTCCTCTGAAGGCCTTCAAAATCATGTTTCTGTCACTGGTGTCCCATCGAACATTTCTTCAAACAAACTTAACTTTCGATCCATATATCAATTTGGACTCCTCCGCCTTCCAGATTGTAGTTAATTTCATGAGCTTCAATTTAACTAGTTGCGGCACCCACATGGACTCATGGATCATATGTTATGGCCTTTTAGTTCGTATTGGTTTTGATATGTTTTCTGATGCCTGTTTTCTAACACCTGTTCCCCGATAGCTTTTTTTAAAAACAGTCGTAACTTCTGATCTGCCAGTCCATTCAGTCACTTTCACATATCAGGTCGAAGATCATTTCAGGATCTTTGATTTGACTGATCACAGATCTGGAACAGACTCTCAGATCATAAGTTATCTTCATTAATGTGAGTCCAATGTTTTTGTCACTTTCTGACCGTTTTGATGAATTTTAATGGTTGTTTGATTTATTACTGTTTATTTGGGTTTCCATTGCTTGTTATATTTATCAATGGTTTTTGGGGGTCATTATGATGATTATGATGAATTTTAAGGGTTTTTCTAGAGTTGTCATGAGTTTTCATGTGTTGTCATGCTTTCTAATGCTTTTCCATGCTTCTCCATCCGTTTTAATGCAGTTTCATGATTTTTCATCCCTTATCACGCCTTTTCATACATTTTCACGTGTGTAATTTATTATTTTTTATTTATTATTTATGATATACTTTAATTTATTTATTATCTATTATTTTTTACTGCTTATTTATTATTTATTATTTTTTATTTTTTATTTAGTATTTAATATTTAATATTTTTTATTTATTATTATTATTATTATTTATTGCTATTTATTTTTTTATTTTTTTATATTTATTTATTATGTGTTATTTACTATTATTATTATTTATTATTTATCATTTATCATTTATCATTTATCATTTATTATTTATTTATTTATTATTTATTATTTATTATTTATATTTATTTATTATAATTTATTTGTTATGTTTTATTTTTTATTTTTTATTTTTTATTTTTTATTTTTTTTATTTTTTATTTTTTATTTTTTATTAATTAATAATTAATAATTAATAATTATTATTTTATATTTATTATTATTTATTGTTTATTATTTATTATTATTTATTATTTATTATTTATTATTATTTATTATTATTTATTATTTATTATTTATTGTTTATTGTTTATTGTTTATTATTTATTATTTATTATTTATTATGTATTATTATTATTTTTATTTTTTTATTTATAATTATTTATTATGTGTTATTTATTATTATTGTTATTTATTATTTATTATTTATTCTTTATTATTTACTATTTTTTGTTTTTTATTTGTTATTTATTATTTATTGTTTATATTTATTTATTATAATTTATTTTTTATGTGTTATTTTTTATTTTTTATTTAGAATTTATTATTTATTTATTATTAAATAAATATAATTTATTATTTATTATTTATTTATATTTATTTATTATAATTTATTTCTTATTGTTTAATTATTATTGATTTTATATCTATTAGTTATGTATTATTTGTTTTTCAATTATTATATATTATTATGTTAAATTATGTTTATTAACCACATGACGAGCCTGCTGAAGCGGTAAAGTCTTTGGAAAATATGCAAGAGGTTAGGGGTTCAAATCTAACAAAACACTGAATTTCTTTATATTGCATGGGCATGGGCATTGGCGTGGGCATGAGCATGAGCATGGGCATGGTCATGGGAATGGGCATGAGGTTAGGGGTTCATATCTCACCAAATGAAAAATTTCTTTATATTGCATGGGCATGGGCATTAGCATTGGTTTAAACTGCCGTGAAACGAAAAAAACTGCTGCTAAATACGCATTTTTCGATAGTGTGAAGCCATCTCATTTTATTCCGATCAAAGACACCACAACAGTTTATGATCATGATAAGATGTATGTGCAGGAAATTATGATGTTTCATGGGGTTCATGCAATTATTTCATATAGGGATCCTAGGTTTACATCAACTTTTTAGATATGTATATTGGAGGTAATGGGGAATCGGGTCATATTGAGTACATCTTTTCAACCATCGGCAGATAGCCAAATAGAGTGTTCTATTCAGATTATGGAAGATATGATTCATTCATCTGTCATGAATTTTGGGGGTTCATTTGATAGCCATCGAGGAATTATTGATTTTTATTTTAATAATAGATATTAGTATTCACTCATAATGGATTATTATGAGGCACTGAATAGTTTCTCATGCAGATCACCTCCTTATTGGGATGGGGTGGTCTAGGCCTTTTTTTCCGGATCGAGTCTTATTTAGGAAACATCTGTGAGGTTTCAAGATATACATCTGCATATGGCTATAATGAAGTGTTAGAAAAGACCTTATGTGGATCGGAGAAATCATCCTTTGGAGTTATCTATAGCTGACCACGTTTTATTGAAATTTTCTCCTCATTTGGGTAACCATTGTCCCAAAATAAAAAGTATTATTAGATTAGGAAACATTATCAATTTTTGAGTTCACTGAGCGATATGGGAAGTTTTATCATCTGTTGGAATTGTTGGTTCATATGGAAGACATTCATTATTAGGCTTTCAACCTATTGCAACTTAGGAAATATTATCCTGACCACTCTCATGAATTGAGTTTGGAGGATATTGAGTTAGAGTTACATTTTTATGTTGTTGAGAAGCATGTTCAGATCGTTGAATCCCAAGTGAAGTTCTTTAAAGGGAAGTATAATCCATAATATTGATTGTTATGGTAGCATATATCGGATTCTCATGATACTTGGGAGCATGATTCATTAATGAGGGAGAAATATCCTCAACTCATTACCAAACCATATTCATCAACATGACTACTCAGGGATGAAAATTCATATTTTGGGAAGTCTGTAACATCTTGTTACCTAATTTTATGATATTATCATATCTTTGATTATTTTCTTCTCTTATTGGGTGTGTCTATGGACTCATGAGAATGGAGAATTTTTTGAGAAAAATGACTTAATTTAAGGGATGTATTCTTATTTGAATTAGTGGAGTAATGGTGTAAATGTGTTAATGCCTTTATAGGGTTCTCCCAGAGTTTTGAAAATGATTAAGTTGGTTTGGTTTTTTTAGGAATCTAGGTTTTCTATTGTGTTATGGGAGATTACATGTTGTGTGAAGGGGGTTACATGACATGTACTTGGTTTCCAAACACAAGTCACCAACTGTGTCCACAAAATGAAAGAGTGCATGTCATATAATTGTTACACAATGTGTATTTTTAAAATATCAATTTTTTATAAAACAAAAGGTGACCAATTTTTTAGTGCATGTGATCCCAGAGGATTACATGATTTTTAAATGGATTACACATCATGAAACAATAAGGTGTTAAACATTTAGGGTTTTTAATCTACTTATTTTTAATTTATTCTTCTGGATCCCTCATTTCTCATGACCGAGAGAACTTCTCCTGTGATTTTGGGTGCCTCTATTTGATATAAATTTATTTTTTCAGTTATTTATCACCATTATGGTTGGATTACCTCTCTTCAGGTGAGTAATTGTTTCCACTTCTTTGTTTCCATGATCATTGAAGTGTTTTTTCATTGCGTTTTCATTTATGTTGAACCATGATGATGTTTATTCTTAATTATATCTAGATTCATTGTGTGATCTTGTTCTAGAGGAAATTTTCTTTTTGTTTGTGGTGATGTTGGTCTTTTATTTCACTTTTGTTTTATTGAATTGATTTTGATATCTGGGTATTGGTTCTATGGCCTCTCTTATGGTTATGTGTTCTTATTTTTCATTGGATTCTATTTCAGGTGTGTGTGCCCTGAGTTTTGAGGTAGGTGCTTGTGTCTCTAACATGTGTTGTTCAACTACATCACTCATGTTTCTGATTAACTATTTTTTTAAATCAAATTTAATGATATAATTATTATTTTATGAGGGAGGGATTGGTTATTTGTAAAATATAGCCTTCCCATAGTTTTGGTAAATGGAAAAGAATTTTCCAAGCATTGTGTAATGGTTTTTGTGAAATGGTTTTAAAATCATGTTTTGATGGGATGGTTTAATGCAATGGTTTTGAAAATAGAGCACATGGTCATAATTGGGTACTCATGTGGATGGTATAATAATTTTTGGCATCTACTATCTGGTGGTTTTCTCATGTGTATTTCCATTTATCACAATGCCTGTTTTTCTAGTGACAAGTTTTACTTATTGGGGGTTCACTCTCTATTGTTCTCATATTCTCTCTAGACTCAATGAATATGTCTAGTTTCTGGATGTGTATGTGATTGCCTTTGACAGTTATGAGGTTCCTTTCTATCCTTACCTAGTGGGATTCCTATCTTGATGTTTCTTATTCATATGATTTTGGATAGTAATATTTTATTATACTATAATTAATTTGATATGATATGTGATGCATGAATTGTTTGGACATGATATATCTATTTCGATATATAGTTATGGAATTATTTGATATTAATTTACCTACTTTATATGGAAATGTGGTAAAAGGAAAAATTATTCTTTCTCTCCATCCTTTTGATATAAAATCTGTTAAATTGTTTCCATGCCTCATTTTTTTTAATTTTATCATGCATGAATTATTTTTTAGAGACATGATATGGTACACCAAGTGAGACCTGATTGATCTTTGTTAGCCCAAACCCTATGTACCCCTTTATTGGTGTGTTGACTTATTTATATCTTTCGATTCATGGAATGGAAAGGCAGTGAAATGAGGTGGTGAGGTGTTCTACCAGCTGACTTGGGTAGTTAGTGGTGAGTTGGTGAGAGTCTACCCACACTATCACATGATTTAGTTGTTTTTCCTATTTTTATAGTCCCTTTTTATTGGAATTATACATGGAGATTGTTTTTACTTATGAGGTTTTTTATATTCTATTTTTTTAGTTATGGAATATATGTATCTTTTCTGATATTTTATATATTTTATATATGTTTCTTTTTGTCACTTTAGGATGGAAAAAATAATTCCCTATGGTTTTTGGTCGATGCATGGGTTCTAGTTGCCAGCCCATGGGGATCAGGAACACCCTTCAGGTATGTGGTGGATCTATTCGAGTACCAGTTTGAGAGGGTATTTGGGTTGGTTCATTGTAATTAGGCATTAACCCATGGTATTATTCTATTTTACCCATTTACCCATACCGAGCTGACAAATATTTACTATCATTACTATTAGTAACTAACAAAAATATAACAGACCTATTAAAAAAATTAACATTTTCATTTAAAAATATGGAATCCATTTTTTTGGGTTCAATTTATATAAATGTAATAAATCAATTTTTATATAAATATGTAAAATTCAAAGGAAACTATTTTTTAGAAAAATACACTTTTAACCCTAAAAGTGAACTTATACAATAATCAAATATATTGTTTATTGACAAGAAATTATTTTCATTATGTTAAAAAAATAGATATTATATTAATTTTAAATGAAATGAAAATTATAATGATACATTTAAATTAGTTAATTTAAAGAAAAGAAATGGTATTTTAAAAAAATTGATATTTTTAACTATTCACTGAAAAATAAAGCACTTTATAAAAAAACAAAATAAAAACATCCTAAGATTTTATTGATCTTATGATTTTAAAAATGATATTATTTTTTTGAAATACTATTTATATATATGGAAGTAATTACTTATAATATTCATACACAAAAATAAATAAAAACTATTTTTGATGAAAGCTTATTTATTAAGCATAGAATGACATTAATAAAAATTGAATACATATTTATTATGAATTAATAAAAACATTTTAATTGTTTAAAACCATTTTTCATATTTTTAATAATGTCTTTATTACTAAAACATTCAAATTTATAAACTATGTTTTAATGAGATCATTTAAATAATAATATTTTTATAGTATATCGTATTTCACTTAAATATTGCTGTTGTGTGTTAAGAAATCTATTAAGAATAGTATTATTTCAAAAATAATTTTTATGATTTTATTTTTTAGATTCATATGTTTACTTATTTCATGGTCACAAGTAGTTTTTCAAGGTCTCATTTAACTTATTCTTAGGATGAAATATGAATATGATAATCATAATCCATTCATATATAATTTTATATAAATGACATAATTATGTCATTATATTAGATAACACATAAACCATTTGTAATGATTTATGTATTATTTTTTGTTATTAAAAAATTTAATTTCTAAACTAAACTAGCATCTTCCCTTTTGATGATCAAAAATCATGTTTAAAAAATAAATTCACTAAAAAATATTCAAATAAGGATGAAATCATAAAACAACACTTACTTTTTCTTAAACAAAGACTTTTACTCTCTCCTTTAGGATTATCAAAAATATATAGATGAGTTAGGGAGTGTTGGTCAGTGTGGACACTCAAGAGGGGGGTGAATTGAGTTCCAATTAAAATTTCTGTTAAATACTTTATGATTAAAATCCCCCAAATTAAATAAAAATTAAACTATAGTGAATTTATAAAGAATGTAAGTTTTCAATTAGTTTCTCAAGATATTGATTATTTCTCAGTTAACTCAATATGAGGATCAATTAACTTTTGAAACTAACTTACTGGCTATCAAAAGTTAAAAACACTTGCTAGTTTAACTATCAGAGTTACATTAAAAAATTATATTTAAACTAATTAGCAGTAGAATGTAAAATATACATTACACTTAAATAAGATGCACATCAGTTTTAACCAAGATTTTCAGTCTCAAGTCGAGACTTAGTCCTCTAAAACAGTTAATATAAAACTTTTATCCACACCCTAGATCGGGGTTAACAACAGTACAAAGACTGTCTAGGTACTAAGACCTCTACCACAGTTCTACGTGGGAAAACAAAAACAAAAACACACAGGCTATCCATGTCACACTTGACCTTTACCAAAATTCACAGTGGGAACTAAAAGGATTCAGAAGGATTGAGTGAGGATTCTAAATATCCTCTAGTTATGCTCAGATGTTAGTGTGTGTCAATGATGAGTAGAATCACACAGAGTACCCAAAAAGTAAATAAACAAATCACAACAGAGCTAAAAATATATGATATGGGTTTAGAAGGCTATGTGTGATGGAAATGCAGCTGTGGACTCCTTTTGGATTTAGAAGATGCTATTTGAGTCCTTCTCTGAATTTTTCTGAGAAACAGAGTGTCGTACTTCTATTCCTTGACTTCCTTGTATTGAAGTTTTGCTCGAGGTTGTAGTAGGATTTTCAGCACAGCAATTTCCCTCAACTTCTAGCAAAAGTTATTCTCTTCTTTAAGATCTGTTGCATATGTTCTTTTTGTATCAGATGTGTATCTTCGTATATCACCACATCTAATAGCTTTTTCACTTATTTTCCACACCATTTTATGAGCGGATTTTTTATTTCCATTTATAGCTCAAGTGATCTGACAAAAAGCACGATTTCTTCTCCAGGTATGAGGTACGGTTCCCTAATATTCAACAGACATTATTTAATTAATATAAGTTTCATTAAAATCACCAAATATAACAGTTTCTAAATAAACAAATATAAGTAGGTTTTAGAGATATAGTGACTGGTTTCCATCAGTAGCTCCTTGTATCAGTGAGCTTGTATTGGTGGACTTGAGTTAGTAGGTCTTTATCAGTAGCTGTTACTCTTTATAACGGTAGACTACATGAATCGGTAGATACTTTTTTCAGTAGCTCCTTCTATCGGTAGCTCCTATATCAGTGACCCATATTGGTGACATTCTTGTATCGGTAGTCTTTGTTATTGTAGTCATCTATCTGTATGAGCAGACTTGTATCGGGAGGCGTCTGTCTGTATCGATGGCTGTGTATTTGTATCGGTAGACTTCATATCGGTAGCTGTTTGTTTGATTGTAACAGTAGCTTGCATTGGTAACTATGTACCAGTGACCTTGTGTCATAGGAATCTTGGTCTATCAGTGACCTTTACTTATCGGTAGACTATGTACAGGTAGGTCTGTATCAGTGACTCAACACTAAATACAAATCTGTTCTATGAAAATCATATTGAGATTGAGTTTGTAACATTTCTAAACTAGTATAAAAATAGATAACCATTTATTAACAAATTCCAATGATCATTTTGATGTTTTATCAACTAAATAATATGATTCCATAGATTGAACAAATAATTATTATTAAAATAAACATTATTTGGGATTATCAAAGCATATTGAGACGTAATTGAGATTATCAAAACAGGTGAGGTCAACAATCTCCCCCTTTTTGATAATCACAAATTATGATATAATAATTCCAAAATAATAAGTAATGTATCAGAGGTAAAACTATAAAACAAATGTACCAGAGGTAAAATATATTAGCATTCATATCAATAGAATATTAGGCTTCATATCTTAGTTCTCCACCTTTTTTATTAGCAAAAAAATTAAGCAACAGAAATAAAGGAAAAGAAAATGACATCAGGTATATTTCTTGAGGCAAAAATACATAGAGATACAGAATTGAGGCAAAAATAATATGAGTGATTCCTATAAAATTTTCCTACACACTATTCAATTCACCTCCTTAGCATGTGATTTTGATTTTCCCTTGTAATCACAACTAGATTCTAGCTGGGTAGAAGCATGTTGATGCTTGGGAACACTAGTGATAATAAAAGGTGGTTGAGCAGCTGATACAGTGCCTGGCCTATATTGGGTAGCTCTCTGAGTGATCATAGCAGTGAGACAGCTGATTTCTTGAGCTGGTGTCATGTAAGGAATGGAGGCAGACTAAGCAGAGGCAGACAGAGATGGAGGTACAATGATAGGTGTACTTTCCACATGCAAAAATGGCAGCAATAGATTCCTAAAGTCCATTATGATCCCTCCTCCTCTTTCCAAATCAGTTATGAAGTCATCCTTGTTCTCCATAAATTTATCCAGAGTAGGATTCAACTCCCTCAGTTTGCTTACTTTTTCTCTGAAAGCCTGAGTGACTGGGGGTAGCTTCATGTTTTCTAAAAAAATCTTGAAATGGTTGTTGAGCTGATGCTTGGTATAAATTTTTTGAAAGTAGAGATCAATCTTATATTTGATTTATTTTTGAGAAGAAGTAGCATCTCACATATACTCCTAATAAAATTTTCTGATATCTCTTTAGGTAGACAGTTCTTGAGAATTAGTTGAGCTACTGGTACTAGCCTGACCAAGCTACTCTTTCATCACAGATCAAAACTGATCAAAATCTACTGAAGATCTGGATGAAGCAAGAGGTTTAACTGTGAATGCTATAGACTCTTTGAAAGATTGGGTCAAGTTGCTTATCATCTTCTGGACAACCAAATCATGGGTGCTAACATGATATTTGATAAACTTCTTGAAATCATCAAAGATATCCACAAATTTCCTTACAACACCTTTAATGTAATTGATATCAGCATTCATTTGAGCTTGAGAACTACTCAAGGTAGTTAAAGAAGCAACATACTGCTTCAAGGCAACAAAAGCTCCTCTCCAGCTCTCAATCTGAGTATGACATACTCTTATCTCATTCATCATCTATGTCATAGGGCCGGACACCATACACCCAAGAGAGTGTTCTAAAGATTTTTCCATATTGATCATCTCTTCAACAAATCAATTCTTTAAATCTTCAATAGATGCATTCAAAGACTCTTTCATCTCAGCCTTTAAGGACTCATGGTCATCCCTGGTTACCAGATTTTCATGAACAACTACAGGTGCTCTTTCTGACATAATACTAGCCACAGAGTCATCCATAACAGATTGAATGGATGATATTAACAAGGTTTCAATTCTTCTTATCTCTTCCACAAACGAGGTCTTAAGATAAGACTTCAACTGGTCTGGATCAGCTTTTCTTACCACATCGTCAGGTAAAAACTCATAAAGGATATTATAGTTAACCTGGGGTCTATTGATGGGTGTCTCATCTTCAGAATCAGGATAGTCCAACCCACACACTATAAAACCTAGGTCTTCTACCCAGTCTTCAATCTCATTGGATACTGAAACATTTCTATGTCTGGTTAGATTCTCCCCCTCAATTTGTGCATTCTTCATATATATGTATAGCAATAGCACCGTCAGTTTCTCGGTCTTCCTCTGAAGAATCTTCCACAACCATCTCCAATTCAACAATAAGAGGCTCCTCAGGAATAGGTGCAAGTCTATCTACTTCATCAATTTCCTTAGTAGGCATTGAGGAGTGCCCAATCAGTGGACTGAGACTCAAGAAAGTAGAAACAGATGCTTCATTTTCAGATTCTCTTTCTTCTTCATTCTCTAGGGTAGTATCCTCATGATCTGAACTATCTTGGTCCTCCTCATCAACAGGTGCTTCTTCATTACTTACACCCATAAATATTTCTTTACTAGGTAGTTTCAAGTAAGGATTTTCCTTTTCATGTGATACCACTTCACCAGCTGAACTAGGGGGGAAATTAGGATCCCCTCCATCTGCTACAGAGGTATCCTCCTCATCAGTACCATCACAATATTGTGGTTCCTCTCTATCAGTTCCTATACCTGGATCTCTTCTATATTTTGTCCTATTTGGATGGTCATTAGGGTTAAACTTATCATATACTCTCTCATCATCAATTACCCATTGCCTTTTCCATGGGTTCCACCCAATCGTCATATATTTACAAACTATGCTTGTGATGAAAAAATCATTCCTTACCACCACTTTCTTGGCCTGAGACTCAGCTACTCCCTTCACTTTGATCAAAAACGAAATTAACATGGCAAAGAATAAATAATTGGACTTGGATTTGGGCCTAGTAATATCTTTAATTTGAATCATTAACAGTCTAAACGGATTCATATTATCACCATGCCTTAATAGATGCAACAAATATATATCTTGATACTTCATATTTGCAAATTCCCCAATTCTTGGACTTAGCACTTGTTGGATGAACATGAAAACCAATCTATTTTCTCCATCTGTATCTGCAGCCACTACTTTCCTTTGTTTGCCACTACCGGTGAGCTTTTAGAAGGAAATATCATAATAAAAAATTTCATTGGTAGGAGGAATTGTCTTCGAACAATCCCCAAAAACACCTTCTTGTGGGACTTTCAAACATTCAACCCATTCAACAGGGGAAAAGGATATTTCCTTTCAATTCACAACTAAAACCATTCTATTATCCTCTTCAGATTTCTCAAAGAACACAAACGCATAGAACGCCTTTACCAGCTTGGGATAATAGGGGCCTTTGTTGTTTGAGAATCATTCGAGACATCCCTGCTCCTCCAATATCCTCAGAATCAACGACTTACGGGACATAATCCAGTCTACAAAAAGTTTCTTTTTCTATTAAAATTTCTCGATTCTGAAAATGCAGGTTAACTACATTCCTTCCTAACCTTATTCTACTGCCACTACCACTCCCTTCAGGTCCTGTTTTTTTGCTTCTTCACACTCGGATCATCACTGTCATCCCTTAATATCAGGTGATTTGTTCTTTCCATCTCTAATTGAAGAACATGGGTTTTCTCGAAAAGCGGGGATTCTAGGAGTTGGGTTGGAGAGAGAGGATTTCATGGTGGATTGAAATGTGATCTAGGATTAGTTTTTATCATTTAGTAATTGATTTGTAATAAAAAAAATATACTGAAAACAATTAAGAGTTTCGGATAATGAAAACAATAAATTAGACAATGCATTACATATCGGTGATAACTACCGGTGATCATCCTAATGGTGAGATTTACCTATCGGTGAGGTCTCTCTAACGGTGAGGTGTCTCTAGCGGTGAGGTGTGTCTAGCAGTGAGGACTCTAGCAGTGAGGACTCTAGCAGTGAAAACTCTATCGGTGAGGTCTTATGCGTTGAGGACTCTAGTGGTGAGGTCATTAGTAGTGAGGACTCTAGTGGTGAGGTCTGTAGTGGTGAGGACTCTAGTGGTGAGGACTCTGGCGGTGAGGACTCTAGTGGCGAGGACTCTATTGGTGAGGTGTGCCTAATGATGAGGATTTGTCTACCAGTGAGTATTTGGCTAACGGTGAGGGTTTTATAACGGTGAGGTTTCTAACGGTGAGGTTTCTAATGGCGAGGTTTCTAATGGTGAGGTTTCTAACTGTGAGGTTTCTAACGGTGAGTTTTCTAACCTACAAATTTTATCATTCCTAACTCTTGTCTAATGTACCATAACCTATCTGGACATAAATTTTTAGTGAATATGTCATCTAATTGATGTTCAGTACCTATAAATTCAAGAGTAATATCACCCTTTTGGAAAAGATCTCTCAAAAAGTGGTGCCTTACATCAATGTGTTTGGTCATAGAGTGTGAAATAGGATTCTTAGGGATATTGATCACACTAGTGTTATCACAATTTATAGATACATGGCTAAATTGATATCTTTAGTCCAATAATGTATGTTTTATCCGCATAATTTGTGTATAGCAACTACCAGAAGCAATATACTCTGCTTCAGCAGTAGACAATGCAACAGAGTTCTACTTTTTACTACACCAAGATATCAGTGACTTACCTATAATATGACATGTTCCAGAAGTGCTCTTTCTATCTAACTTTCTGCCAGCAAAGTCAGCGTCTGATTAACTTCTTAAATCAAATGATTTTCCTTTTGGATAAAATAATCCTAAGTTAGTAGTATGTTTACAATATTTGAAAATTCTACTAACAGCAAGAAAGTGTGACTCTTTTGGATTATCTAGAAATCTGGCACACATACACACACTAAACATAATATCTGATCGACTAGAAGTAAGGTAGAGTAGGCTCCCAATCATACCTATGTAGTCGGTTTGATCAACTGGTTTTTTAGTTTCATCACCATCCAACATACAAATAGTACTCATAGGTGTATCACTTTCCTTAATACTATCCAAACCAAAACGTTTTAAAATATCTATTTTATATTTATTTTGATTTAAAATAATACCATTTTCATTTTGAAAAACTTGAAATCCAAGAAAATATTTGTGTTCTCCCATTAAACTCATATCAAATTCATTTTTCATACTCTTTGAGAATTCAATACACAAGATATTTTTAGAATATCCTAAAATAATATCATAAACATAGATTTGTACTATCAAAACATCTTTGGAAATTCTTTTAATAAATAGTGTTGGATCAACAATTCCTTTAGAAAAACCTTTTGAAATAACAAAACTACTAAGTCTACCATACCATTCTCGTGGGGCTTGTTTTAAACCATATAAAGTTTTAGAAAGGTTAAAAACTCGATTTGGAAAATGAGGATTAGTAAATCTAGGTGGTTGTTCAACAAAAACATCTTCAATTATAAAACCATTTAGAATAGAACTTTTATCATCCATTTGATATAACTTGAAATTCAGATGAGCATCATAGGCAAGTAGAATCCTAATAGCTTCTAATCTAGCTACTGGTGCAAACGTTTCCTCATAGTCTATTCCTTCCTCTTGACTATACCCTTGTGCGACAAGCCTTTATTTTTTTCTAATGATATTTCCTGATTCATCAACATTATTTCTGAAGACCCATTTAGTGCCTATGTTCAAAGTGTCCTTAGGTCTGTCAACTAATTCCCAGACTTTGTTTCTTTCAAATGGATTGAATTCTTCTTACATAGCCATTTCCCAAAATTCATCATTGATCACATCATTGATATTTTTAGGTTCTAACTATAAAAGAAAGCATTGCTGTTTAACCTGATTTCTTTGAGAAACTCTAGTTTGGGTTCCTCTATCTGAATCTCCTATAACAGAATTTAAAGGATGATTCTTTAGAATCTTAGTTGGTATGGTCAAGGTAGGACTATAGAATTTAGGTTCTTCTGTTGGTTTGGTTCCAACAGAATCGGGTTCTGGGAAATTTCCATAATTTATTGGTTTTACAGCAGGTTGACTATTTTTACCATTTAGGTCCAGAATAGGTAGATCTTCTTCATGATTTTCCATAGAAGACTTAGGTTCACGTGGATCAGTTTCATCTAATTTGAAATGTACTGATTCTTCCATACATTTGGTTCTTTTTTTAATGACATTATAATACTTACCGGTTGTAGAGTAACGTAGAAAGATTCCCTCGTCAATTTTAGAAGAAAATCTGTCATGATTATGCTTAGTATTAATAATAAATACTTTTCAACCAAAAACTCTAATGGAACTCACTTTAGGTTTCCTATTATTCCACAGTTCATAAGGGGTCTTTTTAAGAACATGTATAATGAAGACTCTATTTATAATATAACAAGATGTATTTACAGCTTCTGCCCAGCAGTAAATAGGTAGGTCATACTCATTAAGAATAGTTCTTGCAATTTCTTGAAGGGTTCTATTCCTTCTTTCTACTACACCATTCTGTTGAGGTGTCCTATGGGAAGAGAAATTATTATTGTAGCCATTATGTGAGCAGTAGGTTTCAAAATCATATTTTTCAAATTCATGGCCATGATCACTTGTCACGACCCATCCTCAGGGCACATTTCGTCACTACCCCAAGACCTCCTTCCATAGGCCAGGGGCTGGCGATTAGTACCAAAGGCGTAAATCTTGATAAAAAGGGAATTCATTTCCTTTATAAAATAAAACAAACACAACATAGTACACAACAGAAGTAATAACTATGTAATAATGAATACAAAAGTATGTGCTAAAAGGAATGGGGCCGGAAATACAAGTCCAACCGTAAGTACAGTACAACTAAAAAATCTATTACAACTTTAGTAAAGTAAAACAGCAACCACTGAGTCATCCTCCGGGAATCCCACATGAAGGGTGGGTACATATGACCTCCTCAGCACCTCAAGTTTTTCCTTCCTCTTCGTGTACGTCTTGCCAAGTGGTCCAAATCCGGGTAACGTCCAGCTCTACAAGTCTCTACCTTGATCAGTGTTGTCCGTCATCTACATCCAACACAACATAGTGCGGGCATATCCCATGTAGGGGTGAGTATATGATACTCAGTAGGGACCCTGGGACACCTGAAGGTCTCCCGGAATCCACGAAGGATAAACCACAGAAGAGATATACAAACAGAAGTATCAACCAACCCTACATAGGTATATGACCATACATATACCTAAGTTATCAACCACAATTTGGCTCTAACTCTTGAGAACAATCCAGTTTACACAGGAATGTAAGTCAATCACATCAATGGTAAAGATTGTAAGTCAAGACTCAGCTCACACAGATATACATCTTTCGTATAATGATAGAGATGATCAGTTGTAGTCACTAATTAATCTAAGTTGTAAGACCCACATATAATAATAGCCCAGATAAGCTATCAAACCCACTCAGAATACAAGACCAGCTACTCTGTCGGACCCAATCATGATACAAGTATAGAGGTCACCACTGTTGAACCCATGAAGGATCCCAGTACAGAAGTAATCATCGTCGAACCCACAAAGGATCCCAGTACAGAAGTCATCGCCGTTGAACCCACGGAGGATCCCAGTACAGAATTCATCACCATCGAACCCACGGAGGATTCCAGTATGGTAGACGTCGTCATCGAATCCACAGAGGATCCTAGTACAGAAGACGTCGTCATCAAACTCACAGAGGATCCCAGTACGGTAGTCGTCGCAGTCACAGCCCGCTCTAGGGTTCCCGAACACAACATGCATGAATCTGGGAGGGTCTGCTCCTCGAGAAAAGGGGTTGATACATAAACTATCACGAAGTCCTGAGTTTATGTATCCTGAAGATATATCTTATCATAAGGAACCCAACACGATAGACGGCGTGTCATTCGCATGCTCGTCCTAAGAGTTATTAGTTTTTCCCTTCCAGGGGCTCGGTTGGATTTCAGGTGCAATCCAACCCTTCCATACTCCAATATCATTCTAATACCATGTGGATTATTCCAAAAGGATCATCTCATCAATAGAAACCCATCATAATTTACGGCATGTCAATCAGACGTTAGGTCCTTAAGATATAATTGTTTCCGCTCCGAGGGGGCCGGTTGGTTTCGAGTTCGAACCAACCCGGCCGTACCAAAACTTTTCCTAAACCTTGAGTGTAATATACCCAAACGATTGGCTCTATCCAAGGAATCCTACGCAATAGACGGTGCATCGATCGGAGGACCTTAGCTCATGTTATGGGTGAAATACTAAAATGGGTCTGAAGAGGGGGATTTGGGTCCGGTCCAACCCATCCCAACCCGCCCTGGGTCGGCAGGAACTGGGTCGACCCAACCCAGGTCTAGGTCTAGCTCAGTAGGGCGTGGCCCGGCCCGGTAGCTGCAGCCCGACCTGGCAGCTGCGTCCCGGACCAGTCGCAGCTGGCCCAGCCCAGAGGCAAGCTGCGGCTCAGCCAGTTGGTCGAGCGGTCCAGGGGGGTGCGGCCCACAGTTTTCTGAAATGGCATCTCCAAGGAGCACCGCCCCTCCCATCCTGTTGGCCGAAGCCATCCGGTCTTCCCGGTGTGAGCATCCTGCAGTTTGGGGTCACTGTCCTCCGCATGTGGTGTCAGGCGGCGCCGCTGCCTTCAACCCGGCCAGCATGCGACCAGCCGGTTCGCCGATGAAGTGGCCCACAGAGCGTGGGTCGCGGTCCTCCGCAGTGAGGTGCCCCTAGTAGCACCGCGGTCTCCCTGTCTGGCCAGCTACGGCCGACCAATTCTTTTTTGGCTGAGCAGCCCACAGATTGCGGGTCGCGGTTCTTCCACAGCGCGACGCCCTCGTGGCCCTGCGGTTCCTTTAGCCAGGCCGGCATTAGCCGGCCGGTTCTTCTTTGGCCGAGCGGCCCACGGATGCGGGCCGCGGTTCTTCTATACACGGTTGGCTCACAGCCGATGCTTCCTCCGGTCACCATTGCCTTCGATTGCTTCCGCCAAAATAGTTAAGAACCATCAGAGGGTCGACGGGCCGTGTTTGTTTGGGCCGTGCCCTCTACATTAGGCGATAACATAAGGCCAGTGTAACACCCCCAAATGATAAAGGGTTAAATGAAAAAATGATATGACTCATGTCAACAAGGTGCACCTTCCTTTTCAAGAGCCAGTCTGATTAGAACTCCACAGTTATGCATGCTTGGCTTGGAGTAGTGATCAGGATGGGTGACCATCTTGGAAGTTTCCCATGGTGTGTGTGAGTGAGGGCAAAGCACACTAGAAAGGACATGTGTTGGCCTGTGGGGACAATCATTAGTCAGATGACCCGTTCGGGCATGTGGGTGGACCCTTGGGTGGGCCCCACATGTCTGCGGGGGCAACTGGTGGTACCTGGTAGGCCAGGACCCGACGGCCATGTTAAGACGGGGTGGTTGTGCTGTCACTAGGACCCAGTTGTCACATTTGGTATGAAAGGAGGAACCCAACCTTAAGTGCGATACACTGCCTGGGTTGAGATGTAGGGCCCACAACGACGGCGTTGTGCTCTAAAGGGATGGTGATTGTAACATCCCCAAATGATAAAAGGTTAAATGACTAAATGATATGACTCATGTCAACAAGGTGCACCTTCCATTTCCAGAGTCTGTCTAGTCAGAACTCCACAGTTAAGCGTGCTTGGCCTGGAGTAGTGATCATGATGAGTGACATTCTAGGAAGTTTCTCAGGGTGTGCGTGAGTGAGGACAAAGCACACTGAAAAAGACATGTGTTGGCATGTGGGGATAATCATTAGTCAGATGACCCATTCGGGCATGTGGGTGGACCCTTGGGTGGGCCCCACGTGTATTCGGGGAAACTGGTGGGCGGGGCCCAGTTGTTACATTTGGTATCAGAGGTGGTACCCAACCTTAAGTGCAGTGCACTGCCTGGGTTGAGATGTAGGGCCCACAAAGAGGACGTTGTGCTCTAAAAGGGGGTGATTGTAACACCCCCAAATGATAAAGGGTTAAATGACAAAATGATATGACTCCTGTCAACAAGGTGCACATTCCTTTTCAGGAGCCTGTCTGATTAGAACTCCACAGTTAAGCGTGCTTGGCTTGGAGTAGTGATCAGGAAGGGTGACCTTCTGGGAAGATTTCCCAGGGTGTCTGTGAGTGATGACAAAGCACACTGGAAAGGACATGTGTTGGCTTGTGGGGACAATCATTAGTCAGATGACTCATTCAGGCATGTGGGTGGACCCTTGGGTGGGCCCCACATGTCTGCGGTGGCAACTGGTGGTACCTGGTTGGCCAAGACCCGACAGCCATGTTAAGGCGGGGTGGTTGTGCTGTCACTGGGACTTGGTTGTCACAGCCAGAGCCAATCCATGGTTTTCAACGAATAACAATGTACAATTTAATCACTTAAAATAATACAAACCCCCTACCTCGTAATTTACGTCACACGTCAATGAGCCACGGAAGACAAGCATCATGGTAGTCAGGTGTCGCGGAAGATGGTGTCGTGGAGAACGGTGTCATCCCATCAACGTTATAGGAAGATTCATTATCGTGACGCAGGAAGAGAACCTGAAGACGATGTAGATTCCTTGAATTCGGGATGCATCTGAGGAGGAAGCGTCATTGGAAGAAGATCTTGGCGTTCTTCATCGGGAATGTTCTTCACTGTAGTAAGGTGTTCTTCATCGAGAAAGGAACACCTTTCTTCTAATTCTCCAGAGGTTTCCCCACCGAAATATTTTCCAAGAAAATATTATAAAAGCTACCAAACATTAATAGAATATCCATGCAATTCAAATTTATTCAAAAGAGGTTCCAAATAATTAATGTCGTTATTAATTAGATTGGTTGGCATAATCAATGGGTGGGAGGTGGAGAGACTCCACCATAATAAATGAGAGGCGTTTTCAAATTAAATAACGGGGAGTTAATGGGGAGTTTAAGCGAGTTGAGGGGAGGTGAAAGGGTTTGGGTTTGTGTGGGCCCCACCATACTAAATCCTCTCCTAGGAGGTTATGTGGGGTGTGGCCCCACCCCTAACTTCTTCTTGGAGGAAATAACTACCTCTTAAAGTAAAATTGTGTATCAACACAATTTTATTTAATTTTAAGATAAATCCCCAAATTATAACATTCAACCCGCATAAAACCCAACTGCGGTAAAGGTCCCCTTAAGCAAATATCGGCACTGCGAGTTCATCGGTGCCCTCAGATTTTAATTCTGAGCACCGGCTCAAAAGATAGAAAAACCTGCACGTACATTTACTGAACGTACCAAAACAAAACTTCAAAAATTGATTCTGGGCACACCAGTCCTCGGAATCCAGTGCCATCAGAAACTACAGACTCGTAAAATTCCAAATAATTATGAAAAAAAATTCATGAATCTTATGGGTCTTTACATTACCCCCACCTCCGGGCTTTACGTCCCCGTAAAGCTACAACATACACTAGGAAAACAAAAGAGGGTACTATGCATGCATCTAAGCCTCCCTCTCCCATGTGCTCTCCTAAAGGTTCTTGTTCTGCTAGCGAATGCGCACCTGAGGAATCGACCGCCCATGTAGGACCCGCTCCTATCGATCCCCGATCTCTACTGGGACCTCTTTAGATGTCGCCTCGTCATTGATGTCCAGCTCCCCATGGTCGATGATGTGGGATAGGTCGTGCACGTAGCACCTTAGCTGAGATACGTGGAAGACTTCTTGCATCCGATGCAACAGAGGTGGAAGGGCCAGGTGGTAAGCCACCTTGCCTACCCTGCTTAGGACCTGGAAAGGTCTGATGAATCGTGGAGACAAATTCTCACCTCGGCCAAATCTCCGTAGACCTCATCGAGGTGAGACCCATAAGAAGATGTGTTTGCCATCCTCGAACTCCTGTGGTCTCCGTCTCCTACCAGCATAGGACTTTTGTATGCTCTGTGTAGTCTTCATCCGCTCCTAGATGATCTGTACCTTCTCCATCGTAGCTTGCACCATCTCTGACTCACTGAAGTAGTGGAGGAGTGACTGTGAGGGACTGTAGAAAGTATACTTCATCCCTATCCACAAAGGATATCTGCAACGCGGCCAACTGTTCGGTCGCCTCTCCTAGAAGCTGAATGCCTGATCTCTTACTGAGAGCATCTACTACAACGTTCCCCTTCCAAAGAGTATAGACTATCTCAAAGTCATAGTCCTAGAGGAACTCAAGACAATGTCACCATCTCAGGTCCAGGTCCTTCTATGAAAAGACTTACCTGATACTTTTGATATTAGAGTAAACCGTAGACCGTTCACTCAGCGAACTATGGGTGTGACTAGCCATTTTAAAGAACTCAATTACACCCTTTTTTGCTTACGTCCTACGAGAGCTGCTAAGATTTATCCTTCTCCGAAAATATAAATCCGATCTCATCCCCTGGATGAACAACATTATTTTACTAATATAGTCAATCCTAACATGAAAGGTATTATTTCATGCCATGGACGACGTCGTAAGGCCTCAACGCTACTACCAAGAGATCCAACGGTTACTCTCACCTCCAAGGGTCGAGTCACAGTATCAGCAGTAGTGTGTGGTCACTGGGTCTCCTCTAGTAGGAATCTCGAATGTGAGGGTCAATTTAATGGTTTTAACCAAAACCTCTCAGTATCAACAATACAAAAAGGTAGGAAAGAATACATGACATGGACAATTGTCTTTTATTACAGCATCTCAAAGTACAAAGACACAAAGAAACCACAAACAATGACATCAACAAACCTAGAAGCATCATGAACAAAAGTCTTCATGCCTGGAGCTAGTACCGCTCTTGTCCACTTACTGTCAGGGCACTATGGTCATAGTCCTGAGGTGCCTGAAGCTTAGCTCTCCCCTATCAACTTGTTCCCTGCGGTCGGGGTGGACCTCCAGGTGGTGGTGATGGTAGGGCCTCGAAACATCTTCCACCACCTACTGGTCGGCCAGCTCCTCTGCCACGTCTGCCTGCTCCCGATGGACCACCATGGTCAAACCTCTACCTCTGCTTGGGATTTCCTTCTACTACCTTATGCTCATCTGTAGGGAAGGTCGGGCAGTCTTGAGCCATGTGACCCTGCCCGCCGCATGCATAGAACTGCCTGCTCCTCATATATCTGGCTCTGTTTCGTGTGCCCCGTACAACCGAACCTTTATCCTGAGGTCACCTACCTGATGGTTTGGTATGCTTGGACGTCTGCATCAACTATCTACTGTCGGCTGCAGAAGACTCTGCTACGTGTCGTTCTGCAGAGGGTCTCACTACAGGTGACTGCTCAGCGAGAAAACTCTCTACTACAAGGGCTCTCTCCAGCACCCCCGCCTGCATCGGGATGTTAAGGGAGATCATCAAAGCCCTGATCTCATGCCTGAGTCCCTGCTCAAAGGTTTTGGCCATGATGAACGGGTCTTGTACCATATCCGTGGAGTAGCATGAGAGGTCTGTGAACCTCGCTGAGTACTGAGCTACTTTCATGCTGCCCTGCTGTAGATGAAGTTACCCATGAATCCGCACTGCACGAAGGGTGGCTGGTAAAAAATATTCCCAGAACAGGCTCTCAAAGTCTTTACAGAGTAGTGATTCCTCTTCATGCACCTGGCTCATCAGGCTCCACCAACTACCTGCTGCTGCATGCAGGAGACTCGTGACAAGGATCACCATGTGGTCGGCTAGTGTCCCTACCAATATGAAAACTGTGACGATAGCCCCCATCCAATCCTCGGTTCCCTGGGGGTCCGTCTCTCCCCGGAACCTGGGTGGTCTCTGTTTCTAGAACTCATTCAATGCACTCAGGCGGCGTGCACTCTCTGCTATTGGAGCTGGTGGTATTGGTGGCCCAGCGGGTAGTGGTACCACTGGTGCCTCTGTTGTAATGGGGCCCTGCACCAAGGTCTCATCACTCGGTGGTCTACCGACTCGTACATAACTCAGAACCCTAGCTGGTTTCCATCATGGGGCCATCTTGAAAAGGAACAGGTGTCCTATGGTTTAAACAGAATACCTGGGGAGCTGACACAAAGTAATCATGAAGAAAACTTTTTCAAAGGAAACACACATGCAGTCAGTGTTTTCGTGCACTAAGTCAGAATTCAGAGATCAAGGTCCTAGTGTATGGATACGTCGGCCGCCACACCAACACTGGACTCCCTGGACTAAGAACCACACTCAATACTCTTAACACTATTGATTCATAGAAAATAATGATCAGAGTCCAAAGTTCTGCGGTAGAACCGACTCCTCTAATACCAATTTTTCATGACCCATCCTCGGGGCCCATGTCGTGACTACCCCAAGCCCGCCATCCATAGGCCAGGGGCTGGTGACTAGCACCAAAGGCTTAAATCTGGATAAAAAGGGAAGGAATTGTCTTTATAAAAGTAAAAAAACACAATATAGTATGCAACAGAATTAAGCACTAAATAATACTGAATACAAAAGTATGTGCTATAAGGATTGGGGATGGAAATACAAGACAAACCGTAATTACAGTACAACTGAAAAATCTAGTACAACTACAGTAAATTAAAATAGCAACCACTGAGTCGTCCTCTAGGAATCCCACCTGAAGGGTGGGTACATATGCCCGCCTCAGCACCTCAGTTCTGTACATCCGCTCCGTGTATGTCTCGCCAAGTGGTCCACCTCCGGGTACCGTCCAACTCTACAAGTCTCTACCTCAATCAGTGTTGTTCATCGTCTGCATCAAACACAATGTAGTGTGGGCATATCCCATGAATGGGAGAGTATACGATACTCAGTAGGGACCCCAAGACCCCCGAAGGTCTCCCAGAATCCACGAATTATAAACCAGAGAAGAGAGATACAAACACGAAGTATCAACCAACCCTACATAGGTATATGCCCATACATATACCTAAGATATAAACCACAATTCACCTCCAACTCTCGAGCCCAAGCACAACCCAGTCCACATAAGAATGTAAGTCAATCACATCACTGATAAAGATTGTACGCCAATACTCAGCTCACACAGGTATAAATCTTCCCTATAACAATAGAGATGATCAGTTGTAGTCACTGATTCTTCTAAGCTGTTGGACCCACATAGGATACTAGACCAGCTAAATTGTTGAACCCACTCAGGATACAAGACCAGCTACTCTGTCGGACCCACTCAGGATACAAGTACAGAAGTCACCACTATCAAACCCACGGAGGATCCCAGTACAGAAGTCATAGTCGTCGAACCCACAGAGGATCCCAGTACAGAAGTCATCGTCGTCGAACCCAAAGAGGATCTCAGTACAGAAGTCATTGTCGTTGAACCCAAAAATGATTCTAGTACGGTAGACGTCTTCGTGAACCCACAGAGGATCCTAGTACGGAAGACGTCATCGTCGAACCCACGGAGGATCCCAGTATGGTAGTCGTCGCAGTCACAGGCAGCTCCAGGGTTCTCGCACACAACATGCTTGAATCCAGGGGGTCTGCTCCTCGAGCAAAGGAGTTGATAAATCAACTATAATGAAGTCCTAGGTTGATGTATCCAGAAGTTTCATCTTATTATAAGGAACCCAACGTGACAGACGACGCATCATTCAGATGCCCAGTCTGAGAGTTATTAGCTTTTCCCTTCCAGGGGCCCGGTTGGATTTCGGGTGAAATCCAACCTGGCCATACTCCAATATCATCTAAATCCCATGTGGAGTATGCCAAAAATATCGTCTCATCAAAAGTAAACTATCATAAATGACGGCACGTCAATCAGACATTCGATCCTTAAGTTATAAGTGTTTCCGCTCCGAGGGCCCGGTTGGTTTCAAGTTCGAACCAACCCGTACATACCTAAACTTCTCCAAAACCTTGAGTGTAATATATCAAAACGACCGTCTCGATCCAAGGAATCCTATGCAACTGAAGGTGCATTGACCAGAGGTCTGTAGCTCAAGTGATGGGAAAAATACTAAAATGACTCTGAAGAGGGGGGTTTGGGTCTGGTCTGACCCAGCCCAACCCACCCTGGGTCAACCAAAACCGGTTCGACCCGACCTGGGTCCGGGTCCGGTCCAGTAGGGCGTGGCCCGGCCCGGCGGCTGTGGCTCGGCCCGGTGGCAGACGGCCCGGCCCAGCGGCAGGCTGCGGCTCGGCCAGTTGGCTAAGCAGTCCGGGGGGCACGACCACCGGTTTTCCGAAACGACGCCGCCGAGCAGCACCGCCCCTCCTGTCCGGCCAACCGAAGCCGGCCGGTCTTCCCAGCGCGAGCGGCCCGCGGTTGAGGGCCGCTGTCCTCCACACACGGTGCTAGGCGGCACCGCGACCTTCAACCCATCTGGCAGGTGAGCGGCCGGTTCACCACCGAAGCGTCTTGCGAAGCACGGGCTGCAGTCCTCCGTAGTGCGGCGCCCCTTGTGGCACCGCGGTCTCCCTGTCCGCCCAGCTACAGCCGGCAGGTTCTTCTTTGGTCGAGTGGCCCCGAATTTCGGGCCGCGGTTCTTCCACAGCACAACGCCCTCATGGCGTCGCGGTTCATTCGTCCCCGCCATCTTTAGTCGGCGAGTTCTTCTTTGGCCGAGCGGCCCGCAGATGCGGGGCGCGATTCCTCTCTACGCGGCTAGCTCACAGCCGCTGCTTCCTCCAGTCTCCATTGCATCTGATTGCCGCCGCCAAAATAGTTAAGAACCATCAGAGGGTCATCAGGCCGTGTTTGTTCGGCCCGCTCCCTCCGTGTTAGGCAATAACATAAGGCCGGAGACAATCCATGGTTTTCAACAAAGAACAAGGTACAATTTAATCACTTAAAATAATACAAACCCCCTACCTCGTAATTGACGTCACACGTCGATGAGCCGTGGAAGACAAGTGTCGCGGTAGTCGGGCGTCATGGAAGATGATATCGTGGAGAACGGTTCCATCCCATCAACGTAGGGGGAAGATTCATTGTCATGACATCAGAAGAGAATCTGAAGACGATGTAGATTCCTTGATGTCGGGATGCATCCGAGGAGGAAGCATTTTTGGAAGAAGTTCTTCGTGTTCTTCATCGAGAATGTTTTTTGTTGAAGAAAAGTGTTCTTCGTCGATAAAGACACACCTTTATTCTAATTCTCCAGAGGTTTTTCCACTGAAATATTTTCCAAGAAAATATTATAAAAGCTACCCAACATTAAGAGAATTACCATTAAATTCAAATTAATTTAAAAAAGATGCCAATTAATTAATGTAGTTATTAATTATATGGGTTGGCATAATCAATGGGTGGGAGGTGGAGAGACTCCACCATAATAAATGAGAGGTTTTGTCAAATTAAATAATGGGGAGTTATTAGAGAGTTTAAGGGAGTTGAGGGGAGGTGGAAGGGTTTGGGTTCATGTGGGCCCCACCACATTAAATCCTCTCATGGGAGGTTATGTGGGGTGTGGGCCCCACCCCTAACTTCCTCTTGGAGGAAATAACCACTTCTTAAAATAAAATTGTGAATCATAAGAATTTTATTTAATTTTAAGATAAGTCCCCAAATTATAACTTTCATTCCGCATAAAATGAAACTTTGGTAAATGTCCCCTATAGAGAATATCGGTGCTACGAGTTGATCGGTGCCCTCATATTTCAATTCCGAGCCCCAGTTCAATAGATAAAAACCCGCATGTACCTTTACTAAACATACCCAAACGAAACTTCAGAAATTGATTCTGGGCACACAGGGCCTCGGAATCAAGTGCCGTCAGAAAATTTGGACTCATAAAATTTCAAAGAATTAAGAAAAACAATTTATTGAAATTTCTGGGTCTTTAAATAACTTCTCAGGGTCTTAATATTAATTCCACTAAGTCTCTCTACAGACATTGAATATTTAATGAAATAGGAACAAGATTCACTTTTGTGACCAATAAAATATTCCCAAGTATATATAGAAAAGTCATCTACTTAGACATAAACAATGTGATTCCGATTCAAACTACAAATTCTAGAAGGTCCCAACAAATCCATGTTAACTAAATCAAGAGGTTGAGAAGTTGAAACTTATTTCTTTAATTTGAATGCAACTTTATGTTGCTTTCCCTTTTGATAGGGAGTACAGACTTTGTCTGATGGGAATTTTAGTTGACGTAGCTCTCTAACTAAATTTTTCTTAGTCATTTTCTTAAGTGAATGAACATCGTAGTGTCCTATTCTTCTGTTTCATAGCCAAGACTCTTTATGAAAAGTATTTAAACAAGTAACCTTTTGTTTGGCTAAATAATTTAAATCTACAGCATAGACATTTTCATTTCTCAAGGCAGTAAATACCATAACATTTTTAGAATCAAATACATGGCAAGAATAATTATCAAATTTAAAATTGAAACCATCATCACACAACTGAGAAATTATTAAGATATTGTATTTTAATCCTTCAAAAAATAATACATCAGAAATTAAAATTGAATCTGTGTTACCAATCTGGCTTAAGCTGACGATTTTTCCTTTCAAATTATCACCAAAGGTGGCATGTCCTCCATAAACTTTGACTAAGCTCTTAAAACATGAAAAGTATCCTTTGATATGTCTTGAACATCAACTATCCAAGTACCATGTCTTCCTACATGAACTTTTTAAGCCGGTTTCCAACAAAACAGGTTTAGACAGAATATGATTTCGGTACCCTGATTTTCATGGGTCCAGACAGGTTAGCAAGAAAAACTTTTAGTACCCAGATTTTTCTAACGGGTTCTATATAATCAATAGATTCAAAATATTTTAAAAGATAAACTTTGTTTGATCTATAACTATGTAAATAGATGGTTGAGGCATAAGAGGTTCCAAAACTGGAACTAGCAGTATACTGTCCAGATTTAGAAAAAAATCGATTCTTTGTAATCTATCTTTGTCCAGGCTGATAGCCTAAACGAGTAATATATTTTGGTGCTACTTGTTTGCCAAGAATTTGTGTAAGAGTTTTCTTTCCATTAGTGAACTTCTCCAAATCTATTCTATGTTTCTCATTGGATAATTTAAGTTGAGTAATCTCCTTTAACAGTTGAGCATTCTTTTCCTTTTCTGTACTAAGATCAGATTTAACAGTACTGGACAAGGCATACTATTTATTTAATGATTTTTACTTATCCTTCAGCTCATTATAAGTATCTTCTAACATATTAGAGAATTTAAATAATTCATCATTAGAAATATTATCATCACTATTTGAATCACTTTAATTCCCATAATAATAATCATTCAACATAGGGGAAACATATACCTCATAAGTATTATTCATGAAACACATATTGGACTTATTCTTTTCAGAATCAGAAATATCAGAATCACTTGTGCTGTCTTCTAAAGCACTCCATATTGACATCATAGCTTTCTTATATTTCTTTTCCTTATAATCATATTTCTTCCGGAATTTCAATTTTGGACAGTCAGCATTAATTAGTCCTTTACTTTTTCATTCATAGCACACTATCTCTTCATCCTTATCAACTTTCTACCAATATTTCTTCCAATTACCTCTCTGGTCATACTTACCCTTATAATTTTGTTTTCTAAAAAATTTCTTCTTCCTATATAATTTCGTGAATCTCCTGGCTATTTAAGTCATCTCTTCATCCCTATCAGAATCTGAACCTCCACTTGTTGAGCTTTCAGTAGGAATGTGAACTTTCTCCTTATCCTTGCTCTTTGAGGTAGTAGACTTAAATTCCACTGACTTCTCTTTGGTTCATCATCTTCCTATTTGTTTACCTTTAGATCTTCTTCATAAATCATCAACATACCAATTAGCTCCTTAACAGGTAGTGAAATTATGTCACATGATTCTCTTATTGAGACTGATGTGCCTCTCCATCTTTCTGGAAGACCTCTATGTAATCTCATGATTTGATCCTTTTCTGGAATAACTTTTCCCAGCGATCTCATAGTGTTAACAATCTCATTGAACCTGAGATACATGATAGAAATAGTTTCATCAGGTCTCATTTTAAAATTATCATATTTAATAGTTTATGTTTTTAATCTAATTTCTTTCACATTGGTTTTTCCTTCATGAAAATTAGCTAAAGTTTCCAAGATTTCATGTGCTGTTATACAAGCATAAATTTGATTAAATTCTTCAACTCTTAAATCACAATACAGAGCATTCATTTCTTTACAATTATTGTTGTAATCAGATTTTGTAGCATCATCCCAAGTAGATCTTGCATTTTTTGGAATTTCCTACTCAGACTCTATAGTAGACCAGATGCCAAATCCTATACTTTCTAGATGAATTTTTATTTTGATTTTCCATTAGGCATAATTAACACCATTAAAGAATGGTGGCATGTTGTTAGTATCACCTTCTTGTATATTATCCATAATTAGATTTTAGAAAATATATTTAAAGGGATAAAATTTGGAACTAAAAGAAATTTAAGATCTTTAAGATACAACTAAAATCATAGTTAAAAAATAGAGTATTTGGAAATCCTTTATTAATAAAAAATCATCTGATTCCAAATGTTGGTCGGAGTGCACACTCAAGAGGGGGTGAATTGAGTTCGAATTAAAATTTCTGTTAAAAACATTATGATTAAAATCCACTAAATCAAATAAAAATTAAACTATATTGAATTTATAAAGATTGTAAGTTTTCAATTAGTTTCTAAAGAGATTTATTATCTCTTAGTTAACTCAATCTTAGGATTAATTAACCTTTGACACTAACTTACTAGCTAACAAAAGTTATAAACACTTTTCTAGTTTAACTATAAGAGTTACTTTGAAACAGATTTATATTTAAAGTAATCAGCAGTAGAATATAAAATATACTTTAAACATAAATAAGATGCACAACAGGTTTAATGAAGAAGTTCAGTCTCAAGCCTAGACATAGTAAATAAGAAAATTACAACATAGCTAAAAAGATATGAGATGGGTTTAGAAGGATATGTGTGATGGAAATGCAGCTTTGGACTCCATTTGGATTAAGCAGATGTTGTTTGAGTCCTTCTCTGATATTTTCTGAGAAATAGAGTGTCGTACTTATGTTCCTTGACTTCCTTGTATTGATGTTTTTCTCGATGTTGTAGTAGGCTTTTCATCACAACAATGTCCCTAAACTTCTAGCAAAAGTTCTTCACTTCTTTAAGATCTGGTGCATATGTTCTTTCTGTATCAGATCTGTATCTTCCTATATCACCACACCCAATATCTTTTCCACTTTTTTCCACACCATTTTCTATGTGGATTTTGTCTTCCCTTTTATAGCTCAAGTGGTCCGACAAAAACCATTATTTCTTCAGTAGGTATGAGGTATGGTTACCTAATATTCACCAAACATTATTTAATTAATAGCAGTTACATTAAAAGCACCAAAAATGAAAGTTTCTAAATAAAAAAATATAATTATTCTTTAGAGATATAGTGATTGGATTCCATCGGTATCTCCTAGTATCGGTGAGCTTGTATCGATGGAATTGAGTCTATAGGTCTGCATCAGTAGATGTTACTCTTTATAAAGGTAGACTACTTGAATTGGTAACACCTTCTATCGGTATCTCTTTCTGTCTGTAGCTCTTATATCAGTGACCCATACTGATGACATTATTTTATCGGTAGACTTTGTAGAGGTAGTCATCTTTCTGTATCAGCCAAAATGTATCGGTAGCTGTATGTATATATCAGTGGCTGTGTATTTGTATCAGTAGAATTAATATAACTAGTTGTCTATCTGTTTTTATTAGTAGCTTGAATCGGTAACTATGTACCAGTGACCTTGTGTTACAGGAAGCTTGGTCTGTCAGTGACCTTTACTTATCGGTAGACTATGTACCGGTAGGTCTGTATCAATGACTCTACACTTAATAATTATCTGTTCTATGAAAATCATATTCAGATTGAGTCAATAACATTTCTAAACAATAATAAACATATATAACCATTGATTAAAAAATTCCAAAGATCATTTTGATATTTTATCAACTTAATAATATGATTCCATAGATTGAACGAATAATTATTATAAATATAAAAATTATTTGGGATTATCAAATCATATTTAGAAATAATTGATATTATCAAAATGGGTGAGTTCAACAGGGAGAAATGATAATGTATACATCTAATATACATTATATGATGTAATGAATTATCATAAAAATAAAAAATTGTTAAAAAAATAATAAACATGGAAACCAATGAATTTTATTAAATTTATGAAAGGATAACATAGGGGAGTATAACGTTTCAAAATCTTTATCAGAGAGTCAAATAAGAATCTGTGTCAGATTGCCTAAAAACTAAATATTTTCTATTAGATGTGGAAGAAGAAAGAGTACAGGTACATAGTGGTGTGGGAGGCATGAAGATAGTACCAAAATCCAATGATCTAAGGCATCCCACTACCTCAAACGGATTAAGTACAATGGGGGGTTACTATTGTGGAAGTAGTGTAAATAATAGCTTAATTGGGGGTATTAAAAACTGAAGTAGTCATCGATACGTCATGTAGGTCAATCCTAGATGTTTTTGAAGTATAGATAAAATTATACATCAAATCAATTAATTTATTGAAGAATCGACCACTATTCTCTATAACATAAATGAACTACAACTTCTCTTCCAGGAGCGGTTCCAATAATAGGGATATGAAATTAATCCGATATACTTTTACTTTAGTAAATCTAGTTATAGGAGGCAAACTAAAATTTTCAGAAAAAAATAAAATGTGTGGATATCTAAACATTTTTAAATATCATGGAATGATAGGATTTTATATATTTGCATATCATTTCCCTATCCTCCATTTCTTACCAAATACAATCTCATACAAACTTGTCAATATTCTATCTAAGAAATGTTATTTTCTATAAATATTCATTAGGTGAATTTAATGGTTCTCCCATAATATTTATCATGTATTACCTCACTATGATTATAAAAAAAATTCACATAAATTGAATCATAAATGACTTCATTAGGAGGAGATTAATTGGAGGAGGAAAATTATCAACCAAGAAAATCTGGCATACCAAAGAGAGAGAGATCCCTTTTAGTTATATCCACCTTCAAGTCCTCCAAAACTATATAGATGAACCTAATATTTTCAATAATATTATATCCCTCAACTTCCATATTCACAATTATCAAGAATAACATGGATTGTTTGTTTTCTATAAAAAGATACCCAGTCAAGTTGATTTTATCTAGGTCGGTAGCATTAGTTTGGGAAACATATCATTCAAGAATATCAGATAGAAGAGATATAATATCTACCATAAAAGAAACCAAATCAACACTGCAAGTAAATTCGGATTAAGGGAGAGGAGGATGAGAATCCATTTAATGTCTAGGAGGAGACATTTTCAAACATTGAAGAGATACTATATCATTATCATCAACTCTTCCATCATCATTCTATATTGATTTATCAATACCTTATTATTCATAAAATTAAACTCTATTTGGATCATAATTGGGAAAACATTGAAGTAGATCAATTCTTTAAATTATGTTAATAAGAAATCCCTTAGTATCTATAAGAGGGGTTGAAATGGTAAAAAAACCATACTAAGGTGGACTATCTACACTATCATCATCTTAAAATTTAGTGTTTGAGTAATATAAGCTATGGATAGTAGATCAAGGTTATTTCTCTCCATTAGTTTTTTCTTCCACTATCTCAAACTTGTAAAGGATTGTAAGATGATGAACACCACTAAAAAACTCCACCACCATATTCTACATCCTCATTAGATGTAATATTTTATAACACTGGAGAGGACACCTCATTTCCCTCAAGCTAATCATCCCCTAATTCTCATTCCATAAAAGGAAGACAAATAGGATAATCAACATATCCAAAAAGAAACATTTGGATTTTCCACATACTCAAAACCTGTAGAACTCTTAACATCCTTAGATTGGACCATTGGATCACCATGAATAAATAAATATGTATCTTTTTCACTTCTATAGGTAGATCTATCCCCTATAATTAGGATCACAAGCTCAACCCTTGATTCCTCTTTTATAAAATATTTTGAAAAGTTATATGATTCCAAACTATGTTCAACCAAATCAAAAGGTCTAAAATGTTTCTTTACTCGATTAAAATTATCATACAAATTATAAATATCCCAACTCCTGATTTTATTCATGAATTCTAGTTCACTTTTATTCTTATATAGGATTCCTAGATTAAGTTGTGGCCATTAAACAAAGTACAAATTTATACTTCCTCAGCCAAACATCCGTTAGATTCCAGGAGATTAGAAATTATCTTTGAAAAATCTAGGGTTTTTGAATTTGAATAATTCTATCAAAACTCTCTCATATGCCTCATAATGTATCTAAAAAATATCACAATAACTCTATTATTTAGAAGATAGTGAATAAAGAAATAATAATATCTCATAATATCAAAATATACCTTCCTTATGAAGATTATATGCTAAATAAATAGTAATAGTGTCCTAAATTCACTGTTGAGATCTACATGAATTGATCTTCAAGGATTTTCATCTCTATTTAGCTCATGAAGATCTTTCATGATCTCAATGGTCTACTTCCCAATAGGGTAGTAACCCTATGATTCTTTATACTCACCTTTATATGGAATCATAAGATGTGTTTCCCACTTTTTTGAATAATATATGATCTCCTCACCATTGACTAGTGTCCATATGAAATACTTGTTGTCCCCAAATTCATAGTTATCATGTAAGTATAAATATAGAACTAAACTTGGGTAGAAATATTGATCATTTCTTATAAACCACTAAACCACTAAACCCATAAATTTTTTTTGAATTATCTTCTATAGCAGTGGCCAGTAAATCTATAACCAAGATAAATAAAAATAATTTTCATAAAAAACTCCATTTTTTTATAAAAGGGGACTTCAAGACTCAAACTACCACTTAGTCCACCTGTAGATATTTTTTCTTGCCCAAACTCGTCATGTTATTCATAAATGAAGGGTCATGTCACTCCAGAAAAATTGAAAGGGACAAGGTGGGTTAATGGATAAGATCAGTTTGAGATAGGGAGGGAGAATGTTTGAAAATGGTTCAAGAGAATTTAGGGTTTGATTCATATTCTAAATAGGGGCTTGAGTCATTAAAGAAAAAAAATAAACAACAAATAATTAAAAAAAATTAATATAATGAAATACTAAAATTAGAGTAAAAAAGTAATAAATTTAATACGCATAGAATCATATTTCATAGTGACATGATTATAATTTCACATTAATGGTAGTAAAACTATGATTGCACGACATTGTAGAAAATAGTGTTAGAATACCATGGTAGCACACTATGCTATCATAACATGGTAGTACTTCACAGTGTCACACCATAGTATTACATCCTGTTACCATACCATAGTATCACTTCATCATTGAATATACATTATAACTCAATTTCACTAGAATTATTCAAAAATAAAATGTAAAATAGAGATAATATGATATATTCATATAATATTCAACAAATGTAATTTTGATCAAAGAAATAAACCATTAAACAGAATTTAAAAAAATACAAGAGTTGAAAATTATTAAAAATAATTAATCTTTCCATGTTCATAGGTGATATAATTTTTCCTCTCATCATTAAAATTATTTTTATTGATGTCAGTAAGTTGATATTTAGTTCCAATAAAATCAAGAGTTATATCACAATTCTGAAAATGATCTATCTAAAAATTACATATACTAACAAAGTGAATTCCTTTATAATGAAATATAGGACTGTTAGATATATTTATAGTAATTTAATTTTTATAGTTCAAAGGGACATGTCTAAATAGATACCCACAAACTTGGAATGTGTGTTTTATACACAGAATGTGTGCACAACAACTGAATGTAATTTCACGAGGCGAGTCATCCCCTTTCCAATGTTTCCTCTAGTTTACTATTTTATCATACTTTCCTTTGTAATTTTATTTTTGAAAAAACATCTTCATTTTTTTAAAAAAATAATCCTTCTAGATAAATGATCCATTTCCTCATTGTTGCTTTTATAACTTCAATTTTTCATATGCATTATTAATTGGTAACTTCTTTGATTATTACTATGATTTTTTAAAAGAAAAAATTTACTTTTTTGTTCATTATCTTCATTGTTGACTTTCATGAATTATCCACACACCATAATCTTCAAAATTAAATTTTTGGAATTTAGTTTTTAATGTTGTGTGAATCCTAACATGAAATAGAATTACATCTCTAGTGATTTAGTATTCATTTCATGATCCATAGAAAATGATATTTTCCATCCACATTTTCTCTAAGGGAAATTGTATTGCTTATGATTTAATTGAACTAGAGATACTTTCACTAAATTGGATCATTTTTTATTATTTTGAATGTATCATATTAAATAGTATATATATTTATCCTAACATACTTATCATTAGATATTACTTCATGACACATATAAATAGTTTCCCAAATTTGATAAACAATTTCACAAGAATAAATTCTATTAAATTAATCGTCTCTTAAAGCACAAAATAAAACATTCATGGATTTATAATTTGAATCATAATAATATTTAGTAAATATATACCATTATTTTCTATCAGTTTTTATTTTTCATATAGATCTTTAGTAGATCCCTATATTCCAAAACTCATGCTTTCCAGAATAATTCTCATTTTTACTTCCCACTAACCATAATTCTAATTATTAATGTAATGAGGTGTGTCTATAGAATATATTTCAAATTTATAATCCATAATATAAAAAATATATAATGAATATAAATTATAAATATCTTAACAAACATTTGATCAGGGAAAACATTTTATCAAAAACATGTAAAACAACCGTGTCATTCCAAATTTTGGCCAGATTGGATAGCTAAAGGGGGTGAATTGGGCATCTAATTTAAAATTTAGTTTTAAAACACAAATGTAACTACCAAAACCACTGAATTATAAATATATCCTAGAAAAATGTTGAGACATGTGTATTTAATTTGGTAATTTTTCAAAATCTCTCAATCTCTTGATAACGAGATATTTTAATACATTTGAAAAAAAATTTACATTTTAGAAAAATCTATTTATACCAAACACTATATATAGATTTCAAAATAACAATATCATAGTATTTTTTTATCAGAATCATTATATACCTTACTGAATGTATTTTTAATAAATATATCATTCAAAGTAATCCAACTTAAAAAAGAATAAAAAACATAAATTACACACATAAAAAAATACTTCTACTTCCATGCCAAAATATAATCCTCTCTATATGAAAGTAATATAGTTTTAATCATGTTTATTAAATCATAATAAACATAATCTATAACATGGATTAGCATTTATAGAAGCAAATACTCACAGTCATGTCCAACTACAACTAGCCTCTTACATAGGCATTCATGGGATAACAAATGTAAAGAGAACAAGGTGAGGGTATCTAGCACTCTTCAAAAATAATTTAGGATCATATTCTAATAGATATTAGAGGTAGTCAAAAATTATATCAAAAGTAATGTGAAATAGGGAGAGCATAAGAGGTGAATAGTGTATGTTTTGATGCACCTCAATCTCTGATCAGAATCCATTAATCAATTTTATATAAATCATTGATGTAAAATAGATAAAACCAATATAGATTATTGTTCTTGTATTTAGATATGAATACCAAAAAGATATAGATTATACTAGAAAACATTATTCTCGTATATTCATTATTTTTATTAATTCAGTTGTCTTCACCAATTTTATATTACTATCCCTTTTAATTTTTAGAATACTTTTATCTAAAGTAGTTTTTAAGAATAATCATTCTTAAATCCTCAAAATATGAAATCAGATCTATAATAAATTAAAGCTCTCACTATCATTAAAGTCTTCGGAATATTGCCATTAAAATATAATTATATATAATTATATAGGGCTTAAGAGTGGCAAAGATTAATTCATAGATGTAGACATAATATGGTAACATATAATCCTCATATTTTCACATCATCCTCATGGTCTCACATGCTTGTACATCTTCCTCATGGTTATAGGTTCAGATTCATGGTCACATATCCCTTTTCATGACACAATTTCCTTATATAGTTATAGGATGGACATTGTGAAATTTCATATCATCTAAACACGTACATAAACAAAAAATGAGAAGCCTTTAAGTGGTCCAAAATTCCCTTCTCATGGTCATTGTTATATCTCATGATAACAATATAATGAAAGGTTCCAAAAACTATTTGATTCACAACCATACTTCCACCAGTATCTGAAGTACTTTTGAACAATCTCAGTTACCTTCTTCTTACAGTAGTAGATGAATATCTTGGTCATAATACATACCATTATAAGTTTAAGAAAAATACAAAAATTAAGTGCTATATAAAAAACACATAAACCATCAGTAACAAAGTAGGCATGATTTTTTATTATTAAAACATGGAATTTTTAGACAAATACAATACATTTTAGGGGATACATTATATCTATCATTTATAAATACAATTTTGAATATATTCATCTAAAAACCCTCAAGAACATAATGAAATGATAAAAATGAAATAACATAAAAACACAAACATTAGGAAATCTAAATTCAGATTGTAATGATCAGAAAATCATCACCATTAGTGTAAAACACACAAACATGAAAGGGAAAAACCCATGTAGACATTGAAAGAAAAAAAAATATATTAGGAACAACCTAAACCTGAAATAACATCCAATATTACTTATATGGTTTTGGGAGGGATTTATTCCAATATTAAATGAAAGGATGAGGAGTGAGAAAGGGAGGATAGGTAGAATTGAGGGGATTACCAATAATGAAATGATTGAAATTGGATCTTGGTAGATCAAAATGGAGCAGGGAGGTATGGGGATACACACTCAAAAACTTACTAGACTAGTCCAAAAAATATTGAATAGAAATCTTGGTGAAACCCATTAAATTAAGCTTATTGAATTTTAGGAAAACCCATAAATCATATATTAAGAACTCACACTATTTAGTGGTATGGTTTGGTGAACCATGTTCCAAATATGTGGGTTCTAATAGAGACTCTCTAGATCCTTAAATTATTTGGACACATAGTTTGGTAAACCCTGAGACCATTGAAAAAAACTCTATAGAGTTTGTAGTGTAATGTCATGGTTACTCCGAACCATGATAAACCCATGCACCGACACCCCAATTCCAAAAATTCATTCACTATTTCTCCTAGAACATGCATGGTTTCCAAAACAATTTCAACTTACTGTGAATAAGAAAACATTAAAAAAACTAAATCAATAAAAAATATCTATTTTCTCAGGACTCTACTTGGTTTATCATAACGCATTCAAAGAATCCATACAAAAGAAGAAAAAATACTTAATTTATAGATTTTATGCATGAAATACACCATAAGTTAATGTTTTAACACGTGGATTGAATTTTTTATTTTACATGAATTTATTTACCACTAATATTTTCTTATACCAACAACATTCATTAAATTCAACTTTTGAATGAAACAACCTAGATTTTCTAAAATACCTTATTTTGGGGTGGTAGTTCTTCAAAATCCCATTTATATTTCATAGAATGAGAATCAAATTCATATTTCCTAAAAAAATCACACTTGTTGGAATCCTTGAGGTTATCCTATTTTTCTGATATTTTGGATTCACACACATCCTTTAAAGGTATTAATTCCATGTTAGTTATACAGCTTTGTACCATTATTATGACTCTGGTAGATCTCTATAATTCTATGAAAGATTTATCATTTTAATGAATTGAAGAATTTAAAATTTAATTATCTATGAATCTAGATTTATACTCACAATTAATTGATATTTTTAGTATATATTCTATTCTTCTCACCCCAAAAACGTATGTTCTTCCTACCAAAATTTCCTCCTCGATTTTAGAGATTCTTGTAGACTTAGATTCATCTAAAATATCTATAATTTGTAAACTTCTAGATCACCCTTTCATATCATTTTGTGAAAAAACTTGTTTCTATACCATCAAAATCATTTTCCTAAAAATTTCATTCTTTCTAAAGGAACTTAAAATTAAAGAGATATTCCCAATTCTAATGACTTATTTTTTTCTTATTATCCCAATGTCATTATCTGAGATTTTTATCTCCATGTATAGTGAAATAAAATGATTGATATTTTTATTTGAGATCATCAATATCATTATAATAAACATGTATATATCTTAATCTTATGAATACATAGAGGTGATCTAAATTTTATGCCAAATCTATCCATAGAGATTTTAAAAAAATTATATACCATTTTTTTAGTGACTTGGATTCAATAAGTCGTAGTACCAATTTTTTTTTCAAAAATACCTTAAGCATTCCCATGTGTAGTTTCATAATTAATGATATTTTCATAACATATAATCTATCCATTCATAAATGACATTTTTCAGAAGAACATCAGTTAAGGTTCACTAATTAAAAATTCTATAATTTTTATAAATGTCATGAAATCATATTTTTGATTACTAACATTTATTTATAATAGCATTCATTTAATCTTGAAGAATTATTTCCTTTAAACCATAGCTTCTTATTCTATGAATAATTTAAACACATAGTTTTTTTTAACAAATTATACCGATAATTTATTTCTGGTGTTATCAATTAAATTTACAAATTATTTCTAACTTATAAGAGATTTAAACGAGGGAGGTCTATAGGAATATATATGTACAAGATCTAGACTCTGGATTTTCAGTGTTCTTCTACTAAAGTTAAACATTTCCTTTTTTTCATTCCAAGTATGAAACTCTTGAAACATTTAAAATATGTGGGACCTATATTGAGTATTTTTTTTCATGTATGAACATTTATGAATTTCTCACTAAGGTACCTAATTTATCAGTGCCCCAAATATATACATCCAAAAGATAAAGTTCTTGAAGGTTTATCTCCCACTACCCTTATAATGAGATGTACTTTTCTATAATTTTCATCGCATTCTATAACTAAGGAACCCATAATAATTTTATATTGTCCAATAGTAATGTTTTTTTAATATCCATTATCTTCCAAGTGTCTAACAATAATTAGATTCTTCTAGAAACCTAGAATATATCTTAATCCTTTTGGTGTAAGAACACTACCATTCTTCATCCACATTTTTACGTCCCCCTTCCCTGTGTTTTCAAGATTTTCATCATTAAATAGATGAACTCTTCCAGAACATTTGAACAAATAATTAATTATGCATTCATTTTCACAAATAGAGTGGAATAAAATATCAGAATATATAAAACAAGATTCCACCAACATATTAACAATCATGAGTAGATTATAACTACTCTTAGGTATTATTATAATGGAGTTTAAGACTATTAATTTTGAACTTATAGAATTAAATTTATTCTCTAGAAAATCCATTAGTAGATGTTCTCTTTTCACCTAGTAGAAATAGGTTGGCATGGGTCGGATAGACTCACCTCTACACCTCAATATCGACATTCCTTCTAATTTCCTTTTACTTATTTGATGATGTGAGTTCCCTCTTCCATCTACATTCAATGAATCACTAGATGACGCATAATTATCCATCTTAAAAACCCATTATTTAGATTCTAGTTCAAGAATTATTTAAATATTTAGATGTTCTATTGTTTAGAGATACAAATTTTTGTGACTATTGAATCCTGGGATTCTAGTAATGGTAATAACAACAATATGTCTCATACATCATCTGCAAAAGTCACCTTCACACACATGATCTAGATTTTTACAATATTGAAATCATTGACATGATCATAATTATACCTCCCTTTTGATAGACTCAAGATGAACAATCATCCCATTAAGAACACATTGTTGAGTGTTGTAATATTCCCATACATGTTATCGAGTACTATCATCATATTCATCATAATCTTCTCCTCCTAAATGATGAAGGATATATTTAATGCCAATGATATCTTCACCAATCCTAATGCATCTATATATATCTTTCTTAGTTTCTATTTTATGAATTTCCTCTAGAATGTAATTCTTTAACAAAAATTCTTGATCTTTTAGTATGATATAGTCATCTCTCTGTATCCTCCTAAAGATGAAAAACATTCAATAAATATTTTTCAATCTGATCCTTAATATATTAGGATTCCATTTCCATTTTAAATAATTAATCCCGCTGAATTGAAAAACATCAGACCATATAATAATGTTGGATGATTTATCTCCACGATAATTATTGTTCCTCTAAAAACCATATATTTCATTGATACTAATTTTTTAGAATCCAAATTTAATTCCACACATGGAAAATTCACTATCAAAATTCCAATCTGATTGAAAAAAATAGAATCATCCCTATAAATTTTAATATACTATAACATGGAATAAAGGTCATTCACTAAAATCACAACTATTAATTTTTCACCCAATCCTATTACCTCCAAATCACACAAACATTCAACTAAATTTATAAAAAAAGAGATCAGAATAAGATTTTTTTGTGCTCATAATTTCATTATATATCCATGTTGGAATCATAATATTTCAATATATGATTAGTAAAAAATCATATAATATCTTGAGGCTAGGAAGCCACCTCAATTACAGACATAAGAAAATATATAACACCTTAGAAAAGTAGTCCCATTACCTAAACATATAGGGTCCCACCCATTTATCATCTAAAACTGACTTCCTATAGTATCGGGCTTACATCTATTACACTGTGTAATTTCTTTCTCCTTATAAAATTCCCTAGTCTCACTTACTATCATTAGTAGAACAAAATTTCTCTTATAATCTCACTTTTTTCTGTTATGTTCATTAAAATAATTATTCAAAAAATCAATTCCATCTTTTAATAATTTCAACAGCTACAAAACTTCTAGTGAACTGGCCGCCATGCAGAACATTCATTAGAAGCACACACATTCCAATAAAAAACATCAATATGTTGACTTCGACTTCTTCTAAACTGATAGGGCCAAAGGTTTCTCTAGAATTCCAATTTTTTATGAACTAACATCAACACTTGAAGATTATACATATTCCAAACACCCATAAACCATGGGAAATCCTTTAAACCCATCTTCCTCTAGGAAACAAATTGGACTAAAAATTAATTTCTACAACATTACTAAAAATAACTATACCTTAAAGTAATTATCATCACCTGATGTATTGTATCAACCCACATACATCCAAATTCTCAAGGAAGCACAAAATTTTGAACTAAAATCTAGTTTCATTTATTTATTACATATATTCAATGGAATTACTAGGGAGCAAGAACATGAACACTTAATGGAACATTACACTATACATTCATCATTAAAACCTATGTGATTTGTTTGAGTAACTTGTTAAATTAATACAGTTTACACTTCAATTACAAGACACTACAAAAGACTAGTTATATTTTTTGGACACCCCAATCAGGGGTTTAGAAAATAATAAATTTGTTTTTCCTGAAGAAGATTTCCCAACCTACTAAATTTTAATAATAAAGAAAATAAATATATCAAATAATTCGATCAAAATGAGAAATAATTAGTGATTACAAAGAACTATTTAAAAGGTTTTTTCCAAATTTCAATCATGATTAAATAAATAATCACGTATTAATATGATATTTCTATAATGTAATAATACATATGTATTTTAATATTATTGATGCAACAATAAGTAGTTCTTTTTTTGATATTCCTTTGTTTATGGTGAGGGAACTTATTACCTACATAGTGTAGAACAAGAACTAGTTCAATTTGAGGTCTAGTTTGACCATTAAATGGGTTCATGAGTGGTGGAGTTTTGATTTTGATAAGAATATTGAAATAAATATTGAAGAGATAAGTACAATTCTATAAAAACTGTCACTTTCCCACAGGAAATCCTAACTTCCTCCTCCAATTTATTATTTTATATTTGCTTCCAACACATGCTAAACTAAACAATTCCATCAATTGTTTCAACTTTCTTAGCTTTATGAGAAATTTTATTATACAACCCATTACAGTAAAACCAATAAATAAGAAATGGTTTATCTATTAAATTTTTTGTGGATAAAAAACTAATTCTATAAGAATTGTGATATTTTAATTAATATCAGTATTAATAGAACCACTCAGGTTAGAGTACTTGTCCTCCTCTTTCACATAAAAATCCCCAACCCCCACAAAGGATTTTCAAAAAACCACCTTTAAAAAATTAACATATCCATGAATGATTTATGAAAAAAAGTTAATTATAAAAAACAAACCAAGAAAACATAAACACCAAAAAACACAATTAGTCCATATGGCCAACTCGGTGGAAGAAATCCAAAGTAAAGGGTTCGGAAAACTATCTTTTCATCCTCTACACAACAAAAGGGATAAGGAAAATGTTAATAACGTCACCCTATATACTGGTATATAACTTAAAATAGAAATTAACCTTCCATTACTATCGTCTCCTCCCATAGAAACAATTACTATAACCATTACTAGAAAATCTAATAATCAAAAATTCCCAGAGAAGAATCAGACTCTGGGAGATAATGTATCAATTGATGATACACCTAGCCCAATAATTGAAATTTCCTTTCCCCAAAGGGATACCCAACCAATGAAATAAAAAACAAACTTTTCTTGACATATAAACCATTGAAACATATAAAAGGGTCTAGTTCGAAAACCCCTTGATTGATTTTGGGAAAACAAATTCTACAATATTCCATGTTCCAAAAGGGCATGTGTACCCACCAATAGAGACTTAATGGTGATGAAATTGGAAGTCTAGGGAGTAATGTACCAACATTTTTTCAATCAAACCATTAAATTAATCTCATGGATCCTATGTCATTCTCAAATATATGTACTATAGGGGATTTTGTTCATTTCTAATGACATTATTGAATTGGGTTCTTCTATAATTGTGATACCTCAATACATTTTACTTTAATTATAGGTTGGGGATATTAATTCTCCAGTTATGTTATTTCAACTATACAACTAAATTACTATACACCCTTCTGGTGTGCTAGACGACATTCCTATGAGAGTCAAAAAGTTAACTTTTCCTATAGATTTTTGTGTTATTTAAATAGAAAAAATAGAATGAATTTATCGCTATTACATTATTTTACTTAGTAATATAGAACTCCCCCTACATTGATTACTTCAAAATGAAAGAGAGTTTATTTTTGATAAAAACATTAAGGTTGATTTTAAGAAAAACTGAAATAGAATCTCACATCACGCCAAATAATCCAACCACTTCAAAGATATTTACAATTTAATATCATTTGTAATTCTTAAAACTATATCATTTGGAAAACCATATCAAATAATTTCATTATAGATCCACTTGTCATTCCATATTCAAGATGAATATTGAACCCTACCTAGTTAAAGTACACTAGAACTAAAAAATAAAATTTTTCTAATATGTTTTCCTTAGTTAAATTTGGGTTATATATTTTATAGTACGAAGTGACTAACTATTCTAAATTGTATCCTTATAGTATCTCCTTATATAATTAGAGTCCAAACTTTATATCATTCATTTAATTTTCCTCCTTTGATAATTTAATGTGGCACCCTATAACCAAAATCTCAGTCTTAAAGTGAAAAGGCAATCATTAAACCCTATTTTTGATATAATGTGAGATGATCCATGATAAATATATATTTATTTTACATTATTTACATAATTTAGACATTACAACTTATAATAATCCCATGATTCAAATAATTTACTATTTATTATATTTGAGGACCATCTACATGTTAATCTTATTTTATGATACTTGTGATCATTTCCTAATAATAGAACCACATTAAAGATGTAGAGACCCGGAGCCTGACGTACATGGACATTACATTACTTTTTCGGAATACTTAGTACATAACAAAAACACACACACAAGGACCGTAATAGTTTAGTGTCTTTGGAAACTCGGAATATAATCTTCTATTCGTAGTGAAAGATCTTCAACATCTCCCATAAATATCTTCCTTTTTTTTACTTAAAACCTTTCTTTATATCCTAGGGAAAAGAAAACATAAAAGGGTGAGCTCAAATGCTCAGTAAGGGTAAACAAAAGAAATATCAATCACATCATATTCATAATAACATAACATTTTGGAAATCATAACCTACAAAAGAGAGCATAATTTCATAACATGGGATAAATCATAGTAGTGAAATGAAATCCCAATAATCATAACTTAAAACATGAAACTATGTGGAATACACACATAATCACAGAGAATCATATCTTATTAGTCAATAATCATTGCCAAAACTATCTTAGTGGACAAAGTCCCTTTCTGAACCGAGTTACCCTCGTTTCAGTCCTGTTTCACTGAACTGGTATAACCTACCATTCTAGCCATGTCTATCTCATGAGATATAAAATCTTTACCCAATGAATTTGAGAGAGATATAGGTCCCACCCATCTCATAATGATACCATTCTTATGTGTGCCACAAAATCATAAATCATACATCATTTCATAACCCATGTAATAAAAATGGGATTCTTAAACAACATGACATCATAAAACAATTCATATAAGATAAAGGAATTCATAAAAATATTTCCATCACAACATAATCAAATTCATGTAATAATAGGGATAGAAACATAACCCTTTATTATCTTAGATGGAAAATAATTTTGATAAAGCACTTGAACTCCATTCTTGAGGAAAATATCCTTTCTTCTTCAAAAACATTTTTCCTTTCTTAACATGTCATACAACATTAAACTAAAAGAAGTTGATTAAAAATAAACATGAAAACTTGTAAAGGATTCTTCTTGGAAATAATGTTTTAAAAATCCATTCATGTCGTATAAGTTAAAAAAACATTCTTCTCGTACTTTTGTCGGAAAAGTCAAAAAAGTACCTCGTACGAAAAACGACAAAAGATTCATTTCATATCTTTTACTAAAAACTCACCGAAGGGTAAAATAGGATTTAAAAAATTGTAGGTGAATGGAAATAATATTACATATTGAGGAAAGATGGATGTGGATGATAAAATACACCCCAGTAAATACTAAAGTATAAACAATCTCGGATAAAAATGAGATTGTGATATTTCCCTTACCTTAGGTCCGATATGCTTTGTACGTGTCCGAACATCCTGTATAATGAATTAAATAATGTTATTGACTTATTACAGAATCATTATTATTTTTATGATATCATATATGGTCATATTCTTAGCTTCTTAGTAGTAATATTTCATTGCTACTTGTTATTCGGGTGTTTATAACTTTTTGTTCTGATGCGTGTTTTGTCGAATAAATTCTTATTCATCTCTTTAGGTTATAGATACCTCATTACCAGAATGGTATTAGTGTAATATATATCATATTAATTCATTAAATTCATTTATATAATCATTATGAAATGAAGATCATGTAGAACGAGTCACATCACATCATGGAGACGGTATTCCGTACGTACGCACGAGTGATGATATCGTTCCTATGATCGTGGAATTGTATTGGAGTGCATGTATACAATTTCAGAATCAGTATTACTTTATAATAGTCATATATAGTCATTATTTACACCATTATACCCATCCAAGTAAGGTGGTGGTGGAAAATAGATTACACCACAGCGTGGAGACGGTATTCCGTACGTACGCACGCGCGGTGATTTCATTTTCCGTAGGATGGATAGATGGTGAAATAGGGTTGTTTCATACATATAGTAACATATCAGAATATTAGTGATACTGATGTTATTACTTCATAATGAAATAACCTAAGAAGAAGAAGTGGAAGAAGAAATAAAGGTGAAAGAATCGGTAACGGAAATTACCTCTTCTTTGAAGCGCCTCTTTGAGACCTCCTCTTAGGGCACTAAAATTGGTCTTTGAGGAAGAGCAGAACCTCTAGGATGTTTATAGGGAAGTGGAGAAGAGAATTTGGTAGGGTTTGGCCGAGCTTGAAGGCTCAAAGTTGTGTGAGGAAGAGAGGGAGGAGGTGCCCTTTTATAAGGGAGGAGAGGGGCACCTTTGGAATAACTAAAAATATTATTTTATTATAAAGTCAATTTCTGTTTTAAATAGCTCCAAATTGATTTATTTCGAAGCTAAGGTGGGGATGGGTCGAAATCCTCTCATCCAATAGAATTTAGACAAGTTTAGGTTCCTATTTTAACCTTATCATTTAGATTTAACATTAAGTTAAATAATTTTACTTTTACCGTGTCTTCTTGTGTTCTTATACTATAAGATTAATAAACTTACTATATCAAGACAAACGAACCCCAAGTTGTTTATTATTAATATATATAATCTTATCTAAGTTATTTGGCCGAACCTTAGATTTTTAGGAACAAAATAACAATTAATAATATAATATTTGTTTTAAAAACTAATTTATGTCAATTTTCACACTATTTGGTACATGATTTTTATGAAATTCATAACAGAATGATAAGTTCGAAAAAAGTTACTTAAATCAACAATAACATGTCATATTAACCTAGAAAATTACTGTAAGTCATAAAAAGTATCAAATTGCATTTATTTGGGCATTTATAACATCAATTATGTCAATATTTCATTAATAAGACAATTACTGCATCATCTTTGTATCATAATAAATGATAATTATTTAATCCCTAAAAATTATAAATAAATTACTATGATGTAGATAATTGTATTATATTTCTGGAGATTATTCATGTTCGAAGTTTCATGAAGTTTATCACTAGATTAAAATTATTATACTTATAAGATTTAAGAAAGTGACATGTTGTCACATTCTTTGGTTTTAATAATAATTAAATTATTTTCATTAAAAAAAATTAATTAAATGAATATAATCTGACCCTTAGGTGATATGGGTCGACTTTTAGTCATCCAATAGGATTTTGACATTTTTTAGGATAATTTTAAAATATTATATTTACCCTTAATTACCTGATTTACCTTTAACTATGGTAAATAAAATTTACCGTAGTTACTATTCATAATTCCCAAAAATAAAAAGTAGCTTATTAACATAATTTGGATCCACTGATTCCAAATATGGAATCCATTTTTCCAAATTCAATACACAAAGGTTGCAGAAATTAAATTAAAATTAATCCCGTTGTCGAAAGAAAATGGGTTTTTCTTTAAAACATTGCAAAAGATTGAATTGATTTAACCTACGAATTCAAGGTAAAATCAATGCTAATGACATAAATTATATTAAATGGTAAAAATATATTCTATTAATACTTTAAAACCATTAAATATTATAATTTAACCACATAAGATATTATGATGAAAAAGTTGTTTTTAATTAAAATATAGCATGTATTTACTATTCATTAAAATATGAAAGTTATCGGAAAAATATAAAAACTTTATCTAATGTAAATTTTTATATCCTGATTCAAAAGAAGAATTTTTATTTGTCAAATTGAACATATAAACATGTCAAAAACTATATTTAATGTTGGTGCGCCATCAAAAGGCGGCAAAACTGCATTTTTTGAAAAATACTTATTTTACCTGAAAAATTTATTTTGTTCTTATACCGTGTTCTAGAAAATGTGTAAGATGAATAATAATGTTATAAAATTCAAAATTTAGTTAATACTATTCATAACGGCTAGTTAATGACAATATTATAATAATATATCATTGTTTATTAAAACCCGTTATTGCGTACAACACACGCTATCGAGGAAGGTCGCGATTGCGTGTAATGCAAGCCAAGTCAGTGTTCCGTGTTGTGAAGGAATCCTTCGTTGTTTCGTATAACAGAATCCAACCATATTTCATTTATACATTGAATATATATATATATATATATACTCAATGTTGCGTAGAATAACTATTATCAAAATTGTGTGTAACACGATCCAAGAATAATGTTGCGTATACTGCAAGCTAATACGGTGTTGCGTATAGCGCAAGGTAATCTTGGTGTAGCATAAGACATTAATGAAATTAAAAGCATATTTTTCATAAAATCTCGGGGTGTTACATTCTACCCCCCCTTAAAATGAATTTCTCCCTCAAAATTCGTCGTGGTTATAAATGGTTTACTACTCGAAAGTTTGTTTAATATAAACCCACATCGTAAAAAGGAATACCAAAACATGGCTTTTAAAAACTAAAGTATGAAATGTAACGGTTAACCAAATTAACTCATCACGGGGTTTCCACGTAGTAGAACATAGGTGAAAATATGGATATGGAAGAAAAATCTAACTATCAAGTTCTGATGGACAGTGGTAGAGAACATGGCTATGAAAAAGCCAACAATCACAAAGCTATTGATTTGTGATGATCTAAGGTACCATCTGATTAATCGGATATAAGGGAACTAGGACAACATTTTTGGTTTTCAAGATCATTTCCCTAAAGTTGATGAATTAAAAGAAATACTTGCATGATTTTGGTACAATCTCACTGTTTTTCGTGAATTGAACAATTTCCACTTCATCCCTTAAAGAAATGAAGTTGAATTTGTTATTTGTGATGTGTTAGCAGATCATGTGATAGAATGATGGGTCATTCCATATCTTTCAAACAAAATGTTAGAAAAAGTTATAAGTCCATATTATGGTTAGATTAATCGTATATAGTTCCAAAAATGAACTTATAATTCATATATCATACCGCTTAATAAAATAAAACTAGTTTATACTAACCAGGGACTTCCTGTAGGCCCGTGGTAGGCGATAAAGGCCAGTCGCACTTCAGTTGTGGGTTCGGTTCCCACAGCCTTGTCCGACGCGATGGGATGTCGCACGTCCTGCAAGTTTTCCTTTTTCTAAAACCACATTACTATATCATCCCATCAATAATATCGAAAAAAGGTTCTATCCTTAAACAATACTAACTTATGTTCAATATAATCCATTCCAATCTTTAGGATTATCCAAAATACTGCAGTCCACTCTCATAATATAGTGAAAACGATTACCAGAGATTTAATACCATCGTTGATCCCCATATATCATAAGATATGTCTTGTTGGTCACATTCCAAAGATTCGAAGGCCTTAATCATGTATTCTCTTGAAAAATGAATACCCATTAAACCTTAGTGAAAACATGAATGCTATCAAAGGTTAACTCTTTCCACATACCAAAATCCAAAAATTCTATATACTCAATCCATTACATAACCTTCTCCTTATATCAGTCATGAGATCATGAATAATATCAAACATTTAATTTTGTCCTTATCCCTTCATTATGCGCATATCATCTATATTCCAAAAATATCTGAATATCCTCTAATGGATACTGGTACCATTAATCATATACTTTCAAAACTCAAGGAAAGACAACAGTGTAACAATCCTTAGATGTCTCTTTTTTCCATAGTACCATGAGATTACTTATACAACATTACACTTGATAAACATGTAATCATTCCACTATCTTCTTAAACCATTGACGGAGATTCAACACTTCTTTCAGATCATATATCATTTGTAGTCTCTTCATCATCATCAACATAAATACTACCCATGTGACCATACTGATTCTCTTCCTGAGACTTTACCTTAGGGCATTGGTTTTCATAATGCCCGTACATTCCACATTTAAAACATTTAACCATTGTTGATGTCGTAGCAATACCATTATCCTCATCTCTAGTGTTAACTGAACCTTTTCCTTTGCACTTACTGGCTTTGTGTCCTTATTTTCCACAACCAAAGTATCTTCCAGTTCCTTTGAAACATTCTCCTTGATGCCTCTTCCCACATGATTAACATAGGGGAAATTGAACTTTCTTTCCTCTATGATCATCATGAAACTCCATCTTTCTCTTATTAGCCGAGCCAGGAAACTTACCAAATTTTACTTTATTGATCATATTATGAGATTGCTGAATCGGCATAATAATGATGTTTGGACTTCCAAATCCCATTTCATTTGGTTTCTCATGAAGAATATCATTACATTGTCTATCATATCCTCCATTATCATGAATCATCTTGTTTCCAGCCATTTTCTAAAACCCAAAAAGAATAGTGTTAGAGGCAAAAATCATAATAAAGGGGGAGTAACTTCAATATCTAACATCTTAGGTTAAATTCTATGATCGTTACCATAGTTATAGGACTATATCTGATACGTATACTTATCCTTAGGGGCATCCCTAGACATACCTTAGAAATATCTCTAGGGATCTCACTAACGTTTTCGCATCCTAGTTTCCAAAGGTTGACTAAACCTTTCCTCTGATACCAACTGTAGAGACCCGGAGCCTGACGTACATGGACATTACATTACTTTTGCGGAATACTTAGTACATAACAAAAACACACACACAAGGACCGTAATAGTTTAGTGTCTTTGGAAACTCGGAATATAATCTTCTATTCGTAGTGAACGATCTTCAACATCTCCCATAAAGATCTTCCTTTTTTTACCTAAAACCTTTCTTTAAATCCTGGGGAAAAGAAAACATAAAAGGGTGAGCCCAAATGCTCAGTAAAGGTAAACAAAAGAAATATCAATCACATCATATTCATAATAACATAACATTTTGGAAATCTTAACCAGCAAAAGAGAGCATAATTTCATAACATGGGATAAATCACAGTAGTGAAATGAAATCCCAATAATCATAACTTAAAACATGAAACTATGTGGCATACACACATAATCATAGAGAATCATATCTTATTAGTCAAGACTCATTGCCAAGACTATCTTAGTGGACAAAGTCCCTTTCTGAACCGAGTCACCCTCGTTTCAGTCTTGTTTCACTGAACCGGTATAACCTACCATTCCAGCCTTGTCTATCTCATGAGATAGAAAATCTTTACCCAATGCATTGGAAAGAGATATAGGTCCCACCCATCTCATAATGATACCATTCTTATGTGTGCCACAAAATCATAAATCATACATCATTTCATAACCCATGTAATAAAAATGGGATTCTTAAACAACATGACATCATAAAAAAATTCATATAAGATAAAGGAATTCATAAAAATATTTCCATCACAACATAATCAAATCCATGTAATAATAGGGATAGAAACAGAACCCTTTATTATCTTAGATGGAAAATAATTTTGATAAAGCACTTGAACTCCATTCTTGAGGAAAATATCCTTTCTTCTTCAAAAACATTTTTCCTTTCTTAACATGTCATAAAACATTAAACTAAAATAAGTTGATTAAAAATAAACTTGAAAACTTGTAAAGGATTCTTCTTGGAAATAATGTTTTAAAAATCCATTCATGTCGTATAAGTTAAAAAAACATTCTTCTCGTACATTTGTCGGAAAAGTCAAAAAAGTACCTCGTATGAAAAACGACAAAAGATTCATTTCATATCATTTACTAAAAACTCACCGAAGGGTAAAATAGGATTTAAACAATTGTAGGTGAATGGAAATAATATTACATATTGAGGAAACATGGATGTGGATGATAAAATACACCCCAGTAAATACTAAAGTATAAACAATCTCGAATAAAAATGAGATTGTGATATTTCCCTTACCTTAGGTCCGATATGCTTTATACGTGTCCGAACCTCCTGTATAATGATTTAAATAATGTTATTGACTTATTACAGAATCATACTTATTTTTATGATATCATATATGGTCATATTCTTAGCTTTTTAGTAGTAATATTTCATTGCTACTTGTTATTCGGGTGTTTATAACTTTTTGTTCTGATGCGTGTTTTGTCGAATAAATTCATATTCATTTCTTTAGGTTATAAATACCTCATTACCAGAATGGTATTAGTGTAATATATATCATATTAATTCATTCAAGTCATTTATATAATCATTATGAAATGAAGATCATGTAGAACGAGTCGCATCACATCGTGGAGACGGTATTCCGTACGTACGCACGAGTGATGATATCGTTCCTATGATCGTGGAATTGTATTGGAGTGTATGTATACTATTTCAGAATCAGTATTACTTTATAATAGTCATATATAGTTATTATTTACACCATTATACCCATCCAAGTAAGGTGGTGGTGGAAAATAGATTACACCACAGCGTGGAGACGGTATTCCGTACGTACGCACGCACGGTGATTTCGTTTTCCGTAGGATGGATAGATGGTGAAATAGGTTTGTTTCATACTTATTGTAACATATCAGTATATGAGTGATACTAATGTTATTACTTCATAATGAAACAACCTAAGAAGAAGAAGTGGAAGAAGAAATAAAGGTGAAAGAATCGGTAATGGAAATTACCTCTTCTTTGAAGCGCCTCTTTGAGACCTCCTCTTAGGGCACTAAAATTCGTCTTTGAGGAAGACCAGAACCTCTAGAATGTTTCTAGGGAAGTGGAGAAGAGAATTTGGCAGGGTTTGGCCGAGCATGAAGGCTCAAAGTTGTGTGAGGAAGAGAGGGAGGAGGTTCCCTTTTATAAGGGAGGAGAGGGGCACCTTTGGAATAACAAAAACTATTACTTTATTATAAAGTCAAGATCGGTTTTAAATAGCTCCAAATTGATTTATTTCGAAGATAAGGTGGGGATGGGTCGAAATCATCTCATCCAATAGAATTTAGACATGTTTAGGTTCCTATTTTAACCTTATCATTTGATTTAACATTAAGTTAAATAATTTTACTTTTACCGTGTCTTCTGGTGTTCTTATACTATAAGGTTAATAAACTTACTATATCAATCCAAACGATCCCCAAGTTGTTTATTATTAATATATATAGTCGTATATAAGTTATTTGGCCAAACCTTAGATTTTTAAGAATAAAATAACAATTAATAATATAATATCTGTTTTAAAAACTAATTTATGTCAATTTTGACACTATTTGGTACATGATTTTTATGAAATTCATAACAGAATGATAAGTTAGAAAAAAGTTACTTAAATCAACAATAACATGTCATATTAACCTAGAAAATTACTGTAAGTCATAAAAAGTCTCAAATTACATTTATTTGGGCATTTATAACATCTATTATGTCAATATTTCATTAATAAGACAATTACTACATCATCTTTGTATCATAATAAATGATAATTATTTAATCCCTAAAAATTCTAAATAAATTATTATGATTTAGATAATTGTATTATATTTCTAGAGACTATTCATGTTCGAAGTTTCATGAAGTTTATCACTAGATTAAAATTATTATACTTATAATATTTAAGAAAGTGACATGTTGTCACATTCTTTGGTTTTAATAATAATTAAATTATTTTCATTAAAAAAATTTAATTAAATGAATATAATCCAACACTTAGTTGATATGGGTCAACTTTTAGTCATCTAATAGGATTTTGACATTTGTTAGGGTAATTTTAAAATATTATATTTACCCTTAATTACCCGATTTACCTTTAACTATGGTAAATAAAATTTACCGTAGTTACTATTCATAATTCCCAAAAATAAAAAGTATCTTATTAACATAATTTGGATCCACTAATTCCAAATATGGAATCCATTTTTCCAAATTCCATACACAAAAGTTTCATTAATTAAATTAAAATTAATCCCGTTGTCGAAAGAAAACGGATTTTTCTTTAAAACATTGCAAAAGATTGAATTGATTTAACCTACGAATTCAAGGTAAAATCAATGATAATGACATACATTATATTAAATGGTAAAAATATATTATATTTATACTTTAAAACCATTCAATATTATAATTTAACCACATAAGATATTATGATGAAAAAATTTGTTTTTAACTAAAATATAGCGTGTTTTTTCTATTCATTAAAATATGAAAGTTATCGGAAAAATATAAAAACTTTATATAATGTAAATTTTTATATCCTGATTCAAAAGAAGAATTTTATTTTGTCAAATTGAACATATAAACATGTCAACAACTAGATTTAATGTTGGTGCACCATCAAAAGGCGGCAAAACTGCATTTTTTGAAAAATACTTATTTTACCTGAAAAATTTATTTTGTTCTTATACCATGTTCTAGAAAATGTGTAAGATGAATAATAATGTTATAAAATTCAAAATTTAGTTAATACTATTCATAATGGCTAGTTCATGACAATATTATAATAATATATCATTGTTTATTAAAACCCGGTATTGCGTACAACACACGGTATCGAGGAAGGTCGCGATTGCGTGTAATGCAAGCCAAGTCAGTGTTGCGTGTTGTGAAAGAATCCTTCGTTGTTTCGTATAAAAAAATCCAACCATATTTCATTTATACATTGAATATATATATATATACTCAATGTTGTGTAGAATAACTATTATCAAAATTGTGTGTAACACGATCCAAGAATAGTGTTGCGTATACTGCAAGCTAATACAGTGTTGTGTATAGCGCAAGGTAATCTTGGTGTAGCACAAGACATTAATGAAATTAAAAGAATATTTTTCATAAAATCTCGGGGTGTTACAAAAGACCCTTCTAAAATCCCCCTATATTATACTCTTCTTCATATCATAGTGGATGGAAACATAAGGAAGGGGTGAGATCAAACACTTAGTAAGGGAATAATCATCAACATATCATCAAGAGTTATATCATAAGAATATGAGACAACAAGACCATGGGAGAAATATCTAATTAAAATTAACATGTAACAATATTAGTTGTCTATAAGACATAATATAATGGACCGTAGTATCAAATGATCAAGCATATATCATGTCTAAGGAGTGCATAAAATGAATAATATATATTCCCTAAATATTTTTACATGTATATTTATGATATAAGGGCCTATATAAAAGTTTTTATTTTTATACGTAATGAGTTATATTATTTTATATTGTATACATTAGAAATATTTCCTCGATACTTGATTCTTCTTCCACCAAAGCTATAATTTATACAAAAATAATTTCATAAGATTAAACGTAATAGATTTTATGCATTCACATGATGAATTTATATATTTTACATAGGATTCATTCATATTATGTAACATATGAACATATGAGACAATAATTAATGAGCATACATGATTTCCTATATGACCCCAACTATGGGATGAAGGTGGTTGTGTGTGATTGTTGAATTCATGCAGAAAAATCCTACCCAAATATATCTTATTTTACCTCATTTACATATGTTATTCTAGAACATTTGAGAGGACATAGAATCGCACAAATGTGATGTATGACTATACTCCACCCACTAATACCTTCGAAGAGAGGATATTTTTTATATATTCTTATTGATCCATCTTAAACCCATGAAATGGACATCGAGATGATTTAGATGTTATTCAGTGTAAAGTACACTATATTTAGATTGTTTCTTTATTTTGGTTTTATATATAGTTTTCATATTATCTTCCATGGGTGATCCTTATAAAAGTGTTTAAATATATTATTCATTTTTTGATAATCATTATTAGACTCTGTTGAAACCATTCAATGTTATCAAATGGAACCCCATGATTTTGATTTATGAAATCTTATATAAAATGATGATTAAAATAATAATAGAGAATAATTTTATATTTATAGAAATTCATTTTCACAAATAATATACCACTAAATAATTTTTATATGTAAATATAATCAATGAATTACCCTTCTATCACTCATTTGGGTAAAGGTAACTAAATAATTACCTTTACTAAAGTGTTTATGTAATGGTAACCTATACTATACCTTTATGTAAATGGGTTCACATAAGTGTAATTATAGATTTACTGAAGCAATGTAAGTGTTTTTATGTAATTTTTATGAAACAATTTTAAAATTTGGGTAATAATTACTATAGGATACATTGATGTAGCGATGGATTTTATGTTTACATAAAGGTAAATGTGGTATTACCTTTTCACAATTTTTCCATGTATAGGTAAATGAGGTGTCATCTATACATAGGGGCTATTATGAATGTCATCTTTTAATTACCTATATGTAAAAAACATAAATTTGTTCTATATAATGGTAATTCCTTTTGTATCCTTATGCAGTGTATGTTATGTATGTTTCATGGATATATACCCTTCTAGACTTTCTATGAAAAGGAAGAGGGAGTATACCCTTATATACAAATAAGATTCTATGTAAGGTCAATCATAGTAGTTTAAAAAATATGAAATGGTTTTTATGATTTAAAAAATGTTCAAAAATATTACTAAAATTTATTTTTTCAATATTAAACTTATAAGGGATTTTTAAATTAATTAATTTATTATAAATAGATTATAATTAATTAAATAAAATTTTATAATAGTTTTTTGTTACCACATAATAAGTTGTAATACTTCCTTTGTATTTTATTAAAAGTATACAACATGTCTTGTAATCTATAAATAAAATTTTTTACTAATAAATCAGCAGTGACAATTTATCAATGGCTATAAAATAAGAAATATGGTTAATATATAAAATGTTGTATTTAAATTAAAATTTATTTTTAATTAATTATTTTTAATTTTTCAATCTAAAGGGGAATTTTGAAACACTATTTAAAAAATTTAAAAGGTTTTTGAGGATTGATTTGAAAAAAATTGAAATTATGGTTAAAAAGATGATATTATATTGTGTAAAATATTTTCATAATTGTATATTAGATTAAAGAATTGTTTATAATTCAAAAATAAATTTAATTTAAAATAATATTTCATTTAGAGATGTATATTAAAGTGTTCGTATTAGAATGAATATGAAATTTTTATGTTCATATTTATGGAATACTCACAATATAATCTTAAAATTATAAAATGTTTATAATTATATTTTATTTATAAATTGTTTATAAATGTTTATCTCATGTTTAGATATTTGAATTTTTCATTTATTTATTTATTATTCTATGTTTTATTTATATTTATAAAATATGTATATGATGATTGTTGTATGATTTAGTATTAAATGTAAAAATTCTTCTAGATAGATCCTTGCATTTCATGTTTGGAATAATAACAAATTTTTTTCATATAAATTAACCTCATTTTGTAATTGAATTTATGATTTAGATTTTAGTTATTGTTAATTATTTTTTAAATTATATATTTTAGTGTTATTATTATCTCTTGAGTAAAGTAACCCTGGTAGAGGGACTTGGGGTCGGACTACATACCTACTGGGGGGTGTTCCTTGTCTATGATGATGAATTGGGTAAGCTATAAATAACTCCGAGATTACTTATGTTAATATTTTCAATCTATTATATATTTTATTCTTTTTTGGAAGTGACTATATACCATAAGAATATGTTTCCTTAGGATATATATGAATATAATTCTCTTCTATTTTTTGGTGAGTAACACAAACGTTTGTGATGGATAAAGGGTTACATATCAATATGGTTTAAACATATTGATTGGGTGAAATTATTAGGATTCCTAAATATATTACAAAAAGTATGAATATATAAACTAAATACCATGAGATAATATTATGAGATTATGTCCCCTTTTAAATACATAGTGTAAGACTCCTTCTAAAGTAAAACATTCCAACACCTTAATCCTTCAATCTGGTGGCTTCATGTAATGTATAGGCACCCATGGATTATCATGTATAAGGACGTAAAGTAGTTACTAATAACAGATCATCCATGGGTACATTCACACCAAAGTAGGGTGCACATGAATTTTATTATCATTAGTTCATTTTTTATTTTTTAAAATTAGATTAAACTATCTAGGAAACCACAAGGGTTGGGATACCGTAGTAATAGAGTTGGGTTTATCCATGTGAAGGATTGTACACATAGTTATATGATCAAATATACAAGAGTCATATAAGATATTATTGTCATGATTACCTATGTAAATAACTAAGTGGAATGTTTCCTAAGAAATTGTTTCACTTTCGTAGAAAAGTATGGATCTTTTACCACTAATTTTTTTTATGAATTTCAAAAAAAATGGGAAATTATTTTAATGTGATCCCATTGATTAAAATTTAATATTAAATGGTAATAAAACATGATAATAATCTTATTAAATATTATGTTGTGGATTAATATCATCATCATCATTAACATAAATGTTGATATTAATCTTTATAAAGTGAATCTTAATGTATGACACACCTAAGACTTGTTACTTAAAAAAGTTCGTAAAAATGATTGGAGATTTATAAAATTGATTAAAGAATAAAATATCTATCATAATAGTTCCTTCTTGTGTAACCAAATATTTCAATAGGTGACTCTGGATTCTTATTAATTAGAGAGGTATTCAATTATTTATTCAAATGAATTAGAGTTTAAATGACCAAATTCAACATATTGTTCACTCATATTTTCAATATGATTGGGTACATCAAGGATGTATGTAATTTTATTCTCATATAATCAATATGATTGGTTATTAAAAATGATATAAAATATGACTCAATATGTTTAGAGGGAATATATTTTTCCGTAAAACGTTATTTTATATGTAAATAAAATCAATTCTCTAAGAGATATATGATGTCAATTTTATATTTTACAAAGTTTTGTAAATATGAAAAAGTTCCAAATATTAAATTAAATAAACATTATTTATTCTTATAACTAATACATTAAATTTTTTGTTTTATAAACATATTGGATACTTCAATATAGGGTAAACATGTCATAATATTTGTATTTTTATCTCATTGATCTCTTTATAATATTTTTTGATCAATATTTGATTAAATAAAAAAATAAAGGTTTGTTTCATACAAATGGTTTATAATTTATTTAATTCTATAAAATACATTAATGACAGGATAAAAATTGATTAATCTTTTTTGGAAATATATCCTATTATCATCTATTAAAATTTTCCATAAATATGATTGAAATTAAGGAATTCTTATCATATATTCTCAAATTTTTGGGAATGTATATGAACTATGAATATGGTGTCTATATTCTATTACACTATGTATAGTACAAGTGGGTAGAAGATAAAAATAATAAATAAAAGAAAGTTAAAATTTTCAACAATGTTTCTTCAAGAATCTAAATAATTTAATTGATCTTAGTATTTTATGGAAGGAGGATTAATAATTTAATATGATTGGATTGTCCAAGATATATTTTATTTAGTTTTTGAAACTCTGTGAAATTTCTCTATCAAGAATGGGTGTTATATAAATTAATTTATTAATTTATAAAGGTATGTGATACCAAAGTTATATTTTACAATGTTTCTTAAATATATAAGAGATCATAATAAAAGGAAGAACTGATTGATCTTGTGGCTTATATTCATGAGACGAATGAAATGCTTACTATATTGGTCATGCAAATGTAAATGATTGTTTTGAAGCTCAAATGAATCTATCTAGAAAATATTTTTCTTAATATAATTTATATTATATTATAAGAGAATTTTTTTAACAATTGGATATTATTAATAATTATTATATTACATAATGAACAAATATTCTTTATGATTCACTAATTTCTATAAAATTGTTACAGAATACAAAAGGGATAAAATGTTATATCTTTGATAAATTATTTATAAAATTACTTGTTAAAATATTAGTGAATTTTTTCCATAGACCCATCAGTGGTATATTTTATGAGAGTCATATTTTCGAAATAAAATTTTCGAAACACGTAGAATAAAAAATATGATATGGAATCAATAGTTTATTTGTTTAAAATTCATACAAAAAGAAAATATGTGTTACTTCTTAACACAAAAGGTTTTTTTATTTCTATTAGGTATATTATGATAATAATATACTATCTAAGAAGCTAGGGGAAATATGTTTGAACTTATAGAAGTTCAAAATTAAAAAATATAGGATAACACCAATATTAAGTTGATGTGTTTTTCACTTTATATCCTAAAATATTTAGCATATGTGATGAAAAAATAAAAAAAAAATATTACATTTAGTTATCATTTAGAAATCTAAAATCTATATTTATTGAAGGATTGTACCAATAAAAATGAATATTTAATAGAATATGATATCCTAAAATAGTTTTGGGTATGTGATGATAAATATACGAGTTACATTTTTTGACATTTTAAATTAATTATCACATTATACAAAAATAGTTTAGGCATACTAGTAACCAATAATGTAAGTATTCGAATTAATTCAAGGAAAATATTTTATGTAACATAGTTTTAAACATAACAATGATGAAATTAAAAGGTTTAAATTAGACTATATAAGTTGATATAATAACATTTGTTTTGTAAAGTTAAGAGGTTTGAATATGTTTAAGTAGTTAAACAATTAATAACAAGATTCATATAACTATCCATTATTAAAACTAGATTAATTATAAGATATTTATCACTAAAGAGTTAGGTGGGAGGGTTTTATCATATGTTCATATAGAGATGTGATAGAAAGTACATATGATGTAATGAGTTGACAAAACCTAGAAAGTGCAACAAATGTAAGGATGGTTTAGTAGTTTTCCATATATGATATGATAAATTAGTGATTATATTGGGTTTATTAAATATTTTTAAAGATTAACATAATATCAAAATGAAGTATATTAGAGGAAATATATACTTTATCTTTATTTCATGTTGGCTGTATAAATTTTTATATAGATATACATTTCATGAATTTAAATGATAATTGCCCTCTTCAAGAATTACTTTGATATTATCCTTAACTTTTTTTCATTATGGAGTATTGTAGTTTATTGAGATATTTTATGTTTATAATTGGTAGGATTCTCATATAGAGATACATAATATACTCATTCCATGAAAAAAGAGTAATATTATTTATGCGCACTAGATGGCCAACTGTGTATAGCATGTAGACTGTTAAATAGATATATTTTGTATACTAGGTGTGCATGGAACATATATGATTCCCTAATAACTAAGGTTGGTGAGGTATTAGGAATCATAACCTCCACACATTGCTACCCTACCACCGCTAGTCAATAAATTAATTTAGATAATAATGAGGCATTTGGTCATGTTGTTGATCATGTTTTCAGTTAGATTATAATAACGATATAATATATCGTCTCATGTAATTATTATTCCACTCAAGGCATTAGTTGAGATAGACTATTAGAATGCGAGGATGAACCTATATATTGTATATCTATTTTTATAAGGGGAATGGGATGTGATTATCTAAAATAATTAATGGTATTTGATGTATTCATCGATTACATAAATAAGTACACTGATAATTAAAAATTGGTGAGCTAGATACATTATATTGACATATACTATTACCCATAGTCACTTTATGTACTGGATAAAGGAAAAATTTGATAATATTCATTTACAGATGATTTAAACTCGTGGACATAAGTATAGAGATATATGTGTTCATAGAGATCACACCAAATCCATTTACTGATTGAATAAATTTGATTTTTTAGAGGTAGATATTTTATTACACATATGTATCTAGAAATTTATATTAGTTATCAACACTATGATGGCCTATGGGGTCACACTTTATAGAAGACTAAATATGGATTGAATTTGAATCTAATATCTACTCTAAAAGTGTTTTCAGGGAAATCCAGAAGTGTTTTGGATAGGTGTTCACAATGTATTGCATATGATGTGATACAAGGTGAAGTTAATGATATATTTTTAACAGTTTTTTGGAAGATAACTAATAATTAGTATTGGATATGGGTAAAATAATATTTTATTTGATACAATAAATGTTTAAATGGATAGTGTTTATCAGGCTTTGGTGAAAGTTTATGATTTAAGAAGATTTATGCATTAAAGGCTTATATATGTTTATATACGATATCGGGGCTTGCATTAAAGTTTTGATTTACATGTATGATGATGCATATTAGTCTATATGTCCTACATTGGTAATATTGGATGGATACATGAGCCTTATTCCACATAATTTATCATTTATTTAGAAAATTTTTCATAAGGTGAAATAGATAACAGGTTATACATTCATACGATGAAGGTATATATTGTATATAGTATTTATTAATATTATTTAACATATGATTAAATGAGACCACTATTAAGAATCATCCTTGGTTGACTATATAAACAACTTTTATATGATTTTAGTGTTTTATTGTGATTTTTTATGCTTTTTAAAAAATAATTCTAACCAAATATCTCTTCTTATTCCACCTTTATACATGAGATTCTAGCACATCATATAGAATAGATAATCCCCCAAATAAGATGTGTGATTATTCTAGAATCATGGATACCTTTACAGAGAGGATGTATTTTATATTCTCATAGTGATATTTCTTAAACCCTTTCTATGATGATCAAGATGATGTGGATTCTATTCGGTGAAGAGTAAACTATATTTATAGTATTAATTAAATTTAGTTTTATATGTAGTTTTTATATTATCTTTAACAGTTTATCACTATAATATAAGTTTTTAAATCTCTTGTTAATGTTCTAAAAATCACTATTAGGCTCATTTAAAAACCTTCAGAAACATGATATAATAAACATGACTCACAGTAACCTAAAATAAGGAAACAAAATTGATATTTTTCATAAGAAAATAATAGTAAATGATAAACTAATGGAGAAATAATGACCACCGAATTATAAAAAAACAGTAGTCTTGGGATGAAATCTTTTGTACCCACTAGGATTATGCTAAAACCCATGTAATCTATTAGGACTATGGTAATAATAATGTACCCTCTTGGGCATGGGATACTACTCATGGTCCCAATTGGGTTTGTGTAACAAACTATTTACCCTCTTAGTCTTGACCTATAACTAATTTCCCTCTTCGGTTTAGGCTATATCACGTATACCCTCTTAGGATTGGACTACAACATATATATCCTCTTGAGATTGGTATATAACCCATGTACCCTCATTGATCTCATGAGATATAAAACATCGAACAATTCATTAAAGGCTGATATTGGACCCACATCTTGATCAACCCTACATAATTTTTGCACTTGAAAATAATAAATCATTACATTATAAAGAACCCATTGAATGAAAAATTGGTTTTGAAACATTTCTAGATGGTACCACAAAAATTGACCTCAAGATTGTAAATTAGTGATACCAAAAAATAAATCTCTTTGAATTTTAGTTCATAATAAAATTTATATATTGATTCAAGAAAAATATATTTTAAGGAAATAAATAAATTAAATATAAATTGAAAATAAAAGTGAAATTGTAAAAGATTTTTTAGAAACAATTTTATCTTTAGCATTAAACAAGAAGTTGCAGTCACATTGAAAATTAATTTTTAAAAAGGTGAACAAATAATTATCAATTTTAGATATTTTTAAATTACTTAAATATTAAAGAAATTGGTAAGTAAACATTATGAAAACATTTAATTTTTAAAAGAATATTTAATAATAGATCAGTTAAATGTATATAATGAGTTTAAAAATATAAAGAGTAATTTTTTTGGAAACCATTTAATTTTAAAAATATAAATAAAAAACAAATCCATTAAAAAACATAAACATTATAAAAAAGTGATTTGTATTTGAAGATAAAATATTTTCTTTGGGAATGATGGAAAAAATAAATACTTTGAAATAACTTTTTTGAAAACCCACATCATAAAAAGAGAGAGTAAAATATCACATTATAAACTGGTAATAGATTATATGAGAGTCACATGAGTAAACACATACATGGATTTTAAAATAATAAATGACACCATTTTTGGGAATAATTATCATGGAAATAGATAAAAAACTATCTTTAAAAGAAAAAAAGATTTTTTTCTTAAAAAAAATTATCTTTTATAACAAAAAAATTCATTATGAAAGGATATTTGAATTGTAAAAATTATTACAACAATATAAATAAGATTACATAAATTATGAAATATATATACAAGAATTTATCAAACGTGTAATAATTATGTTAAAGTAATAATATTTTAACTCATGGATTGAAAATTTGACCAAACCAGATCTTTTATAGATATCTTAATTCATCAAATAATAGACATTTAAATAGGGTTTTATGTGATAGACATGTAATTAGCTATATAAAATATAAAATAACACGTAATATAGTCATATAACATAATATTTGAAACTTAAATAAAATAATTTCTAGATGAACAAACACAACTCAATGGATGAGAATTGAGTAATCAAAAACTCTTGCATCATCTTTATATTTGGAATTGAAATAAAACGAATGGTTGAACCAGTGATGGAATTTTAAATTCATTATATTTCATGAAAAATTACGGTATAATACATCCATGTAAAGTATATACACTCTAAAAATGAAACAAGTGGTGAATACACATCATATCACAATAAAGAAAAATTAAGATTAAAAAACCCCTTGCCTCATGTTTTGATTTTTTATATTATTTCCCTAACATAATAAGTAATAAAAATAATTTTATTAAAAAGAAATTATAAATAAACCTTTCCATGAATAGTTCAATTGATAAGGTCTATATATTATCATATACTATTTACGTATTAAATAGTTTTTCATTATTGAAGCACTTCAAGATGCTTTGGTTGATTTCTATGAAGATTACTTAGTAAATTTACCATTCTAAAAAGTGTTGTAAAATATATTCATAATACTTAGTATATTATAATATTATTTTTATTTTTATTCCTTTATCACAAAATATCAAAATTACTTACATTTTTTCAAAATTCACTCAAATTAAGAAAGGTTACTTGATACGTTCATTTTAGTATGATAAGTTTAATATAATGATTTATCATTAATATAAATGATATAATGTCCAATATTATATTTATAGGATACTAATAGTATCATAAATATATATTTTTACATTTAATTCATTTTTTATTTCATCTATGTCAGGTGGTATTGGAAAAATAGAATACACCATTCATGGAGGCAGCAGTTAGTGTATACGCATGATTATATCTACATTTATCAAATTGTTTAGAGGTAGAAAGAAAAGTTATGTTACATTAATAAAATAACATTTAATTATTTTAATAATACATATTTTATAATACTTTCATATTTATTAAATATTTTTTATTGGTTGGAAGTGAAAATAAATAAGGGAGTTTGGTTTAGAACATTGTTAGTCCCTTTGGATGTTTCCCTTAAGTAACACCATAAGGATCATTAACATGGTCTTTTGGAAAGACCAATCATTTTAGGACATGGGTAGAGGTATTATGAGATACTATGGTAGTGTTTTATTGTAGTTAAATATTTTTAATTTTTGGATAAATATGGCTTAAGTGATCCCTTTTAATAAGTGACAAAATGGAATTTTTTAAATACCCATTACTTTTCAATTATAGATTGACAATTTTCAAGGATAATTTTCTTAAATGTGGGAAATAATGAATTAAGGGGTTATATAAGGTCAATAAAGTATCTCATACTTATTTTCACATATTTTTTAAACATTTTTCATGTCTTTTATCCCTGTATTTTAAATTTCACCATTTTGGTTTTTTCGTGGAAACTAGTTTTTTCCCAAGAAATTTATAATTTATTAAAAATATAAGGAAACCATTATTATATAATTTTTATGTTTTAAACCTTAATTTATTCTACATATTATTTAGTTCAATTTCTAAATATGTTTAATTTAAAATTTTAATTATAAAATTTAATATATAAAAAGCTATTTTATTAAAAAATATTATTTTTTCCATGAACTATTATTAATATTATTTAGTATTAATTAAAATTTTAATTTGTGACTATATATTTATATGTCGGTTTAGAAATTATACTAATGTATTTTTTAGAATAAATTAATTCATTTTTTTAAGTAAAAATTACACAATGTTAATAAAATAATTCATTGAAAATAACCATTTTACCATTATCATAATCATTAGGTTTAATCATATTAATCGTAGTTTTTTAACTAAAAATAAAATTAAAGTTATTAAATAATATGAATAATTTTATATAAAATATGAAATCCATTTTTCTAATTTATACCGGTTATGGAAGATCATTTTAAATATAAGTTAATATAATAGTTTTTAGAATACAATTTTACTTTTGTTTCTAAGATGTTGAACATGGGTTTTATAAATTAAAAATATTAGTTTTTAATTAATTTTATTATTTTTAAACATATTTTGATATAGAATTTTTTTTCAAAAACTTTTATTCAATTCTTGTATTATAAAAAGGCCATAGATTTTACAATATTAACAAAATTATTATTTTTATAATATTCACCTAAAAAGTAATTATTTTATAAAAATATAAAAACTCACTTTAGGATATTTTTTATATATGTAATTAAATAATAAGTATAAATTCAAAAACTCAGATAATAAATTTTTAAATTTATTTATTAAATGAAAATTCAAATTACAAATAAAAACAACCTGGGTTAAAAAATACCTTTTTAACTCATTAACTATTCTTAATCGTACATTGAATTTGTTAATAATTGAGTACAATATTTTTATTTTCTAGGTATTTTATATTTATTAAATTTTATTTATAATATATTTTTTTAATATTATTAGTTTGGTGTTTCATATGAAGAAAACTATCGATATATTATTTATTTAGAGAAAACTATTTTCCAAAATCTCAATGTGTTACATTCTCCCCCTTTAAAAAATCGATTAATCATAATTGTCAGGGCCAATAGGGGCCAATATACCCTGAGAGGGGGGGGGGGTGAATCAGGGTATGGATATTCTTTTTCAAGTTCTTCCTGCCCCACTGGATCTTGACCTCTTTGTTACAAGGGTCACTTTGTTTGAACTTGTGTGGTTACTATGATCACTTGTCTCCTTTACCTGATGATGATGCTTTGAATGCAATGCAGGAAAGTAAGCAGGCAGACACAGATATTTTTACTTGGTTCACCGCTAAGGGCTACGTCCAAGGAGCATACGCCGACAAGTTGCCGGTTCGTACCAAATTCCACTAGACTTCACTAGCTGTGGATTACAATGTTCGGGCTAGATCACTTCTATGCCCAGGCTCACTGCCTTTACAAGGTTTAGGGTCAGCTCACTGCTTTCCCAAGGGTCACTCCCTGTTTCTCTCTCTCTGGCTCACTGCCGGTGGAGAGGATCACCTTCTTCCTCTTCCTGAGCTCACTGCTCTTGGATGGAATCCACTCACAGTTTATAGACCTGTAGGTCTCTTCATTTCCATTAAGGAATGCATCTTTCTCTGTATGTAGATGCTCTGTTGATGTTCAACTTTCACCCGTAGATGAATACCTCTTTGCCACTATCCACTGGGCAACCAACCTTTGGAAAGACCTTCGCAAAGCACCCTACAATGCGAGGCTCCCAATTTCGCGAAGCTCAAACAAGCCTTCGCGAAGCTCCTGTCTTTTCGCGAAGCTCACTCGCGAAGCTCCTTCGCGAAGCACTCTCGCGATGCTCAAGCCGTCGCAAAGCAACGACCCTCGCGAAGCTAAGTAAGCCAACGCGGAGCTCGCAGGTTTCGCGGAGCTACAATAGCCGCCGCGAAGCACCTTTTTCGCGAAGCACACTGGCTCCGCGAACCACCTTCGCAAATCGAGAGCAAAGTATTTTCTCTGAAAATTCTCTCTACTTCGCCTGAAGGGGTCGGCCTCTATTTATAGGCGATTCCACCGACCCTCGTCCCTTCCACGCGAAGTCAACGCCACGTTATCTCAAATCGCGAAGCTCCAAAGTTTCTGTCGGAATTCTGTCCAAATCGCGAAGCTCTACGGCAATCTTCCGTTCGCGGAGCTTGACGTAGTCGCGATGAATCACCGTCAACTTACCTTCGCGGCTCGCACCTTCGCCGCGAAGCTCTCTCGCAAAGTCCTTCTCCGCCGCGGTGCGCTTCAGCCTCTGCCATTCGCGAAGCTTGACGTAATCGCGAAGCATCACCGCCTCCATTCTTCTGGTCTTCGCGATTTCCAAACCATGCATCCTATCTTCGCGAAATTCATGCCTTTGCCATATTAAATTGTGCTCTTCATTGAAATCCTCTTTTCGCGATGCTCACCAAACTCCAAATTTTGGACCCCAAAAATTTGGCAAACACTGGAAAACGGCGCCACCTTGTACTGCTCTTTTGTACCGCCTCCAGATCGCCTTTTCCTTTGTCATCGTTCTTTGTCAACATGGATTGTCAACAACTTCTCGGGAACTCGACAAATATCCATGAGAACCTGCTTTGTCAACAAACACAACCAACCCAAAAATACTTCAATGTTACCTTGAGGGATTTTTGCCCAACAATCTCCCCCTTTGGGTTTGTTGACAACTCTTCACAATTTTGCTCAGGATGATTTTCTGCACTGTGATACCTCACTGAGTCTTCTTCCAGCTGCTACCACCATTCGCCTCTTGCGATTGTGATAGTGTTCAAGGATTCACTTAACACGTACTCTAAGCCCACATGAGCAATGCTCGGCGTGAGAAACAAGAGTAGTATGTAAAGTTCATCAATGAATCACTTCATGTCAGACCCCAATTGTCGATTCCACCTTGATACCAATTCCTAAAATAAAACCAGTTGTAGAACCACACTGATACCAATTGGTGAATTCTTTAGTTGATACCAATTGTTGATAGCTGGACACCGTCTCACACCATTTCAACACCACTGATCTGCCTTTATCACGATCCTCAGCTGTCGTGATTTCTATGATTTGATCGATCACTTCTAGCATCGTCAGATTTCATACACTCCCCCTTTCTCATTGCTCCCCCTTTCTGGCTGCTCCACCTATCAGCTTCTCCCCGTAACAATTATGATTTATCAAATCTCCGCACTGTCTCCCCCATGAACTAACACTTTTCTCCCCCTTTGTCAATACTTGTCATGCACTTTTCTCTCCCTTTGTCAACGAACCCAAAGGTCACACCATTGTAGTCTATAACATAGTAGAGAACTCAGATCAGCGCATTAGGGAAAAACACACCATACCTCGGGGAGAGGGGGTGGTCCCGCGTCCACACTATTTCAAGTGCGAGGAATCGACTGAACTCCCAGAGCTAGTCGATGCCTCTCAAAAGCTTCCTTGGGTAAGGCCTTTGTCAGAATGTCTGCAACCTGTAGCTCTGTAGGCACATACTCCAACTTCACGATGCCCTGCTCAACCTTCTCCTTGATGAAATGATACTTGATCTCAATGTGCTTTGTCCTGGAATGATGGACAGGATTTTTGCTAAGATTTATAGCACTTGAGTTGTCACACTAGATTCCGATCGGAGACTTCACTTCAACTCCCATATCTTCAAGCTGCTGCTTCATCCACAATAATTGTGTGCATGCTTGAGTGGCCGCTATATACTCAGCTTCTGGGGTGCTCAATGAAATGCAATCTTGTTTCTTGCTTAGCCAAGAAATACACAATTCACCAAGATAGAATGCACCACCTGACGTTGATTTTCTATCATCTGCTGAACCGGCCCTGTCTGCATCAGTATATCCCAATAACTCTTTCTGAGATTTGTTGTTGTAGGTCAAGCCAAAGTCCACCGTGCCCTTGATATACCGAAGTATTCTTTTCACTGCAAGCATGTGACTTTCCTTGGGATTACTCTGATATCTCACTGCTTGGCATGTGGCGAAAACAATATCAGGCCTTGTTGCGGTTAAGTACAACAGACTTCCAATGATTTGCCTGTATTCTGTGATATTAACTGCCCTGCCACTGTCATCTTTTGATGATTTCGTCCAGGTAGAAACCGGAGTCTTCATCTCCTTGGAATTTTCCATTCCAAATTATTCCAAAGCATCCTTGGCATACTCGGATTCAGAAATGAATGTTCTATTCCTGCCTTGTGTAACTATGCTTTATCTGATCTTCCAAATATTATGTCTTCTTCCTTGACCAGCCTCACCATCCTTTGATTACTATTGTTGTTGAAATAAAGATTGTAATCAAATCCCCCACACTGAAAACCAATCTTCTTCAAATACTGATATAGCCTTCAGTACCATTCTCTTGGGGTGTATGCTTTGCACACCAGTCGTGCTTTGTTTCGAATCATTGTGCCATCTTCGTTTGTCTTGTCTAAATAGACCCATTTTGTCCTGATGACATTTTTATCATCTGGCCTCAAAACAATTTCCCAGGTCTGATTCTTCTCAATTCTGACCTATATATTCATTCATGGCATGATCCCAGTTTTCATCTTCAGCTGCATCAGCAAAGCATTTCGACTCAACCTGAGATAGTAATGATGTCTGCTGTAGTGATTTCATTCTCTTTGTCTGAACTGGATCTCACTGATAACTGATGATAGTCTGCCTGTCAATTTCAGCTCGATTCTTTGTATTTTGTGCAGATAAGGATTTTACATCCTTGTACTCATCATCAGTATCTTATTCTGAGTCACCCTCAGCCACTTCTTCTCCCCCTGTGTTGCTTTCTTCCTCAACACTTTCGTCAGGAAATTGTTCACTGACTCATTTTTCAGTGGCTTCATTTCATTCAGCTATTTTTCGCAGCTTCTTGGTATCTTGAAAAACAGTCAGCTGATACCACAATGTTAGATCAAAATAAATAAGCATTAAATGCTTGATCACTGCTGCTTCTCTCATAGTATGTCTTCTCTCGATAGACAACTCTTGAGCTGGGTCATCCAATTATTTCCTTGATGGATCTCGCAGCTTCTTGGTATTTTCCTCCTGCATCATTCGTTCTCATCTTCCAATCAGATTTGAGCCACTAACAAAATCTCTAAGCCTACGGAGTTGAAACTCGGTGTAGGAAACAAGAGATAAAGTTAATAACACAATCACTTCCTATTGTGCTCTGTTGCTCTCCTTCTTCTTCAACTCTAGTATCTGATTTGAATCAATTGAAACTCTAGAGCATATCATTTCTCCACTTCGCATCCTTAGATGCCACTTCCCCTTGGATTGTATCTCCCTAAAACCTGAAACACAAGAATCATCAGTTAATAGCATTTATATACATAGGGAGAGGGGTATATTCTAGAATCCTCAACATGAGGATGATGGTTGATCCTGATGGGTCAACCCTTTGATTCTTTCTTGGAGCGCATCACACTCCTTTCTTGCTTCCTCCAACTGCCTGACCAACTTCAACTGTTCTGGCCATATGACTAGGCATTCTTTGCTCACATTCTGAGCCTTTTTCTGATATGAAGATTCTGCAGACATGGCCTTTCTCACAATCTGGGGTTTAGACCAACTGGTACACATTTCGATCTTTGATGTTCTACCGAAATTCCAATTCCCTTGATTGTTTCTCGGTGCAGGAATCTCCTTTCTTGTCATCTTCCCTGTCTTCTTTGTCCATTGTAGGGATCTTCCTTTTTCTTCCACTTCTCGTTGCAAAACATGACATGTGGATTTTTCGATGCATTCTTTGCTTATCTGCCTTTTATCAGATTTATGAGTCACCGCCGTATTTTTCATTGGTGGTGGGTCCTCCATTGAACGTCTATTCTTCTTTATCACCGCTGGAGTAGATCTCCCCTTAATCTTCCAGGTTTGCTCACATTCTCTCCTTGAGAGCTGTTGTGAGTATGACAGAGGAGGTGACTGATACACCTTTCGTTCAGCTCCATGTGATTTCCCGGAGGCTCGAAGCCTATTCTTCTCCTTACCACTTTGTCTCCCAGTACATGCTTCTTTCTTGTACACTTCCTGTGGTGGAGATCTCTTTTCTTGTTCCTTTCCCTTTCCTGCTTTCTTCTTACTGCAATGTCTCGCCATGTGTCAATAGTGAGAATATATAAAACATTTTCCCTCAAGGGCATACCTCATTTTATCATCTCTCTGCTGAGATGTTGATGCACCTTGAGTTCTTCCTCTGATATTGTTCTCCTGAGCTTCCTGACACATGCTCATGGTGTGTCCCATTCTTCCGCAGTAATAGCATCTAATATATGATTTCCTCTGAGAAGCTCTTCTTTCTAATTTCTCATGATGCTTCTTCTTGTTCTCAGATTTATTAATGTTTCTCTTTTCACAGCCTGAAATGTACTCCAGAGCCTCTGTACAGAAGCTTGATGTGTGGCCATGAATCCCACAGAAATAGCACATGTCGTCACTTCTTTTTGTAACTGACCTCTTAGGCCTATCTCCAGCACCTATAGGTTTTCCTCCACTCCTAAAACTATTCACGACTCTCTTCTTATCATGCATGGGTGGTGATTCATAAAATCCAATACCAGCTTTTCCGAAACATGCTGGTCTTTGAGATGAGAAAATATTCTGTTGTTTCTCTTCAGAAATAGCATATCTGTTCTTCATTTTATCATCACTTGTCGAAGGATGATCAAATAGTAAATGCAAGGCATCCTTCATTTTAGGCTTTCCTTTGGATTTAGACTTCTCTATTTCCTTCTTGACTGATTCTAGCTCTTCTACCAACTTTTGAATCTTCATATCCCTTGATTCAAGTTGGACATCAAGTTCTTCCTTGAGAAGCTTCCCTCTACTCACCTCATCTTCCAGCTCATGCTTCATCTTATCAACCATGTCATTTTGCTCCTTTACCTTCAATTTTTCTTGAGCGACAGAGTCAGAGAAACATGCATTCTCTTGTTGTAGCCTTTGATTCTTATGAACTTCTGCAGTCAACTGTGCTGCTAGATCATTATTTCTGGCTTTAAGATTTCGTGCTTCATCTGAATTTTGACTCTCTTCATAATCACCAGCCTTTTGTTTTCCTTTCATTCTAGCCATCTTCTGCATCTCTTCAGCATTTGAATCATTCTTCTCTGTTAGGTCAGTAACTATATCAATAAGCCTTTGATTTAATCCTTTTAGCTTGTTGACCTCAATCTCCAATCCCTTGATCCGGATATCTTTAGATTTGGCTTCTTCAGTGTTTCCAACGTCACTTGGAATATTAGGTTCTTCGATGCTTTTGAATTGATCTTTCACTTTTCTGTTCAAGCCATCGATCTCCCTTTTCTGTTCTTCAATCTTAATCTTATACTCACTAACCGATTCTGAGTTCTCTCGTGTTGATAACTTGAGTTTCTCAATTTCTTCCATCAACTCAGACTTCTCTTCTTCCTGCTGCTGCATGTAGAGTTTGGCATCATGAACAACTTTGTTGGATTTATTTGTTTTTGCTCTCCAAACATCTATCTCCTCAAGAGCAGCCTCCAACTCAGCTCGCATGTCTATTCTTCCTTCAATTTCTGCTTCTGTTTCAGCATCACTCTGATGCTCATGTACTTCACTCATTCCAACATCATGATTGAGTGAATCAATCTTTTCCCTATCAGATTCATCCAGACCTTCCTTCAGTAAGCTGTTTGATTCTTTTAGTTGAATCACACTTTTTCCGAAAACACTTCCACACTGAGGGAATTTACCTGACTTCTGATTCTTCTTTGATGCTTTTCCTTTTCCCATGGCAGATTGAGAGATAATAGAAAAATGTATCTTCAACCACACAGATCGAAAACACTATGTCGAAGCAAACAAATCTGATAAAAGCAACCTATCGCTCTGATACCAATTGTCAGGGCCAATAGGGGCCAATATACCCTGAGAGGGGGGGGGGGGTGAATCAGGGTATGGATATTCTTTTTCAAGTTCTTCCTGCCCCACTGGATCTTGACCTCTTTGTTACAAGGGTCACTTTGTTTGAACTTGTGTGGTTACTATGATCACTTGTCTCCTTTACCTGATGATGATGCTTTGAATGCAATGCAGGAAAGTAAGCAGGCAGACACAGATATTTTTACTTGGTTCACCGCTAAGGGCTACGTCCAAGGAGCATACGCCGACAAGTTGCCGGTTCGTACCAAATTCCACTAGACTTCACTAGCTGTGGATTACAATGTTCGGGCTAGATCACTTCTATGCCCAGGCTCACTGCCTTTACAAGGTTTAGGGTCAGCTCACTGCTTTCCCAAGGGTCACTCCCTGTTTCTCTCTCTCTGGCTCACTGCCGGTGGAGAGGATCACCTTCTTCCTCTTCCTGAGCTCACTGCTCTTGGATGGAATCCACTCACAGTTTATAGACCTGTAGGTCTCTTCATTTCCATTAAGGAATGCATCTTTCTCTGTATGTAGATGCTCTGTTGATGTTCAACTTTCACCCGTAGATGAATACCTCTTTGCCACTATCCACTGGGCAACCAACCTTTGGAAAGACCTTCGCAAAGCACCCTACAATGCGAGGCTCCCAATTTCGCGAAGCTCAAACAAGCCTTCGCGAAGCTCCTGTCTTTTCGCGAAGCTCACTCGCGAAGCTCCTTCGCGAAGCACTCTCGCGATGCTCAAGCCGTCGCAAAGCAACGACCCTCGCGAAGCTAAGTAAGCCAACGCGGAGCTCGCAGGTTTCGCGGAGCTACAATAGCCGCCGCGAAGCACCTTTTTCGCGAAGCACACTGGCTCCGCGAACCACCTTCGCAAATCGAGAGCAAAGTATTTTCTCTGAAAATTCTCTCTACTTCGCCTGAAGGGGTCGGCCTCTATTTATAGGCGATTCCACCGACCCTCGTCCCTTCCACGCGAAGTCAACGCCACGTTATCTCAAATCGCGAAGCTCCAAAGTTTCTGTCGGAATTCTGTCCAAATCGCGAAGCTCTACGGCAATCTTCCGTTCGCGGAGCTTGACGTAGTCGCGATGAATCACCGTCAACTTACCTTCGCGGCTCGCACCTTCGCCGCGAAGCTCTCTCGCAAAGTCCTTCTCCGCCGCGGTGCGCTTCAGCCTCTGCCATTCGCGAAGCTTGACGTAATCGCGAAGCATCACCGCCTCCATTCTTCTGGTCTTCGCGATTTCCAAACCATGCATCCTATCTTCGCGAAATTCATGCCTTTGCCATATTAAATTGTGCTCTTCATTGAAATCCTCTTTTCGCGATGCTCACCAAACTCCAAATTTTGGACCCCAAAAATTTGGCAAACACTGGAAAACGGCGCCACCTTGTACTGCTCTTTTGTACCGCCTCCAGATCGCCTTTTCCTTTGTCATCGTTCTTTGTCAACATGGATTGTCAACAACTTCTCGGGAACTCGACAAATATCCATGAGAACCTGCTTTGTCAACAAACACAACCAACCCAAAAATACTTCAATGTTACCTTGAGGGATTTTTGCCCAACAATCTCCCCCTTTGGGTTTGTTGACAACTCTTCACAATTTTGCTCAGGATGATTTTCTGCACTGTGATACCTCACTGAGTCTTCTTCCAGCTGCTACCACCATTCGCCTCTTGCGATTGTGATAGTGTTCAAGGATTCACTTAACACGTACTCTAAGCCCACATGAGCAATGCTCGGCGTGAGAAACAAGAGTAGTATGTAAAGTTCATCAATGAATCACTTCATGTCAGACCCCAATTGTCGATTCCACCTTGATACCAATTCCTAAAATAAAACCAGTTGTAGAACCACACTGATACCAATTGGTGAATTCTTTAGTTGATACCAATTGTTGATAGCTGGACACCGTCTCACACCATTTCAACACCACTGATCTGCCTTTATCACGATCCTCAGCTGTCGTGATTTCTATGATTTGATCGATCACTTCTAGCATCGTCAGATTTCATACACTCCCCCTTTCTCATTGCTCCCCCTTTCTGGCTGCTCCACCTATCAGCTTCTCCCCGTAACAATTATGATTTATCAAATCTCCGCACTGTCTCCCCCATGAACTAACACTTTTCTCCCCCTTTGTCAATACTTGTCATGCACTTTTCTCTCCCTTTGTCAACGAACCCAAAGGTCACACCATTGTAGTCTATAACATAGTAGAGAACTCAGATCAGCGCATTAGGGAAAAACACACCATACCTCGGGGAGAGGGGGTGGTCCCGCGTCCACACTATTTCAAGTGCGAGGAATCGACTGAACTCCCAGAGCTAGTCGATGCCTCTCAAAAGCTTCCTTGGGTAAGGCCTTTGTCAGAATGTCTGCAACCTGTAGCTCTGTAGGCACATACTCCAACTTCACGATGCCCTGCTCAACCTTCTCCTTGATGAAATGATACTTGATCTCAATGTGCTTTGTCCTGGAATGATGGACAGGATTTTTGCTAAGATTTATAGCACTTGAGTTGTCACACTAGATTCCGATCGGAGACTTCACTTCAACTCCCATATCTTCAAGCTGCTGCTTCATCCACAATAATTGTGTGCATGCTTGAGTGGCCGCTATATACTCAGCTTCTGCGGTGCTCAATGAAATGCAATCTTGTTTCTTGCTTAGCCAAGAAATACACAATTCACCAAGATAGAATGCACCACCTGACGTTGATTTTCTATCATCTGCTGAACCGGCCCTGTCTGCATCAGTATATCCCAATAACTCTTTCTGAGATTTGTTGTTGTAGGTCAAGCCAAAGTCCACCGTGCCCTTGATATACCGAAGTATTCTTTTCACTGCAAGCATGTGACTTTCCTTGGGATTACTCTGATATCTCACTGCTTGGCATGTGGCGAAAACAATATCAGGCCTTGTTGCGGTTAAGTACAACAGACTTCCAATGATTTGCCTGTATTCTGTGATATTAACTGCCCTGCCACTGTCATCTTTTGATGATTTCGTCCAGGTAGAAACCGGAGTCTTCATCTCCTTGGAATTTTCCATTCCAAATTATTCCAAAGCATCCTTGGCATACTCGGATTCAGAAATGAATGTTCTATTCCTGCCTTGTGTAACTATGCTTTATCTGATCTTCCAAATATTATGTCTTCTTCCTTGACCAGCCTCACCATCCTTTGATTACTATTGTTGTTGAAATAAAGATTGTAATCAAATCCCCCACACTGAAAACCAATCTTCTTCAAATACTGATATAGCCTTCAGTACCATTCTCTTGGGGTGTATGCTTTGCACACCAGTCGTGCTTTGTTTCGAATCATTGTGCCATCTTCGTTTGTCTTGTCTAAATAGACCCATTTTGTCCTGATGACATTTTTATCATCTGGCCTCAAAACAATTTCCCAGGTCTGATTCTTCTCAATTCTGACCTATATATTCATTCATGGCATGATCCCAGTTTTCATCTTCAGCTGCATCAGCAAAGCATTTCGACTCAACCTGAGATAGTAATGATGTCTGCTGTAGTGATTTCATTCTCTTTGTCTGAACTGGATCTCACTGATAACTGATGATAGTCTGCCTGTCAATTTCAGCTCGATTCTTTGTATTTTGTGCAGATAAGGATTTTACATCCTTGTACTCATCATCAGTATCTTATTCTGAGTCACCCTCAGCCACTTCTTCTCCCCCTGTGTTGCTTTCTTCCTCAACACTTTCGTCAGGAAATTGTTCACTGACTCATTTTTCAGTGGCTTCATTTCATTCAGCTATTTTTCGCAGCTTCTTGGTATCTTGAAAAACAGTCAGCTGATACCACAATGTTAGATCAAAATAAATAAGCATGAAATGCTTGATCACTGCTGCTTCTCTCATAGTATGTCTTCTCTCGATAGACAACTCTTGAGCTGGGTCATCCAATTATTTCCTTGATGGATCTCGCAGCTTCTTGGTATTTTCCTCCTGCATCATTCGTTCTCATCTTCCAATCAGATTTGAGCCACTAACAAAATCTCTAAGCCTACGGAGTTGAAACTCGGTGTAGGAAACAAGAGATAAAGTTAATAACACAATCACTTCCTATTGTGCTCTGTTGCTCTCCTTCTTCTTCAACTCTAGTATCTGATTTGAATCAATTGAAACTCTAGAGAATATCATTTCTCCACTTCGCATCCTTAGATGCCACTTCCCCTTGGATTGTATCTCCCTAAAACCTGAAACACAAGAATCATCAGTTAATAGCATTTATATACATAGGGAGAGGGGTATATTCTAGAATCCTCAACATGAGGATGATGGTTGATCCTGATGGGTCAACCCTTTGATTCTTTCTTGGAGCGCATCACACTCCTTTCTTGCTTCCTCCAACTGCCTGACCAACTTCAACTGTTCTGGCCATATGACTAGGCATTCTTTGCTCACATTCTGAGCCTTTTTCTGATATGAAGATTCTGCAGACATGGCCTTTCTCACAATCTGGGGTTTAGACCAACTGGTACACATTTCGATCTTTGATGTTCTACCGAAATTCCAATTCCCTTGATTGTTTCTCGGTGCAGGAATCTCCTTTCTTGTCATCTTCCCTGTCTTCTTTGTCCATTGTAGGGATCTTCCTTTTTCTTCCACTTCTCGTTGCAAAACATGACATGTGGATTTTTCGATGCATTCTTTGCTTATCTGCCTTTTATCAGATTTATGAGTCACCGCCGTATTTTTCATTGGTGGTGGGTCCTCCATTGAACGTCTATTCTTCTTTATCACCGCTGGAGTAGATCTCCCCTTAATCTTCCAGGTTTGCTCACATTCTCTCCTTGAGAGCTGTTGTGAGTATGACAGAGGAGGTGACTGATACACCTTTCGTTCAGCTCCATGTGATTTCCCGGAGGCTCGAAGCCTATTCTTCTCCTTACCACTTTGTCTCCCAGTACATGCTTCTTTCTTGTACACTTCCTGTGGTGGAGATCTCTTTTCTTGTTCCTTTCCCTTTCCTGCTTTCTTCTTACTGCAATGTCTCGCCATGTGTCCATAGTGAGAATATATAAAACATTTTCCCTCAAGGGCATACCTCATTTTATCATCTCTCTGCTGAGATGTTGATGCACCTTGAGTTCTTCCTCTGATATTGTTCTCCTGAGCTTCCTGACACATGCTCATGGTGTGTCCCATTCTTCCGCAGTAATAGCATCTAATATATGATTTCCTCTGAGAAGCTCTTCTTTCTAATTTCTCATGATGCTTCTTCTTGTTCTCAGATTTATTAATGTTTCTCTTTTCACAGCCTGAAATGTACTCCAGAGCCTCTGTACAGAAGCTTGATGTGTGGCCATGAATCCCACAGAAATAGCACATGTCGTCACTTCTTTTTGTAACTGACCTCTTAGGCCTATCTCCAGCACCTATAGGTTTTCCTCCACTCCTAAAACTATTCACGACTCTCTTCTTATCATGCATGGGTGGTGATTCATAAAATCCAATACCAGCTTTTCCGAAACATGCTGGTCTTTGAGATGAGAAAATATTCTATTGTTTCTCTTCAGAAATAGCATATCTGTTCTTCATTTTATCATCACTTGTCGAAGGATGATCAAATAGTAAATGCAAGGCATCCTTCATTTTAGGCTTTCCTTTGGATTTAGACTTCTCTATTTCCTTCTTGACTGATTCTAGCTCTTCTACCAACTTTTGAATCTTCATATCCCTTGATTCAAGTTGGACATCAAGTTCTTCCTTGAGAAGCTTCCCTCTACTCACCTCATCTTCCAGCTCATGCTTCATCTTATCAACCATGTCATTTTGCTCCTTTACCTTCAATTTTTCTTGAGCGACAGAGTCAGAGAAACATGCATTCTCTTGTTGTAGCCTTTGATTCTTATGAACTTCTGCAGTCAACTGTGCTGCTAGATCATTATTTCTGGCTTTAAGATTTCGTGCTTCATCTGAATTTTGACTCTCTTCATAATCACCAGCCTTTTGTTTTCCTTTCATTCTAGCCATCTTCTGCATCTCTTCAGCATTTGAATCATTCTTCTCTGTTAGGTCAGTAACTATATCAATAAGCCTTTGATTTAATCCTTTTAGCTTGTTGACCTCAATCTCCAATCCCTTGATCCGGATATCTTTAGATTTGGCTTCTTCAGTGTTTCCAACGTCACTTGGAATATTAGGTTCTTCGATGCTTTTGAATTGATCTTTCACTTTTCTGTTCAAGCCATCGATCTCCCTTTTCTGTTCTTTAATCTTAATCTTATACTCACTAACCGATTCTGAGTTCTCTCGTGTTGATAACTTGAGTTTCTCAATTTCTTCCATCAACTCAGACTTCTCTTCTTCCTGCTGCTGCATGTAGAGTTTGGCATCATGAACAACTTTGTTGGATTTATTTGTTTTTGCTCTCCAAACATCTATCTCCTCAAGAGCAGCCTCCAACTCAGCTCGCATGTCTATTCTTCCTTCAATTTCTGCTTCTGTTTCAGCATCACTCTGATGCTCATGTACTTCACTCATTCCAACATCATGATTGAGTGAATCAATCTTTTCCCTATCAGATTCATCCAGACCTTCCTTCAGTAAGCTGTTTGATTCTTTTAGTTGAATCACACTTTTTCCGAAAACACTTCCACACTGAGGGAATTTACCTGACTTCTGATTCTTCTTTGATGCTTTTCCTTTTCCCATGGCAGATTGAGAGATAATAGAAAAATGTATCTTCAACCACACAGATCGAAAACACTATGTCGAAGCAAACAAATCTGATAAAAGCAACCTATCGCTCTGATACCAATTGTCAGGGCCAATAGGGGCCAATATACCCTGAGAGGGGGGGGGGGTGAATCAGGGTATGGATATTCTTTTTCAAGTTCTTCCTGCCCCACTGGATCTTGACCTCTTTGTTACAAGGGTCACTTTGTTTGAACTTGTGTGGTTACTATGATCACTTGTCTCCTTTACCTGATGATGATGCTTTGAATGCAATGCAGGAAAGTAAGCAGGCAGACACAGATATTTTTACTTGGTTCACCGCTAAGGGCTACGTCCAAGGAGCATACGCCGACAAGTTGCCGGTTCGTACCAAATTCCACTAGACTTCACTAGCTGTGGATTACAATGTTCGGGCTAGATCACTTCTATGCCCAGGCTCACTGCCTTTACAAGGTTTAGGGTCAGCTCACTGCTTTCCCAAGGGTCACTCCCTGTTTCTCTCTCTCTGGCTCACTGCCGGTGGAGAGGATCACCTTCTTCCTCTTCCTGAGCTCACTGCTCTTGGATGGAATCCACTCACAGTTTATAGACCTGTAGGTCTCTTCATTTCCATTAAGGAATGCATCTTTCTCTGTATGTAGATGCTCTGTTGATGTTCAACTTTCACCCGTAGATGAATACCTCTTTGCCACTATCCACTGGGCAACCAACCTTTGGAAAGACCTTCGCAAAGCACCCTACAATGCGAGGCTCCCAATTTCGCGAAGCTCAAACAAGCCTTCGCGAAGCTCCTGTCTTTTCGCGAAGCTCACTCGCGAAGCTCCTTCGCGAAGCACTCTCGCGATGCTCAAGCCGTCGCAAAGCAACGACCCTCGCGAAGCTAAGTAAGCCAACGCGGAGCTCGCAGGTTTCGCGGAGCTACAATAGCCGCCGCGAAGCACCTTTTTCGCGAAGCACACTGGCTCCGCGAACCACCTTCGCAAATCGAGAGCAAAGTATTTTCTCTGAAAATTCTCTCTACTTCGCCTGAAGGGGTCGGCCTCTATTTATAGGCGATTCCACCGACCCTCGTCCCTTCCACGCGAAGTCAACGCCACGTTATCTCAAATCGCGAAGCTCCAAAGTTTCTGTCGGAATTCTGTCCAAATCGCGAAGCTCTACGGCAATCTTCCGTTCGCGGAGCTTGACGTAGTCGCGATGAATCACCGTCAACTTACCTTCGCGGCTCGCACCTTCGCCGCGAAGCTCTCTCGCAAAGTCCTTCTCCGCCGCGGTGCGCTTCAGCCTCTGCCATTCGCGAAGCTTGACGTAATCGCGAAGCATCACCGCCTCCATTCTTCTGGTCTTCGCGATTTCCAAACCATGCATCCTATCTTCGCGAAATTCATGCCTTTGCCATATTAAATTGTGCTCTTCATTGAAATCCTCTTTTCGCGATGCTCACCAAACTCCAAATTTTGGACCCCAAAAATTTGGCAAACACTGGAAAACGGCGCCACCTTGTACTGCTCTTTTGTACCGCCTCCAGATCGCCTTTTCCTTTGTCATCGTTCTTTGTCAACATGGATTGTCAACAACTTCTCGGGAACTCGACAAATATCCATGAGAACCTGCTTTGTCAACAAACACAACCAACCCAAAAATACTTCAATGTTACCTTGAGGGATTTTTGCCCAACAATCTCCCCCTTTGGGTTTGTTGACAACTCTTCACAATTTTGCTCAGGATGATTTTCTGCACTGTGATACCTCACTGAGTCTTCTTCCAGCTGCTACCACCATTCGCCTCTTGCGATTGTGATAGTGTTCAAGGATTCACTTAACACGTACTCTAAGCCCACATGAGCAATGCTCGGCGTGAGAAACAAGAGTAGTATGTAAAGTTCATCAATGAATCACTTCATGTCAGACCCCAATTGTCGATTCCACCTTGATACCAATTCCTAAAATAAAACCAGTTGTAGAACCACACTGATACCAATTGGTGAATTCTTTAGTTGATACCAATTGTTGATAGCTGGACACCGTCTCACACCATTTCAACACCACTGATCTGCCTTTATCACGATCCTCAGCTGTCGTGATTTCTATGATTTGATCGATCACTTCTAGCATCGTCAGATTTCATACACTCCCCCTTTCTCATTGCTCCCCCTTTCTGGCTGCTCCACCTATCAGCTTCTCCCCGTAACAATTATGATTTATCAAATCTCCGCACTGTCTCCCCCATGAACTAACACTTTTCTCCCCCTTTGTCAATACTTGTCATGCACTTTTCTCTCCCTTTGTCAACGAACCCAAAGGTCACACCATTGTAGTCTATAACATAGTAGAGAACTCAGATCAGCGCATTAGGGAAAAACACACCATACCTCGGGGAGAGGGGGTGGTCCCGCGTCCACACTATTTCAAGTGCGAGGAATCGACTGAACTCCCAGAGCTAGTCGATGCCTCTCAAAAGCTTCCTTGGGTAAGGCCTTTGTCAGAATGTCTGCAACCTGTAGCTCTGTAGGCACATACTCCAACTTCACGATGCCCTGCTCAACCTTCTCCTTGATGAAATGATACTTGATCTCAATGTGCTTTGTCCTGGAATGATGGACAGGATTTTTGCTAAGATTTATAGCACTTGAGTTGTCACACTAGATTCCGATCGGAGACTTCACTTCAACTCCCATATCTTCAAGCTGCTGCTTCATCCACAATAATTGTGTGCATGCTTGAGTGGCCGCTATATACTCAGCTTCTGCGGTGCTCAATGAAATGCAATCTTGTTTCTTGCTTAGCCAAGAAATACACAATTCACCAAGATAGAATGCACCACCTGACGTTGATTTTCTATCATCTGCTGAACCGGCCCTGTCTGCATCAGTATATCCCAATAACTCTTTCTGAGATTTGTTGTTGTAGGTCAAGCCAAAGTCCACCGTGCCCTTGATATACCGAAGTATTCTTTTCACTGCAAGCATGTGACTTTCCTTGGGATTACTCTGATATCTCACTGCTTGGCATGTGGCGAAAACAATATCAGGCCTTGTTGCGGTTAAGTACAACAGACTTCCAATGATTTGCCTGTATTCTGTGATATTAACTGCCCTGCCACTGTCATCTTTTGATGATTTCGTCCAGGTAGAAACCGGAGTCTTCATCTCCTTGGAATTTTCCATTCCAAATTATTCCAAAGCATCCTTGGCATACTCGGATTCAGAAATGAATGTTCTATTCCTGCCTTGTGTAACTATGCTTTATCTGATCTTCCAAATATTATGTCTTCTTCCTTGACCAGCCTCACCATCCTTTGATTACTATTGTTGTTGAAATAAAGATTGTAATCAAATCCCCCACACTGAAAACCAATCTTCTTCAAATACTGATATAGCCTTCAGTACCATTCTCTTGGGGTGTATGCTTTGCACACCAGTCGTGCTTTGTTTCGAATCATTGTGCCATCTTCGTTTGTCTTGTCTAAATAGACCCATTTTGTCCTGATGACATTTTTATCATCTGGCCTCAAAACAATTTCCCAGGTCTGATTCTTCTCAATTCTGACCTATATATTCATTCATGGCATGATCCCAGTTTTCATCTTCAGCTGCATCAGCAAAGCATTTCGACTCAACCTGAGATAGTAATGATGTCTGCTGTAGTGATTTCATTCTCTTTGTCTGAACTGGATCTCACTGATAACTGATGATAGTCTGCCTGTCAATTTCAGCTCGATTCTTTGTATTTTGTGCAGATAAGGATTTTACATCCTTGTACTCATCATCAGTATCTTATTCTGAGTCACCCTCAGCCACTTCTTCTCCCCCTGTGTTGCTTTCTTCCTCAACACTTTCGTCAGGAAATTGTTCACTGACTCATTTTTCAGTGGCTTCATTTCATTCAGCTATTTTTCGCAGCTTCTTGGTATCTTGAAAAACAGTCAGCTGATACCACAATGTTAGATCAAAATAAATAAGCATGAAATGCTTGATCACTGCTGCTTCTCTCATAGTATGTCTTCTCTCGATAGACAACTCTTGAGCTGGGTCATCCAATTATTTCCTTGATGGATCTCGCAGCTTCTTGGTATTTTCCTCCTGCATCATTCGTTCTCATCTTCCAATCAGATTTGAGCCACTAACAAAATCTCTAAGCCTACGGAGTTGAAACTCGGTGTAGGAAACAAGAGATAAAGTTAATAACACAATCACTTCCTATTGTGCTCTGTTGCTCTCCTTCTTCTTCAACTCTAGTATCTGATTTGAATCAATTGAAACTCTAGAGCATATCATTTCTCCACTTCGCATCCTTAGATGCCACTTCCCCTTGGATTGTATCTCCCTAAAACCTGAAACACAAGAATCATCAGTTAATAGCATTTATATACATAGGGAGAGGGGTATATTCTAGAATCCTCAACATGAGGATGATGGTTGATCCTGATGGGTCAACCCTTTGATTCTTTCTTGGAGCGCATCACACTCCTTTCTTGCTTCCTCCAACTGCCTGACCAACTTCAACTGTTCTGGCCATATGACTAGGCATTCTTTGCTCACATTCTGAGCCTTTTTCTGATATGAAGATTCTGCAGACATGGCCTTTCTCACAATCTGGGGTTTAGACCAACTGGTACACATTTCGATCTTTGATGTTCTACCGAAATTCCAATTCCCTTGATTGTTTCTCGGTGCAGGAATCTCCTTTCTTGTCATCTTCCCTGTCTTCTTTGTCCATTGTAGGGATCTTCCTTTTTCTTCCACTTCTCGTTGCAAAACATGACATGTGGATTTTTCGATGCATTCTTTGCTTATCTGCCTTTTATCAGATTTATGAGTCACCGCCGTATTTTTCATTGGTGGTGGGTCCTCCATTGAACGTCTATTCTTCTTTATCACCGCTGGAGTAGATCTCCCCTTAATCTTCCAGGTTTGCTCACATTCTCTCCTTGAGAGCTGTTGTGAGTATGACAGAGGAGGTGACTGATACACCTTTCGTTCAGCTCCATGTGATTTCCCGGAGGCTCGAAGCCTATTCTTCTCCTTACCACTTTGTCTCCCAGTACATGCTTCTTTCTTGTACACTTCCTGTGGTGGAGATCTCTTTTCTTGTTCCTTTCCCTTTCCTGCTTTCTTCTTACTGCAATGTCTCGCCATGTGTCCATAGTGAGAATATATAAAACATTTTCCCTCAAGGGCATACCTCATTTTATCATCTCTCTGCTGAGATGTTGATGCACCTTGAGTTCTTCCTCTGATATTGTTCTCCTGAGCTTCCTGACACATGCTCATGGTGTGTCCCATTCTTCCGCAGTAATAGCATCTAATATATGATTTCCTCTGAGAAGCTCTTCTTTCTAATTTCTCATGATGCTTCTTCTTGTTCTCAGATTTATTAATGTTTCTCTTTTCACAGCCTGAAATGTACTCCAGAGCCTCTGTACAGAAGCTTGATGTGTGGCCATGAATCCCACAGAAATAGCACATGTCGTCACTTCTTTTTGTAACTGACCTCTTAGGCCTATCTCCAGCACCTATAGGTTTTCCTCCACTCCTAAAACTATTCACGACTCTCTTCTTATCATGCATGGGTGGTGATTCATAAAATCCAATACCAGCTTTTCCGAAACATGCTGGTCTTTGAGATGAGAAAATATTCTGTTGTTTCTCTTCAGAAATAGCATATCTGTTCTTCATTTTATCATCACTTGTCGAAGGATGATCAAATAGTAAATGCAAGGCATCCTTCATTTTAGGCTTTCCTTTGGATTTAGACTTCTCTATTTCCTTCTTGACTGATTCTAGCTCTTCTACCAACTTTTGAATCTTCATATCCCTTGATTCAAGTTGGACATCAAGTTCTTCCTTGAGAAGCTTCCCTCTACTCACCTCATCTTCCAGCTCATGCTTCATCTTATCAACCATGTCATTTTGCTCCTTTACCTTCAATTTTTCTTGAGCGACAGAGTCAGAGAAACATGCATTCTCTTGTTGTAGCCTTTGATTCTTATGAACTTCTGCAGTCAACTGTGCTGCTAGATCATTATTTCTGGCTTTAAGATTTCGTGCTTCATCTGAATTTTGACTCTCTTCATAATCACCAGCCTTTTGTTTTCCTTTCATTCTAGCCATCTTCTGCATCTCTTCAGCATTTGAATCATTCTTCTCTGTTAGGTCAGTAACTATATCAATAAGCCTTTGATTTAATCCTTTTAGCTTGTTGACCTCAATCTCCAATCCCTTGATCCGGATATCTTTAGATTTGGCTTCTTCAGTGTTTCCAACGTCACTTGGAATATTAGGTTCTTCGATGCTTTTGAATTGATCTTTCACTTTTCTGTTCAAGCCATCGATCTCCCTTTTCTGTTCTTCAATCTTAATCTTATACTCACTAACCGATTCTGAGTTCTCTCGTGTTGATAACTTGAGTTTCTCAATTTCTTCCATCAACTCAGACTTCTCTTCTTCCTGCTGCTGCATGTAGAGTTTGGCATCATGAACAACTTTGTTGGATTTATTTGTTTTTGCTCTCCAAACATCTATCTCCTCAAGAGCAGCCTCCAACTCAGCTCGCATGTCTATTCTTCCTTCAATTTCTGCTTCTGTTTCAGCATCACTCTGATGCTCATGTACTTCACTCATTCCAACATCATGATTGAGTGAATCAATCTTTTCCCTATCAGATTCATCCAGACCTTCCTTCAGTAAGCTGTTTGATTCTTTTAGTTGAATCACACTTTTTCCGAAAACACTTCCACACTGAGGGAATTTACCTGACTTCTGATTCTTCTTTGATGCTTTTCCTTTTCCCATGGCAGATTGAGAGATAATAGAAAAATGTATCTTCAACCACACAGATCGAAAACACTATGTCGAAGCAAACAAATCTGATAAAAGCAACCTATCGCTCTGATACCAATTGTCAGGGCCAATAGGGGCCAATATACCCTGAGAGGGGGGGGGGGGGGTGAATCAGGGTATGGATATTCTTTTTCAAGTTCATCCTGCCCCACTGGATCTTGACCTCTTTGTTACAAGGGTCACTTTGTTTGAACTTGTGTGGTTACTATGATCACTTGTCTCCTTTACCTGATGATGATGCTTTGAATGCAATGCAGGAAAGTAAGCAGGCAGACACAGATATTTTTACTTGGTTCACCGCTAAGGGCTACGTCCAAGGAGCATACGCCGACAAGTTGCCGGTTCGTACCAAATTCCACTAGACTTCACTAGCTGTGGATTACAATGTTCGGGCTAGATCACTTCTATGCCCAGGCTCACTGCCTTTACAAGGTTTAGGGTCAGCTCACTGCTTTCCCAAGGGTCACTCCCTGTTTCTCTCTCTCTGGCTCACTGCCGGTGGAGAGGATCACCTTCTTCCTCTTCCTGAGCTCACTGCTCTTGGATGGAATCCACTCACAGTTTATAGACCTGTAGGTCTCTTCATTTCCATTAAGGAATGCATCTTTCTCTGTATGTAGATGCTCTGTTGATGTTCAACTTTCACCCGTAGATGAATACCTCTTTGCCACTATCCACTGGGCAACCAACCTTTGGAAAGACCTTCGCAAAGCACCCTACAATGCGAGGCTCCCAATTTCGCGAAGCTCAAACAAGCCTTCGCGAAGCTCCTGTCTTTTCGCGAAGCTCACTCGCGAAGCTCCTTCGCGAAGCACTCTCGCGATGCTCAAGCCGTCGCAAAGCAACGACCCTCGCGAAGCTAAGTAAGCCAACGCGGAGCTCGCAGGTTTCGCGGAGCTACAATAGCCGCCGCGAAGCACCTTTTTCGCGAAGCACACTGGCTCCGCGAACCACCTTCGCAAATCGAGAGCAAAGTATTTTCTCTGAAAATTCTCTCTACTTCGCCTGAAGGGGTCGGCCTCTATTTATAGGCGATTCCACCGACCCTCGTCCCTTCCACGCGAAGTCAACGCCACGTTATCTCAAATCGCGAAGCTCCAAAGTTTCTGTCGGAATTCTGTCCAAATCGCGAAGCTCTACGGCAATCTTCCGTTCGCGGAGCTTGACGTAGTCGCGATGAATCACCGTCAACTTACCTTCGCGGCTCGCACCTTCGCCGCGAAGCTCTCTCGCAAAGTCCTTCTCCGCCGCGGTGCGCTTCAGCCTCTGCCATTCGCGAAGCTTGACGTAATCGCGAAGCATCACCGCCTCCATTCTTCTGGTCTTCGCGATTTCCAAACCATGCATCCTATCTTCGCGAAATTCATGCCTTTGCCATATTAAATTGTGCTCTTCATTGAAATCCTCTTTTCGCGATGCTCACCAAACTCCAAATTTTGGACCCCAAAAATTTGGCAAACACTGGAAAACGGCGCCACCTTGTACTGCTCTTTTGTACCGCCTCCAGATCGCCTTTTCCTTTGTCATCGTTCTTTGTCAACATGGATTGTCAACAACTTCTCGGGAACTCGACAAATATCCATGAGAACCTGCTTTATCAACAAACACAACCAACCCAAAAATACTTCAATGTTACCTTGAGGGATTTTTGCCCAACAATAATTTTATTCACAAATAAATAATTAAAATACCTAAGGATATGTAAAATGTATATGTGACTCAATATAAAATTTCTACCAAGATACTAACCTTACAAACATAGGAATCACATCTTTCTAATTAAAATATGTTTTTCCCAAACATTGATTTTGCCTCCAACCATTTTAATCCAAGAGTATATCATTATTTAGTATCAAGACACAAATTATATAATTTTATTATAACGGTTTTTCAAAATAATACTTTTATTTACAGACTGTCAAATGTTGATATGAAATTTTATTTTCTAGTTCCAATTACGTTTTCTTCTAGGTTGAGAGAACCAAAACATTTCTGAAATCACATTTAATTAATCTAAAGGATTGTAATATTTTTGCAGGGAATATTACCAGAAAAATCAACATGGTATGTGATACAATAAGATGTTTTGTTTGATAATAAAATCATATAGATCCCAATTTTGTGTCCTTAGAAATCATTCAAGGTACACTAGACCAGAATAAAATATGTCTACCAAAAATATAGATTGGAGGATAAGTATTCCTTAATTATTAAAATCCACTACAATAGTTTTGATTTGATAGTATTTCCATTTTTCTTTGGTTAATTAGGTTATTGATCCTAATGAGCCGTTGGGAGGGTGGTGAATCAACGGTTTCTTTTATTAATTATTTTCATTCAAATAAATGCTCTTAAACCAATTAATGTTCTTATTATGTTAAAAATTACCTCACAATATCACTTCAAATGTAGTTGTAGTATAACAGATAGAATCACATAAAATTTAGAAGGTTTGGTATAAAAGGATACAAATTTTTCAATAGTTCGACCCTGAATATGTGTTATTCACTATTGAGTAATGGATTACAACCACAAACAATCCGAGACTGACCAATAAAATGTCCCACTATGTCCTTCCACTTTTATCACCCACAAGATGATTAAAATTTATTCTTTAATGAAGATTAAGTATGTAATTATCTTTTTAATATTCTTGTTTTCCTATAAATTACTTGGGAATATATCCTTCTTCTCCGAACAGATGGTTCCAAAATTAAATATGTGTATATCCTCATGAGTTGTAGTGTTATTATTCATTAAAATATCTTCTATATTTTCTTTGATATGGATTATCCTTATCTTCTTAAAACACCAATTTCTATATACATTATGGACTCATGGATTTGGATCACATTTTTCTCCTTGATACAATATGTATCGGTCTCTTAGATAATCTAATAGTGGATACAACGGTTCCCAATTATCATTTAATATCACTTTTATATGATAACTATAATAAATTTATTTACAAAAAAACATAAAGAATAATATTCTCAATCATATCATAGAAATTATTTTAATTTTTTAATTAGGAGAAATTCTATATCTTAAATAATATGAAGATTATAATTCAAATCACTCAATAGATTCTTAATTAATTACTTATTTAAAATTATTTGAGTTATTGTTCATATATTAATTCAAATATTTTGAATACTCGAGCTTCATTGTTCCCTGTGGTATTTAAATATTATGATATCATGAATTCCTCACATATTTCTGTATTTAAATACCTCATGGTTCACTTTGGTAATATCATTATATTCACATATGTAGATTCAAATATGTCATTGGGTCATATACCTGTAATTTTATTGATGTTTTACAATAATCATCTATTCGATTCACATTATCTACAATTCTTTAATTAGCAACATGACTCCCATTGGCTATATTACATCAATTAGCTATGTGGATCACATTTTACTATAACTATGTTGTTAAAACGACTATGTGAACTAAATTTTCTGTATTACATTAATTGAATAGGTCATTTTGGAAAAACTTCATAAACATTTGTTTCAATAATGAGATTCACCAACATGGAGAAACTAGATAAATATATTGGGCCATGTGATCAATATTGTTACATGAATCAGTGAAATTCCATATTTTCTCAAACTAATTTAACTACTATTCATCTATCATAAAAACATTATCAACCACTTCAATACTTTTTTAAAAAAAAATTGTAGGTATTAATCCTTCATCAAATAAAACATATGTTTACTATCATTTTATCAATCATACCTATTAAATTTCCACTTTTTCGTAGTCTTCTTTAATCGACTTCTTCAAGCTAGCAGCCAAAAAATTTCTTTAAAACATGGATAAAATTCAAACATTTATAGTCTTATATGGATGACCTCTAATGATTACTCATGAATCCATAACAATCCTCCTAGAATCATTATTAACTCTATAAATAACATATTTAACCATTGAGAACAAATTCTAAACATACATGGGCACAATAATATCCCCTTTGAATTTAGTGGAAATATAAATCCTTAATATCAATATGTGTGCCTGAATGGATTATCTATTCTCCCCCTTATTTAAATTCAAATTAAAAAGCTAATGTGAGTGACTTATATGTTTTTTAAGGAACCTTCATTCGCTTCATAATTTTTTAGAGAAGGATGATACCGCATGATACTCTTAGAAAAGGTTCTTTATTAACTATAGTATAAATTTATACAAGAAAACGTAGTGTAAAAAATAATAGATATAAAACCAAGTTTTTATATGTTTTACCTAAACTAAAATTCAAGTCATATAATGCTAAAAATTTCTTTTTTCTCAAATAGACCGAATATTAAATTATACTATTTTAAAATAAACTTGTAACCTTTACATATCGCAATAAACCATAAATTTTTTCATTTGAAAGTCTTGTAACTCACCCTTTTTCTCATGTTATGATAACCAACACTACCCATTAATATATTAGTATAATAGAATAATAAAAAACTATTTTAAGTATGATTATCATTCCTTTTTGGTTATCAAATATACACATAAATTTCATATTTAGAAGAAATGATTTGGTATCCCCCTTTCACAATTTTACTCCACTCTAGGGATGCACTCATTTTATTCCCTTTATAGAAATTGGGAAACTACATGATAAATGATTTCTCCTTATTTCACTTGTAGTTTCCACTGAAAAACATCTTCTTTAATTCACTATAATTTAGAAGAAATAAATAACAAGAATAATAAGGAATAAGAAGGGACCTTAAAATTTTTCAAAAGTATCTATCAGGGTGATATTTTCCTCTCAACCAAGGAATTCTATTTTTTCATTCATAGTATAGTATGATTTATTTAGAATATTATTTCCATTTTCAGTATCATTTATTTGTTACCTTGACTTTCTTATTTGTGTGAGATACCATTTTCACCTTTATCTTTTGGAAATTAATGTTTTTAGTTATTGAAAACCTCTCAATAATTTTCATATAACTTTTTAAATTCTCTTGGTTTCCTTTATATTTAGAATATTTTTTAGATTCCTCTAATTGTGTATCCCCATTAAATTGATTTGGAAAAATAACGAGGAACTATTTCATTTAATTAAATGTCTTCTCATAAAATTTTCAAGCATTTTAATAATTTTTTTCTAGAGCCTATTTTGTTACATATAATAATGAATTATCTTAAAACCTTGTAATTAATTCTTATCCATTTGGCCTTTCATAATCTAGCTATCAAAAACTTCTTTCAGATACTAGAATTTATTTTGGGTAAACATTCATCATGATGATCTACTCACAAGTTGTTTCCAAAGATATTTTTCCCTCAGGTACTCACTAAAACTCACCTTGGTTCTTATATCTTTCCTACATCAAAATGTTAAAAAAATGAATAAGACATGGGACCATTATTTTAATATAACCAGAAAGAACCATGAAACATTTTTCTTATGGATTAGTTTCAAATCTATAATATTTTTGTTTTTGTTGTCCTATTACAAGTAAATCCTTACACTGCATAGGTTCTATGTCCTTCGTTGCATATTCTTTCCTTCCATTGATATCAAATACTTACTCTCTATTTTCTTATCCAAATATCTTAATATTTTGTTTTCATATGTGCACTTTTAGATAAAACATATCCATTTTGAAACTAATAAATTTTATATTTACTTTTTTTACAAGAACTTTTATTCTTATTGGTCTATGAAGATTACCTATTTAACTTAGTAGCCTTAGTGAAGTATCCTCTATACTTATTTATCTTATGTTATACATTGAGGCATAAGGATTGGGACTTGGCCAGTTTTTTTCTACGGCATGTCCCTTCCTATGATCAGTAATAATATTTTCATGCTTAAATTCTCTAAGCTTGTTCTTTGAGATCTCATCAACATAGTGTACTTACTTATAACCTAGTTAATCCTTCTCACCATCCACCATTTTATTTTCATTCCTAGTATTATTTTTTTTATTTATTGAGTTATTATATATATCACATGAAGCATTCTAATTTGTTTTTATCTCCCACTCAAGTTATGTTCTATCTTCTATGTCATCACTACTATTTGACGAATCTGGTCATTTCTTTCCATGATCAATGAAATGACATTCATTATCTAGAAAAGAATTGATGATAAATCTTTGTTTTTCATTATCATTAGATTCCACTTCTTATTATATAAGTGTTTCTAATTATTCTTCCCACATGTGTCTTTTTGTGGTATCCCATCATCAATTTCTAATTCATATTCTTCGTCCCTGTTCCTTAGAACAATTTTTCAGAAAATAAAATATTCACAATAGTATAAATAGTTTACTTGTTTCTTACTCTTTACCATACAAATTCACCTTTTTAATAATTTTGATGTAACAGAAACAATTTTATTGAAGTATTCATAATCATTATCACTATCTCAATTACCTAATTCATTAATCTCTTCTTCCTTATGTTTTCTTTTTCTCATTACTTCAAAGGCCATCTATTTTTTTCTTTTGGAAAGATGAAATTTTTCTCATATCATAAGCTATTAGAATTTTGGGTATTTAAACCAAATATAACTACTTATTTATTCTTGGGTAGAAATATTTGAATCAAAATGATCAAGAAAACTCCTCATAATTATTTTTAACAATGATAAAATCTTTATACTTCTGACCAAAATCTCAAATGTTGCATATAATCTCATTAACCCTTGTAATGTAGTCATTGATAGTCTCGTCATAATATATCATTATGTCTTCAAATGGATCATCCATTTTTATATCATGGCTTCATTAAAATTTAAATTACCATTATAACTAATTTTAATTTTTTTTAATATTTCATGTGTAGTTTGAATATCCATGAACTTGGTACACACCTTTTCTAAAAAACCATTAATATATGACAATGGGCCTTGTCATTTGACTCTCTATTTATATTTTCCTCATGAGTCATTATATATCCTTCAAAAATTAATTGCAACCATTATTTATTATCTTCTTTCACTTATAAGCCATGTGATATGAGATATAGTTTCATCATATTCCTCAATATATGATAATTCTTCCCATGAAATGTGAGAAAACCTTATATATTAATGTAATTAAGAGTCTACATCTCTCAAAATTATTACATAGATATTTAGATAGAAGCTACCCTATAACACCACTTGATGATCTTTAGGTCAGATGAACCACTAAGACGGGGTAAAATAGTGTTTTATTTTAGAAATTATTCTCTTTTACATTTAACCATTTTAATGGGTTAAATTTCTCAATCCTATAAATATTACCTTTAAATTTCACCTCATGTGTATTTATAATATAATAGAGATCATAAAATAGTATTTAAATGGATCAGTATAAAATCATACAATTATTGAATTGGTTAGACCCCCCCATAAAATATATATTCGTCATTATTAAACAAGTGATTACAATAATAGACAATCCCAATCTGATCAAAATTGAGTCCCACTGTGTTCCTCAACTTATTTCACCTACTGTAAGATAAAATTATCTTCTTAAATAAATATACACTAAAAATAACTTATTAATCTTCTTGGTTTCTTCTAAACCACATTACCAAACTATCATCCTCTAAATGCAGATGGATCAGCAAGTCTCCAACTGTACATCCTCGAGTGCTTCATCACTACAAGTCTTGATAATCTCCTATAGATTTTGTCTGATCTAGATTTTCTTCCTCTTATTCTAACACACATATCTCTCTCTATTAGGTGTTCCATTATTTTCATAACCTTGTTATCCTTTATACTTTGTGAATTTATCTCTTGTTAAATCATGATGTGTGCAAAATTGTTATCAATTCTCTTAGAATCTTGTTTTTCTCTAATGACAGCATAGTTTTTATATTAAAAAAATAATCAACAATAATATTATCAAAAATATCACAGTCATTATTTACATATTGGAATTATGAAAACATTGTAATAATTTGTAGAAGGATCTTATCATTTAAATCAATCAATTGATTCTCAATCTATTCCCTATTTAAAATCATTATAATTCTTATTAAAATATTTAATTAAATATCCTGAATAATAAATAATAATTCATCCACATGATATTTAAATATCACAATATTAGTAATTTCTTCAAAAATATCGAATTTTAAATACCTCAAGGTTCAGTTTTCCTATATAAAATAATTTTTATATTTATATTAACCTAAATCATTGGATCAACTATGTTGTAATTTTAGTAATATCACAAAAAATGGATATGTGATTCACATCAACTATATAAAAAAATTCTACATAACTCACATTGGCAACATATTAGAAATAGAGTATGAGTAACTATGAAAAATTCATACATAACATATTTGGATATGTTATTTGGCTGTTTATTCAAATATGGGGTAGAAATGAATCTGTAGATTCACTTATGTTCCCAAAATGATTATGTGAATCGAGGAAATTATGGATTTTTCTCAAACTTACTTATGTTCTCTTTAGTCAACATTCAATCCTTATCAACCATTTCAATAATTTTCATAATATTTGGGGATAGTTCTCCTTCATACACTAACACTTTTATTTACTTCATTTTAAAATTATCTCATCAACCATCAAAATTACATTTCGACTTTTCTTTGAACTTCTCCAAATGAGTTCTACAAGGTAGAGTCCCAACAATTATTTTACCTAGAACATGGATGAAACTCAAACAGAATATATTATTATATGTATAACCTCTAATTTATACTCAAAAATCCAAAATAATCCTTTAATCATCATCTTTAACACTATCAAATATATAATGAATTATTAACAACAAATAAATACTTACTTTGGCACAAAATATTCCGATATAACTTATTATACATTTTATTGGGGCATCAATTATAATATTCACAAACTCCTCATTTTTCAATAATTGAATTGTATATAGTGTATTAGTTTATACTCAAATTCATTCAATTGTATTAGTCGATGGTGTCATCTCTCTTGGATAATCATGACCTCGATGGCCAATCCGTCCACACTTGAAACATTTTATTCCTCTTTGATGTGGTCCCTTGGTAGATTATTCCCACGTTTTTTATATAATTAAACACGAATATTCATTCCTTTATTTTCTCCACTACCTTAACTTCCATGAAACATCCTCCTTCACTTATTTTGTGTGTTTAGAAGTTTTGAAAGACTCAAGTTCTCAATCATAACTTGAGATATTTTTGTGAGAATAACCATAACATTTTCATCATTAAAATTAATCCAATTTTATTTTTCTTTTGAACCATAACAACATTTTTCCTCTATATCCATTATCAAAAAGTTTTCTCCATTCTTCATCAATTAATTGAATAAGGAAGTTAAATATATCAATACTTATATAGATATCCTTAAAAGGGAAAATTTTTAATTAAAATGAATTAATATTAAATGATATATATACACTAAAATAAAAAATTACTGGTTTCAACATTGGTTATTAATTGTCTATATCTTAATAATATCTCTAACTACTTAATAAAGATGTGGTTAACTCCTTCATAATTGTTCATCAAAAAAATTTAAAGCACCAAAAAATATTCCATGAAAGTTTCTAGATAGTTTTTAGTCTTTTTACCACTCATCATGCACTAATTGATGATAAGTTTGATACTCATCAATCCTTTCTTAGAGTTATTACCCCTAGGTGCATGTTTTACATAGCCGCATCCACCTTCTAGAATTTATACAGATATGTAATTTCTATGAAAACATACTATTTATAATTTATAAAAACAAAATGAAATTATATTAGAAAAAGGCTTGTTTTTATAGATTTAATTAAATTTTGGTTATTCTTATATCTAAAAATAACTTAATTAATCATCAAAAATAACCAAACCTTGTTCTGGAACCAACTAAGAAAAATTATACCCACACTCTCAAGTCCTGCGCTAAAATTTATTTATTAAAAACTATATTGGATACAAACTGATATGTCTCAAGATAAAAAAAATTATATTATTTACATAATTTAAACATTAAATATCACAATAATCACACAATCAAAAAAACATGAGGTTTATTTGTTTTGAGGATTAGTTACATAGGAAACTTATTTTACAATACTTGTGAACATTTCCCCATAATTAAACCACACTAAACTTCATTATAAACTCCTCAAAATTAATACTCATATTCCTAACCTAGGGAATAGAAACATAAGTATTGGGTGAGATAAAATGCTCATTAATGGTAAAACTCATTAATATATCACCAAGGTAAATATCACAATAATATGAGAAAACAAGATCATAGGAAGAATATCTAATTAAAAAGAAATTATAATTATGAGTTTTCAACAAGATATAATAGAATGAATTTTATTCTCAAATGATTATTCATATACCATGTAAATGGAGTTTAGAAGCCTGATATAATAAATAAGATCAATAGTAGCATAATATAATCATATAACATACAATTATATAATAAGATAAATAACAGAAAATCATAACCTAGTAAAGAAAAAATATCAACCCTATTTTAGGTGAGTCAAACAAAACATACATAAATATTACTTAATTTTAGATGAGTATTTCATACATTTCAAAAAAACTCATTCAGAAAGACTATAAAGGTTTAGTGTATTTGGTAACAAAACACATAATATACTTATTTCATTAAATATATTCTGTGATTCTGACAAATTCCTTCCCTCGTGTTACCCTTATAAGATATTTCATAATTAATATATTTATTCATAACAAGGGGAAAATAAAATAAAAATCAATGGTCAGATTAGATTAATATTAAGTGTAAACATATGATATATTAATCAATGATAACAAGTATGAAAAAAAGATATGGGTACTAGAACATGATCATAAATTTAAAATTCCATAACCAACTGGTCAATGATATTTAATAATGAATCAAAGAATAAGGTTTTTTATAAGAAAATATATAATTCATAATATATTTAAATAATTAATAATCCATCATTGTCCATAAGAACATATCATATACTTAAGTAAGATGTTTTTTTCAAAAATATTTGAATATAAAATCAATTATTTAGTCAAGGATTGCTACCAAGTTTATCATAGTGAATTAGGCTTACTCCTCATTTCATCATTTTATTTATTAAGTTTCACACCCAAGACTATCATAGTAGACAAATTTACTAACTAAAAAAGGTTCACTCACAATTATAGTAATTATTATCTCATGAGATATCATTTTTTACCCAATACCTTAGAGGCCTATATCATTCTAGGCCCACCCATTAAATATTAAAAACAATAATTATTCATTACATAAGATTATAAAACATAAATAATATCATATATTTGGGAAAATATATATTATTTATAAATAATTCATCATTTCAACATAGTATACTAACATGGATTAGAAATACATATAAAATAGATTTTGAACATTTCTCTGAAAATATGGAAATATCATTTTCTTTCAGTTTCTTTAAAAGATAAAAATTAAAAGAGTATTTTCATAAATATTTTAATTAAATATAAAATGGATAATTTTTAAATAATATTAGATTAAATAACAGTCAATATTCTTGGAAAATATGCACATACCATATACGTTAAAATAGAACATTCTTTTCAAACTTTTGTAAAAAGTCGAAAAGAAACATGTTTGGAAAAACATTTTAAAAGGTATAATCTTATTAAAACATTTTAAATAAATTAAAAGGTATTTAAAATTAATTATTAAAATAAATTAAATGTATATAAAATAATTTTCAAAAAATAATTTCTTATATCATGGACATGGAAGAAAAAGTTCGATGACCAAAGAAGAAATATGGTTGGATTTTCATTAAAAATATTTTTGTTATCATTTCAAGCACCAATGAGTGGAAACATTGTATTATAATAAAATATATTTGGTTTAAAGGATGAGATACCTATAATTTCCCTAAATAGAAATTTTGTATAGGTAATCCCAAAACAAATGAGATTATAACATTAACACTTACCTCAAGCCTCGTCTGGATTTGTACACATTAAAAATTATAGAATAATATAAAATTATTATAAATATATTCCAAATCCATATTCATTTATAAATTAATATGTATCATTTATTTTTAATTTCTAGTTTTTCTTTTGTTAACAATTTCACCATTAAAATGAGAATTCGATTGAAAAATGGTTTCCTTCCATGCATGTTTTGGTATTATTGTCCTGGTACCTATACCATGGTCATGGTTTAATCATATTTAGTATATTAATAATGAATTAATTATAATATTTATTAATTATATACTATTTTATAACTATTCATATAATGAAATGATGAAAAATTAATTATATCACATCATAGATGTAGTTGTCCACACGTACACATGGGTGATGTTTTTACTTTTCGATGTATGGATTGAAATAAAGGTATATAATATTTCGAATTTCATTAATAATATTTATATAATAAATATCATATATATTTTTCAAATATTACCTTATTACAAACCATGTAAAACATAAATGAATAGTCAATCACATTACTTCATGGAGGTGGGTTTCCATACATACCCATGAGCGACATTATCATTTTACAACGAATGGGAAGGTAATAAAGTAGAAAAAATTTTAAAGTTAAAATATATAATTATTTCATAAATATCATATAGAAACATTACATATATCATAATATCTGATAAAGAATAAGGTAGATGGAAAATGAATCATATTGCAACCTGGTGATGGTAATCCCCATGTACGAAGGAATGTCACTTTCATTTCACATTTCAAAAGGAGGAGTAAAATGGTTGTACCAAAATAATAATAACATAAAATTATATTATTTAGAGTGGATTAATTATTTTAGGATGGATAAAAATTATATATGAATTAAAATAAGATATAAACTTTTAATGATTCAGGTAAGACAATTATGTTTTCTTTGAGATACAACATATGGCTTGCACATTAATACTTCTTAGGATGGTCATAAAGTACGAAAGGTATATCAAGAATTATGTCAAGTAACCTAGAATGGATTTTGTGGATGGGTTTTCTAAGATATAAGGGTAATTTTTTTATTAAAGTAAGAGAATATATTTTTTCTCATATGTGAGGGGAGGGACACACATGGAATATGTTATAATATTTAAATAATATAGGATCACTTTCTTATGAATGTATCTAAAATGGAAAATACAATGAATATAAGATAATATAAGGTATAAATATATTATATTTATACTAGATAATCATTTTTAATGGCATTATTACCCTTATATCATAGTTTCACCTCCCCCCAAGTAAACTTGTTTTAACCCAAATAGTGGTAATATATTTTTACTACTTTTACTATTAATTATGACAAAAAAATTAAGTTACCCTTTTTAAATTATATTAATAATATTGATTAAAAATATGGAATCCCTTTTTCATGATTCAATTTTTATAAGATTTTGAAATTCATTTTAAAATAAGTGTGAAAAATGAGAAAAAAACATTTTTAAATTAATTCATTTTTAAGAATAAACTAAATTTATTCGTATTATTTTAATAATAAATATGATTAAATGAATTTTAAACCATTTTATTGAATATATAATATAAAAAATTATTTTAAATAATTCTGAAATAAATATTAATTTAATTTTTTAAGATAAAATCACATTGTGTATAAAAACAATTTCTTAAGAAAAATGTTTTTTAACCTCTAAGTGATTTTATTTTTATTTCTAACAAATTAACATCCAATGAATTCATTTTATAAAGATGTAAAAATAACAATTTTTATAATTTAATTATTATTATTCATAACCACTAGTCAAATTTCTAGGTTATAAATTTCACATCGAATAAAAATATTTTAACAAAAATTGTGGTTCGTTTAAACTAAGTCTTGAAGATAAAGAAAGCTATCAATTGTATCAATATTATTTAATGAAAAAATAGTATAAAATATATAGTTAATACATTCACCCAATATATAATAAATCTTGCATTGAAATTTCATAACTCCTATAAAAATAACAAAGGATACTTTTCCCTAAACACATCCTTATATTCCCATGTAGCTTCCTCAATTTTATTATTTTTTCACAAAACTTTAAATAGGTGGGTGGTCTTTTTCTATAGAAGATTCTCTATTGGATCCAAAATATAAACCATTTTCCTCCATATGATATATCATCATCTTTTAGTATAACCTATGATTTCAGTAAGTGAAGGATTAGGTATATAATTCTTTAAGATAGATATAAAGAACACGTCGTTCACTTGAGAGATGTTCACCGAATGCTCCAACTAATAAGGTATAGTCCATAATTGACCTAGACTCTTCAAAGGTCCAATATACCTATGTTTCGGTAGTTACGTCATTCTAAATACCATAACCTTATTCCATAGAGATATTCTTAGGAATACCTTTTCACCAACTTCAAACTCTAGATCTCTTTGACTATTTTCAACATTTTCTTTTATATCAACTATAAGATACCGCTGAAGTGTTGTTGAATAGATATAAGCTTCTCTACCATTTCCATAGAAATATAAAGTCCAATTATATTTCACTCTACAAATTCATCCCAAAACATTTTAGTTATGTACATCCACTAATACAGGTATTCATAAGGGGTTATCGTAATAGTTAATTGAAAGTTATTGTTGTATGAAAACTCAATGTGAGAAATGTTCAGATCCAAACCAAAATATAAATCCATATAACACTATACCAACATATCTTACTTGGTTTTAATTTTATAATCATTTTGACCATAATAATGAGGATGTTATATAGGTCTAAAGTTTAACACTAAATACAAGGATTACTAAAAAATTATTCATGGAATTAATGTAGACCAGAGATCCTAATTAGATTAAATAGATGTTAGTACTCCATAAAACCATACAACGTAATTAACATATATACTCTAAATACTATCAAGATATAAAATTTCTCTTGTTTTAATGAAATTTTTTGAATCCAAATATAAATCAACGACAACTAAGATTGTTTTATGGAATTTAATTGTATTGGGGAGTCGAATAAAGAAACCCATGGTGAAAGTTTCTCATTTAGATTCTAGTACGAGTAATGGTTGTAACATTATTCTTGAATTTTTTTCCCCATATTAACATCCTTACATATTGTGAATCATGATTTATTCTACATAATATATGTCTTCATGTTTTCCAACTATTAATATTATTTCAGATATGTATACATATTTTTTATTCCATGAAAAAAGGATAATTATGATTTGTATGATTCATCCAATGGATCCTTATTCATGTATGATGTTCATGGGAAACATACTCTTTTAATGAAATTTATAATTAAACTATAATCAAGGTTGAACTCAGGAAAATTTCATTCTTTATTCTAATGTTACAGATATTCCGTTGGTGACATCATAATTATAACATGGATTGATGGCTGGCCATTTATTTGAGAAGGATAAAATTTATCCTCTTTCCGTGTGATTTCAAGATCCGTATTTTTAAATCCAAAAGTATTAGATCACTTTCAATATTTTTCATGTATAAAATAGAATGCACTTCTCAACTCATAGCATCATCCACCTTGATCACCTTTCCATGTGGGTAATGTATGGATTAGTAATAATCACCAATTAACTTCAACAATCTCCTTTATTTCATATTAAACTCTTCTAGTGTGAATATATACTTTAAAATTTCTTGACCAATATATATATAATTTATTTAACATTAAATATAATCTATCTACATTTTCATGAAAAAATTACTACTACCAAATCCAAATAATGATTTGAGTTAATTTCTTATAAATTTTCAATCAGTTTGAGGAATAAAATATAAAAAATCATTCTTAATAAAGACTCATCCTAGTACCATATCAAATGAAATTCTATATATCAAAAAAATTTCTCTGCTATAGGGTAGTTTCTTCATAGGATCATTGACTAACCTTTCCTCTAGATCCTTGAAATTTTTATCACATTCATATCTCTATAGTATCTTGTCTCCCTTTTATGAAAACTTGGTTAAATGAATTTATAGATGTGATCAATATATAAAAATTCATTGTTAGTATCAACATATCCCAAGAAAATTGTGGACCTCAGTTTCATGGGTTAGTATAAGACATTTCTCAGAATCATTCATCTATTAAGGATTCGTTGATATACCCTCACTTGGGAGTATATAAACAAAGAATAAATCTTTTTAGAGTTAAAATTTGCTATTGTTAAATTTGGAATACCAATTATCCTTCCTCAAGGTCTTCATTAAAATCCTCAAATTATTTTCACTTTCCTCTTGCTATAATGATATATAATAATATCATCTATAAAGACTACCATAAACAGATCAAAGTAACATTTAAATTCTATATTCATTAAATCCATAAAGATAATTTTGGAATTATTATGTCCAACTCGAATAAATATAAATTCACATTGACCATACCTTTTAAGAAAGGTTTTATTTGTAATATCCTTCTTATTGACACTCAATTAATGATTTTGGAATGAAGTTCAATTGTGTAAAGGTGTTAATTTCCACAAAGTTGAAAAAATAATCCATAAATAGAGCTAAAGGATAATTTTTCTTCATATTTATATTGTCAAATTCGTGATTATAAATGAAAATATGAATTAGACAATCTTTTTTTAATAAAAAGAACATTTTCACCCCTTAGTGATGCACTCTGATGTATAAATCACTCATGATTCTCTGGGAGGTGCTTATAGAATTATAGAATCCCAATAGGGTCTATTCTTCATTGAATATTTGGAATAGGTTAACACCAATTATAAGTTCTATTGAAAGCATAATTTCAAAATTTAAGGGATTACTATGAAATTATTTTGAAAATACATTAGTATAATCCCAAACAAAAATCATTTATTTTATATTGATTTTTCCCCCAACCATTTAAGATAAATATTCATCATGATAGCGAATTAGGAACCCTAAAACTGAATTAATTTCCATTGGAATCTCATGGTAAACCATGCACTGATAAACTGTCACAATTTCATTAAAATTTTGAAATCTGACTTACTTATTGTATAGAATTATTTGGAATCTTTATAAGGAGTTCTAAACAATGACCAAAATAACATTAAATCCACTAGAGGAGGGATAATAAGATTTTCATGTTGAAAATTATGACTAACAGAAGCTTGTAATCACTAAATATAGTGTATAAGATAAGTGAAATGTAACTATTGTGATCTACTTCAACAATTTACATACCATATTCCCTTCCTTGGTTTAGAAGTTATCCCTTAGATTAAGGAATTTACTTGGATAGTTATAATATTTCATTGGGTCCTTTTTTTCACATTCCCTATATATAGGATAATGAATCGTATTTTTTGTATAGTCTTCATCAACTAAAATCCCATAAAAATCCTTTTTTCCATTTTAGGTGTCTAAGTAAATTCACACATGTTGAGTTTTTTAATTATATATAAAGATACGTGCTTAAGAATAATTATCTTTTTTTTATTCCATCACCAATTTTATTTGTTTTTTAGGAATACTATCATTAAATTGGAAATAAAATTAATTATCACATTAATAATTTTGGTTCCAACCATTTACTAAAATAAAAAATTCTTAGTGTGAGTATCAAACATAAATAATCAGAGTAAATAACCATATGAAAATGAAAATAATTTATATGATGTCCTAAACGGTTTCACATTATTTCAAACCAGGCCACTTTAAGTTAACACATATATCATTATGGATTACCATAGTTTTTTAGAGGCACTATCCTCTAATTTATCACAATTTTCTACAAATCTAATGTGAATAAACCCAAGCATATCCCTTGGGAGTTTCAATACAGGTGTGAAATTTTCATCCCACTCATCATACATTGGTGATGGTTTAGTTAATATCCAATTTGACCATTTGACAATTATTACCCCTGGGTGATTCTATTCAATATTTGTATCAAATTTATAGTATGTATATAAATAATTATTTTCTAAGGAAACTATACACCCTTCTTTACCATAACATAGGATTTTCTCCTACACTTACGCTATCCTTGAGGTTCTCACTAAATTAGTATAATATTTTTCTCTAAAAATATATAAACCATCTTATGATATAAAATGAAGAATCCCAAAGACAAAATACATGAACATTACATCATTTGATATTAATATTCAATAAAATTCATAATTGTACTTTCCAAAGGACCATAAAGGGTTTGTGTATTTGGAGACTAAAAATATAATCAACTTATTAAATAAAATATCTTCAACATCACATATAAATGTTTTCTCTCATAATACCATTATTTTTCATTTATTACTTAATACTTTTCTTCATAACACATAGAAAATGGAAAATAATAAAAGTGGATCTCAGATTCTCTGTAAGGGTAATCATTTGAGATGTCAATCAATGATCATAAGTGATTATTATAATATGGGTATAAGAACATGATAATAACATAATAAATTCATACCTGATTATTCAATAAAATTTAATAATGAGTAATAAAATATGTTTTTTATAAAAAATATTCATTAGTCTTAAGTGTTTGGAATCATTAATAATCAATCATGATCAATGATAACATATCATAATTATAACATATAATTTTTTAGAATATATATAAGCATGTTAAATTATTTCCTTATTCAAGGATCATGACCAAGGGATTAATATTGGATTAGGTTCACTCCCCATTCAGTAACTACCTTTGTAAATTTTTACTCCCAAGACTTCTATATTAGAAAGAGCCCCTACCTAAAATTTGTTTGCTCCCCATTACAGTCATTATTATCTTATGAGATATCATTCTTTACCCATAACATTAGAGGGATATATAATTCTAGGACCACACATCACATAATGAAAAACAAATATTTTTGTGTCACAGGATCATAAAACATTCATCATATTATAAATAATGAAAAGGAAATAGGTTTCATAAACATTCCATTATTTCACCACAGCCACACTTGTGGAAAAGAAACCAGTTTCATAAAGATATCATCATAAATTAATTAACCCATGGGAATTAAATGGGTTTCATAGAATCATCCTTCAATAATAATTATCATAATCCATCTATAGTAAGAATGCAGATGTCTTCCTAATATCATATCCTCCATAATGGATAATAATACATAAATTATGTTGGAAAATATGAAAAATTCCTCTAAAAGATAATTTTAACATTTATTTAAAAATTGGGAAAATATACCATTATTTCAGTATATTTAAAAACTAAAAATTTCTGGAATGTTGATAAAAAAATTCATTGAAATATAACCATGTTAAATGAAAAAGGAAAGTTAAAATAAAATAATATTAATGATGTTAATAAAATATGTTCATACTGTAAACATTAAAAGATAATATTCTTTTCACACATTTATAAAAATCCTAAAACAACTGGTTTAGAAAACCATTTTAAAATAGAGATTCATTTTCAAATTTTTATAGAAATTAAATGGAAATCTAAATAAAATTATAAAAATCAATCATAAGTAAAACATCCATAAAACAATTTTGAATATCATTTATATATAAGATAAACTTCATTGACCAAAGAGGAAGTAAGATTGGCTATTATTTAAAAATATTTTATCAATAATTTCATGTTAAAAATCGAAGAAAATTTTACTAATATATGAGACTATATGAATATTCATACGATAATAAAATACAAGGGTTTTATAGGATAATATCCGCATAATTCCACTCTATGTAAATTTATCATAGGTAATCCAAAAATGAAATGTGATTGTAACATAAACCATTAACTCAATTTATATATTACATAATACCTATTCACACTTCATATATAATATATATTTATTATAAATATATTCTAGAACCATATTAATTCATAAATTAATATTCACAAATCTTTTATAATTTCTAATTATTTATTTATTAACAATTTCATCAATAAAATGAACATTTGGGTGAAAATTGGTCTTATTTCCATTCAAGTTTTGGTTTGATGGTTATAATAAATTCACATTGATATTGGTTTCATAATCTAATAACATAGTTATTATATTTATTAATTATAAAATATTTTATAATCATTCTAATAAAGTAGTCTTTAAAAATGAATTATATAACATCATGGAGGTAGTGGTCCACATGTATGCAAAAGTGGTGTTTATTCTTTTTAATAAATGGAATGAAAAAAAGTTTACAATGATTCAAATTTATAGAATTATAATTATATCATAAACAAAATATATATTCATTAAATCTATTCATGTTTCATTCGATGTAAAATAGAAATGAAAAATGTATGAAAACTCTTTATGGAGGTGGTAGTACCCGTATATGCACAAGTGACGTTATCATTTTCTGATGAATGGGAAGGTTAGAAGGATCATAAGATATTTTTAATTCTAGAAGAATTTTTATTTAAAAAATAACATATATAAATATTAAATCTATCATAATAACCAGACATGAAATAGGTTGATGTTTAATTAATAATATCACTATGTGGAGGCGGTAGTCCTCACATAGGAACAAGAGATACTTTTATTTCCCATTTAATTGAAATGAGGTGGAAAATGATTATAAGATAATTATAATAAAATATGAATATATTTATTTTGCTATATTCATTATGTTAATATGATACATCAAATTTATAGGAGGTAGAAGAAGAAATAATTTTTGAAAGAGTCGTGTAAGATGGTTGCCTCTTCTTTGAGAGGCCTCATTTGGATTACACAATAAGGATTATTAGTATGATACTAGGATAATACCAATAGTTAAATAATGAAGTTAATTAATCTTTATGTTTTTTTATTCATAATAATTTGATTTAGAAGGATTAATTAGTCTGAATTAGGGAGGAGAAAAAGATTTATTTTATATGTGAGGGGAGGGATACAAACAGAATTATATAGATGATTTAAATAATATAAGGTAACTTTATTGTTAATTTTGAACCTAATGGACATTAATTTCAAGTTATATTAATATAAGTTCTAAATATATCCAACCAATATGATTTATAAGAGTTTTTGGGGAATTTATACCCTTATCTCTTAGTTTAACCCACCTAGTAAACCTATTTTAATCATAACCATAGTAAAACAATAACTATTTTTTATATTCATTATGACCAAAAGTTTAGTTAGAAATATTAAATTATATTAATTATGATTAACAAAAATATTTAATACATTTTAAATGTATTTAATTTTTATAAGTTTCATAAATTTATGTTAAAATAAGTTCACAAAATGCAACAAAACCGTTTTTAGGCAAGTGCATTTTAAGCATAAAACCGAAATTATTCTTATTCCTTGTGTAATAATACCCATTATATTAATGTTAAAAAATATAAATGAAAATATAATCTAAAAATTTAATTAAAATAATTTATCAATATAGATTAATTTTATTTTTTAACATTAAAACCAACACTTTTCCATAAAAATAGTTATATTTTGAAAAAAAACCTATATTTTTACATTAAAATTATTTTATATTAATTTATATCTAGTTAAAAACGAAGAAAATTTTTTATTACTATTTAAAAAAAAATTATAATTTATTAAGTATAGTAGATACCCAAAGACCAATGGCTAGTCATTAACTTTTATATTAAAAATAATATTTCAATTGTATATTGTGTTTTGTTTAAACTCATTGTTGTGTGTTAGGTAAGCTATAAATTATATAAATTTTAATTAAAAAGATATATATAATAAAAAATTGGACTATTTAATTATTATCATAACGTAATTTCATTTTATTACAACCTTTTACCCTCTTGGGCTTGGGCTATGACCCATGTATACTCTTGGGCTTCGGCTACTTCCTATATAGCCTTTTGGACCTGAGATACTACCCATGTGCCCTATTGGTCTTGGGCTACTACTTCAATTCCAAATTGGTAGTTTTATATTTATAGTTTACCCTATGTTTATTTTAATGTAACCCTTGTACCCAATTTCTTTTGGGATATAATACATGTACCCTCTTGGGCTTGGGGTACAAACTATGTATCCTCTTAGGCTGGGGTACAACCTATATACCCTCTTAATCCCATGATAAAATTCATGTACCCTCTTTGAGATCTTGTGATATAAAAATTAAACCAATTGATTTTATTTTGATATATTAACCCACCCATTAATCATCCATAAATATGTGTTCAACTAGAAAACAATGTTCCATTACATCAAATATAATTCGTGGAAAGAAAAATGGATTTTGTAACATTTCAAGATGGTGTCATGAAAATTGACCCCAATAATGTAAATAGAAAACTAAAAAATTAAAATTACTGAAAACAATATTTCATATGAAATTTTATAGATTCATTAATGAAAGATAATTTATATGAAAATAATTCATTTAGATATAAAAAATAAAAAGAAAGTGAAATCATAAAAAGAGTTTTTATCAAATTCTTTTATCAATGGAAAAAAAGATGAAGTTAATGTCAATTGTAAAATAATATTTTGAATAGGTGATGTGATAAAATTTGAAATATATATTATAAAAATAAATTTAAATATTTTATCCTTGAAAATGGGATAAGTATTTTAAATATATGAAATAAAAACAACTTCAAAATTGTTACCTTTTAAAATTAATCTTCAATAATGGGTCCTAGAATAACATATAATGGATTTACAAAGGTGGAGTGAAAAAATTTTATAGAACATGTTCAATTAAAAATAATCATTAATAATATATCCTTCAAAATAAATAAATTTTATCAAAAGGGAATGCGGGGTGGAAGATAAAACAATTGATTTTGAGAGGATGGGAAAACATTTCAATATTTTTAATTTTTTTTTTTAAAAATCCACATCATAAAAATATATAATAATATGTGCCTTTGAAATTTTAAATTAATAATATTAATCTCCCATTATTAAACCCAAATTTTTATTTGAAAATGAGAAAGGATATAATTTTTGGGAATAATGAACATGAAAATATAGGAAAACATTTATAAAATGACATGATATTGTTTACTTAAAAACATTTTAACCTTATTATCCTCCAAATCATTTTTTTTATTTTTTAAAATACAATTTATGGAAAAGTGGTAAGCTCACAACAACCAAATACAAACCAAACTACCATAATTCAAAATTCAAAAACAAAAGATGAATCAACCTCCAAATTTGAAATTCAAACATCTCAGGTTATTAATCCTCAAACAGCAAGCTACCTCAATCTGTGCCCCCTGACAATTGAGTACACCACGTCACCACCACATCGCATGAACAGGACCGTCAGCCATCAACCCACTGTAGGTTTATACCGCCATCACATAATTCTCCTATGCCCACATTATTGAAAAACTAAAACTCAATATTCAAAAAACCCAAGCCAAAAAAGGCCTCGGACAATGCATGAAATCGTGATTGCCTCAAACAACTACCCATTACATGCATCACTCGATGCAACCATATTCCTCACTGCCAGAACATTCAAGAACCAACCACCGAAGGTCTTCACCTTCACCCTAAACAACTCTTTCACTACCACCACCCCAAGCAGCATTAGGATGATGAACGCCTTCGCATCAACGATGAAAGAACCCGAAAAAACTAGAATGAAACCAGAATAAATATAAAATCACGTTAGGGAATCAGACCAACTAACCAAAACTAGACGCAATGAAGATCTTCAAAAACCAAAATCTTTCACAGCATGGGACAAGAACATGGTATGCCTTCTGGGACCCCATGGATGAACGAATGCACGTCCCAAAGCTTGCTAGTAGCCACCGTCGTCGATCGACAGGGAGAGTGGTGAATCAAGCATGAAGCCAGAGCAGCGAAGGTATCAGTCGGGGCTTCAACGAAAAAGCATCCACCAGGATCTCTAATCACTGTACACGACAACCATCTAACCAATACCACTGCATCACAGATTGGGGCCAACAAAAGATGCACCTTTGGGAATACCGAGGACCAAATGACCCACACATCCCAAAGCCTCTGAGCATCCACCGTTCTGAACCATCTAGGAGAGCGGCACTTGATCCAAAGGACAAAGCAGTGATTAGGTCTAGTCAGGGTATCAACATATAAGTACAACCGGGAAACCGCCAACCCCATTCAATGATGTCGCTGCCAAACGAAAAATACCCCTGAAACAGAAACAAAGAAAAACCACCGCCCAGATGAAATTACCATGAGAGGACAAGACCATAAAGGGGAAGCTGAAATATGAGATTACATATATTATAAAATTGGTAAAATGATAATTTATCAAATATATATTACGGATTCTCAATGAATAATATTTTAACTCAAAAAAAGGAAAATGGAGTTAACCAAATCCCCTATGGATATTATAATTTATAAATAAATAAAATATTAGAGTGCGTGTTTATGTGGAATAAATTTAATATCCTTTAAATAAATTATAATATACCATATAATAAATACAAATAGAAAACATTTCCCAACTTATATGAAATAAGTTTGAAAAGAAAAACCATAAATCATTGAACGATATTTGAGATAACAAAAACCCTTACATCATCGATATCATTAAAAATGAAAATACATGAAAGGTAAAACATAAAAATTATTTTTAAATCCATTAAATTTCATTAGAAATTAATCTAAAATAAGTACAAAAAAACTTATACACCAAAAAATGAATTAATTTGTGGATAAGCATCATATCTCAATTAAGAATAATTAAGATGCAAAAAACCCTTAACTCATGTACTTAATCTCTATGTGTGTGAACCTAATGTAATAAATAATAAAATTATGTTTTTTTAAACCTTATTAATAAAAAATTAAATTAATATTTCATTTTATATAGTCTTTATATAATTATATGTTATTTATTTGTTAAATAGTTTTCTCTTATGCGGTTAGATGATGTGGTTTGGGCGATTTCTATGAAACATTCTTAATATATTAACCATTGCCAAATGTGTTATCAAATAGCTTCATAATATCCAAAAAATATATTTTTTGTACTTTATTTTTATATTAGAACATGTATTATTAGTATTCATAGGTTTTACCCAATGAATGCAAATTAAGAATGAAACCTCGATATATTAATTTAAGTCAGTTAAGTTCACTATAATCATTTATAGTCAAATCAATTATAGAATTAAAAATATTACCCTTATAAAATATTAATAGTTTGATAAATATAATTTTTATTTCTTAAATTAATTTTTATATTTATTCATATTAGCTGATAATGTAAAAATATAACACTCTATTCATGGTGGCAGTAGTCTGTGTATATGTGTGACGAGGTCTTTATTTTTCGAATGGTTTTACGGGAAGGGATAAAAGTAAAAATAAATTACTATAATAACATTTTATAATATTAATAACACTGATTTTATCATTATTTTATGGATATAAAATACTTTCGGTGTGGATTAAGAAATGAAATCTGAGATCTTGGTTGAGAATAATACCACTAATTTGGGATGTTCTACCTTATGTAACACCTTAAGGATCTATAGTATGGAATTTTGGAAATACCAAGGCTTATATGACATGGTAAATTTGTTTATGATAACATAATGTAGATTTTTGTAGATATAAATATTTTATTGTGTGATTAAATGTGGTGGAAGTGATCCCTTTTTATAAGTGATGAAAATTAGTCTTTTGTAAATACCCTTTACTTTTCAATGATGGCATGACAATACTCCAAGTTCAATAGATCAAAAGTGATAAATAATGAATTTTGGGGTGATATAAGGTCTATAAATCCTATAAAACTCATTTTCCCATATTTTTTAAATATGTTTCGAGTCTTTTACCACTATATTTTTATACATTACTATTGTGGTTTTTTACATTGGTTAATTGTTTTTACCCAAGTAATTTATATTTTTTGTATAATATAAAGTATAACTTTTTAAAAAATAATGATAGTAATAATCTAAATTTAATCTCTATATAATATAATTCAATTTCAAAATAGTTTAAAATTTAAATTTAAATTAATATATTTAGTATACAGAAAATCTATTTCTTAAAAAATGTTGTTTTTAACTTTTAGTGTTCTTATTATTATCTAGTACTGATTACCAATAGAATGAGTGTTAATATAATTATATAAAAGATTAAACATTGTATTTTATTCATTTTTTAAAAGTGATTAATTTATTTTATTACATAAAAAATTAAACTATGTTAATGAAACAATTATTTACAAATAATACTTTCACCAATATCATGGTAATTAACATTAATCTTAGTAATCATAATATTAATCCTAAAAATGAAGTTTACCTCATTATATTACATGAACATGTTTATATAATTTATTAAATCTATTTTTTATTAAATTTATACAAGTGATGAAAACTAAATTATAATATAACTGAATAAAAAGTAATTTTGGAATAAAATTATACTTCAAATTAAAAAATGTTGAACATTAGTTTTATAAATTAACAGTAAAATTTTTGTATGATTTAATTTAAGTTATAAATATATATTTTAATAGAAAAAAATTAAAAATATTTTAATTCGTTCTTTCGTTATGATAATGTCATGAAATCGATGGTATTAGAAAAATCTGTATTTTTTAATATTCATATAAAGTTTATTAATTTAAATAAATATGAAAAATTAACTTGGGGACAAATTTATTATTTGGAATTAAAAATTAATTTAATTTTCTAAATTTAACATTATATTATTTTTAAATTTATCATTTAAATCAAAATTTACAATATAAAGAAAAAATGTTCTCATTTAAAAAAAATATAACATTAAATATTCTTAATCATTTTTTTCATTCATTTCTAATTGATTATAATATTTTAATATAAAATTAGTTTTGTTATTATTAAATTTTCTTTAATAATATTCATTTAATATTTCATTGATCTCTTATTTCAGTGTTATGTGTAGAGTACGTGATTGAACATATTATTAATTTTAAGGAAAAAATTTCAAAATATAAAGGTGTTACATTCAATTTAAAAATTATTGATTAAAAGGAATTGAGAATGCGGTGGTTGGATATATTAATGGTATCCTTATATTCATTTACACAAAATTATCCCTCTATATTTCTATCAATGACGTGCTTCCAAATGATAATTTGTATCTACTATTACATGTTATTCCATGGAATGATGACAATTTAAATCATTTGATGTGGTATTAAATTTTTAATAATTTCCATAAAAATCAAGTTTATAATATTAAGAATGATTCATGTTGGTATATTTGGGATAAAAAAAACCTTCATCACACATATAGTGATAAATTTTTAATTCATTGGGTTCCTGATAGTGAGTTTCACTCCATCCTTAGGTTCTGTCGAACACTTTCAGTCGGGGTCCACATTAGTCCCAAATGAATAGATCATAACGTTCATGAATATAGGATATTTTGGCCAACATTATTTCATGAGTTGTATGTCTTTAAAATAATATACTTGTTTCCAAGGGATGTGGAATCAGTTAAAATGTAGATAAATCTCACAAATACTACTACTTCTCCATGATTTTTTTAAGCTAGTGGAACTAACATTATAAGACCATTTTGTGATTAATTTGAAATATTTTACATTATTCTTGTAATGGATTATGTGTTTTATTTGGTGGAATAATGAGACACAATAATTGATGACTCAAATTTAGTTTTCAATGATTTAAGAACCTAAATAACTTGTAGGTTTAGATTTCCTAATTTCATTAATAGATACCAGGGTTCTCATTTCTATAATCACGAAGTGAAATAATTTCATTATCGATATAGGTTGAGCATCATGTTTATACATCTTATAAACTCTTAATTAACAAGAACCATAATTTTTTTTACAATGTTTTAAAAAAAATCCTTGTAGAAATAGTCCATGAAAATAGAAATTATGGGATTCTTAGACTCAATGATGATTTTTGGGCCTATTGTATGGCTTTTAAAACACCAATTGTAATAAAAACTTCTCTTTTTTAATGTAAAATGTGTCACCTATTAAAAATTGTGATAGAAAATTGGTCATATTGAGCCCTAAAATAATGAAATTACTATCTTCATAGTGAAATTTCTCAAAATTAATTACATGTTCATGAGTTAGTGGAAACACAAATAGATTTATATGAAACCTCTCGAATCTATAAGGAATTAACCACGGTCTAAATTTACTACCTCATACATCATTTTCAATTCCATGTTAGGTACAAATACCCCCCTTTATAATTAAAGGAAAAACGTTTTAGCACCCCAATACCTAATCACCCAAAGATAGTGAGTTATTTATTACCTGGTAATTATAATACATGAGATTACATTCCCAAGATCACAGTTCAGTAGTCCTCAAGTGAATATATATACTAATATTACATTTCATCATGAAAGATTTCCACATTTGAGTGTAAATAATTATTCCATAGTTTTATCTATAGGGTATATCATACATATATTTCAACTTCATTACAAAGGGAAATAGGAACCAGAAGTAAAGGGTGAGCATAAATTCTCAATGAAGGATAACGTACAATAGAAGCTTATATGGAATAAGCAATAAAATGGGAACATATAAAAAATGATTTCCCATAACATAATGTATTAATATAAATGGAAAAGTGAGTAAATTATCACTTAATTTTTGAAATGTTATGAATTCATAATTTCACATATCATAAACATATTGTGGAGACCTTATGCCAATACATAATACATTAAGGCCAACAACCCTCCCATTTCCTTATCTGATTTTTCTCAAGATAACTATCAATTAATTGAAGGTAAATATAATTAGGGGCCCAAATAATTACAAAAAACAATTAAATGAAATAATATACTTAAATATTATAAGTTATACATGGTATATTGTACAAGGATGAACAACTTAGAAATAAATGGAATAATTTCTAAAAGAAACATAATTTAAAAGAAATCCTTGTAAAACATTATTATATGGATTATAAAAATATTTAACTAGTAAATTAATTAATAAGTATGTTTATTAAATTACCTTGACTCATATTTGGAATAATTAGGGATCCATGGTGTTAAAATAAGTACCATTGTCATGTGATGAATCCAGATTTGTAATTATTAATTATTTTAATAAAATCTGGAATTTCATTGAGTTTGGGAAGTAGAAAAACTGTATTTGAAATGGTTGTAGACTAAATAAATTATGGATAAATCCCTATATTAGTATAATAAAATCATTCATTATTGTTAGTGAAGAGAATAATAATTTTTTGATGAATATCTCCTAGAAATATATATATTGTTGTGCAGTCTTAGGCCCACTCATCATGCACCGATTGAAGATTGGGTTGATACTCAACAGACATATTCAATGTGATTAATCTTAGGTACAACTATTCCGAAACTGTATCCATTTTATATTATCTAGATAAGGATTTAATTGTGAAGAAACCACACACTCTATACTTTCCCAACATTTAGGATGGTTTTATAGCTAAGGGACAACTTGAGCATTACAATGACTTATTAATGTTGTATAATAAGAGGTAATAATGATCTATCATTGGTAAAATAATAAATAATTTATATAAATGAAGAATAATAACATTTAAAATTAAAATTAATATTAATTTGAAATAATAACACCATTAAAGAAAGGGAAGAGGCTAGGGACCCTTACCATGAAAGGCAACTTCTTAGAACATGATATTAGAACCATTAGACCTTAGAAACTCCAAAAAGGAATAATAAGAGATAAAATTAGGGGATATTCTTGATCAATAAGTTTTTATTGAAGATTAATGGAATAATGAGTAGATATTTCTATAAAACTAAAGAGGATTTTTTATTAATTTTTAAATATAGGACTTGGAAATATAAGTTGTGGAAAATCATAAATTATTTTCTTACCCGTAGTTTGAGTTAAATGTTTTTGAAATTCAAGGAATTTTATTATATATTTGAGAATAAATTATTTTATATTACATTAGAAATGGGAATATAATTTTTCCACAAAATCTTTTTTTTAAAATAAAGTTATATTGTTGGATTTTGGAAGTTATTTATTTGATTGTAAAATAATTTTAATGCATTAAAATATAATATATTAAAAAAATAGTTTATTTTGGGTAATTCATTATATTATATTAATTACTACATAACTGATATATCATAATTATGTTATAATACATACCATATATGCTCACTATATTTTACCATATAGGGAATAATTTTACTATCTTAGAAAATTTTAAAAAAATATCCATGGGATAATTTCGGCATGATGGATTCAAATTTAATTTAATTTTTCTAAAAATATTTTTTTTTTATATTATAATTTTAACATACAATCAAAATTATTATTTTATTTTGAAATCATATATTTGGGGTAAATAAAAAATAAAATGTTTTTTATAGTAAATCTTTCTTTTTTTAAATCATATGTGTGTAATTATATTACATTCATTAAATAATTTTCACTTATTTAATTATTTATTATATTATTATCAAATTATTTTATTCATTTTACTAGATACTTTCATAAATAACTATTTCATTACTATTCCAACAAATCAAATTTACAATGGTCAGATCCTAATGGTGAAATTTCCAATAGTCAGATCCTAACGATCAAATCCCAATAGTCAAATTTTGACACTCATATTAACCATTATATGTTCATATATATATATATATATATATAAAATTATAACATACTAGGATCAATCATATATTTCCGTTAACTGATACGTTTATTCCAATGTTCATTGTTTTGTTCGTAATAGTAATGTTCCTCATATACTTATTGTTCAATTTCGAGTATGATCCTCTAATGTAGAAGATTATAATGTTACCCAATATCTTTAATTTTTTAATAGTAATATTTTTAGATATTATTATAAATGTAATTTACTAGTTTTATGTAGTATTATACTATTTTTAATGTACTATATTGTAATTAAATAGGCTTATTCTTTACTAGAATTTCTTAGGTGCAACATTCTCCCCTATAAGAATTTCATAAATGAAATTGTATATCATTATACAATAAAATGTTGATAAGAATTCACTATTTCATCCTAGGGATCACAAGTTTCAAATTTAATAATATAATTCCTCAAAAGGACCATCATTATTATATTTTATCAATTCCATATATCTTGATATCATGTATCATGAATCTAAATTGGATCTTCATTATATGAGTAGTTATGTTAAAATTGAACTTGAACCACCATTAGAACATGGGAAGGGTCTGGGATATACTTCCTTAGATGTGATATATAGAATATGTCATGAACTTTGATATAGTTCTAGAGGAATGGAAAAATAATATTCCACCATTCCTACCTCTATAATATTTCAAATGTTCCAATAAGCCTTGGTTTAAGATACCTTTTTTTAAATATCATGAAATCTTTCCATGGAGTTATCCTTGGAAATACATGGTCCCCAAATTAAATTTATAGATTTATTAATGTTGTTTCATCATATATTTACAACAATTACATTGTTTTTTAATTTTTAAATCTTGTAATACTTTAATGAAAATTTTTAGAGCTAATAGTTGAGTCATCGCGAGATTCTAAGGCCCGAGGAGGCTCAGTATTGATATAATAAAAATATCAAATATATTATATCATGTGAGTGATGTTTTTATAAGTAATGGAATAACTCCCAAACATGGTCTTGTATGGGAAATATGATACCTCTAATAAATTTTGATGGTGGTTTTTACATTATGCATGGAATAACCATAATCCGTGTTGGGAATTTGGATTAAGTGGAATCATGGGAATATTAATAAATAAATTCATTATTATTATTTATTAAATTGACAAAAACCGAGTCTACTAAATTTGAACATGTTTATATAAAATCTATTGGGTTATCTATAAAACCCTAGGGATTATAGAGGACTCTTTGGATGATAATTATTGGACAAACTATAATTTGATGCGTTATAGTGAGCAGTGTACCAAAAGAGTTCATGGATCTCACAAACGACATGGATGTGGAACCGTTCTTTGTTAGAGATTGATCTAACCTTGAAGTAGGGTATTTTTTATTATATTTAACCACTCTATTTTCTAGCCTTTTATAAACTTGAATAAATCATTTGAAAATTTTAATTCATTAGTTGACTATCGATTTATGACTACTAATTAGCTTCTTTTGATTAAGATATGATATTATTTTGATTCGACTTTGATTAGTGTTTTTTTATTCTATATCAATAAATTGTGGGAAATACAAAAAATTACCATGTTTTGTTTCAAATGATTGTGGTTTAGGATTTTATATCATTATTCTTCATATATTCATCATCGGTGTTCCCTTTGGTGGCCAGTCTGACATATACCTAGTAATCGATCAGTGGGAAATCATTCTTTTGAAAAATTGATAAATACTGGAATTTTCGGTTCTGGATAGATGAAATGTTTGTAGTGTATAATTTTGATAATGGATTTAGGATTTGATAAGGATACCATGTGTTCATTAGAATGACGTTCAGTGCTACAAGAATTGATGCATACCAGAGGCCGAAATGCAGACATCAGTGAGGATCTGAGTTTGGTAGACAAATATCCTCAATTCATGGATCAGATTTTTGAAGAATTTAGTGGGAAAAAATGTGTGATAAAAAACACGTGGATAACCAATAGGTTCGGGAAAAACCTAACATACACAATGTGTAGTCCAAATAACACACATTATGTATTCCTATGTCTATAGTGGCTAGGGTTTTGGGTATAAAATTTGATATGTCATGTGGGACCTTCCACATGTTGTGTTAACCATTACATGTGACTCGGTGTGTTCACTTGGTTCACATTAGAAAGGAAAATACTCAATACACTGGCACAACTAGAGAATATGGGCATTACCTAGTACTCGAACATGTCCAGAGTACCTGAATAGAGTCAGGTACATGGGCACACCAAGAGTACACAGGCATAGCCTGGTACTCATACACAACCAAGGTACCTGGACCTATCAAGGTACATGGGCATATCCAAATTACGTAGTCATGGAGAAAATTACATGTCAAGGGATGGAATATATAGGAAGAACCATAGTAACCATGACATGTCGTTTGATCACAATACACAAGATATAGTACCCCAGACATCGGGTACTTAACCCCATTTCCTAATGGTTTTTTTATTTGGGATTCCATGAAATAGAGAGTTTCTATAAAATTTAGAGTTTCCATAAAATAGATAGTTTCCATAATATCAATAGTTTCTATAATGTGTGGTGTTTCCATAAATTGGGGTGCTTCCATAAAGTGGGGTGTTTCCAAAATGTGGGGTGTTTCCATAAAGTGGGGTGTTTCCATAAAGTGGGTTGTTTCCATAAAGTGGGGTGTTTCCATAAATTGGGATGTTTCCAAAAAAAGGGGTAAAGGTGAAGGATATAATAATTTGGGGTTTTTTTAAGAATTGTTGGGACCAAAAGGAACATTGCTTGATCCATACACGTTTAGCACAAACAATGTGGTCAAATCTTTCATAGAGGTCAAATCTAGATCATATTTTCTAGGAGATTACTCTTTTTTTACCTATTTATTTTTTTTGGCTTAAAAATGCCCCTAATTCGAGATTACTCTCACTATAAGGATAGATAACCCTCCCCTCATGAGTTGAAGCCATTCAGTAGCCTTGCATTGGTGATTTCGAGTCCAATTCTTGAGGGATGTCACCATTATTTATGGATTTGTCATGTTTTCTTAGATCTGTGTAGATATACTTCTCTGATGTCCATTATTTCTTAGATCTAAACCTATTGTGGGTATATCTATGTTCTTGGATGCCAAATATTTCAATGTTGAGTTGTGATCTTTCTAGGATAAGAGATCTAAGGCCTCTCTTGGAGAATCGACCCGCTTACTTGTGCGTTCTTCATCTGTTGTTAGGGTTTCATCAAAATCATCAAGGTAAGAGGCTCCTCTCTCGACCCCTCTTGATAAAATTGATTTTTTATATTCAATTTGTATTATTGATTGAGAAATTCATGGAAAATATTCATTTGAGATGATTTATGGTTTTTGTGAAATTGTGTGATCTTGCTGAATAGTTGGGAAAAAGGAGGTTTAATTTAAAATGATGATTTTAAATTATGGATTTTCTAAAATTTCTAAATGGTTTATGAAAAAGGGGTTTTCAATAGAAAATATTTTCAATAAAAATTGAGTTTAATTTAAATTGTTTGTACTTCAAATGGTTTTTCATTGAAATGGTTTTGACGGAAATAGTTTTCAATAATAAGGTGTTTTTATTGAAAGGTTTATTTTGTCTTCATCATTGGGCATATGTGTTATGTGTACATATTGTATAAATGGGGATTGGTTGAAATATGTCCTTGTTCATAGTTCCAAAGGTTTAATGGCACATGGGAATTTCATATATGGGGCTTGGTTGAAATATGACCATGTGCTCGGTGCCAAAGGATTAATGGCACATGGAAAAAAATTACCTTGTGACAACTTGGTAGATCGATGAGAAATCGTTCATGAGTATGGAACTGTCATAAAGTAGCATGCATTTTTGGTTTCATGGGTTTGAGTAATGGTTGGTTTTGCTGATATATGGATATTGGGAAATGGTTGTAATGATTGCTTGGTTATTTTTCTCAAAAAATATCTTGCTGGAAAAATTGGTTTCAATTTCACATGTATGGTTTTGGTAATGAATGGTTTTGGAAACATGATTATATTTAGTTATAAACTGCTTTTGATAAAATGTTTTATACAAAAAATTTATATAATTATTTCTAAATTTTATATCCTAGTGTCGTGAGTAGGGAAGTTATTGGGGAATCCTACTGAGTTTTATACTCACCCCGGCTTTTGCACTTTGGTACTTTTGCAGATGTTATCTTCCAGGATAGGGGAAAAGGAAATGTTTCACATGTGTTTAACACTACCTTGTGTTTTTGGGCTGTTTGGAGATTTTTTAGCTTGGGGCAGGTGGAGCATGGAGTCTTGAGGTCTTTAGATACTCTTGTGCAGTTTATCCACTGTGCACTATGTTACTTGGTTATCCTTCTGTTGTTGCTTAATTTGATGTTGTTTTGAGTGAATGAAGTTGTTGAGTTGTCTTTTATTTGTTTGGTTTTCAAATGAATGATTTTGAAAAGGTGAATGATTATCATATTTTCAAAATGGTTTAATTTTCAAAATCATGTGAAGTGGTTTAAAAAATAGTTGAACATGGAAAAAAGGATTATTTGGAAAACAATGTTCTGATAGTTGTTGTGATAGAATTTGAAATGCTAAGCCAATAGTTCTAGAGAGTGAGATTGATGGAGTTTGTTGTTAGTTTAGAAAAATTCACCTGGTAGGCATTGTCGAAACCAACCTAAAGAAGCTGTGGAGAATGTGGTTGCACCTAAACCACGTGTGAACCAAGAGCTGTTTTAGAGTGTTGTCCCAGATTTTCAAGCTGTGGACACAGGGAACCGGAGGAATGAGCCACGACATGGGGATCATACCATCCAGTTCATGAAGCAGAATCCACCTAATTTCCAAGGTGATTTTGAACCTGATAAGGGAGAGGTGTGGTTATGTAGGATAAATCGTATCTTTGACTTCATCAGTACACCAGTAGTGCTAAAGGTCAAACTGGAAATGTATTTTCTCGAGGATCTTGCACGTTAGTGGTGGTATTTAGCGGTGCATGCTAAATTGGATGAAGTACTTACACGAGAGGATTTTGACGAATTGTTAAACAAACAATTCTATCCTCACACATTTAAGATCTAGAAAATGATGTACTTTTTCATCTTGAAACAAGAGAGTCTCCATGTGACAGAGTATGTGTCTAAGTTCATGAACTTGGTATGCTTTGCACCAGAATTCGCAGCAAGTGCCTCATTAAATGTATGCATATTCGAATCAGGGCTATAACAGAAGATTCGATCAAAGATTGTAGTACTTTGTATTACAGACTATACAGATATGATGAACAGAGTGACTATGGATGAATGTGATATCTCGAGATCTATGGGTGGAGGCATGATGATACCCAAAGGAAATGGTGGGAACTCAACCGCTGGGAACAAGAGGAAAAAAGGACACCTATTTCAATGGTTAAAGTGGAAATCAGAACCTAACGACTGGATTAGTAAACCTTCCTCCATGACCCCAGATCAAAGTAGGTAGTTTTCAGTGTGGTTTTATTGACCAAATAATTCAATATTGTACAGAACAACCTATATCATGTCATAATTGTAACAAGATGGGACATCTTCAGTGCTATTGTCACAGTGATCCAAGGTTAGGTGTTCGAGACACTTCTCAGCTGTCGCAAGCATCGCATGCTTTGACTGGATGAGGACAACATAATTACTCTAATTATCATAGCAGAGCTAGCCATGGTGATTATAAAAATACCATGACTCCTTAACTTGGTAAACCTCAACAAGAAAACAAGGAGAATAATATAGTGAAGGGGAATTGAATGGAACTGAGCAGATGATTGTTGATGATCAGGTTGTACCATCTATCATGAGAGGTATGATACTTTTTAATTCTACCTTTGTGCTAGTGTTGTTTGATACTAGTGAATTACATTCCTTAATTTATTCTCGTTTTATTGACTTTTTTTGTTTAAATATAGAAATGATGCCTTCTGTTTTGAAACTGCAAACTTTTCTTAGTGAAGGAGAATGTGAAGCCTTTGTGTGTAGAGAATGTTCTGTAACTGTTGATGGAGCTGACCTAAAATGGGACTTCTCGATGTTGGATATGGATGTCTATGATGTAATCCTGGGTATGTATTGGCTGACAACGTTCAGCGTTCAAATCGACTGTTATAGGAGAACAGTTAGTTTCATGACTGATGAAGGCACCGAGCATCTCTTTAGAGGAGAGAGGATTGTAAAGAAAGGTGCAATGATCATGTTGGCACCAATGGTGGGAACTATATCTTACCAATTGGTAGTTTTGAATTTGTCACAACTGTAAGAGATTGAGGAAAATAGTTTTCTAGCTATTTTGGATCAATTTCCAGATGTCTTTCCCAAGATCTTCTCAGGGTTACCACCTCTAAGGGAAGTGGAGTTTTCGATTGATCTCCTCCCGGGGACTAGTACTATTTCCCTTCCCTAATATAGGATAGCACCAACAGAGTCACTGGAATTGAAAGTGTAGTTAGAGGAGATGGAATGCAAGGATTTCATTAGACCAAGTATGTCTTCATGGGCAGCACCAGGTTTGTTCGTGAAAAAGGCAGATGGAACTCTTCGGCTGTGTGTTGATTATCGTAAGCTTAACCAAGTTACTATAAAGAATAGATATCCACTTCCACGCATTGATGCTCTATCCTATCAGTTAAGGTGGGTATCAGTGGTTCTCTAAATTGACTTCTAATTAAGATATCACCAATTGAGAGTTCAGAAAGAGGATATCCCATAGACAAATTTCAGAAGTAGATATGGAAAATATGAATATGTAGTCATGCCTTTTGGTCTAACTAATGCACCAGATTTCTTCACAGAATTGATGAATCATATATTTCAATAATATCTGGATTGTTTTTTTGTGGTGTTTGTGGAAAAAATTTTGGTCTATTCAAATACAAGGGTCAATCATGTGGTGCACCTGGAAACAATGTTACAAATCTTGAGAGATCATAGTTTGTATGCATAATTATCAAATTGTGATTTTTGGATATAGGAAGTATGTTTCCATGGACATGTCATTTCTGAGAAAGGAATTTCTGTTGATCCTAAAAATATAGAAGCCATTATATCTTAGAAACCACTGAGTAATGTGTTCGAGATACGACATTTTCTTGGTCTAGATGGTTACTATCGATGCTTTGGGAATGATTTATCACGACTAGCTTCACCAATGACAAATCAGAAAAAGAAGAATGCCCCATTCCAATGGATGGAGGAATTTCATAAGTCTTTCCCGGAACTAAATTTTCATCTTACATTTGGACCTATCTTGATCTTTCCAGAATTAGGACAGGGGTATGTGGTGTATTGTGATGCTTTGAGATCAGGTTTGGGTTGTGTTCTCATGCAAAGAGATCACATGGTTTTTTAAGGTTCAAGGCAGTTGAGGGCACATGAGAATAATTACCCAACACATGATTTAGACTTTACAAAAATCATTCATGCTTTCAAACTATGGAGACATTATCTCTTTAGTGAGAAATTTACCATGTTTACGGGTCACAAAAGCTTAAAACACATTTTCTCATAGTGATATTTTAATCTTAGGAAAAGTAGATGGATGGAGTATCTCCAAAGGTTTGACTTTGACATGATGTACAGACTAGGGAAAGGAAATTCAGTAGTGGATGCATTGAGTGGAAAGTCATATGCTCAATTAGTGAAAGAATCTTCAGATGAATGGCAGTTGATGTCAGTATTAGCGAAAATTCATGTGAAATGTGATGCCGAGGTGATGTTGCGGTTTAATTTTCTACTACGCTTGTTCCATATTTAGTAAAAATGATCAAATAGGCACAAACATCTGATGCAGAATGTCTAGTTGTAAGTTCAAAACTCAATGGTGGGGAGACCATTGAGGTCTAGAAACTTTATGGGGGTTCAATTTTGTGTTTCTGAGATTATATAGTTGTACCTATGGTTTTTCAAGAACAACCCCTTCATGCTTACCAACATTCAAGATGTGTTGTACATCTAGGTACACAGAAGATGTATAATGCGATGAAGGCGCAGTTTTGGTGGAGCAGTATGAAAATGAAGGTGGCTGAATTCATCTCATGGTGCTTAACATGTCATCTGGTTAAATAATATCATCAATGACTAGCTGGTATGTTACAATATTTTCCCATCCTAGTGTGGAAATGGGATCAAATAGAAATGGATTTTGTTACAGTTCATCCAAGAACGGTCCGAAAACATGTTTCCATTTGGGTGATAGTGGATCATCTAACCAAGTTGGGCAATTTCATCCCTATTCATGAAACACATATGGGGGAGGATCTTTTAAAAATCTATATCCGAGAATTCGTAAAGAGGCATCGTGTACCGGTGTCAATATTCTCAGATAGAGATCTGAGGGTCACATCTTGTTTCTGAAAATAATTATATCAATCCCTAGGAACTCAGTTGACTATGATCACGGCGTATCATCCTCTGACAGATGGTAAATCTGAGCGGATGATACAAACATTGGAATTCATGTTTCAGGCTTTTATAATGGATTTGGAGGCTCATGGGAGAAGCATATACCCTTAGTAGAGTTCTCATACAATAACAACTATCAAGCCTCGATACACATGGATATGTTTGAAGAATTTTACCGATGTCCTTGTCGTTATCCTCTATGATGGGGGGAAACGATTAAAACATTACTATTCAGGCAAAGCCTTGTCCAAGAAACAACATAGAAGATCCAGTTGATTAGAAAAAGGATGGAGACAACGCAGAGTCATCAGAAATCTTATGAAGATCACCGTCGAAGACCATTGTCATTTGTTGTGGGTGATCATGTCTTCTTGATAATCTCTCCAAGGATTGGACATCGTTGTTTCATGAAGTAGGGAAAGTTGTCGCCTAGATACATTATCCATTTTGAGATTCTAGAACAGGTTGGAGAGGTGCCATATCGGTTGACATTACCACCACAATTTAGTTCGGTGCACAATGTGTTCCATGTACCCCATTTGAAAAAGTATCAACCCGATCCTGACCATGTGATCAGATGGGATGAAGTTGATCTAGAACTTTATGCATCACTGGTACATATTCCAGTACGGATCATGGATAGTCAAGAGAAAGTCTTTCATGGGAAAATCATCATCCTATTGCTGGTTTTATGGCAACACGGTCAGATTCTGAAAGAGACTTGGGAACGTGAGAAGGAAATGAAAGAGTAGTGTCCAGAACTCTTTTTGTCCAGCAAGGGCTTTCTAATTTCTGAGTATGGAAAGACCAATGGTGGGGAGAATTTAGTACCGCCGGTTTTGGGTATATAACCCCCTTTCCTCACATTTTTTTAATTTGGGTTTTCATAAAATAGAGAGTTTGCATAAAATAGAGAGTTTCCATAAAATAGAGAGTTTCCACAAAATAGAGAGTTTCCATAAAATATATAGTTTTCATAATATAGAGTGTTTTCATAAAGTGGGGTGTTTCGATAATGTGGGGTTCTTCTATAAAGTGGGGTGCTTCCATAAAGTGGGGTGTTTCTATAAAGTGGGTTGTTTCCATAAAGTAGGTTATTTCGAGAAAGTGGGGTGTTTCCATAAATTGGGATGTTTCCATAAAAAGGGGTAAATATGAAGTATGAAAGAGTTTGGAGTTTTTTTAAGAAGTGTTGGGACCAAAAGGAATATTGCATGATCCAAACACGATTGGCACAAACTGTGTGGTCAAATCATGCACAGAGGTCAAATCTAGATCCTATTTTTTGGAGATTACTCATGTTTGCTCAATTTATTTCATTTTGGATTAAAAACGCCCCTAATTTGAGATTACTCTCCCTTGAAGGATGGAGAGCCCCCCCCCATACCAATTGATGCCATTCTAGAGGCTTCCCTTAGTTATTTCACATCTTATTCTTGAGGTTTGTCACCATTCTTTATGGATTTGTCAGGTTTTCTTAGATCTGCTTTGATATACTTCTCAGATCTCCATTCTTTCTTAATAATGAACCTATAGTGGGTAGATATACGTTTTTTGATGCCAAATATTTCATTTTTGAGTCATTATCTTGCTAGGAATAGAGATCTAAGGCCACTCTTGGAGAATTTACCTACTTCCTTGTGCGTTCTTCCTCTGTTGTTAAAGTTTCGTCAAAACCTTTGAGGTTGGAGGATTCTTTCTTGAATCCTCTTTCTATAATTGATTTTCTTAGATTCAAATTGATTTATTGATTGTGAAATTCATGTAAAATATTCATTTTTGATTATTTATGGTTTTTGTGAAATTGTGTGATCTTGGTGAATAGTTTTTAAAAATAGAGTTTAATTTAAAATAATGATTTAAAATTATTAATTTTATAGAATTGCTAAATGGTTGATGAAAAGGATGTTTTCAATAGAAATGGTTTTCAATAAAAATTGAGTTTTATTGAAATTTTTTGGAGTTGAAATGATTTTATATTGAAATGGTTTTGACAGAAATAGTTTTCAATAATAAGGTGTTTTATTGAAAGGTTTATTTTGGCTTGATCGTTGGGCATATGTGTTGTGTGTTCATGTTGCATATACAGGGCTTGGATGAAATATTACCTTGTTCTCAGTGCCAAATGTTTAATGTTACATTGGAATTTTATATATGGGTCTTGGTTGAAATATGACCTTGTTCTCTATGCCAAAGGATTAACGGAACATGGGAAACAATTACCTTATGAAGACTTGGTAGATCGACAAAAAACCACTCATGAGTATGGAACTATCATAAGGTATCATGCATGGTTGTTTTCATGGGATTGAATAATTATTGGGTATGGTGATATAGGGATATTGGTAAATGGTTGTAAAGATTGTTTGGTTATTTTTCTGGAAAAATATCTTGCTGGAAGAAGTGGTTTCAATCACACTTGTATGGTTTTGGTAATGAATGGTTTTGGAAACTTTTTTATATATAGTTGTAAACTTCTTTTGAGAAATTGTTTTATATAAACCATTTTATATAATTGTTTCTAACTCTTCTATCCTAGTGGCGTGAGTAGGGAAGTCATTGCGGGGAAAACCTACTAAGTTTTATATTCACCCCTGCTTTGGAAGTTTGGTGTTTTGCAGATTCTATCTTCCAAGACAAGGGAAATTTAATGTTTCATACGTGTTTATCACTACCTCGTGATGTTGGGCTGTTCGGAGATTTTTGAGCTTAGAGCTTGTGGCCCATGGAGTCATGAGGTCTTTGGATAGTCTTATGTATTTTATCCATGGTGTACTATAATACTTGGTTATCCTTCCATTTTTTCTTACTTTGATGTGTTTTTTAGTGCATGAAGTTGTGGGGTTTTCTTTCATTTTTTCATGCATCATATATTGAATGTTTGGTTATGGTTAGTAGGTTTATTGGTTTTTTTTCAAAATGGTAAATTGTCCCCCACTTATAATAGAAACCCTTCGGTATTTATTTCTAGCCTTTGGCATCTTGAGGATGTAGCTTAAGGCCTAGTAATGACTCGGTGTTCTCTCAATTCAAAGAGAATTGGAGGGTCATTACACACGACATACTGTTTTAGGGCTGGTTGAGGACCTTGTTCTCCTCAGTGTATACCAGTATTTGTAAAGTGTATTACCTATGTCCATCCCTATTATTTTATAATGAGAAATCATTTCTTTGGAATATGTTGTGATCCCTTTTATGATATTAGTCTCTGATAGAGTTCAATAATCCCTCTATCTATCTTAGAGTGTGATACACAGTCATTTCTTCTTCTCTAGGTTGGTTTTGGAATCATGTGACCAACATTCTAGGAAATTAAATCCCTTTCCTTGAGTCTTATCCAAGTAAGGACAAGGAATACCTCATAGGCCCTTGGTGGTATTCCCTATCTATGTATCAATGTCTTCATAATTCTAATGTGAACTACTTCATGGTGAGGTATGATGAGAAACCCCTCTATTATGAGCACCATCTATGATAGATGACCCAATGTGTAATAACCCAAACATTCTGAATGATAATTATTTCATAAATAGATGTATGTTATATTATATTATATAAGTATTATATGCATAGTTCACTTAGATAAACCAAAAACACTTTAATTCGATAATATAGATCATTAGTTCAATCATTTATGAAACTGGTAAAATTTCCTAACATTTGGATTGGAAAACAAAATATAAAACAGAAAAGATAATATGGTAAAATATGGATCCCCTCAATATTTTATAATCATCACTCCTATGGATAACACACAATCAATAATGAAATATTAGTAAACTAATGAACATCTTCGAAAATGAAAATATATTACCTTGGGAGGAATTATAGTGAATATTATTTGAAATAATGAAGTTTGTTTATATTAGTTAATGTTACCATTGGAATAGTAATGTGATCATTGCAATAGTAATCTAACTATTGGTAATGGTAAAATTCCCATTAGGAATAGTATCCTGGCCATTGGGAATTATAACCTGACTATTGGGAATAGTAATTTAACCTCAAAATAATAATGTGTGATATAAATAAAATTTATCATTATTAATATAAGTAAATATAAATATAATAATTCTGAAAATTAAATATCATGATTAAAAAACTCAATGAAAATATAGTCACAATTTCAATAAATTGTACATTAATGTCTTATATGAAAATCATAAAATTTATATTAAAATTTAAAATTAACTTTGATATATATATTTCTTTGAAAAATGAATATCAGCTTTTATGTAATAATTTTTATATTGTCCAAGGTTCATTTTTTAATAATTTTCTATAATAATTCAATTTTCAGGTGAATGGTAAAAATTCAGTTTTTCACGCAACAAATGTATCTTAAATTACATCATTCATGATGTAATAAAGAACTAATAATTTCTATAAATTTATGTTATGAAAAAATATTTCTACTTTGATAAATTATTCATTAAAATAAAATAAACAAATTTTCTAAACCTATAACACATTTTCCAGGTCCTAAAGTCAAAAGGGATCCATTAAAATAACAGTTTTTTCCACTTTACTTTTTAATAAACTAATATAATTCAAATCATAAAGGGGTATAAAGTATTAAAAATATACTATATTATTATATGATAAATATTTCTATAAATTCACTATTATATGTATTAACTTTTATATTTTTTTTAATTTTTTTCCAAAAATAACCCACTCCTGAATTTTAAATAACCCATATCACTTCCTTTGGATAAACAGTCCTCTATCACATGAAAAATACAATGTTATTCCCAAATATTCTCAATCTCTTATATAAAATAGGAACATGATGGATTAATCCATCTCTATTCATTATGGAATTCTAGTGTCATATAAGAGAAGACACACTATGGAAAGAGTGATTTTTTTTAAAACTCTTCTCTCATTTGTTTCTTCTTCTCTCTTTTCACTAATTCCATTCAAAATAAAATATTTTATGATTACTTAAGTATTTTATTAAAATTATATTTATGATTTTAACATATATTAAAAATTATATTTTTGATGTATTTAAATTTTCTAACTCTCTTTATCCTCCTTTGCACAATGTTCACTATAATGATCATTTAATCACTAATGAAAATGTATCTAAATTATTTATTTATATAAAAAATTATGATCAGTTGAAATAAATTATTCACTACAAAAAATGGATAAATATATTTATTATATGATTTTGGGAATTTATTCTACTTATGTATAAATTATTATGAAAAAAATAAATTAATCAAAGTGAAACAAGAATTTTTTAAGGAAGACATGGTATAAAAATTCTTTACTGTCAAAAATGGGAATTAAGAAATACAGTCAAATGACTATAATTGATAAATAGTGACATAAATTAAAAAATAAATATTGTTTCACTGTTTTAATAAACCAATTTTTATTACTCAGGGGGCATCAAAGTGATGAAATAAAGAAGGATTTAAGTTAAGGGGATTCTCAAACCCAACTCCATTTCTTTGGTTTGTCCATCTTGGATGTAATTTTTGGTATGGAAATTCCAATAATATTCTATAATTATCATTTATCAATTATACCCTTCCCTTTTTGAGGATATACAAGTTTCCAACATGATTTATAGGCCACATAAAAATATCATACTAAAAGGATTTTCTTTCAAAAACACATCTTTGAATCATCATGATTTGTTTTTTCTTTACTCAAGATGAATGATGTTTATGTAAAATATTTTTTCCCTTATTCCTTTGGTAACCCCATGTGTAACACCATATACATGGTATGAAACACTGGATCCCTATTCCCATTCATCACATGACCTATGGTGCGCCACCTCGTATGCGAGAGGCATCCGACTAGCAGTGAGGGTCTAATATCAATAATTGAGAGACAATACCCTCTTTGTAAAATTAGAACAACAACATCAATAAATAATACTTGCCAAATGATATAATAAATAACCCAACTAATCCAATATAAAATTATTACTAGATTAGGAAAAACAATATCAAAATCTAAATAGCATATATCCCATGCATAATACATGTCAAGCATTAATATAAGAAACACAAAATAAATAAATATAATAAAAACACCCATGTGTGTCCCGAATCACATCGGGTTCTCTCATCCATGCTCCATCCCAACTCATCCATCTAACACATTCCCTTGGCCCTTATTCTACCATGCAAAGATGAAGTCTATTTTGATGTTGATCAGGAAGCCCGAGTAAGGTATGTGTACAAATTTGTTGGCCACCACCAACAATATCTAAAACCACAACCAATCCTCAAAAATTTATATAGTTGTATAATGAATAAAATAAAATAAATAAAATAAATAGTTTACATTTATTCAATTACTCTTTATTTAACCACATAACTCTTATGTCCCCGAGGACACCCAAACTCTCAGTTCTTGCTACAGCCCCTGCTAGCATCAAAACCATATCACATAAAATTCACAATTCATTATATCACATGGGTTTCATAATCCATTCATTTTAATTTAATATCATGGTAAGTTGGAAACATAGTCTAATTCCAACATTTTCACCTAGATCACCTAGCATATGACCTCATGGGGATTTGATGTAGCACTCTGTGACCCACAATTAATTTATCAATTAATCACACAAGTGGTATTTTGATTTAGAAGACCATGTCCAACACATATTTATCAAATAATCACACACATTTGATTCTAATGCAGCAGACCACGTCCCATACTCATTTATCACTATGGGCTTTTGGAGTAGTATATGATGTCCCTCACACATATATCAATTTATCATTATGGGATTTTAATGCATCAGACCATGTCCCACACACATATATCACATATATAAAAATATAAAAATATCACAATAACACATTTATCACATCAATTGAGTTTAATAAATGTTAACCATATTATTATATTTCACAGGTATCACAACATCTCATAAATTAATTAAACAATTAATTAATCTAATTCAAAAATTTCATAATCTCGTTATTAGAATAATTAATTCAATAATTAATTAATCAGATCATTCCATTAATTAATTCAAAAATTAATTAATTCCATCATTCGATTAATTATTTTGAAAATTAAATAATCTAATTCCGCAATCCCAATATCCCAGAAATTAATTAACCAATTAATTAATCAAAATCCAATTTTATATTCATAAAAATTTCCATTAAATAATTCAACAATTAATTATTTCATTTCAAAATTCCAATATTCCATTAATAAATTCAAAAATTATTTAATTCAATACCCCATTTAAGTTTCACCAATTTTTCCAAAATTTTTATCATAGGGAAATTAAAACAATTCATTTCATTTATCAATGAAAATTCCCGATCATGAAAATTAAAATATCAAAATTACATATACATAATTAAATCAAGACTATATGATAGGATTTTAGACTAGCTACCTATAATTGTCCACAAGAGTTCACCCAATGAAAATTTCCCAAATAGAAGTTGAAATGTCAACCCCAGGATGAAAAATGATATATTGAATTAAATCATAGAAAAAAGGTCAAACCAATCATGATCCATCCATCCTATATCTATATTAAAAACTACTCGGTCTTAAAAAAATTCAATGGGAAATCAAATACTCATGAATATTTGAAAAAGAAGGAAAAGGTATTGAATGAATAACTAAAGAAAAGGATGGAGAAGACAAACTTGGAAAGGAATGAATAGGTTCCATGAAGCATAAATCCTTTGTGGATGGATTCTCTACATGGTGGTCTACAGTTTCATAAATCATCTATGAACTAACCAGTTCGTGGGACGGTGATTTCAGGGAAATTCCCCCACAAGAGAAATCATTTGTGGGAAGGATTCTGAGAAATATACCCCACGTATGACATCCTATGAAAATTCAAATGCATCATGAGTGACATTGAGCTGATGACTTCCCTTGAAGGAAATGAAGTCATTCTCAGGAACGAGGTGGTAATTATTTCCACTACAGATGATGACTTCATTCCTTGTTAACTGAGTCATCTGTGGACCGGGTTGCACCTCTGGGACTCCACAAAAGATGTTTTATATCCCACTGATCCTGTTCTTCCACCTCTCTATAATAGGAACTTGAGGGGGACAAATGGGGGGGACCTTTTTGGAGGACTTAAGTGATCTAAGGCATAGATGAATAGAGCACCAAAAAGGATGGAATCTTTTGACAATTCAATACAGGTATAATATGTCACATAGCATTAAATAAAGAAATATAATACTAATTGGCACACGGTGAACCCAGCTTACATGGAGAATGAATTTCTCATGAAACACATAACCAATTCCCCTTCTTCAATCATATGTTCTACATAATAATATTCTATTCTAGTGGAACCATTCACCATGGAAAAATCATTATGAAGATGTATCCCAAACCCATGTTGCATCATGATAAATAGATTAAACTCAGTACCGTGTAGAAAAATGCGACATGGAAAAAACCTTGTTCCACATAGAAAAACATCTACACAGACCAAATCTTGGTCTACATACCATCACGGTAAGCAGACAACCCCTTCACTCACATAACACCACACTATGTGAGGGAAACCCCATCCTATATAAAGAAATAGTACATGGAATGAGGTATTCTTAGGGGTCCCACCCTCTAGCTTCAATCATTTCCTTTTGTTTACATCACATTATCCATTTTACCTCTGCAACCCAATGAAAAAAAACAAGGCCAAAGCCTCTTCCAATTCTACAAAACCCATATGACAAAACCATCAAGTGAATCAGCATGCCCTTCTATCTTTAAATACTCATGGTAAGGTGAGCCACATGGGTAATCCCCATTATAAGGTGGACCCCCAGAATGTCCCAAAGTTTACATTCTCAGGGTAATGCAGGTTTTAACATCAGGATGCTCAGATATACCTCTCTTTTCTAGGGATTAATGGTAATCATCATCCTTTCCATTTGATGAGGGTCAGTGAAAAATAAGGGAAAGGTGCACTTGATTTCCTCTTTGATGCAGAATCATGCTCCACCCATTTCCTAAAACCAATATTAGGTAACCCTATTTGAGGTTATCTACTTGCCTCTCATTAGGAAAGTGTCATATCCTCAGCGTCTTATTTCATCATCCTCCCCCTTTCCCACCATTGGAGACAAGAAAGTACATGATTTTTCATATATATTGTTTCCTCTGGATTCTCACACCGAGTATGAATCACACGGGCTTAGAGATTAGTGGTGATCATGGAATCCACATGATTTACCGAACCAGTTGAACTATGAGAACTATGATTACTACCCTAACCAGGATACATAGAATTCCAATCTAAGGCCCGACCCTAATGGGTTTCCTCTATAAATATATGTCCCAAATGGAGGTAAACAAGCCTCTTATTCAGTGTAAGAACAAATCATTCACCTTCAAATGGGCCACTTCAACACGTAAGTACCTTATTATTGAACTATATGGATTTTAGTTACCAATTAGAAAAGATATGTAGGAAACCTCCATATGGTTCAAGCCCGAAACCGTCATTTTCACATTGGTCCACTCTCATCTTGACTATGTGACATTAAACTATATGGGCCACTGAACTATGTGGGTTCTAATTTATCTTGTGAGGATACATAGGAATCCCATATTATAGGTTTAATATTAACATTGAAACAATTCCCATTATCCTTGCAAAATAATAAACTCCAGAGCACCATCATGTATTGCTTAAAACCAACACCATCTTAGTGAATGAAAAAGGAATTCCTGATTTGTTCATAAGTGGGTAACATTGATAAAGAACCTTGAATACCAACAAATTTATTCATTAAATGAGAACCTCATATTCTTATTGATAATTCATATCCCTTGTGAATTCATGATTGATCTTCCCTAGGGGTATTTTGTGGACACATGCTTGGAAATGAACCAAGGATTCGTGAAAATATGAACATGGATTAAATCTAAAAGTGAGTCACATAATAAGAAATATTTTCCCCAAAATTGGTTTTATGAGACTAATTTCTCATCCCATAGACCAATGGGGTTTTTAAGTTTCATTATTTAAATCATCCAATGAATTCTGGCCTTTGGAAATGAGGTCCTTGAACCATGGAAGTGAGAGTCATTGGGTGTTTCTAGATCCACTTATAAACCCATTGAAGACCATCCAAATATATTGTATCCAATATGGAGTGATTACACAAAATCATAACACCCCTGCAATCACACATTTCACCTAACACGATTTGGGTCGAAACAAAATGATATGTTCGATCTGGAAAACATAATTCTTGAAACTCCTTTGTAAGATAAAAAAGGGTATATTTCCCATTCCCCATTGGACCAATTTGTTCCATGTATAACACATGCTTTTGTTTGAATCAAAAATGGTGAACCTGGAGTAAATCCTTAACCATGTTAGAAATTTTACCCCACCTCAGGCCTTTTTATATTAAACAAGGAAGAATGCTATGAAATATTTTACATTATGCATGTGATCAAGAGATTCTACTTTTATGGGGTTTTGTTGTCTATAATTTTCACATATAATGAAGGTGTTAAGATATAACTTCAATCCAATGGAATCCTAAATGTTCTCATAGACATGAATTTTGACCAATGGACCAGCTGAGTCTTCCAAAAAGCACATAACACCATCACCCACCCAACATCCTCAATGTTGGATTTAAAATGCACTAATCAGGGAGTACCATCAAAATGGTACTCTCCTCACCATAGAGGAATAAAGGAAATCCCTTCAATCTATAAATCTGATACATCCACACACTCACCAACGGCCTATAGTCTAGAAATGGGTGGTGCCACATTCCACCTCTAATCATTTCGAGAGACTGTCCCTAGAACTTGACAACAAGTTCCTCCCTTATCTTAGGGAGGTGGATGAATTTTTCACCCCAGAATTCATCCCTACGGCACAGGGGTCTCACTCAAGGGACCTTACTATAATACAACACCAAATTTTTTTTGGGATCCAGTATCCTAATTTTAATTAGGATACCACACCAAGGTATTCTATTGAATTTCAACAATCACTAGTCCCCCATGTTTCCCTCTATGGGAAATGAACATATAATCAGAATCAGGTCATCACTCTAGTTCCTGAGGAAGAGATCCATCATGAAAATTCTGTGGAAAATGAAGGGCATGAATTTATCCTTATTCCCTCTTCTAAATCCTATCATGAAAATACTATGTCACATCACAAGAAAGAAAAAATTCATGGCAATTCTCTCAAAGGCTGCATGCAAATAGGGCATCAAATTATAGGCAAATGAAAATCCCTTCCAATGTGTGTGAAGACAGTCGATCAAATAAAATGGAAACCTATTGGAAGATGCATATCCCTACCAACGAATATGAATCCCACCATAAAAATATAGCGGAAATCTAATATGGGTGTATTCAAATTCCTAATTTCTCATATCAAGATCAGAAGTCAAATATGATATAAATCAAATATAAGAAGATGGAAATTACTACAGATGCGGATCAAGCATGTCAGAAAAATATATTTGAAAATGGGGAGATGTAAATTCTTACTCGTAAATATGAATCTCACCAATAAAATATGGTGGAAACCGGAGAAAAAATTTGGTGTATCCCAACTATGAATCATTATATGTCTCATTCCTCTACCCCGACATAAGAGAACTACTAGTATCAACTGTTAGAGTATGGAGGACCGAAGCAGGTACAAATTCCATCCCCAACATCAAAATGATAATTTATGCCCATTTGATCCAAATACATTTCCTAGAGAATCCTTTCAATGATGGAGTATCACACATCAATTCCTGATCATATCCTCTTGACCCGTCAAGATGTAATCACTTATCCAGAAATAGAAAGGTATTGGGCCCACAACCCCATATCCCCAAGTTGGGTGAGTTATAAACCAATTAAGATGGTCACTCTAGTGGAGAACTGAATCCCTACTCCAATTCATGAGGGTCTTCATCTATATTCTGTGATATAAGGACAACCATATCAGAAATTAATATCCATTTCCAACTCGGGGACACTGTTCCACCATGATGGCCACTCTAGGGTTGGCACATATCCCTGTCAGAACACATGATTCTCATTAGTGTATCTCTATTTCATCCTGGGAACTAGTCAAATATGAGCATATATATGGATGTCATTTAAAATAGAAGGCATCTCCAGTCACCCACAAGAGAGTTCCGCAAAACTGAATTGTGCCAAAGGGAATTGGAAAATGAATAGAAAATTAATGATCCTACTCTAATTAAAGTTAATGTTCTTGATTCCCCAAAATAATAATCAATTAATTAATAATATCCTATTGATATATTATAAAATTATAGAAGTGTTAGTTGTTGTTTTGAAGGTCCTCCGTGCAATGTTGTTACTAAAATCTCTGAAGGTCCTCCCAAGAGAATCCCTAGAGGCTTACTCCGTGGGCAAGAAATGATCGATCATGAGAGCTTGTCTCATGATGAGCATCATGGTAGCTCTCCCCTTGACCATAAGATCAAAGAAAAAAATTACTTCCTTTTTCTATTTTCCACCCTAATTGTCATCCCCAGTGTTTATGCTGTAGACATTTTCCTTATTGTCAGACATCAAGCCATGATGGTAGTCGTCACCGTGATATAAATCACTATGAAAATAATCCATGCAATGACATCGAGCAACCAGAAGGTCCTACACTATATGTAATACATCTTAGAGGTCCTTCTAATTATTCACACAGCATAAATTATCCCTAAATATGGATAGCAAGTTGCGATGGTAGCCCTCGCCACCACAGCATCGGCTACAAACGCCCTCCCTGTAGTCAAAATTCACACCGTCAAGAAGGTTGTCTCCTCACTGGATAAAATATATGAGTGTCCTCATTTTCTGAGGCACCTGTAATGATGGATTCATACATTTATAAAAATAATTCAATGAAAAGAGACACCCTTTCCAAACCCAAATATGGTCTGGGAAATGATCATCTTCTGATTTAACCCATATTGTTCATATATCAATGAGACTCCTGCTATCCCCACTACTTGAAACAAATACATAATAATAATTCAAGTTGGGAAGAAATACCAGTTAATTTTTGGTCCACAACCACTTCTTAATTCGATATACCAAGAGATTTTTTGGAAGAATGTGTTCACAACATTAGTATCAATATCTGTAAAACTCTCCACCAGTTGAAATAAAAACAGTTTCCCTATGATGAGTATATCGACAAAGTCAATATATTGGGATGGGTTCACAGTAAAATTGACCCATAATCCCTTCTATATTCACAAAGGGTAAATCAAAGAGTCTAAAGAAATATCCTTAATTAATCTACCTCGATGCACTACATAAGTTTTGTTTCTTTATCATTTATTCCTTGTTTGGTGTTAATATTTAGGTATGGGGAGAACATGTCGCATTACACTTCACCCCTCATCTTGTCCAACAGAACTCATTTCAAATGACATACTATAACGTCATTATCCCATTAAAGTGATTAAATGAAATTCCCATCAAGAAAAGGTGGCAAGATCTATAAGAATTGGCCTTGAGTAATTCTCAAAAGAGCTAGGCCTAATTAGGGATAGAAATTGATAAACTCCTAAATCAGTCCACTGAGAACATTCACCATGATTCTCGCCTAAGGTAATCCAATCATCAATAGATGATCATGTACTTGGAATAAAATCTTTCACATACATATCCAGCACCATATCCATCTCACACCATAATGAGAATGTGTGAGATCAAGAAAGAAACAATAATAGTAGAAACTGCCACATTATGGGATCAACCCCAACCCATAGGGCTAGGGGATTTTTTAACACAAAATTCCCCCATAAGACCATGAAATATATACCAAGGTACAATAATAATAGAACGAGATCAACCCCAACCTGCAGGGTTGGGGGAATTTTTACATCAAACACCTTTCTAGCAGACATCAGTCTTTTCATGTCTTGGGAGGATGAGAAATGAAGAGGTCACCCATTCTGTCCCTTCATAGGATACATGTCCCCCAGAAAAAGGGTGTTTGGAAAGGTAATAAAAAGTTTACCTAACATGTGACTATTATGGGGAGTGGAAAAAAATTTATTTACTAAGTTGAAAATGCATTAAAGTGGTTAAACTAGGTTTTCATCAGATAAGACCACACACAAATTAAGTTGTCACCATATAATTAGAGAAATAAGCGAGGTTGTTTTTGAAATTGTTTTATTTTGATAAGACAATAATGATACTAAAAAATAAAATAATGAAGAAAAATATTAAGATCAAATAGATAAAACAAGTGATTGAAAACTATTAAATGAGATAGTGATCAGGTTAGGGATAGTTTTCCATTTTTAATTTTATCACAGTTCAAATTTTCTAGTTCTCTTTTTCTATGTCGATAAAAGTAAGAATGCACAATAGATTCATATAACTACCGTGGATAAATAATAATGGTGGGAATAAACCTTTCTAAAATATCATATTAGTATTATGTCCTTCCAATGTTCAATATAGTTGTATCGAATACCCCCAATTGACTTAGGAAATTCCCAATCATATCTTATTTATCCCAAACAATGTTCAATACTCCTCACACACGTACTGGTGATCACTCAGAACATCACTACTAAGTAGTGATCTAGTCCACCATATAGAGAACAGAACCTAGTAGAGGGATATATTGATCATTGACCCAAATAATAAAAAAATAGAATCTAAAATCAAATACAAGCATACATGATTATAAAAACTGTTACAAGAAATTGAAATAGATTCTATAGAAGACCGAAAAGGATCATAAAACATTAAGTGAAATAACTCAAAAAATTATAGATGGGAAAACCTCTCCTTCCCTACTAACACATAATTTTACCCCGCCACATTAATAGTAATTGTTAATAATGGGGAATAATGATTCATTTCAAAACTAAGAAGAATAAAATAGTGAAAACATAGAACATAAAATTTCCTTCTTTAGAATCTATCCTCCAAAAAGTTTTCTTCTCTTATTCCCACTATATTGCCAAAAATCACCAAGGTATCTTCTTAAAAGATTTTTTTAATGAATATGTATATTGAAACTCAAAATTAAAATGAATTTGGAGAGGTTTAAAGAATGATATGGCCACAAAAATTTATATGAAGTTTTCTAGCCGCCAAATACTTTTCCACCTTCTCCAATTTGAATCACTCAAATGATTCTTTAATGAGATTCATTATTCCTAAAATTTAACAATAAAATTACCCATAATGTTCTCTATTAAACCCTTCTTGTATCCTCTCATTTTAGGGTCAGTATCTCTTGATATTCCTCATTTAATGATGTAGGTTCCATTTTTCTAGCCATAATAACTTTATCCATTTGATTGATTTTTATGGTTCATTGTGTTTTGAATTGGATATGGTCCTAGAAAATAATTTCTATCCCATGAAAAATTTAAGCCTAAAAAATGGAAACAAATTAATTGGATTATAATTGTAGATGTTATGCTCAAAAAACAGAAGCAAAAGAAAACTGCTAAATTTTTAGAATAATCCAATTTTCAAATTTTTGTGCCAAACTCACCAAAAATAATAAAATGATGAAAGTCAGATCACATTAATTAATTGGAAGGAATTGAATCATTAAAAACATATAAATAATAATTACAACATTATCTCTTTCAATTCCCCCACACATATAACTTTGACTATGGGATAAGAAAACATCTATATCAAATCAAAGAAAATTTAAAACACATATCCTTGAGATCCCACAATTTAACATCAAGACAAAAAATATATCATGAAACCTACAAAAACGTTCTTTAATGTTCTTCATACATATCATTCAATATATTTCCACTTCATTTTTCCTCCCATTCACACAAAATTATTTCCTCACCTTTATTTTCTATTATCACGCAAATGTCAATTTTAAACAATGTCTTTCGCATCCAATTCTCTTGAAAGGGTCACAATAGGGTTCATAAATTCATATATATCTGCTTGATGTGATTCAAGGACATGTGTTTTTCATGAGGAATTTTTAGGGTTGTTCTATGGCTTTTGGTTGGTAGGATTTAGATGGGAAAATTTCCATATAAAAATGATGGTGGTTTGGATCTTTTTGAAACAAAATTGCATGATTCTAATTTTCACTCAATTATGGTCACGTCCTCACTCCCCTTAGCATAAATCTTTCTCTATAATTATGAAAAATCAATTTATTTTCACACCATTTATCATTTTAGTAGTGTAAAATTTCAATCCTATCTAACATATTTATTTATTGAAAGCTCCATATTTTCACAACATTCTTTCTATATTGGAATCTATAGAAAGGCACAACTTATATTATCATGAAATCCCTAGAAATGGAACAAAATTTGATAAAATTATTTCTATATTAGAAAAATAATCTCTTAATCATTTTATTTTACACCTAATATATCTCCAAATGTGGTATCACAATGTAATACAGCTTCCCCCACAATTAAGATCAACTAGATCATTCAATTTCACTTCAAGAGTAGGTTGGACAGGGAAAATTGGTTTTTAATATGGGTAACCTAACACTTTTTTAATGGATTCTATGTTATACAAGGATTTAATGTACATTTTAGTCCATTATAAAAATGATTATTTGAAAATGGGGCTTAAAAAATAATGAAATGCCTAAAAAATTTAATATATAAGCTCCTCAAACCCTCAATTTTTTACAAGAATAAATCATATTGTAGTTAAATAAAGCATGGTTTGGTTCAATTAAGGAGTTAAGTGGATTAAAATAATATTAAAATATGTTTTAGAAGCCTCACAACAAAGTGATTTCAATGATAAAGATAGGGAGATGTGGCATGTGGTTCAAAAATCATATTACTTTTTAGGAAATTTTTGAAGATTTGACCATGAAAAAAATGTCATTTTCAGCATTACTTTAAGCTATATTCCAGGTAATAAATTCTTTCACTCGAGGGAATTGGTTTAAAAAATGTAAAATATAATACTTTCACCTCAAAAGATTCCAAAAACCAAAAAAAATGAAAAATAAACACACAAAATTTGAAAAACACACAATTTTTAAAAAAAAATAGTAAATCAAACAACAAATAAATATAATAAACTAAAAAGGTTCCCTTCTCTATAATTAGATGATGTAGTGTCCACAATTAATTTAAATGGAGTTAACATCTAATAATATTTGAATAATTAATCACAGAAATCCAGAAAGTGTAAAGGAGAGTTAAAACCTGGTGGATTTTATTGATAAATAGGTTGGAGGAGAGTGATCTCTTCCTCTGGATCTGATGGGATTCCCCATGGAATTTCTTCAGCCTATGTCTATTAGTATTTAATGGAGCTTGTTCTCCATATTTCAAAATCTTCACAACACCAAAATTATAAACATGAGTAACTAGAAATAAACCTTCCCACTATGAATGAATGTTACATGGAATCATCTCGACTCTTGAGTTGAATAACAACACCGTGTATCCAGTATGGAAGTATTTCGGTTAGATAATCTATTAATTATACACTCTTGTCCTTTATTTTTAAATCTTGTAATTTTAAATAGATTCCCTTTTAATTTGTTCCATCTCCTGTAACTATAATATTCTCTCTTTTTCAGTACTTTCAAGATCAAAATTCATCTTTCTTAGGGCCTAATATGCCTTAATCTCTAATTAAACTAGGAGATAACAACTTTTAACATAAATAAATATATATGGACTCATTACAATTGAGGTTTTTAGGTTTCCCTGTATTCCCATAATGTATCTTCAAATATTTGGATCCAATTGTTCTGGTTTGGATTAATAGTCTTTTCAAAAATTCATTTAATTCCCTTATAGGAAAAGTTTGATTTCCCATTGGTAAGTGGATGATAAGAAGTTGAGGTTTAATCATGTACCTCATAATTATTTATCAAATCATCCATTTTCCTATTACAAAAGTGTGACCCTCGGTCACTGATTATGGCTCTCGGAAATCCAAATATACAAAATATGTTATCCCTTCCAAAATCACAAATAACTTTAGCATCGTTAGTCCTTATGGATTTTTTGTCCACCGATTTGGAAACATAATCAACCAAAATAATGATATAATAATTTTCAAATTACATTTGGAAAGTTCTTCTAAAATCAATTACCAAACATCAAAAAATTTACAAAAAATTAGTGTATTTTGGGGAATTTCTTGTCTCATTGTAATATTTCTAGAAAACTATCATTTTTCACACCTTTTACAATATTCATTAGAATATTTGAAAAGGGTAGGACAATAAATTCTAGATTATAAAACATTCCATACCATCTATTAAGGTCCAAAGTGGCCTCCACAAGCTAAATTGTATCAAAACATAAAGAAAGAATCAATTTATCTTTCAGAAAAACATCTTCTTATCACATGTTCATTGAAAATCATCCAAATAAATGGATCATCCCTGATGTCATATCTAGATATAGTTTTAATAATTTAAATTTGGTGGGAATTTAAAAGATATGGGACCAGATATTTTACCATATAATTTACCGTATTAGCATACCAAGTCACTTATATATCAATCAAGTACAACTGCTCTCCAAGAAAGTGGTCATTCAGTTGTATTTTATCTGGAATTTTAGCTCTAGCAGTGTAGGGTAGTCTACTTAAATGATCGACCTATTAGTTCTCAGACCCCTTTTTGTCCTTGATTTCTATGTTTAACTCCTATAGTAGTAGAATCAATCTCACTAGCCTCAATTATGAAACATTCTTCTACATTAAGTTCCTATGAATTGAATGATTAGAAAACACAATGACATTATTTCTAAGAACATGATATTTAAATATTTCTAAATCAAAGAATAATAATAAAAACCATTTTTCTGTTATTGTGTAGTTGAATTGGGTGTAATATATGGGCGTGAGGTCATAGGAAATTACTTTTTTCCTACCCTCAATTCTCTGAGAAAGTACTACACCAACTTCTTGGTTAGAAGCATCACAAAGTAGCTCAAATGGTTCTACCCAATTTGGTGGCTTTATTACTGGTGGTCTAATAAATATCATCTTCAACTCATCAAAGGATTCCATACATGAACCATTGAAAAGAAAATCAGTATTCTTAAAAAATAATCTATAAATATGGAGACAAATCATACTGAAATCATTGATAAAACTCTTTTATAATCCTGCATGACTAAAAATGATCTAACATGATTCACCCAATGGGGTAAAGAAAATTATTTATGACTTCAATTTTTGATTTACCAGCTTCTATGACATTTTTGGAAATGACATTCCTAAGGAAAATTCCTCTCTCAACCATGAAATTGCATTTTTCAAAATTCAAAACCAGATTCCTTTCAATACAATTTTTTCAATACATTTCTTGATTTTTCAAACAATGGTAAAAATAATTTCCAAAAACTGTGAAATCATCCAAGAAAACCTCTATGAAATCATCAATATGATAAAATAAATACTTTCTATACACCTATAAAATGTACTTGGAGGAATATATAATCCAATTGGAATCCTTTCGTATGATAAAGTTCCAAAAGTACAAGTAAATGTAGTCTTATCTTGATCCTCAGGAGCAATAGGTTCCTATAAATAACCTAAAAATCCATCTGTAATGAAATAATTAGTTCTCCCTACCAATCGCTCTAATATCTGGTAAATAAAGGTGATAGAAAAATGATATTTTTGAGAGACATGATTCATCTTCCTAAAATCTATTCACACTCTGCTGTTCGGAATTATTATAGGGATTAATTTTTTCTTCTAATTCCTCACAATGCTTAGGCTAGTTTTTTAGAACTACATAGATGGGGCTAACCCATTGTAAATTATAGATGGGATTGATGATCCCAACTTCCAAGAGCTTATCAATCTATATTATGGTGGGGTTCATCATTCTTTGGAGAAGATTGATTGGTTTGGAATCTCTCCCAATAAGAAAATGATGTGAGCATATTTTTTGGTGGATTCGTTGGATATCACCTAAGATCCACCATATTTCCTGAAAATTCTCTCTAAGAAGATCAATCAAAAAATTTCTTGGCCTTTAGAAAAATTATTATCAATTATCACTGGTAATTTCACTCCCTCCATAAGGTAATAATATTTTAAATTAGTGGCGAGTGGTTTTAATTCAAAATCAGGGGGCTTATCAAGTGATCAAATTAAGTTGAGGTTACCCACATCCAAAATTTGGACATCTTATACACAAGAAATTATATCATCATCTTCATCATTTAAAAAATTATCAAATATATTATATTTTACCTCTTCCTCCAAAATGTAATCAAAATCTCCAGTATTTTGGGAATACACATGTTCAATGATTTTTTTAATGGATGAAGTCTCTCAAAAGGATAAGAATTCATGGAATATACCTGATTATTTAATGGGATCAGTACCAAATTCATGAGAGAGTGAAAAGAGGTATGATTATCTGATGGGTACCTCATGGATTCTTAAATACTAAAGTGGATAGTGCTATCTCCAAACTCCATGTTGAGTGTCCCTTCATCGACATTGATGGGTTTTTTCTATCTTTAAGAAAGGTCACCCCAAAATAATCGGTGATTGTGACATAATCCAATATTATTCCATATTCAGCACGTAGAAGTCATCTGGGAATAAGAGATCATTGACATTCACATGGACATACTTTAAAACACCTGCTAGGAAAACATTGGATCAGATTGCAAGATGGACCACCACTCTTGTGGGATTGAAGACTCCCATATACAAATAAGGGTTTACTGAGTGAGGAAACATGTTAATTGAAACACCTAAATCATTAGTTTAATTTAAAGAACCAATGGTTCAGGGACTAGAAAATTAACCTATATCTGTAAATTTGGATTGAAACTATAGTTTTATCAGGGCTAAGAAACATCCTCCCAAGTTTATCCTTTCATTCACTTGAAGTCTCCTCCTCTTAGTGAAAATATCCTTCAAAATTTTAGTATGGTTTATATTTTTTAGTGGTTCCTGAAGGTGTATATCGATTTCCACTTTTCGGAAGTAATTTATTTTTGTAGAAATTTTTTCTACAGCCTATTTAATTAAATCATCCTTGATGAAAATAGTGGGGGTAATTCTTTATTATCCCTTTATTTACTTTTAAATGGTTCTTCTTGTATCTTCTTCCTTTTCCTATCCTTCTCCTCCTCGTCTTTCTTCTATTCATCTTGGTGAATTTTCAATTATTTTCTTAATTCCCAACTTCATTATCCCTTAGCCCAGGTGGTCTTGTTTTGGGCTCAATAGTGGCTGGTGGTGGGAGTTTGTTTCCACATAATTTTTTTATCATGCTGAAATTATTCGTAGGGTTTAGGATTATTGGGAAGGGATTTTCTCTTGATTTTTGGTTATAAAGTCCATGAAACTTTTGAACTTTTTGGAAAAATAATTTACAGTGTATTTCATCCCCTAAATCTCATATATCTATTGTTTTTTTGAGTTAGAGGTTGTGGACTAGTGGATGGACACTCATATGGTCTTGAAGAAGTGGGTGGTTGTTGGTAAAAAGTCTGATTATATTATTTCTTTTCATGAAATGGTGGAATGGGGGTTGGTTTAAAAATGGATTTTGGTATGGGGGTCAATCTTGATTCTGCTAATTTCCAAATCCTAATTGGACTTGTTTAGGCTCTCTCCATCCTTGATTTTTCTAGAACATCATTAGTTGAAATTTTATTACGCAACTTTCCATTCCCTATATTTCTACACACCAATCGATGAAATAATTAGGTTATGTGCATAAACCACATACCTTAGCTAGTGCTTGTTTTTTACTCACTTGTTTCATGGTCGTACACCCCACCCTACTAGTTTTATCTTCAATATTAGTTTTTAATAATTTTGACGGGAGAGAAGTTAATACCTATTAAATAACTCTTATTCTAGTACCTCTTGTACAAAATATTTTTGAGTATTGAGAAGTTTTATCAATAAATCCTTTGGATTCTTTAGGTAAATTTTCAATCAATGTATCTATATATGTTTCATCCATAAGGATTCTATCATTGTACATTAATACTTGATAAAAGAATACAATAATGTGATGCTCTTCAATTGTGTGATGTGGGATGTTACCACATATCTTCTTAAATATCTCCTAGTAATAATAAAGAGTATCTCCAGATGACTGTCTAATGGAATAGATTTACATTCTGATGGATCTGATCCAGGAGGTCGGGAAGAATATTTTCATGATGAATCTTAAAAATTTAAAACAATCATTCATATATCTAAGTTAGAGGTTATAAAAAAATTCTATGGAATATCCTTCCAATGAAAATTAATACACCTTCCACATTAAGCTCTCCTCATCTACTGCTCAAGGTCAAAATGTTTATAAGACAAACATGAACTCTTTAATATGTATGTTTGGGTCTTTTCCTACCAAGCGATGAAATTTTGGGAGTAATAGAATCATGTTAGGTTTCATCTAAAAATCATTTGGAAACACTGGAATGGAATGTTGAATGTTTTGATTAAGAAATTATGGTGCACAGAGGTATCAGTGTGTTTGGTTTTGATTTTCAACAGTGATGATAGGATTAGATTCAACACATGAAGCTTCACTTAAGTCAACAAGATAAATTTAATCAAATTTAGATTTAAATATTTGATTTCTATGTCTATTAAGTAAGTATCTTTAAATATTATGATCTATGGGGTTTGGGATGGGGTTTGTGCTTCTAAGAATGCAATATAAGAAAGAGAAAATAATATTGTCACTTCCTCCATGGAAATAGATCCAAGTATTTACATGTTCCCATTATGGGGTGTGGAAAAAATAATTATTTACTTATTTAAAAATGTAGTAATGTGGTTAACCTTGGTTCTATCCAGATTGAAGAACACAATAATCATGTTGTCACCTGAAAAATTAGTGAAATAAGTGAGTTGGTTTTTGAAATTGTTTGATTTTGAAAAGACAAGAATGAAACTAAAAAAAGATAATAATTAAAAAAAAAATTAAGATAAAATTTATAAAAAAAGTGAGTAAAACTATTATAAGATATGGTGATTAGGTTAGATTTATCTTTACAATTTTAATTCTATCATAGTTTAACTTATGTAATTCTCTTCTACTAAGGCGATAAAAGTGAGAATCCAAAATCACTTCATCTCACTCCCTTATACAAATAATAATGGTCAGAATAAAACTTAATAAATATCTGATTCGTTTAATATCCTTCCTATATTAAATAGAGTTATATAGAATACCCCCATTTGACTTAGTAAATTTTTAATCATATCTTCTTTATCCCAAACAATCAATAATTTTCATTAATCTTCACACATGTACTGGTGATCACTGAGTAGTTAACCACTAATACCTAATCTATACCACCGTATATAGACCAGAACCTAGTAGAGATATATATAGATCATTGAACCAAGAAATGAAAACAACATAATCTAAAATCAAATATAGTAGTACATGATAATATAAACGGTTATATGAAATTGAAACTGATTTTGTAAAAGAGAGAAACAAATCTTAAAATATTATGTGTAAGAACTCAAGAATTAAAAAATTGAAAACCAATCCTTTCCCAATCACACAGAATTTTACCCCACCATGTTAAGGGTAATTATGAATAAGGGGGAAGAAAAAATCATTACAAAACCAAGGAGAATAAATGAGACAAAAAAAGAATAGATAATTTTCTCCTCTAGAATCATTCCGCCAGAAGTTAGCTTTTGTTCTCCCCGCCAGATGGCCGAAACTCACAAAGGTATCTTCTTAAAAGTTATTTGGAATGAAATGGATATATACCCTACAAATTTTAATGATTTTGAAATGTTTTAAAAGAAAATATGTCCATATTAATTAAAATTAATTTTTATTGTTGCCAAATATTTTTCCACCTGCTCTATTTTGAATCACTCAAAATATGCATTGATGGTATTATTTAATCATGAAATTTAATGGGTACTTTAACCCAAAATTCATATGTATAACCCATTTAGAATAATCTAATTTAATGGTTAGGATCCTATGATATTACTCATTTAATGATGTAGGGTCCATTCTTCCTATAATAATAACTTTATCTATTTGATTGATTTTCCTAGGTCATTGTTTTTAAAATTGGATATGGGACCAGAAAAATAATTTGTAGCCCATGAACACATTAAGACTAAAAAAATAAATCACATGAATTAAATGATAATTATAGATGTTATTCCTGAAAACTAAAGTAACATAAAACTACAAAATTTATAGAATTATCCAATTTTAACATTTTCTCTCAAAACTGACCAAAAATTAGAAAATGTTGAAAATAAGATCACAATGATTAATTTAAAGGGATTAAATCATTAAAAACATATTAATAAAAATGAGAATATCATCTTTATTATTTCCTCCATGTTATCCTTCACCACGAAACCCGAAGAGGACCTCAGAATTGATGGAGAAGATCCCACCATGGACAAAAGAATACCTCCCACCATTCGGTACCTACTGCGCCACCCATAATGAGTTATGCGTCATTGAATTTTGTGGAAATAAATCCCATTGACCTCACTTAAAACAATAATAATAAAGAAGTTCCAATAGATGATGTTTCCCTCATAGAAGTGGTCTGCACCGATCCTGAAGGTGTGTGTAACAAGAACCAAAGAGACACCTTAAATTTGGGAACTACCTCAAAAAATACCTAATTAATTCCTTTGAAAATAAATAACAAATAGAATAATAAGGGAAAGGTCACACATAAACCGCCTCCCCCACCCTATGAAAATGATCCCCTAACACCTAGGGGAGATTCCCTCGATGGGGAGAAGAAATAAAAGACCTAGGATGAATCAATGTTAATATTCTCCATGAATGTAATTCCATTAGATATGTTCCCTAGGGAAATCTTTAAAAAACAATTCCAGTAGGTGTGCCTCCTCCAAAAGGTCTCATCACATAAAAAGATTTGAGGCTGGGATGTTCATCCAAAACAGCACTCAGACCATTGGTCTACCAGAATCCCATCATGAAATCATATCAATATTTCCTTCCATTTAAGAAACAGCTGGAAAAAAATATGGAAAATCCATAGAGGATTCCCCCATATAGGTATCCTCCTCATGTACCAACAAAGACAAAATATCCAATACATCCCCCTATTGCTCCTATAAATTCCCATGTTAAACAAGAAACACATCCATGGATCATTAATTCCATTTATTCATTGGTATCTTGATTGGAATCCATGGAAGGATGGTTCACTCCAATACTACCGAAACAGAAACCTTACCCTGACTGGTTGAGAAACGTCATGCCGCCACCAAATTTCAGAAACCACATAATCCCATTATTCAATGGCTCAAGTGACCCATAACAACATCTGATGCATTACCCATCTTAATTTGATCCAATGATTGGAACCTCAGAGTATCAAGAAGCTGTGAAACTCAGATACTTCATGTGAACCCTAAAAGGATCCACCTTCATATGGTATACTAGTTTTCTAGATAATTTGATAGCATGATGGTAGGATATTTTTTAGTATTTCATTTTCATGTTCAACTCCACAATTCCAAATATGACAGTTAGTGGCCTCATGAACTGTAAACATTGTGAAAATAAGATAGTTTCATATTTCACTTCCAGATGGAAGGGTCGGAATTACTCCTTGAATCAGCCGTTCCCCCAATATGAGATGCTTTCTATATGCATAGATCACCTCCATGATGAGATATAAACACCACTTACTAAAATATATGAGTGGATTTTGGGATTTCTCCACCATTTCCTAGAGAATTGAATATTACTTAAAATAGACTAATCTCAAGTCTCGGGTAGCCCCATCGACCCCAGAAAAAATAGTGTCATGCTTATTCCGCCACATGAACTATCCTTAGCTCTAAGGCTTGAACCAAATCATGTAGAGCCCCCTAAACATCAAAAAAATCCCCATCATAATAAGACGAGTGAATGGGAATTAGTAGACATCAACCTGAGGAACGAAGGAATAAAGTTTAATCCTTATGATATTTTCAAGTTCAGGGAAACTTTGCAGTCACCATGAATTTAATCTTTCTTCATCTACTAGATCCAAAGAGGGATAATAAAGTAGGTATTGATGACAAGACACATTATTTTCTCATCCACTAGATACATTGTGACAATATCCTGGATTTTTTCATCTTCAAAGAACTCTTATAATGAATAATAGACTCTAGAAAAGTCAATATGGGACCACCACCAAGAAATGTGGAATATGATTCCACCACTAACTCAGATGAATGAGGGGAGTGGGAAAATTTTTTTAGAAAAAGGGAATAGAAATTTTATAGTTGGATGACTCAGAAAATAGTCATACGATCCCATGGCATACTCCAAGAGTAATTGAAATAACCAACCGTGCCTCTGATAGATTCTGATACAATGCAGCTGACATCCTCATCCCCACAATCCAATAAGGTTTAATCATCAAAAAATAAGTCTGACTATAAAGGTAGAGGGTCGGTGAAAGAAGGTGAACCTGCACAAACACCAAAGAAAAATTTTACATTCTTATATTTTATTCCATCAAATCTGGAGAGATGGGAACTACCCTTCCAAATTTCACCACCAAAATAAGTCATTCAGTAAGAGTTGTCATCACATGAGGAACCGATATTTGGCTCTAACAGTGTAATCAACTTAGTAGATCCCTTCTCTGATGAAGAATATGGTTACAAACCTGAAATCCCCATGAAAAATCAGGGAACCAGATGAAGAGTCCATATAATCTAAGGATAATTAGGAATATGTATTTGCAGAAGAAACCAAGATCCTAGCCACACTCCTGCTCAAACCATCAATATTTCCAAAACATGGAGAAGAGACCTCTAGTGGACCCAACAAGAATAGAAGAATCTCCCCACCCATGATGAAAGACACAATAGACTAATCATCCTGATATATCCATCAAAAGAAGAAAAAATATCTAGTATCCCACGATGTGTAGGAATACAGGCCTAGCCCAATCCACAAATCATAGAATTTATTATATCACTTTTCATAGTGCTCGGCCTGTCCATCTTGAATGCTAATGTCTCTAGATCACCTTCTAAAGAGCATCCTCAAGTTGGTAATCACTGACCATTATATCATAAATTCAATATCCTGAAGCAGTTATCTTCAGTTCTATAAAATCTATCAATATGGGATGCACTGAATCAGTCAAAAGAAATCAGGGAAGTACTCATTGAACCATTTCTAGGCCCCCGAGAGATTGAAGATGAAGTTTCCATTGTCAATGTCTATCGGAAAGAAATAAATCTTGTAGTGTGCCACATATTTATCTCCTTCACAGATAGATATTAAGAGGCCATCATGTAATGGAAAATTAAACCCTTATATGTGTATAGAAAGATAAATGATGTTGATATCTGAAAAGCCTTTATCGACAATGGATTTGGATTTAATATCATTACACTATAGACACTTAGTCAGTTGGGATATAATGTTGATAAACCAACACCCTACACCACATACTTATTGGGTTTTGATAAGAGTGATTAGAAACCGCTAGGCTAGATCAAGCCCAAAACATCATCTGGAAACCTCTTAGCCAACTAATAATAACTGTTTGTCTGAAAAAACAACACCTTCAATGTCCTGCTAGGAAGTCCCTAGCTTCATCAACATGCAGTGATCCCCTCTTCATATCATCAAAGCATCAAGTAGAGAATTAATTGTTATAATGGGAATTTTTACACCAATAATGTCCCCATTTGAATCTAGTGAGTCACATTATATTGGTGCAAGGTTTTATGAGCTAAAACAAACTCAGCTGATGGGATTGATTGGGTGCACCCCAAATGGTTTGGAAATGGTCCCAAATAACCCCATTAAGAATCTTTGTGAAGAATATATACTACCAATCAATCATGTTGATTTCATGAGTCCAAATTTAGACATTTATTAAGCTATCTCCATAGTTTAATAATGGATAAAGATCCTAATAGTGAAGAACAATCCACTAATCTCCAAAACAATGGTGAATGTTCAAATATAAATTCCCTCAAACCAACTCTAGGGCTCCAGACAATCTATGACTCACCAATTAAGTTATAATGGAATGAAGACAATTTTAATTCCGTCACTCTATCCTCTAAAAAATTTCCTCGCTATCAGTCGGGCCAGATGAGGTCATCCCTACCTCTGAATTCCAAAATTGTGACTCTTATCTCATCTCTAGAGAGCTCATCACAATAATTTTTTCCCATCGGAAAAATAATATGAGTAGGATTATGTGATAGAGGAAGATAAAGAAGACCTTATGGATTCCCCTCCATCATTTGAGGAGTGTGTCACTACCACCATTTTTGAACTCATGAAAATAATCATGGGTACCAAAGAATATCTGGGGACCACTGTGATTAGTGTGTCCATGAATTTTGAAGATCAAGAGGTATCCACCTCCTTCATAAAGAATAATCAAGACATTTATCAACTAGAATTATATATAGATGAAAAGCCTCAATACTAAGGTGGGCACTCACCGCCTGGGCCTTCCAGAAGACAATTGAGGCTACATGAAATCTATCCAGAGGACACACCTGACACAACATACCAAAATAGAGGCTAAAGATGACAAGATCATCATAGAAAACATCATTCAGGAGGTCCAATTTCCCATATGGTTGGAAAATATAGTTCCTATAAAAAAGAAGAATGGAAAAATTATATGCTATTTCGATTTCAATGATCTTAATCAACACTACTTGAAGGAAGAATTTCATGTCCCGATTATAGAATTGTTGATCGATGCAACTATAGGATATCATTCAAGCTCTTTAATGGATGGATATTCATGATATAACCAAATCTTAATGGCCCAACAAGATGAAGAAGTCACCACCTTTAGGGCCCCCAGGGATTATTTTTCTATATGGTAATTCCCTATGGTTTTAGACATATATTCACCACATATAAATGGTCCATTCATCTCATTTAGAAACCCTTAATATGAAAATTTGTCGAATTATATGTGGATGATTGGGTGGCCAAATCACGACAGTGCTCAAACCACCTGTTAGATATTTAAGCCATTTTCGACAAACTGTACCAGCATAGTCTAAAAATAAACCCCTTGAAATGTGTTTTTGGTGTTACCTTAGGGAAATTCTATAGCTTAATTATATTCCATTGTGACATCAATGTAAACCCCAAGAAGACAAAGGCTTTCCATTCCTTGTCACATCCTCTCAACAACACTGAGTTCAGAGGACTTCAATGACACATGTCCTATATTCCTTACCTCAAATAAACCATTATAAGAAAATGATTTCCCTTCACCAAGTTAATGAAAAAATGGGTTTCATGTCAATAGACTGATGATTTTCAAGAATAATTCAACGATATCACCAAATATCTCTTAATTTTTCTAGTGTTAATGCCACTTGTTGAAAGAAGACCACCCATTCTGTATGTGAATTCCTTGGAGTGATCCCTAGGTACCTTTATTGTATAGTAGAATGCTGTCGATAGTAAAGATAATATTTATTATCTCCATCTAACCATGATCAATGATGAGAATTGTTATTCAAATATCGAGAAGAGCTACCTGGACATAATATTTGTAGTCTAGAAGATGAGGCACTATCTTAAACACCATGAGGTCCCCCTAGTCTTGTGCAGAAACCCACTCAGGTACATTCAAAGACATCTAATGTTGACTATATTCTTTTCATTATGGGTAGTCATCCTATATTAGTTTGATATATGGTTTATACCTCAAAAATCCATCATGGTCCCAGCATTTTCAAATTTCCTAAAAGAACACCCCTCTGCAGATCTGACAACTTTGGATGTCTAACTACCCAATTAATTGTTTTTCTTTATTTAGAGGATTCTATGAAATAGGGAATTAATTTTTATGTCACATCAAGAAGGATATAAGAGAAATGGATGGAAGACCCGAAACACAAAAAAGTAGGGCTATGAGTCATAGTCATATCTCCAGAAAAGGCAGTCATGACATATTCCTTCTTTTTGTTGGAGAGGTACACAAACAATGTAGTGGAGTACTAGGCTCTCATTACAGTCCTAGATCTAGCACTTCATGTACAAGATGAACATTTGAATATAAATGGTGACTCAGAACTAGTCATCAATAAATTCAATGCAAACTATGATATCAAGAAATATGTGATAATCCCATTGAAGGATCATGTTTGAGAACTGATAGAAGTTTTCCCCTCATAGAAGACTTTAACTCAGGTCCCTCGTTTCCAAATGTGCAGGGAAATGCATTAGAAAATGTGGCCATAGCTCTTGTCATCCCATACCCTGATGAAACGATCATCAACATTTCGCACCGTTGAATGGTCTTACCATTCATTCAGTTCAAGATGAATGAAATCACTGAGATTAGTATCATACATGAGTCATATAGTCCTATAACCTGATGAGTGTCTCCCATTATTAACATCCCTAAAAATAGACAACACCCACTAGATAAAGCAGGAAGGGATAAGATATGAAGATGAGTAATCAAGTTTGTACTTTATGATGGCACAAATCAACAAAAGTTCCTATACAAGCATGGCCATTATGTGGTCCTTCCCTGGTGCATCGATGGAGAATAGACTATTTAAATCATGAAGGATGTGCATGTCGGATCCTATTGGTCACATAAATAATAATCCAAGATTTCTCACCAAACTCAAAGGATTGGGTACTATTGGTCTATTATGATGTAGGATTGGGCTTAGTTTTTCAATAGGTGTCATTCCTATCATGTTCACTCTAATTTAATCTACCAACCCCTAGAGTTAAATCACACAACTAATTACTCCTGGATATTTTCCATGTGGTGAATGGATTTTGTGGAACCATACCCTTTAGCAATGGCTAAGTAATCCAATTATATTCTCATAGAAACTAACTTTTATCCAAATGGTCAGATGTTGTACCCAATAAAGAGGTCGAGGAAATAAGAATTGTCAGCTTTCTGAAATCCAACATCATCACCATATTTTGTGTCCCTCATAAAATACTGAGGGACAATGGAACAAATTTCTATTATATTGAATTGGATAATATATACTATTATTATGGAATCAAGCCCAATCATTCATCTCACTACCATGTTGTGGCCAACAGATAGATATATGCCTTCAACAAATCCTATCCAACATACTCTAGAAAATGGTTAATAATGAATAAAAATCCTGGCTGGAAAACATCATCTATGATCTATAGGATTATAGGACCATGATGCACACCTCCACTCATGAAACTACATAATCATTAGTATATGGGAAATATATGGTTTTATATATTTTAGTTCAACTACCAATGATCTACATCCCCGTCTCTGATCAAGTATCAAAATACAACAAATACTAAAAATAGATCGATGATTTGGAGTGACTGGATGAGAAAATATTTAAAACTTTTCACCATTTGGATGTTTCAGAAACCATATTTCATGAGGCATTAATAAAAAAAATTCCCTCCGATATTTCCATGAAGTAGAAATGTTGTTGTTCCATAGAACCCTGATGATACTTTAGAAGAAACCTCTAAAATTGGATCCAAAATGGGAAGGACCATATGTCAAAGAAAATGTCTAATCCAAATGAGTATATTCATTCATTTCAATGGATAGATAGCTCACCATAGCATCCACCAATATATGTTTTGTGAAGAAATATTTCATGTACCTAAATGATCGCACTCTGATTGCATGACATAAAACTACATAATGAAATCATCTTCACCGCACAACATTAAACTATATAGCCAAAATGTCCTAGTTGCATGAAGTTAAACTACATGATAAAATATCCATGTTTCATGACATAAAACTAAATTGTATGGATTTTTCAATCAAAACACATTAAATGGTGGGATATAACATGAAATTTATTTCATGTCAGGTGATTCATGTCCAAACCTCATGACGTTAAACTGCATGGCCAAAGAGTCCTAACTGCAAGATGTTAAACTACATGGAAAAAATTCCTTGATCACACACTGTTAGTATTTAGGTTGAATATTCATTACTGTATGAAGTTAAACATCATTGTATCTATCATCCTAACTACATGATGCTAAAATTTATAGGGATCATTGTTTTTTAATCAATGATTTGTCGCACATGGGTCAGATTTGTGATAGAGAAAGATAAAATGACCATGTTCTTATGTGATAGTCAAATCCACATGGGAACCTCCTTTCCTCATAACTATGTGTGGCAGGATTCTTGTTTGCATAGGATACGTAGTGACTCCTAGACTCAATGTCCTAGGCCCAACCACCACTATCAAAAAAAAATTCCCCCTCCTTGTTTATGGACCAAACCTATGTAGGGAGGTATCTTTATAGAACAAGGTATGGATTGATTCACATCTATCAATGGAATACGTAGAGACTCTTTGATCTTAGATCTTGGTCTAGCCTCCACATGATACAAAATACCTCTATTATACCCTCAAACTCCTATGAATTACAATTGAACTCTCTTTCAATCCCTTCTTTCTCACATCGATCATAGCTCACGTGAGCTTAGGAATAATGATAATGGATTCACCGGCATAAAAAATAGTAAACGTTAAATAGAGTCCCATCAACTCAAAAAAATGGTTATAATTAAACCCTCCCCATACACAGGTCAGATTGGTATGGGTACCATACTTCTAGAACTATGTATAGCTAGATTCCTACCCTTATAGGATAAGTAGTGACGCGCAGATTCTACATCCTTGTATAACCACCACCAACAATATATATGTATATGTATATATTCATTTTTCCTGTGTATGAACCAGACCTATGTAGAGAATTTCCATATAGAACTATGTGTGCCTTGATTCTCGCACTCTAAAGATATTTAGCGATGCACAGATTCAAAATCCTTAGGCCCAGCCGACACCAAAATAAAAATTCCTCTTTCTTATGAATGAGATTGACATTCACAAAAAGATCCGTAGATCTACATCCAGAACTCAAATACAGGGCTTGATAAAATAAAATATCAGAGGTAAAATTATCGTATTCTTTATTATGTTACCCATGTGTGCGGTAATAAACCCTCGACATCCCTTATTTCTCACACTGGTCACAGCTCACATGAGCTTAGGAGTTTTGGAAGGAGATTTCCCACATGTTTAAGGCATATCAATCCGCAACAGGATCTCCATGGTCCTGAAAGTGGAACCAAGAAAGGGACACCATGTGTTTCCCCTTCACATTGGGAAACATGATTCTAAACCACACAATGTTAAACTACATGGTAACTTAATGACTACATGTGAATTGATTCTTAGTATAATGAGATATGTAGTGAAACCCAAACGTTGCGCCCATGTCCATCTGCTCAAAACACAAAAAATTGATCCCATTTCCTACACAGAAATTTAAACCTATAAAAGATATCCCAAACCATGATTCCTATAACAAGGATTTATCGAAAGATAATTCCCCATATATAAGAGTCAGATCTATGTGTGGAATTCCATACATCACAACTAATCATGGTTTAGATATCTATTGCATTCTCATGTATAACCTTTTGATCCATCAAACTACATGCCCTGAGAAATCATAGATCCCCATAAATTTCCTCATCCATTAGAAGTGGAAGATCAGTACACTGTGGAATCATTTTTTGACTATGCACACAATTCCCCAGCAGCTATACATATGTTTCCCACACAAAAAGTCTTGTAAACCAAAGGATGGTTCTTTCTCATGACCGACTTTTCCAACCCCCATATGCACAAGAGATTACAATCCCTTTATCATTCATCCTGATCTAAGGGTCCCCTAGATCATGGTTTATGGTTTATTTTCCTCCTCACGTATGGGGTATGCCAGAATATCCTAGCTAGATTTTCCCATAATTACTCATCATTTTCAATGACAATTAATCCATGTGACGGGATGTTAATCTATGCTGCAAGAATCGTCACCACATAACATTAAACTACATTTCCAAAATGTCCTCACCCCACACCATTAATCTTCCTGTCATAATATAATTCTCACCTGAGAGGATACTACTTTTTGAATTTTTCACCTACCATGCTGCATCACATAACTATGTATAGCTTGATTCCTATATACACATGATGTGTAGTGATGCCCGAATTCTCATCCTTGTCCATCCACCCTAAATAGTAAAACATCCCCCCTCATGTATGAGTTGGACCTACACATGATTCTTTCCATGAAGAACTATGTGTGTTTTGATTCCTATCATACCATGGAATACATATGGATGCCTGGATCCAATAATATAGATCCATCCACGGAATACATAAATTTTTTCCTTCTCTGCATGCAAGCTATGTGATGTGAGGGGTTTCTACACATTTCATATTTGAAAGATCATTCCAAGAAGAATCACATGTCCCTTATTTCACATTGAGTCATCCATGTCCTCACCACATGATAATAAAATACATGGAATCTAAAACCCCTCCTAACAATGTTAAACTATATGGTAATTTTCATAAATTCATGATGTTAACTAAATGATAAAACTTCTTTGTTGTACAACATTAAAACAGCACAACATCACTTCAAATATAAAATTCTCCTTTCCTAGATCATGAAATCCATAGGTAGTGCATTAAATTCTTATCACCCCCATTTTATAACACCGAGTATGGATCACATGGGCTTAGGGTGTAATGCCCTGACCCCAGTTACCCAGAGTCTGTGCATTATTAAATAACATTTTCATGATAACAATGTATCCAATCCCAAAATACTAATAAGTTTAGTAGCCTTGGATGTAGTAGATACATTAAAAAGTTTTACATTACATTATAAAATGAAAAAAACAACAACATTGTCTCAATTGACAACATTTATATTCCTTAAACTATCCCGGTAGGTCATTAATAATATACTTATTTGCATCCTGGTATAAATAAAACATAGAAAGGGGTGAGCTTAGATGCTTAGAAAGGATAACAATATAGCAGAAACTTTCATAAATATGCATAAAAATTTAAGGAAATGTATAAGACTAAAATAGAAGCCTTTTAAACATAAACTTCATCATAATATGGAAAATATAAATCAACTGATTCCATTTACATATTCACATGGATATTCTACTAGTCGAATAATCACTTGTAATATCAATAGCCAATTTCATATTGATGGAATGCATAATGCCATTATTCATAACCACATAGTCGAGGCCTTGTGCCAAGAATACTATTAATATTTTTTCAAGGCCTTTTTCCAAGACACTAGTTTGTCTCATGAGACCTACCAATGCATCGAGGAGCTATATTGGGCTCCACCCGTCACTTACTAAGTCCAATTCATTCCTCATATAAAATGGTTTAAACATAATATAAACATTTGTATTAAAACTATCATACAAAATGTTAATAATTTAACCATAAAGCATGAATGGTATAAAAATAACACATCCACAGTCAAGAATATCACAAAACCATCTATACAATATGAAAGATTTGTATCATAATAAATCAACTTCCAACAAGTTTAAAATCCATCAAAGGATGTTGACATAGATGAAATGAAAACTATTTGAAATAAATACATCTTTCTATTTTGAAATCATTTAAATGTCACATAATTATAAAATAAAACATTTGTTTTGAAAATATTATTATAAGATTTTATGGGATTCTTCGACGATGTTATAACGGTGGAAAATAGCTGCACCCGCCGTATAAGTTAAAAAAAGACTATCTTACCTTAATTTGGTCAAAAAGGTCATAAAGTACCTTGTTTGGAAAACAGAGGAAATATTCCTTTCAAATCATATATAGTTAAATAAGGGTATAAATGACTTTAACCCATAGTCCAGTAAATAGTAAAAAAAATTGAGTTACATTTTTAAGAAAACACGGATGTGGATGATAAAGAGGTCCAAGTAGATACTTATGTATTAACAACCTCGGATATGTAAATGGATTATAGAATTAACCATTTCCTTATACTTTTCCTTGGTAGAGGGTATGTTAACCTCCTATATAATAGTTAAATCATTATAATTAAATTATACAAGAATCATATAACTAAATATGATATCATATATGATCTTCAAATATAGCTTTGTTAATAATATTTTAGTAGTATCATCTTTTCGGGTGTTAACTAATTCATTTTCCTTTATATGCTTGGTTACATTAGCCATGTTTGTTATGAATATGATGTATTTGATATATATACAGAATGATATTATGTTCTTAAGCATTATTTTTAATCATAAAAATAATATTATGCTTTAATGATTGCGATGGAGAATGATTATCATCACGTTTGTGGAGACGGTAATCTGTATGTACGCCCAAGCGACAATATCATTATATTGATGGTGAAATTGAATGTAATTGGATGTTATATCATATATAAAGAATCATTAACATGTTATATTTATTATTTAGATTATTTATACTCATTATTATACTCATCCAAATAATGAAGTGTTTGAATAACAAACTACACCACAGTGTGGAGACGGTAAGCCATACATACGCACGTACGGAGACTTTATAATTTATAGGATGGATAAAATAACAAATATGGTAATAAAATATTTATCATAAAACCAAAGTATGTAAAAGGAACTTGAGTGATTATTTTGGTATGGAAACAACAAAGAAAGGGGAAGTGGAAAAATAAAATAACATGAAAGAGGGTGTTGAAATGTTTACCTCTTCTTCGGGTGTTTCCTTTTGAGTTGATCAAACATATTCCCTAGGTTGCTATTCTGATCAATGTAAGGACTCTAGGTTGAAGTGAGGGAAGTTGGGAAGGTATTTTGGTAGGGTTTGGATGAGTAAAATGGATTTGAAGGTGTAAAATTAAGAGAAGGGGAAGTACCCTTTTATAAGGGAGGTGACAGTCACTTTAGGAAAAGATTGAAATATTATTTTATAATAAAATTATTTTCGCTCTCTAATGGATCCAAAATGATTTATTTCTTGGATAAGGTAGGTATGGGTCGAAAATATTTCAACCAATAAGTTTTAGATAATTTTAGGTCACCATATTAACTTTATCTTTTCGACATAACTCTTAGTTAAATAGTTTGACATTTACCATGTCTCTTTTTATTTTTATATTATATGGTTAATAAATATACTATAAACTTCAAAGATAACCCCAAGTGGTTCATTATTCATATATATAACCTTATCTAATTCCTTTTTCCGAACCTTATATTTTTAGGAATATTATATCAATTAATGATATAGTATTTGTTTTTTGAAAACTCAATTATGTCAATTTTGGAAATATTTAGTATTTGATTTTATTGAAAGCCATAAAAACTTTATCACTTCAAAAATAATTTATTTAACCAAACAAATCATGTCATATTAACATATAAAATAAGTTGAATTCATCAATAGTCTCAATTTACCATTATTTGGATATTTATAATATCAATAATTTTAATATTTCATTAATAAGGTAATTACTGCATCATCACTGTGTCATCAAAAAATTAAATTATTTAATGTCTAAAAATTATAATTAAAAATAAGATTATGTATGAAATATTTTTATCTTTATAATTAATATTTATATTCGAATTTATATTGTGTGTAACCCTGTATTAAAAATGTTTTAGTTATTAAACTTTGAATTTAACTCTTTTAACTCTTCTTTAATTATAAGACTATTAAATATCATAATCAAATCCAAGTTGACAAAAAAGATCATAATTTATTCCAAAGGTTTTTTTGGGTGAATTAAACTTTTCCAATAGAATTATGACATTTTTTAGGGTAGTTATAATATCGTTTTTACCTTTAATTACCCAATTTACTTTTAACCGTGGTAAATAAAAGTCAAAAGTTACTATTCACCAAAAAAATTATTTCCATCTTATTGAACCCTATTTTACTTAATGATATTAACCGTGTCTCTAAAATTTTTTAAATTCAACTCATATATGTGGTAAAATTATGTTTTAGGATAATTTTCCAAAGCTCCTAGAATGTGGGTAAAAGACTGTAGAAATTTCAATAAAATTTTATATATCTAAACATATTAGAAAATGACTCCAATGAATTACATTGAACATATATCAGTATTATGTATCTATTTTTACCTAAAATAAATTAAAATAAAATTACTAATTATTTAAATAAAAAGTTGGTTTTAAACAACAACGGAGTGTTCTTTACTATTCATCAAAAATTGAAATTTTTCAGAAAAATACCAAAAATTGACCCGAAGCTAATTTTGATATTCCAAATCCGAAAATGAAGTCCATTTTGAATAATAAAGTTTATAATTTTTCAAAAAGTAGATATTACTATTCATTACAGCTAGTTTTATTGGTCATGTTGTATTAAAACTCTAAGTGGCGTACAATGCAAGATATTGTATTATTAAAAGGGAAATGTACCTTGAAAGTTTGGGGTGTTACACTCTCCCCTATTTTAAATAATTTAATCATTGAAATTTCTAGAATATTAATGCATAAAAAGATTTGTGTGGTTCTTCATCATATGTTCCTTATATTCCCACATTGCCTCTTCCATCTTATGGTTCCTCCATAAAACTTTTACCAGATGAGTCATCTGGTTTCTCAGCACTTGTCCTCTAGTATAAATAATTCAGATAGGCTCTTCACCATAAGATTGTTTGGGTTCAAGTTCTATTTCATCATAGGTGAGTACATGCGTTGGGCCAGGCATGTATTTTCTCAATAGTGATATATGGAACACTTCATAAAATTTGGAGATATTTGGAGGCATTTTCAAATGATAAGCTATAACTCCAATTCGTTCAGGAATTTGGAAAGGTCTGATGTACATGGGACTCAATTTACGCTTCTTACTGAATTGTATAACACCCTTCCATGGAGGTACCTCCAAGAAAACATGGTCTCCTACTTGAAATTACAAATCCTTCCTTCGGTTATCAATATAGTTATTTTCCCTACTTTGAGCTGCTTTGATGTGGGTTTGGATAATTCCCACCTTTTACATTGTTTCCTCAACAAGTTCTGGGTCTACGAGTTCTCATTCACCAAAATCATACCAAAAAGATGGGGTGTGACATCTCTTTTCATATAATGCTTCATATGGTGGAATATAAATACTTGAATGGAATCTATTGTTATAAACAAAATTCTACCAGAGGTATATATTGATCCCACATACCTTGAATGTCAAGTGAGCAAGATCTCAATATTTATTCTAAGTTTTGAATATTCTGTTCTTATTTTCCATCAATTTTTGGGTGGTAGGTAGTTCCTAAATGAAGTTTAGTATCCAGGGCCTTCTGAAGACTTTTCCAGAATCTTGATGTAAAATGGGGATCCCGATCAAAAACAATCGTTAGGGGTACTCCATGAAGTCTTACAACTTAATTAATATATAGTCTTGCTTGACGTTGAAGTGGTAAATATTCTCTTATAGCAAGAAAATGTGTTGACTTGGTATGCCGATCAACAATGACCCATATTTCATCATTCCTTCTAAGATTCTTTGGTAGTCTCATGACAAAGTCCATCGTAATGTCATCCCATTTCTACTCTGGTATGGGAAGAGGTTTCATTACTCATGTAGGATGTTTCCTTCCATCTTTTCCTTGTTGACAAACCATACATCTTGACACATATTCAGCAATCTCTCTCTACATGTTGTCCCACCAAAAATTCTCCTTCAGATATCTATACATCTTGGTGCTCCTAGGGTGTATAGAGAAATTGGATCTATGAGCAACATCCAACATTTACCTTTTTAGATTAGGCATATCGGGAACCCAAATTCTCTTCCCAAATTTCAAAATTCCATTTTCATATACGAAGTCACTCAATCTCCCATCATTTACATCTTTAATCTTCTTTTGAAACTCCTCATCATCAGTTTGAGACCTTTTTATCCTTTCTTGTAAAGATGGTTTGGCAACCATTTGAAAAAGTATTGATGGTTAACCATCCGTGGATATTCCTATATCCATCTTTAATAGATCTATGGAAATATGACCCCTTTCAACTCTCATCTTGTTCAAAACTCCATGATCCTTTCTGCTCAAAGCATCCTCCACCTTATTTTCCTTCCCTAGGTGGTAGTGTATAGTGTAATCATAATCCTTGAGTAGTTCAATCCATAGTCTTTCCCTCATGTTGAGTTCTTTCTGTGAGAAAATATACTTCAAACTATTTTCATCATTATATATCTCACATTTTTCAGAATATAGATACTGTCTTCATATCATCAAAGAAAATATTACAACTTCTATCTCAAGATATTGAGTGGGATAGTTTTGTTCATGAATTTTTAGCTGTCGTGATGCCTGGGAAATAACTCTATCATTCTGCATAAGGACACAACCACGTCCTTTCTTCGAAGCATCACTATAAATAACAAAACCATCATTCCGAGATGATAGATTCAATATAAGAGAATTGAATAATCTTATCTTCACTTCTTTGAAACATTCTTCACACTTTTTTGTCCAAAAAAAATTAACCCCTTTACGTGTGAGCTTGGTTAATGGGTTTTCCATTCGGGAAAAATTCTGGATGAAGCACCAATAATAACCTACTAAAACAATAAAACTACATACCTCAATTATAATCATTAATGTTTTCAATTCTATTTTGACCTTGTCATAGAAGGATCAATAGTGATTTCATCCTTAGAGAGACTATGGCCAAGAAAATATATCTACGGAAGCCATAATTCAAACTTTCTAGACATCTAACATAATTCATTTCTTCTAATATTATTTAGAATAATCTGAAAGTGATTTTCATGATCTTAATATCTTTTGGAATATACCAAAATATCATCAATAAATACCACTAAAAATTGATCATGATATTCCTTGACAACTCTGTTCATTAGATTCCTGAAGAAAGAGTATGCATTAGTCAATCCAAAAGGCATTACTGTAAACATGTAATGCTCGTACCTTGATGGAAATGGTGTTTTCGGAATGTCTTCATTCTTTACACACAAATGACGTTATCCTGATCAAAGATTAATATTTTACAAATATTTAGCTCCATGAATTTGATCAAATAAATCATCAATAAAAGGTATGGGAAACTTGTTCTTTATTGTTGTAACATTGATCTCCCTGTAGTCAATGCACAACCTCATAGATCCATCTTTCTTCTTAACAAAAATAATAGGGGCTCCCCATGGAGAAACACGAGGGAAAATAAATCCATTATTACTCAATTTCTCAATTTTTTCTTTAGTTCCACTAATTCCAAAGTGGGCATTCTATAATGGTTCTTCGATATGGGCCTTGAACCATGAATTAAAACAATGGAAAACTCATTTTCTCATTCTAGAGGATGTCAAGGTAAATCCTCTAGAAACACATCAACATATTCTTGCATAATAGGTACATACTCAATTTTATCATTCCTTTCCCCACCCATAGTTACTTCATTCTCTTCCTCACCAATAATTGAATTTAGTAGAGCGACTGGGGGTGTATCTAGATAAGAATCAGATGGTGGTGTTTCCACTCTAAAAATAAGGTACTTCTTATTATCATCAAAAATCATAACCTCATTCTTCTTAAAATAAATTTTCAAATCATGGTCCGAAAGGTGATCCATATTGAGGATTATATCAAATTCAATCATGGTTATGATGATGAGATAAACAGATAAATAATATCTATATGCCTTAATTGGAACTAATTCACAAAATATTGTTTCAATGATACTTCCCTTAAAAGTTTTGACACAAAACTCCCTTGGTAAATCAAATTGGAAATATCTCATTTTCTTAGAAAACTGGGATGATATAAAACAATTTGATGATCTAGAATCAAATAAATCATCAGTTAAACTTGATGAAACCATTAAATTACCTTCCACCACGTCTTTCGAAGCTTGAACCTCAGTAGTAGTGATTGTATAAGCTTGGATTTATTCCCTTGGCCTTTTCTGGGATAATATTTCTTGGCACATAGGACATTCATTTGCATAATGCCCATTTTCTCTGTAATTATAGTATTCAACATTGACAGCCTCTTTCTTTCCCTTGCAATTATGAGCTTGGTGGAAATTTTCACCACACTTATAACAGACTCCCATTCCCTTTAGGCAAGTACCAGGGTGTTTCTTCCAACATTTACCACATGATGGATATTCAAATTTTCCATTTTCCACTTTATTTCCATTTATAGAGTGTTCTGAAGATCTCTTCTTCTCTTTCTTTTCTTTAAAGTCATAATACATAGAGAATTTATTTTTTGTCTTGATAGAGTATGATACAATATCTTCGAATGATGAGAAGGATTGTGAGAATAATGCTTGATAGAGAAATGGTTTTAAACCATCAATTAATCGATCAATCTTACTCCTTGGGTTAGGTATATAATCTATTGCATGCCTTGATAATCTAGTAAATTTTTCCTCATACTTTGTCACATTCTCATCATCTTTTTGCCTCAGACTCAGAAATTGTCTTTCTATATCCACTCGATGGTCACAAGGAATGTATTTTTCAAAAAAAATATCTTTAAACTCCCTTCATTCCTTACTTGATACCTCTTCATCCTCTTTTGTGTTTTGAATTAATGTCCACTCTGGATCTGCATCTCCCATGATGCGATAAACTTCCATTACAACTTTTTCCCTTTCATTACTCCCCAAAGCATGAGATATTTCCTCTAAGGAACTTATCCGTTGCTAAGCTACAAATGGATTTATAGTCCCATTGACTGTTGGTGGTGGTTGCCTCATGAATCGGTCTAACATTTATCCTCCATGTTAGGGATCAGGGTGCTCTATACAAGTAAGGTTATTATTCATAACCTGAGTGAATTGTTCCATTATAATGATAAGATGATCAGAACCACTTACATTACCATCTACACTATAATTATCTTGAGTATAGGGGTAGTACCTACATGTATTATTTTCATTGATATGGTTTCCATTCCTTCCACTAGGCGCCATTTCTAAAAAATGGCATATAGTAAATTAGTTTATGAATCGTAATACATAATTCCAAACATGTCAAACAATTAACATAAATTTAATAGTTTATGGATTAATCCATAATCTTAAAAAATGTTTTCTTTGAGGAGGCATATATTTATATGTCCTTCATAATGGTTTTAAAATAAAATTTGAATTAACCTAAGCATATCCCCAGGGAGTGTCGTAAACAAGAGTGCATCAAGGGTCATTGTCGTGTACCTGGATACCCTAGGTCAAGCCTGAAACTCTTGGTTGGAGTTTTCACTCCAAGGTAAATTGGTGCTAGAGCCACCTCTACCTTCTTGTATCCAGATAGGGATGTATTCTTTGGAAAATACACAAAATCTCTACATTACCAAAATTCTAGGAAGTTCTTATATACTAATCATCAATGTCTATCTTAGGGTAATGTACTCTAATCAAATTTTATCTAAATCTAGTTTCCAAGGATTGTAATAAACTTCCTCTGATACCAGCTGTAATGCCTTGACCCTATTTACCTAGAGTTAGTGCATTATTACATAACATTGGCAAGATCACAAGGGATAAAATCCCGAAAGACCAATCAGTTTAGTACCCTTGGAAGTACTAGATACATTGATAATTTTTACATTACATTATAAAATGAATAACAACAACAACATTGTATCTATTGACCACAATCATATCCCTTAGACTATCCCTCTAGGTCAGTCATAATATACTTCTTCGAATCCTAGGAAAAATAAAACAAAGAAAGGGGTGAGATCAGATGCTCAGTAAGGATAACAATATAGAAGAATCTTTCATAAATATGCATAATCATTTAAGACAATGTATAAGATTAAAAAACAATCCTTTTAAACCTAAATTTCATCATAATATGGCAAAGATCAATAAAAAAATTCCATTCACTTATTCACATGGATATTACACTAGTCGAATAATCACATTTAATATCAATATCCAATTTCATAATGATGGAATGCATAATGCCAGACTTCATAATCACATAGTCAAGGATTTGTGACAAGACTACAAATAATATTTCATCAAGGCCTTATGCCAAGACACTAGTTTGTCCCAAGAGACATACCAATTCATTGAGGATTTATAGCGGCCTCCACCTGTCACTTACTATGTCCAATTAATTCTTAATATGAAAAGGTTTGAACATAACATAAACATTTGTATTGAAAATATCATACAAAATGTTAAAACCTTAACCATAAACCATGAATGTTAGAAAAATAAAATATCAGCAGTCAAGCATATCACAAAACCATCAATAAAATATGGAAGTTTTGTATCATAATAAATCAACTTCAAACATGTTTAAAATCCATCAAATGATGTTGACATAGATGAAATAAAAACTGTCTGAAATAAATACAACTTTCTATATTGAAATAATTTAAAAGTCTCATAATTATAAAATAAAAAATTTATTTTGAAAATATTCTTATAAGCATGTAAGGGAAGCATTGATGATGTTATAATGGAAAAAAATAGCCGCACCCATCGTATAAGTTAAAAAAATACATTCTTACCTAAATTTTGTAAAATTGGTCAAAAAGTACCTTGTTTGGAAGACGATGAAAAGATTCCTTTCAAAACATATAAGGTCCAATAAGGGTATAAATTACTTTAACCCATAGTCTACTAAATATTAAAAATGTTTTGAATTACATTTTTATGAAAAAACATATGTGGAAGATAATGAGGTCCCAGTAGATATTTACGTATTAACAACCTCGGATAAGTAATGAAATTGTAGAATTAACCATTAACTTATACTTTTCCTTGGTCAAGGGTATTTTAACCTCGTGTATAATAGTTAAATAATTTTTATTATATTATACAAGAATCATCTAAATAATTATGATATCATATATGATCTTTTAATATTTCTTTGTTATTAATATTTTTGTAGTATCTTCATTTCAGGTCTGAACTGATTCATTTTCCTTTATATGATTGGTTACATAAGCCATGTTTGTTATGGATAGGATGTATTTGATTCATATATAGAATTATATTAAGTTCTTAAACATTATTTTTTGTCATAAAATGAAAATTATTCTTGAATGATTACGTTGGGGAATGAATCTCATCGAGTTTGTGGGGACGGTAATCCGTACGTACGCACGAGCGACAATATCATTATATTGATGGTGAAATAGCATTTAATTGGATGGTATATCATATATAAATAATCATTAACATATTTTATTAATTATTTAAATTAGTTATACTAATTATTATAGACATCCAAATAATTAGGTGTTTTAATAATAAACTACACCACGACGTGGAGAAGGTAAGTCGTACGTACGCACGTACGGTGACCTTGTAATTTATAAGATGGATAGAATAATGAATATGTTTGTACCATATTTATAATAACAGAATATTATTTATAAGGTATTAGAGTTATTGTTTTGTTTTGGAAAAAAAGAGGAAGTGGGAGAATAAAAGAACTTGAAAGAGGGTGGTGAAATTATTACCTCTTCTTCAGGTGTTTCCTTTTGAGTTGATCAAAAGGGATATATAGGTTGACTTTATAATCAATTTAAGGACTATAAGATGAAGTAAGAAATGTTGAGAAGGTATTTGAGAAAGGTTTATCTGAGACAAATGGCTTTGACAGTGTGAAATTAAGTGAAGGGGAAGTAACCTTTTATAAGAGAGGTCATGGTCACTTTAAGAAAAGCTTGAAATATTATTTTATAATAAAATAATTTTTGGTTACTAATGGCTCCAAAATGATTTATTTCGAGAAAAAGGTGGGGGGGGGGGGGTCGAAAACCTACCAACAAATAGGTTTATATAGGATGAGGTAACCATATTAACCTTATATTTTATATTTAACGCTTAGTTAAATAGTTTGACATTTACCTTGTCTCTTTGTATATTTATATTATATGGTTAATAAACATACAATAAACTAGCAAGAGAACCCCCAGTGGTTCATTATTGATCTATATAACCTTATATAAGTCCTTTTGACGATCATTATATTTTTAGGAATATTATAACAATTAATAATTTAGTATATATTTTTAAAACTCAATTGTGCCAATTTTGACAATATTTAGTATTTTATTTTATTGAAAGAAATAAAAACATTACCACTTAAAATAAAATTAATTTAATAAACCCTAACATGTCGTATTAACCTAGAAAATTAGTTTAATTCATCAGAAGTCACAGTTTACATTTATTTGGATATTTATAATATGAATTATTTAAATATTTCATTAATAAGGTAATTACTGCATCATCATTGTGTCATAAATAAATTAAATTATTTAATGTCTAAATTTTATAAATAAAAATATCATTATGTATGAAATCATTGTTTCTTTCTAATTAATATTTATAGTCGAAGTTATATTGTGTGTAACCCTATATTAGAAATGGTTTAATTATTAATCATTGAATTTTACTCTTTTAACTCTTCTTTAAATAAAAAAATATTAAATGTCTTAATCTAATCCAAGTGGACCAAAAGGATCATATTTTATTAACAAGGGTGTTTTTGGTCAATTAAACTTATCCAATAGAATTATGACATGTGTTAGGGTAATTATAATATCATTTTTACCTTTAATTACTCTATTTTCTTTTAACCGTGGTAAATAAATGTCAAAAGTTACTATTCACCAAATCTTAGTTTCATCTTATTGAACCACATTTTACTTACTGATATTAACCGTGTCTCTCAGATTTTTGAAATTCAACTCATAGAAGTGGAAAAATTAAGTTTTATACAAATTTTCAAATGCTCTTAAAAAGTGGGTAAAAGATGGTAAAAAGTTTGATAAAATTTAATATATCTAAACTTATTATAAAATGACTCCAAAAAATTAAATTGAACATATATTGGTATTATGTATCTATTTTGACCTAAAATAAATTAAAACAAAATAACTAATTATTTAAATAAAAAGTCGGTATTAAACAATAACACATTGTTTTCCACTATTCATCAAAAATTGAATGTTTTCAGAAAAATACCGAAAATTCACCCTAAGCTAATTTTGATTTTCCGAATCCAAAAATGAAGTCCATTTTGAAAAATTTAATTTATAAAATTTCAAAAAGTGGGTATTACTATTCATAACGGCTAGATTGATTGGTCGTGGTGTGTTAAAACTTAATGTTGCGTACAATGCAAGCTATTGCATTATTCAAAAAGAAATGTACCGTAGAAGCTTGGGGTGTTATATAGGTACCTTTTTAGGGGATTCTCCACAATTCCACGGAAAATCAACCCATGATAGTTGGTCCTTATGATAAGACCATAAAAGGTATGCTAGGGTTCTCTCATCCATGTTTAGAAACCCAAATTCCCAACCGCATGACATTAATATTTGAGGTACCCAAAGAACAACATTTGTCTTGATTCCTATGCGTCAAGGATATATAGTGATACCTGGATGATGGATCTTAGGCCCAAAAACCTATAAAAGAAAAAAATATACCTAAAATTCTCCCACCCCCAACATATGGACCAGACCTAGAGGGAGTATAATTTTAGGACACCTGGATCTTCAAAACTAGGTCCTGCTCTAATAGAGGAATCAAAATGCCACACCCTACATATGAGTTAGATCATTGTAGGGAAATATTCAATTCCATGGGTAATCATGGATGGAATATTTCTAAAATATCTAGACACGTCATTCCCATCCATCCAACTTTGTTCTTTGAGTTATCTCGAATCTTTAAAAACCTCCTCGACCATCAGAAATGGATGTTCAGTGTCCTAAGGATGCATTTATTTTACTATACACAAAATTCCCTAGAATATCTACAAACATTTCCCAAAAAATGACCTTTCCAGCAAAGGAAAATTCATCCTCATGAGAGTCTTTTTCCAACCTCTATACGCCTAATGTATTCCAATCCCCATACAATTTCCCTTAATAAAATATCCCTTTGATCTATGGTTTAGACTTTCCTTCAAACCCACATCTTGAACATATTGGGATATCCGAGTCTGGTTATCCTCTAGTTACCCGGGGCCTCTATATCAATGTATTAATCACATGATGATAGCCTCATGGGTGTTGTTATTTCCTTTCAGGATACTGAATTTAGAAATTTATAGCACAAAATAGAAAAAACACTAAAATATAGGGTAGTATAGTAATTGAAAGTTCGCGGCCGAACCCACAATGATAGGGTTAGAGAAAATATTATTTAAATAAAATAATCGTAATATAATTTTTGTTTCAGGAAAATAAATCTAAACTAATGAGCATTGGATTATTGAAGAAGGTGGTAGACAAATATATAAAATGGGTTTCAGGTAGTAATGCATCTAAGTTTACAGGATTACAATGTATATGAAAGTTAATTAACATGTTATAGTCATAAGAATTGGTTTATAGTGAGTCCAATGGTCATGATAAATGCATTCCATCCAAATTCTTGTTTTATCATGGATATACACTTTATATTGAAAGGAATGGGTAACCCAAAACCTAATTTAAACATATTTAATGGACAAACCCAATGAACATGGGGGAAGTATAAATACTATGTCTCAAATTAATCAAATCTTTTCCATCAGTCTTGGCAATGGTCATGCGCAAATAAAGAAAAAATTAAACTCAATCACAAAACCCACTCACAATTTTCTTACATAAATACATCGGGAAAATGATAGATTTAATGAAAAATATGAAATGATAACATGAATTGTATTCAGATATAAAATTCCTCAAACATTCAATACCCATTAATCATACATGCCATCAAACAAATAAATCAACCACTCATGTTAATCACTAGTGGGTAGAGAAAATAAGGCAAAAGAAAATCCTACAAAAAAAGTGGTGAAGCAGAAGGTGTTCCTTCATCTGGTGGTTGCTCAATGTGAAAGATTTCATCTTTAATGATCTCCAATGTTGCATCCAAGACCTCTTTTATAGGATCCAAATGTGCACTGCCCGACTGATTTCATAATGTATAATGTGCTATATGTCTTGTAATCCCGATCTATGTTTTCCTACGTATCTTTGAATCCATGTGAATGATAGGTATATAACATTTATAAATTGGGAACATTAACTCCTTTCATGATGTGTAATCTGGAATCATGACATTTAATCCTTAAATCATCAATTCGCATGAATCTTGATTAATTTATTCTCTAAAATCATGTCCCGAAAAAGGTCATGTCGTGTAATGTAGTTACACGACATGTAATTGTATTTCACAATGTGTATTGACTTAACAAATTACCCTTATATCAGTCATCCTCTCTGAAATCTCAAGATTTGTAATAGGGATACACAATGATTAATCGTTCTTTGTCAAGTTTCTCATGTTTCAAACATTCCAAAAAATCCATTGTTATGCTTCTTTTCTTCGCTTGCGGTGTGAAGTGTCTTTTAGCTCCATTATTTGTCCCTTTACATTCCTTTTTCAAATATTAATTTTTTCCTTCCATAAAACATAGAACAAGTCATTTTTTCCCAAATTTGGAACAATAATAAATTAAATACATAAATTCATTTATTAAAACACCATAAAATATATGAATTAAATGCAGTTATAATATGACATTGAAATTTTATGATGATTGATACCCATTGTTTATACTTAGGCCTGGACATATCAAGGAATATTTCTCCCATGTTTTTGTTCATGAAATAAATTCACATCGAATAGTCTAATATGAGTTTTGCCTCATAAGTAAGCTCATATACAATATAAAATTCCCCATTCCAATTTGGGAATCAGATCCACACATGGATAAATGTTAAGCTAACTACATCTGACATGATTCCTATCTCCATAGAATATGTAGTGAAACTGAAATATCAAATCTCAAGACCAACCATGAAACAAATTTATCCCCTCTTTCATGCACATGGGTCACACCTGTGTAAGGAACTCTTCCTCACATTTGTATGGATAATACACCTCTACCTATCCTTGGGAAAGTTTGACTTGTAATTCCCAGTTCATGTTCACATAATCACTTTTCACAAAACATCCTCTATTCCAGGAAGGTCTAAATCACAGTAATCATCCATGGCCATCATAATTGGAAGTTCAGTGTCTTGGGAACTCCTTTTCTAGACTATGAACACAATTCCTCGATAGCTCAGTATAAGCTTCTAAAAAAATGCATGTCAACCAAAGGAAAATTCATCCTCATTGAGGGATTTTCCTACCTCCGCACACCCCTATGAAATTTACATCTCACCTCACTCCCTATTTTCATAAACCCCATAGAATAAGGTTTACATCCCTTCTCTTGTCTCATGCCAGAACTTGATATAACATTTTTGGATTGACTACAAAGGAAAGGACAATCCATTTACCCCCCCCCCCTCTTAGTCAGAGTAAGATAACATTAATTCATAATTCTCAAATGTCTCTCTTGTATGAAATTAAAATGAACCATGCTTCATCCCTCCTTTACACTTGTCAACAAAATTTAGGAGTGGTGTTCCCATTAAATGATAATACAGATGCCCATATCACTTTCATATGTCCTTCCATCGATAGGCCACTAATAGTGGTCTTAAAAAATCCAAACAAACAAAATTTTCCATAAAACTACCTAACCATCATAAATTGAATGTTAGTGTCCTGAGGACACCTTTGTGTGACTATGCGCATAATACCCTGGTGACTCTGTGTATGTTTCACATAAAAAGGATTACCAACCAAAGGAAAATTCATCCTCAATAGAGGCTTTTCCAACTTTCCTATGCCTCAAGGATCCTAGGCCCCATACCTTGTTCTGGGACCACAAAAAATAAAATCATGGTCATGAAAAATCCATTATTAATGTCTTAATGTTATAGGGACATTCTTGATTAATGGGTTCTAATTGGGTTGCTCACGTGAGAATTCCGGGCCAGAACTGTTCAACCAAAAACATTAGTAAAGATAGTCTGGTTTGCAAGACTTTTAACTTCCCAAAAAAGGTGACATGAAAATCGCTATGGTGAAAACCTAAAAAGGTAACCTTGAGTAAAATTCATGTACCAGCTCACTAAACCCGCACTATGTATAGTTTAGGAAAAATATTGAGAAATCAAAAAACAAATCTCTCATAGGTGACACAAGTCTAGTTTGGTCAAAAACACACAAAGGGTTACCTAAGAAAAAGATATGTTATACTCAGAAACACCGAATCAAAATGGGTTTAGGAAAAAATTATGGTAATGAAGGAAAAGGTGCAATATTTTTAGGTTTTTTAGATAACCTTATCTATAGTCGAACTATGCTCACTAAGTCCCTCAGCTCAGGAAAAAAATTTCACATGCTTCATTTATTTCTATTTAATTGTCCTGGATCATGATTCCAATTAGTATTTGGTTGGAATTATCATAAAAATTATATTCAATTATAATAGATTGGTGTTGCGGGAAATGGTAAAGCAAAAAAATGCTAAAGAGAAAACAAGTACCCATTCTATTAAATGGGAATGGGGTAACGTCCACAATCGGGAGTCTCTCCCAAATATCTTAACAAATGTGGGGTGAGATAACCCAAATGATCAAAGTGATGATTGACTAGAACTTTCTAGAAGAACAAAAACCATCTGGGGTGGGACATCAATGGTTTGTTCTAGAGAAGTCCCCTATTTAGCCTCGACTTCAAACAATGGATTCTCTCATCTCAAAATGGACCTAAATGGCCATAATTGGAACTTTTAAATTCCATCTGTACCTTCATCTTTAACACATGAGCCTCACAATCTCATAGCTCTTCTATTTGGGAAATCAATTGGTCATGAGAGTTTTCTTCCTCCTCCACCAGGTGGTGGAACTCCTCAGTAATATCATGAACGGTCTTTTTTATGGTGTGATGTATTGAACTAAATAAGGTTGCCTTCACGAGTAGTTGGATCCTATTAAGATATGAATATTTGGTATATGAGGAGATACATGTGTCAATAATAATAGCCACCCTAACCCATGTTGATAAATATTCATCAAAAGTTTTCCTCCTCATCAGCAAATTCTATCAGAGGAGTTTCTATGGTAATATTAAAAATTTGATTCCTTTCTTGTCTCTGTGTAGCTCAGTGTTTTATATGGTCATTGGAACTGTGGTCATGCCCCTCCTTTTTAAAGGGTATAAATTAGAAATCACCATCATGGTAGATTGAGCATCCCTATGTTGAGTTACCTATAAAGGAGAACTCTCTAGCTCAGTAGGTTGTTCAATCTCTGAAGCTATGCATATGGGTTGGCTGCAGTTTTAGGGATTCATGGAGACATTCCACTCGGGCCCAATTTAGTAGAGCCATGAACTGTATCAACCAGATATATGGGTTCTTGGTCACTCTCCACATAGATAAGTTGCAAAAATGAGGCCCCTTTCGAATGTATCTGATGTAAAATGTAATTCCTTCCTGTATAGGATGATGGAATGGTCATCAAATCTAGGACCATAATGGAATCAGTCAATATCATCTGAACTTGCTGAATTTTCCTTGACAATACGCCAACGAGGTAGAAATCCACCCACAGTTGAGAATACTCTAATGACAAGTAAGTTGAGGCCACTCTGGGAGGAATAAAAACATCCATGTAAGAATCCTCTAACATCATCATCATTCGTAATTGGTGAAGGACTAATGGATTATATTCCCTATTAATATGATTAATAGGGGGAGATATGATTTTTTATAGGAACCCAAACTTCCTGGAAAACTTATAAGGGGCATAGGTCTTACAAATATTTATCTTGTCCATGCAATAAGTTAAGACTCCTTCCAGATTTTCAATGATATAGTAATGTCTTGAATATCTCCCATCATCATCCAACACTATTCCATGGGATATATCATAAGGCATAAAGGAAAATCTAGAAACATCACTCAATAATTCAACTCTTCCGCCAACGTTCAAATATTGAGGAAGAATGGTAGAAATATTGAGAAGTGATCGGTGGAAGTAATAACGATGAACCATTATGGCATGTTGATACTCATAAATAGGATAATGATCTACCATCCGTCAATAAAAAAATTAAAATGACATGCTAAAGAAATGCAGAGGCCTTCCTTCCCATATCTTCTTAATAATTTGTAAATACGGGCAAGGGTAGGGGTGGCTAAATTGATGGGATTACCTTCTTCCAATATAGACAAAATCAATAAAATGAATGAACTAATACCAATGTAGACATTTCAAGAAGGGAAAATCCATCCACTCAAGAATATGTTAAAGAAACCCGCTAATATAATATCAAGTGATATTTAGGGATGAATCTCATAACCCCAAGAAGTATATCGACATGCCTCAGGGGTATCACAATAGAAGCTTATAATATGCCTTGATTGTTGATTTGGATGCGTTTGACTATGGTGGACTTCCGACTTTTTCCCACTCACTTGCAAGAATAGCCCTATTCAATCCTCAAATGAAATGAGAGAGAGAGAGCATGAAGAGGTTGATCAAGAAATCACTCTACCATGATCAGTAAATCACATCATGATGGTTATACTTTATTGGAATTATTCCATGAATTGGGTGCCAGTAAGAACTAATCAGACATATTTCTAAGAATTGGAAGTCCCCTAATCTGGTAAATATCCCATGGACTGGTTCCCACTTCACCATGTGATTAGCAGAAGGTATTGGTGCTTGAACACTAGCAACTGATTAGTTCGGGAAGCATTTCACTTGGTGAATAAGTGGAGAACTGGGAAAACCATACCACTTGATACATATTTATTTCTTCCATCTGATTGTGGAATTATATACCGTTTTTTTGCACCCATAATTCCCATGCTCATTCATCATAGAAGAACCCTCCAGATAGTAGGTCCCATTTGGAGCTCCATCCTCCATTAGATTTTCCTCATGAAAGATTGATGATAGATGGATAATCCTGGATGACTAACTCCAAAATATGTATTAGGGTAGCGTTGATTATTCTATTTATATATAGACCATTCATAATAAACATATCCTTATGGATAAATACAGTTGGCACCTCTCCCATGGTAGAAATATTTTACCGATCGTGTCCCCAACACGTCCCAAGACAAATAGTAAGGTTGATCTTGTTAATCAATATAAAAGTAGCATCATATTAGAATCAAAATTTATAAATATGAAGTCAATTAGATAACAGGTAGGATACAAGTTCTGGTGAAATCAGAGCTTTTAGAATACTCTCTTGAAGAATGATGCAGGACTGGAGATTGTCCTCAATCTTCTCAGCCATAGATGCCCTTCTTATGGTAGCATCTGATGAAGTAAGAGGAAGATCCATTTTTGTACCTGAAAAATACCATGAAAATGGTTTTTCACAAAAAAATGGAAAACAACAAAAATTAGTCCACATACTGGATGTATCATGAGCTTATAGTCTACAGAGGGCACCGTCTGCAAACCAACAGTTCACGGAAGCGAGATACGCACTATCCTGCAAAGCATTGGCCAGTGAATCGATTGTTCATGGAACAATAAAGTCATGTACAAAACATCACTATACAGAATCCTAAACACATTTTTTGAATATGAAGGTGTTCAGTTCACAAATGAAAGGTTCATCTCACAGGCGATGGGTGTTCACAAAAGAGATGGTACACAAAAATTAAGTGTCCAAGAGAATCTTGGGATCATACTATTCTCTGAGAAACACGGTAAGTGGAAAAATGACCCGGTCCCCCCTATATATCTGTGTGGTCCACCCAATGTTTTCACCCTTATATACACAATAACTTCAATTCAGGACCACTTTCTACATTAGAATAGCTTCCTCTTCATCCTGATCAAAATCCATTCTGATGGGGGGAATTTTATGGGTTCTGAAAACATTTTTAAATGGGAAATAAAATAATCCTGCATATTTGAAAAAAAATAAGGAGAATTAATCTAATGAATAATTGAATAGGAAGGTTCAAGAATCAAAATTTGGTAAAGGAATAGGAGCTATGAAGCAGAAAAACACTTTGGGTGGCCACTCCCCATGGCAGTTAACGATTTCATGAAGCATCTTCGATCTAACCAGTTCACGGGACAGTGTCACTGGTTCCATTCCCCCAAAAATGAAATCATTTTCAAGAAGGATTTAGATAAAAGAACCCCACATATAGAGACCATGTGAATATAAACGGTTCATAGGCAAGATAGAGATGATGGATTCATATGAACAAAACTAATTCATTTTTAAGAACAAGGTGGTAATTTTCACCACCATGGATGACAACCTCATGCCCCACTGACCAAGTCATCCACGAACTGGGTTTCTCCCATGGGTCTCCAAAAAGTACAATCGGTGGCCCACTGATTCAGTTATTCTACCTCTCTATAAAAGGACCCCAAGGGGAACGGAAGAGGGGGACTTTTTGGAGGACCTGAGTGATTGAAGGCATGGAAGAAAAGAGCACCACAAAATATGGACTATTTTTATGATTCCCTATATGTATAACCCAACACATAGAAATAAATAAGAAAATATAATACTAATTGGCTAACCACGAGCCCATCTTCCTTTGTGGGTGAATTTATTGTGATGTGTAGAACCAATTCCCCTTCTTCAATCCGTGATCCCACATAACAATAAGCCATGTGGGTGGAACCATGAATTATATACCAAATCACTATGATAATGGATCCCAGCCCCATGTAGCTACATGCTATGCAGACAGAACTCAAATCTGTGTAGGAAAATGCTACACCGATGGAACCTGGTTCCATATAAAAAAATGCTACATTGATCGAATCTAGTTATGTGTATCATCATAGTATGAATATGGCCCCTTCATCCAAATAGAATCATGTTATGTGGGGGAAACCCCATCCCTTATAAGGAAATAGTTCATGGAATGTGGTATTCTCGAGAATTCCACCCTATGGATTCAATCATTTCCTTCCATTTCCATTGCATTATTCATCCCGCTCTGCGAACCAATTAAATGGAACTAGGCCAATGCCTCTTCCAAATCCACTAGACCCATATGATAAATCCATCCAGAAAATCATCATGCCCTTCTGATTTTACATACCCATGGTAAGCATAGTCACATGTGTAATCCCTATAATAAGTGGGACCCTCGGAATGTCCCTAAGTTTACATTCCCATGGTAATATGAGTTCTCACCTTTGGATGATCAAATTCACCTTCACATTATAGGGATTTAGGGTAATCACTAACCATTCTATTTTATGAGGGCCATTAATAAATAATGGAAAAGAACCAATGATTTCCCCTTTGATGGGGAATCATGTTACTCTCCTTTCCCAAAACAAATCTTGGGAAAATCCATCTGAGGTAAGCCCCAACCCTCTCTTTAGGGAAGTGTCATATCCCCATCCTCTTCCACCATCCTATTTCTTTTCCACCAGTGGAGAGGGTAATGTTGGTGATTTTCCAGATCTAATGCTTTATCTTATTTCTCAAACTGAGACCAAATCATGTGGGATTATATATTAGTGGTGATCATGGAATCAACATGATACACTCAACCATTTGAACTATGGGAAATTGGATTCCAACCCTAACCAGGATATGTAGGATTCCTATTTGAGGAATGATCACAATAGGCCTCCTCCACAGGTATAAGTCCCAACTAAATGTAAATAGGCCTCCAATTTGGTTTAATTCCCAATCAATCCTTATCAAATGGGACAATTAAATGCGTAAATCCAAGATATAAACACTATGAGGACTTTTATTCCCAATTAGCTGGGATATGTAATAAACCTCCTTGAGGTTCAATCCCACCACCATGATTTTTATTATGGTTCTCCCTCTTTCTAACCGCGTTACATTAAACTATATGGATCACTAAATTATGTGGGTTCTGATTCCACTCATAAGGATGTGTAGAAAGCCCATATTATAGGTTCGATCCCTACATTGAAATAATTCTCACCCCCTCTGGATGATGATAAACTCAAGAGCATCATCCCATATGGCTCAAAACCACTATTGTGTTAGTGAATGACTAAGTAATTATTGATTTTCCCATAAGAGGGTAACATTGATGAAGAAATGTGGATATATACAGATTTCTTCATTGATGGAGAACCTTGGATTCATATAAATAATTTTGAACCCAGGTGTTTTAATAATGGATCTTACCTAGGGGTAGTCTATGAATCATGTATTGAAGAGTCGTTGGGTGTTTTTATCTCTACAGATAAACCCATTGGATATCATCAGATCACATTTTACCCAACGTGGAGTAATTTCACAAAAACATAACTCCCTTATAATCACTCATTTGACGCAACAAGCTTCAAGTCAGAAAAAAATGATGATTCTGACATGAATCACTTAACTATGGCATCTCTTTCATAAGATAAAAAATATATACTACCCAATCCCTGTCTGAAAATTTTGTTCTGGGTATAATATGTTCTTCGTGTCAAAACAAAAACAACCATGGGAAATCCCAAAATTTATGGGATAAGAATGAAAGAGATAGAGGTAACCAGATGGGGTAAGATTCACTTGACAGGTGATGTGTGGATATCCAATATGGGCTTCAAATCACTAATAATAGAGGTCTAAAGGGCTTGAAATCCATCAGGGAGTCTCCAAAATGAAAGAATTCATTTAGGGTAGAGCTAGGTTCAACTTGGGGTTCATATTGGGGATTCATGTATTTATAAAATCATTATTATTGTAATTAAAACTGCAGACAAAATTTATAGGGATGGACTGAATGGATTTCTAAACCTTATGCCTCTATTAGGGGTGTTAATGGTTACTTTTAATAGGGAACATGGTTTGAGAAAACATGCACCAACCATGTGAATCCTCTTTGATTGGGTTCGCATGGTTTATTGGGTTGGGCATACTATTTGGGAAACTCGTGTTCCAATCATGTGAAATCTTTCTTTCTTACAAAATTCTCTAATTTTTAGTCAAATACACCCAAGACACATCCTAAACTAAAATTACCAAAAAAATGGAAAAATATTACATGTAAATAATCCCAAGACATTTCCATAATTGGTCGGGATATTACAAACTCCCCACCCTATAACTGATTATCCTCAAGTTGTACTACCATGAATCTCTAAGATGTCAAGTCAAAACGATCAGTACACTAAGCTCGCATATCTTTTTCACTCTCCAATGTCTCCTCTTAGACCAGTTCATGATTCCACAATACTCAAACTATCCACATGGTCTTTCACCTCAACAATTTCTCACTATGATCTAAAATACATATTGGATGATCCTCAATAGACGCATCGGTCTCAAGCTCAACATCATCCACATCAATCACATGAGAAGGGTCAGGGTGATATCATTGAAGTTGTGACACATGAAAAATATCATCCATATAACTATAAATATTTGGATGAGAAAATTGATATTCCACATGATCTATTAACTTCACAACCTCAAACGGTCCAACAAAAATGAGCTCCATATTTCTTGTTATCCATATTCTATGGTGAGCTAATATATGGGACACTTGAAGGAATACACAATCAACCTATATAAACTCTAGGTATCATCTACATGTATAAGAATACAATTTTTTATGCTCTTAGTAGTATCCTTATGCTTGTGAATCAATTGAACTAGCTCTGATGTCTCTTGCACGAGACTCATCCCCAACAACTCTGACTCTACCACCTCTATCCAGAATAGAGGTGATCTACATGTCCTATCATAAAAATACATGTATGGTGTCATATTTATAGTTTCCGGATAACTATTGTTATAGGAGAACTCCACTAAAACTAGGTGATTCTCCCAAGACCCATTGACATCTATGACACACATCCAAAGAATGTCCTCAAGCACATGTGTAGTATTCTCTGGCTACCCATAAGTTTAATGGTGTTATTCCATACTCAAAAAAACATATATACCAAGAGCATTATTTAAACCCTAATAGATGAATAATTTAAAACATTAGTCATAGTATGAAACTATACTCATGTCACCCTTTGCAGATGAACTATCCCTCAAACAGAAAAGTCTCCGAACTGATCAACTAATAATGTTCATATAACCGTAATAAATTATCTTCCACTGTCAAACATTCCATAATAACCTAAATATATTCATTCTTCTATGGAATAATCAAGAGACCCATGAAAAAGTATATAGTAATTTCATCCAACTTCCATTCTGGAATGGGTAACGGTGGTAGTAAAAAACTAGGATGTTGATGCTCGTCCTTCACCTGTTGACAGGTGTATCATTGTTTCACAAACCATGCAATATCATTTTTCATTCTTGACCACCAAAATGGTCATCTTAGGTCACAGTGCATTTTTTACACACCAGGATGTACTTCCCAAATTGAGGCATGAAATTCACACATCAGATCCTCTCTCATAGTTGTAGGCACAACAACCTGATTCGTCACATAGATGGTCTTATCCTCATCTATGATCCAATCAGAAGGGGAATTACTTCCTTCTAGGATTTCCATCAAGGACAAACATTCTAGATCCCCATACTTCCCCTCTCTAATCTAACTCAAAATATTAAACTCTACTAAAACTGAAACAAGAGTCATTTTTCATGACCCTCTTGAACCACCACACACACCTTAGACATAAAATTCATCATTTTCCACTCATCATTAGACTCCTAAACTACCTGAGAATGATTTTTCCTTCTTATAGCATCATAAATACTACTCACATTCCCCAAAATATATGGTATATCAAAATAAAATTATTTCATATACTCAACTCACCTCTTCTATAAGAGATTTAAATCTCACTATGAAAAGATATATTTTAAATTCTTGTGATTAGTTTACACATTAACCTTATTTCCCATCAAATAATGTCACCAAAAATTTAAAGAGTAAAAAAATATTTTCCATCTTGAGATCATGTATAAGATAATTCTATTCTTATGACATTAACTTCGTAGACCCATATGCCACAACCTGATCTCCCTGCAAAAATAATGCTCCAAGACCAATCTCAAAAGCATCAAAAAATTCTGTATACTCCTCACCTGGATCAGGTAGGATCAATATTATTTTCATTTTCAGGAACATATTCAACTGTTAGAAGTAATCATTACATTATACATACTATTTAAACATTACTCCATTCTTGGTAAAGACTGAAAGAGGTGATTCCAAATTGTAAAATTCTTGGATGTACATTTTATAATATCTAGATAATACCAGGAATATATAGATAAAAAACATTCTTCGGATTATCCAAAGAAACCACTTCCTTAACATTATTTGGGTCCACTGACACACCATCCTCTTTGATTATGTGACCAAATTATTGTACCTGATCGATCCAAAACTAACACATAGATAACTTGGGATATTTTTTGTGCTCTCTTAGTGTACACATAATGACATTAAGATGTTGGGAATGATATTCAAGAGTCTTAGAGTACATAAATATTACATCCATGAATACTACCACAAAGTAACCCAGTTATGGATGGAATACTTTGTTCATCAAGGACATAAACATTGTTAATGTTTTTTTCAAACCGAATGGAATGAAAAAAAAACACATAAAGGCTATACCTACTTATGTAATAATCCCTCGATATATCAGATCATCCAAATATCAACTGATTATACGCTAATCTCAATTCAATTATAGAGAAAACACAATCCCCCCTCAACTACACAAAAAGATATTAAATATGTCGAAGAGGATACCAGTTCTTTATAGTCATCCAATTCATCATCCAGTAATCAACAAATAAACACAGAGTCTTCTCAACCTTATTTGAAAAAAATACTATAGGACCCTAAGGTGATATACTTAGATGGATAAATTCCTTATCCTATAACTCTTACAGTTGATTCTTGTGCTCTTCGGGATATTTTGGTTCTATTTTTTATAGTAGAATAGAAAATGTCTCAACCCTTGACATAAAATCAGTAGTAAATTCCACATCTCTCTTAAGTGGAATTCTTACGAAGGCTTTACGAAAAAATGTTTTGGATCCTATCCACCATGGATGGAAAGACACCATGCTTTACACCTCCTTCATTTTGTAACATACTAGAAACATGGGTGGAGAGCTCCCCTTGTTTCTAGTGAACTAGCCCTACATGGTCCGTCTAGATATCCAAATCCCCCTGATGGATGTAATTTTCACCCTTATATGAAAAAAATTTCACTCTCCTTCTTTGAAAATATATGTGGGACCATTATGCTAATAACCAATCCATCCCCAAAATTTTTACGAAGCACAAAATGATAAGGATGTAAATATTCCATATAAAATGATACTCTCCAACCTTGAGAGAACACCCTTTGTAAAAACATATATCTCTATATAATAATCTCAATAATGTATCTATTGTAATCACCCTAATCATGAACTCAATAACCATTCTCAAAGCATTCACAATATGAAAAGATATAAAATATTTACAGGCTTCAATATCAAATAAAGAACTAGCTAGCATAGAAGCTAGAAGAATAGTTCCTCTGACTATCGATGATCCAGCCTTGATATCCACTATTTTAGGATGTACTACATGTAAAAATACTTACCGTATTCCTAGTAGTGAATTCGGAGTCCCATAAGATGAACCACTCTACTGATATGGCACACTTTCCTAGAAGTACCATGTCTACTACCTCTACCTCCATGGTCAGTAGAACTATATCTACCTGACTGATACAATGTATAAGATCCCCTTTCCAATCTATGATTCTACCTAGCTGGTTCATCACTAAAAATTTACTGTGGGTTCCTACTAATCCTATGTTGGTGTCTCATCCTTTCACATTCTTGGCACTCTACTGATGGTCGAGGACACTATCTATAGAATTTTATTGACCCACCACACTGATGACAGATGATCCGGGTAATGTTATATGTGACTAACCCTTCCCCATATCTAGTGGTCTTCTTATCACCATGGATAACACTCACATTGAAATTATTCTGAATCTCGGAAGTCAAAACTCCTAACCATCCAGTAGAAACCACCATTCTTCCATTACAATCCTCCTTTCGGGTTCCCCTAATAAATGATATCCTGATTCACCACATTGAAAAATTTATTCAATCTAATGATATTCACCTTGGACTTAATTTTACAATTAATCCCATCCTAAAACCAATTTTTTAGGTATCCTCACATCTTACCAATTCTATAACAAGTCACTAAAAATATATAAAGAATCCATCATGGTCTATCATTGACATATTCCCTAATTAAACCTCATAAACCTGGATTCTCTCTCCTCTATAAGCATCTCAAGATAAAACTGATTCAAGAACGTCTCTCAAATGTTTTTATATATTATATTATCTCTCTATCCATCCTAATTTTGGATGTGTCACCAACACTTTTTATAACCATGTAACATATGAGTACCCAATTTGACTCTCTTCTCAATATTAATTTCTATGTGGTCAGGTATGATCTCGATAGACTCAACCCAGAACTCAGCCACCTCTAGTCCACCCTCTCCAGTGAAATTTTGATGGTGATACAACTGGAAATCCCATGTCAGATCAAACATGATTTTTACAACCCACCTTGGGTCACGTTCCAGGAATTGCATGAATATAGAAAATTTCTGTCATAACTTCTCTCAGACATTCTCAATTGGCACTATTAGTGCCTTATGTTCCACTACTGGAAGATTATTTTCTGTTATATCCTCCTCTCATCCCCTTAAAAAAATTCATCATGTATTCATATCTCAACCATGATGAAAAAAATTCCTAGGACACATTTCACAACTTCAACACATCTGTTTAAGAGGGATTCAAAATATTTCATAACAATTCATTCCACCAAACCCCTCTACACAGTTAAACCTGAGGTTCTAACACTAACCTTAGCCATATTACATTTAGGTCATAGTTAAAAAATGGTAAAAATCAATCTATTTATTAAATATTTTCATTATACACCCATTTATTTAGGTATTACATAATTTTACAATTTCACATTTCAAATTAGTCTCATTTTTCAATTCAAAAACAAAAGTAGGGAAAAATATTTCATGTTCAACAACATACCCAAAACATGTTTACCCATGTGTTTCTAAAATGATGAAAGTCACATAATAATCCTTAGTGACTAGAATTATTTATGCATACTGAAAACTTTTTCCATACCAATATAGGAGTCAAATAACAAAAAATATCCGAAGCAATAATCACATCACAACACACGTGCATCACTCGAGGTGAAATAGCATCCAATTATAACAACACACATAAACAACAACAATTTCCTCCATCGGTACTTGGATTTTATAATCGTACATGGGGTCACTACTCCCATGAACATGCTCTTATCAAATACTTGACTCGTCATATTTATAGATCAACTATTCACAAATTATAAGATAAGAGAAAAGGAACCAAACAATCCTTTAATACCACTTTGGAACATCCCGACCTATGTGCCACACACCAGTGCCTCAAGCTGGTTAGTCACATGAACTCAACCACTCCTCCCTATATTCCAAAATCTACTGACTAGTATTGATGGTCTAATATAGATCATGGGGACAATATTCCATTTGTATAAAATTACAACAATAACTGAAATCAATAAGAATCACTAAATGATATAACTAATAAACCAACCCTACTAGTATCAAAATATGACTAAACAGGAAAAAAATCCAAAGTTTCATGTTTTAATATGAAAAACCAAAAATAAATAAAGACATAGAAACCTCCCAAGAAGGCCTTGATCATTTTACGTCCCCTTATCCAGGCTTCATCCCAACTCAACCATCTAACAGAGATCTTTTTCCCTTATCCTTTCCTAAAAACATGAATTCTATTCAGATATTTATCAGGTATCCCATGTAGGGCTTCATTAAAAATCAATAGTCCATTAAAACTATATAAAAAATATCCAATCAATAAAATTGTAAGCAGTTGTATAAAAAAATAAAATAAAATAAATAAAGTAAACTGTTTACATTTATTCAATTACTCTTTGTCTAACAACATAACTCACAGGTCTCTGAGGACACTCACACTCTCAATACCTTCTTCAACCAATGCCATAGTCTGAACCATATCACATATTCAATTAACAGTTCATTATATCACATGGATTTCATTATCCATTCACTTTAATTTATTATCATGGTAAATTGGGACCATAGTCTAATTTCAACATTTTGGGCCTTGATCATGAGGCCCAGGACCCCTTAGGTATTTGAAACAAAAGTTGATGATCGACAAATCATTTATTAAACAGTCATTTAAGTTGGATTCCAATACAGTAGACTCAATCCCACACTCATTTATCAAACAATCACACGTGTGGGATTTTGATGTAGCCAACCATATCCCACACTCATGTATGACTATAAGATTTTGATATAGTATACCATATCCCACATACATATATCAATTTTTCGCTAACAGATTTTGATGAAGAAGATCATGTCCCACACATTTATATCACATATATCACAATATCACACATATCAAAATATCAAATAAATCAAGGTTAATCAATGTTATCCCTCTTATTACATTTCACATGTATCACCACATCCAATTAATTAAATCAATACTTGATTAATTCAATTCAACAGTTTCATAATCAAATCATTCCATTAATGAAATCAAAAATTAATTAGTTACATAATTCCATTAATTAATTTGACAATTAATTAACTCATTATTCCATTAATTAATTCAACAAATTAATTAATCCAATTAAACAATACCAATCTACCAATAATTAATTAACTAACTAATTAATCAAATTGAAATTTCATAATCACAACAATCTACATTAATTAATTCTAATATTAATTAATCCGATTAACAATATAATATCCAATTAATTATTTAAAAAATTAATTAATTCAATTCCACAATTCAGTTGCACTAATTTATCCTAAATTTTTGACACATGGAAATTAAAAAAATCAATTCAATTTCCCAACCATTAAAATTTCAATGTCATAATTATATATACATAATTAAATCTAGACTATGTGATTATAATTTAGACCACCTACCTCAAATTATTGATGAGCGATCACACAACAGAAATTCCCCAATTTGAAATGGAATGGTCACGCCCATGATGAGAAATGGTATCTTGAATTGAATCCTAGAAACATGTTCAAATGGGTCGTAATACATAACAACTATATCTAGATATAAAAAAATAGGGGAAACCATCTGATAAATAATGGCATAACAATGGGAAAGAGGGGGAAAACCCCACGAGATAAGATTTACAGACTAGGAGAGGTGTGGATCTTCAGTCTAGGCTTCAGATCTCTAAAAACAGAGGTTGGTGTTTGTGCATGTGCATATTTCCTTTAATTTGATTTCATGTGATTTTTTTGATTACTTTTCCTCTATATTTTGATGATATCTTAATTTATTTTATTTGGATTTTTGTGATTATTATGACGTTGGAAAGATAATATATTTATCTATATTTTATTAATTAATGAAGAAGTTTGAAAATGACTATCTATTTCTCAAAAAATTCAATGAAGTTGTTACTATGCTTTTAGAAACTCTTCGTTTCATTGTTTTAAAACATTTCTGTATTTATTTTACTGCAACTTCTACAGTTATCCGATTTACATAAAATATGATTATATGAAAAGATAAAATGTATATCTTAATTTCATTAGTTTACATAAAATTCCAAAAATATATTTTGTATGGACTTTAAATTACATGATGTTATTCTATGCTGTTTTGTAGTAGCAGTTTTTTCAGAATTGTTTTGGTTCTGTTTTTTAATGATTTTAGGATCTGTAGATGTCGGTTTTAATTCCTTATATTTTCGAAAGATAATAATTTTTTCTACAAATCATTAGTTTTGACCAAAGTCTGAAACTTCTGTTAAGATCCCTTAAAAATTCATTGAAATTTTGTCAAAATATTCTGTCTAGTTTTCTTACAAAGGTATGGTTCATTTATCTCACAAAAGTATGGTTCAATTTTATCTCAAAAAAGTATGGTTCATTTTTATCTCACAAATGTATGGTTTATTGTTTATCTCAAGCATGTTTGGGTTACTATTCATACCATACATTATGTTACTATTCATACCATATGTTACGTTACTCTTCATACCCTATGTTGTGTTACTGTTCATACCCTACGTTACGTTACTGTTCATACCCTACGTTACGTTATTGTTCATTTCACAAGGTAAGGTTTGGAAACCATACATTTATGTTCACTCCGAAGTTACTGTTCACTCTAAAGTTATTGTTCACTCCAAAGTTACTATTCACTTAGATGTTATTGTTCATTCCGTGCAATTGTTTTTAAAAATTGATTTACTGCAAATATATGGATTATTTTTTTAACGATTTTTTTTGTGAAAAAATATCATTAAATATAAGGATTGTAATCAAAGAGATTTTAATATTTTTTGTGCTATATTAAGAGAGAAAAATTAATAATGTTTTTAAACGTCTTTTACAAATAAATTTGGACGTTTCAAAATTGATTAAATTCAAATGTCTGAATTTAAGTTGAGAATCTGCTGCAAGTTTTCAGGAACTATTTTGACTACGTTTCAATAATTTTAAATGGATTTAAAATTCTATTTTGAATCCTTCAATTTTTTTTATTATTATATAGATTTTATTGGAAGACTTATTCAAAATATTTTGAATTCCATTATTAGATATTTATTCTACATGAATAAAGAAGAAACAGTAATTCTATTTTCATGGAGATATTTATGGGAGATTTTAACTCAATTAATTTTGAATATCCTAAGGAAAAGGAGCTGCTCCACCTGCTAGATGTTTTTATTCTATATATATATCATTATCTCTTGCAGAAAAAAAAAGAACAACACATTTCAAAGAGAAAGTGTTGTGATCTTTGAACGTGTTGTTCATTTGCAACGTCCCGTTACACGCTGCTCCACCACTTACTTGTTCTCTCAAGAGCTAAATTAATTCTGATATGACAACAATTTCATTGACGAGACGTGATGATCTAAACCTCATGAAACAGTACATGTTCCTTCATATTTATCTTCTCTTTCATCTGGTTCTGAGTTTGTAACACTACTTTCCATCTCTCACACGCACTCTATTTTTCTGTTTATGCATTTGCACACAAAAGCATTATTTGTTATTCTTTTTTCTTTGCGTTGTGACTCCCAGAATATAATTTCAGGATCTTAGGTTTGTTACTCACTGTATGTAAATTCAATACTTTTTAGGTTGTGACTCCTAGTATCTAATGTCAGGTTGTAAGAGTTGTGACTCCCCACACAAAATTTAGTGGCGTGGTTATCCCTCCACTAGAAAAGGATTTTGTAATTGGGTTATGATTCCCATTTAAAAATCATTTTTAGTGCACACGTATCTCTCACCAAGTAGAGAGGTATAAGAGTAGATTAGGCCCACATTGGATCGAACTACTATAAAAAACATCCTTGCGTTATTTACATTTTCTACTGCTGATTAACCTTAATAATTAACTTTGATAATTAATTAAATTAATAAATTCAGTTGATTAATTTTTTTTTAATCTAGTCTATTCACCCCCCCCTCTAGACCATCTTTTATTACCCTATCCGACATAAGAGTCGGAACACCATGGAATCCATCTTGGATCATCTACAAATTGTATAATTCATTTGGGGTTTTGTAGTGGATGATTTGGGGTTAATACTAGGGGTTTACATTCTTTTAAAATAAATTTTAGTGTAATTAAAACTATGTGTGGTTTCCTGGATATGGGTGCATAGTTTTTCAAACAATGAACCTTAACTATGTTCATTTTCTAGGGGGAATCGTTTCTCCTAAGAGAGAGGATGGTTTTGAAAACCATGTGGTAGCCATATGAAACCTCTCTATTTTAGTTCTCAGGTTTTCTACGTTGGGCGCACTGTTTGGGTAAACCTTGTGTTAACTATGAACAACCCCTCTTTCTTTCCAAATACTGAAATTTTCACCCAAATTCACTAGAGAAACAACCCAGACTAAATGTACTTAAAACAAGGGAAAATAGTTCTTATAAATGAACCAAATACATCTTCATAATTGGTTAGGATCTTGCACTATGATTACTCCTAAAATTATACTTTATGAAATCCTTATGAAACCAATTTTATTCCATGGGTTATTTCATGACTATTATTTTTATACATTCTATGTGATGTGTAGGATTATGTAAATATTATAATGTTATAGGTGGGCCCAGAATTATATATCCCGACAATACATTGGTTAATGTGACGTATCTCATGAGATAATGAGTATTATGCATGAACATGATAAAATATTTGTTCAAAATAATGATGTTATTATTTTGCACATTTTTTATGAATGAATATGGTTCTAGAAATGTTCATAACAATGTGTGGTACTTGACCCCTATAACATGATGCTTCATTTTTATGCATTTCTACATGCCATGAATTTAGAAAATTCTTCCCTTGTGATATTAAGAATGTTCCAATGTTTATGCTATGATGATGATTATTATGTTCACCCATGTACTATGGATTCAGGTATCTTATTTATACTATGTTATCCTTCTACTTACAAGAAATTTTACCCACCCATTTCTTTGATGTATATCCTCAAGTGAATACATGTACTACGGAGAACTTGAAATATTTTATGTTGATAGAGAAAAAGGATTTCAATAATTTTTATTATTTATTATGTATAAATGATTTATGATCTTAATTTCTCCTACATACTTCACCTTTCAATCCTTTAATATATAACTGTTATATTTTCCTATTAGAAATGATGTAATAATCATGTAATATATTGTGGTTGATATAGTTAATAATAGAGGTATGGTTTAGTTAATTTGGGAATTAAGAAACATTAGTTACAACCCTTAAGATAGGTCTAAGTATATGTAAACATCCAATAATCTTTATTTTAGAAGAAGGATAAACCTAGTGGTCAAATAATATATGCCTTTATAGTTTATTTTTTTAAATAATAAATTATTTATTCATTTTTTGTTGAGTTATTTTTTGTTAGAACATTTAATATTTTATAAAATGATGGGAACTAGGAGAAACTATGCCAACGACCTATATGGGAGACAATGCAATGAATTTATTAACGATATACCCAATTCCAAGAGGGGTGGAGTTAAAAACATTATTGAAATTCAATCCTAGATAACTTATACAATAACCAAAAACGTGGACCACATGGAATATCCTCCTTTACCCAAAAATGAGTAACTATTTATTGAGTCATTTATGCAGCAATGACCACCAACATCTAATGGATCTTTATATCCACTTATCACGAAACAATGTATTAAGTCAATGGTGAATGTATTTCTTATGGCACACTGTTATGAGAAGTATAAGGTGACTCTGGCCATCTATCGTTCATATGGAGAAGTCTATCAATGGAGGGAATTGATAAATAACACCAAATTGATGGTTGAAATGGAAGAGGTGAAGTGGGAAGAATTTAAGAAAAATTTTCTTAACATGATTTTCACTGGAACTCTGCAAACAAATATAAAGATGAAATTATCAGAGAAAAATAAAAAGGAATGTTAATATATCATGTATTATGAGGTAAACATCATAAGGATTTCAAGATATCCTTCATGTTTTTTTATCAAAAATGATATAAAATAGATATATTCATTAGTGATTTAAAACCATACCTATGAAAGTCTCTAGTTATCCATGATTTCAAGAGCTATGAAGAAGTTGTTTGATGTGCTCTCAAAGAAGAGATGGAGTATAGAGATTATAAATTTTGATTTTGGGGTAAAAATAGAATAATGTACTTTTAAGCTAGTGGGTCAAATAAAAAAGAGGAAATTATTTCCCACAACCTACATGTCAAAAATTTTGTAAGAATAATCATGTGAATTGCCTCAATGGAATAGGGAAGTGCTTCAATTGTGGGAGTGAAGGCCACAAAAATCATGAATATCGAAGAGAAATGAAGAATATGATCAACATGATGGAGGAAAGGAAGGAAACTTCAAATGCGCCACCCATGGTTCAATTATTGAAATATATGGAGAAAGGGAACTATGAATTCTAGTGCACTAAACCATGGGTCCTTGATGGTTATCAACATTATAAATCACCAAAGTCAAAGGATTAAGGGAAAGATTGTGCTATCACTACCACTAAAGTAGATTGTGAAAATGAAGTCGTACAAAATTTACTTCATATTCTCCCTACAAAGTAAATTTTTTTATTTGATACAGGTTATCTAAATTGGTTTATATATTGAAACTTTTCTAGGACTATTGAATTGAATCCCTGATACCTTTAAGTATATAAATATTTATTTGAATACCCCTGAAGGCTTGATCGTTATAACCAAAGTTTTGTAATTTTATCCTTTAATAATATGTTAGAATATTCTTACATTTAATCTCATAATCCTTCCCTTGGTAGAATTAAATACTATACTGGGAATGGATTCTCTCTCATTTTATATAGAACACATCAACTTTTAGGAAAAGGAAATTTGTTTTCATATTCTGAACCATACTATTTTCCTATAAAAATGTAAGTAAGATCCTGAATCCCCTTTTGAAAATACCTCAATGGAATGGGTAATGATACCCTTTGAAGATGAATTCCTTTCTAGATTGGTTTAGTCAAAGGAAAGAATCAACCTTGAGGAAATTCCCATTATTCGAGAATACACTAAAGTATTTCCCATAGAGTTTCCTAGACTTCTCCCATATCTTGATGTAGAGTTATCAATTAAACATATCCATGGGGCCACTAATATATTGAAATGACCCTAAAGGATGGCCTTGATCAAACTGGATTAGTTAAAGAAGAGGATTTAATAGAATAAGGATAAGGGGTTCAAACACCCTAATGCATTTCATTGGGGGTAAACTGATTCCCGTTCTCAAGAAAATGGATTGATCAATGTCATTGTGTATAGATTACCGAGAGATCAAGAAGATTGTGATATAGAATAAGTATCCTCTACCATGTATTTATGACTTTTTAAATCAACTATAAAGAGCATAATATTTCTCAATGGTGGATCTTTGTTCTAGATATCATTAGCTGAAGAGGAAGAAGGAAGATATTTTGAAGTATTTTTTCTATACACGTTATAGACACTAAGAGTTCAGATTTATGTCCTTCAAACATACTAATTACCCTAAAATATTAATGATTTTGATATGTATATTCTTTAGAGACTAACTCAAAAATATTTTGGTAGTTTTTATCAATTATAATCTCATTTAATCCAAGAGAAAATAAGAACATGAATAGAATCTAAGGATTGTGTTATAAAAATTAAGGAGAAAATGTATGTTTTTTATTGAAAGTGTAATTTTGGGATGTAGTAAGTCACATTCTTTGGAACATGATCAAAAGTGAGGATATTTTTATAGACCCTTCAATTAATGAAGTAATTGAGGAATGTCCATGATCTACTAATGTTATGGAAATACAGAGTTTTCTTTGTATATAAGGGTACTAATTATGTTTTTTGAGAAATTTATCATGTTTTCTAGCCATCTAATTATGTTAACATGAAAGGGGGTAAATTATTTCTAGATAAAAGAATTTGTGGAATTATTTAAAGATATCATGAATAATATAATCACTATTCATCTAATCACACTTCCAAAAAATGGAGATTTTTTTGTAATATACAATAATTCTTAATAGAATGGATTATTTTTTGTAATCATGAATAAAGAAAAAGTGATAGCCTTAGATTCATAATTTTTGAAAATCTGTGAGAAAAAAACTGACGCATTATCTGGAGGTAGCAGCAATGATCATTTCCTTGAAGATTTTGCAGAACTATATCTATGTTTAGACGTGTGACATATATACTAATCCTAAAAGTATAATGTGTATATATTCACATAAAAGGATCTCAACATGAATTAAATAATATGTTTATAGATAATTTGGGATTAAAATTTCTGTATTCACTACCATCTAGGAATGTTATTCATGGTAGTTGATTCTCTTATTAGAAAAGAATCTACTACTATATCCATGATAAAGATTGAGAAAGATCATATCTTCGTGGATATAAAAAGGATGGACTTGGAAATCGTAAAGGAAAGGAATACATCCTACCCTTCCTAAATGTTTTCCCAACCATATATCTAAGAGATGATTAAGGAGGCATAAAGGATTGATTTAGAGCTTCAAAAGAATGTGAAAGTAGTTACAGAAATAAGCTTCATGAATTTTATATCAATAGTGATGGTGTGATTTAGTTTGAAACAAGCCTTTGTGTTCCTTCATCACCTGAGATACATATAGAGCTGTTAGATAATGAAAATATCTCATCTTACTCTATGCATCCTCTAATTAAAAATATGTACCAAGATCTTCAAGAGAACTTCTTATAAGAAAATAGGAAGAAGGATAGTGGAGAGTATATATCAAGGTTCTTGTTATGTTATAAAGTTAAAGAAGTGTGAAAAAATGACCAAATGGATTGTGAAACCATTTCCTATACCCATTTTGAAATGGGACAATTTCATCATGTAAATTTTCAATGGTCTCCCAAAGACATCCAAAGGAAACCATGCGATATAGTTTATGGAGGAAAAAATCAACAAGACTGCCCACTTAATCACTGTTTGGGATGATTTATCACTTGAACAACTTTCCAATATATATTTGAAGGAAGAGGAGAGGATAAATGGGGTACCACTTTTGATCATTTCCAATCATGATCCAAGGTTCATATCAAAATTATATTGAATTTTCTAGTATTATTTGAGTATTAAAATAAATTTCATTATGGCCTATCACCCCCAAACTAGTGGCCAATCTAAAAGGACTATTTAGACACATGAGGACATGATGAGAGTCAGCTCAATAGAATTTAAGGTTTCATGGGATCAACATATACCATTAGGTGAGTTCCCATACAACAACAATTTTTACAAGAGTATTCAAATGGATACTTATTATTCTTCAAATGGGAAGTGATATATAACTCATACTTCTTGGGATGAAGTAGGAGAAAGAAATCTAATTAAACCTAATCTTTTTTAAGTGTTTATAGAGAAATTTAAATCCATCCAATAATATATATAAGATACATAGGTTCATCAAAAGATCTATGTGGAAAATCATCGAATGGACTTAGAGTTTTATGTTGGAGAAAAAAATCATTTGAATATCATCGTAGAATGGGTTCATGTGGTTTGGAAATACATTTAAGATTACCCATTGGTACAATGACTATTTTTAGATCCTTGATCGCATAAGATTAGTGGTCTATCATTTTTATCTTCCACCAAATATGGATAATGTTCATGATGTGTTCCATGTATCACTCCGGAGGAAATAAATACCCAACCCCTCAAATTTATAGAATTTGGAGGTGTTACATCTAGAGAATGACCTCTCATATGAATAGTAGATGGAGAAGATGTTGGTATATAGAGACAATTTTCTATAAAGTAAGACAACTCACCTTGTCAATGTTCTTTAGTGAAACCATATGCATGGAGAGGAAACATGGGAACTAGGGGAAATATTGAAACAGGAGTACCATTACCCTTTCGTAATCGACAATATGAGTAGAAATATTGAGGATGAAATTTCAAAATAGGGGAAGGATGAAATTACCCAGACCTTGTAAATGATAATTTTTCCATAAATAAATGTGTCCTATATTATATTATATAAGAATTATACACATAGATAATGTAGATAAACCAAAAATAGTTTAGTTTTTAATAGATATCATTACATTAGGCAGTTATGAAACCAATGAAAAATAAAAACATTGAATTTGGATTAAAAAAATATAAAATAGAAATGCTAAAATTGGAAAATAAGGATTTCCCAAATCTACTAGAATTATCTCTCCCATATCCAATACTATGAAATAAAACAAAATATTAGTAAACCAATCATGATCTTTGAAAATGAAAATATATAACCTTGGGATGAATTGTAATAAATATTTATTGAAATAGATTATTAGTATTTATAGGAGACAATATGGCCATTTTATTATTAATGTTACTATAAGAATAGTTACCTTCCCATTGAGAATAGTAATCTACTCATTGGGAATAGTAACCTGACTATTTGGAATAGTAACCTTGCCATTGGGAATAGTAATTTATCCTCCAAATAATAAATTTTGATAAAAATAATATTTATTATTTGTAATATAAGTAAATGTAAATATTATAATGCTGAAAAATTCATATCAGGATTTAAAAACTCAATGAAAATATAAACACATGTTTAATAGAAAAAATTTAAAGTATTTTATAAAAATAATAATTTTTATATTAAAAATGAAAATTACCTATGAAATAAATTTATATTTATAAAAGGAATATCATTTTTTAAATCATAATGTTGAAATTATCAAAGGGTGATTGATTGGAACATTTCAAAAATACTTTAATTTTCATGTGAATAGTAAAAATACAGTTTTTTCATATAATTGTTCTATCTTAAATTACATCATTCATGATGTATTAATGACCTACTCATTTCTAGAACTTCTGGTTAGACCAAAATATATTTCATTTCTTAAATTATGAAATAAAATACAATAAAATTACTTTTAAAACATAAAAACTAATTTTCAACACATAAAGTCAAAAGTGATCCATAAAATAACAATTTGTTTCTAATTTCCTTTTTAATAAAATAATTTAATTAAAATTATAAAGGGGTTTAAATTACTAAAACCATATAATTATATTTATGTATGATTTTTATTGTTAAAAATTTCATATTACATTATTTCCCTTCGATATAATATTTTATTCTAAAAATACCCCTCCCCTCATGTATTACTAAATCCTCTCAATCCCCTTTGAAAATCACTCCTACCTCACTTGAAAATTAAAAATTTCTTCCCAAATAATTTTAATCCCTTATATACCATATATAATTTCTATATTAAATCAACTCTATTCATCAAGTAATTATAGTGTCTTACAAGGGAATCCACACTAAGTAAAGAGTATGTTTTTTAACACTTCTCTTATTTTCTTCTTCTTCTCTCTCTAATCCCAATTGAATTAAAAACCAAATCTTATAAGATAAATTAATAAGTGTGTTAAAATTATATTTATTATTTTAACATATTTTAAAAATTATATTTTTGAAGTATTTATATTTTGTGACACTCTTTCTCCTTTTTTGGAAAATGTTCTCGATAACAATCAGTTAACCGCCAACGAGGATGTTTCCAACTTCATTCCTTATAACCAACAATAATATTAGTTAAAAATAATTATTTAATATATATATATATATATATATTTAATTTAATTCTCTATAATTTATTCTACTTATGTATAAATTATCATGAAAAACCTAGAAATCCAAGAAAAACCTGAAATTATTACTGAAAACATGATATTAAAATGCTTCAACATCAACAAAAAAAATTAGAAAATATTATCCAATGTTTATAATTTACAAATAGTGAAATTAATTAATATAATCCATGCTTATTTAAATGTTTTAATAAATCTACATTTATTATTAAGGAGGTATAATAGTGAAGAAATAAAGTGGGATTTAAGGTAAGGGGATTCTCGAAACCAACTCTATTTCTTCTGGTTATCCCTCCTACATGTAATTTTTAGTATGGATATTTCTATAATGTTACCTAATTATCCTTTAAATATTCTTACCTTATCTTTTCTAGTATATACATGTTTCCTCCTTGATTTATAATCCAAATAGATATATTTTCCTAAAATACTTTTCATTCGAAAACTCATATTTGACTCATCATTAGTTGTTTTTTATTCACTCAAGAATGATGATGTTTAAGTAAAATATATTTTCAATTATTAATTTTGGAACCCCAATATTATTCATAAAATTATTATTTATGAAATCCATATCAAATCTATTCCATTTAATGGGTTATTTTATGATTATTATTATTATAAATTCTATGTGGCATGCATTATTATGTAATTATTATGATGTGATAGGTGGGCCTAAAAATATATATATCCCTCCAATGAATTGGGTAATATGATTTATATCATGATATAATGTTTATTATTAATAAACATAAGTTTATATTTTTTTAGTGATGATTTTATGATTATTCACATATGTTATGCGTGAACATGCTGCTATTTTGGTTAATAACTACGTGTGGTATTCGACCACTAGGACATGGTGTTTCATTTCTATGCATCACCACATTCCATGAAATTATCACATTTTTTCCTAATTATGTTAATGATGATCTTAAAATTATGATATGATGATTATTATTATGCTCACCCATGTTCTATTGATTCATGTCTCTTATTTCTTCTATGTTATCCTTCTCCTTAATAGGATTTTATCTCACCCCTTTCTTTGATGAATATCCTCCTATGAATACATGTACTAAAAATAATGATAAAGATTCTAAGTGGATAAAGAATAAGTATTTTAATAATATTTATTTTTTATTATGTATAAGGGTTGTATGATCTTAATTTTATTAGGATAATAATCCTTTTTATTGTTTAATGAATAACTATTATGTTTTTTATCTTATAAACTATGTAATAGTCATGTAAAAAAATAGTGTATCTATATAGGGAGTGAGTTCCCTTGGATTAGTGTTACCTTGAAGGCCAAGTAGAATCCTTGGATAATTGTATGTATGTAAACTTTCCTTGAGACTTAGTGTATATCTTGAGTATATCTTGGTTATTATTATTACTTTGTCTCATATTCAGATTGAAATGCCTTAGTGTGTATGATTTGACTAATTTTTTATGCTTTAGGTTTGTTGATTTTAGGTTGCATTACTATGTATGTATATACTCACCTGAAAATGGTATCTTCCCACATATTTTTTGTCTTATGTTGACGATAATACTTTCAATGGAGTCCTATGTAGACAAATAGTAGGAGAGTCCTAGTGGTATTGATAGACCTTGGTTTTTACTATGTGATGCATTTGAAATTATTCCCCTCTTTCATAGTAGGTTGAACACATTTAAAAGCTATGGTGATCCTGAATTTAACCCCTATGCCTTATAATATTGGTATTATACTCTGATTTGGGATATAGATGAATGAATGAATTATGGAATTAGTTGTATTTTACCTTCCATCATTTTATGGATAGTTAGATATGTGTTTTAGTGTGTATAAGTACCTTTGGTTAAGGCCTCTAACTTGTGTGATACGCCTCTTTGACATTGTTCACCATCCCATGGACTATTAGAGGGGGGATTAGGGTGTCAAATTTGGCTTAGCATCAGTCTGGTGGGCTATAGTGGTTTGGATCATGGTAGAGTGGTATCAAATCTAGTTTGTCTTAGGACCAGAGTTTGGATATTATCTACTTTTGAGGCTTAGTTTGGGAATGAGTGAAATAATGTTAAAGTGTATTGAGTTTTTATATCTGGTAATGGAATCCAATGTTTCTATGATGAAAACCATATCCATTCAACAAGACCTTGATTACCATCTTGTTAACTTGTTATATGTTGTCACTAGTTATAGGGAAGAAATTGTTACACTCCCAATACGTGAATGTGTTTTAGTTTCAATGTATTTCTTGAGTCAAATCCCCATATATACTCTTTTTCCACTATACATCTTGACTCTTTCAATATTCCTATATAATTAAAGCCTTATATGGTTCCATAGTAAGATCTCAAGAATGATTGACCTGGTGATGAATCTATAGTATAGGGTATTTTATATAAGTCAGTACCTCCATATTGTTTTCCAATTTTACTAACTCCAATTGAGTAGCATTTTTCTCCGAAAGTACTGAATGAGGGCATGCACATTCTGAGTGAACTTCATGAGTTTTAGAAATAGATACCTCTTAGGTTTGTAGGTGATCCAACCCCCAATGAATCTGGTGATTAAATCTATGTAGTTACATGAGTTTTCTATTTTTTGAGGACGTCTCTAGATCAGATGGTGGTCTTTGAAGTGAGTATTGATCATGGATCTATAGATGGTAGAGGCTGATTAGTTATACATACAATGATACAACTACTTTATGGATACAGTTTGATTTTCTCTTTATAGATGAATTTTATCCAAAAAAAATCATTAATACACATCTATGAGATTTTTGAACTTCTTCGGAGAATAATGATAGTGGAAAAGTATTCATTGTGGTCCACTATCCTCAAAAGAGACTACATTGATATGGTTTGAAATGAATTATTCTAAAAATTAAACTTTGATTGTACCGTATATAGAGATATCAGGGATGGATTATTATCTCTTTACATTATTACTTATATTGATGTGATAAAGTGAGCTTCTATAGGTGAGATATTCTTAGTAGAGTAGTCATTGATATTTAGTGATAGAATTGGGAACCCTGGAGAAGATATTTCGGTAGCAAGTAGGCAATGTCAGATGCAAGGATCAAAGTGATCTAAGAATTTATAGAGATAGCCTCGAGACTTGGGGTCTATTTTTTGGGGCTCTCAGTGAAAATATAGTCAACCGATTGAGATGTAGTTTTACTCATGTGGTGATAAGGGAATATCACATGGGATTGTATGACTTGTCATGTAGCTGGAAGAGCGATAGTTGATAGACTGCCTAGGAAGAGGCAGTGGCGAGAGAATAGAGATCTGTTGGGAATTCATCATGAAAGAGGAGTTGGGAGAGTATTAAGTGGTGTCCAATGATTTTATCTGTACGACCACCACCCATGATTGGTCCATGTCAGGGTACGAAAGATGGGGGTTAAGAACAAGGAAAGTTATCGGGCATAGAGGCCTATGACCTAGAGGATCTAAGGATGATTATAGATACGATATATATATTCTATAATTTATTAATATAATTGATATACACAGGAAGGAGCAACTATTTTTTTCTAGGTTTCTTATTCAGAATATAGAGATTTCATTTGAGCCTTTGGCTCGACCCTTGTTCTTAGAGACTCCTACTGGAGGAGATACAGTAATCACACACTTCTGCCGATGGTGTGACCTAATTCATGTATGATATCTCTTCCTTTATTATTTTCTCATATAGGTGATGTGGACTTATGATTTCATTCTAGGTATGGACTGTATATCCATAGTTCATTCGTAGATTGACTATTTTAGGCAGAGGATGTGGTGCATCTATACAGATGGGATGAGGTTCTCTTTTATTAGAGAAAAATAGTCAAATTAGAGTGGGATATAATCATTCATGGTATAATATATATAATTACTCATTAGTTGGTTAGTATGACCCTAAGAGAAGAAGATGTTGTGGGTTAATGACTTATTGAAGTGGTGGCAAAGTATGGGTACATCTTCCTAGAGGATGTATCGGTCTTTCCTCCCCCACTGGGAGATTGAAATTTTCATATAATTTCACCCAAGTACTACCCATATAACAAAAATATCATATTATTTGTCTCCCATAAGGATTCATGATATGAAGGTGTAGTTTGAAGAGTTTTGACTACTAGAAATTTAAGCTATAGCCATGGACCTATAGCCATAGTTTTATAGGTTCATGGCTACAGCTTGTTTATAGACATGATTAAATTCTACATGCATGACTAAAATGTTCCCTCACTTTTTTCAAAAATCATCCAGCTTCTCCTCCCTCCTCCTCGATACTCTCTACGTGTGACCCTCTAAAACCTCGACCTTCATAGTGGCGCTCTCCTCCCCGATAACCTTTGACATTCACAGAGGCTCCCTCCTCCCTGATACCCTCTACGTGTGACCATCTGAACCCTAGACCTTCAAGGAAGTTCCCTCCTCCCTGATACACTCTGTATGGTACCCTCCTTCCCCGAAGATTCCCATCGTGACCTCTCCTCTCTCTGATCCTCCTACACCAATGGTGCGCCTCGCGACAGTGCCCCTAACGATGGTGACTCTTGTGATGGTTCCCCTCACTGCCACTGAACGAGGCAACCCCACCCCAAGATCTCATCTCTGGTTCTCCTCCCCCGATACAACCAATAATACGGGACACCTCACCTCCCCCCCCACCTATGCTACTCTTAGGTGGCCACCACACCTCCTCCGACGTGGCCAACCCCCTCTCAGCGATCCTCCACATCCTTTTTATAAACAAATATGTGTTAATTTTTTTGTTACCAAGTATTCATAACTATGTTTTATCAAATCTATACGATTTTTTGGACATTTCATGAAATTACACCTTTAATATATATTTCAAAAGTAGTTATTCTTGTATTGAGGTAGGTATTTTTGTTTATTTATTTTAATTAGCATGTCATTTTGTGCTTGGTGTTTTCTAAAACTTTTTTTAACAAATTAAATCAATAGATATAAATATAGTGTGTTTAAAAAGTGCTATAAATGTTTTTCTCTATTTTAATAATGGTTTTATAATGGGTTTATAAATTTTAATTAATTCTTTTTAAATGAAAAGTGTTTGTGTGAATGCATATGGCTTGTTTTTAAATAATTTATACAGTAAAATGTATTTGAACCTATTTGGGTATTGATGTGATTTCCAAGGATTTTGTAAAATAGAATTGGTTTAATGGATTTTAAAATGATCAGAAATAAAAAGTAGTTGGTTTTACAAATGATTTTAAGTGTGGTTTCACATATAATAGTTACAAATAAAGTGATAAAGTTGGTTTTTAAATGGTTTAAATGAATTTTCATTCCTAGTGGGTTTCTGAAAAGGCATATTTTCACATTATATAAGATATTTTTATAATGAGTTTCAGACCATTGATTATTCCCCTTGTTTTGATTATGCTTTATATGTATTGTGGCCCTAGAGGAGGGATATTCTACTATATTTTTGATATGGATGAATTGAAAGGGGTTATTTTTTATGAGGGAGTTGGAGTTGGAGGAGAGATGATATTTATTTTAAATCAGTTTTTATCGATTCTTTTGATTCTTGTGATTTTCCAACTCCGCTAGATTGATTTATCATGGTAACTTAGGTAAATAATTGATGGTCAGGTGTCATATAATGATATATTAGTGTATGATAGCTGGATAGTGCCCTTGGAGATTAGCACCCTACCATGGGTCTATTTTATACATGGAGAAAAGTGAAAGGGGAAGTTGAATGGGATGATCTGATTTCACATAGGGTCCCAATGATTAATTTGATGAACTAGGTCTAGAATCACCCATTCTAGAGCCTAATGATTTTCCCATGATGTCTTCAATTCATTGAATATTGATTAGATAATCTCATCCTATGCCTTATTTGTATCCCCACTATTACTTCAGTTATTTTTTTTATCAATTTCTCATTGATATCTTGGTGCATGTTAAGTTTCAATATTCCATTTCAATTATGGTCTTGGTTTATATTCAAGATGAATTAAAAAATTTGTTTGAACGTTTATTGTTACAAAAATACTTATGTTTGATTTAAAGGCGTGTCTTTAAGATATGGATTTGTAAAAAGGGAAAAAGGATTAGTTCTATTTTAATGTATTTGAATCTCATTTTTTCTGTAGTTTTAAATCATTTCCATTTAAAATGAAAATGGATGTTTTTTTATAAAGGATGTTATGGAATGTTACACCTTTTCTTTACACCCTCCTGTGAAAACCATTTTCATTACTTATTCATTAAACGATCATTAATAAAATATCTTTTAAAATGAACTATACAACCTCCTTAGTGAAATCCTACAATGCATAGTTTGGTTCACCCCGTGCATACACCAATGGGTGTATGAAAATTTAATTTCTACATTCAAGATCCCAGGTTTTGTTTATTTAACATGGTTAATGTTTGAGTTGGTCTAATGATACATGGTATAGGATGGAATGGGGGATTCTTGGACATAAGGAGGTAGTTATTAGTGATACAGGTTTGGAAATATTTTTTATGTTTATATATAATCCTTTTTGGCCCATATATTTGTTATAGTTTTTTATATACTTGGGATTATTCTTATTAATTTATTATTTGATAATGTGATGATGTGATTTATTACCTTTTATTATTTCTCAAATATTATACTATGTTTTATTGTTTCATTTATATTGAAACTATTTATATTTTGCATGAATAACCAATGTATTGATGAGTCATGTTGGATATATAGGTGGAGTCCTTGATGTGGTTATTCATATTCAGAGGGTTAAACCATTTCCAATGGTTATACTCTGATACCCTGGCACTTGTCACCATCCACAAATAGTCAGAGACATATTTTAGACCTTGTGGAGATACGGGTTGGGTGACATGTTTGGTTGATCTGGTCCAGTTCATTACAAAATGGTATTAGAGGATCCTCTTCTTATTTGGTGTCTATATTAGTATAAATGATATGTGATCATCATTAGGACTTAATAGGTAGGTCATGAGTTGTTTGATGATCACCATGTTCCATAAAAAACATGAGTTTCCATGCTTAGTTGTTATTTCAATATTTGATTTGGATTCCACTTTTAATTATTTTGATAATGATGATTAGATCCCCATTGAGTTATTTCAGATACATTGGGGGATTGATTTAGGATTTTGGATGAAATTAGAAAGTAAGTAAAGTATCATCATCATATCACATGGTCTGAAAAAATATATGGAGCCTATGTATATGGTCTCATAAGTTTTTTAGATGCAATTTTATAATTGGTGTATTGTTAGATAAACCATGTGGCCAAGTCGTGCACAAATTTACATCAATTTTGGATTTATTTTGTAAACCTATTTTGATTTCAAATTGATCCCAAATAAATTTACACATTATGAGATGGATCAGATCAGTGTTTAGTGATTTTTTGGTGTTATTTTAATGGATTTTATATGTTGTGCCTCATTATGGTTTGATTATGTTCGAGGCTTCAATTTTTCATACAGAAGTACATTTATTGAAATTTTTGGAATCCAAAACCAGTCATGGGATCTTATTTGTAAATTATTTTGAATATCATGTATAATGTTTTCAAGAGTATAATGGTTTAAAAAGAAATTAGGAAATTATTTAAAAATAAAATACATTTCATGAAGTGCTTTAATTTAAAACCTTTTCCAAGATTAATTTGAAAATGGGACTCATTGATGTTTTGGATTAAAAAAATAGGTTTTATGATTTGTTTTGACTTTCACACGATGCTTCGAAAGTGTTTTATTACAACATATAATTTGGTAAATGATTTAAAATGAAATGGTATTTCATGAAATTTTTTGGTATTATGACGAAATTCATGAGGTGTTTTGAAAATAGAGGAGAAATGTATGAAGTTTGAGTGAGATTTTATTTTAAATAAGTTCATGATTATCAAATTTGGATTTAATATTTTTTTAAACATTATACTTGGGATGTTTTAATTTTAACCTATGAAATTTATTTTTTATTTTTTTAAAGAATTTATATTATCTTCAATGTTCTTTTATTTTTGAATTGAGTTGTCGAACTTATTTTAAAAATGTGGGGATATTTAAGAATGATATTTTTACAGGGGTTGTACAGGGTAGGGAGAGGGGGTGTGCAGTGGGGAGGGGGTAGTGGGGGTGCAATGGGCATGGGTAGGGGTGAATGGTGGGGAGGGTGTATAGCACATGAGCCTTAGCCCGGTTGGTAAGGACTCCGTAAGTGCATCCAAGCGACTAGGGATAAAATACAGGTGGAGACAGAATTTCCGGGGTACTGTAGCAAGTACTGTAGTGGGAACTGTACAGTACTGTAGCGGGACTGTAGCAGGCACTGTTTGGCACTGTAGCAGCCGGGAATATGCCCCTGTTTGGGCCTTCGGGCCACCGATTTGGTCCCTGAGTCCTGTAAGGCCTTCGGGCCACCCAGGAATTTGGGTCAGTAAGGCCTTTGTGCCACCTCAAGGCCATCGGGCCACCTTAAGTGCAGATGAAAACCAGACAACCTACAAGGAACAAGCTCTACTAGGAGGATGAGCAAAGAGAGCTTTCACCACCGCAGAAGCTAAACGGATTGCAAAAATGAGAGGGTATGACACCTGCCATTGGGAAAAACCTGTGCATGCACGGGAAAGCCTAGGCAAACAGCCATGCGAAGGTGGAGAGCTGATTTCATGATGAAGTTTCTGGGGAGGAGCAGTTCCAAGTAGTTAGTCTGGGTTGTATGTAATGTTTGAAAGCCTACGGGCAATGAATTCCTCTAAGGACTATGGGCCATGTAATACTTATGCCTATGGGCCTTGTAAGGGTTCCACCTCACCCCTTGAAAGGTGGATTATAAAAAATCAATAAAAAATGAAGGCCTTCGGGCCATTGGAGGGGAGGGTGTATAAGGGGAAGGTGGGGGTGAATGGGGGAGTGGCAGGGGGCTGGTGTAGGGGGTGGATCTTTGGAGGGGGCAGCGGTGTGTGTAGGGGGGCTGGGGGTGTACAAGGGGGTGGTGTAGGTAAGGGGTAGGGGGTGTCTAGGGGAGGGGGTGTGTAGGGGACATGGGAGAAAGGGTTTGTGGAGGGGGAGGGGTGTGATAGGGGGAGGGGTAGAGGAGGGGTGTGTTGACTCCCCTTTCCGTCACAGAGTCTAACGTCTGAAAAAGGGAAATACCTTAGTCCAAAGTGATTCATCCTTTGAAGAAACATAAAAAATCGACAAAGGGATGAACAAGGAGAACATTGCCCATAGGTCACGCAAGTTCCCTCACGGTCGCGCAAGTACACTTGTGCGCCGCCTAGTGGTCATGCAAGTACACTTGCGCGCCGCCTAGTGGTCGTGCAAGTATACTTGTGTGCCACCTTATGGTCGCACAAGTGACTTGTGTGACCTAAGTGATAACTACCCGGGGTCTTCTCCTGCCTATAAATAGACCATGTGGGCCCCCCATTTGTGAGGATTTTTTCTAGAAACTCAGATTTGAGCTCCCGGCGCCCTAGTCTCTTCTCAAAGCTTCTGAAACACTTCTAAGGTAATTTCATACCTAGAACGGAAGATCTAAAGAGTAGGAGGAAGGCTTAAGTGTTGAAACTCATTAACACTTGCGCGCCTGAGTGGCCAGCCCTTAAGGGAAAAGGGCCACACTTGCGCGCCGCCTTACTCCTTCAATAGATCTTGCACGCCCCTCTTCTGGAAGAACCTCAAGAGGATTATAAAGGCTTTAATTAAGAGTTGCTCAAGTATTACCCTTCTGGTTAACCATCGTGCAAGTACATCATGTGTCGCGCAGGCGTATACCTGCGCGACCAAAACTTGTGCACCCACGTAGTACCTGCGTGCCTACTAGGACTTGCACGCCCCTGCCTTGTTGGGTGCCTTTCTTGGCCATTTCACCCCTCTTAAGACATTACACCTTTCCTATTCAAGATTCAGTCACTAAGACACTCTCCAAAGCCATTTATGGAATGATTTCTTGATTTGACTTTCTTATCTGAAAGGAATTCTGTGGAATATCTCTCAAAACCTAGTGATTTACACATCTTTATGTCACTAAAGATTGAGATTTCATTCATTCAACCTCATCCTTTAAGATGAGAGAATCCTTAACCTGGGTCTCCATTTCAGGAATAATCCCCAGTCATAAGTCCTCTAATATGGGCATCCTCTTTAGGAGTAAGCCCCAAGTCCCTTAATTTTTGGGAATCCTCTTAGGAGTATGCCCCAGATCCCCTAACCTAGGCTTCCTTTTCAGGAGTAAGCCCCAGTCTCAAGCTTGGGCATCTTCCTTAGGAGTAAGCCCCAATTCATAAAATTCCCAAATCTGGGCATCCTCCTTAGGAGTAAGCCCCAGTCTCCTAATTTGGGCATCCTCCTTAGGAGTAAGCCCCAAACCTTAATCCTTGACCTGGGCCTCCTTTTTAGGAGTAATCCCCAGTCTTAATTTCTCTTAACCAGTCCTAATTTACCTTTGATCTGGGATTCCTTTTTAGGAGTAAAACCCAATCAAAAGTCTTCTCCTAATTTGGGCCTTTTTTTTCAGAAGTAAGCCCCAAGTTAGAGTATTCAAAATCTCCATGAAGCACATATACCTTTATGGACCCTGTTCCTGGATTTCTTCCCTAAATTAAATCCTAACATTCATTTATCTGGGTATTCATACATACATAAGCCCCACATTATTTCTTATGATTGCATATTTCATGGAACAATTGTCTAATTTTCACCAATACCTCTTGTTTGTCACACCGAGCATGACTCACGTGAGCTTAGAGTGTAAAACTAATTTTGGAATCCTTCTTTGAGACATCAATCATAAACATCATACTTCCTTACTTGAACTACGTGGGTTCTGATTCCTTTTCTAAACAAAGGATACGTAGGTAGCCCGTCTACGGGTTCGATCCCAACTCTAAAATAATCCATGTCCTTCTGAATGACAATAAACTTCAAGTGCCCCACTGAGTGGCTTTAAAACCAGCATGGTCATCATAATGACCAAGACTCTTCTGTATAAATGTGTTGAAGGGTACCATTGACCAAGAATATCTAACAAATAAAGATGATTCTCTATCGATGAAGAACCTCGAATACATACATTAGATTCTCTAAATTTCCTACATATTTAATCATTGATTGTTAGATCTGAAGGAAAGCTCATTTTATACTTGGTAATGTAATAAGGATTCACGAACATAACTTAAATCTATAAAGAGAGTCCCGGAGTAGAAAATAATTACCCTAAAAAAGGTGTGATGAGTCCGACCTCCCATCCTCTCGAACAATGAAAATTCCTAGGCCTCATTAATCCACGAACTAATGAGAACCTACCTTTGGAATGTAGGTCCGAATGGATGTGGAATCATTGGATGTTTCCGGTTCTATGAACAAACCCGTTAGAAACCGATCAGATTGTTTGAACCTCCCATCAAGACGGTCATCCCCGGATTCCGAGGGAAACAAAAATGGTGAACCCAACGTGAATCCTTAAACAAGATAAAATAATGTTTTACCCATTTGTTTGGCCCCTATTTAAAACTCAATGAGAGGGCCAACAAAAACAATCATTGACATATGTGCTCATCCAAAATATTTAGTGGATGAATTTATCTTGATTACGTCTGTTATATCAAACAGACACACTTTTTCCAAGATCTTCTGCATTTTCTAGAATGGCTGCACTCAAGTTCACACCTGTAAATACTGCTGTTGCAAATGCCACTGCTTCTACTCCTGCTGGATCGTCATCCGCTCTTAGGATGATATCACCTACTCAGCATCTTCAACGCTGGGTATCAAATGCACTAGTTAAGGAGTACCGTCAACACGGTACCATCCCAACTCTGGAGGCTTCCTGACAATCCCTCCATGTAAACAACTGACATCGGTCATCCGAACAACGATGACCAATGATTCAAAAGAAGACGGTGCTGACTACCGTCTCCAACCGTTTTGGGTCGTTATCCCCGGAATGCAATCACCATTCGCTCCCTTATTCTGGGGAGGTGAATGAGCAGGTCCCTCAGGACCTTAATTCAAAAAGACAGGAGTCCTTCCTGAGGGCTCCCACTAACAATCGCCGCCAGAATCGTGCGGTAGTGCGCCCTAATCATGATAAGGGTACCGAGTCCAGGCGTTCGGCTCAGGTTCCTCGAACCTGAGAAAGAAAGAAGAACCGCCATAGGAGGAATCTGGTCAACAGTGAGCAGGTTCTCATCTCTGCCATCTCCGGAGAAGTCCACCAACCTAACTTGGTGGCAAGAAATGAGCAGGCACATACACCTGCCCGTTTTAATTCCATTGTCCAGCAGACTCGTCTGGCAGCATCACGCCAATCCCGCCAGGAAATTCCGGCAGAGTACTATAGGTAGGAACATACACCTGTTTATACATCATCAGCTAGTCAGCAGGCTCGTCTGACTACATATGATGGATCTCGTCAACCACATTTGGCGAAGTGCAATCAGCAGGCACATACACCTGCTAGTATTAATCAATACTACCAACAGTCTCTCTTGGTAACTTTCGGAGAAGTTAGTCGGAAAGCCCCGACAACAAATAAGAGGCAGACTCAACTCTCTACACCCACACTTGAGTACTGTCAGGATTCACTGACAGGAAAAGGAAGACAAGAGCAGGCACATATACCTACTCCAAGCCCGGAATGGACGTATATTCCCGTTCCGGCAGCTGAAGTCACCAAGCATATTCTATCAATGGTGAAAGAGAAGAAGCAAATCCCTGCTGATATTCTAGATGCCTTCCAGGATATTATAACAACTTTAGTGGAATCTTAGGGAAAGACACATAAATATATCCCTACCAGTGGAGTGATACATCAACAATTCACTCTGGAATAGGCACACACATCTGTTTCAGCCCAAGAGGGTTGTGGGGCATACCCCACATATCATACGGACGACCAAGTCAGGCACATACTCCTGATTTGAGAGGATATCGTCAGCCTAACCTGGACATCTTTCCTGATCAGGCACATACACCTGCTCAGAGCAGCCACTTTCATCAACAAGTGGTTTACAAGGCGATTAAGAAGGCGTCTAAGAAAAAGACCCACCCAGCACAATCAGGAGATCAAGAGACAATCTGTAACAAAGCCTTTCTCGATGCTGGAGTTCTTGAAGCCCTTAGACAATTATCTATTGGAATTCAAGATTCTACTCCCTCATTTCCCAATAATGGGGATATTAATTCCGACGTACTTCAATAGACACTTCCTCATGAAGGCTTGCTTCATGACAATTCGATTGATCTCGAAGTTTCATCTTCAGATGAGAGCCACAGGAACCCTCTGTGTGGTCAGAAGACCAAGGAGCAAGAGATCTCATCTTTTTTTGTAACCCATTATGGTGGTCCTCCCCATGATGATGAATTTCTCTGAGAAAGTCCTCTCTGTAGAAGTGATGCACATTTCCTGGAAAATGCTCTAGTGGACAATGTAGTGCCGAGAAAGCCCTCTTATCTTGAGGCACTTGCAAATGTGAAACCCGTCATGTCTGAAGCTTCATCGCTAGTAGGTGAAATACTTTCTCAATCAGAAGATAGCCCAGGGTGTAGGTCATTCTCCGAACCACCCCTAAGTCATGCATCTTCTAGTTTGATCAATAATTTCTCTACCAATCCTGTTGAATCCAATGAAGCAACAAAGAAACACCTACTCTGGTCAAATCAGGTAGAAGAATCTTCATCAAATGATAAAGAAGAAATTCTGAATATGAGAAAACAACTGGAAAAAGGTGAAGTGCCAGTCATGTTTTGGCCTCTGGCTGACTCTCAGTATAATATTCCAGAAATGTTGACAGAAGATGAAATTCATGATATTCGTCTCAACATATGGAAAACTCTTTTTCAGTTGAAAAAGAAAGTATTATATTATGATGAATATGAAAATCATCTTAAGATAATAGAAGGGTTACAACGTCAGATTGATTTGACGTCTCTATCAGTCTCTCGATATCTGAATGCTGAAAAGCAGTAGAGAGCCCTTCAACGTTCATGCTTTGGCACACTAAAAATATTGTGTCAGTTAATTTCTAATGCCCAATCTAGTATTCGTGTCAGGGGATGGGGTGTTCATGGAGCACTGCATTTCATAGTTCTCTCCAGTCAGCAAAGCCTATCGACAATTGTCTCATTCAATGTTATTTCCCATGGCCGGCCACAGTCAATGTGCTTTGTTTGTAATCAAAAGCTTTCCCAAGAACAGGCTTCAACTAGTTCCTCTCAAAATAAGGAATACAGAGAACAAGTTGTTGAATTACTCTTGCATCAAGAAAATTAGAATATTGAACATGCCTCTTGTTTGGAGCAAGCACGTCACCAAGTGATAGAAGTGTCGGAAATCATCAAATGGTATTTTGAACCCGGTGATAAAAGCGGATACAGATTAATGCATCCAGCTAATTTCCGGACTAAGGTTCACAAGATCAGGAGGACTTTCAAGAAAGTCTCAGACATAGCATATTGAGAACCACCCCAGCTTGCCAGACTGGGGACTCTTTTAAACCAACCCTCAGAATCAAAAAAAAAGATTCAAGGAGTTGAGCGAGAACAGCAGGAAAAACCCCAATCCACTGAATTGGGGACTTTTTCAAATATCAATCCCCTCCTCAGAGAAATTCGGTCATTTCTCGATTGGGGAAGAAACCTCAAGAGGAACGAAGAGCCAAATTATCAAGAGATTCCCTCCAAATTACAGTTCATCAAAAAGTTCCTGAGGGATTGAATCAACAAAAGGCAATGTCTCATCAAAGATAATGAAGAAGAAAATATCACAGAAATGATGATAGAAGGGATGGGATGAGTTATTCATCAATCAATGTCATTAATGCCATTGTTGCTGATCGACCAGATGAGGCTCACTCAAGGGACTCAGATGAAGAGGTTCTTGCTCAAGAAGATGTACGCACTGACACAAATGAAGAAGGTGTGTGTACACAAAGTCAAAGGATTACTCAGAACTTAGGTAATCCTTCGATTAACCCACTTCCTCCTCTCCGAAAAGGATCCAGAAAAGGGAAGGGAAAGAACCAGGTTACATATCCTTATTCTAGAGAAGGTCAATCGCTCTCACTAGAGCAGAGGTTTGCAAAACAGGAGGAAGAAATGAAAGAATTAAGAAGGTTGAATACAGAACTACTTCAGAGTAGTCTTCTTTATAAGCATGCTGGAGTCAGTCAGACAAAGAAATTTGTTGCAGCTACTGAGATGGATCAACAATATCCTCCTCTATCAGTACACCCTCACAGGTCTAATCCTATGGGTCAAGTGCAACAATAGTTGGCAGTGCTACCATCAGTTGCAGCACCAATCGCCACATCTGTCCAAGCTCTAGTCATTGCACCTACCCAAGTCCAAGTTCAACCAGATGTTTCTCAAAAGTTAGTAACTACTATTGAGTCATTAATAGCTCGGTTAGAATCAATGGAAGGGAAGCGTGCGCAAGTTCAACCAGAAAAGAATGTTTACCCTGAATGGGTAGATTCAATTTCTCCTCCATCCAGTTTTGGGAACTTTTTATTCCCTATTTTCAATGGATCAGGTGATCCTAAACAACACTTGACGCATTACGTGTCTTGTTCCGATCCTATGATGTGAACTCCGGAGCAACAAGAAGCAGTGAAACTCAGATGCTTCGTTTGAACCTTGAAAGGACCAGCTTTTGTTTGGTATACAAGCTTGAAATCCCAATCAATTACCAGATGGTAGGATCTTCGCCAAACATTCCTCCTTCAGTTTAGCTCAACTTTTCCAAAGACAATAGTTTTCGATCTTACAAACTGTAAGCAAAGGGAGAATGAAAGCGTCTCTGATTTCATTGCTCGATGGAAGGGATTAACATATTCCTTGAGTTTAGAACTCTCTCAAGAAGAATTGTTGCCAATTTGTGTGGCAAATCTGCGTGAAGAATTATGCACGCCGTTAATCCCTGTGAAATACACAGGAGGGTTTCGAGACCTTAATTCAATCTCTCAGCAGATTGAATATTCACTTATACAGGCTAAGGCTAAATCTCGTGTAATTCCATCAGCTCCAAGAAGGAGAATGGGTAAAGCAGAAACTACTATAGTTATCCTTAAACAAGCACCTGTACCAATTTATACCTCAAAACCTTCATCTTCTCGAAGGGCTCCACCTTCTGACCGCCAACAACAAAGGTCTTTTTGTCCAGATGATCAAAAAGATCAAAGACGAAAACAATTTGAGTATCTAAAGAGTAAAACATATTCTTTCCGAAATGAACAAGTTCCTGGTTATTTCATTTCGGCTCTAGAAAAAAAGTTGGTTCAATTCCCAATACCCAAGAGGGCAAACAAGAAAGGAGATGAATACCATCCTAATTATTGAGCTATACATAAAATATTGGGGCATCCCATCCAGAAGTGTTTTGTCTTCAAAGACCTCCTGCAAAAGATGGTCGACTCGGGACAGGTCACATTGAAAGGCTCCTCAGCCCAGGTAGCATGTGTCACTACAACAGTTCCAGAGGAGGTAGATGAATGGAAGGAAGTCAAATGAAAAAATGCACAAAATTATGATGATTAGATGGTTAGAAAGACAATCAATCGAACTAATGCTATTTTGAGAACACAATTAAGGAAACCAATTGTGTCTTCTTCCATGAATGTTGCGGCAAAACCCTCTTCGTCAGAGGGAAAGTCTTCAAAGAAACGGCATGATTCAATGAAAGAAAAAGAATCAGAAGAAGATGAGTATGTGTCAAAGCCTAAGTTGTCTTTGACTTTGGAGGACTTCATGCCATCTACTTCAAAGCCACGGGCACCGCCCCACCAAACGGCACAGCCAAAACAGGCTAATCAGGCAGAGTCTTCATTAGACGAAGAGTTAATCTTCGGTTCTGTTGATATGATTCAATTAACAGATCCATATACCAGTCGCAGTTTCTATTTTGATGAGCCTGAATTCCCTGTATCAAACAGAGGAATCAGAGGAAGTTCCAGGGGCTCAGGATACAGGGGAAGATATGGATCTTTCAGAAGCCACTATTCCAATTCTACCCCTTCTAGAACTGTGTATGTAGCAGAAACTCGTGGTAGAGCCCTTCAGAGAGCTCAGCAAGAACAAGAAAGTTCTTCTACCAATAGAAACTTCAGTCCTAGCACAATTATTTTGGAAGACCGGTTGAAGGTTCCAGCTTCTTCCTATCATCAAGTAAATGGATCTAATCAGTCTAATCTTCCAAAACCAGGAATATTGCCAACTCCTATCCCAATACAAGATGCATCAACATCCAAAGCATCTGCTTCCAAGGTACCTGCTAAACCACATATTCCTATTGGGAAACGCAGACCTCTGGATCAAAAGTATGATATATTTAAACACTTGGCCCAAGTACCAGCCAAGTTATCAATTCTGGATACTTTGAATCTGTCAAAAGATCTTCGGGAAGCACTCATCGAGGCTTTGTCAAGTCCTCAGGAGTTTGAAACTGAAATTGTAGTAGCTGAAGTCTATCACATAGAGAATAATCCTGCAGAATTTCATGCAATAATATCCTTTACTAATGAAGGTCAAGATGATGTTGTGCATGGACATATTAGACCATTGTACTTTTCTGGAAAATTCAATGGCATGGATGTTTGAAGAGTTTTCATTGACAATGGTTCAGGATTCAACCTCATGCCCATTCGTACACTTCGTCGATTGGGCCTCATGGAATCTGATTTATCTCCCTCCACCATGATGCTACAGGGATATGATAAAATTGAACAAGAACCACTGGGTGAAGTTACACTCAGAACTTAGTTTGGAGATCTTGTATCCAATTCATATTTCATGGTAGTTGATCAAGACTCATCCTTCAACATTTTTCTTGGAAGACCCTGGATACATCAACATGCAGCTATCCCTTCTTCATACCATAAATGTCTCAAATATTGTTCCGATGGTCAACTTGGGACATTGTATGGTGATAAGGCCCCATTCAAGACATGTGAGTCTCAATACATTGAGGCAGAATTCTATCACATGAAGCAAAGGTAGAAATCCATAACGAAGGAGATTACCAAAGTTAATGCTCCATATGGTTTGGAAAAAATTCCAGTAAATCCATTTACACATGTGAGTACAGATTATGCGTTTCCTATCAGTCAAATTGACAAGATAGAACCAAATCAAAATACTCTTATGGAAAGATCCATAATGTCAATTACGGCAATTGAGCCACACAACATGGGAGAAATTTGTAATCTACCAAGCAGTGATGAAAGCACAAATGGTGACATCTTCATTTCATCTGCTGAAATCCAACAAGTCTATGCTTCTCCAATTAGGCCAGAAGAAGTTATAGCAACATTAGAGGTGAACAATGATGGCAATTCTCAATCCATCATCTCATCTTTATTACCCAAAGAAGACCCTTCATCATCAATCGGGTTGGAAATGGAATCTTCTTCTTCAAAATATGCAAATTTTGACATCTATTGAGATCATGAAAATTATACTTTATCATCAACAATGCAAGTAGAAATGGAAGAAATAACACATGAAGAAGAAGAAGAAGAATATCTCAAAGATGCTCCTCCAGCATTTGAAGAGGGTATCTCTACCACTGTGGATGAACTCAGAGAAATAAATTTGGGTACAAAAGGAGATCCACGCCCCACTTTAATTAGTGCGTCCATGACTCTTGATGAGAAAGAGATTTATATTTCTTTTCTAAACCAAAATAAAGATATATTTGCCTGGAACTATACAGAAATGCCCGGGCTTGATCTTGATGTTGCTACTCATCATTTGGGTTTACCAGAAGAACATCGAGGATTTAAGAAAGCTGCGAGAAGAACACACCCAACTTATGCTTCCAAAATTGAAGCTGAAGTGGATAAGCTTATCAAAGCTAACTTCATCATAGAAGTTCAATATCCAAAATGGTTGGCTAATATTGTCCCTGTAAAGAAAAATAACCGAAAAATTAGAGTTTGCATCGATTTCAGAGATCTTAATCGGCATTTTCCTAAGGATGATTTCCCAGTTCCGATTAAAGAACTTCTAATTGATGCAACAGCTGGCAATGAAGCACTTTCCTTCATAGATAGATATTCTGGATATAATCAGATCCGAATGGCCCAAGAAGACGAGGAATCTACAGCCTTCAGAGCCCCTCAGGGTGTGTTTTGCTACCGGGTAATGCCCTTTGGCTTAAAGAATGCAGGTGAAACTTATCAGCGTCCCATGCATCGTATCATCAAACCCTTCTTAGGGAATTTGTTTGAATGCTATGTAGATGATTTGGTAGTTAAATCCAAACAACGTTCTAATCACTTGGCTGATTTGGAAGTCATATTCTGCAAGCTTCGACAACATAATTTGAAGATAAACCCCTTAAAATGTGCTTTTGGGGTAACCTCAGGAAAATTTCTCAGCTTTGTTGTACGCCATCGTGGTATTGAAGTCGATCCTGAGAAGACCAAGTCAATACTTGGTATGTCACCTCCTCAAAATTTGAAATAATTAAGAGGACTTCAAGGACACTTATCCTATATTCGGCATTTCATCACCAATTTAGCAGGTAAAAGTTTACCCTTCACCAAATTGATGAAGAAGGGATTCACTTACCAGTGGACTGAAGAATGTCAAGAAGAATTCGATATTCTCAAGAAATACCTCTTGAGTCCAGCGGTACTCATGCCACCCATTGAAGAAAGACCACTTATCCTCTGTGTGACAGCTCTAGAGCGATCATTAGGTGCCTTTCTTTCTCAAAATAATGATGCTAGGAATGAAAACAACCTCTACTATCTCAGTCGAACAATACTTGAAGCAGAAACCTGGTATTCAAGTATTGATAAGTGCTTCCTGGAATTAATATTTGCAGTTCAGAAGTTGAGACACTACCTGAAACATCATGAGGTCCAATTGGTATCTCGCAATAACCTGATAAAATTTATCCTAAGTCGTCCAATGCTTACAGGACGTCTGGAAAGGTGGGAAATTATTTTGCAGCAATTTGATATTCAATAGGTGTCTCAAAAGGCGATAAAGGGACAAGCTCTGGCTGATTTCCTAGCTGAACACCCTTCAGTGGAAGACACATCTTTAGTTATTGAACTCCCTGATGAGGAAGTCTTCTCTATTCAAGAAATCCCTCAGGAATGGGAAATGTATTTTGATGGTTCTTCCCGAAGTCCAACAGGGAGGAAAATGGAAAATCCTAAATTCAACAAAGTTGGCTTAGGAATTGTGCTCATTTCTCCAGAAAAGGCGGTGTTACCTTATTCCTTCTCATTGTGGGAAGGTGGTACCAATAATGAAGTAGAATACCATGCTCTCATCGTAGGTTTGGAATTAGCACTTCAAGCACAAGTGAATCACTTAAATGTGAAAGGTGATTCAGACCTGGTAATCAAACAAGTCAATGGGGATTATGCCATCAGAAAAGAAGAACTAATCCCTTTGTATGATTACATCAGAGAGTTAATGGTGGAATTCCCTTTGGAAACGACATTTTCTTATGTCCCAAGATCACAAAATGATCAAGCTGATGCATTGGCTAATATAGCCACAGCTCTGGAAAATCCAAATCGGGACGAGACAACCATCAGTATTGCCCACCGTCGTGCAATTTCACCTTATGTTCGAATCAGGACAGAGGAAATTAGTGAAATTTGTCCCATTCCTGAACCGTATGGTCATACTACAGGATGGATGTCACCTATCAGGGAATACCTTCAAAATGGAACACTTCCACCTGATAGAGCTGAGAAAGAAAAAATCCAGAGACGTGTGGTTAATTTTACTCTTTATGATAGCCCAGGTCACCTAGAGAAAATTCTCTAAAAACGTGGTTTTTATGGAGTTCTCTTCAGATGCATTGATGGTGAAGAGACAACGGATGTCATAAAAGAAGTGCATACAGGAGTCTGTGGTGCCCACCATTCTGGACATAGACTGTCTGATCAGGTTCGAAGGCTTGGATACTTTTGGCCATCAATGATACGAGATTGTGTCGATTTCACAAAGAAGTGTCATTCATGCCATGTACATTCCAACTTCATTCATCGGCCTCCAGAGTTGCTTCATACAACTAAATACTCATGGCCATTTTCCACATGGGGAATGGATGTGGTGGGACCTTACCCTTCGGCTACAGCTAAGCAGTTTAAGTATATTCTTACTTCTACTGACTTGTTTTCCAAATGGGCAGAGGCAATACCTCTCAAGGAACTCAGTTCTAAATTCATTGTTAGCTTCATCAAGTCTAACATCATTACCAGATTTGGTGTCCCTCATACCATATTGACGGACAATGGCACCAATTTCTGTTCAAATGAGATGAAGAAGTTGTATCAAGAATATAACATCAAATACAACCATTCATCTCGGCATCATGCAGCGGCCAACGTCCACATAGAATCCTTTAACAAGACTCTTTCAAATATACTGCAAAATATGGTGGATAAAGATAAGAGGTCATAGCCTGATAAACTCTTTCATGCTTTATGGGTTTATCAGACTACCACCCGCACTGCAACTCGGTCAACTCCATATTCATTGGTATATGGAACGGAAGCCGTCTTGCCCATTGAAGTTCAACTACACTCGATCAGAGTTTCCATTTGTGATAAATCATATAGAGATGAACAATCTCAAAAGTGATTGAATGAATTGGAACGGTTTGATGAGAAAATATTGTGCACTTTGCACCACTTGGAAGTCTATCAGAATCGAATAGCACGAGCTTTTAACAAAAAAGTTCGTCTTCGTTCATTCACTCAGGGAGAATTGGTATTAGTTCTCATAACTCCAATGATACCAGGAAAGAAACCTCCCAAGGTTGAGACAAAATGGGAAGGACCTTATTCAATACATAGGGTCTACTCCAGTGGAGATTATTCATTAATCTCAATGGATGGATAACTCATCACTACTCCAACCAATGCCAGATTTTTGAAGAAGTATTTTGTATAAACTGAAAAGTCCCTATCTTGTCCCTGCAACATGACACTAAACTGTGCGTCACCTGTTTTTCCTTGCTATATGACATTAAAATATATAGCAATGGTCCATACATATGACCTTAATCTATTTTTAATTTCGTCCCACATGACGTTAAACAGTGAAAAAGTTCTCATCCTTGCTATATGACATTAAACTATATCTTTACATTGGTTCACTTTTGTCCTTGTTATACGACGTTAAACTATACAACACTTTTGTCCAGTATGACAATAAATTACAAATTTTTTTGATACCCTCACCTGAGAGGGACCCATTATTTTTATTTATTTTTCAATCATGTTTCATTTCAAAGACTACGTGCATACATGGCAATGCCCGAACCTTTTATCTTGGGTTAAACCATCATTGCACTAAAGTCCCTTTTCACCCTTCACATGTACGAACCAAATTTGTAAAAAGGGTATTTCTAGAACTATGTGGGCTTGATTCCCATCCTTATGGGATACGTAGGAATGTTCGAGTGTCCCTCGAATCCAGCCCCAAGTCTTTGGGCCTAACCCCAAATTCCATTTTCAATCCCTTGGCTGAAAAGTCCCAATGAAAACACACACTGTGTATTTATTACAATGATCCAAGCTCTATGACCCTAAACTAATATCTCTAATCCTTTTGTCCCACACGACATTAAACTGGAGTTTAAGAACTACGTATGGCTTGATTCTCATCCTTATGGGATACATAGTGAAGGCCAACATTTCAATTCAGGACCCAACCACAACATGATTATGGTTAGCATTGATATGTGTATCTCTGTATACATTGAACAATATCCATATTCATGTGTCATAATCCTAAACCTTAAATATTTTCAGATCCTCATAACCCTTTTCATGACTTCTAGTCACAATAATTTCAAACTTCTGAGAGTTCTTTTTCCTGACTTTGCAGCACGTGCCCATAGGCGGCCTTGCATAAACAGTGTACATAACAGACTTGTTAGCCAAAAGATACTATTATTTGACTATGCAGCCAATGCCCTTAGGTGGCCCTGCATAATTCAACCCCCTAACGGGTTTTTCGGATAGTGGTAACTTCATTCGTGGGAAGAATGCCTCTTTTGTCCTTATTTGTCTTAAACGACAGTATGTAGGGATCCACAAAAATAGCCATCCTTAACATATTTGTCCCGTATCCTTTTTCATGATCTGAAAGTATTCAAGTCTATGGTTTATATTATCCTTCCCTACGTTTGGGTCAGACCTTCATAAGAGTGATATTCATCCAATTCTTCGATAATCTTGTCTGGAAATATCTTCTCCATATTCAAGTACCTCTTTCCATATAGGAAACTCTATAATTTGGAAGATTTGAATATCCATAAACTTTCACTGGCTTTTAGCACTATGAAAGTAAATTTCTAAGAGTTCTTTTGCTTGACTATGCAACACGTGCCCATAGGCATCCTTGCATAAACAGTCTACATAATAGACTTGTTAGCCAAAAGATACTATTTTATTTAACTATGCAGCCAATGCCCTTAGGTGGCCCTGCATAATTCAACCCCCTAACGGTTTTATTAAATAATGGTAACTTCATTCTTGGAAAATACTTCTTCTAGTGCCTTTTAGATCTTTTTCATATCATTCCTCGGATTCAAATATTCTTAAGTCATAGATTACATATTTTCCATCATACTTGAGTATGGTAATATGTTTTCAGATGAATTTTCAAGTAATTGAGTCAATTCTAATCCATTTCGGTGAATGCTATTTCGACCGTAAACATTAGCCTTTGAATGTCTGACATGCATGACTTTAAACTGCCAGATTTCTTGTTTTTTTCTTTTTCACCTCAGAGCCAAATCCTCTTTTCTCTCCGGATCCAACTCTGAGGGGGGACTTTTGTTGACTCTCCTTTCTGTCATAGAGTCTAATGTCTGAAAAAGAGAAATACCTTAGTCTAAAGTGATTCATCCTTTGACGAAACATAAAAAAATTGACAAAGGGATGAACAAAGAGAACATTGCCCATAGGTCGCGCAAGTTCCCTCATGGTAGCGCAAGTACACTTTCGCGCCGCCTAGTGGTCGTGCAAGTACACTTGCATGCCTCCTAGTGGTCGGGAAAGTATACTTGTGCGCCGCCTTATGGTCGCACAAGTGACTTGCGCGACCTAAGTGATAACCTCCCGGGGTCTTCTCCTACCTATAAATTGACCCTGTGGGCCCCCCATTCGGGAGTATTTTTTCCAGAAACTCAGATTTGAGCTCCCGGCGCCCTAGTCTCTTCTCAAAGCTTCCGAAACACTTCTAAGGTAATTTCTTACCTAGAACGGATTATCTAAAGTGGGGGAGGAAGGCCTAAGTGTTGAAACCCATCAACACTTGCGTGCCTGAGTGGCCATCCCTTAAGGGAAAAGGGCCACACTTGCGCACCGCCTTACCCCTCCAATAGATCTTGAGCACCCATCTTCTAGAAGAACCTCAAGAGGATTATAAAGGATTTAGTAAAGAGTCGCTCAAGTATTACCCTACTAGTTAACCGTCGCGCACGTACATCATGTGTCGCGCAGGCGTATACCTGCGCGACCAAAACTTGCGCGCCCACGCAGTACCTGCGCGCCTGCCAGGACTTGCACGCCCCTGCCTTTTTGGGTGCCTTTCTTGCCCATTTCACCCCTCTTAAGCCATTACACCTTTCCTATTCAACTTTCAGTCACCAAGACACTCTCCAAAGCCATTTATGGCATGATTTCTTGATTTTACTTTCTTATCTGAAAGGAATTCTGTGGAATATCTCTCAAAACCTAGTGATTTACACATCTTTATGTCACTAAAGATTGAGATTTCATTAATTCAACCTCATACTTTAAGATGAGATAATCCTTAACCTGGGTCTCCTTTTCAGGAATAATCCCCAGTCATAAGTCCTCTAATATGGGCATCCTCTTTAGGAGTAAGCCCCAGGTCCCTTAATTTTTGGGCATCCTCTTAGGAGTAAGCCCCAGATCCCCTAACCTGGGCTTCCTTTTCAGGAGTAACCCCAGTCTCAAGATTGGAAATCTTCCTTAGGAGTAAGCCCCAATTCTTAAAATTCCCAAATCTAGACATCATCCTTAGGAGTAAGCCCCAGTCTCCTAATTTGGGCATCCTCCTCAGGAGTAAGCCCCAAACCATAATCCTTGACCTGGGCCTCCTTTTCAGGAGTAAGCCCCAGTCTTAATTTCTCTTAACTAGTCCTAATTTACCTTTGATCTGGGATTCATTTTTAGGAGTAAAACCCAATCAAAAGTCTTCTTTTAATTTGGGACTCCTTTTCAGGAGTAAGCCCCAAGTTAGAGTATTCAAAATCTCCATAAATCACATATACCTTTATGGACCCTGTTCCTGGATTTCTTCCCTAAGGTAAATCCTAACCTTCATTTATCTGGGCAGTCATACATACATAAGCCCCACATTATTTCTTATGATTGCATCTTTCATGGAACAATTGTCTAATTTTTACCAATACCTCTTGTTTCTCACACCGAGAATGACTCACGTGAGCTTAGAGTGTAAAATTAATTGTGACATCCTTCTTTGAGCCATCAATCATAAAAATCATACTCCCTTACTCGAACTACGTGGGTTCTGATTCCTTTTCTAAACAAAGGATACGTAGGTAGCCCGTCTATGGGTTTGATCCCAACTCTAAAATAATCCATGTCCTTCTGAATGACAATAAACTTCAAGTGCCCCACTGAGTGGCTTTAAAACCAGCATGGTCATCATAATGACCAAGAGACTTCTTTATAAATGTGTCGAAGGGTACCATTGACCAAGAATCTCTAACAAATACAGCTGATTCTCTATTGATGAAGAACCTCTAATACATAAAAAAGATTCTCTAAATTTCCTACATATTTAATTATTGATTGTTAGATCTAAAGGAAAGCTCATATTATACATGGTAATGTAATAAGGATTCATGAACATAACTTAAATCTATAAAGAGAGTCCCAGAGAAGACAATAATTCCCCTCAAAAAGCTTTGATGAGTCCGACCTCCCATCCTCTCGACCAATGAAAATTCCTAAGCCTCATTAATCCACGAACTAATGAGAACCTACCTTTGGAATGTAGGTCTGAATGGATGTGGAATCAATGGATGTTTCCGGTTCTACGAACAAACCCGTTAGAAACTGATCGGAATTTTTGAACCTCCCAGCAAAGCGGTCATCCCCAGATTCTGAGGGAAATAGGGTGCAAGGGGAAGGGGTGGGAGCTGGTGGGGTGCAAGGGGTGGGAGGGGTGGGGTCATGAGTGAGGGGGTGTCCTAGAGAGGGGTGTCTAGGTGGGGGGAGTTATATAGGGTTGAAACCTTTTGATTAACTCAAACTAGAATGGTAATCCTTGTTAAATTACATAGAGTTTGCATGTGGAACACAAAGTATCCTATCTTCCCAGGGGTATGCTTGTGCACTCCAATAAATTCTTGAGTTATATAGGGTTGAAACCTTTTGATTACCACGAATGTATGTTTTCAATATATTATGTATAATCAATATTCATGCAGGGTTTCGATCCTATATATAAGGTGACAGGGTGGACTAACACTCGATTTTGGAGAAATGCATCATCATGAATGATTGGAGAAATGGTATATTGTCAAGAAGTGGGTTATTTTATTTTATTTTTCAATTAATATTTTCTTTTACTTGTATTAAATATGATTTGTGCTTTATTTTTTAGACTATATGACTCTCATTGAGAAATGGATGATTTATTTAATTTGAGTAGTGGATATTTTTTTAGACTATTATAACATTTTTATGAGTAGACGTATTTTTTTATTGAGCAGTGGGTCATTTATTAGAGAATTGAATTATCACCATGTGAATGAACGTACGGGAACCACTACAGGGGGGTCTGTTCAGGGGGGGCTGTCTGTAGGGGGTTTGTCTGGGGTGGGGGCTCTATCCAAGTGGGCTCTGTCTGTAGGGGGTCTATCTAGGGTGGAGTGGAGGGGGGGGGGATTTTCAAGGGCAAGGGGTGCGGCAGGGGGGGTCATGTCCAAGGGGGTCTTTCATGGAGGGGGGGGGGCTGCAGGGGGGGTGGTCTATATAGGGTATCTCTAGGGGAGGCTGTCCAGGGGGAGTAGAGGGGGGGATTTTCCTATGGGAAGGGGTGATGCAGGCGGGTCATGTCCGAGGGGGGGGGGGGTGGGTCATATCCAGGGGGAGGATGTCCACTAGTGTTGGTGTACTCAACATTAGGATTGAATATTCTTTTCCCATAATTAAAAAGAGTACCACACTCATTATAGGAACCTTTATAGGCTGATTGAATGAGGCTAGAATATCTACCCTTAGCAGTATCAAGCTTTCCAGTTCATTTTCACTCATCCTTGTTTGTATTAGTGATCTTTCTATGAGTGTTGATAGTAGGATCTAAAATATCATCTAAATATTTTGGATCAAAAATCCCTTTAATTAGCCTCTCTTAAGCATTAAAAGTGGTTTTGTGAGCCTTATAAGAAGAAATTATGAAGGTATCCTTCTAATGGGGCATTCCACTACTACCATTTTTACGGAATTGGGTTACTTAGCCTTCCAAGATTGAACATATAAAGAAGAGTCCCCATCCCTCTTCCCAAATTCACCTACATTAACCACTATTAAAAAATCCTTCCCAACCTTCTTAGATTCAAATAATTTCCTTAGTATCACTACTAGTAGCACCAAAATATAATTCCATACTTTGATCATCCTCGTTCCTTGAATCATCCATATTAAATCCATAAACAACAATTTTTAAAAAGGAATTATCTCTAGGGATAACCTTGGTTTTCCCCTTAATAGAGTGGTTATTTTTAACTTCCTCTGATATTGGAATAATCGTAGACTTAACATATTTATCCCCCTTATCAGCCTTAATAGAGCGAGTTTGAATAAGTGAATATACATTCATAATTCCAAAGGAATTATTCCCCTTACTACTATCATAACTCTTAAACAGTTTCTCCTGTAAGCCAACAAGGTCATATCCTACACTCGATTAGAACTAAGACTAGGTTGAGATGGTGAATCTTAGTGATTTTTATTATCGATGATCGGAAGTCATTTTTGGGATGGGATATTTGGTTTTTATATTCATATAACCCCATGTGTTTGGAAAGGAAAATATAAAGTGTAAAGACCTGGAAATTTCAAGGAAATTTTTTTCTTAATTTCTTTGGAATTTTATGAGTCCGCAGTTTCTGACGGAACCTGATTCTGAGGCCCGGTGTGCCCGAAATCAATTTCCGAAGTTTAGCTCATGTACGTTCAGTAAAAAAATGGGCGGGTTTTTCAATATTTTGAACCGGTGCTAAGAATTGAAATCTGAGGGCACTGATGAACTTGCAGCGCCGGTAATTGCTTAAGGGGAACATTTTCGTAGTTGCGTTTTGAGCGGGTTGAGGTTTAAATTTTCAAGGATTGTATTAAATTAAATAAAATTTGTTGTGTAAAAATTTTATTCAAGGAAGGTAGTTATTTTCAACAAAGGGGAAATTAGAGGTGGGTCCCACACCCACCTAACCTCCCATGGGAGAGTTTAGTGTGATGGGGCCCACACGAGACCCTAACTCCTCACCTCCCCCATAACCCCCATAACCTCCCCATAACTCACCCCTTGTTTAATACAAGACTACTCCCCTCTTTTATTGTAGTGGAGCCTCTCCACCTCCCAAGCTTAATGAATCCAACTAAGATAATTAATAACCTTATTAATTATTTTTTTCACACCTCTTTGACTTCTTTTGAATTTCTTGGAGATATTTTAAAAGAAGGAGACTTAATGAAATATGGGGTTGGCAATTGTTGTGTGGAGGAATGGAGAGCTCTTGAGTTTTGAAGAGTACCAACTCACCGATGAAGAACGACCACCCTTCTCGACGAAGAACACTCCCCGGTTCTCCATCAAGGGAGGAGACACCGCCGCGGGAAATTTGAAAACGAAGTCACCTTACGACATCAAAGAACGATGCTACATCTCCGTAGATCCGTCGAGTGATCACGTCACGAGGTATGGGTTATTTTTCTTGTTCAAGACTTTATCATCGTTCCTCGTCACTTAGGGAATTTTCCGCATGATATCGTCGTAACGGGGGGAGATTAGACCACACGAACATGACAGATTCTCCTCCCCTCTTCTTTGTTGATCTTAGTTGAATTTGGAAGCTAAGGCGCACGGTGTCGTTGCACCATACGGTGATCGGCAGGGAACCGCGACCATGCAAGGCCGCGGCGAAGGCGGCGCGGTGTCGTTGCACCGCGTAGAGACGAAGAGGACCGCGACCGGAGCGGGCCGCGGCGGGGGTGCGCGGTGCCGTCATGTCGTACCGGTGAGGCCGAAGAAGGCCACAGTCAAGAGTGGGCCACGGCGGAGGGGCGTGGCTCTTTCATGTCGCGTCGGGGAGACGAGCCGCATCGGACCAGCAGGGGCAGCAGGCCGAGACGGCCGCCGGCCACTCAAGGAGGCGGGACCCCCTCTGGGTCCCGCGACACCTCACAAACCGACTGAACGATACCCGAAACACCAGGGGGGGTGTAACCCCCCCCCCCCGACCAGCTGCTAGGGAAGACCCCACTGGGTCCACTGTTTCCAGAAAAGGGGGTCGTGCCCCTTGCGTCCCGCTCGGCCAGCAACGAGCTGTGACCGACTTCCGACCCGGGCCGCAGGCCGCACGGGCTGGGCAGGCCTCACCCCACCGGGCCGGGCCACACCCGTCTAGGCTGGACCCGGACCTAGTTTGGGCCAACCCAGGGGGGTATTGGACCGGGCTGGACCAGGCCCAGACCCCATATTTTCGGACCGTTTTTAGTTAAACGGCCATATCTTGAGCTAAGGACCTCCGATTGACACACCGTCAATTGTGTAGGATTCCTTGGATCGAGATAATCATTTAATTATATTACACACAAGCTTTCGGTGAAGTTTGGGAATGACCAAGTTCGTTTGAACTTGAAACCAACCGGGTCCTCTGAGCGGAAACGCTTATAACATGAGCTCCGGACGTCCGATTGACGTGCCGTCAACTTTGTTGGATTCATCATGATGAGACGGTTATTTTGGAATACTTCACCTAAGGTTTTTATGTAGTTGGTGTATGGTCGGATTGGTTTATCTTAGAAACCAATCGGGCCCCTAGAACGGAAAAGATGATACCTTTCAGACCGGACGTCTCTTTGATGAACCGTCAGCGAAGTTGGTAATATCATTGAGAAATGGTCCCTTTGAGTATACCCTATGAGGGTTTGGGGTATAGTTGAGATATGGTCGGGTTGGTTTGTACAAAAAACAAACCGGACCTCCAGGACAAAAAGGCTAATAACTCACAGATCGGGCGTCTGATTGACGCACCGTCTGTCGCGTTGAGACCCCTGAGATGAGGTGTTCCTTTGTGATAATTCTTTGTGGGACTTTGTGATACTTGAAGTATTGAGCAGTAGTGTGTGGAGAGGATCCTTCCCGAGATGAGCATACGGAGTGCAGAGACCTAGTAGCTATGGACCTGACGACTGCTTGACCGATTCGACATAGATTGAGTCGACTAGCCCAGTGGGCGGAGCGCCCAGTATTTGGTGGCAGACCCACGACGGAAGGAGCACCTGGTATTTGGCAGCAGACCCATGGTACTCGACAGGAGGAGTACCTCTGTAGGCTATTAGGGGAACCACTGCTGTGTTTGGGCGGCAGACCCCTGGCGGGGAGCACTACTGTGTTTGGGTATGGACCCACGATACTTCAAAGGAGGGGTACCTCAGCAGTATAAGGATAAAGAGTAGCACCTCAGAGTCATGATAGGACCACTGTGCTCGATAGAGGAGGAGTTCTCCACCAGCCGTGGTTTTGACATCATGAATAAAAATCCTGGTTTGAGATGAGTCGTTGACCATTGTGATTTCCTCATGAATGAGATGGGTTACTCGATAACTTAGGTATATGTATGGGAATATACCTATGTAGTGGTTATCCTTTGATTTCATATCTGTGTGATACCTCATGATTGAGATGGGTTACTTGATAACTTAGGTATAAGTATGGTCTTATAACAAAGTAAGGGTTATATGTTGGGATCCTTCCTTGTGGTTATCCTCGTTGGATTTAGTGAGACCTTGAGGGTCTCGGGGTCACTACTGAGTATTGTCATACTCACCCCTACACGGGATATACCCGCACCCCGTTGTGTTGGATGCAGATGATGAACAATGCTGACAGAGGCCGAGTGAATGAGGACTGGACAATACCCGGAGATGGACCTCACAATGAGTCGATACCCGGAGGTGGACCACACGATGAATCAGTACCCGTAGGAGGTTGATAGATGAGGGAGCTGAGGAGGCTATCTATACCTACCCTTCAGGTAGGATTCGATGTGGACGATCTAGGAGATGCACTATCTGTACTTACCCTTCAGGTAGGATCCAAGGTGGATGACCCAGGTGCTGCATCCATCTTCCAGCTGTTTTCCTTCATCAGTAGTACTTTCGTTCCGTTTTAGTTGTACTTTTTAGTTTGGTTTGTATTCTGTCCCTTTTACTTTTCAGCACTTTCTTTTGTACTTAGTGTTTACTTCCTCTTGTACTCTATGGTGTATGTTTACTTTTATAAAGGCAATGCCTTCCCTTTTTATCGGGATTTATGCCTTTGGTGCTAGTCGCCAGCCCCTGGCCTATGGAAGTCGGGCTTGGGGTAGTCATGGCACAGGCCCCGAGGATGGGTCGTGACAAATTGGTAACAGAGGATGTTAGTACTACCGTAGAACTTAAGAATCTGATATTTTTTTTCTTTTTGTGATGAAATAGTGTTAAGGGTACTAAGTGTGGTTTTCAGTTCAGGGAGTCCAGTGTTGGTGCAGGCGGTCGACGTATCCATACACCATGACCCTAACCTTTGATTTCCGACTCAGTGCATGAAAACACTAATTGCCTGTGTGTTTTCAGAAGTTTCTTTTAAATCAGATCAAACCAGGTCAGCTCACCTGGTATAGTCTTTTGACCATGTTGCATCTGTTCTTTCAGGATGCCTCCCTGCGGACGATCAGCTAGATCCCCTAAAGTTGTACGTGCTGACAGGCCGTTGAGCGGCGAGGCCTCAGTATATGGCCCTCTTCTCGATCAGACACCATGAGAGAGTGAATTCTTCTTTAGCATGATGCACGAGTTCCAGCGTCAGAGGCCTCTGACGTTTCAAGGCGAGTCGGATTTTCAGATGGCTAGGCACTGGCTGGATTTTGTAGCACAATCTCTCCACATGGCTGGGACACCCGTAGACTTGATGGTGTACCAAGCTGTTAACCTCTTCCAGGGAGCGGCTGAGAGGTGGTGGAGCCACATGTTCCAGTTTTTTGACGGGATGACCTTCACCTGGGAAGACTTCAAGACCTTCTTCAGGATGGAGTTTATACCAGCGACTCTACACTCTGAGCATTCTCATGAGCTGCTTCCCTTGCCTCATGGTTTTTTGTCAGTAGTCGAGCCATCTGTAGGTAGGAGACATATGATGCAGAGATCCAAGAATACCAGGCCAACAGGTGGGCGACCTCGGGTTTTAGGTTCGGTTGTGCAAGGCAAAAGAAACAGATCCATCCATATGAGAAGCATGAGGTGATATTCATGCGGCAAGCAGGTTTACATGGCACGTGACTTTTTGACTCCCCGCACAGTTGATCCTCAGGCATTGGAGGAGCCACCGAGACAGAAGCAGCGGTGAAATCTTGAGCAGCAGCCGAGCAGTGGACAAGGTAGTGAAGCTCCGGAAGCTAGTGGACAGGAGTGGGACTAGTTCCAGGCATGGGGCCTTGGTTATTGGTGCTTCTAGATTCCTTTTTGTTGTTGTTTTGGTTGTATGTGTCTTTGTACTTTGAGATTCTATAATAAAAGACACCTTTCATTGTGACATTTACTTTCCTATCTTTTTTGTATAGTTAATACTAAGAGGTTTGTAGGATCGAAATAATGATGTAGATGCTCAATATACAAGAGGGGGGGGGGGGGTGAATTGTATACTTTAAAAATTCCTTTGGAACCTTTAAAGTTAGTTACAATTAACTATGTTTTCCTTAAGCAAAGGAAAGGGCTAAGTTTAACAAAGTTAAACTAAGCAAATTCACAACACCTCTAACACTGAATGCAAACTTGGAATAAGATTCCGAAAGTGGGTTCCGGAAATATGGTTCCGAAAATTGAAACTAAATGAAAGATTACAAAGAGAGATTCTACCTTAAAGCGTATAGAATCTATATGAATCAGATTACAAGTAAGGAAGTATAAGAATGTTATACTTTCCTTATAATACAAAATGCAGCGGAAATAAAACAAGTAGTTAAACTACAAGTAACAAGATATAAGTCTTTTAACCCAAAGAGAAGGGTATCCAACAACCTTTTATAAAGGTCCCTTGATTTATACTTTCAGGCAAGTCTATCTTACCCACACCAGGGTAAGCCCTCGATACGAAGATCGGTGTCACTGTCTTGCTATCCCCGCAAGCCCTCAACTTCAAGGTAGTTGGCAACCTCTGTCTTCCTCAGCAAGGAAGCCCTCGAACTTCAAGGTAGTCGGCACCTCTGTCTTCCTATCCCCGGAAGTCCTCGAATTTAATCACCAACATTCGGAGTCGCATGAAGCTTTGAGAGTTAATAAGAGCCTCTCTCTCTAGAAATCACTTCAAGCATGTAATCACATGAGTCGAAGATCAGTCAGCCATTCAGCACTGAGCTCTTTCAAATGAGCTCCTATTTATAGGTATGGTCGACTCCTTCTCCAACGGTCATGTTTTCCTTGAAGATCGGAGGGACCTGTACATGTGTCACTTAGACAATGGTTAGTTTATAACAAAATAGAAGACATCATTTTATAACAAAACAAGTGTAACAGAATGTACAACATCGTTTTAATTCTAACTAAAAGGTTCGGAATGAAAACTTTGGAGTGAAGATTCTGAGTGTAATGGAAATAATAAAGAGTAGACAGATTATAGAAATGTAAGCAGAATAAAAGTTCGGAGTCTAACCAAAATATTTTTCGGAGTCTGAATTATTTCAGAGTGTATAAAACAAAGATGATCAGATTCTATTTAATAAGAGAATTCGGAATGAGAGTTCGTCATCAGAATTCGTAATGAGAATTAATCATCAGAATTCGTAATGAGAATTCATCATCAGAATTTGTAATGAGAATTCATCATCAGAATTCGTAATGAGAATTCATTATCAGAATTCGTAATGAGAATTCATCATCAGAATTCGTAATGAGAATTCCTCATCAAACTTCATAAGAATTCGTATCCTGAATCTGGATTAAAACCGTATCCGGAATTCGGAATGAAACTTTATTACAATTCTCATTCTGGATTTCGGAGTGAAACTTTATCATAGTTCTTATCCAGAATCCGTATCTTAAAAAAGAATACTTCATATCAAAGTTTCAAGCAATTCCGAAAAATAGAAATGAATCCGAATCTCATACTTAAGAAAAATCTAGATGAAAATATAATAAGGATAAATTTTTCTTATAAAAGCGATTTTTCTTATAAAAGAAATTTTCCTTAAGAAAGAAATTTTCCTTAAGAAATCAATTTTCCTTATAAAAGAATTTTTCCTTAAGAAAGCATATTTCCTTAAGAAAGGTGTTTGTGATTTTCAAAACAAGAAGGAATGAAAAAGTCATAAGGAAAACCTTATTGACTCAACAATCTCTCCCTTTTTGGAAAGCACAAACATCCTTACAAAAAAGAAATTCTAAGAAGAAAGAAAAACATTAAGGCTTATCTCCCTTTTATTTGAGGATATTTATGAATACAACTAACTCCCCCTTAGGCTTTGAAACTTTAAGGATTGTATTCTAGATTTCCGGAGTGGCATTTCATTATGAATAAGAAAGTCTTCTTAAATGAAAAACTACCCCTTAAATAAACTCTTATTAGAGTTCTTTTTCCTTAGGGATCTTTTCCTTCTCCCCCTTTGATAAACTCTCATTGGAGTTCTTCTTTTTCTTAAGGATCTTTTCCTTCTCCCCCTTTGTGATTTTCAAAAAGAAATTGAGGGAATGGAAAAAAACAAAGTACCTGAAATATTAGTAATGACAACAAAAGAAACGAGAGGCACAATTTTCATTAGGTTTGAAATCTCGACAACAAAGAAAATATTACAACAAAAAGATCAGATTTGGTTATTTAGGATCTTTTTCCTTCAAAATGATCCCTTTAAGAATAGTCTTGATCTTCTTCAGGTCTTTATGATCTTCTTCAGCTTGCTTCTCTAAGACCACTATTCTTGCACTTTGAGCTTCAATTCTTTCTTCCTGGGCCTGAAGTTTTTCTTCTTGAGCTTTGATCTTTTCTTCCTGAGCCTTCATCTTCTTTTCAAACTCAATCTGATGATCTCTTTCAAATTTCCAGTTCTGAGAAACAGAATTTAACTTCCCATTTAGATCTCTGACTTGTTGAATCTGGAAGTTCTTTTCATCTGTCAGCTTCTCTTCAAAGGATGAAGTCAGGTCATTTATCTTCTTGTCCTCAGTCTCAAAAGCATCCTTGACATTGTCTTGAAATTCATCAAATAACCTCATATCTTCAACAGTCTTCTTCGACCAATTTTTCATCCTCTTTCAAGATTTTCTATGAGCTTCGTAGCCAACAAAGAAGGTTTTGAACTGAGCCTCAATCTCAACGCACTTGTCCATAACCATAGACACAGAGTCTGTTTTCTGATTCAAAGCATGTTGGAGCATGTGGAATCTTGAATCAATACTTGAGAAGGTCGGGATGGATCCCACCAACTTCTTTAACGACTATAAAACAAAGTCATGCCCCACCGAGGATGAATCCGAATCTGAAACTTTTCGTGGAGAATTTTCTTCTTCAATAAGGCCAAGCTTTCTTTTCGAAGAACTACCAACTTCCTTCCCCTTTCTCACTTCTGAGCTCGGAGTATCAGCAAGAATTTTCTTTCCCTTGTCTTTTTCTGGAATTGAATCCTGTTCCGGAGTTCTCTTCTCACTATCAGAAACATGAACAACATTATCTTCCTCATCAGCAACTTCCTGAACACGAACCCCTACGCTTTCCTTATGAGAAACATCAAGTAAAAGTTGTTCTTCTTCTCCATGATAAGTAACTTCTTCTTCTCCTTTCTCTTCTTCCATTTCTGGAGTAACTAGCTTCGAAGATTCAGCTTCTGATGTTCGGAGTGATAAGTGTTCCGAAGGTGTCCCCTTGTAATCATCTACTTGTTTCAGCACATCTCCAGTTTCACCACTTCCTTCAGCACCATCTTCTTCTTGTTCCACTTGCTCAACTTGCTCTACTTCCTCAGAATTCTTATCAACATCTTCTTCCGGAGCAACGAAATTTCTTCCTGGAGTCTCAGGTAGAGATTCCAAGGAGAAAGATCTTGGAACAGTAATAGTTGCTGAAACCATCTCATTTAATTTCAACAAATTCTGAGCTACCTCAGCCTCAGACATCTTCTTCTTGAGCTTCTTTTCCTTTAATTGTTTTTCAAGCTTATCAGCAGTTCTCTCATTCAAGGCCTTAGCCTCCGCAGGGTCCAATCTGAACTGTGGATCCCCTTCTTTCCTTTTCTCTTTATCTGCTCTCCACTTCGCAACAACTTCATTAGGATAGGATTTCTTCTTCTTTGGTTTTGGAGGTGTGGAATGGACTTCCTTAGACTTAGGATTCTCTGCTTCTACTTCCACTTCATTCAGCTTTCTCTTCCTTACTGTCTTAGAGGATTCCGGATCAACAACTTTCGGAACTGCTTCTCCTTGAGCAGGTAGATCAATAAACTGTCCAGACTCCTTGTCAAAAGCTACAACCATTCTCTTAAGAGTACCATATATCACCAGCATAATCTTGCAAACTCTTGGCTTAGATTTTCAAGCCTCCTTGAAAGACTCAAGGCACCGAACTATCAACTTCGAGAGGATTTATGGATACATAATAATCTGAGCTCTCAGATTTCCTTTCTTCAAATTCTCAAGAGTGATAAGAATGTTCTTCATCAAGTTAAACTTCCTCAGATTTATCAGAAAATCTATGATATATATTTCACTCTTCTTCAAGCTATCTTTGTCACCTTTCCTTTGTACGATAAGACCCTGTACCCATAGCTCTAGAATCCGGAAATTTGTAGATAAACTAGTAATCTTCAGAGCCTTTTCATCAGCCAGTCCGAGAGTTTCTAAAGCTTTTTCCTTGTCGAAGCTACCTTTAGAATCCAGCAACACATGAGAAACAAATTCAGCTTCACCTTCATTCCTTAGCCCTACCAAGATGGCTTCCTTGGCATATGAAAGTTTATAATTCTTCCCATAAGACTTAAAAGACAATTTGTCCTTTCCATCTTCCTGAAGAAAAGAAACTGTCTCATAGAATTCAACAAGTAAGTCTGAATACACTTCATCTTGGTTCCCGGGTTTTGACACCGCAAATTCTTCCCAACCATTAAGGTTGATATTCTTAGAAATAAGAGAATCATACTTGTTGAAGAAATCCGGATGAACCAGCCTCTCTCTATAAACTAACCACTTCGAGATCGGCTTAGATGAAGACATGTCTTGCGAAGATACTTCCACAGACATTCGGATCTGAAGACCTTTGAGAAGTTCGGAATGGAGACAACTGAAGTTCGGAACGACCTTAAAATAGAGAGGCAAAGATTCGGGACGCGAGAGCTTGAGAACCGATGTGGGACGAGTATTCGGGTCCCCTTTATACGGGCAATGAGATGACGGTTCAACTTCCTCGGTTGATCTAACGGTTGTGATAAGCTGAGATCAGATCTAACGGTTGAAAACTAATTCTCTAGAAAACTTGAATCCAATATTTTTGAGGTTTTTTATTAAAACAGAGAATTAAGAAAAGTATAATCCGGAAACATAATACAAGAAAATGCCAGCAAGTAAAATATGACTATGAAAAATTGAGTAAGGAAATCATACCTTTCATATTGGATTAGGAGGATTATTCGTAATTGGTAACATTTTTATGAAAACAACGAAAAAAAATTTATTACGAATAGGGAAAAAATCAGAAAAATCACTTTGAAAAATAGAGACAGTACAGAAAACTCAGTACAAAACTTTCATTACAAAATTTGAAAACGAAAGACTTATTATGAAAGATTCGGTACGAAAATCCCGTTATGAAAATATCAGTACGAAATTTTCCATTACGGAAATTTTCAATACGAACACTTCCATTCCAAAAGTATTTTGTACAGAAATGTCCATTCTGGAAAATTTTAGTTCCGGAAATTCCATTCCGGAATTGTAGTTCCAAAAAGTTTGAAAACAAATTTTGAAAAACTTTGTTAATCTAACAATTAGATGTACTCTACCTATGAAAAGGAGTTTCTTGCTGTAAGGAGATTTTTTCAACAGTAAGTTAATTTAGGAGGATTACCTTACGGTTATCATTCCTAACTTCTGTTTAATGTATTCAAATCTATCAAAAGGAAAAGATTTTGTGAAAATATCAGCAAGTTGATCTTGCGTTCTGATAAACTGAAGAATAATATCTCCTTTAGTTTTGATAATCTTTTTGAAAAAGCTTTTGTTACCAGTCATGTGCCGGGAACATCCACTATCCATGTACCATGTATTGTTGCTGGTACTCTCTTTGTTTTCCTGAAATCAAAACGAAAATTAGATTTTCGGAATCCAAACTTGTTTGGATCCGAGATTTCCAGATAATAAAATTTTAGGAACCCACATCTTCTTAGAAAAGTAAGCTTTGTGAAATCCTAGAGATTGGGTTTTGTTTAAGGAACAATTCTTTACCCAGTGACCACCACATTGACACTTGGTACAGAATGGGGCACTTTGAGGAACAAAATAATTGTTACTGAAAATAGGTTTTGCATGGGTATAACCAAATCCGGATTTATTTCTTAAAGGTCGTATTTGGGAATACAACTTATCAAAATTTTCCTTACCATGGGTAAAGTTTGATAAACACTTATTTAAGGAAAAAAATTCGGACTGGAGTTTTACAACCAAGTTTTATCCTCAAAATCATTAGTTTTTGAACTAGAGTTAGGCTCGAAAACATTTTTCTTAGAAATTACTTTTTCTAACTCTTTAGAAAGTTTGTTCTTCTCAGAACTTACTTCCTCAAGATTTTTTGAAATACTTTCAAAATCAGCATTTTTCTTATTAAGATCTTTAGAAAGATCTGATATCTCTTTTGTAAGAATAGAATTCCTAGAGTTTGTCTTATCAAGAGTCTTATTGAGTTTGGAATTCTCAATCTCAAGAAGTTCAGCAAACCTAGAGACTTCTTCATAAGTAGGTAATGTATTTTCCTCATCAGAAGATGATTCTTCATCAGAAGAGTTATAATACTTACTATAATTAGAATTTAAAGAAACATTGGTCAATGATTCATCATTTCATACCTTAGCCATAAAACAATGATTATCAATAGGTAATCTGGCTATAAGACCAGGATTCTTCTGTCCTGAAGATTCATAATCAGAAGATTCATCTGAAGAGTCACCACTACTGGCACTCCAGGTGTCATTGGCTTTCAAAACATTCTTAGCTTTAGCTTTGTAATACCTTTTTCTTTTCCTGTCTGAATGCCTTTCTTTTCTTTCTTTCTTTTTGAGCATAGGGAAATCTGGTCTAATATGTACAGCTCTTTTGCATTCATAACAAGTAACTTCTCCATCTTTCTTATCTTTCCTGTCCTTTTTCGTATACTTGGATTGGAAATTCCTTTGGCCAGCTATCTTGTTCATCCTTCGAGCAAGATTTTCTAGTTCATTTTCTGAGACTTCACTCTCACTAGATTCAGATTGGAAAATTACTTTTTTAGACTTGGATCTAGTTACTCTCTCAGGAGTCTTAGCTTTCATCTGATTTGAAGTTGTTGTAAAAGCAACAGTACCATTTCCATTCTTCTTCTTGATGTTGTCAACATCTCTTTTCATTCTAGTCGCATGTTGTAGAAGAGTTCCAAAAAGCTCATCAAGAGTAATTTGAGTGACCAACCTGTTCTCATCTATAGTTGTTCTCTTGGATTCCCACTCATTGGGCATAATATCAATTATCTTGTCCACAAGAGCTTCATCATCTAAACCTTTTTCTCCCATAGACTGTAGACTGTTGACTATAGTCATAAATCTCTGTTGATCTTTACAGATAGGTTCACCATAAGGAAAATTGAAGCCATGATACTCAGCTCTAAGCATAGCTCTTCTAGTCTCAATCACTTTAGAAGTTCCAAAGTGTGTAACCTCTATCTTCTTCCAGATACAGTTAGCTGCTTCCCAAGAAGAAATTTGGCAATATATATTTCTGGTCATTGAACAAAGTAGAGTATTGCGTACCTTATTGTTGAGTTGATATTCCTGCTTTTCCTAGTCAGTGAAGGTTCTAACTTCCTTATCAGGAATTTTATAATCACCAGTAAGCATAACAAAGTTATCTACTCCAGTGTTGATAACAAAAGTCTTCATTCAATCTCTCCAGTACTCATAGTCATTACCATCAAAGATTGGTGGTCTTGTAAGATTTAGATTATCTATCGAACCAACATTAATTCCTGCTATACTAGAAATAACCTTCGATACACAAACTTGTTAGTAGAAAAAGTTTTGTAATACCAAAGATAGGAATGAGAAAGTTCGGAATGGGAAAAGTTCGGAATGGGAAAAAGAGCAAGAAAAACTTTTATGTGAGTACAAGTATTTCAGAGACCTCCTCTAATACCAATTATAGGATCGAAATAATGATGTAGATGCTCAATATACAAGAGGGGGGGTGAATTGTATACTTTAAAAATTCCTTTGGAACCTTTAAAGTTAGTTACGATTAACAATGTTTTCCTTAAGCAAAGGAAAGGGCTATGTTTAACAAAGTTAAACTAAGAAAATTCACAACACCTCTAACACCTAATGCAAACTTGGAATAAGATTCCGAAAGTGGGTTCCGGAAATATGGTTCCGGAAATTGAAACTAAATGAAAGATTACAAAGAGAGATTCTACCTTAAAGCGTATAGAATCTATATGAATCAGAGTACAAGTAAGGAAGTATAAGAAAGTTATAATTTCCTTATAATGAAAAATGCAGCGGAAATAAAACAAGTAGTTAAACTACAAGTAACAAGATATATGTCTTTTAACCCAAAGAGAAGGGTATCCAACAACCTTGGATAAAGGTCCCTTGATTTATACTTTCAAGCAAGTCTGTCTTACCCACACCAGGGTAAGCCCTCGATACGAAGATCGGAGTCTCTGTCTTGCTATCCCCGCAAGCCCTCAACTTCAAGGTAGTTGGCAACCTCTGTCTTCCTCAGCAAGGAAGCCCTCGAACTTCAAGGTAGTCGGCACCTCTGTTTTCCTATCCCCGGAAGTCCTCGAATGTAATCACCAACATTCGGAGTCGCATGAAGCTTTGAGAGTTAATAAGAGCCTCTCTCTCTAGAAATCACTTCAAGCATGTAATCACATGAGTCGAAGATCAGTCAGCCTTTCAGCACTGAGCTCTTTCAAATGAGCTCCTATTTATAGGTAAGGTCATCTCCTTCTCCAATGGTCATATTTTCCTTAAAGATCGGAGGGACATGTACACGTGTCACTTAGACAACGGTTAGTTTATAACAAAATAGACGACATTGTTTTATAACAAAACAAGTGTAACAGAATGTACGAAATCGTTCTAATTCTAACTAAAATGTTCGGAATGAAAACTTCGGAGTGAAGATTCGGAGTGTAATGGAAATAATAAAGAGTAGACAGATTATAGAAATGTAAGCAGAATAAAAGTTCGGAGTCTAACCAAAATATTTTTTGGAGTCTGAATTAATTCAGAGTGTATAAAACAAAGATGATCAGATTCTGTTTAATAAGAGAATTCGGAATGAGAGTTCGTCATCAGAATTCGTAATGAGAATTAATCATCAGAATTCGTAATGAGAATTCATCATCAGAATTCGTAATGAGAATTCATCATCAGAATTCGTTATGAGAATTCATTATCAGAATTCGTAATGAGAAATCATCATCAGAATTCGTAATGAGAATTCCTCATCAAACTTCATAAGAATTTGTATCCTGAATCTGGATTAAAACCGTATCCGGAATTCAGAATGAAACTTTATTACAGTTCTCATTCTGGATTTCGGAGTGAAACTTTATCATAGTTCTTATACAGAATTCGGATCTTAAAACAGAATATTTCATATCAAAGTTTCAAGAAATTCCGAGAAAATAGAAATGAATCCGAACCTTATACTTAAGAAAAATCTAGATGAAAATATAATAAGGATAAATTTTTCTTATAAAAGCGATTTTGCTTATAAAAGCAATTTTCCTTAAGAAAGCAATTTTCCTTAAGAAAGCAATTTTCCATATAAAATCATTTTTCCTTAAGAAAGCATTTTTCCTTAAGAAAGGTGTTTGTGATTTTAAAAATAAGAAGGAATGAAAAAGTCATAAGGAAAACCTTATTGACTCAACAAGGTTCCGGATAAAGCTATTGACTTGACCCTAACTTGTGAGTTTTCTACTGGAAGAGACCCAGTAACCACGCACTGATGCTGACAGTGTGATTCAGCCCTTTGAGGAGAGAGTAACAGTTGGATCTCTTGGTAGTAGCGTAGAGGACTTACGACGTCGTCTATGGCATGAAATAGTACCATTCATGTCAGGATTGACTATATTAGGTGAAAGAACGTGGCTCATCCAAGGGATGAGACCAGATTTCACTTTTCGGTAGAGGAGAAATCTCAGAATCTCTTTGGTAGAACTTAGACGAAGAAGGGTGGAGATGAGTTCTTAAAATTGGCTAGTCTCACCCATTGTTCGTTGAGCGAATGATTTACATTTCCTTCCAACTCAATAGTCTCAGGTGTATCTACACTCAGGAGGAAATGAACCTGAGACAACGGTGACATCTTGAATTCCCCCATGACTAAGACATCGAGATTGCTTATACTCATGGGGATGGGAGCGTTGTAGCAGATGCTCCTAGTAAGAGATCGGGCTTTAACCTGTTAGGAGTGGCGAGATCACAGTTGGCCGCGTTTCAAATATCCTTTGTGGATAGTGATGGAGTCAGCATGTGTAAAATGAGAGATGGTTCAGGCTATAACGGAGAAGGTGCAGACCATCTAGGAGTGGATGAACACTGCACAGAGCGGACATAAGTCCTATTAAGATAGGAGACGGGACCACTAGAGTTCGTGGGTGAAGACCACGTCTTCTTACAGGTCTCACCTCAACGATGTCTATAGAGATGTGGATGAGGTGGCAAGTTATCTCTGAGGTTCATTTGGAATTTCCACCTCAGATGAACAGGGTGCACGACGTTATCCGCATATCTCAGCTAAGGAGATGTGTGCATGACCTATCCGTCATCATTGACCACAGAGAGCTGGACATCGATGATGGGGAGACATTCATGGGGTTCGAGTAGAGGATGAGGATTGATAGGAGTGTGTCCTACGGGGACAGTCGATTCCGCTTGTGTGCTTTAGCTGGCAGCACGGGAACCTCTAGGAGAGAACATGGGAGCGGGAGGCTCAAATTCATGCACGATACCTCCTTTAGATTCCCAAGTTTGTCTTGTAAGCTTTACAGGGACGTAAAGCCCTGAGGTGGTAATTATGTAAAGACCTGTAAATTTCAAGTAAATTTTTTTCTTAATTTCTTTGGAATTTTAGAAGTCCGCAGTTTTTTACGGCACCTGATTCCGAGGCCCAGTGTGCCCGGAATCAATTTCTGAAGATTAGCTCAGGTACGTTCAATAAACGAATATGCAGTTTTTTCTATCTTTTGAACCAGTGCTCGGAATTGAAATCTGAGGGCACAAATGAACTCACAATGCTGGTAATTACTTAAGGTGACCTTTTTCGTAGTTGCGTTTTGAGTGGGTTGAGGTTTAAATTTTCGGGGATTAGATTAAATTAAATTAAATTAAATTAGTTGTGTACAAATTTTATTCAAGGAAGGTGGTTATTTTCAACAAAGGGGGAGTTTGAGGTGAGGCCCACACCCACCTCACCTCCCATAGGAGATTTTAGTGTGATGTGGCCCATAAGAGACCACAACTTCTCACCTCCCCCATAACCCCCTTGACCTCCCCATAACTCACCCCTTGTTTAATACATGACAACTCCACTCTTTTATTGAAGTGGAGCCCCTCCACCTCCCAAGCTTATTGAAGCCAACTAAGATAATTAATAACCTTTTTAATTATTTTTGTCACATCTCTTTTACTTCTTTTGAATTGATTGGAGATCTTTTAAAAGAAGGATAATTAATGAAATATGGGGATGGAAATTGTTGTGTGGAGGATTGGAGTGATCTTGAGTTTTGAAGTGTACCAACTCACCGACGAAGAATGACCACCCTTCTCGATGAAGACCGCTCCCCAGTTCTCCATCAAGGGAGGAGACACCGCCGTGAGAAATTTTCAAATGACGTCACCTTCTGACGTCAACGAACGAATTTACCTATCTGATGATCCATCGAGTAATCACATCAGGAGGTAGGGGTTATTTTTCTTGTTCAAAACATTATCATCGTTCTTCGTTAAATAAGGAATTGGCCGCATGATATCGTCGTAACGGGAGGAGATCGGACCGCACGAACATGGACGATTCTCCTCCCTTATTCTTTGATGATCTTCTTTGAAGTTGGAAGTGAAGGAGCATAGTGTTGTTGCACCATACGATGATTGGCAGGGAACCGCGGCCATGTAAGGCCGCGGCGAAGGCAGCGCAATGTCGTTGCACTGCGCGGAGATGAAGAGGACCGCGGCCGGAGTGGGTCATGGCGTTAGTGCGCGACACCGTCGCCCTACGTTGGTGAGGTCGAAGAAATCCGCGGCCAGGAGTGGGCTGCGGCGGAGGGGTGCGGCGCCGTCGCACCCCACCGGGGAGATTAGCCACGACCTAAGGCCACAGCGGACCAGCATGGGTGGCCGGACGAGCCGACTACCGGTGACTCCAGGAGGGGGGACCCATTCTGGGTCCCACAGCGCCTCACAAACTGTCCAGCTATAATGGCCATCCGTTACCCCGAAAACCGGGGGGGGGGGGGGGTATAACCCCCCCCCCCCCCCCCCGACCTGCTGCTAGGGTGGACTCCACTGGGTCCGCCGTTTCCAGAAAAGGGGGTTGCGCCCCTTGTGTCCCGCTCGGCCAGCATCGATCCACGGCCAGCTTCCGAGCCCGGTTGCAGGCCGCACGAGTTGGGCCGGTCGTGCCCCGCCAAGTCGGGCTGCACCCCGACGGGCCAGACCCGGTTCGGGCCAACCCAGGGGGTATTGGGCCGGGTCGGACCGGGCCCAGACCCCCTATTTTCAGACCGTTTTCAGTTAAATGACCATGTCCTGATCTACGGACCTCCGATCGATGCACCATCCATTGCGTAGGATTCCTTGGGTCCAGACGGTTATTTCGATATATTGCACACAAGATTTCGACGAAGTTTGTGTATGGCCGAGATGGTTCCAACTCGAAACCAACCGGGCCCTCGGAGCGGAAATGCTTATAAAAGGATCTCCAGACATCCGATTGATGTGTCGTCAACATTGTTGGATTCCTCTTGATGAGACGGTTCTTTTGGAATACTTCACCTAAGGTTTGGAAGAAGTTGGAGTACGGTAGGGTTGGTTTAGCTTAGAAACCAACCATACCCCTAGAACGGAAAAGCTGATAACTTTCAGACCGGACGTCTGTTTGATAAACCGTTAGCGACGTTGATAATATTGTTGAGAAAAGGTCCCATTGAGTATACCCTATGAGAGTTTGGGGTACAGTTGAGATACGATCAGGTTGGTTCGTACACAAAACCAACCGGGCCCCCGGGACAAAAATGCTAATAACTCACAGACCCCTATCGGGGAGCACTACTGTGTTTGGGTAGTAGACCCCTGTCGGGGAGCACTACTGTGTTTGGGTGCGGATCCGTGGTACTAAACAGTACGAGTGCCTCAGTAGTATAAGGATAAATAGTAGCACCTCAGAGTCATGACAGGACCACTGTACTCGACAGAGGAGGAGTTCTCCACCAACCGTGGTTTCGACATCATGAATAAAAATCCTGGTTTGAGTTGAGTCGTTGACCTTTGTGATTTCCTCATGAATGAGATGGGTTACTTGATAACTTAGGTATATGTATGGGCATATACCTAAGTAGTGGTTATCTGTTGATTTCATATCTCTGTGATACCTCATGATTGAGATGGGTTACTTGATAACTTAGGTATATGTATGGGATTATAACTATGTAAGGGTTATCTATTGGGATCCTTCCTTGTGGTTAAACTTGTTGGATTTAGTGAGACCATGAGGGTCTCGGGGTCCCTAATGAGTATCGTCATACTCACCCCTACACGGGCTATGCCTGCACCCCGTTGTGTTGGTTGCAGACAACAGACAGTGCTAACAGAGGCTGAGTGAACGAGGACTAAAATGTACCCAGAGATGGACCGCACAAGGAGTCGATAGCCGGAGGTGGACCACATGACGAGTCGGTACCCAGAGTAGGTTGACGGATGAGGGTGCAGAGGAGGCTATCTGTACCTACCCTTCAGGTAGGATTCGAGGTGGACGATCCAGGAGCTGCACTATTTGTACCTACCATTCAGGTAGGATCTGAGGTGGACAACCCAGGAGCTGCATCCATCTTCCAGCTGTTTGCCTTCTTCAGTAGTACTTTCATTCAGTTTTAGTTGTACTTTTCAGTTGGGTTTTTATTTTGGCCCTTTTACTTTTCATCACTTTCGTTTTTACTTAGTGTTTACTTCCTCTTGTACTCTACGGTATTTGTTTACTTTTATAAAGGCACTGCATTCTCTTTTTATTGGGATTTACACATTTGGTGCTAGTCTCCATCCCATGTCCTATAGAAGGCAGACTTGGGGTAGTCACGGAACGGGCCCCGAGGATGGGTCATGACATAAAGGAAGTGGAATGGGCATCACAAATAGAAGAGAGTATTCTTCTGGCCGATAGAGGAAATTAATTGTATAGCTTCGCATGTAGTGGGACTACTAGTTATTTTCCTTAACTCATATCTAGAATCTCATCCATGATAAGGTCACCCATCCACACATTCATGTGTGCATCCCAAATCGGTATCTACTACCTACAAATCATAATAGTAATACGTACAGCTATCCTGACCATGGGAACCTTGAGCATTATGTTTTAACACCATAACTACCATATGTTCTCCTATACTATTTTATAAAATGAGTTATCCTTGCCTTGTTAAATATCATTTGGATAATGAAACATATTCCTTGGCTGTATGTCAATTGATTCATTATAAAAATTCCCATATCATTTCATGAAATGGAAGTCCTTCATCTATATTTTGGGGTCACTCTCCCATAGGACAAGCGTTGTTCCCCCCATGTTATCGTTGGAATCTCCTCCTTGTCATCGCAGATGTACTTATCTAGTTAGATCTCATCATACATATTTCTCTATATATTTATTCTCATGAATTGTTAGAGGTCCCATATACCATTTTTGACCTCCCAATGATGTAGGAGAAATTTTTTGGTCCTTGGTGTCCAATTTCTCAGTAGATTTGGAATGATTTCCTGATTACTATAGGCATAGAATTTTGATCACTATACTAGATCATAGATTCCAACACACTATATATCCAACTAAAATTTATGATACGACAAACATACCCTACATACGTTGGCCCCTCTCTTCAATAAGTTTCTATAATGACGCAGGTCATAGTAATATGTCAACAATCCTTGAATTTTTAAGTGGGAATACAGTAGTTTAAAAATGAGGGGGGGTGTAGGGTGGGGGTCTATCTAACAAAGAGGGATAGGGGGTTGTCCATGGGAGTCTATTAGGGAGGGGGTATATCCTATAAGGAGGGGGTGTCCAGGAGTGAGGGGGTTTCCAGGGGGTTGTCCAGGGGGGATGGGGGGCTATCCAGGGGTTTCCACGATGGATGGGGGGTTATCGAGAGGGTGAAGGGAAGGGAGTTTTGTTAGGGAGGGGGGTCTTTCCAGGTGGTGGGATATGTTTGGGGGGGTGTGAAAGGGGGTCTTTCCAGGGAGGGGGTGGGTGGGTGGGGGTTTGTCCAGAAAGAAGGGGTGTCTTCTTGAATATTTCCTTTGAAAATTAGTAATTGACAATGTCGTTTCTGATTATTTAATTTTATCTAATGAGGAATAGAGTTATGAGAATCTGATGTTGATTTTGTTTCATTCTAGGTACTTTATTGAGAATATCCAACTTGAGTGAAAAATATAAGAGAATTTTTGGCACATTAAAATGAAGAAAACTGCACCATATCATTACAGGGGAGTACTTAATTTAGTTTTTACTTGTTTAGAACAATTCATTCATGGTGCCACTTATTGAAACTCTTTTGAAATTATTGATTTTAAGATGTTATTATTGTTTATTTTTTGTCCTTGAAATGTTGAATACTTTTCATGCTGATGTTATTGAATGAAATCTATTTATGATGGTTATTGAAAATATTGTTGCTTATGGTAAAACATGCTGAGGGTTGTGGGGTGTTGTCCCAAAGGGGGGCTGTATAGGGGGGGGGGGTGATTTCCATGGGGGTCTATAGGGGGAGGGGGGATGTTCGGGATGGGGGTTGTCCAGGAGGGGGTGTATAAGAGGGATGGGGGATGTCCAAGGGGCCAAGGGGGGCTGAAGGGGGGGGGGGGTCGATCCAGGAGGGGGTGTCCAGGGGGCTGTCTTGGAGGGGGGTCGGGGAGGGGGGTGTTGTCCAGGGTGTTCTACATGATGGGATGGTGGATGTACAGAAGCGGGTGGGGGTGTTTGTATAGGGGGGGGGGGGGGGGCTGTCCAGGGGGTGTCCAGGAGGGGGGTTGTCTAGGGGGTTGTCCAGGGGGAGGGGGAAACTCTACGAGGGGGGTGTTGTCCTGGGGGTGTTGTCTAGGGGGTCTTGTCCAGGGGGTGTCCAAGAGGGATGGGGGATGTATGAGGGGAGTGTAAGGGGGTGTGTAGGGGTATAGGGTGGATGTATTTGTGGTGTCCCTGAGGGAGGGGCTATCTAGGCGGTGTAAGGGGGTCTACAGGGGGTTGTTTAGGGGGTGTCCAGGAGGGAAGGGGGTTATCCAGGTGGGGTGAAAGGGGGGTCTGCAGGGGGAGGGGGCTGTCTAGGGGGGTGTCCATGAGGGAGGGGGTTGTCCAGGGGGTGCAAGTGGGGTCTACTTGGGGGGAGGGGGCTGTTCAGGGGGTGTCTAGGAAAGAGGGGCTATCCATGGGAGGGGGTACTGTCCAGGGGGGTCTATAGGGGGGTTGTACAGGGGGTGCAGTGTGATCTGCAGGGGGCTGTCCTGGAGAGGGGGGTGTCCACAAGGGGGGATGTCTAGTGGTGTTGTCTAGGAGGGAGGGGGTGCCTGTAGGTGATTTCTGGGAGGGGGTTGTCCAGGGGGTGCAATGGGGTCTATAGGGTTGGAGGGGTTGTCTAAGAGTGGTAGGGTGATGTTCAGGAGGGGCGGCTATCCAGGGGGGTGTCCATGTGGGATGGGGGTCTTTAGAGGAGGGGGGTTGTCGAGGAGGGGGTTGTCTAGGAGGGGGGCTAGCCATGTGGGGGTTGTCTATGGGGAGGGGGACTGTCTAGGGGGTGTTGTCCAGGGGGTAATTTCTAGGGGGTCTAGGAGGGATGGGGGCTATCCATGTGGTGCAAGGGGGGTATGTGGGGGTGGAGGGGGTGTCTAGGAGGTGTCCCAAAGAAAGGGGATGTACATGGTTGTAAGGGGGTCTATAGGTGGGGGGGGGGACAATGGGGTTTGTCTAGGGAGGGAGGGTCTATCTAGGGAGGGGGTTTTGTCCGACGGTGTTTTTTTATGAAATGGGAAGGGATATAGCCACTGTTTTAAATTGTAGATCCATCCCAATAGCCATTGTTTCAAACCGTGTCTAAATCCCTAGAGATCTCATTTCAAACCGTGGCTATAGAACATGTGTGGCTAAAGATTTATCCATGGTTGAATCTATGGTTATAATTTTTTATCCACAGTTTGAAGCATGTTATAGGGATATATACATAGTTTGAACGATGGATATGGGGATTTAGTCATGGTTTCAAACTGTGGTGATAGTTGTTTCTCCGTGGCCATGCCAATACCATCCACAGTTCATTAAATCGTTGCTATAACCTATAGCCACTGTTTTTTGGTCTTATATCCATGGTTCAAAACCGTGGGTATAGCCTATATTTCTCGTAGTGTTTTGATAAAAGGATTCTTCAGTCCCATTATTTCTCCCTAGGTAGACTCAATTTTGTTCTCCAAGAATATAGATAGGAGATTGAGGCTATGTGTGGATTACCATCACCTGAATCAAGTGAATTATATGAATTAGTATCCAATGACTATAATTGATAACCATTAAGACCTGTTGATTTTGGATAGATGGTTCTTCAAAATGGAACTCTGGTTGATATATCGCTAGCTCTGAGTTCAATATGATGATCTACTGAAGATAGGATTCTAATGTCACAATAGTCAATATGAATTATTGGTGATGCACTTAAATATTATAAGTGTTCATGAGAATTATGAACTAGATATTTCATCACTTATTGAACATTCCATGGTATTCTTCATTGATGACATCCTCGTATACATAATGTTAGAGAAGGAGCATGTTAGAAACTTGAGGATGGTCCTGGACACACTCCGAAAGAACCATACTGTAGTAAGATCTTGAAGTTTCAGTTATTTATTTGATTGGTTAACTTCCATGTATATTTTATCTTAAAATATAGAGTAGTAATAGACCAGGTGATGTTTATGGTAGTTTCATCTTGGGTGCCACCAAAGATTGTGATTAATGTGTAGAGATTCCTTGGTTTAGCAAGCTAATATTGGATATTTGTAATTGATTTCTCTAGTATTTTTGAATCCTTAAATAATTTCAAATAAAAGGGGAGACTTTAATTTTGAGTTAGAGGTTCTAGTAGGATTTTCAATAGTTTTAAAAGAGTTTTATTATAACCTCCATCTTGATAATACTAGAGGAGGGTGATGATTACATAGTGTTCTGTAATGCATCTATAACGAGGCTTGGATGTGTTTTGATGCATAGGTAGGTATTCATTACCTTCGGTTCCTAGTAGTTGAGAATACATGAGAATAATAATGGGAACTACAATAATGAGGTGTAAAAATTGGTCTTCTCCCTAAAGATGTTGCGACACCGTCGAATGGGTAAGCGGTTTACCATCTAATCTGGCTACAAGATTCTCAAGTATATCATTTCATAGAAGGATATAAACTTTAGATATAGGATATTTCTAACATTATTATAAAATTAAGAATTTGAATTTAACTATTCTCTCATGAAAGGGAATTTCTCAGTATATTCTCTTAGAATGAAATGTTGTTTTAAGTTTATGAGTGACGGATCAGGGAAATTGGCCACATTACAGTTGTCCTTAGTGGAAGAGAATAGTGCAACTTACCTATGGTGGATGATTGTTAGTCTTACACTTCTATAGATTGTTAGGAAAGCTCATCTATGATATTTCAATTATGATAGCTTACTTTTTTAGATATCAAATGTACAAGCTCCTAGTGTATTTTCTAAATGTGGGGATCACGTCATCCATTTTTAGGATAGACCATGGAACCGGTGACACTGGAAGAGATGGTTTTGAGGGAGTTTCATATATCCCCATTAACACAACATCTTGGAGTTGTAAAGATGAACTAGAGCCATCAACTATAGTTATAGTGGCCATGTATAATTAATTTCATTGAATATTTTGTCTCTCGATGAGTCACTTGTCAATAGGTGAAGGTTGTTAACCTTGTTCAAATGTTTTTCACTCAAGCCCTTACGGTGCTAGAGTAGAAGTGGGATGGAATATCTATGGACATAATAATGGGGATTACATGATCCTATAGAGTAAATTATTCAATTTGGTTGATTATTGAACAAATCACCAAGTTTCCTACATTATAATTATATGAGAATATAATTTGGTTGAGAGATTGGGACACCTTTACATGTAGAGGATACTTCTTCTTCACAAAGTTCCATCGATGATCATTTCATACCATGATTATAGCTTCACATAACAATTATAGAAAATATGGAAGAGGGGATTTTGGAATCAATTTTGTTTTATCATGGTTATTCACCCCAATACATATGGATCCATTCATAGGACCATTAAGGTTTTGGAGGATATGTGTTGGGCTTCTGTATTAGACATTGTTCATAGTTTGGGGGACCACCTACCACTAGTGGAGTTTATCTATAAAAATAATTAGGACTCTAATAATTTTATGTAACAATTCAAGGACTTGTATATAAGACCCTAAATATCGCTACAAAGATGGAATAATCTAGGGGAGTCATCACTCATGGTCCTAGAGATGGTGAAATCAATAATATAGAATGTGAAGATCATCTTAGAGTGGTGATGACTACCAAAATCCATCATACGTTCTATGTGGACTGAAGATAGGGGACTTTATATTTCAATGAGGCATAAAATATGTTCCTAAATGTCTCACCTTGGTGAGGATTATGGATTTTTTGTCCTAGGTAGGATGTTATCATCGACATTCATTTTCCATTTCTAGTTACTATATAGGGTCGAGGAGGTGGCTACTGCTTGGCCTTACCACCGCACCTAGACCAAATACAAGGTGTTTTCCATGTGTCATAGCTAAGGAGGTTTATTATTGACACATTGTACATTATTGACATGGATAATATAGTGATTGAGAATGGGAAAACCATTATAGAGTAACCAGTAGAGATCAAGGATCAGTGAGAGACGATCCTTCATGGGGGAGAAATTCTTTTGGTTTGATTGTTACACCTTCGGTTTTTATAAATTTTTCTAAAATAATATGATGGATTGAGTTTCATGATACCCTAAGTAAATATCACTTTATGTGTAATCCAAAACAACACACAACACATAGTCTGACTCATATTATATCCAAGGCTAATTTTGGCTTGGGTTATACACAACAATGAGTTACTTAGATATCTTCTGTTACATGCAAGGCCATGCTTTTTCAAACCAAAATATACTATTTATTATAATAGTTATCACATATCCATTGAAATGGATGGAATTAATAGTATTAATTGAATTATAAAATTAATTATTGGTTTAAAAAGTATTTGTAAATAAAGATAAAATGAAATTTAAAATAAAGGATGTGTTACTCTTATGAAAACGTATTTTTATTTCTACATAATAATTTTATCTTAATAAATTAAATTAATCACTATTAGTGAATGAAGTTAATGAAATTTATATGATCTATATTTAACTATTTTTTTGAATTCATCCAACATGTTTTATTGGAATAAAATAATAACAAAACCCATTTTAAGAAAAAAGTGGTATTTTTTCTAAAAAGATGTTTTCCCACCTTTTAATGGAATACTAATTTTAAAAATAAATTTTGAAAATATTATAAATTTTATTTCCAAAAAAATCATTTTTTATTTATTAATATAAAAATTTACTTAGTTGAATTTTTGTCTTTTTTTTATAAGATTCACTTTTTTATGAATAGTGAAAAATACTGCATTTTAATTGAAAACCGAATTTTCATCTAAATATTTTTAAAGATATATTATTTTTTTTATTTGGATTTAACGTCAAAATAGTTAAATTATATATATATTAATTCAATTAATTTCATTTGAATAATTTTTTTTATTGAATTTAGATATATAAACTTAGTAACCTTTTGAACATTTTCAATTTAAAAACTTGATTTCTGACCCACTATAAAGGATTTATTTTAAATAAATTTATCCAATTATATGTTTTGAATTTTGAAAAATGGTTTAAATATTTGTATTATTAGTTTCCAAAATTATTAAATAGGTTTCTTTTATTGATGGAAATTTTGAATAGTAGCATTGGTAATTTTTGTTACCAAGGTAAATGGTAAATGGGGTAATTTAGGTAAAAAATGTGATAAGGACTATAAAATAACCTTAAAAGATTATAAATTGTTATTAGATGAATTTAATTAGACCCTAAACAAATATGTATTTTATATTTAATAATTTAATTGACATTTTTTCATTAAATGAATTAGATATTATTAAAATCAAAGAGAATGACCTAATGTTACACTCTTATATTTAAAAACAATAATATTTATAATATTGGGTTAAATAGAAAATATATTCAAATATAAATATTATTATTTAACATAAAAGGTTTAGCTATATCATGGTATTTTATTTTTTGTTATTTTGAAGAAATAATTGTCCTAAATAATTTCACAATAATGAGGTGGTAATTATTCAATTAACAAAAAATCAGTTAAATGATATTAGTTTTATTAAAATAAATACAATTTGAAATAATTTTTGCAATCCACGAATATTATTGGTGAATAGGACATATTATGGTTGTAATAAATTTTTTGGTTTGAATATATATCACTTTATTGATTTTCTTAAAACCAATGTAATGAATAGTGTCAAAATTGACACTAGTGATGTTTTATGAGAATAATATTTTATTAAATTTTTTAAAAAAATAAAAAGAAAAATTAAATATTTAAATATTTTGTAAGATATTGTATGAAATATTGAAAAAATTATTTATGGTTTAATTGACACTTTATCAGAAAAAATTACATCCTTTTAATATTGAATTTTTTACCATAGTTAAATTTAAAATAGGTTATCTAAGGGTTAATAAAAATGATAAGGTATAAAAAAGTACAAAAAAATGTCTAAAATTCATTGGTTGATGATATTACAAATTTATATTATATTATCTTTGATTAAATATACATTTTGTGGCATTTGGATGGAAAATTAATTTATTATAATTTATTATTTTCTAAAATTCTAAAAGTACCATTCACATCAATTATAAAAGGGAACCTATTATTATCTTTTATTAACACTTAGAAACCATTTTGTATTGGATAAACCCTATCAAAATATCAATAAAACATCAATATATTTATACGACAATCCATTCTTTGGGCTTAAATTCAACCAATAAAGTCCTTTGGTGATAACCAAAAGAAGATATCTGAAGAAGAGGTAACATTCATCAACAAAAAATTTTGTTTTATTTATTCCTTAATCCCATTAAATTATATTTATTTTATGTTAATATAACAACCTTACGATATTTAATATACTGATATGTTTTTATGTTAAGTTTTATACCTATAAATTCACACACTTCCATAAAATGGGATTTGCAATCATTGATTGTGTGTTCAGAGGATTACCGCTTTGTGAACCGACATCAACCATTATTCCGTTAAAACCATTAAAGGTTGGGAATAATTATGTATTAATAGTTTAAAATTGATATATATTATTTTTATAATGTTATTATTATTATATAATTGTTATATCATGCATACCTTCATGCTTTCTACTTTGTGCAAATATGATAATGTCGTTCATGTGTACGATGGAATGTCACCTCATGAAGAGATGTGATCCATTCAAGATTTACATTGAATATATTAAAGATGATTTTAATAAACTTATGTCATATATATGTCATAAAAATTATTCTATATTGATAATATATCATATACATTTCTTTCTTCAATATGATAACAAAATATAAATAGTTCTCATATATACTAAATAAATATGATATTTATATCAGGGATATCATACTAGATATGATGAAATCATAATATAATTAATATGACTAAGAATAACAAGTCAAAACATGTTTGAAAAACAAAGTGGTAATTACCCAAAAAAATAACTTTAATAAGGAATTAATAATTATTGAATCATAAATTAATAAAAAAACATAATTAAATCATATATGGTATTATATATATAAATATGGTTCTATGGTAGATTTATAATAAACATATACAAGATGATTAAATGTGTACAAAGGAATCCAATATAAGGTAAGCATATTTCTGGTCTCAGTTTTATTTCTATGAGACTTATCCCATAATCACCAATCATTTATTTTTCATGGTCTATATACTTCCAATTGATGTAATTAAAGGTCATTATTCTTAAATTTATTGTTATTTACCTATCCATATAGAGTTCAAAAACTACCAAATCGGTAAGGTATTTTTTTCTCAATATTCCTTCCTTGACACACTTATTATATGCAATTATATTATTTTACAAGGCTTCTATACTACCCTTTGACATGTTGTAACATGAATCTACTTAAATTCATGAAATTATATGTTTTATGTAATTTTATTCCCTATTATGTTGGAAAGTTTTTTAAATCAATAACCATGTTTACTAAAAATGTTTTCAAAAGTTTTTTTAAAATTATATTTTAATAATTTACAAATAAATTAATTTATATTTGTTTAAAATGGTTTTTCCATGTTTCCTTTTTATGTTTTAAAGTTTATTTTCAATCAAAAATGTTTTCTAATTCTTTTATGATTTAAAATACATTTTTCAAAATAGAAAAGATAAATTCTCGAAGAAAATTTGTAAATATATATTTCAAAATTAATTTCTATATAAAATGGTATATATTGTTGTTACAAATGCTATAATGGGGATATAATCCAAGAGTTCTATTCATATTCTTTCTCTAAATGATTTATGTTTTGATGGAGCGATTTTTATAAATTTTGTTACTTCTCAATGAAATGTGCTATGATGAAATGATTACAAAAACCCATTCGTCTCATGATTTCTAATGATATGGATGAATTATGATATTGTGAAACATATATGTATGATTTAATTATTTTAATGGTGGGACCTATATCACCCTCCAATACATTGGGAGAAGATTTATATCTCATGAGATAGACATGACTGAAATGTGGAGTGAGCCTAGTTCAATAATGGACATTGTCCACTAAGATTGTCTTGGGAGTTAATCTTGAATACTAATATAGTATTGGGAGTGAACCTTGACTACTAAGATGGTATTTATAGTTAACCTTGACTACTAATATTGTCTGGGGATTGAAACATGATTACTAATATGTGTTGGGGAGCAAACCCATTCCACTAAGTTAGACTTGGTTGAAAGTCTTTACTACTATTAAAATAATTTTATACATTTATGTTTCTACAAAATTATATGTCTTAATTATATATTATTCTTTCATGGTTTATGCTTTTGAATCCCTTATGATTCATGTCATATGAACTTCTAGTATTTATTCCTAGACTCTTTTATATGATCTTCGACATAATGGGAAAGATATTCAATTGTTTTTCTTATGTTTTCATACATTTATGTTTATGTTTTCTTACGTATCTCCCTTGTTTACCCTTAATGTAAATATGAGATCACCCTTTTATATGTTTAATTTATCGAGGTTATAAATAAATGTTTTATATAGGGGTACTAAAGTAGAAGTCATTTGTGGGAAATAATGATTATATTTCACCAGACTCGAAGTTTGTACTCTAAGTTTTCAAAGGTGCTTAACTATTACAATCCTCTTCCATGTGTTTCTATAATGTAATGAATATTAATTTAAAAAGACGAAATATACATGTAAAAAAATCCTAGTTTATTATATTTGGTATTAGAGTAAAGGTGTAATCAATCTTTGAAAACAAGGATGATAAAACCTTAGTGAGATCCCTAAGGATAAGTATAAGTATAGGTAACAGTCCTATAATTTTGGTATGATCTTCAATAACCAAATATTAAACCTAATATGTTATAGATTGAATGTAATTTCAATTTATTATTTCGTTTTCTGAGTAAGATTTGTGTTTCTCACACTATTATTTTTGGGTTTTATAAAATTCTTGGAACTAGGAGGATTTGTGTTAATGGTGATTTGATATACAATGGAATCATCTTCATCGTGAGAAACCAAATTAAATGGTAGTTATAAGTTTCTAGAAACCAAAAAAACAATCAAGCACTGAAGAAGGATTCAAAAAAACAAAGCGAAGTCATATTTGGATCTAGGGACCCAGTCCGGGGGGCCCAGATGAGGCGCGCGAAAAAACTTCCCAGGTGCATGAAAAAAATATGTCATATGTGGAAATCTCCGAGATTCGTGAGAGTTCTTCGACGAGGGTGTGAAATATTTCGCACCACCGAACTCATTTTGCAATTATTTCGTGCCGACCTATTTTCCATGCCACTGAATGCCTATAAATAAAAGGTGACCCCTTCGACTTCTGGGCTGAAGAATCTGAACCATCACTCATGTGTGAAATTCTCTTTCCATGCGCACAAATATAGCTTTTAGGTATAGTTTTTTTCATTCCAAGTCGCCATAGGGTCTGCCTATAGTGATATCACCTTTGTTTAGACTGAATTCTAACCCCTTCAGGGTCCACCCCCTACGTGCAATCCCTTCTCCTTGCACACAGGCCGGCAAATCGCACGCAATCCCCCTTCAATTCCATGGACCCCAGTCATTGCGCGTAGCTGCTCACAATTGTGTGCAATTTTTTTTCCTTGTACGCAATCCTTTCTAGTCATGCACAAAGCCTCAACTCCACTTTCATTCTAATCCTCACTGTTTTCGTGCCAGCCCAGTTTTTTTTCATGTCGGGCTTCTTATTTCGCGCGTAAGCCTCAAAGCTTGCACGCTCTCTAGGACCCCTCACTCCGGTGGTTCCCAGCTACCTCTTCACTCATGTTCCCCATACCCCTTGGGAAGACCTTTTCACGATTTTCTGATGCTATTCCTATGGATTCCATTTTCAGGTGTCTCTCACTCCCCGGGCATCCACATTATACACCGTTTTCTCATACGACCTTCTAGGCTCGTACGAAGTAACTTCAAAGTCCCTTGGATGGTTTTTTCTATTTTGTTGCTTCACCTCATGCTTCTTCTGATAGGCACACTAATGGCTATTTATTCTTCATATATCCACACTAACGTGGACCCCTCGATGTTTCCCTCCATGACACCCCCTTGCTAAGGCTTTTCCTGTCCCCTCTCTGCACCAAGGGGTAGATGGTACCGGTTATGTAAGCCCTAGGGGTGCGGATTGAACCCACCTCATCCGAGCTACAGGACGTTAAACTTCCATGAACCATCATCCTCATCAAATAATTTTAAACTATGAACTCTCCCCATGCCTCGCACGCAGGGCCCCTCACCTTGGACATTCTCCACGACCCCTCATCTCCACGGGGATGGGATCACCCCTCAAAAGGGATGATATCCTCCTTATCAGAGTGATTTTTTTCCGCAGTGAAAGGGAAACCACCTTGGTGTAAGCCCCTAGATTTCCTTGTAGAATGTAGAATCCATGCTCTTCCTTTCATCTTTGGTCCCCAGGGCCAACAAAGTGCGTGGTAGGGAAAGGTGCTTCTCCTTTTTTCGGTACCAAGTCCCTCTCCTACTATGCTTTGTCGCCTTGGGCCTCCATCCTGGAGTAGGTCCCAACCACTTTCTGGGCTGCTAACCACGCATAAGCCCCTGTTTCCTCTTTGGGATTCTCCACACGTAAGCCCAACCCCACTTCCCACGGATTCACCATTCGTGATTTGATCATCAGGTCTCTGTAATCTCTTGTTTCTCACACCGAGCATGACTCACGTGAACATAGATCAAGCACCGACCATGACCAACACCTTGGTCCGCCTCAGAGTGTAAGCCCAAACCCATACCCGAACTATAAGTACTTTGATCTGTGTCAAGGCATGGTACGTAGGAATCCTCCACAAGGTTCAAGCCCAACACCTTGGGCTGCCTCAGAGTGTAAGCCCCAACCCATTCCCGAACTACGAGGACTTTGATCTGTGTCAAGGCATGGTACGTAGGAAGCTTATATGGGGTTCAAGCCCAACACCTTGGGCCACCTCAGAGCGTAAGCCCCAACCAATTCCCAAACTATTAGGACTTTGATCCGTATAAAGTCATGGTACATAGGAAGCCTCCACGAGGTTTAAGACCTACACCTTGGGCCACCTAAGAGTGTAAGTCCTAACCCATTCCCGAACTACGGGGACTTTGATCCACGTCAAGTCATGGTACATAGGAAGCCTCCACGAGGTTCAAGCCCAACACCTTGGGCCGCCTCAGAGTGTAATCCCCAACCATCATCCCGAACTATGAGGACTTTGATCCATGTCAAGGCATGGTACGTAGGAAGCCTCCACGAGGTTCAAGCCCAACACCCATTGGTCCCAACCACCTTCATGTCAGGTTCTCCCCCCATCCTGCATGTCGTTAAATTGTATACCATCATCCCGAACTATGAGTAAATTGATCCATGTCAAGGCATGGTACGTATGAATCCTCCATGAGGTTCAATCCCAACAACCATTGGCCTCGACCGTCTCCAAGTCAGTGTGCCAAGCCCCTTTCATCCCGAACTATGAGGACTTTGATCTATGTTAAGGCATGGTACGTAGGAAGACTCCACAAGGTTGAAGCCCACCACCTAGTCATCTCGACCATCTTCGTGTTGGTTCCACAACACCTTGGTTTGCCTCATAGTGTAATAAGCCCCAACCATCATCCTGAACTACGTGGACATTGATTCCCTGCCATGGGGATATGTAGGAAGCCTCCATGAGGTTCGATCCCATCACTCATGTATCATCTTAATCTCTCCCTCGAGCCCATGTGTCTCAATAATTTCATCCCCTAACCCGGAGGTTCCACTTATTCTGAGTCCCATCCATGTGTCAATTCTCACAAGCCGCCTCCTTAGGTGCCCCATTATCCCACTGAACTTTGCAGACTTCGATTCCCTGCCACGGGGATATGTAGGAAGCCTCCTCGGGGCTCAATCCCATCTTCACTGTCGCCCTTGAGATGGCCATATCCCATCCCCCCTTTACTCCATTACCCATCCTGATCCTCACCCGGGCTGCCATGTCCTGGTGGGATCATTCCACCCCACTCTCCATTCCATCAAACAACATTCGAGAATCCACCCGCATGATGGACCCAATATTGGTGTTCCATCAAGGGTGTTCCTCCATCTGATCCAATCTAATCAGTGTTCCGATCAGTCTGATCTGTCTTTGTTGGATGTTAAACTTTCTGTATACCCTGTGTTAAACATGGGAAGCTAAGGAAAACCCCAGATACATGCCAATGGCATATGATTCCCCGCATTCGATGTGGGATGCCTCGGGATTCCGCACCCTCGAAAGCCATATATTAAGGGACAGAAGACAGACATACCAATCCCCCAGAATCCAGACATTACCGTGATGCACAACATGACTACTCCCCTAACCAAAGGTTGCTACCCTAATCAGACCCCTTGGAATGTCCCGACAGAAGCAGTGTAATTAACTGGTGTCCATGGAAATATGGCACCGGGAAGAGTTTCACGAACAATGTCTTAAATATATGAGGGAGACCCAGACTAGGTGATGAGCTCTGAGGAGTAATCCACGGAAGTAAGAAACAACATCCCATCATCCCATTTCGATCAAGGATCAGACATCCCTGAATAAGGAGCATATGCCTCCCGCCTTTGGAAAGTAGGAATGTGGGGTAAGAGTTGTGCGTCCTCCACCTGACGAATGTGCACGCTCTTCTGAAAGCATCGGAAACAATTTTGAAACCATATTATTATGCCTAATCACAAATATAATAATATAATCAACCGTATTTACCTTTGGGAGTTTTTTTACCCATTTAATAAGTGAACGATGGAGTTTCGTGGTGACCATATAGGAAATAAAGTTACAATTTTCTTATGTAAATCATTTTTGGAAGGAATCAAGGAGAATATTTCAAAAGAACTAAAAAATTATTTGGGTATGGAAAATAAGGAAAAAATTAAAGTGATTTCAAAGGAAAAGGTTCAGTTAATGGAATAGATAACGATAACGGTATTCTTAATGCGTCATCAAAAGTAAAATGTTTTAAATGTGGAATTTATGAGCATTATGTAAATAGATTCCCTTGAGGGAAATATCATGAAGAGAATCAATAAGGTTGTATAATAAATGGTTATATTACTGATGATGAAGTGACTATGAATGAAATATGAGATGAAATAAGTGTTAAGGAATAAAAGGATAAATCTTTGTTAGTGGTTTAAGAAATTAGTGGAATGATTGTGTGTTTATGAATTGTAATTAATGAACAATGTCATAGAAGTAATTTTATGGTATTAAGGAATAATGAAACATCTAAATATTGTTTCACTAATGTTTTCACTTTTGTATTTGAAATAATATGTTGGTTAGTATGGGTAAACAATAAAACTAATTGAATTTGTAAGGAGATATTTTCAGAGAACACATTATTAAGGAAATATAACCCTTAATATATGCATAATGGTGGGATAGTAATAAGATAAATAGAAGTTTTATTGCAAAAACATTAATGGGACAGTATTTATAACCTTGTAACTAATTATTAACATGATGAAAAAAAAATTATGGATTTATTTTATACAGTTTTTTAATTTATGGTACGTGGAAAGAGTTAATTTTTGAAATCATGATTGTTGTTACTAAATTTTTATGGTAATTCATGTTATGAAATTTTTTCAAGAGAATACATGTTAATGATCTTTACATTTTGGTATGTGAAAATCAAGAGGTACGTTATGATATATGGGGGATTAATGTTAAGGTGATTTTTATAAATTTAGTGGCATTCTTTATAGATTTTTTTTCATCTTTTGTAAGGATCAAAAGGTTACCTATTTGTGAAAAGGTTTTTGATGACATATTAATGAATTTTAAGAGATTAATTCCTCAAAATATGAATGTTTATTCATGTTGGATAACATATATTAACCATTTTTATGAAGATAAATATATATATAAGGAATAACTTTTCATCCCATTATGGATCTTATAATCCACTAATTATTTAGGCATTACAATTTCAACCTCATTTCATAGAGTAAGATAATAAGTGGAAATTTTTCAAGGAACAAATGATAGATGATATTATTCTTACAAAATGAAATAAACTTGAGTACGTATATCTTCTTGTAGACATTATTCAACTTTACGAAAAGTATGTTGAAAAAAATTCATATCCAAGTACCTCCTTTTTTGATGAATCAAATAGTTCCTTAGATCATCACATATTTATCATTATTTCAGGGTTAACTATATAATGACCATGTCCTCTTTCTCTCTCCTTTAGAACTTCATAGTTGTAATTCTCTTCCATGTCCATGTTCTTACTTTCCTCTAATGTTCTCCTAATAAAAAGTCTAGTTATGTGGTGATCTTGACCTTTTTAATTTCCCCCTTTTTAAAATAATTTTTTTTGACCCTTTTTATGATGTGGGTTTTCCACAAATAAATTCTCAAACATCGACCTTTTATTTTTAAAGTGTAATTTCAAATTTCAAGGACGCGGCATGCTTTTAAATTATTGATTATATTGGATTAGTATATTATAAATTGGAAATTACACAAAATATATCTAATGTTTATGATGTGTTTTGTGAATATATTTTTATTAAGTACATGCATAATACTTATAATTTACTAAACTGGTGGGCCATACCACTGGAGAAATGTCTTTCTTATGAAGAGAACCCAATTGAAAGTATAAATCGTAGAGATAAATTTCTAAAAAACAAGATAACTAACCATATTAATGTTATGTGGTGAAACCACCAGTTTCAAAATCTATGTTGGAACTTGAGGATATGTTGAGGATTAATTATCCTAATCTTTTTGTATTTGAGTGAGGAATTTTGATGGTGAAATTCATTTTAAGGGGGTAGACTGTAACACCCTAATTTTTTATGAATTATTTTAAAATTATTTGATGGATCATATTTAAAACATCAACCTGTAAATACAAATTTATAAACAATATTTTTTATATGTGAAAAACAGATTTTTACTTGTGGTACAAAAAATACTAATTTTATCATGTGTTGCACACAATAATGATTTCCTTTGATAGCTTATGTTTAACATAATACAGAGTTTTACTGAACAATAATATATTATTTATTGTGATAGTTATCAGCGAGTCTTTTTAATAGAGGTAATAAATTAGATTAAATTATATATGGAATTAATTATTGTGTTACCAATTAATAGTAAATATATATATATAAACCAATTGAAAATGATGAATGTGTTTTTTTATAAAAAACAATTTTTATTCCAACAAAGTCATTTTATCTTAATAATTTATATTAATTACTATTATTAAATGATATTCCAGAAATTTAATTTTTATATCTTTAATGAATTTTTTTGGAATTAATTCAATATGTTTTATTTCCATAAAATAACAATAAATCTAATTTCATGCATAAAAAGATTTATTTTTCAAAAAGACATTTTTTTCACTTTTTAATGGAAGAGTTTTTTTACGAGTAATTTTTTTACACTTTTATAAATGTTATTTGAAAAAATAAAAATTATTTTTGAAATATTAATTTGAATATTTACTTTTCTTTATTGTTTGGAATTTTTTTATAAGTTTCATTTTTTATGAATAGGGAAAAAACTACCTTTTAATTGAAAACTAATTTTCATATAAATAATTTATGATGATAAATTATTTTTCGAATTGGTTTTAATGTAAAATATTTCAATTATATATAAATTAATCCTATTTATTTCTTTATAATAAGTTTTGTATTTAATTTTGGTGTAAAACATAATAAACTTTTGAACATTCTCACTTTAAAACCCCTCTTTCTCACCCCATCTACAGAATTAATTTTAAATTAATTTTATCCAATTATGTGTTTTGGATAATTAAAAATGGATTAAATATTTTTAATTTTCAGTTCAAAATTTATTAAATAGGTTCCTTTTATTTTTGAAAAATATATACAGTAACATACGTAATTTTTTTACCACAGTAAAGAGTAAATTTGTTAATTTTGAATCAAAATAAAGTTACACGAATATAAATTGACCCTAACACTTGATAAATTTTATTGGATTAATTTAATTTGAATCTTAACACCTAATATTAAAACATTAATTATGTAATGTACATTTTTCCCTGAAAATGACTTTGATATTCTTAAAATCAAAGAGAATGAAATTTTTTGACACACTTACTTTTAAAAAGTATAATATTTTTAAAATGGGGATAAATAGAAAATATGATAGACTCTAAATTATATAATGAAATATAAAATCATTATATACATCTTGCTATATTATTAAAAAATTTTAGTGAACAAATAATTATAATAAATAATTACACAATAAAGATGTAGTAATTATAAAATTAATATAAAAATCAATTAAAAGACATTATAAAATTAAATGAAATATATTTTGGATTAACTACGGTCATAACAAAATTGGTGAATATGATATATTATGGGTTTCATAAAATATTTGGTTTAATTTTATATGGCAGTATTTATTTTCATAAATTCAATGTAATGAATAGTATCAAAATTGACAATAAGATATTTTAAGAAAATAATATTTTATTAAATTATTTTAAAATAATAAAATAATTAAATAAATAAAATTGTATAAAATGTGTTCAAAAATATCATAAATGGGTCTTTTATGGTTTAATTGATAATTTATGAGTAAAAAATACATCCTTTTAATAGTGAAACATTTCTTACCATAGTTAAAATTAAAATAGGTTAACTAAGAGTTAATCAAACTGTTAAGGTATAAAATAATTCAAAAAATTGAATAAATTATATCGATTGGTGATACTATAAACTTATATTTCCTATTCTTTGAAACCATGTCAATTTTGTGGAAATTGGTTTGAAAATTAATTTATTATAAATTAGTCTTTTTTGAAATCCCAAAAGCGCCTCTCACATTAATTATAAAAGAACACCTCTTATTATCTTTTATTCACACGTAAACCCATTTTGGTTTTTAAAAACCCAATAAAAATATAATAAAAACTTAACTATATTCATCCTTTAATCCTTACTTTAGTAATAAAACCAACAAAAGAAGTGCTTTGGTGAAAACCAAAGGAGATACCCAAAGAAGATGCAATGATCATTAATTAATGTTTTTCCATTCTTTCTTCAAAAAACTATTAAATTATATTTATATAATGTTTATATAAAAAACTGAGTATATTAAATATACTAAGATGTTTTTTTCTCTATTTTTCACCTACAACTTCACACATTTCCATTAATTGGGTTACACATTCTTCATTTGAGTGTACGACGGACTATTTCCTCACGAACTGATGTCATTCATTCTTTCATTAACACGATTAAAAGTTGTGTATAATTATGGATTTATAGTTTATATGTGATATATGTTATTTTTAAATGTTATTATGATTCTGTAATTATTATTTCACACAAAAAATCATGATTTCAATGTTTTGGGAATATGATAACGTCGTTCGTGTGTACGGGGGATGGCTGTCTTGCAAAGTGATGTGATTCATTCATGCAATATATGGAATTTATTAATTAGGGTTTTAATAAATTTATGTGATATATATGTGTCATAGAAATGATTATTTTGTTATAATATATCACATACTTTTCTTTCGTTAATCTGATCCGAAAAATTAAAACAATATTCATCCATACATAGGGACTAATGTATCCATGAACAGTGTATTTTATTTTGTACCTATAACTTTTATGAATCACCATAAATACATATATACTGAATATATATTATATTTATAAAATGGATATATCTTTTTATGTGAAGAAATCATTATCTAAGTATGGTGACCAAGAATAACAAGTCAAAACATTAATGAAATACAAAGTTGTTATTACCCGAAATATAACATTAACATGGAATTGTTAATAATTGAATACAAGAATACAATAAAGTCATAATAAATCATATATTTTATTATATATAAAAATATGGTTATTTTTTATATGTATGATAAACTTATATAGGATTTTTTAACACATACGAAGGAAGTCAAGACATAAGATAAGGGGATTTCTAGTCTCAATTGTTTCTGCAAGACCTGTGCAATATTCACCACTCATTTATTTTTTGTGGTTTATATATCTCCCATGAATTTAATATATGATCCTTATCCTTAAATTTATGTTAATTTACAAATCCATATGATTATCTCTCTTTCATGGGGTTTACAGTTCAAAAGTTACCAAATCAGTAATGTAATATTATCTCAATTTGGCTTCTTTATGACTCATGTTATATTATGAACCTATACTATTTTATGAGGTTTATATACTCCCATTTTATATTTTATATCAAGAATATAATTATTTTAATGATATTATAAGTTTCATATTATTTTATTCTCTCTTATTTTATAAACTATTTTATTCAAAAACCTTATTTTATAAAAATGTTTTCAAAAATGTTTTTAAATGATATTTTATGAATTTTCAGGGAAAATAATTTAAAAGATGTTTAAAATGGTGTTTCAAAGATTCCACTATAAATTTTAAAATTTATTTTCAATTAAATTGGTTTAAAACATTTATTATGATTGAAAAATATCTTTTTAAGGTGAAAATGATATTTTCCTCAAGAAATGTTTTAAAAGTGATATTTAAAAATTATTTTCCATCTATGATGAAATATTATGGTTTTAATCATGCTTTGTTGGTGATATGATCCAATGGTACCATTTATATTCTTTCTATGAATGGTATATTTTTAAAGCGTGTGATGATTAAGAATTCCATTACATTTTAATAAAATATGCTATAATGAAATTTTCTCAAAACCCATTTCTTTTCAAGATTTATGATGTGATTAATGATTTCTGATATTTTGGAACATATATGTATGATGTAATTATTAGATAGGTGGTACCTATATCACCCTCTAACTCATTGTTTAAATATTTATGTCTCATGAGATAGACATGGCTGAAATGGGGAGTGAACTCATTTTTGAGAAGAATATTTCCCACTAAGATGGTCTCTGGAGTGAACCTTGAATACTAAGATTGTCTTGGGAGTGAACCTTGACTAATGAAATTGAATTGGGAGTGATATTGTACAGCTAATATGGTATTGGGTGTGAACCTTTACTATTAAGATAGTTTTGGGAGTGAACCCATTCCACTAAGATGGTCTTGTTAGTAAGCCTTGACTAATATTGAAATCATTTTATATGTTTATGTGTTGTCAAAAATTCCATGTATAATTTGTATTATATTATTTCATGGTTTAATATCTTTAATCTCTTGTGATTCATATCTTATGAGCTTCCGATCTTTATTTCATTTCTCTTGTATATGATCTTTGACATACAGGGTATGATCGTGAAATATTTTTCGTATGTTATAATACTCTTATATTTATGTTTTGATTACGTATCTCACTTGGTAACCATTAATGATAATATAATATCACTTTTTCTTATGATTATATTCCATAGGTTATGTATAAATGTTTTATGTAGGCTTACTGAAGTAGAATATCTTTGTGGGAAACATTTCAGATCTTTCACTAGACTAGAAGTTTGTGTTCCATGTTTCCAAAGTCACTAAACTATTACGATTCTATGGAATGTGTTTGGGTAATGTAATAAAAATTAATCTAAAAATATTTAATATCCATTTATTAATATCATGGGTCATTTTTTGTGTGTGATGGTAGTACACGAATCTTTAGGAGAGAGTCAGGGAGTGGGAGAATAAAATGCAAGCTCAGTTCCCTTATATTTTATGTAGGATTTCTTTATTTCTTGGATAAAATCGTCTATTGTGGGGGAATGATAATACTATTTTTTACATGTGAAACATTGGAATATTTTATAGAAAATGTTCTGATCTAGGCACTGATATGACACATGATTCATGGGGCTGGGGAGGCTCGATATTGATATAATAAAAATATTAAATATATTATATCACATGAGTGTATTTTTCTTGAAATAATATAATAAATCCTGAGTAGATTATTATATGGGAAATATGAATTATACATTAAATATATAATGTGGGTTTTACCCTTGGAATGATATAAACCTTGTGTATTTTGTGTGTTTTCCTTATGTGAAATCGTGGGTGGATTAATAAATAATTAAATTTATTTATTTATTTTTAATTTATTAAATGTACCAAACCTTAATAACCTCTATTTAAAAGAATTTATGAAAAATACCAAGGTTTATATACAAAACCCTAGGTATTTTAGAGGATCTATGGGATGAAAGTACTTGGATTAATTACAACTGAGTGTAGTCAAGCGATTAGTGTGCCAAATGAGTTCATAGATCTCACTGACAATAGAGATGTCAAAATATTATTCATCAATGATCAATCCAAAATCAAGGTAGAGATTGTTTTTGTTAGATTTAATCCCCGTATTTTTTATTATTTTTAAAATAGGATCAAATAATTCTAGAAAATTGATTCACAGGTCAACCATTGATTTATGGTTATTGATTTATCATCCTAGAATTAGGAATGGATATTAATTTCATTAAAATTTGATTATTACCCTAATGAGATGACCCTTATTCAATGAATTATGACCAACAAAAAACAATGAATTTCTTTTATTCTCTTTTTTTTGTTTTAAAATTTTCTCCCATTATTTTCCATGTGTTCATTGTATGTGTTTCCTTTCATTAGTAGTATGAGAAATTACCAAAATATGATCGTTGTAAAAGAATTATTTGGTACAATGAAACAAAACTATGTGTTTAGGTATATAATCAATGGAAAATTTGTGTTATGTAATGATTATAGAGGTTTTGGGATCAGATATGGAGACAACATTTTCATGGTAACAATCTTCAGTTGACTCGGTGTTATTGGAATCTATTCGCAAGTATATCAGAAGATATGATTTATCCACTAATGATGATCCGAGTTCAGTCAATACTAATATGAAATTAAAGGAAAACATTTGTAGTGGATCCAATTTTGGAAGAGGTGTGAGCCGAACCATTTGTAAAACTATCAGGTTTGAAAAAAACTGATATATAAGGATTGTAGCCTGAAAAAAACATGTCATGTAGTCCCCTTTCTGCAGCGGCTAGGGATTCAGGAAAAATATAGTATCACACTCCATGTGGGACCTACAATACATCATGTTTTCTATGACTAGAGACTCAATTTGTACCCTTTGGTTACACATTAATAGAAATTTCTAGGTATATGGTCACATATAAAGTACACATGCACGACTGGTACATTGACATGGCCAAAGTGCCCTAACACGATAAGGTACAATGGAATGACTAGAGTACATGGGCACAAACTGATAATCAAACATGGTCAGGGTACCCTTACACAGTTAGGTACATTTTAATGACAAATGTACATGGGCAGTGTCTAAACTATGAGGGAATGGTTCGGAGTACATGGGAAGACTTGGGGTAACCAAAACACATTTTATACTTGCATTACACACTATATAAGTATATTAGGTAATTTTTAGGCCCTATTTCTCTTCAGAATAGACTGGTATTTAAAGGTTTTTTTTTGCAAGGTAAATCCATATTAGGGGATAGTGAGGTATCAAATCCATAGAATAAGTATTGATCCCCTCTATAAGATTAGTATTGGATAGAGTTAAGGAATCCATTAGGGTGGCTCAAAATGTGATCTTCCATCATTTGTTCCTCTGAAAATATGTTTAGTAATCATGAGACCTACATATTGGGATGTTCAATACCCTACCTATTAGGTTGTATCAGTTAGGGTTAGGATTCCCCCATAGGCCCTAGGTACAATCCCTATCATGTGTATCGATATCTTAAGAGTTCTATTTTTTACTTAATCATGACAAGGCTTGGTGAGCATGGCCTCGTAGATGAGCACCATCAGTGTTGGTAGACCTGAGGAGTGAATTATCCAAGGAAAGTGTTACCTTGAATCCTCATGTAGAATTATATACTGGCTATATTTTTTTAACCTTACCTTGAGACATAGTGTCTATCATGAGTATATCTAGGTTGTTATTAATGATATGTCTCACATTTTGACCGACATTCCATTATGATGATTATCTGTCTAATCTCAAAATTAATTATGTTTCATTATTTAGAAGTGGCCTACTAGGTGTGTATATATATACTCACCTCTAAATGGGATTTTCCCACACATATCATGTCTTATACTGATGAAAAACCATTAGATATAGTCTTAGGTTGACTAGGAGTAGATAGAGCATAAGGATCTAGATAGATTGTGGTTTATACTAGGTGTTTTAGTTGATATCATTCCCCCCTTCCTAGAAATATAGACTCATTTTATAGTTTAAGTGTACTTGTATTTATCCATTATGCCTTTTAGTACTAGTTTCATACTCTAACATGGGATATTGATGTATACATGTGTTATCTAAAGAGTTGTATTTTATCTTATAGTATTATATAAGTATTTATAGTTGTGTGTGTATAAGTATATTATACTAAAGACTCCCATGTGTGTGATATGTCTACTCAGTATTGGTCCTCAACCCCTTTCATATTGTAGGTGTTCTTAGGGTGTCATAATTGGCTTACTGCCGGGTAGGTGGGCCCTAATGGGTCGGGTTGTGAAATTTACTATCTACATTAGGCTTCCCTGACATGATCTTGTATATATATTACCTTCTCAAATGTCTCTTCCACATGTTCTAGACTCAATAAAATCTTTTCTCCAAATTTATCCTAGTATATTAGAGCATGAATTCTCTTTCTATTCAAAGGTTCAAATGGTTCCATTTTTGTACTTTATTGGTAAATTTTATTGTAATAAAACTTATTTTTTGATAAATACGGATCCCAATATCCTTGGAATTAAATATAAAATTACATTGGTATATACTTCAATTATTGGATATTAAATTTATATTTCACAACAATTTTATAGTGATAGGTTATACTAAGATTAAGATTTATATTTAAAGACTTCTAGAGACCGATAAAGTTTTTATTTAATCATTGGGTTGTGATAAAAGAAAATAGATAAGGGTATTCCATTAATTCTTAAAAATTGAATTATATAAATTCTATAAAGATTTTTTAGTGGAAAATATTATTGAATTGAAAGGAAATGAGAAAAAATTATGATGTTCTAAAATGACCCATATTTTGTTATTGCACTATGATGTTTTAAGAAGACTAGTGAAAAAATATATAGTAATATTATCCTAATTCTATTCTGGTATAGATAAAGATTTCAAAGAACCCTTCAAAAGTTTCCTTTCAACCTTCACATGCTACCATACTAAGCATCTAGTAGCCTATTTTTCAATCTCTAACTTCATATTTTCCCACCAAATTTTCTCAAAAATACAGAAACTTCTTCATACAACCATTTTTAATAGAGAAATTTGATCTATGAGCTTTATCAAAAAAAAATATTTTGTTTATCTCATGTATTAATGTAAAAAATAACCGCTTACTAAACTATAAACCCACATCATTACCAATATTAAATTCAGTTAATATCCCATTCTTCACATCTACCATCTTCTTTTGGAAGCCATTTTCACTATCCTAGGATATCATAATCCTCTATAATAAGTATTTTTGGTTAAGTAAATGGAATAATATGATTTTCCCCATTCATTATAACACACATGCCCATCTATAACAAATCCTTGGGAATTATATCATTCTCCACCCTTGTCTTGGATAAGACAACTGTGTCTTTTCTACTCAATACATTTGATACCTTACTTTATTTCTGAGGATGAAAGTGTGTAGCATAATAATAATCCTTGAATAGTTTCCACCATCACCTTTTCTCCAAATTAATATATTTCTAAGTAAATATGTATTTCAAACTCTAATGTTTTTTTATATATCATATATCTCTCCTTTAAAGACAATGTTCCATATCATTAGAGAAAATATCAATGTCACAAACTCTAAATCATGTGTTGGATAACTTACCTCATGTGGATTCAACTAGTGGGATTTAGAAGAAACCAATTTATAATTTTTCATTAAAAAACATCCAATATTATAAAGTTATGTGTCATTGTAAATTAGAATCCTGTATTTATTAAATGGAAGTGTTAATATCGGTGAATTTGTAAATATATTCTTAAATTCCTCAAATTTATCTTCACGTTACATTGTCCATGTGAATTCGACCACCTTACGTGTTAACTTGTTTAAAAAAAATTCTATTCAAGTGAAGTATTTAAAAAACCACTAATAGTATCCCACTAATCCAAGTAAAATACATATTTAAATTATGGTGGGAGGTCTCAGAAATCCCCTTAAAACCTTTTTTAAGGGTAAATAGATATAAAATCCTTAGAAAAAATATTTCTAAGAAAAGAAACTTCTTGAATTCAAAATTCAAATTTAATATATTTGTTATATAACTTCTTTTTCCCTTATAACATCAAGAACAAAGTGAAAATGAGTTTCATATTCCTCATAAATCTTAGAGTATATAAGAATGTAATCAATAAATATCACCAAAAACCTTACAAGATATTCCTTGAATACACTATTTATTATGTCTATAAACATAGAAGCTGAGTTTTCTAACCCAAAAGTCATTACTATGAACTCATATTGACCATACATCATATGAAATATCAACTTTGGGATATAAATTTTTAAGCATGAACTGTTGTTAACCCTATTTTGAATCAATCTTTGAGAATTATATTTCCCCTTTAATCTAATCAAATTGGTCGTCAATAAAAGAGAACGGGAACATCTTATTTTCCATAATTCCATTGATTTCTCTAAAAATACATTCATAACCTCATTGATACATCCTTATTTTTCTTAGATAAAATAGGTTCAATGTATGGTGAAACAATTGTATGAATGGAACCATCATCATATAAGTCTTGTAATTAATCATTAAATTCAACCAAATCTACTAGATAAATTCTATAGGGAGTATTAGATATATGTTTTTCATTAGGGACAAGATATAGAATTCAACTTCCCAATTAGGGGGAAATCCAGGTAATTCATTTGGAAATACATCAATATATTCCTATACAATGAGCATATATTATATTCTCAAGGCCTCTATACCCATCGTAGATTGAATTTCCTCCATATATTCCCCAAGGATTTCATTATTCTATGATATAAGGGGTGGTTCCAAACAAGTTTTAGGTAATGAAATATTCCCCTAAAAACCATTTATTCAATACTTTCCACTCCAATTATAACTTCCTCCCTCATATTCTTATAATTAGAGAAACAATATATCCCCAACGTTACATCAAAACCCACAATTAGTAGAATGATTATTTTTATAACTATGAAACACCAAGGAATACTAACTTGTATTTCCTGGTATAACTTCACTGCAATGAAATTAACTTTCATTGTTTTAATAGATATATCATTCCATAATGCATCAAGGGGTCATAAAAATTTCTTATCAGAAGTGTGAAACATAAATTGATTTTTATATCCAAAATTAAATAATTTATTATCAATATTAGAGTGTATAATAACATTACCTTCTAAAAATCATTTATAGCTTCTACATTAGCTATTTTTATTATAAAATCTCGGTTCTAATCTACAAGATTATTCTAAGAAATATTAACTTGGAATAGAGGGAATTGATTAGATAAATTCCCCCATCTCCCTATAGATGAATCATATAACACTGAATACTTATATATTTCTAATTCAATCATGAGAATCGTGATTTTTCTCCCTGTATTTAAAACATACATCCAACCCCTTTATGTAGGTATATTGGCATTTCTTCCAACATGTATTGTATATAGAGAACTGTATTATTACCTTATTTTCCTTTCCAGTTGTTCTTCCCACATAGTGATCATCTATCCTTTTATTCTCAGGTTTTCCTTTATAAAAGAACTATTTTTAAAACACTTTCTCAATATCTATAGAATTTGTTACAATTTCTTCATATGATGAAAAGTTTTGAGAGGCTAAATTTCTTTGAACTGAAGGATTAAAACCATCAAATAAATTATCAATATTGATATTTAGATTATATAGATAATATATAATATAAACCCCAAATATTTTGAGATTTTCCATTTACTCAACCACCGTTTCTTCATTGTTTTGTTGTAAATATATGAATTTCATTTCCATATTATCCTATTTCTCCAGAGGGAAATATTTTTCAAGTAAAATTCACTTTAAATGTCTTCTAATCCATGTCTTCTGTATCCTATTCTTTCATAGTATTTTTAAAATGATTCCACCATTATTCAGTGTATACACTTAAATGATACAAATCCATAATAAAATTTTCATTCTCAATACACCCCAATGAAGTAGAAATATTCTTAAGGGACTTAATCCATTGATCATCCACCATGGAATTATTGGATCCATTAAACGATCGGTGATGTTTCCTCATAAATTGATCTAAAAAACACGATCTATAATAATGATAAATATGTTTCTTTATTTTGAATATGTAATTTTTGATAACCTGTGTCAATTTCTCTTGTAAAGTAATAATCCTTCCACACCAATATAAACTTCATTATCTAGATTATTAATATATTCCCCACATTATCCTTGATTGTCATCTTAGTTTACATTTCATCTTGTAGGTTATATTATCTATAAATGTTCATGGATTAGATAATAATATTATAAAATAATAATATATAAGAAAATAATTATATATAATGTTACTTTATAATATGTTCCAATACATATAATACTTGTAAAAACCTTCTAAGATAATATCTACATTTTCAAAAGATATAATATATACTTTTCCTTTGTGCATTTATATGTAATGCATATGTTTTCAACCAAACATTGATATAATACCAACTATAATACCCCCAAGGTTATTAACCCAATGTTATTGGGTTATTCATTACATATTATTCATAATACATGAGATAACCTCTGCAATATTAAGGGTTAGTAGAACTGGAAAGACTAGATAAATAAATATTATATCACATCATGAAAAATTACAATAATTTTATATAAATTATTATTTATTATAGTTATCTATAGTTTCAATTATACATAGTATTCCACTTTATTACCTAGGAAAATGGGAATCAAAAGTAACGAGTGAGTTTAAATTCTCAATAAGGGATAACATATAGTATAATATAACAAGTAAAAAGTAATAAAATGTTGGCATGCAAATAGCTAATGTCATATAACATAATCCATGAATGGTAATGTAAATAAATTATTAAATGATCAAATAATTATGAAAATTATATGAATGTATAATTTAATATGTCATAAACATGGTGTCAAGGCCTTATGCCAAGCCTACTTAAATAAAGGGTGTGGACAATTCTGTTACCATATCCTAGTTATCTCATGAGATCTACCAGTTCACTAAAAGGATATAAAATTCTAGGCCCCACACATTATATAAAATTACAATTCATTCCATCATATACAAAATTATATGAGGATTCATGGAATAATATTCAAGGATGAATAGATTATAAATTTATGGAATAAATTCTCAAAGAAAATCATCATAAAATATTTCCCCATATATAACATTGGATTATATGGATTATCAATATATTTACACAGTCAATGAAATAAAAAAGTTTTATAGGTGAAATACCTTTACTCATGTAGTAAATAATTAGGGATTTACAATGGTCAAATAAGTACCCTTATCAGGTGAGGATATGGATTTGTAGTTATTGGTAACTTTAGAAAGATTATGATTATCTATGTGTTTTAGAAGTATAAAGGATGTATTTAAAATGATGTGAGACTAAAGAAATTATGGATAATTTCCTTTATAAATATAATAAAATATTCGATTATAGATAATAAAGAACATATGGATTATCTAAAGCATCTCCCTCAGGAGTGTCTATTTGGTTGTGGAGTTTTACTTCCACTCTTTATGCACAAATTAAAGATTGAGTCAACACTCTACTATCCTTTTTCAGGGTGATTAATCCTAGGTAAATATATGCTAAATACACATAAAATTTCTAGTATCTATAACAATAGTTAATTATTATAATACCACACACTCTATAATTTTAAAATTTTAGGATGGTTTTGTATCTATAGGAATGTTTAATAATTATAACTAAATGTGAATGTAGTACAACGAGATGGAATAGTGATAACTCATTAATAATATAATAGGTAATTTATTGAAATTAGTCTCAATAAAAATTCAAATTGAAATGAAAAGAAATTTGAAACAATAACATTATTAAATAAATAGAAGAGGTTAAGAAGCCTTTCCTAGAAAGGTAACATCTTAAAGCTGGGGATAATAACCATAGATCCTAGTATTTTCATTAAAATACTCTTGAGAGAAAAATCAGGGGATATTCATGCTTAATATATTTTCTATGAAGATAAATTGGAGAATGGGTGGGTATTTATAGAAAATGAGGTAGGGTAATTTATTAATTATTAAACATAGGCCTTGGAAATATACGCTGTGTAAAATTAAATAACCTTTAATTATCCATTATTTTGGCTCATAACTTTGGAAATTTAAAGCATGGTTTTTGGAATATTTTTATTTTATAAACTAAATCAATTATTTTTTATTTCTTTACCATGGGAATATAATTTCCCCATAAAATATTTTTAAATCATTAATTTCCATTTTAAACATTGGAATGTTATTTCCATGTTAAGAAAATAATTTTAATTGATTGAAATATGAAATATTTTTGAAATAATTCATTCTTGATTGTAGATTCTCATATATTAATTTTTACTTCATTTTTATATCATAATTATTTAATAATACATATTTTATATGATTAATGTATTTTTATATTAAGAAATAAAAATTGAATATCTTATTATATTAATAAAAAATACAATTGGATGATTTCCATTTTTAGATTCAAATTTAATGTTCTTTATATGATAATCATAGATTTTAAATAAAACTCTGGAATTTTTCAAAATCCTATGTTTAGAGATAAATAGTTATAAACAAATTATTATAGTAAAACTTATTTTCACTCTAAGTCATCTGTTTGAAATTATAGTACTATTCATTGATTAAAAAACATTTAATTAATTATTAAATGTATTATAATAAAATTATTTTACTCATCTTACTAGAAACTTGTATGAATAATTTTTTTATTACTATTACAATAGTTAAATTTATAACGGTCAAATTCCAACAGTCTGTTTCAAATGGATAGATTCTAATGGCTTTATTACCACTAATATATATATTTCATTCTAAAATACAAGGATTTTTTATTTCTTTCCATTATCTACCATTTTTATTATTTTTATTATTATTTATTCATAAATATAATGTCTGTCATATGATTTTTATTTGTTTTTTGTGTGATCCTCTAGAGTAAAATATTATATTGTATCCCAATATCATTACTTTTGCAGTGTTACTAGTTTTTATTTTAATTATGAGTGTAATTTCCAATGATTCTATTTTTTACTCTATGTTGTAATGTATTATATCATTATAAAACATTTTTATTCATTGTTATAATTTCTTAGTTATTAAAAAAGTTTCACCTTGGAATGATTTGTTTGAAAAGAGACATTAGTCAAGGATGGAACCTTTTTTCCAAAATTATATCTCATTATCTCTCTCATTTATTATATCCTTATAGATATGTGGTTATTTATATTGGATCTCCATTATGACATGAATTAACCTTCTTTTTTCCCCATGGAATGTATTGGTCCATGGATTCTATCTTTAATGTACTCTATACAAAACTTGTGTCTCCTTTATTTTGGATGGAGTTACTTCTTTTAGTTATCTTTTGCATTGTATCTACCTTTATATTCCTGTACATACATTGTTATCAGATAATTTTAGTGATACTTCATTTCTTATCAGACTTAATAGAATTTAGTTTTCTTCAGATTATTTTAGTGAGATTGTTTGATAGTGTTATTATTTTACTTCTTATACTTTTATTTTTTTAGTATTTACTTATTTTCCTCTTATAACTCCCCCATTTACTCTTTATTTATAACCCATCATATTAGATCTCATTATTGGTCTAAAAAATGGTGTGTGTGGTGTATTTTTACTTTTTGGGGGTCATTTCATTTATGTTTGGTGTTTAATAATCATGGTTTGGTTATCCTTTGTCTTAGTTTCTCCTTGGTCTATTTCTGGATCCCTTCCTTGTCCTCTAACAATGCATCTATATTGCTTTTATATCCCTATTTGTTCCACACACAGTCTCTTTATTTTTATATATTTCTATACTATGTTTAAGATATTCATTATATAGGGTAAATAATGGATTTTCTTAATCTAATAAGTGACTCTAACGCAATTATAAATTATGGATATAGGATATTTAAAAGTAGTGAATGATGGGAATACACTAGCCAAAGGATCTTAGAGAACTTCTAAAAAACCCAGAAGCTAGGAAGGAATGTCATCAACTTAACTTATAAGAAATCCAATATTTTTTATGATGATATAGATCTTTTTATAGTATAAAATGGAAATGGTTATCACTAATTAGAATAACCCTTTCCCTCAAATAGGACTTCCTAACTATATTTATTTAATAAAGAGTTCCACCCTTCATGTGTAAAATCGTTTCATCAAACATTCCATCATGTTGAAGTTTATTCATTTAAATATTTAAATGAATATTATACATAATTTAAATATTCTATCACATATATTAAAACCAATGGAATAATATGGTGGTAGTGTATGTGGATGATACTTTAATATCTTGTAGAAAATTATATTGTGTATTGTATTAATATATATAGTTAGTAGAGGCTTCATAAGAATCAATTAAGATTCATGAACATCATATGTTACGATACCCATATCATGGATATATCATCATATGATATACTTAAATCATAAGGTATTATATACCCCATTATAGTGAAAATCCATTAATCCCCACTTTAACTTAAATCCCAAAAGGTATTAATGAAAAACATTGCAACTCTATAGAATCCACCCAAAAAAAACTGGATGTTATTTATCTTACTCTATTTTTTTAAGAAACTCAATATATATAATATAATCCTTATCTAAAATCCTAAAATTTTAATCCTACAGAAGATGGTAGTGTTTAAAACAAATATATACTCAACATTATATAGATGTAAAAAAGCATAGCCTTTAGAAAAGTGATGTGAACCAAGCAAAATAAAGAAATTTATTATAACATCTGAAGGATATAAGAAGAAATTTAAATTAATGAAACAATATGACTCTATGAAGCAACACATTGGTCTAAGTATATAGTTATAAACTATCCATTAAACATAATTGTTTCACTTATATTATTTGAAATTTGAAAAACTGGCATTACGATTGTGAATAAGAAGTTATTTAGAGTTTGACCGAAGCAACATTATTTTTTTGTGAATAGTAACATAACCTTATGAATAGTAATATGAATTGTAATATGAACCTTATGAATAGTAAATCATATTATTATTTTAATTTTTTATGGTTTTTTATAATGGGATCTTGATTAATTTTTCATGGTGAAATAAAATCAGTTATAGTTTTAAATTGTAATTTTTTGAGTAAAATAAGATTTTATTCAAAAATTAATTTTATCATATTTAGAAAATTATTTTCAAAAAAAATCAGTTGATTTTTTAATTCTACATGTCGAAAAATGTTAAGGGTAAATTTTTGGAATTTTTCTAAAATTCTTGAATTCTTGATGAATAGTATAATACGAGAATATACTGTATATATACATTATCAGTTAAATACACTATTCTAAGAAGAATAGATGATTTAAGCACCCATGGTTCAAACTCACATTATCTAGTTATAGTTTTGGATCACATAAATCAAGACTATTCATAGTCTTGATAAAATATATTAAACTAATGATTATAATAATGTAAAACCCCACTACTCATCTACTATAAATACCACCCTCAACCTCCTCATCCCCTCACACCTCTAAAGATTTTCTAATTGACTAGATTATGCAAAATCCATTTAGCAAGGATCTTCCCCACGTCCAAGACATACCTATATCACCAAAATTCCAAAATAAAGGGCCTTAAAGAGGTTCTCAAGCAGAATAGATCAAGAGGTAAGGATCCTCTTTCATTTTCTTGTGTTTTCTTTTCAATTATTTTATTTTATTTTTGTATCTTATTATACCATTATACGAGAGTCATGAAGGCTCTAGTATTATATATTTTTTATATTTTTATCATTTTTAGGGAAAAATTCATCATCATTATTCCACTTCTCTTCCTTTTATTCTAAAAATAAAAACATGGTCTCTGATTTGTCGATTTATCGACATCTTGGAATTTGTGTCTTCAATTCACTTTAACTCCTTCTAATATGGGTGTAAAAACATTTTAATGGTTAGAAACGTTTTTTATGTATATTATATGACCTATATTATGTTCTGTAATTAACTTATATGCATAATATTAAAGGTATGTGATGAAACAAGTACGTGATTATCGAACAACCACCAAAATGATCTAAACAAGTATCAGTAATGATTTATCTAATGATTGACCCACATAAAATATAACCCAATTGATTTTTGGAATAATTTAATATTCTATAAACATAATAATATCATCTCATTCCACTTCTTGTGTTTCACTTCCATTCGAAAATAACATCATGTTCAAACCAACCATGGAAATCATGTAAAGCATGTACCCGAAACAAAGGAAACAACAAAAATTTTATTAATAAATGAGTTGAATGATATCATAAAATGATTATATAAGGTATTATTAAAGTTTTTAATCTTCTATAAAATATTAATAACACCGTATTAACCTTTATACGGTATTTTTAAACATGTTTTATGTAAAAAACCTAAGGTAATGGAATTATTAACCCAATTTCCATTCTTTGGGTTAACCTTATACTTTGTTAATTGAGTGATACTAAGATTATTTGAATAATTTATTTCTTTTATATTATAATTTATTATGTTTATTTATATTTTATACACAAAATTATTTCATAATATTAATTCTTGATTCAATTATATGATATTTGTTAGGGACATTTCTTTAAAAATACTCTTTTGAAATTCTATTTTACCGAATTCCAAAGCAATTTTTTTATAAAATTATTCTTGTTTTAAGATTTTTTTTGGTTATTGAGAATTTTCTATGATTAAGGGTGGTAAATATATCTCCCTCTAATTCATTGGGTATGTGTTTGTTGGATTTCAGTCATATGGTTACTCCAAGTGTAACTGCGACAGTTACACCATAAGATAATCATGAGGGTTACATTTTGAGGAGGTCGTGAGGGTTACAAATCATATGGTAGTCATGATGGTTAAAAAATTAAGTATGTAATTCCCAAATATACATTTGTGTTCTATTTATTTTTTCTATTTTTATGGAAATATCATGTTTCACATTGTAATTATATGTTACTTTATAGGAATAAGTATGTCTTTGTGAAAATAATTTCATATGTTTATAATTATATATAGACTAATGGTTTCTCTCCTTCCTTTTAAATCCCTTATAGATATTTTGTTCTCATCCCATGTTTTTAAATATTTTCAATACGTTTTGAGGAATTTTAAGAGAAATAAATAAGTTATGTTAAATGTTATGATGATCTTTCATAGAAATCATGTTGTTGTTTGGTTTTAAACATTTTTTGTTTTGCAAGAATTGAATATTGTTTTAGTGGTACCCAATTTAGATGGTTTTGGGTTTATTTGTATGTGTCGTGTCTTAACATTATAAAATTCTAAACCAAAAATAATCTTTAGGAATATAATAAGAATGTTCTAGTTGAATTAACAAGAATATGTAATGTTTAAGGTCGGGTCCTTATAGTTGGTATCAAAACACTATTTGGATAACATTAGGAGTTAGTATAATGTTAATAGAATACAATAAATGATTTTTTAATTATGTTTATGTTGAAATGGTATATAATTTAAATATTACCAGGTTTCTTCATCTATGATTTTTCTTTTTAGAATGGTTTTTCGATAGAAGAAATAGGGAAGCTAAAGATAGAAGGAATTGAGAGGCTGATATCTTTCTGAATCCACAACACAGAATGGTGGGAATTAGAACCCAGAAGTTTGTGATAGTAATGGATCAGATGAAGTGGGTAATAAAGGGAGGCCTCATCCATGCATGTTAATATCCAGATCTACCAAAAAGAAACCTGATTACAGTGAAACATTTTAAATGGTAACACCCTCTTTATTTCAGTGGATCTTCTGACCTAGTAGCAGCTGAATGATAGATTAAGGCCCTTGAAAATGTATTCGATGTTATGGGATATTCATATAATCATAAGGTTATTCTTTTAATTTATCATTTTGATGGTGAGGCTGATCAGTAGTGGTCAATGGTCAATGATATCAAGGATATAGAGGATATTGAAGCCTTAGAGTGAGATGAATTTAAAAGTATTTTCCTTGAAAAATATTTTCCTAAGGAAGTTCAACTTAAGATGGGGAAATAATTCCTTAAATTAAGCAAAAATAAGGAAGATTTAGTGGCCATGTAAGAAGAAATATTCACCCGACTAGTAAGGTCCACTCTAAATCTTATTCATGAATTCAACCATTTTTAGTCAGGATTAATGTTGATATATCGAAGGGACTTGGCTAACCATGAGTTAAAAAGTTATGAGAAACTTATCTGATGTGTAGATTGGGTAGAAAAGGAGTTTATTATGACCAAATGTACTTTTAAAATAAGGAGAAGAAGAGTTCCAAATGGACATTGATGGATAAAAATGAATTAATGAAATCTGATGGTATGTTCAGTTTCCATTTTGTGAAAAGTGTGGTAAAAAGCACCCTGGGGAATGCCTTACCAAAACATGGAAGCATTTTTGATTTGGTAGGATTGGACATATGACCCGATATTGTAATGAAAATGATCTTAATATCAATTATAATAAGAAAACTATAAAATGTATCTAATCTGGTGAGATGGTCATTATAAAAATGTCTTCCCAAAGGAAGATATAAGTGATGGAAAGAACTCTAACAATAAACAAAAAGGTGTAGTGAGAAACTTTGAGACTAAGTCAATAGATATTAGGTCATTCAATGATTTTTTATCAAGTCCATTTTTTATTTACTCATATTTCTCAAGAGTCTTGTTTGATACGAGGTCTAAACATTCCATTACATCTGACAAATTTTCTGGTAAATTGAGAATATCACCTCATGAGATGAGACCAGAACTTATTATTGAAACACCATGGGGAAATGTTACAGAAAAAAGGCATTTTAAGAATATTTCTATTGTTATCTATGGAATGACATAACCTAAAAACCTTTTAGTTTTTTCCTTATAATATTTTGATGTCATTATAGGTGTAGACTAGAATTCTATTTATTATGTTATGATTTATTATAGAGCTAAAGAAGTTGTTTTTTAGAAAGTGTTTCAGTTTTTATATAAGAACAAACCAATTAAATCGATAAAATATCAGGAGGCTGATAAATTGTTTAATGATGGAAATGAAATATAACTTGCTCATATTGGTAAAAATAAGGTAACTATTCATATTAATCATGTCTCTATGGTAAATAAATACATTGATGTTTTTTCAGATGAGTTACCCTGTGTTATACCTGATCAGCAAGTTTAATTCACAATTAACTTAGTGCCTAATGATAATCTAATTTCAAATCCTCCATATTTAATGTCTCAAATGGAACTTCATGAATTTAAAAATCAGTTTCATGAGTTTCTTGATAAAGGTTTCATTCTTCCTAGTACTTCACCACGGGGAGCTATTGTTTTGTTCATTAAAATTAAATATGGTACCATGAGACTTTTCATTGATTATATATCTTTTAATAAAATTACTATTAAGAATAAATATCATTTTCATTAAAAATATGACTTGGTTGATCTTATTTAAGGAGTACAGTATTTTTCTAATATTGACTTGATATTTGGGTACCATCAGATGAAGGTGAAGGAGGATGGCATTCCAAAAACATATTTTCGAACTTGATATGGTCCTTATGAATTTTATTTATTCCATTTGGGTTAACTAATTAACCTATTTTATTCATGGATATTTTGAATCGATTATTTCCTCATTTCTTGGATAAGTTTGTGTTTGTGTTTATTTATGGAATTCTGGTATATTTTAGAAGTAAATATGAGCATGAAAAACATCTAAGGATTGTTTTTAAAACCTTGAAATAATGAAACTGTATATAAAATTCAATAAGTGTGAACTATGGTTGAAAAAAATTTGTTTCCTTGGTCCCATTATTTCTAAATATGGAATAACTATTAATCCTACTAAAGTGAGTATTGTATATGAATATCCAATACCAAAAAATATAATTGAGACTCATAGTTTTCTTAGTTTTATAGGTTATTTCCAAAGGTTTGTTGAACAATTTTCATGTTTATCAATTCCACTGACTAAGCTAACTGGAGAATTAGTAAAATTAATCTCAAGAAAAGAATGTGATGATTGTTTTTTGGAATTGAAAAGAATATTGGTGAATGGTCCAGTTCTGACTATACCTTCCAGAAATGGAAAGTTTTTTGTCTATATTGATGCTTCATTAAAGGGACTTGGTTTTGTACTGATGAAGAATGATCGTATAATTGCTTATGCTTCAAGAGAACTACAACCACATGAGTTAAATTATCCCACACATGATTTGTAATTATCATCTATGTTTTTTTCTTTGAAAATTTAGAGGCATCATTTGTATAGAGCCAAATGTGAAATAAATACTGAATATAAAAGTCTGAAGTATATATTCACTAAAAAGGAATTAAACATAAGGCAGAGAAGATGGATTGAATTGATAAAGGATTATGATTGTATGATCAATTTCTATCTTAGAAAAGAAAATAATGAGGTAGATTCCTTGAGCCGAAAACATCATGAATCATTAACTATGTTATTTCTACAATATGTCCCTTTGATTAAATATTTGATAAATGTTTTCTTGGATGTTTTTAGTGCAATAAATTAATCCATTTTTCAGATTTTAGTTTATTTTGTTTTTCAGAGGAAATTATGAATGAACAAAATGTATATAGGGAGCTATAAAAAATGGTATATTTGGATAAAATGGGTATGTTTCTAGAGTTTAACATCAATAATGACTGTGTTTTGAGATTTGTAAAAATATTGTGTGTTCCTTGTGATTCTCACCTGAAGAAAGAGTTTTTGGGAAAAGCTTATAGATCTCCATTTTTAGTTTATCCTAGTAGTATAAAGATGTACAGAGATCTCTAAAGGTATTACTGGTGCGATTGAATAAAAAGATATAGTTCATAATTTACTGTGAAATGTTAGACATGTCAATAGGTTAAAGAAGAGTGGTAGCTATAAAAGGGGATGCTTCATCCTTTACCAGTACTGGATTTGAAATAGGAAAATATATCCATGGATTTTGTTGTGGGACTACCAAAGGCTTCTAGAGGTAACAATGCTATCTAGATTATTGTTGATCGACTGAATAAATCTACTCATTTACTACCTATTCAATATACGATGTCTTTGGATTAGATTTATAGAATGCACCTCAAAGAGATTGTCTGTTTACATGGATTTCCACTTTCCATTGTATCTGAAGATGATCTCAGGATCACTTATAACATTTTTAAAGGCACTCAAATGTAATTGGAAATATAACTAATTTTCAATACAGATATTCATCCCCAATCAGATGGGTAGTCGTAACAGATGATTCAGACATTAGAGGATCTTCTTGGAGCATGTTCAATGGATTTACAGGGATATTGGTATCATCATATTTCATTAGTTGAATTATCTTATAATAACAGTATTCATTCTTGTATACAGATAGAAAATTTTGAAGCATTATATGGGAAGTGGTTTCGAACTCTTGCATTTTTGGATTGAGATAGGGAACGGATGCTAATGGAAATAGAATTAGTATAGTAAGTGGCTAAGAAAGTGAAGATGATCTCTTAACACATGAGGAAAGATCAGTGAAGGCATAAAATTTATGCAGATAACAGGTGGAAATACTTTTCTTTCGAGGTAAGAGATCATGTATAACTTATATTCTCACTATGGAAATGTGTTATGTCAATTTATAAGAAAGTAAATCTAAGTCCACGGTTTATTAGACCATAAAAAATACAAGATAAAGTCGTAGTACTCACCTATAGAGTATCATTGCCTCAAATTTTATCTCAAGTACACAATTTTTTTCATCTTCAAATGATGATAATGTATTTGCCAGATTAATCTCAGATTTTTATCCCAGAATAAGTTTAGGTTGATGATAACCTTTATTATGAAGAGAAACATGTTAAGAATATTGATCAAAGAGAACAAGTACTGTGGAATAACGTAATCCACCAGGTAATGGTTTTGTGGAGAAACTACATGGTTGAATTAGAAACACTAGAATATGACAAATCTATAAGGGAAAGGTAACCTATCTTTTTTAATAAGTAAATAAATATATGATGACGCAATTTCAATATGATGGGTATAATGTAACACCCTAGGGATTTAAAAATAAATTAAAAAGAATGAAAAACTAAGACTCTTTGAAAAATCCCTTTGTTTTAAACAGATAGTTATAAAATAGTCGCTAAACATAATTTTTTCACTTCAATGATTTAAATTTCGAAAAATGAACATCTACGGTTGCGATCAGTATTTTATTTGAAGTTAAATATAACCGAATTAGTTTTTTTATGAATAGTAACATACACTTTTTAATAGTAAGATGACTCTTATGAATAGTAAATCATATTATTTTATTTTATTTTCTTATGTTTATACGATAATGAGATATATATTAATATTTAAATGTAATATAAAACAAGTTGTAGTTTTAAATTTTTATTATTGGAGTATAATATGATTTTTTTAAAAATTGATTTTCTCATATTTAGAGAATTATTTTTAAAAATAGGAGTTCATTTTTGAATTATACACATCAAAAAATAATCGTAAATTTTTGGGGTCTTTATGAAATTCTTGAATTTTTGATAAATAGTAAAAAATAGTAATATACCTTATATATACATTATCAGTTAAATACATTATTCCTTACACCATGGATGATGTAATAACCCTTCATTCAGACACACATTCACTGATTACTATTTGAGGTCACAGGAAAAAATATTATTCATAGTCTTGAGAAAACATATTAAACTAATGATTAAAATAATGGAAAACCTCTCACCTCCACTATAAATACCAACCCCCCCCCTCTTCCTCTCACACCACTCAAGATTTTAGAATTGCCTAAATTCTACCCAACACCCTTCCCAATGATCTTCCCCATGTTCAAGACATGATGGTATCACAAATATGCCAAATACAAGGACGTTAAGGTGTGTCTCAGGGGGAAAATATCAAGAGGTAAATATCCTCTTTCATTTTCTTATATTTTCTTTTCAATTATTTCATTTTATTATACTCTCTTCTCCTTCAATTATCCAAAAGGATTGAAAGATCCAGTATTATATATATGTTGTATTTTTATCAATTTTATGTAAAAATAATCATTATTCCTCTTTTCTTCCTCTTATTCTAAAAATAAAAACACCATCTATGATGTGTCGATTTACCGACATCATGGACGATGTGTCTTCAATTTCCTTTACCTTCTTCAAATCTGGTTGAAAAACCATTTTAATGGTTAATTGTTTTTATCATTAATGATATGACTTCTCTTCTGTTCTTTAATTAACTTATACACATAATATTAAATGTAAATGATGAAACAAATTCTTTATTATCGAAGAACTGCTAAAATAATATAAACAAATATCGCTAATGATTTATTTAATGATTCATCCTCATACCATAAAGCATAAATGATTTATCAAATAATTTAAAATTGTGAAAAAAAATTAATAATAATTCATCCCACTTCTGTAGTTTCGCTTCAATTTGAAAAGAAAATCATTTATAAACCAACCATGGAAATCATGTGAAGAACACTCCCGAAACAAAGGAAATAAAAAAATATTATTAATAAATTTGGTGAATGATGTTATAAATGGAACACATAAGGTGTTATAAACATTATTCTTATTATATAAAATATTAATAACACCCTAATAACCTTTACACATAAGTTTTAATCATGTTTGATGTAAGACAAACCATAGGTAATAGAATTCATAAACCAATTTCCATTATTTAGATTAAACTTGTACTTCATTAATTAAGTGCTATAGAGATTATTTGTGTAATTAATTAAATTTATATTATGATTTATTTTGTGTATTTAGATTTTATACACAAAATATTTCCATTATATTAATTCACTTTTCAATTATATTATATTTAAAATGGTCTTTTATTTAAAAATATTCTTTTTAAATTCTATTTTATAAAATACAAAAGCAATGTTTTTATATAATTATTTATGTTTTATGACTATGTTCTTATTATTAAGAATTTTCTACGATGAAGGTTGGGACCAATATCTCTCTACAATACATTGGGTATGTGTATATTGGGGGTTGGACGTATGGTTACTCCATCTATAATTGTGATGGTTACACTATAAGGTAGCTGTGAGGGTTACATTGTAAGGTATTCGTGAGGGCTACAAATCATAATGTAGTTATAGGGGTTGCAAAATTAATTAAGTAATTATCCAAGATACATTTATGTTCTATTTGTGTATTATTTTTTTGTAAATCTCATGTTTCACAGTGTAAGTATATCATGCTTTATGGGATGATGTATGTCATTGTGAAAATTCTTTCATACGTTTGTAAGTATACATGGACTAACATATTCTATCTTTCCTTTTATATTGATTACTGATATTTTTGTGATCCTACCATGTTTTTAAATGTTTTATATAGGTTTCAAGAATTTTTAAGAAAACTAATGAAGTCATGTTAAATTTTATAAAGATTTTTCAAAGAAGTCTTGTTATTGTTTTGTTTTAATTGTTTTATGTTTGGAATAATTGAATAGTTTTTTAGTGGTACCCACATGGGATTCTCGTGGGTTGATTTGTATTATTAATTTCCCGAATTTCTAAAACTCTAAACTGAAAGGATATTTGGGAATTAAATAAGAATATTCTAGTTTAATTAACTAGAATATGAAAGGTTTATTGTTGGGTCCTTATTTTTATAAATTTATTTTACATGAGGAACGTTCCATCTCAAAAATATTTTCAAGAACTACATAAAAACAATTTTACTATCATAGATTATTATCTACATAAATAAAAATTTAATACTCATTAACATTTTTTGATAACTGCTAAAATATAAACCCCCTTCCCAATATCTCAAATTTAATACCCATATTCAAATCCTAGAGAGTGACAAAAAATAAGTGTGTAAGGGTTTGGATTTTCCCAAGTCCTTCATTTATCATTATAGGGGTGAATATTTTCTCAAGAGTGGTTTTATAAAATATAGAGTTTATTTTAAAATGATTTTGTAAATTATTTTATGGTTTTAAAATGGTTCTAAAAATTATGTAAGTAATTTAAATATATTTAATTATTATTTTAATATTTATTTAGATTTGTTTTATATATATTTAATTAATTTTAGAGGTGTTTTAGAATTTTTGAATTTATATTAAACCCTTTACATTTCTATTATTAGTATGTTAATTATAAATATAATACTTTCAAAAAAATATTTACCATTACACCCATTGTTTTGAATTTTTTTAAAGATAAGGAGGTTTTTATAAACATTTTATAAGGCCAATGGTTTTTTATAGCTTTTGTAAAGGTAAAACTGTTATTTAACTATTCAAATAAGGGTAGGTGGTTTTTTCATTTGTTTTGAAAGGGTAATCCATGACTTTATAACCCTATATAAAGGTAAAGAGGAATATATATAGGCTATATAAAGGTATTCAAGATTTTTCAATACACATATAAGGGTAACATAAGAATCCTTCTACTCATGCAAAGGTAATTTAAACTTCACATAAGGGTACAAGTTAAACAAAATAAGGGTCAGTATTATATCTCACCTTTTACGTGAGGGTAATAAGATATATATATTTGTCACATAAGGGTCTTTCCTACCTTATAAAAATTTATTTTTCTTTTTCTAATAGATTTGTAAGGGTAACCATCCATATAAGGATAAAACCATATAACCCTTAATCTTTGTGTATCTCTTATGTATATAAATCATATATTCTTTAAAATCCTATTTTTTCTATTCTAGAACATTATGTACATTTTTTCACATAAATAAATGAATTTAATTTTGAAATAATTTGGTTTTGAACCTGTTAATAGTTTTTAATGTGAAATTTTAACAAACCTTAATTTTAGGATTTCGGAATGGGTTGTGTGGAGAATTACATTGAAATTAATGTAATTTTATTTAATATTGGTTTTTACTATATATATCTGTGGGATCCATATTTTTTATTCATAAAAATTAGATTTCCTCCCTCCTTTAAATTTTATGGTTTCCCTTGCGGGACTGAAGCTTCGCCATTCATCTTCTGAGAGTCTTTTGTGAGACTTCTGCAAATCATCCAATGATTATCCTACTTTAAGACCTACATGTGACACCTCTCTCTCTCCAATTCTTGATGGTGAATTATTGAATCTTCAAAGTGATATGGGGTCTATTCTTTCACATTATTTTATATTTTCTAATTGTGAATTTAACATGCTGTATACTCCTCTAATTAGATTAATTTTATTAATAATAATTAGATAATAATATGTAAAATAATTGTATGATTAAATATTATTTGTTAATATGGGAATTATAATAGAGAGGAAGTAATTATTAAATTGTCTTACTATTAATGAAATATTATATTTTTTAATATTTTAAATGAAATAATTCTTTTAGTATAATATTTTCTTTTAATAATAAACTAAAAATTTTATTGTTGTAGGTTGATTTTGGTAAATAGGATAAATGTATGCTTAATTATTATAAATTAATTCATTTTAGAAATTAATATAATAAGATAGATTAAGGTTATAACATTTTGAAAACTATAAACTATTAATATTCATGAAATTATTGGAAGATAAGTAATATAGTTTCCCCTGATGATGTTCACTATTTAAAAAACTAGGTTTATCAGATGAGACATAATTAACATATGTTGAAATAATGTTTTTAGGACCTATAAATTTAGATTAATATGTTAATAACAAGTCATAGATAATTATATTTATCTTTAAGAATAAGTAATTACATGAATTAAAATATTATTCATCTATTATTACAATTTTAGGGAATTTAATAAATGTTTATTACATGAATAATATGGTTAACCTATAATATTTAGTATTTCTATAATTGGATTAAAAAAAAATATTTTATACTATGGATAATTATGATTATATTAGAATCTCGGAATTTCATGTATATATATGTGTGTGTGTGTGTATTTAATATTTTTCTAATAATTAAAATAATGGAAATAATTATTTATTGCATAGAGTGGTTAATAGTATTGGAAAATCTAAAATATTATTAGAAGAATATGAAAATAAATTTATTTCATGATGTAGAATATTTTGATTATTTTGGAAATTATTCAAGAGGTAAATAGATAATTTGATTTCATTATATAATTTTTATCTGATAAAATCAAAAAATAACATTCCATAGTGTTAAACTACTTGAATAATATTTATGAGAATTATTTCAAAATTCTAGATATTAGATAATTTAAATAGATTTTGTTAAATGTATTATTCTTATTGTTATTTTTCTATAGAGTATTATTGCATCTACAAAAAATTATTCATACTAAAAGATGATTATCAAATTATTGAAATAAATTCATGAAAATGTAAGTATTATATTATGTGGATATTTTAATATTCATTATAGGAATTTTAGGGATGTATGATCGCATAATTTTCATATATATTATCATCTATTGATATTTTCTAGATGGTGTGTTATCTAGTATAATAGTTGTTACGAACATTTGATATGATTGGAAATTATATAACAACTTAAATAATGAAATTATTTGTTTATAATAAAATTTGGATATGGAAATAATTATTATTTTGATTTTTTATATATGAAATATAATTTTAAGGAGTAATTTCATATTATATAAATAATAATTATCCTTGAAAAATTGTGTGTGTAATATCATTTGTAACCTCATTAACTTTAGGAGAGATGGAGTGTCACTAGACACAAGTGACATCTCTAAGAAACTCAATCCTAGAAATAAATTCCATGGTCCAAATGAAAGATGGGGTTATTTTTCAGGAGTAACCAAAATACAAAAATTAAATTAAATCAAACAACCAACCAAACATATCATGCATGAGTAATAATAGTACAAACCATAGACCAAAACATAAAATTAGAAGCGATAATGTACTAAGAATAATGCAAGGAACTAAAAGACATCCCAAATGCAGTAACATCAATGTGGAATCACTCCAAAAATACCAGGAAACATCTCTAAGATCTAAACATGAACTGAGGAAGAATCATTGTGATGATACACTAGAGAAATAGGACACCTTACATTTACCTATATCTTAGAATATGACATCTTAAAATGCACCAAAGTTCCCAAGAAGTTGGTGACTATAAACTTATTAAAAATTTCGCAAAGATAACCCAATATATTCCACTATGACAAGAACTTGTTAGAACACTTATATAAAACATAAGATAATAAGTAATATGGTTTATTTAAAAACATTAAATATGATCCTTGGAAAACATTTAACAAGGAAAACAATATCACCTGCATTAACCATTCCATGCCTACCCCGACATACACACACACATATACATGAAAACATGGACCTCCCTATACTCAAGAGTGGTGATTCATCCTTCCACCAAGACATCTCTTGGTGGACTATTCTGATGGGGGAAACATTACACCCTTATCTATCATTTTGTCATTAATTATGGTGGAACATAAAACCATGATCAATTCCAAAATTCATATAAATGAATTCCCAAATTTTATTCTAATTTTTCAAATCAGATTATTATAAACAAAAAATTACATTTTGAAAGACATTTTCTTTCAAGCATTTTATCAAACTCCTTGGGAGAACCATTTCAAAACCAATTATTTTGGCACAGAAACCAAAAAAAAATCCAACAAATCAAATATAAATGAGTTTAAAAATAAAAAATAGCAAGTAAATTTAGAGATAAGTCACCAATATCTCAATCGTTAATGAAAATGAATAATGACATTGAGATCATCTAGATTTTGGATCACAACACATTCCCTTCAATATAGACAATTATATTTCATCAATATTCACATCCTATCACATAGAAATATCTATAATGTTCTAGATTTATGGAATAGAGAGAGAGGATAATTGAGGATCTAAGGATAAAGAGTGGTAAAAAGAACTTAATATTGATTTTTTATCTCCATCACACTTTTATTTTTCAATAATATTCTTCTAGATCAAAGGGAGTCAGCTTTGGAGTCTAGAAAGGAAAGGTTTTTTGGGACAGCAGAATAATAGGAGAATAATGAGGGTCTTAAGGTTTTAATCCAGATTAAAATGCATTTTTCATATCACTAACTACATGTTCCATTTTTAGATCTCATATTTTGTTAGACCGTACACCAACTATGTGTATTCTAGTGGAAAATATCAAGAGGGATACATAGTTTTTTATATAAAATTTGGAAAATATTGCTCCGAAAATATAGTTCTTCTATCCCAATGACACACCTTCACATGACTGGATCACACGGTTTGATAAAACATGTTCCAAAAAAACTTTTTCCAATACCTTATCTAGAATGATTTCCCATAGATTGAACATGGTTTGTGAAATACATACTCCAACCATGCACTTTCCCAGTGACTTCCAGCATCACCTTGCATGTTTTCATGGATGTAGTTCTCAGTTTATACAAACTATGATCAAATAGTGCATCTATATAAATGCTTTCAAAATGATCCCAAACATTTCATAAACTCATAAAACATAACCCATGAATTATATAACTTAAAAATACACAATAAAAGGGTAATGTACCTATAATCGGTGTTGTTACATTCTCCCCACCATTGGTATTTATAGCCATCTAAAGTGGGAGAATGGTGTTTTTTGGAGGTGTTTAGGACACTTCTCTAACCATTCCTCACCATGTTCCCATATTAGTTCTTAATTGAGACCATAATTTTAAAAAACTATACTAAACTGATATTCTCCCATGAAATATCTTCTCTTACCTATACATAATCCATATTGGGACATAAATCAATATAACATCTGACTCATGATCCACATGGTCCCATTGAATGACAGGGTTAGGACTAAGAGGGTACTTTATTAATTGGGATAAATGAAACAAATTATGCTTAGTCCTAAACCTTGGAGATAAATCCAATCAATAATAGATATCACAATCTCATTCAAGTATCTCAAAATTACCAATATACCAATGAGACATATTTTTTCATAACAAAATGATGATTTCTTGATCTTGGATAGATTCTCAAGAAAGAAATCTCAGCCACATCCAATGATAAAACTCAATGAAAATGATATGGATATGATTTTGGAAAACTCTGGGTCATTTCCATCCTCTTTCTGATCTACTAAATCTTCCCTATTATTTCATGAATAGATCTTTGTTTCATAATTGAAGTCTCTCATATTTCCACAAAAAAAACTTGATATCAATAAGAACAACCATAAAACACTTTAAAATGATCCATATTCATAGAGTCATAATAACTTTTATTGTATGATAACTCAACTAATGGAATTTTATCTTCTCATGAGACCCCAAAATCCCTCAAAAACGATCTAATAATGCCTTACAATGTTCGTATCATCCAATAAAACTGACCATTCATTTGAGGATTATGATTTATGCTCATGGATAATAGTTTTCTAAGGTATTTCTTCGAGGACCTCCAAAATTGAGATATGATTCCAGGGTCCTGGTCAGAGATTATCTAAACTATGATTTCATGCACCATTATAATTTATAGAATATAGAGTTTAAAAACTTATTCCTCCATATTGGATTCACAAATAGGATTTAAGTGAGTTGAATTTGTGAGATGATCCACTGTCACACATATGAAATCAGGTTTCTTTTCTATTCTTGGTAGATCTATGAGAAATCTATGTCTATTTCCTCTAATTTCAACAAATAAATTCTTAACGAATGAAAAAAACAAGCTTGGTGTTAGGGATCTTCCTTAACCTGATGATAGGTTAAGAATCTCAGGATGAACTCTACAACATTACTATTCATTTTGTCCCGCTGAAACTATTATATCATCACTTAATATATCTTATGGATTCCAAGATAAACAAACCATCTTGAAAGGTGGTATGAAGAAATAATGTGTACCTAATAGATTGTAAGAATTATAATCTGAGTTCTAAAATATATAATATATCATTAATATAGAATACATCCCTCAATGGACTCGCCACCATTGAGTTTTAGTATCATTGTTAATCATTTTGGATCATATTTCAAAGTATATTTGAAATTGTAAACCAAATCAATAGCAATAGAAATCGAAAACATAAGGACAACACCACTATGCTTTGTGTAATCTTAATGCATATCATATATTACAAAAATTAGTTGTCATTGATTTGAATCCTCTTTAGAAAACTGATTATATGAATTCTTACTTAATGAACCAAAACAAAACTATATTTATTCATCACTTACTAGAAACTTAAGGCTTAGTAAATTAAAAATCACTATAAGTAAAAAAGTAATAACCATTATTTTCAAAATTTAACCATTGTAACCATTTTACTAATTATCCACAAATCATCACGAAATAATTGAGTAATATAGTCCTAGTTGTAATTTTCATTATCAATTAATGATATGAAACACTATGTCGAATAAATTAATTATGATGTGATGAAAACACTCGTTGAATTTTCTTAGAATACCGGTGCACCCAAACCACCTTGATAACTTTAATTTTAGTATAAAAAGTTTAGCTATGTATTTTTGAGATACCCATTTAAGGTTATAGAATTTATATCTCCTTGGTATAATACCAAGAGAGATAGAGACTAACCAAAATTGATACCATTTGTGACATCCCTCTCTAACTAATCTTCAAAAGAAAAGATAGAGTTCCAGTATCCTTAAGTGAAATCCCTCAGACAATGAATGTTGAAAATAAATTACAAGGTCCTAATGGAAGATAGGGTATGATTTTACCTAAAGAACCAAATATCCAAATTAAACAAAATCCAATAATCAACCAACCATATGATGCATGAGTAATATTAGTACAAAACATAGACCTAAATATCATAGTAGTAGTGAAAAAATGACAAGTGAAATACAAGGAAATAATACGTCCCAAATTTCAAAAAACAATGAAAATATACTCAAATGACACCTAGAAAGATCTCCAACCTTGAAACATGGACTAATGAGGAAACATTATGATGATCCACTAGATAAATGTGACATCGTTCCTTTTTATGTATCTTTGAATAATACACATACAAATTCACCAAAGTTCCAAAGTAGGTGGTGGGTATGAACTTAGAATTTATTACCTAAAGAATTCCTAATAAATTCCACTAGGAACAAAACATATTATCAAACTTATATAAAACATATGAGAAGTAGTTAGAGAATTTATAACAAAACCTTAATCGAGCACCATGGAAAACATTTAAAAAAGTTTCAAAACCATTTATCATCACATGGAATGACCATTCCAGTTCCACAGCCACATACACACACAGAGACATATGCATGCATCCATGGAACATTATATACTAATGAGTGGGGATTCATCCTTCCTCCAATTCATCTCTTAGTGGACCATTTTGATGGGGTAAAATTCACACCCAGTGGCACTTCTTATAATAACCCCAACCCAGTATCCCAGAGTTGGTGCCTTACTTAATTAAATTGTTTTAATAAACAAAGAAGTTACATCCCAATAGACCGAATAGTTTAGTATAGTTGGAAAAACGAATACATACATTAGTTTTACATTACAACTTTAACGGAAAAATCCCTAGAAACTCCATTGGAAGCATCTATAAACTCCTATATTACCCTTATAATTCATTCATAATAAATATCTTTGCATCCTAGGGAAAAATAAACCATAAGAAATGGGAGAGTTTAGATTCTCATAAGGGGTAAGAAATATAATGGAAGATATCATATACAACAAGGCATGGTGAATAAATAAAAACACGTTCTATTAAACCATAATCTTGAGCATAATATGGTAGCAGTGAAAATTCATAACATAATTTCAAAAATAATTATATGTGAAATAAAATTAACCATTGATATTCTACTAATTAAATAATGACATAAATTATCAATTAATAATACCATAATGAGGGAATGAATCATTATAGGAATCTGAAACAAACCGTTGAGGCCTCAACCAAGACATATAAAAATTAATCACTATGGTTGAAGGTTTTGGGTATAGCAGAAGCATGGTTGGTCCAGCACCCAACTTTAAATTTTACCATGATCAATGATTATTCTAGGATCAATATGAAAAATAACACCAGTATCTATGGAATAAAATCAATTATTTAGATAATGAAGAAAGAGGTCTAGAACCCAGAGAGAGGATCAACATATTTTGTTTATAATTAATTTAATTTAACTAAATAAATACCACCAAGGTTTTCTTTCAGAATTGATATGTATGACGATAGATATGCAGTGAGACTTTATTTTCTTTCTAGAGATCAATATAAGATCTCCTCTAGTAGTAATCTACACGTGCTCTGTAAATCGATATACGTCGTTGAAGGAGTCTCCGGGTCCTAGCAAGGAAGGTCCTTCGGCTTGCACCATCCTCCCTTGATCTCCATGATAGCTACTTAAAAAGAGTTACTTGATCTGATAGAGAATGGTCAATCTCATTTTTCATAGAATTATTGGAGAAAAAAGGATCTCTATGCTTGAGAGATTTTTCTCTAAAATGCTGTGCATAACCAAAATTGGATCTATGGCATGTGGGTTTCCCCCTTAGCTAATAACATAATAATGTGTAACTAGAAATTTAATTCACTGGGTAATAATAAATAATTAGCACAATTATCATTGCTTATTTTATTATTTCCTGTGAAAATCCCATATCAAATAATAATACCAATTCCATTATTTCCATGACATGTTCTTAGATTGAAAGTTACAATTATATATTATTTTAATCAAATAATTTTTAAAATTATTTTCTCCTTGGACTTTTTAACTTAGTTATCCCATCCTATGAAATGTTTATCAGACCTTGAATAATTTCTATTTTTTATTAAATAAATAAATAAGTCTAACAGTAGTATTTTCTGATAAATAAATAAAATGATATTAGACATACCAGAGTAATTATTATACTACAACTGGGAATAATATTTATTCAACTTGTTAAATAAAAAATTATTTAGCTGATATTATAGATAAACTTAGTGTGTGATCCTCTAGGTCTCTTTCTTAGTGGAATTAGGTGAGCCTGCAAAAATTACAAGGTTAACATCTATAAACATGATAAGGAACCCATAGAGAAAGAATATAATGCTGCAACAACATATCAGCTCATACGAATTCTTACCGTGTAACGTAATCTCTTTATAAAAATATCTCTAATTGAGTAGGTCGCATACCCATTTCATCAACCTATATGCTCAATAACATGTTCTTTGACTTCTTAGAAATAGAAATTTCATAGAGAACACCATGGACATGGATTTATTTAGGCAATATCATTTCCATAAAAGGGCCCAATATATTTAAATCTATTAATGAAGAGATGGGATAAATGTTTTCTCGCATTATTCATTAATGCAATATTACTTGTGATGCACCCAATGTATCCTACCTCTTCGCGATCATATGTCATCATGGTTTTCACCAATACATTAATGTACATGACTCATAATATCCATTAATAATAATCTTAAATTCGAAGTAATATTACACAGGTTTCTAGATAGGAACATCCAATGACACTTATAATGTGGATTTCCTACTATTTGGTCTCATTCTCAGAATATCCTACCAAATATTACTAGGGGTGTACACCATGAGAGGGTGCCTCAATTTCCTATGATTCTCCACCCTTGATAGGAAGTATCATTGTTTTCCCATCAAATGATATAATCCAGCCATAGAACATTTATTCAAGAATAGTTTCCTGGCACTTCTAGATTCTCATCATAGTCGGGAACTGCTATGACCTTTTAGTGAAACAAATACTCTTGGGACATTATCATATGATATGTTACAAAAACTAACAATCATGTTGTCATAAAAAACATATTAATATTCAAAACCATGAATATAATTTTATCATAAAGTACGAAGAAGTTGGTTCTAGAGCACCAACTCCAATAGACTCCCACTTGCACAAGAGCCAACTTCTTACAACCTTCCCTCTGTTAGCACTGACATGATATTCATGCTCCTGATGAGATAAGCCTTTAGTCAAGGGGTTTTCCACATTCTTCTTCGTGGACACTTTACTCACTACAACTTCACCCCTCTGTTAAAAATCCCTCAAGAGGTGATACTTTTGTAGTATTTTCTCTTTCCATTGATGTGACCTTGGATCCTTTGCAACAACCACTACTATAGTATTATCACAGTACAATGTCATAGGGTCTCAACATCAAGTAACTACATCATGCTCCTGGACATTGTTATGAATCTAGATGGCTCACTTGGATACATCAAAAGCCATAATATATTTGGACTTCACTATTGAATCATTGATAACTGGATGCTTTTAACTCTTCCAACTCACACATCCTCCATTGGGACAGAAAATAAATCATAATTACAACTTTAGATCATTCTAGTCTTTCTGAAAACTAACATCAGCATACCCTCTGATGAAAATATCCTCATCTCCTCCATACACTAGAAATATATCCTTAGTTCTTCTTAGATACTTAAGGATACCCTTAATAGTAGTTCAGTTTTGTTCTCCTAGATCTTCTTGATATTTTCCTACTATGCTCAGTGCATAGGGAACATCAGGTCTAGTACATAGTATGAAATACATGATTGATCCTATCACCGAATCATAAGGGATCTTACACATTCTATCATTCTCCTATTGTATCCAAGGACACATTCTCTTAGAAATATGTATTCCATGTTACATTTGAAGCAATCCTCTCTTGGATTGTTCCACACTAAATCTCTTTAGTATATGATCAATGTATATACTCTGACATAGCCCAAGAATCCCCTTGTATCTATCATGAATGGTCTTGATCTCTAAAATGTTGGCCACTTCGCATATGTCTTTCATAGGGAAGCACTTGTTCAACTAGTCCTTAACTTTATGTAGGACCGGTATGTCATTTCTAGTAAGTAATATATTGTCAACCTATACTGATAAGATAATGATCACATTCCAATTAAACCTTTTGTAAACACATGGGTCACATCAATTCTTAAGGAATCCAAATTCCCTTATGGCATCATCGAATTGAATGTTCCATGACATGGATGCTTTCATCAATCCATTAATTGATCTCTGTAACTTGTAAACCCTTTGGGAATAACTTGGTGTCACAAACCATTTCTGTTGTGTCATATAGAAATCTTCTAGAAGGTTCCCATAAGTAATTCTATTTTGACATCCATCTGCAAAATATCATATTCAGGGTAATATGCTATTGAATGTATGATTCTCATGGATTTGATCATGGAAACTAGTGGAAAGGTTTCATCATGTTAAATTTCTTTATGTTGTTTAAAACCATTATCCACTAGAATTTCTTTATAAGAACTTACTTTTCCTTCCATGTAATGTTTCCTCTTGAATATCCATTTACATCTAACATTGTTTACATGAAATGATGCATCGACCAGAACCCAAACTTGGTTTTGATACATGGAATCCGTCTCTAAATTCAGAGATTCTATCTATCTTGTAGCTTCTTATCTCTCTACTACATTCTTGTAGGATATAAGTTCATCATTGTCCAACAATAATGAGTCGCCATCCTCAGTGACCAGAAAATTGTATCTCTCTTACTCCCTTACCACTCTTACACTCCAAAGCAGTACTTGTGTTTTAGGAACTAGTTCTTCTATGGGTCCCTATGGAACTTATTCTTGTACCAACTCTTGTGTATCTTGAGCATCAACTTCATCGAAGTCAATCTTTCTCCCACTATCCTTTTTTAATATGTTCTCCCTATCAAGAAAGAAATTCTATCTGGAAATAGTCACTTTTTTATCTATGGGTTTGTATAGGTAGTATCTCTTTTTTCCCTGTAATACCCTATAAAGATACACCTCGGGCCCCGGGGAGCTATTTTTTCAGATAAATCCTTAACAAATGTCTCTCATCCCTATACACGTGTACATGGAAAAATAGGTATTCCCACTCCATAACTCCAAGGGGATTCCATTTTTCACCTTTTTTGGTACTGGGTTTAATTTTTATTATACAATTTGTAAGGTATATACCCAAAAGTATAACATAAGATTCTCATGAATCATCATCAACCATACAATGTCCAACAAAGTACGGTTCCTACTTTTACTAACACCATTCCACTACGGTGTATAAGGTGCAGTGAGTTGAGATAGAATCTTAGACTCCAATAAAAGGTTAATGAACTCTTGGTTAAGATATTATCCACCTCAATCTGATGGAAGATTCTTTATCTTCATACCAATATTATTCACTTATTCATTCTTGAACTCCTTAAATTACTTAAAGGACTCTAACTTATACTTCATTATGTAGATATATATATATCTACTCAAGTCATTATTAAATGTAATGAAGTTAGAATATTCAACTCTATCCATTATTATAAATGGTCCACACACATCAGTGTGTACCAATCCTAGAATATCTTTGTCCCTTCACCCTTCCCACCGAATGATTGTTTTATCACTTTACTTTGTAAACAAGTGTGACATCTATCAAGGGGTTTTAGCTCGGAAGAGTCTAAATAACCGTCTTGACTGAGATTTTTTAGGAGCTTCTCATTTACATGACCAAGAGGATGATTCCATAACTAGGTGTTGTATGATTCATGTGAACATGAATATTTATCTATTTCAAACAATTATTTTTCATAATTTAATATAAACAGACCATTATTTAAATGTTCCACACCATAATATAGGTTTTACTAATAAAAGAAACAACATTTATTTATGAACATGAAAATAAATTCGTTTGTATCAAAACATAATACAAAATTATGTTCTTGGTAATGCATGGTACATAAATATATTCTCGTAAAACCAAAATCATCAAAGTTGGTAACAAAAGGTGGTAGTCACCAATGGAAAGAGCTTCCAGCCTCGAACCATTGGTAGCATGCAGATCCACCTATCCTCTAGAAATTTTCTAAAATCTATTTGGTTTCTACATTTTAATATATTTGTGAGCACCATAAGATGTATCTAAACCAAATTTGTAGAAATGGAATGATTGCACTCGATAATGAATGCACTTATGGATTCCCCTTGCCTCTGTGTGCAGCTCCTCTTTCAGTGTCCTGACTTTCTACATGAAAATCATACTTCCTCCTTTACATTTCTCTTCCATTGGATCATCTTCTTCTTGGTCGGATTGTTCTTGGGATCCTTATACTATTTATAAATCTTAATCCCCTTTACCTTGTCCTTCCTCATCCTATTCACCATAAAGACTGTTGTTTTTTCATTCCACATGTCCTTATCCACTTGGAAAACCAGGGATAGAAGTTCCAAAAATATATAATAATTATTTCTCATATTATAATTAATAATAAAAATAGATATGTCCTTGGGAAGTGATTATAGTATGAGATTTATATGCAACTAATCTGTGAATTTAATCCCCAAGATATACAGATGCTCAATGTAGCCAATATGCATGACAATGAGTGGTCCAACTAGCATATACTCTCCAATCATAGTAGAGAACAAAGCTTTGGAGATCTCATACCTCCCTTGTCTCGCCTTCTCCTGATAGAGATCCTGAAGGTGAGAAATCATGTTATAAGAATCCATGTCTTAATGATTCTTCATGATTTCATTGGTCATGGATGATGGCATGAGGCATTAAACATACATAGAATCATTCAAATGTTTCTCTTTCACAAAGAGCTTTTTGTCACTAGCCTCATTCCTAGGCACAACTAGTAAAGGTACTTCCAGCACATAGAGTTTCATTTCATTGCGAAGGTTGACCTGAAGGATCCTTTTCCAATCATGGAAATTAGTGCCGGTGAGAATGTTTTACTTATTGAGTATGGATTGATAAGATCAGTTTGATATCATTTTTAGTGTTGTTTCTAAACAAAATATGAACAATGTTTTAGTACATTATATAATAAAATTAATACAAATAAATAAATAAATATTCATTAGTCTCCCACTGTTTTATGAAACCCCAATAGCCATCACCATTGGCTTCATAATATCATGTTTATTGGATATTTTAGTGGAAAGTATCCATATTCCATTATCATCCCCCCAACTTTAGCTGGTCAAGATACATGAATGGTTTTAGGCAGGAACACAAAATTCTAACTACATTATCTCGTGGCTCCTTGATCTATTGAGTGGACTCCCCAATCTTGAAATAATTATATTATATCACCTCAACCCTTTCCTCTCAGATACACTAATTCGTCCTTTTGAAGTCAACCCTTGATGGAATCCATGTTTATTCAACCCAAAACCTCAAATTAGAATTCCATGGTAATTAAAATCAACCCAACTTTGGCTGGTCAAGCACTATGAACTATTGGTTCGATTCTTTCCAAAGTAACGGAAGGCTATACCGACTTAATATTTTATTGATAGATTTTATCCTTTGTGTGTAAATTTCCTCTTATTATCTTTTTCACATTCTTTACAATATTATGTGGGATATGATTTATTTATTAACCATGTCTTGATAATATATATGCATAAGTTATTTTATTTCAGTTCCATATTTCATGCTTATTAATTCATTTAATTATTTGATTGCGATAATACATACATAATGAATTACCATGAAACTGACATAAATAAAATAAAGGGTATGATCTTGAGCTTTTCTAAAGGTTATTTAAATGGTGGTTGATAAACGAAGCATGAAATTGGGGAGAAACCCCATGAAATATTTAAGGTTTGTGTTTACAACTTTCAACCTGTTCACATTTGTATCTCCTTAGATTGGTTTCGTCTCAGCTCCAAACTTGAACTACCTCCACTATCTTGGGAGATCCATCCATTACATATGATTTTAACTCACACACAAGTGAGGGGTAAAATGGATTTTCCATAAAAGAAACCATGGGCATGCATGCCCTACATATTAATGAGGAGAAGGCATGCAAGCCTACAATTTTAATTAAATAAATAAATTAAAAGTAAATCAGTCACATATAAAGTTCTGGTCTAGCTCATGATCATCCACAATAATGGAATGAATTATGAATTTTAATAAAACTGTCATTCTATTATTTAATCTTTCTTATTAAGATAAATCATGCTCGAATCAATTAATTGTTATCTTTAATTAATAAATCCTTTTATCTAAATCCTTTTTCTTAATTTCCCTAATATTCACACCCATTATAATTTTAAACAAATTAATAAATTCATTTAAATTTTTCTATGTACCGAACTTGTACCTTGGAGGCAACCTGATGAATACCCATCCAAAACTACCCAACATGTATTATACATGTATACACTTTATTCTTTTTGACAAGTAGCATGCACACATAATTATAATTATAATACAACTCATACATGATGTGATGATCATTGAACATTACACAGATGTCAATTAAACACACACATGTATATATGTATATATCAAAAAGCTATCACATGTTGTTTCCCAGCTTTATGCCCACACGATGGTAAATTTCTCAATGGTTTTATAATATAATAATAAACTTTTAAATATGTGCAATCTAGAAAACATACATGGTGTGTAGATCTGACTACATGGTGTGTACCCTCCTCACTATCCATCTGAAGTACATGCCTGGAGAAATGATGTGGGAGGTGTAATTCGGAAATCTTCAGAGTACACAGCAATTCTAGTGGGCCACATGCCGTGTAGACTTTGTATAACATGGTCACCAGCTGGGAAAGTCATGTATGGGATACAAGACATGACCCTAACCTAAAGGGAATACATGTTGTGTCTAGTGGGGCCACATGATGTGTAGTCTAGCTGACCATGAGCCGGTCTATCCTAGTCAACATGCGGTGTAAGAATTAACTACACCACATGTCATTAATGCAGATGGTTTGAGTAATTTTTGAATTACACTTAATGTGTTGAACACAACTACATGGTCTGTAATCTGAATTACAGGTTGTGTATGGAAGATTACATGGATTTTAACTTTTAATACACAACATGTACTATCATGTTACCTTTAACGAATCGTCATCTCTTATGGATGAGATCCTCGATTTAATTTTTATCTTAAAATTATTATTTTTTAGATCTATGGGAAACAAAAGAGGAAGAAAAGATCTCAAAATTCAGATTACAAGAATGATTAAACACGAATTGACAAAGTGAATTTTAAACACATAAATCATCAATGAATTAATTAAATAATTATAAATGGAAAAATGACCCCCTCTAATACCACTTATATGTTATGGGAACTGCGGAAGCACGGTTACGCCAGTGCCTAACATTAAATTTTATCATGATCAATGATTATTTCGAGATCAATATGACATTGAACACCAGTATCCACAAAAAAATTAAATATTTAGATAAAGAAGAAAGATTCTCGAAACCGAGAAAGAGGATCAACATATTTTTTTATAATTATATTAATTTATTTTAGAAAATACCTCCAAGTTTTCTTTCATCGTTGATGTGTCAGACCACATATATGTGGTGATACTTTTGTTTTACTCTAGATATCAAGAGTAGATATCCTCTAGCGGTAAACCACATGTGCTCTGTGAATATCTGGACATCGCCCAATGAGTCTTTTGGTGCTAGCATGGAAGGTCCTTGCACTTTCATCGTCCACCCTCGATCGCCTTGAGAGTCGGTTCCAAAGCGTTCTCTGATCTAGTGTAGGATGGTCACCCCAGTTCTTGAGATCATTCTTGGGGGGGAAAGGGCTCTCGAGCATTGATATATTTTTCCCCAAAATGTTGTGCACAACCAAAATTGGCTCTGTTTTTATGGGTTTTCTCCTTGGCTAATAAGAGAATAATATGTAACGGGGAATATAATTCACTAGGTAATAATAAATAATTATCACAAGTGTCGTTACTTATTTTATTATTCCATGTAGAACCTTCATATAAAATAATAACAGCAATACCATTACTTTCATGACATGTTCTTAGCTTGAAAGTTACAATTTAAAATTATTTTAATCAAAAAATATTTAATATTATTTTCTCAGTGGACCCTTTTACTCCGTATTCCCATCCTTCAAAGTATTTTTCAGACCATGAATATTTATTATTTATTTATTAAATAATTAAATAAATCTAACCACATTATTCAATGATAAATAAATAAAATCTGATCTGGCATACCAGAAAAATTATTAAACCACAACCAGGAATAATATTTATCCAACTAGTTAAATAAAAAATTATTTAACTAAGATTCTAGATACACTTTCTGTGTGACCCTCTAGGCCTATTTCTCAGTGGCATTAGGTGAGTCTTCCTAAAGTCCAAAGTTAGCATCTATCAACACACCAAGGCACCCATAGATATGTAAGTTAATTCTGAAATGACATATCACCTCATATGAATGATTACTGTTTAATATAATCCCTTTATCACAATATATCTAATCAAGTAGGTTTCATTCCAAGTCATCAACCAATACACTCGATTACTCATTCATTGAAATTTCAGAAATATAACATTCTTATTGAATACCATGGTCATGGATTTATATAGGATATATCATTTCCATAAAAGGGCTTGTGATATTTACTTCCATTAATGAAAATAAAGGATAAATCCTTTATCGAATTATTCATTAATGCAATATTTCTCGTGACACACCCAATGTATCTTACCTCATCGTGAGTATATTTCATCATGGGTTTTTTCAATACATAAAATTTTATGACTATTAATACTAATTGATAATAATATTAAAGTATAAGTACCATTACACACATTCGCATATAGTAACATCCAATGAAACTTATGATTTGTATTTCATACTATCAGGTCTTATTCTCATAATAACAAAATAAATATTTGATGGTCGTACACCATGGGAAGGTTCCTCAAAGTTGTATGAGTATCCACCCTTGATAGATTGTATCACATTTTTTCCTCAAATGATATCATCTAGCCATATAACATTTATTCAAGAATAGTGTCATGGAACTTCCTAGTTCTCATCATAGTTGGGACCTGCTATGACCTTTTAGTGCAATAGCTACTCTTGGGACATTATCACATACTATATTATGCAAAATAACAATCATGATGTGATAAGGAATTTATTAATATTAAAAACAATGAAAATAAGTTTATCATATATTACAAAGAAGTTGGTTCTAGGTCACCAACTCCAATAAAAGCCTCAGTTAAATCTATATTTGAAAAAATAGGCAAACCCTTGACCAAGTCCATATCTATTTTGTCTCATGAGACCTACTAATGCGTCGAGGGGCTATAATGGGTTCCACCCATAACATAAAAAGTATAAATATTTCCTCATATTATTGGGGTGAAATGGAAACATCATATATGTATGAAATATAAATAACTTTCCCTAAATAGCAAACATAATCACTAACCATTCTAATTAATATGGTGAATGGTGTCGAGATAGAACATCCACAGTCAAACTAATCATAATCCATTTAATAAAATATGGTAGATGATATCATCAAAGATAAATAAAAAATAATCATAATTTTCAATATTAGGTTTTGAAATATATGAAAATACTTTAATAAAATCATTAAGGGATTCATGAGAGAAATTCCCTTTTTTACTTTGCAAGGAAATTATCTTTTTGAAAAATCATTTGAATTTTTCATAAAATAATTTGTTAAACATGTATATCCCAACAACAAAATATAAGGCCAATGAAATTATTTTTTAGACATAAATGATCTCTAATTGAAGTTAAAATAAGTAAAAATATTTTTTAATAAACATTAAAAATGGGCCACATTAGTGCGGTTTGAGGGAAAATATAAAAGAGTCTTTAAAGTGGAAAAATGATTAACTGTTCATAAAAAAACCACAAATGAGATAATATAGTTTTTTTATTATGAAAATATATATTTTTAAAAAAATAGTATTGTATTAGAATAGATTATAGAGTATAAGTAAAAAATGGGAAATAAATCTGAAAGTTCCCTTTAATCGAGTTTTCTTATCAGGAGTAATTGAAAACAAAACCCCGTAAAACATGTATCTACTCATAAAATAAAGATGACAAGATCTAGTTAAATTATATTAAAACATATTAATATTATGTTGAATAATATAATAAAAATAAAAAAATGAATTAAATTTGGTTAAAGATAGATAAAGTGTATCCCGAATGAAAATTGTTGTTTGGGGAGATTCCCTTACCATATGTCTGAAAGTGTTCATCACTTGCGCTTACTATCCTAGATAATGAAATTATATCAATTATTAATTTATTTTACAACCTTATAAAAAATAATTTGATTTATTAAAATTTTATTATGTTCATTTAGGGTATTTTTGATGGGTTATAAGACTAGATTTCATCATTTGGGAGTGTTCTTATTCTTGTTTTTCATGATCGGTTTACTTTTATTCACATATGGAAGATCATGTAAAATAAAAATAGTTGTATTTATTTGAAATTATATGTTATTAATTATATTATAGAATATTAAAGTGTTACATAAATCATTTTATTATTTGTTTCAAAGATAAATCATTAGATAAGACCTTAGTGATAATCGTTTAGATTATTTTGGGGGTTTTTCAATCATCACAAACTAGTTTTGTTTCATTAATTAATATTATGTATATATACTAGCCCCATAAAATTATATAATATTTAATGCATATATTATATTTTTGTAACCATAATTTGGTATTATTACCATCCTTGAAGGGGAAATTGAAAAATTAAAACACGCCATCCACAAAGGTGATAAATCGGTTCCTCATAGATTATGTCTTCATATATAAAATAAAAGTATAATGAGAAGAGACCTTATGGTAAATTTTCCATTGAAATATTATAATTATACTATATAAAAAACATTGGAGTTCTCATTTCAAATTTTATAGGGGAGGGGAGGGAAGGATAATAATAGAAAAGAAATTGAAAGAAAATTAAAAGAACGAAAGGGGATTTTACCTCTATAATTCCTCTCCTTTAGAACCTCCTTAAGGATATTTAAAATGGTATTTTGTGTGACACGAGTAAGGAAAAAAACTTTGGGGAATGGTTTGGGAGATTAAATGGGTATAATTTAAGCATGAGTTGAGGAATTGGAGGTGTGAGTAGATGGGTGGTATTTATAGTGGAGTAGAGGGGTGCTTTTTGAATATTTATTAAATTTTTTTTATTATTTTGGATCTTAAGATGATGAATAGATTAAAAATTATCACAAAATATATTTAAATAGTGAATGGTATTTTGAAATTATGGTAATTACATAATTAATGAAACAAGTAACACTATGTTTAACTTATAATGTATTTATATCATGTTTTACTCTTCACCAAAAATTATTTTACTTTATAAAAATATCAAAAATTAAACAAAACTATTTTTTGATGTGTAGAATTCATAAATTAAGTAAATATTTTAAAGATAAATTTCAAAATATGAGAAATTTAGTTTTTAATTAAAATCAACATTTATTCTAAAAATATCAATTTTAAAATTATAACTTATTTTATAAAACATTGAAAATTTAATTAAATCCTCATAATATTATTTTATAATTATAAGACAACAAAATAGAAATTTATGGATCTATGTTATGAAAATAAATTTTCTTTTAAAATATTATAATAATTATGAAACTGTAAATAAATATTTACTCTATAAAAATACCTAAAATTAAATTATCATTTTTAAAAACATTTATTTACTTGTTACTCGATATAAATATACCATGTTTTCATTTATAAGATTCCAACAACTTATTTATAATTTCATAGGTGAATTTACTATTCTATTGGTCATATTACTTTTCCTGATAGTCATAGTAATTTTACAACAGTCGTATTTAATAGTATATTATGGTTTTAAACTCGGTGTTGTGTGAATCATAAACTATCAAATTGCTAAATTTTAAAGGAGACATTCCATTAGATCTTGTGGTGTTAAATTCTATCATACTAAAAAATTTAATCATTAAAATTTCTAAAATGTAACCTCATAAAATGATTTGGGTAGTTCTTCATCATAAATTCATCTAGTTCCCATGTCGCCTCTTCAATTTTATAATTTTTCAAAAGTACCTTTACTAGTTGAGTTGTTATTTTCCTAAATACCTTCTTTCTAATATCTAAAATATATATAGTCTCTTCATAGTAATAAAAGTCATGTTCTAATTCTATTCCTTCAAAAGGGAAGACACGAGTTGGTTCGGGCAGGTACTTCATTAACAAAGAGATGTGGAACACATTGTGTACTTTAGAAATGATTGGTGGAATCACCAAATGATAATCCATAGATCCAATTATCTCTGAGATTTAAAAAAGGTACAATATACCTAGGGATCTGTTTATCTTTCATTACAACTCTTATAACACCCTTCTATGGAGATACCTTTAATAAGACATGATCTCCCACTTGAAACTCCAAATATTTCATATGGTTATGGTCTTATATTTTTCTCATACTTTGTAAAACTTTGATATGTATTTTAATATTCAATACCTTTTTCTTTTTTTCCTCTAGAAGATATGGGTCCATAATCTTCCTTTAAAAAACTTCATCCCAGCAAGTAAGTGTATGAAATATTTTTCCATACAATTCTTTATATAGTTTCATTTGAATACTTAAATGGAAACTAATGTTGTAGTAAAACTCTACCAAAGGTAAATACTAATCCCACATACCTTGAAATTCAAGTTAACATGACCTCTACATGTCTTCTAATGTATGGATCATCCTTTCGGACTGCTCGTTAGTTTGAGGGTGATAAGTACTCAAAATAATCATATTATCCAATGATCTCTGAAAATTTTCTAGAATTACTACATAAATTATGGATCATGATCTGACACAATTGAAAGATATTCTCCATGAAGTTGTAGAATTTAATTAATATAGAGTCATGTAAATCACTCTAGAGTAAAATCTTTCATTATAGTGAAGAAATATGCATATTTCGTAAGTTGGTCTGTAATTACCCATATTGCATCATTATTTCTTGGATTTTTTGGAAATATAGTGAAAATCCATAGAAATATCATCCCTCTTCCATATAAGAATAGGAAGAGGTTGCATGACTCCTCTAGGATATTTTATTTCAACCTTCAATTATTGACAAACTAAACATCTTGTTACATAATTAGCTATTTCTCACTTAATATTATCCCACTAGAAATGTTCCTTCAAATCACTATAAATATTAGTGATATTGGGGTGTATATAGAAATTAAATCTATGAGAATCATCCAATAACTTCTTTTTTAACTTATATATAGAAAGAACATAAATTCTCTTCCCAAATTTCCGAATTCCATCCTCATACATGAAGTCTTCCAACTACCCATCATTCACAACTTCAATTTTCCTTTGAAAAGTCTCCTTATTAGGATGATAACTTTTAATCCTTTAAAATAAATATGGTTGTCCAAACTATAGAAAAATTAATGATGGTTCACCTTCCTTGATAATTCTCATATCTATATTTTCTAGACCCATGTACATAGAATCCTTATTAGTCATCATTTTATTCAGAACACCATGATCGTTAATAATTAATGCATCAGCTACCTTATTCACTTTCCTTGGGTAGTAGTGTATTGAATAGTCATAATCCTTGAGTAGATCGAGTCATCTCTTTTTCCCGTGTTGATTTCATTTTACGATAGGATATATTTCAACCTATTTTTAACTATATATATCTCACATATTTCACAATAGAGATAGTTTCTCCATAACTTCATAGTAAATATCATGGCTTTTAACATTAGATCATGAGTTGGATAGTTCTGTTCATGATTTTTTATCTACCTTGATTCATAGTAAATAAATCTATCATTCTAAAAAAGGACACAAACAAGTCCTTTCTTTGATGTATCACAATAAATAAAAAATCCACCATTTTTTATGGTATATTCATGATCGGATCATTCGCTAATCTCCCCTTAAATTCTTAAAAACATTCTTCAATTTATTTTGTGCATACAAAATTAAAAACATTATGAATAATCTTGGTTAACGGTTTAGAAAATCGAGCAAAATTTTGAATGAAACACCAATAGTAACCAGCTAAACCAATGAAATTATGTAACGTGGTTATATTCATTGGTGTAGGACATTCTTGGAGTACCTTTGTCTTTATAGGATGAACTAAGATTCTATCCTTAGAGATTATATGATCTAGAAAATAAATTTTTTCAATCCAAAATTCACAATTTTTCTTCTTAGAGTCTCTGAAAAAACCTTTAAGTGGTTGTCATGGTCCACATATATTTTTAAATATATCAAGATATCATCAATAAATACCACAAAAAATCTTAAATATATTCCTCAAACACTATATTCATTATATCTATAAAAATAGAGGTTGAATTAGTTAGTCCAAATGGAATTACTATAAACTCATAATGTCCATAGCTAGTTAAAATGAGTCTTTTAGAATATATACCTTCCTCACATGCAATTAATGATATCCAGATAGAAGTTCAATCTTTGAAAAAATTTGATCTCTATGAAGTTGACCAAATAAATCACCAATACGAGGCAGAGGATACTTGTTCTTTATTATAATAACAATTGTTTTTTTATATTCAATGTAAACCTTCATGGATCCATATTTCTTCTTGAAAAAGAGAATATGGGATCCCCATATAGAAACGTTAAGGAAAATAAATTCCTTATCACTCAATTCCTCTAGTTTTTTGTTCAGGTCCATTAATTCCATAGTGTAAATTATATAAGGAGTCCTTAATATAGGTCTTTCAGTAGGAATTAAATCAATAGAGAACTAAACTTATTAATCTAGAGGATTACCTGGTAAATCCTTTGTAAATTAATCAATATATTCTTGAATAATAGGTATATCCCCAATTTAAATATTTATTTTCTCATACATATATGGTATTTTCTCTTCAACACCCAGAATTTCCATTAAAAGACCTACTAGAGGTGATCCAGATATGAATTAAATGATGATATCTCCCCTATAAAGATGAGAAATCCCATACCTTCATCACGAATCATAATTTCAATCACTTTGTAATAAATTTTTACATTATATTTTTAAATCTAGTCCATAGTAAGGATTATATAAAAATAAACCATATATACGATGATAAAGTTAGTAATTAGAGAACATTTAAGTGCCATAATAGGAACTACTCGATAGATCTTTGTTGCAATAAGGATTCCACAATTAATATTTATCAAAAACTCCCTTGTTATGGTGAATTATAATTATCTAATTTTTAAAGAAAACTAGGGAGATATAAAGGAATGAAATGATTGATAATCAAATAAAACATCATCCAAATTTTAGGAGATTTTTAAAGTATCCACCATCACATCATTAGGAACTTCAACCTTTGCTGTTGATATTGCATAATCTTGGCCTTGTTCCCTTGTACTTTTTTTGAAAAAGTTTCCATGATTCTTAGGAAAATCATTTCCATAATTCCAAATAATATTAAAATTTTATCATTGATCATTGGTAGCATCTTTATTTCCCTTGAAATCACGGGATTGGTGGCCTTATTTTCCACACTTGTAATAAACTCATTTTATTTTTAATCAGGCACTATGTTGTTTCCTTCCACAAGTATTGCATGTTGGAAATTCCCTTTTTTATTCCAAACTTTATACATTGTTTACTTTTCTACCATCTTATTCTCTTGTTTACCTTAAATTCATAAGACGTAGAGAATTATTTCTCTGTTTTGATATTACATGAGACTATATATTCATATGATGAGAAATTCTGGGAAACCAGATCCCTTAGGAGGAATGGTATTAACCCATAATATAGTCAATAATTCTTTATATTTGGATTGTGTATGTAATGTGTATAATTCCATGCTAACCATTAATTGTTTTTACATACATAAGAACATTCTCCTCCATATTTTTCCTTAGATTCAATAATTCTCTCTTCATATCCACTCATTGTTCCCAATGGCAATATTTTTCTAAGAAAAGTTATTTAAAGTCCTTCTATTTTAATTTTTTTTATTTCTTAATCCTCCTTCATGTTTCAAATTAATAGCCCTTATTGATCTATATCTCCTTATATACGCTATATTTCCATGAAAACCTTATCCTTTTAGTTATATCCCAAAGTGTGAAATATATTCTCTAAGGAACATATCCATTACTCTACTAAAAATGGTTTTGTACTCCCATTGAATGATGAAGGATGTTGTCACATAAAATGGTTTAATATTGTACCTTCAATTGTGGATCAAGATACTCCATATGGGAAAGGTTATTTTTCATAAACCGATTCATTTTTTCGGTGTAGTTATAAGTTGATCATCTTCAGTTTTAGCTCCAACTCCAACATCATTATCTTGCATATGAGGGAAATCCATAATGGGATATGCACAATGATATGGTTTCTATTCCTTCCACTAGGTTTAATTTATAAAAAATGTAATTCACTAAATTATATTATTAATCATAATGCATAATTTCAAACTAGGAACAATAAACATTATTTAGAAATTATTTTCACATCTAATATTGAAATAAAAAAACATGGTTTATTTGGGTACATGTTTACTTTTAAATACTTTATTTTTTTTAATAAAATGTGTATTATTCTAAGAATATCCCCTGAGAGTGTCAGACCAGGTGCATGGTAAGTCTTGTTTTGGTGTTCCAAATTATGTCGAGTTAGGCTCGATGCACCTTGTAGGAGTTATTACCCCTAGGTATATCTTTGTCAGAACCACTTCCACGTGTATTATCTAGACATATATGTATTTCTAGGAAGACCCATATAATATCTACCTTTACAAAATTCTAGGATGTTCTTATATGCTTATCCTCAAAGTCTATCTTAGTTTTATGTTCCCTAATCTATGTTTTCTTATTTCCAAGGTTTCTGTTAAACATCCCTCTAATACCAACTATAAAAACCCCAACCCTGGTAGCTCATAGGCATGTCATTAATTAATTACATTGGTATAATAAAAAAGTAAGTCCCATTCCAAAGGAATGAATAGTTTAATTTATTTTGAAAACTGTATGCATACATAAGTTTTACAATACAACATGAAAGGAAAAAAAATCTTATAAACACCATTGGGAATACTCATAAACTCTTAGATTATCCCTTTAAATCATTCATAATAACCATCTTCACGTCTTTGGGAAAAATAAAACATGAGAAAGTGGTGACTTCAAATTCTTAGTAAGGGTAATAAATACAATGGAAGCTATCATAAATATTAAGGCATAGTTAATAACTAAAAACCCATTCCATTAAATCATAATCTTGAGAATAATATGGAAGTAGTGAAATGTGATTATATAATTCCATAAATAATGACAAGATAAATAATTCTAACCACGGATATTATATTAGTTGAATAATTAAATAAATTATCAATTACTAAAATCATAATGAGAAAATTAATAATGATAGACATCTAAAAAAACCATCAAGTCCTTATCCAATACATTTAAAAATAAATTGTTAAGACCTCAGCCAAATCCATATCTGAAAATAAATGGGCAAGACCTCAGCCAAGTCCATATTTGCTTGGTCTCATGAGACCTACCGATTCTTCTAGGGGATATAATGGGACATTACTGTCACTTACAAAGTAAAATTCATTCCTCATATGAATTATGTGAAAAATAAAAAACATATAAATATGAAATTTAAATAACCTTTTCAAAATATTAAACATAATCACTAATTATTCTTATTAATCTGGTAAATGGTATCATGGTAGAACATCCATGGTCAAACTGATCATATAAAATTTAAAAACAAAAATTAGTATATGGCATCATAAAAGATCAATATCAATTATTCATAATTTTAAATAGATGTTTTCGAAATTGATGAAAATACATTAATAAAATCATCGACGAATTCTTGAGAGAAATACTATTTTTACTTTGCAAAGAAGAGTTCTTTTGGAAAAAACATTAACTTATTTTATAAAATAAAATTTTAGACATTTATATCCCAAAAAATAAAATATATGGAAAATAAATTATCTTTGAGGCATAAATGATTTCCAACTAAAGTGAAAACGTTTAAATATAGTTTTTATGAAATTTCGGAAATTAGCTACTTTAGTGTGGTTTGAGGGAAAAAATAAAAGAGTATTTAAAGATGAAAAAAGATTCATTGTTTACATAAAACTAGAAATGATATAATATAGTTTTTATTTATAAAAATATTTATTTTATAAAATTATGTTTGTATTAAAAAATATTATGAAGTGTACTTGTATATCCAAAATAAATTAGGATGTTCCCTTTAATCGGGCTTTCTTATCAGGAGGAATTGAAAGGGAAATCATATAAAACATGTATGTACCCATAACAAAAATATGAAATGATCTATTTAAATGAGTTTGGAACATATTCATAGTATGTATAAGAATTATATAAAAATAAATAATAATTAAATAGGGGTAAATTTAGAGAAAGCATAACCCGAATTAAAATAGACGTTCGAGGAGAATCCCTTACCTTATGTCCGAAAGTGTTCTGAACATTCGCTTAATGTCTAGGATAATAAAATTAGATTCATTAATAATTTAATCTAGAACCTATTAAAAAAATTTTTATTTATTATAATTTTATTTTTTTCATTTATATTGTTTTTTAGGAGTTATAGGACTAAATTTCATCATTTGGGAGGGTTCTTTTCCTTGGTTTTCATGATTGGTTTACTTTTATATGCATATAGAAGATTATGTAAAAAAATAAAGTAGTTAAATAATATGTTATTAATGATATTACATAGTCTTAAATGGTTATATAGGTCATTTAGTTATATTTAGTGAGGATGAATCATTAGATAAAATGTTAGTGATAATATTTAAGATTATTTTGGCGGTTTTTCAATCATCACAAACTTATTTTTTTAATTAATTATTATTATGTATATATACAGGATAAAAAATATAATATAATATTTCATACATATATTAGAATCTATTTTAACCATATAAATGGTTTTATGACCAGCCTTGAAGGTGTAATTGAAAAAGAAAAACATATCATCCACGAAGGCGGTAAATCAACACCTCACGGATATAGTTTTCATCTTTAAAATAAAAGGAAAATGGGAGGAGAATGGTTGGTGTATTTTCCATTGACATAATAATATTCAAGTATATAAAATATACTCAATTTATCATGTCACTTTGTACAATGTAGGTGAGGGATGGATAAGAAAATAAAAGAAAAGAATTGGAAATAAAATTAAAAGAAAGAAAGAAGATTTTACCACTTAAATTCCTCTCCTTGAGAACCTCCTTAAGGATCATTGAAATAGTATTTTGGATGAGACAAGAAATACCAGAACGTGGGGGAGATATTTGGGAGAGGAAATATTCATAATATAATAAATATTTATGGCTTTGGAGGTGTGAGGATAAGGGGAGGTGAGGGTGGTATTTATAGTAGAGGACATTGGTGTTTTTTGAATATTTTTTTCATTTGTTTATTATTTTGGATCAGTACTATGCGTAGTTTGATCATTAACACTAAATATATTAAAATAATTAAGGTTATTTCGATATTATGGTGATTACATCAGTAATGACTCAATGAATAGTCTATTTATCTTATAATGTATTTATACTGTAAATTACCATATTTTACTATTCACCAAAATTTAATGTATTTTAGAGAAATGTAAAAAATTATCCCTCACCATTTTTCAGCGTGTAGAATTAAAAAATGACCTATTTTTTGGAAAATACTTTTATAATTATGAAAATTTTAATTTTTAATTAAAAACATCTTTTATTCAAAAAATAATAATTTTAAAATTAAAACTGATTTTATAAACATTGAAAAATTAAAAAGATCTTATAAAATTGACTTACAATCATAATAAAACAACATATTAATTTATGTATCCATTTTATGAAAATAATTTTTTTAAAACCTTTCATTAATTATAAAACTATATATAAATATTTAATCTTTACAAAAATACCAACACTTAATTTATCATTTTTAAAACATTTATTTACTTATTCCGTGATATAAATATACTATATTTAAATTTATATGTTACCCATGTTTTATTTATACTTTTAAATATAATGTTAATATTCTAGTCACTAGTAGAAATTTTTGTTTTAAAAAAACAAATATGACATCATTTTATAAGAAACCGACAAACAAAATGTTTGCGGAGAATTTTTGGCACCAATTGTGTAATACACCAATGCGAGAAAAATAAATATATATCATTTTTGGCATCAGTTTCTGTAAAAAATGATGCTAAAAAACCTTTTAAAATAATCACATGTATCACAAAACTCTCATTTTCAAATCTATAAAAAAACATTATATCTTGAATCACAATGACTCTAAAGGCCATAAGAGGATCCTCAAAAAGGATTTTTATTGAGTTTATTCGATTTTAATCATCATTTCATGATCATTGGACCTCATTAATTCTTCAAATATCTTTAGTTGAGCATACACGTAAGTCTTTTGTCTTTGGAAACCATTTTGGTTGTTTTTTTCATTTTCTTTGTTTATTCTTATTTTTTAAAAATACATTTATTAAATATTACAGTGTTTATTCTTCAACAAATTTGAGTTAGAAAATTCATATTGTGGATCATTTTTTCTTGTTTAACTCCAAATTTTTTATGTTATTTTATTAATTTTGAAGATAAATTATTTATCATTTAGTTATAAATTTGATTTATTAATTAATTTATTTGTATGTAGTTTATTGTTTATTATAAATGTTGTAGTTAATTTTTTTTATTGTGATAATTTTTTTATTTGATGAAATTATCAAAAATATCCCAAAAATTATATATACTTTTTTATACTTTTGTATATATATATATGTGTGTGTGTGTGTGTAATTTTAAATTTGTACCTATAATATTTTTCATTTTTGATTCTAACCAAATTATGTACTTTTGGATTAGCATGACACATATCGTGCAAAATAAATACCTTTAGAATATTAGTTTTTATTTTATTTTAAATAATCATTTATATTTCATATTAGATTTCCAATAATTTTTTTATATGCTTTTAAGTTCAATTTTTATCTGTTTATATATATATATATATTCAAATTTTTATAAGTTTTAATATATTGACTGATTATATTGAGATCTCAGGTATTGAATGGGTCTTAATTGGATAAATTTAAAAATAATCACTGGTGAATATGGAAAAAGTGTTGATGATTTTTTTCAATTATCTAGATGGAATCATCAAAACATAGATTTGATTTTATATATATGAGTGAATTTTTTGAATATGAGAAAGTCAAATTTTAGGGAAATCATGGATTATCTCATTTTATAAGGTTTTATCCAAAATTATACGTGTTGGATCTAGCATGGTGAAAGAACATAAAATTCAATAAATAATGTTGATGAAAATATTACTAATGAGTTAGAGGACCATATTGAAGAATTAATTCATTATTTAGGTGTAGAAACCATCGAAAAAATATTAACTATTGAACAGTTTTACAAAGCTTTTGAGAAACCATTATTCCAAGGATATAGTAAATATATAGTGTTGTCGGAAGTTTTGACAATAGTTAACTCTAAAGAAAGAAATGGATGGAGTTATAAATGTTTATATAACTTACTTGGTCTTACAAAAGAGCTACTTCTATAAAAAAATAGACATTTAAATTCCAATTATGAGGCTAAAAATATTATTCCCAATGAGATTGGGGTATAAAATAATACATGTGTGTACCAATGATTGTTTGTTGTATAGGAATGTATATTAATGTTTATAAAAATTACATAAATGTGAGACAACATGTTATAAGATGGATGAAGACGTAAACTTAGATTCATTCTCAGGTACCGGTAACTAACCTCACACTAAAAAAATATTTCCTTCTAATATTACCTTCATAGAATTTTAATAAATCAACTCTAATTATTTCTTAGGTACCGAAATCAAAGTTATTGCTAAACCAATTTGGTACCTTTTAATAAATCCATGATTCAAGCATCTATTTGTAAATTCAATTCTTGTAGAAAGTTTATGATTTCATTAAGATGAGAACATCTCTGATGGTAACTTATTTCACCCTATTGATTCACTACAGTGGAAACTTTTTGATAAAAAAATTCCAGATTTTGGAAGTGAAGTTAGAAATCTCATAATGGGAGTGTGTATAGATATAATGAGTCCCTATCAGAGCCTAACTAGACAACATTGTTCATGGCCAGTTTTTTGGTAGTTTAAAACTTTTCCCTATTGAAATGTATAAAGAAAAATATGTTAGGATGAAATTGATGATTTATAGACCAAAATAGATGTGAAATTATATTGATATGTATCTTTCACCATTTATTTATGATTTGAAACATCAATGGTAGACATGTCGTAATGTTTTTGATAAATACAAGAAAGAGTATTTTTTATATGCTATGATAATGTTCAGTATAAATGAAATTCTTTCATATGTAAACTTATCTAGATATAGTATTAAGGTACATAAAGCATGTCCAATTTGTGAAGAAGATACTTCATATTATCAATTACATAATGGAAGAAAGATAGTGTACATGGGACATCAATTATTTTTTTGAATTTATAATCTTTATCCTATATTGGTTTATAGGAATACAATCTCCCCCATGACCATTGTTACCTGATGAATATTATAATAGGGTGAGAAATATTGATTTGACATTTGGAAATTAAATAAGTTTTGGTCTTTAAAAAAATATCTTGAAGAAATAGTCTATCTTTTTCAAATACCAAATTGGATATTTTTTGAAAAAAAACATAACATCGATGTGATGCATGTTGAGAAAAACATATGTGCAAATTTAATTGGGAATTTTTTAAACATAAAATAAAATAAAAAAGATGGATTTAATTCAATATTGGACTCGATATCAATGGTAATATATTTTGAGTTATCTCCCATTATAAAAGGAAAGATAACATGTTTACCTCTAGCTTGTCACACATTAAGTGAGACTGAGAAGATGAATATTTTCTGGTGTCTCTATGGAATTAAATTACCCATTGGATATTATTCAAATATGTATAATTTTGTGTCATTAAATGATTGTAAACTAATAGGTATAAAATTTGAAGTTGGTCATGTATTTATGTAAAAACTTCTAACATTCAAACTGCATATTATATATAAGGACCCAGCCTTAAACATTACATAATCTTGAATTAAATGAATAATTCACATTGAGGTTCTTTTCAGGATTAGAGTTTTAGAAAATTAGGCCATAACTATTACATTAAATCTCCCAAATTACATGGTAGACGCTTCTATTCTTTTTTATTTTTTTTTCATAAAATAACAACTCTTAAAAAATAGTTATGTCTAGTCCCATGTTTTAAACATCCTGACTTTTCCTTGATCCTATCCTTGACCTAATTCATCTTTATGTCCTTTGAAAAACATTTCAAAACATGGGATGAGCATAAAAAGCTCAGTAAGGGTAATAAAACAAAGAAATAAAACATTAGTTCATCCATAAATACATAACATAAGATCTTTAACATACCTCATGAAATCATAATATTTACATAGTAAACACAAATCATAAAGGTAACTTGTGGAATCCATAACATACTTACAGTGTAGCTTTCACAGCTACATATAGAGTTATATTTGGAATACCCATCACAGTATATTCCCTAAATCTCTTAGGAGAAACATTCATGTTTACCTCCCTCCTATTACCCAATGAATTGGAGAGATATCTTGGGCTCACCCATCCTAGGTTTATCCCAGAACCACCCATATACATATGAATTCCCAACAACCATAACATATTCATAACAAATAAAAAAATATAAAGGAAAGATAAAATTTCACATTTCAATCACAATATATCATTTAAATATATTGACATAACATATCCTTTATAAAAATCATTTCCAATACCAAAATATGTAACATAGTATATTGTATTTATTTTCCTTTTAAAAACATTATAGTTTATTAAGGAAGCCAAAAGATCAAATAATACTCGTGACGGCAGAAAAGGTCATTGTGACCATTTACGTTAAAAGAAACATTTTTTTTTCATTTAGTTGAACTCATTGTTGAAAAATATTCCCTAATAAAGAAATGAAATTTAAAATTTGTTTATACTCCGTATAAAATAATGTCAGGTATAAAACTAAATATGCCTCAATGAAAGGAGATTGAGATGAAGTCCCTTACCTCATGTCTGAAGTGACCCGTTCATTCTTTAATATCCTGAATAATCAATTAATTTTAATTTATAATTTCTTAATAACCTTTTTCAAGTTCATAATTCCTTTTAAATAACTTATTACATTGTTATAAACATTATGTAATCATTTATGTTAACAATGGTTATTTTGTCGATATTTGGTACTTGAGTCACAAATGGACTTCTTATAATTAAAAGTTGTTCATGTGGTCAAAAGTTAAGTATATCCAGAATTATATTCATGATTTAGATATCATATATGTCATATATATCCAGTATAAACATGTATTTATAATATTACAGAACATTTAGAGGTAATAAATGAAATGCACCGTTCATTGAGATGGTAAGTCGTACATACGAATGAATGCTACTTTCATTTCAATTTAATATTTAATGAAATGAAAACATAATGATACATAGGTATATTATAATTATAGTATAATATTATATATATAATCTCAGTAACTATATCCTTTATATGTTCCATGTATGTCATGAATGAGTCATATCACTTTGAGGGGGTGGTAGTCTGTACTTCCTCAAATGAGATTATCGTATTTACCTACAATGGAATCCATAAAGTTATTATATAAAAGAAAAATAAAAAATCATAGAAACAATATAAATATAATATATATCATATATAAATATAGTTACATCATATTTTCCACCATAAGAGGTGGTAGCAGAATATTGAAGAATCATCGTTTCGTGAGGCGTTAGTTTTCCATCCACAGAAACCATATGTTCATTACCCATTACATGTAGGTGTCTGTAAGTTTAGTTAGAATACTTCTCATAAAAACAATCTAGTATATTTAAGATACTGGGTTTGTTATAAAATAAATGAATAAAAAGATTTTAGGGGGTTGGAGAAGTAAAATAAAACAAAATAACTTAAGAGAAGACGTTGCCTTTAAATCGGGTAACTCTCTTTGGTTTGAACCAAAAGGGTTTCTTGAAGTGCCTTATGCCTAAGGAAAGGATTGTAGGAGGAAGATATTGATTTTTATAACTTATTTGGGTAGAGTTTAGATGATCCAAGGGGCTTCAGAGGTGTGAGTAATGGGTTATATGTGAGGTCATTTTATAAGGGGGAAGAAGGGCTCTTTAAGAAAGTCTGAAAATATTATTTTATTATATAATTACATTCGGTTTCTAGAGGTCCAAAACTTATTAGAGTCTAGGATAATATGATTCATAATAAAAATAAAATCATCCAATAAAATTTTTAATTTTTTTGGATATTATATTAGTCTTTATAATCTTATTTATTTAAATCATTTATTAATTGGGTAAACACCGCATCATTATTGTTTCATAAATAATTTAATTTATTTGAGGTCTAAAAATTATAAAAAAAATACCATAAGGTATTAAATAGTATTATATTTCTAATGATTATTTATAGTCAAATATATTAATTATATATCCCTATATTAAAATTCTTTTATCAAAAAAATACATGTTTCCGATATTATTATTTTTTCTTCAAAAAAATTATTAATATCATTATCTTAACCAAGTGGCTTTCAAAGGCCAAAAGCCTCAACCAAGGATTATCTTGGTCGGAAATTAATCATAAAATAATGTTAGGACAAGTGTTATGGAAATTTTATATTATTATAATATTGTTTTTACCTTGAATTACCCTATTTACCTTTAACCACGGTAAATAAAAGTCAAGAGTTACTATTTTCCAAAAAATATTTTCATCTTATTGAACCACATATTAATTAATAATAATAACCATGTATATCATAATTTTTAAATTCAATTCATAGTAGTATTAAAAATTCATTTAAATGAAAAATTCATCTTTTTAACTACTACTTAGTGTTTTCACAATTCATCAAAAATTGATGTTTTTCCGAAAAATACAAAAATAATCATCCTAGGGTATATTTGATATTCAAAATTAAAAAATGATGCACATTTTACAAAATTAAATACATATAAGTTGGAGTAATTAATTTAAAATTAATTCATGTTGTCAAAACAAAAAAAGCGTGTTTTTAAGAAATAATAACTATCAAAAGATTGACACTTATTTATGTCCAATTTGAAATTAAAATTACATCAAATGACCAAAAATGAATTAAAAGGTAAAAATATAATCTAATTACACTTTAAAACCATTTAAAAAGATAATATAAATAGATAAATAAATTAGATTAAAAGGCAGTTTTGAATTAAAATACAGTATTTTGCACTATTCATTAAAAAATTAATTTTATCAGAAAAATACCAAAATTTTACCCAAAGTAAATTTGGATATCCTGATTCTAAATAAGAACTTTATTTTGTCAAAGAGAACATATAAAAGTGACCAAAACTAGATTTAATGAGGCTTCTCCATTAAAAGGTGATAAATCGACCTTTAAAAAAATATTAGAGTATTTATGCTTAAAATTTGACTAATTCAAATTTTAAAACACTAACTTTTATTGTATAAATGTAAAAACATTTAGTAGACATGTATAATCATATTTTAGTTAGTTTTTTTCATTCTCGCCATTACAATGGCTAGGCATTAACTACCATTTAAAATAATAATATTATATTATAATTTTTTTAGTATGACTCAGCCTTGTGTGCAATGTAAGATTTCAAAGAAATCCCTTTTTTCTTATCGGGTAAGACATCGAACATAGAAACCCCCTTAAAGTAAATAAATATTTAGTTCTCAAATAATAATAATTATGAAAAGTTATTATTCTCTATTTACTTGGGATGTTACATCGTTCCCCCCTTTTGGAAATTGTGTCCTCGCAATTTGTATTCACTTATCAAATAAGTGGGGGTATTTATCCCTCATAGAATTTTTAGATTCCCATTTTGCCTCTTCAACAATATGGTTTTTTCAACAAAACCTTTACATGGTGAATTACCTTATTCTACAACACTTTCTCTCTTCGGTCAATAATCTGGACTAGTTTTTCTTCATAAGAGAGATTATCTTCTAACTGAACTATCACTAGGATAAAAACATGAGATGGATTTGGATTATACTTTCTCAACATTGAAACATGAAAAACATTGTGTAACTGGGATAAACATAGATGTAAAACCACTCTGTATGCAATTGATCCAACTTTCTACAGGATATCATAAGGTCTAATGAACCTCAGACTCAACATTCCATTCTTACCAAAACGCATCACACTCTTATATTGAGAAACTTTGAGAAAAAATGATCACATAACTAAAAAGAATGATCCATCAAGTGGTTATCTGCATGACTTTTTTACATACTCTGAGCTATTCTCATATTCTTTAGAGTCAACTGAACTTTTTCTGCCATCTCTTCTACCAATTTTGGTCCCATCAACTTCCTTTCACCTACTTAATCTCAAAAAGTTGGAGTTCTACAGCTCATCCCATATAATGCCTCAAATGGAGCCATCTGAATACTGGAATGAAAATTATTATTATATAAAAATTCAACCAAAGAAAGATATTAGTCCCAACTTCCCTGGTAATCTTGTGAATAAGAACATAGAATATCCTCTAAGGTATGAATTGTTCATTCTGACCGCCCATCCGATTGAGGATGAAACGTTGTACTAAAATTTAATTCAGTACCCAATGACTTCTAAAGGCATTTTCAAAAGTTAGAAGTAAACCTGGGATCATGATCATATAAAATAGATAGAGGAACTCCATGGAACTTTACTATCCCTTTAACATACAACAAAGAAAGTTGATCTAGAGACCAATTATCTCGAATAGGAAGGAAATGAGCCGATTTAGTCAACCAATAAACAATAACCTAGATTGCATTCTTACCCTAATATGTCTTTAGTAATCCCACAACGAAGTCCATGGATATATTTTCCCATTTGCACTATGTCACCGATAAATACTGAAGTGTACCTTTCGGTAACTGCCACTCAGGTTTAACCTGCTAACAAGTCAAACACTTCATAGTAAAATCAATAATATCTCTTCTAAGTCCATCCCACCAGTAATACTCCCGAATATCTCTGTACATCATAGTATAGCCAGGATGAACTGAAAATGGAGAATTATGAGCTTCACATAACAACACATTCTCTAGCTATGAATCAAAAGGCACACATAATCTCTTCCTAAACCTCAAAACAAAATCTGTATCAACATAAAATTAGGAATATTACCCATAAAAAACATCTAGTCCAAAGTTCATAAAATAAAAAACCAAAGGATCTCATTCCAAACATAGCAGGGTTAATGAAACATTGCTTTTTCAACTCAATGCATCACCCCTTTTATTTTATTTTCCCGGAAGGTAATGGATCATGCAATCATAATACATGATTAATTCCAACCATCTCCTCTGTCTCATATTAAATTCCTTCTACGTGAATATATACTTCAAAATTTTGTGGTCAATATATATTTTTCATTTTTATCCATACAAATGATGCCACAAAATATTTAAAACAAAAACAACAGCAACTAATTCCAAATCATGCGTTGGGTAATTTATCTCGTGATGTTTCAACTAATGTAAAGCATAAGCAATTACCTGATCATTTTACATAAGGACACAACCAAGTCCTTTTAATGAAGTATCACTGTAGATAACAAACTCATCATTTCTGGAAGGTAGTACCAAAACTATAGCATTCACCAATCTTCATTTCAATTCCTGAAAACAATCATCAAATTATTTTGTCCATATGAACTTAACACCCTTTCGAGATAATGTAGTCATTGGACTAGATAAACGTTCAAAATTTTCAAAAAACCTCTAGTAATAACCTATTAAACCAGGAAAACTATGGATCTTGGTTATATTTGTGGGTCTTTTCCATTCATCAAAAACTTTCTTTTAGCAGGATCAACAGTCATTCCATTTTGTGAAATAATGTGACCAAGGAAAGAAATTTGTTGTAACCAAAACTCACACTTGCTGAATTTTCCATAAAGTTTCATTTCTTTTAAAATTTGCAAAACAACCCTTAAATGACTTTCATGTTCCTATTTAATTTTAAAATAAACCACAATATCATTAATGAACACAACCAAAAACAAATCCAAGAACTCATTAAAAATTCTATTCATAAGATCCATGAATACAGTAGGTGCATTGGTTAACCCAAAAGGTATAACTACAAATTCATAATGGCCATATCTAGTACAAAATGCGGTCAACAGAATGTCTGCATCCATTACTTTCAACTGATGATTCCCCAACCTCAAATTAATCTTCGAAAAGTAATGTGCTCCCTAGAGCTGATCAAACAAATCATCGATATGTGGAAAAGGATACTTGTTCTTAACAGTGATGTCATTTAATTCTCCATAATCAATACAAATTATCATCGAACAATATTTCGTTTTAGCAAATAAGACATGAGAACCCAATAGTGATGTGATAGGTTTAATGAAACCTTTGTCTAATAACTCCTGCAATTTCTTCTTTATCTCTAAATGTTCTATTTGATCCATTCGTTAAGGGGGTGTTGAAATTGGATTAGCATTAAGAACTAATTCAACAGTAAATTCAACTTCCTGATCATGTATAATATCAGGAAACTAATCCGAAAAAGAATCAAGATACTCATTTACAACTGGAACATCATTAATCTGAATAGTTCCTTTGTTTTCAACAATATGTGCAAGGTAAAATTAATTTCCATATTTTACTAGTTTCTCAGCTTCTTTATATGTTATCAAAAGTAAGGGTTCATTCCTGTATACAAACTGAAAATATTTATGAAAAGAAACCTTTTTATCTTTGCAATCAATCTTAGCATGATAAACAGAAAGCCAATCCATACCTAGAAGAACATAAAACTATACTAGAGGCAAAACAATAAGGTTTGTAGGCAGATTCATTACGCACACAAGGATAGTAAGGTTCATATAATTTCTTTTTGTCTCAAAATTTCCCCTCGGTGTTTTTACCATAAGTTCAAGATTCATATCTTGAGATGGAATTCCCAATTTACTAGAAACCTTCTCAGAAATGAATGAATTTGTAGACATCGAATCAAAAAACTCATTGGAATAATCTGAAAAAACAAATAGTGTACTTGATACTACTTCATTTGATGGCCCAACATCTACTGAAGTAGTTACAAAGGACTTCACAACCCCTTTTTGATTGTAGTATGGTTGCATTCCCTCAGTTTAGTTCTTCATTAGACACCCATTTGAATAGTAACCCATTTCGTTTCACTTAAAAAAAATTACTGATTATAAATCAGATTTTGTCTTACTATTACCTTGATCTTTTTTCAGTGCAATTTTGAGCCTTATTTCTCATTTTACCACATCAGTAGCACTTACCAAAATTCAAAAGACATTCCAAACAACCTTTCTACAACAATTTTCACAATTTTTAAACTTAAGTTTCTTACCATAACACATTTTTGAATGTGTTCTTCCCTTTCTTATGCCACCTCAACCACTTATTCATTTGTTTTTCAAAGAACACTTGATCATCTGCAAACTCCACTTCCACATTCTCTGCACATCGAACAAGTTTTTCATAACTTTTGAACTCACGAGAAGCTGAAGTCCTTCAATACATTGTCTTTAATCCTGAGTAAAAACCGTTGATTTTACTATCAAGATCTCAGATGAAATTTGGAGCATACCTTCCCAGTAGAATGAATTTTTCTTCGTAAGCCGCCACTCAGTCATCCTCCTGCCTCAATTACAGGAATTGATTTTCCATTATAAGACAAACCACATTAGGAAAATATTTCTCAAGAAACATACCATTGAATTCATCCCAATCAAGAGCATCAATCTCCTCGCCATCCCTGATATTTTCACCATCGACAGCCACTGATCAGCTTCACCTTCAAAATGGTAAATAGGGAGACTAACCATTTGATATTCTAAACACCCCATGACATCAAAAATCTTCTCCACTGCTTTAATCCACCGTTTATCTAGCATAGGATTAGATGATCCACTGAAATATGGGGTATTTTGCCTCATGAAATGCTCTACTACTAACATGTTCCACTGTGGTTAATCTGGATGATCTTGTGCATTGATACCACCACCATTTATATCATGAGTTAACTATAAAATAACTGCAAAAACTATTCAGCTCTGATTCTGACCATCTCAAGTTGCTGATTTGGAAGTTTATTCTCTTCTGTATTCCTTCCCAACATAGCTACCTTGTTTCCTCTACGGAAAACCATTATGAACACAGAAATATTTTAGTCTAAGGAACATGGTAATATGTAAATGCTATATCATTTTAATCTTACCATAAATTAAAGTATGTACATTAATTTAAAAATATCCTAACATCTAAAGTTATCTAAACCGACCTCTGATACCAACTATAAGGACCTAGCCATAAACATTACATAATCATGAATTAAATGAATAATTCACATTGAGGATCTTTTCAAGTTTATAGTTTTAGATAATTAGGCCATAACTATTACATTACATATTAGAAATTACAAGGTACACATTTATACTCAGTTTCCATTTTTTCAGAAAAAAAATATATTAAAAAAAGTGTCATGTCTATTCCCTTGTTTTAGACAGCATGACTTTTCTTTGATACCATCCTTGACCCTATCCATCTTTAAGTCCTGTGAAAAACATTTCAAAACAAGGGATGAGGATAAAAATCTTAGTAAGTGTTATAAAACAAATAAAGAAAACATTAGTTCATCGATACATGAATAACATAATCTCTTTAACATACCTCATGAAATCATAAGATTTATAAAGTAAACACAAATCATAATGGTAACCTGTGGCATCCATAACATACTTACATTGTAGCTTTCACAGCTATGTAGGGAGTTACATTTGGAATACCCATCACGGTATATTCCCTAAATCTCTTAGGAGAAACATTCATGTTTACCTCCATCATGTTACTTAACGCATTGAAGAGCTATCTAAGGATCACCAACCCTAGTTTTATCACAGAACCACCTGTATACATAACAATTCCCAATAACCATAACATTTTCATAACACATAAAACAAATATAAAGGAAAGATAACATTTCCACATTAAAATCATAATATATCATTTAAATATATTGAAAAAAAAATCCTTTATCCAAACAAGTATCAATACCAAAATACATCACAGTGTATATGGTATTTACTTTCATTTTAAAAACATTAAGGCTTGTTATGGAAGCCAAAAGATCAAACAATACTCGCGGCAGTGGAAAAGGTCGTTGTCACTGCTTATGTTAAAAGAAACATTATTTGTTGTCGTTTAGTAAAATGCCTCATTGAAAAATATTACCTTATAATGAAATGAAATGTAAAATGTTTTTATACACCCTATAAAAGAAATTTGTTATAACACTAAATATGCCTCAATGAAAGGAGGCTGAGATGAAGTCGCTTACATCATGTTCGACTTGACTCATTCGTTCATTAATCTCCTGAATAATAAATTAAAGTCAATTTCTACTTTCTTAAAAACATTTTTCAAGTTCATATTCCTTTTAAATCACTTATTACCATGTTATAAACATTATGTAATCATTTAAGTTAATAATGGACATTTTGTTGATATTTGGTACATGAGTCAAAAATGGACTTCTTATAATTACATGTTGTTCATGTGGTCAAAATTTCATTATATCCAAAAATATATTCATGATTTAGATATCATATATATCATATATATCGATTATATACATGTATTTATAATAGTACATAACATTTGGAGGTAAAAATGAAATTCACTGTTCATGGAGACGGTAAGCCGTGTGTACGCATGAACACTACATTCATTTCAATTTCATATTTAATGAAATGAAAACATAATTATACATAGATTTATAATAATTCTAGTATAATATCATATATATATATAATATCAGTAACTCCATCCTTTATTCATTCCACGTATGGCATGAATAAGTCATATCACTTTCTGGGGGCGGCAGTGCACACTTCCTCAAATGAGATTATCGTATTTACATACTATGGAATCCATAAATTTATTCTATAAATGAAAAATAAAGATGAACAAAAACAACATAAAAATAATAGATATCATATATAAATATAGTTTCATCATAATGGCCACCATAAGAGGTGGTAGGAGAAGATTGAATAATCATCATTTCGTGAGGTGTTAGTTTTCCTTCCACAGAAATAGTATGTTCTTTACCCATTAGATGGAGGTGTGTGGAGTGTAGTTCAAATACTTCTCTTAACAAACCTATAATATTGAGGATACTGGTTTTTTTATAAAACAAAGGAATAAAAATATTTTATGGGTTTGGAGAAGAAAAATAAAACAAAAAAACTTTAGAGAAGATGTTACCTTTAAATCAGGTAACTTCTTTTGGTTTGAACCAAAAGGGTTTCTTGGAGTGCTTTCTTTTTAAGGTAATGATTCTAGGAAGAATAGAGGGCTCTTGAGAGATTATTTGGGCATATGATGGATGATCCAAGGGGCTTTAGAGGTTTGAGTAATGAGTTAGATGTGGGGGCTTTTTATAAGGAGGAGGGGCTCTTTAGGAAAGTGTGAAAATTTATTTTATTATATAATAATTTTTAGTTTCAAAATGTCCAAAACTTAATATTATAGAGTATAAGATGACTCATGGTAAAAATAAAATTATTCAATAAAAATTGGACACGTTTTGGATCTTATTTTAGTCTTTATAATCTTATTTATTTAAATAATTTATTATTGAGGTAAACACTGCATCATTATCAAGTCATAAATAATTTAATTTATTTGATGTATAAAAATGATAAAAAAATACTAAAGTTTATTTATTCTTTTTATCTTTCTAATGAATATTTATAGTCAAATATATAAATTATATAACCCAACATTAAAATTGTATTAGAAAAACAATACATATTTACGATATTTTTATTTTTGCTTTAAAAAAAGTTATTAAAATAATTATCTTACCCAAGTGGATTTCAAAGGACAGAAGTCTCACCCAAGTATTTTCTTGGATATTAATTACTCATAAAATTAGTTTATGACAAGTGTTATGGTAATGTTATATTATTATAATATTGTTTTTACCTTGAATTACCATATTTACCTTTAACCGTTGTAAATAAAAGTCAAAAGTTACTATTCACCAAAAAATATTTTCATCTTATTGAACCACATTTTACTTAATAATAACAACCATGTATGTTTTATTTTCAAAATTCAATTCACAGAAGTTTTAAAATTTCATTTAGATGAAAAAGTCTCCTTTTTAACTAATACTCAGTGTTTTCACTATTCCTCAAAAATTGATGTTTTTCAGAAAAATACCAAAAAAATAATCCTAATCTATATTTGATATTCCAAATTCAAAAAAGATGTCTGTTATACTGAATTAAATACATATAAGTTTCATTAATTAATTTAAAATTAATTCCCATTGTCAAAACAAAAAACATGTTTTTTAAGAAATAATAACTATCAAAAGATTGACACATGTTTATGTCCAATTTCAAAGTAAAATTACTTCCAATGACCAAAATTGGATTAAATTGTAAAAATATAATCTTATTACTCTTTTAAACCAATTATAAAGATAATCTATCCATATAAATAAATTATATTAAAAGGTGGTTTTGAATTAAAATACATTATTTTTCCATATACATTAAAAATGATTTTTATCACAAAAATACTAAAACATTACCCAAAGTAAATTTTGAGGTCTCGATTCTAAAAAAGAATTTTATTTTGCCAAAAATAATATATAAAAGTGTCCAAAAATAGATTAAAGGATGGTTCTCCATTAATGGCATTAAATCAACCTTTTAAGAAATATTAGAGTAATTATGATTAAAATTATATTAATTCTCATTTTAATCCTCTAACTTTTATTGGATAAATGTAAAAACATTTAACTGGCATGTATAATCATATTGTAGATAGGTATCTTAATTCCATCCATTACAAAGGCTAGGCATTAACTACCATTTAAAATAATAATATTATATTATTTTTTTGTAGGACGCAGCCTTGTGTGCAATGTATGATTTCAAAGAAACTCGTTATTGCGTATCGGGTACGTCATCGAACATAGAAACCCCTTTAATGTAAAATTAATATTTAGTCCACAAATATTAATATTATGAAAATTTATTATTCAATATTTACTTGGTATGTTACAATATATTTCTAATAGATATCAACCATACTATCATCAAATTATATAATTTTTTCAAATACATTTTTAGAAAAAAATTTCATCCAAATTTGTTAGATGAGTTGGAGAATGAATCCACTCTTATACATCATAAATGAGGAATGTATTTCCCACCGATGGTTTTTGATATAATGGTTCATCTTGTGATTAATTTTGGGTGAGAGATAATAATATGTGGGCTTGTTTATTTTTGATGAATTTTTTCTTTTGAAAGATATATGAAACTTTTTAAGGGATATGCTAAAAATATTTATCGACCAAAGGCCTATATTGTTCAAAAATATGCATCTAAAGTGGTGATAGAGATATGTACGGATTATTTGTACAAAGTGGAACATAGCGGTCTTCTTATATCTCGACATATGATAGTTGATAGTGAAGGTATAGGGATTTTTAGGTTAGATTTAAAGTTAATCCCATGTGATGATGTGATGTAGACACATTTTTACATTTTGAACAAAGCAGATGATGTTCAATAAAATATATCCTTACATATTGTTTTATTAAGGTTATGAAATCCAAAATGAAATGGAAATTGGATAATGATTGATCATAAAAAGTCTTTTGTTACATGGATTAAATAGAAATTGGTCATAGATATATCTATATCAAAAACATTAAAATGGTTAGCAGGGGAACCTTATCTTAATGTGATCACAAGGTCTAGTTTTTCTATTAATGGATACACGTGTTATATAGAAATTTTTTATGATAAGAGTACCATTCAAAATAGCAGTGTAGTGGTCATTATAGAAGAACATCATTTTTTGATTGAAAAAGATAAAAACCAATATTTGAATCAACACCATATATTTGAGTTCTTGAAGACATACGATAAATTGATTATATTAAATTTTGAGTCATTATGTTTAAGGGTAATTGGGTTTCAAGTAATAGTGGTGTGAAACATGATGGATATGGGTTTACCTTGGTAGATTCAAAAATATCTTGTTGCCAATGAGGAACCATTTATCATGTTGACACATGAAAGGAAAATATTTTATGTCATTGATCTATAGAATGATCAGTGGTCTATTATTTTGAATAGGAAGAGAATCCATTTTTTTGATGATGATGATGTTGATGTCATTGATTTATACGAGGCTTCTCTGTCAATTATAGAATTTTTGGATAACAATGACTATGACACAATCAAAGAGAATACAGTACAAAATTATCATGTTGAAGGGATATTGGAAAACACTAAATTACTCTCCTAATTAATCTAGTAATTATTTAAATTATATTCCTTTTTTAAAATTTTAATGTTCCAAAACTGAATTATTTAATAACTATTTTATATTTAATCATATATATTTGATTATTTATAGGATTTTTTGTGTTAAAATTTGATATTATATGTTTATGGTTAATAATTTTTTCATTGAAATAGCCAATGTACATTATTATAATTTGGTTAAATTTACAAAAAATAAGAACACTTTTTCAAACACTGGTATTTAAATTTATAATGGTTTCTATAATTTTATAAGTAATTTTTATATTTAATAGTTTACGTTTTATTTTATTTTTTTGGTTAAGAATCATAACATAATTATTTTTTAAAATACTTAAACATGTGTTCCACTTTTTTTACTTATATATATTGGTTCTCTTATTTTTTAATTATTCACTTGTCTTATAACATGTAGGTACACAAGGATTTCATTAAATTTTCTTGTTGAAATGATGAATATTGTTACATAGATAGAGGAACACGTACTTGGGTATTTTCTTTTTTCATATTCCTAAATATCCTCTAATGTAATTATTTAAGGAAAACCAACTTTTAACATATAAAATATATTAGAGGACTGCTGATGAGAATTCAATGGTGGAGTCTTATTATTTTATTATTAAGAAATCGAGTTCTAAAGTTGGTAAACTTGTCTCTACACATTTACCAAAATTGTCACTTGCTCTTGGAGATGACTAATCACATATTAGTTATTATTGATAATAATAATGAAATTAGCCCTAATGAAATTCAATTTATCAGCAACATCTCCATGCATAGACATTGCAGGATTATCATTTTATATCCTGATTGGAAAGTATTTGACAAGATGGTGATAGATTAGCTTTGGGGGGAAAAAATGGTATAATATCTTAATTGATTTATTTTATCACGTTTTTTGACTATGATATATTTTAAATGACTAATATTTAATTTATCCAATTATAGATGACATTAAATTTTGTAGAAATAAAAGATATTAAGAAAAGTAATCATTCTTTAGAAACGGTTTGATGGAGATATTTCAAAACAAATGTGACCAAAAAAATTTGTTTTTGGAAAGAGATAAAATGAAAACCCATTCCTTAAACATGAGTTTTATATGAAGATACATAGAAGAAATTTTTTTCTATATGGGTTGATGAATCCATTATGGTATGACAATTATATTATATTGTAAAGTTTCTTATATATGTAACAAATTACATATTATTTTAATTTTTATATAATAATCCTACAGAAATTCCTATCAAGGAATATATTTTTAGAATTTATACCCTCATACATTATCGCATGGAGGGTATCATTTATTGGAGTAAAAATTATTGAGGAAAAGTTTAAAGAATTAATATCTTGGTCTACTAGGGGTTCTAATGGGGTCCAGTTTGTGGCTCCATATCCCCCCACCCTCCATGAAAAATGGAAAAGACCGAAAATAAGAAAAAAATAAATGTATCTTATATGGAAAGCTAAGTTTCTGAAAGAATTGTAAGTAAATATTTTTTATTTTTCATGAATTTATGTATTTTATAAATTAACAAAGCTAATATTCCATTTTTATTTTTATTTTTAGGATGAACTATAGGAGAAATTGACACATGGATCTTTTATCCTTGAGGGTTGGATGGACATCATGGCCACTACTTTTGGAAAGCCAGATCACCCCATCTGTATAAGAGGATATGAGGTGGGTGTTAGCATTCTTAAAGTGTTTGGTTTCCAAATTAAGAAATCAAGATTCCTAGAAGTGGAATATTTAAAAGTTGAGATGAAAGATATAAAATAGTACATGGGAGATAAAATTCAATCAACGGTTTAGGCTATGGTAAAATAATTGATGAGAGAGTCATATTCTAGGTAGCCTTCCCAACATGTCCATCCTTTTTTGTCAGCTACACGGCCTACATATCCCTCCTAGCTAGGACATTCTTCCCAGCCTTCTTACTTAGATCATCCACATCCTCTCTTAGACCCAGCCTTATAATATGAGTTGTATAATGGAGAAAATCGTGTACATATTGTAGTTTTCATAGTCGTGTGTTTTTTGGAGGATTATATACATCACCAGCCAATGTAGATGGGCTAGGTTAGAGTATTAGTACATGATATTATTGATTCTACTTCCCTAATACCATTTCCTACCAAGGAGGTTACCAGAGTTAGGGTCTGTATGAGTCATATTTTACTTTGGACATCTGGCCTTCTTCATTATCTTTCATATGAGGTATACATTTTTTTAATATTAGTTCCATATTATTGACAATTATGTATAATTTGTTCATAAATTTTACTTAAAAAATAGTATCTAAAATCAAAATAAATAGAACAATGAAAACAAAATGTTCAGGAACAAAACAAATGTATATACTTTCGATGTTACAAATGGGATATTAACATTATCCTAGGATTACTATTCATTGAGTAATGTCTATGATTATTAGATAAAGTACAATATATTTGTAAGAGACAATCCATTAAGAATATTTAGAAAATATTTCATTGATCTAATTGATTTTAAAGAGCTCAGCATGCCTGTGTTGTTATTGTTTTCCATGTATATAAATTGATGTTTTAGTTTTTATTTCTTTAATTAATGATAGTTTAAATTGACTGCCTATATTACTTTTTAAATTAGGTATCAAAAAATGATTCATATTCAAAATGACACCACTGGTGTTTATGGTTTTTTAAATCTTGAATTAATTTCCACGACTATTCAATATTTAAAAACTAATGATAGAGTTACGAATATATGTGAGATATTATTAAAGAAGGATATTGGGTGTCGTTTTTTTCATTTTATTGATGGGTAAGAACACAAAAATAATTATGAAATAATGTTTATTATAATGTCATTAATTGTGAATTTTAGTATTATATGGGTAATTGGATGTTAGGTGTATTCATCCCATGTAATGCACTTTATATTAGTTTTTCTCTTTATAAGGTGATGTACATATAATATTTACCATCTTTCTAGAAAAGTATGTTTTATTTTTTTTATAAGTTTGTTATATTTAATTATTTTTATACATACATGTATTATAAGTTTATATATATGAAAATGAGGTCATGGAAAAAATTTAACAATTATCACTTGTCGATAAATAACCCAAGTCCAATCCAATGAGTGAAAGTAATGATAATTATTTTGTATATTATATATTATTCTAATTATATATATATATGTATGTGTGTGTGTGTTGGTTATTATTATCAAGTTAATGTTTTATAATTGTAGTCTCATCATTAATAAGGAAATTTTGAATGTGATATTATGTTCTACGACTCATGTATGAGATAATCAAAAATGGTGTAACTACTGAATTTGATATGGTAAATTATATTAATTATTTTATATTTTCTTTCATATTTTTTTTATTCTTATATCATTCAATATTATTGTATACATTCAATGATGATGTGTCCTATATGAAAGATAAACTTACCCATCTTTGATCTGTGTTTTCAAATTATTTGTTAAGTATTATAACGATTTAAGGTATGTACATTATAATTTTTATTTTTAATATTACATTTTCCTCATAACATGCGTTCACAAACAAATTCTTTTATTATAATAGGTGTTTGAACATAATAATATCAAAAGAATGCTTCAACAATAAATACCAATGATTATATTAATTATTAGGTATGTTTTTTAATTATAAATTATAATACAAATGCGTAGATTCTGATTTTTTTATTAATTTTTTAAATGTATGTTTTTTATATATTTTTAACCTAGAATTCATGTAGTTACATGGATGTATATTTTTTATAGTATAGGGATTCTAATGATTAGGGGTGTAATATTGATAATTTTTCAAAAAAAAATCTCTTTCATTGTTGGTTTTTATCAAAACAAATGATGCAACATTAAAACAAATATGCAAGGGTTTAGACTTAAGTTTTTTTTCATAAACTGATTCCAAAAACAAATTTAAAAAAATAACGTCTGTTGTTTCATAAAAATGACACCAAAAATTCAAATAAAATGGACCTTCGACATAATTTATTATCCAAAACTGTTTCCAAAAAGTACCCTAAGCATTTGTTTCAAGTAATAACCGACTACAAAACGAGGGTTAAATTTTCAAAAATTGATTTTAAATGTTTTTTAGAAAACCAACATTGAAAACCTTATTTTTTACATCACCTTTATAAACATCAGTTAAAAAGTGATCTTAAAACAAGTTTTTCACTAGTGATTGGTCATATTATTATTCCTAATGTACACATTACTATTCCAACGTTCATATTAAATAGTATATTATAGTTATAGACTCAGTGTTGCATGAAACCAAAACTATCAAAGATGCTAAATTTTAAAATAGACATATCGTAACATCTTGGGGAGTTACACTTATGACTATGATCATTCCCCGAATACATATTAATATATTCCCACTATTTATTCCATTTTATCGTATTTAATTATTCCAAACCAACCATCCAATTTCAAAAACCATTTTCGTTCAAGTATTTTATCAAACACCTTATTATTACTATTTCAAAACAAAATATTTTAGCATGAAAACCAAAAGATTTTTCCAAAAAAGTTAAATAGAAATGAATATAAACACTAATCCTTTATGTTCTAAAACAATTAGAATTAGGGAGTCTTCCTACGTTATAACTGTTGATGAAAACCTAAAACAACATTAAGAACTTCTAGATTCGGGATCATAAAACCTTCCCTTCAATTGATACAATAATATTTCATATAGATTCACATAAAACTGCATATATTTATCTATAATAGATTAGATTTACGGCTATAAGAGAGTTAAGAAGAGAGTATTTAAGGATAATGATAGGGAATAAGAATTTTCTATTCATTCTAGATCTCCAACGCACTTTGATTCTCCCAAAAATGATTTTGTATCAAATTAAATCACCTTGGGAGAATAAGAAGAAAATGAAGTTTGAGCTCATCAAATAATATGATAATAATGATGGTTTCAAAAACATAATTACAATAAGAACCCTTTTTTATAGTATTAAATTCCCATCACATGGATAGGAACATGGTTTCTCAAACTTTGTGCCAATTTAGTGCGTGCTACATGATAATATCCAAGGTTTGTGATATTATTGTCGTACGGTTTGGAAAACTATGTTCCAAATGTGTGGTACTTCAATCCCAAGGCCACACCCTCACATGGTTTAATAAACCATGTTCCAACCATGATTTTCCCACTTTCTTCACGTGTATGATTTCCCCTAACATGTGTGCAGTTTGAAAAAAACTGTAATCTAACCTTACTTCTGGCCAGTGACTTCTAGAATTACCATAATTGGTTTCTTGGATTTAGTCCATTATTTCTTCTAACCATTCTCAAACATTTCACCTCTTGAAATCCTCCTAAAAAACTATAAAACATTCCGATAACTCTTGAAACATAACCCAAGAATTAAATAACTTTAAAATACACTATAAAATGGTATATTACAAAAAAAATATAGGGTGTAAAATTATGGATAATACTATTGTGATTTATTAATTATTAATCAGTTAAATTAAATATAGTATTGAAAATTTAATAATAGATTAATTCATTTATTTCTATATGAGTAAGATCATCACTATTTGATAAAGGATAGAATTGCTCATTTAATTTTTCATAGTTACATTTAAAATTATGTGTAGAATAATAAACATAATATATTTTACAATAAACGTATTTAAATCTTTGATGTGATTTATTGTTAACCTTTTGTGGTTGGAATACTGGATGAGTAATGGGAGGGGATTCTTGGGGCTATAATTGTGGCATGAGGTTCAAATTATGCTTGATGTACAGATGGCCAAAGGTTATTAATATGACTAGTTTCCAACTATGGTGTGTATATTGATGTTATAAAATTTGAGTGTATCTTTTAATTATTAGCTTAGTTTATATCCCAGAGTACCCAAATGTATATGAAATGATTGTGAATGAATAAACTAATGGGGTTTCTTCCTGACGCTCACTCATAAAGATGACATACTTGATAATACAAGAAAATAATTAATAGTTTCATCAATTGTTGTCTTAGAAGATTAATATATTAATATTATAAAGGAAAATGGAAAATTTTTAATTAATATATAATTAATTAATTAATATTGAATATGATTCTTGTATGCTTGTTTGATATCTAGAACATAGTAATGGTAGTCGGATTTCATGTCTGACGTTAGAGGGAGATGATTCTAAGATGGGGTAGTTTCCCTTATTGTGGTTATGAGATACAAATATTGTTTATGTTTTTTTATTTCATACAAACTCCACCCATGTCCAAATGGAAACTGATAACAAGAGGTTTTGGGGGTGTTTTACCCAAAATATAGGTTTTAGAGGATACATATGGATTACTACCCCCTCTCCCCCACTCTCTCTTTCGATGTAGTATTACATATTGTTATGTATTGGTAGTGACTTCTAATACAAGTTTGATGTGGGATATAACTGATTAAGTTTATAGAGAATACTTTAATCTAGTCATGGTGAATCTGATTTCACATGGGTGTATATACATCGGTTGTGATGGATTGATGCATAATTCATTTACATGATCTATAGTGGCTTCTAGACATACACTTGGTTACATATTGCATGTAGATGATGATGATATTAATATATGTATTGTTTCCAACATGAAATGTTGGTCACATTTTAGGATTTATTTATGTATGATTGAGGCCCGACTCACAATAGATATCCCTTTATTTATGGAATGGGTGTAAGCTTATGGAATATCATGTTGGGTCATGAGAGTAGAATCCTATTTGGAAAGTGTTTATAGGGTACCCATTTCTATATATATGTTCTTGATATTGTGTTTATACTTATATTCATTATTTGGTGAGTGATTCATGGTGAAAATGTATTGACTTATTTTAATTTTTTACTCACATGGATTTGTTGTGATTCTTTCATAATTTTCATGAGAGGTTTTAGGGAGGATCTAAATTAGTATACATGTTATATTAACCCTATATTTTTATTTTATTAGTTTAACAAGATTTGGATGGAATTGATCTGGACATTTCTAGTTCAAGGAGTTATTCAATATTTTTTGCAGAAACATGGTTGTTTATAAGAATTTTTAATAATATTTTAAGTTGATTATATGCCTTATATTCATATATTGGGAATTCCTCATTATTTATTATGATTATGAGTTGTTTGGTGGTTTTTCTCATCTTATATCTTACTTATAAAATCTTTATGTGGGTAAATTCACCCATGTGTTTGTTTATATACCCTCATTGTGAATCATCAAACCATGCCCTATTTGAAGTTTGATGTTGGTGTCATTATCTATCTTTCCCAATTGTTGGCCTAAGTGGGGTACCATTATAGGGAGGGGTCATGATAAAGAAAGGGGAGAGATCAAATACTTAGTATGGGAATCACAATAACTTTATAAAATGGTAAGATAAAAAACATGAGGGAAAACATGAATAAGAGAGAAATATATAATAAAAATATCAAAAAATAATATTTGACCATCAAAAAACATTATTGAGAAATAAGGATCGTGGTATAAGAACACAATACAAATAAAAGTTATCACAAACATGTCTTCAGAATAGATAATAGTAATAAAATAAGACATAAAATCATAAATTAAGAATATGTAATATATTTACATCATGTCATTTCATAAAATTTTTGAATATTTTTAAAATAGGTAACATTTTAAAATGTTTTATAAACATAAAAATGGGAAAAATTGTGAGAAAACTCAATCAGACCACCCTTTAAGTTATGAATAAATCCAAGTATTTCCACCCTTTAAATTGTGAACAAATATAATTATGTCAGAAATTTATATTATTAATAAAATATACTTATTTACAAGCTTCATTTTCTCATGATATATAAAACCTTAACATTTCATTAAAGGGTGATATATAACCCCACCCATCATCATCCCTATATATGAGTGTCACTTAAAAATTAAAGCATTCATTTAATTATAAATAACTCATCATAAGAAAATAATTTTATAACTTTTCCAAATGGTATCACATAAAATCCATTTTCAAAAACATAACTCTATTGATACCATAAACATTATCATAAAATATTATTATCCAAAAAAGAAAACATATTGGATGATTTATTAAATACTACTCTATTGGAAAACATTTCTAAATAAAATTGTGAAAAGAAATTAATTATGAGTCACTTTCTAACAACCTTTTTTAAAGGTGATGAGAAAACTTATAAAACCATTTCCTCAAAATAAATTCCAATAATGGGATCTTGAAAAGAAATAAAGTATATATAAAAAAATTAATTATAAATCAAAAACATAAAATTAGGAAATGGAAAAGCTTTTGAATATTTAAAAATACCTTTATTGAATACCCACATCATTAAAAGGATAAAAAAACATTTTTTTTTAATATAAATTAAGGTTAATATGAGGAATATATGAGATAAAAAAATTTATTTTCCAATAAGGAACTTATAACATTTTTTAGAATTAAAAACATTGATTTGCATGAAACATTCATTTATAAGAGATATAAATTATTATTAAAAAATACATTTTTATAAAATAGGAGATTCATCAAGGAATAATACGTTGATGTGAAACATTATTTCCCTATAAAGATGGTTTAAATATATCATAAAATTATTATAATGTATTATTAATAAATATTTAAAGATTATATTCAAAGAGGAGTGATTATGATCCAAGGAGATGATTTGAGTTAAGAAAACCAATTACCTTTATTTCCACTTAGTCTAATGTGAACTATCATCTTATAAAGAAAGCTTCAATATCTTACTATTTTATTTTATAAAGTTATTCATATAAATTACCATTTATTTACTTCATTTATTATCATTTATGATGAATATATTTGTTACTTATTATTTATTTTTTCCATCGGGTGTTAGTAATTTTAATTATTTCATACATTATTTATGATTTCAATTATGGTATCCATTCATTGATATTAAATTTATCGTTACTAGAAAATATTATATGTTATAATAGATAAATTATACTAATTTATATATCTCTTATCTCATTCTATAAATTTTTATCTATGTTGTGTGAAAATGGAATCGATGTTGTCTTATTTTGGTAATTTTAGTGACCTTGGATAATATTTTAATAAAAAGTTAAATAATTAAGATAACCCTTACAGAACTAGAAGCCAAATTTTATTTTATTATTAACTAGTAATATTTATTGTGTTATTTAATTTCCCATAGTCACTTATGATTTAGTTTAATATCATTGTTTATGTAGGTAGTTAGAACGAACCAAACATGAACATACCATAATTAATGGATGGTTATTTTCATGAATTTAGTTTATTTTATAATTATATCATTATTATAAGAATAATAGTGAAATTATATAGATTTCTTTAACACGTTGAATCATAATATTATATATTTAAATAATGAATTAACAAAATTATTGAAAAATAAGATATGTTACTTCATGAAGGTGGTAGTCAACACAATACGTAGTTAACGTTTTCATTTCCCAAGGAATGAGAGTGAATGAATGTTTATTATAATATTTCTCTTCATAATAACAATTATATTATATATTTAAAAAAAATAATCAATTTTATCCTGATACATAAAAAAATTTGGTGGTGGTGAAAAATAGAAGGCATCACTTCGTGGACATGGTAGTCCACATAAACACACAACCGAAGTTATTTTGTTTTTATAAATATATCAAAATGAATAACTAATTATTTTTCCATTAATAAAATGAAAACATGGTATAATAGTGAAATATATTTCATTATATAACTATGTTTAAAATATTTTTTAATATAAATGATATGAGTAAAAATTTAAGGATTATGTAATACTCTCGTTGGGGTGTTGAACATTCTTTTAAAATTTCCCTAGCCTATGAAGGGATTAAGATAATTTATAGTGACCAGGGTATTTAAGAAGTTTAATGGAATTATAGTAGAGGTAAATTGTTCAGGGTTCAAGGAATGTTCAAATGGAATATGTAACTTTGAGATAATGTAATTCATCTCCTTTTCTAAGTGTTGAAAAGAAAAATTTTGTGAACACCCATTATTTTTCAATAATGAAATGGAACTATTCAAGGATCAGTAGCTCCAAAAGTGAGAAATGATGTTTTTTGGGATTATATGAGGCTAATAAATATTTTTATACTCATTTTAACACATTTTTTAAGCATGTTTCAACTCACATACCATTAAATTTTTATATTTTATCATTTCTCATTTTTACCATGGTAACTAGGTTTTTAATTAGTAATATATATTTTCCATATAATATAAAATAGCCTCTCTTTCCAAATATTGGTTCCATGAAAATAAATACATCCTATATTTATTCCAATTAAATTTTAAAATATAAATAATTTTTTTTATTAAAAAATAGTATATATAGGAAAAACTTTTTTTGTATGGAAATGACATTTTATCTACTATGAGTTATTAATCATATTTAGTATCAATAAAAAATTAATTGAGTGTTAATATAATTATATTATATTTTAAAAATTATATTATTCTAATTTAATTGATTAGATAAAAATTATACATCATAAATAAAATAATTCTATGAAAATAATAGTTTTACCATTATCTCGGTAATTAAATTTAATCCTAGTTATCAAACTTTTATGAAAAAAACTGAAATTCAAATTTTTTTATTATATAAAAATTATTATATAAAATATTTTATCAGTATTTTTATTTTCATTTTCTACAATTAATGAAAACCAGTTATTAATATGAGTTAATAAAAATAGTTTTTTGAGAAAAATACTACTTAAATCTTCAAAAATTGAACATGGATTTCATAAATTCATAATAGTATTTTTTTTAAATGATTTATATTATATATTAAATATATATTTTTTACAAAAAAGTTTTTTATAAACATTCAACCCATTCTTGTTTTAATATAATTTCCTAAAATTGAATGTTTTAGAGAAATTAGTATTTTCACTATTAACATAAAAACAATTATTTTAGAAAAAATATCAAAATGTTCTCTTTAAGATATTATTGAAAAAATTAATTTTAAAATGTTGTTAATTTTACAAAAAGAAAATTTGGAAATTTGGGTTTTTAATAAAAATTTTTTTTGGAAACACAAACATTCTATTTCTTTAAAATTAAGAATGAAATATGTGTAAAATGCATGTGATAAAAAAATTATAACATTAAAAATTACATGATTATATAATCCTCATTTCTATTTGCATATCCCTTCATGATATTTGTGTAATATCTTAGAATATGTTATACTCTAGTGGCAGTCAGTAATGCTGATTATACTAGCATTGATATCATAAAAATTTCTACAATAATGAATTTCTATCACATATGATTTATCTCATACCGTAATTTTTCTAGTATTATAATCAATCTAGATCAATACATAGATAATATACCTCCTTCCAACATGTAATTATTTTGTCTTTGGAAACTATTTTGGTTGTTTTTATCTTTTTCCTTGTTTATTCTTCTTTTCTATAAATACTTTTATTAAATATTGCAGTGTATATTCTTCAACAAATTTGAGTTAGAAAATTCAGATTGTGGATCATTTTTTCTTGTTGAACTCCAAATTTTTTATGTTATTTTTTTAATTTTTAAGATAAATTATTTATCATTTAGTTATAACTTTTATTTATTAATTCATTTATTTGTATGTAGTTTATTGTTTATTATAAATGTTATAGTTAATTTTTTTTACTGTGATAATTTTTTTATTTGATGAAATTATAAAAAATCCCAAAAATTATATATACTTTTTTATACTTTTGTATATATATGTGTGTGTGTGTGTCATTTTAAATTAGTACCTATAATATTTTTCATTTTGGATTCTAACCAAATTATGTTCTTTTGGATTAGCATGACACATATCATGCAAAATAAATACCTTTAGAATATTAGTTTTTATTTTATTTCAAATAATCATTGATGTTTCCTATTAGATTACCAATAAATTTTATTATATTTTTTTATGTTCAATTTTTATCTGTTTATATATATATATATTCAAATTTTTATATGTTTAAATATATTCACCGATTATATTGAGATCTCAGTTATTGAATGGGTCTTAATTGGAAAAATTTAAAAATAACCACTGGTGAATATGAAAAAAGTGTTGATGATTTTTTGGAATTATCTAGATGGAATCATCAGAACATAGATTTGATTTTATATCAATGTGTGAATTGTTTGAATATGAGAAAGTTAAATTTTAGAGAAATCATGGATTATCTCATTTTATATGATTTTAAACAAAATTTTATGTGTTGGATCTATCATGGTGAAAGAACTTAAAATTCAATAACTAATGTTGATGAAAATTTTACTAATGAGTTAGAGGATCATATTGAAGGATTAATTCATTATTTAGGTGTAGAAACCATCGAAAAAAATTTAACTATTGAACAATTTTACAAAGTTTCTGATAAAACATTATTCCAAGGTTATAGTAAATTTATAGTGTTTTCGAAAGTTTTGACAATAGTTAACTTGAAAGAAAGAAACGGATGGAGTGATAAATGTTAATATAACTTACTTGAGCTTGAAAAAGAGCTACTTCCATAAGGAAACAGACATTTAAATTCCAATTATGAGGGTAAAAAATACTATGCCCAATGATATTGGGGTATAAAATAATACATTCTTGTCCCAATGATTATATCTTGTATAGTAATGAATATGAATGTTTATAAAAATTACATAAATGTGAGACAACATGTTATAATATGGATGAAGAAGTAAACTCAGATTCATTCTCAGGTATTGGTAACTAACCTCACACTAAAAAAATATTTCCTTCTAATATTACCTTCATAAAATTTTAATAAATCAAGTCTAATTATTTCTCAGGAACCGAAATCAAAGTTATTTCTAATCCAATTTGGTACCTTCTAATAAATCCATGTTTCAAGCATCTATTTGTAAATTCAATTGATGTAGAAAGGTTATGATTTCATTAAGATGAGCACATCTTTGATGGTAACTTATTTCACCCTATTGATTCACAATAGTGGAAAGGTTTTGATAAAAAATTTCCTGATTTTGGAAGTGAAGTTAGAAATATCATAATGGGAGTGTGTATAGATATAATGAGTCCATATCGAAGCCTAACTATACAACATAGTTTATGGACAGTTTTTTGGTAGTTTACAAGTTGTCCCTATTGAAATGTATAATGAAAAATATGTTATGATGAGATTGATGATTTATAGACCAAAATAGATGTGAAATTATATTGATATGTATCTTTCACCATTGATTTATGATTTGAAACTTCAACGGTAGACATGTATTAATGTTTTTGATAAATACCTGAAAGAGTTTTTTTTTACATGCTATGATAATGTTCAGTATAAATGAAATTCCTGCATATGGAAACTTATCTAGATACAGGATTAAGGTATATAAAGGATGTCCAATTTATGAAGAAGATACTTCATATTATCAATTACATAATTGATGAAAGATAGTGTAAATGGGACATCAATGATTTTTTTGAATTTATAATCCTTATCCTATATCGGTTTATAGGAATAAAATCTCCCCACATGACCATTGTTACATGATGAATATTATGATAGGGTGAGAAATATTTATTTGACATTTGGAAATTAAATAAGTTTTGGTCTTCAAAAAAAATATCTTGAAGAAACAGTCTATCTTTTTCAAACTACCTAATTGGATATTTTTTTAGAAAAAACATAACATCGATGTGATGCATGTTGAGAAAAACATATGTGCCAATTTAATTGAGAATTTTTTAAACATAGAAGAAATTAAAATATATGGATTTAATTCAATATTGGATTCGATATCAATGGTAATATATTTTGAGTTAGATCCCATTATAAAAGGAAAGATAACATGTTTACCTCTATCTTGTCACACATTAAGTGAGATTGAGAAGATTAATATTTTCTAGTATCTCTATGGTATTAAATTACCTAGTGGATATTATTCAAATATGAATAATTTTGTGTCATTGAATGATTCTAAATTAATAGGTATAAAATATGAAGATGGTCATGTATTGATGTAACAACTTCTAGCAGTCAAAATGCATATTATATATAAGGACCCAGCCTTAAACATTATATAATCTTGAATTAAATGAATAATTCACATTGAGGTTCTTTTCAGGATTAGAGTTTTAGAGAATTAGGCCATAACTATTATATTAAATCTCCCAAATTACAAGGTAGATACTTCTACACTGTTTCCATTTTTTTCATAAAATAAAAACTCTAAAAAAAGATTTATGTTAGTCCCATGTTTTAAACATCATGACTTTTCCTTGATCCCATCCTTGACCATATTCATCTTTATGTCCTTTGAAAAACCTTTCAAAACATGGGATGAGCATAAAGATCAGTAAGGGTTATAAAACAAAGAAATAAAACATTAGTTCATCCATACATACATAACATAATCTCTTTAACATACCTCATGAAATCATTAGATTTACATAGTAAACACAAATCATAAAGGTAACTTGTGGAATCCATAACATACTTATGTTGTAGCTTTAACAGCTATGTATGGAGTTATATTTGGAATACCAATTACAGTATATTCCCTAAATCTCTTTGGATAAACATTAATGTTTACCTCCCTCCTATTACCCAATGAATTGTAGGGCTATCTTGGGCTCACCCACCCTAGGTTTATCCCAGAACCACCCATATACGTATAAATTCTCAACAACCATAACATATTCATAACACATAAAAAATATAAAGGAAAGATAAAATTTCACATTTCAATCCCAATATATCATTTAAATATATTGAAATAACATATTCTTTATAAAAATCATTTTCAATACCAAAATATGTAACATAGTATATTGTATTTATTTTCCTCTTAAAAACATTATAGTTTATTAAGGAAGCCAAAAGATCAAATAATACTCGTGACGGAAGAAAAGGTCATTGTCACCATTTACGTTAAAAGAAACATTATTTTTTTTATTTAGTTGAACTCCTTGTAGAATAATATTCACTTATAAATAAATGGAATGTCAAAGTTGTTTATACACCGTATAAAATAATGTCGGGTATAAAACTAAATATGCCTTAATGAAAGGAGATTGAGACGAAGACCCTTACCTAATATCTGACTTGGATCGTTCATTCTTTAATCTCCTGAATAATAAATTAATGTTAATTTATAATTTCTTAAGAACCTTTTTCAAGTTCATAATTCCTTTTAAATGACTTATTACATTGTTATAAACATTATGTAATCATTTATGTTAACAATTGTTATTTTGTCGATATTTGGTACTTGAGTCAAAAATGGACTTATTATAATTAGAAGTTGTTCATGTGGTCAAAAGTTCATTATATCCAGAATTATATTCATGATTTAGATATCATATATGTCATATATATCGATTATATACATGTGTTTATAATATTACATAACATTTGGAGGTAATAAATGAAATGCACCGTTCATGGAGATGGTAAGTCGTACATAAAAATGAACGCTACTTTCATTTCTATTTAATATTTAAAGAAATGAAAACATAATGATACATAAGTATATTATAATTCTAGTATAATAACATATATATAATCTCAGTAATTATATCCTTTATACATTCCACATATGGCATGAATGGGTCATATCACTTTGGGGGGGTGGTAGTCCGCACATCCTCAAATGAGATTATCGTATTTACCTACAATGGAATCCATAAAGTTATTATATAAATGAAAAATACAAAATTATAGAAAAAATATTAATATAATATATATCATATATAAATATAGTTACATCATAATGTCCACCATAAGAGGTGGTAGCAGAATATTGAAGAATCGTCGTTTCGTGAGACGTTAGTTTTCCATCCACAGAAACCATATATTCATTACCCATTACATGTAGGTGTGTGTAAGTGTAGTTAGAATAATTCTCATAAAAACAACCTAGTATATTGAAGATACTGGTTTTTTTATAAAATAAATGAATAAAAATATTTTAGGGGGTTGGAGAAGTAAAATAAAACAAAAGAACTTAAGAGAAGATGTTACCTTTAAATCGGGTAACTCTCTTTGGTTTGAACCAAAAAGGTTTCTTGAAGTGCCTTATGCCTAAGGTAAGGATTATAGGAGGAAGATATTGATTTTTAGAGCTTGTTTGGGTAGAGGTTAGGTGATCCAAGGGGCTTCAAAGGTGTGAGTAATGGGTTAGATGTGAGTTTATTTTATAAGGGGGAAGACGGGCTCTTTAAGAAATTGTGAAAATATTGTTTTATTATATAATTATTTTCGGTTTCTAGAGGTCCAAAACTTATTAGAGTCTAGGATAAGATGACACATAATAGAAATAAAATCATCCAATTAGAATTTGATAGGTTTTGGATATTATATTAGTCTTTCTAATCTTATTTATTTAAATCATTTATTAATGGGGTAAACACTGCATCATTATTGTTTCATAAATAATTTAATTTATTTGAGGTCTAAAAATTATAAAAAAAATACCATAAGGTATTAAATAGTATTATATTTATAATGAATATTTATATTCAAATATATCAATTATATAACCCCACATTAATATTCATTTATCAAAAAAATACATGTTTCTGATATTTTTTTTTACTTTAAAAAAATTATTAATATCATTATCTCACCCAAGTGGCTTTCAAAGGCCAAAAGTCTCAAAAAAGGATCATCTTGGTCGTAAATTAATCATAAAATAAGGTTAGGACATGTTTTAAGGTAATTTTATATTATTATAATATTGTTTTTACCATGAATTACACTATTTACCTTTAACCACGGTAAATAAAAGTCAAGAGTTACTACTCTCCAAAAAATATTTTCATTTTATTGACCCACATATTACTTACTAATAAAAACCATGTATATCATATTTTTGAAATTCAATTCACAGTAGAAGTAAAAATTCATTTAAATGAAAAATTCAGCTTTTTAACTACTACTCAGTGTTTTGACAATTCATCAAAAATTGATGTTTTTCAGAAAAATTCAAAAAAATCATCCTAGGCTATATTTCATATTCCAAATTAAAAAATGATGCACATTTTAAAAAATTAAATACATGGAAGTTGGATTAATTAATTTAAAATTAATTCATGTTGTAAAAACAAAAAAGCGTGTTTTTAAGAAATAATAACTATTAAAAGATTGACACTTATTTATGTCCAATTTCAATGTAAAATTACTTAACATGACCAAATTTAATTAAACGGTAAAAATATAATCTTATTACACTTTAAAACCAATTAAAAATATAATCTAAATAGATAAATAAATTATATTTAAAGGCAGTTTTGAATTAAAATACAGTATTTTTCACTATTCGTTAAAAAGGAATTTTATCAGAAAAATACCAAAAAATTACCCAAAGTAAATTTGGATTTCCCGATTCTAAAGAATAATTTTATTTTGTCAAAAAGAACATATAAAAGTGACCAAAACTAGATTTAAAGATCCTTCTCCATTAAAAGGTGATAAATTGACCTTTTAAAAAATATTAGAGTATTTATGCTTAAAATTTGAATAATTCCCATCTTAAGCCTGTAAATTTTATTGTATAAATGTAAAAACATTTAACAGACATGTATAATCATATTATAGTTAGTTTTATTCATTCCCGCCATTACAATGGGTAGGTGTTAACTACTATTTAAAATAATAATATTATATTATAATTTTTTTAGTATGACTCAGCCTTGTGTGAAACGTAAGATTTCAAAGAAATCCATTTTTTCTTATTGGGTAAGACATCGAACATAGAAACCCCTTTAAAGTAAAATTAATATTTAGTTCTCAAATATTAACAATTATGAAAATGTATTATTCTCTATTTACTTGGGATGTTACATCCTTCCCCCCTTTTCGAAATTGTTTCCTCGCAATATTTATTCACTTATCAAATAAGTGGGGGTATTTATCCATCATAGAATTTTTAGATTCTCATGTTGCCTCTTCAACCATATGTTTTTTCAACAAAACCTTTACCTGGTGAATTAACTTATTCTGCAACCCTTTCTCTCTTCGGTCAAGAATCTAGACTAGTTGTTCTTCATAAGAGAGATTATCTTCTAACTGAACTATCACTAGGATCAAAACATGAGATGGATCTGGCATATACTTTCTCAACATTTAAACATGAAAAACATTGTGTAATTGGGATAAACATAGATGTAAAACCACATTGTATGCAGTTGATCCAACTTTTCCAGGATTTCATAAGGTCCAATGAACCTCAGACTCAACATTACATTCTTACCAAAACGCATCACACTCATACATGGAGAAAAATTGAGAAAAAAATGATCACTTAACTCAAAAGAAAGATCCTTCCTCTGGTTATCCGTATAACTTTTCTACATACTCTAAGCTATTCTCATGTGCTTCAGAGTCAACTGAACTTTTTCTACCATCTCTTCTACCAATTTTGTTCCCATCAACTTCCTTTCACATACTTAATCTCAAAATGTTGGAGTTCTACACTGCATCCCATTTAATTCCTCAAATGGAGACATCTATATACTAGAATGAAAATTATTATTATATGAAAATTCAACCAAAGAAAGATGTCGGTCCCAACTTCCCTTGTAATCTAGTGAACAAGAACATAGAATATCCTCTAAGGTCTGAATTGTTCATTCTGACTGCCCATCTGATTGAGGATGAAAAGTTGTACTAAAATTTAATTCAGTACCCAATGACTTCGAAAGGCCTTTCCAAAAGTTAGAAGTAAACCTGGGATCATTATCATATACAATAGAGAGAGGAACTCCAAGAAACTTGACTATCTCTTTAACATACAACCAAGAAATTTGATCTAGAGACCAAGTATCTCGAATAGGAAGGAAATGATCTGATTTAGTCAACTCATCAACTATAACCCAGATTGCATTCTTACCCTGAGATGTCTTCAGTAATCCCACAATGAAGTCCATGGATATATTTTCCAATTTTCACTCTATCACCGGTAAATACTGAAGCATCCCTTTTGGTAAATGCCACTCAGCTTTAACCTGCTAACAAGTCAAACACTTCATAGTAAAATCAATAATATCTCTTCTCATTCCATCCCACCGGTAATACTCTCGAATATCTCTGTACATCATAGTATAGCTAGGATGAACTGAAAATGGAGAACCATGAGCTTCACATAACAACACATTCTTTAGCTATGAATCATAATGCACACATAATCTCTTCTTAAACCTCAAAAAAAATCAGTATCAATGTAAAATCAGGAAACATACCCACCAACAACATCTAGCCCAAAGTTCATCAAATCAAAAACCAAAGGATCTCATTCCAAACGTAGCATGGTTAATGAAGCATTACATTTTTGACTCAAAGCATCACCCCCTTTATTTTCATCTCCTGGATGGTAATGGATCATGCAATCATAATCCATGATTAATTCTAACCATCTCCTCTATCTCATATTCAATTCCTTCTGAGTGAATATATACTTCAAACTTTTGTGGTCAATATATATTTTTCATTTTTCTCCATACAAATAATGCCACCACATTTTTAAAACAAAAACTACAGCAGCTAATTCCAAATCATGCGTTGGGTAATTTATCTCATGATGTTTCAACTGACGTAAAGATAAGCAATTACCTAATCATTTTTCATAAGGACACAACCAAGTCCTTTTAATGAAGAATCACTATAGATAACAAACTCATCATTTCTGGAAGGTAGTACCAAAACTGGAGCATACACCAATCTTCATTTCAATTCCTGAAAACAATCACCAAATTATTTTGTCCATATGAACTTAACACCCTTTCGAGATAACTTAGTCATTGGACTAGATAACCGTGAAAAAGTTTCTAAAAACCTCCAGTAATAACCTGTTGAACCATGAAAACAATGGATCTTGGTTATATTTGTGGGTCTTTTCTATTCTTCAACAAATTTCTTTTAGTAGGATCAACAGTTATTCTATTTTGTGAAACAATGTGACCAAGGAAAGATATTTGTTGTAACCAAAACTCACACTTGCTAAATTTTCCATAAAGTTTCTTTTATTTTAAAATTTGCAAGACAACCCTTAAATGACTTTCATTTTTCTATTTAAATTTATAATAAACCACAATATCATTAATGAACACAACCAAAAACATATCCAAGAACTCATGAAAAAATCTATTCATAAGATCCATGAATACAGCAGGTGCATTGGTTAACCTAAAAGGTATAACTACAAATTCATAATGGCCATATCTAGTACAAAATGTGGTCATCGGAATGTCTGCATCCATTACTTTCAACTGATGATACCCCAACCTCAAATTATTCTTCAAAAATTAATGTGCTCCCCTTGCTGATCAAAAAAATCATCGATACGTGGAAAAGGATACCTGTTCTTAACAGTGATGTCATTTAATGCTCTATAATCAATGCAAATTCTCATTGAACCATCTTTCGTCTTAACAAATAAGACATGAGCACCCAATAGTGATGTGCTAGGTTTAATGAAACCTTTGTCTAATAACTCCTACAATTGGTTCTTTGACTCTAAATGTTCTATTTGATCCATTCGATAAGGGGTGTTGAAATTGGATTAACATCAGGAACTAAGTCAACAGTAAATTCAACTTCCCGATCATGTATAATACCAGGCAACTAATCAGAAAAAATATCAAGATACTCATTTACAACTGGCACATCATTAATATGAATAGTTCCTTTGTTTTCAACAATATGTGCAAGGTAACATTCATATCCATATTTTACTAATTTCTCAGCTTCTTGATATGTTATAAAATGTAAGGGTTCATTCTTGTACACAAACTGAAAATATTTATGAAATGAAACCTTTTTAGATCTGCAGTCAATCTTAGCATGATAAACAGAAATCCAATCCATACCTAGAATAACATAAAACTATACTATAGGAAAAACAATAAGGATTTGAGGCAGATTCTTTCTGCACACAAGGATATGAAGGTTCTTATAATTTCTTTTTGTCTCAAAATTCCCCCTCGGTGTTTTTACCATAAGTTCAAGATTCATATCTTGAGATGGAATTCCAAATTTACTAGAAACCTTATAAGAAATGAATGAATGTGTATACATCGAATCAAACAACTCATTGGAATAATCTGAAAAAAAAAAATAGTGTACTTAATACTACTTCATTTGATGGCCCAACATATGCTGATGTAGTTGCAAAGGACTTCACAACCCCTTTTTGATTGTAGTATGGTTTCATTCCCTCAGTTGAGTTCTTCATTGGACACCCATTTTCATAATAATCTATTTCATTTCACTTAAAAAAATTTACTAATTATAAATCAGATTTTGTCTTACCATTACCCTGATCTTTTTTCAGTGCAATTTTGAGCCTTATTTCTCATTTTACCACATCAGTAGCACTTACCAAAATTCAAAAGACATTCCCAACAACCTTTCTACCACAATTTTCACAAACTGTAAACTTATGTTTCTTACCATCATACTTTTTTGAAGTCACTACAGGAAAACGGCCGTTTAGCGGCGGTTTTTTCACGGCGGTTTTAAAAACCGCCGCAAAACGTGTTTCATGCCTCCATTTCGAGGCGATTTTTAAACCGCCGCGAAATGCCATAATTTTTTTTTTTTTTTTTATATATTTTTTCGATGAATTGTGGCGGTTTTTTAAAAAATCTCCGCGAAATAGAGGTGGTTTGGGTAAACCGCCGTGAAATGAAAGCAAGAAAATAAAAAAACATGAGAAACCTCGAAATCACAAAAACAATGATAACCTTTGATCCGGGTGTCTGTTAGAGCGCCATGACCAGTCAAATCGAAGATCATGAAGAAATCTAGAGGAACGTATAATCAAAATCATGAGACGGTCTAAGTTGTGGAAGATATGAGAGTTATAAGAAAGATAAAAAAGTTCTCCAACTTCAAACGGCCATAACTTTCGTTCCGGGTGTCCGTTTGGGCTCTACAAAATATCAAATCGAAGCCAGCGAAGAGAGAAATGCAAAAAATTGACATAAGCTAGCTTCTCTCATGTTTTTCAACCCCAAAACCCCTCCAAAGGCCTCCAAAACCTCATTTCCTTCACCGGTGTCCTGCCGAACATGTCTTCAAATGGACCTAACCTTTGATCCGCGTGTCAGTTTCGGACTCTTCCACCTTCCAGATCATAGCTCGTTCCATGATCTTCAGTTTGACAGGTTGCGGCGCCCACATGCACTCCTGGATCATAAGGTATGGACTTTTTAATGGGCATCGGGTTTGTTATGTTTTTTGATGCCTCGTTTCTAGCACCTGTTCCCCGTCAGCTTTTTTTTAAATGGTCATAACTTCTGATCCGCCTATCCATTCAGACTCTTTCACCTATCAGGTCAAGGATCATTTCCGGATCTTTGATTTGACAGGTCACGGATCTGAAACAGACTCTCGGATCATAAGTTATCTCTGTTTATGTGAGTCCAATGTTTTTATCACTTTATGACCGTTTTGACGGGTTTTAACGGTTGCTCCATTTATTACTGTTTATTTGGGTTTCCATGACTTGTTATCTTTATCAATGGTTTTTTGTGGGTTATTATGATGATTATGTTGAATTATTAAGGGGTTTTCCAGAGTTGTCATGAGTTTTCATGCGTTCTCATTCTTTCTAATGCCTCATTCTTCATATGCTTCTCCATCTATTTTTATACGTTTTCAGGATTTTCCATCCCTTATCATGTCTTTTCATACTTTTTCAAGTGTTTCCTTTATTATTTATTATTAATTATTTATAATAAACTTTAATTTAATTATTATCTATTAGTTGTTACTTGTTATTTATTATTTATTATTTATTATTTACTATTTATATTTATTTATTATTTATTATTTATATTTATTTATTGTTTATTATTTATATTTATTTATTGTTTGTTATTTATTATTTATTATTTATTATTTATTATTTATTATTTATTATTTATTATTTATTATTTATTATTTATTATTTATTATTTAGTATTTATTGTTTACTATTTATTATTTACTATTTATTATTTATTATTTATTATTTATTATTTATTTTTATTTTTATTTATTATTTATTATTTATTATTTATTATTTATATTTATTTATTATTTATTATTTATTATTTATTATTTATTATTTATTACTAATTATTTATTATTTATTACTAATCATTTTTTATTTTTTATTTTTTATTTTTTATTTTTTATTTTTTATTTTTTATTTTTTATTTATTATTTATATTTATTTATTATTTATTTATTATTTATTATTTATTATTTATTATTTATTATTTATTAGTTATATTTATTTATTATTTATTATTTATTATTTATATTTATTTATTATTTATTATTTATTATTTACTATTTATATTTATTTATTATTTATTATTTATTATTTATTACTTATTATTTATTATTTATTATTTATTATTTATTATTTATTATTTATTGTTTATTATTTGTTATTTATTATTTATTATTTATTATTTATTTTTATTTATTATTTATTATTTATTATTTATTTTTATTTATTATTTATTATTTATTATTTATTATTTATTATTTATTATTTATTATTTATTATTTATTATTTATTATTTATTATTTATTAGATATTAGTTATTATTTATTATTTATTATTTATTATTTATATTTACTTATTATTTGTTATTTATATTTATTTAATATTTAATATTTAATATTTATATTTATTTGTTATTTACTGTTTATATTTATTTATTATTTATTATTTATTATTTATTGTTTATTATTTATATTTATTTATTATTTATTATTTATTATTTATTATTTATTATTTATTATTTATTATTTATTATTTATTATTTATTTATTATTTATTATTTATTATTTATTATTTATTATTTATTATATATTATATATTATATATTATTTATTATTTATTATTTATTACTTATTATTTATTATTTATTACTTATTATTTGTTATTTACTATTTATTATTTATATTTATTTATTATTTATTATTTTTATTTATTTATTATTTATTATTTATTATTTATATATATTTATTATTAATTATTTATAATTATATCTATTTATTATTTATTATTTATATTTATTTATTATTTATTATTTATATCTATTTATTATTAATTATTTATAATTATAATTATTTATTATTTATTATTTATATTTATTTATTATTTATTATTTTTTATTTATTTTTTATTTTTATTTATTTATTATTTATTATTTATTATTTATTATTTATTATTTATTATTTATTATTTATTATTTATTATTTATTAGTTATTATTTATTATTTATTAGTTATTATTTATTATTTATTATTTATTATTTATTATTTATTATTTATTATTTATTAGTTATTAGTTATTATTTATTATTTATTATTTATTATTTATATTTATTTATTATATATTATTTATATTTATTTAATATTTAATATTTATTATTTATTATTTATTATTTACTATTTACTATTTACTATTTATATTTATTTATTATTTATTATTTATTATTTATTATTTATTATTTATTATTTATTATTTATTATTTATTATTTATTATTTATTATTTATTATTTATTATTCATATTAAATTTTATTTATTATTCATATTAAATTTTATTTATTATTTATTATTTATTATTTATATTTATTTATTTATTTATTATTTATTATTTATTATTTATATTTATTTATTATTTATTATTTATTATTTATTTATTATTTATTATTTATTATTAATTATTTACTATTTATTATTATTTGTTGTTTATTATTTATTGTTTATTATTTATTATTTTTTGTTTATTATTTATTATTTATTACTTATTACTTATTACTTATTTTTTATTAGTTATATTTATTTATTATTTATTATTTATTATTTATTATTTATTATTTATTATTTATTATTTATTATTTATTATTATTGAGTTTATATCTATTATTTAGGTATTATTTGTTTTTTCAATTAATATATATAAGTATATTAAATTCTGTTTATTAACCACATGACGAGCTTACTGGAGTGGTAACGTCTTTGGAAAATATGCAAGAGGTTAGGGGTTCAAATCTCACCAAACGCAGTATTTATTTATATTGCTTATATTGCATGGGCATTTGCGTGTGTAACACCCTGAGATTTTATGAAAAATATTCTTTTTAATTTCATTAATGTCTTGTGTTATACGCTACACCAAAAGAAGCTTTCACAACACACATCTCTGACCTAGCTTGAATTACACGCAATCGCGACCTTCCACGATAGCGTGTGTTGTACGCAACACCAAGTTTCGCTAAACAACGATATGCTATTAAAATATCATTAAAACTAGCCGTTATGAATAGTAATAACCACTTTTGGAAATTTTGTAAATTTTATTTTTCAAAATGGAATTCATTTTTGGATTCGTAATATCGAAATTAGCTTAGGGTGAAATTTTGGTGATTTTCGGATAACTTTCATATTTTGATGAATAGTGAAAATTACTAAATTTTAATTAAAAACAACTTTTTCAATCGAAATAATTAATAGTGATAAATTATTAATTTGTGTGGTTTTAAAGTATATTTAGAATATATTTTTACAATTTAATACAATGTTGGTCATTGGATGTAATTTCACATTTAAACCGGACATAAACAAGTGTCAATCTTTTAATAGTTATTATCTCTTAAAAACACGCTATTTGTTGTGACAGTGGAAATTAATTATAAAATTAATTAATGAAACTTATATGTTGGGAATTTTGTAAAATAGAAATCATTTTTGAATTCGGATTATCAATTATAGCTTAGGGTGAAATTTTGGCATTTTTCTGAAAAACTTCAATTTTTGATGAATAGTGAAACCACTAAGTGGTAGGTTAAAAACTGAATTTTGCATAAAACTTAATTTTACTGCATCTGTGAATGGAATTTCGAAAATCCGACAGACATGGTTGATATCAATATGTAAAATGTGGTTCAATGAGATAAAAATAATTTTTTGGTGAATAGTAACTTTTTACTTTTTTTACCGCGGTTAATAGTAAATAGGGTAACTAAGGGTAAATATGATATTACTATTACCCTAACACATGTCCTAATTCTATTGGATAATTGTAATTCGAACAAAAACAACCTTATGAATATAATATGACCATTTAGGTCCACTTGGATTAGATTATGACATTTAATATTATTTTATTTAATGAATAGTTAAAATAGTTAAAATCAAAGTTTAATAAGTAAATCATTTTTAATATGGGGTTATACATAAGATAAATTTGACTATAAATATTAATTAGAAAGCTAAAAGGATTTCCTATATAATGGTAGTTTATTTGTAATTTTTAGACATTAAATAATTTAATTTATTTATGACACAATGATGATGCTGTAATTATCTTATTAATGAAATATTGACATAATTGATGTTATAAACACCAAAATAAATGTAATTTGAGACTTTTTATGAATTCCACTAATTTTTTAGGTTACTATGATATATTATTGTTGATTTAATCAACTTGGTTCGAACATATAATTCTGTTATGACTTTCACAAAAATCATATATCAAATAGTGTCAAAATTGACACAAAATAGTTTTTAAATCAAATATTATATTATTAATTGTTATTGTATTCCTAAAAATCTAAGGTTCGGCCAAATGACTTAGATAAGGATATATATATTAATAATAAACAATTTGGGGTTCGTTTGTCATGTTATAGTAAGTGTATTAACCATATAGTGTAAGAAAACAAAAAGACACGGTAAATGTTAAATTATTTAACTTAGAGTTAAATCTAATTGATATAATAACCTAAACTTGTCTAAATCCTATGGTTTGATAGGATTTCGACCCATCCCCACCTTACCTTCGAAATAAGACCCTTTGGAACCATTATAAACTGATTTTGACTTTAATATAAAATAATATTTTGAGATATTCCTAAGGTACCCCTCTCCTCCCTTATAAAAGGGCACCTCCTCCCCCTCCTCCTCACACCAATTTGAGCACTCAAGCTCGGCCAACCCCTGCCAAAATTCCTTCTCCACTTCCCTAGAATAATCCTAGAGGTCCTGGACTTCTTCAAAGACCAATCTTAGTTCCCTAAGTGGAGGATTCAAAGAGGCGTTTCAAAGAAGAGGTAATATCCATTACCGATCTTTTCAATTTCTTTCTTCTTCAACTTATTCTTCTTTAGTTGTTTCAGGATAAATTAATAACATCAGTATTACTTACATACTGATATGTTATTATAAATATGAAACAACCCTAATTCACCTTCTATCCATCCTACGGAAAAATGAAATCACCGTGCGTGCGTACGTACGGAATACCATCTACACGCCGTGGTGTAATCTATTTTCCATCATCACCTTACAAGGATGGGTATAATGGTGTAATGAGTAACTATATATGATTATTATAAAGTGATATTGATACTGAAATAGTATAAATACACTTAAATACAATTCCACGGTCATGGGAACAATATCATCGCTCGTGCGTACGTACGGAATACCGTCTCCACGATGTGATGCGACTCGTTCTACATGATCATCATTACATAGTAATTATATAAATGAATTGAATGAATAAATATGATATATGTTACACTAATACCATTCTGTATATAAGGTATCTATAACCTTAAAAGATGAATAAGAATTTATTCGGCAAAACACGCATAAGAACAAAAGGCAATAAAGACCCGAGTAACAAGTAACAATGAAATATTACTAATAAGAAGCTAAGAATATAACCATATATGATATCATATCAATATGTATGATTCTGGAATAAGTCAATAAAATTATTTAAACCATTATACAGGAGCTTCGGACATGTACAAAGCAAATCGGACCTAAGGTAAGGGAAATAACACAATCTCATTTTTATCCGAGATTGTTTATACTTTAGTATTTACTGGAGTGTATTTTATCATCCACATCCATGTTTCCCCAATATGTAATATTTATATCCTTCTACAATAGTTTATATCATATTTTACCCTTCGGTGAGTTTTTAGTAAAAGATATGAATGGAATCTTTTGTCGTTTTTCGTACGAGGTACTTTTTGACTTTTCCGACAAAAGTACGAGAAGAATGTTTTTTTAACTTATACGGCATGAATGGATTTTTAAAACATTATTTCCAAGAATCTTCCTTTAAAAGTTTTCAAGTTTATTTTTAATCAACTTCTTTTAGTTTATAATTGTATGACACATTAATAAAGGAAAAGTGTTTTTGAAGAAGAAAGGATATTTTCCTCAAGAATTCATTTCAAGTGTTTTATCAAAATTATTTTCCATCTAAGATAATATAGGGTTCTGTTTTTATCCCTATTATTACATTGATTTGATTATGTTGTGATGGAATTATTTTTATGAATTCCTTTATCTTATATGAATTGTTTTATGATGTCATGTTGTTTAAGAATCCCATTTTTATTACATGGGTTATGAAATGATGTATAGTTTATGATTTTGTGGCACACATAAGAATGGTATCATTATGAGATGGGTGGGACCTATATCTCCCTCCAATGCATTGGGTAAAGATTTTATATCTCATGAGATGGACATGGCTGGAACGGTAGGTTATACCGGTTCAGTGAAACAGGACTGAAACGAGGGTGATGCGGTTCAGAAAGGGACTTTGTCCACTAAGATAGTCTTGGCAATGAGTCTTGACTAACAAGAAATGATTCTCTATGATTATTTGTGAATGCCACAAAGTTTAATGTTTTATGTTATGATTATTGTGATTACATTTCACTTCCATGATTTACCCCATGTTATGATATTATGATCTCTTTTGCAGGTTAAGATTTCCAAAAGTTATGTTCTTATGTATATGATGTGATTGATATTTCTTTTATTTACCCTTACTGAGCATTTGAGCTCACCCTTTTATGTTTTCTTTTCCCCAGGATATAAATAAAGGTTTTAGGTAAAAAAAGGGAAGATCTTTATGGGAGATATTGGAGATCTTTCACCACGATTAGAAGATTACGTTCTGAGTTTCCAAAGACACTAAACTATTATGATCCTTGTGTGTGTATTTTTTGTTATGTACTAAGTATTCCTCAAAAGTAATGTAATGTTCATGTACGATTAGGGTCTCTACAGTTGGTATCAGAGTAAAGGTTTAGTCAACCTTTGGAAAATAGGATGCGAAAACGTTAGTGAGATTCCTAGAGATATTTCTAAGGTATGTCTAGGGATGTCCCTAAGGTTAAGTATACATATAGGTTATAGTACTAGAATTACGCTAACGATCATGGAATTAAACCTAAGATGTTAGATATTGAAGGTACTCCCCCTTTATTATGTTGTTTTCCCTAGCATGATTTTTGCCTCTCACACTATTCTTTTTGGGTTTTAGACGATGGCTAGAACTCGAAGGAACCGTGTTGATCAATGCGATGGGCAATGCAATGATTGTCCCCCTGAACATCCAAACGATATGGGAGCTGGAATGCAAAATCTTGTAGCCATTCTCACACAACTTTCTCAAGCTATGAATCATGCAGGACTTCCAAACGAGCAAAGGAAGGAGCAACATTCTGTTGAATCCTTCATGAGGCAGCGTCCACCTTCTTTCAGCGGGTCTACTGATCCATTAGTTGCTGAACAATGGATTAGTACTACTGAAAAGATATTTTCAGTTCTCCAATGTTCTGAACATGATAAAGTCATCCTAGCAGTGTATCGTTTGGAAGGAGATGCTGATCAATGGTGGAATCTTATTAAGAATACGAGGCAAAGGGATGAAATTGAGTCCATGGAATGGGACGAGTTCAAGAACTTATTTTTCAATAAGTACTTCCCTCGTATTCTTCGAACAAAGATGGAGAAGGAGTTTCTTGAACTAAAGCCAAAGGATGATGAATCTGTTGGTATATACGAAGCGAATTTTACAAGACTTGCAAGGTATGCATCTGGCATTATCATCCAACCTGAAAGTAAAGTTGATCGATTTTTCAGTGCCTTAAAACCAAGTCTTCGAAGGGCATTAGCTATAAGATACTTCAGTAGCTATGAAGAAATTGTGCGTTGTGCTATCAAGGTATAAATGGAAGTTGGTGTTAAATATCCATCTCATGGTTTTGACAAGAAACGAAAGATGGAGTTCAAGGAGAAATCTCAGAATAATGGTGAAAAGAAGACGAATGTTTCCTTATGCTCAATGTGTGGAAAGAAGAATGGTGGAGATTGTCTTAAAGGGACTAGAAAATATTTTAAGTGTGGAAAAGAAGGTCATCGAGCAGCTGAGTGTCGAGGTAATGGAAAAAAGGGTTTCTAATGATGTGAATAAAGAAAACACTGGAGAGAATGCACCACAAACACTTCAATGCTTCAAGTGCAAGGAAATGGGGCATTATGCTAATAAGTGCCCTAATCAAAGGGTTAGTGATGATCAACATGAGCAACCATTTAAGGCAAAGGACAAAGGGAAGTCACATTCGATCACTATTGGCGATGTTGAATATGACAACGATGTGGTGGAATGATTAAGTGTTTATGTAATGGGATTCCAAAATAATATCATAAAGTATTGGAATATTTATGTGTTGGTCTAATGTGGTATTCAAAGTGCTTGAGATATTTTTGGAAATAAGATGATATGCGCATAATGAAGGGAAACGAGAAAATGAAATATTTGACAGTATTCATGAGCTCATGATTGATATAAGAACTAAGTGATATCATGGTTTGAGTATATAGAATTTTGAGGATTTCGGTATGTGGAAAGTGTTAACTTTTAACTACATTCATGTTTTCACTAAGGCTCAATGGGTATTCAAGAGAATACATGATTAAGGACTTTGAATGTTTGGAATGTGACCAACAAAACATATCTTATGATATATGGGGATCAACGATGGTATTAAATCTCGGGTAATCGTTTTCACTATGTTATGAGAGTGGATTGCAGTATTATGGATAAGCCTAAAGATTGGAATGGATTATGTTGGACATAAGTTAGTATTGTTTAAGGATAGAAGTTTTTTTCGATATTATTGATGGGATGTTATAGTTTTAGAAAAAGGACAACCTGTAGGACGGGCGACAGCCCATCGCGTCGGACAAGGCTGTGGAAATCGAACCCACAACCGAAGTGCGACTGGCCTTTATCGCCTACCACTGGCCTACAGGAAGTCCCTGTTTAGTAGAAACTAGTTTTATTATATTAAGAAGTATTATATATGAAGTATAAGTCCATTTTAGGTACCATATATGATTAATCTCACTATAGAATGACTTGTGTATATTTAATAACTTTTGCTAACCTTTTGTTTGAGACAGATGGAATGACCCGTCATTTTATCACATGATCTGTTAACACTTCACGAATAACAAATTCAACTTCATTTATTTAAGAGATGAAGTGGAAATTGTTCAAGGCACGAACAACAGTGAGATTGTACCAAAATAAAGTAAGTATTTATTGTAATTCAAATTCTTCAACTTTAGGAAAACGATCTTGAAAACCAAAAATGTTGTCCTAGTACTCTTATATCTGATTAATCAGATGGTACCTTAGATCGTCACAAATTTATGGATTTGTAATTGTTGTATTTTCCATAGCCATGTTCTCTACCACTCTCTATCAGAACATGATGGTTAGATTTTTCTTCCATATCCATATTTTCACCTATGTGGAAACCCAGTGATTAGTTTATTTGGGTAACCGTTACGTTTCATACTTTTGTTTTTAAAGATTGGTTTTGGTATTCCTTTTTACGATGTGGGTTTCTATTAAATAAACTTTCGAATAGTAAACCATTTATAACCCTGACGAATTTCGAGGGCGAAATTCATTTTAAGGGGGGTAGAATGTAACACCCCGAGATTTTATGAAAAATATTCTTTTTAATTTCATTAATGTCTTGTGTTATACGCTACACCAAAAGGATATTTCACAACACACATCTCTAACCTGGCTTGAATTACACGCAATCGCGACCTTCCACGATAGCGTGTGTTGTACGCAACACCAAGTTTCGCTAAACAACGATATGCTATTAAAATATTATTAAAACTAGCCGTTATGAATAGTAATAACCAATTTTTGAAATTTTGTAAATTTTATTTTTCAAAATGGAATTCATTTTTGTATTCGTAATATCGAAATTAGCTTAGGGTGAAATTTTGGTGATTTTCGGATAACTTTCATATTTTGATGAATAGTGAAAATTACTAAATTTTAATTAAAAACAACTTTTTCAATCGAAATAATTAATAGTGATAAATTATTAATTTGAGTGGTTTTAAAGTATATTTAGAATATATTTTTACAATTTAATACAATGTTGGTCATTGGATGTAATTTCACATTTAAACCGGACATAAACAAGTGTCAATCTTTTGATAGTTATTATCTCTTAAAAACACGCTATTTGTTGTGACAGCGGAAATTAATTATAAAATTAATTAATGCAACTTATATGTTGGGAATTTTGTAAAATAGAAATCATTTTTGAATTCAGAATATCAATTATAGCTTAGGGTGAAATTTTGGCATTTTTCTGAAAAACTTCAATTTTTGATGAATAGTGAAACCACTAAGTGGTAGGTTAAAAACTGAATTTTTCATAAAACATAATTTTACCACTTCTGTGAATGAAATTTCGAAAATCCGACAGACACGGTTTATATCAGTAAGTAAAATGTGGTTCAATGAGATAAAAATAATTTTTTGGTGAATAGTAACTTTTTACTTTTTTTTACCGCGGTTAATAGTAAATAGGGTAACTAAGGGTAAATATGATATTACTATTACCCTAACACATGTCCTAATTCTATTGGATAATTGTAATTCGACCAAAAACAACCTTATGAATATAATATGACCATTTAGGTCCACTTGGATTAGATTATGACATTTAATATTATTTTATTTAATGAATAGTTAAAATAGTTAAAATCAAAGTTTCATAAGTAAATCATTTTTAATATGGGGTTATACATAAGATAAATTCGACTATAAATATTAATTAGAAAGATAAAAATATTTCCTATATAATGGTAGTTTATTTGTAATTTTTAGACATTAAATAATTTAATTTATTTATGACACAATGATGATGCAGTAATTATCTTTTTAATGAAATATTGACATAATTGATGTTATAAACACCAAAATAAATGTAATTTGAGACTTTTTATGAATTCCACTAATTTTCTAGGTTACTATAAAATATTAGTGTTGATTTAATAAACATGGTTCGAACATATAATTCTGTTATGACTTTCACAAAAATCATATATCAAATAGTGTCAAAATTGACACAAAATAGTTTTTAAATCAAATATTATATTATTAATTGTTATTTTATTCCTAAAAATCTAAGGTTCGGACAAATGACTTAGATAAGGATATATATATTTATAATAAACAATTTGGGGTTCGTTTGGCATGTTATAGTAAGTGTATTAACCATATAGTGTAAGAAAAAAAAAGACACGGTAAAAGTTAAATTATTTAACTTAGAGTTAAATCTAATTGATAAGGTTAAAATAATAACCTAAACTTGTCTAAATCCTATTGGTTGATAGTATTTCGACCCATACCCACCTTACCTTCGCAATAAGACCCTTTGGAACCATTATAAACTGATTTTGACTTTAATATAAAATAATATTTTGAGATATTCCTAAGGTACCCCTCTCCTCCCTTATAAAAGGTCACCTCCTCCCCCTCCTCCTCACACCAATTTGAGCACTAAAGCTCGGCCAAACCCTGCCAAAATCCCTTCTCCACTTCCCTAGAATAATCCTATAGGTCCTGGTCTTCTTCAAAGACCAATCTTAGTTCCTTAAGTGGAGGATTCAAAGAGGCGTTTCAAAGAAGAGGTAATATCCATTACTGATCTTTTCAATTTCTTTCTTCTTCAACTTCTTCTTCTTTAGTTGTTTCATGATAAAGTAATAACATCAGTATTACTTACATACTGATATGTTATTATAAATATGAAACAACCCTAATTCACCTTCTATCCATCCTACGGAAAAATGAAATCACCGCGCGTGCGTACGTACGGAATACCGTTTCCACGCCGTGGTGTAATCTATTTTCCATCATCACCTTACAAGTATGGGTATAATGGTGTAATGAGTAACTATATATGATTATTATAAAGTGATATTGATACTGAAATAGTATAAATACACTTAAATACAATTCCACGATCATGGGAACAATATCATCGCTCGTGCGTACGTACGGAATACCGTCTCCACGATGTGATGCGACTCGTTCTACATGATCATCATTACATAGTAATTATATAAATGAATTGAATGAATAAATATGATATATGTTACACTAATACCATTCTGGATATAAGTTATCTATAACCTTAAATGAAGAATAAGAATTTATTCGGCAAAACACGCATAAGAACAAAAGGCAATAAAGACCCGAGTAACAAGTAACAATGAAATATTACTAATAAGAAGCTAAGAATATGACCATATATGATATCATATCAATATGTATGATTCTGGAATAAGTCAATAACATTATTTAAACCATTATACAGGATTTTCGGACACGTAAAAAGAAAATCAGACCTAAGGTAAGGGAAATATCACAATCTCATTTTTATCCGAGATTGTTTATACTTTAGTATTTACTGGGGTGTATTTTATCATCCACATCCATGTTTCCACAATATGTAATATTTATATCCTTCTACAATAGTTTATATAAAATTTTACCCTTCGGTGAGTTTTTAGTAAAAGATATGAAAGGAATCTTTTGTCATTTTTCGTACGAGGTACTTTTTGACTTTTCCGACAAAAGTACGAGAAGAATGTTTTTTTAACTTATACGGCATGAATGGATTTTTACAACATTATTTCCAAAAATATTCCTTTAAAAGTTTTCAAGTTTATTTTTAATCAACTTCTTTTAGTTTTTAATTGTATGACATATTAAGAAAGGAAAAGTGTTTTTGAAGAAGAAAGGATATTTTCCTCAAGAATTCATTTCAAGTGTTTTATCAAAATTATTTTCCATCTAAGATAATATAGGGTTCTGTTTTTATCCCTATTATTACATTTATTTGATTATGTTGTGATGGAATTATTTTTATGAATTCCTTTATCTTATATGAATTGTTTTATGATATCATGTTGTTTAAGAATCCCATTTTTATTACATGGGTTATGAAATGATGTATGGTTTATGATTTTTTGGCACACATAAGAATGGTATCATTATGAGATGGGTGGGACCTATATCTCCCTCCAATGCATTGGCTAAAGATTTTATATCTCATGAGATAGATATGGTTGGAACGGTAGGTTATACCGGTTCAGTTAAACAGGACTGAAATGACGGTGACTCGGTTCAGAAAGGGACTTTGTCCACTAAGATAGTCTTGGCAATGAGTCTTGACTAACAAGAAATGATTCTCTATGATTATGTGTGAATGCCACAAAGTTTAATGTTTTATGTTAGGATTATTGTGATTACATTTCACTGCCATGATTTACCCCACGTTATGAAATTATGATCTCTTTTGCAGGTTAAAATTTCCAAAAGTTATGTGCTTATGTATATGATGTGATTGATATTTCTTTTGATTACCCTTACTGAGCATTTGAGCTCACCCTTTTATGTTTTCTTTTCCCCAGTATATAAAGAAAGGTTTTAGGTAAAAAAAAAGGAAGATCTTTATGGGTGATATTGGAGATCTTTCACCACGATTAGAAGATTATGTTCCGAGTTTTCAAAGACACTAATCTATTACGATCCTTGTGTGTGTATTTTTTGTTATGTACTAAGTATTCCTCAAAAGTAATGTAATGTTCATGTACGATTAGGGTCTCTACAGCATGGGCATGTGCATTCATGGAAAAATAATGTAATACGAAATAAATAAATAAAATAAATATGAAATAAATAAAATAAATACGAAAAATAAAATAAATATAATAAATACGAAATAAAATAAATAAAATAAATAAATAAAAAAATAAAAAAATAAAAAGATAAAATATATAAATATTTAAAATAAATAAATAAACAAAATGTAATAAATAAATAAATAAATAAATAGATAAATAAAAATTAAATAAATTAAATAAAAAAAATAAAAAAAATTAAAAACAAATTAAAAAAATTAAAAAAATTAAAAAACTTCCGCTAAATCATTTAGATGTGGTTTAAACCGCCGCTAAACAACTGCCACGAAACGTTCTACAGCGGTTTTAAAAACCACCGCGATTAGTTTCCCGACGCACGAATTTACGGCGGTTTTTCAAAACCGCCGCCAATCTATTTAGCAGCAGTTTAAACCGCAGAGAAACGTTAAACCAAATCGCCGTTAGATGCCTTTTTTTCCATAGTGAGTGTTCTTCCTTTTCTTCTGCCACCTCAACCACTTATTCTTTTTTTTTCAAAGAACACTTGATCATCAACAAACTCCACTTCCACATTCTCTGCACATTGAACACGTTTTTCATAACTTTTGAACTCATGAGAAGCTGAAGTCCTTCAATACTTTGGCTTTAATCCTGAGTAAAAAACGTTGATTTTGCTATCAAGATCTCGAATGAAATTTGGAGCATACCTTGCCAGTCGAATGAATTTTGCTTCATAAGCTGCCACTCAGTCATCCTCCTGCCTCAATTCCATGAATTGTTTTTCCATCCTAAGACAAACCACCTTAGGAAAATATTTCTCAAGAAACATACCATTGAATTCATTCCAATCAAGAGCATCAATCTCCTCACCATCCCTGATATTTTCACTATCGATAGCCACTGATCAGATTCACCTTCAAAATGGTAAATAGTGAGACTAGCCATTTGATATTCTAAACACCCCATGACATCAAAAATCTTCTCCAGTGCTTTAATCCACCGTTCAGCTAGCATAGGGTTAGATGATCCTCTGAATGATGGGGGATTTTGCCTCATGAAATTCTCTACTTCTAACATGTTCCACTATGGTTAATCTGGATGATCTCATGCATTGATACCACCACCATTTATAGCCTCAGTTAACTGTGCAACCACTGCAAAAAACTATTCAGCTCTGATTCCGACCATCTCAAGTTGCTGATTTGGAAGGTTATTCTCCTCTTTATTCCTTCCCAACATACCTGCCATGTTTCCTCTACGGAAAACCATTATGAACACAGAAATATTTTAGTTGAAGAAACATGCTAATATGTAAATTCTATATCATTTTAATATTACCATAAATTAAATTATGTACATTAATTTAATAATATCCTAACTTCTAATGTTATCTAAACCGACCACTTATACCAACTATAAGGACCCGGCCATAAACAATACATAATCTTGAATTAAATGAATAATTCACATTGAGAATCTTTTCAAGATTAGAGTTTTAGATAATTAGGCCATAACTATTACATTACATATCAGAAATTAGAAGGTAGACACTTATACTCAGTTTCCATTTTTTCAGAAAAAAACTCTTAAAAAAGTGTCATGTCTATTCCCATGTTTTAGACAGCATGACTTTTCCTTGATACCATCCTTGACCCTATTCATCTTTTAGTCCTATGAAAAACATTTCAAAACAAGGGATGAGAAAAAAAATCTTAGTAAGGGTTAGAAAAAAAAATAAAGAAAACCTTAGTTCATCGATACATGCATAACATAATCTCTTTAACATACCTCATTAAATCATAAGATTTATAAAGTAAACACAAATCATAAAGGTAACTTGTGGCATCCATAACATACTTATATTGTACCTTTCACATCTATGTAAGGAGTTACATTTGGAATACCCATCCCGGTATATTCCCTAAATCTCTTAGGAGAAACATTCACGTTTACCTCCATCATGTAACCCAATGCATTGAAGTGCTATCTAAGGATCACCCACCCTAGTTTTATCACGGAACCACCTGTATACATAACAATTCCCAAGAACCATAACATTTTCATAACACAAAATACAAATATAAAGGAAATATAACATTTCCACATTAAAATCACAATATATCTTTTAAATATATTGACAAACAAGTCCTTTATCCAGAAAATTATCAATACCAAAATACATAATAGAGTATATGGTATTTACTTTCCTTTTAAAAACATTATGGCTTGTTATGGAATCCAAAAGATCAAATAATACTCGCGATGGCGGAAAAAGGTCGCTGTCACTGCTTACGTTAAAAGAAACATTATTTTTTGTCGTTTAGTAAAATGCCTCATTGAAAAATTTTACCTTATAATAAAATGAAATGTCAAAGGTTTTTATACACCGTATAAAAGAAAGTCGTGTATAACACTAAATATGCCTCAATGAAAGGAGGCTGGGATGAGGTCTCTTACATCGTGTTCGACTTGACTCGTTTGTTCTTTAATCTCCTGAATAATAAATTAAAGTTAATTTCTACTTACTTAAAAATTATTTTCAAGTTTATATTCCTTTTAAAAAACTTATTACCATGTTATAAAAATTTTGTAATCATTTAAGTTAATAATGGTCATTTTATTGATATTTGGTACATGAGTCAAAAATGGACTTCTTATAATTACATGTTGTTCTTGTGTTAAAAATTTCATTATATACAAAAATATATTCATGATTTAGATATCATATATATCATATATATAGAGTATATACATGTATTTATAATAGAATATAACAATTAGAGGTAAAAATGAAATGCACAATTCATGGAGACGGTAAGTCGTGCGTACGCATGAACAGTACATTCATTTCTATTTCATATTTAATGAAATGAAAACATAATTATACATAGATTTATTATAATTCTAGTATAATATCATATATATATATAATCTCAGTAACTACATCCTTTATTCGTTCCACGTATGGCATGAATAAGTCATATCACTTTGTGGGGGCGGCAGAGCACACTTCCTCAAATGAGATTATCGTATTTACCTACTATGGAATCCATAAATTAATTCTAGAAATGAAAAATACAGATGAAATAAAACAATATAAAAACAATATATATCGTATATAAATACAGTTTCATCATAATGGACACCATATGAGGTGGTAGGAGAAGATTGAATAATCACCATTTCGTGAGGCGTTTGTTTGTCGTCCACAGGAATAGTATGTTTGTTACCCATTAGATGGAGGTGTGTGTAGTGTAGTTCAAATACTTCTCATAACAAAAACATATAATATTGAGGATACTAGTTTTTTTATAAAACAATGGAATAAAAATATTTTAGGGGGGTGGAGAAGTAAAATAAAACAAATAAAACTTAAGAGAAGATGTTACCTTTAAATCGGGTAACTCCTTTTGGTTTGAACCAAAAGGGTTTCTTGGAGTGATTTCTATATAAGGTTAGGATTCTAGGAAGAATATAGGGGTCTTGAGAGATTATTTGGGAATAGGATGGATGAACCAATGGGCTTTAGAGGTGTGTGTAATGGGTTAGATGTGGGGGCTTTTTATAAGGGGGAGGGGCTCTTTAAGAAAGTGTGAAAATTTATTTTATTATATAATAATTTTTAGTTTAAAAATCTACAAAACTTATTAACGTAGAATATAAGATGAATCATGGTCAAAATAAAATTATCCAACAAAAATTGGACATGTTTTGGATATTATTTTAATCTTTATAATCTTATTTATTTAAATAATTTATTATTGAGGTAAACACTACATCATTATCATGTCATAAATAATTTAATTTATTTGATGTATAAAAATTATAAAAAAATACTAAAATTTATTTATTCTTTTTATCTTTCTAATGAATATTTATAGTCAAATATATCAATTATATAACCCCACATTAAAATTGTATTATCAAAACAATACATGTTTACGATATTTTTATTTTTTCTTTAAAAAAAGTTATTAAAATAATTACCTTACCCAAGTGGATTTCAAAGGACAGAAGTCTCACCCAAGGATTGTATTGGATGTTCATTACTCATAAAATTAGGTTATGACAAGTGTTAAGGTAATTTTATATTACTATAATATTGTTTTTACCTTGAATTACCCAATTTACCTTTAACCGCAATAATTAAAAGTCAAAAGTTACTATTCACCAAAAAATTATTTTCATCTTATTGAACCACATTTTACTTATTAATAACAACCATGTATGTTTTATTTTCAAAATTCAATTCACAAAATTTGTAAATTTTCTTTTAGATGAAAATTTCACCTGTTTAACTACTACTCAGTGTTTTCACAATTCATCAAAAATTGATGTTTTTTAAAAAAATACCAAAACAATAATCCTAAGCTATATTTGATATTCCAAATTCAAAAATGATGTCTATTATACCGAATTAAATACATATAAGTTTCATTAATTAATTTAAAATTAATTCCCGTTGTCAAAACAGAAAAAACGTGTTTTTTAGGAAATAATAACTATCAAAATATTGACACATGTTTATGTCCAATTTCAAAGTAAAATTACATCCAATGACCAAAATTTGATGAAATGGTAAAAATATAATCTTATTACACTTTAAAACCAATTAAAAAGATAATATAACTATATAAAGAAATTATATTAAAAGGTGGTTTTGAATTAAAATACAGTATTTTTCCATATACATTAAAAAATGATTTTTGTCATAAAAATACCAAAAACTTACCCAAAGTAAATTTTGAGGTCCTAATTCTAAAAAAGAATTTTAATTTTCAAAAAAGAACATATAAAAGTGACCAAAAATAGATTTTAGTATGGTTCTCCATTAAAAGCGTTAAATCAACCTTTTATGAAATATTAGAGTAATTATGATTAAAATTATATTAATTCAAATTTCAATCCTCTAACTTTTATTTGATAAATGTAAAAACATTTAACTTACATGTATAATCATATTGTAGATAGTTCTCTTCATTCCTGCCATTACAAAGACTGGGCATTAACTACCATTTAAAATAATATTATTATATTATTTTTTAGTATGACGCAGCCTTGTGTGCAATGTAAGATTTAAAAGAAACTCTTTATTGCATATCAGGTACACCATCGAACATAGAAACCCCTTTAAAGTAAAATTAATATTTAATACAAAAGTATTAATATTATGAAAATGTATTATTCTATATTTACTTGGGATGTTACAATATATTTCTAATAGATATCAAAAATACTGTCATCAAATTCAATAGTTTTTTCAAATCCATTTTTAGAAAATTCGTTGATCCAAATTTGTTAGATGAGTTGGAGAATGAAGCCACTCTTATACATCATAAACTAGGAATGTATTTCCCTCCGATGATTTTTGATATATTGTTTCATCTTGTGATTAATTTTGTGTGAGAGATAATAATATGTGGTCTTGTTTATTTTTGATGAATTTGTCATTTTGAAAGATATATGAAATTTTTTAAGGGATATGCTAAAAATATTTATCGACCAAAGGCCTATATTGTTCAAAAATATGCATCTAAAGAGGTGATAGAGTTATGTATGGATTATTTGTACAAATTGGACCATATTGTTCTTCTTATATCTCGACATATGATAGTTGATAGTGAAGGTATAGGGATTTTTAGGTTAGATTTAAAGTTTATCCCATCTGATGATGTGATGCAGGCACATTTTTACATTTTTAACAAAACAGATGAGGTTCAATCAAATATATCCTTACATATTGTTGGATTAAGGTTACAAAATCCAAAATGAAATGAAAAGTGGCTAATGATTGAGCATAAAAAGACTTTTGTTACATGGATTAAAGATAATTTGGTCATAGATATATCTATATCAAAAACATTGAAATGGATATAAGGGGAACCTTATCTTAATGTGATCACAAGGTCTAGTTTTTATTTTAATGGATACACATGTTATATAGAAATGTTTTATGATAAGAGTACCATTAAAAATAGAAGTGTAGTGGTCATCATCGAAGAATATGATTTTTTGATTGAAAAATATAAAAACAAATATTTTCATCGACACCATATATTGGAGTTCTTGAAGACAAATGATAAATTGATTATATTAAATTGTGAGTCATTATGTTTAAGGGTAATTGGGTTTCAAGTAATAGTGTTTTGAAACATGATTGATATGGGTTTACACTGGTAGATTTAAAAAATATCTTGTTGCAAATGAGGAACCATTTATCATGGTGACACATTAAAGGAAAATATTTTATGTCATTGATCTATCGAATGATTAGTGGTCTATTATTTTGAATGGGAAGAGAACCCATTTCATTGATGATGATGATGTTGATGTTATTGATTTATATGAGGTTTCTCTGTCTATTATAGAATTTCTGGATAAAAATGACTATGACACAATCAAAGAGAATATAGTACAAAATTATCATGTTGAAGGGATATGGGAAAACACTAAATTACTCTCCTAATTAATCTAGTAATTATTTAAATTATATTCCTTTTTTAAAATTTATTTGTTCCAAAAATGAATTATTTAATAACTATTTTATATTCAATTATATATATTTGATTATTTATATTATTTTTTTTGTTAAATTTTGATAATATATGTTTATGGTTAATCATTTTTTCATTGAAATAGTCAAAGTACATTATTATAATTTGGTTAAATTTACACAAATAAGAACACTTTTTTGAACATTGGTATTTAAATTTATAAAGGTTTCTATAATTTTATAATTAATTTTTATATTTAATAGTTTACCTTTTATTTAACTTTTTTTGGTTAAGAATCATAACATAATTTTTTTTAAATACTTACACATGTGTGCCACTTTTTTTACTTATATATATTGGTTCTCCTATTCTTTAATTATTCACTTGTCTAATAAAATGTAGCTAAAGAAGGATTTAATTAAATTTTCTTACTGAAATGATGAATATTGTTACATAGATAGAGGAACACGTACCTGGGTATTTTCTTTTTTCATATTATTAAATATCCTATAATGTAATTATTTATGGAAAACCAAATTTTAACGTATAAAATATATTATAGGACTGCTGATGAGAATTAAATGGTGGAGACTTATTATTTTATTATTTAGAAAAATAGTTCTCAAGTTGGTAAACATGTCTTTACACATTTAGCAAAATGTTCACTTGCTCGTGGAGATGACTAATTACAAATTAGTTTTTATTGATAATAATAATTCAACTAGCCCTAATGAAATTCAATTTATCAGAAATATCTCTATGCATAGACATTTTAGGATTATCATTTTATATCCTGATTGGAAGGTAGTTGACAAGATGGTGATATATTAACTTTGGGAGGCAAAAATGGTATAATATCTTAATTGATTTATTTTATCACATTTTTTGACTATGATATATTTTAAATGACTAATATTTAATTTATCCAATTATAGATGACATTAAATTTTTTAGAAATAAAAGATATTAAGAAAAGTAATCATTATTTAGAAACTGTTTGATGGAGATATTTCGAAAAAAATGTGACCAAAAAATTATGTTTTTGGAAAGAGATAAAATGAAAACCCATTCCTCAAACATGAGTTTTATATGAAGATACATGGAAGAATTTTTTTTCTATCTGGGTTGATGAATCCTTTATGGTATGATAATCATATTATATTGTAAAATTTCTTATATATGTACCAAATTACATATTATTTTTATTTTTATATAATAAGCCTACAAAAAATTCCATCAAGGAATCTATTTTCAGAATGTATACCCTCATACATTATCGCATAGAGGGTATCATTTATTGGAGTGAAAATTTATTGAGGAAAATTTTGAAGATTTAATATCTTGGTCTACTAAGGGTTATAATGGGGTCCAGTTTGTTGCACCATATACCCCCACCCTCCATGAAAAATGGAAAAGACCGAAAAGGAGAAAAAAATTAAATGTATCTTATATGGAGAGCTAAGTAAGTAGCTGAAAGAATTATAAGTAAATATTATTTATTTTTCACGAATTTTTATATTTTATAAATTAACAAAGATAATATTCCATTTTTATTTTTCATTTATTGATGAACTACAGGAGAAATTGACACATGGAACTTTTATCCTTGAGGGTTGGATGGACATCATGGACACTGCTTTTGGAAAGCCAGATCACCCCATCGGTATAAGAGGATATGAGGTGGATGTTAGCATTTGAAAAGTGTCTGGATTCCAAAATAAGAAATCAAGTGTCCTAGAAGTTTAATATTTAAAAGTTGAGATGAAAGATATAAAATAGTACATGGGAGATCAAATTTAATCAACATTGTATGCTATGGTAAAATAATTTATGAGAGAGTCATAGTCTGTGTAGCCTTCCCAAAATGTCCATACTTTTTTGTCAGCTGTACGGCCTATAAAACCCTCCTAGCTAGGCCATTCTTCCCATCCTTCTTACATAGATCATCCACCTCCTCTCTCAGACCCTTCTTTATACTATGAGTTGTATAATAGAGAAACTCGTGTACATATTGTAGTGTTCAGAGTCGTTTGTTTTTTGGAGGATTGTATACATCACCAGCCAATGTAGACGGGTCAGGTTAGAGTATTAGTACATGATATTATTGATTCTACTTCCCTACTACCATTTCCTACTAATGATGTTACCAGAGTTTGGGACTCTATGAGTCATTTGTTACTTTGGACATCTGGCCTTCTTCATTATCTTTCATATGAGGTATACTTTTTTTTTAATATCAGTTCCATATTATTGAAAATTATGTATAATTTTTTCAGTAATTTAACTTAAAAAAGAGTATCTAAAATCAAAATAAATAGAACAATGAAAACAAGATGTTTAGGAACAAAAAAACTGTAGATACTTTGGATGTTACAAATGGGATATTAAGATTATCTTAGGCTTCATATTCCTTGAGTAATATCTATGATTATTAGATGATGTTAAATATATGTGTAAGAGACTATCCATTGAGAATATTTAGAAAAGATTTCATGGATCTAATTGATTTTAAAGAGCTCAGCATGCCTGTGTTGTTATTGTTTTCCATGTATGTAAATTGATGTTTTAGTTTTTATTTCATTAATTAAAGATAGTTTAAATTGACTACCTATATTACTTTTTAAATTAGGTATCAAAAAATTATTCTTATTCAAAATGACACCACTGGTGTTTATGGTTTTTTAAATCTTGAATTAATTTCCATGACTATTCAATATTTAAAAACTAATGATAGAGTTACGAATATATGTGAGATATTATTAAAGAAGGATTTTTGGTGTTGTTTTTTTCTTTTTATTGATGGGTAAGAACAAAAAAAAAATTATGAAATAATTTTTATTATAATGTCATTAATTGTGAATTTTAGTATTGTATAGGTAATTGGATGTTAGGTGTATTCATCCCATGTGAATGCACCTTATATTAGATTTTCTCTTTATGAGGTGATGTACATAAAATATTTACCATCTTATTAGAAAAGTAAGTTTTATTTTTTTTATATGTTTGTTATATTTAATTCTTATTATATATACATGTATTATAATTTTATATATATGAAAATGAGGTCATAGAAATTTTTTAACAAATATCACTTGTCGATAAATAACCCAAGTCCAATCCAATATGTGAAAGTAATGATAATTATTTTGTATATTAGATATTATTCTAATTATATATATATATGAGTGTGTGTGTGTGTTGGTTATTATTATCAAGTTAATGTTTTATAATTGCAGTATCATCATTAATAAGGAAATTTTGAATGTGATATTATGTTCTACGATTCATGTATGAGATAATCACAATTGGGGAACTACTAAATTTGATAAGGTTAGTTATATTAATTATTTTATATTTTCTTTCATATTATTTTTTTTATTCTTATATCATTTAATATTATTGTATAAATTGAATGATGCTGTGTCCTATTCTAATATGAACTTACCCATCTTTGATCTTTGTTTTCAAATTATTTGTTAAGTATTATAATGATTTAAGGTATGTAAATTATAATTTTTATTATTAATATTACATTTTCCTCAAAACATGTTTTCACAAAAAAATTCTTTTATTATAATAGGTGTTTGAACATAATAATATCAAAAGAATTCTTTAACAATAAATACCAATGATTATGTTGCAAATTATTAGGTATGTTTTTTTAATTCTATATTATAATACAAATGCGTAGATTCTGATTTTTTTAATTAATTTTTTAAATGCATGTTTTTATCTATTTTTAACCTATGATTCATGTAGTTACATGGATTTATATTTTTTATAGTATAGGTATTCTAATTATTAGGGGTGTAATATTGAAAATTTTCTAAAAACAAATCTCTTTCATTGTTGGTTTCTATCAAAACAAATGATATAAAATTAAAAAAAATTGCATGGGTTTAGACTTCAATTTTTTTCATAAACTAATGCCAAAAATAAATCTATATAAATAACAATAGGTTTATCATAAAAACGACACCGAAAATTCAAAGAAAATGGACCTTCGACATCATTTATTATCCAAAAATGTTTCCAAAAAGCACCTTAAGCATTTGTTTCAAGTAATATCCGACTCCAAAACAAGGGTTAAATTTTAAAAAATTGATTTTAAATGTTTTTTTAGAAAACCAACATTGAGAAACTTATTTTTTACATCACCTTTATAAACATTAGTTAAAAAGTGATCTTAAAACATGTTTTTTCACTAGTGATAGTTCGTATTACTATTCTTAATGTACACATTACTATTCCAACGTTCATATTAAATAGTATATTATAGTTATAGACTCGGTGTTGCATGAAACCAAAACTATCAAAGATGATAAATTTTAAAATAGACATATCGTAACATCTTGGGGTGTTACACTTATGACTATGATCATTCCCCAAATACATATTAATATATTCCCACTATTTATTCCATATTATCGTATTTAATTATTCTAAACCGAACATCCCATTTCAAAAACCATTTTCGTTCAAGTATTTTATCAAACACCTTATTATTACTATTTCAAAACCAAATATTTTAGCATGAAAACTAAAAGAGTTTTTGAAAAAATTCAAACAGAAATGAATATAAACACTAATCCTTTAAGTTCTAAAACAATTAGAATGAGGGATTCTTCCTACCTCATAAATGTTGATGAAAACATAAAAAAACATTAATAACTTCTAGATTCGGGATCACAACACCATCCCTTCAATTGATACAATAATATTTCATCTATATTCACCTAAAACCGCATAGATTTATCTATAATGGATTAGATTTATGGCTATAAGACAGTGAAGAAGAGAGTATTTAAGGATAATGATAGGGAATAATAATTTTCTATTCATTCTAGATCTCCAATGCACTTTGATGATCCCAAAGATGATTCTGTATCCAATTAAATCACCTTGGGAGCCTAAGAAGAAAATAAAGTTTGATCCCATAGAAGAATATGATAATAATGAGGGTTTCACAAACCTAATTACAATAATAACCCTTTTTATAGTATTAACTTCACATCACATGGATATGATACATGGGTTCTCAAACTTTGTTCCAATTTTGTGCGTGCTAGATGATAATATCCAAGGTTTGTGATATTATTGTCGTATAGTTTGTAAAAATATGTTCAAAATGTGTGGTACTTCTATCCCAAGGCCACACCCTCACATGGTTTAATAAACCATGTTCCAAACATGATTTTCCCACTTTCTTCACGTGTATGGTTTCCCCTAACATGTGTGAAGTTTGTAAAAAACTGTAATCTAACCCTACTTCTGGCCAGTGACTTCTAGAATTACCATTAATGGTTTCTTGGATTTAGTCCATTATTTCTACTAAGCATTCTCAAACATTTCACCTCTTGAAATACTCCTAAAAACTCTAAAACATTCGGATAACTCTTGAAACATAACCCAAGAATTAAATAACTTTAAAATACACTATAAAATGCTAAATTACAAAAAAAATGGGGTGTAAAATTGTGGATAATACTATTGTGATTTATTAAATATTAATCAATTAAATTAAATATAGTATTGAAAATTTAATAATTGATTAAATCATTTCTTTTCATATGAGTAAGATCATCACTATTTGATAAAGGGTAGAATTCCTTATTTAATTTTTCATAGTTAAATTTAAAATTATGTGTAGAATAATCAACTTAATATATTTTACCATATACGTATTTAAATCACTAATGTGATTTATTGCTATCCTTGTGTGGTTAGAATACTGGATGAGTAATGGGAGGGGATTTTTGGGACTATAATTGTGGCAAGATGTTCAAATTATGCTTGATGTACAGATGGCTAAAGTTTATTAATATGACTAGTTTCCAACTTTGGTGTGTAGATTGATGTTACAAACTTTGAGTGTATCTTTTAATTAGTACATTAGGTTATATCCCAGAGTTCCCAAATGTATATGAAAAGATTGTGAATGAATAAACTAACGGGGTCTTATCCTGATGCTCACTCATAAAGATGACATACTTGAGAATACAAGTAAATAATTAATAATTTCATCGATAGTTGCCATAGAATATTAATATATTAATATTATAAAGGAAAATGGAATAATGTTAATTAATATATAATTAATTAATTAATATTGAAGATGACGCTTGTATGCTTGTTTGATATCTATAACTTAGCAATGGTAGTCAAATGTCATGTCTGACGATAGAGGCAGATTATTCTAATATGGGGTAGTTTCACTTATTGTGATTATGAGATACAAATATTGTGTATGTTTTTTTATTTCATACAAATGCCACCCATGTCCAAATGGAAACTGATAACAAGAGGTTTTGGGGGTGTTTTACCCAAAATCTAGGTCATAGAGGATACATATGGCTTACTACCCCCTCTCCCCCACTCTATCTTTGGATGTAGTATTACATATTGTTATGAATTGGGATTGACTTCTAATACATGTTTGATGTGGGATATAACTGATTAAGTTTATAGAGAATACTTTAATCTAGTCGTGGTGAATCTGATTTCACATGGGTGTATATACATCGATTGTGATGGATTGATGTATAATTCATTTACATGAGCTATAATGGCTTCTAGACATACACTTCGTTACAGATTTCATGTAGATGATGATGATATTGATATATGTATTATTGCCGACATGACATGTTGGTCCCATTTTAGGATTTATTTATGTATGATTGAGGCCCGACTCACAATAGATATTCCGTTATTTATGTAATGGGTGTAAGATTATGGCGTGTGATGTTGGGTCATGAGAGTAGAATCCTATTGGAAAGTGTTTATAGGGTACCCATTTCTATATATATGTTATTGATATTTTGTTTATACTTATATTCATTATTTGGTGAGTGATTCATGGTGAAAAGGTATTGAGTTATTTTAATTTTTTACTCACTTGGATTTGGTGTGATTCTTTCATAATTTTCATGAGAGGTTTTAGGGAGGATCTAAATGAGTATACATGTTATATTAACCCTATATTTTTATTTTATTAGTTTAACAAGATTTGGATGGAATTGATCTGGACATTTCTACTTCAGGGAGTTATTCAATATTTTTTGGAGAAACATGGTTTTTTCTAAGAATTTCTAATAATATTTTAAGTTGATTATATTCCTTACATTTATATATTGGGAATTCATCATTATTTATTTTCATTAAGAGTTGTTTGGTGGTTTCTCTCATCCTATCTCTTACTTATAAAATCTTTATGTGGGTAAATTCACCCATGTGTTTGTCTATATACCCTCATTGTGAATCATCAAACCATGGCCTATTTGAAGTAGGATGTTGGTGTCATTATCTATCTTTCCCAATTGTTGGCCCAAGCGGGGTACCATTCTAGGGAGGGGGTCATGATAAAGAAAGGAGTGAGATAAAATACTTTGTATGGGAAACACAATAACATTACAGAATGGTAAGATAACCAACATGTGGGAAAACATGAATAAGAGAGAAATATATAATAAAAATATCAAAAAATAAAATGTGACCATCAAAAAACATTATTGAGAAATAAGGATTGTGGTATAAGAACACAATTCAAAAAAAAAGTTATCACCAACATGTCTTCAAAATAGATAATAGTAATAAAATAAGACACAAAATCATAATTTAAGAATATGTAATATATTTTCATCATGTCATTTCATAAATTTTTTGAATATCTTGAAAATAGGTAACATTTTAAAAAGTTTCATAAACATAAAAATGGTGAAAATTGTGAGAAAACTCAATCAGAAAAACTCTTTATGTTATGAATAAATCCAAGTATTTCCACCCATTAAATTGTGAACAAAAATAATTATGTCAGACATTTATATTTTTAATAAAATATAATTATTTACAAGCTTTATTTTCTCATGAGATATAAAACCTTAACAATGCATTAAAGGGTGATATATAACCCCACCCATCATCATCCCTATATATGAGTCTCACTTAAAAATTAAATCATTCATTTAAATATAAATAACCCATCATAAGAAAATAATTTTATAACTTTTCCAAACGGTATCACATAAAATCCATTTTCAAAAACATAACTCTATTGATACCATAAACATGATCATAAAATATTATTATCCAAAAAAGAAAACATATTGGATGATTTATTAAATATTACTCTATTGTAAAAAAATTCTAAATAAAATTGTGAAAAGAAATTAATTATGAGTCACTTTTTAACAACCTTTTTTAAAGGTGATGAGAAAACTTATAAAACCATTTCCTCAAAATAAATTCCAATAATGGGATCTTGAAAAGAAATAAGGTATATGTAAAAAAATTAATTATAAATCAAAAACATAACATCAGGATATAGAAAAGCTTTTAAATATTTAAAAATACCTTTATTGAATACCCACATCATTAAATGGATAAAAAAATTTGTTTTAATATAAATTAAGGTTAATATGAGGAATATATGAGATAAAACCAATTTTATTTTCCAATAAGGAACTTATAACATTTTTTATAATTAAAAACTTTATTTTCATGAAACATTCATTTATAAGAGATATAAATTATTAATAAAAAAAATACATTTTTATAAAATAGGAGATTCATCAAGGAAGAATACATTGATGTGAAACATTATTTCCCAATAAATATGGTTTAAATATATCATAAAATTATTATAATGTATAATTAATAAATATTTAAAGATTATATTCAAATAGGAGGGATTAGAATCCAAGGAAATGATTTGAGTTGGGAAAACCCATTACCTTTATTTCCACTTAGTCTAATGTGAACTATCATCCTATAAAGAAAGCTTAAATATCTTACTATTATATTTTATAAAGTTATTCATATAAATTACAATTTATTTAATTCATTATTATCATTTATGATGAATATATTTTTTACTTATTATTTATTTTTCCATCGAGAGTTAGTAATTTTAATTATTTCATACATGATTTATGATTTCAATTTTGGTATCCAGTCATTGATATTAAATTTATCATTACTAGAAAATATTAGATGTTATAATATATAACTTATACTAATTTATAAATCTCATATCTCATTCTATAAGTTTTTATCTATGTTGTGTGAAAATGGAATCGATGTTGTCTTATTTTGGTAATTTTAGTGACCTAGGATAATATTTTAATAAAAAGTTAAATAATTAAGATAACCCATACAGAACTAGATGCCAGATTTTATTTTATTATTTAATAATAATATTTATTGTGATATTTAATTTCCCATAGTCGCCTGTGATTTAGTTTTATATCATTGTTTATGTATGTAGTTAGAACGAACCAAACATGAACATACCATAATTAATGGATGGTTATTTTCATGAATTTAGATTGTTTTATAATTATATCATTATTATAAGAATAATAGTGAAATTATATAGATGTCTTTAAAACGTTGAATCATAATATTATATATTTAAATAAATAAGTAAAAAACTAGTTGAAAAATGAGATAAGTTACATCATGAAAGTGGTAGTCAACACAATACACAGTTAATGTTTTCATTTCCCAGGGAATAAGAGTGAATGAATGTTTATTATAATTTTTCTCTTCATAATAAAAATTATATTATATATTTAAAAAAATCATCAATTGTATCCTTATAAATAAATTTTTTTGGTGGTGGTGAAAAATAGAAGGCATCGCTTCGTGGACATGATAGTCCACACAAACACACAACTGAAATTATTTTGTTTTTATAAATATATCAAAATGAATAACTAATTATTGTTCCATTAATAAAATGAAAACATGGTATAATAATGAAATATATTTCATTATATAACTATGTTTACAATATTTTTTAATATAAATGATATGAATAAAAATTTAAGGATTATGTAATACTCACTTTGGGGCGTTGAACATTCTTTTAAAATTCCCCATAGGATATGAAGGGATTAAGATAATTTATAGTGACCAGGGTATTTAAGAAGTGAAATGGAATTATAGTAGAGGTAAATTGTTCAGGGTTCAGGGAATGTTCAAATGGTATATGTAACTTTGAGATAATGTAATTCATCCCATTTTTTAAGTGTTGAAAAGAAAAATTTTGTGAACACCCATTATTTTTCAATAATGAAATGGCACTATTCAAGGATCAATAGCTCCGAAAGTGAAAAATGATGTTTTTTGGGATTATATAAGGCTAATTAATATTTTTATACTCATTTTAACATATTTTTTAAGTATGTTTCAACTCACATACCATTAAATTTTTATATTTTATCATTTCTCATTTTTACCAAGGTAACTAGGTTTTCAATTAGTAATATATATTTTCCATATAATATAAAATAGCCTCTCTTTCCAAATATTGGTGCCATGAAAATAAATATAACCTATATTTATTCCAATTAAATTTTAAAATATAAATAGTTTTTTTATTAAAAAATATTATATATAGGAAAAATTGTTTTTGTATGAAAATGACATTTTAACTACTATGAGTTATTAATCATATTTAATATCAATAAAAAATTAATTGAGTGTTAATATAATTATATAATATTTTAAAAATTATATTATTCTAATTTAATTGATTAGATAAAAATTATACATCATAAATAAAATAATTCTTTGAACATAATTGTTTTACCATTAACACGGTAATTAAATTTAATCCTAGTAATCATACTTTTATGAAAAAACTAAAATTCAAATTTTTATATAATATAAAAATTATTATATAAAATATTTTATCTGTATTTTTATTTTTATTTTCTACAATTAATGAAAACCAGTTATTAATATTAGCGAATAAAAATAGTTTTTTGAGAAAAATACTACTTAAATATTCAAAAATTGAACATGGATTTCATTAATTCATAATAGTATTTTTTTTTAAATGATTTATATTATATATTAAATATATATATTTTTACACAAAAGTTTTTCATAAACATTGAACCCATTTTTGTTTTAATATAATGTCCTAAAATTGATTGTTTTAGAGAAATTAGTATTTTCACTATTAACATAAAAACAATTATTTTAGAAAAAATATCAAAATGTTCTATTTAAGATATTATTGGAAATATTAATTTTAAAATGTAGTTAATTTTACAAAAAGAAAATTTAAAAATTTGGGTTTTAAATATAAGAAAAATATTTTTAGAAAGACAAACATTCATTTTCTTTAAAATTAAAAATGAAAAATGTGTAAAATGAATGTGATAAGAAAATTTATAACATTAATAATTACATGATTATATAATACTCATTTATATTTGCATACCCCTTCATGATATTTGTGTAATATCTTAGTATATTTTATACTCTAGTGGCAGTCAGTAATGTTGATTCTACTAGAATTGATATCATAAAAATTTCTACAAGAATGAATTTATATCACGTTTGATTTATCTCATACCGTAATTGTTCTAGTTCATATTATAATCAATCTAGATCAATACATAGATAAGATACGTCCTTCCAACACTTAGATAAATAAGCTTCAAAAGGTATACTTTCACTACCCAATGTCATTTATTTCCTTTTTCTTCATAGAGTTCATAATATGGAAACTTTATCTTATAACAGTTAATTAAATGATTATATTATAATAGTAAAATTTTATTTTAATTCATTACAATTAAATTTTAAATCATTGTTTCATGTCAAACAAGCTATTAAAGTAATATTTATTTATGGAAAATATATAGTGAAATCTTTGGTCATTACATCCCCACCTCCCAAATAAATTTGTTCTTCCTCGTATTTTAAATTATCACTTACTAATAAAATTAATTTAGAGTTTATAAAATATAGTAATTACTTCAAATATATTCTCAAATGAGGTTTCTACAAAAATATCATAGTTTTAAATAAAAAACACCACATTTATCTTCATATTGTTAATAGATTGCTTCATTTTTTCATGGATACTAGTTCCACTATACCCTCATCAACCCAAAAAACATCTCCAAGTTCCTTTAAAACATTATCCTAGTTTATTCTAACCATATTTTCAACTTGAAGTAAATTTTTTCTTATTTCCTTCATCATTTTAATCACCTAAACTTTAATGAGACTCCATCCTTCTCATCTTTATTATTTTTGGAAACTCAACTAAGATCACATTGTTAATTATAATACTTGATAGATGATTTGGAATAACCACATGATTTATCATTGTTGATCATATAATGTTGTGTTACTAATTGAGGCAATCTTTCTATTTCCCATGGAATCCATTTATAACTTCATTCCTTTAGGATTTATGCATTACTAAAACAAATAGGAGTTAACCTGTGTGATGAAGACCATAATAGAATTATTATATAATAGTTACATGAAATAATAAACTTCATAATAAAAGTTTTAGGGTGTTGAAAAAGCATATTTGGACTTTTCACCAAAAAAATCATCAACTTATTTTGATTTCTCCTCATAATTAGACAAAATTATTTCCCTGGAATCCACAAAGATATGATATTTTCATATATAGTTTATAATTAATTTATTTAATTAAATAATTTTGTGTCTTTTAATTCTTTCTTTATAAATGAATCGGTAGAACACTCTTTTCATATCATCCTTGTGTTATAGGGATCAAGTGTATATTCCCCCTAGCAATGATTCACATGTACTCTATGAACCTCTGATCATTTTCTTTTAATTCTTCAGCTCATATCACTGATGAATTTATCACTTGTGATGATCGATGATGATCAAGATCAAATACTTCAGGAAGAAGGAATTTTATCTGGTGGAGGATTATAATTCACCTACATTATTTAGATAATTCTAGAGAGGGAGATCTCTAAGGCTGGAGAGGATTCTCACTACAACCCATTGTGCACTATGACTGAATGATATTTTATTTCAAAAAATGTAATAACTCAGTTTATATAGACCTAGTGTTAGAAAATGAATATTTTCACAACATAGCATATTATTTTCTTAATTCTTAGAGAAATGTGAGCCTAAATATAATTATTATTAGAATTTAATTAGCATGATATAAAATTGTACATAAAATAAATAATATTTTCCGAAATAAATAAATTAATATTTATTCAAATAAAAAGTATTATGAATTTTCTCACATGACTATAAAACATGGTTTTCCAATCATTCTCAATATTTTTCAGACCTTGAATAATGACTATTTATTTAATTAAATAAATAGGAATTAATTGTTCACTAATAAATACAAAAATATTATATTCACCAAATTAGGGAATAAATATTTAAATATTAAAATAAGAAATTAATAATTTTTTTGACCTTGTGAATAAACAAAAATAAATAAATATTATATATTTAAATAATTAAATAAATAATTACTTAAAAAATAAATACTTATTAAATAACCAAATCATATATATACTCTCTAAAATAACCAGTGATTAAATAATTGTGATCAAACCAACATGAATATTCATTAAACTATGTATGAGAATAATATTTTCGAACATTTCCAATTCATGTATAATTTAACCGAGGTTCTGAATACACTTAATGTGTGGCCCTATAGGCCCCTTTCATAGTGTCATTAGGAGACAATTCTTAAATTCCAAGGTTAACCTATATTAGTGCACAAATTCATTTATAGAGAAATAAGTTTATGTTGCAATGGAATGTAACATCAGACAAACATACAGAATATAATATAATCTCATTATTTTAATATCACTAAAAAAGAAGGTTGTGTGTTGTTGTCATCAATCTGTATGCTCAATGTCTCTTTATTTCACTTTTCAGAAAAGAAATTTTCAAAAACATCTCTACGGTTGTATAAATAATTAAGAAGTTCAATTCTCATAAAATGGATTTATATATCTAATTCTATTATAGAAAATAAAGTATAAATCATATCTCACATTATTCATTAATACAATATAACTCGTGACACACTCAACATATCTTATATCATCGTGAGCATCTATCATCACATTTTTCATCAATACCTCAATGTACATAACTCATGAAATGTATTAATAATTATATTAAAGTCTAATGATCATTACTCATTGATATAGATAGGAATATCCAATAAAACATATAAATGTGTATTTCCTATTAAAAATTTATGTTCTCATAGTCTCATATATAGAATATTACCAAGGGATTAAACCATGAGAAAGTGTCTCAAAGTCTTATAAATCTCTACTATAAATAGAATGTATAATTTTTTTCCCATAAAATGATATCATCTAAATATAAAACATACATCTTAGAATACTATCATGGAATTACTAGGTTCCCTGTAACAACTAGGCCCTGCTAATAGCATAGACACCTCGTAGACACATGGTCTCCTCATTGAGGCCCAACCACATAACTGAACAGGTCATCTGACTAGCGACTACCCCCATAGGCCAACCCATGTTCATTCCATTGTGTTTTTTCCCACTCATGCATACCCTGGGAAACATCCCATAAGTTCACTGATCTAGATGACTACTCAAATCCAAGAATGATTAACATAAGGTTGGGTTTCTCCTTTGATACCAATGTAAAAAATGGGCCCCACTAATAGAACACACGCCCCTCCTTACCATGGTCATCATGTCCTAGCCAACGAGGTACCACCAGTTTCCCCACAGACATGTGTTCCCCTCCCTAGGTCCAACCCACATACTTGAACAAGTCATCTAACTAATGATTATTCCCAAAGACAAACACATTTTCTATCCTAGGAAACTTCCCAGAAGGTCACCCATCCTGATCACTACTCATGTACAAGAACAATTAACTGTGTAGTTATTATTAGGTAGGATCCCTAAAGGAAGGGTGCACTTTTATGACATTAGTCATATTATTTATTCATTTAACCCTTTATCATTATGGGGTTTTATATTCTCGTCATAACGGAGAACTACTATGACCTTTTAGTGTGATAATTACACTTAGGATATTATCACATAATATGTCACATAGAAAAACAATCATGATTTGATAAGATATTTTATAGATACTCAAATATATGAATAAAAATAACCATAAGTTACTTATAAGTTGGTTCTAGGGAACCAACTCTAATAGACTACCACTTTCACTTGATCCGACTGATAACAACTATCATTTTTCTATGTCTCACATGCATTTCACACTTTGGTTGAGATAGGACTTTTGTTAAGAGTTCTGCTACATTTTATTTATTGTAAACCATGAAAATAAATATGTTTAACACATTGAGAAAAATCACTGAATATGTTGTCTTTTCTGAATAAGTGATTCACCTATTGATGTGACCTAAACTTCTTTGGGAGAGCCTTTAATACTGTATAATCTTGATAGAATGTGTTATTATGTCTATTACTAAGCACCACATAAAGATCCTGAGAAATATTTTCAATCCAAACAACTTATTTCCCTGTATTAGAAGTTGTTATATACTCATACACCACTATAGAATCATATAAAAGTGGCTACTTTGAACTCTTACAACTCAAATATCCTTCACTGAGACTAAATACATATCTTGACAATGAATTTAAATCATTCTTATTTTCTTAGAAACTAGCATTAGTATTTCCTCTAATAAATAGTTCCTCATCTCCACCGTATACCATGAAAATATCTTTTGTATGCCTCAATCACTTAAGGATAGACTTAACAACTGAACAAAATTATTCTTCTAGATCACAATGTTATCTACCTACCATGATTTAAGAATAAGAAACATCAACACTATTATATAACATGGAATACGTGATAGATCATATTAGGTATTTTTATAACATCCTACTCATTCTCTCACTCTCTTTTCTTGTGTCTGGTGATACATTTTTATAGAGTAATTTATACAATGTGACACTAGATCCAAACCCCTTTTCGATTGTTATATACTAAATATTTTTAGTATATATTCAATGTATATACTTTGATATAGTACAAGTACCCTTCTTGATATATCATGAATGGTATTGATTCCAAGGATATAGTTGTTTCACATTATTCATTCATAAAGAAACACCTGTTTAACTAGTCCTTGATTGACTATAATACTAGAGTGTAATTTCCAATAAGTAATCTGGCATCAACATATACAATTATGAATAAAACCTTCCTCCCACTAAACCACTTATAAACATATGGATTTCTATTATTATTTATGAAACCAGATTATCTTATGGATTTATCAAACTGAACATTCCATGACCTAAATCCATACTTTAACACATAAATAGATCTATAAAATATGCATATCCAATTGAAATTTCTATATTATTAAACCCTTTATATTTTTTGTATATATATATCTCTCTAAAATTTTATACTAAAGAGATTCATTTTGATATCCATCTTCCAAATCTCATTATCATGGAAATATTATATGGTAAGAATAATTTTGATATATTTAGACATGGAGACTAGAGAAAAGGTTTAATCATAGTAAATTCCATGATTTTTATTAAACTCTTTATCAATTATTCTTGTTTTATAGGTGCTTAATTTACCTTATATGTCATGTTTTCTCTTGAATACTAATTTCCACCTATCATTAATTAAATCAATCAGTGGATCGAATAATACCCATAATTGGTTCTGATACATGGAATCCATCTTATAATTCATCGATTCTTGTCATTTTGAAGCTTCTACGCTCTCAGTTATATCCTTGTAAGAAATAGATTCATTATAGTCAAACAATAATGATTCACCGTCTATGGTGACTAGAAAACCATATTTTTTTATCTAACCTATTTGATGCTCCTACATAGTAATTGTTTTAGGAATAACATATTCCATGTGGACCTATGGAACCTATCCCTATAACATCTATTGTGTATATTGGGAATCAACTTCATCGAGTTCAATCTTACTCTCATTATCCTTCTTGGGGATATACATCCTATCAATAAAAATGGCTTGTCTTCTAATAGTATCTATATAATATAAGGGATTATATATATAGTATCCCCCTACTTCCTTGGGATACCCTATAATAATACACTTCATGCATCTAGGTGGTATTCTATTTCAAGGTTTGCCCTTAACAAATTCCTCACAACCCCATGCATGAGTATTTGATAGCATAAATTTATTTTCCTAAATTAAATCGTATGGTATCTTGTCTTACACCTTAATTATTACTCAGTTTAGAATGTGTGTTAAAATAAGAAAATTATGTCCCTAAAAGGATAATGGAAGACTTTCATGGCTTATCATTGACCTTGCCCATTCATACAAGGTATAGTTCCTCATTTCACTAATAATATTAAATATTAGGGTATAAGGAGGAGGGGCAAGACATATAATCCCAAAATCATGTTGAAAGTCAATGAATTTATTGTTATGATATAAACCACCCCAATCAGATCGATATTTCATTATCTTCTTACCAACTTTATTCTCTACTGTATTCTGATATTATTTGAATTTCCCAAAATATTATAAATTACATCTCATTAAATGGAAAAATCCACATCCACTAAATTCATTAGTAAAATTAATAAAGTAAGAATACCCACTTCTATCTTCTGCTAGAAATGATCTATACACATCAGTTTATAAAAATTCTAGAACCATAATAGATTTTTCACCATATCCACCAAAATGTGACTTATCCTTTTTTCCTTGTAAATAAGCAAGAAATCAGTCAAGTGGTTTTATCCTAAAAGAGTCTAAGTAACCATCTTGATAGATCTTTTCTATACAATTCACATTCACATAAACAATATAATTATTCTATATGTGGGTGTGAAATGAGTAATGAAAAGTTGATTAATTATCAATTACCAATACTTTATTTTCATAATTTAATACATAAATACTATTATTAAAATGTTCTATAACATAACATATGTTTTCTTTGTAAAAGAATAATATTTTATATTTTATCATGAAAAAAACCATATATAAATAATATGGGCATAAAAAATATGTCATTGGTAATAGTTGGTACATAATAAACAAAAATTAAGCCAATATCAACCCTGTTTAATAAAACATGGTAATCTCTAATGTATAGATAATCCAGCCTCACACTATTGGTATCCCATAATTCCTCCTATAATTTGTAAATATTTTGAAATAGACATGGTTTCTGTGTTTCAATATATATTTGAGCACCACATATTGTATCTAATTCCGAATGTGTATATATTGAAATATTATTCTCAATAACGAACACATGTGAAGCTTCATCTTTATATTTTATCTTATTTTGGATCTTCTTATAGTGTCCCAAATTTCCACAATAAAAACACACTTCATCATTTTCCTTTTTGATTTTATGGATCTTCCTTTTCTTAGAAGGGCGATGCTCATGAGCTATAGATTTAGAATGAATCTTGTGCCCCTTCTCCTTATTCTTAATTTTCTTATTCCTCAAATAAAAATAATACATTAATGTCCCATGTTATTATCAACTTTATGAATTAATTTAAGGATTTATGAAAAAAATTTCTCATTATTTCTCATATTATAATGAGTAATAAAACCATGGAATATCTTAGGTAGTATGGATAAAATGAGATCTATTTGTATCTCTTCTTAGATAATAAATCCTTATATTTATAAGTGCTCAATATATACAACCATCATGATTAGGTGAGGAATAGCTGGAATTGACTCTATAATCATGCATGTCAATGGTGCATTAGAGATCTAATATCTCTCTTGTCTCACCATCTATTGATAGAAATAACAAATGTGATACATGATTCTATATAAATACATACCCTTATTTTTCATTGAAATGTAACTATAAATAGGTAATATCATGAAATATTGGACATATGAGACATCATACAATTATTTCATATTGATATAAATTTCTTCCTAGCTATCTTGTTTTCTAGGTTCATTAGGAATAGGTTTCTCCAAAACATATAATTTGTTCATGGCATAGTATGACACATGGAGGCTATACTATTCCTCGAAATTCAAGCTAGTGGGAATTTTATACTTCTCTATTAGGTATCATAGTGATATTTTCAATGTTATGTGAGTTTTCATTTCTACAATTATTAAGATCATAATTTTTGTAATTTATCTTGGCTATAATTTTGAAACAAAAATAATTTAATTTTTTAATCTCTCATTATTTGATTGAAGCATAATATCCATCGCCAATAGTCTTGTAATATCCTATTATATTGATATCATAGTAGAAAGGATCTATATTTCCCTCTCATAACCCAAACTATAGTCTTCCAAGTTACTCCATGGTATTTAGGTAGGAATAAATCTCCAATTGTATTAACTCACAACTCCTTGATCCATTGAGTGGACTCCCCAATCCTAAAATCCGAGATCAGTACATCCTCAACACATTGCCTACTAGATAGACTATGTCTCACGGAGCCAATCAAACCTTAATGAAATCTAGGTTAATTTAACCCAAAAATTAAAATTTTGACTCCCCAATAATTGAAAGTACCTCAACATAGGTTGGTTAAGCACACTCAACTATAATTAAATTTCTACCCAAGTAGTGGAAGGATGTAGTGACTTTATATTTTTTTAAAGGAATTCTTATCTTTATGTGTAAACCTCCCATTTTATATTTTCACATGATTATTAATATTATTTGGACTTCATATATGTGACATAACTTATCTAGATAATGTTTAAAAAAATTATATTATTTATTTTACTTCTATATTGCATGATTTTTAATTTGTTTATTTAATTGTTTAAATATCCATAAATAATTAACCATACTTTTGATAAAAATAAAATAAATAAAGTGTAATGACTATATGCTCCTCTAATGGTTGGTTTATTTAGAAAATCATAAACCTTCCCTTTACCCAAGAGAAATAACTCCTTGAACCATGTCTAGTTTGAGATAAAGCATTCCACATGTACACCTATATTCCTCCTAGATCAGTTTCACATAGGATCTAAACATGAATTGTCTACACTCTCTTGTGACCTCTATCCATTACATAATATTACTCTGACATCAATGAGGGAGAAAAAGTATTTATTAAGTGGTTTTATATAAAATAAACTGTGAACATGTTGGTCCTTAAATAATAAGAGGAATTGAATGACTTTCATGCCATTATTTAATTTAATAAATTTTAAAAAAAATCTTGAAATAATAAATTAAACAAACCAATTACATACACATACTGGTCTAAGCTCATGGTTATCCACATAAAATGAAATGGATATGAAAATTTATACTAGATAATTATTTTATTAAATTAATTATTTAGCATTATGATAAACATGCTTGAATTTATTTAATTAATTAATATGTTAATTAATTAATTAATTAATTAATTTCATTTATCTTAATGATTATTTAAATATTCATGTAGATACACATAATAAAGGAAGTATGGAAAATAAATGGCTTTACTAGTAATTACAAATAAGTACATGGAACTAACTGAGAATTTATTAATCATGTAAAACCTTATTACATAGTAAAAATATTAAATGTGACCCATGTAATTATGTTTTTAAAGATACAATAAATTTCTTCATTTAGTTTAATTTTATACATTATTTTGATACTACACGACATGTAATTACAAGATAAATTATGTGTTCCTCACTTGTCATGTATCTGAGAAAAAACTAGGGACTCGGCCTATATCTTTGTCAGATGATACGGTGTGTAATAATGATACACAAGTCATGTGATCCATTTTTTGTATCTAAATAACTCACTAGTGCAATCATAGTGTCTTTATAATTCATAGAATAGATTATCACATAGTGTTTACACCAGCAACACATCGTGTGTTCTGTTTATCATGTGTCTATGTAACCCTTCAGTTAACTCAATCTGTTCTTTGAATGTATGGATTAATGGGTTATATTTCATTTAAACTACCTAAACATTGTGTATATAATTAATGATATAGGTTATCAGTATCATATTGTGCTAGTTCAGGTATTTTACAACATAGTTAGCATAAATTTCACCACCAAACGATGTAGACTACATGGCATTTATGCCAGCTACACGTCATGTAATCCAATAGACTATGTTCTAGGCTAGCCCAGTTAACATGAATTGTTAAATAAATACACCAAATTTTATTATTTCTTGACACATCATATATATTTTGAGATATCCAAGTGTAGTCCACATGGGTACACAACATGTACATTGGTCACAGGCTGTATAACCTAGTCTATCATCTTGAATCCATTAGACCTCATGATGGAATATATAATCATTTTTCATCTGATCTTAACATGTTGAATATGATATAAAACTTTAAAAAATATAATTAATATATAAAAAAACATTTCAATTAATCTCTGTATTAAATAACGAATTAACAAGAATAAAAAACAAATACAAATTTGTGAAAAATCAACCAAAAAATAATAAATTATTATAACTTATAAAGTGATACATGTGATACCACTTAAAGGTCCATGTTATATCAAAAGTGGTTTGTGAATATGAAGAACAAAAATTTTCATCATCTTATTTAGTTAGTCCTTAGAACTATAAATAATTTTATTCAAGGAATCAAAAAAGATAGGATCCTTACACGTATAAATAATAATTAATCTATTTAATTAAATAATTCCCTTTTATTAAATTATATATTCATTGATGATCCAGTAGACCACTCTTGTAATATCATCATTTACAATGAAGAATGAAGTATAGTTGTCTTGTATCATTAATCCATATATTCTGCATGAACATACGATTATCATCATTGAATTATCAGGGTGATAGAAAAGATGAATCTATCACATGTGATGATCGATGGTGATCACAATTGAATCCTTAAAAGGAGAAGGAATACATTCTAATAGAGAAATAATAATTCTCTGTTTTCTTTATAACATTCTAGGTAGGTAGTTATCTATGGTTTGATAGTATACTCTCTATAAATCATTATACAGAACATTGGAATGATATTTCATTTCATAAATTTCCTAACTAGATTAATAATGTTCTAGGGTTAGAAAATGAATAATTAAAAAATGGCCATTATTATTTTTATAATTCCTAGTGGACCTCATGTCTAGATAATAATAATAATATTATTATTATTTACTTGACATGTGTTAAACTCATGTATAAAACAAATATTATTTTCTTTAATAAAAAAATTAATATTTATTCAAATAATATATGATATGATATTTCTCATCAGACCATAAAATATAGTTTGTTAATAAAATTTTATCATTATCGAGCCTTGAATAATGACTATTTATTTAATTAAATAAATATTACTACATTATTCAGCAATAAATACATAAATATAATATAAACCAAATTAGTGAATAAATATTTCATTATTCACATAACCAAAATAAATAAATATTTTTTTACCGTGTAAATAAACTAGAAAAAATAAATATTTTATATTAATGAAATTAAAAAAATAATTACCTTGTGAATAAATATTTGTTAAATATTTATGTATTCTCTCAAATGACTAGTCATTGAATGTTTTCGATGAAACCAAAATGAATAATTATTAAACAAAATATAGGATTAATATTTATCTAATATGTAAAAATCATATAGAATATAAATGAGATTCGGAATACATGTAGTGTGTGGCCCTTTTGAAAACTTTTTCAATGGAATTAGGCTACAGTACCTAAATTCCATGATTTTAATATAGCAACATGACAAGGATCTCAAAGAGAAAGTATTTAATTTCAAAACAACATGTAACCTCTTATGAATTTATACTATATAATATATTCCATTAATCTCGATATCTCTAATAAAGTTGGTTTCATGCTAGTTCCATCAACCTATATGATCGATGTCTCCTTAACTGACTTTTTGGAAATGAACATTCCTAAAACACCGCCGTATACATGAAATTAATCCAGAAGTTAAATTCCCAAAAATGGTCTTGATCTATCTACTACCATTATAAATAAGAAGGGATAAATCATTTCTCACATTATTCATTAATAAAATATCACTCGTGATATATCCAATGTATCGTACATTGCTATGAGCATCTGTCATCACAATTTTTATCAATATATAACAATACATTTCCCGTGAAATGTATTAATAATAATATTAAATTATAAGGATCATTACATGTGTTTTTAGATAATAAAATTCAATGCAACATGTAAATTTGGATTTCTTATTGGTTATTCATGTTCTCATAATTTCATGCACTAAATATTACCATGTGTGTACACCATGATAAAGTGTCTCATTGTCATATGATTCTTCATTCCTGATAGCCTATATAATTTTGGTGACATAAAATGATATCATACCACTATATAACATATATTTAAGAATACTGTCATGGAACTTCTCAGTTATCCTGCGATCTGGGAAATGTTATAACCATTCAGTACAACATGGACACTTAAGAAATTATCACATACTATTTCATGTATATGAATGATAGTGTTGTGAGAAAATAGATTATAAATATTTAAATGCATTATTAAAAACCATAATTTACATAGAATTTAGTTCCATATAACCAACTCCAACTACAACATAAAATTTATTACTATTCAAAATTATTACATTATAATTTAGTTTAACCTAAATCACTCTCAGTTCAATCTATATTTAATTATATTGGGTTATCTCATATTCCATAACATAATAAATCTTTCATAATATCTTTTAAATATAATGTGATTAACCAAATCATACACCTGGGAGATTTTATCCAGGTGTATAGACTTAGGGTCACTCATCATTAACCAAAGTAAAGATTTAGTTTATACTCACTAATCCCTTTCCAGGATGATTACCCCTTAGTATATTTGTGTGAAAACTATATCCACATTCTAATATCTATATAGGATTTTTTTTTCCAGTAAAACCCACACAATTTTTAATTTAACATAACTTTAGGATTTTATCCTATACTAAGACTCACTTTTATCATTCTCACTAAAGTTCTCTAAACTAATCCATAAAATATCTAAAACCACATTTTATACCACCTGAGGTGAATGAATAAAAATAGACACATTTATATCATTATTTTATATAAATAAATATTTCTAATCACAAATATCCAAACAAACTAGAAAATAACGGTTTAGCATCTTGGAATATTGGATAGATAAATAAATTGTTTTTAATACTCATCAACATTTATTCCTAACCACTAAACTCTAAAACCCCTTATAAACATCTCACATTTAATAACCATATTGAAATTCTAAGGAATAAAAACATAATAAAGTGATGACCTCAAACACTCTGTAAGGGAAACATATAAACTAGTCAAGATGGTTATATTATAATCAAGTGAGAAAACATAAATAAGGGAGAAATATATGATAAAAAGATAATTGAATTATAAAATAGAATCATAAAAGTTTATTTAGAATTAAATATCATGTCATTAGAACAAAAGACGAACAAAATATCATCAAAATATGTCTTAGAAATATATAATATTAAAAAAAGTACATTAAATCATAAATTAGTTATTTTTAATATTGTTATATTATGGAATGTCATAAATATTTTAAATTTCGCAAAATAAGTCACATTATATAAATGTGGAACATAAAAAATAGGATTACATTGTGAGGAAAATCAATCTTTCCCACCCATTATGTTATGAAAAATACAAGTATGTACACCCTTTAAATTGTGAAAAAATATATGTATTTCTACCCTTTATATTGTGAAAAACTCTATTTATGTCCACACTTCATTATCTCATGAGATATAAATCCTTAAACAATTAATTATATGGTAATTATAGGACACCACCCATAATTATCTAAACATTTGATGTCCATTTAAAAATAAAATCACTAATATTATCATGATGAACTCATGGGAAGAAAATGGGTTTCATAACTTTTACAAAACGAAAACATAAAATAAATTTTTAAAAATTTGATCAATTGATACCAGAGTCATGATAACCTAAAGATTATTCAAAATATAAAATATATATGTTGATTAATGAAATATTACTCCATTAGAAAACATTTCTAAATAACATTGATAAAATATGTGCTTTTTGTTACTTTATAAAAACCTTTTTTTGAATATGAATATAAAATTTCTAAAAGCATTTCCTCAAAATTAAATTACAATAATGGTATGTAGAAAATACATAATTCTTATATAAAAATTTGTGATTTATAAATGAAAAATACAAGATCAGGAAATGTAAAATTCTTTTAAATATTTCAAAATTCCTTTATTGAATAACCACATCATTAAAAGGATAAGTGAGCCTTTTTAAAATGAATAAAAGGGGATATAAGAACCATATAAGTTAAAAAAGTTTGATTTTTTAATAACTAAAGGATAACACTAATGGAAAGTCAAAAAAAGGATATGGATGCATAAACAATTTTCAAGAGATTGCAATTATTCCTAATGAAATGAAATATTTATGAAAGAATAGATTCATCAAGTAAGAAGTAATTGAATAGAAACATGATTTCAATAGTAATAAGATGGAAATGTAGCATAAAATCATCATTATTTTAAATCAATCTTGAAATACAGTAGTCCATGAGGAGTGATTGTGACCCAGAGAAAATAATTGAGTCCAGAAAACCCCTTACCTTGGTTACAACTTACTCAAATGTGATATAAAATCCTATAAAAATAGGACTATTTTAATATTCTATTTCACAACCTTATTTTTATACATTACCTTTTATATAATTCTATTATGATCATTTATTATGAATATATTAGTTATTTATCACTTATTTTTACCATCGGGTGTTAATAACATTAATTGTTTCGTGCATGATTTATGATGTTTATTTTGGTTACCATTATTTGATACTGATTTTATAATTTATAGATCTTATCAGGTACTATAATTGATAACTTATATTTATTTATGAAATTATTATCACATTCTATAAGTTTTTTAGTTATGTTGCATGAATATGGAATCTGTGTCAACTTATTTTGGTAATTTAAGAAAAAAATGACATTATTTCAATAATAAGTTTAATACATAATAAATATTTATAAAACAAAAATTATTTAATTATAAATTATAAAAATATTACTATTTTAGTTCCCATATTCATCCATGTAGAGTTTTGTAGCACTGTTCAAGTAGGTATTTTGAGCAACCCAAACCTAAGCATAACATAATTAGTGGATGATTATGGTTATTAAAGTGGTTTATTTTGGAATAATATCATTATTAAAGAATAATATTATATTTTTTTATATATTTTTAATTTTTTTATTCATATTTTATAATATTTTGATAAAAAATAAATAAACTATATATAAAAATATAAGTGTCACTTCGTGGAGGTGGTAGTTCACACAATACTCTGTTAACCCATTTTTTTCCAAATGAATGAAGGGGAATTAAGGTGGATTATATTTTTTATCTTAATAATTATTATTATAATATATATATATCACATTTATTCATTAATTAAATTATTATAACCAGTTAAGATAAACTTTGGTGAAAAGTGAGAGATGTCTCTTCAACGAGGCAGTAGTCCTCACAAAAGTACGATTAATGTTATTTTTGTTTTTCTAAGTGGATGGTAATGAAAAAAATGGTTTCTCCATTAATATAATAAAAATTCATTATAATAATTATATTTATGTTATTATATTACTATTTCTGGATTTGGTTCAAGATAATTATTAAGAAGAAAAGGTTAATGATTAAGTAGTACTCACCTTGGGACAATTATCATTATTTATAAAGTCTCTTTAGATATGAACTTTTTAAGATAAGTTCTAGTGACCATGGTATTTATGATTTGAAATTTAATTATAATATAGGAAATTTATTATGGTTTTATGTAAATTTATAATGTTATCTATAACTTTGATAGGGTGGAAGTGATCCCCTTTTATAAGTGAATAAAAGGGAAATTTTTTGAATTCCCATTATTTCTCAACAATGGAGTGGTTCTATTCAGGCGTAAATGAATCAAAAAGTAAGAAATAATGTATTTGTGTGATATTATGTCAATAAATCCTCTAAAAATAATTTTAACACAATTTTTAAACTTTCTCAAGTAATTTACAATTAGTTTTCTATATTTTAGCATTTTCAATTTTTACCATGGGTGCCAATTTTTAACTAAGTAATATATGTTTTAAAAAAATATAAAATAACCTATATAAAAACTTTGGGCCTGATGAACCTAAATATAACCTCTTTTCAATAAAATTTAATTTATTAATATAAAAAAATTTACTTTAAAATTGAAACATATAATATATAGGAATAAATATATTTTTTCTTGGAAAATGAGATATTAACCATTATGTGTTCTTAATATTATTTAGTATTGGTAACCATTTAAATGGGTGATAATATAAATATATATAAGTTGAAAAAATATATTATATTAATTTTTTAAAATATTTTAATTTAATATTCTAAATAAAAATGATACAACATTAATAAAACAATTGTTTAAGAATAACAGTTTTACTATTACCACAGTAATTAAATTTAATATTAATAATCATATTTTTATGACTAAAAATGAAATTTAAATTAGTATATAAAATTTGAATTATATTTTTTAAAATTTAATTTTTATAAGTGATGACAATTAATTTTTAAGATAAGTGAATATAAACTGTTTATAGAGTAAAATTCTACTTATGTTCCAAAATGTTAAACATGGATTTTATAAATTCATCAACGTAATTTTTTTAAAAAACATTACCTATTAAATATGTATTTCTTTCCTAAAAAATGTTTTATATTATTTTATTTTTTCTTGTATTAAGATAATGCTTTAAAAGTTTATGTTTTTTGAGAAATTGTATTTTCATTATTCACATAAAAAATCTATTTTTGAAAAATATAAAAAATATCAACATGATATAATATTGAAAAAATTATTTTCAAAATTAAGTTATTTTATTCAAATTAAAATTTATAAATTTATAAATATATATTCTAAATATGAAATATAAAAAACTATTTTATATAAAAATAAACATACTTTTTCTTTAAAAGTCAAAAAATGTGAAAAATACATGTGGTAAATAAATTATTATATTAATAATTACATGATTATATCATCTTAATTTCTATGTAAATTTTCCCTAAATATATTTGTGTATGATATAATCATAAGATAACCACTATTGGCAGTCGTTAGTAGTGATTTTCTCTCATTAATCTCATGGAAAATTCTACAATCTTGAATTACTCTCACATGTGTTTTTAATCATACCATATTTGTTCAAGTTTTAATATGATTCATCTAGAGAAAACCATATAAAATCTAAATATTTTCAAATATCATATAAATTATCTTCATAAGGGATACATACACTACCTGATGACATAACTTTTATTTTTCTTCATAGAATTCATAATATGGTAAATTCCTTTTAGACCCACTAATTTAAATTCTATATTATAATGGTAAATATTTATTTTAACCCATAATTGATTAATTTTTGTTTTTTATATCATGTATAAAAAGTTATTAAAGTAATATTTATTTATAGAAAATACATAATGAAATATCGGGTCATTATAAAAAGAATTATTGTTACTAAATCTACTAAGGGGTATCATATGATCCCCATAAAACAAACCCTTGTTTCAAAGAAACATCTCCACCTTTATATGTATAATATACATCATTTGTATAAAAAAATAATCCCTATACTAATAATATTATGTGACCACTATATAATAATTTCATTTTAGTATATTTTATATTATCTTTACTTAATTCTCTAAAAAAATAATGACTTTGTTAATGAATACATCACATGTCATTCATCCGGTGGAATAAAACATCAGATTCCCTTTATCTAAGTAGTTTAACAAATATCATGTGACTCAATTAATAATATCCATGAATTAACTTCATTTAATTCAATCAAAGGATATATGTCTTTTTTCATCATATAAGTAGATAGAGCCTCTCATAATCATGCTCTAATCGATGACATGGTCATCAATATACCCAAACAACCCCTAATTATCTAAGATAAAATTAATCATGTAATAAAGGTATCATTGTATTAATATTATCATTCTAGGTATCTCTCCAACCTAACATAATAAGGCTTTATTATAACCATACATCCCTAAATATATCGATGACTATATAACATTCTAAAGGATATATTTCGTGGGTCAATCAAAAAAATAAGCCTCGACATTTTATCTTATGAGTATACAATTCATACTAATATTAACATATCATCATGACTCAAACTACTCTAGGATGATCAATAATAAGGGGACACTCAAAATCATTCTTTAAGTGGATATTATCATTTCACTATTCATATAAAGTAAATTATAGCACATGTGAATGAATGATAAATGGAGACTTACTTATTTATAAATACAATATTTATCAAGAAACCATTACATATATATCTTAATTATAATATATCAAGATATTCTACAAAACTCTTGACCTTCTATTTGATCAATGGTTTCATTTAAGGATCTACTTAATTTTCATCGATAACCACCCAACTAATCCTAATGTATCCAATTTAAATTATCTATATTATAAGAAGGGGGTTTAATGGATGTGTTTGGTTTTTCGATGTGGCCAGGGTATCTTTTCTTAATAGATTGATACATTTATATGATAATAAATCTTGATCAGTCCCTTAAAGATAGAAACCACCACTAGTTTAGATATGAACTTCTAAATCCAATTAGATCCCCTCATATCATCTTATTTATTGATTTACTATACCTTTTTTGTTTAGATTGTTACGGTTCCTTTTTTAGAACTCTTATAATTTATATCTCCACCATTTAGAAGAAAAATACAAAACCAAATTGAGATTATATATAATATCAACTAGATTTGAAGCACTCATCTATGTAACCCTTTACAAAAATCATATCCTATCCTCCAAAGAACAAGAATATATCCTTAGTCCTCAAGTATATAAGAATTCTCTTTACAATAATCTAATGGATATCAACAAGATTGTATTGGTATCTAGAAGTAATTCATAGAGAATAGTTGACACTAGGTTGATAAAGAAATAATATACACATGATGGAACTTATGGTAAATGCATAATGAGTTATACCCATAATTTATAACTCCTTTAAAGAATATTGAATCATACTCAGTCTCATTCCACTTAACAATGGTTAAGACCCATTCTTGTAGTTCTACATATTAAAACATTTCATCATTTTAACATTGTATATATCTTTACTAGGTCCAAGAGATAGAACATATGGTAGATGCACAGTGAATTATATACATCCTCTATAACTCCATTAAAGTGTCCTGAATCTTCCTTAGACTCATGCCACTTAAAAATGGTACATAACCCTTATTGGAGTTATCTATACTAAAACTTTTCAACATTTTACCACTGTATATATCTTTACTAGGTCTAAGAAACCTTTTATATTTATCTCTATGGATCTTTATAATCGGTATGTAGGACACTTAACCCATGTATTTTATTAAGAAGCATTTACCTGATAATTTAATCACTAAGTGATGTTTTTGGATTTCATTTATGATAAGTTGTATTTCATACATATACAATATCATAAATATTGGAATAATCCCACTAATATTCAAGTATAAATAATAATTATCCTCATTTTTATGAAACCAAACAATCATATCGCATAATCAAGTCATATTTACAAACTTTAGGAGGCCTTCATTAATCAATAAATGTATCATTGTAGATTTTATACATTAATAGTCTAAATTGAAATTTTAAAACATTTTGAATATATTATATGAAAGTTATGAACTAAATTATCATTAAGTAATGTACTTTTTAAATCCATTTGATATGTCTCATAATAAATCTTTTTCCTCTTTTGAAAGAAATATCTAAATGGTTATTATCATTTTTATAGGTGAAAATTCTTCCTCATAGTCAATTCTAATAATTTTATAGTTTCATTTTTCATCATTTAATTATTAATATGTTAATTCTCTACCATCCATGTCATCTTTATTGCAAAAAATCACTTTCACCTTACATGTCTCACCGCTTCAGGTGCTCCACCATGTTCAAACCATGGTTATTATAAATGGTGTCCATTTCGAATTATATGGATTTTAACCATTTCATGGAATCATACATCATTATAGCCTCTTGTAAGTTAGTGGTTTCATCATTTATGAACATTAACTAATTTTCATTTTATATAATAAAACCATATCTCCAAAGATCTCGATATATCCCAGAAGACCGTAAAGGCTCTTTGATACCATGAATCAATTCCCCTTTAACAAATATTTATTTGACCATATCAACATTAAACTCAAGAAAAATTCTTAGTTTTTTTCTTAAACTTCTCTATGTTAAAATTTCTTCACAATGCCTCCATGTTCAGTTTTTTGTTTCCTAAGAAAAGCAACAAACTCAGGCACAAAAACTTTTTTTAGTAGGATTATAGAAATAATATCTCATTGTTTCCTTATCCTAATCAATAAAAATTGATTCCTATTACTTTGGGATTATCTTGTTAGAATAAAATAATCATATAAATTCTTTGTATCATAAAACCCACATAAAATAAATTCTGTCATGTTTCCTAATCCATATCTCTTATGGTGTCTTTATGACCACGTTAGATGGAAGATGGTTTGATAAGAATATAGTAGTCTTAATATCATAACTTGATAATAAAATAAGAGGATCAAACTAACTCATTGTCAATATAACCATATCTAACAAGGTATGATTCTTATTCTTAGAAACACCATTTCATTATGGTTTTCCGAGAGGATTATGTTGTGAATCAGTTAAAAAATATATTGAATGATCAATAAATTCATGGATAAAGTGTTATCCACCTCATCTGATTCAAGGATATTTGTATTTTTTCTTAATTAATTATATTATTTATTTTTAAACTCATTAAACTTTACAAAAGTTTCATAATTTTTGTTCATCAAAAAATTATAAACATACTGACTAAATCCATTAGTAAAAGTAATTAATTATATAAAACCATAACTTTATTGTGTACTCATTAGTCCACATACATTATAATGTATGTGATCTAATAGTCCAATAGCTCTTTCCATTTTTTCCACTAAAATTTTTTGTGTGCATCTTAATAAACAAGATTCACAATTTTAAAATTATTCATAATATAGTGGTTCCAAAAATCCCTCTCTATGGATTCTTTGGATGTGTTTCTCATTTATATGTCTAAGGGGAAAATACCAAGGCTAGGTGGGATTAGAATTAACAATGTCCTTCTTCTTATGAATGTTATAAATAAGATTATATATATCTGGAATATATAAACCCTTTATCATATTCCAAATACCATGAAATATATCATTCATATATATATAATAACTCTTATTACAAATAGTGAACGAGAATCCCTCTATGTTTATAAAATATATAGAATCAAATTTCTTTTTATGGAAATAACATAATAATAGTTCTCTAACTCCGGTATTAATCTACAGGGGAAATTCTGTTCAAAGTTGATGGCCTTTAATTCATGAACTCTTTACCAATTTTCAATAAAAATATTTATATTACCATTTTTTAATTCCCTCTTATATCGATGTTATATTTTATAGTACACTTATGTAACGCACACCCGATATCCAATACCCATGAGTTGGAGTTAGTAAAAATTTCCTATATAACATTCACATATATGTCCTTAGAATGATTATTTTATGTGAGAAAAATTCTCAATCTTAGATACCAAATGTATACTATCTTATATGTAATATTTATAAGGTTTCTCAACGTGATTATCATGATATAATCTATAATATTAAACTGACATATCTATGGGTGATTGTCATGTTTTTTATCTTTTAATCAAGGATATTAAATGAAATTACTTCCACTAAAAATGATGAACCCATATATCATATATATTTAGTGATCCAAGATCAATATTTCAAAAATCTTTGACTTCACTTATGTGTTCATCTCGTCGCATAGTTATTTTGGTAGGTTATCATCACAATCATAGTAATTATGATTCTTAGATAGTTGAGTTGATAAATTCTATACCAAAACAATTTATATATATTAAGACAAATATTTTTCTATGGTATCTTATCTTTTATCGTATCTCATCTAAGTGTCACCGAAATATCATAGTGTGATTTAGTTACTTAACCTTTAGTAATAGCCATTTCGACTATGAGTTACAAGTTTGTGTTGCTTACCAAAAAATTAATCCAAAAAGATACATTCATATATGAATTTATCTCATGTATAAGGTATATGTAATTTCCACATAACTTTATATATTTATATGATATTGAAAATATGCACATGATAAATTATGGAACAATTGATATCTAAACACAAACCTATCTATAAAAATTCATAAGCCTCTAAGATGGTGGGTAGTCTGACCCCAAATATCTCTCCCCAAGGATACTTTACTTTAGAGAGTTCAATTCATAATATCTATAAAACATAATATGAAAAAACTATATTCAATAACTATTCTCAAGAATATAAATATAGAACAAATATTGTAAAGGTATATGAAAACTAAATCTTATAGAGTTTTACCTTGCATGTAATGCAAGTTTATATCACCTAGAAGCAATTTATCACATAAATAAAGTATAAAAATATTCAAATTCTATAAAAAATTTATAAAACGGAATAATAAATGAATAAATATATAAATAAAGACTATTTATTTTTTATAAACATGAGAAAACAATAATAACTTTTCATATTCTATTTAGTTATGAAAAATCTCATTTTATAATTCCTAATACTTATAGTTTATAAAACAAAATTTTAAACCAAAATTAAAAATATCAAAAACATAATTTTTAATTCTTTTTATACACATTTCATATTTTATGATTGAGAATCATTAATAATATATGATTGATTTCTACGATATATTATTATTTCAAAGACTAAACCTCATAAATATTTTTTATTATTTGAAATATCATATAACACTAATCGTATTTAATAATTGGGGTGATATCTTATTTTTTCTAAACACTCCTATTTTTTTACAAACCCTATTTATATCACACATTATAAAACATCATATTAAATCATGTGATGTAGAAAAAAACTAAATTCTTTCACTACATCATACTTTATAATATATATATATCATATGTTACAGTAGATCAAAATAAAAGGATACAACATATTGTATTATAAAATATGACTAAAAATGATTTATGATATATATTTTATTCAAAAACCAGTGAGAATATCCTAATTAATCCTTAATGAAGCTTAATTTAATACCACTGATAGGTATTAATGAAATATCTAATGATCATTGGTATTAGATACACACTCAAACAACAATCCTCTCTATATTTGAAGGATAAAGGTTCATGGAATTATTAAAGAACACAGTGGGTCCCTAAAATGTTATAATAGTAGCCTTCATATTCATCTTCAATTGAGTAGTCTTGATGAATATCACTGGAGCATCATGTAATGGATTCCTAGATTCATGTATAATACACCTGCTATTGGAACTCAATGTTCTTCTTAAAAACCCCCAAATCTTGGAACCATTGTTGGTTCCTTCACCTAGTGACAAAAAAATATTTTGGATGAAGTTATTGATATTTGAATTTTATATAATAGAAATGGTAACAATAATGAGGGAACTATTTCCCATAAATAGGTCTTATAGATTCTCTTCATTTAATGAAGAACATCGGCCATCAGATGACAACTATTAGCATAAAACATTTCATCCCATTAGAGTTCATTCATTGAACTCATACGATGAATATTATACATTTTTCAAATAATACATATAATAGATTAAAACTGAAGGACAAAAATATATGGGAGTAGATATAGATGATACATACATCTCAGGCAGCAAATCATATTTCTTATCCTACTATAATATATAGGTTGTAGAAGCTTCAAAATCCTCCTTTTATGGTTCAAGTGCATCATTTTATATGATACCCATATCATAGATATCATTTTATATTATCTAATAAAATCATAATATAAGAAAAACATAATTTCAGTTCATATTTAACATGATGTTGATTAGCGTTCATTGATGTGTCGGTTCTATTGGCACAGTGTTTTTTTATGGAGACCCCTCTACACCAATGATAGTAATTTGAATGATGAGACATGAGGTGGAACACTGGTAACACTTCACTAAAAGTTGTAGCTCGATGCATATCAAAAATATAAGAGGTATGTGGAGATCATGGTGTTTACCTTCTCCAGTCATGGCCTCATGGTTACCATTGTTGGGGGATAAGATCATTCTATTTTTGGGATAGTTAAACCTATGATCTTTTTTTGATTATTTTTTGAAACCAACATGTTCCCTGATTTCGGTTTGGGGGTATTTTCTTTTTACTTGATTTGTTACTTATTTTTTACATGTACTTGGTTCCCATATAACCTTAAATTTTATTTTTTAAAATGAAAAAATGGATGAGAGGGGTAAGGTATATATCCCAACCAAAACATACATGCATATAACATAATTTTATATAAATATTCATTACATCTCACAAAACTCACACCCAAAAACCATATTGGTATAGTGACTTTTTATATTAGATATATAAATAAATTATTTTAAACATATTCAATATATCCTGCAAAAATTCTTAACATGAGTTACCCATATTGGCACATTATAAATAATACTCTTCTTCTTATCCTATTGAATTAAACATAAGGTTGAGATAAAATACTCATTAAGGGTAAACATATGAGAAATAAATTTTAAACCCCGAAATATTTTATGATATAGCTCTTTATAAAATTTTTTTATTTCTTTGATATCTTTATTTATATGAAACCCTGAGTTTAAATGAATTATGGTATAATCTAGAAATATTATTATTTAATGTGAACGATATCACTAAGAAATTGGATTGGAACGTATGAAAATGATTAACTAAATTATTAAAAATTTATAGTTTTTACATTTATAAAATTAATTTAATGGTTATCAATTTATTCTAAATGAAAATTAAAAAACAAATCATTTCAATGTAAAAGATTTGTTTTTCAAAAAAACATTTTTATGCATGCGATTCATTTTTATATACATAAATTAAATTAATTTGCATTGGTGAATTAATTTTATAAAATTTATATAATACATACTAAATTAATTTTTTTAACATTCATAGAATTTATTATAACTCTAATATAAGAATATATATCCATTTTTATGATTAAAATTGTATTTTTTTAAATGGCTTTCATCAGATTTTGTGCACTAATTCTAAAATAAAAATTTTCCACTTATAGAAATTTAATATTGAAATATGGATTCTATATTTTTAATAAGGAGGATAAAATTTGGAAAATATTTTCCTTTTATTTTTTTAAAAATATATATTGTAACAATAGTAACTTTTTGTTTTCCCAATAAGGGTAAAACGAGTAAAATATGGTTAAAACATTGGGATAAGGCTTTAAAATCACCCAGACAATTGAATTTATCCTATTTTATGATTTTAGTTAGTAAATTTCCATACAATTCTTGAATATATGGTCACTTTCTTTCATATTTATTTGATTGTGATATTTATATTAATTTAAGAAAAGAATAGATACAAAATATCACCCTCTTAACATAAATATCAATGAAACTTTTACAAGAGGATAAAACGAGCATAAGTTTGATTATGAATATTTATTTGAAACGTAAATTGATCATTTATAATAGTAATTTATTTCCAATTTTTATTTATTAAATAATTATATTAAATACTTACAAAATTCTGACAAAATATTTATACAATTAATGAAAAATTAAAATAAATGATTTATAAAATATTAATAGTAACACAATTTGGGCGAATTATTATGTTACAATAATATTATTGATTAATATAAGATATTATTTTTTTGTGAAATATTTTTGTTTTAATTTCATTACTATATTTTGTTATTTAATTTCAAATTAAATACAGAGTGCCAAAAATGATATTAATGATATTTTTTGAAAATAATGATTTATTAAATTATTTAAAAATTATAAACAAATTAATAGGAAAAGTTGGATAATATATGGTCTAAAAAATCATCTATTTACCATTTGTGATAAAATTGGTATCTTATAAGTAAATTTATAACCCTTTAATATTGAAAAAGTTATTATCATGGTTAAGGTTAAAATTATTTAACCATGGGATTTATAAAAAAGATAAGATTTAAAATGCAAAAAAAACATATCTAAATTTCATTTTTATGATATTTTGAAATTATACTCATTTTATTTGAATATAATTCTATTTATAATCATTTTTATTGAGAATTACTCAATTATATTTTAATCTTTTTTATAATCATAAGATTGCCCCTCCCCTCACTTGAAAAAGGGAACCTCTTCTCCTCTCTTACTCACACATTTTGAGCCTTATATACTGGAAAATACCTACCATAATACCTAAATATATTCCTTCACCACATCCTAGATCTTATTTTATTTATATTATATTATCCCTTTAAGGCTTAATGATTAATCCCAAAGTGGGTTGTCAATGAAAAAGTTATAACTGTTAAACAAGAAGTTTCCATTTTATTTCTTCTTAAACCTATTATAAATACATGTTATTCATTAAAAAATATTTTACTAAGTATATTAAATAAATTTATTTTTTAATGATGAATTAACCATTATCTACCTTCTCTTCCTCCTATGTAAATAAAAAACTTTACTCATGTGCACGTATGGCTTATTATTACCACATAGTGGTGTAATTCTCTTTTCATCACCACTTTACTTGGATAGTTATAGTTATGGATTTAATAAATATATATGTTATTTATGATATTATTATGATTATTTTAGTTGAATTTTTATTTACCATTCTTTCTATCTATCCATATAAAAATGGAAACTGCCTTCACGCATGTGTACAATCATGTGTATCCATGAATTGTATCATTCGTTTTTCTATCTCTACTTTTTATGGATTACTATAAATATATGCATATATATAATTACTATATATTATATTACTATAATTTTTAAAATATTGGATATTATTTAACCATGATCAATGTATAAAGACCGAGACTCCAAAACTGAAACAAATATGAAATACGTAGTAGTTATCACCCGAAATAGTTATTTTAATAACGAATTGTTAATAAATGTGATGTAAGAGATTATAATAAAAGAATATATGGTATGATATAAATTATAATTATTGTGTAATTCATTAATAATAAATCAATATTTTTTATATGGTATTTTTTAATGCGTATAAAGAAAGATGAGACTTTAGGTAATGGATTGTCATCACAAATTTCCTTCTTTGGGACATATTTTAGGTTATACAGCTATATTCCTTTATGATATGTATATATAGTCCCTTTAAAATATTATATCATGAATATATTTATTTTCATGATATTTAATGTTTCATTATATTTTATTATTCCATAGGTATTATGATTCAAAATTTACTAAATAAGTAAGGGTTTTATGTTACAATATCAGTTTTATGAGGATTGTTTATTATTAAGTTATAATGATCAAATGTTATAGTATAAATCTAAATAAACACATTAATTTTCATATCCTGTTGTTAATTTTAATTTTTTTTCTTTTTTCTTATTCTTAAGTACTCAAAATACTAAGAGAATATTTTTAATGAAAATAGACTTTATTTCAATCTTTTATTGAAAATTATTTTTCTTCCATATAAATGTTTTCTAAAAAACAAGAATATTTTTTATATTTTTCATGATTTAAAAAAATACCCATGATTGACTTTTTACAAAATGTTTTAAAACTAACATTCTTATCATTTTCCAAATGATGTACTTTTTGACTTTTTTTACAAAATTATGAAAGAAATGTTGCCTTTTAACTTATATGACATGAATGTAATTCCCACTACAAATTTCACTCAATACTTTTGAAGAATCCTTTAAAATTTTCCAATTTTATTTTCAAATAAAATGTTTTATTTAATATTTATGAAATTTTTATATTTTATACATGTGACTTAAAATTGAAAAATGGTATTTTCCATAATAAATGTTCCAATTGATATTTTGAAGGAATTTTTTATCTAAGATAGATTCCATTAATGTAACTTAATCACTATTATGGATATGATCCAATGATAACATCCTTATTATTTCTCTCTATTTTTTATTATTATGATGAAAATATATTTATAAAATGCATTCCTTTTCCATGGGTTATGCTATGATGAATTGGTGAAATTTTTATGAAGCCTATTTATTTTCCATGGGTAATTCCATGGTGAAATTTTTATGAAACTAATTTATTATTCATGGGTTATAATATGATTAATATTTTAAGATCTTTCAGAACACATCTATATAATTTTCATTATATGATTGGTGGGAAAATTTATATTTCTTTCCAATCTATTAGGTAAGGATTAATATCATATGAGTTAAATAGTATTTTAATTGGGAGTTAGTCAAATTAAATAAGGGAATTTATCCACTATGATAGTCTTGGGTTTAAAACATTAATATTATGAAGGAATTGGGAGTGAACCAAATCCAATATGATAGTCTTGGAAGTGAACCTTGACTAATATGATGTAATGGGGATGTGAACCCAATACACTATGAGGGTCATGGTAGCGAGCCTTGACTTCTAAGGAAATGATTTTTTTCTTATGTGAATGACATAAATCTATGTCTTATACCATTGATATTCTATCATGGATCATATTCTTTGATTCCTTTGTGATTCAAATCTTATGAACTACAATGATTTATGACATGAATCAATATTATGATCTATGATATAAGGGGTATAGTTTTTGAAGTGTTAATATCATGTTTTCATACCTTTGATCTCATATAAGGGTTATGTGACCATTGATATCTACCTTATTTACCCTTACTAAGCACTTGAGCTCACCCTTTCTTATGTTTCCCTTCTCCTGGATATAAAGTTCATTTTTATGTATGATATGTGTTTTAAGGGTTAATGTTGTGAATAATTAGCTGAGAGATGATGTCGATATTATATGAACAAATTATTTATGTATCCATGTTTCTAAAGGAATTAGAACTATATGGTTCTAGAATGGATTGTTGTGTTATGTAATGAATATTAATCTAATAAGATGAAATATCTATGTATGAAATTTATGTGTCTCCATATTTGGGGTCAAATCAAGGTTTAGTTGACCCTTGGAAACTATAATGGAAAATGATTAGTGAATACCCCTAGGATAATCCTATCTATAAGAGAATTTCCTAAGTTATGGTAAATAAAAGAGTGTGATTTTCTTATAAAAACATCCATGTTTAGATAATACAAGTGTACATGTTTTGGAATATATATATCCAGGGGTAATAGGCTAGAAAAGAATTGGACGAGTTTATCTCATCCATCATTATGGTGCTTGGTGGGTGTTACCTTACTATGCACCTCATTTTACACTCTTGGAAGATATTATTGGGTTAATTTACATTTTATTATTGAATAATTATAAATTATTTTAATATATTATTATTATAGGTTACCTATGTTAAACCTATGGTGTCATAGATTTAAAATAATATGTTATAATTTGCGCATCCTAAAAATTATTTTTTATAATTATGTGACTTCACACTATGATTACTGTTTCAAAAATTATGATTTTGGTTATAGTTAATAGAAGAACCCAAATAAATAATACTAATATTGCATGTAATGGATAATGAAATAAATTTACTCCTAATAAAACAAATATTATGGTAGAGGGAATTCAAAATCATGTTATTATTCTTACACAACATTATCAATATATAAATCATGTTGGGATTTCAAATGAGAAAAGAATTGAAAAATGTTATATTTAATCATTCATTAGGAAAAATCCACATTATTTTACTGGTTCTACTGATACACAAGTCACTGATAAATGGATCAATTCCACTTAAAATATATTTTCCATTCTCCACCTTTTAGAACTTGATAACATTATAAAAACTATTTATCATTTTGAAGGTGAAACATATAAATGGAATAATTTTATTAGGAATTCAAATAAATGAGAAGAAATTGACTCTATAGAGTGGGATGAGTTTAAGGGATTATATTTATATAAGTAATTTCCTCATATTAATCCTATGAAAGTGGATGGGTATTCCTTGATCTAAATAAGATGGATGATGAATCTCTTAGTACCTATGAGGAAAATTTTACATGACTTTTGAGGAATGCTTCTAGTATTATCATCAAACCTGAAACTATGGTGGATTGATTGTTTATTGTCTTAAAAGCATGTCTCAAAAGTGAATTATACATAAGGTACATCAATAACTATGAATAAAAATTTTTATGTGTTATAAATGTGGAATTGGAGATTGTAGTTACCCAAAAATATCATAGTTTTGATAAGAAAAGAAATATGGAATTAAAAATAAATTCTAATAAATTTATAGATAATAGGTTGATATTTCCTTTAATATCAAATTGTGGAAGGAAACATGGTGTAAATTTTCATAAGGGGAAAGTAAATATTTTAAGTGTGGAAAGTATGGTCACCATGATATTGAATGATAAAGTGAGGGAAGAAGAATTTAGATAATTATGGAGATAAAGAACCATATAATGCACTACCCAAACTCCAGTGTTTCAAATTCAATGAGTGTGGGTATTATGCTAACCAATTCTAAAACCCACAGGTTAATGAAAATGTTCTATGTTAGTATCCACTTATTTCATGTGATCACAACTATTTATGTGGAGTGTGATAAATAAGTGTAGAAATGTATACTTCCCATCTAATCAAGAAATTACTGTGTATCATTTGATTCTAGATCTACCCAATCTTTTATATCTAAGGAATTTTGTAAGGGTATAATTATCCCACCTTAATAATTATAAGTTGAATTTATATTGAAACCCCCTAATGGTATGATGATCACATCTTAAGTATAAGTTTCTTCTCCAGTTGACGTTTTTGAAAATGTGATTCCTAAAAATCTCATTATTCTCTATGTTGTGGAATTATATGTTATTTTGGGATTGGATTGGATTTATTTACATAAATCCCACATTATTTTTCAAGAATTTGTAGTCACTTTTTATATTTTTGACCAACTTATTATCATCTATCATTGAAATGATAAAAATTATATTCTAAAGTATATTACATCCATTATTTGTGTTTTGATTCCTTTTTTAAAGGGGTGTTTATCTTAGATGGTTTGGGAGAAACTCAAAATCAAGGATATACCTATTAAACAATATTTTATTATATATTTATATAATATTTTCCTAGTATTCTGATAAATCATAAATCTATGTTTTCTATATATCTCATACCAAGTGCTATACCTATTTCAAAAGCTCCATATAGAGTTTACCCAATTGAGTTAAAGGATGTGAATAAACAACTCTATGAGATTATTTGTAAGGGATTTTTCAGTGACCCAAACTTCATATACCTAAATATTAAAACTTATTATGTGAATATTCATTACATAATATAACTATCCATACCAAACAAATTTACATCATGTGCATTTGGAATCAAGGACACATAAACAACATGTCAAAAAGTGAGATATGTCATCTCCCACTAAGTTCCCTATAACTAGAACCCTTATTAGATATATAATACACAATACCTTTCTCCATATCTGGGGGAAGTAAAGAATAAGAAAGGATGAGATCATATGATCATTAAAGGTAAAAATGGAAGATTGTAATGATTATATAAGTGTAAAATGAGCATAAGGGTGTGAGAACATAATATTAGCATCTGTACAATATATATCATAAACTTTAGTTATGGAATAAATATTGATATTTTATAAGACATAAATCATAATGGGATCAAATAACATTATCCCTTATAACATAACATTGTAAAATAAATATATCTATAGAATACACATAGGAAAAAAAGTCATTTTATTAGTATTAATATGTCTTTTCCAAAACCATAATAGTGGAATGGTTTCACTCCTCAAACCATCATAGTATTCAAGGTTCACTCCAAATACTATCATAGTGGAAAAATTATCTCACTAAACTGGGTTCACTCTCCATACAAGTCTTATTAATCTCATGGGATATTAATATTTACCCAATGCATCCAAGGGAGATATAGTTATCACTAATCACATAATTAAAATCAAACATATGTGTGCCAGAATATCATAAAACTTTCATCATATCATAACCCATAAAAATAAATGGGTTTCATAAACATTTCATCATAGCATAACCTGTGGAAAAAACATGTTTCATAATCATTTCATCATACCATAACCCATAAAATAAGTGGGTTTCATAAACATCATTTAATCAAAAATAGAAACCATTCAGATAAATAATATGAAGTGTATGGTTGGAGGATATCCCCAGAAAGTCATAACAAACATAAAAGCATGTTACTTTATGTTAAAATTATTTTCGAAGATTATTTGGAACATTTCTTAAGGTAAATATATTTTCCACTTTGAAAAAAACTTTAAAAACATAAAAATATTTCAAAATATTTTTATTTCAAAATAATTTTGAAACCTTATAAAAGAATCTTTAAAAATAATTTATAAAATTATTGAGGAAAATATCCTTTACAATTTGAAAAATTATTTTTAAAAAATAAAACATTTTCAAAGTAATTATCTTTGAAAACATCCTTAGAAACATAAAAATTTATCTTTAAATATTATTTAAAATATTTCTTGAGGAATATAATTGTACTTTAAAAATAAATTTTTAAATTAAAAAATCATAAAAAAATTTGGAAATATTTTTCATTAAAAATAAGCATTTAGACTTATAAATTAATATTTAAAAACATTTAGTTATTCATGACGGTGGAAAATACTTCTCTTGTCATACACATTAAAATAAATATTCCTTTCACATTTTATATAAAACCGAAAATGCATTATTTAGAAAATTACATGAATATTACATTAAAAAAATTAAAAATTAAAACATTTGTAAAAATCCCTTTAATAAATTTTCTAGAGAATTTTGAAAACACTTTTGAAAACATTTTTAAAAAATAAATATTTTTAAAGTAAAATGATTTTTAACCGAAAAGAGAAATAACATTTATTTTTCATTAAAAATTGAATATTTAGTATATAAATAGAAGAAAGTCAATGGAATACATTTATTCTCAAGAAATAAAAATAGTAAAAGAAACTGCATGAGTTTATTGAGAGGTAGTTCTTAATATTTCTTTATCAAAATCATAAACATAAACAGTTATAATAAATGATGAGATTTTAGTATAAAACCCTTACCACATGGGTAACATTGAATCATAACACCCAATGATAAAATAAAATAAAATTAAACTTAAAATATATTTAAAATTAATAAATTCATGATATTACATGTCAATGGGGTTGTATACACATTTTATAAATGAATATCGGTGCATAATATAACATATGTCTTATAGAAAGAAAATTAATACAAAAAATAAAGTACTAATTTGGTAACATTTAAACCAAAAACCCCTTTAATGAGAGATAATAAAATTTATATTAAAATAAAAATAAACTTTATGTGATTAATCATAAAATACATTCATGGAAAATATATAGATCTTATAAAAAAAATAGGTGGTGGATATTTCATGTGTCTCAAAGAAGTAAAAAGTGATCTGGAAATCCCTTACTGTAAGTCTTGACTTCCTTTGTGCACATCTGAACCTCATATATAATAAATTTTTATTTACAATACCTCTATTATGGAACCATAGCTATATATATCTTACCATATATGATTTACTTATGACCTTTTATTACCTTATTTATTAATAATTTTATTCTAAAGGCCTATTTTGGGCAATAACTACTTTGTTTTTCTTGTATGTTTTGATTTGTTATTTTTGTTGATCATGGATCCATAATTTCTTAAATTTGAAAAATTATAATAATATCATATATTTTTGTATATTTATTTATATTAATCTATAAATTTTGGATATATAAAATGAAATACATCGTTCATAGAGACGGTAGGTCATATGTAAGCATGAATGATGCTTTCATTTCCTTGACGGATGAAATAAAAGAAAGGTAATAATATATTAACATTAAATAATAATATTTATTTCATATATATATCACATATATTCATTAAATGTACACTAATTACATCCAATTCATAGCGTTAGTGAAAAATTAATCACATCGATTTGTGGGGCAGTAGTTCGTTGTTAACACAAATAACGATATTATATTCTCTAAGGAATGGAAAGTATAAAGATTTATATGATATTATACATAAAAAATATATTTATATCATATATATCAAATATAAACTTTATATACTTCATTATATTCATCTATGAGAAGTGGTTATGAAAATGAATTGTGCCGATTTATGAGGCAGTAGTCCATCGTACACACGATCAACATTTTTGTTACCCATTTGAGGGAGGAGGATATTAATGTATTTAATTAACATAACATAATATAAAATTTTTATATTTATTATTATGATTTTTTTAATCATAATTTATTAATAAAAATATAAGGAGGTGGATAATGAAATAAAATAAAACACTCGGTTTGGGACATTACCTCTTCTTTGGGAAACTTCATTTGTGTAGCACCAGAAGAATTCTTAGGTTAGATTTATGAACAAAATGAGGATTATATTATTATATTATTGTATTAAAGAATGTATTTTTGTATTTAATTTCAGAATAAAATATTTTTTTATGTGTTAATAGAAGAGTAGAGGGGATTGACTTTTATAAGTGTGGTGAGTGGCACACTTGTAATATTTGAAGACAAAATGTTATACCCAAATTCTTTACATGCCCAAAGGATTCAAAATGGTTCATTATATAACCTTATAGGTTATAAGGTCAACCAATGTTCATAAAGTGGTATTTTCATAAGTTCTTATTTCAATATACCACTTATATTTTTAACTCAACCCCCTGGTAAATTCGTTTTAACCATAACTGTGGAAAATAGTTTTACAGTTTTTACTAATAATTATGGTAAAAAAATAAGTTGAACCTATTAGATAATATAAATTATTATGATTATATATATGTAATAAATTTTTCTAAATTCCATTTACAAAATTTCTAAAACTTAATTTAAAATCAATCTCATAGACATGAGGAAAAAGAAATTTTAAAAAGAGAAATGTTTCAAAAGGTTATAAAATTATATCAAAATTCAATATTAAATTGACTCTAATGACCTAAATTAGATATATATATACATATATATAATATTACTGATTTTACTTTTAAAACCTTATTAAAATAATTTTTAATTTTTAAAATTCTTTAAAATAAATGAAAATTCATAATAATATCAATATTTTCCACTATTCATAAAAAAATTAACTTGTTATAAAACCCTCAAGAATTCACTCCAAGGTAATTTTAAAATTATTATTTCAAAAATTAGTTTTATTTTTTCCAATAAACTTTATAAAATTGTAAAAAATTAGGTTTAAAATAAGTTCCCAGAAGGTCACAAAACTGCTTTTTGAAAAATAAGGGTTTTAAGCATAAAATTGGATTTATTCTTATCTGTTGTCTAAAAAACACAAAAGATGAATTGTAAACATCTAATATAATATATGACATATAAATTTTTCAAAAAAATTCAAAAAAAATGTGTTTTAAAATTTTTTTATCTAAAACTTGTTTGTATGCATAAAAATATTTTTTAAGAAAAAAAATTCTTTTATTTTCAAATAGTTTTTTCATTTATAATTTACTGGTCCCTAAAATAATAATTTTATATACAAGTTTCAACTATATATTTTCATAATTTAGTTAATCATATTTATACCATCTATTCTAATGGCTATGTGATAACTATCATATTAAGTAATTATATTTTAATAGTATGGCATGTTTCCTTTAAACTGATCATTGTGTGTAATGCAAGATAAACTCAGTGTATCATGTAATGAAACAAAAACATATTGTTATGTATAATGAAACCTAAACATGGTGTAATATGTAACTCAAAATATTGAAAAGATTAAATTTATTTGAGATATATATATTTCACAAAATATTAGGGGTCACATTCTTCCCCCCATAAAATTAATTCCACCCTTGAAATTTGTCACATTGGTACAAAAATGAGGTTACTTTTAAACCATTACATTCTCAGTTTACCATTTATCTTCATCAAACTGTTGTTTTCTCCAGTAAAACATGACTATGTAAGTGGTCTTATTTTTTATAACTTTCTCTGTATGATCTATAATCTTTACTAGTCATTCCTTATAAAAAGATCATGTTCTATTGGTACATCCTCTATGTTTAGTACATGTGAATGATTAGGTATGTAATTACTTGGGTTAAATACATAAAACATATCATGAACCTTATAGAGTTTTTTGGAAGCACCAATTTATACAATATAGTCCCAATACGATAAATAATTTCAAAGGGACCTATATGCGTAGGGCTTAGATTTCCCTTATTTCTTCTATGGAAAAATTTATATAAATTCCTTCTCACTAACATAAAATTCAATATTCTGTCTAAAATTATTATCATAATGTTCATATAAACTTTTTTTTGACCATTCATGTTATTTAATGTCTCTAAACTTCTCTAAAATTTCATCAACTAGCTCAGGTCCTAATATCTTTCTTTCTATAACATCATTCCAGTACATTCACGTTATACACGTTTTGAAATGGATTCATAACGGTTCATCTGAATACTCTATTTAGAGATATTATTTTAATAATACTCAATAAGTTAAAGGTGTTGATCCCAACCACATTTTAGATCCATTAAACAATATCTTATCATATCCTATAGGGTTTGAATTTATCTCTTATAATAACCATCTGTTTGAGGATGATATGTAGTGCTGAAACTCAACATCATATAAATAGATTAATGAATAATTATCTAAAAATGATAGGTAAACATTGGTAAACTCTGTAAAATTTTATCACTTTCTTAATTTATATTTTGTCAATATGATCTAGAGTTGAATCTTCTATAATAGTGATCAAGTCGGAAGAGTTTGTAAGGAAATCGAATACAACCCATATATCATTATTCCATTTATATGTTTCGTGGAGTACAGTGACAAAATATAGGGTGATGCTTTCCCGTATCCATTCTTATATAGAAAATAGTTATAGAATCCCCTTAAAATTTTGTCTCTCAACATTAACTTTATGACCTACCAATTACTGAGATACATACTCAGAAATATATCTCTTTATGTTTTCCCAAAAAAAATACACTTTCATGTATTCCATAGGTAGGTGTTATACCCTTGTAATCCTTTAGTTATGATTTCAATCCTCATGACCTTGATGGATACAATAAGTTATTTTCCAGCTTACATTTTATCCCTTTTCTAAAACTATATTAATATAGTTTTTCAAACATTTTGTAATTGAAATTGATTTTAATTACCATAAAATAAAATATAAGATAAACCCTAAATATTACCAATAATTTTAATCATATTCCCAAAACAATAATGGAATTACGCCTAAAATATTTTTTTCTACTAAAATATATACAAAAATAAAGTGTTATATTTCCATAAATTTCTCCAAAAATATCTTGAAACATTATAAACTCTCATCACATAATACCTCAAAATATGTTTCAAAAACCTTAAAATTATGTGAAACATAAACTAATAATCCCATGATGGAATCCATAACTCTTTGGTTAATCATACATAGGGACATATATTATTCCAAAAATAACACAAACCTTCAATGTTTCAATATTCTTAAAACCCAAATACCATTGAAAAAAATACTTTTACAACATAATCCTTGAATACCATTACATAAATACTTAGTCCTACCAATTCAATGATTAACCAGGAATATTTCTTTCATTGGTTTAGAATTTAATTCTTATATCAGGTATTTGACTTGGATAATTCCCATGTTCCATACACATAAGAAATTTAACTCCTTGATTATTTTTCACATTATGACCTTATTTTCTATATACATAACATTTCCCCTCTATATGATATATTCTTATAGGTGATTCTTCCCATCTTTTTGACATATAGAAATGTGAATATTATTTCCTCTGTATTCTTTTCTACATAAACATTCATAAAATTTTATCTTCCTCTTATTTTACGCTTTAGTAATCTCATTACAATTCACATTGTTAATCAAATATTGTGATATTTGATTAGGCATAATCAAAATATCTATCTCTCTAGTCATCATCCAATTTGGTTTCTTATAGTAACCAAATTATTCATTAGATTCAATGTCAACATGATTCCATTTGGTTCCAACCGTTGACTAAAACCAAAATTAATAGTGTGATCAACTATAATTATTGTGGCATGACTACATAATCATGAAAAAACATACACAGTATATCTAAATTGGGACATCTTATTTTCAATATATGTCACTTTACGCTCAACCTATGTCATTCATGGTCATTATTCAAATGCTTTATAATGTTTCATAAATAGTTTTTAAATTTTTCAAAGCATATCACATAGGACTATCACACCAGGTGTGCAGTAAGGCCCATTTCCATGAACCAGTTGATGATTGATTCAATATCACTGCACCCTTTTCAGATTTTTTACACTAGGTACCTATATACTAGATCCACATCCACTTGTAACACCTAGAGATGGATTTAATTTCTCAGAAACCACATACTCTATAATTTATAAAAAAAATATAGGGAATTTTCTTATACTTTGACTTGTCCTTAGAAATATCCTTACAAATATCCATAGATATATCCTTATACATATTCCTTGGAATCTCACTAAATTTTTCGCATCCTTATTTTCAAAGGTTAACTAAACAATTATATAATACCAACTATAGAGACCTAAACTTCTCATATATAAATATTAAATTTTAATAGATGAATAAACAATATATAACATAATGATCCATGCTAAAATCATTTACGTCTAGTGACATTGGAAACAGTGACACATAACAATATGGTCCATAAATGACATATTCCCTCACATATTAAGTTCTCTATAACTATCATCATTTTTAAAAATATCACACATAATACCATTATTCATATCATGTAGAAATAAAACATACGAAAGGGTGATATCATATGCTCAGTAAGGGTAAATGAGAGAGATATTAATGATCACATAAGAATAACATGAGCCTAACAGTATGAGAACATGATCTTAACATTTGACAACTATAACCTATATGTAATATATCATAAACTTGTGTAATGTCATAAATCATGGCAATTAATAATATATGAATCATAATTTAATCGAATAACATGATCCATGATAACATAACATTGTTATAAGACATAGATTTTTGGAATACCCATAATAATAAAAAGTCATTTACATATAACTCAAGGTTTATTTCCAAAACTATCATTTTGTAATGGGTTCACACCCCAAAACATCAAAGTAGTCAAGGTTCACTCCCAAAATTATTATAGTCAAAAAATTACCTTACTGAGCTTGGTTTATCTCCCCATTTTTAGACTATTAATCTAATGAGATATAAATATTTACCCAATTCATTGAAGTGAGATATAGATTCCACCCATCACATAATAAAAATCATACATCTTTGTCCCAAAATATCATAAAACATTTTCTGTATCAAAACCCATGAAAATAATGGAGTTTAATAAAAAATTAATCATGGAGTAAATTTTTTAAAGGAAATATGTTTCAAAATCATTACATCATTTCATCATAGAATAACCCATAGAAAAGTAAGTGGGTTACTTAAGCATCATGTTGTCATAAACATAAATCATTCAAGGACATAATACGATTAGTATACTTGGATAATATCCCAAGTAAATAATAAGTAACATAAAGGGTTTTTATCTTAGATGGAAAATAATTTTGAAAGATCACATGAAATATATCTTGAGCAAAATATCCTTTCCACATTGAAAAACCCTTTTTAAAACATTAAACATTTTTGAACTGTTTTCCTTGAAAATTACCTTTGAACATTATATATGAATCTTTAAAAATCATCCAAAACATTTCTATAGGAAAATATCATTTCCAATTTGAAAAAAATTAAAATATAAAACATTTTTAAAATCCTTTTCTCTAAAAATAATCGTGGAATCTTATAAAGGAATGATTAAATGTCATTTAAATCATTTATTGTGGAAAATGACCTTTCTTTGAAAAAACATTAAAACTTAAAATTATTAAAACATTTTTCAAATAATTTGTTTTAAAGTATAATTTTTAAATTATAGATTAATATTTAAAAATATTCAATTATTTGTGATAATGATAAATACCATCCATACTATATATGTTAAAACATATATTCCTTTCACATTTTTTGAAAAATTCAAATGGGGATTTTTTAGAAAAGTACAAGAGGATTCCTTTAATAAAATAAAAAAATTAAAACATGGGTAAAAATTTATTTTATAAATAATTTTTATAATTTTAAAAACATTTTTGAAATCTTTTATATAAATCAAGATTTTGGAAGAAAACGGGGTTTCGAATGAAGAATAAAATAGCATCAATTTTTCATGAAATTATTGTTTTTGAATATTGAGTATATAATGATTATAAAACGAATTTAAACATGTAAAATAAAGAAATAAACAAAGGATAATAAAAATATTTAGTTTCTTTATAGATTTTTTATAATATTTTATCATTGGAAGCATAATCATAAACAATTCTGATAAATGATGAGATTATATTATAAAACCATTACCACTTTGGTGACATTGAATTATAATACCTAATAAAAGAATAAAATTTATTTAAAAATAAAATATAATTATAATAAATAAATTCATGATATTACATGCCAATGGGTTTTCATAAATACCTCATAAAATAAGACAGGTTTGTAACATGACATGTGTCTCAAATAAGGAAACCTGAGAAAAATCATAACTAGTTTGGTAAATTTTGATCCACAATCCCCATTAAAGATAAATCATAAAATTTATATTTAAATATAAATAATTTTTAGTAAAATAATTATAAAATACATCCATGGATGTTATATACACCACATCAATGAAATAGGTGGTGAATATGGCATGTGTCTCACAGAAGTAAAAGGTAAAACGGAAATCCCTTACCATAAGTCTCGAGTTCCTTTGTACACATTCAGGCCTACTGTATAATAAATATAAGTTTATTATATATTTACTAGATAACCAAAATTATATATATCATACCATATATGATTCAATTCAGACCTTTTATTACCCATTTATTAATAATTCCTTTTTAAAATCATGTTTCAGGCAATAACTTCTTTGTTTCTTATGTATGTTTCGATTATTTGTTGTCCTATTACTTTGATCATGGTTCCATAATATCTATAATTTTAACAATGATATTAATATAATATTTATTTATTAGACATTTATTTATAGTAATCCATAATTTTTAGAGATATAAAATTAAATAAACCATTCTTTGAGACTATAGGCCATTGGTATACATGAACGTTGTTTCCATTTCCTCGACGGATGAAATAAAAGAAAGGTAAATAATATATTGACTTTAAAATTAATTTTTATGTCATATACATATATATATCACATATATTCATTAAATTTAACCCAATTAACTTTCATAGAATTCATTGGTGAAAAATTAATCACATCCCTTCTCGAGGGGTAGTCCATCGTACACATGAATGACATTATCATATTCTCTATGGAATGAAATGTAAGAAGGTATATATCATATTATAATTTTATAAGTATTATTATAACATAAATATCATATATAAATATTATATAGTTAATTATATCCATCTATGATAAGTAGTGATGAAAATGAATTATTTCATTTCGTGAGGCGGTATTTCGTCGTACACATGATCGATGATTTTATTTCACATTTGAGGGAGGAGGAGATGGTTTTATGACATGTATTTTACATGAAAACATCTTAGTTTGTGCTGAATATTGAGCTTATTGTATCATCATGGTTTAACAAGAATTCAAAAAGTTTGAGTAAGAAATAAAAAAATGGATTTGTGACGTTACCTCTTCTCTATAAAACTTCTTTTATTTCTCCCCAAAATCCTTCATAGGTTTATTTTCTCATCCAAATAAGGCTTTTAGGATGCTTGGAGGGTAGTAAGGAAGGTATTTCGGTAAATATTTTCTAATCCAAAGGGTTTTGAATATTTTAAATTTAGAGGAGAGGGGGAGTCCTTTTATAACTGAGGTGAGTGGCACACTTGTAATTTTTGAAAAGAAAAAAAGTGTACTCGTGCTTTTCACGTGTGGTAAAATCATTTTAACATTAAGCATTATGATTGATTTTTTATTTTTTTTATTATTCATTATGGTAAAAAATTATGTTGATATTATTATATTATATAAATTATAGTGATTCCAAATATTTGATCCATTATTAAAAATTTCATTCAAGTAAGTGGAAAATGTATTTTAAATTTAATCTCATAGATGCAATGAAAAAATAGTTTTCAATGGAAAAAATGCAAAAATTTTAAAAAGTGTTTATATCAAGATTCAATATGAAATTGATTCTAATGAAATAAATTTTAAATATATATATATATATATAATCTACCTAATTTTACTTTTTAAATCCTATTAAAATAATTTGTATTTTTTAAAATTCTTTAAATGAAATAACAATTCTTAATAAAAACCGGTACATTCACAATTCATAAAAAAATTATCTTTTTATAAAATTCTCAAAACATAAATCCAAAATAACTTTTAAATGATGAATTCAAAAAAAAAATATTTTTCACAAAAAAAATATTAAATTGGAAAATATTATTTTTAAAATAATTGCACAAAAGGTGAAAAATCTAGTTTTTATAAAAATACAAATTTTAAGCATAAAATTGGATTTATTCTTATCTATTGTATATAAAACACCTAAGATGAATTTTAAAATATTTATTGAATATATAGTATATAAATTTTGTTAAAATAATTCACTAAAAGAGATTTGTTTATTTTATTGAGGTAAAACATATTTTTGTGCATAAAAATAGTTTCTCAAAAAAATATTTCCTTTATTTGATAATAGTTTTTATTTTCATTTCTAATTAATTGGTCAAAAAATAATTAATTTTAAATACATGTGTAAACCATATATTTTCATAATTTATTTAATCATATTTGTAACCTCCATTACAATGGCTAGGCGATAACTATCATATTAAATAATAATATTTTAATAGTATGTCATGTTTTTTAAAACTCAATGTTTTTTGTAACAAAACATATACTCTTTGCTTCATGTAGTGAAATATACACTCAGTTTTTCATGTAACACAAGATAAACATGGTGTTTCTTATAATAAAAAATATTGAAAAGATTAGATTTATTTGAAAAGACATATTTCACAAAAATCTCATTGTGTTTCATTCTACCCCTCATTAAATTAATTTCACCCTCAAAATTCATCACTTTGGTACAAAAAACTAGGGATAATTATAGGATATTATATATTAAGATTCCCACATAACTTCCTCAAGATATTTGTTTCACACAAAAAACATCTATCAAGTAAGAATTCTGGTTTTATAGACATTTCTTAGTATGATCCATAATCTCATATGTTGTCCTTGAAAGAAATTTCATGCTATAGTAGTATGGAATATGAGTTAAATACATGTTATTGATCAGGTATATACTTCCTCATTATAGATACATAGAATACATCATGAACCTCAGATAGATCTAGTGGAAGCACCAAGTGATGTGCTACGGTCTCGAAATGATTAACAATTTAAAAGGGGCTGATATACCTAGGGATTTGTTTTCCCATTTTTATTACATGGATAAATTAATATAAACACCATATCATCAACTTTAAATTTAGTATCATGTATATGATTATCATCATAATATTTCTATCAACTTTTTATTATCCTTATGTGTTGTTTAATTGCTCTAACCTTTTCTTTCATTTCATCATCTAGATATAGTACCAATAGAATTATTTATACAAATTCATTCTAGTATGTTGGATTTCTACACTTCTTTCCATAAAGGGATTTGTAAGGAGTCATCTTAAAGATTTATTAAAACCATTTGTCTTGATAAAAATCAACTCGATGAAGGTGTTGATCCCTACCACATTTGAAGTCCATTGAATAATATCTTAGAATATCCTATATTATTTAAATTGTTCTCTCCGACTGACCATGTGCATGATGATTATATATAGTGCTGAAACTCAATTCCATATCAAGATCTTTTTGAATACTTCACAAAAACATTGAGGAAAACATTAGGTTCTAATCAAATGAAATTGAATGTGGTTCTCCTTGAAATATTACCACTTTCATAGTGTATATTAAAACAAGATGATCCAGAGAGGAATATTCTCATATAATGATGTGGTGTGATGGATTTTTAGGTATATTGACTACAACCCATATATAATTATTCAATTTAGATGTTTTTAGGAGTCCAGCAACAAAATCCTATGTGAATTTTTGACATTTCCATTCTTTTATAAATAATGGCTCAAGCATCCCCTTGTACTTTCATCCCTTAGACTTAAATTTATAACATACCAAGTAATTAGATACATAATCATAAATATATCCCATCAATTTTTTCAACAAGAAATAATCTTTCAATTAATCCAGTGGTATGCGTTATACCCTTATCATCCTTCGGTTGTGGGTTTATTCCCCATGAACTATCTAAATTCAAAAAAATTCTCTCCTAACTTATGGGTTATCATTTTTCCAAAAATATATGAACATAGTTCCTAAAACATTACCAAATTTTAGTAGGTTATAATTAACTTAACATTAAATATAAGATAAACCCAAAAGGATACCAATACATTTAATTTTATTCCTATAAAATTTAAATTTATTCCTCCTAAAATAATAATTTACCACTAAAACATATACAACACTAAAGGGTTGTATTTTCATAATTATCTCCCAAAAAATCCATAATCAGGGTAAACTTTCATCACATAATACCTTATAATAATTTTATAATACTTTGAAGTTATAATAAACCTTAAAATCATAATTTCATGATGGAATCCATAAATCTTAAGTTAATTATACATGTAGAAATATATTCTTTATAAATTAACATAATCCTTAGACGTTTAATGATTCTTACAAACAAAATTAAATTGGAAAAAAATAATTCTAAAATATAATCCTTTAATAAAAATATATAAATACTTCAATCCTTCCTCTTCAATGATTGACATGGAATAGTTCCTTCTTTAGTCTTAATGTAAATTCTTGGGTCAGGGTTTTTACTTGGATAATTCACATGTTCCCTACACATAAAACATTAAAATTCTAAAAAAGTATCATTACATGGCCTGGTTTTTCACAAAAATAAATTCTTCCCATCCATTTCATATATTCTTCTAGGTTCTTCTTCCCACCTTCTTGATATGTATGATTTGAATATTGTTTCCTCTATATTCATTACCATATGAACTTTCAGAATAGTTTATCTTACTCTTATTTGATGCTTTAGGAATCTCACCAAATTTATTGTTACTGGTCATATATTTTGATTTATTATTAGTAATAATCACAATATATATCTCTCCAGTCATCATCAAATTTTATTTCTCGTAGTCAAAAAATTGTCCATAAGATTCAATATTTACCTGATTGTTTCCATTTCAATCCATTGACAAAAACTAAAAAATCATTTTGTGAGCTACTATATTCATAGTGGGAAAAACTATTCATGAAAAATCACTAATAGGACATATAAATCATGAAACCTTCTTTTCAATATATAAAACATAAGAATTATCCTTATTCATTCATTGTCATTATTGAAATCCATCATAATGGTTCATAAATAGTTTGTGAATCTCCAAATCATATCCCCTTGGAGTGTCAAACAAAGTGTGCAACAAGGTCCATTATCATGAATAAGGTGATGATAGAGTCACACTCAGTACACCCTTTTCAAAGTTATTAACCCTAGGTACTTATATTATAGATCCATATCTTCTTGTAGTATCCAAATATGGATGTAATTTTTTGGGAACCGCCCACTCTATCCTTTACCAAAATTCTAGGAAATGTTCATACACTTTGACTCACCATTAGAAATATCCTGATACTTATCCATACATATACCACTATAAATATCCCTAGGTATCTCACTAAAGTTTTCTTATCCTAGTTACCAAAGGATAACTAAACCATTCTCTAAAATGAACTGTAATGAACCAACCTTCTCATACATAAATATTACATCTTAGTAGATAAATACTCATTATATAACATAAAAATCCATGTCATAAAAAATTAGGTAGATTTTCTTTGGAAAATTATACAAATACAAACGTGCCCATAAGTGAGCTATGTGATATTCCACTAAGGTCACCATAATTATCACACTTCTTAGACATGTCATAAATAAAAACATTCTTTATGTCCTTGGGAAAGGAAACATTAGAAAGGGTGACCTCAGATGATCATTAAGGGAAAATAAGGGATATATCAATCATCTAATTATAATAACATGAGCACAAGGTTATGAGAATAATATCTTAACATTCAAAAATTGTATCTTGTATATCATAGATCATGAGCTTCATTCACAACATAAATCTTGGAAGTTCATAAGACACGAATCATAATAGAATCAAAGAGCATGATCCATGAGAATATAAAATTGTAATAATGCATAGATTGTTGGCATACACATAATAATAACAAACTCATTTCCTTAGTAGTAAAATCTTATTTACAAAACTATCTAGTGGAATGGGTTCACTCCTAAAATCATAGTATTAATCAAGGTTCACTCCCAAGACTATCATAGTGGATAAATTCCCTTAATTAATTAGGTTCACTTCCCCATTATATTCATATTAATCTCATGAGTTTAAATATTTACCCAATGTATTGGAGGGATATATGGGTCCCACCCATCACACAATGAAAATCATATATATGTGTGCCATAATGTCATAAAACATTAATCACATAAAAACTAATGAAAAAAAATAGTTTCATAAACATTTCATTATGGAATAACCTACAGAGAAGAAACCAGTTTCATAATCATTTCATCATTACATTATAGCATAACTCATTGAAAAATAACCTAGTGTCTTAAGCATCATGTCATTATAAACATAAACCATTAAATTAAGTAATAGTAATGTTATCCTTTGATCATGTCGCCTATAAATCATAAGTAATATAAAATTATGTTATCTTCGAATGAAAATGATTTTGAAAGATCACTTAAAACATTTATGGAGGAAAATATCCTTTCAGATTTGAAAAACACTTTTTAAAACATACATCAATTTCAAAATCATTTTATTTGAAGATAATCTTGAAAAATTATAAATAAATATTTAAAATTCATTTAAAAAATTTCCTGTATAAAATATCCTTTCAACTATGAAAAAAAACTTTCTAAAAAATATAAAATTTTAAAATCCCTTTCTTGAGAATAATATTGAGAATTTATAAAGAAATTTTAAAATATAATTTTAAACAATTCTTGAGGAAAAAACACATTTTTAAATCACTTTTTAAAATAAAAAATCATAAAACATTTTGAAAATAATTTTATTTGAAAAATAATCATTGAAACTTATAATGTAATCCTAAAACAATGAGTTGGTCATCATGGCATAAAATATTATTCATTCTATACATGTTAAAACAAATATTTATTTCACATTTTTGATAAAATCAAAACAAAAGTTATTTGGAAAGTGACATAAATATTCTAATCAAAAAATATTTAAAAAATTAAAACTTGGGTAAAAATTTCTTTAATAAATATTTTTATTAATAAAAAAAATAAAACATTTTTATGGAAAAAGATTTTGGAAGAAAAAATATTTTTGACTAAAGAGGGAAATAATGTTTCATAAAAACATTATTTTAAAATATTAGGTACATCAATATAAGAAAATGAATATAAATTATGTGTTATCAAGAAATAAATATTTTATAATAAATTTAATGAGTTTATTTAGATATATTTTATAATATTTTATCATCATAATCATAAACCTAAACAATCTTGATAAATAATGAGATTGTATTATAAAACCCTTACTAATTTGGTAACCCTGAATCATAATCCCAAATTAAAGAATAAAATTAAATAAAAATAATTATTTTTAATGATAAATAAATTAATAATAATAGACATAAATTATTATATATACACACCTCATAAAAAAAGATAGGTTCAAAACATCACATATGTCTCAAAGAAAGAAAATTTATTCAAAAATATCTTACCACCTTGGTAAATTTTTAATAGTGAATCCCTTAAAATAGAGATCCTAAAATGGATATTTAAATAAAAATAATTTTTAGGTGAATAAACCTAAAATAAATTATTGGGTAGTATGTTTATAATATAAATGAAATGGGTGGTTAATATGGTGTGTGTCTCATATAAGTAAAAAGTGAGACGGAAATCCCTTACAATAAGTATCAACTTCCTAAATTAAAATTCAAACCTACTATATAATAAATATAATTTTATTATTTAAATATTATAAGACTATAATTATATACATAATACCTTATATTACTTACTTATGGTATTTTATTACCCGTTTTTTAGAAATTCCTTATTAAAATCACATTTTTTTCAATAACTACTTTGTCTTTTGTGTATGTTTTGATTTTTTATTTTTTCATCTTACTCTGATCATGGTTACATGAAATAAATATTTTATCCACGAAATAAAAAATATTTATAAATATTTATATATATTATTTATTTATATTAATCAATAAACATTAGACATAGAAAATGAAATACATCATTCATGGAGACAATACACCATACATATGCATGAAAATATTTTCCATTTCATCAACTGATGAAATGAAATAAAGGTAAATAGTATAAATTTATAGAATAAGTGTTATGTAATATATATATATATATATCTCAAATATTGATTATATTTACCCTAATTATCTTCCATGAAAATCATTAGTGAAAAATGAACCATGTCACATTGTGAGGTAGTAGTCCGCCATACACCTAAACGACGTTATCATATTCTCTGAAGAATATAAAGTAAGATTGTTTAGATGATAATATAATTTAATAATTATAATTATATAATATATTACATATATAGATATTATATAATTCATTATCTCGATCCATGAGAAGAGGTGATGGAAAATGAATAATGTTGGATTATAAGGCGGTTGTCCGTTGTACACACGATCAACAGTTAAATACCAATTTGATAGAGGAGGAGATAGTTTTATGTAATAAACTTATAAAAATTCTTTTTATATGTAATATAATTAGTTTATTTTATCATAATGGTTTAATTATTATTGAACTGTGTTAGAGAAGAAATAAAATAAAATTCTTGGGTAGGGATGTTATCTCTTCTTTAGAAAACTTCTTTTTTTCACCAAAAGCCTTCTTAGCTTGGATTTATCTTAAAACAAAGGATTGTAGGATGGGAATAGGTTATTAAGAAGTGTATTCGTTAAGATAATAGAAGAGGGTGTGGCCTTTATAAGTGTGGTGAGTAGCACACTAGTAATATTTGAAAAAAAGGCACACCCATGTTTTTCACATGAAGAAAGGATCCAAAATGGGAAATTATAGAACCTAGGAGCTGATAATGTCTAAGTTTTTCACTAAAATGAGTTTATATCATGTTTCTATTTGATTTTACTCCTTATCTTTTTATTTTAACTCCTTAGTAAAAACATTTTATCCTTAACTACAGTAATTAATTATTTCTATTTTTACTATTCATTATGGTCAAAAATTAATCTAAACTTATTGTAGAATACAAATTATTATGATTTAAAATATTGAATGCATTTTTCTAAATTTTATTTTTTAAAGTGGAAAAAATATATTTAAAATTAATACTTCTGTGTGACAAAAAAGATGTTTTCCAAAGAGAAAAGTTTCAAAATATTAAAATGCTTTTATATCCAAATTCGAAATAAAATTTTTTAAATTGATCAAAATTATATGAATAGATATTTAATTGAATTAATTTTTCTTTTAAAACCATCTTTAAATAATTTTAATGTTTTAAAATTCATTAAAATAAATGATAATTCTTAACAAAGATGGTATTTTTCAATATTCATAAAAAAAATTGTTTGATACAGTTCTGAAAGTTTAACTCCAATATAATTTTAAAATTATGATTAAAAAATGATTTCATTTCTTCAAATAAAATTTCTAAAATTTTCAGAAATTAATTTTAAAATAATGGTGCAAAAGGAGTCAAAACTTCTTTTTAGAAAAATATAGTGTTTAAGCATAAAATTGGATTTATTCTTATCTCCTCTCTACAAAAAAGATAACATTAATATAAAAATAATTTCAATCTATAATATATAAATTTTATTAAAATAATTCCCCAAAATTTATTTGTTTAATTAATTGATAAAAAACATACTTGTGTTCATAAAAATAGTTTTTTAGAAAAATATTTCTTTTATTTTAAAACAATTTTTATTTTCAGTTATAATTAATCAGTCACCAAATAATTAATTTTATATACATATGAAAACATATATTTTCATAATTAATTTAAAAATATTCATACCCATCATTCCAATGGAATGACCATAAATATTATTTTAAAAAGTAAAATTTTAGTTGTATTTCACATTTAGTTTAAACAAAATATTACATATAACTCAATAAAAACTCTATGTTGCATATAACACAAGCTAAACATGGTGTTTTGGGTAACACAAGTTAAACTCGGTGTTCCATGTTACTCAAAATATCAAAAATATTAAATTTATTTTAAAAAATCAAAAAATATCAGTGAGTTATAGATTCATTTTTCCAAGTGTGTCACCATGGGGTGCACCAATTCTTTTTGTTAAAAAAATATTGATTGAAACAACTCTTTATTGATTATAGGGAACTAAAATATATCAAAGTCAATAATAAGTAACATATTCCTAGTATTGATGATTTATTTGATCAATTATTATGTGCTTAATTTTATTTCAAGAGTGGTCTTTTATCTAGATATAATGATCTGATGTCAAAAATTGAATAATAGTCCAAAAAATCCTTCCATATGAGGTATGGAAACTATAAATTTATAGTGATTGCATTTTTTACCAATTCCACCATTATCTTCATCGATTTAATGAATATAGTATATAGAGATTACCCTTATTAGTTTGTGGTGGTCTCTATAGGTGATGTTATTATATATTAAAATGGTAAAAAAGAGCATGAAGATTATTTTATGAATTTTCTAAGGACCCTAAGGATGGATAATTTGTTTGAAATATTTTAAAATATTGTTAATTTTAGCTTAAAAAGTTTCATTTTAGGCCATATAATTTCAATAAAAGGTATATTTGTGGATCTATTAGAGAAAAAGGTAATTTTACATTGGCCCTGACCAACCAATGTGACTGAGAACCATTTTTTTCTTAGTTTAGATGGATAGTATAGATTCTTTTTGGATAATTTCTCCTACTTATCTAATAAACCTACCAAGTTAAATCATAAGGTAGCTAAGTTCCTTTAGATATATGAATTTGAAGAAAATTTAAGGAATGAAAGAGAAGGTTATTCAGTGCACCTATTCTTATATTACCCCACAATGGAGAATTGTTTGTAATATATAATGATTCATCGAATAATGGAATAGAAGGCATACTCATGTAGAATGATATGGTTATAGATTATGCCTCATGAAAATTGATGGTTCGTGAGAAACATTTCCCAAATAAATATTTAGAGTTAGATATATTACTTTTTTATTAAATATATTAAGGAATTATCTTTATAGATAAAGGTGTAATATATATATATTGATCATAAAATTTTAAAGTATATATTCACTTTGAAAGAGTTGAATATATGATAGGTAACATGGTTGGTGTTGACTAAATATTATGACTACTCAATACATTTCCACTATGGGAAAGATAATATGGTAGAAGATACTCTAAGTCAAAAGGATCATGATAGATAATCTACGATGAGGATAAAAAAATAAAATATTTTTGGGTTTTCGAATGATTAATCATTAAATATAGAAGTAAGGGGGAAAATATCATCTTTCTCAAATGAATGTACAATCATCTGTCCATGGGAGGATTAAAGAGGCATAAAAGGAATATGTATAACTCTTAAAATATAGTCAGAAATAGTTCCATGTTCAATCTCAATTATGATGGAATGATAAGGTTTAAGAACTTTTTACATATCATATCAATACCATACTTTAAGAATGAGTGATTGGATGAAGCACATAGTTCATCATTCATTATTCAATATGGAAGTACAAAGATTTATAGTTTTCTGAAATAGTTTTTTTGGTTGAGAAATATGAAGGAATATATGGCATAATATTTATCATGGTACTTGGTATGTAATTATATTAAGTATAATAAACAAAAATCTTAAGGGGGTGTTACAAACATTACCCATACCAGAATGGAAATGGGAAAAATCACTATATATTTTTTCATTAAACACCGTAAAACATTTAAAGGAATTATTTTTATTAGGGTTTTTGTTGATCACATTATGAAGTCCATACACTTAATTTTTATTATATAATATTTCTATTTGGATCATATTTCTAGAATATTCATTAAGTAAGTTATAATGTTTCATGGAGTACCAAATTCTATTGTATCTTATCATGATCTGAGGTTTACATTGAAGTTTAGACAAAGTTTTTAGTGGGATTTGGATATATAGTTGATTTTCAGTATTTATTATCATCCTCAAATATATGGTAAATATGAGACATAAATTCAAACACCATATAATATAATAATTTCTTGTTATATGTATTTAAAATGTGGTTGGGATCAACAATTTCCTCTAGTAAAGTTTCTATATAACAATAGCTTTCACTCTAGTATTTATATGGATCCTTATGAAACCCTATATAAAAATAAGAATAGAAATCCAACATGTTGGGATGAATTTTGAGAAATAAATCTATTCATACTTAATCTATATGAGGAAATTATAATGAAATTTAGATCTATCCCGGAGCACATCAAGCCTTGAAAAACAAGTTATGCTGATAATCTTCAGTGAAATCTAGAATTAACAGTTGGTGAAATATCATTTCTAAGAATTTATTCATGTAATAAGGTAAATTTATTTTGAATAAAGGTAAAACTAATCCCTAAATATATTTTCCCCTTATATATTCTTTATTGAGTATGGATTATAGCTTTTCACTTGGTGCTTCTAATGAACCTCTCTCAAGTTCAAAATATGTTCCATGTATCTCTCCTAAATAACTACCTACCACATCATTCACAAGTACTAAAATAGAGATTATCCTTAGGAATCACCTACCAAATTATTATTTACCTTTTTTCATTCAATCCATTGAAAAATGGAAACAGCGTTCTTGTGTACATATAGACTACCCTCACCATGAATGATGTAATTCATTTTTCTTTGTCTACATTTTATGGATTACTGAATATATATATAATGAATATATATATATATATATGATAATAATATCTTTTTTAAAATTATTTAAAAGATTTTACCATGATAAAATTATAAATACTGAGACTACTAAACCGAAACATGCATGAAAAATGATGGAGTTATCACTTGAAACTGTGATTTAAATAACAAATTTTAAATAAATATGTGTTAAGATGACATAATAAAATAATATATGTTATTATATAAATTATTAAGGTTATATAATACATTTAAAATAAATATATTTTAATTATATGGGAATTTAGAATGTGTGTGAAGAAAGAAGATACTTGACGTTAGTGTTTGTCATCTAAAGTTTCCTTCTTTTTTGATATATGTTAGGTTATTCCCCTATATTATTTTTATGAGGTGTATTTACAACCCCTTTGACATGTTATATCATGAATATTCTTATTTTAATGATATTTAAACTTTTAGTTTATGTTATTCATCCAAGAGACTTATGATTCAAAATAACTAAAATGGTAAGGGTATTTTATTACAATCTAATTGTTTATTGTGATTATTTATGATTAAGTTTTAATGATGAGATATTATGGTATACCTCTCAATATTCTCAAAAATATTATTATGATATGGTTATTTTTTGAAATTATATATTTTTATTTCATTTTACTCTCTTTAAGTACTCAATATATCCAAAGAATACTTTTAGGGAAAACCAACCTTATTTCCCACTTCGGTTAAAATCCATTTTATTTCATATACATGTTTTCTGAAAATTCTTGAAACATTGTTTTTAACATCCTATTATGATTATTTAAAATCATTTTTTCTCATTACTAACTTTTCATAAAATTATTTAAAACGAATATTATTATCATATTCTAAATGATGTTGTTTTTGAGTTTTTTTTACAAAAATTATGAATGAAATGATTTGTTTTATCTTATATATAATAAATGGAATTTCCAATATCATGACCACTAAATTATTTTAATATTACATTACACATGTCCAAGGTTATTTTCAAATAAAATTATTTCTTTATTATATGGGAAATTTTTAGATTTTAAATAATCAATTTCAATATAAAAAATGTTATCTTCCTTAAGAAAAGTTCTAATTGATATTTTAAAGGAATTTTTTCATTTTAGATGACATCATTTGATGTTACCTAATATTAAATAAGAGTATGATACAATTATTCCATCCATATTATTTCTATATATGTTTTATAATTATGATGAAAATATTTTAATGACACTCGATCCATTTACATCGGTAATGCTATGATAAATTGATGAAATGTTTATGAAACCTGTTTATTTTTTATAGTTTATTCTATGAAGAATTTTTTATTAAACCCATTTATTTTTCATGAGTTATGATATGATAATTTCTTTATAAATCTTTTAGAACACATATTTATGATTTTCATTATGTTACGAGTTATCCCAAAATTATATATCCCCTCAATGCATTGGATAAATATGGATATCTCATGAGATAAACAATCCTGGAATGGAGAGTGAACCTGGATGAATTAGGGAAACTATCAACTATGATAGTCTTGGGATTGAACCATGACTTATATGATGGAATGGGGAGTTAACCCAAACCACTTTTATAATCTCGGATGTAAACCTTGATTAGTATGATCAACTAGGAAGTGAACACAATTCACTATAATATTCTTGGAAGTGATCATTGACTACTAAAGAAATGATTTTATATTCTTATGTGAATTTAAAAAAATATTTTTCTTATACCAATGTTATGATCTCATGGATCATGTTATTTGATTCTTTTTTTATTCATGTTTTATGAACATCCAATATATATTCCATGACTCAATATTATGATTTATGATATACAGGTTATGGTTTTTGAATGTTAATATTATGTTTTAATACCCTTATAACCAAGTTATGATTATGTGATCATTGGTATCTACCTTAATTAGCCTTATTGGTAAGCTGATCTCACCCTTTCTAATATTTCCCTTACCCTTGATATGAAGTTATTTTTAAGTATTAAATGTGAAATAAGGGTGAAAGTTGTGAATAATTAAGTGGGAGATGATGTATATCTTATATGAACCATTTTTTATGTATCTAATTTTTCAACGACTTTACACACATATGATTCAATCATGGATCATTATGTGAGGTATTCAATATTCATCTAATAAGATGTAATATCTATGTATGGAATATATGGGTCATTATATCAATCGATGATCATAACTAACCATAAGATTGGAATATAGGGATTAGAATATAATAAAATACCTTATAAATAAAATAATATAATCATTCCCAATTAAATATATATTATAAAACATGTGTAATGAAATTAATCTTTTACATAACATAAATCATGAGTAATTTGGGTGTGGAAGCATAATTCAATAATCATGAGATGGGAAATCATAGTATATGCATAAGAATGTGGCATAAGAGTGTGGGATAAAAATTATCACAAAAAATAATTTCCTTTATCAAGTATCATTGTAGATACCATCATTACATTTTATATAGTTTCCCATAGTGGATTGAGTTTACTGCTCTTTCCCTTTAATAATAGTGGAAAGAATATCATAGAGGATATGATTAACTCCCCAGCCTCTTATATGTCATCTAATGAGATATAAATCTTTACCTAATAACTTTTAGGGATATAATGGACCCACAAGTAATATAAAAATATATTATACATATTTTTTCCATATTAACTTTAAAGCATTCATAATTCCATCATAGATTAATTAACATGTTGGAATGAAATGGATATCATGAAAACTTTTTTAATACATGATCATAACCTATGTTGAGTAGTAAGGTGGATTTTATGATTAGATAATATCCCATTAAATCATAGGAATAATTAAAAGATGTTAATATATATGAAAAACAATTTTATAATATCATTATAAAATGTATTTAAAAATATAATGAAATATCCATTTCTTTTGATGACTTCTATAAAATGAAAAATACATTGAACAATGGGATTAGAATTAAAATTTTAAAATATTTAAGAATATGAAAGTAATATTCATTAAGAATAATGTTTATAGTGGTATGAAAATTCATTCACAAAAAAACTAAAAAAATATTCTTTTCATGATTTTGTAAAGAAAGTAAAAATTTAACCACGCAAAAGAATTTATTAATATTACTTGAAACATTTTTTAAATAAAGTAAAAAAATTAAATATAAAATTAATATAATAATCCATTTAATTATATAAAGTAACATTTATAAAAAAAATAAAAAAATATAGATATGGAGGGACAAGTTACCCAACTAAACATGAGAGATAAGGTCAGTTACACTTACATACATCCTTTTGGATGAATTGTGAACCAGAGGGAGGTAAAATGATAATAATACATAAAACCAAAGAATAAGAAAATTTTAAGAACATATATTGGGTTTTATATATAAACAACATGAATTTACCTTTATTATGAACATATATATAAACAATATGGAATTTAAAGTGAGATTGGAAAAGAAACCCATACAAATTTTATAAAATTTATATAAATATCCCTTGAGATATAGTAATTGAAAACCAATGAATAAATAAATAAAAATGATATAATATATCTAACATTATTTATATAATATATATAAAGTAAAAAAAATCATAACACAAAACATGTCTCAAAGAACAGAATTTGAGATGAGAAATCATTACCTCAAACTTTCACTTCATTAAATCTATTCTGATCCTTGTTCTTTATTCCTAGTTTCATAACCTAAATAATTTTTATGAAGATTTTTTTGAATTTTATTTATATATTTCTTAATTATAATGATCATTTTTTAAAAATCATTGTAACAATTTTCATGGAATGCATAAAAATATTATTTTTTTATTTTGATTCAATAAAAATAATCGATTTTATTAATGAATATACATATATATATTCAAATATTACCATTTAAGAATTATAAAATAATATTATATTATTAATTATTAAATAATATTACAATTATTTAATCTTTATTATTCATTTATGATTTAAACATTATAATATCATTTGTGTAGGTGGTAAAACCAACCCAAACAAGAACATGTTATTATGAATTAATGAGTAACAACTTATTATTGTAATGTAATAATACCAATTTTTCAAAATTATAATGATTAAAAAAATATTATTAAATTTATAAATAAATTTCCAGAATATTTGGATGAAAAAGATATAAAATAATAATTTATTAAAATATAACACTTATGTTGAAGACATAAATCTCCAATTATATATCCACTTTAAAATGAGTGGTTTAAGACCCCTTTTTGGAGAAGAGGTTCCAAAAACTTTAAAATCACTATGAGGGATAGAATATGGGTAGACCTTCAAGATAATTTTTAAGGAAAAGTGTGTTTTTAGTTGGTTCATGAGAGGTCCTTCTATAAATGAGAAGGGGTGTCATTTTTTGTAAATACTATTTTATTAAGATAAAATGAATGTCATATTCTTGGAAAGTGGATCCAAAACTATTAATTAGTGGGGATAAGATAACGTTATGTCAATATTCTCTGATATTCCTATTTATATAAAATATTTTTCTATATTTTATTATATTATAAATTAATTTATCATTTTTATCTTATTTTAATATTAACTCTGGTGACAACTTTTACCTATGTAACTTATTTTTATAACCAAAAATGAAATTGAACATATTATGGAATACGGATATGCTGATTAAAAATATGAGAAACATTTTACCTAATTAAGTTTCTAATGGTGTTAAACATTAATTGTAATAAAAGTATGTAATGTGAAATGAAAACGATTGTTAGAAAAATGTATTTTTAAGCATAATAAATGAATTTATATGTATTATTTACCATATAATATTAATTGAATGATTGGTAATCTGTTGGAATACAAATATAAATAATTAATTTCACTTAAATTCATATTTCAAATATGAAAAAATTATCTTTTAAATAAAAACATATATGATATACAATAAAAATATTTTTTATGCAAAAACTTTTTGTTCGACCACGAATAGATAAAGTAGTACTTCTTAAAGTTACTTAAATAGTTATTGGATGTTATAAATATATTTCCTTAATCATTATTTCAATTTTATCTATTGATTTTATTGATAAAATTCTTAAAGAGTAATAAATTTAAAAAAATACAAAATTCATTAAAATAATGTCTTTCGGGTTAATGGTATTTCCCTATGTGAATTTAAACCCTCTTATTTTACAAAATCAATTACTTTTGTAATTTCATTTCATTTAAATATTTTTTAATGTATTTCATATTGTAATTTAATAATAAATTGATCACTTTTTTGATTTAATGTGTATCAAAATATATTAAACATAGTGGAATTATTTAAAGGTAAATACATACTAAAAACATATGGTGTTACACTATACCCCTCATAAAATAGTAATGTCCTCAAAATTACTTTACTTTGATAAAAGAAGTTGATGGTACTATTACCTTTTGACATCATTAGGTTCCCATGTCTCATCCTCAAATTTATTATTCCTCTGTATAACTTTAACCAATTGATTGGTCATGTTTTATATCACACTATCCGTATGATCTATGATTTTTTGTGATTATTGCTCATAAGAAATGTCATGATCTAGCTGTAAAACCTCTAAATTTATTACATGTGAATGCTCGTGTATGTACTTCCTAAAAAATGATACAATGAAAACATCATGTTCTTGTGAGAGGTTTGGTGGAAGTCCAAGATAATAAGAAATAATTTATCCATTATTAAGGATTTCAAAAGGTATAACATATCAAGGGTTAAACATCCACTTATTCTAGAATATCATAACCCTCTTCAATGGTGATATATTATAGAATACCTTGTCTTTGAATTCAAACTTCAAATATCACTTAAAATTATCAGTATATATCTTTTTATAACATTTTGAAGTTATAAAGTGTCATTAAGTGGTTTGAATATTTTATAACATTTATTGAGAAAGATCTTGCCTCAAATGTTTGTGTTGTACAACTTATTACTAACATATTTTAATTTTTCACCACTTCCCATACAGAGCCTCATATGGTTCCATATGAATTCTAGAATTGAAAAATTTATTATGTGGGAAATCTACTAGAGAATGGTGTTTATTATAACCTCTATTGAATTTTATTGAATAGAATCTCAATATATCTTCTAGAGTTTGAATGGTACTTTTAGATTTTCCATCAGTATAAGGATGATAAGTAGTGCTAAATATGAACTCTGAATTCAATTATTTTTTAAGAATCCTCAAGAACATCATGGTAAACCTTTTATCCCAATATAATACAATGGAAAGGTATACTCCATATATCCCTACCCTTTTTATGTATATCCTGGAAATTTGGTCGATTGGGAAATCTTCTTGAATATAAATGAAATGAGAAAACCTCTAAAGGAAATCAAATATATAAAAATTGAATTATGACCTTTAAAATTCTTGGGAATTCCTACTATGAAATCCATACATATTTTCTCACATCTATATATAGGTATGGATGATTGTTACATTATCCCCTAAGAATTTTTCACTTAATCATGCCTTTCTGGAAAACCAAGCATTGAGATACATAATCTACAATCTAACTCTTTATTTTTTCCCATAAAGAATGATTCTTGATATATTTATACTTCTTTATACTACTAGGATGGATTGATGATGATGATCTAGATATATCATCCAACAAATCCTTCAATTTTGGTATTAATGGGACACATAGTCATTTCCTAAATTTTATAATCCTATCATTGTCAGGTTTCAACTCTATAATATTAATTAATTTTCTTCCTGACTCCATAAATTTATTTTATTCCTCTTTAATCTTTATATGGATTGATGGTTGAGAATACATTATGAAAATATAGGATTTATTCCCTTCATTTAGGATTTCAAGGACCATCCTTTTCATTTCCATGAGTATTAGGTAACTTTTAATCCTCATCATGGATAAGATAGCACAATCATTTATACTCATAGAATCGGTTACCTTGTTTTCTATCCCAAGGTTTCAATGTCTTGAAAAATCACAGACCATGATCGACTCCAACTATCTATTTTGGTGTATTTTCATCTTTTTCTTTGTGAATATATACTTTTAGAAATTGTGATTAGTATATAACAAATATGAGAAGTTCACCCCAAAGTGAAACACTGGGGCATATAAAACCTATATCTAAATTCTCTTAGAGTATACTATTTACTTCTTATAGCTTAATTAAGGTTATTTTATATGGTTTCTTTTATATAGGTGTAGCACTATGTATGATTTCTATAGAAGACACAACCTCAAAATCTGGGGGAGTCTAGGAAAATCCTTTAGAAATACATCGACATATTCTTTTATAATACACATGAATTTAGTATTTGGTTTTTACTAAATCATTTAATCTATATATATACTTAATTTACAGGTAACATGACCCATACAAGGGAAGTAACTTACATAGTGAGTCATAGTCAACCCCCATTGATAGATTATCATTGGTTGATTCAAAATATAAAATGTGATTTCCTCATATAAGAAATTGATATTACCTCTGTATAAAGATATCCAATACATTCTAAAAATCATTTCAACGTTCTACCAAATGGAGAATAATAAGACTCTCTGGATGAACACACTCATAAAATTCAATCTGATAAGAGTTTTATATATGTAATTAAACAATTTCACCATTTAGAATTTTCACTGACAATTCAATAACTATCCTTTGGGATGGTAATTTGATGATCTTATAAAAAATAATATATATATATATATAGAAGTGGGTAGAACCATAATAAAATAAATCATATTTAGTTATGGAGTTTAATATCGGAGTACCCTTTACCACGTTGTTTTCATGTTCTACTTTTTTATTTGTGATTTCAAAGGATTCCCTTTTCTCCCTTGGCATAAAATATGATAAAATCGATTGTAACCATTAATACATGTGTTGTTCACTGGTTCACATAATATTCATACTCTTTATTATCAAAGTGTGGTATTGTGTGTGGCGTATTAGGTTTATCTTTCTTTCCACATATCTCATTGGTTGGCCTCTTCATATCTCTTTAAAATCATGTACCAGATAAAATTTTATTCCAAAATTTAAGCATTTTCCTATACCCTTAAGTAAATTTCTTCCATTATTAATCTCATATTTTTTTAATATAGGGAAATTATTTTTATTTCCTCCATTTGTTTTATCATTTGAGTTTCATCAAAGCTCCATTTTTCTTCTAATATCTCTAAAACTATCAGAATAATGAGAGTCTCCAATTTTAAATTCAAACTTCAGATCGCGTAAATAAAATTATTCATAGCATGTGAAGTCCCTTATATATAATAAAATGTTGGGAATTCAGTTTAATCTAGTAAATAAATTATTAATTTTCTTTCTAAATCAGTGAGAAACCCAAAAGAGTTCCTTTCATGTTTTGTGAAGTTTTATTCATAGGTACTAATGGATTTATCCTTTTTTCATTAGGTCTAGGAATTACCTTTTTATTTTAGTATGAATAATTGAATGAAAATATTTATTAAAAAAGCCTTCTAAAACTCCTCTTATTTTATAGAGTTGATTTCTTCCTATTTTCATTTATTATTTATGAGATTCCACTATTGATCAGTTTCTCCTTTAAAATGATAATTTTTAAAAACAATATTCCCATTATACATGAATTATAGAATAAAAATATCCTCTCTATTTTAGTGATTCACTAATTATAAATTAAGGGATCAAATGACCCACTAAATGATGGTGGGAATTATTGCATGAAGGAATCAACGAGGAGTTTTTTATTTCCTTTCATTGTTTGGGAGCTCAGTAAGATTCACATTATTTTTCATACCTTGAGAGAGATAATTGATCATAGCCGTTATATTTTTCATTCCAACACCCATTATATTTGGATTCTCATTAGGGTGATCACTTTTTTGTCCATCACAAACCTTGTTATCTAGATTTCTCCCAGTTCTAATCATTGACTAAAAATAAAAACATTAGTTTGGGTATCATGAAATAATCAGACTAATTAATCATATTATATGGAATATAATCATAATATGTCCAAAATTATGAAACCTTAATTTCAACCTATGACATTTTTGGTTCATCCTACATCAATTGTAATTCAATGTAGATTATTTTATGTTCAATCCTATTATTCTTCATAAAATAACCCCCAATAATAATTATATGTTGTCTAAGAGACCAACTGAGATGATATAACCATAATAGACATGTATTATAACATTTTATATAAATATTCATTACATATCATAAAAAATCACACCTCAAAACCTATATGTTTAGTGTATTTGGATGATAGATACATAACCAACTTTTTTTCCAACATCTCACAGATAAATTATTCACATGTGGTACTCATCTAGACATATTATAAATGATACCCTTCTTCTTAACTTAGGGAGTGGAAACAAATGAAAGTGTTAGATGAGATGCTTAGTAATTTTAAACATAAAATATATTAACCAATTATTATAAGTGAGCATATCATGATCGTATGGGTTTGAAAATGTAATCAATGATATTGAACATATGATAATATAATCATGTGTAATGAAAAATGCATCATAAATCATGGGTTGTAGAATAAACATTTGGCATAAAATAAATCTGGAGTAATATGTGTATAGAAACACTTATGGATTTTGTAATATTTAGATCAAAATCCCTTGAAAAAGAGAACATGAGATGGAACTTTAAATTACATTAATAAAGAGATAATACTGATATAATATTACAAATAGGTTATATATAAACCATAAAAAATAAAATATGTTCGTAATACAAAACATGTCTCAAAGAAAGAAATTTGATATTAGAAACCCTTACCATGGATTTATACTTCATTGGACATGCTCTAAATTCATGTATAAAAAATTTAGATTTATTTTCTATGTGTATGATAACCTTATAAATAGTTATTTTTTTAATATCATTTATTTAAATTTCCTTTTTACCCACATATTAATTTTTTATTGTTAAAATTAATATTTTGTTATCACTATTATGTTCTCCCACGCATGCTTCGATTTAGTGGATCCATTCCTTGTTCCTTTTTAATTGTTTCATCACCTTGAGATTTTTTAGGAAGTTTTTTTAAAATTTTTGATATATTTATGGAGTTTGGTTTTCATTTTATGGAACTCATGGTAACAAATTTCTTGAAATAATTAAAAATATCTTATTTTTAATTTTGATTAAATATAAAGAATTTATTTTTTATGAATATAAAAATATATATTACCATTAAATAATTATTAAAAACATTAAATTAATAAATATTTCAAAAAATTACCATTATTTCTGTTTTATTATTCATTCCTGCTTTAAATGTTATATCATCATTCATGTATGTTGTAAAACTAATTTAAACAAGAACAACTTATAACAATTGAATAAATAAAAAAATTATTTTGAGGTAAAAATATTTATTTTAGAGAATCTTAATGTTTCAAAAAAAAATTGAAGTGGTAAATAACATTTAAGAACATTCTGATGAAAAATATAGAGTATAATTATTTATTAAAAATAAAACTTATGTAGAAGAATTGAATATCCTATTAGAGAGACACCTTGAAATGAGAGCTTTGGGACTAGAGGTTCCAAATGTTCTATAGGATTTTTAGAAAGATAATTTGGATATATATTCAAGATAATTTTAAATTAAAGGTGTATGTTGAGGTGTGATGAGAAGGTGTCATTTTATAGATGGTAAGGGGTTTAATTTTTATGAATACTCATTTATTTGTATAAATAGAATGTCGTATGAAAGGAAACTGAATCCAAAATTTTCAATTAGTTAGGATAAAATAATAGGAATTTGAATAAATCATAATTTAAAAATTTATAGATTGGTTATTTTGATATTTTATGATATTTAACCTTTAACCTTTTTACCAGGTTTTTACCTTTATTATGTTGAATAAATTTTACCTCAATAACTTATTTTTTTGACCGAAAATGTAATTGAACTTATTTACAAATATGAATATTTTTATTCAAAATATGACAACCATTTTACCATATTCAATTTATAAAGAAGATAAAAAGTAATTTTTATATAACTACACATAATGTAATAAAAATTTTTAAATAAAATGTATTTTTATGTATAAATGGGAATTTATATGTATTCTTTAAGAAACCATAATCAATGTTTTTTCTTTGAATATAAATATAAAAAATTAATTTCATTCTAATTCATAATTTAAATATGATAAATTTAACTTTTAAATAAAATACATATATAATATATAATAAAATAATGTTTTTAAACAAAATATTTTTTTATCCATGAATAGTTAACAATGTCATGACCCCATCCCCAAAAGGTGTACCCTTACTTGGTCAGAAATGGTAGAAGAGAGATAGTGACACCCGAATCATACCTCCATTAGGCCCCAGTTTGGTGATTAACATCAATGGTATAGTAAACACATAGATGGGAGACATTACCCTTTAAGAGAACATATATGAATGAGAGAGATAATACAGACACCAACAAACTCCTGCTCATACTATAATATAAAATAAAGATCATGTGAACATATATAATGACATGCAATAACTACTAAAATTGAAGGGAAAAATGCAAGTATCAAAAGAAAAGTAAAGACGACAGTGAACATGAATCCCAAATAGCTCCAATTAAACCCTAAGCTAGTGGTAACCAGTTTAATCTTTATCCTTCTCTAACTGACCTGAAAGAAGTCTATATATACATTGGGTGAGTATAATAGTATACTCAGTAAGATCATCCTTGGATCCTCTCATGAAAAAGTTAAATAAAGCACTCTAAATCATAGTGAACAAAAAGTGAAAATAAATTCTTACCTAAACAATTATACAATGTTCCAAGCCTCACCATGGACAGTATCACCATATATCTCATACAAGAGAATATAATACAATAAACAATATCATGTTTACCCCCACTGGTTTTCCACTCTTCCCCAACATCACATATCCTAAGCTTCTCTCCCCAAAAAGGAAATCCTATAGGCACCTTGGTAAAGCCCTAAAACAAGCACCTCACACAACACACCACCATGTCCAAAAAAACAAAGTAATCTGGTAGTTTATGGGATCCACCACTGCCCATATAATTTGTATCATACATAGGGTATTACACCTCAATCCATCACAACCCACACACCAAGTAAGGATCCTCAATCCATCACACCCATTACATGTTATACCTATAGTAGTCCTTAGGAAACAATATAGGGAATACATGTGTGTGAAATAACCACAAGACATTTTTTCCCTCTACACACATATATGTGGAAAACTAACCACCATGAATTCCAGCACAAGTAACTGCCTAGATAAGAGAGTAGGTATAAAGGGGGTAGTCATCCATCCATCCTCCCACAAAAATTTTGTGGAAAACACCCCCAAGGATCAGAATCCTTGAGGTGTGTCAATTTCCCAAACTGATAGAGTGGAGTAGCATATAAAAACAAAAAATTTACATGATATAATATATCTCAAAACCACACTAAGGGTATAACCATGTCTCAGACTCAACTATACCTAACATCTCTCAGACTCTAGATAGTTGCTGCTAGGAATGGATATCATATAAGCACATAATCCATTAAAGAGATACATCAAATTACATTATTCTTTTTCATTAGTTACAATTTACATTAATTAATTCATAACAATTAATTAACCTTTATCATTTTCCACATTATATTACATACACATCACAACAAAGTTTCATTCCCTCCAAGCAAAAGCAAACCGAGTCCTTGACTTCTCAGAATTATAATCTCAGTATTGTATCCCAGTAAGATCCAACTCTATAGATTAATCATTTATTCATTTATTCACATTATATATTTCCATTTTACTAGGTACTCAATAAAAACATACTACCAAAAAATTTAAACAACCAAACACATCCATCTGCCACAAGAAGTGGGGAAAGGAAAGCAGATAAACTAACAACCTATCCATCAGTCAAAAAATAGATTCAAAAAAGCATCCAAATTTCATATAAATGGTTAATCCCAACTTCAAACCATTATTTCATCCCTGGTGTCCTCCCCTACATCCACATTCATATCTCGATGCATCTCACCATCACAGGCATCAATTGTTTCCACAACAATAGGGCCTCCCCACCCCATATTCCACAAAAGCACTCTAGGATCATCCATCCTAGGATAACATCACATCTTAACCTCCCCACCCCATATAAAACTACATCCCTCTTGGATCAATCATCCAAAGACCATGTTAAAATAATAAAGAAACAAAAATATCATGAAACTGGGCAAATAGACCCTCAAAACAAGGTATTTATCCTTATCACATAATGAACTCTCATAGGTCCAAATCACAGGGCACTTGTCCTTTAATGGAAATCATGAAACTCATTCCCTACAAAGGCATTATATTTTTTCACGCAACCAGTTCTTATTCCATCTTGAATTAAGTGACTCATTATTCACAGGTTCCAACTATGGGAAATATAAGCAATCAACTATGACAAGATATCACAAGATATTTAAACAATCAATTTAACATTCCGTTAATTATTTTTTCAACCAATATCAACATGGTTCACGTATTTATACAAATAAATTAACACATCGAAGGACAATTCATTTAAACAGGCTCAAGGCATTAAAACTACAACACACATGATTCATTAAACATGCTTATTTGATCTATTATCCAATTAATTAACAATTATTTATAGATTCAATTTCTTTACCAACTTCCATCAAGAACAAAATGATAACCAGTTAAGGAATAGATATCCCACTGTCTAGTAAAATATGAGAAAAATCATTATCATGGTACAAAAAAACAACATCCCCATGTGATCGGCATCAATTATTTAATTTGATTTAAGTAATTCTTATGTTAATTTCATTATGATATAAGGGGATAAATCATGCTAAATATACGATTTCATGTAAATAAATATAGAAGCAATGAATACCCTACCTCTAAAATGGTGTCAACATTATTTGTAAGAGAATAGAACAATACTTCAGATCTAAGTCTCCTCTCCCAAAATAACTGCATCCACCTAAGGATGCCATACCACAACTGCACCAACAAAAAACCAAAAAAACATCTTTAGAATATGAAGATCAAGAACCATCATGTTTAAAATAAGAACAGTAGAAAATATATCAAATAAATTGCATGAATAGATGTAGAACATACCTTGGATCATTATGGATTGAATACAAAATCTCGATGATTGATTCTTGTCCATGTAATATCTAAAACACCTGGAAGGGAGCTGTTGCCTGCTTGAAAATGATAGGAAGTGCTACAACCATAGGGGTTTTGAAAACCCTAAGAAGGTAAAACATTATAAAATTTATAGAATTTTTTATTTAAATGATTTTTAATCCCCTTTCATGTTGTTTGATACTCAGGGATTGATTTACTCCAAAAAACATGTCTCTTTTTATTATTTAACCCCGAAAACATACATGACATGAACCTAACATACACGACATGTAATTCTTATACAGTGTGTAATTCTCCTTTTTTCCATCATTTGGAAACAAAACTCCTCTGAACCACTTCCAAACCTCCTCTGAGCACTCCAAGCCTCAAAAACATGAAAATAGTCAAGCCTCATGGATCTGGTCCATTACATTTGATACCTCTAAAAACATGATCATCTTAGAGAATCCAAAAACAACCCATAGAAGAAAAAAAAATTTCTCTGAATAGAAACTCTGTGAGATTCCTCTCAATTATCTAGCCACCACTGGAGCATAACCACCTCTTTAAGGAACAGCGTGCTACTGTGAAACAACCACAACCAGATCCTAACCACTCTCCCATAATAGATACCTCTCAAAGAGATTAATACTCAATAATCAAAAAGATAAATCCATCTAATATACTAAAAAATGTCTACCATCCCAAAATGAAAAAAATTATAAGAGAAGTGCTAAAAATAAAAATATTATGGGTACTAAGTGTGTAAATATGACTCACATTCCCATGTACTCTCCTAAATGCCACTGTACTACAATGAGACATGAACCAAGGGGATAGAGCACCCATGAAACACCTTCTCCTGGTAGTCCTAGATCTTTAAAGGTCGCTCCTTGAATGTCACATCATCATCAACATATATATCAGCTCAATAGATGACTTGAGAGTCTTCATAATGATAAGAATAGATCTATGAAATGTGAAAAACATCGTGTATCCAACTCATCTTCAGGGGAAGTTCTATCTGATGTCCCATGGCTCTAACAAGAACTAACACCTCAAAATTCCCAACAAATCTAGGAGAAATATTACTCCCATGACTAAAACATTGCTTCCCATGATGGGGATTCATATTAAGAAACACATGAACCATAGCGTCGAGCTACATAGGTCTCCTACTATGATTAGTATAGAATTTATGATGATTCATTGCATCTTTTATGCTCTCTCAAATCACTTGAACTATATCTATTGTATTTTGTACTAGTTCTGATCTAAGAATTACTGAATCTCTGAACACAGTCCATCAAAATGGAGAATGGAAAGGTTAGACATAAGAGGATAAAAAAGGCTCTATACCGATAGTGGAGTAAAAAATATTGTTGTAAACGAACTCTACTAAGGGAAGGTTCCTCATCCACGAACCTAAAAAATATAGAACACATGAGCGCAACATGTATTCAAGATTTTGGATGGTCTTCTCTTTCTGACCATCCTTATATCGATGAAAAGCAGCGCTAAGGCATAACTAAGAACCAAAATCATGTTGGAGACCTCTCCACACACTGGTTCTAAAATGAGAATCTCTATTATAATTATCATACTAGGAACTCTATGGAGTCACACCACATCCTCTAGAGACTTCCTTGACAAAACCTCTACTAAGCTTCACTCCTTGATCACTATAAAGTGGGATGATTTTATCAAACGATCCAATACCAATCATATAGCATCTTAGCCTCCATGATCTTGGGGTAAACCAATAACAAAGTCTATAGATATGTCCTCCCATTTACACTAAGGAATATCTAATAGTTAGAGAAAACTACTAGGAACATTGTGCTTGTCCTTCAACATCTATCAAACTAAACATCGAGACACAAAAATTTCAATTACATGCTTCAACCTTGGCCATGAAAATTTACATCTCAGAGCTCGGAACATATTTTTAACAGGGTGATATACATAGAATTGAGAACTATTTAACTCTATGAAAAACATTTCATGCATTACCTAAGGAATGAAAACCCTTCCCTGAAACAACATGCACTATTGTTCATCCTCAGATCAACCGTCAGGGTCATCACCACAAACAACTCATTTTATCTAGACCACCAACTCAAGATCCACCAACTGGGACTCTCTCTCCTATTTTACAAGATATAAATGAATCATCATCTGAAAAAGATAACCTCTTCCCCAAACATTTCCCATATCTAAATGAAATGTAGAAATTTATTCCATCTACCTCAAGGAATCAAAAAATTACTACACTAAATCACTATGAAACGTCCTACATAGGGCATCATCTACAACTTTCCCCTTCCTAGGTGTGTATGAAATCTAAAAGTTGAAGTCCTATAATAAATCTATCCACCGACGCTGATATAAGTTCACATCAAGTTTAGTGAAAACATATCTAAAGCTCTTATGATTAATGAAGAACACAAAACACTCATCAATGAGGTAATGTATCAACAACTTCAAGTAAAGATCAAAAAATACAAACCAAAGATCATTGGTGGAATATTTATGCTCATGGGGACATAACTATTGAGACCCATAAGAAACCACTAATCTCTACTACATTATAACACAACCCAACCCAATATGTGAAGCCTTATATAAAACATCAAATTGAACTCCTTATGTGGAAAAACAAAGAACTAGAGCACTAACCAACTTTTCCTTAAGATACTCTAATGTTTTCAAACACTAATCTATCCACATTAATTCATGATCCTTTCATGTCAATTCAATCAGAGGATTCAAAACTCTAGAAAAAAATTTAAACAAACCTCATAAAATAGCCTACAAGACCAAGAAAACATTGCACCTCTTCCATTATATTAGGGGATTCCCAATACACAACTTCTTCTATATTCTATGGATCCATGGATACATCAAGATATGATACAACATGCCCCAAGAAATAGACTTCCCGAGCCGAAAACTCACTCTTTAGAAACTTCCCAAACAACTTATCAAAAAGAGGAACTCCCAAAATGGCACCCAGATTATCTATATTCTCCTCTATATATGTGTAGTACACAAGGATGTCATCTATTTAAACCACCATGAACTTTTCTAATAACTCACGGAACATAGGATTCATTAACCCCATGAACACTTCTTGATAATTCATCACACAGAATGGTATCATGAAAAACTCTTCTTGCCCATGAAGATAAAAAAGTGTCATTGGGGGATATACTCATCCTTCACACACATCTGAGGATATCCTGAAAACAAATAGATATTTGATAACAAAATTTTACCCTTCAGTTGATTGTATAAATCATCAATACATGGAATAGGATAGTGGTTCTTCATTATCACGGGTTCAAGAGATGATAATTGATACAAAACCACAAACAACCATTAGCTGCCTTCATGAAGAAAATGGTTCCACCCCATAGAGGCACACTCAACCAGAAACAATCACAGTAAAGTAAACCATTAAGTTATATATGTAGCTCTCACAACTCAAAAGGTGACATCCTATATAGAGACATCAAGATAAAAGGAACGAATGTTTCTAGTTAGATCTGGAACCCGATCTCTCGTCAAGGGAGTAATGTTATAACCTCCTCTATAAATACATTAGGTTACTCTCCTATGACCCTAGGAAATTTCAATTGTTGACCCTCTAATGAACTCTTCATCATCTAATCTATCAAGGATGACAAGGATGGGACACAACAAAAACCGATATGAGGGTCTCAATTGCTGAAAAACACTGTTGGATCACCATCAACATCAAAGAACACAAACTGCGTCCTGAAGCAATCCCCAATATCCTGCACTGAATAAAAAAATACTTGTTGAGGATGATGTCATATGGTTGTATCTGTAAACATAGGAAATCTACCCAATAGTGGTGATTCCCTAGCACAAGATTGTAGTCTCTACAAACATCAAAAAAGTCATCTCAACCTCCAACTAGCATAATAAATGCAAAGGGAACATGAAGTGTCTCTACCTTAAGTCCTAAGTCATGGACAAGGGCAGTTGATAAGAAGCTGACCACAACCATCACCATGTCCTCTCTGACGATAATGATGACCACCTACACAACCATGCTCTAATATTTGAGGATATTGGGAATCTTGATGATATCCTGTTCTTTCCCCCATCAACTCTCTACTAAACTCAAAATGGAGAAACCTTCTATTGTTGCCTTAGCTTCAACTACCTCAGTAGAGGAGCCTGAAGCAGAACAACTATCACGTGATGACTGGTCAAAAAGGATGAGCACTCTCTCTACTGATGACCTCAACCTCCATAAGAAAAACATTTGTTTGATACCCTGGATTATAAAAGAGATACACTTCCCCCAGATAAATGAGACATTGAGGGATGGGACCTACCCCCAGCTGATTGGAAACTCTATTATCCTGAAAACAAGGAACCCCATACCACGTCTCCTCTTCATAAGGAATCCTAAAAAGTCCCCTCTCATAACTATATGGTTATGGATAATTTCCTCTCAATGACCTCTTCTCTCTCCAACACCTTGAGATATGTCTTCAGCATAAATTTGGTGACATGGAACTGGATATATGGATGCAAACCTTTTCAAAATGAATCACTCTAGCCTCCTCATATGGAAACAGGTCTGAAGCATATCACAGAAGGTTCTTGAAACAGATCTTGAACCATTGCACATTAAAGATCCCCTACTGAAGGGTAAGAATCTCATAGAGACTATCCACCTTCACCATCGAAGAAATAAAATCAACTCTGAACTGGTCTCATAACTCCTCCCACGAGACTTTTGACTCCTCAAAATATCTAAGGTACAAGAACCACCACTACCTCACATCCCCACAGAGTATTATAAAATCCAATGATATCCAGTGCCCCTTCGGAGCATGAATTGAACTAAAGGATATCCCAACCTCCTCCATCTAGTCTTCTATGACTATATTTGAAATAGATCCATCGTACCTCAATAGACTCTAGTAATGAAACTCTTAGAGTGTCCTAGTTCAAGTGTCTCTGTTGTCAACCTCTACCCTATTGCGATCTTTTGGTGAAACCTTATAATTATATTCTACGAAAAACCTGATGAAGATATCAACCTGGATTCATTCCTACAAAATAAAAAACAACTATAACACCTAACCCGTAATATGGAAGACCTTAATATTAATTAATTTTTTTATTTTATTAATTTCATGTTAACCTATCCCACCATTCAAACATATTAACAATAAATAATAATTCATGATCCTTTCCTAGGTTACTACCCTACAGCCAGTATCACTTCATTTAGTTTCCACTGTAAGATTCAAGGTCCACAAATCAGATCACAGGGGGCATAAATACCCATGTCTAAGCCGATATCTGATGTTTACAAATCTTTCTAATCTTAGCTGAAACAATTTCTCTAATATCCCATTAAACCTCACATATTTCTAACTCCAAAAATATATCCTATCCCTCAACCAGACCTTTGATACCACTCTATCATGACACCCTCCCCACAAGGTGTGCCCCTCCTGGGCTGGAGAAAAGGAAGAGAAATAGTAGCACCAGAGTCCCACCTCCAATAGGCCTTGGGTTAGTGATTAGAACCTAGGGTAAAGTAAACACACATATGGGAGGCATTACCCTTTAAGAGAACACTTATTAATGAGAGAGATAAGACATACACTAACCAAATCCTACTTAGAATATAATATTAAATAAATACCATGTAAACATTAGTAATGAGATGTAAAAACCACTTCAACTTAAGGGAAAACTACAAGTACCCAACAAAGTAAAGATGATAGTGACCACAAAGCCCAAATAGCTCCTACTAAACCCCAAGCTAGTAGTAACTAGCCTGATCTCAAACTTTCTCCAACTAAACTGAAAAATAATTTATATACACATAGGATAAGTATAATTGTATACTCAGTAAGATCCTCCCTAGAGTCTCTCATGAAAAAGGTAAATAAATCATGCTAAAGCATAGTGAACAACAAGTAAAACTAAATCATTACCTATACAGGTACACTAAGTTCCCAATCTAATCATGGCCACTCTTACTAAGTATCTCATAGAAGATTATATAATATAACAAATAATATCAAGGGTACCCCTCTTCTACTTCCCCACTAGTTTTTCACTCTGTCCCAATGTCACACATCCTAAAAATCTCTCTCTAAAAAGCAATGCATGCAAACACCATTGTGAAGCCCCGCAACATGCACTTCATGAAACACACCACCACGTCTATATAACCAAATTAACTAGGTATTTTCTTAGATCCATCATATCTTGTATAACTTGTATCATAAATTAGGTATTACACCTCAAGTCATCAAAATACATACACTGAGTAAGGATCATCAAGCCATTATAGCCTATACATGTTATACCTATAGTAGTCTTTAAGAAACTATATCCAAAATACATGTGTGTGAAATAACCAAAATCCATTACATCCCTCTACATACATATATGGGGAAAACAAACCATTATGTATACCATCCCAAGTAACTACCAAGAGAATAGAGTGGGGACGAAGGGGATTTTATCCATCCATCATCCCACCGGGATGTTGGGGAAAACACCCACACCCACACCCACAGCTCAGAATCCCTAGGGTGTCAATTTACCTAACCGATAGTGTGGATTAGTTTATAAAAATGAAAAAAATTACATGATATGATATATCTAAAAACCACACTATGGACATAACCTAGTTGCAAACTCAACTTCAGCTAACATATCTCGGTCTCCCAGTTGCCACTACTAAGAACAACTATTCTATAAGCACACAAAAAATTAAAGAGATGCATTAAATTACTTTATTTTTTTGATCAATTTCAATTTAAATTAATTAATTAATTAACCATTAAAAAATTCTTAACATTTTCCACATTATATTACATTATCATCACAACAAAGTTCCATGCCCTCTCGGTATAAGAGAATTGAGTCCATAGCTTCTTAAAATTATAACCTCAGCACTACATCCCAGCATGATCCTACACCATGGATTAAAAATTTATTCATTTATTAATATTATCACTTTCCATATTACTAGGTACTTTAGGAAAACATCATAAGCTACCAAAAAAAGTATACAACCAAGAATATTCATCTACCTCAAATAGGGGGAAAGGAAAGAAGATAAACAAGTAACATGGTCATCGTCCAAATGATAGATTCAAACAAGCATAAAACTTTAATATTAACGAGTAAGCCAAACTTTAACCTATTTTATCATCCTCGGTGTCCTCCCAAACACCCACAATCATATCTTATTGCATCCCACCATCACAAGATTCAACTACTACCACAAAAACTGGACCTCCCTACCCCATACACCACAACATTCATCCATGCTTATCCATCCTAGTCTCACATCACATTTAGACCTCCCCACCTCATATACCACAACATACCTCTAGGCACAGCCATACTAGGATCACATCACAAGCATCAGGAAACAAACATAGCAACCAATAAGGCAACTACTCCCTCAAAACAAGGCATTTATCTTTCTCACACAACAAGCTCTCACGGCTCCAATGCACAAGGTATATGTCCTTTACAACAAATTGGGAAACATAGGCCACACAAATGCAATATCTTTTATCACAAAACCATATCTTATTTCATCTTGGATTAACCGATTCATCATTAATAGGTTCCGACTATGGGAAACCTAAGAATATAGATATCACAGTATGTCACAAATTAATAAAACAATTAATGTAACATTCATTTAATTCTTTTATCAACTAGAATCTACATGTTTCACATCTTTATTCAAGTCCATTAACACATAGAAGGATAATTCATTTAAATATTCTTGCATCATTAAAAAAACATATCATATTTATTAAACAACCATCTTTAATCATTTTTTAAATTAAAGAAAAATTAATTCTTTATTTATGTTCATTAACAATTTTTATCAAGAACATCATGCTAATCCATTAAAGGAATAGATTTCACAATATCTATCCAAATAAGAGGCAAACCATTATCACAGTACAAAAAAATCGTCCTGCAATCGATATCAATTCTTTAATATGGTTCATGTAATTAATATGTTAATTTCATTATGATTAGATCTAAATTTTTAGTTAAATAAATAGAGAATCTAAACATCTCTTAACTTGACAAGGGTGTCAACATTATTTTCAGGAGAATGGATCAATGTTGTGGATCCTAGTTGTCTCTCCCACAAGATTTGCATCATCCTGATGATTTCGTACCACAATAATATCCAAAAACAACCAACAAAGCTCTTTTAGAACATGAAGATCAATTATCATCTCGTGGAAAATTGGAGCAGGAGGAAACAGATCAAAGAAACCACACAAAAAAAAATTGAACATACCTTAGATCACAACAGATCGAAGATGGATTCCTGATAATTGATTCATGTTGAAGTAATCTCCAAAATTTCATAGAAGGGAGACTTTTTCCACTAGAAAATGAGAGGTATAATTGTAGTTATTGTGTTTATGAAAAAAAATAATTAGATTAAAAATTATAATATTTATAGCATTGGGGATTTAAACTATGTTTAGTCCCCTTTCTTATCGTGTAATTCTCAGAGTTCGGTTTCTACTAAAAAATGCATCGCCTTTTTATTATTTAACCCCAAGAACATAAACATCATGTACCAACGATAACATGTAATTCTTACACGGCATTTAATTTTACTTATTTACAACATTTATTATCCAAACTCTTCTAGAGCACTTCCAATACTCCTTCAAGTTCCACAAACCTCAGAAACCTACAACAGGTTAATCCACATGGATCTAGGACCTTACAAATTAACAATCCTCTTACTTTCTCAATTATTTATTATATATTGATAATTGATTTTATTAATCATTCCTTAAATTTACTAAATAAATTTTCATGCTAACATTCATAAAAGGTAATAAATTTAAAATAAAATTATAATTTATAAAAATGGTTTCTTGATAGTTATTTAGATTTTCCTATATGAATTAGAACCCTTTTATTTTTTAAAAATAACATACTTGGCATAAAAATTTTCATTTAACTATCTTGTAATATATTTCATTTTTTAATGAAATAAGTCATTTTTCCCATTTTTTTGTGTTATAAGTATAAAAATCTATCAAACACACTATATTTATTTAAAAGTAAAATAATAGTAAAATCAAGGGGTGTTTAGTAAGCTTCATTCTCATGGGTACTATAAGGATCCAGTGTTAAACAATACATATTCTAGTGTCTTCTACTACAATTAACCTTATTATATTCCGATATATCTTTTTATTTTAAATTTTTATATAATAAGGTTACAATTCTTACATAAAAAACATATAAAGTATGTGGTGGAAACTACTACTAAATATCCATTATTACCACATTATTAAACCTTTAAAAAAATGTTTTATTTTTATGAAACAACATTTATCCTTTAAACATGGCTTCTATTTTCCATTAAATATCCTTAAAACTTGTGAAAATAATTTTAAAAACACGGGATAAGAACAACAAGTTCCCTAAGGTACATAAAATAAATAAATAATTTATTGGTCCATGAATACTTTCAAAAAAATTCCTTTTTCAAAATATACTTTAGGATCGAAGTGAATGCTTTTGTTAACCAAGAAATCATATTCTCTATCCAAAAAAGTTCATAAAAAATTTCATAAAAAATCTTTAAGGAAAATAAACTCATAGAGGTTTCTCTGAAAATTTGAAAATCACATTAATTTATTTTCAAAAAGTTATAATTTTCATTATTATATATGGAATAACAATCATAGTTAAATTTGGAGTGAAAATAATAACTAATAATGGAATACCTTAATGGTTAACATCCAAACATTTCCTTATAGTAACCATCACAACTACTTGTGGATTAACCATCACCATTAATTCTAGAATAACCATAGAAATATATTCCCAATATCTCTTAGGAGAAACCTAATTGGTAAATCTATCCCATATTTGGAATAACCAAATGGTAAACTTCCATACCCAATGAATTGGAGTTCTGTCATGGCCCACACATATTTGTTTTATAATATATCCACCTTCTATGATAAACAATTTCTAATAACCATAACGTGATATATAAAATCTTGCATCATAAATACTTTTTTTAGGGAAAATAACTTTTATATTTTGAAATGAATTATTCAAAATAAATTTAAAATTATAAAGGAAAAAAGTTTCATTTTAAAATAAAACTATAATATTATAAAGTACTCTTAAAAGTAAATATTATTTATTGTGATGAGAAAAGACAATCATGTGGTATATGTTAAAAAATATATTCCTTTCATACTTTTGTTTGAAAAGTCACAAAGTACATCATTTGGAAAAGCTTAAAAAATTCATTTAAAACCATTTTGTAAAAATGAAAACATAGGTAAAAATTAATTTAAATAATCATGTTATAATATTAAATTTTTTGAAAAATAATTATATGGAATAAAAATATATTTTTAATAAAAACTTTTAAAAGATGATTTTTTTAATGAAAGTCTCTTATCTTTGGTCAACTAGTCACGTGCATTCCTTATCTACCAAAATAATAAAATATGGTTAATTTTTAAATTGATTAATAAAAATTTTCAAGTTTATTATTCCCTTAATATCAATTATTACCATGTTATATACAATTACCGAATAATTTTGGATCACATAGATGTTTTGATGGTATTTAGTTTATAAGTCCAAAATAACTTATGTGGATTGACTAAGGTCAAAGGGGTCATTATTCCATTATCTCTAGAAAAATAAAAATTAAATAATTATAATTTTTATATATCAATCATACTTTTAAAACCAATCACAAAATATGGTTATGGAAAATGAACTATGTTACTATTAGGGAAATGGTAGGTCATACATACGCATGAGTAACCTTTCCATTTTTCATCCACCATTATGGAAATAAGATAAGTATTATTTTATCTTTAAATATTTATATTAACATAAGAAATAAAATATTACTTTTTTAGAAAAATTTATATATATTATCTATGTTATGTGGTGATGAAAAATGAATCACCTCACTTCGTGAAGGTGGTAGACCACACGAACGTACGAACGACGTTATCATGTTTAGTGGATGAAAAGTTAAGAAATTAAATTATATAATATATTTTAATAATTATAAATATTTCGTTAATATAATATATAAAAATTAATTCTATCACTATAATCAGTCTTGAGAGACTGTGATGGGAAACTAATTATATCAGGTTGTGAAGTGGTAGTCTGTTGTACACACGAACGATGAATTACTCTCCCATTTGATGGAGGTTAGAGATGTATATAGGTCATTACATTAACAAAAAAATATAATTACATATATGAAAAAATTTAATTATTTTATGAACTTTTAATAATATTTTAAAGAGGTGGAAGAAGAAACAAAACTAAAAAATTCTGTTGAAAAATATACCTCATCTTTGGAAAACCTCTTTTTCTTAACACCATAACACCTCTAAGATTCATATTATTTCAACATAAGGTGTATATAATTATTATAGGGATCCCAGTAATATATATTGGAAGTTATATTCTAATTTTTTTTTTAAGTGTTAATAAATGACAAGAAGATGTGCCCTTTTATAAGAGAGGGTGGGGCATTCTCTGAATTATTCAAAATATTAAATTAATATAAATTTATTTTTAATTAAAATGGATCCAAACTTAATTATTTATATTATAATATGTATATGGGTAATAATAATATGATAAATTTCTTTTTGGAAAATTTTAGGCCACATTTTTATCCTTAGTATTTGTTTTTAACACCTCGTTAACCCTTTTTAAATTTACCATGACAACAAGTATTTTTACTCTTTAAGGGTCAATATAGTTACTATAATGGAATGTCCCCTAAATGTACTATGCTCGATATAATAAACTATATCTTAATAAATGTTTCAAATATATTATTTTTTGGAATTTTATGTCGTTTAATTAAATATTAATTATTATAAAATATAAATAAATTAAATTTTTAGAACTACTCATTACAATAAATTTAATAATGTTAAGAAAATTATTTCAATTCAAACAAATTATTTTATCACATCCTAAAAATTTCATGTAAATATATAAAACTCATGTATCATATTAATTAACTATAATTATATTACTTTAAAAATATTTAATATCATTTATTTTATTTTCCATTAATTAAATAATAACTTCATCAGCATTGGAAAATCATTTATGGTAAATATTTTTTCAATAAAAATTAAAAATAAATTACCATAAGTAAGATAAAAAATGTTAAATTTGAAAATAAAATTTATAATAAAACATATCCTCTAGTTTACCATATGTAAAAAATATTATAGTTATTAAAAACACTAGTTTGATATCTTTTACTTTTATTTAAATAAAACATTATAAAGGTTATAAGCACTTAAAAATAGAAAAAAAGGTAATATATTAGACATTTTTATTCTTATTGACGATTAATACCCATAAAATAAAATTTAGGCAGGTTTTATGCTGATTTTATAGTCATTATCATAAAATTTTTAACCCTTAATTACAAAATTTACCCTTTATCGTGGTAAAAAAAGTTACTATGATTAATATTCATAATAACCAAAAATTAAAAACCCAAATTTAATAAATTTATACCTCATTATCCCAAATACTTAATCCACTTCTAAAAATTTGAAACATTTACATGGAAGAAATTAATTTAAAATTAACCTAATAAAATTCAATGAAAAATAATTTTTCTGAAAAAAATTGAAACATTTACATGGAAGAAATTAAATTAAAATTAACCTAATAAAATGCAATGAAAAATAATTTTTCAGAAAAAATATCATTTTAAGAAAAAAATCTTTTATACCATATTCAAGTGTAAAATTAAATTAAAAATGAATAGTTGGATTATTATTTATCAAAATAAACTAATGAAAGTTTTAAACTAATCCAAATAATAATTTTATTTTATAAATACTTTAAAATAAAATACATTATTGAATAAAAATCAGTATTTTTCATTATTCATTTTAAAATCAATCATTAGTCCTAGGATAATGTTTACATGGTGAATTCAAAAATAAAATACATTTTTTAACCAATTTTTACCAATTTTATATAAATTAATTACAATATTTACTTGTAAAAAGTAATAAAACCTATTTTTTGAAGAAAATGTATTTTTAAATATTAACAAAACATTAATAAAAAAATCAAGTAATTTTTTAAAAAAGTATTAATTGATATATTATTAATGATTTGGACCAATATATATTTCATAATTTGGTTAATACTATTTATTCATTCCAATTTAATAGCTATATGATAAAGGTAACATTTAAATAATAATATCTTATTATTCGTTTAAGCTCAATGTTATGTATCTTTTATGTAATTTAACCAAATAATTCCTTTTAATGTATCGGGATATTACATTCTCCCCCATTTGATAAATTTTATCCTCGTAATTTTAATTTGGTCTTTGTAACTAGGATTTGACATCTTAAAATACCTTTTTGAAATCACACATCATAAATAGGGTTAATAAAACTTTCACTTGAAAAGAGGGGAAGGAAATTACGAATGTAAAATGGAATAACACATATTAGTTTTTCATGTAGGATAACATAAGTGGGAATTAAAAAAGATGAAAATAGAATTAAAACCTGACGTTCATAGATTGCTAGAGTGTGATAAAGAACATAGACAATGATAAATTTAACCATAAAAATAGTAAATATGTGTTGGGCTAGAAGGCCATTGATTTCTTAGTAAGAAATGTAAATGAATAAATTTTTTATTTCAAAATATTATTCCTAAATTTGATTAATTATTTTACTCTATATACTAATAACATAAGTAAATATACATAATTATAATTTTTCATTTTATTCCATTCCCACCATAATCTCATAATTTCTCAAAATGATGATTATTTTGGATGGATTATGTTTTCATCCTTGAAGAACTATAATCAACTTCTATCGATCAAAAAATCCATAAAATAATAAAAATATATTCCACTTGTGTATAGGTATTAACCACAACCAAAATGGTTATCATGTAATAATATAATTCCTAAAATAAATAAACATTAAAATTAAGAAAAAAACATTAATCTCTAAAATTCAATATTAATACCAAAAAATAAACATAGATAATTTCATAAATAACTATCATTAATATTCTTTACATATATTCCAAACTAATATTGACACCCAAAAAATAGGAATATTTTATCATATATTATTCTAACATAAATTTAATATTTATCATCCGTAATAACATTAACAACTCTTAATGTCTCATACCAAAAATTTAATTTCCCAAGTCATATAGTCTCCAAGATAAACAAATCATTTTTATAAATAACATGAATAATAATAAACCACAATAACATCATATTTTCTTATAAAATATAAGTAAGGGTTTCTAATCTCAAAGAAAGAAATTCGAGATTAGAAACCATTACCATGGATTTATGCTTCGTTGGACATGCTCTAAATTCATGTATAAAAAATTTAGATTTATTTTCTATGTGTATGATAACCTTATACATAGTTATTTTTTTAATATCATTTATTTATATTTCTTTTTTACACACATATTAATTTTTTATTGTTAAAATTAATATTTTGTTATCACTATTATGTTCTCCCACGCATTCTTTGATTTAGTAGATCCATTCCTTGTTCCTTTTAAATTGTTTCATCACCTTGAGAGTTTTTAGGAAGTTTTTTTAAATTTTTTTTATATTTATGGAGTTTGGTTTTCATTTTATGGAACCCATGGTAACAAATTGCATGAAATACTTAAAAATATATTATTTTTAATTTTGATTAAATATAAAGTATTTATTTTTTTATGAATATAAAAATAAATATTACCATTAAATAATTATGAAAAACATTAAATTAATAAATAATTCATAAAATTACTATTATTTCTGTTTTATTAGTCATTCTTGCTGTAAATGTTAGATCATCATTCATGTATATTGTAAAACTAATTTAAAAAAGAACAAGTTATAACAATTGAATAAGTAAAAAAATTATTTTGTGGTAAATATATTTATTTTAGAGAATCTTAATGTTTCCAAAAAAACTTTTTGAAGTGATAAATAACATTTAAGAACATTATGATGAAATATATAGAGTATAATTATTTATTAAAAATAACACTTATGTAGAAGAATTGAATTTCCTATTAGAGAGACTCCTTGAAATGAGGACTTTGGGACTAGAGGTTCCAAATGTTTTATAGGATTTTTAGAAAGATAATTTGGATACATTTTCAAGATAATTTCAAATTAAAGGTGTATGTTGAGGTGTGATGAGAAGGGGTCATTTTATAGATGGTAAGGGGTGTAATTATTATGAATACTCATTTATTTATATAAATATAATGTTGTATGAATGGAAATTGAATCCAAAATTTTCAATTAGTTAGGATAAAATAAGCGGAATTTGAATAAATCATAATCTAAAAATTTATAGATTGGTTATTTTAATATTTTATGATCTTTAACCTTTAACCTTTTTACCAGGTTTTTACCTTTATTATGTTGAATAAATTTTACCTTAATAACTTATTTTTTTGACTGAAAATGTAATTGAACTTATTAAAAAATATGAATATTTTTATTCAAAATATGACAACCATTTTACCATATTCAATTTATAAAGAAGATAAAAATTAATTTTTATATAACTACACATAATGTAATAAAAAAATTTAAATAAAATGTATTTTTATGTATAAATGGGAATTTATATGTATTCTTTAAGAAACCATAATCAATGTTTTTTCTTTGAATATAAATATAAAAAATTAATTTCATTCTAATTCATAATTTAAATATGATAAATTTAACTTTTAAATAAAATACATATATAATATATAATAAAATAATGTTTTTAAACAAAATATTTTTTTATCCATGAATAGTTAACAATGTCATGACCCCATCCCCAAAAGGTGTACCCTTGGTCAGAAATGGTAGAAGAGAGATAGTGACACCCGAATCATACCTCCATTAGGCCCCAGTTTGGTGATTAACACCAATGGTATAGTAAACACATATATGGGAGACATTACCCTTTAAGAGAACACATATGAATGAGAGAGATAATACAGACACCAACAAACTCCTGCTCATACTATAATATAAAATAAAGATCATGTGAACATATGTAATGACATGCAATAACTACTAAAACCGAAGGAAAAAATGCAAGTTTCAAAATAAAAGTAAAGACGACAGTGACCATGAATCCCAAATAGCTCCAGTTAAACCCCAAGCTAGTGGTAACCAGTTTAATCTTTATCCTTCTCTAACTGACCTGAAAGGAGTTTATATATACATATAGTGAGTATAATAGTATACTCAGTAAGATTATCCTTGGATCCTCTCATGAAAAAGTTAAAGAAAGCATTCTAAAGAATAGTGAACAAAAAGTGAAACTATATTCTTACCTAAACAATTATAAAAAGTTCCAAGCCTCACCATGGACAGTATCAACATATATCTCATACAAGAGAATATAATACAACAAACAATATCATGTTTACCCCCACTACCTCTTCCCCACTGGTTTTCCACTCTTCCACAATACCGCATATCCTAAGCTTCTCTCTCCAAAAAGTAAATCCTATAGGCACCTGGGTAAAGCCCCCAAACAAGCACCTCACACAACACACCACCACATCCACATAAAAAAAGTAATCAGGTAGTTTATGGGATCCACCACTACCCATATAATGTGTATCATACATAGGGTGTTACACCTCAATCCATCGCAACCCATACACCAAGTAAGGATCCTCAATCCATCACACCCATTACATGTTATACCTATAGTAATCCTTAGGAAACTATATAGGGAATACATGTCTGTGAAATAACCACAAGACATTATTTACCTCTACACACATATATCTGGAAAACTAACCACCATGAATTCCAGCACAAGTAACTTCCAAGATAAGAGAGTAGGGATAAAGGGGGTAGTCATCCATCCATCCTCCCACAAAAATTTTGGGGAAAACACCCCCAAGGATTAGAACCCTTGAGGTGTGTAAATTTCCCAAACTGATAGAGCAGAGTAGCATATAAAAACAAAAAAAATTACATGATATAATATATCTCAAAACCACACTATGGGTATAACCATGTCTTAGACTCAACTATACCTAACATCTCTCAAACTCTAGACAGTTGCTGCTAGGACCAGATATCATATAAGCACATAATCCATTAAAGAGATACATAGAATTACTTTATTATTTTTCATTAGTTAGAATTTAAATTAATTAATTCATAACAATTAATTAACCTTTAACATTTTCCACATTATATTACATACACATCACAACAAAGTTGCATTCCCTCCAAGTATAAGCAAACTGAGTCCTTGACTTCTCAGAATTATAATCTCATTATTATATCCCAGTAAGATCCAACTCTATAGATTAATCATTTATTCATTTATTCACATTATATATTTCCATTTTACTAGGTACTCTAGAGAAACATACTAAGCTACCAAAAAATTTAAACAACCAAACACATCCATCTGCCACAAGAAGTGGGGAAAGGAAGTAAGATAAACTAACAACCTAGAATTCAGTCAAAAAATAGATTCAAAAAAGTATCCAAATTTCATATAAATGGTTAATACCAACTTCAAACCATTATGTCATCCCTGGTGTCCTACCCTACATCCACATGCATATCCCGATGCATCTCACCATCACAGGCATCAACTGTTTCCACAACAACAGGGCCTCCCCACCCCATATTCCACAAAAGCACTCTCGGATCATCCATCCCAGGCTCACATCACATCTTAACCTCCCCACCCCATATAAAACAACATCCCTCTTGGATCAACCATCCCAAGACCATGTTAAAAGAATAAAAAACAAAAATAGCATGAAACTGGGCAACTAGACCCTCAAAACAAGGTATTTATCCTTATCACATAATGAGCTCTCATAGGTCCAAATCACAAGGCACTTGGCCTTTAATGGAAATCATGAAACTCATTCCCTACAAAGGCATTATATTTTATTAGAATACCAGTTCTTATTCCATCTTGAATTAAGCAATTAATTATTCACATGTTCTAACTATGGGAAATATAAGCAATCAACTATGACAAGATATCACAAATTATTTAAACAATCAATTTAACTTTCCATTAATTATTTTATCAACCAATATCAACATGTTTCACGTATTTATATAACTAAATTAACACATGGAAGGACAATTCATTTAAACATGCTCAAGGAATTAAAACTACAACACACATGATTCATTAAACATGCTTATTTGATCTTTTATCCAATTAATTAACAATTATTTATAGATTCAATTTCTTTACCAACTTCCATCAAGAACAAAATGATAACCAGTTAAGGAATAGATATCCCACTATCTAGTAAAAAAAGAGAAAAATCATTATCATGGTACAAAAAAACAACATCCCCATGTGATATACATCAATTATTTAATTTGATTTAAGTAATTCTTAGGTAAATTTCATTATGATATAAGGGGATAAATCATAATAAATCTATGATTTCATGTAAATAAATATAGAAGAAATGAATACCCTGCCTCTAAAAGGGTGTCAACATCCTTTGTAAGAGAATAGAACAATACTTCAGATCTAAGTCTCCTCTCCCAAAATAACTGCATCCACCTAAGGATGCCATGCCACAACTTCACCAACAAAAAACCAAAAAAACATCTTTAGAACATGAAGATCAATAACCATCATGTTGAAAATATGAATAGTAGAAAATATATCAAATAAATTGCATGAATAGATGTAGAACATACCTTGGATCATTATGGATCGAATACAGAATCTCGATGATTGATTCTTGTCCATGTATTCTCTAAAACACCTGGAAGGGAGCTGTTGGCTGCTAGAAAATGATAGGAAGTGCTACAACCATAGGGGTTTTGAAAACCCCAAGCAGGTAAAACATTATAAAATTTATAGAATTTGTTATTTAAACGAATTTTAATCCCCTTTCATGTTGTTTGATAATCAGGGCTTGATTTACTCCAAAAAACATGTATCTTTTTATTATTTAACCCCGAAAACATACATGTCATGAACCAAACACACACGACATGTAATTCTTACACAGTGTGTAATTCTCATTTTTTCCATCATTTGGAAACCAAACTCCTCCGAACCACTTCCAAACCTCCTCTGAGCACTCCAAGCCTCAAAAACATGAAAAGAGTCAAGCCTCATGGATCTGGTCCATTACATTTGATACCTCTAAAAACATGATCATCTTAGAGAATCCAAAAACAACCCATAGAAGAAAACCAAAAATGTTTCTATGAATAGAAACTTTGTGAGATACCTCTCAATTCTCTAGCCACCACTGGAGAATAACCACCTCTTTAAGGAAAAGCGTGCTACTGTGAAACAACCAAAACCAGATCCTAACCACTCTCCCATAGTAGATACCTCTCAAAGAGATTAGTACTCAATAATCAACAAGATAAATCCATCTCAAGTACTAACAAATGTCTACCATCCCAAAATGAAAAACATTATAAGATAAGAGCTAAAAATAAAAAAAATTATGGGTACTAAGTGTGTAACTATGACTCATATTCCCATGTACTCTCCTAAATGCCATTGTACTACAACAAGACATGAACCAAGGGGATAGAGCACCCATGAAACACCTTCTCCTGGAAGTCATAGATCTCTAAAGGTCACTCCTTGAACGTCACATCATCATCAACATAGATATCAGATCAATCGATTACTTGAGAGTCTTCATAATGATAAGAATAGATCTATGAAATGTGAAATACATCATGTATCCAACTCATCTTCAGGGTAAGTTCTATCTGATGTCCCATGGCTCTAACAATAACTAACACCTCAAAATTCATAACAAATCTTGGAGAAAGATTACTCCCATGACTAAAACATTGCTTCCCATGATGGGGATTCATATTAAGAAACACATGATCCACATCGTCGAGCTACATAGGTCTCCTCTTATGATTAGTATAGAATTTATGATGATTAATTGCGTCTTTCATTCTCTCTCAAATCACTTGAACTATATCTATTGTATTTTGTACCAGTTCTGATCTAAGAATTACTGACTCTCTGAACACAGTCCATCAAAATAGAGAACGGAAAGATTAGTCATAAGAGGATTAAAAAGGATCTATACCGATAGTGGAGTAAAAAATATTGTTGTAAACAAACTCTACTAAGGGAAGGTTCCTCATCCACGAACCTAAAAAATCTAGAACACAAGAGCACAACATGTATTCAAGATTTTGGATGGTCCTCTCTATCTGACCATCCTTCTGTCGATGAAAAGCAGCGCTAAGGCATAACTAAGAACCAAAATCGTGTTGGCGACCTCTCCACACATTGGTGCTAAAATGAGAATATCTATTAAAATTATCATACTAGGAACTCTATGGAGTCACACCACATCCTCTAGAGACTTCCTTGACAAAACCTCTACTAAGCTTCACTCCTTGATCACTATAAAGTGGGATGATTTTATCAAACAATCCGATACCAATCATATAGCAACTTAGCCTCCATGATCTTGGGGTAAACCGATAACAAAGTCCATAGAGATGTCCTCCCATTTCCACTAAGGAATATCTAATAGTTAGATAAAACTACTAGGAACATTGTGCTTGTCCTTCACCTTCTATCAAACTAAACATCGAGACACAAAAATTTCAATTACATGCTTCAACCTTGGCCATGAAAATTTACATCTCAGAGCTCAGAACATATTTTTACCAGGGTGATATACATAGAAATGAGAACTATTTAACTCTATGAGAAACATTTCATGCATTACCTAAGGAATGAAAACCCTTCCCTGAAACAACACGCACTATTGTTCATCCTCAGATCAACCGTCAGGGTCATCACCAAAAACAACTCATTTTATCTAGACCACCACCTCGAGATCCACCAACTGGGACTCTCCCTCCTATTTTACCACATATAAATGAATCATCATCTAAAAAAGATAACCCCTTCCCCCAACATTTCCCATATCTAAATGAAATGTAGAAATTTATTCCATCTACCTCAAGGAATCACAAAATTACTACACTGAATCATTATGAAACTTCCTATATAGCCCATCATCTACAACTTTCCCCTTCCTAGGTGTATATGAAATCTCAATGTTGAAGTCCTATAAGAAATCTATCCACCGACGCTGATATAAGTTCACATCAAGTTTAGTGAAAACATACCTAAAGATCTTATGATTAATGAAGAACACAAAACACTCATCAATGAGGTAATGTATCAACAACTTCATGTAAAGCACAACTAATACAAACAAAAGATCATTGGTGGCATATTTATTCTCATGGGGACGTAACTATTGAGACCCATAAGAAACCACTAATCTCTACTACATTATAACACAACCCAACCCAATATGTGAAGCCTCATAGAAAACATCAAATTGAACTCCTTATGTTGAAAAACAAAGAACTATAGCACTAACCAACTTTTCCTTAAGATACTATAATGTTTTAAAAGACTAATATATCCACATGAATTCCTGATCCTTTCTTGTCAATTCAATCAGAGGAGTCAAAACTCTAGAAAAAATTATAAAAAAACCTCATAAAATAGCCTACAAGACCAAGAAAACATTGCACCTCTTTCATTATGTTGGGGGATTACCAATACACAACTTCTTCTATATTCTATGGATCCATGGATACTACAAGATATGATACAACATGCCCCAAGAAATAGACTTCCTGATCCAAAAACTCACTTTTCAGAAACTTCCCAAACAACTTATCAAAAAGAGGAACTCCCAAAATGGCACACAGATGCTCTATATTCTCCTCTATATATGTGTAGTACACAAGGATTTCATTTATTTAAACCACCATGAACTTGTCTAATAACTCACAGAACAAAGGATTCATTAACTTCATGAACACTTCTGGATTATTCATCACACGGATGGTATCATGAAAAACTCTTCTTGCCCATGATGATAACAAAAAGTGTCATTGGGGGATATACTCATCCTTCACACACATCTGATGATATCCTGAAAACAAATATATATTTGATTAAAAAGATTTACCCTTCAGTTGATTGTATAAATCATCAATACATGGAATAGGATAGTGGTTCTTCATTATCACGGGTTCAAGAGATGATAATAGATACAAAACCACCAACAACCATTATCCACCTTCATGAAGAAAACGGTTCCACCCCATAGTGGCACACTCAACCAGAAAAAATCACACTAAAGTAAACCATTGAGTTATATATGTAGCTCTCACAACTCAAAAGGTGACATCCTATATAGAGACATCAAGATAAGAGGCACGAATGGTTGTAGTTAGATCTGGAACCTGAGCTCTCGTCAAAGGAGTAAACTTATAACCTCCTCTATAAATACATTAGGGTACTCTTTTATGACCCTAGGAAATTTCAATTATTGAACCTCTAATGAACTCTTCATCATCTAATCCATCAAGGATGACAAGGATGGGACACACCAAAAACCCATCTGAGGGTCTCAATTGCTGAAAAACACTGTTGGATCACCATCAACATTAAATAACACAAACTGCCTCCTAAAGGAATCCACAGTAGCCTGCACTGAATAAAAACAATACTTGTTGAGGATGATGTAATATGGTTGTATCTGTAAACATAAGAAATATCCCCAATAGTGGTGATTCCCCAGCATAAGATTATAGTCTCTACATACATCAAACAAGTCAGCTCAACCTCCAACTAGCTTAATAAATGCAAAGGGAACTTGAAGTGTCTCTACCTCAAGTCCCAAGTCATGGAAAAGGGTAGTTGATATGAAGCTGACCACAACCATCACCATGTCCTCTCTGACTATAATGATGACCACCTACACAACCATGCTCTAATATTTGAGTATATAGAGAATCTTGATGATATCCTCTTCTTTCCCCCATCAAGTCTCTACTAAACTCAAAATGGAGAAACCTTGTACTGTTTCCTTAGCTTGAACTACCTCAGTAGAGGAGATTGAAGTAAAACAAATTTCACGTGATGACTGGTCAAAAAGGATGAGCACTCTCTCTACTGATGACCTCAACCTCCATAAGAAAAACATTTGTTTGATACCTTGGATTATACAAGAGATACACTTCCCCCAGATAAATGAGACATTGAGGGATGGGACCTACCCCCAGCTGATAGGAAACTCTATTATCCTGAAAATAGGGAACCCCATACCACAGCTCCTCTTCATGAGGAATCCAAAAATGTCACCTCTCAAAACAAAATGGTTCTGGATAATGTCCCCTCAATGACCACTTCTCTCTACAACACCTTGAGATATGTCTTCAACATAAATTTGGTGACATGGAACTGGATATATGGATGCAAACCTTTTCAAAATGAATCACCCGAGCCTCCTCATCTGGAAACAGTTCTGAAGCATATCACAAAAGGTTCTTGAAACAGATCCTGAACCATTACACATTAAAGATCCCCTACTAAAGGGTAAGAGTCTCATAGAGACTATCCACCTTCACCATCGAAGAAATAAAATCAACTCTGAACTGGTCTCATAACTCCTCCCATGAGACTGTTGACTCCTCATGATATCTAAGGAACAAGAACCACCACTACCACGCATCCCCACAGAGTATTATAAAAGACAATGATATCCAGTGCCCCTTCGGAGCATGAATTGAACTAAAGGATATCCCAACCTCCTCCATCCAGTCTTCTATTACTATATCTGAAATAGATCCATCGTACCTCAATAGACTCTAGTAATGGAACTCTTAGAGTGTCCTAGTTCAAGTGTCTCTGTTGTCAACCTCTACCCTATGGCGATCTTTTGGTGCAACCTTATAATTACATTCTATGAAAAACCTAATGAAGATATCAACCTGGAGTCATTCATACAAAATTACAAACAACTATAACACCTAACCTGTAATATGGAAGACCTTAATATTAATTTTTTTTAATTTATTAATTTGAGGTTAACCTATCCCACCATTCAAACATATTAACAATAAAGAATAATTCATGATCCTTTCCTAGGTTACTACCCAACAACCAGTATCACTTTATTTAGTTTCCACTTTAAGATTCAAGGTCCATAAATTAGATCATAGGGGGAATAAATACCCATGTCTAAGCCGGTATTAAATGTTTAAAAATCTTTCTAATCTTAGCTGAAACAGTTTCTCTACTAGCCCATTAAACCTCACATATTTCTAACTCCAAAAATATATCCTATCCCTAAACCATACCTTTGATACCACTCTATCATGACACCCTCCCCACAAGGTTTACCCCTCTTGGGCTGGAGAAAAGGAAGAGAAATAGTAACACCTGAGTCCCACCTCCAATAGGCCTTGGGATAGCGATTAGCACCTAGGGTAAAGTAAACAAACAGATGGGAGGCATTACCCTTTAAGAGAACACTTGTTAATGATATAGATAAGACATACACTAACCAAATCCTACTTAGAATATAATATAAAATAAATACCATGTTAACATTAGTAATGAGATGTAAAAACCACTTCAACTTAAGGGAAAACTATAAGTACCCAACAAAGTAAAGATGATACTGACCACAAATCCCAAATAGCTCCTGCTAAACCCAAAGCTAGTAGTAACTAGCCTGATCTCAAAATTTCTCCAACTAAACTGAAAAATAATTTATATACACATAGGATAAGTATAATGGTATACTCAGTAAGATCCTCCCTAGAGTCTCTCATGAAAAAGGTAAATAAAGCATGCTAAAGCATAGTGAACAATAAGTAAAACTAAATCATTACCTATACAGGTACACTAAGTTCCCAATCTAATCATGGACACTCTCACTAAGTATCTCATAAAAGATTATATAATATAACAAATAATATCAAGGGTAACCCTGTTCTACTTCCCCACTAGTTTTTCACTCTGTCCCAATGTCACACATCCTAAAAATCTCTCTCTAAAAGGCAATGCATGCAAACATCATTGTGAAGCCCCGCAACATGCACTTCATGAAACACACCACCACGTCCATATAACCAAAGTAACTAGGTATTTTCTTAGATCCATCATATCTTGTATAACTTGTATCATACATTAGGTATTACACCTCAAGTCATCAAAATCCATACGCTGAGTAAGGATCATCAAGCCAACACAGCCTATACACGTTATACCTATAGTAGTCTTTAGGAAACTATATCCAAAATACATGTGTGTGAAATAACCAAAATCTATTACATCCCTCTACATTAATATATGGGGAAAACTAACCATTATGTATACCATCCCAAGTAACTACCAAGAGAATAGAGTGGGGATGAAGTGGGTTTTATCCATCCATCGTCCCACCGAGATGTTGGGGAAAACACCCACACCCCCACCCACAGCTCAGAATACCTGGGGTGTCAATTTACCTAACTGATAGTGTGTATTAGTTTATTAAAATTAAAAAAATTATATGATATGATATATCTCAAAACCACACTATGGGCATAACCTAGTTGCAAACTCAACTGCAGCTAACATATCTCGGTCTCCCAGTTGCCACTACTAAGGCCAAATATTCTATAAGCACAGAAAAAATTAAAGAGATGCATTAAATTACTTTATTTTTTTTATCAATTTCAATTTAAATTAATTAATTAATTAACCATTAATAAATTCTTAACATTTTCCACATTATATTACATTATCATCACAACAAAGTTACATGCCCTCTAGGCATAAGATAATTGAGTCCACAGCTTTTTAAAATTATAACCTCACCACTACATCCCAGCAAGATCCTACACCATGGATTAAAAATTTATTCATTTATTAATATTATCACTTTCCATATTACTAGGTAATTTAGGAAAACATCATAAGCTACAAAAAAATTATACAACCAAGAAGATCCATCTACCTCAAATAGGGAGAAAGGAAAGGAGATAAACAAATAACCTGGTCATTAGCCAAATGATAGATTCAAACAAGCATCAAACTTTCATATTTACGAGTAAGCCAAAATTTAACCTATTTTATCATCCTCGGTTTCTTCCCAGATACCCACAATCATATCCTATTGCATCCCACCATCACAAGATTCAACTACTACCAGAAAAACTAGACCTCCCTACCCTATACACTACAACACTCATCCATGCTTAGCCATCCTAGTCTCACATCACATTCATACCTCCCCACCCCATATACCAAAACATACCTCTAGGCACAGCCATACTAAGATCACATCACAAGCATCAGGAAACAAACATAGCAACCAACAAGGAAACTACGCCCTCAAAACAAGGCATTTATCTTTCTCACACAACAAGCTCTCACGGATCCAACGCACAAGGTACATGTCCTTTACAAGAAATTGGGAAACATAGGCCATACAAATGCAGTATCATTTATCACAAAACCATATCTTATTTCATCTTAAATTAACCGATTCATTATTAATAGGTTCCGACTATGGGAATCCTAAGAAGCTAGATATCACAGTATGTCACAAATTAATTAAACAATTAATGTAATATTAATTTAATTATTTTATCAACTAGAATAAACATGTTTCACATCTTTATTCAAGTCCATTAACACATAGAAGGCCAATTCATTTAAACATGCTTGCAGCATTAAAACAACAACATATCATATTTATTAAACAACAATCTTTAATCATTATTCAAATTAAATTAAAATTAATTATTTATTTATGTTCATTACCAATTTTTATCAAGAACATCATGTTAATACATTAAAGGAATAGATTTCACAATATATATCCAAATAAGAGGCAAACCATTATCACAGTACAAAAAACATCGTCATGCAATCGATATCAATTCTTTAATCTGGTTCATGTAATTAATATGTTAATTTCATTGTGATTAGATCTAAATTTTTATTTAAATAAATAGAGAATCTACGAATCTCTTAACTTGACAAGGGTATCAACATTATTTTTAGGAGAATGGATCAACGTTGTGGATCCTGGTTGTCTCTCCCACAAGATCTGCATCAACCTGATGATGTCATACCAAAATCATACCCAAAAACAACCAACAAAACTCTTTTAGAACATGAAGATCAATTATCATCTCGTGGAAAATTGGAGCAGGAGAAAACAGCTCAAAGAAACCACACAAACAAAAATTAAACATACCTTAGATCACAACAGATCGAAGATGGACGCCCAATAATTGATTCATGTTTAAGTTTCCTCCAAAATTTCTAGAAGGGAGACTTTTGCCACTAGAAAATGAGAGGTATAATTTTAGTTATTGTGTTTATGAAAAAAATAATTAGTTTAAAAATTATAATATTTATAGCATTGGGGATTTAAACTATGTTTAGTCCCCTTCCTTGTCGTGTAATTCTCAGAGTTCGGTTTCTACTAAAAAATGCATCGCCTTTTTATTATTTAACCCCAAGAACATAAACATCATGTACCTACGATAACATTTAATTCTTACACAGCATTTAATTTTACTTATTTACAACATTTATTATCCAAACTCTTCTAGAGTAGTTTCAATACTCCTTCGAGTTCCACAAGCCTCAGAAACCTGCAACAGGTTGATCCAATTGGATCGGGGACCTTACAAATTAACAATCCTATTACTTTCTCAATTATTTATTATATATTGATAATTGATTTTACTTCTCATTCCTTAAATTTACTAAATAAATTTTCATGCTAACATTCATAAAAGGTAATAAATTTAAAAAATAACTATAATTCATAAAAATGGTTTCTTGATAGTTATTTAGATTTTCCTATATGAATTAGAACCCTTTTTTTGAAAAATAACATACTTGGAATAAAAATTTTCATTTAACTATCTTGTAATATATTTCATTTTTTTAATGAAATAAGTCATTTTTCCTATTTTTTGGTGTTATATGTATAAAAATCTATCAAAAACACTATATTTATTTAAAAGGAAAATAATAGTAAAATCAAGGGGTTTTTAGTAAGCTTCATTCCCATGGGTACTATAAGGAACCAATGTTAAAAAATACATATTCTAGTGTCTTTAACTATAATTAACCTTATTATATTCCGAAATATCTTTCTATTTTAAATTTTTATATAATAAGGTTATAATTCTTACATAACAAACATATAAAGTATGTGGTGGAAACTTCTACTAAATATCCATTATTACCACATTATTAAACCTTTAAAAAAATGTTTTATTTTTATGAAACAACATTTATCCTTTAAACATGGCTTCTATTTTCCATTAAATATCCTTAAAACTTGTAAAAATAATTTTAAAAACATGGGATAAGAACAACAAGTTCCCTAAAGTACATAAAAGAAATAAATAAATTATTGGTCCATGAATACTTTTAAAAAAATTCCTTTTTCAAAATATACTTTAAGATCAAAATAAATGCTTTTGTTAACCAAGAAATCATATTCTCTATCCAAAAAATTTCATAAAACATTTCATAAAAAATCTTTAAGGAAAATAAACTCATAGAGGTTTCTCTGAAAATTTGAAAATCACATTAATTTATTTTCACAAAGTTATTATTTTCATTCTTATATATGGAATAACAATCATAGTTAAATTTGGAGTGAAAATAATAACTAATAATGGAATACCTTAATGGTTAACATCCAAACATTTTCTTATAGTAACCATCACCAAGACTTGTGGATTAACCATCACCATTAATTCTAGAATAACCATAGAAATATATTCCCACTATCTCTTAAGAGAAACCTAATTGGTAAATCTATCCCATATTTGGAATAACCATATGGTAAACTTCCATACCCAATGAATTGGAGTTCTCTCATGGCCCACACATATTTGGTTTATAATATAACCACCTTCTATGATAAACAATTTATAATAAACATAACATGATATATAAAATTTTGCATCATAAATACATTTTTTAGGGAAAATAACTTTTATATTTTGAAATGAATTATTCAAAAGAAATTTAAAATTATAAAGGAAAAAAGTTTCATTTGAAAATAAAACTATAATATTCTAAAGTATTCTTAAAATTAAATATTATTTATTGTGATCAGAAAATACAATCATGTGGTATATGTTAAAAATATATTCCTTTCATACATTTGTTTGAAAAGTCACAAAGTACCTCATTTGGAAAAGCTTAAAAAAATTATTTTAAAACCATTTTGTGAAAATTAAAACATAGGAAAAAATTATTTTAAATAATCATGTTATAATATTAAATTTTTTATAAAATAATTATATGGAATAAAAATATTTTTTTAATAAAAACTTTTAAAAGATGATTTTTTTAATGAAAGTATCTTATCTTTGGTCAACTAGTCACATACATTCCTTATCTACCAAAATAATAAACTCTGGTTAATTTTTAAATTGATTAATAAAAATTTTCATTTTTATTATTCCTCTAATATCAATTATTACCATGTTATATAAAATTACTGAATAATTTGTGTTCACATAGATGTTTTGATGGTATTTAGTTTATAAGTCCAAAATAACTTATGTGGGTTGACTAAGGTCAAAGTGGTCATTATTCCATTATCTCTAGAAAAATAAAAATTAAATAATTATAATTTTTATATATCAATGATACTTTTAAAACCAATCACAAAATATGGTTATGGAAAATGAACTATGTTACTATTAGGGAAACCGTAGGTCATATATACGCATGAGTAACCTTTCTATTTTTCAACCATCATAATGGATATAAGATAAGTATTATTTTATCTTTAAATATTTATATTAATATAAGAAATATCATATTACTTATTTAAAAAAAATTATATATATTATCTATGTTATGCGGTGATGAAAAATAAATCACCTCACTTCGTGAAGGTGGTAGACCACACGAACGCACGAACGACGTTATCATGTTTAGTGGATGAAAAGTTAAGAAATTAAATTATATAATATATTTTAATAATTATAAATATTTACTTAATATAATATATAAAAATTAATTCCATCACTCTAATCAGTGTTGAGAGACTGTGATGGGAAACTAATTATATCAGGTCATGAAGTGGTAGTCTGTTGTACACACGAACGAGGAATTACTCTCCCATTTGATGGAGGTTAGAGATGTATATAGGTCATTACATTAAAAAAAACTACATATAGGATACAATTTTATTATTTTATGAAGTTTTAATAATATTTTAAAGAGGTGGAAGAATAAACAAAAATAAAACAGGCTGTTGAAAAATATACCTCCTCTTTGGAAAACCTCTTTTTCTTAAAACCTTAACACCTCTAAGATTCATATTATTTCAAAATAAGGTGTGTATAATGATTATAGGGATCCCAGTAATATATATTGGAAGTTATATTCTAAATAAAATGTTTTTATTAAGTGTTAATAAATGAGAAGAGGATGTGCCCTTTTATAAGAGTGGGTGGGGCATTCTCTGAATTCTTCAAAATATTAAATTAATATAAATTTATTTTTAATTAAAAATGGATACAAAGTTAATTATTTATATTATAATATGTGTATGGGTAATAATACTATGATAAATTTCATTTTGGAAAAGTTTAGGTCACATTTTTACCCTTAGTATTTGTTTTTAACACCTTGTTAACCCTTTTTAAATTTACCATGACAACAAGTATTTTTACTCTTAAAGGGTCAATATAGTTACTATAATGGAATGTCCCCTAAATGTAATATGCTCGATATAATTAACTATATCTTAATAAATATTTCAATTATATTATTTTTGGGAATTTTATGTCATTTAATTAAATATTAATTATTATAAAATATCAATAAATTCAATTTTTAGAACTACTCATTACAATAAATTTAATAATGTTAAGAAAATTCATTCAATTCAAACAAATTATTTTATCACATCCTAAAAATTTTATGTAAATATATAAAACTCATGTATCATATTAATTAACTAAAATTATATTACTTTAAAAATATTTAATATCAATTATTTTATTTTCCATTAATTAAATAATAACTGCATCAGTGTTGGAAAAGCATTTAAGGTAAATATGTTTTCAATAAAAATTAAAAATAAATTACCATAAGTAAGATAAAAAATGTTAAATTTGAAAATAAAATTTATAATAAAACATATCCTTTAGTTGACTATATGTAAAAAATATTATAGTTATTAAAAACACTAGTTTGATATATTTTAATTTTATTTAAATAAAACATTATAAAGGATATAAGCACTTAAAAATAGAAAAAAAGGTAATATATTAGACATTTTTATTCTTATTGACGATTAATACCCATAAAATAAAATTTAGGCAGGTTTTATACTGATTTTATAGTCATTATCATAAAACTTTTAACCCTTAATTGCAAAATTTACCCTTTATTGTGGTAACAAAAGTTACTAAGATTAATATTAATAATGACCAAAAATTAAAAACCCAAATTTAATAAATTTATATATCATTATCCCAAATATTTAATCAACTTATAAAAATTTGAAACATTTACATGGAAGAAATTAATTTAAAATTAACCTAATAAAATGCAATGAAAAATAATTTTTCAGAAAAAATATCATTTTAAGAAAAAAAATATTTTATACTAGATTCAAGTGTAAAATTAAATTAAAAATTAATAATTGGAATATTATTTATCAAAATGAACTAATGAAAGTTTTAAACTAATCCAAAATATAATTTTATTTTATAAATACTTTAAAATAAAATACATTATTGAATAAAAATCAGTATTTTTTCTTATTCATTTTAAAATTAAACATTACTCCTAGGATAATGTTTACAAGATGAATTCAAAAACAAAATACATTTTTTCAAACAATTTTTACCAATTTTATATAAATTAATTACAATATTCACTTGTAAAAAGTAATAAAACCTATTTTTTGAAGAAAATGTATTTTTGAAGATTAAAATAACATTAATAAAAAAATCAAGTAATTTTTTAAGAAAGAATTAATTAATATATTATTAATGATTTGGACCAATATATATTTCATAATTTGGTTAATATTATTTATTCATTCCAATTTAATAGCTATATTATAAAGGTAACATTTAAATAATAATATCTTTTTATTTGTTTAAGCTCAATGTTGTGTATCTTGTATGTAATTTAACCAAATAATTCATTTTAATGTATCAGGATATTACATTCTCCCCCCATTTGATAACTTTTATCCCCGTAATTTTAATTTGGTCTTTGTAACTAGGATTTGACATTTTAAAATACCTTTTTGAGATCAGACATCATAAATAGGGTTAATAAAACTTTCACTTGAAAAGAGGGGAAGGAAAGTACGAATGTCAAATAGAATAACACATATTAGTTTTCCAAGTAGGATAAAATAAGTGGGAAGTAAAAAAGATGGAAATAGAATTAAAACATAACGTTCATGGATTTCTAGAGTGTGATAAAGAACCTAGACAATGAAAAATTCAACCATAAAAAATAGTAAATATGTGTTGGGCTAAAAGGCCATTGATTTCTTAGTAAGAAATGTATATGAATAAATTTTTTATTTAAAAATATTCTTCCTAAAGTTGATTAATTATTTTACTCTATATACTAATAACATAAGTAAATATACATAATTATAATTTTTCATTTTATTCCATTCCCACCATAATCTCATATTTTCTCAAAATGATGATTATTTTGGATGGATTATGTTTTCATCCTTGAAGAACTATAATCAACTTCTATCAATGAAAAAATACATAAAATAATAAAAATATATTCCACTTGTGTATAGGTATTAACCACAACCAAAATTGTTATCATGTGTTAATATAATTCCTAAAATAAATAAACATTAAAATTAAGAAAAAAAAATTAATCTCTAAAATTCAATATTAATACCAAAAAATCAACATAGATAATTTCATAAATAACTCTCATTAATATTCTTCAAAAATATTCCAAAGTAATATTGACACACAAAAAATAGGAGTATTTTATCATATATTATTCTAACATAAATTTAATATTTATCATCCGTAATAACATTAATAACTCTTAATGTCTCATACCAAAAATTTAATTTCCCAAGTCACATAATCTCTAAGATAAACAAATCATTTCTATAAATAACATGAATCATAATAAACCACAATAACATCATATTTACTTATAAAATATAATTCATCATTTTTTATCAAATAAAATATCATTGTAATATATTTAACTTAATCCTATAATACTCCCCAAAATTTTATTGATCTTATTCTGAAATGACATTAATCACATAATCATCAAATCAATATCAAATCCCATGGTTATCTATGCGATAAAACATATGTGCCCAAAATGAACCTAACTTTATCCATCATATAATTTAAATAAATCAAAATAATATCATACTAACCATAACATCCAAAAGGCCAGTGGTCAATGATCCACCCTTACCACCCTTCGGTTGTGGGTTCAAGCCTCGTGGCCTTTCCAGATGTGATTGATTGTTTCTCGATCGGCATGATTCCCTTTTTCTAAAACTATATAATACTTATAAATTTTTCTCAAATGTGATAAATTTACTAAAAATATCATTAATAAATTAAAAATTAAATAAATTTTTTAACCATAATGGTTATCTCAAACCTTTCATTTTTTTTCTAAAAAATTTAATAACCCATAATTACATCAAAATCAAAGATCATAAAAACCCTAAACGCTACCAATACCTTAAAACTTATGTCCACCAAAATTAAAGGAATTTTAACTCAAATAACTTTTTTATATTTTAATCTTAAAGATTACATGTACCTCAAACAATGATCAAAAAATAATAAATATCACCTAAAAATTATCAAATTTTCACTACATCACATTGAAAAATTATTTATTCCATATAACATATGTTTCCAAATTTTTGAAACAAAACCTAATATAGAATATTACTTAGGCATTTTATGATTCTCATTATATTAAGAATATATCATAATATCAGTGATACACAGAATCTTCAATTAACTTCCTTTGTAAACCTTTAACTGTGATTTTTTCTCTTATTCCATAATGCTTTATTCCTATAAATAAAATATTTGAAATATATCCATATTTTTTTCAATATCAATTCGATCATTTTTCTTACTTAGAACATAAGAAAATAATTCATACCTTAAATCCTAATATTAGTGTCTTCCTTTATGATTTTTATATATCCATTATCTTCTATTATAAAGTCCATATATCTTGAATATAAATAGTCGAGTCATTGGTGGTATTTACCTTGTCCAATGAGATAGATAAATTGGGATTTAAAAATAAAATAAAATAGACACTTTTAACCCTAGAAATTTTTGGAAAATAAAAAGGTATTTGATAGATCAAATGGTTTCTTACATATGAGTTGGATGTTTAAAATGGTTTCCAAATCTTTTGAACAATGTTTTTTATGATGGTGAGGATTAAGGCATCTAATAGGGATAAGAAGGTTGTTTGAGATATTTTCACATTTATATTTATTAATTATATTTAATATTTAAAAAAATAATTAAAAAATGAAAATAATTATTTTATGTTAAAATTGAAATGGTCCTTTTAAATACACTACCATTATAAACTCCATAATACTTTACCCTTCAAACCCTTTATACCTAAGTAAATTAACCTCATAAATCTAGTTTCAAAAAATATCATTAATATCAAATAATAAATCACATAAAACTAGAAAAGGTACATCTATGATTTTGAACATATAATCAACCTTAAAATTATAAAATAATGATGGTATTTGTAACTCTTAAGACAACCTCTCATAAAAACATTGTAATATCCTAAGTTATCTAAACCATGTTCTAATACTAACTATAAAGACCTAGACATAAAAATTATATATTATAGAGTATTTAAACTAGAGATAAATTTTTTACATTATAAAATATCTTTTAGGTATGGGGTTTTTGAAAATTTGTTCATAATTATTAAATAACAAATCCATAAAGTACAATGTGGAAACTTCTACTATGTATCCATCTCTCCCACAATATAAAACCTTTAAAACATGTTTTAATTTTATGAAAAATATTCATGAATTTCCACTTGGATTCTTCTTCTCCATTACCCCTATTAAAACTATTTTAATAACATTTTTAAAAAAAATTGGTGAACACAAAAATTTCAGTAATGGACCCAAAATAAATAAAGAACCATTAAATCCAATAATAATTATAAAAAAATCATTTTTAAAAATAAACATTGTGCTCAAAATAAACCCTTTTATTACCCAATAAGTCATCTTCTATGTGAAACAAAATTCATAAAACATTTCATTATAAATCTTTAGGGAAAAATAATCCCATAAAAGGCTTATTTTAAAATTTTCATATCACATGAAAACCTTTTCACAAAGTTATAATTTACACTCTTATATATGAAATAATCATCTTGTATAAACTAAGAGTAACCATCATAGCCACTCATGGAATTATTTCATATTGTAATTAAAAAAATACCTTATTGCAACCATCATAGCTACTCATGGAATAGCCATCACATTTAATCATGGAATAACCATCGAAATATATTCCCATTACGTCTTAGAAGAAAAATAATCAATTAACTCCATCCCATATTTTGGATAACTATATGGTTGAATTTCATACCCTATTCATTGGAGGGATATCAAGGACACAACCATATTATCTTTAGATTGAAACCAACCATTATTATAAACAATTTCCAATAACAGTGACATGATACAAAAAAATTGCATACTAAAAATATTTCTTAAGGGAAATAACTTTTCCATTTAGAAATCACTTATTTAAAAATATTTTCCATTATAAAAGGAAATAAATTTGTTTGAAAGGGACCTTATCAACATGTAATGGAATTATTAAATAAAATATTAGTCATGATGGTGGTAAAAAACTCATTTTGTATAATTCAAAAAAACAATCCTTACATACATTTGTTAGAAAAGTCACAAAGTTCCTCTTTTGGAAAATGGAAAACATATTCTTTTCAAACCATTTTTGTAAAAATTAAAACATAGGTAAAAATGACTTAAAAGTGATATGATAATATTAAAAACGTTCTTAATTTTTTTTATAAAATATTGACATGGAATAAAGGGGTAATTTTAATGGAAAATTTTAAAAGTTGGTTTTTTTAAGAAATACTTTTATCTTGAGTCTGAATCATCATGTATATTGTTTATATACCTAAAAATAAAATGAGTTTAATTATTTAATTTATTAAGAACCTTTTAAAGTTTATTATTACTTTTTTATTACTTATTACTGTATTATATACAATTAAATAGTCGTTAAATTCCATATCATACATTTTGATGATATTCTATTCATAAGTTGAAAATTACTTCTGTTGGATGACTAAGGTCAAAGATTTAATGCCCCAACCCTAGAATCCCAAATCCAGTATATGACTTTTTTATATTGTCATAATCACAAGGAAATAAAATATCAAAGGACTAAAAGTTTATCATTTTTGGATAACCAGGTTATATACATGATACCTATATTAAATTGGGAAATATAAAATAAAACATAATATATAAAACAAGAATAATAAATTTCATACTTGAAAATCATTCCAAGAATTCATCTTCATATCTTGGGGAAATGAGAAAATAAGGGTGAGCTAAAATGATTAATAAGGGTAAGTATAGCGGAAGAAATATTAAATATATGAGACTAAATCAATATTTAAAGGTAAATAAATGAGAAAACATGAAAATTAAATAACTGGATATGGAAAAATAAATATGGAAAGGTAAGTAACCGAAACAAATTCTATTTAATCAATAACTGAGGATGAAATACATAAATAGTATATTTTTGACTTCTTATTTGTTTTTCCTATTTATTGGATAATTTTTTTAACATATTAATGATTTAAAACATGATTTAATTATCATATATATTCATTATATATTTGTTCATAATAATTCATCAAATGTGGAGATAAGAAATGAAATGCACCATTCATGGAGACGGTAGGTCGTTTGTATGCATGAATGCTACATCCATTTCTTTGTTGTTTTTCAAAAATAAAAAATTTAAATGATATATATGTATATAAATATTATAGTATCATATATATTTCAAATATTTCATAAATATTTTTTAAAAACATCATTTATATGTTCCATGTATAGCGTGAATGTATCACATCACTTTGAGAAGGCGGTAGTCCACACTTCCACAAATGATGTTATCGTATTTACAAACAATGGAAAGCATGAATTTATTTGTAATATATAAATTAAATAATTATTAATAAAAAATAAATATCATATATATCATATATAAAAATTCCATCATAATTCTCAACCATGAGAAGTGGTAAAGGAAAAAAACAAACGACATCATTTCACGAGGCGGTAGTTCACCATACACGAATGGTAAATTTATTACCCATTTAATGGAAGTGTGTATAGTTATAGGTAAAAATATTAACATAAAACACCTAAGTATATTTAAGATAATTATTTTATTATATATTCATGTAATAATAAGAAATTAATGGATTGTTAAACAAATAAATCATAAATGTGCATTGAAGAATGTTACCACTTTTTTGGGTAACTTCTTTTAGTTTACACCAAAGGGATTCCTTAGATTGATTCATCCCCAAGGTGAGAATTATTTTATTAGGGTATTCAAGCTGGGATATAATTTGGTCAGGAATTTTATGATCTAATAGATTTGTAGGTGTGAATAAATGGGAGGGGTGAGTGACTTTTTATAGTGAAGGAGGAGTGGCATTCTTGTAAATATAAAAAGGTTAACTCTATTGAGAGGTATCCCTTACATCATGTTCCTAAAATAATGTTAAATATTCAACCCAAGGGAGTATATGGTCTATATATTTCAAGAAAATGGATTTTGGACAAGATTTTAGGTCATTTTGTCCCTTCAGTTTAAGGCTTAGTCCCATGTAAAGCTAATTTTTCTCTTCATTGTTATAATTAATTTTAACCACATTCTCTAATATTTTTGGTAAAAAACTAAGTTTTTATTATTATAAATTATGATTATTTAGATACCAAATATTTAATGCATTTTTATAAAATTATATCACATAAGTTTTAGAAATTAATTTAAAATTAATCTCGCAGATGGTACGATAAAGTGGGTTTTTAAAGTAAAACATTTCAAAATATTGAAATGTTTTTATATATAATTTTAAAGAGAAATTGATTCCAATGAAATAAATTGTAATATTCAATGTATAATTTATCTAATTAATCTTTTAAAAAAATAAAATTTATAGTTTATAGTTTTAAATAAAATAAAGGGAAAATGAGATTTCAATTAAAATTCGATATTTTTCACTATTCATCAAAAAAGAAACTTCATGGAAAAATACCCAAAAATAAAATTTTCCTAATTTTATTAATTTTAACTAAAAAATGACGTTTATTTTTTCATATTAAATTTATAAAATTTTTAAAATTCAAATTTAATGTAGGTTTTCCATTAAAAGGCGGTAAAATATCCTTTATAGAAAAATACAATTTTTAAACATAAAACCGGATTTATTCTTATCTAATGAACATAAAATATATTGGATTTATGTAAAAAATATTTTATGGAATATAATATATATATATATATTAATAAAATTCACTAATAGTTATTAATTTAATTTAATAAAGAAAAACTCCTTTTGAAACATAAAAATAGTTCTTTTAAAAAAACATTCCATTTATATCAATTGGTTTCTATATTAGATTATAATTAATTGGTAAAATTAATTAAGAAATATATTTTAATAAGTTATTTAATACTATTAATAACAAGAAATTTAATAACTAGGATATAATTTTTATTTTAAAAATTAATATTAATAGTATTTGGTAAGATTTGATCTTCAGTGTAACACAAGCCATCGAGAAAACTCATTACGTTTCAACCAAGATAAATTAAATGTTGTGTGCATTGAAATACATATAATAGATTGGATCTATATAAGATGATAAATACACTATATATTTTCAAGATGTTCTACTCCCTTACACACTTATTGTTGCATGTTATACAGGGTATCAAATACAATGTCCTTATTTTAGAATTTCGGGGTGTTACGTTCTCTCAAACATAAATAAATTTCATCCTTTAAATTTAAACATGATCTTAGTAATTTATGGAATGATATTTAAAAATACTTTTGTTAAAAACCCCACATCAAAATTATTGTTAAAAACACATCATCTTAATATTAAGGGAAGGGAAATGTGAATTTCAACACAAAACTATGATTTTGAATATGAGATCATTACTGAAAACATAGATATAGAAGAAAAATATAACTAATAAAGTTCTATTAGAGATTTATTGGGAAACATTTTATCTAGATGTTGATGATGAAAAATACATAAACCTTAAGTGTGAAAAGTTTCATTGATATCATAAAAAATTATGATATTAGGAAAACATTTTTTTTTTCAAAACACTTTTACTATAGTTGAATAATTCATTCAATCTATAAGAATGTATGGAAATATAATCACTTAATAAGTTTCTATTATATAAGCATAATATTATCATTTTTTTGTGCATTGGAAAATATATATATTATCCTACACCACATGTTACATCATAGGTTGAAGTAATACATCAATCTCTAAAGACACATCCAAAGTTCAACTTAAAATATTTCATAAATGGTTAAACATTCCAAAATATTATGATCCAACACTTTAGAATAATTTCCATGGTAGTTAGTAGTATCCAATTTAATTTATCCATATTGATCCTCTCTTTATACAAGAATCATTACCTCAACATTAGGAACATATTATGTCTTATATTTCCATTAATCATTTATTCTCTAAAAGTTCAACTTTCTAATGAATCACTTTTCTTGGTTATCAGTACTGATAAAAAATTCCTTTAACCCTTGCTGAAAAATTACTAGAGTACAATCCTTATACATTCCAAAATACTTATAACTAGTCAATCATTACAAAAATTACAATGTTATTAAAGGATCAAAATATAAGATAAAATTAATCATTCCAGTTTGTAGTATCAATAACATAATCTCGACTTCCATCCCATATCTTATTCTTAGGTATATTCCCTTGATTCTTAAGGAATTTTTTCCTGTATTTCCCCATCTACTTGTAGTTGTAACACTTAATAGAAATGTTTTCATTATTCACTTTTCATTATTTTTATTGGTGACCCTGTTGTCCACACTTATAAAAAATCAAAATCCTTCAAAGAATTTATTATGGTGATTATTTGCACAATTATCACATGATATAAAATCTTTCTTTCCCTTAAACTTCTTTAAATTATTCCCATTTTCATGGTGTTCAGAATACCTCTTCTTATCTTTACTTGATTTGAATATATAGGATCTTGATAATTCCTTACCTATTTTTATGGAACATAAAAAAAATATCTTTGTGTGATGAAAAAGACTAAGAGACCAGTGGCCTTTTGAGATTTGGATTAAGACATTTAAATAAGTGGTCAATATTGCACTCTTTTTTGTGTATGTAATCTATCAAATACCTGGATAACCTTATAAAGTTATTTTCATAATCAAAAAACAATATTCTTCCTTTTGATTTAAGCTAAGGAACATTATCTTTATCTCATTTTGTTTATCATGAGGGAATAATTTATTGAATAATGTATCCTTAAAAGTTCAACATTATATTAGTTCATTTTCTTATTCCTCTAGAGTGTTTTGGATCAATAACCACCATTGATCAGCATATCTATTGATCCAATACACTACAAGTGTAACCTTTTTCTTTTTCACCACATCCTAGCAGGATAAATATGTTCTCCAAAAACATAATACATTTCTTAATAGCCATTTCATCTATAGTCTCACATAATGATGGCGTTATTTGTTGCATAAAGTGATGTAACATAAAAGATTTTCCCTATGGAATGGTTTCTCCATTCATGAAAGTTTATTTTTTATTACGTGTTTCAGTATCCCTAATATTTCTATAATTCTCTACATCCCAATACATATTTTATCTGTTTCCCCAATAGGTAAATCAATATATTTTCCATGACTATTGATACCATTATTCCTTCTATGATCCATTTATAAATATTGGTGCATACTATATTAGTTTGTAAAATTAAGAACTTTGTATAATTATAAATATACCATAATACACAAAATAAATTAAAAAAAATGATGCATATATAATATCATAAACATTGTTTTTTTGGAGATGTCTTTACTTTCAAATCATTCGTACTGATTTGAAAATACAATATGAATTATCCTAAGCATATCCTCCAGGATATTAAAATTCGGTGCATAGTAAAGAACATTGTTGTGTACTAGTTAATTCTTGAGTTCAGATTGACAATCCTTTTCGTAGTTGTTACTCCTAGGTACATCTGTCCCAGAACCACATCCACTTATATTATCCAAATAGGGATGTATTTCAAGGAAGAACCACATAATTTCTACCTTACCAAAATTCTTTTACATTCTTCTATACTTATCCTAAAATTCTATCTTAATTTTGTGTTCCTTAATCTAACTTATCTAAATCTAGTTCCTATGGTTACTAATAAAAATCCTTTGATACCATCTATAAATCCTCGACCCCAGATGCCTGGAGTCGATTCATTACATTATTACATTAGAAAAATCATAACGAAATAAAATCCTGAAGGAAAGAAATTTTAGTAGTTTTGGATAACCAGGTTTTATACATGATACCCATATTATATTTTTAAATTGAAAATAAATCATAATACATAAAAAATAATAAATTTTATCCTTGAAACTCATTCTAAGAATTAATCTTCATATCCTGGGAAATCAAAAAAAATAAAGGTGAGCACAAATGCTCAGTAAGGTTAAGTACAATGGAAGAAATAATAAATAATGAGGATAAATCAACATGGAAAGGTAAATAACAGAGAATAAATTCCATTTAAATAATTGGATGAGTTAAAATCAATATAGAAAGGTAAGTAACTGAAACACATGACATTTAATCAATAAACTGAGAATAAACTACATTAATAGATAATGTCAAATAAAAAATATAATTGATAAATAATAACTAAATTTGAATTATGTAAATTCTTAATTATTAGATTTCGTGTTTTATAGGTACTTTATACCTTTATAATCAAGACCTTTCACAAGATGGTTTATAACATATTGGGTAAAAACTAATCTGATTTGGCCAATTGATTTGTCTCATAAGACTACTAATACATCAAGGGGATATCTATAAATTCTCCCCACATTTTTCTTACCTATAAAAATCCTTCTTCATATATCAAATAATCTATTTAATTCATGAACAATGTACCTTATCAAATATCTGTATTGAGTAAAAGATAGAGATTTTCCAATATTTCCCCATTTAATCATATAACTATCAAGTACACACTATATTTAAAAATGGTATATGGTTTGTGAAATAATTATACCCATAAAATAATAATAATTATATATAAATTAAATTTTATTTATAATATAAAATCTTCACAATTAATTTATTATTGAAAGATAAAGTTAACAATAACAAAAGAATGTGAAATTGTAAAGATAACTTTTACCACTTAGTAATTTTCAAGTCAAAACCCTTTGGATGATATAATTAAAATTAAAAATTTAAATACCATGAAAATAAAATTAGTCATGATATAATATATCTAAATTTTTAGTTTATACACAAAAAAAACAAATAAGTGGTGAATATGACATTTATCTCACAAATGTAAAAAGTGAGATAAAAATATATTTCCTTGTGTTTCCTTTTGTGTGAACATCATTTAACTTATTGTATAATGGTTTTAGAAAATTTAAAGAAATTATAATATAACCATAGTCTTATTTATAATATCATATATTATCATTTTTATGATATCTCAATACCTAATTGATAGTAATATTCCATTATTATCACCATTTCTTCTGTTATTTGCCTAGTTTTTCTAGTATGTTTTAACTTTTTATTTGTTGTCACTATTTCTTATATCATGATTTCATAATATAAATAATTTAAAACATGATTTAATTATAAAATATATTCATTATATATTTATTATTATTATTCCAAAAAAATGGTGATAGGAAATGAAATACACCGTTCAGGGAGACGGTAGGTCATACGTATGCATGAACGTCACTTCCATTTCCTTGTCATATTTTTAAAAAATGAAAATTAAATTATATATATTTATATGATAATTAAATTATCATATTTATTTCATATATTTCTCATAGGTTTATTAAAACCATCCTTTATACATTTCATCTATAGTGTGAATGAGTCACATTTTTTTGAGGAGGCGGTAGTCCACACTTTCACAACGATGTTATCTTATTTACACAAAGTGTTTACTATGACGTTTTGTGTTATATAAAAATTAAATAATTATTAATAAAATAGAAATATAATATATATCATATAAAAATTGTGTATCCATCATAATTTACAACCATGAGAGATGGAAATGAAAAAATGAACGATATTGTTTCGTGAGATGTTAGTTCGTCGTACATGAATGGAAATTTTGTTGCCCATTTTCTGGATGTGTGTGTAGTTTTAGGTCTAAATATTAACATAAAAAAATATAAGTATATTTATTATAATTATTTTATTATATAATCATGGAATAATAATAAATTAAGGCATGGATAAACAAATAAAACATAAATACACATTGAATAATGTTACCTCTTTTTTGGGTAACTGCTTTTAGTTTTCACCAAAGGGATTCCTTGGATGGATTTATGAAAAGGGTGAGGCTTCTATGATTAGGGTAGGGATATTTTGAACTTATTTTTTTAGCTTTTTTATGAGAAAAAGTTCTTGATATATGTGAATAAATTATAGGGTTGAGTTCCTTTATAGTGGAGGAGGAGTGGTATTCTTGTAAATGTAAAAATGTAAAAAGTATTAAGAGGTCTCCCTTACATCATGTTCTTCCAATAATGGTTAAAATTCCATAAAATAGAGAATATGGTAGATATATTTCCATAAAATGGATTTTTGACAAGTTTTTATATCATTTTGTCCCTTAGTTTTAACATTTAGTCCCTAATCAAGATAAATTTTCTCTTAATCAGTATATTTAATTTTAATCACATTCACTGATATTTTTAGAAAATACTTATTTTTCCTTATTATAAATCATAAATTATTCAGATTCAAAATATTTAATCCATTTCTAAAAATTAAACTCATAGGAGTTTCATAAATTTTTTTTAAAATTAATCCCGCTAATGGGATTACAAGGTAGGTTTTAATTTAAAAATGTTCAAAATTTTGAAATGTTTTTATATATAATTTAAAATATAAATTTATTAAAATAACTTATTTAGATTAATTTATTTATAATTAATCTAATTAAACTTTAAAACCAATAAATATATATTTATCCTTATAAATAAATTTGATGAAGATGCAGTTTTTAGTTAAATTCAGTATATTTCATTATTCATCAAAAAATGAAACTTCCTAAAAAAATACTCAAAATTAACCCTTATCTAATTTTTTGATTCTATTTCAAAAATTTAGTTTCTTTTTCATATTAAATGTATAAAAGTGTAAAAATTCATATTAAAAGTATATGCACCATTAAAAGTTGGTAAAATTTCATTTTTGGAAAATTATATAAAATTGTATTTATTATTATCTTATGCCTATAAAATATATATGATGAATGTAAAAAATATTTTATTATATAATATATATATATATATATTCCATTATTAAAATTCAATTATATTAATTAATTTAATATATTAATATATAACTCATTTTCAAAAAAAATCTTTTATAAAATCATTCCCTTTATATTCATTGGTTTCTATATTCATTTCTCATTAATTGGTTAAAAATTAATTAAACTATATATTTTCGTAATTTATTTAATCATATTCATTACTTGAATTTAATTATTATGAGATAATGTTAATTTTAGATAATAATATTAATAGTATTTAGTAAGATTCGATCTTGTATGTAACACGAGCCATCGAGAAAACTCATTATGTGTAATGAAAGATAAAATTAATGTTTCATGAATTATTATATATAAAATATATTGAATCTATTTGAAAGTTAAAATATACTTTTAAGTATCTGGATATTATATTACATTGTGTGCTTGGTGTTTCATGTTATACACGCAAATAAATACAATGTCTTTATTTTAGAATTTATGGGGGTCAAACAAATGTCATTATTCCATCATATCCATAATAATTATAATTAAATAATTATAAAATTTATATATCAATAATAATTTTAAACCAATCATGAAATATAGTTATGAAAATTTAAGTATGTTACAATTATGGAGATGGTTGGTCGTACGTATGCATGAGTAACATTTCCATTTTTAAATGATCATTATAAAAAGAAGGTAAGTATAATTTTAACTTTCTAGAATTATAATAATATCATAAATATCATATTAATTATTTAAATATACTTATATATATCATTTGTGTGATTTGGTGATGAAAAAAAATTGCATCGCTTCGTGGAGGAGGTAGTTCGCACGTGTGCACGAATGATGCTATAATTTTATAATGGATGGAAATGTGATAATTTCAATAATATATTATATTTTATGAATTATAAATATCTCATGAATATCATATATAAAAATATTTATATTATTATGACTATTAGTGAGACATGGTAATGAAAAACTAATTACATCGGTTCATGAGGTAGTAGTCCTTCACACACATGAATGGTGAATTGCTCTCCCATTTGATGGAAGTTATAGATTGATATAGGTTATTCTATTAACATTAAGATATATCAGTATATGGAGGAAATTTTTGTTATTATTTTATCTTTATTGATGTATATTTAAAGGATTTGTAAGAAAAAACAAAACTAAAACATGTAGTTCAAAACTATATCTCTTATTTGGAAAACCTCGTTTTCTTAACACCTTAAGACCTATAAGATTTTTATTCTAACAAATATATGATTCAAGAATGAGTTTATTTATTATAAGAAGGTATTTGGGTATTTATTCTTCAAGAAAAATGGTTTTCAAGTGTAAAAGAATGAGAGGAAGAGGTTCTCTTTTATAAGAGAGGGGGTACTCATGGAATTTCTCAAAATATTAAATTAATATAAATTAATTTTTAATTAAAATATTTTAAAAATTATTAATTTATAATATAAGATGAGTATGGATATAATTACTATCATAATATATTTTTTGGATGAGTTTAGGTCTCATATTTTCCCTTAAAATTTTGTTTTAAGCCTTCATTAAACGATTTTAAATTTACCGTAACAATAATAATTTTTACCCTTTGAGGGTCAATATAAGTATTATAAATGGAATAAAGACTAATAAACTGAGGATGGTTTATAATATAAACCATATCCTAAAAACTCTCTAAATCTAATATTTTTTTAAAAAATTAATAAAATATTTTTTATTATAAAATATAAATAATGCTAATTTTTAAAACTATTAATTACTTTGATTTTAATGATATCAATAAAAACCGTATATTTGGAATAAATTATTTTAAAAAAATAATAAACATTTCATGGTCATCTAAAAGTATTTTGGATCACATCAATTATCTCAAACTATCATACTTTTAATATTTTTAATATCATTTATTTATTTTTTCCATTACTGAAGTAATTACTACATCTACATTGTGAAATAATTTAAGATAATTATTTATTCATTAAAAATTTATAAAAATGACCATGGGAAAAATAAATATTTTATCTTTAAAAATAATTTGTATAATCTAATATACCATCTGGTTAACTACATTTTAAAATATTATAATTATTAAAAACAAGAGTGTGATATTTTTTACTTTTTTTAAACAAAATATTATAAAGATTACAATAAAATATAAATAGAAAAAAGGGTCAAATATTTGATCTTCAGGTGATTATGTAATATTTATAATAATCCAATAAAATTTATCCATATTTTAGTTTCATTTTATAGCCTTTATCATATAATTTAAAACCCTTAATTATCTAATTTACCCTTTACCATGATAACAAAAATTACTAAGGTTACTATTTATATGGAGGAAAAATAAATGGAAACTATTTACTAAATTTGGAAATACTAATTCCATATATAGAATCAATTTTTCAAAATTTAAAATATATAATTATAAGAATTTAATTTAAAATTAAATTGGAAAATGTAATGAAAAATAGTTTTTTGGCTAAATGCCCTTATAAGTATAAACTTTTTTATACTAAATTCAAGTTTAAAATACATCTCAAAACCCATAATTTGATTACAGCTAATCAAAATGAAATAATATAATTTTAAAATTAATTAAAAATATAATTTTATTTTATAAATACTTTAAAATAAAATAAATTTTTGAATAAAGTTCAATATTTTTCACTATTCATTGAAAAATCAAACTTTTCAGAAAATTCTAAAAAATTCATCATAGTATAATAATGAAATGATGAAATAAAAAATGAAATTAATTTTTTCAAATAAATTTTCTAAAATTTCTATATATTAATTATAATATTCACTAATAAAGAGCCAGAAAAACCCATTTTTTGAAGTAAGTGTATTTTTGAAGATTAAAATGACTTTACTAAAAAATGAGTGCTTATTTACAAACCATTAATTAATATATTATAAATGATTTTTACTAATATATATTTTATAATGTGGTTAATATTATTCATGCCTACTAATTTAATGTCTAAGTTAGAATGACCACATTTAAATAATAATATTTCATTTTTCATTTAAGCTCGGGGTTGTGTATCTTGTACCATATCAAACATAATATTTACTATTAAAATATTTATATATTATTGGTTAATATAATATACTATAACAGATATTTATCCTTTTGTGTCTATGTGGGTTAAAAATTAAGAAAAGATATGCAGTTATGTTGTCAATGGAAAGTTACTAAAGAACTTCTATAAAACCCTTCTAGAGACACCGAGAGAGGAAATCCACATCTAAGAATCCATTTATTAGTGAAATACACCTGGTTATATTCTTAAATCTCACTTTCTATTTAATAATAGTGACTAAATTTTAAATTCAAGGTATTGTGGTTGGATAATTTCATAAGTGGGAATTTTTTCATCTTTTTTATTTTTATCTCTTTTTTCTTTTTATATTGTATTTTTATGTTTTTTCTTATTCATATTTTTTTAAATTTTTATCCAAAATAATCATATTAAGTTCCTATATAATCAAGTAATTTATTTATAATTCATTCCAAATTTTCTAATTTCTCATTGTTTTAACATTTAAATAAAATTTATTTCACTGATGTCATGTCAATATGAGAATAAATTAATCATTGTTGGGTGATTTTTGTAAAATTAGTTGTTTTCAATGATATAAATGGTTATATATTTATCATACCTTGGAGATATTGATATTATATTTGTGTTTTTCTTACTAAAATGTGTGTTATTTAATACCTACTTGCATCATTTCAGACAACAAGAAAATGTGATCCATTTCTACTTAATTCAAGGAATATATAAGTCAGGTTAATGTTAGTAGTCTTTTAAAAAAGGTTTTTTCATAAGTTATTTTTTGATTTGATAAATTTAATTAATATAGTAATTTTATTTATGGTTGATACCAAATGTTTTTTTTAAAAAATATTAAAAAAAACAAAATGAGACAAACAAATAATCAAAATAACAATAATAATTCAACATAATATATAATATGAAACCAAAAGGTTTTAACAACTAGTAATTCTTAAGTGAGTGGGTTTTAAAATTTAAATATAAATAGTATTGGTATGGTTTGATAAAAAATAACCACGTAAGCTAATTTTTTTTAAAATGACCAATATTTACTAATTAGAAAGTCAAAAGACAAGAATAAAATGAATTTCACTCACAAATATAGGGATTTAGTTTAATAATTGAATCATAAAATAATTTATAAAGATTTGTATCATGTATCTCCTAAATTTCTTTTCTAATATATTTTATGGGACTCTTCTTTCTAAACATTTTGAGTTTGACTACTTTGTGTGGTTATTTCGTTACTCAAATTACTACCATGAATTGAATCTACTTTAAATGATAAATCTTCATAAACTATGTGATATCTTTATTCCTTATTTTCATAAATTTTATTTTTCCTATATGTGAACATGTTCATATATAGTGTTGTAATCGCATCATAATTCACTATTTCATTTTACCTTATACCATTATTTTAACCTATTTTATTTATTTTAACATCATAACATAATATCCAATTCTAATAATTATTTGATTTCATTAAAAAAAAATTAAATTCTTTTAAAATTTACAATTTTACTTATATTAGTGTTTCCATTATTTGTGGAGGTGATTTGGAGTTCCTAAGATGACGTTGAGAAAAATTGGTCAAACTACATGGAAACCCAAGAACGCATGCACCCTCATGTTTCCATTATGAAAAATATATCCAACGATTTGGGATGAAATTTGGTGATTTGATATATAACTTTGTGTAATATAACGATTTAAACGGAACTCAATACCAATTCATCCATTTTGAGTCCCTAATAAAGGAAGTTCTCTTGTTTCATAGCACTTTACCTCTATGATCTAATATTTATATCAATTGTTATTCATAATAGAGGTAATGATCTATCTATACAACCTCCATGTTTAGTTCATGTGATTGTCTAGGTATTTAGTTCCTCAAACATTACACATGGATCATATCATGTACTTGAGAGAGGTTCGGTGGAATTAAAAATTGATAATCCACCATCCCCACATAATCAATTATTTTAAATATGAAAATATATCCAGGTCTCATATTTCCCTTATTCTCAAATATCATAACCCTTTTCCAATGTGAAATTTGATGGAATACCTTGTCTTCTTCTTCAAACTTAAAATCTCACTAATGATTACCAACTTATCTCTTCTGCTTACTTTTTTAGTTTTAATGTATCATTGAATGGTTTGAATCTTATCTACCATTTATCGAGAAATATTTTGTCCCAATAGTTTATGATCTACAAATTCATCCCATCATGCTTGAGTTTTTCACCTCTTACCATATAAATCCTCATTTGGTGTGATATAAATGCTAGAATGGAAACTTTTATTATATATGAACTCTTCAACGTAATGGTGTTGATACCAACATCCTTTTAAAAACATTGAACAAAAACTTTTTAATGGTTCTTAAAATTTTACCATCTATCTATGGATTATAAGAAATATTAAAGGTTTAACTCTATATTTATTGCTTATTGAAAACTTCTCAAGATCTTTGAGGTGAACCTCATATCAAAATATGATACAATGGAAAGTTTTACTCCATAAAACCTTAATACTTCCTTTATGTATAAGCTAGAAATTTGATTGACTGATAAATATTGTAAAATATAAATTAAATTATCCAAATTCATAAGTCAATTGAATAAAAAAAAATTTAATTATGGCATTTGGGAAGATATACTATGAAATCCATCATGATTTTATCCCATTTTCATATAATTATGGATATTGGTTACGTCATCCCCTTACAATTTTTTCAATTACACTTAACTTTATGGAAAACCAAACATTGAGATACATTCTAAACAATCTCCCTCTTCATGTTGTCCAATCAGAAAAGATTCCTTAGATCTTTATACATCTTTGTATGTCTAGAATGTATAGATACTTATGAGCTATGTATATCATACAATAACTCCTATAATTCTAGTATAAATGGTACACATATTCATTTCATGACTCATAAATTCCTATCATGTTCATGGTTCAACTCTTGAACATTATTTACTTTCTTATATAGTTACATAGTTTTCATTTATGCTCCCTTGATCTTTATATGGATGGATCATTGAGAATTCATTTGTAAAAGATAGGATTTATCAAATTTCATTATGAGTTGGAGGTCCATATTTTTTAAATCCACGAGTATTAGGTCTATTTCAATCCTCATTTTGCATAAGGTGGCATGATTCTTCCTACTATTAGCACCACCGAACTCATTTTTTTTCCAAGGTGGTAATTTATTGAGAAATAATATCCATTTATCAACTTTAATAATTACTTTTTGTGTATATTCATCTCTTTATATGTGAATATATACTTTAAGATCATTTTATCATTATACATATCAAACCTTTCACTATATAGATAATTACTTTATATATTTAATGCAAAAATTACCAATAATAGATCTAAATCCTTTATCATATATATTTTTCATTAATTTTAAATTGAAATGAGGAAATTTATACTACTATGCCATTTTTTATGATAACACGTTGTAATCCCTTCTTTGAGGCATCATTATAGATCACAAAATTTTCTCCACTACATGGTAGTGTAAGTGAAGGTTCACTAATAAACATTATCTTAAACTATTTGATATTTTTTCACATTCATCTATCCAAAGGAACTTTACTCCCTTTCAAGATTACTTGGTTACCTGATTTGAAAATCTTGAGAAATTTCCCACAAGTATAAATAGTTTCATACAAACCCAAGTAAAATAAATCTCTCAGTTAAAGTGGTTGGTCTAGAAAATTACTCATATAATTTATTCATTAAAGGATCCATATATATACCCTCACATGTGATTACAAAGCCCATGAATTATACTTTTTATAAGCAGAGTTAACACTAGCTAAATTTGATATACATTATCTACTTTAGGAAGTTCCTTTGAAAAATCTTAAAACGATATTGTTATTCTTACTTTAACTTAGAATATATGAAAACATCATCTATAATGGATGACAAAAACTGAACATTGTAATCTACAAATACATTATTCATAAAATCCATGTAGATATTGAGGGAACATATATGTCTAAATAGAATCACTACAAATTCATAGTTTCCATGTCTTATATTTATTTTTATTTTAAATATATCCACTCTCGTCACCCATAATTGATTATATCTAGATAAAATTTCAATCTTTGAGAATTATTGAGTGCCTCATGGTTGATCGAACAATTCATCAATATGGGGTAGAGGATACTTGTTCTTAATTATGATCAGAGATGCATCGATCAATTTTTCTTTTTTAACTATGATGAAAATTTCACCCCATGATGAAGCATTAGGGTATATAAAACCACTACGCATATTATCCTGTTGTTATGTACTTAATTTCTAAAACCCAATAAGGTCCATTCTTGAATTATTATTTCATGTATACATAGAACCAGATATGATTTCTATGGAAAAAACAACCTCAAAATCTGGTAGAATACCAAAAAACTCATTCGAAAATACATTTAAATATTCAAAATAATATGAATCTCTTTATTATTTGGTTTTTCCCTAACCATTTCAAATATATATATCACTCATTTTTAGGTAACAAGACCCATACAATATATGTAAATTTCCTAGTATGTTCATAGTTATCCTCACATTGATAAGAGATCATGGGTAATTTCAGAATATGAAATGTGATATCCTAATCCCAATAATTTATATGGGATCTATATAAAGAGATCAATTCCATAATTAAAATAAAATAAAATATGACCAAATTTAAAAATAATAATATTTTTAAGAAGAATAGTTCCAAACAATTCAATCAAATAATAGTTTTATGTATGGGAGGAAACCATCGCACCATTGTAATTTTTTATTGATAATTCAATATCTACACTTTGGGGTGGTAATATTATGATCCTAGAAAACTTCCCATAAATTAATGACTGGCTAGAACTAGAATCAAATAAAAAAATATAGTTCTTCAGTACATTACTACTATACCTTTTTTCACTTCATTTTCTTATCCCAATTCTATAGTTGTAATTAAAAAGGATTTCCCTTTCTCCTTTGGAATTAGAGGTTTATTAGATATATTTTAATCATTAACCCTTGGATTAGTTCACTGGTTCACATAATTCTTATACTCCTTTAAATTGAATCATTGGAGTGTGGGTGGTGCATTAGGTTGAGATTTATTTTTATATATCTCTTTGGTTGGCCTCTACATATATAATTTTAAATCATGTTTATGATGGCCTTCTGCTTCACACATGAAGAATATACATGTCCCTTTAGGGAATATTACACTATGCTTCCTCTAACATTTTTATAATGTGGGAAAACTAGCTTTTTTTCCTCCATGTATTTTATCATTTACTTTTCTTTAGAAATCCATTTTTTTCATCTTGTCCTCAAAACCATATGAATAATGGGAGTATTCAATTTACATTTATACCTTGATATCACATTAAATAATTTCTTCATAGCTGCTAAATTATCTTATATTCAATACCTTTTTGAGACTTTAATTTAATCCACTAAATAAATGATAGGATTTTATTTATTCATTCTTGATAAAACCAAAATAAAACATTTCAAGTTTTATGATGTTTTATTCATTGGTAAAAATAGATCCATCCACCTTTTATTTCAGGTCTAGAAATTCTCTCTTTATTTTACTACAAAGAGTTCAAGAAAAATATTTATTGAAAAATACCTTATTAAACACCTCTCCTTTCATAGAGTTAATTTATTCCTATTTAATTTTTTTGTTGGTGAGATCCCAGAATTGATTAGATTCTATTTTTAATTATGAAATACTGAAAACAACCTTTTATTCTCTATGTACTAGAGAACTAGAAATATCTTCACAATTATGTAGATACATTTCTCATTAATTAGTATACATGAAGACCCACTAAAAGAGGGTGGATATTTTCACATGAAGGACTCAATGGGGAGTTATTTCTTCCTTTTTGTGTTTGGTAGTTCAACATCATTCACATTATTATTCATAGATTGATAAATTTAATTTAGCATAGACATGAGATTTTTCATTCTATCTCTCATTCCATTTAGTTTTTCATTAGTATGATCATTGTGTTATCCCTAACAATAATTGTAAACTCTATTCCCCATGGTTTTATCCAATAACTAAAACTAAAAGGGTTATTATTAATATCAACAAATTATAAAAGTAATCATATGGTAAAGAAATCAATTATAATATGTCCTAACTTATTAAATTGACATCTCAACATATGAACTTTTATGTTCATTCAAATATAAGTTTTTTTAAGTTATATCATATTATTCTTCATAACCTAATCCTAAAAAGATAACCGAATATTTCTTTAGATGCAAACTGAGATGGAGCAACTATAACAGAAATTCATATTACATTAGTTAATATGAATATTCATTACGTATCAAAAAATCACACCTCAGAACTTATAGTTTTAGTGTATTTAGATATAAGATAAATAAATAACTTATTTTAAAATATATTAAAAAAATCCCATATAAATTCTACACATATGAAACCCATATAGACAAATCATATGAAATACCCTAATCCTTAACCTATGTAATGGAAACATAAGAAAGGGTGAGATCAAATACATAATTAGTGTAAGAATGGTAGATATCAATCAATGATCATAAGTGAGCACAGTATGATTATATGAGTATAAAAACATAATCAAAGATATTGAATATAATATAATAGAATAATACCCAATAAAACATATATCATAAACCATGTGTCCTGGAATAAACCTGTTGCATAACATAAATCATGGGTAATAGGGGTGTGGAAACATAAGTCAATAATCAAGACTCATGAAATCATACCATAAGAGTAGTGATGTGTTGTAACATTGTAACATAAAAATAATAATATAAAATAATTTCCTTTATCAGGTATCATTATGAAGACCATCATCACATTGTTCACAAATTCCCAAGGTAGATTGGGTTTACTCCTTATTCCCTTTATTCATAGTGGATATATTCTTATAGTAGATTGGGTTCACTCCCTAGTCCCATAAATTTAATATCATGAGATATAATTATTTAATAAATGTATTGTAGGGATATAACGGACCCACCCATCATATAAAAATAATTGATACAAATTTGTGTCATAAGAATTTAAAATCATTCATAATTTCATCATATATGAATTAATCCATGGGAAAGAAATGGGTTTCTTGAAAAATTCTTAAATAAATGATCATAATAAATCTATATATATAATTTTTATGTTATGATAATAGAATATACCCATAAAATCGTAATATTAATTAATCTATACTGACCTAGATAAAAAAAATAAGAGCATTCGAAAATTATTTTGAAAAATAAGAAATATCATTTTATTTTGATAAATTTTCCAAAAAATAAAAAATTCATAGAAAAGGGGAATATAATATAATTTGACTAACCATTAAAACATTAAATTTAATATACATTAAGAATAATGGTCATGATAGTAGACGAAATATTTTTAAAAAAATATTAAAAAATTACTTTCAAACTTTTGTAAAGAAAGTCAAAAAAACCAATAAAAAGAATTAATAAGATTTATGTTGAAATTTTATAAAAACATAAATTTCAATATAGAATAACCTCAATAAATAATTCAAATATAGAAATTATCATTCATAAAATAATATAAATAATATATATATAGGACAAATATTCTTGATCATAAAGAAGAGGTAAGGTCGGTTCCACTAATAGGAATCCTTTCAATTGAATTATGATCAAAAGGGAAGTGAAATGATGATAATACATATAAAAACAAAAAAATACCCAAAGGAAAATAAACTTTATGGTGTTTTATAAATAAATTCAATTCAATTCCCTCAATTATGAATTTAGATATAAATAATGTTTATTTTTAAGTGAGATTGGAAAAAACTAATGGAATTTGTTATATTTAGATCAAAATACATTCAAAAGATAACTTTAAATGGAACATTAAATACCATGAATAAAGATATAATCATTATATAATATATAAAACTAGATTTATATACACCTTATAATATAAAATTGATTCAAAATATAAAGAATATCTCAAAGAATGAAATTTCATATGATAAACCCTTACCTTGGAACTTGGTTTCATTAGAAGTTATATAACCTCATGTAGAAAAAAATTTGATTTATTTTTCATGTAAATTGGGAACTTATTGATATTTATTATAATTAATATAATTCATTTATCATTCCTTTTTACTCACATATTAATTATTTTTTGTTAAAATTAATATTTAGGTGTCACTATTTTGTTTTCCCAAGCGTGCTTCAGTTTGTTGGATCCAGTAATTTTTCATTGTTAATGGGTTCATCTAATTGAGAATTTTCATGAAGATTATTTAATAATTTTATATAGTTTCCAATTAACATTGTCATTTTATAGAGCCCATGGTAATTTTTTCATGGAATGCATACAAATTTTGATTGTGTAGATATCAATTCAATAAAAAATAGATTTTATTGATGAATAAAAAATATATATTCCCATTATAGAATTATGAAAACACCTTATATTAATAATTATTTCATAATATTACAAGTATTTTAGTTCATTTAGTCATTAATTATATAAATGAGATAATATCATTCATCTAAGAGTCAAAACCAACCCAAAAAAGAACAAGTTATAACGATTGAATAAGTGATAACATGTTATTATATAGAAATAATATCACTTTTACAGTGGATTTATGATTTGAACAAAATTCATAGATCAGATTAAATAATATTTGGATGAAGAAGATATATAATAACAATTAAGGAAAAAAATACTTACATTGAAGACTTAAATCCCTTCTTAGAGAGCCTTTGGAAAATCAGGGAATTGGAACTCTTTCTTAGGACCAAAGGTTCCCAAATTTTTAATAGGGTTTTTCAGAGATAAATTAGATATGGATTCAATATAATTTCAAAGGAATTTTTTTTCTTAGGTGGGATGAGAAGGGGTCCTTTAATAGATGTGAAGGGGTGACATTTTTGTAAATACTCGTTTATTAAGATAAAAGGAATGTCATATTCTAGGAAAGTGAATCCAAAATTTTCATTTACTATAGATAAAATAATGGTAGGTTTAGAAATCCCTACCCCACCCATTTATAGATTCGTTTTTTTGATATTTTATGATCTTTTCCCTTTAACATTTTTACCTTATTCTAACATTTATCATGGTGACAAACTTTTACCTTGGGAACTTATTTTTATAACTTAAAATTAAATTAAATTTTTTTACAAACCTTTATTTATTGATTCCAAATATTAAAAAAAATCAATTTATAATGGTGATACAAATTAATTTTAATGAAAGTACACATATCTCAATAAAAAAAAATTTTAGATAAATGTATTTTAAAGTATAAAACAAAATTTATATGTATTCCATAACACATATTTTTCATTAAATGATTTTTAATTTTTTTGATTTTTAATATAAACAATTTATTTAAATAAAATCCATTCTTCAAAGAAGAGAAAATTATATTTTAAATAAAATCATATATAATATATAATAAAAATAATGTTTATAAACAAACCAATTCTGTTTATCCATGAATAATTAAAGAAATAATATTCATAAATATTTTATTATTTATTATGTGTTGATAATTTATTTTAATAATCTGTTCATTGAATTTTATCAATGCATTTTCATGATAAAATTCTTCAAAATTAATAAATTTTAAAAAAATTAATAATTAATAAAAACAGTGTATTTATAATTAATGGTATTTTATTATGTGAATTATAACCCTTTTAGTTTAAAAAATAATTTAATTTTCATGTCATGTTTCATTTAACAATATTGTAATGTATTTCATCATATAATGTAACAATGTGATATTCACTTTTGTTTGGTGTTGCATTTATCACAAGTTATTGAACAGACTAGATTTATTTAAACAGAATGCATATTAAAATCACGGTATGTTATATTATTCTCTATACACTTTCTTTTGTCCAAAAAATTATAATTAATGTCTATCATTTATAGTTTTGTGGATTAAAAATCAATAAAAACAAAAAAAAATATCATCCTCAATGGGAAGTGGTTAAAGAACTTCAACAGAAACCCTTCTGGAGACCATAATAGAGGAAATCCACCTTTAAGAATAAATTTATTAGTTTAGCCCGCTAGGATATATTCTTTCATCTCACCTTATCTTCAATTTTATATATTAAAATATAAATTCATGGTGTATTGGGTCGATACTTTCTTAAGTTATAATTTTTTCATCTTTTGACTTTTTCTATCTTTTTAATATTTCCTAGTATTTGTAATTTTTTCCCTTTTTATCACTTTTGTGCTAGAATACTCATATTAAATACATATATCATACAGTTTTTAATTAAAAATGAATTCCAAATTTCTCTATTTTAAATTATTCTTACATTTAATTAAAAAAAATTTCTCTGATATAATCTATGTATGAGCATGGTTTAACATTTATTGGTAATTTTAGTAATATTAATTTTTTTCATGATATAAATGGTTATATCTTTAAAATACCTTTTAGGTACTGATATTATATATGTGAGTTTCTTACTAAAATTGTTATATTTTTTATCTCTACACATCCTTGCAAGCAACCAAGAAATGTGAATTATTTATACTTAATTGAAGGTATATATAAGTTAGTATAATGTTAATTGTATTTAAAAAAAGGTTTTTTCAAATTTTATCTTCTTATTTAATAAATTTTATTACTATACAGGATTTATTTATGGTTGATATCTATTATTTTAAAAAAATGTTCATAAAAACAAAACAAATAAAAAAATAAAATTAATATTAATAATAATAGTAATACACCATCATATATAATATGAAACCAAAAAGGTTGGACTTGTAGGAATTCTTAAGTGTGTGGGATTTGAAATTTGATTATAAAGGGTATAGGTACGGTTCGGTAGAAAATAACAAGGTAATCTGACATTTTTTTAAAATTATCTGTATTTACATAGTAGAATGTGGAAAGATATGCATAAAATGGTTTTCACACACACATTGGGATTTAGTGGAATAATTGTTTTCTTTATTTATTTGTAATTATTTTCACCATTCATCTCCTTTAATTTCATTATAATATAATTTTTGAGACACTTATTTCTATGCTTAATGAGTTTGAAAACTCAATATGGTTCTTTCTTTGCACAAATTACTAATATGAATTGAATTTACATTGAAAGTTCAACATTAATAAACTGGGTAATATCTCCATGTATTATTTTCTTAAATTTTACTTTTACCAAGATTGAAAATTTTCATATATGGGGATATGATCAAATCAGGATACTCTATTTTATTCCAACCTAATTCCACAATTGTAAACTTTTTTTAATTCAACTTCCCAACAGAATAATCAATTTCAATTCTCATTTAATTTGATAAATTCATTTTAAATACTATTAAAAGATCAATTTTACTTGTTTTTGTAATACCCTAAATTTTTGAAATACAATAGAACCCTATTTGTTAATAATTTATAATTATTTTTACGTAAAAAAGTAATTTTTCAATAAAAAACTTGATAAATTTTTTAAATTCCTTGTACAAGGGTAAAGGACCGGTTAGAATCTTGGAATATTCTATGAAATAATTTTGGAGTTAGGTATTGAGTTAGTGTGAGATTTCAAGTCTTGTAGAGACTTAGTTCAGATGAAATAAAAATATTAAAAATATTATATTATGCTTACATGATTTAATCTATATAATTCGTTATCACAAAAATGGAATGTTTTATGATAAATATTATACCACCATTAGGTCTAGAAAACAAGTGTTTACCCTTGGAAGGGTATAAAATTTTTGAACATTGGGTGTTTGGTCAATTTGAATTTTAGGATAAGTTATTTAAAATTTTATTATATTTTATGAAAATAATTGACTACATCCTAAACGGTGCATCATATGAGAAATATTATATCCTCATTAGATCCGGGATATGGGGTTTACCATAATCAAGGTATAACTTTTGTGTGCGTTAGAAGTCTGACCAGATCACACATGAGTATATGTTATTAAATATTATATTATATTATTTTTCTAGAATTTTTTTATCTTAAAAACAGTGTGTCATATGAGAAATTTGAATCCACCATTAGGTCTGAAACATGGGGTTTACACTAGGTGGGACATAAATTTTATGCACATCGAGCTTTTGGTTAGATCGCTCATTACGGTTAAGTTATTAATTTTTTATTATAATATTTTGATTAAATTAATTAATTATTATTCATTTTTATATTTGGTCCATACTCTTCATAATAAAAATACCATTTATTCACAAAGGGAACCTTCAAAACACTATATTTGATTATGTTTTGACCTGAAAATTTCATCGACGCATTAAATGTGTAGAATTAAGGTATTAATCTTAAATTTTGGGGGAGATCATTGGATTAAATCACTATTTTGGAATTTTTGGAACCTATATGAAATTTGGATTTCTCAAATACCTAAACTATCCAATTTTCATCATTAGCTTATTCCTTTGTGTCTAGATTACCTAGAAACTCCTTTCCCTTTGATCGATGAAGTCTCTGATCGATGTTATTATTTTTATCCCAGCACAAGACTATCCTCATTTTCATCCTAGAAATATCTACATAAATAACCCTTGATTAACCTCAATAATTTACATGATAGAATTTATGATAATAATGTTGTGAAGAGGCTTTCATTAATGTTGAGGTTTCCACTATGTAATCGAACCACATAGGGTGGTTTAATATTTCCTTTACAGTGATAACATTTATATTAGGAATTTATTTACCTCTTGGTCTCTCCGTTAAAAATATCTAAATACTTGATAAATTTTATTGATTATTTTATTGCGTTATTGATTTTGATTTCATATAGATGTGTGTGTGTGTGTGTGTCCCATGAGACCCATTGTGATTCCATGAATGATATTGGTGTATATTTTTAATGTTTAATTGTTATCATGTTTGGTAATGTTGTTGTTATATAATCGTGATGTTATATTATGTTATGTCAACTTGTTTTATCACCCTATATATATGTTACCATGCCTTGGTGTTTGTTATTAGTATTAGATACAGGTGTACCATCGTGATGTTTTTATCTCATAAAGGGGAAGTGTGGAATTTTTATGATGATGGAAATGAAGGACCTGAGTACATGGTGGGGGTATGAGGTCAACATGGTGTCTCACTTTGGATACATTCGAGGTACCATTGATTCCAGGTATTTTCCATGTTAATGTATCCTAGTTGTGACTATAGGTTGCTACATGATGCAGTTTACTTGGGTGATATATGACATCGGGTGCATGTTCACACGACACCATTTGGATTCTATACCAGGGAAGGATTTTTTTACTACTGACATAGCTGAGAGATGGATTGAGTGTTTTACTATCCCATGCTCTTTCTGACACTTAGAGATGGGTTTCAATCCATATTAACTTTTCCACTTAGAGATAGATTCTGTTTGACTCACCTGTTTTGATAATCTCAAATATGATTAGATATGTTCTGATAATCCCAAATCATGATTATCTATATAATAATTATGTTTAATAATTATGTCTTCATTTTCCATAGTTAGTATGGATGTCAAAATAATAATATAATATCGTGGAATATATTAATCAATGTTTATTTATGTTTAAAAATGGTGAAGTATGATATTAATTCAATCTAGAACTAATATGCATAGAACAGTTACTTTGTAAGCATTTAATTTCTTAAGTCACTGATAGTTATAATTCTGACTGATATAGATTAGCTCACCAATACAAGGTCACTGATATACTATCTCACTGATACAAGTTCACTATTAGACAAGTCCACCGATAGACTAAGTCTATTGATATACAAGTTCACCGATACAAGTCCACTGATACAAGATACTAATAGAATGGGGCTACCGATAGAATGGAGCTAGAGATAGAGGAAGCTACTGATAGAGAGATCTACTACTACTGATGATAACAGCTACTGATAGCGAGGAAGATCTACCGACAGAAGTTCACCATTACAAAGAGCTACTGTGAGATTGGATCTACCGATACAAGGAGCTACCGCTACCCATAGAGCTATTGATACATGAGCTACTACTACAAGAGTTACTGTTACAAGTCTACCGATAGAGAGCTACTAATGGAAGATGACAGTTAACTGGTCACTCTTACTCAAACTCTCTACTTTGTCAATATTATTAATATAATGCTAATGGTCATATTTTCTTAATTCAATGAAACTTCTATTAATTAATGTGGGTTGTTGGCATGTCATAGAACCATACCTCGTACCTGTAAAAGGTAATCATTCCCATTGTCAGAGCTCACGGAATAAAAGTAATATCGAGCTACTAGAAAATATAAACATATACGTAAGGAAGAACAGAAGATACATAAGAGACATATACAAGAAGATACACACATACATGCAGATAAGAACACTCGATGAACTTGAAGAACACTCATACACATCAAGAACAGAAGTTCAAAGAGGAGATTCAAGTGCTAAAAGGAATACTCTCACATTCAAACTAAACACCTATACTGGAAGTGAAGGAACAGAACCACGACACTTTGTTTTCTAGACAACTTCTAGAGAAGGAATCAAAACTTCATCTGCTTAAATTCAAAAAAGTCTAGAGCCGCATTGACATCATAAAAGAGAATTCTAAACTCATCTCCATACTATTGCTCTGTTGTGATCATTTTTTGATTACATTCAGAGCAGTGTGTGATTCTGTCTATTTGTACACACACTGACTCTTAATTTGAACTGAAGGATACTAAAATCCTCACACCAAACTCTTTATACCTTTTTGTATCCCACGTAAAACTGTGGTAGAGGTCTGAGGACCTGGATAGCTTGTGTGTTGTTTTTGTTTCTTTCCCACGTAGAACTGTGGTAGAGGTCTAAGGACCTGGTCAGTCTGAGTACTGTTGTAAACCCCGATCTAGGGTGTGGATAAAATTTATATATAAATTTTTTGAGAGTACTAAGTCTCATCTTGAGACTGAATGTCTTGGTTAAAACTGATTTGCATCTTATTTTAGTTGAAACTATTTTCAATATTCTACTGATAACTTCTTTGAAATATAAAACTATTTTAAAGTAACTTTGATAGTTAAACTAGAAAGTGTTTGTAATTATTGTGAACCAGTAAGTTAGTTTCAAAAGTTAACTTAATCTTTATATTAAATTTAACTGAGAACTATTCAATATTTGAGAAACTAATTTAACCTTTACAATATTTATAAATTCACTATAGTTTAACATGTTTTATGAATTGAGGGATTTCAATATAAATATTTTAAATAGAAATTTTTTAATAGGAACTCAATTCACCCCCCTCTTGAGTATTCCTCTAGGACAAAATCTGGAATCAAAGGGATTAGATAAAAAAAATTCAAAACACTCTGTTTGTGAAAATTTTTCAAGTGTGCTTTTAGTTGTATCATAAAGATCTCAAAATTTCTATTAATTATAAATTTTTATATCTTTATATATCTTTTTAAATATTAGTTATTATGGATAATAGATTAGAAGGTGTAGCTACCAATAGTCCACCCTTCTTTAATGGTTTCAATTATTCCAAATGGAAAATAAAAATGAAAATCCATTTAGAAAGTATGGGATTTGACATCTGGACTGCTATAGAGACTCAGTATATGATTCCAGAAACTGTTAGAACTACGTGGGATGAACCTACAAAATATGCTTACAATAATAATTATAATGCAATGAATGCTCTGTACTGTGCTTTGGGAGATGAATAATTTAGTCGAATATCTGCTTGTAAGACTGGTTATAAAATTTGGGATACTTTGGTTGTTTCCCATGAGGTAACAACCAATGTTAATGAAATGAGACTAAATACATACACTATTAAGTATGATAATTTTAAAATGAAATCTGATGAATATATTTCTAATATGTATCTCAGGTTTAATGGGATTGTTAATATAATGAGCTCACTGGGAAAAGTTTTTCCAGCAAAAGATAAAATCATGAGGATACTGAGATGCCTACTAGACAGAAGGAGAGGAACCTATGTCTCTATACAAGAATCATGTGACATTGGTAATCTACCTATCAAGGAGGGGATTGGAGAATTGATGATGTATGAAGACTAGCTAAAAGTGAATAAAGAGGAAGATGTTGAACCCAAGAAGAAGTTAGTGTCATTAAAGTCCACTTCTTTAAATATCAAAGAGAAAGAGAAGGTTCAAATAACTGAAGAAATCTCAACTAGTGAAAATTCGGACTCAGACAGTGATGAAGAGATGGCTAAGATTTCCAGGAGAGTTAAGAAATTATACAGAAAGAAGATATTCTTTAGAAAATCTTATTATAAGGTTAAGTCTGATCAACAAGGAAATGAAAAGAAAGACTGGAGGAAAACTAATGAAGATGATGGAATAGTTTGGTATGAGTGAAAAAGAAAAGGGCATGTCAAAGTTGACTGTCCAAAACTGAAATTTAAGAAAAAGTATGACTATAAGGATAAGAAATACAAAAAAGCCTTAAATGCTACATGGAGCAATTCTGAAGACAGATCAAGTGGATCTGAAGCTTCTGATTCTGAAGAAAATAATCATGCCAACATGTGTTTCATGACTGAAACATCTAAGGTAACACTTAATTCCCCTATACATAATGATTATTATTCTAGGAATGAAAGTGATTCAAATAATGATGATAATATGTCTAAAGCTGAATTATTTGAATACTTTAATATGTTGGAAGATACTTGTAATGAACTGAAAGATAAGTACAAATCATTAAAGTAGTATTATACCTTGACTAGTATTGTTAGTTCTAAACTTAGTATAGAAAAGGAAAAGAATACTCAACTCTTGAAGGAAAATAGTGAACTCAAATTATCTAATGAGAAACTTAGAAAATACTTAGATAAGTTTACAAATAGAAAAACCACTCTTACTCAAATTCTTGGAAAACAAGTATAACGACCCATAATTTACATACATTGTTAGTACTTAAAAATTGAAGTACACTTATTACAACATATAACAAAACCATGAAAAGATCGTATAGGTATAGTGTCTTTAGAAACTGGGAAACATAAACAACTGGTTCATAAAGCGTCTACATTGTCTCTCATTTATTTCATCATATCAATAGTCCCTTTTGGCATATCTTACTTAATAACCTTCTTCCTGACCTGGGGAAAGAAAACATACAAAAGGGTGATCTCAAATGCTCAGTAAGGGTAAACAAAAGAAAAAATCAATCAAATCATATCATATTTATAAGAACATAACAATTTGGAAATCTTATCCTGCAAAAGAGATCATAATTTCATAACATGGGATAAATCATGGTAGTGAAATGTAATCACAATAATCATAACTTAAAACATGAAGATTTGTTGAAAACACACATAATCATAGAGAATCATTTCTTATTAGTCAGGACTCATTGCCAAGACTATCTTAGTAGACAAATTCCATTTCTGAACCGAGTTCATTCCTCATTTCAGTCCTGTTTAATTGAACCGGTTTGACATGCTGTTCCAGCCATGTCTATCTCATGAGATATAAAATATTTACCCAATGCATTGGAGGGAGATATAGTTCCCACCCATCTCATAATGATACCATTCTTATGTGTGCCACAAAATCATAAATCATACATCATTGCATAACCCATGTAATAAAAATGGGATTCTTAAACATCGTGACATCATAAAACTATTCATATAAGATAAAGGAATTCATAAAAATAAGTCCATCACAACATAATCAAATCAATGTAATAATAGATATAGAAACAGAACCCTATATTATCTTATATGGAAAATACTTTTGATAAAACACTTGAACTCCATTCTTGAAGAAAATCTCCTTTCTACTTCAAAAAGATTTTTCCTGTCTTAACATGTCATAAAATTTTAAACTAAAATAAGTTGATTAAAAATAAACTTGAAAACTTTTAAAGGAATCTTCTTGGAAATAATGTTTTAAAATCCATTCATGTCGTATACGTTAAAAAAACATTCTTCTCATACTTTTGTCAGAAAAGTCAAAAAGTACCTCGTACGAAAAATGACAAAAGATTCCTTTCATATTTTTTACTAAAAACTCACCGATGGGTAAAATTGGATTTAAATAATTGTAGGTGGATGGAAATAATATTACATATTGAGGAAACATGGATGTTGATGATAAAATACACCCTATTAAATACCAAAGTATAAACAATCTCGGATAAAAATGAGATTGTGATATTTTCCCTTACCTTAGGTCTGATTTGCTTCATAAGTGTCCGAACCTCCTTTATAATGATTTAAATAATGTAATTGACTTATTCCAGAATCATACTCATTGTTATGATATCATATATGGTCATATTCTTAGCTTATTATTAGTAATATTTCATTGATACTTGTTATTCGGGTGTTTATTACTTTTTGTTCTTATGCGTGTTTTGTCGAATAAATTCTTATTCTTATTTTTAGGTTATAGATACCTCATTTCTGGAATTTTATTAGTTTAAAATATATCATATTTATTCACTCAATTCATTTATATAATCATTATGAAATTAAAACCATGTAGAACGAGTCGCATCACATCGTGGAGACGGTATTCCGTAAGTACGCACTAGCGATGATATCGTTCCCATGATCATGGAATTGTATTGGAGTGTATGTATACTATTTCAGAATCAATATCACTTTAAAATAATCATATATATTCATTATTTATACCATTATACCCATCCAAGTAAGGTGGTGGTGGAAAATAGATTACACCACGGCGTGGAGACGGTATTCCGTGCGTACGCACGCGTGGTGATTTCGTTTTCCGTAGGATGGATAGATGGTAAAATAGGGTTGTTTCATAATTATAATAACATATCAGTATACTATTGATACTTATGTTATTAATTCATAATGAAACAACTAAATAAGATAATGTGGAAGAAGAAATAAAGTTGAATGAATTGGTAACGGACATTACCGCTTCTTTGAAGCGCTTCTTTGAGACCTCCTTTAAGGGCACTAAAATTGGTCTTTGAAGAAGACCAGGACCTCTAGGATGTTTATAGGTAATTGTAGAGGAGAAATTGGTAGGGTTTGGCCGAGCTTGAAGGCTCAAAGTGGTGTGAGGAAGAGAGGGAGGAGGTGCCCTTTTATAAGGGAGGAGAGGGGCACCTTTGGAAAAACTAAAAATATTATTTTATTATAAAGCCATATTCGGTTTTAAATAGCTCCAAATTTATTTATTTCGAAGCTAAGGTGGGGATGGGTCGAAATCCTCTCATCCAATAGAATTTTTACAAGTTTAGTTTTCTATTTTAACCTTACCATTCAGATTTAACTTTAAGTTAGATAATTTTACTTTTACTGTGTCTTTTTGTGTTCTTACACTATAAGGTTAATAAACTTACTATAACAAGCCAAAAGAACCCCAAGTTGTTTATTATTAATATATATAACCTTATATAAGTAATTTTTCCAAACCTTAGATTTTTAGGATTAAAATAACAATTAATAATATATTATTTGTTTTAAAAACTATTTTATGTCAATTTTGACACTATTTAGTAATTTATTTTTGTGAAAATCATAAAATAATTTTTAGTTCAAAAAAATTTAATTAAATCAATACTAACATGTAATATTAACCTATTAAATTATTTTAATTCATAAAAAGTCTCAAATTACATTTATTTGGGTATTTATAACATCAATTATGTCAATTTTTCATTAATAAGATGATTATTGAATCATCTTTGTGTCATAAATAAATTAAATTATTTAATGTCTAAAAATTACAAATAAAATACAATTATGTAGGAAATCATTTTAGGTTTCTAATTAATATTTATAGTCGAATTTATCTTATGTATAACCCTATATTAAAAATTATTTACTTATTAAACTTTGATTTTAACTATTTTAACCCTTCTTTAAATAAATTAATAATAAATGTCCTAATCTAATCCAAGTGGGCCTAAATGGTCATATTTTATTCCTAAGGTTTTTTTGGTCGAATTACACATATAAAATAGAATTAGGACATGTGTTAGGGTAATAATAATATCATTTTTACCCTTAATTACCTTATTTACTTTTAACTGTGGTAAAAAAAGTAAAAAGTTACTATTCACCAAAAATTATTTTCATCTCATTGAACCACATTTTACTTACTGACATCAACCGTGTGTCTCAGATTTTTGAAATTCCACTCACAGAAGCGGTAAAATTAAGTTTATGTAACTTTGCAAATTCTCCTAGGAGGTGGGTAAAAGACGGTGAAAAGTTCAATAAAATTTTTATATATCTAAAATTATTATAAAATTACTCCAATGAATTACATTAAACTTATATAGCTATTATGTATCAATTTTGACCTAAAATAAATTTAAATAAAATAAATAATTATTTAAATAAAAAGTCGGTTTTTAAATAGTAACCTAGTGTTTTCACTATTCATCAAAAATTGAAAGTTTCCAGAAAAATACCAAAATTTCACCCTAGGCTAATAGAGATATTCAGAATCCAAAAACAAAGTCCATTTTGAAAAATAAAATTTACAAAATTTCAAAAAGTGGTTATTACTATTCATAACAGCTAGTTTTAATAATATTTTAATAGCATATCGTTGTTTAGTGAAACTCGGTACTGCGTACAGCGCAAGCTATCAAGGAAGGCCACGATTGTGTGTAAAGAAAGCCAAGATAGTGTTGTGTGTAGTGAAAGATTCCTTTGATGATGTATATAACATAAAAACAAAATATTTCTCATAAAAGTCTCAGATGTTACATTCTTCCCCCCTTAAAATGAATTTCTCCCTCGAAATTCGTCACTTATAACAAACAGATGAGGATACCTCTCCCTCATCATATCCTCAAGCTCCCATGTATCTTCTTATAATTGGTGGTTCCTCCATAAAACATTCACCAAGCGAGTGGTCTTGTTCCATAGGAATTTTTCACTACGATCGAGAATCTTTATCAGCTGTTCTTCATAAGAAAGATCTTGTTCCAGCGGTACAACTTCTGAGCTGAGTACATGTGAAGGATCAGGTATGTACTTTCTCAGGAGAGATACATGGAACACATCGTGAACTGGAGAGAGATTTGGTGGAAGCGCCAATCGGTAAGATACCTTCCCAACACGATCCAGTATTTCGAAAGGACCGATATACCTAGGGCTCATCTTTCCCTTCTTTCCAAATCTCATTACTCTCTTCCAAGGAGATATTCATAAGAACACTTTATCACCCACTTAAAACTCTAAGTCTTTTCTTCAGTTGTCGGCATAACTTTTTTGTCGACTCTGAGCTGCTCTTATGTGTTGTTGAATAGATCAGACCTTTTCTGTCATCTCATCAACAAGATCAGGTCCTAATAGCTTTATTTCCCCAACTTCATCCCAGCAAGTTGGAGTCCTGAATTGCTTTCCATAGAGAGCTTCATAAGGAGCCATCTGAATACTGGAGTGAAAGATATTATTATAAGAAAATTCCACCAAAGGTAGGTGTTGATCCCAACCACCTTTGAAATCCATAGAGCAAGATCTCAACATATCTTCTAGAGTTTGAATTGTCCTCTCAGACTGACCGTCTGTCTGAGGATGATAAGAAGTGCTGAAGCTCAACTCTGTATCTAGAGTATGCTGAAGACTTCGCCAGAACTTTGAGGTAAACCTCGGATCCCGATCAGATATAATAGGAAGTGGTAATCCATGTAATCTTACCACTTCCTTTACATATATCCTGGCAAGCTGATCCAGAGAGAAATCCTCTCTAATAGAAATGAAGTGTGCAGACTTTGTAAGACGATCAACTATGACCCAGATAGCATTATAGCCTTTGGATGTTTTAGGAAGTCCTGTGACAAAGTCCATAATGATGTTTTCCCATTTCCATTCAGGTATGGGTAAGGGTTGTAACATCCCCTTAGACTTCTGTCTCTCAGCTTTAACTTGCTGACAAACCAAGCATCGAGAGACATATTCAGCAACATCTCTTTTCATGCCATCCCACCAGAAGTACTCTTTCAGGTCCCTATACATCTTCGTGCTTCCAGGATGAATAGAGAATGAAGAACTATGAGCCCCATCCAGCAGCTCCTTCTTTAATTCGGGGATGGGAGGAACACAAACCCGATTCTTGAATGTTATTATCCCATCACAATCAAGGTTGAATTCATGAACATTTCTCACCTTCTTTTGTAACTCTACATCTTCTTTCTGTGCCTCTTTAATCTTAACATGTATAGATGGTTGAACATTCATTTGAGAAAGATAATATTTTCCCCTTTCATTATAATTCCAAGATCCATCCTTTGTAAATCCCTAAATAATGGATCTTTTGTGATCCTCATCATGGATAAACTGGCATGGTCTTGTCGACTTAATGCATCTGCCACCTTGTTTGCTTTCCCAGGGTGATAATGAATTGAGCAGTCGTAATCCTTAATCAGCTCCAACCATCTTCTTTGGTGCATATTCATCTCCTTTTGTGTGAAAATATACTTTAAACTTTTATGATCAGTATAAATTTCACACCTTTCTCCATAAAGATAATGCCTCTAAATCTTGAATGCAAAGATTACCGCAGCTATCTCCAAATCATGGGTTGGGTAATTTTGCTCATGGATTTTCAACTGTCATGAGGCATAAGATATCACCATATCATTTTGCATAAGAACACACCCCAATTCCTTCTTGGATGCATCACTGTATATCACAAACCTTTCTCCACTACAAGGCAGTGTGAGCACAGGTGCACTGGATAACCTTCTTTTCAACTCTTTGAAATTCTCTTCACATTCCTCCATCCAAACAAACTTAACTCCTTTTCGAGTCAACCTGGTGAGTGTATTAGATAATTGTGAAAAAACTTTCACAAAATGTCGATAATATCCAGCCAAACCAAGAAAACTTCGGATCTCAGTTACTGTTGTTGGTCTCGACTATCTTTCGATAACCTCTGTTTTTTTTGGATCCACAGATGTCCCCTCTTTTGAGATTATGTGACCCAAAAATGAATCTTTTTTAAGCCAAAATTCAGACTTGGTAAATTTGGCATAAAGGTTCTCCTTTCTCAGGGTCTTTAATATAATTCTCAAGTGATCCTCATGTTCTTCCTTGCTCTTTGAATATACAAGAATATCATCTATAAAGACTACCACAAACTAATCAAGATAGTCTCTAAAGACTCTATTCATCAGATCCATGAAGATAGCAGGGGAATTAGTAACACCAAATGGCATCACTATAAATTCATAGTGTCCATACCTTGTACGGAAATCCGTTTTCGGTATATCCTCCCTTTTGACCCTTAATTGATGATACTCTGAATGAAGATCAGTCTTGGAAAAGTATTGAGCTCCGCGTAGTTGGTCAAATAAGTCATCAATGCACGGGAGAGGATATTTGTTATTGATAGTTATCTTGTTAAGTTCTCGATAATCAATGAAGAGTCTCATTGATCCATCTTTCTTCTTAACAAACAGAACAGGTGCTCCCCAAGGTGACGCACTAGGGCGTATGAACCCCTTATCAAGATTCTCTTGGATTTTCTTCTTCAATTCCTCCAACTCAATTGGGGACATTCTATAAGGTGTCTTTGAAATAGGTAAAGCACCCGGTACGAGTTCTATTTAAAACTCAACTTCACGATTTGGTGGAAGACCCGATAATTCCTCCGAAAAAACATCATCAAACTCTCATACAATGGGCATATTCTTAATCATGAGTTTCTCACCAACCATTTGAGATAAATAACCTTCATTTAGTGGAATTAAGACCCATAAGATGGAAGAAATTTCCACTGGAAGGTCATGTTCATCCTTGCATCGATAGACGATCAAAGATTGATCTGGAATATGAAATGTGACTTCCCTTATTTGGAAATTGATATGATCTCCATATAGAGAAAGCCAATCCATTCCAAGAATCATATCAAATTACACTATAGGGAGGATCACAAGATTTGCAGGAAGCACTTTCCCACAAACTTCAATCGGAGAAGAATTATAAAATTTTGATGCGACTGTTGTGCCATTAGGGGTTGTCACAGCTAACTCAACATCTAATTGTTGATGTAATACGGTGATACCCTTAGAAAATTCTTCATAAATAAATGAGTGGGTGGATCCAGAATCAAATAAAACATTTTTTACTTTAGATTGGATGGTAAGTGTACCTTTCACCACTTCATTATCATAGTCCACATCGCTGATAGAAATTTCATGTGACTTTCCTTTTTCTTTAGCCGTAAGAGTTTTTTGACGTCGATCATCATAAAAAACTCTTGGATTAGGGCATTGATTGGCATAATGCCCCATTTCCTTGCACTTGTAACATTGAAGTGTAGGAGGGGCACTCTATGTAACCTTTTCATTGTTATCATAACTAGACATATTCTTCCCATCATTGCGGCATTCAAATGCCCGATGACCTTCCTTTCCACATTTAAAACATTTACTTGTCCCTTTAAGACAACTCCCTCCATGTTTCTTTCCACACTTTGAGAATAAGGGAAAACTCATCTTCTTTTCAGTGTTCTCTTTGTATTTTCCTTTGAATTCCATTTTCCTCTTCTTATCAAACCCATATGACTGATGGGTTACTCCAATCTCTATCTCAATTTTGAGAGCACATCGAACGATTTCCTCGTAGCTATTGAAGTCCCTTATGGATAACGCCCTTCAAAGACTTGGTTTTAAGACACTAAAGAATCGATTGATCTTACTCTCAGGTTGGATAATAATACCAGAAGCGTACCTTGAATGTCTTGTAAAATTTTCTTTATAGGTACCAACATATTCATCATCCTTTTGCTTTAGTTCAAGAAACTCCTTCTCCATCTTTGTTTGGAGAATATGAGGGAAGTACTTATTGAAAAATATGTTCTTGAACTCGTCCCATTCCATGGACTCAATTTCATCTCTTGGCCTCATATTCTTGATAAGATTCCACCATTGATCAGCATCACCTTACAAATGATACACTGCTAAGATGATTTTATCATGTTCAGAAAAATGAATAACTAAAAATATCTTTTCAGTAGTACTGATCCATTTCTCAGGAACTAATGGATTAGTAGACCCGCTGAATGAAGGTGGAAGCTGTCTCATGAAGGATTCAACAGAATGTTTCACCTTCCTTTGCTCATTTGGATGTCCTGCATGATTCATTGCTTGAGAAAGTTGTGTGAGCAGGGCTACAAGATTTTGCATTTCAGCTCGCATAACGTTTGGTTTCTCAGGGGGACAATCATTGCATTGCCCGTCGCATTCCACATGAACACGGTTCTTTCGGGTTCCAGTCATTGACTAAAACCAAGAAGAATAGTGTGAGCAACACTAATTATAATAGGAAAACCACATAATCAAGAATAAAATTTCACACTTAAGGTCTTATCCTAGGTTATTTGTGGCCATTTCTAAAACACTAAGATTGTGTTCTATGCTTAGACTTATCCTTAGGATTCTAACTAAGGCTTTCACATCCTAGTTTCCAAAGTTTGACTATACCTTTCCTCTGATACAAACTATAATGACCCATAATTTACATACATTGTTAGTACTTCAAAATTTAAGTACACTTATTAGAGCATATAACAAAACCATGAAAGGACCGTATAGGAATAGTGTCTTTAGAAACTGGGAAACATAAACAACTGGTTCATAAAGCGTCTACACTGTCTCCCATTTATTTCATCATATCTATAGTCCCTTTTGGCATATCTTACTTAATAACCTTATTCCTAACCTAGGGAAAGAAAACATACAAAAGGGTGAGCTCAAATGCTCAGTAAGGGTAAACAAAAGAAAAATCAATCACATCATATTCATAAGAACATAACAATTTGGAAATCATACCCTGTAAAAGAGATCATAATTTCATAACATGGGATAAATCATGGTAGTGAAATGTAATCACAATAATCATAACATAAAACATGAAGCTTTGTGGAAAACAAACATAATCATAGAGAATCATTTCTTATTAGTCAAGACTCATTTCCAAGACTATCTTAGTGGACAAAGTCCATTTCTGAACTGAATTCATTCCTCATTTCAGTCCTGTTTCACTGAACAGGTTTAACCTGCTGTTCCAGCCATGTCTATCTCATGAGATATAAAATATTTAACCAATGCATTGAAGGGAGATATAGGTCCCACCCATCTCATAATTATACCATTCTTATGTGTGCCACAAAATCAAAAATCATACATCATTGCATAACCCGTGTAATAAAAATGGGATTCTTAAACATCGTGACATCATAAAACAATTCATATAAGATAAAGTAATTCATAAAAATAAGTCCATCACAACATAATCAAATCAATGTAATAATAGAGATAGAAACAGAACCGTATATTATCTTATATGGAAAATACTTTTGATAAAACACTTGAACTCCATTCTTGAAGAAAATATCCTTTCTACTTCAAAAAGATTTTTCCTTTCTTAACATGTCATACAATTTTAAACAAAAATAAGTTGATTAAAAATAAACATGAAAACATGTAAAGGAAACTTCTTGGAAATAATGTTTTAAAAATCCATTCATGCCGTATAAGTTAAAAAACATTCTTCTCGTACTTTTATCGGAAAAGTAAAAAAGTACCTCATACGAAAAACGACAAAAGATTCCTTTCATATCTTTTAATAAAAACTAAAAGAAGGGTAAAATTGGATTTAAACAATTTTAGGTGGATGGAAATAATATTACATATTGAGGAAACATGGATGTGGATGATAAAATACACCCCAATAAATACCAAAGTATAAACAATCTCGGATAAAAATGAGATTGTGATATTTTCCCTTACCTTAGGTATGATTTGCTTCATAAGTGTCCGAAACTCTTGTATAATGATTTAAATAATGTCATTGACTTATTCCAGAATCATAATCATTTTTATGATATCATATATGGTCATATTATTATCTTATTATTAGTAATATTTTATTGCTACTTGTTATTCAGGTGTTTATTACTTTTTGTTCTTATGCGTGTTTTGTCGAATAAATTCTTATTCCTATTTTTAGGTTATAGATACCTCATTTACAGAATGGTATTAGTGTAATATATGTCATATTTATTCACTCAATTCATTTATGTAATAATTATGCAATGAAAATCATGTAGAATGAGTCGCATCACATCGTGGAGACGGTATTCCGTACGTACGGACGAGTGATGATATCGTTTCCATGATCGTGGAATTGTATTGGAGTGTATTTATACTATTTAAAAATAAATTTCACTTTAAAATAATCATATATATTTATTATTTACACCATTATACCCATCCAAGTAAGTTGGTGGTGGAAAATAGATTACACCACGGCGTGGAGACGGTATTCCGTACGTACGCACGCGCGGTGATTTCGTTTTCCGTAGGATGGATAGATGGTGAAATAGGGTTGTTTCATACTTATAATAACATATCAGTATATGAGTGATACGGATGTTATTAATTCATAATGAAACAACTAAAAAAGATAAAGTGGAAGAAGAAATCAAGTTGAAAGAATCGGTAACGGACATTACCTCTTCTTTGAAACACTTCTTTGAGACCTCCTTTTAGGGCACTAAAATTGGTCTTTGAAGAAGACCAAGACCTCTAGGATGTTTCTAGAGAAGTGGAGAGGAGAAAGTTTCAGGGTTTGGCCGAGCTTAAAGGCTCAAAGTGGTGTGAGGAAGAGAGGGAGGAGGTTCCCTTTTATAAGGGAGGAGAGGGGCACGTTTGGAAAAACTACAAATATTAGTTTATTATAAAGACATATTCAGTTTTAAATAGCTCCAAATTGATTTATTTAGAATCTAAGGGGGGTATGGGTCGAAATCCTCTCATCAAATAGAATTTGGACAAGTTTAGTTTACTATTTTAACCTTTTCATTTAGATTTAACTTTAAGTTACATAATTTTACTTTTACCGTGTCTTTTTGTGTTCTTACACTATAAGGTTAATAAACTTACTATATCAAGCCAAACAAACCCAAAGTTGTTTATTATTAATATATATAACCGTATCTAACTCATTTTTCCAAACCTTATATTTTTAGGAATAAAATAACAATTAATAATATAATATTTGTTTTAAAAACTATTTTATGTCAATTTTGACACAATTTAGTAATTGATTTTTTTATAAATCATAAAGAATTATTAGTTCAAAAAAAGTTAATTAAATAAATACTAACATGTCATATTAACCAATAAAATTAGTTTAATTCATAAAAAGTCTCAAATTACTTTTATTTGGGTATTTATAACATCCATTATGTCAATAGTTTATTAATAAGATAATTATTGCATCATCTTTGTGTCATAAATAAATTAAATTATTTAATGTATAAAAATTACAAATAAAATACCATTATGTAGGAAATAATTTTATCTTTCTAATGAATATTTATAGTTGAATTTATCTTATGTATAACCCTTATATTAAAAATTATTTACTTATTAAACTTTGATTTTAACTATTTTAACCCTTCTTTAAATAAATTAATAATAAATGTCCTAATCTAATCCAATTGGGCCTAAATGGTAATATTTTATTCTTAAGGTTGTTTTTGGTTGAATTACACTTATCCAACAGAATTAGTACATGTGTTAGGGTAATAATAATATCATTTTTACCCTTAATTACCCTATTTACTTTTAACCGTGGTAAAAAAAAGTAAAAAGTTACTATTCACCAAAAATTATTTTCATCTCATTGAACTACATTTTACTTACTGACATCAACCATGTCTCTCAGATTTTTGAAATTCCACTCATAGAAGCGATAAAATTAAGTTTTATGTAAATTTTCAAATTCTCCTAGGAGGTGGGTAAAAGTCGGTGAAATGTTCAATAAAATTTTTATATATCTAAAATTATTATAAAATTACTCCAATGAATTACATTGAACTTATATAGGTATTATGTATCAATTTTGACCTAAAATAAATTTAAATAAAATAAATAATTATTTAAATAAAAAGTCGGGTTTTAAATAGTAACCCAGTGTTTTCACTATTCATCAAAAATTGAAAGTTTCCAGAAAAATACCAAAATTTTTCCCTAGGCTAATTTCGATAATCTAAATCCAAAAACAAAATCCATTTTGAAAAATAAAATTTACTAAATTTCAAAAATTGGTTATTACTATTCATAACATCTTGTTTTAATAATATTTTAGTAGCATATCGTTGTTTAGTGAAACTCGGTATTGCGTACGATGCAAGCTATCAAGGAAGGCCGTGATTGTGTGTAAAGCCAGCCAAGCTAGTGTTTTGTGTAGTGAAAGATTCCTTTGATGATGTATATAACATAAAAACAAAATATTTCTCATAAAATTCTCGGGTGTTACAACAAGTTTCACCAAAGTATACTACTGGTATAGGTTACTAGCCTGGACAAAGAATGATTGTTAAAAATAAATTTATTCCAAAATCTGGATAGTATTCTCCTAGTTCAAGTTCTAGCAATTCTTATGCTTTATCTAGCTATTAAAATTATTATAGTCCAAATAATGTTTATTTATCAAAATCTTTTGAATTTATTAATTATAGGAAACCCATTAGACAAATATGGGTGCCTAAAGTTTTACTTTCTAACCATTATAGAAACAAGAAAATCTGGGTACCAAAATTATCTTCTGTTTAAATCTATTTTGTAGGAAAATTTATTGAAAAGTTCCTATAGGAAGATATGGTACTTGGACAGTGGATGTTCAAGGAATATGATTGGAGACTACTCATGCTTTAAGAGCTTAATCAATGTTGATGGAGGACATGTCACCTTTGGGGATAACTCAACAGAAAAAATCATTGGCTTAGGACATATTGGTAACACTGAATCAATTTTAATTTCTAAAGTACTTTTTATTTATGGATTAAAATACAATCTGTTAGGTATTTCTCAATTGTGTAATGATGGTTTCAATGTTAAATTTTAAAATGATGCTTGCAATGTATTTGAATCTAAAAATATTTTTTTATTTACTGTATTAAGAAATGAAAATGTATATGTTGTATATTTGAATTCTTTAGCTAAACAAAATGTTATTTATTTAAATGCTTTTCATAAATAATCTTGGCTATGGCATAGAAGATTAAGACACTGCAATGTTCATTCACTCAGGAAACTGACTAGGAAATGTTTAGTTAGAGACCTTCCCAAACTATAATACCCAATAGATAAAGTTTGTAATCCTTTTCAAAAGGGAAAACAACATAAACTTTATTTCAAATCAAAGAAATATGTTTCAACTTCTCAACCTATTGAGTTGGTTTATATGGATTTATTTGGACCATCTAGAGTTTCTAGCTTAAATGGGAAGCATTATGTCTATGTCCTTGTAGATGACTTCTCTAGATATAATTGGGTATACCTTCTAGATCACAAAAGTGAATCTTGTTCTTATTTCATTAAATTGTTTAAGTCTGTAGAAAACCTAAGTGGACTTAAGATTAAGACCCAGAGAAGTGACCATGATCGTGAGTTTGAAAATCATGATTTTTAAACCTATTTCTCACACAATGTCTATAGTGATAATTTTTCTACCCCCAGAACACCTCAACAGAATGGTGTAGTTGAAAAAATAAATAGAACACTTCAATAAATTACAAGAACTATGCTTAATGAATATGTTATACCTGTTTACTTTGGGGATGAATCTATCAAAACATCTTGTTATATTATAAATAGAGTCTTGATTAGACCAATTCTCAAAAGTACCCCTTATGAGCTATTGAATAATAGGAAGCCTAAGGTTAATTACTTTAGAGTTTTTTTTTCAAAGTCTTCATCCTCAATAGTAAATATAATCTTGATAAGTTTTCATCCAAAAGCATTGAAGGAATCTTCTAGGTTATTCTATATCTAGTAAAGCTTCTAGTGTATTTAATAAGAGGACCAAGTGTGTGGAAGAATCTGTACACATCAAATTTGATGAAATTGATCCACATGAACCTAAGACCCCTCATGAAAATATTTAAGAAGGTATGTCAATTATAAACCTTAATGACAAAAACAGTGAACCTGTTGTTAAGACAACCAGTTCTGGAAATTTTCCAGAACCTGTTTCTGTTGAACCTGAATCTGTAAATAAACCTGAAATTTCTAGCCCTACCTTTACTAGACCAACTAGTACCCTTAAAAACCATCCTTTAGATACTGTATTTGAAGATTTAAAGAGAGGAACTCAGACTAGGGCTTCTATAATAAATCAGGTTGAACATCAAGATTTTCTTTCATAGTTAGAACCTAAAAATATCAATGATGTTATCAATGATTAATTTTAGTTAATGGCTATTCCAAAATAATTAAATCAAATTGAAAAAACAAAGTCTGGGAATTAGTAGACAGACCTATGGACACCTTGACTATAGGCACTAAATTGGTGTTTAGAAACAAAGTTGATGAATCTAGAAAAATAATTAAAAATAAAGAAAGACTAGTTTCACAAGGATATAGTCAAGAATAAGGAATAGACTATGAAGAAACCTTTGAACCTATAGCTAGGTTAGAAGTTATTAGTATTCTACTTGCTTATGCTGCTCATTTGAATTTCATGTTATATCAAATGGATGTTAAAAGTTCTTTTCTAAATGGTTTTACAATTGAAGGTGTTTTTGTTGAACAAACACCTGGATTTACTAATCCTCATTTTCCAAATCGATTTTTTAAACTTTCTAAAGATTTGTATGGTTTAAAACAAGCTCCATGAGCTTGGTATGATAGACATAGTAATTTTATTATTTCAAAAGTTTTACTAGAGGGATTACTAATTAAAAAATTTTCATCAAAAGGATTTCCAAAGATGTTTTGATAGTACAAATCTATGTTGATGATATTATTTTCGGATCTTCTAAAAATGATTTGTGTATTGATTTTTCAAAGAGTATGCAAATTGAATTTGAAATGAGTTTAATGGGAGAACTCAAATATTTTCTTGGTTTTAAAGTTTTTCAAAATAATGATGGTATTTGTTTAAATAAAATAAAATATACAAAGGATCTTTTAAAAAGTTTTGGTTTGGAAAGTAATAAAGAAATTGATACACCTATGAGTACCACTTGTAAATTGGATGCAGATGAAACTGGGAAACCAGTGGATCAAACCAATTATATAGGTATGATTGGTAGTTTAATTTATATTACTGATAGTCAACCGGATTTTATGTTTAGTGTTTGTTTGTGTGCATGATTTAAAGCTAATCCAAAAGAGTCACACTTTCTTGCTGTTAAAAGGATTTTCAAATATCTTAAACATACTACGAATCTAGGATTATTTTATCCAAGAAGACAATATTTTGATTTAATAAGTTATTCAGATGCTGACTTTGCTGGTTTCAAGTTAGTTATGAAGAGTACATCGAGAACATGTCACATTCTAGGTATGTCCTTAGTATCATGGTGTAGTAAAAATCAGAATTCAGTTGAATTTTCCACTGCTGAAGCAGAGTACATAGCTCCTGGTAGTTTTTGTGCACAAATTCTATGGATGAAACACACTCTATTGGACTATGGATATCAATTTAAACATGTATCTATAAATTGTGATAACACCAGTGGAATCAACATTTCCAAGAATCATGTCTCTCACTCTATCACTATGCACATTGATGTAAGACATCACTTTTTGAGATATCATTATCAAAAGAGTGATATCACTCTTGAATCCATTGTCAATGAACATCAATTGGTTGATATACATACCAAACCTTTAAATTCAGAGAGGTTAAATTACATCAAACATGAAATAGGAATGATAAATTTTTCCTAACAGTTTAAGGATACCTCATTGGTTTGGACCTCACCGTTATACATCACTAGTATGGACCTCACTGTTATACCTCACTGGTATGGACCTCATCATTATTCCTCACTGGTATGGACCTCACTGTTATACCTCACTGGTATGGACCTCACTCTTATACCTCACTGGTATGGACCTCACTATTATACCTCACTAGTATGGATCTCACCAATAGAATACCTCGCCGTTAGAACCTCACTATTAGTGAACCTCACCATTTGTAATCCTCATTGATATATGTTACCGCTAGTTTGTTTTGTTTTAATCTTCGTGTTTTTTAGCTACCAGAATCTGTATCATTTGTATTATATTTATTATGAATCATTTATTTATTTGACAATTCTTAAATGATAAAACGTTAGTTTTAACCTTATTTCAATCCACCTAGAACTCTTTACCTTCAAAACTTATCTCACAAACCTTTGTTTCTCTCAAACCCTAAACCTCGCAATTCGCAGAATGGAAAGAATGAAGAGATCGGCAGTCAGTGAAGAGGGTGATGAGCCGAATTTCAAGAGACTCAAAGGAGATTCTAGTGGTGGCAGTGAAGTAAAGAAAACTATAAACCCACATATCATAAAAAGGAAATAGTAGTTGAGAAAGAGCTATGCGTGGAATGGTTGATGACCAATAAGTCATTAATTATAAGAGTGCTTGAAGAGAAGGAATGGGTTGAGTGCTTCTCAAACAACAATGGACCGTATTATCCTAAGTTGGTTAAAGATTTCTTATGAGTTTCTCAAATTTGAAAAACTGGGTAATGAGAATTGGGTCTTCTCATTTGTTAATGTAAAGGAAGTTTCATTCTCCTCATTGGAATGGGCTAATTGTCTAAGGGTACCCCATGAAGGTTTATTCAATTTTTATTCAAATTTTGTACCCCCTGCTAGTGAAATTTTTTGTGTATGAAATTACTTTAGAAGCCCTCACTTGAGATGGCACACCAAGAAAAGTAGTTGCTACAGAAATGGATTGAGAAAACTGGTTGATGTTCAAATTTATCCAGCATCTGTTAAGTCCAAGAAGAGGGGATTTTGAAAACCTCATATTTCAATATATATTCTTGTTGTATTTATTAAGGAATAGTGTCAAAGTAAATCTGTGTAAGATTCTGATGATTCAAATGGAAGATATGACTAGGCCTAAATCAAAAACAAATGCCTTGTTCTTTTCCAAGTTGATATCTTTAATGCTTAAAGTAAATAGAACAGCTGGGTCTCAAGATGAGACTATAGTTGTGAAGGAAAACTATTGTATCACCATAACCATTTGAAAATACCTGAAGATTAACTAGAACCCATGGAGAAGAAAATGGGTCAGTGATGAAGGGAAGTTGTATGAAAAGATAAATCCATTGGACCATCCTTTCAGACCAAAGGTTGTGAGGGATCCAGGTCTAGGAACTGATGAGGAGGAACCTCAATACAATGATGATGATGCTGAGGAGGATACCTCTATAAAAGATGGAGGGGTCGTGATTTTCCTCCAAGCCCAACTACTGAAAAGGTATTATATGGAAAGGCTAGTCCACCTGTAACCCTACCTAGATGGGAACGAGTTCTGGGAGAAAGTGTTGAAGAAATAGTTGTAAAGGAGGAAGACTTTCCTAAATAAGATCATAAGGATACTGCTCCAGATTCTAGTAGTAGTGATGATGATGAAGAAAAAATATCTAAAAATGGAAGTACCTGTTTGAGTCTCAATCCTCTGATTGAGAGCTCTATTATTTCTATTGAGGAGGTTATTGAAGTGGATAGACCAATACCTATTGATAATATACCTCAACCTGTGCCACCTAGTTTGGATATAAATATGGTTGTAGATGACTCCTCTGAAGAGGAGATTGATGTAGTTGGTGCTGAAGAGGAGGAAGCTCCACTTGATGGGGAGCAACCTGTAATGATAGGATCAGTTTTTGTGACCTATGAAGTGGAAGATTGGTATATGGAACCATGATTTGTTGTATTGGGACTAGACTATCCTGATTCTGATGATGAGACACCCATTGGAAGGCATCCTGTGTCTTATGATATTTTCTCAGAGGAAGTTATTGCTCAACCAGTAGCTCCTCTAGCTCTACCTGAATACATGGTGAGAAAAAGAGATCTTGAGGAACTGAAATCTGAATTGAAAACTTGTTTTGTTGAAGAGCTATGTAAGATGGAAAGTTATTTGGTATCTTCTCTGGGAAGTGTTTTGTCACGTGTTGTGACAGCACTGGTGGATGAAGTAAAATAATGTCAAAATCAAGTTAAAATTTTATCATAGGATGTTGACTCTATAAGGAAATATGTTGCTTCATTTTATACCTTCATAAGTTCTAAATCTCAAGTTGATACTGACATCAACTACATTTCAAGTGTATTGAAACAGTTTGTGGATTTTTTTGAAGATTTTAAGAAGACCATAAAAACATAAGTCAGTACATAGGATTTTGTTGTGAAATTTTTGATAAGTAATTTAACTCAGTCTTTCAAAGAAATAGTAGCTTTTAATGTAGAACCTTTTGATGCATCCAGAGTTTCAGTTGATGTTGAACAGTTTAGATCTATGCTGAAAGAAGAACTTGGTCAAGTTCGTGCTAGTAGATCATCTGATTCTTAGGTGATTACTACCACCAGGAATATCAGAAAACTCGTCCAAGATTATATGAGAGATGCTACTACAGCCTAAAAGGAAATAGAAGAAAAAATTGATTATTATTTTCAGAGAGTGTACACCAAGTATCAGCTAACCAATCATTTAAAGTTTCTGATAGATAATCTGAAACTACCACCAGTTACTCAAGCTTTCAGAGAACAAGTTAGTAATCTAAGGGATTTGACCCTTGCTTTGGAAAAATTTATGGAGAACAAGGATTATTTCATCTCTTCCATGGAGAGAGGGGGACGTATCATTATGGATTTAATTAATCTCTTACTTCTATTCCTGTATATGGACAGTACACCTATCATCGTGCCTCCTGCCTCACCTACTACTAGTTAAATTGGTTCCACACCTCAAATGACTCCTGCTCAGGTAATCAGAAGCCTGACTCCTATGATCACACAAAGGAGTACTCATTACAGACCTGGAAATGTTTTAGTAGGTGAACCACCTTTGATAATTACTGGAGTACCCAAGCATGCATCTCAACCTACCCAACCTCAGTCCTCTGATCCTAGAGGTAAATCCAAAGTTGAAATCCAAAAGGTTGATTTAATGAGGCTAGATATTTTGATAGGAATCTTTGTACTTCTTGTATTTCTTTTGTACTATCTCATGTAACTTTGTCATGTGAAATGAAAATGGTTGTTTTATCTCTTCTTATTTTATACTTTGAACCATTGTTTTTTCTCATTTTTCTAATCACAAAGGTAGAGAAAAATTATAATATGGGTATACATTACACTAAGGGGGAGAAAATTGTAATATGTGTCTTTGGGGGAAATAAATATTCTATTTCTTTTTACTCTTATGTTTGTCCATAGTTTAACTCTGATACATTTTATTGTTATATAATATGTGGAGAAATTACACTAAGGGGTGAAAATTATAATATTAATCTTTGGGTGAAATAAATATTCTATTTATTTTTACTCTTATGTTTGTCCATAGTGTAACTCTGATACATTTTATTTTTTTTCTTCAACTTTTGAGAGTTATAGAAGAGCTCAGATACATTTTTTTTAAAACAAAAGGAGATCTGATACATTTTTTTTAAAACAAAAGGAGATCTGATACATTTGAGGAGCACTGATACATTTGAGAGTTATGATCTGAACACACTGAGAAATTCCATTAGATGTATTTTACTATAATTCATTAAGGTTTATTCTAGATTATAATACCATAATTTATGAATATCAAAAAGGGGGATACTGTTGGACTCACATGTTTTGATAATCTCAAATATGATTAGATATGTTCTGATAATCCCAAATCATGCTTATCTATATAATAATTATGTTTCATAATTATACCTTCATGTTCTATAGTTAGTATGGATATCGAAATAATCATATAATATCATGGAATATATTAATCAATGTTTATTTATGTTTAATAATGATGAAGTATGATATTAATTCAATCTGGAACTAATATGCATAGAACAGTTACTTTGTAAGAATTTAAGTTCTTAAGTCACTGATAGTTATAATTCTGACTGATATAGATTATCTCACCGATACAAGGTCACTGATATACTAGCTCACTAATAAAAGTTCACTATTAGACAAGTCCACCGATAGACTAAGTCTACTGATATACAAGTTCACTGATACAAGTCCACTAATACAAGATACTGACAGGGTGGAGCTACCGATAGAGTAGAGCTACCGATAGAGGAATCTAATGATAGAGAGAGCTACCGCTTCTGATGATAATATCTAATGATAGAGAGGAAGAGCTACCGAGAAAATTTCACCATTATAAAGATATACAGATAGAGTGGAGCTACCGATACAAGGATCTACCGCTACACATAGAGATACTGATACATGAGCTACTGCTACAAGATTTACTGTTACAAGTCTACCGACAAAGAGCTACTAATGGAAGATCACTATTAACCAGCCACTGTTACTCAAACTCTCTACTTTTTCAATATTATTAATATAATGCTAACGGTCATATTTTCTTATTTCAATGCAACTGCTATTAATTAATGTGGGTTGTTGGAATGTCAGGGAACCGTACCTCATACCTATAAAAGGTAATCATTCCCATTGTTGGAGCACAAGGTATAAAAGGAATATTGAGCTTATAGAGAATATAGACATATATGTAAGGAAGAACAAAAGATACATAACAGACACATAGAAGAAGATACACATGTACACGCACAAAAGAACACTCAAATAACTTGAAGAACACTCATACACATCAAGAACAGAAGTTCAAAGAGGAGGTTCAAGTGCTACAAAAAATACTCTCACATTCAAGCTGAACACGTGTACTAGAAGTGAAGGAACAGAACAATGAAACTCTGTTTTCCAAACAACTTCTGGAGAAGGACTCAAAGCTTCATCTGCTTCAATACAAAGGAGTCCATAGCTGCATTGACATCACACAAGAGCAATCTAAACTCATCTCTATACTATTGCTCTATTGTGATCATTTTTTTATTACATAACGAGCAGTGTGTGCTTCATTCTGTTTGGACACACACTAACTCTTATGCTGAAATGGAGGATACTAAAATCCCCACACCAAACACTCTATACCTTTCTGTATCCCATGTAAAAATGTGGTAGAGGTCTGAGGACCTTGATAGCCTATGGGATGTTGTTGTTGCTTTCCCACGTAGAACTATGGTAGAGGTCTTAGGACCTAGACAGTCTGAGTATTGTTTTAAATCCTGATCTAGGGTGTGGATCATAGTTATGTATAAACTATTTGAGAGGACTAAGTCTCAACTTGAGACTAAACCTCTTGGTTAAAACTGATGTGCATCTTATTTTATTTTAAAATATTTTCAATATTCCACTGCTAACTTCTTTGAAATATAAAACTATTTTAAGGTAACTATGATAGTTAAACTAGAAAGCTTTTGTAATTATTGTGAACCAGTAGGTTAGTTTCAAAAGTTAACTTAATCTTCAGATTAAAGTTAACTGAGAACTAATCAATCTTTGAGAAACTAATTGAACCTTTACAATCTATATAAATTCACTACAGTTTATCATGTTTTATGAATTATGGTATTTCAATATAAATCATTTAAATAGAAATTTTTTAATAGGAACTCAATTCACCCCCCCTCTTGAGTATTCCTATAGGATAATTAATTCCAAGTGACATGTGTTGATCTACTCAGAGCTTGATTCTAAGCACCACGTTCTGGTTTACTCAGTGACAGATCCCAAGCACAATGTGACAGTCCATTTAGAGATGTATTTCATACTCCTTGCAATGGTTCATGATCCTTGATAAATTCTATGATTATCTTCCCAACATGGATCCGAAGCAGGTTTAGTTTGGGTTTTGGTGGTAGCTTGGTTAGTACACCTCCACTTGGTTTTCAGTTTTGGGTTTACCCTTCCAACATTTATTATTATGGAATACACTTGTTATACTTGATAAAACCATGTAAGGATTTATTGGTGGTGTTCTACTAAGTATATTACTCATACTTGAGTAGGTCATTTTGATGCATTTTTAGATTCCATTATTGAACCAGCAAAGGGAAATGGCCTTGTGGTAGATGACTAAGTAGTGGAGTATGGAGCTGGTGATGGAGAAGGATGGGATCTGATGGACTCACAATATTTATTTTATCTGTTTTACATACTATGGATAGGATTACCACACTGGGAGATAGTTTTTTCATTTTATGTATTCCATCTTTAGTTTTCCTCATTTTCCATGATTTTTTATTCATTATCCTTTTATTATTATTTATTATATTTTTTGATAACATGATACTGAGGGTATAGTCCCTCACAATCATACTTAAACCATCACTGTTAGTCAAAACCCTCTTGTATATGGGGAGGCATGCATGAGGTCACATGGCCTTTCAGATCAGACCCAATGGTTTGGGTTTGGATATTATAGTTTCAATGTTTTTATTTCTGGTGGAGGGTATTTGGAGTGCCCAATATAAATTTGAAGAAAAATGGGTTAAACTATATAGAAACCCATGATTTCATGTATACTAATATTTACATTATGAAAAATATATCTAGCCATTGAGGTTGAAATTTGTCAAGTGGATCCATAACTATGTGTAATATAATTATTTATAATAAACCTTATCACATTTAATCTATTTTGAGGCCCAAATGAAGTAATGTATTCACAAAATCGAAAGTAACTGAAGTTAGGAGTATAAATCAATATTTTGAAAATATATAATATTATAGGACTCTAATGTACACAAAACATTACAGGGAGATAATGCGAGTCTCTCTAAAAACTCTCTACTTTTTCAAAGTATGGATAGTTCCATTTACTTTCAATAACTCAATATAAAAGTGTTATTAGGAAATATCTCTACAAAAACCCTTATGTCCCTTGTCCTATAAATACATACCATGGTTATATCATTTGAAAGTTTTACCATGGTGTATATTATTATTGTTGTTGATATATTTTGGGTTTTTATAATCACTTAAGATCTTGTAGGTCCCCATATCTTTATAGTGAGATCATAAATGAAGATGTATATCCATACATGCCCCATCCTCCTCTTGCAAGTTAGTTAAACGAAATGTGATCATTGTAAGGTAGCTAAAAACTTGTCATGGGGGTTATAAAACATAATTTAGATATTTTTTTGTATTAATTTTTTATTACAAACCCTTTATTAAATTGTATATTAACATTTTTCATATTTTAATTCTTTTTTTAAGAATGAATGAAATTATCTTTTTCTTCTAACCGATCAATGTGACATGTTGAGTGTGTGGATTGTATTTTTTCTATTAGACAACATAAGAATCATTTTAATCCCATGATTTTTAGCATATAAAATAGTTTTTTAGTCTCTTTTTCAATTCATATGGGATCTACCATGACAACATAGTTTATATGTCATGGTTTAGTTATATGTTCATCAGTTTAAAGGTATAGAGGACAATCAAGATCTTGGTTAATCCTGAAAAAAATTATTTTACCAAATATTAAAAAAAATAAGAATAATTAATTTAATATATTGTGTAGAGAAATTTTAATGTTCAGCTTCTCCTTCCCCTCTTGTGGCCCACTCCATATTTGAAAACCAAAAGTTATTTTCCTTATTTTTTTTACTTCAAACAGTTTTCAAAATTCCCCTAGCTTCTATTTTTCTTATATAACATATTTCGAATTCAAACATTAAACCATAAATACTCTTTGAGAGTTTTCTGAGGGCCTACCATGAATTATATATCATCATTTAAAACTTAATTAATTTGACACATCATGACAGCATGTTCATAGTGTTTAATTATTGTTAATGGAATTGATTAAAATTTTGGGGGTAGATAATACATGGAAATTCATGGTGGTGGTTCAGGGAAAACCTATTGAGTATTGTATTACTCACACCTACCCACACACCTCGATGTTCATGTTTATATGTTTCTTTGTGATGCAAGATAAGGGATGTTTTCTCATTCATTGGTGATTTATCATGGTAGCTAAAATAGTATAGAGGTGTATTGGTGGTCAACCACATGTCATTAGAGGAGTTAAACTATTTGTGATGGATAGAATGCATTCATCTATATAGAAAGGTCAGGTCATATCCAAAAATTCAATGATTTCTATTTTTTCTATATTTTGATTTCATTACTCTATTTCTTATAAATATATTTAAATGTTTATTTGGATTTCTGAACAAATGAATTTTTATTCAATATATATACTCATTTTCTTTGCGGAAAATAATTAATAGCTGAGGAACACACGAGAGACCATGCAATATCCAAAAAATTGGAACTATAAAAATAGGCAATTAAAATCATTATTTTAGTGAAATTTTCTTAAAAATTAATAAATTTTTATTTAGTCATGTGTTCAAAAAAATGAGGCTAATTTAGCCACGTTTTTTAGTCAAGTTTTAAAATGTAGCTATTTTTCATTTTACCATTTTTTTATAAAAAAATGGCTAAGTTATACATATTTTCTAACCACATTTTAAATCATCGATAATTTACTTTTAACCATGTTTTTATAACATTACTAAATTAAAAGGTTCTTCTTCAATATATATATATATATACATATATACACATGCACACATAGATATACATATACATATAAGCACAGAAGAAAAAGTAAAAACATATTTACAAGTAATTAATAACAACTAAATAAATTATCATTACAATACACACACACCCATGTTAAAACATATTTATAATTAATTACTAATAATTTAATAAATTATCATTATAACACTTATAGAGAGATATATATGTATATATATTATTCTATATATTAATCTATATATGAATATATGAATTTATAAGTATATTTACATTAATATATATGTATATATATAGATATAATAATGATATTAGATATATAATTGTGTTACATAGTATTAAAAATAAATATTATTTATATAAAATTAATATACATATACATACATACATTTAAACACACAAAAATAAAAGTTAACACATAATAATAATTAATTAATAATCATTGAATAAATGAAATATAATTTAAATTTATCTATACATAAGTATATTTATATTAATTTATATATATATATATTTAAATTTATATATTAATATTTATATAATAATATTGATAATACAGCATATATAACAGTATTACATAACATTGAAAATAAATGTTATGATATATATATACACACATACAGAGAGACAAAGATAATTACATACATATAAAAACAAAATCACAACAGTTAAAACATAATTATTAATAATTAAAAAAATTAAGAAATAATTATTAATATATATATTTATTTCGTTATAAGTTTATAAGTATATTTATATTAATTTATATATATATATATATATATGAATGTATGTATATATATATATTTATTTATATATATAAACAAATTAATTTATATATATATATTAATAATAACTAATAAATTTGTAATTAATATACAGATTTTTTTTGAATAAAAATTTATATAAATATTAATATATATAAGTTTATTTATATTAATTTATATCTATACATATAAATTAATATAAATATACTTTTAAATTTATGTATTTATATAAATTAATATGTGTGTGTGTGGGGGGGTTAAAATATTAATTAATATATGAATATATGTAATATTATAAAATATTATAAATTTATATATATGTGTATATAAATATGTGAGTATACATGTAATAATATTACAAATTAAAAAAAATTTATATATATTTACACACAGATCTATAAAAATATAAATATATTAATTTTTATGTGTGTGTATTAATATATTAAATGTATATTATTATATATATTTATAAATATATTTGTATTGGTTTATTTGTAAATAATACATAATAGTTCGCTCATATTTACATGGAACCACCCAGAAAAGTGTTCTAGATGTTTACAATCTTTTTGTGTCATCTTAAGTTTGAATCTGTGGTGGTGTCAAATTTTATTTAGCATGGGAAAGAGATATTTGTAGACTGTAGGAATATAGGGTTTTAGTGGTGCTAGAAAGTAAGATTTGTTAGCTGGAGGGATATACGGTAGCGGAGATGCGAGCGAGAGGGATTTTTCAGCAGCTGACTATGTAGGCTTTGATGGTAGGGTAGTAGAGTGCATGATGATGTAACATAGCAGAGCGGAATGCGTGGGATGTGAGAGTTGGGGTATGGGTTCTGGTAAACAAAAAAATAAAATATATATATATATATATATATACCTAAAAAACTCAATTACCCTTATTTAGAGAAAATTGAGGGTAGTTAATGATCCCTTTATTCCTGTTTAAAGAAAACTTGAGTAAATGGTGTGTGGTTAAACTACTCGTGTTTCTATCAAATAAGGCTAATTACACACATTTAAAATCATGGTTAATTTATCCCCACACCATTCACCTATTATTTCATGAAACGTGGACAAATGTGTTAGTGACTTTTATAAATTAGTCTAAACGTAAAAACAACACACAACTAAAAGAATTATATTTGTAGTGGGGTATCAAGGTGGTCATTTGGTTCAGGGAATTGCAGTAATGTTTTATTTATGAAGGGAATTTATAATTATCAACATTTTTCTAAGGTTTCTCATTGAGGCCTATATAAAAAAACAATGATTATATTGGGAGGACTAGTTTGGAATATTTGTAACACTAATAGTGGGGTGAATTAGTGTTGGGGACTTTTTAATCCAATTTTGACTTTTTATCCCTATACATCTTACACCTGTTAGGATCTTGATTCTATTATCCTCTTTCCCTTATTTTATTCGAGTATATGAAATTAGTAAAGATAAAACACGATATTTTTACAATGTTCACTACTCAATAAGAATAACTAGTCCTTGGCATGGTCAAAAATAATCCTGAACGCACAAACACTAGAAATAAATCCTTTGAATGTGGATACAAAGAGTAGGATATACTCTTACACTAATATTGCACATTGAAAACAATCTAATAGTTCATGTTTTATAGCTCTTGGATTAATCTTTATGCTACCTCCCAAGAAATTATTTTCCTTGTGGATAGTGGTTTTTAACAATAAGAAAGCAATTCACCGGTTGATTCATATCAGATGTCACAATTCTTCTTTATTCTTCCATAACCTTCTTCTTTACTTTGTTACTTGCATAGAATCATGCAACCAACTCCACTTATCTCTTCCCAACAGAAAATTTGACAGCTACATAAAATTTTTCTTTTATGAGTCACAATAATATTAATATGTTATAGACTGATGAACATTGGATTTTCTTTGACCCAAATTATAATGAACTGATGTCAATTTGGTTAGAAAAGCTTCTTCTCTTCTTTTCAATTTCTTCATTAGTGCAAATCCAACTGCACTGAGATCTCTTCTTTTTATTATTACTAGAATCACAAATTCAATTATGATTATTAAATCAATGAATATAATCTTAGCTAAGCATCATCACAAATAATATTCCCTGAATAATAAATTATCTTTAATTTGGAACACTCTAATCTTCTTGGACACACAATAATATGAAATTGTGTAGTAGTGTCTTATTCTATTCTTATATATGAAAATATGTAATTGGGTGCACTTTTAGTTCATCATAACAAAAACAAACTATGTGTGTTTGTTCTTATTTTTCATTTTTGTATCAATCAGGTACACACATGGTTTTAAGCATTGTTTCTCCTTCTTGAATTGTCCTATAATATTCTCAAACTGCCTTGCACTGCACAACACGAGTGTTTCGTGGACAGCCTTCCCTTCTTCAAACCACCCCTACTTCCTGAATGACTGATGCTCTACATACTTTCAATGCTCCATGAGCCAACCCTACTTCACGAATAGACATTTCTTTGTAGACTACCTTTACATTCATGGACTGCTTCTTCCACTGTAGACTACCTCTACTTCCACAAACCGTCTTATCTTCCACCGATTTCCTATGCTTTCACATAATACTAATTATTCTATAGATATATTCTATTTCAAATAAAACCTCTTTCCTCCACAAAATACCTTCAATATAAATAATACCCTCGATCTTCAGAATAACTCTCCTCTACGAATACTTTTCTTTTTCAATCTACAACCCCCCACAAGACTCCTTATCTTTTCGTGGAATTTCTTCCCCAAGAACTATGTCAGACTTCATTGAATTCTTTCCATAACAATGATCTTTTCCTGTCAAATTCTCTCTTCCTTAGTGATTGGATTAGGGTCCTTTATATAGGTAAATAAATCTAAAAATACCACTAATATGATTTACCAAAATTTTTAATGTTGTATATCCTTTATTGAAAACAATGCTCCTCTGATGAACTATTTTCCCTTCGGAGTCTATGTTCCACCTTCATTTCCTCATGGTGGAAAAATTCTTCTGTAAATGAATCACTACCTCTCAACTGTAAATAACGTGCCTTCCTTAAAATTCAAGCCATATGCAAACTTCGAACCTCCCATGAACAATTTTCCCTACGCGGTCCACATAAAGTCATTTGCAGTCCACATAACACTAATATACAGAAATACTTTCTTTTATGATTTTTAATCATTGTTCCACACACCTCCTATGCGGTCCATTAAATTTTCTTCACAGTCCACAAACTATGTTTTGTGAAGAAATATCCCTTTTCCAAAAAACCAAACTCCAAGTTTTAATGCACAAAAATTTGACAAACATTGGTAAATTGTGCCATTTTAAAAAATTTCTTCTAACATACCATCCAATTTGGTTTGCGGTAATTACATTTATCACAAACTATGTAGGTCATGATATATAATATTTGATTAAACACATTTATAATCATCAGATTTTCCATGGAATGTATTGTAACTTCCTTATCTTCTAGCACCATACATCTTTCCAATCAAACCAAAATAATATTGGCACCACATTTTCTCCCCCTTTCATTCATAAGTCATGCTTCAAAATTTCTCTAAAAAACTTAGGATATTTTTGAAATATAAATCATCAAAGCATAATCATATTTAACTAGGATAATTATTTAACCATGACATCCAATTTATTCAAATGAATCTATAAAAATTCTCTGGGAATCACCTAGAAACTCAAACTCTTCAACCCATTCACATGATTATTGGAATATTTTGTCTTTAGGGCATCATCCAAGATCCATTAACATTGAAACTATTTCAACATATTGACCACATAAAGATCTTATTATCTCATTGATCTCTAATGAAAATCAATGAAAATCAGTGGACAATAAATACAATCCATACAAAAAGTGGGATCTCAAATCCCCCCCTTTGTATTTGTTGGCAATGCCTTCAAAGTTCTTTCCAAATGAATGTGTCAATATGTGGATCATTATCTTCTCTCTCCTCTTTTCTTTTCTTCTATCCCCTTTACTTTTCAAACATTCATTTCAGTTTCTCTCCCCCTTAATGACAAGAAATTCATTGTTCTGGGAGAATAGGGTTTCGTTATATACTTATCTATTATGTAATCCATCATTTCACTCTAAGCCTACTCGAGTTGTGCTCATTGAAAAAATAATATGATTTGATTTACACAAAAAAGTTGTACATTACCCACTGATCATGATAACTTAATAAATGAGAACTCCTATACTTTTATTAAATGATTATTCACATTAATTCCAAGATGAAATTACTAAATGTGAGATTAATATTTTTAAGAATAACCAACTTAAAACTCATTCACTCACTTCAAAAAATTGTTCAAAACATTCAAGTGAAATAGTCAGGATAAGTGGCCATGGGGAACATTCATTCTTCTTATGTCAATGAATAATTAAATTTCTCCCCCTTTGTAAAAAGTTTGTGATTTTTTATAAAAGACATGAGATATTTAAGATATAAATACCTTTTCCAATGAAATGATCTTAAAGAAATTTCCAAAATATTTAGATTTGATACTAATTGAAATAAGAATTATAGAATCTTATTAATTTTTTCCACCCTAAAAGAAGAAACTCCTCATCAACTTCATAATGATGGATCTCATTAAGAATGGATATTAAGAAATTACAGTTATGGAGAATACACCAAAATGAGTTTTCATCTTGTGACAACCCATATGGGACAACATTCACAACTTCACCATGGTTTATCATCTTGAACATTTGTTCTTAAAAATTACAATAAATAAGACCATAAAAATATGGAATCTTCTTTTTCCTATATTTCTGTAATAGAACATTACATTATTAATCTTAATAAAAGATGATCCTTTATCATATTAATATTTGAATATCAATTGATGAATTATTCAAGGATGGTAACTTATTCATATTTTCTATCAAGAATTGATACCACTCACTAATACTTAGTTTTTTCCCCTAAAAAAGTGTTTCACATTCAATTATATGTATTTTAAACACAAATACAATACAAAAATGTTTTGGGGAATAAGGTGGATCCTCTTTTCATCTTTAATATGAACAATAAGGTTCAGATGTTTTTCTCTACTATAATGCTCCATTTGGTCCAATCATCATTATTACACATATGAACTTCTATTATGATTTACGTTGAGGCATCATGGATCTCTTCACATCCTCTTCTTATTTTTGTTGAGAAAATTTTTTCATAAAAATCTTCATGCATCATACATCATTACTCATTTTTAGGACTGCTTCTTGTTCTGGTAATAAGGTTAAACAACATTTTTCAATATGATAAGATTTATTGCATCTCTCACCCAAAACTTCTTTAACAAAAGATTTAACTTTTGTTTGAAGCCTCTCATTAACTCTTTCATCATCATGTGTAATATTTTCATTTCCATTTTCAACAGCCATATCTTGTGCGTCTTCAATTTTCCTCATTCTTTCCAAGCATTAAATCCAAATAACTAACATGTCAGTGGGAACTATGGTAGCATGATTGGATCTTCCATATGGGTTCTTCTGAGTTTCATCCCTCTTGGTAGTTAACTATAAAAAAAATGACCACATTAGAGGGGTTAGACTATAGAAGGATTTATAGCCCCTTTTAAATACATTAGCGGTGGTTATGAGGAATATCTACTAATGTGCCCTCCTACTGTTGTTAGAGGAAATTTTGAGGAATTTTTGGAAAAATCATGGTGACTTTAAAAGCGGTTACATTAAAAGGGGTTTAAACCCCCTCTAATGTTGATAAAAATCCAACAGAATCTCTTGTATTAGAGGTAGTTATAAACAAAACCACCTCAAATTGAGGGCTTTAGGGGCGGTTTGAACTGCCCCAAATTATTGATTAATTTAGGGTCAGTTTTCATAACTACCCCAAGAGGTTATTTTTTTTTATTTTTAATCATATTCCCTTTCCCACCCAACGCTATCGATTCTCCCGAATAACCTAGTCCAATTCCACATGCCCTCCCATTCTCCGGGGACTCCCTTCCCCCTCTTGTCCTTTCATTCCTCCCCTCCTGGCACCCCCCCCCTCCAATTCCCCATGCCGCCTACCTATCTGCTCCAACACTTCCCCCGATCCAATTCCAATGGTTGACCATCCCACACGGATCACTCCCCAATACTTGGAGTCGTTGTAAAAATCATCACTAGTGGGATTCAAAAAGCAAGCTTATTTCATAACAACACCGCGCACCTTCCTCTATGCCAATCTAATTTATTTAATTTATGTACACATTAATAAATTTTTATATATGATAAAGCTTATTTATATAAATAATCTTTTAATAAATATTTAAATACTTATAAATATATAATTTATTTATTTATTTATTTATATAAATTAATATATACATTTTTATATTATGTATTTATGTATTTATATTATATTCAATTTATACATTTATATGAACTATATATTTTATATGTGTTTACAAATTCATTTGAGTAAATATATATTACAATACAATTTATGTTATATATATACACATATATTTATATATTTATAAATATATTTATGTAAATTATTTATATTCTTAAATAGATATTTATATATTATATATATGTTTATATATATTATATATATATATATTATTTTATTTAATGTAGTTATATAATGTCTTTAAATTTATATTTATATAATGGTATTTCAATACATATATTTATTATTATGGGCATTAATATATATTTATTTGTCTAATTGTATAATATTATATATAGATAATATTATATGAAATACATAAATATGAAATAAAATTATTAAAATATTTCATATGAAATACAATTTATACAAATATTTATATACTGTTATATGAAATAGAATTTTATATTATATATAATTTGTATGTATAGTATATGTAATTAATAATATATGATATATAATTTATACAAATATTTATATAATGTATTTCAATACATATATTTATTATTATGCACATTAATATATATGTATTTCATTAAATATAATTGTATCATATTGTGTACATTAATATATATTTATTTGTATAAATTATATTTCATATAATATTAATTATATATAATATAAAAGCATAAAAATATTATTTAAAAATATTTCTATTATTATTATAATATAAATTATAAAAACCACAATCTTGGGATTTTATATGATATATTTTTTGATAAATTACATTTATGTATATATTTATATAATATGTTTATTCTTTTATATTATAAATAATTAATATTATATAAAATACAATTTATAAAAATAAATATATATTAATGCACATAATATTATAAAATAATATTTATGTTTACTTATAAAAAAAATTAAATACAATCATATAAATATTTTATATAATATGTTAATAAAATGTATTAAAATACGTTGATATATTGTGTTTTAATTATATTTATTTATATATATTATGGAAGTTTCATTTTTTTAAAATAGTGGGGGTTCAAAACAACTTTTAATATCTTAAATTAGAGGGGGTTTAAACCCCCTCTAATTAGAAGATGTTAGAGGGGGTTTTGAACCCCCACTAATATGATAAATTAAGGGGGTTGAACCCCCTCTAATTTAAAACATTTTAGGGGGTTATAACCCCCTCTAATATCCAACTAGATATTAAAAAATAACGTTAAAACATTTATAGTGGGTTCAAAACCCCCTATAATTTAATATTTTAGAGGGGTTCAATAACCCCCTCTTAATTCGATGATTAGTGAGGGTTGTACATAATCCCCCTCTAATTTTTATAGAAAATGAATTTAGATGTTTTTGTGTAGGACCCCCTCTAATTGTATAAAAATGAATTTATTGGGGGTTGTGCATAACCCACTCTATATAACCCCCTTTAATGTATTGTTTTTTATAGTGGTCCTTTTGGACGGACCACCCTTCAACTTCTTGGATTTAGAATCCAAGGTCTTCCCAGTTGAAATATTCTTGGGATAATTTTTGTTCACAACATTAATCAGATTTCTTACGAAGGTTTATTCTTCATTCCTTACCTTGTTTTGTAATAATTATTTTCTCATAAACTTTGGATACATGTTGAGATGAGCATGTACCAACCTTGTAACTACTACCATTGCATACATCACATATGTAATCAAAGATTCCAAATCTATTTGTAGTATACAGATGCTTCGGGACTTGTGGATGTAGCTTCTTTTACTCTATCTTTCTCTCCCTTGAGACGGGCTTCTTTTATGCTTTTAAATTTTTTTTATTATACCAAAAATATAATACATAGTTCCCAAATCTATTTTTAATACCAACATTGACCGAAAAATCATGATTTATTGATATCTTAAATATTATATTATTGGGTATTCTTTCTGATTTTTTGTTCTTTCTGCATATAACTATCATCTACACTCTTTCTCCTAACCACCCTAGTTATGGTGGTAGGTTTCTTCTCATGTTTCTGCATCCATACTTGTTAATATTTTTTTACAACTTTCATTGTTCATGATAACAGGTTTAGAAACATTTGTACAAGACAGTAGGGATGACACCTAAATCATCTCAACTACTTATGATAGATCATTGATTGAATTCATGATCTTCTTATCACATGTTGTAGGTTTTTCAACAATAGAATACTCTAATGAACATTGAGTATCAGTTGGAACTATTTCCATCTTTTGTGAAGACTCAATGTGTGTCTTCTCAAGATTGTCCAACTAACATTCCATTTCTATACTTTTTACAATGAGGAAGATTTTATGATTTTAAATCACAGTCATTTTATCTTAATATACCTTATTTATTATTTCCACATCAACTTCATTCAGATTAACTTTGTTCTTAATCAGATATTCAAGTTCCTTGATCTTCTTGGATATTTCTTTTATTTTTAAACCCTTGACATCATTTTTATTTTTTAATTTCTCTTCAAGTGAATTGATTTTTTATTCAAGAGTCTTTTGGATTCCCTCTTTCTTCCCGACTTCTTTGATCCATTTTGAGGAACTTATTTAATGTTCCCTTTTTGTTACTTCAAATATTCTAACATGTTTGTAGAGATTTAAATATTCAATAATATTTTTTTATAGGGTCTTCTTCAAAACATCAACTTTTAATTCCAACTGGGTTACCTCTTTTTGAAAACATTAAAATACTCCACAAATAAGGGATTCCCTTTCTTCAGGAATAACATGAAAAATTCCTCTTAATATATCAACTAATAATCCTTGATAAGTTTTATATTTTTCATCATTACCACTTGTTCTTGTATTTTAATCTTGAGAAATGTTTTTTAATTTACTATCACATACCTCCTTGTCACTAAAGGTAGGAAGGTTATCCATATTCCTGGTAGAAAAATGAGTCACCAACTCATTAATTTACAGGTTTGATATATCTTTATTGTGAACAAGATGTGGAGAAATAGATACTTCCTCTACATTATATAATAGGGAATTATTCTTCAGCTTTCTCTTCTCTTTATTCTTCCTATTTATAATGGTCTTTGTAGATATAGGATTCTATTCAGAGATAACTAAATCTTAACAAAAACTGAAATTCATTTTTGAGTAAGGAAAGAAACTTATGTCTTTAAAAGAGAATATCTTCAATTTATATAATCTAATAGAGGTGAAATTTTCCTATGATACCTACTGAGAGAACCGTTTTGGGATATGCCTAACACTGAGAGGGGGGTGATTCAGTGTTTGGGGAATTTTTAATCCAATTGTGACTTTTTATCCATGTACCTCTTAGACTTGTTATGATCTTGATTATCTTATTCTTTTCCCCCTATCATCTACAAGTATATAAAAGTATTAAATATAGAACAAAATATTTTTAAAAGGTTCACTACTCATTAAGAGTAGCTAGTCCTTAGTGTGGTTGGAAATAATCCTGACCACACAACCACTAGAAAACAATCCTTTGAATGTCATTACAATGAGTAAGATATACCCTTACACTTGTATAACACTTTGAAAATAATCTAATAGTTCATTTTTTATAGATCTTGGAAGGATATTTTAACAACCTCCCAAGAAATTATTTTCCTTGTGGATATGGGTTTTTAAAACCAAGAAAGTCCTCCACCATTGAGTCATGTCTGATGTCATAGTTCTGCTTTGTTCTTCTACAACCTTTTTCTCAACCTTGTTACTTGCATATAATCATGCAACCAACTCCTATTATATCATCCCAGCATAAAACTTGATAGCTAAGAAATCTTCTTCTTCTATCAATCGTAATAATAGGAATGTGTTGTGGGTTGATGAACAATGAATTTTCTTTGACCCAAATTATATTGAACTGATATCAATTTGGTCAGAAAATATTCATCTCTTCTTCTCACTTTCTTCATCAGGGAAAGTAAAACTACACTGGTATCTCTTCTTCATATTCTTGTTAGAATCGCTACATTTATTTTTTATCATTAAATAAATTAATATCAGCTCAACTTAACATTATCCCAAATAATATACCCTGAATAATATGTAATTGTGTAGCAGTGTATTATTCTCTTCTTCTTTGTGAAAATATGTAGTTAGGTTCACATCTAGTTCTTCTTCACATAAACAAACTATGTGTGTTTTTCTTCTCTATCTGTTTTGTATCAACCAGTTACACACAAAGTGTCAAGTGACTTTTCTACTTCATGGACTATCTTATATCCTCTGAAAACGGTTATGCACTATGTGGTGCTAGTGCTTCACAGATAGCATTCCCTTCCACAAATTTTCAGGCACTACGTGGTGGTAGTGCTTCATGGATAGCATTCCCTTCTGCAAACTACCTATGATTTATAGATGAATGATAACTCACATACTATAAATTCTCCTCGAACCACCCTTGCTCCATGGAAGACCTTTTCTTCACATGCCACCTTTCCTTTCATGGACTACATCTTCCTTTTTGGACTGCCTATACTTCTCTGAACTATCTCCTCTTCCATAAATTTTCCTTTCTTTCATGGATAGCTAATTGTTTTTTAGACTACTAATGTTTTGAAGAAAACCTCTTTGTTATGTGAACTAAATTCATTCCACAGACTCCCATTGATTTTCATACTAACTCTCCTCCATTAATCCTTTTCTTTTTTGAGCTATAGCACCCCACAACATTCCTTGTCCTTTGGGGAATTTCTTTCTCGAGAACTACTTCGGACTTCACCAAATTCGTCCAATAGAAATGATATTTTATTATCAAATTTAATCATCCTTATTGATGAGATTAGGTTTCTTGATATAGGAAAATAAATTAGAAAATCATGTGATTCTCGCTCAAATTTACCCAAGAGGTGAAGGTAGAACGGTCCTTGTAGTCTAGCTTGGGTTTTCGAATCCACAGAGACCTAAGTAACCTATAGACACGCACATTCTAAAGACTATTTTTGGATATGAAGTGGCCAAATTTGGGTTGATTTTGGATGGGTTTAAGTTAACACTAAAATTCTTAAGTGAATCCAAATTATGAGAAGGGTTTATCCTAGGTTATTACAAGGGGTGGATTGGACGTATTTCCTTTTCAATGATTTCAGTTTCTTATATTTGAGATGGGTTCATTTAAGAAGATAAAAAACATCATCACTTACTGGTTTAATGCCTACACCCTTTAATACTAATCACTTATACACTTGAAGGATCAAATTTTTTAGCACTTCAAGGTAAAGGTTCGTATTAGCACATGAAGTGTGTGGCTTTAAATTCAACAAGGACGATGGAGTTTAAAAATCATCAAATAAAAATCTCAATTAAAGAAGTGATTATACATTAATAGGGTGATAAATAACATCCAATTCATCCCCTTTCTACTCCCTTGGATCAACCCATAAGTGGGTTAGCCCTCCATTGATGACATGTCTTCAACGGAAGCGGGAAGTAGACTTACGAGGGTAGAATTGAAGAAGTAAAAACAACAAAAAAATCGATCACTCCTCTGTTGTGTGATAAATATCACAAAGTATGGTGTGAATAAATTCACACCTTGAACCAATGGTATCAACATGATAAGTAGAATAACAGAATAAGAGTAAAAGAAGAACTTTTATTAAGTAACTAAGGTGAATTAAACAACTTACATGACAAATAAATGCGATTACAAACACAAAGTGGTAGCATAACACTACAATGAAACCAAGCACCAAAGATTATCAACTCCTCCCACACCACTTCCTTAAATAAGAATTTTTGAGCCCTTGGGTTGAGACTCCAATAGTACATGTCATCTCACTTGAGTATGGTAGGTCTAGGGTGGTGGAAAGTCTGTGGAAAGAAGACTTTCCACCCTTGACCCGAAAAGGCATCCATCTTGCATACACCGAACAGACGCACTTGAAAGACCATTTAGATTGCCGAATCAGAGTGGTCCATATAAGAAGAAAATGGATCCCCGGATGTCTCCTAACCTACTGTAAACTTTGGACCCATTTGAAGTTGTAGATTACGAGTTATTATCATATTATTAGACTTTTTTCTGGGCCGCAGAATCTGGACCAGAATTTTATCTCTAATTTGAGCCGCCTAAATGAACACAATGGAGGCCGAATTAGCATTGGCTTCTGAATAATTATTTGTTCCTATATATGGCTTCTATCCTCCCACCAAAGTTCGGCTTCATTGGGTTTGTAATGTGGGTCCCACATTTTCATCAGTGGGCTGGTGTCCAATCTTCCTTCTCTAGAATTGCTTCCTTTCATCACAAAATATCACCATCTTCCTTTATGAATCCTCCATTGATCCCTGAATGAAAAATGTTCATATTTAAGTGTAGCTGTAGTTCCAAAAATATAAAATTAAAATATGGATAATTAAATTCTTTAAAATCAGATGAATCATTGGGTTCTTTAAATGATGTTCAAAAATTTACCACATAATAGTGCATTTTAAGAAGGTATTACAATCATAATGTGAAATGATGTTCAAAGTGTAAAATGAACTAAAATGGTGTTTATGAATAGTAAATAACATGAATATTATATATAGTAACAATGAATATTAGCCTCATTTAGTGGCTAATCACACCCCCAACTTGATTTTTTCTAGTCCCGAGCAAAATATATCTCAACTATATGAAATTCGAATTACCTTTTCCAAAAACATTTTAATACACAATGATCACCAAAAACCCTTATACAAAAAAATCATTAAACCCATAAAAATATTTTAATACAAGATAGTTTCATAAGAAGATCTCAATCCCAAGCTCATTCCTTTGTTCAAATTCATTGCCATATTTCATCCAATATCAATTAAGTATAAGGATGTGTTGTGCATCACAATAGACATGGGGGTTCATATTTATTCAAGGGGAAAATTACGGAAGTGCTAGGTGGAATCACATTTCAATATTAAGATGAGTATTCAAAAAAAATTGTATTATATATATATATTTGTTTTTTTTTTCAATTTTTCCATGGTAATTGAAATTGCACTCAAAAGAGTCAACCCCTATAGCAAGACTTTGCCGATGACTCCCACGATCAAAGCCCTTAGGGTACCAAGTGAATCCCACATACTCGGGCATTATCTCGAGTTAACTAAGTCAAAAACAAATTCAAATTACCAAAAATAGATATAACATTACTAACTCTGGGCCAGACAACTATGGAGTCACGATCCCCAAGTGCCGAAAGCCACTCATTAGGTCATTTCATTGCTCTACGTGAAAATTTATTATTTTTTTAATACTCATATTAAAACTAAAATGATCACCAATCCTATGCTATTTATTTTGGGGACCCCATGAACTCAAACTAATACCCCACTATCCAAAGGATGTGCACTGTGATCTTTTTTTTATTTGGATGAAAATATAAATGATGAAATATCACATTGGACAACCACACTTTCCAAAATCTATGCTCATGAAATTATACAAGGATTAAAATCAGAATTAGGGCATTCTAAATTATTTCATATTCATCTTCAAAGTGTGCAATGTGTATTACCATGTTCAAATTTAAAGGAATTTTTCCTTCCATTTACACTTTTTTTCAAATCATTCATTTTTTTTGACACAAAAGCATTTTTTATTTTATCTCCCCCCCCAACATAAAATAGCATTGTTCCCAGTGTTTAAATAAAATAAAATTTATAAGGGGGTATAGGTAGAGAATTAATGTTCAAAAAGGAAATTGAAAATGAGGATCATAGAATGAAGTCACCTGGTCGTTGAAGTTGAAATTCTTGCTACTCCCTTTTAATCCTTTCGTATCCATTTCACTTGCAGAGTTCCCTAGTAGAAAAAGGAAAAACAAAACAAACAAAACAAAACAAAACAATATATATATATATATATATAATAAAGAAATTAAAATATAAGTATATATATAAAATAAAATAAACTGATGATACATTGTCTTCTTTTTAAATTTCTGGGTAAGGTATTACTCAAGGATCACACCACGTGACACAGATGAATATGGTGTTCCCCTTTCGTACCCATCCATAATCATAATAGAATAACAGGTTAAAAGTCTATTTTTTATTATGTTTATTTTTATTTTATTTTTTGAAATATCAATATGATTAATTAATCTTATTTGAAAAATATAAAGTTTATTAAAACAAAAAAACGAAAGGAAACTTGAAAACCATGGGTTGCCTCTCATGCAGCGCTTTGTTTAACATCGTTAGCCTAACATGAACACCTCTAAATTACCCAATACCAACTTTAAACATTTTAAGGACCACATGTTTCACCACTTATACTAGTTTTATATTGATTTTATGTTTATAATTTGTGTCGTGTGCAAACCTATGTCCTATAATGAGTGGTAAAATCCAAGAAATTTCAGAAATGGTTGATCCAGTTTCTTTTTTAGTATTTCTAAAGACATTAAGAATCATTACTTTTTTATTGGTTTAAAGATAAGAAAATGTGAAAATTGGATGTTTTTGGCTATACTCAATGAATAGAAACTTGAGGGTGGATGGAAGGTCCTTTTGTTCAAGTTTGGGTAGGCTAACACATCCAGACATAGGTTGGAACTTTGAATCAAACTCAATTTCATTTTCAAAATTGCTCAAAAGAATTGGTTCCTTTTAAATAGAAGATTCAACCAAAAAATTGGAAAGAAAAATTTTAGTAATGGGTATGGACTCGATGTTTTTTATTTCTCTCAATGGTTCAATGGTTGATGTTTTTGAAAATTCATCAATAGAGTTATACTTAGGAGAACCAATCCATGATGTCAAATTCTCCTCTTTTGAATAAAAAAAGTCAATTTCCTCTTGATTTAAATACCCTTGAACAATTCTTTTATCTTCTTTATCTTCCCAAAATCCAAAGGTTTTCTCTTCAGTAAATTCATGAGATGTTTGTGGGAAACTAGACACTTCACATAAGGTTATAAAAGGGATAGTTTGTGTAGGGATGATTTCCTCACAAGTTTTAATTATTTGTAGTTCTAACCTCAATGATGAAACCTCAAAATTCATTATCTCCATTTTTTGACATAGTTGTTCAAGTAATGGATGTGGATTAGTATGGATAAGGGGTTTATCCGAATGGTATATTCTAGGTGGATAATTAAGTTTTTTGAATTGCACAGGAGGGTGTTAAGATTGGATTTGTGGGGATTGAAACTCATTATATATTGGTTTGTTTTTTGGATAATAGCGGTAAAAAACAATTTGGTTCATTAGGTTTTTGATGATACCACATGTAGAAATTAGGATGGTCATTTTACATCACACATGGGGTTCGGTGATCAAATTAGGGATAGGTTTCCCATGTTTGGACTTGTTCAAAATTGTTTTCCATAGGACTTAAGGGGTGAGAACAGAGAAGAGGGATGAAAAAAATGATGATAATGTCTAAGATAACTTACGTAGGTCCTCAGAAACAGCTCCAAAATTTTATTCTCACTCAAATTTACCCAAGAGATGAAGGTAGAACGGTCCTTGTAGTCTAGCTTGGGTTGTCAAATCCACAAAGACCTAAGAAGTAACCTATAGACACGCACATTCTAAGGACTGTTTTTGGCTATGAAGTGTCCAACTTTGGGTTTATTTTGGATGGGTTTAAGTTAAAACTAAAATTCTTAAGTGAATTCAAATTATTATAAGGGTTGATCCTTGGTTATTACATGGGGTGGATTGGACGTATTTCCTTTTCAATGATTTCAATTTCTTATATTTGAGATGAGTTCATTTAAGAAGATAAAACAACATCATCACTTACTAGTTTAATGCCTATAACCTTTAATAATAATCACCTATACACTTTAAGGATCAAAGTTTCGAGAACTTCAAGGTAAAGGATCATATTAGAACGTGAAGTGTGTGGCTTTAAATTCAACAAGGACGATGGAGTTTAAAAATCATCAAATAAAAATATCAATTAAAATAGTGATTATACATTAATAGGGTGATAAATAAAATCTAATCCATCCCCTTGATACTACCTTGGATAAACCCATAAGTGGGTTAGCCCTCCATTGATGACATGTCTTCAATGGAAGTGGGAAGTAGACTTACGAGGGTGGAATTAAAGAAGTAAAAACAACAACAAAAATCGATCACTCCTCCGTTGTGTGATAAATATGACAAAGTATGGTGTGAATAAATTCACACCTTGAACCAACGATATCAACGTGATAAGTATAATAACAGAATAAAAGTAAAGGAATAATTTTTATTAAGGAACTAAGGCGAATTAAACAACTTATATGAGAAAGAAATGCGATTACAAACACAAAGTGGTAGCATAACACTACAATGAAACCAAGAACCAAAGATTATCATCTCCTCCCACACCACTACCTTAAATAGGAATTTTTGAGCCATTGGGTCGATCCTATAATAGTACAAGTCATATCACTTGAGTATGGTAGGTCTAGGGTGGTGGAAAGTTTGTGGAAAGAAGACTTTCCACCCTTGACCCGAAAAGGCATCCAGCTTGCATGCACCGAACAGATGTGCTTCAAATACCTTCTAGATGGCCGAATCAGAGTGGTACATAGAATAAGAAAATGGATCCCCGGATGTCTCCTAACCTACTGAAAAATTGGGTCCCATCTATAGTTTGGGATTCCGAGTTATGATCATATTATTGGACTGTTTTTCTGGGCCGCAAAATCTGGCCCAGAATTTTATCTCTAATTTGAGATGCCTAAATGACCACAATGGAGGCCAAATTAGCACTGTCTTATGAATAATTATTTTTTCCTCTATATGTCTTATAGCCAGACACCAAATTTCAGATTCATTGGATTTGTAATGTGGGTACCACATTCTCATCAGTGGGATAGTGTCTAATCTGCCTTCTCTTGAATTGCTTCCTTTCATCACAAAATATCCCCATATTCCTTTATGAATCCTCCATTGATCCCTGAATGAAAAATGTTCATATTTAAGTGTATATAATGTTAAAAAAAAATATAATTAAAATATGGATAATTAAATTCCTTAAAATCATATGAATCATTGGGTACTTTAAATGATGTTCAAAAATGTACCACATAATAGTACATTTTAAGAAGGTATTACAATCATAATGTGAAATGATGTTCAAAGTGTAAAATGCACTAAAATGGTGTTTATGAATAGAAAATAACATGAATATTATATATATTAACAATGAATATTAGTCTCATTTAGTGGCTAAGCATCATGCTAATCTGATTTACCCAAATTTTCAATGTGTTATAACATTTATCTTGAACAATTCTCCTCCCAAGAACCGTTTTTCCTTATGTGGTCCATGTAGTACCTTCCTTTCCTCACAACGGCTGAATCCTTCAGCAAATAAATCACTTCCTCCCAAACACAAATGAAGTGCCTTCAAAAAAAGTTAATCCTTCCTGGAACATCATACCTCCAATGAATTGTTTTCCCTACGTGGTTCATGTAGCGTCTTTCATGGTCCGCATTGCGCTAATATATGGAAATCATTCTTTTTTTTATTTTCCATCGTCATTCTGCACACCTCCAATGCAGTCCCCAAAATATCCTTCACGTTATATGAATTGTGTTCTATGAAAAAACATACCTTTTCCAAAAAACCAAACTTCTGATTTTAAGGCCCTAAAATTTGGAAAACACTTAGAAATGACACCACCTTAAAAATCTTCTTCATCCACACCATCCAAACTATTTTTTTGTCACTTATTTTATCATGAACTATGCCCTTCATGATATAGAATATTTTATTGAGATCCTTTATCATCATTCTATTTTTCACAGAAAGTATCATAACTTCCATATCTTCTAGAACCATACTTATTTCCAATCAAACCTGAATAATATTGGCATCACTTTTTCTCCCTCTTTCCTTTATAAGTCTTTAATCACACATTCTTCAAGAAACTTATGATATTTGTGAAATAAAAATCAAAATATCATTGTCATATTTAACTAGGATAATTATTCAACCATGAAATCCAATGTAATCGAATGAATCCATAACAATTCTCCCTGAAGCCCCTATAAACAAAAAATATTCAAACCATTCACATGCTTCTTTGAATATTAATACTTGAGGACTTCATCCAAGATTCATTAACTTGGGAACTACTTCATCATATTGACCAAACCTAGATCTTCTTATCTCATTGATCACTATTTACAATAAATGAAAATCATTTGAAAATAAATACAATCCACACACAATGTGGGATCTACATGTATATGGTATATTTGTGTGATTTGGTCACTATATAACTTCAAGTTTCATCTCTTATTTTCATTATTCCCTTTATCCATAATTTATATAAGGTCATGAGAAAAAGGATAATCTAACCTAAGTGTTGAGTTACTATCCAACCCATGGAATACTATAATAGGAAAGAATCTTTTAGATACTTTTAAGGGATCTCCCTCAGTTACTTTTGAATATTACAAAGTTTAGATTCTTCATAAACAGTGAGGTGTTCTTCATTTCTTTTATTGAATTCAAAATTAAGCATGGATGGATCTTCAAGAATGAGTTTTAGTGATAATTTCTAAGATATTTAGATAATTTTCATCTCCACTAAAACCCAATCATGGGATTATTTCAACTTTCATTTATTTTGGATGGAATAATTTGTATGATAAATATTATAAAAACAATGTTTTTCTTCTAAAATGACATCATTTTTCATAAACACGATCACGTTTTATAGTTATTTTCATAACCATGATGTGTTTAAAAATAAAATTCTCATTTTTGATGAAAAAATTATCAAAACTAAATGTTATTATAGTAAAATGGTATAAAAAATGTTTCTATAAAAGAGATTATAAAAATTCATAATTTATACATCACGTTTTTAACTAAAAATAGTATAGGTATGTATAGGAATTATATTTACATATGGAAAATCATGTCATGGATAAAAAGTAACATTCAAAGGTTAAAATATATGGATTCTTACAAATCATACTAAAATGAATTTTATAGTGGAAACATATCGTGGTATTTATTTGGAAATCCAGTACCACATATGAATAACCATAATGTAGTGAATGAGATCATGGTTTAATGTGAATTTACATGATTTATATTTATAATTTTAACTATTTATATTAAAAATTTTAATAAATTTATGAACTATTTTCAAATTATAAAATAATTATATATAAAGAAATTATACAATTTTATTAAATGCTCATAAATTATTATATGAATAATTTAAATTAAATACCTTATTTTAGAAATTAATTTAAAGAATGTGAGAATGGTATTGGTGGATTTGATCAAAGTCTTAAATAAATATAAAATAAATGATATTAAAATAATATAAATTATTACAATTTTTAATATGGACACTACAAAAAGTTGATGAAAAAAAGTTCATTCTCAACACTTATAAAAGCAACCAAGAAAGGTCGCCCTTATTAGCACTTATAAAGAAAGAAAAACCTTTTTAATGATAAAAAAAGAGTTGAGAAAGGATATTAAATAATTTTATATGAATAATGAATACATATCATAGAAAACCACGCCTTATAACCTATAGGTTTAGTGTATTTGGAGATTAGATACATAACCAAATTATTTTGAAACATCTTTAACATATCCCACATAAATCTCCACATTTGGAATCCTTCTAGACATATGATACATAGTACCCTTCTTCCTAACCTAGAGAATGGAAAAATAAGAAAGGGTGATCTTAAAATATAAGAAACCATAAACATATGAAATAACAATCGATGATCATAACTGATCGTAGTATTGGAATATGGGTATATGAACATAATCAAATATCTTATACATAATATAATAGAATTATACCCAATTAAAAATTGATCATAAATCAGGATTCATGTAATAAACCATCGGTATAACATAAATTGTGAGTAATATGGGTGTGGAAACATAATTTAAAAATCATGAGTCACAAAATCATACAATAGGAATAAGAATGTCACATAAACATAAACATAGAAAATTATTTCTTTTATCAAGGATCACTTTCACAACCATAATCACATTGTGGATAGTGTCCCTCAGTGGAATGGTTTTACTACTTATTCCCTTTAAACTTAGTGAAAAGTAAACCATAGTGGAGTGGATTCACTACCCAGCCCCATATATAAAATATCATGAGATATAAAACTTTAACCAATGTTTTTTAGGGACATAATGGACCCACATTTCACATTAAAATAAAATATATATAAGTGTGACACAAGAACATTAAAGAATTCATAATTACATCATATCATAATTAACTAATGACAAAGAAACAAGTATTATAAAACATTATTTAATATATAAACATAATCCATCCATTATAATAAGGTGGATGGTATCATTATATTATATCTCAAATGAAGAAGAATATTTATTAAGTGGTAATTACAAAGATGAAAAACGTTTTTATAAGAGTATTATAAAATTACATTGAAAAATAGGAAGAAATATCTTTTTCTTTTGATAAATTTCAAAGAATAGAAAAATAATAGAAAATTGGAATAGAATTGAATTTGAAACCCCATGAAATATTGGAAATTAAACATCATTAATAATTATTTTCATGATAACATAAATATTCATTAATAATGAAAATGTTAAAAAAATATTCTTTTTATACTTTGTAAAGAAAGTCAAAAATGGCACTTGTTGAAAACATTAAGAATATTTCTTTTCAAATTTTATAAATAATGTAAAAGTGAATAGAAAATAACCTTAACCTATAATTTAATTATATAAAATATCATTAAATAAATAATATAACTAATATGTACATATATGAAAAAAAAATTATAGATCGTAAAGAAGAGATAAGTTTAGTTGCACATATAAGTATCATTTCTAATGAATTGGGGAAAAAAGGGAACTAAAATGATAAGAATACAATTAAATTATTAATAAAAAAATGGGAAGAAAATATATCGGGTCTTATAAATAAATAACAAGAAATTTCATCAAGTAGGAACTTATAAATAAATAATATTTAATTTAAAAGGAGAATGGAAAAGAAACCATTACAGATTTTATAACATTTGGATAAAAACAATTGAAAGTGAGAGAATGAATGAATAATTAAATATCATGAATAAATATATAATCATGATTTAATATGTAAAATATTATATATATACACCTTAAAATAAAATAGTTTCATAACAAAAAACATTTATAAAAGAAAGAAATTTGATATGAGAAACTCTTACCTTGGACTTCCACTTTGTTAGATGTGCTCTAAATTATATTATAATAAGTTTAGTTTTATTATTAATTAACATTAGGACCTCATTTATATTTATTTTACTTAATACTATTAATTTATCATTCAATGATACCCACATATTAAATTTTTATTATTAAAATTAATATTTGGGTGTCAATATTCTATTTTCCCATGCATGGTTTAGTTTTGTGGTTTTAATCCTTATTCCATGTTCATTTTTAATCATATATATAATTCTAATGAAGATTTAGTACAATTTTTTTATATATATTTTCATTCACATGGTCATTTAATGGAACTCTTGGTAATAGTTTGCATGAAATTCTTAACAATATCTCATTTTATGAATTCTAATTCAATAAAAATAACTAGTTTTATTGGTGAATATGTGTATACATATTAAAATTACATAATTATTAAAGAAAATAGGTTAATAATTATTAAATAATATTATAATTATTTTTTATTGATCAGTCATCTATGATGTGAATGTTATAACATTTTTTGTGTTGGTGATAAAACCAACCCAAATAAGAATACGTTATAATGAATGAATGAGTAAGAATATGTTATTATACTGTAATAATAACACTTTTATAGAATATTAATAATTAAAATCATGTTATTAAAGTGATAAATTATAATCAATAATATTTATATAAATTACATATATAATAAAGATAAATTAAAATATAACACTAATGTTGAAAACATAAATCTCTTCTTAGAGAGCCTCCTCGAAATAAGATGTTTGGGAATCATTCATGGGACCAGTGGTGCCCAAAAATGAGATATTATTATGTGGGATATAATTTGGGTATGGATTCAACATAATTTTTAAGTAATTTATTTATTTGGGTTGAGAAATTGTCCCTTTGAAGAAGAGAAGGGATTGAATTTTTGTAAATACTCATTTATTAGGATAAAATGAATGAAATATTAATGGAAAGTAGGTGAAAAATTATAAATTAGTTGGGATAATATAAGGGTATTCAGATAAATCCATAATAAAACCATTTATATATTAGGTTTTGTGATATTTTATGAACTTATCCCTTTAACCTTCTTACCTGATTTTAACCTTTACCATGGTGATTAACTTTTACCTAGGAAACTTATTTTTATGATAAAAAATGAAAATGGAATTTTAAAAAAAAATTGATATGTTGATTCCAAATATGAGTACCATTTTACCATATTCAAATTATAAAGGTGATAAAAATTAATTTTAATAAAAATAGACATAATTCAATAAATATAATTTTTTGAAAAAATGTATTTTTAAGAATAAAAATGAATTTATATGTATTAATTTATACATAATAATAATTAAATTATTTTAAATTTTTAGACTATAAATATAAATAATTTAATTAATTAAAATAAAAACTTTAAATATAATAAATTTTAATTTTAAATAAAAACATAAAAATTATATAAATTATTATAACATCCTATTACCCACTTTTAGGTATTTCCCTTCTCTTTACCTATCTTCATATTTAATTAGGTGAATCTTTGGACTCCATATTATGGGTAAAATTTTATGATAAAAATTTATATAAATTTCATGGATGTATGTTTTTTTAATTAATAGAGTTCGGTTATAAATTTCTAAATGACTTTGATGGGTTCTCTTCGAGTTCGGAGAACCCCTGAAGTGGTTTGGGTTTTCATATAAGAATGTGTACTTTTGGAATTATTCAGGATAATTACATGTCATTTAATGGGAGTACATAAAATATAAATTCCACAATATACATGTTGTGAACCTAGTACACAGTGTGAAGGGAGTATATGTCGTGTAAAGGTTACATTCCGTGTAATGTTAAAATATTGGTTTTTAATTAAAAGGTGATGGGTTTTCGTCATATATGAAACCCATGGATTACATGACATTTAAAGAGATTAAACATTATATAAGTGTTTTGGATAGGGATATTAGGGCACTTTATCAGTTGATTCTTTTTTAATTCTTCCATGCCCTTCCTTTCTCCCAACCTAGGGCTCTTCTCTAGTTATTTTGGGAGCCTCTGTTCATCAAGGATTAATTTGTTCTAAATTGGGTCATCAGGTCAGTTGTGTTTCATCTCTCTAGGTATGAGATTCTTTATGATTCTTTAGCTTCTTTGATTTTGGTGGAATTTTTTCAATGCATTATTAGTTTTCTTGATCTGCAGTGATATTTATTCTTGATTATTTTATATATCTGTTATGTGATCTTGTTTTTTTTTTGGGGTACATCCTTTGTTATTTGTGGTGTGGAGGGTGTGAGTTCTTGAGGTACGTGTTGTTTCCTCTTATCATCCAACCTTTCTATTAAAATTAATCAATTATGTGATGTGTTAATTGGTTCTAGGGCCTACATTGTCATTGTGAGTGCTTCCTTATCAGTGGATCCTGTTGTGGGTGTGTGTGACTCGTGTTTTGAGGTAGGAGGTTATGTATCTAGCTTGTGTTGGAAAACTTCATTTCTTTAGTTTTTTATAAATCATTTTATAAATGAATTATCATGATATCAAATATTTTATTTACATTTTTGGAAATTATTTGTTGATAAAGTATGGATTTCCCCAAGTTTTGGTAAATGAAAACGATTTTTAAAGCATTATTAAATGGTTTTCCAAGCATGCTATGATGAAATGGTTGTATGAAATGGTTTAGAAATTAGATAATATAGGAATCCTTTAGTACTTAGGTGAAACGTATAGTAATATTCCTTTTCCACTATCGTGGTTTTTTATAGGTCCTTCCTCTGCTCCATAGGGGTGTTGTTCTGGGGACTTGTTAGACCTGTTTGGGAGTTCAATTTAATGGGTGATCATCTTCTCTCTAGACTCGATGTGTTTTCTAGAGATTTGATGTTTGTGTGATTTTCTATGTTAGGTATGAGTTTCTTATCTATCCTGAAAAAGTGTGATCCTTGGCATGATGTTACCAGTGCTTTTGGGTGATTTTGTTTGTTTTGGGATGTACTATTTTTATTATACTACCACGATTTTGATATGATATGTGATGCATAATTTATTTTTAATTGATATATCAATTTTGATATATGGATATGAAATTCTTTCAAACTGATTTCCATGTATTATTTTGAAATGTGGGAAAAGGGGAAATTAAATGTTTTTGTAATGATTTTGATATAAATCTTTTAAACTTTATATCACGGCTTGTTTTATTTAAATTTGAGCATGCATTGATTATTGTTTTGATACTTGATGTGGAATACCTTTTTAGGACCATACATAGCATGTTATCTCACACATTGTGTACCCCTTTGGTAGTATGTAGATCTAGTTATATCTTTTGATGTGTGGAAAGTCAAAGCACCCAAGTGAGGCGGTTATGTTTTTTATCAGTTGGGTTTGGATAGCTAGATGGTGAGATGGTGGGAGTTTTCCCATGCTATCACATGGAGTTGTTGGTGTACCTATTTTATCTTTTCCATGCTTTTCTATTGGACCTGTCTCTTGGATATTGTTTAGTTATCATTGTAGTTGTTTCACTTACATTGTTCTCTTTTTTTGTGAAATATATATATTAATGTTTTATTCCACTATTTCATTATTCACATCTATATATATATATATATATCATGTTTTCTGGTTCATGTTGGGATATATTTTTACCTCTATTTTTTGTTAATGCCTAGGTGCTAGACACCAACCCGTGGGGATCAGGAATGCCCTTCGATTACATGATGGATCGAGTCAGGTATCAGTTCGAGAGGGTATTTGGTTCAGGTTCATCATATATTAGCATCAAAGGATATATTCCCCCAATATTCCTTATTTTGGGATGTTAGTTATATTAGAGATAGAATTTTCATAACTTGAGTGGTGGGTTACGGTGAGTGTCTATCTAGATCATTCCATGACAAGACTCAACTTACTATGGGATTTTAGGATGTGTGTATCCTTTTTTGAGTTATTGATGTTAATATATGTTTATTCAAATGGTTTTTCTATTTTGAACTTAGATTGTTTTTTCTATGATCATTTCTATTGTTTTAGTGTGTAGTAGTATGCCTTTGAGATGTGTTATGTGATTTCCTCAAGAGGGTGCAGGTGATGCTCCTCAAGGGAATCCTCTAACGGATTATAACTTTATAGAATCTACTATGAGGGTAGTTATTGATTTCTATCATGATGTACCTCAAGATCAAAATGTAGCTGATGAGGTATTTCCAGGAGCTGTAGAATATAGGGATCTATCGTGAGATTTCTTCTTTGAGAATCCACCATCCATTAAAGGTGTGAATGAACCTCAAAAGGCAGAGTACTAGATAAAATATATTTATCAGGTCTTAGAATTTATGGATACACCTGAGAGAATAAAGGTGAATTCAACAATGTTCATACTTGAGAAGGTCCTAGAAAACGATGTTGGTATTTCATGGTATATACAGATAGGCATGTGGGTTTAGAATGGAAGGGTTTTAAGGCTCTCTTATTTGATCGGTTTTTTTCAAATTCACTGATGATGCTGAAGTATCTGTATATTCATTCTTTACAATAGGTGGAGAATTAGGTATCAGTGTACACTAATCATTTTTCAAATTTGGTTTGTTTTTCACTAGATTTTGTGAAGAATGAATAGCTGAAAGCTTATAAGTACCTACCGGGTTTGCAATCTGATATCACATCATATGTATTTATACTAAATATTTCAACCTATGGAGAGACTAGTGACAGTTCTATGATATAAGAAATGAATATGGTAGGATTTTTTGTATATTTTGGACCTTCTCTTCCACCTAGTGGTAGCTTTGGTGGTGCACTAGGGAAAAATAGGAAGTTGTAACATCAATCTAGGATTGGTGGAGGTGCTTCTTATCAAAATGACTCTTTGGAACCTCAAATTTCAATTAGTGGTGTGCATATGATTTGATATCAGTTTAGAAATGTTGAAAACACATGGAGTTCTTATCCTTCACCTAAAAATATGTTAAATGGTTGTGGAAATTATGGTAATATATAGCATTTCTGTTAGGTTATGTCTATACCTCGATATGGTTAGGGATCATTGGCTAATACAGTGCATTTAGATACTTCAAAGACTATAGGTATCAAGTAATAAGCCTCAAGACTGAATAAAATTCACATAGTAGATGAGTTTCTAGTGGACATAGATAAGGTTCTAGCAACAGTGATATGTACCATATTTAGTGCATCTTCAATATCAATTACTTTATTTGATACTGGTTCTTCCCACTCATTTATATTTGGTTGTTTTGTTGATATGATTAAAGTTTTAATGGAGATCAGTTCCTATTTTATGTATTTAGATATACGTATTGGGAAGAGGAATTAATAGGGGTTTCAATTTCCATATATGCTATCTATATCTGATGTAGAGCTAGTTTGGGATTTCATCATTCTTGATCTAGATCTTTTTGGAATCGTCATCAGGATGGCTTGGTTTGTTACTCATTATGCCGAGGTTTATTATTATCATGTTCATGTCTTGTTTATTTCATATTATGGGAGCTTGTGGGTGTTTCAGGGAGTGTGGGATTCAAGGTCTATCTATGAAGTCCCTTCCCACATTGAGCTCAGAAGTTTGATTTTTTCTAGAGCATTTGATCCTAGTGATGTTTCTTCTATATTTGATCTTCCCACCGTCGTTTAGGATTTTTCTCATGTTTTCCAATATGAATTTACAATAATTACTCTAGAGATAGAGGTAGAGTTTTCAATTGACCTAGTTCTAGGTACATGGCATATTTTGAAACCTTCTAATCATATATCACCTGTAGAGATGAAAGAGCTCAATATTTAGTTGGTGGGCCTGATAAAAAAGGGTATTGTTCACCCTAGTGTTTCTCCATAGGCAGCCCGAGTTCTCTTTGCCACAAAATTAGGCGGTTCAATCCTATTGTGCATGAACTATTTGAATTTTATCTAGGTAATAGTTAATAATAAGTATTCTTTTACTCATGTTGATGATTTTTTTGATCTGTTAAAGGGGGTAAAGTGGTTTTCAATGATTGATCTCATTTTGAGTTCTCATCAACTCAGAGTTTGGGAGTCTGATATACATAATGAAAACTTTCAACAATACGTATGTCTATTTCAAATATCATATTATGTGTTTTGGTCTGACTAATGATCCTATAATTTTTGTCATGACCCGTCCTCGGGGCCCATGCCAGGACTACCCCAAGCCCGCCATCCATAGGCCAGGGGGTGGCGACTATCACCAAAGGCATAAATCCTGAAAAAAATGGAAGGCATTTCCTTTAATAAGTAAACAAACACAACAGAGTACACAAGTTGGAGTAAAGTCAAAGTAAACTGAGTACAAAAGTAAGTGCTTGAAAGTAAATGGGCCAGTATACAAACCCAGATTAAAGTACAGTACAATTGAAAATAAAGTACAATAGTAGAAGAGTAAAAGAGAAACACTGATTCATCCTCCGGAAATCCGACAAGAAGGTCGGGAACAGATAGTCTCCTCAGCTCCTTGGGTCCGGCTGTCTGATCCATGTACGTCCCGCTAAGTGGTCCACCTCCGGGTACTGTCCAGCTCTACAAGCCTCCACCTCGATCAGTGATGTCCGTCATCTGTATCCAACACAACGTAGTGTGGGCATAGCCCATGCATGGGTGAGTATTAGATACTCAGTAGGGACCCCAAGACCCCCGAAGGTCTCTCAGAATCCATAAAGGATAAACCACAAAGGAAAGATACAATCACAAAGTATCAACCAACTCTACTTAGGTTTATGCCCATACATATACCTAAGTCATCAATTACAATTTGGCTCCAACTCTTGATCCCAAGAACAACCCAGTACACATAGGAAAACACAACCCGGTCCACATAGGAAAGCAAGTCAATCACATCGATGATAAAGATTGAAGTCAAGACTCAGCTCACTCAGGTATACTTCTCAATAAGGGGGTGGAGATGATTAGATGAAGCCTATGAATCATCTACTTTGCCGAACCCATGTAGGATCCAAGTACAGAAGTCATCGTCGCCGAACCCACGTAGGATCCAAGTACAAAAGTCGTCGTCGTTGAACCCACATAGGATCCAATTAAAGTGACCATATCTGCCAAACCCACGTAGGATCCATGCACAGTCGTCATCACTGTCGAACCCACGTAGGATCCAAGTACAGTCTTCCTCACTGCCGAACCCACGTTGGATCCAAGTATAGTCGTCTTCGTCGTCGAACCGACGGAGGATCCCAGCACGGTAGTCTTCATAGTCACAGCCAGCTCTAGGGTTCCCACACACAGTGTACTCGATTCCAAGAGGGTCCGCTCCTTGAGTAAAGGAGTCGATACATCAACTGTCATGAATTCTAGAGTCTATGTATCCTGAAGTTCCGTCTCGTTAAAAGTAACTCAACGCGATAGACGACGCGTCAATCGGACGCCCAGTCTGAGAGATATTGGATTTTTCATTCTAGGGGCCCGATTGGAAATAAGCTCGTTCCAAACCCGGCCATTTACCAAAGTTGTCCAAAACTCACTTAGATTATCACAAAAGGACCTTCTCGTTGAAAGGGACCCAGTGCCACAGATGGCATGTCGATCGGACGCGCGGTCATTACGTTATTCATGTTTAAGTGAATAACGGGCCCGACCCGTTTATCCCAGTAGGCCCACGGGTTGGGTTTACCCAGTTTGAAGGGTATGACCCGGCAAGGGTGTCGGACAGGTCCATTGGAAAATGTAGCTCGGCCTAAAGGGCATGGCCCGGCCTGAAGTGGCGTGGCCCGGCCCGAAGTGGCGCGGCCCGGCTAGCTCGGTCGGCTGGCCAAGTGGCTCGGCCCAAAGGTCGAGCAGTTCTGAGGGGGGGCGCCCCCCCCCCCCCCGGCTGTCTGAATCGGACGTGCCAAGCGTCGATGCCCTTCCCAAACCGGTCGTCCTTCTGGCGCATGAGGCCCACACGGTAGGCCATGGATTTCTTCAGTGCGGTGCCCTCCTGGCGTCGCGGTCTGACTCCACCCGGCCGACCGGATATCCAACGCGGTGCCCTCCTGGCGTCGTGGCTTCCCTTCACCCGACTGGCCGATGGGTCGGCTGGTTCTTTCGCCGAAGCGGCCCACGAAATGGGTCGTGGTTACTCCCGCACGGCCGGCACGTCGGCGCCAGATTCCTTCACCTCTTTCTCGGCACGGTGCGACGGCATCTTGAATCCTCCGCCTTCGGTTACCGATTCTAAAATAATAAACAAGATCAACGGAGGGTCATTGACCCATGTTTGTTCATCCCGCACCCTCCAAGTAAAGCGATATCAATTGGTCATATTTAAACAAAAATTCCCAATGAAGAACGGGGTACAAAAACATTAAATTTCAAGAATAAACCCCTACCTCGATAAACTAGTTCACACATCGAGCGTCACGGAAGTCGGTGTTGTGGGGAAAGGATTCGTAGGCGACTTTGGAGTAAGCTTGAGGAGGAAACGGCATCTCCTCTTTTGTCGCGGAGAAGAGAACGGGTGGCGCATCATTGTTTTTTGTGGAATCGGCATTCTTCATCTAAGGGCAGTGATCTTCAAAAACTCAAGAGCTCTCCCAATCCTCCTTCTCACAACGAAATCCCTCCTCTGGTAATATAATAGGCTCCTCCTATTATTTTATTACACATGCAATTTAACTTTCAAAATACAAATCACCTCATTAATTAAATGTGTTGGCAATTAATTAGAGGGAGGGAGAGTAAATATCCTCATTAATTAAATGCGTTGGAATTTAATTAAATAGAGGGAGAGGAAAGGGAGAGGAAAGATCCTCATTAATTAAATGTGTTGTCATTTAATTAAAGAGAGGGAGTGGAGAGGGAGAGGAAAGGTCCTAATTAATTTGAGGGGTTGTCATGGATTAATGGAGTGAGGGAGGTGGAGAGATTGGCAATTAAAAGGGAGGTTTCCAAATTAATGAGGGGGTTTAAGGAGTTTAGAGGAAAATAAATGGTTGGGGCTCATGTGGGCCCCACATCTCTAACATCCACACTTGGATAGTTAGGTGGTTGTGGGTCCCACCCTTAACTACTAATGGGAGGAATTAACCTCCTTAGATACATAAAAAAAATTGTTCCAAGATTTTTTATTTACTTCTTTAATAAAACCCCAATTAATAATTCTCAACCCGCTTAAAACGCAACTGTGGTAAAAGTCCCCTTAAGAAATTACTGGAATTGCGAGTTCATTAGTGCCCTCGGATTTCAATTCCGAGCACCGGTTCAAAAGTTAGAAAAACTGTCTCGTTCATTTACTGAACGTACCCGAGCTAAACTTTGGAAATTGATTCCGATCACACCGTCCCTCAGAATCAAGTGCCGTCACAAGCCACAGACTCGTAAAATTCCAAAGTATTTATGAAAAAAAATACAAAACTAGGGATACTAGTAAAAAACCCCTAAATTTAGAGCAATTTTTTTATGATTCTCCCACTCCCACCTCAGGGATTTACGTCCCCTTAAAGATAAAACATAAACTAGGGAAACAAATGAGGGTACTGAGCATGCATCTAAGCCTCCCACTCCCATGTGCTCTCCTAGAGGTTCTCGTGCTGCCAATGAATGTGCACTAGAGGAATCGACCATCCACATAGGACCTGCTTTTTTCAATCCTAGATCTCCATCAGGACCTCCACAAATGTCGCCCTATCATCGATGTCCAGCACCCCATGATCAATGATGTGGTTCGGGTCATGCACGTATCTCCTCAGCTGTGATACGTGGAAGACATCGTGCACCCGGTGCAACTAAGGTGGAAGGTCCAGGTGGTAAGCCACCTCTCCTACCCTACTGAGGACCTGTAATGGTCCGATGAAGCGCGGAAATAACTTTCCACCCTGGCCAAATCACTGTAACCCACGTCGAGGTGAGACCCGTAAGAAAACGTGGTCACCATCCTCGAACTCCAGTGGTCTCCACCTCCTATCCTCATAGGACTTCTATCTGCTTTGTGTAGTCCTCTTCTACTCTTGGATGATCAGAACCTTTTTTGTCATTGCCTGAACCATCTCTGGTCCTACGAGTACTGACTCCCCAGGTTCAGTCCAACACAGAGGTGATCTATAAGGTCGTTCATACAGTACCTCGTAAGGTGCCATCCCGATGGTGGAGTGGAAGTTGTTGTTGTATGAAAATTCCACCAAGGGTAGGTGATCCTACCAGCTGCGACCAAAGTCAAGGACACATGCACAGAGCATTTCCTCGAGTGTTTGAATGGTCCTCTCTATCTGGCAATCCGTCTGAGGATGAAAGGTGGTGCTCAGGCGTAGCTGCGTCCCAAATGCCTTCTGCAACCCCTTCCAAAGCCAGGAAGTAAAGAGAGAGTCTCAATCGGAGACGATAGACTATGACACACCATGAATCCATACGATCTCCTGAATGTAGAGGCGTCCCAAGCTCTCTAATGAGCCCTTCTCTCTGATCGGTAGGAAGTGGGATGACTTGGTGAGTTGGTCTACGATGACCCAGATGGAGTCGTGTCCTCCGGAAGTACGTTGGATCCCTGTCACAAAATCCATGGATATACCATCCCACTTCCACTTCGAAACCTCTAAGGGGTTTACCAAGCCTGCTGGTACCTGGTGCTCCATCTTCACTTGCTGGAAAGTGAGGCATCGTGAAACGAACTCGGATACAGATTTCTTCATACCAGGCCACCAATGTTGTCGTTTGAGGTCCTGGTACATCTTCGCCACTACAGGATGTACCGCTAGAGAGGAAGTTTGATACTCCCTCAGCACTTCCTCCTGTAGTGCAACTGGTACCATGGTATGTCCCCTGAAGAGGATGGTGTGATCTCCTCCTTCAAAAAATCCATCAGGTGCCTGCCCTGTGGAAATCTAAGCATGTCGCGTCTCACAGTAAACATCCCCATTATATGACTCTCTCACCCACTTAAGTAGTGGAGGAGTGACTGTGAGAGACTGTAGAAAGGGTGCCTCATCTCTATCTGCGAAGGATATCTACAAACCGGCTAACTGCTCTGTCACCTCTCCATGTAGTTGAATGCCTGATCATCTACTGAGAGCATCAGCCACAAGGTTTCCCTTTACAAGATTATAGACTATCTAAAAGTCATATTCCTAGAGGAACTCGAGCCATCGCCGATGTCTTAGGTTCAGGTCCTTCTGCTAGAAAATGTACCTGAGACTCTGGTGGTTAGAGTAGACTATAAAGCGCTCGCCCATCAGATAGTGCCACCACATCTTTAGGTCAAAGACCACTACTGCTAACTCTAGGTCATGGGTAACATATTTCTGCTCGTGATGCCTCAACTGTCGTGAACCATAAGCGATCACTTCCCACTCCTACATCAGTACACAGCCGAGTCTGGTCCCTGATGTGTTGTAGTAAACCACGTACCCAACGCCCTCCTCTGGTAGCCTCAAGATGGGTGCACTGGTCAATCTCTGTCTTAGATTCTGGAAGCTCTGCTGGCATCGATCCAACCACACGAAGGACCTCCCCTTCTTCATCAATGCTGAGAGTGGTGTAGCAACTCTGGAGAAGTCTGGTACAAATCTCCGATAGTATCCATCCATACCTATGAAACTATGCACCTCTTTCATGCTCCTGGGTGGCTCCCAAGCAAGTACTACCTCGATCTTCGCCGAATCCACAGAAAATCCTGCCTCTGAGATGACGTGCCCCAAGAAGCGAACCTCTCGGATCCAGAACTGTCACTTCGAGAGCTTACCTTAAAGCTGGTGCTCTCAGAGTGTGTCCAGTACACCCCGCAAGTGGTAGGCATTATCCCCCTCAATAGTCGAGTAAATCAGTATGTCGTCAATGAAGACTATGACAAAATGATCAAGGTAAGGCTGAAAGATCCTCTTCATGAGACTCATGAACACTTCTGGGGTGTTGGTTACGCCGAAGGGAATAACCAAGAACTTATTGTGGCTATACCAACACCTGAAGGTCTTCTTCTGCACATCCTCGTCTCGAACTCTGAGCTGAAGATAGCCTGACCTGAGGTCTATCTTCGAGAACCATCGTTCTCCCTTGAGCTGATCAAAGAGGTCATCAATCCTAGGAAGTGGATAATTATTCCTCACGATCACCTGATTCAGGCGACGGTAGTCGACACATAGTCGTAAGCTCCCATCTGCCTTCTTGGAGAATAAAATTGAAGAAGCACGGGGTGAAACACTGGGTTGGAAGAATCTCTTTCCCTGTAAATCCTCCAGCACTACCCGCAGCTCATGAAGCTCGGCGGGAGCCATCGAATATTCTAGAGTAGATATCGGTGTTGTCCCGGGGTACAGGTCAATGTAGAAGTATACCTCTCTGTGAGAAGGTAGTCCTGGAACGTAGTCAGGAAAAGTGTCTGCATATTGATCCACCACATCAGGAAAACTCGGACTCTACACATCAACTACTCCTATGATAAGACTAGCCAACTGATGTGTGATTGGCTACCCTCTACTCTGCATAAGTCCATCCTGCACTGCAAAGGCTCCCTTCTCGCCGGTGAAGGTGAACCCTGTCCCATCTGTGCGGAAACACCGCACTTTGTGCCTAATATAGTCGATCTGAGCATGGACTGTATATAACCAATCCATGCCCAAGATGATGTCGTAAGGCCTCGACGCCTCTAAAAGAATATCCCATCTGAAGCTATCGACTCCTAGAGTAAGCTCACACTACCGGCACCAGTGCATAATCGTCGAGTCTGCTCCCGTAGGAGTCTCTAGCCGTAAGGATCGAGCCAACGGCTCCATCGGAATCTCTGAGCTCTGAACAAGGGCAGTATAAATAAAAGAATGAATCACTCATGTGTCTATAAGAACTTCAGCAAGGGTGGAGTAGACATAGATAGTACCTCGAATCATCTCAGGTGTGTTGTGGTCATAGGCCTCGACTGTCTGGAGCTGAGCCTGTCCCTGTCTGCCAGCTCCCTGTGGTCGGGGTGGTCCCCCTGGTGGTGGTGGTGGTAGAGCCTCGAAGCATCATCCACCACCCGCTGCTCGGCTAGCTCCTCTGCCTCATCCTCTTGCTCCTCGCAGACCGTCACGGTCGAACCTATGCCTCTTCCTGGGTAGTCCCTCAATTGTCTACTGCTCCTCTTCATGGACGGTCGGGCAATCATGAGTCATGTAGCCCTACCCACCACATGCATAGCATTGTCTGCCTCTCTTATGGATAGCTTTATTGCGTGTGCCCCACACATCCGAACTAGAATCCTGGGGTCGGCCACCTGATGGAATGGTCTGCTTGGACCTCTGCAACATCTATCTACTATCGGCTTCAGAAGACTCAGCTACGTGTCGCCCTGCGGTGGGTCTCGCTGTTGGCGTCAGCTCATCAAGAAAGCTCTCCCCAAGAAGGGCTCGCTCCAGTTCTCCTGCCTGCGTCGGAATGCTGAGGGAGATCATCGAATCCCTGATCTCATGCCTCATTCCCTGCTCGAAGGTTCGGGCTCGGAAGAATGGGTCTCGTACCATGTCCGTGGAGTAACACGAGAGGTCGGTAAATCCCACCGAGTACTAGGCTACTATCATGCTGACATGCCGCAGTTGTAGTTACTCCTGGATGTGAACTGCACAGTGGGTGGCTGGAACAAACTCAGAGCAGAAGAGGCTCTCGAAGTCTGTCTAAAGTAGATATGCCTCGTCGTGCACTTGGAGCAATAGGCTCCACCATCTACATGCTGCTGCGTGAAGGAGACTCATGGTAAGGATCACCATAAGTTCTGCGGGTGTCCCTACTAATCTGAAGACTTTGTCGATAGCCTCCATCCAATCCTTGGCTGCCTGAGGGTCCATCTCTCCGCAGAACCTGGGAAGCCTCTGTCATTGAAACTCATGCAATGCACTCAGGCGGAGTGCACTCTCCGCTGCTGGGGCTGGTGGCATTGGTGGCTCAGCGGGTAGTGGTACCGTTGCTGCCTCCGCTGTAATGGGGCCCTACACCAAAGCCTTGTCGCTTGGTGGGCTGCCATCCTGCACGTAACTAGGATCCTTGGATGGCTACCTTCGTGGGGCCATCCAGAAAAGAAATAGGTGTGCCATGGTCAAACAGTATAATTGGTGAGTTGACACAAAGTAATCACAAAGAAAATTTTTGAAACACACATGAAACCAATGTTTTCGAGCACTGAGTCTGAAATCAGAAGTCAAGGTCCTGGTGTATGGATACGTCGGCTTCCACACCAACACTGGACTCCCTGGAATGATAACCACACTCAATACTCTAAACACTATTGGCTCACAGAGAAGAAATTATCAGATTCCTGAGTTTTGCGGTAGAACCGACTCCTTTGATACCAATATGTCACGACCCGTCCTTGGGGCTTGTGCCGTGACTACCCCAAACCCACCTTCCATAGGCCAAGGGTTGGAGACTAGCACCAAAGGTGTAAATCTCTAAAAAAATAGGGAAGGCATTGCCTTTAATAAGTAAAAAACACAACAGAGTATGCAAACTAGAGTAAACACAAAGTAAACTGAGTACAAAAGTAAGTGCTGGAAAGTAAATGGGCCAGTATACAAACCCAACTGAAAGTACAGTACAACCAAAAAGAAATTACAGCAATAGAAGAGTAAAATAGCAACACTAAGTTGTCCTTTGTAAATCCCACCTGAAGGGTTTTGTAGAGATAGTCTCCTCAGCTCCTCGGGTTCGGTCGTCCGCTCCGTGTATGTCCCGCCAAGTGGTCCACCTCCGGGTACCGTCCAGCTCCACAAGCCTCCACTTCGATCAGTGTTGTCCGTCGTCTGCATCCAACAAAATGTAGTGCGGGCATAGCCTATGTAGGGGTGAGTATACGATACTCAGTAGAGACCCCGAGACCCCCGAAGGTCTCTTAGAATCCACAAAGGATAAACCACAAAGGAAAGATACAATCAAGAAGTATCAACCGACTCTACTTAGGTATATGCCCATATATATACCTAAGTCGTCAATTATAATTCGTCCCCAACTCTCGAGCCCAAGCACAACCCAGTCCACACAGGAAAACACAACCCAATCCACACAACAAAGCAAGTCAATCACATTGATGATAAATATTAAAGTCAAGACTCAGCTCACACAGGTATACTTCTCACGAAGGGGGTGGAGATGATTAGATGAAGCCTCTGAATCATCTCCTCTGCCAAACCCACGTTGGATCCAAGTACAGAATTCATCGCTGCTGAACCTACATAGGATCCAAGTATAGAAGTCGTCATTGTCGAACCCATATAGGATCCAAGTATAGTGACCATCCCAACCGAACCAACGTAGGATCCAAGTACAGTCGTCATCGCTACCGAACCCACGGAGGATCCAAGTACAGTCGTCATCACTATCAATCCCACATAGGATCCAAGTACAGTCGTCTTCGTCATCAAACCCATAGAGGATCCCAGTACGGTAGTCGTCGCAGTCGTAGCCATCTCTAGGGTTCCCGCACACAGCGTACTCGATTCTGGGAGGGTCAGCTCCTCGAGTAAAGGGGTCGATACATCAACTATCAAGAAGTCCAGAGTTGATGTATCCCGAAGTTATGTCTCGTCAAAAGGAACTCAACATGACAGACGGCACGTCAATCAGACGCCCGGTCTGAGAGATATTGTCTTTTTTGTTCCAGGGGCCAGGTTGGAAATATGCTCGTTCCAAACCCGGCCATTTACCAAAGTTGGACAAAACTCACTTAGAGTATCACAAAAGGAACGTCTCTTCGAAAGGGACCTGTGCCACAGATGGCACATTGATCGGACGCATGATCTTTACGTTATTCAAGTTTAAGTGAATAACGGGCCCGCCCCGTTTAGCCCAGTGGGCCCACGGGTCAGGTTTACCCAGTTTGATGGATCCGAAATGGCAGGGGTGTCAGACTGGTCCATAGGAAAACGTAGCTCGGCCTGAAGGGCACAACCCATCCTGAAGTGGTGCGTCCCGGCCTGAAGTGGCGTGGCCCGTCCTGGTGGGGCGCAGCCTGGCCCGGCACGACACAGTTGGGTGCGCGGCCCGGCTCGCTCGGTCGGCTGGCTGAGAAGCTCAGCCTGAAGGCCGAGCGGTTCCAGGGGGGTGTGGCCCCCCAGGCTGTCCAAACCGAAGGCGTCAAGGGGCGCCTCCCTTCCCAAACCGGATGGCTAGGCCGGCTGGCCTTCTAGCGCACGCGGCCCACACGGTGGGCCGCAGATTTCTTCAGCGCGGCGCCCTCCTAGCGTCGCGGTACGACTCCGCCCGGCCGGCCGGTTTTCCAGCACGGCGCCCTCCTAGCGTCGCAGCTTCCCTTCGACCGGCCGACCGACGGGCCAGCAGATTCTTCCGCCGAAGCGGCCCACGAAATAGGTCATGGTTCCACCCGCACAGCCGGCACGTCAGCACCAGATTACTTCATCGCATTCCCGGCACGGTGTGATGGCGTCGTGCCTCCTCCGCCTTCGTTTTCCGATTCTAAAATAATAAACAAGATCAATGGAGGTTCGTCGGGCCATGTTCGTTCAGCCTGCACCCTCTGCATAAAGCGATAGAAATTGGCTGTATTTAAACAAAGATTTACAATGAAGAACGGGGTACGAAAACATTCACTTTAAATAATAAACCTCTACCTCGATAATTTACGTCGCATGTCGGGCATCACGGAAGTTGGCGTCGTGTGGAATGGATTCGTAGGTGACGTCTGAGTGCACCCGAGGAGGAAGTGTCTTCTCCTCTCTTGTCACGGATAAGAGAATGGGTGGCACGTCGTCATTCTTTGTGGAACCGGCATTCTTCATCGAAGGGTGGTGATATTCAAAAAGTCAAGATCTCTCCCAATCCTCATTCTCACAATGAAATCCCTCCTCCAGTAACATAATAGGCTCCTCCTATTATTTAATTACACATGCAATTTAACTTTCAAAATCCAAATCACCTCATTAATTAAATGTGTTGTCAATTAATTAGAGGGAGGGAGAGTAAAGATCATCATTAATTAAATGTGTTGAAATTTAATTAAATAGAGGGAGAGGAGAGGGAGTGGAAAGATCCTCATTAATTAAATTCATTGGCATTTAATTAAAGAGAGGGATTGGAAAGGGAGAGGAAAGATCCTCATTATTTTGAGGGGTTGTCATGGATTAATGGAATGAGGGAGGTAGAGAGATTGGCAATTAAAAGGGAGGTTTCCAAATTAATGAGGGGTTTTAAGGAGTTTAGAGGAAAATAAATGGTTGGGGATTATATGGGCCCCACCTCTCCAACATCCACACTTGGGTAGTTAGGTGGATGTGGGTGCCACCCTTAACTACCCATGAGAGGAATTAACCTCCTTAGATACCTAAAAAAAATGTTCCAACAATTTTTATTTACTTCTTTAATAAAACCCAAAATAATAATTCTCAACCCGCTTAAAACGCATCTGCGGTAAAGGTCCCCTTAAGCAATTATCGGAGCTGCGAGTTCATCGGTGCCCTCAGATTTCTATTTCGAGCACCAGTTCAAAAGTTAGAAAAACATTCTCGTTCGTTTACTGAATGTACCTGAGCTAAACTTCATAAATTGATTCCGGGCACACCGGGCCTCAGAATCAAGTGATGTCAGAAGCCAGAGACTCATAAAATTCCAAAGTATTTAAGAAAAAAAATTCCTTGAAATTTACAGGTCTTTACAATTTTAATGTCTTTTATTATTCATAAATTCCTTTGGTATATTGACACTTTTACAGTATTGTTCATGGATCATATTTTGGTTTATTTGAGATTTGAGTGTGAGCACGAGAACAATTTGGGTTTGGTTCTAGAAATCTTGAGGATTTTCCATTTTTATGGAAATATTTTGAAATGAAACTCCTAGATTCAAGAAATAATGTTATTAGGGCATGTGATTTTTGAGTATTTCTTATTAGTTTATCCTAAGTAGTTAAAGGATGTCTTTTAATGGGAAATTTCATGAAATGTATTTTTGATTTGAAGATTCCTTGGTTATTATATATATTATCCATGATTATTCAAGGATTTATAAAATTTGGAATCACATTTTACTACTATTACTAGGAAAGTGTTGATATTAATATGGGATGCAACGTGTCAATATTCTTTTGAGGAGTCGAAATGACTTTTAAATCATCTCTTATTTTGAACTTACCTGAGCCTGGTATGAGGTATGTGGTTTTCTATGATGCTCCTGGTGCTGTTTTAGGTTTTTTCTCATGAAGAATGATCAAGTGGTAGCTTAAAACTATCTTCATCTTCCAATATATAAGAAAAATTACCCCACTCAAGATTTGGAAATTCCTACAGTTATGAATTTTTTTAAGGATTGACGACACTATATTTTTTGGGAGAGGTTCATAGTCTTTTCTGGCCATAAGAGTTTGTGAAATATCTTTTCTCAATAATATTTTAATCTTAGATATAGTTGGTGGTTGAAATACCTTTAGATGTTTCTATTCAACATCACCTTTACCTCGGAGAAAGGAAATGTCATTGCAGATGATCTTAGCAAAAAATTTCCATCACTGGTTGTTTTAGAATTGAAGAAATAGTGGAACCTTATGGGGATTATTTCTCAGTTTCATATGGATTTTTGTGAAGATGTTTCAAGTATGGATATGACATTTTTTTAGTTATAATCATCTCTTCATAAGTCTATTCTATATAATTAGCATTAGGATTATTATTTTAGAAGAATTCTAGAACTCCTATATAGTATGGAGACACTCTCTGGTTGGTCTCTCTCTTTATATGGTATTCTCAGTTTTGGGGATCGTTTTTTCATCCCAGCATCAGTGAAGATATCAATTTTATTTTATTATCATAGTTATTCATGGGTCATTCATCTTGTAACTATGAAGATGTACTATGATATGAGATGAAAATTTTGATGGTTGGGTGTAAATCATGACATTTTGTAATATGTGTCCGGTTGTTACACCTTCCAATAGATCATCAAGGAACATCTAAAACCTTCTAATTAGATTCATCCTCATCTAGTGAAAGTGTGAAAATGTGGGGAGGTATCCATGGATTTTTTTTTGGATTACCATTGATTCCCTAAGGGAGGACTTCTATCTAGGTATTGATTTATCAGTTGACAAAGTTATCACTTTTTATTGTGATCAAGGTCTCCAAAAAAATTTAAGATCCAGGTAAGTTGTTTGTACAATAGTTCATTAGGTTATAAGAGGTTATTTCTACTATTGTTTCATATAGATATCTTAGGTTTACTTGTAGTTTCTATAAAAGTCTCTAGGATTTGATGAAAAATTAGGTTAGGTTGAGTAAATATTATCATCCAAAAATAGATGGTTAGATGGAGCATATTATTCATATCCTAGAGAATATTCTCTGTGTCTGTGTCTTGGATTTTAGTGGACCATGGGATTTCCATCTGGGAAGTGTCATGTTTTATTGTAATAATAGTTATCAGTCATAGATCAGAATTTATCCTTAAAAGTATTTGTATGGTCACCCATACAGATCACCACTTTTTTGGGTATAGGTGGTTACAACTTGTTGGTGGGATTGAGTTTGGTTTAGGAGATGTCTACAAGGATTCAGGATATACCTTTGCGTCAGGATAATGTTTAGAGTTGATATAAATCTTATGCATATCAAAGATATCATCATTTAGTGTTTTCCATAGGTTATAGTGTTTTTATGAATTTTTCCCCTTTGTTGGGTCACCTTCATCTTAGAAAAACAGCTAAAGTTGGCTCTGAGATATGTTGGATCATTTGAGGTCACTAAGTGGATTGGTCATTTTGTTTATAGGTTGGAATTTTAAATTTAGTATATACGGATTAAATGTGTTTTCTACATATTACAGCTTAGAAAATACCATCCTGATCTCACTCACATTCTGAGTTGGTAAGATATTGAGTTAGAGCCATATGTTTCTATTGTAGAGAAATTGGTAGATATCGTTGACTCTCATGTAAAAGTCTTGCATGGGAAGTCAATTTCGCTGGTCAGAGTTTTATGGAGACAGAGATCATATTATCTTGATACTATGGATCATGTGTAATTGACGATGGAATAGTAGACTCACCTTATTATTATAATTCATTCTTCCACATGACTTCTTGTGGAAGGAAATTTTTATGGTGTGGAGTTTGTAACATCTCGTTACCCTCTTTTAGGTATTTCACTTCTCTTTACTTGTATTCATCTTTAATTGGGTATTTCTTTATACTTCTAAGGATATAAAATATTTTCTAAGAAAAATGACATAATGTTCAGGGATATCTCTTTGTTTGAATTAATGTATTATAGGTATAAACATGTTAATAGTTTTTTGGGGCTCTCCTTGAGTTCGGAGAATACTCAAGGTGGTTTGGGTTTTCATGTGTAAATATGGAATTTTTGCAATTTGTAGGATAAATAAACAACATGAAATGGGAGTACACAATGTGTAAATTATGTAAGGTGTATAAAATGAACCTAGTACACATCATGAATGGAGTACATGTCGTTTAATGTTAAAATAGTGATTTTTAATAAATATTTGATGAGTTTTTTGACATACATGTAACCCACGAATTACACGATGTGTAAATGGATTACACACCATATAATTTTCAAGTATAGGTATTTTAGGGTGTTTAATTGGTTGATTCATATTTCATTCTTTAGAATCCTTCCATAAAATCAACTTAGGGAACTTCTCTGGCAGTTTTGGGAGCCTATGTTCATCGTAGATTCATTTTTCTGGTGTTGAATCATTAGAGAAGTTGTGTTGAATCTCTCTGAGTAAGAGATTATCTATGATTCTTCATTTCCTTTGATCTTAGTGGCGCCATTGAAATTATCTATTGCTTTTATTGATCTTTCTTGATGTTTATTCTTGATTATTTTCTATATTCATTGTGTGATCTTATTTCAGGGGTCGATCCATTGTTGGTTTTAGTGCATAGGGTGTTGTTATAGAGTTATATGTTTTTTCCTCTTCTTCACCAAACTTTCTATTAAATTTAATCAATTATATGATTTTTAGAATTTTTTAATAAGGCCTCAATTGTCATTGTGAATTATTCCTTGTTGGTGGATCTCATTGCGGGCATGTGCGGCCTAAGTTTTGAGGTAAGTGGTTCCATATCAAGATTATGTCAGTGAACTACATTGCTTTGTTATTTGATAAATTATTTTATAAATGAGTTGACATGATATAAATAATTTGATGTCTATGTGGAAATTATTTTTTGATAAAATATTATTTTCCCCTTGTTTTTTTAAATGAAAACTGTATTTCAAAGAATTAAAAAATGGTTTTCAAAGAATGATATAATGGAATTATTTCATGAAATGGTTTGGAAAATATATCACATAGGAAGACTTGGGTAATTATGTGCAAGGTGCAGTAATAGGACTCATCAGCTATCAGGTGGTTTTCTCAAGGGGTTTTCATTGGTCCCTAGGCCTGTTTTTTTTAGGAATTGTTAGATCTATTGGGGGATTCACTTTATGGGGCGTTCCTCTACTCTCTAAAATTGATTAATATGTCCAGAGGCTGGATGTGTTTGTGATTTTATGTGTTAGGTATGAATGTCTGAGCTATGTTGACCTAGTGTGATTCTTTTGGCTGATTGTTTTTATTTTGGATTGTACTATTTTGATTGTAAATCCATGGTTTTTATATAATATGTGATGCATGATTTTATTATAATTGATATATCTATTTTTATATATAGATATGAAATGATTTTTAAACTAATTTTCCAACATTATTTGGAAATATGGGAAAAGTGGAAATTAAATTTCATATCCCATATTTTGATATAAAACTACTAAAATGTATATCATTCCTTGTTTTCTTTAAATTTGATCATGTTAGGATTATTGTACAAATAATTGATATGGAACACCTAAGTGGGACCCCACTAATAATATTAGCTCACATCCTATATACCCCTTTATTTGGTGCGTACACCAAGTTATTTATTTCTATTTAGGGAAGGCTAAGGAACTATAGTGAGGTGGTGATGTTTTTTTTCAACTGGGTTTGTTTAGATGTATGGTGATATGGTGGGAGTTTTCCCATGCCATGACATGGAGCTATTGGAGTAACTATTTTATCTTTTTCCTCCTTTGATATTGGGCTTGTCTCTTATAGTTTTTTTAGGAACCATTTTTGTTTTTTCTCTTCTATTATTCTCTTTTTTATGACATGTATATATATATATATATATTAATATTTTTATCCATTGTTTCTTTCTACACATGTGTATATATATGTCATGTTTTTTACTTCAAGTGGGGTGGAATTTCTTCCTTTATTTGTTGTTGATGCCTGGATTCTAGACAATATCCCATGGGGATTGGGTACGCCCTTTAGGTACATGAAGCCTCATGTTTGGTACCAATTTTAGAGGTTATTCCAGTTGGGTTCATCAAAAAACAAATTTTTCAAGAATTTTTTTTTGTTTCCATGAATTGTTAAATTAGTTTCCCTTATAGTTACTTTATTATTCATTCGATGTTACTAATTGATTTTACTAATAATTCCATGAATTTCATCAATACATTATCTTTATAACATTATTTAAAATTCATAAATTCTACCAAAATACATACTTTATAAAAATATTTTCTTTTCAATTAATGTTATTTTCCTATGTGAATTATAAACCTTTTATTTTAAAAAATCATTTACTTTGATTATCATGTTTTATTTAACAATCATGTAATTTGTTTTACATAGAATTTTAATAAGGTATTATTCACTTTTTTTGGGTTTTTCGTGTATCACAATCTATTGAACACAACTGATTTATTTAAATTAAAATACATAATAAAATTACAATGTGTTCCAGTAAGATTAATTCCCACCAGTTCAACCCATAAAGTGTAACTAATGTGTATCCTTTTAGGATTTTGTGGGTTGAAAATTAATAAATGTAATAGAATTTCACTATCATAGGGAAGAGGCTAAAGTAATTCTATGAAACCCTTTCATGAATGTTTAAGTGGGTGGGTTTTGAAAATTTATTATAAAGGGTATAGGGTAGGTTTGGTGGAAAATAACTAGTAAAGCCTAAATTTTTTAAAATAATCTATTTTTACTGAATAAAAAGAGGAAGATAAGAGTAAAATGATTTTCAAAAAAACACGTATGGATTTAGTGGAATAGTTGATTAATTGACTTCTTTTCTAATATGTTTATCATCCATATCCTAAAATTTCATTCTAATATAATTTATGAGATACTTATTTCATTGAATATCGAGTGTGACTACTTGGGGTGGTTGTTGATTTTCTCACATTACTAACATGAATTTGATTTACTTTGAATGGTAAATATTTATGAACTACTTAATATATTCATGTTTTTTTTTATATTTTACTTTTCTTGAGAGTGAAAATATTCCAATATGGGTGTGTGATTTTATCATGATTCACTATTTTATTCTACCCTTATATCACAATTTTTTACTATTTTTTTTATTTTAACTTCACAAATTAATAATAAATTTAACTTAACATTTTATTTAATTATTAATTTTAAATACTATAAAAATGGTCAATTTCACTTGCTTTAGTTTTTCATTTTATGTGGAGGTGACTTGGAGATCCAAAGAGGAATTTGAAGAAAAATGGGTCAAACTGCATGGAAACCCAAGCATACATGTATGCTAATTTTTATGTTCTAAAAAATATATCCATATATTAGGGCTGAAATTTTGTGGGTGGATGAATCACTTTGTGGGATGTAGTGATTTTAAATAAACCTAATCTCATTGCATCAATTTTGAGACTCAAATGACGTTTTATATTCAAAAATCATAAATTGATCAAAATCAAGAGTATAAATCAGTATTTAAAAAATATATACCATTATAAAACTCTAATGGACACAAAATTTTATAGGTAGATATTAAATAGACTTTATAAAAACTCACTAATTTTTTTTTCAAAGTATATATAAGGCCATTTACTAGGCCTATACCACGATATAAGTGATATCGGGAAATCTATGTGAAAAAACAACTTCCTCCCTTGGTCTATAATTACATAGCTTGGGTGTCTCATTTTAATGTTCATACAGGGAGTAAGTTTCTATAATTTTGGAAACATTTAGGGTAATTTGAATCACTTTATAGTTTATGTATCCTCATATATTCATAGAAAGATCATAGATGAAGATGGATATCTATATAAGCCTCCTCCTCCCATAGATGTTGAGTTAAATGGTAAGTGGTCATTGTGATATAGATACACACTTTTAAAAGGAGTTTTGACACATAAATTAGATACCAGTTTGGCTGAATTTGGGTTTGAAAAATTTTCATTCAATTTTATCTTGACATTTTTATATTTGAGTTCTTATTTTGTTATGAAAACTTGAAATTACCTTTTTCTCTAGTCAGTGTCAGATTTTATGTTTGTGACTTGTTTTTTTTCAGATTGGAAAACAAAATAATAATTTTCTTTCTAAAATTTTTGATATTTAATATTTATTTGGAATATATTATTCTATTACTAGTGTTTGTACCTTGATTTCACAGTTGTATGTCATAGTTTAGTTCTACATGCATCAATTTAAAGGCTTCAACAATAATAAAGATCTTGGCTATTCTTAAACCAAATAATTTTAAAAACATAAAAAACATTTAAGAACAATGAATTTTACATGTGTTGTGGTAAAATTTTAATGATCTCCTTCACCTACCTCTCTGGTAACCCAAATTATCTTATAGAATCCAGAATTCATTTTCTTTGTTTTATTACAAATGGTTTTGGAAATTATTCCCATTCTCATTTCCTTTTTATAAAACATATTTCAATTTCAAACATTAAACCTTAATTTCTATTTGATATTTTACCTAGGTTAAACCCTATATATTATATCATCATTTAAAATATAATTAGATTTATGTGCCATGGTAGTGTATTTAAAGTGTTTAATTGTTGTTAATACATTGATTATATGTTTTGGGAAAGATCATGCATGAGAATTCATGGATTTTGTTCAGATAAATCCTAATGAGTATTGAATTACTCACCCCTACACACATATCTCAATGTACATATAGATATTGTTTTTCTTGATGCATGAAAGGGGAAGTAGTCTTGTTAATTAATGACGCGTCATAGGAGTCACAATTGTAGAGAGATGTCTTAGTATTCAACCATGAATCATTGATGTAGTTAAACTATCTAGGAAGGATATAATGAATTCACCTTTCTAAAAAGGTTATGAAATGTCCATATATTCAATTATTTTTATTTTCAATATATTTTCCTTTTTTTAGTCCTTTTCTTTTAAAATATTTTTTGTTTTTATGAAAAAAAATTAATTTTCATTTCATATATATACTCATTTTCTTTGATATAAAATCATTAGTTATTAGGGAACATGCTTGATATCATGTAGTATACCAAAATAAGAACTAAAACAAATAAATAATTAGCCTTTATTTTTTCCATGTTTTCTTAAAATAAGGCATATTATTTTAATCTAGTCGTGTTTTCAAAAAAAACATGACTTATTTAGTTATTTTTTTATTCTTGTTTAAAATTGTGGCTATTTTTTTAATTTTTCTTCATTTTTGTAAAAACATGGCTATGTCAACTACATTTCTTAGCCATATTTTAAAATTTTACTAATTTACTTTTAACCGTTTTTAAAAAATTTTATAAATTAAATTGGTAATTAAAAGTTATTTTTTTAATATATATATATTTATAGACATGAACACACAAACATATATATATACATACATACATATATTTAAATGTACACATAAAACCTAAAACATATTTATAATTAATTAATAAAAACTAAATAAAATATTTTTATAAAACACACACACGAAATTTAAAACCTATTTATAATTAATTATTAATAACTAAATAAATTATCATTATAACACGCACACACACACACACGATGCGATGACTACTGATAAGGGCGTAATGGCATAATATTGGTGACATGTAATGATGTAGGATTCTCATTTGATATTTTGAGTCATTTTCTTCTGGGTCTATAAGAGCATATTTAGCAGGTCCTTTAGGCCATCATGAGCTTGGGAGTTAGTTTAATCTATGTAATTATAATAGGATAATTGTGTGTTTAACATTCCTTATGGAGAGGGACGAGGCGTAACCCACTAAGGTGCCTAGGGTGTGTGCGTTGTTTGCGGTTTTTAATCCCCTCTACCTAGTATGTGTGTGTGTGCGTGTTAATATATTAATAACATTACATATATGATTATATTACATATAAATAAAAATAAATTTTATTTATATAAAATTTATATACACATACATTAAATCAATTATACAAACAAAAACAAAAGCTAAAAGATAAATATAATTAATTAGTAATAATTGAATAAATTAAAATAATATATATATAATATATATATATAAGTATATTTATATTAATTTCTATATATTCATGTTACATTTTATATTAATATGTGTATAGTCATATTGATAATATTACATATATAACAGTATTAAATATATTTAAAAACAAATGTTATGTTATATATATATATAGATAAATACACAAAAATACATACATACGTACATTCAAACCCACAATCACAATAGTTAAAACATAATTATAATTAATTAGAAATAATTAAATAAATTTTTATTAATATATAAATTAATATGTATGTGTGGGGGTGTTAATATATATATATTTATTAATTTATATATTTATAAATTTATATGTATATTTATATTAATTTATAGATATATAAATTAATTTATATATGTATTTATAATAACTAAATATATTATCATTAATATATAAATTTATGTATTTATATATTTATATATATAGAAGTAATTTTATATTAATTTATACATATATATATACATATAAATTAATATAAATATACTTATAAATATATTTATTAACATATATTAATTTATGTATTTATATATATGTATGTATGTAATAATATTAAATATTATACATATATATATATATATATATTCATATGTGTGTGTGTGTGTGAATATACATGTAATAATATTATAAACTATGAATTTTGAATACATTTACACCCACATGTATACAAATATAAATATATTATTTTATATTTATATATAAATTTATAAATTTATTTATATATATATATTAATGAATATATTTTAATTTTATATTATTATAAAATTTTATATAAAAATTTATAAATATATGTGTATTTTTTTATATTCAAATACATAAAAATGCTAATATTCTCAAAAAACCACCTAGACAAGTAGTCCGAGCATCTGTAATCTTTCTATGTCATTTTGGGTTATAATTCCTTGTGTCTTTCAATTTTATTTAGTGAAAGAGAGCATGATTCATCGGCTACAGGGATGTAGGGGAGCCGTGGTGTAAGCGAGTGAGATTTTTTAGCTATAAGGATGCATGGGGGGAAGGTGTGAGTGAGAGGGATTTGTCTTTAGTGGAACACGCATGATTTTTCGATAGGTTAATGGAGAACACTAGGATGAACTTTTTCATCCCTATACATTGTTTTTACCCTAAGAGGGGGTGAAACAGAGTATATGAATCTTTAAAGATTACCCAATTTCAAGATCGTGTTCCATAGCTATTAAGAACACTTCTCTCTTTCTCACAATATGTATGAAAGAGTGAAAGTAGTATTCCTATGCACCTGAAATACTAAGTCTCACTACCTTTTGGTTATAAGGTTTGGAGAGGCCACACTATCCCTCCTGGTTTATAACCATGAACATAATAAATCTCAGTGATCTCATAATAGAATGGAACATAGTACTCCCCTGCAACAACCTTCTTCTCAAAAAAACTATAATTAGTGGTTACACCTAAAATATGGTATCACTTTTTTACACATTACTTATCTTGAGTAAATCCAAACAAACTCTATGTGGGTAGGACTCTTGAAACACATCTCTTATTATCTGTAAGGATCTGTGTTTTTTCAAACAACAATTTTGAGCAAAAACATTAATTTTTGCTTTTAGAAGCTTGTGAGGGGGTAAATTTTTAATTTTACTCTAGTTAATGATCTTGTACAATTTTTATGACCACCATGTTGGTCCCATAATAGGGTGTTTACCCTATTATAGGAGTTTAGTGGAAATCTGAGAAGTTCGAATTTTAGAGGAATATTTAATATTTAATATTTTGTAAAATAAATATTAAATTGTTCGTGTAGGTTCTCTTGGTGTATATTTTGAATGGATAATTGTATTGATATTTTTTCTCTACTATTTATTTTAGAATGGGGACTTTTCCTATGTGAGTCATAAACTCATGATGGGTGTCGGGGCCAGTCGGGGCCCCCTTTTCTTTTGTTTTATTTTTTCCTCTCTTTTTCTTATTTTTCTTTTCATTATTTGCCTTTATTCCCTATTGATTATTGTGCAAGCCATATGGCCTCCTAATTTTCCACAACCTAAGAAGTAAATGGATAAATAGAGATAAATAGAGATAATGGTGTTTTCACAGAGCTCTCGATGCGCTGCAACGACATGCTGCAACAGTGAACTATGGATTTCAGTGAAACTTCAGCGGTTTCTTCCCAAAGGTATGTGTTTTTATGTTTTACATAAAATCATCTTAGATTAATCATTTTGAAGTTTTTAACCCCTTATTGTGCTTTATTATGGAACCTTTTGGACCGATCTATTTATTTTGGGGTGAAAATGGGGGTTTGGGGTGATATAGAGGTTTTCTATTTGAGAAAATCAAGCTGCACAACATGTGGTTTAGGGTGACAAGGCATTATTCATCCCATTCAGGGAAGATGATGTTTTTATAATTACAATCCATGTAATAGTTTTTACCCTTCATGTACTTGTACTCAATCGTGTATTAAATTACCTCGAATGGATACTTGGTTAGGGGTACATGGTTATGTATAATACATAGCCAGACCCCGTGTGGGTGGAACACTATGTACAAGTACATGATATGTCCATGTACATGGCAAGGTCGGTTGAGGGGGATAGGTCGGTAACCAATGTGGGGTACACACCATGTTCCTACCTTGCACGTTGAGTACCTAGGGTGTTTACACGGTCATTCAGGCAGGAGTACATGCCCATGTGGGGCATTGTAAGTACACATCATGTACTCAGGGGGGCACGTCTTGTACTTCCCCTTGTAAACCTTTGAGGGTTTTCATATCTTTTCTCTCATGAGTCATAATTGACCCACTAGTAGTCCATTATATGTATCTTTTCACATATACCGTGTTGGTAAGACCTGTGAGGTGTTTTGAGAACTCATAAGCGGTGTTTTAGGACTTTTGTCAATTGAGAGTTTCTTCCTATAGTATTTGTATCTAGTAATCTCCTAAGAGTGAGACTTTTATTTTGAGATGATCTATGGGATATCTCTCTTTATCAATGCCTTTGTATTTTTTTTAGTATATATCCCTCATAAGATGCACCCTTATGTCGTAAGAGGCCATAAAACCCATTTGTTTTCGGATCACTTGTAGGATATCTCTGCTTCTTACAATATCTTCAGGGTCCTATGTCGGACACCTTTTCCTTGGTACCATTTTGATGATCCCTATAGCATGAATCAGTTTTCTTTTCATTAGAAAATCCATTTTAGGATTCCTCCAATACCTTTCATCTAGGTATCCTAATTAGAATGCCTTTGCTTATGTATATACCTTGAGGATCAAAAGTAGGATGTCTCGAAGTGTATGACTTGAGGGACCCAGTGGGTGCCCTATTATTTGACCAACCTTGAGTTAGTATATCCGTTTTGGGTATAGATGATAGTAGGTGTCACCTTAGAACCTGTGTCGAACTTGTAATTTCATGGGGTTGTGGTTGTAGTTTTTTGTTTAGGCGATTGGCTGCCCTCACTCGTTGTTTATCCTTCATATGATTATTATTGATGCAGATATGTTTACCAAATATTATTCCTTATTTATGGATATTAATCCAAACATGAGGCATATTTATTTCTCTTTGGTATGCCCAGACATTCTTCCTAAGATTAATCTTATTCTTTTAGATTTCTAGACATGATTTCCTGGGATTCGGCTTCAGAGCCATTTTATTTATGATATTTAGTTTTATACCCATAGGTACTACCAAGGACTTGGATATTAAGACCAGCTATTAAGCCAGTATGTTTTATTATTATTAATTTGGTATGTCTATAGGTGTTTCTTGTAATTATATTATTGAGCCTTACTTGATGTATATATGATGAATTGGACATTTCTATCTCCTTAGATCCTGATGACTTGTATGTATTGAATGATAGTTTGATTCCCCATTGTAATAATGCCTTGGATGATCTCATAGTCCTATTGACTTGTACGTCTTGAGTAATAATTTGATTCCCCATTATAGGAATACCATGTATGGATTCATAGGCTAGTTGATTATGGTAGTGGATTCCTTGGATGAGTTCCTTGGATCTTGATTCCATTAGATTATGTGGAGGTTTTTCTCATGGATCATGATTATGGTAGTAGATGCCTTGGATGATTTTACTCCTTGGTTCTTGATTCTTTAGGATACCTTGGGCCTTTCTACCCCTTGGATCTAGCTTTATTGGACTCACTTTGGACATGATCTATTGAGATTATCCTTGGACCCCACTCAAGTCTTTACCAAGATTCCATCAAGATTCTACTGGGAATCGATGAGAATTCCTTGGTCTTCTATACCTTGGATTCGGCTCTTCATGGTCTGAAACATGATTATACAGTGTGGTCGTGATGGGGGTTATACATGTGATTACATGGAATATACCAATGACGATGCCTTGGTCTTTATGCCCTGGAGTTGGTCCTTGGGGTCTCACACATGATTACTCATCATAGGTCATAGTTGGTTGTAGTGACCCTTTTTAGGATTGACCATTGGTATACAATATCTTTCTCATAGTGATTATAGGGGAGTATGGGTGAACCCAGGTGTAGGACTAGTATCCCCCTATGGTGGCGTATCTTGTTCAGAAATATTTTTGGCATTAGCCAAAGCAGGAATATATTGACTGAGATTATGCACCTGGAGATCGATATAATGATACATGGATTGAGTGGTAAGACATCCAGATCAATTCCCTTGACAAGGATTCCAAGTGATCGAGATTATGTTTCCATGGATCAACTGCATATTGGTTTTATGTTATTTATTTTACTTACTCATGAATATTCATATATATATATATATATAGGTATGGGGCTATACATGTATATGTATATAGATATGGATATCCATGGTGGAACTTTTCCAATTGACTAGAATCATGGACCTGAGGTTCTACTGTGGTTTCTCCTCTTTTGGTTTTACTTATATTTTCAGTTCTATCTCACCTAGGCTGAGCATGTTGCTTTTTCATACACTTAAATCATCATAGTTTATAGGTAACTCATTGGGGCATCCTACTAATATTATTTATCACCCATGCATATGAATCTCAATGTATGTGTAGACCTTACGTATACTTTTTAGGTTGAGAATAGTTTCATGGTGGATAGGGTTGAGTCCAAGTGATTCTTGATCGAGTGTAGCTGCTCATGTACGTTCTTCGAATCAGGCTGGTGAAAATTCAACAATGTCTAGAGACTAGGTACGTGGTTTGTCTTAGAGTTACTAGTTGAGCCATGTACTTTTATTTCAGTTTCTTTTTGTACTTCTATATCTGTATAGTCGATCCATTTCTTGACCAGTGTTGTATGTATAGAATTGTTGTCCAGTATTTTATAGAATTTTCATTTATTATTACAGTGTGTTATATTTTAGTTTATTTTCTACTTATGTACCCTATTTATTTACTATTTTATATGAAACTTAGCTACTTTCTATTGTTTCTTAATCTAATATAAGGGATAGTCCCTCCGCTATCACATCATAGGTCCTCGCTACTAGTCAGTAGCCTCTGGCATACAAGGATACACACTTGAGGCCTCTTAACCAACCAGATTGGAGCACTGATTTTGTGGCATCTAGGCTGGGACCTTAGAATGTTTTATTAGGGTGTTATTTTCCTAGTCTCTAATATTTGGTATATGGTATATAAGAGTATTAATAATGTGCCAGAACCTATGATGGATATCGGGTTGGTGTGTCAAGAACACTTGTTCTAGTAAGAATTCATGGTTACCATGGGTATGGAATTGTTGTTTTTATATATAATGTTAAAATTGTATATAATTTTTTCCTTGAGTGATGCACATGTTGTGTGTATGTTATTCTTTATTGTGGATCTCTGGATCATGGCCATTGGAAAGAGGCTAGTGATGGATTTTGAGTCTTGGCTGGTAAAGGAAATATGTGTCTCATTCATCATATTCGATATATAGGATTCACATCATATAGGCCTTATAATGTGTGATTTTACTGAAGAATGAGACCTACTTAATTGGGACTACTTACATATGTATATATTCCATTCTGATGGAAGGTTATTTGGATCTATATTGAGGTGTTATTTTTAATAATGATGACTTAGTTCTAGTGAACATGAGGTGTAGTGACCCTAGTAGGTCGATATGGAACATGATTCATTTCTATTATACCCCTTGTAAGGTGATGTTTCTCTGATCACGATTACCTTGTACAATCAATGAGTATGATGTCAATAATTACTGGGAATTCTCTCATGAACTGGACCTTGAGGGGGTATTACCGTATACAAATACTCGATGAGTGGTTGTCCAGTTTCTCTTTTTTATTGGTATCATGACATCCAGGGAGCTGTTCCTTATGAGGATTATTGGATAGGATCAATCCCCTATAGTCCGTTTTTTCAGTTTTTACCCTCATAGGTCATTATGATATTTACCTTCCTTAAAGAGGTTTAATCTTTTGGGATAGGTGGTTAGACCTTCTGACCCAATTGTGAGACATGTTCAATAGGGATTTGTGGGATACCTAGAGGCCGTTAGTTTGACTAGAATCCTTGGAGTTCAATGATGGTTTAGTTCAAGGTTAACCTTCATGATAGAGGTTGTATCATGTTTTCATATACCCTTTTAGGAAGTGATCTTGGTTGTATTCTCATTTTACGATTGATTCATGGTAGGTGATCGAGTTTTTTTATATAGGTTTGTTGATGCCTTTATCTTGTGACAATAACATTGGATGATTTTCAATAAAGATTGGATTTTATGGGTTGTATTTTTTGGTTGTTCTGACCAATTGATCAATGTTTCTATTGTTTCTAATATAGTCAGAGTTTGGTTAGATAATCCTGAATAGAACAACTTCGGGTGATGAGATATTGTGGAAATAAATAATGGAAAAGGTGAGTTACATGTTTTTGAATATGAATTCTAAGGGAGCTTCTATCTTAATCAAACTAATGTTCTGTGTAGAACGTTACTCTTAAACATTATATGGACAACTCGCTGGAGTATGAATCGGGTGATAAGATATACACTGATTGCATGTAGTACTATTAAATCATAAATTAGTTTATGTCCATGTGCGAGCTGATAATTGATGTTTTCATGACTTAGCATGGGATTTGTTCCCATTATTTTTGGTTAATGTGTAAATTTCTTTCTTTGGTTGAGGTGAAATTGAGAATAAATGGGGTACCCTGAGATGGTTGTCCCATAGATGAATCCTAGTCAGGTTTTGACAAGATGTGAGTGTGACTCGGAGGGAGCCATCACAACATTTTGTATAATCATAGTGTAATAATATTAGAGAAAATCATTTTCTAACTTGAAATCCTCTTGTGTATGTTGAGAGATTTTTTTCCCTACACTGATCTTCATTTTCTTTTGAAATGTTTTCCTAGCATGACTAGGAAACCTATTGAGGTTATTCTCGAGGAATAGTATGTGGTTTTTTATATGGTGGAAATTAAACCATTGAATGTTTGAGGGTCGTAACCCTTTTTCAGTTTATGTTAGGTGTTTTACATTATTTTTTGGGCCTAGAGTTTTCTAGTGAGATGATGGTAAGGGTAGTAATATGGTGGGGAGTGCTAGATCAATTGTAGTTAAAAATATCTTATATAGAAGATAGTTATTGATTATATGAGTCTATTCATTGAAAAATTCAGATAGATTATTATGAGGATGATCAGGTAGATATAATGACTTCTTTTCTTACCACCAGGATTCTTAGGGACAATAAGGTTCATGGTGATGATATTTTAAGGAGTTGTGTTTTTCGAACTATAATTTTGAGAAAAAAAATTACTTTTTCTTTTAAATACTTTTTAGGGGGTAAATGGTAATTTTAACATAGAAAATGAACTTAGATATTTCTATTTTGACCACTCTTTTGGTCTTGTAATAGGTTTTTTACTCTAGGATAGGATATTGGTTGAAATCCTAGCAATTAAAATTTTATAAGAATAATTAATATTTAATATTTAATAAAATAAATATTAAATTGTTCATGTAGGTTCATTGGAAGATATATTTTGAACAAATCATCCTATTAATATTACATCTCATTCATTGATTCTAAAATTGGGAGTTTTTTTAGATGAGTCGTAAACTCAATACAGACATCATGGCCGGTCGGGGCCCTGTTTTCTTTTCATTTCTTTTTTCCTTTCTTTTTCATCTTTTTCTTTTATTTCATTTCCTTTCTTCACTATGGATTCTCAGGAATTCCTTTCAAACTCCTTTTTCACCATGACCTAGGTGTAAAAAGAATAGGTAGAGAGAAAGATATAAATGGAGAGATAAGGGTACCATCGTATATCTCTTTATGCACTAGATCGATGTGTGGCAACCGTGAATCATGAATTTGAGTGAATCTTCAGCGGTTTCTTACCAAAGGTATTTTTTAAAAAAAATTATATGAAAATCCACCTAGATTCATTTTTTTATGTTTTTAACCCCTTAATATGCTTTATTATTTCTCCTTGTGTCTTGATCTATTGATTTAGGGGTGAAAACAGGGGTTTCGTGCGATCCGGAGGTTTTTCGTTCGGAAAAACTAGGCTACATGACATGTGGTTCAAGGCGACATGCCATGTGTTCTTCCCATTTAGGGAAGATGAAATTTTCCTAAGTATATTCCATGTAATAAGTTGTAAATTCCCTGTACCGGTACTCAGATGGGTATTCAAGAACCCGACATGGCTACCCATGTAGGGGTACGTGGTTATGTTATGTACATGTCCAGATATCATGTGGGTAGCACATCATGTCCAAGTACAAGGCCTGGCCAAGTACATGGCTAGGCTGATTGAGGGAGATGTTCAGGTACCCCATGTGGCATACACTGCATGTTCCGACCTTGCATGTCGTGTACTTGGGATGTTTACACCCAATCTTGTAGGATTACACGCCCATGTGGGGCTTCATAAGTACACATTGTGTACTTAGGGGGAAACTCCATGTAATGCCCCACTGTAACCCTTTGGGGGTTTTCATATATTTTCACCCAGGATTCAAAATTGGACCCATGAGTAGTCCATCATTAGTATCTTTTCATGTATACCATGATGGTAAGACCCATGATGTGTTTTGAAAAATATTGAGTGGTGTTTGAGGCCTTTCATGAATGGAGAGGTTCTTCCTCTTGTACTTGTATCTTGTAATCTCCTGAGAGTAAGGATTTTATTATGAGATGATTTTTGGGCTATCTCTCTTGATCTATCCCTTTATATCTTTTTCTTAAATAACTTATCCCTTGCAAAATTTACCATTTTTTCCTAAGAGGCCATGTGACCCTTTGCTTCTGAGGTTCCCTTGTAGGATGTCTCTACTTCTTATGTTGCTTAAGGGTCTCATGTAGGAATCCTTTTCCTAGGTACCATTTTGAGGATCCCTTTTTAGATGCCTCTATTTTCTTATATTTAGATGATCCTTGAAGGATTAATCTATCACCTTTTAGATAAGGATCCCAAGTAAGATTTTTTATCTTATGTGTATACCATGAGGGGCCCAGTGGGTGACCTGTAGTTTGACAGACCCTGAGTTATTACATTGTGTTTGGGTATATATGGTCATTGGTGTCACCTAAAAACTCAATCCTAACTTATAAGACCACAGGGGTTTTTGCAGTAGTGTTGGTTTTAGGTGTTCTCCACCATCACTCTTTATTTATCCTTCACATGTTTATTACTGATGCGGCGATGTTTACCAGAGGTGATTCATGGTTGTTGGTTATTGATCATGATTTGATTCATCTTTGTTTTTCTTTGGGATGCCTGGATGTTCTTCTTGGGATCCATATAGTTCATTAGTATGCCCTGGTGTGATTTACTGGGATCTGTCTTCTGAGCCATGTTATTTATGATATTTATTTTTATACATAGAGGTACTACCTGGGACTTGTTTTTTTAGACAGTATGTCTAATTAATATTTTTTTGGGCGTCCAGAGGTGTTTCCTGGAATTTTTCTATTGATACTTACATGATGTATATTGGATTCCTTGTAAATTTCTAGATCCTCGCATCCTGGTGTCTTTTACACCTTGAGTGATACTTGGATTCGGAATTGTAGGATTTCCTAGGAGAGACTCATATGCCTGTTGACTTTTACTCCTTGAGTGATACTTGGATTTCCCATTATAGGAATTCCCTTTAAAGGCTCATAGGATAGTTGATTATGGTACTAGATTCCTTGGATGAGGTCCTTGGATCCTCATTCCACTAGATTCCATGCAAGTTTTCCCCATGGATCTTGATTATGGTAGTGAATTCCTTTGATGAGTTTGGATGATGGGTCTTGATTTTGAATGATGCATTGGGCCTTGCTACCCCTTGGATTTATGTTTCTTAGACTCACTTTAGAAATTGTCTGTGGATGTGATACTTGGACCCCAATCAAGTATTTACCAAGTTTTCATCAAGATGCTCCTGGGACACAGCATGGATTCCTTGGTCTTCAATACCTTGGATCTGGCCCTTCATATTCTAACACTTGATTATATGGTTTTTTCATGATGGGTTTTATACATTTGATTACATGGAATTGGATGATGTGGATGACTTGGTATTTATGCCATGGATCCAGCCCTTGGGTTCTGACATGTGATTACTTGGTGTAGGCCATAGTTGGTTGCAGTGACCTTTTATAGGATTGATCATCAGTATACAACATCTTTTTTATAGTGATTAGAGGAAACTATGGGTGAACCCATGAGTAGTATGAGTATCCACCCTGGGGTGATGTATCTTTCTCATAGATATTTCCACTGTTGGATGAAGTAGGTATATGTTTATTGGGATTATGGACCCATATATCGACTTAATGATACATGGATTGAGTGGTATGACATCCAACTCAATTTCCTTGAACATGATGTCTAGGAGATTGGGATTACGGACCCAAGGATTGATTATTGATTTGTTTTATGTTATTTATTTTGCTTACTTGTGACTATTCATAATTATGCATATATATAGGTATGGGATTATATATGTATACATATATAGATATGGAAATCCATGGTGAAACTTGACCAATTGACCATGATCACAGACCTAGGATTTGATGTGGTTTTGCATATTTAGGTTTTAATTATCATTTTAGTTGTCTCTTAGCTAGGATGAGTGGGTTAATTTTTCATACACTTATAAAAAAATATTTTATATGTTCCTCATTGGGGTGGCCTAAAAAGATTATTTCTCACCCATGCACATGTGTGTCGGTTCACATGTTCACCATATGTATTCTTTTTAGGTTGATCACGGTTAAATGGTGGATAGGGCTAGGGCCTAGTGTTGCTTGATTGAGTGGAGCTACTCATGTGGGTTCTTATAATAAGGATGGTGTAGTTTGTTAGTGTCTATAGAATTGGTACGTTTTTTATCTTATAGTTAGTAGTTGAGATCTATACTTTTATTTCAATACCTTTTTGTACTCCTGTATCTATATGGTCAGCCCAATCGGTGACCAGTGTTGTAAGTATGGCATAACTATTCAGAGTTTTATATAATTTTCATTTATTATTATAGCATGTTATATTTTAGTTTATTTACTTCTTCAGTGCCCTGTTTATTTACTATTATGTATGATACTGGACTATTTCTCATTGTTTCTTACTCTGATATGAGATCAAAGTCTCCCCTCTATCACACCCTAGGCCCTCACTATTAGTAGGTAGCCTTTAGCATATAGGGAGGTGTTCTTGATGAATTATAACCAACTAGCTTGAAGAACTAGTTTAGTGGAATTTGGTATGGGATGTTACATTATCCCTTAGTGGTATATGTGTGTTGTTTATCACTCTACTTTTTATTTCAAAAAACTAGTGACAAAAATGAGAAAAAAGTGAGTCTCCAAATCCTTCTTTTTCATGGAAGCTCCAAACATCTAGCTTCATGAACCATATATTTCTAACTTTATCTTATAAAATATTGATTTCCATTCTCAACCCACATTAATTCACTACGAACACTTCTTCTTAAAGTCACAAAACTAGATACCTATCTCTTTAATTCTAAATCACCCTTTAAAATGTCAAATCAAATATATGACGCCAAAAATATAATTGAGTGATAAAATAAAATAATGAAAGTAAGAACAATTTAATTGATAATAATATCGGATTCAAAAATCATAAGTGATAGGAAATAATATAAATTAAGTGAGATATTAATTTATATAAATTAAGAGATTAATTGATTAAGTGATTGGTATGATGCTTGATTAATTTATTTATTGAATGATTAATATTAATAAAAGTTAAAACACACAAAAAGTAAATAAGGAAAATTATTTGTTGTGGTAGTTCAACAATGCTCAATTATGAGTCCCTTCATCTCCCACCTCAATTACATGAGGATTTATGAAATAAATTCATTAAAAATAGAAATATCCAAGAGAACCAAAAATAATAATACACTTGATTTTTAATGGAAGAAATCAAGAAACTGAAAGAAGGTAAAACATTTATTTTTACTAGAAGAAGGAAAAAAACTGAACTAACCTTGTTTTCAAGGGTTAACCAAGATCCCATAATAAAATAAGAAGATAAGTTTTGTTGGGAATAATCTCATTAGAGTGCATACTCTCAATTATTTAAATTGAAGAAAATAATAAAAGATAGATATAATGAGAGGGATGTATAAGTTACAAAAAAAATCATATAATTAAGAATATGGGATGTCTCTATAGAAGGATGGATTTTGATATAATTGAGTTTGGATATTAATTTCTGTTGATTTTATGAAGGATTTTTACATCACTATACATTTATAAGACTCGAAGGGATCTATTTATTGGATTTAAGGGATTTGATAATATTGTAAAATTAAATGGGATTGAATAAAGTCATGTAAAACCAATTCATGTCAAGTTATACCATAATAAATATAGGCTTTGTTCATCTATCCTGATGCCACCAGGTAGTCACTAGCTACCATTGGGTAGCTGGGGGGAAACCTAAAGGTATGTGATTCTTTATATATTTTACTAGCTATCTTATAAAATCCATTAAGTAGCCAGTGATCTTCCAGAATATCTTAATTTCTACCTAGTTCCATCAGGTAGCCGATGTAACTCCACCAAGTAGCTGGTGGACCTCTTGTTTCGAGAGATATTCTGTCTTATTTTACCAGTTCCTAGTGGTATTATATGAAGTATAAGGTGATTAATATTTTTTAGGATGTTGAATATAACCATCACACATTGATTTTAAGAAACGGTCTTTAAAATATAAATTTTACCTTTCATACCCAAGGTGATCTCAGAGGAAACTCAATGGGTCATACCCCTTTCATTGATGGAAGAGGTTATAGTTATTGAAAACTACAATTTTTTATTTTCTTAGAGGAATTGTATAGCTTGTTTTAAAAAAGATTATTCATATTTATACACCTACTAAAGAATCAGAAGAAAAATTTAATCTCAATGATATTGTTATTTTTGAACATTATAGAAAAGTCATTAATTCTCTTTATTGTATTTTAGACTAAAATTAATTTAATAATGTTTCTACTTGAAAAAATAGAAATCAAATATTGAAATTTCTTGAGGATACTCGTGAAAGTGATAATAAATTTAAAGATACAAAACAGGATATGTATAGACAATATTATGAAAATTTAATAATGCATAAAAATAAATATATTACTGAGATGTTTAAAAAATTTACAGATATATTAAATGAAATTAAATCTCTTAGAAATACTCTTAATATAAAAACTCTTGTGAAAAAAAATCTTTGGGTCTTTCTAAGTACTTGGAAACACTAGGTAATGAAAATACAAGAAACTAAAAATATCAAAAAAATATGAAGATTGAAAAACTTATTAGATCTTTCATTATCTATGTTATAGCCATTAAGAGACAATCCAATAAAGAATATAAGGATATATATAAACTTAATAAGATAATCTCTTTTAAATTAATCAATGATGGTTCATCCAGAAGTGACACTGAAATTGTACATCAGATTAATAAATTTAAAAAATACATGAAAATGAATAAATCGTTCTAACCTTAAAAAAGGAAAATGTTCAAAAGGAACCTAAGGTAACATTTTATCATCGCAACAAAAAGGGTAACATAAAACTAGATTATTCCGCATACAAAAATATGATGAACAAAAATAAGATGAAAAAAATTAATAAAATAAAGAAATATCTCAAAGTCTTCACTTAAAGTGTATGTGATGAATTTATCTCCTCTTCTGACTCAAGTAAAAATAGTGCAAATGTTTCATAGAAAAAATTGATGTAAGTAATAATTTTATTAATTACACTTCTAATTATTCTACCTCCTCTTTATTTTCTATCCATTCAAGCAATGAAAATATTAAATATTCTAGAGATAAACTCTTGAATTTTTTTCCTAAACAGACCATAATTTTTAGTGATCTCAAAAATAAATATAATCAGGTGTTATTTTAAAACAATAAACATTATAAGTAAAATTAATAGTTTTAATTGAAATAAAAATAGAATTATTGTGTTGTAAAGTTAGAAAAAATCATTAAGGATATCAATAATTCTCTTTATAAATTCACCCAAGATGAGAAATATTTAAATAAAGTTATTAGTTCTTAATGAAATGTAAAAAATCTTTCCTTTTTTTCTTTTTCAATTAAAACTAGAACATTAAAAAATAATATTTTTTTAAAAGGATTATCTCAAGATAATTTTTGAAATTATTAGGGAAAAATCAAGAATCATGTTTATGAATGTGATTGTAATAATACTAATTATGGTATGTCTAAATCTATACACTTATCTTTTAGTTTTTTGTTTAGGAATTATAAGAGAAAATATTATACTAAAAAAGTATGGATTCCAAAATCTATTCTTATTAACATTTATAGACCCAAATTTTGAGTACCAAAATTTGTAGACACTTGATTGTTTTTTATGAAATATGTCTCAATAAAAATTACCTTATAGATACATGTTACTTGGATAGTTGGTTCTCACAACACATGTGTAGTGACTACTCTGATCTTAACTCAAGGAGAAAGATCCCTAGAATCGGTACTATTTATTTTTGAAATTCTACCTTTAATGATATTTTATGTATGTTTTAAATTTAGTTAAAATCATGTTTTTATTTCTATATTATAACCCTTATATTTAGAAAATATTTATTATATTTAGTGGTGAATTGGTGTGGTTTTTTTCTGTCACTAATTGTTTTTGATTAATGAGAGCATGATCTTTATTCATTCCATTTATTTTAATTTTTTTCTAAACATAAATTCATCTTTTGATGAATTATATCCTTTTAATTTAAAAGGTTTCAAAATTTAGTATTATCCTTTTATCTCTTTTGAAAATATTTTCAAAATTCAACGGATCTTTTATTTTGCATTGATTTTTTGAATTGTTTTTAATATTATGACAATGCATTAAGAGTAAAATTTTTAATTTATTTAGTGATTTATTTTTTTCTATTTTAAATTCTCTAAAATTTTCTTTCTAGTTTTTATTTTTTTTCTATTTGATTCACCCAGGAACTCACTGGCCATCCAATATCTCTCACTGGCTAGCCAATGTGGTTAGAACAACCTCAATTCATTTTCTTGGGGGTGGATTATTCTTTTCTTAAAACTCATTTCCCCCAATCTATGTTCCATAATCATATTATTTATCATTATCCTTCATGTCATACCCTCACTATGTTATTCTGGATCTAAATTATTGATTTGTTCCTTTGATTTTAAATCTTTTTTAGAATATATTAATTATTGTCATTAAGATCTTATCTTATTTTTGAAATCCTTATCATAAAGTTTCTTGTATTTAAATAGTTTTATTAGGATTTATGTATGGATCTATTTTTTATATATGATTTATTCCTTCTTATGAGTGCAATCATTACCTAAATCATTTTAACTGATATTATTTCTCAAATTATTTTTATTCTATATTCTTTATCAATCTAACCCTTTTTCATGAGTTTTTTTAAAAGGGATAATGATTTTGTTTCTCTAAATAGGGAAAATGGAATAGAATAAAATTTTTAATTTTCTAAATTTTTTATTTAGGTTATTATTGAAATTCCTCTTATGAATAAAATTGTTTTATAGAATTTCATTAAATTACAAAAAAAAATCATGTAATCTTGAATTTTTTGATATTTTAAAGGAAATATATTTAATTTATGATTGGATATAATTAAATACTATTTTCGTTGTTATTATTTTGTAAAATTAAATTTTTGTTAATGTATAGTAATTTTTATTGTCCTAGAAAAATCATCCATATAATTATACAAACAAGTGGATGTGGTTTTAACACAGATACACCTAGTGTTATAAATCTTGAAAATGGTTGGTTAGGTATTAACATGACCTTCAACTTGGGCATAAATAATGGGCCATTACAGCACACATGGTTTAACACTCCTATGGGATTTTATTTAGATAATTTATAAACCTTTATGATCTAATATTGATTTTATTTAAAAATATTTATATCTTGATTTTATTTCAAAGAAAAATTATTTCTTTAATTTATCACAAAATATGTTAAATTTTGAATTTGTTACAAAATATTTTAAATACTGAATTTATTAAAAAATATTTTATATCTTGAATTTAAAAAATATATATCTTTAATTTTTAATTTCTTATAAAACCATTATATCTTGAATTTACTATAAAATCTCTTAGATTTTAAATGTACTGAAAAATATTTTAATTCTTTAATTTATTGGAAAATATTTTAAATAAATAATTTATTTCAAAATATTTTTAATTTGTAATTCTTTGTTAAATATCTTAAATTTTTAATTTAATGTAAAATATTTTAAATATTGAATTTATTTCAAAATATTTTATATGTTTAATTTATTAAAAAATCTCTTCAAGGTTTTAATTTATTTCAAAAGATTTTATATCTAAAAATAATTTCTAAATCCATTAAATTTTGAATTTGTTGCAAAATATTTTAAATTATGAATTTATTTCAAAATATTTTAATTATTTAATTTATTATATAATATCTAAAATCTATTACAAAATATCTTACCTCTTAAATTAATTTTTTTTTTGATTATTTTATTTAAAATATTAATTAAGTGGGATTCAACTCTCTTCTAAATTCATTTATATTCCTAGAGGATATACAATTTTTGGTAAAAATTTGAGTGTATTGAAAATCATTTTACTCTTCATTTTTATGGTTTATTTTTAAGTTACAACAAAAAAAATTAAGATGGGATATTTAGTTTTCATATTCTTTTTTCACTCTTATATAATAGATATATTTATATTAACCTTTATTTATTTAACCCTGTGTAAGAGTTATTTTTGATAATCACAAAGGGGGAAACATTTATGAAAAATTTATGGTATCTATGTGTTTTTTATAATTTTCATTATTTTAATATTTTTAAAATTTGGGGGGGATTTATGGTAATGTTCTTTGGTTAGGTTTTATTTGTTTTTTTAAAAACGGGGGAGATTTATGGTTCCAAAGTTATGTTTCATATTCATTTTTGTCTCTCTTTATATTAAAAATTATTTCTTTAACCATGTGTATAAGTTCTTTTTGATAATCATAAAGGGGGAATTTTATGAGAAATTTATGGTATCTTTTTCATATTCATAATTTTCATCAAATTAATATTTTTTAAATAGGGGTGTAAACTCTTGGTAAAGCACTTTGGTTATGCTTTCTTTGTTTTTTTCATAAAGGGGGAGATTTATGGGTCCAAATATATGTTTCAAATTCCTTTGGAATCAAAATTAATTTGAACTTGTATTGTGTTCAATCCATTTTAAATAAAATGTTTGTAAATGTTTGTAACATTTTTTTTGAATATATATATAAAAGATTGAAATTATTTTTGAAAATACATTAGATTTTTCCATTTGAAAATCCTTTCAAATCTATTCTTATTTCAAGATTTTGTGATCATCAAAAGGAGGGAATATTGTACCTCATTCTATTAGTTTTTTTAATTATAAAAAACTCATTCTGTTTTTGATCATTGAAACAAACTAAGAGAGTAATTCACAACACATCATTAATTTCACCACTCTTTATGTCATCTACTTCATACCCCATGAAGAGTAATGTGGTTTTTTTGGATCACAAAAACAACCTTAGGCTACATTAAAATATGTGAAACCTATTTTTATTGAAATTAAATTAAGTATTGAATTGAAGTTATTTAAACTATAGAAACCATATATTAATGATTATGAAATGAAAAAGATGTTCCTGGTCACCTGGTTCCTAAAAAATCCATGAATCCATATCCCTTATGTTGTTATGTCCTTCTGAAAAAAAATATTATTTGGATATGATTAGAATAAAGAACACAAATACCTTCTTCTAATTTAATATATAGATCTATATAAAATTCAATTGTATGGTCCTTTACATATCCTATTTTCATCACATAGATGAATTCATTTACATAGATTAATTTCTTTTTGTAGAAAAACTTTTTGTGTTGTTTAATTCTTTTTGGTATCCAAATTTTCTACATACCTGAATTTCTTATATGGTGGATTCACATATGTGACTCCTTTGTAAACTCAATTTCTTTATGTATTAAAATTCCTTTATATGGTGTATTCTCATATATTATCTCCTTCATGTAGCCAATTTTTCATTCATGGGGACACCCTTTTTTTGAAAAAACTATAGAATGCTAGATTGAACTGAATTCATCCCCCCAACTTCTATATCTTTTATAGTATTTAACATATATACTCTATACGGGGATAGAGACTACATAAAAGACTCATTTCACTCTATTTTAATCAAACACTTCCCAAAACACACTCCAAAGTAAGTTTTCTAAAAATATCCCCCTTTAGGTTTGTTAAGAATACAAAATATATTTAGCACTTGAACTATTGTAAAACATTATAACCAACCCAAAAAATCATGAGGTAACTCTGACCATATTACCTTTAAGGATAAAAATAATAACTTACGGATTTCTAACTCTAATCCCATGTGATACAAGATCGGTGTAAGAAATAAGAGTTGAATGAAAATATTTCTATAAATCCAAGAATTAATTAGCACTCACTTCATGCATAGCCAGCCTTAATTTCAAAAACAACAATAACACACCCTAATTCAATATTCAAATACTATCCCCCCTTATTGGATGATCCATGCACTCAATGGAATTTTTCTCCCCATTTTTTAATGAACAAAAAAGATTACTTCCTTGAATATTTACAAAATCGAATAATAAAGAGATGGATTTTTGTTAGAATCATATAACCATCTAATGATGCTCAAAATCTACCTTCTGTAATGCATTTGTTATTATATTAGTGACTTGATCCTGATTAGGAATATACTCTAACTTCACTACATTTTTCTCTACCTTCCTCTTTAACAAATAATAATTTATCTCGATATTCTTCATCTTCAAGTGTTGAATGGGATTTTTTATAATTTTTATAGCACTTTATTTGGACCATATAATCAGAATAGGATATACCACATCAATGAAAATATCTTCAAGTTTTTTTTCATCCATATTAATTATTTTAATGATTGAGTTTTTGTTATACCTTCAGCCTCTATGATACTTAAGGAAATGTAGTCTATCTTTTTTATCTGATAATAAATTCAATATAATCAAATATCAAACACACCTCTAGAAGTATATTTTTTCATCAACTAAACCTTTCTAATATGTATTTGAATTGATGAAAAATTTCTACTATGAATTCCTATAATAACGCAACCCAAAATCCATATTTTGGTTGAATATCGAAGGTCACACCTCACATATTTTATGTGACTTTATTTTTGACAACTCTAATATCAAGAATCATGATTTGTGGTAAACATGATTTATGGATGATTGGATATTAAGTAGAGAAAATTACTAATAATCTACCTATATAGTTTTAAATTCACTACCACACATTCATCATCTTTTGAAAATATCATTCGGGTCTCCACTGGAGTAGCTATAGGATTAGAATCATCCATTTGAAACACTTTCAATGCTTTCTTTAAATATTTAGTCTGGTAGAAAAAAATACCATTCTTTAATTTAATCACATTCTAACTAAAGAAAATTATAATTAATCAATTAATGATATCAAATTCACACATAATTTTTTTTAAAAATCTTGCATTAGGTGTAATCTGAGCCACTAAGTATGATATCTTCAATATATATAAGCACCAATATTCACACCCCTTTCTTCTTCTTTATATAGAGTTTGTGATCAGACCCTCCTCTATGATATCTGAGTTTATTTAGGTACTAATATAGTCCCATGTACCAGGCCCTTGGTGCTTTTTATGCCCATATAACACTTTCTGTAACTGAAACACTTTATTCTCATCATCATGAATGACAGATATATTGAGTTAGTCTATTTGGAATTCCTCTTCAAGGAATACATTCAGGAATTCTGATTAGATATCCATTTGATACACATTGAATCTATTTTTCACATTCATATCTAAGAATATACTTATAGTTTCAAGTCTAGATATATGTGAGAATTTATTATCTATATCAATTCATTTTATACTGTAATGACCCTTTAACACTATAAGTGTTTGGATCCTTGTCACTTTTCAATATTTATTTATATTATTTCAATAAATCCTATTTGGTTCCAATAACATTTCTTCTTTAGACGTGGAACAACATCCAACATTTGGTTCTTTTAAATTTGTTCAATATATTAATACGTGGACTTGACCAAATTTTATTCTTTAATATCCCATTTAAAGTTTGTAATCTCCACTTATGAAGGTAAAGATGTTTTTTTAGACTTCATCCATTAAGTTTGAACTGGAGTTGTCCAGTCTCTGACTATGTTTTTATCACTGATTTTTTACCTACTAGATTTCCTATTAGGAGATTATGTAGTTTTTTTATTATCTTTATTTCTTGAATCTTAATCTATGACTTCTATAGCTCCCTAATCTCCCTTATGACTATTCACCTCAACATCACTTTCCTGCTCCGTTTCTAAATTTCACTAATGTAAAAACTACTCACTTTTTTTTGAATTATGAATATTTTCATCAATGGTTACATATTCACTTACCACAATTTTTCTCATCCTTTTGTTAAAGAATTTATAAACCTTTATTTTTAATGGGTATCCTGGTAAAATTTCCTCACCTCTATGACCTTCTAACATCCTATTCTTATCTTTATTCAGAATAAATCATTTACTTTCAAACACTTGAAATTCCTTGAGTGATGGTATCTTACCATACCACAATTCATAGTTATGCTTTTATTTATTTGGAAACAATATGGATCTTTTAGATATATACACTAAATCTAAGCACTTTCTCCTTCAAATATTCCTAGAGAAAATTATTTTCAATTATCACTATCTGAACCTTATTATTGATAATGCAGTTTATTCTTTAAATGAATCCATTTTTTTAAGAGTCCTTATGGATGAAACTTATTGATATATCCCATGTTTTTAAAGCTCTCTTCCACTAAACTATAGGTAAACTCCATGCTATTTTCTAATTGAAATTTTTTAATCTTCATACCATGCATTATTTCTGCCAATCTTCAGTACTAGGTTATACACTATAATACTTTAATTTTTTGAGAAATAGCCATTATCCATGCCATATTTTTATATTCAGTAATAAAAAATATATAATATATTTTATATATATTTATTTGGGATTCATTAGCCAAAAAACGTCCACATTAACAATATTAATCAATATTTTTGACTTCTTCTACTTTGGCTTGTAAGTTTTCAAGATTATCTTCCCTTTTTGGAAAGTATCGCACATGTGAGTGTGATCTTGTTGAAGTATAGGTATATCTCAAGATCCTTCATTATTCAAGAAATATTCTAGGGATTTTTATCTTAAATGTATTATTCTCTTATGAAACAACTGATTTATCTCCTCCTTAGAGAACAAGTATATGTCCTCCTCTGTATTGATGAAGTAAATATTTCCTTTTATTCTTTTTCCTTACAATATTATAGTACCATTGTTTCCATTTATATTTTAATTTTTTCTATTTAATTTCAAGGCGTCACCTGGGTTAAATAATTTACTTTCAATGATAAGGTTGTGATAAAGGCCTTATACTAATAGGAAATGTGTTCATATTAAGTCTTTTCCATATATTTTTTCTTTTTTGGAGAAGATTACTTTTTCCCTCGTTATTTTTAAACCTTAAAACACTATTGTTGTCATATTTTATCCCTATGATAATATCTTTTTTTCCTTTAATATGGGAGGTGAAACTTCTTTCCAAAATCCATGTCCCATCTATATTAATTTCTCTCAAATAAATCTCAGTAATTTTGGCCTTCTCAGCTTTACTTTTATTGACACATTATCATTGGTTATCTTTATTTTATGATGAATAATCTTGTTTTCCATCAGAATTCATAGTATACTCTTATTCATAATATAGGGATTCATATTTTTTCTAATGTTTTATCCTTATTAAGGATGTATCATTTGGTTTCATACATCTTCTTTAGGTCTTTTTTGGCACATTATTTGTGCTTTGATGAACAATTAACTTACTTATACCCAAAACCTTCATAGTAAAATCAATAGCTATTAAAAAATTAATATATAAAGTTATGCTCATTTTTCTTACCTTCCTTACTTCCTAAAATACCTCTTAGAAATAGAACACACATATTATGTGTTCCCTATTTTCCCATAACAATGACATAAAATATTGGGTTTCTTAAAATATGTCTTGGTTCCTACAAGAACACCTTTTTTGATCAGCTAGAGACATCCAAAACCACTTCATTTTGAGGAGTGGGGTCTTTGTATTTTACCATAATTTTTTGTAATTATTTTTTTCACTAAATAACTACACTTGGGGAATATCAAAGACTTCTTCATGGAGCACCCCCTCCACTTCCTTAGTGGTTGAAACACTTGCGCTCGTTGATGCCTCACTGGGAGTGAAGAATCATTCCCTATCTACACACTTCTATCACCACATCATGACTTCTCCTTAACTAAATTTAGTTATTTTAGTCATATATTTTATAATTTTGGTATAAATATCTATAATCTTGGTCTATTGTTAAATTTTGAGGATGATTTTAACTTCCTTTTCTAACTTTCCAAAATATCCATATTTGAGTTTTTCAACATACACTTTTAATTATGACTTCTCCTATTCTTATTTTTGAATATTTATATTGGTTTAATGAAATATACCATTATCCTTTTTCCCTCCATAGATGTCAATTTTCTCCAGGGATGCCTCAATCTTAACATCAAGATCAATTCATCCCTTAATTCCAATATTTTCATCATCATTGACCTCTTATAACTTCTTGTCTAGAAAATCCACAAGTAATTCCTCATTGAGATATTTATATTCTTCAAAATCCTATGATTCATATTCCTCTTATTCCTCGTCCTCCTTAGAGAGAAATTTCTTCTTCTTGAATATTTTTCACTACACTCTTCTCTTACCCTTAACACCCTTGAAAGGCTTCTTCATGGTATCTTCTTCTTCATTATCAGCACGAAAGTTCTTTAGACACATAAAAGCTAGGTGCCCAAATTTTCACATTTTTTTCAAGTGATGGGTAGCTTTACCTTTAAATTTCATCTTCCTTCTTTGAGATTTGAAGAGAGAAAGAACATCATATCATTACCTTTTTCATCCTTAATTTTATTTTTTATTGAAATTTTTTTATAGACATGAATGTTATCTCTTGTAAATATTTTTTGGAATAGAATCATTGTAATTATTTCTTATTTAGTATTCCATGAGTATGATATGATGGTTTTTAAAATTATCCTATTTAATATCTTTATCTTTAAGCATAAAAACCTTTTCATTAAAGATTGGAAGTAATCATCTCAAGATCCTATTAAAAAATTTAACATCTTCAATGAATTCTCTATATCCTTTAATGTCTTTATTAAAAATATACATATAATAAAAAATTAATCAAATAATTTACTCAAGCTCATTCTCCCTCTGAAATAACCTTCTTCTCCAACAAATAGAAATTGGAGTTTACACCTGTAGTGGTGCATCACTTTGTTGCACCTTCCTTGGTTTGAGGGACTCCACATGAACTCTCTATGAGTAAGACTTCTGGAACAGCTCTCTTCTTATCTCATAGTGGTATGTGTGTACTTCCCACTACCTTAATTTTTTTCTATAAAATTATTAGAAAAATATGTAAAAAAAGGGTCTCACATACCTACTTTTTCATGTTACCTTCAAAAATCTTATTTTTATAAAATGTATATTTCCATAAATATCATATAAAACATATATTTTTATTCTCAACATGTGTCAATGCACTAATAACTCTTCTTATCAAAAGAAAAAAAACAAATCACCCATATGTTTTATTCTAAATCACCTATCATATAGTGTTTTAAAAACACTCTCATCATGTGTTGGAACACTCTCCATGTCATATTCTTAACTCCCTATAAAGAGCAATGTTGTCATTTTTGGTTCTATAAAAACATCACAAGATTCCTTAAAATAGATGAAATATGTTTTATTGAAATTTAATTGATTAATTAATTTATTTATTTTAGGATAGGAAACCATATATGGATGATGATTAAATACATGATATGTTTTAGGTTGCATAGTTCCAGAAAAATCCATGAAGCCAATCCCTTATGTTGTTGTGGACTTTTAAAAAAACCTTATGTAGATGCATTCATAATTCCATACATGGATCCATTCATCAAATTACATATGTATATCAATGTAAAATTAATATACATGGTTTTTTAGGTATCATATTTCCTTCACGTAGTGTAATTCCATTACAAAGATGAATTTCTATACATGGGAAAATTTTCTGTGTGGAAGATTCTCATAAAAAAATCTCTTTATGTAGATAAAATATCTATGTAGCTGAATTACTTATGTGGAAGATTCTAATTCATGTCTCATTAATGTATCTAATTTATTTATGTAGATTAATTCTATTATATAAAAAATTTCTATATGCGAGCTCCTTCACATAGCCAATTTTTTATATGTGGGGACTTTTACATTTTTCTAGAAAAACGAAATAATGTTATATTTCACCCAATTAATCCCACAAACTTCCATATCTTTTCTAGACTTCAACATATAGACTATAAATATATATAGAGAGAGTATCAATGATTCCTTTCTATCCATTATCAACAAACACAACCCAAAATAGACTCCAAAGTGATTTTTTACAACAACAAGGTAGTAGAGAAAATGCATAATATATACCAGTCTAGGATTGGGTTCCATGTAAATAAAAAAATAAAAAAAATATATATATATATATAACTAAAAAACTAAATTAAAAAATTTTAGAGAAAATATGGGTATTTTATGATCCATTTACCAATGTTTAGAGAAAATTTAGGTAAACAGTGTGTTGTTAAATTACCCATAATTCTACAAAACATGGCTAATTATCCATGTTTCAATTGTTGCTAATTTATCCCCACACCATTTACCCTTGTTTTCACAAAACATGGATAAATGTGTCAGACACATTTATAAATGAGGTTAAATTTAAAAAATATATAGATAAATGCATTGATTTTATACTGGGGTATTGAGTTGGTCACCTCGGTTAGGGCGTTACAATAATATATTTTTTAATTTATTGTCTAAGGTGTATTCGTGTGGCCTATATAAATAAAGAGATAATTTTAATGGGTTTATATGATATATATGTGTTATTTGGTCACTCTATAACTCCAAATTGCATCTCTCGTTTTTTTTCTTCCCTTTAGCCTAAGGTTCTAGTAGTTCATGTGAAAAGAGATAATCCAACCTAAGTATTAGGTGGTTCACCAACCCATGGAATATATTAAGAGGAAAGAGTCTCTTATATTATTTTATAGGATCCCCCTCAATCACTAGTAAATAATACAAGGTTCAGTTTCTTCAAAAATTGTGAGGTATGTTATTCCTCATTTCTTGTATTCAATTCAAAATAAACCATGGATGGATCTTATGAAATGGGTTTTCGTGATTATTTATATTGTATTTAGATAAGTTTTTTCTCTATTAAAACAGAAAAGTGGTATTAAATCCACTTTAATTTAATTTATATTGAATAATCAGTAAGATAAATATTTTAAAATAATGATATTTTCTAGAACCACGTTGTTTTTTAAAAGAAATGGTCATGGTTTGTGGTAATTATCATAACCATGATTTGTTTCAAAAAAAATTATTTTGGTTTATGAAAAAAAATTCATACCAAAATATGAGTTTAGTAAAATGGTCTTGGAAAATTTTTATATAAAATAGAGCATCAAAAAATCATGTTTTTCACATCATGTTTTTGACCAAAAATATTAGTTTTATATATGAGAATTCGATTTCTATATAAAAAATCATGTCATGGATAAACAATAACATGTCATGGTGTAAATATATGGATTTTTAGGACCTTATATCAAATGAATTTTGTAAAGGAGACACATCATGGCCTTTATTTGGTAATTCATTTCCACATGTTATGAACCACGTTGTAGTTAATGTCATATAAGTTTAAAGTGAATTTACATTATTTGAGTTTGTAATTTTATATATTTATATAAATCTTATTAATTAATATATAAAATACTTATAAATTATAAAATAATGATAAGTATAAAAATTTTCTATTATTTTATTAAATTCTTGTAAATTATAATTTGAATAGTTCATATAAACGCATTGTTTTATATATTTATTTATACCATGTCAAAATGGTTTTTTGGATATGATCAAAGACTTAAATAAATATAAAATATATGATACTAAAATAATATAAATTATTTACATTATTAATATGAACATTACTAAAAATTCATGAGAAAACATATTCCTTTGTCAAGGCTTATAAAAAACACTAAGAAAGGGTGTAATTATTAGAACTTATAAAGAAAGGAAATATATCCTCTATACTATAACAAATCATTGAGAAAGTACATCATTGATTCATTTTTTTATCATTGATTATGGGTAATATTTTTCTTTTTTTTTGTAAGCATTGCGAATGACTGCCATTTGTAAATATATATATATATATAATTACAATTACATAATTTTATTATTAATATGAATAATTTATAAATAAATATATAAATTAATATAGATATATTTACATATAAAATATATATTTAATTATATAAATCACAATATAATAATTTTATTTTAGAAATTTAATTTACATAATTTATATATGTTATTTTTAAATTTATACTAATATGTATTTTCATGCACGTGTGGATGGTGTTTGTGTAAACATGTGAAGGAGTTTCAACCTAGGGGAATCATGAATGCTTGTAAAAAGGAATTCACATGTTTAGGGTGATTTGTAAAACATGGAAATGAATATATAAATGAAAATATATGTATTTAATTATATTTATATGAATATATGCATGTACACATGAAAATACACACATACATATACATATATATATATTGTTATTAGTATAGATAGAGTTTGGAATTATGTGCACCAGAACCCAAAAAAATAGTCTCATTGTGGGATTGATTTTATATGGTTCAACACTTTAAAATTCATTTTTTAGTGGGAATTAAAAAAATTTAAGCCTAACACACATAATATGGGATTATGATCCTAACGGGTTGTCTTATGTTTTTTATTTAATATTTATAAGAAAATAATATTATATAAATATAATTTGGGTTTTCATGGAGACTTATCAGCTTTATTCTAGATATGTGTTCCTTGAATAAGTCATTTACAACAAAAAACTAAAAATAAAATCTATGTTATGTATTTATTTATTTTTTTGAAAAAAACACATAGACTAATCATATTTTCTTATTTACTAACTTAAAACGAAAACCCCACACACCTATATTGCATCACATTTCATCCAATTTAGTAGAATTTTAATGATTAATTTAAATAAATTAGGTAACATAACACACATGATGATGACAATAAAACCTAGAAATCAACAAACAAAATGACCAAAAAGTAAACCAATGGGTAATTACCATTAAAATTCTTCTCTTAATCATCTAATACATTAATATCCTTCTCTAATAGGATTCATAGGGACTGTTTCTCATCTTTTCTAGTGCATAATCAGTGTTCCTACCAGAAAACATAGAGTATGATCCATCAGGTCCATTCAAGGACTTGTCCTAACTGATTTCGAAGACACAACCTTTCAATGCTAAGTAGATTAACATGAAAGAATCTAACCCATTGGACTACTCCAGCTTATCAGTGGATAATCCAACCCTAGATAATATTCATATTTTATAATTTATGATTCCATATTAGATTCATCAAAATATAAATTTATAATGATAAAAAAATGTATTCATTATATGTACTATAATAACATGTTATTATATATATTATAATTTATTTTTTTAATATAATTTTTATCACATTTTTTAATATTGATATTAATAATTGTCTATAATGTGGCCCATGTGGGCTAGCCTAGATGGGATATGGGATTAATAAGTTAACTTTATATAGGCCCATTTTTACTTGAATTATAAATTTTAAATCCCGAATTATGGTTTTTCACATGCTAAAATGGACAGCCCATTGATCCCAGATCGTACGTCCACCTCTAAGTATATTATAAAAAAATATGCAAATGTAGCAGTTTGGAAACTACACCATGAATCATTTGGTGGATGATTTGAACCCCACCCCACATGAATTGATTCATAATTTTTTTAAAAGGGATCAAAATGGTGGGTTGATGGGTGATGGGGTAGTAAAGCTAGTAAATGGGTGATGGAGTGGTGCCTAGACTGGCCTGGGATATTTTTAAATATTTATAAAGATTTTATCAGTGATATATATTAACATTAAGAAAATATATATTTTATAATAGATAACATAGCATTGTGAAAGGATAGATTTTATCATTACTAACTAAGAACCGATAAAGCTAATATTTTATCAATGTTTTTAACACTCATAAAAGAAAATTTCCATTATCAGTGTTGGAAATATCAGTTCTATTAAAGTGTTAAGAAAAAGATTTTTAGTTTTAAGAAGATTTAATTTTATAGTATTGATTGTTCCTGCAATAAATAATCTAAAGGGTTTATATTCATTAGGGAAAAAATTATTTTAATAATAAGAAGTTTGTATATTTTCTATATAAATGAATAATTATGAAAAAAATCATACTAAAATATCAAGGTGAATTCACTACTACGAAACTAGATTTATCAAGCACTAGGGATGTAACAGTGCTAGCTAAAAGTGATGTTAAAGACCCCATTTTCCAGCACTAGAATAAGTGTTGTTAAAGGGTGTTTTTAACAATGCTTTTTTAGCTCTATTAAAGGGAGTTTGTAACTATGCTAAAAAATCAATGTTAAAGGGGGGCCTTTATCAATTCTTCTTTACTAGCACTAATAAACGGTATATTTCAAAAATATAAATTTTTCATTAAAAATAATAAATTATTATATAAATATATTTATATTGATATAAATATAATAAATATTTTTTAAATGTGTTTTAGATAACGATAAATAGGTATTTACACTTAGTATATAAGATATTGAGTGAAATGAATTAAAAAATAATTTAGAAAACATTTTTAATTAATAATTTTCTATTTATTATTGATTAATATTCATTTAATAATAATTTGAAGATAAAAAATCAAAAAATCAATAAAATATCTAAAATATGTAGAAAATATAACTCGAACTTCAAATGACCATAAATTTTAATCTGGATGTCTGTTTGGGCTCTAACGCATATCAAATCAAATCCTGTGATGAGATCTATGCTTTAGTAGCCTATGGGGAGTCTCGATCACATTTTTTTTAGGGAAAAAAGATTATAAGGCCTCCAAAACTGATACTTTAGTGAGGGTACCCAAATTTTTTAACAGTATATGGAATTTTAATCTCATTTAAGGAGTTTTTTTCCATTTTGAGTGGAAATAAATTTATTTCCAAGTATTACATTTATATTGACATTATGGTTTTGAAATTGTATCATTTTTTACAATATAGTTTTATTTATAATTAAATATATTCATATTTTCTTATATTTACTTATAATAAATCACATGTATTGTCACAACTATTATTTTATTCTGAGGTATTATTTTGTTTAATTTTGTTTTTATCTTGTTTCCTTAGTTTTCTTAGGATTTTTTGGAGAAAATGGAGTTTTTGGTCCAAACAGAAAGTGGTGCATGGTTGGCGTGTGGCTAGGGGAAATCATGTGCCAGCCCAAAGAAAATATTTCACCTTATAAAGTGGAACTATCTAGACCACACGACATACCAAACTAGCATGCACCACTACCCAAGCAATTGTATGGCCCCATTCCTCTTGAACAGAGAGGTATGCATGGTTTTCCATGGTTTTGAAAACCATGTCGACTAACTACATGACCTATCTAGGTCCTTAAAATGTGAAAAATTACCTTCTTTCCCTCTACAAATTTAACCCTAAAAACCTATAATACAAACCATATTGGATTTTGAGCATTGGGAGCTTCATTTAAAACTTCTTGGATCTCTATAGAATCAATATTTGGGTGATTATGGTGTGGATTCATCAAAGAATCATTAAGTAAGTCTTTTCTCCCTTTTTTCTCCTTCCTTCTAGGTTTATTATTCCCTTTTTCTTGGGTTCTTATTTTCTAATGGGTTTTTTGACCTAATGAGGGGTTTATGTTGAGTTTTTTGGTGAAATTTTTATTGTTGTTGTTTGGTCTTTCCTTTATAGGGTCTTGTTGAGGTTTGGTTGTGGTTTTCCACCAGATTCTAGAAGTTTCCAAGATTTAGGTAGGTGGTTCCATGATTTTACATTATTATAATATTTTGGGTTACTTTATTGGTTGTTTAAATGTGTTCTATACATCATTTTTTTGGTTAGAAACATGTTTTGAGAATGGTTTTAAGATGCATATGTGTTTAAAGTTGGTTTTCTCAAGGAAAACGGTTGTGTTTCATGTGTGATTTATTATAGTGATTCCTGAATGTATATGATTATTTGTGTGAAAGGTTTGAAATGTGATTTCAAATGGATTTTAGGTGTGGATGTGTGGGAATTCAGTTTTCCAAAAGAAATGTATTTTTGTTTCTTGTTGGATTATATTTTTTTGCACCTTATATGTGGTTTTCTAATTGAGAAAGTGATGTGAAACACGTTGTTAAATAGATTTGGTGTGTGTATTAATTTAACAGGGTCTTTTCACATGTAAATGTTCATATTTCATGTGTTATTTTCTAGTATCATTTTCAAATGGGATTTATGAATTTTGTAAGTGGTGATAAATGTGTTTCCAAATGGTTTTGGTGTGTGTTTGAAATGAAAGTGGTTTTTTTTAAAAGGTGGTTTCTATGTGATTTTTGTTTGTTATATCAATGTGAATTGTGAAAATGGTGATTTCATTTGTGTTCCTAATTCTTGGAATGTGTATGTGAAAGTGATGATTGATGTGATATGTGAAATGTAATTTGATTACAAAGGTAATCTTGGGTATCTAGGTAGAAGAACTAAAACTAGTAAGCTAGTTGATTTAGAGGGGTTGAGGCTCAGATTCTTCTAGCAGGATTAATTCTAGAACAATAACTAAATATGTGATATTATCGGAGACCACTAGACCTTGGGATGGTAACCCTTATATTGGATCATTCATAGGAACACTATTGGTTTTTTCTTATGATATGGAGACCTCTAGACCTTGGGATAGAATCCCCTCTAGTAGCTTGTGCATGAGAACGTTGTTGGTTTTGACAAGAGAATTTTAATCACTGAGGTATAAGGTTCATAGTGTCCCACTTGTTTTGGTTACCTTTAGGGATTTAATGTGGTTCTATCTTATGACATGATGCTTATGTTATGTTGTGCTAATTGTCGATATACGGTGGTCCTTGTGTGTGTTCAATTTAAAAGAAATATTCTTTTGAGAAAATGGTTTCCTTAAAACAAATTCCTAAAAATGTTTCCCTTAAGATGATCCTTGAATTTTTTTTTCAAATTTCTTATAAAAATGTGCCTATTAATTTATCTTCTAATTTTATAGAATGGAATATTTTGGTTAAAGTTGCCAAATGTTGAATCTGGAAATTATTATATCTCATTTGGTTATGACATTTAGTTTTGTGATATTTTATTCTTGTGGGTTTTTTATTGTCATATACAAGGATGAAATCATTCCCAAAGTGTATTGCTGATACCCAAGCAATAGTTTCCGGCTCTTGGGGTTAAGGAACTACCTTTGGGCTATGATATGGGCCAGTTCAGGTGTTGGTTTGGATGACACCACCACTTGGTTTGTGACATATATAAACTCATATATCAATATATTTATATAGAAATGTATTTTTTAAATTTACAAAATAAATATTTAGTATTCATTTTATTTAAATTGAAAAAATTTCCATTTTATTTACCTTATAAAAATTCATTAATATTTATATATATACCTATACAATTAATGTTTATATATAAACATGTTTGCATAAATAATAAAAAATATGTGTGTATATGTATATTATAATATATGTAAATAAATACATATTATTAAAATCTATTTAAAACAATATGTTACCATTTTTTATATTATACAAATATATATATATATATATAATGTTTATATATACATATGTGTGTATAAATAAATAGATATATATTTATATTATAGTATAATATATGTAAATGAATATAATATATAATATATTCTTAAATATATTTAAAAATATATATATATATATATATTTGAACAAAAAATATATGTGTAAATATATATATATAAACCTAAATATCATTATATAGACAACAAAACAATATGGTGTAGTAGTAAAGGCATTATATCTTCAAGGGAGAGGTGCATGGTTTAAATCCAAGAGGGTGCAGGATGTGTGAAATTTGAAAAGCATTGATAAAGGGTTAGTGGGGTGAAAAGAACTGTTAAAGGGGTTATAGAAGCACTGATAAGGTCTGGCTCATAGAGGTCCAGAAAAATAAAATTCCACCCCATTTAACAGCACTAAAAAGCGATGTTGAATGGGTCCTTTAACAGCACTAATAAAAGTGTTGTTAAATGGGACCTTTAAAAATTATTTTTTTAGTGTTGTTAAAAGGACCCATTTAGAAGTGATTTTTGTGATGGTTGTTAAATATTTCCCTTTAAGAGTGCATGTGTAGAAAATTCTTTATAACCATTGTTAAATTCCATTTACTGTCGTTGTTCAATATCGGTTTTGTAGTGGTGATTTTTCATGTTAATATATTATGGAATTTATATAAAATAATGTCAAAATTATAAATTATTTACAATTTATTTATTTATGAAATATTCATATTTTTATATCTCATCTCTAGATATTTGAATTTCTCATTTACTTATTTATCCTCTACTTTTTTATTATTCATAAATATAAATTTTTCATGTTATGAATGGGTTAATACTTTAGTTTAAATTGTTTAAATCTCTTCTTATGAATGTCACATAATACATATAAGAAGTTACATGCTAGTTAAGACATAAGATTTAGTTTTATTTAACTAAGACTATGATTTTTTTGTTTTAAATTCAATAATGAATGATAATTATGATTTATGCATATTTGGTGTTAGGATTAAGTTAAAATCGAGATCTATATTGATTATTTATCAATGTATAGTGTGAATTTGGGTTATCTTATATTAGACTAGAGACTTTGGTTCTTTCAAAAAGATGATTACTTGGATTATTATTTCACCATAATTTTTATCGAGTAAACTTTTTGGTTTCATAAAATTTTAAACCTTTATATGAAAAGGTTTAATTTACCTTATGCATGTGATGAATTTGGATATATTTTAATGTGATTAAATTTTATTTTATATGAGTAAAAAAATAATTATTTGTATAAATTTTTAGTCATTAATATTTTTAACACAAATTAATTTGATTTTAGTTATAAGATACACAATTAAAATCATTAGAATCATGAATACATGTGGGGAATACATGAGATATGATAGCAATATCATACAAAGACCCCATTAAAATACTAATCATGTGATTTATTTCAAATTTATCCCTCAATGATCTAAATGGGTAGGTCATGCTAAATTTTTGTGTCCATGGGTTATCTTTTGCAAGAAAAATAGAATATGGTTAACTCGAATTAGTTTAGGTGTTTAAATCATATTTGACCTTTAGGTTACACTTACTTGGGTGACCCTAATAAAATTAGATTTCCATAATGAAAAATTTATGAAAATTTTTATAGCATATCAAAGGAAGTACTTGTCTACTCAACTATTCTAGATTTATATATGACATGATTGACGTGATTGTCTCCCTAGATAGATAAACAATGAGAGAAATGATAATGTGATATAAAGTTTAGTAAAATATGGATCTTGGACCACTAAAATATATAATGAAAAATATGGGGTCATAATCTCAATGGGATCATATTTAATAAAAGACCTTATTAAATACATATAACGTGTGATACTCATATGATAAAATATTCTATTTCATAAAAAATGGAATCATCATATTTCTACCTTTGAGATTAGTATTATAAAATTATAATATTTATGGAAGTAACTTCTTGAATTGGTATATAATCTTTATAATTATTTTAAATGGAGAAAAACTTTATATTTTGGGGAAACCCATTACCAAAAATTTGGTTGGTAAATATGTTTAATAATTAAATTTATATTCTTACCAAAATCATAAGAAATATTTTTTTGGATCTCTCCACATTCATGTTAGTTTCTATAGAACAAAAGTTTCAGAAAAAAATGAGAATATAGATGCCTATAAATTGATAAATAACCTTAGGAAACTCAATCAAAAATAATAAATTCATGGGACTTATGAGGTTTTATGGGAATTATACATTTGACCAATATTATTGGGTATGTAAATGAATTGGTGAGGTCGGGGTCTCCTTTTAGGGTGGATCTAATAATGAATTTCATTCTACCTTAATTTTTAAGAAGTTTACAATAATATTTATGAATTATTACATGATTGAGTTTGAAAAATTCTTACCTAGCCTCCTTATTATTTTTATATTATTTGAGAATAACATGGGCGGTCCAATCTCAAGTGATGCAATGATGGTACAAAATCATAGGGGTAAGTTCCAATGAAAGAAGAAATTTATTAGAGGGTCCTTCAATAAGTCTGGGTCATTAAAGCCTAAGGGAGGTGTCAATAATGATTTAAAATGTTTCTATTTAAAAAGTTTTGATATTAGAGAAAACATTAACCAAAATACTTGATGGGGTATAAAAAACATCATATAAAGTCCACATAAGTAATTAATGTTATATAAATCAATTATTCTATTTTTAAGGCTATTTCATACCATATATACATTATAAAGTTGTTTTGAATACATATAAATGTTCAAAATTGAGGAAGGATTGATAAAGGAAGACATTAGCTTATTTAAAGGGAGCAGTAAAGGGTTTTTGCTTCAAGATAAAATACATTAATTAATCTGGGTAGATAAAGTTTGATAACCTATTATTATTTGTATTTCATTCAATCTTTTATGAAAGTAAGATTACAATTAATGTAATAAAAATGGTTATTATAATGAAATAATTTTTTTATTGAAATAAAGAATTTATTTTTTATTATCTAAATACTAATTACATATCATATAAGAAATTCATATGAGATGTGATTTTAATTTTTCTTTATCTCATAAATAAATTCATATGGGATATGATTTTTGTTGGTGAATTTTCATTCTTCCTGAAACCTGTGAAACTAATGAATTATATAAAAAATAGTTGCTTTGAAACTAATTAATTAGAAATATATAAGATCCTACTATTGTAAGTAGTAATTCTGACCTCAATATATAGAACAAGGCACCCAGAATGGTCTGAGATAAAATTACACATCCCAGTGAAATAAACATCCAGGACTAAGATGCCCAAGAACCCTATACACTAATTTGATCTACCCTTCTTCTTATTATGGTAAATCCATAGAATTTTATAATATATTTTTAAACAATTAATAAGTAATAAAAAATACATGAAATAAATTGAAGAAGTAAAACACACTAAAATTATGTGGTTTGGGATTAAGTCATACTATATCAAGGAACACATTGTTTTTTATCAAGTAATAAACTAAGTTACAGGGGACCCTCCTTCCAAAAACCCTTCCCAACCTGAGTTATAGGGGACTCCTTCTAGACACAATACTCAAATAACTTTAAAAACGTCTCTCCATGATGAACACCCACCATATGTGCTCCATGGAAAAACTTACATGGGGACATAAGTTATCTCACCCTCCTTGTATTTGATTACACTTCCAAACTCAGACCTTCTAAACTTTAGTATCAAGCCTCAAAAACTTTTTTTACTCTACCAAAACACACCAGAACATGTTCCCTTAGACTATCCATTTTTATAAAATCTCTATAGTAGGATTCTTGTGTTAAGTCAGAATAATACAAAGTAACACAAGAGGGGGTGAATTTTTTCTTTTCAAAAATATTAGGGAATTATTGATTTTGAATTCCTATGAGATTTATATAGATATTCAGTGTTTACTTATATAATAAATATGATCAGTAGATAAATAGAAATAATGAACATAGAAATTTTATAGTGGTTCGGGTTAGAAATATCCCCCAGTTCCCTCCACCAATGCTCTCATTGTGGGCTTGGTGAATTTCACTAGCAAGTTCCTATTATCACAAGACCTTAAATCCACAACTATGTGAAGGAAGTTGATTCATTTAAAATAAGACTAAATAAATATTTATAGTTCTTTTATAGGAAACCGATTATCCACCTCTTAGTACAAGAAGCTAACACTTCACCACAACTACGTACGAGTAGTTGATACTCCAATAAATCAAAAGAGTTTGATTTGTTGATTTGTTGGGTTGATATTCATAGTTTCAGTAACAAAAACTAATAGTAGATTTATATTCTTCATTAGAAATAAAATTATTCAAGAAATATTAATTCTAAAGCTATCTTGTTTGAAAATTATCTTCAATTTGAATATCAACAATCAACAGAAATAATATTACAACGGCACGAGGTCAAACATATATGTCTCCAAAGTGTATCCTTAGATTCACTCATTTGTAGTAGCAGATATGTAAAATATATTCACAAGAATACAGTCATATATATGAATTAATGTAACTTGTATTACCCATATCACATATATCACACACAAAACTTCATTGATTTAAAAATACTTCAATCATTTAAATATATTTCTTTCAGTTGATTTGATCTAAGAAAATCACTTGAGTGAACACAAAAAATAAAAATCATATTGACCAGGGGATTCGTAACTTCCAATAAGAAAAGGAGTGATTTTATCCACTGAATACAGTTCTATGAATTGATCATGAAAATCTTTGAATCAGTCATAGAACATCCTTTAATCAGCCTGTAATTCTATCAAGACAGTTCCATGAAACTCAAATAAAATCATGATTTAAAAATCTGTTGTTCAGTAGAAAACGTAGGGTTGAACTTCATAGTGTATGGTTCCTTTTCATAGCGTAGGGTTTATTAGCGTAGTGTAGTGTCCTTTGCATAGCGTAGGGTTCCTACCAATATTTGGTTCCTTAACCATACTTTCATCTGCATGTAACGTAGGGATCAAAGTAAGATAGGGATGATGATTCATATGTTCATCATTTTTAGTGTAAGATTCTAAATGTAGCATTGATTAATAAGACATTCAATTTCTCGAATGTAGGGTATAGGTAGTGTTTCTAGATTCCAACGTAGGGTTGATATTCCATATGTTAGTTGATTCTCAAATGTACAGTTTTCGATTCATATACCAAATATCCAGTATATGGTTTCCACTCCATATGAAAACTGTTCAACATAGTGTAGGGATGATGAACCGTAAGTTCATTCACTAAATGTAGGGTTTGAATAGTGTTTACATAACACATTCCTTATCTTTTCACTTCATCAAAAATATGAATAAAAATATGATATATATTCCTAAAACCTAATTAACACAACTTCATTAAAAAATAAACAAGTGTACTTGTGAGCATCAAAATCAACATATATTTTAGAGTATTGTTGAGATAATTCATGCCCAACAATAACCTCATTTTTGATTTCACAGAACTATTTCGATTGAAAAGGTTTCTCACATGAATATGTGTTTCTCAGAAATCCCCCCCCACCCATTTTGTGATATCAAAAAGAATGTTTTAAAGAGAAAATGATATAAACCATGGTTAATATATCACTAAATTGTAAATGGATGTTATAGAATACAATTATAAAAATAAGATATGTGATATGACTATTAGACTTTAAACACAAATAATACAATAATAAAAATAGAAAATGATATAAAATGAACAAAATATAAAAGTAAAGTAAGGTTAAAATAAAATCAAATGTTTTGAAAAATAGTGAGTACATCCCATAATCAACTAAAGAGGTCTTAAAAATGAGGGGATAAAATCTAATTAGTTTCCTTGGTTAGAATCTCCATGGGTAGTAGTTTCTATAGCCGAATGAGGAAAGTTCTTAAAACACTAGTAATTTTAAGAAGATTCAGCAATAGACTCTGAAAATGGTTGTTGAAGAAATCTTTCTATTAATGTTGTAGCTTCCATGAATCTTTTCAAGTCTTAAATATTTTCACCAAGTTTACCTTAATGAACTCAATAAAATATTCTTCAGATTGAACAATGATTGTGGATGTATCTTTAACTTGATGAATAATTGTTCCCAACAAGGATTCATTAGGGTTCAGCCGAATGATCAAATATTTCTGATTGTTTAGAAGAACATTCAAAGGTGTATTGTCACAATAGAGAGTGTGTAGCCTATTGTTAAATTAATCCATAATAATAGTTATTGATTCAAATCTCCTTATCAAGTCAAGATAAGTGGGTTGATGTTAAGAGTTTTAATCTTGATGAATATCCTTGATATATTGAAATTATCTTCCAAACATAAGATTTAGTTCACAAAATCAAACTTTTTCACAGACTCTTCTTTCAAATATATAAATTCTATTCCTAAATAAGTGATAAAATATTCAAGATCATTCATTGAAATTAAATTTTCTTGAACATATTTTATTTGATCTTCAAGTGACTTAAACTCATCTCTTAGAATTGTTGAACTTTTGAGCTCCTCAAATTCCTTATTCTCATATTTTAAATCTTATTTCAAAGACATGTTCTGGATCTCTAAATGCATGAAATTTAAAATAAATGATTCATAATAAGATTCATAAGACTTTGGAGTGATTTTTCTTGAATTATTTCCACCCTCTAATATAGAAAAACTTGGATCTCCATGTCCTTCTTATCTGTTTCATAATGAAGATCCTTCTGTAGAAACAAAATCATAAACAATGAGAGAAAGGTTTTTAGGGATAGGGACATCTTCCCTATAATGATATTCTCTATGATCTTCTTTCTAAATATTATAATTCACTTGAGACTCATGATCAACTACATTTTCAGTTTCATCCATAGCTTCAGGAAAAATGATTGTAATTATTCTTTTTTGAACAAGATGACCCTCTTCAGGTCTGGATTTGGCCTCCTCATTATTCCTTGGTATAACAGACCATACTTTACATACAGATATTACATCAATATTGAAGAATATTTATTATATAAAAAAACAAAAACCACTCTAGGACCATATAGGTTTAGTTTCTTTAGAAACTGGGAAACATAAACAAATGGCTCATAAAACATCCACATTGTCTTCTACTTATTTCTTCATAACTATACTCCTTTTTGACATATCATACTTAATACCCTTCTTCATGACCTGGAGAAAAGAAACATATGAAAGGGTGATCTCAAATTCACTGTAAGGTAAAATAAGGGAAATATAAATCATATCATAATCATAAGAACATAACATCTTAAAATATTTTCTTGCATATAAAATATCATAACATCATGTCATGGGATAAAACATAAAATTGATATATAATCCCAATATTAATAACATAAGACATCAAATGTCTTGGAATACACACATAAGCATAGAAAATCATTTCATATTAGTCAAGGCTCATTTAAGAGACCATAATAGCAAACAAAGTTAATTACAAAACTGAGTTCATTCCCTATTATAGCCCTATATTACTAAACTGGATTTACTTTTTGTTCCAGTCATGTATATATCATTAGATATAAATCTTTACCCAATTCATTAGATAGAGATATAGGCCTCACCCATCTAATAATGAAACCATTATTATATGTTCCAAAAAAACATAAAAACATTCACCATAGCATAACCCATAGTAATAACAGGATTAGAAATATAACCCTATTTAAATAGTTTCATCTTAGATGGAATGTAATTTTTAAAAAACACTTGAAATTAATTCCTGAGGAAAATATTATTTCTTCTTTAAAAAAATTTTCTTTCTTCAAAATTCCACAAAATTTTAAAAGAAACCATTTTATGTGAAAATAACCGTGTAATCTTGTAGGGGAAGCTTCAAGGTAAAAAGGCATTATGAAATCATAAAAATCCATTCTTGTTGTACAAGTTAAAAAAACATTCTTCTCATATTTTTTCCGGAAAATTCAAGAAGTACCTCATACTGATGACGACAAAATATTTCATTCACACCATTTAGTAAAAATTTACCAATGGGTAAAATTGAATTTAAAAAATTATATAAGGATATAAAGAATATTTTTAAATACATATTTAGGAAACATGGTTTTGGATGATAAATATACGCCAGTAAATACTTATGAATATACAATCTCGGATAAAAATGATATTTTCAAAGTAATCCCTTACCTTAGGTCTGATATCCTTCGTGTGTATCTGAACCTCTTGTATAATGATTTAAATAATATTATTGACTTATTCTAGAATAATAATCATTTTTATAAAATCATATATTATTATATTATTATTTTTTATTAACATTTCATTGTCACTCGTTATTCAGATATTGACTACTTTATCTTCTTATGCAAGATTTGTAAAATAAGTTCATGTTCTAATTATTTGTTTATAGTTAAATAATTTAAAGAATGATATTATTATAACATATATCATATTTATTCATTCAGTTCATATATATAATCTTTTTTTAATGAAGATCATGTAGAATGAATCGTATCACATCCTGGAGACGGTAGGTCTTACATATGCACGAGTGATGATATCATTCCCAAAATTATTGAATGGAATTGAAGTGGATGGTTTATGATATTTCAGAATTATTATCATGTCATAATAATCATATATAGTTATTATTTCCATCATCATACCCATCTATGTAAGGTGGTGGTAAAAACAGTTTACACCACGGCGTAGAGACGGTAAGACGTGTGCACGCACGCACGGTGATTTTTTTTCCATAGGATGGATAGAAAGTAAAATATGGTTGTTTCATATTTATAATAACATATCATTATATGAGTGATACTTATGTTAATTATTTATAATGAAAAAACTAATGAAGAGGAATTATAAGAATAAAAATGTTTGAAATAATTGGTAGAAGAGATTACCTCTTCCTTGACGTGCTTCCTATAAATCTCTTCTTAGTGCACTAAAGTTAGTATTTGAAGATGACCATAACCTATATAATGAAAATAAGAAAATTGGGAATTAAAAAATGGTAGGGGATGGCTGAGCTTTAAGTCTCAAAATGAAGTTAATAGGTGACGGAGGAGGTTCCCTTTTATAATTGAGGTGTGGGACACTTTTGGAAACTCCAAATATAACATTTTATAAAAAAATAAAACCCTACCAAAAAACCTCCTAAATGTACCAATTTATAATATTAGATGATATATGATTGTAATATCATCAACTAATAAATTTTGAACAATTTATATTGTAAATTTAAACTGTATCTTTTTAATTGACACATAGTTATTCTATTTAATTTTAATTGTGGTAATAACATTCTAAATATTTAATGGTTATAAATATTTTATCATATGGTTTTAATTGACCATAAATGGATATTTTATATAATTTTATAAATTTTAATTATCAGTTTTTAATTTTGAAATATTATTATGATTTTTAAAAAACTTAATAAAATGTTATTTTTATAAATATCAATAGTGTCAATTTTGAAACAACTCATTTATTTAACATTAAAAAAATACACCGAGAAGATAAATTTAAACCAAAATATTAAATACAATACAAACATGTCATAATAACCTAGAAAATTCTTGGAGCACATTTATTAGTTCCTATGATATTTCTTTTAATATTTTTAACATTATTTATTTTAAATTTCTATTAATAAAATAATTTCTACATCACTATTGGGTCATCATTAATGGTAATTATTTAATCTCTAAAAATTATAAATAAATTTATATGATGTAGGTAATTATTTTATATTTCCATACACTATATATAGTTGATATTATCTCATAATTATCCGTATATTAAAATTAATATACTTATATTAAATGATATTGTGACATTTTTCCACATCCATTAGTTTTTATTATATCCATGTCATATTCATAGGTAAGTGGGCATCTACTGATTCAATTTAGAAAAAATAGATTATAAGGGTCTAATTTATTCATAAAATAGAATTTTTTCAGGTTTCAAGGCAATTTATAATATTATTTTTACCTTTAATTACCCGATTTACCTTTAACCATGGTAATAAAATAATTATCAATGTTACCATTAATAATTCCCAAAAATAAAATTATCCTATTAAAATAATTTGGAACTAATGATTCCAAATTTTGATTCCATTTTTAAAAATTCAAAACACAAAAGTTTTAGTAATTAAATTAAAATCAATCCTCTTATCAGAATAAAATAAAAGGTTTTTTAAAAGTTAAAACATTACAAAAGATTGAATTATTTTTATATATGAATTCAATTTAAATTTAATTCAAATGACATAAATTATTTTAAATTATAAACATATATTCTATTTATAATTTAAAACCATTAAATATTATAATTTAACCATAAAAATCATCTCAATAAAAAAATTACTTAAAGTTTAGTGTGTTTTTACTATTCATCAAAACTTGAACGTTATCAAAAAATATCATAAATTCAAAAAAATTTAATTTTTATGTCCCACTTTAAAATAACATGTTTATGTTGACATATAGAAATTATTAATGTGTTATAATTTTAATTTAAAAGGGTTTCTTTATTCAAAGGCGTAAGATTACCCTTTTAAAAAAATATGTTTTTATACTACAAATAGGGGTTATTCACACCCTATGATTAAAATATCCATTATATGAATAAAAATATTTTATTAAATATATAACATATATATCTCTTTGATTTCATTACCAATAGTAATTCACTCAAAAAATATTAATATCTAATTTATATTTTTCATTAATAATTGATATCCAAATAATTCACAATGCATTTTCATATGTTAGTTATAAATATTCCCTCTAACCTAACGACTAGGATATAATGGTAATTTTATACTAAGGGAATATCATGGTTCATTTAAAATCATGATTGTGTGAAACACAATCACATAAAGAATGAAAATTAATTAAAGAAAATTTTTTATAAAAAACAACCGGGTGTTACATTCTACCCCCCTTAAACTGAATTTCGCCCTCGAAATTCATCACTTGGAAATAAATAGATGAGGATACCTACCCCTCATAATATCTTCAAGTTTCCATTTAGATTATTCAAATTGGTGGTTCCTCCATAAAAATTTAACCAAAAAATTGTTCTTGTTTTATAGAGCTTTTTCTCTACGATCCAAAATCTCTATCGGTTGTTCTTCATAAGAAAGATCTTGTTCCAATGGTATGAATTCTAAGCTTTGTACATGTGAAAAATTGGGTATATACTTTCTCAATATAGATACATGGAACACATCATGAATTTGGGAGATATTTGGTGGAATCACCAATCAGTAAGCTACCTTCACAACATGATCCAGAATTTCAAAAGTACCAATATAACTTGGGCTCAACTTACCCTTCTTTCCAAGTATCATTACTCTCTTCTAGGGAGATATTTGTAGAAACACCTTATCACACACTTAAAACTCTTGGTCTTTTCTTCGGCTTTTAGTAAAAAAAATTTCGAATCTAAGCTGCTCTTATGTGTTGTTGAATAGATTTGACATTTTCTTCCTTTTCATCAACAATATCAAGCCCTAATAGATTTATTTCCCCAACACCATCCCAGCAAGTTAGAGTTCTACACTTCTTTCTATAGTGGGATTCATAAGAATCCATCTTAACACTAGAGTGAAATCTATTATTGTAAGAAATTCTACCAATGTTAGGTTTTGATCCCAACCACCATTGAAATTTAAAGAGCGAGCTCTCAACATGTCTTCTAGAGTTTGAATTGTCCTCTTAGATTGATTTTCTACCTGAGGATGATAAGTAGTTCTAAAACATAACTCTATATCCAGATCATTCTAAACACTTCTCCATAACTTTCAGATAAACTTCAGATCCCAATCAGATATAATGGAAAGTGGTACTCCATGAAATCTTACCACATCCTTTACATATATCCTAGAAATCTGATCATGATATAAATCCTCTCTAATAGTAATGAAGTGTTCCAAATTCATATATAAATAAAATATAACCCATATATCATTATAGCCTTTAGATGTTTTGGGAAGTCTAAAAACAAAGTCTATAGTGATGTTTTTCCATTTCCATTCTGGTAAGGGTAATGGTTGTAACACTACCTTAGACTTTTTTCTGTCATCCTTAACTTGTTGAAAAACCAAGCACTGAGAGATATATTCGGCAACATCTCTTTTCATGCCATCCCTCCAGAAATACTCTTTCAGGTCCCTATACATCTTTGTGCTTCCAGGATAAATAGAGAATGAAAAACAATGAGCCTTATCCAACATATCCTTATTTAATTATTGTATGGGAGGAATAAAAATTTTGTTCTTGAGCCTTATTATTCCATCATAATCCATGTTGAATTCAGAAACATTTCTCACCTTCTTTTGAAACTTTACATCTTCCTTCTGAACCTCTTTAATCTTCAATTGTATGGATGGTTGAACATTCATTTGAGTAAGATAATATTTATCCCATTATATTAAAATTTCTAGATTCATCCTTTGAAAATCCAAAATATAGGATCTTTTGTGATCCTCATCATGGATAAGCTAACATGGCCTTTTCAACTCAATGCATCTGCCACCTTGTTCACTTTCCCAGAGTTGTAATGTATTAAGCAGTCGTAATCTTTAATCAACACCAACCATCTTCTTTGGTGCATATTCTTCTCCTTTTGTGTGAAATTATACTTTAAACTTTTATGGTCGTTATAAATATCATAACTTTAACCATCTAGATAATTAATCCATCTCTTTAATGAAAATATTACTGAAGCTAACTCCAAATCATGAGTTGGATAATTTTTCTCATGAATTTTCAACTTCAATGAGTCATAAGCTATCACCATATCATTTATCAGGAGAACACATCCCAGACCCTTCTTGGATTCATCACTGTATATCACAAACCTTTCTCTACTACAAGGTAGTGTGAGCATAGGTGCACTGTAAAACCTTCTTTTTATCTCTTTGAAATTCTATTCACATTCCTCTGTTTTAACAAACTTAACTCCTTTCCAAGTCAACTAGGTGTGTGGATTAGATAATCGTGAAAAATATTTCACAAAACATTGATAATATCCATAAAAACCAAGAAAACTTTAGATCTCAGTTACCATTGTTGGTCTTGACCATATTTCAATAACCTCTGTTTTTGCTGGATCCACATATATCCCCTCTCTTGAGATTATGTGACCCAAAAAATGAAATTTTATGAATCCAAAATTCACACTTGGTAAATTTGGTATAAATCTTATACTTTCTCAGGGTCTTCAGTACAATTCTCAATTTATCTTCATGGTCTTCCTTACTCTTTGAATAGACCAGAATATCATCTACAACGACTACCACAAACTGATCATGATACTATCTAAAGACTATATTTATTAGATCCATGAAGATGGTAGGGGAATTAGTAAGACCAAAAGGAATCACTATAAATTCCTAGTGTACATACCTTATATGGAATTATGTCTTTTGTATATCCTCCTTTTTGAACCTTAATTAATGATATCATGAATGAATATCAATCATGGAAAAGTATTGAGCTCCATGTAATTGGTCTAATAAGTCATAAATGTGGGAAAGATTATATTTTTTCTTGATAGTGATCTTGTTAAGTTCTCAATAATAAATGCAGAGTCTCATTGATCCATCATTCTTCTTAAAAAATAGAACAGGTGCTCCCTAAGGTGACACACTAGGGCATATAAATCACTTCTCAATATTCTATTGGATTTGCTTCTTCAATTACTACAACTCAATTGGGGCCATTCTATAAGGTTTATTTGAAATAGGCATAACACCCGATATGAGTTCTATTGAAAACTCAACTTCACGATTTTGTGGAAGACCTGAAAATTCCTCCAGAAATACATCTTCAAACTCCCATAAAATGGGTGTATTTTTAATTTTGAGTTTCTCCCCAACCATTTGAGATAAATAAATTTTATTTATAAGAATCAAGACCCATAAGATGGAATAAAATTATACTAGAAGGTTATATTCATCCTTTCATCAATAGATGATCATAGATTGATCTGGAATTTGAAATGTGACTTCCCTTGGAAATTTATATAAGCTCTATATAGATAAATCCAATCCATTCTAGGAATCACATCAAATTCCATTATAGGAAGGATCACTAGATTTTCAAGAATTAATTTCCCAAAAACTTCAATTGGAGAATAATTATAAACCTTTTATGATATTGTCGTGCCATTAGAAGTTGTCATAGCTTACTCGACATTTAATTATTGAGGTAATATGGAGATACCCTTAGAAAATTCTTCAGAAATAAAAGAGTGGGTGGATCCATAATCAAATAAAACATTTTCTACTTTAGAGTGGATGGTAAGTATACCTTTCACCACTTCATTATCATAGTCCACGTCATCAATATTGATTGCATGTGACTTTTTTGTGACTTTATCCTTATGAGTTTTTTTATATTGATCATCATCAATAACCCTTGGATTAGGGCATTGATTGGCATAATGACCCATTTCCTTTCACTTGTAACATTGAAGTGTAGGAGGTTCATTCTGTGTAGGCTTTTCTCTATTCCCATCATTAGACATCTTTTTTCCTTAACTTTATCATTCAACTTCCCTATGACATTCTTTTCCACACTTAAAACATTTACTAGTCCCTTTATGAAAATCCCCTCCATGTTTCTTTCTATGCATTGACCATAATGGAAAAGTCATATTCTTTTTAGTGTGGTCTTTATATTTTCCTTTGAATTAAATTTTTCTTTTCTTATTAAACTCATATGATTAATGGGTTTCTAAAATCACCATCTCAACCTTAAGAGCACATCAAAAAATTTCATCATAGTTATTGAAGTCCCTTATGGCTAATGCCCTTTGGAGACTTTGTCTTAAGCCATGAAAGAATCAATCAATTTTACTCTCAGGTTGGATAATAATTCCAGAAGCATACCTTGAAATTCTTGTACAATTTTCTTTATAGGTACCGAAGAATTCAACATCCTTTTTCCTAAGTACAAGGAACTCCTCCATATTTATTCAAAGAATATGAGGAAAGTACTTGTTGAAAAATATGTTTTGTAACTCATACCATTAAATGGACTCAATTGAATCTATTTTCCTTATATTCTTGATAATATTCCACCATTTATCATCATAAACTTCAAAACGATATAATGATAAGATGAATTTATCATGTTCAAAACATTGTACAACTGAAAATATATTTTTAGTGGTACTGGTCCATTGTTCATGCAATAATGGATCAGAAGACCCACTGAATGAAGTTGGGCACTACCTCATGATGGATTAAACATAATGTTTCTCCCCACTTTTTCTCATTTGGAAGAATAACCCTAATTAAATAGTGTCATCTGAGATGGAAAATAATTTTGAGAAAACACTTGAAATTAATTCTTGAGAAAAATATCATTTCTTCTTCAAAAATGTTTTCCTTCCTCAAAATGACACACAATTTTAGAAGAAATAATTTTGTGTGAAAATAACATTGTAATCTTGTAGGGTAAAATTCAAGGTAATAATTCATTATGAAATCATAAAAATATTTTCATGTCATACAAGTTAAAAAATGTTCTTCTTGTACTCTTTTCAGAAAAGTCAAAAACTACCTTGTACTGACAACAACAAAAGATTCCATTAATACCATTTAATAAAATTATTAAAATGGGTAAAATTGAAATTAAAAAATTATATAAGGGTATAAAAAATATTTTTAAATTCATATTTAGGAAACATGTACATGGATGATAAATATACCCCAGTAAATACTAACCGATAAACAATCTTAGATAAAAATGATATTTGCAATGTTATCCCTTACCTAAGGTCTGATATCCTTCATATGTATCTGAACCTCCAGTATAATGACTTATATAATGTTATTAACTTATTTCGTAATCATAATCATTTTTATGACATCATATATTATTATATTATCATCTGTTTCTTGGCAACATTTCATTGTCACTAGTTATTCGGATATTGACTGCTTTATGTTCGTATGAAATATTTGCCAGATAAGATCATGACCCACTTATTAGGTTTCAGTTAAATAATTTATATAATGATTTTATTATAATATATATTATATTTATTTATTCAATTAATGTATATAATAATGGTTTAATGAAGATCATGTAGAATGAATCGCATCGCATTGTGGAGATGGTAGGTCGTACGTACACATGAGCGATGATATCATTCCCAAAATTATTGAATGGTATTGAAGTGCATGATGTATGATATCTCAGAATTATTATCATGTTATAATAATCATATATAGTCATTATTCCTATCATTATACCATCCAAGTAATGTGGTGGTGAAAAACATATTACACCACGGCGTGCAGACGATAAGTCGTGCGTATGCACATGCGGTGATTTCATTTTTTATAGGATGGATGAAAGGTGAAATATGATTGTTTAAGATTTATAATAACATTTAAGTATATTATTGATACTAATTTTATTACTTCATAATGAAAAAATTATTTAAGATGAAGTATAATAGGAAATAATTTTGAAAGAATTGGTAGAAGAGATTACCTCTTCCTCGACGTACTTCCTCTAAATCTCTTCTTAGAGCATTAGAGTTGGTCATTAAAGATGAACATAACCTCTAGAATAAAAATATGGAAGTTGAGAAGAAAAAATTCTAGTTTATGGTCAATCTTAAAGGCTCAAAATGAAGTGAAGATGTGAGAGAGGAGGTGCCCTTTATAATTGAGGTGAGGGGTAATTTTGAAAACTCCATAAATATTAATTTATAATAAAATCCAAACCTACCCAAAATCCTCCAAAATGTCCCGATTTTGAATTTGAGATGATATAGGGTTTTAATATCATCAAATAAAAAAATTACAAGTTATATTATCAATTTAAACCATATCTTTTTAATTAACACTTAGTTATTCTATTTAATTTTAATTGTGGCAGTAACATTAAAAATATTTAATGGTTATAAATATTTTTTATATGGTGTTAATTGACCATAAATGGATATTTTATGAAATTTTAGATCTTATAATTTTCACTTTTTAATTTTTAAATATTTCTATGATTTTTAAATAATTTAATAAAATTTATTTTTATAAAATATCTATACTGTCAATTTTGACACTATTCATTTATTTGACTTTAAAAAAATCCACACATAGAATAAATTTTAACCAAAATGTTCAATACAGTACTAACATGTCATTGTAACCTAAAAAATTTATGGATCACATTAATTAGTTCATATGTTATTTCTTTTAATATTTTAAATACCATTTATTTGATAATTCTATTAATAAAATAATTTCTATATCACTATTGTCTCATCATTAATGGTAATTATTTAATATCTAAAAGTTATAAATAAATTTATATGATTTGGATAATTATTTTAGATTTCTAAAGACTATATATAGTTGATATTACCTCCTAGTTATCCATATATTAAAATTAATATACTTATATTAAATGAGATTGTGACATTTTGTAACATTCATTAGTTTTTATTATATTAATGCCCTATTCATATGTAAGTGTCCATGAAGTGATTCCATTTCTAAATATATATGATAATGGTCTAATTTATTCATCCAATATTATTTTTATAGGTGTTAAGGTAATTTTATAAAATTATGTTTACCTATAATCACTCGATTTACCTTTAACCATGGTATTAAAAATAATTACGAAAGTTAATATTCATAATGCTCAAAAATAGAAGTACCCTATTAACATAATTTAGACCTAATAATTCCAAATACAGAGTCCATTTTTAAAAATTCAAAACACATAAGTTTTAGTAATTAAATTAAAATCAATCCCATTGTCGAAATGAGAGAATGGGTTTTTAAAAAGTTAAAATATTGCAAAATATTGAAATATTTTTCCTTATAAATTCAATATGAAATTAATTATAATTACATACAGTATATTTAATGATAAAAATATATTCTATTTATAGTTTAAAACCATTCAATATTATAATTTAACCATATAAATTATCTCGATAAAAAATTTGTTTTCACTTAAAATTTAATGCGTAGTTACTATTCATCAAAACATGAATGTTAACAGAAAATATCATAAATTCAACCAATGTAAATTTTTATATCCCTATTTAAAATAACATGTTTATCTTTTAATATAAAAATTATTAATTTGTGATAATCTTAATTTAAAATGGTTTTTCCATTCAAAGGCGTAAGATTATACTTTTTTTTAAAAAAAGTAGGTTTTTATACTACAAATAGAGGTTATTCACACCCTATGATTAAAATATCCACTGGATGAATAAAAATATTTTATTAAGTATATAACATATATATCTCATTAATTTAATTACCTATATTAATTCAATAAAAAATAAAAATATATAATTTATATTTTTCATAAATAATTTATAGCCAAAGAATTCAAATTGCATTTTCATAAGTTAGTTATAATTATTCCTGATAACCTAATTGATAGGATATACTGGTGATTTTATAATAAGGGTGTCTCGCAGTTCATTTAAACTCTCGATTTCATGTAATAAAAGCTACTAAATAATAAAAATTATTTAAATAAAATTTTTCATAAAAAACATTCAGGTGTTATATTTGGTCTAATAGAACCAATAGATGGAGTCATCCTCTACTCCTTCTGAGCATCTTCCATCATCTTTAGTTGTTGTTCAACTCCAGCAGGTAAAATATTATTGCAGGATTTTCTCCAAACATATCCCAATTTCTTACTAGTCCTATCATTTGGAATATTATCATGTTGACATCTATATCCAATATTTATATTTAGTGTAACGTCCTGACCCAAACAGCCACCTGAAAGATGCTCAACGGGCCCGGTGTTACTACCTTAGGAGCACCTATCCAAACGCCAAAGGCTGCCGACTAAAAGTGAGGGTGTAAAAAGGTATAGCGTGGAGTCTATACCCTCTCATAGGAAAATACTGGTACTGGTCTGAGCATAATAATAAAACAAGTCAAAGAAATAAATGACTCAGCGGACTCAAACCGGACCCCCAAAGCAGAAGCACATTCAATATCACTAAATATCCGAAGAAATATAAATACAACTACATCAGAAAATAAACAGACCATCATGATAAAACCCACTTACAGCTACTACTGAAAATCAGGGAAAATATGTTAATATAAAAAGGGTGTCAATGGCTAACCAACAGTTAATACAAAACAAGTAAGCATGCTGATATAGGAAACAGAATCTAAACAAATAAACTACTACTAGGTATGACCTCAAGGTCCATACCAGTCTCAATTCCAAACGGAACTATGATCCATCTTCTAAGGTCGATCCTTTACCTACACATAAATCCATAAAGACTATATGCATCCCGAAGGGCCTGTGTAGGGTGTGAGATGAATTTAAAAAAGATACCACCCAGATGGTGCTACCTAGAATAAGTGTTTAAGAAGGCATGCATCTCTATTTACTATAAGCAATTCAATGTAATAAATAAACACCACATCCACTGGTGCTCAACATTCACCAGGGAGTGTCACATGCTTCATCCAATGTCGTAATATATGAAGTCAATAGAGTGCTTGGCCCATGTCCCAAGTACCCTTATCGTCAAAAATCTTAGGTGAACCCTCTAGTTCACCTCAATCGCGTAACCCAAAACCATGTGCCTCTTGAAACCTCGTATCTCAAGGTACTAACATCCCGAAGGCATTCCCAAACCAAAGTAACTTGGAGGAATAGTGATGCCTATCATCAAATAAGTAACTGAAGGGATAGTGATTTCTACCCTCAAATAAAGTAACTAGACTAGAATTAACATTTTTATTATTATCAAACACTTTTAAGGAAGAAGTGAGAAACCATAAGTTCAAGCACAAAAAAAGTTTCCAAGCCATTAAAGTAAATTTTCAGCCTATTAGTTTTATACTTAATACATAATTTCCAAGAGATAGTGTTTACTTGAGTGTCTGGTTCCTTTGTCAGGAGATATTAGAACTGAAAAAGCCAGCTTGTCCCAAGACTATATGTAATCCTCTATGTTGATTCTCCTATTGTTGAATCCTTGTATTAGAATGAGGTCATGTTTATCAATCCAGTTCCACTGCTCCTTATTTTCAGGCACCCTTATAACCCTTTCCATCATTATTTTATCCTATTTAGCAGTATAATTAATTGCCAGAACAGATTCATCTAAAACCTTTTCTGAGTTCATAAGCAGATCCAAAGGGTGTTCAATCATAACATCAAACCTCTGATGATGGAAATCCAACTTGGAGAGGTTGGGGACATTTTCTATCTTCTTGTCCTTCATCTAATTCACATATTTGGTCTCTATAGGTAAAGTTAAATGTGAGTAGTCTTTTCTTACTTTATGGTTTCCCCCTCCTACTTTTACATCTCTGCGGGCTTGGATTCTAATTGCCCTGAACCTCATTCTCTGTGTCACCTACATAGGGGCTATAACATTCATCACTGGACCTATTCACCTCCTTCTCATATCTGGAGATTCAGACCCGGTCTGTAGAAACCTGGACCAGATCATCAAAGGAAATAACCTCAAAACAGTTACCAAACATAGGACCTTCCACCTGACTTGTCCTGAACAAGGTCTCACCCCCTGCAACTTGTTCTAGGGCCTTGAAACCTATAGTGGGATCCTTATGAGTCTCTTCCTAGATACTATCACTGATATCATTCCTTAAGCATACCACATTAGCATGTGAATGACCTAAGGGATTTTTATAACCACCTTCATCCACCTTTACATGTTCCCCATCTTGGTTATGCCCACTAACCACATGGGAATAATTTAATTTGAGGGAAAGTGATATCTTCCCTAAAATAAAGTGTCCCAGCCCATGGACTCAATCACGGAGAGCCTTATCCCCCAACCTGATAGCCTCATCGCTATCTCCTGAAGGCTCATATCCTTCCATGTGGCTACCTACGGAAAGCACCCCCAAACCAATAATACTTAAACCGAAACTATTTGGGGCCACTACCCACATGATTGGTCAAACCACTTCATCACAGAGTATCTATATGTACACACTAATCAAATCATGGGTGAGCGGTAATCACCAAAATAGTAACCAAGACACAACATCTCTAGCACCTTGTGCCCCTGCAATCGTGTTGCTTAGTATCTGTTGGCCTGACCATCCAAGTAACCTAGGTCATTCCTAACCTGATAGTCTCACTGCCTCAATCCTAAAATCCATGATGCTCAATATTATGGTCAAAACAACCCAAATTAATCTAGTTCAAGCCCAAACTATGATCAACTTTACTCAAGAATATCGGGGTCATTCCCAACACAACCCGTAGGTTCCATCATATGCAATATCACGCATCACATATATATAAGAAACATAAACACTTTAAATAGGGAAATCAATTTAAACAGTTGAATTGCACTAGAAATGTGTTTTCTCATACTAGAACTGAGGTCTTAAAAGACTATGATACACTTAATCATGCATAAAAAATCCAAACTCAGTAGTTTAATCATCATAATTAATTTTTATACCATTTTGGCATACCCGGCCAAAATGCCCCGTTTGAACAACGACCCCTCACCCGACATTCCTCAATCAAAACAGGTGCAGGGCATGCCTAAAGGCATCCCATGGGTCTCATAATCAATTTAACATATAAAAGAAGGTATAAAATGGTCTTTCTAAAAATACCCAAATACGTGCCAATGGTCTCACCACCCAAAAATCCACAAAAACATAGAACGAAGTATGCTCCACCAACCTCACACACATACGATGATCCTCCTCCAGTAACAACCTCTAATTCGTTCTAAAATAAGGTAGATCTACAAAATAATAAAAAATACTCAATCCCACATAACATAGTTTAGAACATAAATCAAGAAGAATGGATCAAGTGGAATCATGGACTTACAGAGGAGGTTCTAACGCATCTGGCAATAATCAAATATGACATCAGATGAAGAATTGGGAAGGGTTTGAAGGTTTTGCTGATTAGGGTTCAGAGGTTCTGCCCAGAACCTCAAAACGAGGCTACTTCCTGTTTTAAGTGAAAAAGGAAAAATACATGATGTGTACTTAGGACTACATGCTGTGTGGGTTCTTTAATTTATCCAAATAAAGTTGGCCTACTTTTCCGACTTACTAACATAAATACATGGCGTGTACCTAGGGGTACACGTCATGTACTTCTCTACCCAGCCGACATTCCCAACATTCCATGTATATCCCCATACATGGCCCCTCTACACGGAATGTACAAATAGTACACGGCGTGTACTTTCTAAAAAATTTATACTCAGCCAACAAACCTATACGCCATGTATGTCCTTCATAAATGGATACAGTATATGGTGTATACTTATAAGTACATAGTGTGTACCTTGTAAATTTCTATAATTGCCTAGTTTAGTCCATAACTTAGCCTGTGTTACCTGTTTTCTCAAAAACATCCCAAAATAGAATGAAAAAAAGAAACATTTACCTTAAAGAAAGAACCGGGTTCTTACAAACTCCCCCCTTAAAGAAATTCATCCCTGAAGTTCCTTTCCAAGGGTGGAGAATAAACATTTCAGGGAAAAATTTAACCCAAAGATTAAATCACAAAACAGTTCACTAACCTATTTCCAAACTCATGGTCCTCCCATGACGCATCATCACTCCCGCACCCCATCAGTGCTCCTCTATCGCTTCTGATACTCAAATTATCTATATCGCATTAGTTTTCTCCCGAAAGAGGTCCTGGATTCCACAGATGATCAAAACAAACATGGTGCCTTGCACCTCATGTAACCTGTATCCTTAATGCCCGGATGCCCGAGGCACCTCAAGTAACCCAAATCTTAAATGTCCCGATGCCCAAGGAACCTCAAGTAACATACATCCCATGGATTCCCTGATGCAGAGCACCTCATACATAAACATAAATATATCATTCACCTGATATGGAGCCAAAACCACTGACTAGCATCTGGTCAGTGCACATATATCATGTTCACTCAAAACATACATGCCTCAATAGGAAATTCCAAAATAAGTAAACCAAAATAGGTCACAACCACACCCATGGTGTACCTTTAACCATCATAGGCTCACCAGCTTTCTCATCCCGTGGAAGCTCCATGGCGTGCACTTGGCTTGACACACAGATACCTGATGCTTTTCCTCCCTACATTAATACACCATTCACCTGCCACTGAACCCTTAGATGGGTCCCACTATCTCTACCATGTCCTCCACATGCAGCTAAAACTCGGCTACCCTCTCATGGTACTGAACCTGAACCAACTCCAGATGCCATTGTCTGTCCCGGTCCCTGATACTAGCCATCTGAGAAGGTTTCATATAGAACCACTCGAGATGGCCAACCTGTCCACATGCCTAACACTCATTCGGAGACCTATCACACTAAGTCTGGACATGCCCTGGTTTCCCACACTGGAAGCAAACCATTGAACAGCCATGAGGTGGTCTAGCTGATTCTTTAGTCTGACTGTCATGATGGAACTCATTCTGACCTCGCTTCTTACTATCTAAACTATCACCTAAAACTTTTTCCCATCTAAAACAAGACATTTACGTCAAGTTTACCTTGGCTATGAGCACCTGATTCACCACCTCTGATAATGAGTTCATCTTAAAGATTTTTACTTGCACCCGGATGGCATGTCGTAAGCTATCTTCGAAGCACCTCACCTTCTAGGTGTCATCGCTTACAATACCAAGTGCAATGAGAGACAACTCAGTGAAAGTAGCTACATAGTCCATAATGGATGTGTCACCATGCTGAAGGCTCAAGAACTACCGATCTCTTTCCTCCCTCAACATTTCCAGAAAAACGTTCTCAAAAAAACTATCTTTGAAGTTCATCCATTTCAATCTGTTGTGTCTGTGAGCCTAAACCTGCACATCCAAACATCACTTTTCCAGTCCTCTCAGCATGTACGTTGCCAGATTGACCCTCCACCCTAGAGGCATCTCAAGCTACTCAAAAATCATCTGCATGCTCTCCATCCAATTCTCGACTACCTACGGACCACCCTCACCCTAAAAAAACCACAGGTGCTGTGACTAGAACTCCCTCTTCAGATATTCCATAGAGGGATTTGTACCCTTTGAACCTCTTTTAATCCCTGTAAGACTCATATCAGGCTAGATCGAAGCTGCTCGTCGACCCACGGCCCAAACACTGTCAAACCCAACAACTATCCTCTCTACACTTAATCTTGAACCTGATCATGTACCTATGGATAATGCTTTGCCTACCCCTTAGGGTTCTAAACCTGATCATGCTCTTGTGGAAGTGTACTGTCACCCTCCTGATGCTCCATCGATCCATCTAGGAGGAAACACTGAATATTATAAATAGTCAGACATCCCACATATAATATATATATATATATAACATCGATAAGTAAAGTAGTAAAATTCAGTGCATAACTACTACCCTTACTCTCCCCTACCACAATCATACCCACGACATCCCGGCCTCATGGCCTCCTTACCCACCCACAACAGAACCAAGTATCAAATGTACCTCAGGCCATTCTCGTCCTGACCACCAATGCTACCTCAAATCGATGAATTAGTCACCCAATCCTAGTGACTAAAATCACCTCAACCATTGTACCTGTATGCTCATATAATATCCAAGACCTAGTCTCCTTCCACCTTCAATTCACAATATATAAATCATGGCATAGTGCATTGCAATAAACTACAAATTCTATCAGGAATATCACCTATCACATTTCAAAATCATTCAAACCATGGAATTTTATATTATTCATATGGTATTATCATTTTAAAAAGCATACATGCATTTATGAAATTGAAATACCCTAAAATGTGCCTCTTAAAAACCAAGTAACTAAGCCTTGCCATACTGGGCTAAGGTCCAACTCTCCCTTATCGCATCGGGACAAGGGTCGCATATCGAAATCAATAACATCAAAAACCAAGTGATCCACTGAGTTGGAAATCATATAAACTGAAATATGATCAAAATAAAAACAACAGTTCACATCTAAGGAAACTTAGTCCATCCCTCACACCCGGGGCTACAGGTACCCAATCACAAGAAAAAAACCCAATTCTAATAACAACCTATCTCCAGTCTACCATATCCCAAATAGTAGACCAGTAGAAATAAATGGATAATTTTTAATCTCATTAGTATCTGGTAGAACACTTATACTAAATCCCTACCAAGAACTCCTTTGATACCACTTTTTAATTTCCCGACCCGAATAGCCACCTAAACAGTGCTAAATAGGCCTAGTGTTACTACATTAGGCGCACCTCCCCGAATTCCAAAGGCTGCTGACTAGTAGCAATGGTGTAAATAGGTGTATTGGGGAGTCTGTACCCTCACAGAGGAAAATACCAGTACTAGTACGAGCATAATAATAAAACAAGTAGTGGAAATAAATGACTCAGCAGACTCGAACTAGACCCGCAAAGCATAAGCACATTCAATATCAGTAAATATCAGAAGCAATATAAATACAACTACAGTGGAAAATAAATAGACCATCATGTTAAAAACCATTTGCAACTACTACTGGACATCAAGGAAAACATGTAGATATAAAAAGGGTGCTAATGGATAATCAATAGTATCTACAAAAAAAGTAAGAATGCTGATATATGAAATGGAATATGAACAAATAAATTCTTTCTAGGTATGACCTCAAGGTCCATACTTGTATCCATGCCAAATGGTACTATGATCCAGATCCTGAGTTTGATCCTTTACCCGCACTTAAATCCATAAAGTCTACACCTATCCTGAAGGGCCCATGTAGGGTGTGATATGAATCTCAATTGGATACCACCCAGATGGTGCATACCTAGTATAAGTGTTTAATGAAGAATGCATCTCTATGTAAACTAAGCATTGCAATGAAATAAATAAACACAACATCCACTGGTGATCAACATCCACCATGGAGTGTCACCTGCTTTGGCCAATGCTGGAATATCTGAAGTAAATAGAGTGCTTGGCTCATGGCCCAAGTACCCTTGTCGACACGAATCCTAAGTCAACCCTCTGCTTCCCCTGAATCATGTAACCTGGCACCATGTGCATCTTGAAACCTCGTATCTCAAGGTACCAAAGTCTCAAAGGCACACCCAAACCAAAGTAACTTGGAGGAAGAGTGATATCTTTCCTTAAATAAGTAAGTGAAGGGACAATAATGTCTACCCTCAAATAAAGTAACCGGAGGTACAGTGATATCTACCCTCAAATAAAGTGTCTCGGCCCACGGCCTCAATCACAGAGAGCCTTAGCCCCCCAAATTGATAGCCTCATTGTTGTCTCCCAAAGGCTCTTTGCCTTACACGTGGCTTCCTAGAGAAAGCACCCCCAAACCAATAGTACCTAAACCAAAACTATCAGGGGCCTCTACCCACATGAGTGGTCAAACCACATCATCATGGAGTCTCTCTATGTTCACACTACTCAAATCACGGGTGACAGGTAATCACAAAAATAGTACCCAAGCTACAACATCTCTGGAACCTTATGCCCTTGTCATCATGTCACTCAGTATCTGATGGCCTTGCCATCCACGTAACTCGGGTTATGCCCAACCTGAGAGTCGTACTTCTTCAATCTCGACATCCATGGAACCCAATCCTGTGGTCAAAAATTCCCAAAGTAATCTGAATCAATCCCAACCTGTGATCAACATCACTCAAGAATATCTGGGTCATTCCCAACACAACCCAAACGTCCATCATATGCAATATCATGCATCACATATATATAATAAACAGAAACACTTTAAACAGGAAAATCAATTAAACAATTGAATTGCACTAGCAATGTGTTGTCCCATACCAACATCGAGGTCTTAAAATCATATGATACACTTAATAATGCTTAAAAAATCTAAACTCAGTAGTTTAATCATCACAATTCATTTTTAAAACATTTTTTAATACCCTTCCAAAATGCCCCATTTGAGAAATGGCCTCTTGCCCGACATTCCTCAAGAAAAATAGGTGCAAGGCATGCCCAAAAGTATCCCATGGGTCTCATAATCAATTTAACATATTAAATCAGGTATAAATGGTCTTTCTCAAAATATCCAAATATGCGCCAATGGATGCACCACCCAAAAGTCCACAAAAACACAAAACAATGTATGCACAAACTACCTCATACATGTACAATGATCCTCCTCTGGTAACAACCTCTAAATCAATATAAAATAAGGTAGATCTACAAAATAATCAAAAACATATCAAACCCACATAATATGGTTTTGAACATAAATCAATACTAACATCTCAAGAGTAATCAAGGAATTACTAAGGGGGTTCTCAAGCATCCAATGGAAATCGAGTCTGACTTCTGATGAAGAATCAGTAAGGGTTTGAAGGTCTAGCTGATTGGGGTTCGAAGGTTCTATCCAAAACCTCAAAACAAGGATACTGACTATTTTAAGTGAAAAAAGAAAAATACACAGTGTGTACTTAAGACTACACATCGTGTGGGTACTTTAACTATTCCAAATATGGTTGGCCTACATTTCCAACTTTCCGACATGACTACATGGTGTGTACCAAGGGGTACATGGTGTGTACTTCTCTACCTGGATGACAACCCCAACACACCATGTATATCCCCATACATGGCCCCTCTACACGGTGTGTACAAATAATACATGGAGTGTGCTTGATAAAAACTTTCTACCCGGCCAATAGGCCTACACGCCATGTATGGCCTTAACACACTACTACAATACACAGCATGTACTTAGAAGTACACGGAATGTACCTTGAAAATTTCCAGAGCTGCCCAGTTTAGTCCAGAACATATCCAGTGTTACTTATTTTCTCAAAAACATCCCAAAACAGAACGAAAAAAGAAACTTGTGCCTTGAATAATGAACCAGGTTATTACATTTAGGATTCTTCCTTCTCTAAGAAACAAAAAGGAAAGGATTATTCTATATGAATATTATCCCATATTTTCTTCTTTTTGACAAAAATGACTTATATTTCTTATCATAAAAATAAGGAAATTGAAATTAATATGGTTCAAAATTTAAATAAAAAATAAATGTGTAGGTATATAACTTTCTTTGGCTCAGATGTTCTTGGAAAAATTCATGTTTGAATAAACTTCATAATGACTTTCCTATAAGGAGTATGATCATTGGTCATCACTGTCTTGATAGCTCCTATTCCAAACCAAGAAAACATAATGTTCTCTAACTTATATTTTCATCACCAATATTTCTCAAGTAGAAATTAAAATACACCTCATATGGATAGTGTAAAAGCTTATCCATATCCATCGAATAAAGATAAAACTCAGTATCGTGAATCTTATAGATCATAGAGTCTTAATAAATTCCAAAACTAAACATAGAATTTCTACCGAACTATTTTACTTCTATGTCAAAAATCATAGGAGTATTATCATATCCAAAAGAAAAATCTAGTCCTTGAAATCTAATTGATTCCTTTAATGAAAGATTTGGATCATTTTAATACATAAAATCTATCACCTTTTCCTTGAAGAACTTTGCGATACTTCACTGGAAGGTGAACACATACACCCAAATCAACATCTTCAAGTCTTCTTGTTGTTTCTATTTATGATGTTTTTGTGATTAAAGGTTCTAAGGTTTAGGGTTTCATTAAAATAGAATGATAAATGCTCTGAAAACTGAAGGGATGTGAAGGAGAAGAGCAGTAGAATTCAGAATTTTTTCTCATGCCGAATGAGAATGTACTCATTAAATTTCAAGTAGAAAAGACAAATAAAAAGAAGTTGAAATGAAATTATTTTTTAATCTAATCAACACATAATAGATAAAAATAAAGATAAATATATAATTAAATACAACATATAAATATTATTTAAAATAAAAAGATAAATATTAATAATAAAATAAATTACTAAGCATTCATTTAAAATTAAATAATCTTAACACCCACTTAATAAGATAAAATCTTTCACTGGGAAGTTGTTTAGTGAAAATATTAGCTAAATGATATTCTATATTAACAAATTATAAAGATATATCCTATTTAAGAACCTGTTATCTTATGAAATGATGTCTTATATCAATATGCTTAGTCCTAGAATGACTTATAAGATTTTTTGAAATATTTATAGCACTATTATTATCACATAAAATAGGAATATTATTAAAATTTAGTCCATATTCTAATAATGTGTTTTTTATTTACAATACTTGTGTATAGAAACTGCCAGCAGATACATATTCTTTTTCAGCGGTTGATATGAAAATTGAGTGTTGTTTGTTACCCGACTATGATACTAAAACATTCCCTAAAATGATAGGTTTCTAAGATTATTTTTATATCTAATATACAGACTCCAAATTCATCATCTGAATATGAAATTAAATTAAAATACAAAAATTTTAAGGTAAACAAGAGATTGAAAAATAGTTACCTTGAAATATCTAAAAGTTATTTTAACAATAGTAAAATAGGATTCTTTTGGATTTCACTAAAATTTAGCACATAAACATACAAAAAACATAATGTCTTGACTACTAGAAGTAAGATATAATAAAATACCAATCATACCTCTATATAACCTTTTATCAATTGGTTTTCTAGCTTCATCAAAATCAATTTTTATATTCTTACACATAGGTTTTGTGTAAGTCTTACTATTTTCAAGTATAATTTTTTTCAATAAATAAATAAAATATTTAATTTTATTTAAAACAATTTCATAAACTTTTTGATAAATCTAAAATCCAAAAAATAAATTCAATTCTCTCATCATACTCATTTAAAATTCCTTTTTCATTATTGTTGAAAATGTATTACAAAGATTTTTATTTCTTGAACCAAAAATAACATCATCAACATAAATCTATACAAATAAAATATTAGAAAAAATAGTTTTTTAAAAAATTATTGGATCTTCCAATCCAATAGTATATCCATTTTTGACAAGAAAATAACTTAATCCTTTATACCAATCTCTAGGTTCTTGTTTAAGTCCATAGAGAGCTTTAGTAAGTTTCAAAATAGAATTTAGTTTATGAGGGTTTTCAAAACCAATAGGTTGTTCAATATAAACTTCCTCCATTAAATAACCATTTTAAAATACATATTTAACATCCATATAATATAATTTAAAATTCATATGAGATGTATAAGCTAAAAGGATTCCAATGGCTTCAAATATAGCTATTGGGGGAAAGTTTTCATCATAATCTATTCCTTCTTACTGATTATATCCTTTATCTACTAATCTATCTTTATTTCTATTAATGATCCCTTGATTGTATTGTTTATTTATAAAGACCCACTTTGTTCCTATTATTAGATAATTGGTTAGTATTCCTATTAATTCACAAACTTCATTTCTTCTAAACTGGTCTAGCTCTTCTTGCATTGCAAAAATCCAACTCTTATCTTCTAAGGATTCTTAAATAGACATAGATTCTAATTGAGATAGAAAGGAAGAAAATTCATCTAGGTTTCCAACATTTCTTCTTGTTCTAATTCCTAGGTCTAGGCCTCTTATAATAGTTTCTAAAGGATGGTTCTTTAAGGTTATAGACTATCTAGGAAAGAAATTTTCAGGTTATTTAGTTTAATGTTCATCTTTACTAGAATAAATTTTATTAATATAATTTTCAAAATCATCTTTTGGGGTTTCAATTCTCATGTTTTCAAATGAGCCATTAGCTTCATCTATTTGATCTTTCTATTTAATAGAAGTTTCAGTTTCATCAAAATTCACATGAACTGACTCTTTGACAATCCTTGACTTTTTATTAAACACTCTATAAGAATTAGAGATTGTATAATATCCCAAAAATATTCCTTCATTGTCTTTTGGATCAAACATACAGAGGTTGTCCTTGGTATTTATGATATATACCTTGCATCCAAAATCATTAAAGTAATTTTATTTAGGTATTCGGTTATTCCAAAGTTTATAGGGAGTCCTTTTAAAAATAGGTCTTATTGAAACTCTATTACTAATATAGTAGGTCATCCTTATATATTCTTACCACAAATAGGTAGGAATACTATATTCATTCAGCATAGTCCTTACTATTTATTGAATAGTTCTATTTCTTTTTTCAACAATTCCATTTTGTTGATGTGTTCTTGGTGAATATAATGTGTGTTTAATACAAAGATTTGGAGAAAAATAATTAAATTATTGATTCTCAAATTCTCTACCATGATCACTTCTCAATGAATTTATTTTAAAGCATTTTTAATTTTGAAAATTTTCTCAGAAACTTTAAAAAACTATGAAAACTTCACTTTTTAATTTTACAAAAAAAAACAAGTAAATAGAGAATAATCATCAACTAAAATATAGACATATAATTTACCATCCAATCTTTCTTTTATGGATGGTCCAAAAAATCCATGTGGATAAGTTCTAAATGTTTAGATGTAGTTATTTTGTTAATAGATTTTAATAAAGATTTGTGTTGTTTTCCAATTAGGAAAGAATCACATAATCTATCATTATAAAACTTCATACTAGGAAAATCAAAAACTAACTATTTATTATACAATTTATGTAAAGCATATACATTACAGTGTCCAATTCTTCTATGCTGAATCCATGAAAAACTTGCCTTAGAAGTTAAACAATTCACTTTATGATTACACAAGGAATTTAAATCCAAGGTATAAACATTGTCAGTTATAGGTTCTCTAAATTTTAGTAACTTATCTTTAAATATAGAGTATAAATTTTTAGAAAAATCAAAATAGAAACCATCATTACAGTGTTGAGAGATACTTATCTGGTTTTGTTTTAACCCTTGTGCATTCAGTAATTTTTTGATTGAGATAATATTTGGATCTACAACTATTCCAACTCCAATAATCATTTATTTTGTATTGTTACAAAAAGTGGCTAGTATTCCATTCATTTGAGTTAGTGTATGAAAATTTGATGAGTCTCCACTCATGTTCCTAGAACATCCACTATCCATATACCTTAGATAATTCTTGTTCTTGTGGACTTTTCCTAGAAAATAATTTAAACAGTTGTTTGTTTTGTTACCCATATTCTCTTGGGTCATACAGTGACAGCGAGAAATGATTTAGGAATCCATGTTTTCCTAATTTTATCATAATTTACACCAATTTACTCAAACATACTTTTAGAAATAAAATTATATTTAATAACACTAATTTTAGGATTTCTCAAATAATAATTATTAGTGAAATGGACTTTTGTCTAACAATAATAACATGTAATATTTTTTGAATTTGGCATAAAGTAATTCTTATACAGTTTTAATTTTTCACCATTTCTTCCTATTCCAAATATTTCCCTTTTAATAACAATATTTTCAAGAATCCCATTTAAAACTTTTTCTCCTTTAGTAAAAATAAGAGAAGTTATTTTTTAAGATTCTACTTCATCCTACAATTCTTTAATCTTTTTTTCATGATCAATAAAATATGATGCGTAAGAATTGAATTTTTTAACTAAATCTTGATGTTTTTTAGCATATTATCTCTTTCTCCTAAAACAACATTGTGAATTTTTTTCAATGATTTATTATTCATTCATAAGTAATCATATTTCTCTTCAAACATGTAATAGTAGGTAGCTAATTTATCATTTGAGAAACTACTGGTTTTAGAATCATAGGAGTAATAAGTTTGTACCTCTTTTTATTTAGCTATAAATAATATATTTGATTTGAAATTTTTTGGATCTTTCTCTGAATAAGATTTTAAAGAACTACTAGAGTATTCATATACACTCCATGTAGCTATCATTGCTCTTTTTCATTTATGATAAAAATCATCATTCTTATGATATCTCTTTTCTGGCCTTTTTCTTTCATATTTTAATTGAGTGAAATTAGGACTGATGTGACCAAATGTTTTGCATTTATATTATAGAACTTCTATAGGTTCTTTATTATCCTTCCTAATGGATTTTTTGAAGCCTCCTTTCGTCATGTAAAATGTGCTGAATTTTTTTTCTAGACGAGCTAGTTCCATTTCAGAATCTAAGGAGTCTGAATTTTTATCTTCTCTGGCTTCTTGTTTTGTTTTTCAGTCATGATTTTGATATGTCACTTTAAGAGTAATATTTTAACTTTTTATTATAATCTTATGATCTTCAACATCATATTAAATTTATACTTAGTACATCATCAGAGTACCAATTAGTTCCTTCATAGACACATTTTTTACAGGTGATGACTGATGGATTGAAGTAGATATTCCATTCCATTTGGAGGGAAGTACTCAGAGTACATTTAGCGATTGATCAGATTGACTAATAGGATCACCCAAGGCAGTAAAATTATTAATTATTTTTGTTAACCATACATTAATCTATGTGATTATTTCACCATCAAATATTCTAAAGGTTTCAAACTTTAGTTTAGCATTAGCATATCTCATCTATATTTTATTTTATTTTCCTTCATAAGCAACTGCAGTAGTTTTCCACATCTCATGGGAAGTAGGAAATTGTGATATACGATTAAACTCATCTGTTCTAATCCCACGGATAATATCATTAATTTCTTTTGAATTGATGTCATATTTATATTTTGTTTCTATATTCCAAGTCTTTGGTTTTTTGGGAATCCCTTCAGGAGTGATGATCTTTGAATAGAATTTGAATCCAAGATTATTTATATAGATAATCATTCAAGAATTCCAGAACCCATAATTTTTCCAATTTAAGTATGGAGCACAAACCATAGACATTTACTCTTTTAGATTATCCATTGACATATGTTTTTTTATAAACCTTATACTTTTCATATTGCTATAAATTTCTTCCAAAATCTCACAATTGATACCAAATGTTATGTTAGAATAATAAAAAAGTAACACAATAGGGTGGTGAATTGTGTATTTTCAAAATTCTTGGGGAATTATTTCCTTTGATTTCCATCGAGATTTATGCTTATATGTTGTTTTTACTTCGATAATAAATATGATAAGCAGATAAAAAAATAATGAATGAATCAATTTTATTGTGGTTTGGGGAACAGATATCCCCTAGTCCACTCCACCAATTCTCTCTTTACGAGCTTGGTGAATTTCACTAGCACAATCTTCTTATCACGAGACCTTAAATCCACAAATGAGTACAGTAAGTTGAAACCTTTACAACAAGTCTAAATAAATCCTTTTAGTTCTTTTAAATGGAACCGATTATCCATAGATTAGTACAAGAAGTCGACACTTCACAACAACTGAGTAAGAGCAGTTGATAATCCAATAAATCAAAAGAATTTTATTTATTGACAGTTCATGTTGATCTTCACAGTTTTAATTGTAGAAATTAACAGTAGATGAGTCTTATTCTTCAGAAATAAAATTATTCATGTAATATTAATTATAAAGTGATCCTAGTTGAAAATGATCTTTAATTTGAATATCAATACTCAGTAGTAGTAATCATACAACAGCATGAGGTCAAAATATGTATGTCTCCAAAGTGTTGCCTCAGAGTCAATCATTTGTAGTAGTGGGTCTTTAAAATATATTCACAAGAATATAGTCATATGTATTAATGAATGAAACTTGTATCACCCATATCACATATATCACACATGTAATGCCCCGAGTTTCAAAAAAGGAATAAGTTCAAATAAATTATAATTTAAAATTAGTAATGTTATAAATAAAATATAAAATAAGGCATTTTATAAATTTATGAATACTTTGATTTATAAAAAAATGTCATGTTTTTAATACGCGATGACATCAAATATATTTTCAAATACTTTTTTATAATAAATGAAATAATTAAGAATGGTTTTTTATTAAAAATAATGTTTTGAATTAATCTATGTCATATATATAAATATATATTTACATAGATAAAATCTTAAAACAAGATTAATAAAAATTAAGTGTTTAAAAAGATTTACTAACATGCAATGAATTTGTTAAGATCGTTATTTATTTTTAAACTAAAAAAAGTATTATGTTAATGTATGGATTTTAATAAAAGTTGTTTTAATGAAATAATTTTTGGTTCATAAAATTTTTTTTATAAGCTAAATAAATATGTAAATCAATTTATCAAAATAAATGAATAATGATGATAACCTAATAATATTGTAATTATTATTATAATAGATAACAAATCGTTATTATTGAAATCTAATAATATCATATTATTATGATAAGAAGGGCGTGAATACAAATGGATAGAGAGGTTTAATTAAACCACTTTTTTATTTAATAATAATATATTGCTTGATTTGTGTGTGTGGCATGACATTGGGGATAGGAAGTCAAAAGTGGGTTAATTGAACCACTTTTTTATATGTTTCAATTTATAATCATTTTATATGTTTCATTATATATATATATTATAAATTGTGATACTATATATTACAAGTATATAATCATATATGGTGATATGTTTAATAATAATAATATGTAAATATTTTATAAATAATAATAAAAACATTTTACTCAAATAATTAATTGTTTTAAAACAATTATATTATGATATAACATCATATGTTTATAAATATAATAAATAAAAATATTATAGTATTTTCCTATAAAAAGTAATGATTATTATATAAAACTTTACTTTTTAAAGTATTGTTATTTTATTATAACTTTGACTTATTAATAGGATATAATAATAATAGGATATTAAAATAACAAAATACAAATAAATAAAAAAAAGGGGAAGGAAATATCGTATGGGATTTGTTATGGAACCCGGTTAGGGTTAGCGCAATGAACCAAAAAAAGGAAATAAAACAACAAAAAATGGAAAACCAGACTTAAGAAAATAAAAAAAAATATAATAAACACATCATAATATCAAAAGTGGTGTTTCCGCTCTCCAGCTATAGGCCGCAAGTCCGGTGCCATGGGAGTCCGATTTTTATGGTTTTGACTGTCATGCATGGGGTCCAGACTTCGGGTGTCCGATGTTGGGGATCTCGACTAGGTCGGAGTCGCGTCACAAGGGTGTCGCACTGGCCGACATCGTGGAGTCTTCATGTTGTGGTCGTATGCTCCATCATAGCTCCCCTCATCATCTTCTTCCTTCGCAAGACTAAACCAGTAGGTCGTCACCCTCACCCCTCTCCCTCTCCAATTCTCACAGATGTCCCATGACCCCCCTAAGGATCCCTTAGCCCCTCCTTTCCACGATCCTACTTCCCTTTTCAACTCATCCATTATTGTCCCGAGATTCTCTTCTGGTGAGGTTTTATACAAAATATATATATGTTACGATTTTGTCTTCTAACCAAACTCAGAGGTTTGTTTTCACTGCTAAAGTCAAGGGTAGGGTCCTCTGGAGTTGGATCCAAGACCTTTGGATCCTTTAAACTACTCTTCCATGCAACCTAACCCCATGGATTTGTTATCTCCACCTCACCCTCAGGCCCTCCAAGACCTCCAGCGAGCTCCTCCCTCGTCCGACCCTCCTCCTCTGTCTATGTAATGGACTATTTTCAATCGTTTATACTTTAAAAAACCTTTAATATATATATTTTGTATATGCAGTCTTATAAATATTTACATATGGATATACCAATCCCTTCAGTTTATAAATTATTGATGTTTTATTAAATAATCACTTACGGGTAATCTATGTAAGGGGAACTAACCACTTATTTTGATTGTAAAAAACCAATTATACACATTGTGTAATTTGATATATGGTATGTAAATAAATATATATATATATATAGGTCCTTTCCAATGCGGGAGTCATCCCTCCTCCTTCTTTGAGTGTGCATGTTTTTGGTAGGGTTTTCTTTGAATGATTAAAGGGTTTGATTCCTTTTGGATTTATTTTACAAACGTGCAGTATACATGCTCATATATATATATATATAATCTTTAAATGAGTATATATATATATATATGTATGTATGTATTTATGTATGTATGTATGTATGTATAAAATCTCAACTCAAAACTATCTCTAATATTTTCAAATATTCCAATATGATTATATACACATAAAGGGTGTTTCAAATTTACTTATAGCAAGCAAATCCTTTCTTTGTAAATTTGGTTTATATATATATATATATAATTATATATATATATATATTTCCAATACAAACATTTATGATTTTTAAGGCTTGAACGCCCATCCTTAAACAATATTTTATGTGCGAACCAAGTTTTGGGTTAAAAGAAATTTTGTTTCTGAAACCTATATATATATGTACATATTTATGTATCACAATCCAAATCCATTTTTATAATTTTTAAAAGATGATTTCAAAGCCTTAGGTAATGTTTTATATGCGAAATGCCGTTTGGGTTCATTTGGATTTATATTTAATATGCGAAACCCTAATTTTTACATATGAATATACATTCGGTCACGAAAGTTATATACCTAACATGGTTTGGTTTCCAATCAAGTGATAATGATGTACAAAAAATATTTTAAAGTATTTATTACTTTAATAAATTAATAAACATGTTTTAATTATTAGAACCCATAAATAAACCTTATGCATATATGGTTTTGTGTGTATATATATATATATTTATATCATATAGTTTTGGAAACCCTAATTTCAAGTATTGATATTTTAGATTAGTGTTTTAAATGAAACCAATACTTGAAGGGTAATTAATAAATTTTAATTTTGGTGTTTGCTAAATCAAAATGTATTTATGTCAAACATAAATTAATTTAAAACGTTTTAATTATATTAACTTCATATGTTTTGAATTCGTGAGATTAGGTTAAAAATGATTTAAAGTAACGTGTCCAAATGATGTTTTAACTATTTCAATGAATATTGTTAATAAATCAAGTTATGTTTGAGTCTAATTTCATATTCATTAACACTTTTATCATTATAATGAATGACATGTATTCCTAGTAAGAATTCATTTCCATGGATAAGGTTATTTAATTAAGAAGATATCATTTAATGTGACAAACCCTAATCACCCGTCATTTTATGTGTTATATTATGTGCAAAGTATATATATATATGTGTGTGTGTGAGAATACGTATATTCATTATTTATGTATCAAATGTTGTTTACAAGTTTTAATATATGAAAACTCAGTGAAAATGTATACATATTTAATGCAATCTTAAAAACGTTTTCAGAAAACCCGACTCTCAAGTGTGGTAGACGTGAATGGATTGGGCGTGGATCCATCATGGCCTGTCATTAGTCGAGCAGTCTTAAAATTAGTTATTTTGTTTTCAGAAGCTTGCCTAATGTTTTTAGAAAAACACTGGAGTATTATTGGGTAATATCAATTGGAAATTAAATATTCAAAGTGGTATGAGACACTTTGAATATTAGACATTATTGACATATGAGGAATGTATTGGACTGTTGGTTTGGGGTCCGATTAAAAGAAAGCCCTCCAGATTGGGGACTGGTTAAATTAAGACCTCCAGGTTAGGTAGTTGTAAAAGTAATCCCTCTGGGTTGGATACCGGTAAATGTAAGCTCCTCGATGCATTGATAGTTCTCGAGACACTCAGATTGGGTATTTAACCTTAGGTCGTGGCACGAGGCCTTGACATTCAGACATGAGTCCAACATTTTACGTTTCCTCATTATGTTTCATTATATGACCAACCAAGTGATTATTTCGACTAGATAAATATCTTTGGTTATAAAACCATTACTTATGAGTATGAGATTAAAATGCACATGGAATATGATGAGACAGTGATGATTCATGATCAGTATACCTTTCCATAATTTTAATGAAAATGATAGCATTATATTAATCATGTCATAATGTGCATTTTTATAAGTTGTAGTGAATTTTTTTATGCTCAACCCTGATAATGTTCATGCTTAGTAGTACTTTCATACCTTTCATGTTATTCCTACTTTACTTCTTATAATTCATTCACTTTTATACAAACATGCTTACTTTGTTCATCTAGTAGCTTTCATTTAAATGTTCAACTACTTGTGTATGAAATTTTTTAATTATTTAATATCAACCATTGAAATTTCATGATGTTTTCCTTTAAGGAACTATTTTTAGTATAAGTATTTTCAAAGGTAGAATTCAAATGTTGTATTATGTAATTTCAAAACCCCTTATTGAGTATTTCAATGCTCACCCTATGTTTTAAATGAAAAAAATTCAGGTAGCAGTCATGTATTCAATGAAGTTTCAGAATGCAGCTGGTTTTCCTAGAACTTGAACCTCACGGTCCTCTGTAGCATGAGACATAATGTAATGAATGTAAATATAATGTAATAATTGTGGTACATCATGTCTCATGGGAACCGACTTTGGGCACTCGGGGGCTGGTTCCTTACAGTTGGTATGAGAGGATAGGTTCAGAAAATTCAGGAAAAACTAGATAATAGAAATATGTAACAAAAACTGAACCTTACTAAGTGGTTTTGTTATAATTTTCAGATGGAAGATGAAAGATCACTAACAAGTCTTTTGACCCTTCCCACTTAAATCCTCGATACTATAATCGTTATGTCATGTATGGAAGACTATGAACCCTTTGGGAACCTCTGACTATCCTGCAAGCTTCTTTACCAAGTGTCGAACAACTGAAATATTCTTCAACTCTTCCGAAGATCGAGTCATGTTTACTATCGTATAACTTATGCACAACTTGCATAAAATACGCATATGGGGAAATATTATGAAGGTATTTCCCTATGTTTTACCCTATCTAAAAACTATCTGGCTTTAAGGGTTTTCCAAGAAGCTGCAGAGGAGGGAAATCTCTGTGCAGCATATCTTTTTCAAGTCTTGAGTTTCATTCTGTACGGGAGACTCTTTAACATCAAACCCCTCGACTTTGAGGTAGTACGACGAACTTGTAGGGACCAAGTTCATCTAGATATCACTGAGCTTTACACCGCTCATGCCTCTATTTGGAAGCCCAAGTGTTTTATGCAATATTTTAACTCCACTTGCCCAAGGTGTATCTGTACAAGAGAGATCGAGGAACTGGGAACCACCTAGGGAATATAGTTGAGGACATTAGAGAACTGGTTACGAAGGTGGGCTCTGTAAATGTACAACCTAGTTGATTTATGTTCTTTTCCTTTTTATTTGCTAAATCCTAGAGTGTTTGAGTAGGGAAATCACTAAGGATGTCAGGGAGGCTGTGTCAACAAGTCAGTAGGAGTACGCCAATAAAATTGCGAGGACGCAATTCTGTTAAGAGGGGAATATTGTAACGCCCTGAGTTTCAAAAAAAAGAATAAGTTTAAATAAATTATAATTTAAAATGAATAATGTTATAAATAAACTATAAAAGAAGGCATTTTCTAAATTTATCAATACTTTGATTTATAAAAAAAATGTCATGTTTTTAATACGTGACGACGTCAAATATATTTTCAAAGATGTTGTTCTAATAAATGAAATAATTAAGAATGATGTTTTATTATAAATAATGTTTTGAATTAATCTATGTCATATATATAAATATATATTTACATAGATAAAATCTTAAAACAAGATTAATAAAAATTAAGTTTTCAAAAAGATTTACTAACATGCAATGAATTTGTTAAGATCGTTATTTCTTTTTAAACTAAAATAAATTTTATGTTAAAGTACGAATTTTAATAAAAGTTGTTTTAATTAAATAATTTTTGGTTCATAAAAATTTATTTTACAAGCTAAATAAATATGTAAATCAATTTATCAAAATAAATGAATAATGATGATAACCTAATAATATTGTAATTATTATTATAATAGATAGAAAATCATTATTATTGAAATCTAATAATATCATATTATTGTGATAAGAAGGGAATGAATACAAATGGAGAGAGAGGGTTAATTGAACCACTTTTTTATTTAATAATAATATATTGCTTGATTTGTGTGTGTGGTGTGACATTGGGGATAGGAAGTCAAAAGTGGGTTAATTGAACCACTTTTTTATATGTTTCAATATATAATCATTTTATATGTTTTATTATATATATATTATAAATTGTGATATTATATATTACAAGTATATAATCATATATGGTGATATATTTAATAATAATAATATGTAAATATTTTATAAATAATAATAAAAACATTTTACTCAAATAAGTATTTGTTTTAAAACAATTATATTATGATATAACATTATATGTTTATAAATTTAATAAATAAAAATATTATAGTATTTTCCTTTAAAAATTAATTATTATTATATAAAAATTTACTTTTTAAAGTATTGTTATTTTATTATAACTTTGACTTATTAATAGGATATAATAATAATAGGTTATTAAAATAACAAAAGACAAATAAATAAAAAAGGGGGAAGGAAATCCCATATCAGATTTGGGAGGGAACCCAGTTAGGATTAGCGCAACGGTCCAAAAAAAAGGAAATAAACCAATAAAAAATGGAAAACCAGACTTAAGAAATTAAAAAAATATATATAATAAACACATAATAATATCAAAAGTGGTGTTTCTGCACTCTAGCTGTAGGTCGCAAGTCCGGTGCCGCGGGAGTCTGGTTTTTCTGGTTTCGAGCGTCACGCATGGGGTTCAGCCTTCGGGCATCCGAAGTCGAGGATCTCGAGCAGGTTGGAGTCATGTCATGAGGGTGTTGTGCTGGTCGACGTCGTGGAGTCTTCATGTTGTGGTCGTCCGCTCTATCACAACTCCCCTCGTCGTCTTCTTCCTCTACAAGACCGAACCAGTAGGTTGTCACCCTCACCCCTCTCCCTCTCCAATTCTCACAGATGGCACGTGACCCCCCTAAGGATCCCTTAGCCCCTGCTTTCCACGATCCTACTTCCCTTTTCACCTCATCCCTTATCCTTCTGAGCTTCTCTTCGGGTGAGGTTTTATATAAAATATATATATGTTGTGTTTTTTTCTTCTAACCAAACTCAGAGGTTTTTTTTCACCACTAAATTCAAGTGTAGGGTCCTCTGGTGTTGGAGACGAGACCTTTGGATCCTTTAAACTCCTCTTCTATGCAACTGAACCCCACGAGTTCATTATCTCCACCTCACCCTCATGCCCTCCAAGATCTTCAGTGAGCTCCTCCCTCGTCCAACCCTCCTCTTTTGTCTATGTAAGGGACTATTTTCAATTTTTTATATTTTAAAAAACCATTACTATATATTTTTTGTATATACAGTCTTATAAATATTTACATATGGATATACCAATCCATTCAGTTTATAAATTATTGAAGTTTTATTAAAAATTCACTAAAGGGTAATCTATGTAAGGGGACTTAACCACTTATTTTGATATTACAAAACCGATTATACACACTGTGTAATCGGATATATGGTATGTAAATATATATATAGGTCCTTTCCAGTGCGGGAGTCATCCCTCCTCCTTCTTTGAGTGTGCGGGTTTTTGGTAGGGTTCTCTTTAAATGATTAAAGGGTTTTATTCCTTTTGGTTTTATTATACAAACATGCATTATACATGATGATATATATATATAATCTTTAAACGAGTATATATATATATGTATGTATAAAATCTCAACTCAAAACTATCTCTAAGATTTTCAAATATTCCAGTATGATTATATACACATAAATGGTGTTTCAAATTTACTTATAGCAATCAAATCCTTTCTTTGTAAATTTGGTATATATATATATATGTATAGTTATATATATATATATATATTTCCAATACAAACATTTATTATTTTTAAGACTTGAACATCCATCCTTAAACAATATTTTATGTGCGAACCAAGTTTTGGGTTCAATGAAATTGTGTTTCTGAAACCTATATATATATATATATATATTTATTTATTTATGTATCACTGTCCAAATCCATTTTTATAATTTTTAAAAGATGATTTCCAAGCCTTAGGTAATGTTTTAGATGCGAAATGTCATTTGGGTTCATTTGGATTTATATTTAGTATGTGAAACCCTAATTTTTACATATGAATATACATTTGGTCACACAAGTTATATACCTAATGTGGTTTAGTTTCCAATCAAGTGATAATGATGTATTAAAAATATTTTAAATTATTTATTACTTTAATAAATTAATAAACGTGGTTTAATTATGAGAACCCATATATACACCTTATGTATATATGGTTGTGTGTGTGTATACATATATATCATATAGTTTTTAAAACCCTAATTTCAAGTGTTGATCTTTAAGATTAGTGTTTTAAATGAAAACAATACTTGAAGGGTAATTAATAAATTTTAATTTTGGTGTTTGCTAAATCAAAATGTATTTATGTCAAACATACATTAATTTAAAAAGTTTTAATTATATTAACTTCATATGTTTTGAATTCATGAGATTAGGTTAAAAATGATTTAAAGTAACATATCCAAATGATGCTTTACCTAATGCAGGGAATGTTTTTGATAAATCAAGTTATGTTTTAATATAATTTCATATTCATTGACACTTTTCTCATTATAATGAATGACATGTATTCCTAGTAAGAATTCATTTCCATGGATAAGGTTCTTTAATTAAGAAGCTATCATTTCATGTGACAAACCCTTATCACCCGTCATTTTATGTGTTATCTTATGTGAAAAGTATATATATATATGTGCAAATATGTATATGCATTACTTATGTATCAAATGTTGTTTAATAGTTTTAATATATAAAAAATCAGTGCAAATGTATACATATTTAATGCAAGCTTAAGAAAGTTTTCAGAAAACTTGACTCTCGGGTGTGGTAGACATGAAGGGATTAGTCATGGATCCATCATGGCCTGTCATTAGTAGAGCAGCATCAGAATTAGTTATTTTGTTTTCAGAAGCTTGCCTAATGTTTTTAGAAAAACACTAGAGTATTTTTGGGTAATATCAATTGGAAATTAAATATTCAAAGTGGCATGGGACACTTTCAATATCAGACCTTATTGACATATGAGGAATGTATTGGACTACCGAGTTGGGGTCCGGTTAAAAGAAATCCCTCCAGGTTGGGGACTGGTTAAAGTAAGCCCTCCAGGATAGGGACTGGTAAAAGTAATTCCTCCAGGTTGGAGACCGTAAAAGTAAGCTCCTCGATGCATCGATAGTTCTAGAGACAGTCAAATTGGGTTTTTACCCTTAGGTCATGGCACGTGGCCTTGACATTCAAACATGAGTCCAGCATTTTACATTTCCTCATTATGTTTCAGTATATGACCAACCAAGTGATTATTTCTACTAGAGAAATATCCTTGTCTATAGAACCATTATTTATGAGTATGAGATTAAAGTGCACATGGCGTATGATAAGACAGTGGTGATGCATGATCAGTTTACCTTTCCAAAATTTTAATGCAAATGCCAGCATTACATTAATCATGTCATAATGTACATTTTTATAAGTTGTAGTGAAATTGTTTATGCGCAACTCTGATAATGTTCATTCTTAGTAGTACTTGCATACCTTGCATGTTATGCCTACTTTACTTCTTAAAATTCATGCACTTTTATACAAACATGCTTACTTTGTTCATCTAGTAGATTTCATTTAAATGTTCAACTACTTGTGTATTAAATGTTTTAATTATTTAATATCAACCTTTGAAATGTCATGATGTTTTCATTTAAGGGACTATTTTTAGTATAAGTATTTTCAAAGGTAGAATTCAAATGTTGTATTAAGTAATTTCAAAACCCCGTACTGAGTATTTCAATGCTCACCCTACGTTTTAAATGAAAATTTTTCAGGTACAAGTAATGTCTTCAATGAAGTTTCAGAATGCAGCTGGTTTTCTTGGAACCTGAACCCCACAGTCCTCTATAGCATGAGACATGATGTAATGAATTTAAATATAATGTAATAATTATGGTACATCGTGTCTCATGGGAACCGGCTCCGGGCACTCGGGGGTCGGGTCCTTACAACACACACCACCAAACTGATTCAAAAATACTTTGATCATATAAATAGATTTCTTTTGGTACATTAGATCCAAGAAAATCACCTGAGTGAATGTAGAAATTCAAAATCATATTGTATTGGGGATTCGTAACATCCCTTAATAAAAGGAGTGATTTTCTCCATTGAATATAATTCTTTAAATTGATCATAATGAGCTTTGAATTAGTCATAGAGACACTTTAAATCATCCTATAATTATATCAAAACTGTTGCATGAAACTCAGATAAAATCATGGATTTAAAACTATGTTGTTGGGTAGACAAATGTAGGGTTGAACTGCATAGTGTAGGGTTCCTTTGCATAGCATAGGGTTACTTTTCATAGCATAGGGTTCTTACCAACATATGGTTCTTAACCATACCTTCATCTGTGTAATTTAGAGATCAATGTAATGTAGGGATGATGATTCGTACATTCATACTTTTTAGTATAAGATTCCAAACAAAACTTTGATTAACCATATGTTCAACCTCCCGAATGTATGGTATGAATAGTGTTTCTAGATTCCAACATAGGTTTGATATTCAATATGTTTTTGATTCTCAGATATAGGTTTGTCGATCCATACTCTTAATATCCATCATAGGGTTGTCGCTCCATACACAAATTGTTTAACGTAGTATAAGGATGTTGAACCGTATGTTCATTCACTGAACATAGGGTTTTAATAGTGTTTTAATTACACATCTCGTTGCTTTTCACTTCATCAAAAATATGAATAAAAACATGATATATATTCTTGAAACATACTTAACCCAACTTCATAGGAAAATAGAAAAGGGTATTTGTTAGCATCAAAGTCAACATATATTATAGAGTATTGTTGAGACAATACATTCCCCACATCTAGTGGTTCTGGATTCACCAAATTTCAAATATTACAGATGATCCTTCACTTATTCAAGGAAACTTGATGAGGTCCACCGCCTCAACTAGTCCTTCCAATGAACAGTGAAAACTTCCAAAAAATCCATAATTTTACACCTATTTAAGCTTATAAAGAACCCTAGTCTGTCCCTCAACCCTTATCTATATTTATTTGTGACTCTTGTGTAAGTCCTTTACACCTCCACACTTTCTCCCAACTTGTAAATAGTTTAGGGGAAATCTATACTTCTTTCAAAACATATCTTTCATATCTGGAAATAACCTTCTATTTTTATCACTTCATCCTACAGAATGTGGTTTCTCTCCATGTGTATACATCCTGATGTTCCTCCTTCCATATTCCCACACTTGGATATCATTTCTTTCACTGTTTCTTTCATTCAACTGCTTATAAAAAATACTTATAATTAGTTATTTCTTCTCTCAACTACTTTTACTTAGTTTCTTCCACTGACATAGATCCAGAGATCCATGGTGAATGTGAACCTTTACCCATATCATTCTTCCAAGAATAATACCAGGAACATAAATTCAAGAAATTCAAACACTTAACCAGATTATATTTCTCACACCAAAACCTAATAATCTCCAACTTAAGAATACTTTTCACTTATCAATCTTAATAATATCCCACACAAAGACTATTCTCAAAGATTTCTCCAAAATCCACCAGCCAATTTCTGAATAGAATCATCTTTTCTTTCTCCCTTTTCAGTGTTGCAGTGGTTCCCTACTATAGTCATGATCATCCAATCCCCACCAAGATAAAATTTCTGTTGGATCTCTAAACCATTACCACATATTTTTTTCCATGTAACCTTTTGAATGCCTCTATGAAATTTTTCCAAAGAAAAAAATAATTACCTATGTTAAAAAAATTTGAATTCCAATGTATAATTTATATTGTTTACCATGTCCATGTACCTTATCTCCCCAAAATCTTATTCTTTCAAAACTCTACCACCAATATTTTTCAATTCGAGAGTTGTCCAATATAATGAACTGTCACCACCCATCCTCGGGGACCGTTCCGTGACTACCCCAAGCCCGCCTTCCATAGGCCAGGGGCTGGAGACTAGCACCAAAGGCGTAAATCTTGATAACTGGGAAGGAATTTCCTTTATAAAACATAAACACATCCAACCAGAGTACAAGAGGAAGTAATACACTAAGTACAAAAGAAAGTGATGAAAAGTAAATGGTACAGAATACAAACCCAACTGAAAAGTACAGCTACAACTGAATGAAAGTACAATAGAAAAGATAAATAGCAGGAAGGTGTCAAACTGCCCCTGGATCGTCCTCCGGAATTCCCACCGGATGGGTAGGTACAGATGGCCACCTCAGCTCTCCATGTATGTATGTCACCTCCGGGTACCGTCTTGTCATAAAGTCAACCTATGGGTACCGTCTCATCGTGAATTCCACCTCCGGGTATCGTCCAGCTCTACAAGCCTCAACCACGATTAGTGTTGTCCATCATCTGCATCCAACACAATAAAGTATGGGCATAGCCCATGCAGGGGTGAGTATAACGATACTCAGTAGGGACCCTGAGACCCTTAAGGTCTCACTAAATCCAACAAGGATAACCACAAAGAGAGATCTCAACAGATAACCTTTACTTAGGTATATGCCCATACATATACCCAAGTTATTTAGTAACCCATCTCAATCATGAGGAAAACACAAAGGTCATTGACTCAACTCAAACCAGGATTTCATTAAAGATATCGAAACCACAACTGCTAAAGATCTCCTCCTCTGTCGATTACTGTGATCATGTCACGACTCTGAGGCACTGCTTACTAACCTTAGACTACTGAGATACTCCTCCTGTCGAGTACCGCGGGTCTTCCACCCGAACACAGTAGTGCTCCCCGCTATGCGTCTGCCACCCCAACATAGTAGTGCTCCCCATGATAGCCTATAGAGGTACTCCTTCGGTCGAGTACAGTGGGTCTACCACCCAAACACAGTAGTGCTCCCCGCCATGGTTCTGCCACCCAAACACAGTAGTGCTCTCCACTGGGCTATAAAAGTCACTCCGACTAGAATCGGACAAGAAGTCATGAGGTCTCAGCCAGCTACAAGGTCTTTGTACTCCGTACGCTCGTCTCTGGGGGGGGTCCACTCAACGATCTACTGGTCGACACTCCGAGTGTCACGTAATCTCATTTGGAAAGTATCTTAGAGGACCGCATCGTCATAGGGGTCTCAACGCAACAGATGGCGCATCAATCGAATGCTCGTTCTGTGAGTTATTAGCTTTTTAGTCCCGGGGGGGGCGGTTGGTTTTGTGTACGAACCAACCCGAACGTATCTCAACTATACCCCAAACTCTAATGGGGTATACTCAAAGGAACTGTTTCTTATGTGATTACCAACACCGCTAACGGTTCGTCAAACGGACGTCCGGTCTGAGAGTTATTAGCTTTTCCGTTCCAGGGGCCCGGTTGGATTTCGGGTACAATCCAACCTTGCTATACTCCAACTGCGTCCAAACCTTAGGTGAAGTATACCAAAAGAACCATTTCACCAAGAGTAATCCAACAAAGTTAACGGCACGTCAATCGGACGTTCAGAGCTCAAGTTATAAGTGTTTCCGCTCCGAGGGCCCGATTGGTTTTGGGTTCGAACCAACCCGGTCATACCCAAAATTTGCTTAAATCTTGAGTGTAATATACTGAAACGACCATCTCGATCTAAGAAATCCTACGCAACTGACGGTGCGTCGATCGGAGGTCCCCAACTCAAGTTATGGGCGTTTAACTAAAGAAGGTCCGAAAATAGGGGGTCTGGGCCCGGTCCGACCCGGCCCCACACCCCCTAGGTCGGCCCGAACCGGGTCGACCCGACCCGGGCCCGAGTCCAACCCAGTTGGGTGCAGCCTGGCCCGGCCGGCGTGGTCCGGCCCGACAGGCGCGTCCCGGCCCGCGTGGCTTGACCTGGCCCGGCCGGGGGAGCCAGCTCGGCCAGTTCGCAGAGCGCATCGCGCCGAGGGGGGGGGGGATATGGCCCCCCGTTTGTAACCGGCGGTGCCAGCTGGCGCTGCCCGGCCTCTCAGATCCCGCATAGCCGCGGATTCCGGTGCTTTGCCGCTGCGGCTGTGCCGCGACGGATTTTTTCCGGTGACGCGCTGGGGCGCTGCCACCTCCAGGCGGTCGGACGGCTCCGGCCGCCGCCTTCAGTTGCCGGCGCCGCCGCGCCGGTGCGGCATGCCGGTAGTGCCTTCCGCGGACCACCGGACGGGCTTCGGTGGTCCGATTTGCCCGCCGTTTGCACCTGTGGCTCTCCCAGGACCTTCCCTTCACTGCGACGTCTTCCATACGCCATTGCGGTCCTGTTTCATCGTTTCCAATCAATCTGTGCACAAAAGAACAACCAGCAGAGGGTCGTCAGGCCGTGTTTGTTCGGCCCGCGCCCTCCGCATCAGGAGTTATCGATTTTCAATAATATAACACATGATTTCAACATTGACAAGGGTATAATTTGTTCAAGAATAAATTATACTAACATCAAATAAACAAACCCTCATGCTCATGAGATAAAACTACTCAAATGAGAAATAAACAAAATTCCCCTACAATTCCCCCGCAAATAATTATTCCCAACCCATAAATAAAAACATTCGAAGATCAACTTGATAATGAGTTGATCCGCGTTCTTTGTTTTAAAAGGGAACAATTAGAGTAATATTAAAATTCTCAAATTAAACCCCTAACTCAAGAAAGATCCGCGGTAGCCGAGCATCGTGGATGATGGTGTTACTTCTGTCATTGTAGGAGTGCACTCGAAGAAGAATTGATGTCTCCTATCTGGTCGTGCGATGAAGAGGATAGAGGGTGCGTCATCTTTCATCATGGAAAGGAGTGTCGTTCTTCACCAGGGGTTTGGTATTCTTCAACAAGGGAGGAATACCCCTCTTCCTTCACAAGCTCTCTCTCAAAAGGTTTCCCCCAACAAAACAAATGTCAACCTAAATAAAATAAGACTTCACCTTATTTAAATTAATCTTTCCAAGCCATTCAAATTTTGAATCAATTAATTAATTAATATAATAGGTTCCATTAATTAAATAAGGTGTGTTGGAAAAAGTTAAGGAGAAAGAGAGTGAAGAGGAAGAGTTACATAAATAAGAGAGATTAACTTATTAAAGTGAAAGGTTGTCATAAAAAAAGGGAGAAATTAATGGGGGGTCATGAGAGTTAAAGAAGATGAGAGGTTGGGGCTCGTGTAGGCCCCACTTATCATTTATCCACACTTGGAAGAGTTTAACTTCCAAGATATAAAAATAAAATTGTTAAACATTTTTATTTATTTTAAACTAAAACCCCAAATAATAAAACTCAACCCGCTTAAAACGCAACTGCGGTAAAGGTCCCCTTAAGCAATTACCGGCGCTGCGAGTTCATCGATGCCCTCGGATTTCAATTCTGAGCACCAGTTCATAAGATAGAAAAACCTGCGCGTTCGTTCACTGAACATACCCGATCTAAAATTCGAAAATTGATTCCGGGCCTCGGAATCAAGCGCTGTCAGAAGCTACAGACTCATAAAATTCCAAATAAATTAAGAAAAAAAATTCCTTGAAATTTCAGGGTCTTTACATTACTCCCACCTTAGGGATTTACATCTTCATAAAGCTACAACACATGCTAGGGAAACAAAAGGGGTATCAAGCATGCATCTGAGCCTCCTGCTCCTAGGTCCTCTCCTGGAGGTTCTCGTGCTTTCAGTGAAAGCGCACCAGAGGAATCGACCATCCTTGTAGGACCTTCTCCTGTCGATCCTCAATATCTACTGGAACCTCTATGAAAGTCTCCCCGTTATTGATATCTAGCTCTCCATGGTCAATGATGTGGGATGATTTGTGCACGTATCTTCTCAACTGAGATACATAGAAGACATTGTGCACCCGGTGCAACTGAGGTGGAAAGTCCAGGTAGTAAACCATCTCTCCTACCCTGCTGAGGACCTAGAAGGGTCTGATGATCCTCGGAGATAACTTTCCGATTCGACCACATCTCTGTAGACCTCGTCGATAGGAGACCCGTATAAAGACATGGTTTCCATCCTCAAACTCTAGAGGCCTCTGTTCCCTGTTTGGAACTGAAAACTCAAAACTCCTGTTCCCATGAGGGTAAGGTTGGTTGACTCAAGATTGATCGGCCGCACCCTCCTATGCATGATTCTATCCTATGCTGCTTGGGGTTTCCTTTTCTCCAACCAAGGAAAAACCCATCCAAACATTATAGGTAAACCACAACCCTTTTTGCCTAATACCGTCAATTTTTTTATGAACTGTGGTTGCCCAGTCGATACCCAAACTAACGTCGTAAGGCCTCAACGCTGCCACCAAGAGGTTCCAACCGAAACTCTTGCCTCTAGGGTTAGATCACACCATCGGTGTAAGTGTGATTATTGAGTCTCTTCTCAAGGTATCTCCAGATGTGGGGGTCAATTCAACGGCTTAACCGGAAACTCCAGGTCTGGGACAAGATTCGTGGAAGGAAGGGATGATTCGTATCAATGTCTGTTGTTCGGCAGCTAGTAGTAGAAACTGACCGTACCTTGAATCATTCCTAGAGCCCTTGGGTCACACTACTTGACCGCGTACAGCTACTCTCTTCCCCTGCCCTCCTGCTCCCAGAGCCTAGCAGGAACTACAAAGGTGGGTGGTTGTAACATGTTGAAAAGTACACCACCACATGCTACTCTCCTAGCTCTGCTTCCACATCTGCTGCTCTGCAGATTCATCTATCCTTAACACTTTCTCTTATTAAAAAATTTTACATGCCCAAGTCTCCGAGACTGGCACCAGTTTCCCTCTTTCCCACTGATAACCTTTACTAGTTGTATCCACTCGGCCAAAGAATTATCAACCACAAAGGTTCTCTCTAGCACCCTAACATAAGTAGGAATTCATAGAGGAAAAGTGCTGGCTTAGATATCCTTTAAACGCACCTCGCTCAGAGGTCCAAGATCTAAATCATTGATTTAATCGTAGTCATAAAGTACCGGGAACGATCGGTATTCCTCGATGACTACTCAGTTATCGGCATGTCGTCCTGTCGAAGTTTTATTGCTGTAGAAAACTCTCAGCCAACTCCTCAAGCCAGTCCTCAGCCACTTGTGAGTCGGGCTCGCCTTGGAACCTGAGGGGTATCTGATGCTGAAACACGTGTAAGGCACTGAACCTACATGTGTCATCTACTGGTACTGATGGTTAAAACTACTTACCAACAGGTAGTGATATAGCTGGCACACTACCCGAAGGTACTACCTCGGGAATTGATCCACGTACCGAAGCCTCGTCACTATGCGGACCAACCTCGTGGTCACTCACTGGGAAAACACCAGTAGTTAAGATCAACATCTACTATACTAGTGTCTAAACTAGGTGTAGAACTCTAGAAAATTCCTACATCCAGTCCACTGCTGCCTGGGAATCTGTCTCGCCTCGTAACATCAGAGGCCTCTGCTGCTGGAACTCATGCAACACGCTCTGTCAGCGTACAGCTTCCACTAGTACAGCTGGTGGCATCTGCTGCCTAACGGGTGGTGGTGCAGCTGGTACACCACCTGAAGTTACCAACATAGAAAGAGGGCCCTGCACCGGAGTCTCATTGCTCGGTGGGCTGTCATCGTTTACTCTCTCGGAACTCCAACTGACTGTCTGCGTGGTGGCATCCTGAACAGATGCGACACGGTCAAATGATTTTAACCTGGTGAGCTGACCTAATTTGAGTTGACTTAAAAAACTTTTGGAAACACACACGCAATCAGTGTTTTCGTGCACTGAGTCGAAAATCAGAAGTCAAGGTCCTTGTGTATCGATACGTCGGTCGCCGCACCAGCACTGGACTCCCTGAACTGAAGACCACACTCAGCACCCTTAACACTATTGCTTCATAGAAAAGAATGATCATAGTCCTGAATTCTATGGTATAACTGACTCCTCTGATACCAATTTGTCATGACCCATCCTCAGGGCTCGTGTCGTGACTACCCCAGGCCCGCCTTCCATAGGCCAGGGGATGGCGACTAGCACCAAATGCGTAAATCTAGATAACTGGGAAGGCATTGCATTTATAAAACATAAACACATCCAACCAGAGTACAAGAAGAAGTAATACACTAAGTACAAAAGAAAGTTATGAAAAGTAAATGGTCCAGAATACAAACCCAACTAAAAAGTACAGCTACAACTGAACGAAAGTACAACAGAAAAGACAAATAGTAGGAAGGTGTCAAATTGCTCCTGGATCATCCTCTGGAATTCCCACCTGAAGGGTAGGTACAGATGGCCACCTTAGCTCTCCATGTCTGTCTGTCACCTCCGGGTATCGTCTCGTCATGAAGTCCAACTATGGGTACCGTCTTGTTGTGAAGTCCACCTCCGGGTACAGTCCAACTCTACAAGCCTCAACCACAATCAGTGTTGTCTGTCGTCTGCATCCAACACAACGAAGTGCGTGCATAGCCCGTGAAGGGGTGAGTATAACGATACTCAGTAGGGACCCTGAGACCCTTAAGTTCTCACTAAATCCAACAAGGATAACCACAAAGAAAGATCTCAATAGATAACCTTTACTTAGGTATATTCCCATACATATACCCAATTTATTTAGTAACCCATCTCAATCATGAGGAAAACACAAAGGTCATTGACTCAGCTCAAACCAGGATTTCATTAAAGATATCAAAACCACAACTGCTGAAGAGCTCCTCCTCTATCGAGTACTGTGATCATGTCAAGACTCCGAGGCACTGCTCACTAACCATAGACTGCTGAGATACTCCTCATGTCGAGTACCGCGGGTCTGCCACCCAAACACAGTAGTGCTCCCCGCCATGGGTTTGTCACCCCAACACAATAGTGCTCCCCCTAATAGCCTAAAAAGGTACTCCTTAAATCGAGTACCGTGGGTCTGCCACCCAAACATAGTAGTGCTCCCCACTAGGCTATAAAAGTCACTCCGACTCGAATTGGACAAGCAGTCATCAGGTCTCAGCCAGCTACAAGGTCTCTGTACTTTGTACGCTCATCTCCAGGAGGGTCTGCTTCATGAGATACTAGTTGATACTCCAAGTGTCATGTAATATCATGTGGAATTATATCAGAGGACTGCCTTGTCATAGGGGTCTCAACGCAATAGACGACGCATCAATCGGGCGCCCGGTCTGTGAGTTATAAGTATTTTAGTTCCGGGGGCCAAGTTGGTTTCGTGTACGAACCAACCTGAACGTATCTCAATTGTACCCCGAACTCTCATGGGGTATACTAAAAGGATCCATTTCTCAACGTGATTACAAACGCCGCTGACGGTTCGTCAAACGGACGTCCGGTCTGAGAGTTATTAGCTTTTCCGTCCCAGGGGCCCGGTTGGATTTTGGGTACAATCCGACCCGGCCATACTCCAACTGCATCCAAACCTCAGGTGAAGTATACCAAAAGAACCATTTCACCAAGAGGAATCTAACAAAGTCGACGGCACGTCAATCGAACGTCCGAAGCTCAAGTTATAAGCATTTTTGCTCCGAGGGCCCGGTTGGTTTCGGGTTCAAACGAACCCGGGCATACACAAACTTTTCTGAAACCTTGAGTTTAATATACCAAAACGATTGTCTCGATCCAAGGAATCCTACTCAACTGACGGTGCATCAATCAGAGGTATGCAACTCAAGTTATGGGAATTTAACTGAAGAAGGTCCGAAAATAGGGGGTCTGGGCCCGGTCGGACCCGGCCGAACACCCCTTGGGGCGGCCCGAACCGGGTCAACCCAAACCAGGCCCGGGTCCAGCCCGGCTGGGCGTGGCCCGGCGCGGCCCAGCCCGATCGGCACGGCCAGGCCCGCGTGGCCCGGCCCAGCCCGGCCGGGGAAGCTGGCTCGGCCAGTTGGTCGAACGCGTCGCGCCGAGGGGGGGGGGGGGAACGCGGCCCCCCGTTTGTAACCGGCGGCGCCAGCTGGCGCCGCCCCACCTCCCGGATCCCGCGTGGCTGCGGGTTCTGGTTCTTCCGCACCGCGGCTGTGCCACGAAGGATTTATTTCGGCGGCGCGCTGGGGCGCCGCTGCCTCTAGGCGGCCGGACGGCTCCAACCGCCACCTCCGGTCGCCAGCACCGCCGCGCCGGTGCGGCGTGCCGGCATTGCCTTCTGCGGACCACTGAATGCGATTCGGTGGTCCAATTTTCCCACCGTCTACGCCTGTGGCTCTCCAGGGACACACCATTCACTGCGATGGCTTTCATACGCCGTTGCGGTCCCGTTTCATCGTTGCCCATTAATCCGCGCACAAAAGAACAACCAGGGGAGGGTCGTCGGGCCGTGTTTGTTCGGCCCGCACCCTCCGCGTTAGGCATTATTGATTGGTAATAATAGAACATATTCTTTCAACATTGACAGGGGTATAATTTATTCAAGAATAAATTATACTAACATCAAATAAATAAACTCTCATGCTCGTGAGATAAAACCACTCAAATGAGAAATAAACAAAATTCCACTACAATTCCCCCGCAAATAATTATTCCCAACCTGTAAATAAAAACATTCGCGGATCAACTTGATAATGAGTTGATCCGCGTTCTTTGTTTTATAAGGGAACAATCATGGGAATATTAACATTCTCAAATTAAACCCTTACCTCGAGAAAGATCTGTGGTAGCCGAGCATCGTGGATGACGGTGTTACTTCCGTCGTTGTAGGAGTGCACCCGAAGATTAATTGACGTCTCCTCTCTTGTCATGCGATGAAGAGGATAGAGGGCACGTCATCGTTCATCGTGTAAAGGAGTGATGTTCTTCTCCGGAGGTTTGGTGTTCTCCAACAAGGGAGGAATACCCCTTTTCCTTCACAAGCTCTCTCTCAAGAGGTTTCCCCCAACAAAACAAATGCCAACCTAAATAAAATAATACTTCACCTTATTTTAATTAATCTTTACAAGACATTCAAATTTTGAATCACATACTTAATTAATATAATATGTTCCATTAATTAAATAAGGTGTGTTGGCAAAAGTTAAGGAGAAAGAGAGAGAAGAGGAAGAGTTACATAAATAAGAGAGATCAACTTATTAAAGTGAAAGGTTGCCATAAAAAAGGAGAAATTAATGGGGGGGCTTTATGAGAGTTAAGGAATATGAGAGTTTGGGGATTGTTTGGGCCCCACCTCTCATTTATACACACTTGGAAGAGTTTAACTTCCAAGATATAAAAATAAAATTGTTCAACAATTTTATTTATTTTAAACTAAAACCCCAAATAATAAAACTCAACCCGCTTAAAACAAAACTGCGGTAAAGGTCCCCTTAAGCAATTATTGGTGCTGCGATTTCATCGGTGCCCTTGGATTTCAATTCCGAGCACCAGTTCAAAAGATAGAAACTCTCGCTTGTTAGTTCACTGAACGTACCCAAGCTAAACTTTGGAAATTGATTCCAGGCACATCAGGCCTCGGAATCAAGCTCCATCAGAAGCTACAAACTCGTAAAATTCGAAAAAAACTAAGAAAAAAAATTCCATGAAATTTCCGAGTCTTTATGTGAACATTAGTGATACCACCAAATTTAGACTCCATACAAAACATAATTTTAGGAAAGTTCAGTATCAATGAACAAATGAAATCCCCCTAAAACAACTTGGAATCTTCTATACACCATTTTTTAGTGTAGCTAATCCATTCATTGGTCCTTTTCTCCCTCTACATTTTATTATGGTTCCAAACCATTAAAGGGTCGCCTCTATTAAAGATGACCATATACAACCTTGATGATCTTCTAAAATTAATTTCTATAGAGTTAGAAGACACCAAAGTCCTTATTATAGGTCCTTTGTAAAAAAGACATGCTTAGAACTTGGGGTTGTCCCTCTTCAAGATTCTACATAGTCATTGTTATATTTCCAATGAATTTTCCTAAGAGATAATAGATAAACATACTTCTTCTAGAAGTAGTGTAATTTTAGAATATCCTTCCCAAAAAAAATTCATCATCCACTCTATTAGACCTTTTAGTATTTTGGGTTCATACTTGTCAAAATGTAAGGTGTTTTGGCAATAGATATTCTAAAACTCCCACTACTTCTGAACTCTTATACTTCATATCTAATTTTCAATCCTCTTTATTATCATCTAGTTTCTAAAACACTCCATGTATATTCTCTAGTAAAGGTTCTAAAACCCATTAGTCTTGTTCTTAGAGAAATATTACCTACAATTTCTTGCCACCTTTTTAATAAGGTACATAGTACAATGGATCTATGAGAACATTCAGAACTGTCCAAATTTCTGATTCATCAATGCCTTTCCTCCCATAATAAGAACACCACTCCTCTCACATATGCGTGAAAAATATTCCCAAACCATATACTCTAGATTAAATTATTACAATTATTATTTAGTTTCCTATATCATAATCTATTATTATCTTATGATTTACATGCATGGGATTAATGCACTAGTGACAATTACCCTGCACAATTTTCTTTGGTATAATACATTATGAATGGATTAAACATGGATTTCATATCCATTTAATGGATTCAATGGGTCCTCTATTAGATATTAATGAATATGATGCAATAAAAATGTTTGATCTATTTCTTATTTAAGTAGGATCTTCGAGGATGGATATATAAAAGGATGTAATACCTCTTTTTGGGAGTGAAATAGATAAGAAAGAAAACAAAGTGAAGATCATCAGTTTCATGAAAAAAAATTTATAAGATCTGTTCCTTCGCTTTTACTTTTTTTATCACTAAATAAATTTTATAGAACCCCTTTGAAACTTTAGAATACTTATGATATGATCATGGATCTAATGTCTTGTATAATCCTCTCAAATTTAAGAAACATTCGTTTATAACTTCAATGATCCCAATCAAGAACACTCTAATGAATAAAGAGTCTTATACTTATATGTCATAGATACATTGTTTTTCATTTAATTTTTCATTTTTAATTACTTTAATAAAGATCAAGAATTTTTATAGTTTTTCTCCTAGAAATGATCATTAGATGATCTACCAAAACCCATCAGTGGTATCAGATCCTTGTTCTTCACGAATTAGATGTGCTTAATATGTTATTTTTTTGAATAAATTTCATATCATAAAGCATTAAAGTTATATTATAATATATGATAAATTATATTTATTATATTTTCATAGTCATATTGAACGATAGTGATATATCATAAAGTAAGATATACAGAAAATGAAAGATTTTTTTCTATATCATATGTTACAATATATGACATCAAAATTCCTGGTTGAATTGGGTTTTCTGAAAAAACATAGTTTCATGTTGTAATTGTGAGACTCACTATATCATTAAATACTATTGGAATTATATAATATCGCTTATTCTGTGTAATAATATATATTTTATTTTATAACTAAATGAAATATAGTAAAATATAATTTGAAAAAATTATTCCTATCATTGGTATCATTATTATTTTAGGAATGATAATATCATTATCAGTCATAAAATATGACATGAACAAAAAAATTTAAAAAATATTTTTATGAATTTAATTATCATTTTTAAATTTTTTATAAATTATAAATGTTAGGGATTATAAATTTAGTTTTTCCATGCATAAATTAAATATAAAAATATCATATTTTTTTCTGAAGTTTTAAAATAAATAAAGAATTTATTCATTTGTTATATTACTTTATTATCCATGTTTGGTAAAATTTTTTAGAAATACAAACAATGTGTGTGATTATATTTATATGATAAATTGCTTATAAGAGAAAAATACCTACATTATATTCTAGGTATGGATTAGTGAGATTTAATTTTTCATCTACATTTCCCTCAGTTTGTTTTTATAGTTATAATATTGAAAATAATTTTTTAATATATTTTTTGTGAATTAGTTTATAGAGATAACATGAATTGAATTTTCTCTTGAGTAAAGTCTCCTCAGGGATAGAGACTTGGGGTTGAACTATCCATATGTCTAGATTTATATTCCTTGTTACTCAAAAGGTTAGGGGTTAGTTCATTGTAACTATAGGCTTACTCATGTAAATATTTTCAATCTCATATAACTCTATTAATTTGCATAAAATTTTTATATACCATATTCATAATATTTATTTAGATATGTGTAAATATGTTTGAATTCTGTATTTGGGTGAATAACGCAAAAATTTTGGTTATGTAAGGAGTTACACATTAATGTTCTGTGAAAATATTAATTTGGTGGATGGAATAGGTATTCCAAAACTAAATTATTAGAATCATTCATATGTTGAGATTTGTTAGGGTATAATAATAGTTATTAGGACATGTGGAAGGGGTTTTATCCCTTGTCAACCAATATATCATGCATGATATATTAAAACGAAATAAATATTTAAATGAATAAATGTTATAAAAATTTCATATCATTCACCGAATAAGATTCTACTACAACCATGATCTTCCTTCAATGTGCCTAATGAAGATCCCAAGAGTGGAAGACAAAAGCTTCCTAAGTCTAGAGGTATCCACAGATCAATATGAATCTCTCATCATATGAGAGGCATTCTCCTACACCCACAGTGTTCAAGAACCACACTGTTCTATGATAAATATGATGAGATATTTGGGTTATACAAATCTTTGGGTTATAGGGAGGTTCTTCCTATTATCTAGCAAGCACATACACCCAAACCATCACATGGAAATAGGATTTATAAATAACTCAAGGAAGCCCCTTAGTAGTGCATGCATTAACTTATGTAATTAAATTCATTATTTAATTCTTCATATTGTTTAAACACTCATTATATGAATGAAACTCTTCTCATATATTTCATCTTATGAAACATACCTATTAATGATAAATAACATGGATGATTAATGATGAATTCGTAGGCAGCATGAAATGATACACCCTATGTATGAAAATCATAATTTTCATGAAATATAATATAGAATATATATACCATAAACATGTACATATACATTTATAGGGAATATCTCCTTTAGAAAACACAATGGAATAAAAATATCATTAGATAATCATTGCATAATACGTAATAGTTATGGATTTAATATGCATAAAATATACATCAAGTTGGGGATACTTTTAAAAGGAACCCACTTTAAAATATTAAGTGTGAGATTCCTTCTAGATTATAACTTTTCAAGATATCAATAATATAAATGGTTAGGTTATACCATAAAAAGGTTCCTCTAGATTATCTTGTGTAAGTTAAGAAATTAATTAGTGACAATTGATTATCCTTGGGTATGTTCTACCATAACAATACTTCTCAAGACCTCAATTGACCAACTAGGTAGGTTATTCTATAAAAGAGTGACTATGGATTATATTATGTAAGGGATAAAGTAATGGGTGACATTGGATCATCATTGGGTAGGTTCTTCCATAGTAGGGTTCCCATGAGTTACCTTTTAGTATACTATTGTTAACATTTTCTTTGGGTTACTTCTAGCTGGGAAACCCAGATAGTTAGGATACCATAAGAATATAGTTGATTTTATCTATATAATGGATATGAGAAAATATTTTATAAATTAACTATATAAGAAACATAAATGTTATGATTATGATTTTTCCCTACCTAAATAACTAATTGGTGAGAGTAATTCCCTAGAAGAATCATCACTTAGTGAAATATGGATCTTGGGTCACTAAATAGATATGATGTTTAGGGTCAACATTTTTAGTGGGATTAATTTAATTTGAAATTCCTCAATGAAAATACATAATACATATACTCACCCATAGATATATATTTTTTATATATTAAATATTACTTTATGATAATCATATTGAGATCCCTCATTAGAATGACCTATAAAATCATAAGATATTGGTATCTAGGGATGAGAAATGTTCTCAATGAGAGGAATTCAAAGCCTATAAATTTGAATGTTATAGAAATAAATACCACCAACTTTGACTCATGGGTATCATATTCTTGGTTTGTGATGATAAAAATTTACTCAAATATTGGAAGAAATTGAAAAAATATGAAGTAGATCTTTTTGTTTTTAATGGAGTAAGAGTTATTACATTATAGGTTAAGACTTATGATTAGACTTTACCATGTGGGTTAATTATGTAATTGCATAATTTTTATTATGTTTCTAACATAAAAAAATAATGTATGTATCTTATTTAGATAATAATGGATTCTCATATACTATTAATAGTAAGAGTTGTTCTATATAAATGAATGGTATATAAAATTTTTAATATGATAAATGGTTTATCCATTATATATATAGATAATCCTATCAATAACATTAAGAATAATATGTTTAGGGTTTCTTCTAATCCCATTTATCTTTGAAATAATTTCATTGGTCATATAAATGGATAACACATCAAAAAACTCTATATAGATGAATTATGAGACTCATTAAATTATCAATCATTTGAGAATTGAGAATCTTCTTTATTATAAAAAAAATGACCAAATAAAAATTTAGTGAAAAATGTTAATGGGGTAGTGGAATATTAGATATTATACAAAGTGATGTATGTATACCAATGAGTACTCAAGAAACTTGTGGTTTTAGGTACATTGTAATCTTTATATATGACTTTAGTCGGTATGTGTTTTGAACCAAAAAAAAGTATGAGACCTTTAAAATGTTCAAAGAGTTTTAGAACAAAGTAAAAAATAAAATGGGTGGGAATATTAAGATTCTATTATTATATTGGGGTGTTGAATACTTAATCTAGGAAATCAGTGACCATCTAAAGGATTATTTAATTGGTACACAACTCACTCCTCACTGAACACAAAAATGTAATGATGAATTTGAAATGGAAATTATACCATTTTAGACATGGTTTTATAAATGATGAGACAACATGAGCTTACTATTTCATTCTTGAGTTATTCTATGTAGACTTATTCTTTTCTAATAAACCACACATTCCATTTAAAGTAGTCATAAATATACCATATGAGTTACAGTATGGAAAACTTATGAATTTTTATTTTATAAATATTTGGGGATGTGAAGCATTATTATAAAGTATTTATTCTGATAATAATGAATCCAAATCTGAAAAGCGATTATTTATTGGATATCCCCAGGATACTAAGGGATATTATTTCTATAACCCTACTAAGAACAAATTGTTTTTTTGCCTAATTTTCTATATTCATTGAGATGGAAATTATCAAACATGGGGTCAGTGGAAGTAATATTTAACTTAGAGAAGTTAAAGACCAACATGATGGAATATTTTCTAAGATGCAGGTTGAGATTGTACCACAAATATTTATGGAATAGGAACTGACTCAAGTTACACAAGAAACTATATGGTCTGGTATGATTTATCAAGATCTCAGGTGATTTAATCTCTCATAGATAATGATGATGAGGTAATTTTCATAGATAATGAACCTACCACCTACTGGGAGTCCATTAAGAGTTATGATTCTAGGAAATGGTTAAAATCCATGGAATCTAAAAATGACTCTATATACAATAACCAATTTTTGAACATGGTATATGCACCTGATTGGGTAATAACTATAGGGGAATAGTGTGTTTTTATAAAGAAACGAACATGGATGGTATTTTTTCTACCTATAAATAATTTCAGGTTATAAAAGGTTATAATAAGATTCATGGTATTAAATATGAAGAAACTTTTACACATTTTGTGATGATGAAGTCTATTCTGATTTTTCTAGCCATAACATCTCATTTGATTATGATATATATCAAATGGATGTAGAAAAACCACTTTATTTAATGAGAATATATTCAAGGGTGTGTATATGATGTAGCCCATAGGTTTTTAAGTACTTAATGATACTATTAAATTATGAATATTGCAATGGTCTATTTATGTATTAAAAAAGGATTGTCATAGTTGGAATATCTAGTTTGATGATGTGATAAAAGAGTTTGGTTTTATCAAAAAAAGAGATGATACATGGGTATATAAGTGTATTATTGGAAGTGTAATAGTATTTATAATATTTTTTATAGATAACATGCTACTTATCAAAAATGATATCTTGAAACATCACTCTATAAATATGCACTAGGGTAAATGTTGTTGGGACCAAGTTGGAAAGAAATTTTTTATATGCTGAAATAATTTTCTGCTAAAATTATTTTATTTGTTCGTCAAAAAAATAAATCAATTCACTTTTTATGTTTTAATGATCAGATGAGAAATATGAAAGGTTTCATCATAATCAAAATATCAGACACAAATGATTAAGAAGATCAAATACAAAATGACTAAGAAATTCCATCAGGTTGTGAAGATGTTTTCATGGAGAAAAGGTTTATCATACTCACTTTGGGTATAGAATGAAAGTTTTGATCATAATGAGAATAGGTATAGGAGTATGAATAAATCCAATGTAATTATGATGATTATTTTCTGATCTTGGAGTTATCATAAATAATAAGTTGTCTCGGAAACATATGATTCATGCCTTATGAAGTAAAGAGGGAGAAAAAGTGTTTCCAATAAATTTGAGATTTGTTTGAAATGTTAGAAGATAATGATGTTGTTTTATAGTTAGAAAAATAAGACACAAGATAAAAATATTCAGAGAAATAAGTTGTCGAATGCAGGTAGTTTGTATGTACCATAATCAAGAAAGGAAATAATTATATTCTGATACCATTCCATCAGATTAGGTTTGCCACTGATCCATCAGAGTAATCCTGACACTAATTCATAATATGATTTGATGGTTTCAAAAGGGAATCGAAGACAGAAATTTTTTTTGAATAAAATTAGTAAGTTTATATTATTGGGACTGATACATATGAGGAAGTCAGAGACCAATCAACCAGATGAAGATAAAATATATAGTCAAAAATTTTCATAAAACATATGTTGGTTGTCTTAAATTTTGTCAATAAGAAAAATATTCATGTTTCCTTAATAAGTGGGTCAAGAGAGAAAAAAGAATTATTTTTTGTTTTAAAAGTGGGTCAAGAGACATCAAACAACATGTGTTGGAAACTCATTAGACTGAAGGTGACACCGATCTATCAGAGTGAGACATAGACCGATCCATATGAAATATTCTAACACTAATACTTCATCAGATGTAGGATCATTAGTTGGAGGATGTTTTTGAAAAATTCAATAAAAGATGAAATGCTTTAAAGAAGTTGAAAAAGTGTTTTCAATGGATGTCTTCATGTTTGTTTGAAGTGTTTTATTGATTTTTTTTTTTGAAGAGGTTGATGGTATCTTTATAATTTGTGACTATGTTTGTGGTATAATGATTATAATATTTACAATTGGTCATCATAATGAGAAGTCTTTAGTTCTGATGTATTAGCAAGTGGGTCAAGAAAATCGGAGTGATCATATGTCTTCATCGTAAAGAAGAAATCAAAATGAAAATCGTAATCAGAATAAAGAATGGTTAGAAATTTTAAAGAAATATGAAGCTTATAAATGATTCAAGAATTTTTTATAAGAATTGATAAGAGTAGAGAAGCGCGAAATAAGTCAAATGTTTATCCAAAATTAAGTAGAAATTCACGTTTCAGAACATTTGGTTAAGCAGGGGAACTTTTCAAATTCCCACCTAAAAAAATTTTACAAAACCTATAAAAGGAATAAAGTATATTGTAATTCCCAAAGGATTAGAACAAAATTCACATATAGAAATATATATTGAGGTTCGGAAGTTTTAGGGAGAAGAGGTTTCTGGATAGAGTTGTCTTGAGAAGTTTTTGAGACATACGAAGAAGGAAGGATGACCATATTCAGTGGTTATCAGATCATACTAGGTCATTGGATTGGGAAATCACACTAATATTTATAGAGTAAGGAAGAATTGGTTCATAATTTTTTCAGTAGTATTTTGGTAGACTTATATTTCTAAACTAATCAATCAGATAATGGAATCAGACTAGTGAATCAGACTGAGTGTCATTATGAATTCTAGAGAAGTTCTTACCTGATGTTGGGTAGGAAAGTAAATAATTTTTTTTGAAGGTTATGAAAAGTAAAAGTTTATAATTTTTCATAGTATCATGTTTTAAAGTATTTGGTGAATGTTTTTTTAACTTTTTAAACAAACTTATATTACATCATTTGTGTTAAAATAAGTACATGCATTGTTCTACTGATCATAATGCTACATAAGTATAAGGGTATATCCTTTGTATCCATACAAAAGGATTTTTTTCTAGAGGATTGTGTGGTATTTTTTTGTTTCAAAACCATACCAAGGATATTGAAAATGTTTTTGTGTAGTGAACCTTGTAAATACTTGTGTTCCTATAGATGTGTGACTTTTTTTTATAAAAGTGATAATTCCTTAACATGAGGTAAATGTTGTTTAAAAAGAAAGGAAACTCAAAATAAAAATATATCAGTAATTCACACCCTCCCCCTCTCAATGATACATTGATCCTGGATGGGAAATATCAATTAGTATCAGAGTGAAGGTTCTATTCGTTTACTCTTTGCAGAATTTTTTGAAGAGAAGTTGTGATAGAGAATCTGAATTGTGTGAAAAGTGAGCAGATTCTGATCTTCTATAGTGAGAACTATAATATCTAGAAATATATAATGTTTCCTTATCTTATGTCTCTTGGGTATGATGTTCTTGAAACTGTACCAGATGGATTTACTTTTATTAATGAAAAAATTCCTCATACATCTATTGATAAGAAGAATCTTGAGAATGATGGAAGAGCTAAGAATGATTTACAATCATCATATTCTAAGGGTTATTTTCTAAGATTGAATGGTGTTTCCACTACCAAAGTTTCTTAAGATAAGTTAAAGAACATAAATGAATAAAATAAAAAAGTAAAGAAGGAAAAGTTGAAAGTCTAGGGATTGAAGAATGAATATCTCAAAATGGGTAAGTATGAATCCATCGATGAATTATTTACCAGGGTGAATGAAATTTTTATAACTATTAGATGTCTTAGTAAAAATCGAGAATATTATACTATTTATGAAAACATCTTGAGAATTCTTCCAAAAAATTATTATGCTAAAGTTTCTTCATTAGAATATAGAGACCAAGAAACATTATCTTTGGATGATTTGTATAGTAATCTCATCTCTTATGAAATTAGAAAGGAGAAATTTTTTAAAGGAAAAAACAAAAGTTGGTAGAGAAATTCTTTTCAAGGATTCCAAGAAAGAAAATCCTAAGAATATTATTAAAGATAAATAATATAGATATTTTGAATCCAAAAATGTGGAATGTAAAAAGTTTAATGAATTTTAATCCTTGTTTTCTAAAAATGATAAAAGGGGTATAGGAAAGTATAAAGGTAAACATATCTTAAAATTATTTTAATGTGGAGATGTTGGGAACTTTTCTAAAAATTTACCCTAAATAAATAATTAATATAACAGTGATGGAGATGATATAAGGTATATAATATCATGGAAGAAATGTGGTGATAATGATAAATCATATTACAGATGGAAAGATAAAAAATTATACAAATATAAAAGGATAAGTTTTTTATATAAAAATTATGATGAAGAATATAGTAAAGATAAATTTCAAAATTCTACTGTTAATCCTAGAGAGAATAATTTTATTGAAATTATTAATAATGAAAAGTTCAGAAGAATCAGTTTTGAAGAAGAAGAAAATCAATTATAAAATCATCTGAAATAATAATTGAAATGATGTATAAGAAAGATTAGATGGATTGAGAAAGAAATCATGAAATTGAAAAATGAATGTTCCTCTAAAAATAATGAATAATTTTTCCTTGATGAGAAAGTTAAACTTCAATAAGAGATTGATGACTTGAATAAATCTATTTAGAAAGAAAAGAATCAGAATTAAAATCTATAATTTAAGTTGAAAAAAAATAAGAATAGGAACTTGTTCAACAAAAACTTTCTAAAGATGATAAAAGGGTTATAAGTTTCAATAAACTGATCTCTAAAGTTAGTGAAATTTCAGTAAATGGTGAACCTAAGAAGGATCAAAAGTTACCTTTAATGGTTAATAAGAAAGTTGAAATTGGTTTTCATAGGAAGAAATTTGGGAAAGCTATGTAAGTGTCCAAAAACAATAAATTAAATAATTTAGATATTTCTAAAAGTTATGAGTCTAAAGAAGTTAAAAAACTTCTAGTTTTAATAAGGATAAAATGAAAACCAAGCTGAAGAAGAAGTTTTTGCATTAGAATATAAATTTTGGGACTAAAAAAAATTTGATGTCAAAAAAAATAAGGTTGTTGAGAAACATACTCACAACATTAGACAGTATGGAATTTATAGAGGTAAATATTCTTTATATGGATACAGTTGTTATTGTGTTGTATTTAGGCACATGGTAAATATGTGTTGTTTTAATCAACAATATTACAACTATTCCAAAAATTGCATAAGGGAATTTTTGAGGGGGATTCAATCCTCTCAAAGGAAGAATTTTGAGAAGGATATTTTAAAGAAACCTGTGATGGTTTGTGTGAAAGTAGAAAATATATTCCAACCTTTGAAAATTATTTGTGAAATATGTGATAAACTTTTAAATCATGAAAAATTTTGTCTTGTTTTGTTACCGGTATAACAAAAAAAATTTAACAACTCTGAGATGTCAGGTATGAAGAAAGATAAAGGGAAATAAAAATCTCTTGTTGTATAAACCTCTCTCCAAGCTATAAAAGGATAATGATCTTGGATGAAGGATAGATGGTGTTCCTATCATATGAAAGGAGACTTAAAATTATTGAATAATGTGAAAAACTTCAAATAAATAATAGTGAAATTCGGAAATGATGAATCCCTCAGAACCAAAGGTTTTGGGTCGGCTATTATTGGGGAAGAAAATTTAAAGTCCAAGAAATATTTATTTATTTATGGGATGAAACAAAACATGTTAAGTGTTTCACAACATTGTGATGAATTCAAAATAGTTATTTTCAAAAAATATGGGTTTATTATTAAAAGGGAGGGAGATCGAAAGACAGTTTTATGAGGCCAACATACAAAAGGAAATTTTTTCCATGTTTGTGAGGTTAAATAATCTTGTTAATTAAGTATGATAAAATAGAATAAGTTTTTAATAAGGGGTGGGACACATGTGTCAGAGAAAAATGAGAAATTTATTCAAGAGGTATAGTGTTTGTGGAATTCTTAATATGTCAATAATGAGATTTTGGTGTTGCAAAATTTTTTAGAAATGAAAGATTATAAATTATGTGCATAAGAAAGTTAGAATTTCCTCAAAACTGAACCCTAAAACTTATTAATTTTGATATATGTGGGAAAATGAGAATACACTCAAATCATGTAGATAAATACTTAATTACTTTCATGTATTACTTTACTAACATTACTTATGTTATGTATATGAAACATAAGTTAGATGTTCTGAAAATGTTCAAAATTATTAGGAGAAAATCTGGGAAGAAATGTGAGTATTCGGTGAAGAAGTTGAGAACTGACAATAGTGGTGGATAAAAAAATAAATAGCTCAAAATTCATCCCAAGAAGCATGGAATTTATAAGGAGTTTATCACATCATACACTTTTTAGAAAAATGGTGTTCTTGAAATAAAAAATAGAAGTCTGGTTGAAATGGGATGAACTATGTTACTTGAACATTGTCGCTCTCACTACTTTTGGGGGTAATCCATGATAATTACTAATTATATTCAAAACTAATGTTTCTATAGTTCAATTTCAAATATGACCCCATATAAAATGTTTTATGAAAAAACTAAAAACATTAAACACTTAATAGTTTGAAGGAGTCCATTAATTATAAAGAATAGAGGTGGAAACATTGAAAAGTTTAATAAGATTGGTGAAGATGGTATTTTTATTTTCTATGCATCAGATGGAAGAGAATACAGATGTTTCAACAAAGAGATAAAGAGATTATTTGACTCTATTGATGTAAATGTTTTTTAGAAAGATAAGGAATATACTAAACAAAATTGTGTAGATAATGAAGATGGATAGGATTAAATAATTTTTGTTAAGAGTTCTAATAAGGATATAAACTATTTTAATCTTACTAAAGAAGAATAATCAGACTCAATTGTTTCTAGTAATTGGGAATAATCTCAAAAATGTCATCCCAGATTAAGGAATAAAGTGGAATCTCAAGTAAGAATAACATCAAAATCTATTACACATACTTCTTAATATTCAAAAGTTGCTTTGAAAAATGTAAATGAAGCTTTTGAGAATCCAGAATGGGTTCAGGCATTGAATGAAGTGTTGGATCAAATTGAGAAGAATGATACTTAGAAGCTCATACCTATGAAAAATAAAACAAATTATTAGTACAAAGTGGGGGTTCCATAAAAATTGAATGAATATGGTGAAGTGATAATAAAAAACAAGGTTGGTGTGTAAAGGTTACTCATAAATTGAAGGAATTTATTTTGATGAGACTTATTCTATTATGGAAAGGTTAGAAACAATCAGAATATTTATCACTATTTCTACACAAAGCATATAAATTTATTTTCAAATGGATGTGAAATCATCATTTTACACTATTGGAAATCCTGCCTATACCAACGCATCTATACCAACAGTTTGAAAAAACCATTGGTATAGGTCCCATTTCCCAATTTTTTTTCCAAACTGTTGGGAAACAACCACTTTGAGACCACTTATCCCAATGGTTTGTAAAAACCATTGGGAAACGGTATGTATTTCCCAATAGTTTTTTCAAACTGTTGGGAAAATCCCAATTTGAGACCACTTTTCCCAACGGTTTGGAAAAACCGTTGGGAATGGGTATGGATTTCCCAACGGTTTTTCCAAATTGTTTGGAAAATCCCACTTTGAAACAACTTTTCCCAAAGGTTTGGAAAAACCTTTGGGAAAGGGTATGGATTTCCCAATGGTTTTTCCAAATCGTTGGAAAAAGGACACTTTGATACCACCTTTCCCAATGGTTATGCCAAACCGTTGGGAAAGGGTATGGCTTTCCCAGTGGTTTTTCCAAACCATTGGGAAAATCCCATTTTTATACCACTTTTCCCAATGGTTTTTGAAAACCGTTGGGAAAGGGTGGGTACCTATACCAACGCTTCTCAAAACTGTTGGGATAGGTATCCTTATTTTTTATGAATTATTTTTTCGAATCTCATCAAATAAATCAATATATAAATTACATATACATATATATATCCAAATATATTCACAAAGTTACTTGTAGTTTAGTGGTAAAGTCTTTGATATATAACTGAGAGGTTGTGGGTTCAAACATCTACTGTAACTTTTTTTAAAATATACTTATCCCAACCTTTTTCCCCAAACCATTGGGATAAGTCTATCCCCATGCCAAATAATCCTACGGCTTCTCAACCCATTGGTATAGGCTATACCAACTATTTAGGGACCTATACCAATGGTTCTAAACTGTTGGTATAGGTAATTTTTCCATTAGTGTTTTAATGGTGAGATTTATGAAGAAGTTTATATTGGAAAACTATGTAGATTTTTTGTTGGGAAGGATGAAATTTATTTTTGTAAATTAAAGAAATAATTGTATTGACTAAAACAATCTTTGAGGGAATGGTATTCCAAATTGGGTTCCTAGTTAAGAAAGATGATTTTTATGAAAGGAAGGGTTGACCGTAATCTGTACATCAATGAAAGTAAGGAATTTTTCCTCATTATGATTTTTTTTGATGACTTTATATTTCCTGTTAGCGATGAAAGAACATGTGAAAGGTTTGATAAAGAGGTAAAAAAGTTGTTTAAGATGTCCATGTTGGTTTAAATGTAATAATTTCTTGGGTTACAAATATCACAAAAGAAGAAATACATATTTCTTTCTAGAGAATTTTATTATAAGGAACTTCATAAGAAGTTTTCCATGGAAATTTTGAAACTTGTTTCCACACTAATATCAGTGGGAACCAAATTAAATAAAGATATAGAAGTTAAGAATTTTGACTTAAAATAATTTTGAAAGCTGATCGGGGTTTTTTGGTATTTTAATACCTCAAGACCAGATATTTTTTATTTTGTTACCTTATGTGAAAGATTTCAGAGTTATCTAAAAGAATCACATCTATTGGATGGAAAAATAATTCCCAATTATATCAAAGGAAAAAAATTCAGAATCAGGTATGATAGGTCAGAAATTAACAACTTTTTGGGTATTAATATGCTAATTGGACATGAAATGTTGATGATAGAAGATCCGAATATGGTGGGGTTTTCATTCTAGGGAAAAGTTTTGTAATTTCGTTTACTGAGAAACAAAATTAAGTAACTCCTAGAATTTCTGATGTTGAGTATATTGTTTCCAATCAAGATGTTACCTAACTTATGTGGATGAATACTCAGTTGGAATACTTACTTGGTGAAGTAAATTTACCCTTTCTCATGGTTGGAGATAATTTGAGTTCCATTAACCTTATAGGAATCCTAGTATAACATTATCATTCATAACATTTTTATATCAAATATCACTTCAAAAAATATAATGTGGATAAGAATTAATTGAAGTTGTAGTATGTTCCTACATTAGAACAAGTTGATGACATTCTTACAAAACCTTAATTAAAGGAAGAATTTTTTAAATTGAGGTTGAGCATAGGTGGCCAACCTATTTCTCTTCATGGTTTAGGTATGTGATTTTTCCCTCTCTCATCTAGTCTTTGGATAGTTTTGTTAAGTAATTGACTTTTTCATTAATTTGTCCATGGATATGTGGTAAATCTTTTAAGGAAATATGTATATAGGGGGAGTTTTTTGTAAGCTTTGAATTTAGAATATAAATGTGTGAACTATTATAACAGTTTTTTGGGGTGGTTATAGGAAACATTCAATTATAGGTAAGTTGAATAAGTAAATAAAGAAGTGCAGAAATATGTAAAGGAAAGTTGGAATGTTGAAGAATTATCATGATTGAATACTTTTTCAAGCATGTTTTTGCTGGTAATAATTCTTCTATACAACAATGAGTTAGCTCTAGTAGGATTATAATTCATTGATAATTTATCCATAGCTTGAGGTTACAAAGTTCAGTGATTTATGAACCTTGGTTGACAAAAAAATCCAAAGGGGGAGATTATTGGGACCATGTTGACAAGAACTTGTTTTTGGAATTTGGAAGAAGTTTGTTCTAAAATTATTATATTTTATTGTAAAAGAAAATAAATAAATTTACTTTATAAGTTTTGATGATCTAATAAAAATGATGAAAGGATTCATATTAATCATAGGATCGGATGAAGAAATATTAAGAATATTTGACACAAAATTCTTAAGAAAATACATCAGTTTGTGAATAAGTATTTAGGGAGAAAAGGTTAATCGGCTCACTGTGAGTTTGAAATGAAAGTTTTGGTCATAATGAGAAAATGTATCATATCTAAATGACTCTAATGTAATTATAATGATGATTTTTTGATCTAGGAGTTATCATAAATCAAAATTTGTTGGGGAAACTTTTGACACAAGCCTTATGAAGGAAAGGGGGAGAATAAGTATTTCCAATTGGTTTGAATTTTGTTTTGAAACATGAGAAGATGAAGATGTTGGCTTTCATTCAAAACAATAATCCATATGATACAAATATTTGGATAAAGAAGTTGGTGAATGTAAGAAGTTTGTTAATACTGTAATCAAGAAAGGAAAGAATTAATTTTTGATACTGAACCATCAGATACAATGTTCCACTAATCCATCGGAGTAATCTTGAAATCAATCCATCAGATGCATTGATGGTTGTAAAAGGTAATCTGGGGGAATTTTTTTTTGCTGAAGTAGATCAGTAAGTAGAAAATTTTTTGGACTGATTTATGTAAGGAATCCAAAGACCAATAAACCAGATCAAGATAAAAAATGTAGTCAAACTTTTTTATAAAACTTATAATATTTTCATTCAGCTGGATAAATAAGAAAATGATTCATTTTTTTAACAAGTGTGTCAAGATAGAAAGAAGAACCATTGTTTTTTCTACAAGTGGTTCAAGAGTCATCAGAAAACATGTGGTGCCAACTCATCGGGCTGGAGGTATCACTGATCCATCAGAATGAGATAGATATTTATCTATCAGATATGGTCTCACAATGATACTTCATCATATACATGATCATTGTTCTAAGGAAGTTTTTGAACAATTGAAGAAAATATGAGAAGTTTTAAAGAAGTTACAAAAGTTTTGTGAGGGGAGGTCTTTACGTTTGTTTGAAGATTTTTTACAAAGTTTTTTTGAAAAGGGTGTTGGTATATTTAGAAGTTGTGACTATGTTTATGTCAGAATGATTACAATGTTTACAAGTGGTCATCATAATGAGAAGTATTCAGTTTTGATTTATTAGAAAGTGAGTTAAGAAAATTATAGTGGCCATGTGTCTTCATCATAATGAAGAAATTTGAATGACAATTAGAATTAGACTAAAGAATGGTTAAAAAGTTCAAAGAAAGCTGAATCTTAGAGAAGATTTGAGAAGTTTTGAGAATAATTGAGAAGAGATGATAAGTGTTGTAGAATTAAATGATATATCCAAAATAAAGGTGAAATTTGCGTTTTGAGAAATTTTGTTAAGTATGAAAACTTTTCAGATTCCTTCCTCAAAAACTTTTATCATGCCTTTAAAAGGAAGAGAGTAAATTGTAATTTCTGAAAGATCAGAACACTATTCATATACGGATGAAGAGATATAAGTTCTGAAGTTTTATGGATAAGAGGTTTCCGGATAGAGTTTTTATAAGGAAGTTTTCTTGACATAATAAGAAAAATAAATATCATATTCAATGGTTTTTAGATCAGACTGGGTCATAAAACTGGAAAATAGGACTGAGATTCCCAGACTCAGGCAGAAGCGGTTCAGAATTGTTTCAGTAGTATTATGGAAGACTTATATTTCTTGTCTTGGAAATCTGATGGGTAAATTAGACTGAACATCATTAAAAAGTCCAAATAAGTTCTTGCCTACTTCTGGTTAGAAATTGAAGAATGTTTTTGAAGTTTATCAAAAGTGAAAGTTGATAAGGCAGCACAGTAACATGTTTGAAACTAACTGATGAAATTTTCTTAACTTGTTATAAAAACTTGTGTTATATCATTTGTACTAAAAGAAGAACATGCACTATTTTATTTATCATAGGTCTAAACAAGTGTAAGGGTATATCCTACTTGTTTTTACCCATACAATATTATTGTTTTCTAGTGGATTGTGTGGTGTTGGATTGTTTCCAAACCATACCAAGGACGTAGCTACTCTTATTGAGTAGTGAAATTGGTAAATACTTGTATTACTATGGATGTATGATTTTTCTTTCAACAATGTGATAATCTCTTAATATGCTTTGAATGTTGTTTCAAAAGAAAAGAAACTCAAAAGAAAAATATGTCACTAATTCACCCCTCCCCATCTCAGTGATTCATTTTTCCAAGTTAGGAAATATTGAATGCTTCTTAATGAAATAAATGAGTGAAGTTTTCTTCTTATTGGGTATGAATATCTATAGAGATATATATATGGTACTACATAGACTTAGTCAGGACAGATACATTTTTTATGTGCTAGAGTGGTTTAGCATGGATAACTCCAAGAAGGGATCTTTAACAATGGTATGTGAAAAAAAATTATGAAGTTCCAAGATCTATATAAGAAGTTAGGAAGGATAAAAATAATTCCCCATGGATATACAATAGGATCTATCATTTATACTATGTAGTGTACTCAACCTAACATCACCTATGCTCTTAACATTATAATTATATATTAATTCAATCTCAGTGAGAGTCACTAGATTATTATGATGAACATCCTTAAGTACTTGAGCAGGGATAAGGATATGTTCTCGGTATCTAGAGGTGAGGATGATATCTTTGAAAAGGGTTACATAAATTCTAGTTTCTAATATAATAGAGATGATATAAATTCTTAATCTGGTACTATGTTTTTCTTGAATGGTGGAGCTATTAGTTGGAAGAGTTTCAAATAAGACGCCATAGAAAAATCAATAGAGGAAGGGTACATAGTTACATCAAATGTTTTGAATAAATCTGTTTTTATAAAATATAAATATTTTATGGTATAATTCTCTATAAATATTTTTACTTTTTTCTTTTTTATTTGTATTACATGAAACAACAAGTTTAAAAAAAATAGTGATATACTATTAAAATATTATTATATGTGATAGTTATTTCTTAGCGGTTGGATTAGTGAGTATAAATAAAACTGAGTAAATTATGAAAAATATATGATTTAAATATGTATAAAATGATTTTTTGGTTATTAAAAAATTATAAATGATAATAAAAATCATTTGAAAATAAAGGAGATGTTTTTTTGAAAAATTATTTTTATTTGTGAAATGTGTTTTTATATTATTAAATTAAATTAATCACTATTAGTGAATGATTTTAATGAAATGTATATATTAGATATCAAATCAAATTTTTAAAATTCATCAAATTTTTTTCTTGTAAATGGATGGGAATAAGCCTAGTTGTATGCTTAAAAATGTATTTTTCTAAAAAAATGATTTTCATCACATTTTTCACACTTATTCGAAAATTATTTTATACCACTTATATAAATAGAATCTAGAAAAATGGATTCCGTATTTGTTATAAGTACTTATAAATTATTTAAATAAGTCTCTTTTATTTTTAGTCATTTTTATTAGTAATCATGGTAAAATTTATCTCCTTGGTAAAGGATAAATACGGTTAACCTAGGTTAAAACTAAATGTTACGGTCACATTTTTTATCTTAATTCTTATGGGATGAAGTAACATTTACTCTTGTCACCTTAGGCTCCAAATTAAATTGTTTAAGGAACACTTCTCCATGAAAATAACCTGTATATTATTTAAAGAAAATAAAAATACAAAATTTCACTATCTAAATTTTAAATATATCTTATGTTTTCATAGAGGGTAAAAATAATGTTTTGAAATAATATTAATTATTATTTTGAGAAAAATGAAATTATTTTCATGATGGAAATTTATTTATATTTTTTATTAATTATATAATTACTTTAAATTCTTATGTAATGTTGACATAGTATTTCTTCAATTAATAGAAAAATAAAAGAAGTTATTTTAGAAATATGAAAAGTAATATAATTTTTGTGATATATAGTTTTATATGAATTTTATAGATTATTATAATATATTATCATCATGTTAAAGTATTAAATTATATTTCCATGTTTTTTTTGGTGTCTTTAAAGTCAAATTAAATGAATAATTCCAAAATTGTCATTAATGATATTTTTTAATAAATAATATTTTATTAAATTATTTTAAATTCATAGAAAATATTATTTTCATAAAATTTAATGTAATGTGGTTTAAAATATCAACCATGGATCATTTATGAGTCACTTTTCCATTTATGGTAATACTAATAACCTTTTAAGATTGAAAAATCCATTACAACGGTTAAGGTTTAAATTGATTAACCAAGGGGTTAATACAAAAAGATAAGGTTTAAAATGAAATAAAAACCAATAACATTTTCATTATATGATGTTATTTTTACCCTATAATATTTTTCTTTAGATTAATGGACATTTGGGATTATTTTTTATGAGAATGAATTTATTATATTAATATTTTAATAAATTCCAAGTGTGTCATCTCCATCCCTTATAAAAGGACACCCCTCTATTCTCTTCTTTATCCTAATTTGAGCCTTATTTATCAACCAAAGCCTAAAAATTACCTTAAATTTTTTTTATTCATGCTCAATAGTTTCTTTTCCCATAATAATACCAATTGTAGGGTCTTTAAGAGGATATCTAAAGGAGTTGTTTCAAATAATAGGTAATCTCCTTAACCAATCACTTTCCTTTTAATTATTATTTTACCTCCTATAAATATATGTTATTTATAATATATTAATAAATTTATTATCATAAATATATTTAAATTATATTATTATTATAAAACCACCATTTTCCACCATTATTCCCATGAAATGGGAAGTGAAGGAATCGCTTGTGCATACATACGACTTATCGTCTACAGGTAGTGATATAATTTATTTTCCACCACCATCTATTTTGGATGTGTATTATGATGAATTTCTTGTTTATATATTATATTTATGAAATAATTTTTCTTATATAATTATAATATTGTATCTCTCTTCTTACCTTCCAATCCTTTAGAAAACGATCATATCGCTCATGTGTACGTGTGGACTACCACCTTTACAAAGCGATGTAATTTGTTTTTTCAATTCTGTTTTATTTAGATGATAATAAGGATATATTTAGTTAATATATATTTTATATGTTATATAATAATAATATATAAATGGTGAATTATTATTTACCTTTATATCATTTCATCTGTCGAAAAGTAAAAACATTGTTCATGTGTATATATGAAATTTTTTTAATGATTCAAATTCTTTATATGATGGAGTAATGATCATAGTATAATGACCAGAACTTCCAAACCGAAATTCTTATAAAGAACAAAATACATAACGCCCTAAAATGACAATTTTAAAAAGAAATAATTAATAAATTGATGTTGAAATGTTAAAAATGGGTCATATATGATATTATAAGTATTTTAATTCCTATATAATATAATTATAATTAATTTAAATTTATTATATATAGGGTTAGAGTGATTTTGAATGAATTTCAACATGAGTTAAGGGTTTTATGTCACTATCTCATTATTTATTGGTATTGTTTATAAGTAATTTATGATGATGAAATTTCATGATATAGAAATTAATAAATATCATAAATTTTATTATACTCTAGTTATTTATTTATATGTCATTTTTCCTTTCATTTTCATTTCTTCAAGTACTCAAATAACTGACATAATTTTTTAAGGGAAATCGGATTTATTTCTCTCTTCGGTCAAAAATCATTTTTCTTCTATATCCAGTTTTTCTGAAAGTGCTTTCAGGGATTTTCATCATATTCTCAAATGACAGTTTAAATTAATTTTTAGACAATATTTAATTTATAATTTTTTTAAAGGAATCAACATCTCTTTTTCCAAATTATTTACTCTTTGAATTTTTACAAAAATGTGAAAGGAATGTTTTCTTTCAACTTATATGTTATGAACGGAATTTCCTACCATCATGAACCCCATAATAATTAGAAGCTTTATTTAAAATTTTTGAATTATATTTTCAAATAAAGTTTTTTCATTAATATTTTGAAAATTTTGGGATTTTAAATAATTGATTTCAAAGTGAAAAAGTTATTTTCCTCAATAGATACTCTAAGTGAACTTTTAAAGGCATTTCTATCTAAGATGACATCCTTTGTTGTTACTTATGATTTACTGAGTATATGATCCAATTAAAACATCCTTATTATTTATTTTTATAGATTATGATTATATTGATAATATTTTTATGAAACTTGTTCCTTTTCCATGGGTTATACTATGAGAAATTGATGAAATATTTATAAAAAACATTTCTTTTTCACAGGTTATGCCATGATGAAATGTTTATGAACCCCATTTTTTCGTGGGTTATTATATGATTAATGTTTTATGATATTTTTTAACTGATATTTATGATTTTCATTATGTTATAGGTGGTAATATAATTATATATCCCTCCAATTTATTAGGTTAAGATGGATATCTCATGAGATAAATAAGACTAGAATAGGGAGTGAATCTAGTTCAGTAAGGGACTATATCCACTATGATAGTCTTTGAATTTAACCTTGACTACTATTATGGTTTGAGGATTAAACCCAATCCACTATGATAGTCTTGGAAGTTATCTTTTACTATTAAGGAAATGATTTTTTATTCTTAAGTGTATGTCATAAACTTATATCATATGCCAATTTTATGCTCTCTTATCTCATGTTCTTTGATTACTTTATGATCCATGTCCTATAAACTACCAAATTTTATTCCATTATTCAATATTATAATAAATGATATATAGGTTATGGTTTTCATAGGTTTTTCTCATGTTCTCATTCTCATATGATCATGTCATGTAGATATATCTGTTGTTTTTCTTTACTGAGTATCTAATCTCACCCTTTCTTATGTTTACTTTACCTTAGTTATAAGGAAAGTTATTAATTATGATATGTATAAGAAGGGTAATATTTGTGAATAAATTAGTGTGAGATTATTTATTTCAATTATGAAAAAAAATATGTATCCAATTTTCCAAAGATACTAAACCTTATACAATTCTGGTGTGGATCATATATTATGTAATGAATATTCATCTAATAAGATGTAATATCTATGTATGAAAAGTATGGGTCTCTATAGTTGGTATTAGAGGAAGGTTTAGTTAATATTTGGAAAATCATTTTAGAAAATTTAGTGAAACCCCTTGGGATAATTATAAGTATAAGATAACATACTAAATATTTTTTCACATATGACCTAGGTTCAACCTAAGGAGCCACAAATTGAAAATAAGGTGTCTTTATTTAGACATAATATAATTTTTTTATGATTATGTTGTTTTCTAATATGATTATTGTTGTTAAAACTATTATTTTTGGTTTTAGACAATAAATGTAACCTGAATGAATCAAGTTAATGTTGAATATGATGGACAATGCAATTATTGTTCTCCTAAGGAACTAAATGTTATGGGAGTTTGAATGAAAAATATTTTTTCAATGATTATAAAAATTTCTCAAGATATTAATAATGATGGTATTACATGTGATAAAATTATGGAAACATTATTTTGAGCCCTTCATGAGGAAACACCCACCTTCTATTAGTGGATCCATTGATCCACTGGTTTCTTAGTAATGGATCAGTACATCATAATGAATATTATTCATTCTCTAATGTTTTAAAACTATAAAGATTATTTTGGATACTTATAATTTGTAAGGTGAAGCATATCAATTGTTTAATCATACCAAGAACACAAAGAAACATGAATAAATTGAATCCATAGAGTGGGATGAGTTTAAGAGCTATATTTCAATAATTTCATTCCAAATATTATTCATCTGAAAATATATAAATAATTCCTTGAGAAAAATTATAAGTGTGATGAATCTAGTATTACCTATGAGTCTAATTTTATAATAATTTTGAGGTCTTCTTTTGTTATTAGAATCCATCCTACAATTAAGTTTTTTATACTCTTAAATAGATTAAAACCAAGTATTTGAATGTCATTATCTATAATATACTTTAGTATCAATGAAGAAAATTTTTCATGATATATCATAGTGGAAATGGATATTATATTTTCCCATAAATATTATGGTTTTTATAAGAAAATAAATATATAATTCAATGGAAATTCTAAAAACCATATAGAGGAGAATATGAGCTTTCCATTATGCTCAATGTGTGGAAGGAAACATAGAGGAAATTAACTTAAGGGGACTGGTAAATATTTAAAATATATAAATGAAGGTCATTAGGATATAAAATGACAAAGTGATAGGAATATACCAATAATTGAAAGGAATGATAAAAAAACCTCAAAATTATGCACCACCCACACTATAGTGTTTAAAATGAAAGGAGTAAGTGAATTTTGTTAACCAATTCTAAAACCCAATGGTTAATGATGTTGATCAATGTTAATAACCTCTTAAGCCCAAATAAAAATGTAAATATCATGATATAACTATTGCAGATGTTTCATACAATAACCAAGTGGTGAAAGTTACACTAATAATCCACTATAGAACTGATAATGTCTTATTTGATTATAAATTTACCCAATTTTTTATATTTTAATAATTTGTTAAGAGTATCACAATACCATCTCAATGATTATATATTTAATTTTAAGTGTGTTCCCCTAATGGTATAATAATCAAATATCAAGTTTATGACTCTTATCTAATTGAATTTTGTGGGAATGTGCTTATAAGAAATCTTATTATTCTCCCTCTAATTGGATTGGATGTTATTTTGGGCATGGATTAGCTTAATTTAAATAAATAAAACATCTATTTCCTAGGAAGGGAAGCCACATTTGATTTTCTAGACCAACCTATAATAATCTATCGGTGCGATGATAAATATTAACTTACAATGGAAATTACATAAATTGTATGGGTATTTATTTTTATTAAAAGGGTTGTTTATCTCACAGGGTTGGTGAGAAACTCAACATTGAAGATTTTCCTATTGTATGGGAGTTTGTTGATGTATTTCCAGAAGAGTTACTTAGTCTTCCACCAAATAATTAATTTGAGTTCTCAAAAGAACTCATACCTAGTGCTACACCCATTTCAAAGACTCCATATATAATGGACATGATTGAGTTATATGAATTCAAGAATAAACTCTAAGAGATTATTTATAAGGGGTTTATTAATCCAAGTGTATCACCTTGCGGTGCAGCTATTTTTTTAGAGGAAATATGGGTCAATGAAAATTTTCATTTATTATTAGGAACTTAACAAGATAGGTATGAATAACAAGTATATTATACCCCATATTGAAAACTTACTCTATCAATTGCGTGGAGATCAATACTTTTCTAAGATTAGACTTTATTCTAGATATCGTCAATTGAGGATCAAGAAGGATGATATACCCAAGATATCATTCTGTACAAGGTATGGACACAATGAATATATGGTTATTCCATTTTTTCTTACTAATTACCTTTCCATTAACATGGATTTAATGAATAGAGGCTTTAGAGATTACCTTGATCAGTTTATGGAAGTATTTATCAATGATATTATTATATATTCAAGGAGAAAGGAAGATCATGAAGATAACTTGAGTATTATACTAAAGACCCTGAGGATAATATTTATAAAAAAACTTATAGAGTGTGAATTTTGGCTATATAAAGTTTCATTTTTTGGTCATATAATCTCAAGTGATGCTATATTGGTGGATCCATCAAAAATATAAGATATTTAATGGTACCCCAGACCAACCATTGTGGCTAAAATTTGTAGTATTCATAATTTTTCTATATATTATCAATACTTTGTTGATAATTTCTCGTGGATATATAATCCACTAACTAAGTTAACTTGGAAGGGATCTAAGTTCCTTTGTATAGATGAATGTGAATAAAATTTCAAGGAACTAAAGTGAAGGTTAGTTAGTGCACCGGTGATTATATTACCCTATAGTGGAGAAGGGTTTGTAATATATAGTGATTAATAGAAGAAGGTAATGGGATTTATTATCATGAATAATGATATGGTGATATATTATGCCTCACAACAATTTATGTCCCATGAGAAAAATTAACCAATTCATGATTTGGAGTTAGCTATGGTAATTTTTTCATAAAAGATATGGATGTGTTATCATTATGGAAAAAGATGTGATATATATATAGATAAAAAATGTTTAAATTATATATTCAAATAGAAATATTTTAATATGTGACAAAGAATATAGTTAGATCTTATTAATGATTATGACTTCTCAATACATTACCTCCTTGGGAAAGAGAACAAGGTGGTAGATGCTCGAGTCAAAAGAAACATGTTTCTGTATCTATGATAAGGATCACAAAAGATCCAATATTTTTTATTTTCAAAGTATGGATCTATAAATATTGAAGTAAGGGTATAAATCTAATATTTCTAGAATTATTCTTCAACCATCTATACATGTGAGGATTCAATAGGTGAAGAAGGAATTTGTATTACTACAGAAGGTCAGAAATGATCCAAAGTTTAACTTTGATTGTGATAAAATGATAAGGTATAGGAATATTATATGTGTTTATTATATATAAAATTTAAAGAAATATCTATTGGATGAGTCTCATAGTTCATCATTCCCTATCTATCTTGGAAGTATAAAAAACTATAGATATCTTAAGGAGTATTTCAATAGGGATAACCTAGAATGAGATATTGTAGAGTATGTATCTCATTACTTGATATGTCAATAAGTTAAGGCTAAGAGACATAATTCTAAGGTTATATTATGATAATTACACATACCATAATATAAATTCAAAAACATCACCATATATTTTTTTCATTAGACTCCCAAAAACATCTAAAGTCCATAATTCTAATTGGGTTATAGTTTATCACCTTAAAAAGTTATCATACTTAGTTTATATAAAATAATAGTTTTATCTTGATTATATTTCTAAAATATATATTAATTAATTGGTAATTTTTTATGGGTTACCACATTCTAATGTATCTTATCAGGATCTAAGGTTTACCTTAAAGTTATAGTGAAGTCTTCAGCTGGCTCCAGATACAGATTTTAGTTTCATTATGGTGTATCATCCTCATATAGAAGTTTGATCTAAAAGAACTAATCATACCCTAGAGGATACTTTTATATATTTTTCTATGGATTTAAAAGGTATTTGGGATCAAAACATTCCTCTAGTAGAAGTTTTTTAGAATAATAGCTTTCACTCAAGCATTCTAATGGCTCCTTATGAACCCCTCTATAGAAAGAAGTATAAAACTCTGATGTGCTAAGATGAAGTTAGACAAAGAAAGATATTGAGACCTAATATAGCTAAATAAATGTTATAGAAAGTTAAAACTATTTAGAAATAGATCAAGTCATATCGAAGTCTACTGAAAAGTTAAGATAATAAACATCGAAAAGATTTTGAGTTTGAAGTTAGTAAGAAGGTGTTTCTGTGAATTTATCCGTGGAAAAAGGTCATGATATTTAGAAAGAAAGAAAATTTGAGCCAAAGGTATATTTTACCTATTTATATTCTTGATCAATTAAGGATTTTAGTTTATTAATTTTCACTTCCAACGAACCTCTCTCAAGTTGGGATGTTAGTTTATTACTTTTCACTGCTCACTTGGTTAAAGTTCTCTCGAGGAATCAAAAATTATAAGAATCTACTTGGGAACTCAGGGATGTAATGAAATATAGATATCCTTATTTTTTTTATCATAGTGACATGATATTTCTGGTGATATTAATTTTAATTATGGTATAATATAAAATTCTTATATTTTATGATATAGTTCTCTATAAATTTTTTCCCATTTCTTCTTTGATAGTTTGTGTTACACGTAACACCAAGTTTAAACAAACCATGATATACTATAAAATATTATTATATGTGATAGTTATATCCCAGTTCTTGGATTGGTGGTTATGAATAAGAAGAACTAATTTATAAAAAAATTATTGTTTTTATATTTATAAAATTAATTCATTGGTTATCAATTAATGAGAAAATATAATAAAAATCATTTAAAAATAAAGGAGATGTTTTTCTAATTTTTTTTAATAAGGACAATTTTTTTTGTCTTATTAAATTATATTAATCACTATTAGTGAATTATTTTAATAAAATTTGTATATTATATATTAAATCAAATTTTTAACATTCATCTTATGGTTTTCTAGGCATTGGATAACAATAAATCTAGTTCTTTTCTTAAAAATGTATTTTTTATGGTGGTTTTCATCACATTTTACGCACTTATTTTAAAATTGATTTTTGAAGCTTAGAAAAATTGAATTTTGATAAATGGATTCCATATTTTGAATTAGGATTTACAATTTTGGTAAATAATTCTCTTTCATTTTTAGGCATTTTGAATAGTAACTGTGGTAAAATTTATCACCAAGGTAAAGGATAAATCAGGAAAACCTAGGTTAAAATTAAATGTTAAGGTAACCATTCCTCATATTAATTATTTTTGGATGAATTAAATTTTACCATTATCATAATATTATATAAATTAAATTTTACCATTATCATAATATTTAAAGCAAAGAAAAATACAAAATGTCACACTCTTACTTTTAAATATATGTTATTTGTTAACATAGGGAAAAAGCATGATTTGAATGAATATTAATGACTATTTTGAACATAATAAAATTAGTATCATGATGTAAATTTATTTATAATTTTTTTAATTATATAATTACCTTAAATTCTTACGCAACACTCACACAATATTTCTTTAATTAATAGAAGAATAAAATAAATGATTTTAAGTATTTTTTTTGATTGATTTATAATATTGAATGAATTTTTTATATGAATATAAAATTATAGTATTATTTTAATGGATTAAATTATATTTTCATCTTTTCATTTGTGTCATTGAAGTCAGATTAAATGAATAGTTCCAAAATTAAAATTAATGATAATTTTTAATAAATATTATTTTATTAGATGATTTAAAATTCATAAAAATTTGATATTAAACCAAGTGAATTTAATATGGTTTAAAATATTATCTATGGTCTATTTATGAGTCTCTTATCCATTTATGGTATTATCCATAACCCTTTATGATTGAAAAATTAGTTACCACGATTAAGATTAAAATTAGTTAACCAATGGGTTAATAAAAATATAATGTTTAAGATGAAACAAAAAACTATCTAAATTTCATTGAATGTTGTAATTTTTACCCTATACTCTTTTTATTTTAATTCATATACATTTGTAGACATTTAATATTTTAATATTTTAAGAAATTTCAAGTGTTTCATTTCCATCCCTTATAAAAGGATGACCTTTTTCTCTTCTTTACAACACTTTGAGGATTCCTTCATGAAAAAAAAGAGTAAAATTCACTTATAAACTTCAATGTACACATTATATAGGGTATTTTCTACCCCAAATACCAACCCTATGTTACTTAAGATGATATCTAAAGGATTTATTTTTTAATAAGAGGTAATCACCTTAACCAATCAATTTATTTTTATTTCTTCTTTTACCTTCTCTAAATATGTGGTATTTGTAATAAAATAAGATATTTAGTATCATAAATATATTTTAATTTTTACTATTATTATTAATACACCATTATCCATCCTATTATCCATAAAATTGTAAATGAAAAAATCACTCGTGTGTACGTACGACTTACCATCTTCACATAGTGATATAATTCATTTTACATCACAATATTTTATGGAGAGTATTATGATGGGTTTAATATTTTTGTATTATATTTATGAAATAATTTTCATTTTGAAATTATAATATCATATCTACCTTCTTAACTTCTATTCTATTGGAAAATGATAACATCGCTTGTGTGTATATATGGACAACCACCACTATGAATTCATGTGATTTGTTTTTTCATTTAAATTTTACTTGGATGGTAATAAGGATAGATTTAATGAATTTATATGATATATATTATATAATAGTGATTCAAAAAATGTGAATTATTATTTAACCTTATTTTATTACATACATCAAAAAGTCAAAACAGTATTCATGTGTACGTTTTTCCTACCATCTCCATGAACAGTATAATTCATTTTTCTATCTATAAATTTTATGGATGAATATGAATATGTATATAATAAGTATATATGATATTTATATCATGATTAAAATTCTGGATATGGTATAACCATGATCAAATTTTAATTATCAAAACTTCAAAACTGAAATTCTCATAAAAAACATTTTGGCTCCAGGCACAGTGAAAGAGCATGTTGTGGAAGTTAAATTAATATTTATTTTAATTTAGAGTTTCCAGAAACCCTGAGAGAGGATATTTAACATTAAATTTATAATTAATTTAATTATATTGGGAAGAAATTATTACCTTATATTATGATCCTTTCTTTGATGACAGTGTTGATCTTCTAAAAACCCTTTCAGATCACCTTTGTTGTGCTGTAATGATTCAAGTATATAATCCCTCTAACGGTGATCCATACATGATATTTTGACCTCTGAAAACACTAGTTGATTTTAGGTTTATCATGTGGTGAATCAAAATTCTTACATTGTTCATCTGTATTACTCTAAGATCCTTTTTTCTTGAAATAGTTCTTCATGTTATTGAGAGGAATAGAGGAGAAATTTGAGAGTGAGAGAAGTCCATTCAGCACAAAGATTCTCTATCCTCAATTTTCGATTTTCTTTACCCTACATAACAGAAATAACTATCTATTTATATATCTAGAGTATAGGTTAAAATTTTATTTAATTTTGTACCAACCCATAAATAATATAATAATATTTAGAAAACCCCATTCCATATAATAATTATATTATTATTATTATTATTATTATTATTATTTTATGGTGTGTGTTAACTTGCAAAATGATAAATATATTTTTACCATATAGAAAATTAATATTTATCAATAGATGTGGTCTTGGTCCATTCATCTTCCTCAAAATTTATTGAATTACCAAATAAAAATTTTATTAATAAATAAATATTTCAATCCACAAACCTGTGTATAAATATTTATTAAATATTAAATAAGATAAATATATATATTTTATTCATAATATGGTGAATAAATATTAATTTAATTTATATGATTAATAAAAATTGAATAAAATTATTCCTCGATCTTGAGAATAATATTTATTCCATTAATTAAATTAAAATGAAAGTTAATCAAGATCAATGGAAAAACTTAGTGTGTAACCCTCTATGATTCTTTCTCATTGGCATTAGGAAGTTATGCCTAAATTTTAAGATTACTATCTAGAAATAGGTCAAGATACCCAAGTGAAAAAACTAAATATTTCAACATCAACAACCATATATGAATTCTTACGGTGTAATATAATCCCCTTTTCTGAATATCCCATCATGTAGGTTGCATATTTATATCATCAACCTATGTGTTTGATATGTCTTTCTTTGACTATTTGAATAAACACATTGTTGTACCATGGACATGTAATTTAATGAAATGGTTCTACTCAAATCTAAGGATTGATATATCAACTCCCATAAATATGGAAGGGGAAAATCCTTCCTCGACTTATCCATTAATAACATGTCACTCACGACGCACCCAATGTATCAAACTTCAACATGAATCGTAATGATCATTATTTATGAAATACATCTATTTTTGTGATTCATGAAATTTATTAATAATAATCTTAAATTATAAGTACCATCACACATGTTCGTATACTAGAATATCTGATGACACCAAAATGTGTGGAATTCCTACTTGCGGGTTTATTCTCATAATCTCTCATCTTGGAGATTACCAAGTGTGAAATTCATGATAATAAGTCTCATCATCTTATAAGTGCTAAAACCTAATATTTTATGTACTATTTTCCCTATCATAGTATATTATCTCACTATAAAACTATATTTAATATATATTGTCATAACATCCCATGGTTCTCATTATAGAAAGGAACTATTATGACCTTATCAATGCGATTGGTACACTAGAAAATTATCACAAAAATTTTATTTAGAAGAAAAATAAATATGTTATAATATATGTATAATAATATTAAATTCTATGAATATAAATGTAATTCAAATTAAAAAGTAGTTGATTCTAGGGTACTAACTCTAATATAACAAAATAGTTAACACCTTGAAATGTTGATTTTAATAAGAAATAATTAATAAATGGGTGTTAAAATATTAAAAGTGGATCACATATGATATTATAAGTATTTTAATGACACTTTTATAGAATTATAATAAATTTAAATTTATTATAAATGAGTTTATAATGATTTTTAAGTATGTGTAACTCAAGGTAATGGTTTTATGTTACAATCTCGTTGTTTTTTGGGATTGTTTATGATTAGTTTCCGATGATGAGATTTCATGATCTAACTCTTAAGAAAACTCATGAATTTTCTTATCCTTTATTTATTTCTATACATTACATGTTTTATTTTTATTTATCTCTCTTTAAGTACTCAAGATACTGGATGAATGTTTTTAAGGAAAATCGTCTTTATTTCTCTACTTGATCAGAATACCTTTTTCTTCCATATCCATGTTTTCTAAAATAAATGTTTTTAATATTATACCATAATGGTTTAAAATAATTTTTACCCATTTTTGACTTTTTAAAAAATATTTTAAATAGAATATTTATATAATTTTCATAAAAAATATACTTTTTGACTTTTTAAAAAAAATGGGAAAGGAATTGTTTCTTTTAACTTATATGGTATGAATATAATTTACTATTTCCATAACACCTAAATACATTGATGCTTACTTTATAAGTTTATAAAGATTTTTTTCAAAGAAAGTTTTTTTTATATTTGGGAAATTTTTATATTTTATAGAATCTATTTTAAAGTGAAAAATGATATTTTCCTTAAGAAATACTCTAAGTGATGTTTTGAAGGAATTTTCTTCGAAGATGATATCCTTTGATGTTTCTTATTATTTTTTGGGGATATAATCCAATGATACCATCCTTATTCTCTCTCTATATGGTCTATGATTATATTGATAATGTTTTTATGAAACCTATTCCTTTTATATAGGTTATTCAATGATTAATTGATGAAAATTTTATGAAAATAGTTTCTTGTCCATAGGTTATGCCATGATAAAATGTTTATGAAACCTATTTCATTTCATGGGTTATGATATGATGAAAGTTTTATGATATTGTGGAACAAAAATATATGATTTTAATTGTGTGATGTATGGTCCTAGAATTATACATCCCTCTAATGCATTGGGTAAATATATATATAAATCATAAGATAAGAAGGACTAGAATAGGGAGTGAACCCAATTCTGTAAGGGACTCTATCCACTATGATAGTATTGGGAGTGAACCTTGACTACTATGATGGTTTTTTGAGTGAACCCAATTAACTATGGTAGCCTTGGAAGTGATCCTTGACTAGTAATGAAATGCTTTTTTATGATTATGTGTATTCCACAAACTTATGTCTTATCCCAATTTTATGATCACATATATCATATTATTTGATTCCTTTATGATTCATTTCTTATGAAATACTAATTTTTATTCCATGATCTAGGATTATGATGCATGATATATAGGGTATACTTTTAAAATGTTGTTCTCATTTTAGATCGATATTATCCTTATCTATCCTTACTAAGAATCTAATCTCATCCTTTCTTATGTTTCCTTTCCCTAGGTTATGTAGAAAGGTATTACGTATGATATTTATAAGAAGGGTGATATTTATGAAGAACTTAGTGGGAGATGATGAATTTTACTTATGATCCAGTTATTTATGTATCAAAGTTTCTGAGGATACTATACCAATACGATTCTGGTGTGTATTATATATTATGTAATGAATATTCATCCCTTAATATGTAATATAAATTTATGAAAATTATGGGTCACTATATTTTAGATCAGTTTGTTCATTTATGAATTGTATGTGGTTCTTAGCTTTGAGGTAGTGATCTAGATTTAGTATGAAAACATAGGAGTCATCTCTCAAGACAAGGAACCCTAGTCTCACCAGAAGACCAAACACATGCTTCATAAATATCATATCATATGAGAGATCATTGAGTGGGGTGATGTAAAAATCTATTGGGTGGATATGCATGATAATGTAATAAATCTATTAATGAAACCATAAATATAGAAATAATATGAGGTTCATATAGAATATATGAGTGTTAAACACTTGATATATTTTTTGTAACGGCTGTAAATGTATCATGTTATTATAATTAAATTCAACCTCCAGTTATCATTCATTTATGTGTACTAAATTTTACTTTACATGAATAGTCAAATGATAATATCTCATTAGTTAGAATTTAAGGTGTCCTTAATAAAATATCATAATGGAATATAATGGGTTCTGATGATATATTAATGTTAACATGAATAGAATCATATACTCATTACAAAAAGTTATATATGAGATATGAAAAATAGGCTCATTATATAATAAGTAAATACTTATTACATGGACTGAAATATTAAATTATATCTCATGTAATTTCATATAGTCATCAATATACTTAGGGGTTGAAGTACCCAAAGGTGTTTGGTTATATTTATTGTCAATTAGAATTTTTATCAATAATTTTATCAATGTAATTAATTAAAAGGTGATGTCTTGGGTAATGGATGAAGTTTCCATAAAAAGTAAATGATGTAGTGAGAATTTGATTCCCATTATATTTGGGTAGTGAAGTTTCTCTTAAATAACTAGCTGGATAAATTAAAATGGAATCCTATACATTATTTTATTTTAAAGATTATCATCATGTTAAAGACAAGTTCCAAATATTTTATAAGAACTATCTATATTAGTTACATTGGAAGTGAAGAAACTAAAGAAGCTAGCTGAATTGAACTTCATTATAAATCATGAATATGATTTATTTAACAACTTTTAAACAATTTCAAAGTGATTTTAATAGATAGATAAATTAAAATAATACATCCTTGGAACTCATAGAATTTTTTATGATAATATCATTGATAAAATACACTTGGGTGAATAAATTATAAGGATAAATAAAAAGTTGGTAGTGCTCAGTATTAAAATACTATAACTTGAGTATTTATTATGTTGCAGGTATTTATAATAATATTAAAAGTGTTTTGAATTATTCTAATAATTCTTGGAACTATTTCAGGTTTTTTTGAATAGATTTGAGATTTTTGGGAAGGTGTGGAGATGATTTAAAGATTCTCGGAGTTCGTTTGAGGAAAATATGGAAAATTTATTATAGAGAAGGATATTTGAAAAATGGATTTCTCATACACATAGAATATTTGAGCTGCATATAGGAGATTCTAGCCATCAAATATGATATTCGACACACATATGATATTTAGGTAAAATGGAAAAGGTATTTATATAAAAAAATTATATTCTAGAAGTGCATAGGATATGTATCCTATACATAATTGAATTGAGATACATGAGTTGGTCGTATGATATTTTATAAATCCCATATGATATTTGAGTTTCTAAAATTTAAAAAATGAAAAATTCAAATGATGTATGACATTTCAATAGTTTTAAAACAATTGATAAATCCATAGGACATTTTTTATTCCTATAATAGATTTGTATCATGCATAGGAAGATTGATCTACACAGAAGATAATTTATTTATGTGTAAGATTTTTTTATATGACATATGTAATTTGAGTTTTCTGTATTTTGGAAAATGATAGGTTAATATGAAATTTTTTAAAGATCATATAATATTTTAGATTATGTATAAATTTTTAATTAGTGAGTTTTTATCATTCTATAGAAAATGAAAATATCCTAAGATATATGATATTTAACTTAGAAACTTTTTTTATGTTCTTTTTGGGAGAAAAATGATGTTTTCTAGAATTGTTTATTCTGAATATGAAATAAATTTGGGTGATTCAAGATGTGTTTGATCAATATTATAAATATCACAAGAACTCAAATTATTGTGTGATCTAATTAATACAATTATGTGTTACTGGTCTTCAAAATAATGGAAAGAAGATCAAAGTCTGAAAAAAAGTATCATATTCAAAAGAACTTAAAAGAATTTATCAGATTTTCAGGAATGATATAGATGTTAATGATTTGAATATTTAGATATATATTAGAGCTTAATATATTTATGAAGTGATATTTTTAAGAAATATGAATATGGTTTTGAGCTATTATTTTATTTTTAAATATTTATGTTAGAATTTTTATTAGGGTCTTGGAATCCATTACACCATGGATAGAGAGTGACACGTAGAAAATGTTGTCTTGTTTATTTTTATATAACCGTGGAGACTGAAGTGAGGATATTATAGTGGTGTTTTGGAGGAATAAGTTGAAACTAATATTGATGAAGTTAAAAAGGAATATATTTTTGTCTAGGTTAAAGATGAAACAAATAAAGGGTAAAGTTTTCATTTTACATAGGATAACCATTGAGAAAAATGAGATTTGAATAAAGATCATGGTTGGAAAAAGTGGTTCTACTTTCAGTATGATTACTTTTTCCAGGAATAAGACATCCTATAGTATACCAATTTGGGAATATGAAAATTATATAATAAGTTAATGTTTCTCTTATACAGTAAAAGTGAAATCATGAAAATAAAAAAAAGATAAGAGAGAGAAATGATGTGTGTGGTTGTGTGAGATGGCCAAGAGTAATATGTTGAGATCTTGAAGAATAAATTTTTTTGTGTTGATACTGTATTGACCAAGGATACCATATGAGTATCAAATAAGGAGTATGAGGAATCACTACAAGATGTAGTGAGTAAGAAAAAGGAAATCCAATTTTTTCTAAAGTTTTATATTAACTGTGTTCTGAAGAAAGGGAAAGAATGGAAGAATAAGTTGATTGTGATTATTAGTGTGGGTGGTTAGTTATAGTTGAATTTGATAAGAGTAATTCTAATATATTTTATATAGGATATAGGATTTTTCAATTATTCAAAGACCAAATTGCATTTTTTGTGCTCTAAAGACATTCAGATAGTAAAATTTCTTTGATTGGGGAGGTAGGTCAGTATTTTGGGTATAGAAGCATCCCTAGACAAACCGTTGATATACATTAAGTGGTATGGGAAGATCTGGAGAGGAATTATTTGTATTTTAGTATAAATATGTGCATTGGGATACTATAGTGATCACTTGTGTAATATAGTGATCTCAGACCTATGTAATATATAGTTATTGGTTTTAGGATGATACTTTTCCAACTCCACTTGTATGTATAATAATATTTTATTAGAGAATCTATGACTTTAACATCCTAATAATGGTGAGGATTGGGATTCCTGATAAGGGTCAATCCTTATAAAGGCACTTCTACTAATTTAGTTTCTTATAATTAATTATATATATATGTGTATGATATCTTAAATATCAAAATATCCAACTCTTTTAACTTACGTCATAGGTTTAAGTCCAAAATTTATTGAAAATTTTAATGAAGAAATTAGAATTAGTAAAAAAATTACAATATTTGCTCCCCCCTAGTGTGTCTTCATTGTCTATCAAGAATTATAATTGGTATCATAGCTTGAGTTCCCTCCAATCATATATTATGTTCTATCACAAATAATTTTATAGAAAATGTAATCTCTAATTGGTTTTGAAAAAATTTCCCTTTTTTTACGTAGTATACATGAAGTGAAAATTTGAAGTGATTTTATAATATCCTTGGATGGAAGAATCTATCTCCATCCCTTTTAGGAAATATTTATATGTATCATAAAATACCATAATAAATATAAAGAAAAAATAGGTTAGGGAAAAAATAAAAATTTCAAAGAAGTATGAGGAGACACCTTTTATAAGGACCCAACCTTTAAACCTTACATAATCTTGGTTTTAAATCAATAATTGAATTTATTAAATTTTAGATATATTTATAGTATAGATTTTTAGATAATTAGTTTATTACTCTTACATAGTAAACCCATACATTACAAATTAATCACTTCTACTTAATTTCCATTTTTTCACAACACAAAACTTTTAAAATTAAACTCATTTTCTTTTCATGAAAAATCTTCATAATTTTCAACTTGAATTCATAATTATTACAAGTTATTTAATAAATATATAAAAACTATTTGAAAACTTGGTATGATAACAAAAATCTTCATAAGGGACATATAAAAAATGAAAAGAAACTTGTTGGTCATTTTCAAAACCATGAGATCATATAAGATGGATTTATTTTAACCTAATGAACTTTGGTATCAAATAATCATTTAAATGCACATGAAATTAGCTTCACTACCCAAATTTTTCATTAAAAAATTATAATAAAATATAAATGAAAAATCACATTCATGAGGGTTTCCTATAAAGCATTAGAAACCATGAAAAAAATTCTTAAAAACATACCTTTTACCCTTAAATAGAATCAAAATTTCTTTAAAAACGATTTTTTTATTAGCTTATGAAATCAAAATATTTCCATGAAAAATAATTATGAAGCATATAAAATTCATGTAGGTTCCTTGGTACATCATCTTCCTCTAACCCTTACAAAAACCCTTGAAAATTGAATAAACTACTTGGTTAATTCCAATATGACTCTCTAGAGAACATAATCATTACCCAATGCATTGTAGATCTATTTTGGGATCTCACATCATCATAAAAAATATACAAGGACCATAACATATGTAAATCATATAAAATATTTAATTTATATTATTAAAACGCATAAAATGTTTTTATTGAACTCATGTGTAAAATAACTTTTCAGTATTTACACAAAATAAGAAAAATATCATTTTTGAATAATATTTAAAAAAAATTATTTAATATTGGAAGAAATAATTTATTTAAAAATAAACATATAAATTTATCAAGGAATATTCAAATAAAATAGTGTCCATGAGAGTGTAAATATCCATTCATCTTATAAAGTTTAAAAATAAACATTATTTTCAAACTTTTCTAAAGAGATTCAAAAGTGGACCATCCAGAAAAAATTAAGAAATTTATTTTTAAGGAATTTTAAAATAAGGTAAAATATAAAATAAAATAAATTTAAGAAATAAATTATTTTCATAAAATAATATTCTTGAAATAAGATAAATAACTTGGAGGAATAGTTTGGTTAAGTGTCTTAAAAATCATTAAAGAAACGTTTTTAAAGAAAACCCATTTACAGCCTTTTGAAACCAACAACCCTTTGAAATCAAGAACATAAGATGGAGCATAAAATACCATAGTATAAAAATACTCATGATATTATATTTCAATATTCAATGTATACACTATATTTATTGTTTTCTAGAGTCAGTAACTCAAGAGGGGGTGAATTGAGATCCCAATAAATTTTTTTAGTTAAAAAGACTTTAAAAAATCACCTAAACTATTTCAAAATACCTAGTTAATCAAAAAAGTAGAATTATATAACTTTAATCTTTTAAATATATTTTTAAAATCATGATTATGGATTAATTAAAATATCTTTTTAATACTTTAACTTTTGAAACTAAGTTACTTAATCAAATACTTTATATAAACACAAATTATGATTAGCTATCAAAGTGGAGTTTTGTTCCAGGTTTTTTTATAACAGTTACAGTTTTAACTTTAAAATATAAAATATATAAATAATAATAATAAACACAATATAATAAAACAATGTGTTCGTTCTCAATCCAAGACTTAATCCCCTTCACTTTGAAATCACCTTCTTCAAAGAAAACTATTATAACAATAATCATATCCACAACCTAGATCTTGTTTTACAAAAAAAAACTAAAAAGTTTTTCTAGGTTTAAAGCTTATTTCACTGTTATACATGAGAATAGAATACAATACATTCCATATAGGACTTCTTCCATATTTATTCATGGGAATACAAGTAAAATATAGTTTTAGAGAATCTTGAATATTCTGCAATTTAATCATAAGATATAATGTGTATAAATAAACAGAGAATAATGTCACACTTTTCAAAATTAAATAATAAAATGTAAAGAGAAATAGATAGATAAATATAAAGTGTAATACAGCTCGATCCATGATTCTTTGATTTTTCTGAGTCCTTGAGTTCTTCTATGGAAGGATATTGAACAATTTTTTCAGTAAATCAAGAAAAACATAGTGGCATAGAAGGTGTTATTATTGGAATATTTTTTTGTTCTATATGTGACCATTAATTTATTAGTGGCACATAATCATTATCCTATTTATGATTGAATAGTTCTTTTTAAAGATATGTTCATATAAAATAGTCTTTGGATAATAATCATTATTCCTTAAATGCTCAGATGCTTCAATTATTGCTTTAAAACTAAAAATTAGAGATTTGAACTCCTCCACTACTAAGTCAGTCTTAGTAGGTTGACTTCACTTGAAATATAGTCATTTGCACTCACAAAAACTTTTCTTGTTCATTTGATGCAATAATGTGGTGTAGTAGGTTCATTTCTTTATGTGTTCATCTCACTTTCACATGCATTCATCTTTTTCTTTTTACGACCACTACATTAGAAACATACTATTAGTATGTCACTTTGTGAAAATTTACACATACCATGGAATGGTAACTTGATGCAATAAAAGAATCTCCTTCTTATGGTAAGGTGATTCCTTCTTGTGGTAATTTGATTCCTTCTTATGATAAGGTGATTCCTTAGTTTGGTATAGAGATTAATTAGATAAATTTTATTCTTTTGTCTCATGGTAATTAGTTCATGCACACACTGTATGGTGAAACATATCATTCTTTAAGGTGATACAGTCTCCTGAACTTTACATGGTAAGGTGTCATGATAAGAACTATACATATACATTTTTGAACATTTTCTACAAAACAAGTTTCTTATAGAAAACATAAAGATCATAAATAATAATATAAATATGATTTGGGAGCATTAAAATAATAAAGTTATGTTCTAAGCCAACAATCTCCCTATTTTTGGTGATTGGAAATCATGACACATAAATTTAAATAAATTGAATGCATAAAATAAATATTTAATATCAAAAATATGAAAAGGGATTATAAAAAGGGTTTCCATTTCTTCACGTTATTTATTTAATAAATTTTAAGTTATCATAATTCTACCCATTTTGAGGTTATCAAAAATAAATACAAAAGAAACAACATGAGAATATTAATTAAATATCTAAAGATATATTACAAAATAAGAGTACAATCAAAGTACAAAATATCCCTATTTAAAATCCTAATCAAAACCCAACAAAGGTTTATCTCTTATCTCTATAGGAAGGATTCGATCCTAGAATTTATAATTAGAATCAGGAGTTCAGGTAGATAAAGGTACTGAAGTAGAGGTGGGGTAGAATTATATACATGTTCTCTAATAATTACACACCTAGAAATTGGTATAAGATACTATTTCTGATAGAAAATGTAAACACATGTTTCACCCGACGATTGATTGTAGGGGCGTTATGCAATCATTCACGTTAGGTTCAATATTTCTAAATGGTTTTCAATGGGTTTATTTATGAAACTAGAAAAAAACCTAATGATTTTATATACATGAAGAACCTTATTTCCAAAGTTAGGTGCTCATTGGAGAGTTTGGATGATGATACTTAAGAACTCACATTGCTCAAGAGGATACGAAGTCAGGCTCATCACTCCTTTTTTGGGGGAATTATTTCCTACTCTGAAACTCTCTTCTAGATTTAATATATGTTCATGAATCCTTCATTAATTTCAAAGTATGAATTTGTTCACCCTTGAATTAATAGTAAATTCTTGGTATGTATAGAACTTAGAATCATTTTTATGTATCTGAGTTTCATCATCAATGGAGGTATCTATATTTATTTAAGGTTCTCCATAAATGGTATCTTCTTATGTACTGATCAGATATTATTTTGTCATTATGATGATGATACTAGTTTTCAGCCACATAGTGGGGCACTCTAGAGTGTATATTCATCTAGGGATATGAGAGTTGTTTTGATGTTTAGATCAAACACATGAATGGGATTCATACATATCCTTGTGAAAGGAAAAAAACCCACATAGTTCAATTCCACTTAATGGGGCACATCATTCCTTTTAAGTTCATGTGATAAAGAGGAGGCCCATAGATGAGTATAGTGATATGATTGGGACTTATACCAAGTAGGAGTCCCATGGATTTTATTTTGGGGCTTATTTATAATGAGGATAACCTTTTGTGAAATTTTGGAGCCTATACCTATGTAGGAGGCCCATGGATCAGTTTGGTTGGGGCTTACTCCTGAGGAGGATTACCAAAAGGTTTGGGATCATTTTTATTTCAGGACCATCATAAACCTATATAGATGTGAGTCATGCTCGATATCAAAAATAAAAAGAAATTTGAGATCCAAGAGACCACAAAATCTGCTTTTCCCTGAGTTTGGATACATGGCCTTGAGGGCCCATTCCTATGGATACCCTTTGAATGAAGGTGAGAGGAAGATATTAAAGAAGATTCTATAACAAAACATTCATCTGATTGTGTGGACTTCATGATCTTGGTTTTCCTCAGATCCCATGTGAGTCATGATGAGTCATGCTTGAATGTGATAAACAAGAAAAAGTGAAAGATCCAATAAACCACGCAATTCCCCTTCCACTGGTGGAAGAGGCTGGGGATATGGGAAAAGATTAAAGATATTTGATGCACTCGTTTACTCTCCTATTTTTAATACATGATATTCGCATCATACTATCCATCTGGATATGTCCCAGGAGCTGAAGATAAGTAAGAGAGCATCCTCTCACAAGAAAGGCTAGGGGCTTACTCTAGGGGGGATTTATTAAAATCGGTTCTGAGGGGAGGATCTCATTCCATATCGAATGGAAAGGAAAACATGATACTAACCCTCCCGAACAAGAACCGGAGGCTCTGGATCTTAGAGATGAATAAGGAATGACATGGTTCTAACCCTATTACCGGATACATGGAGTTACCTAACACCACCCCCAAGGTCGGGGTCCCCATGACCTTGGTAACACATACTCACATGCACCCCGAGGACCCTAACCTTCAGGTAGGAAAAGTGTGGGAAACCTCTGACCATATGAATGTATAACTAAATGGGAGATGTGTGGGTGTGCCTATTTCCATGGTTATTTGTGTCTGGAAGTTTTGGTGGAGGTTTCAATTTGTCCCCTCTCATATAAGGGAGAAAAGGAAGATATTCCTTACCTTTGACAGTTTGGAAGAGGTCCTAAGAAGTGGCTCATGTAGGTAGAGGCTTGGTAGAGCCAAGGTATTCTTGTGTAGTGTATTCATGTGCTACTAGTAGTGCTTCTCATAGGTTGATCTACATGAGCCAATGGTGATTTAGAAGTTGTAACACCTGGGAAACAACACTTGGGCGAGGATTTTCTCAATCCTTCAATGGCCTCTATAGTTGTTCCCAAAAGTGTATCACATAGGTCCCTGGTTCGGTAAGGGTAACTCACACTAGTGTTCATAAAACATGGTGAAAAAGGTTCCACGTGTAGGTTTTATGTATTTTAAACCCTGTTGGGACTTTGGTTCCCCCATGTAATTCCATCTTATTTATGTTTTAGAGGGCTATTTGGAAGGTTTTATATGGTCTAGGCTAAGAACTAGGGTGTTCAGATCATCGGGAGTTCAATGGGAAGTTTCATCCATACAAATCAAGATCCCCAAGGTACTATTTATAAGAAAATATAGGACCTTGGGCGAAGGTGTTGGATTTCATAGGTGTGTCAAGCATATTGATGTGTAGGTCCATTGTGAAGGTTGATGCGCAAGTACCTTTCATGTCAACGCTTATGGGGGTACCTTAATGGAGGGCCTTTACTGAATGGGTGTGTGATTTGATTTATTCACTTCCCCTATTTCCTTCTCCTTAATATATTTTCTTTTAATACATTTTCATTCATGTGATAAAATGGGGTTTCAACACCCCCCCCCCTCAGGATTGGATCCAATCAGAAGAAGAGGGAATTATCATGAGGTAAATGGATGAAATTGGTGGAACATTTGCACAGGTCATCGATGTGGGTTGTCCTCCTAGGTTGGCCATGTAATAAGGCCACACACAGGGGATCCCATGTCTATAAATAGGGTCATTGTTTCAATGAAAAATCTGCATGCCTCATTATCTTAGGTCTTTACGGACTAGTGTTTTGTAAAAACCTTCCAATTAAGCTTATTTTCTAAAGAATCGTTTATACAGATATGGTATACACCTTCCTACATGATAATTATGTCTGGATGAGTGATCTATGTGAGGCTTCTTGAGTAAGGGACCCTGCATGAGATCACTTGCGTCAGTGCCTTGTGATAGCTCATTCCTTTTCCAAATTCCCAAATTTATAAAACATTTTCACAGTGATCTTGTTTTTAATGAAAATCTTGGTTCTTATTTGTAGGTTTAATGGACACTCTGAAGATTAGAGTTTGTGATGAACAAGCTAAGAATCACATTGAGGAAATGGTAGAATATGTAGGGCCTTACTACTACAATGTCTGAGATGCAAATCTAACAAATATGGTGGTACATATGAATAAGTATCATCATGAATACCTTGAGAGTAATTATATTCCACTTTACAGGCATGGTCATCTGAATTATCTCCTCATAATGGAGTCGAATAATTACACTCTTCTTTCCTAGTTTCAAGACTATAGGAAATTTACTACCACCAACATTCTAGGCATGGGAGCATACATTAAATATTGAGGCATCATACAGGTCATGTGTCATGAACCATTGTTAATGTTATTTGTATTTGAAGTTACACACATCTGAATTAAATTTACACTATTACCCACCCATCTTATGTGATTCCAAGACGGACCAGTCAAAGGGTTGGAAGGTAGACTGGGATCTCTACCTGAGAGAGGGGGTCAATCCCAAGTGGATGTAGGCATACTGGGCGCGCCAGACAATTGTTGACTTTACAATTGAGTTGAAAGTATTGGGGATATATGAGGCTACCTAGGAGACCCATAAATACATATAAAATAATGTTGAAATTCATCCATAAGCTACTAAGTCCATAGAGTCTGAAAATGAACTCTTTCCACCTAATGCATAGAGAAGTTGGTATCAGGTTGCGGGAAGTCCATAAGATCTCCAAGGATCCTATACTTAGAGATATGTATGATTATTCCATCCCTATTATGGTGATGTGGGATGATGATGAAAGGATGCCAACTTTGGCGCATGAGCTGATAAAGATAGATCGAGATATTAAAAAGGAAGACCCCTTTCTGAGGGTGGATATCCATCTTGAAGAATGGATGAGTACCTTCCTAAATATTAAGGGTAAAGGACCCACTTGAAAATGTCCAATGGGGTGTCCCAAGATGGTGAATCAGTGTTCTCCTAGTACATTTTAGCTAACTTTTGAAAGGGGTGGTATAACCAATGGGCATACAAGAACAAGTCTAGCATTCCTATGAAGACACATCTTGAAAACTTTTTATCCATGTGGATAATCATCAACCTATTTCATGTCTATGATTATAATGGTGGAGTGAGGCCAGGGATATTTTTCATGGTGTCCAAGCTGGCATAGAAGAACCAAGTGGGGTTGGAAATCCCCATCCTGGTGAAAATTCACAAATTCAGGTTTTATATTCCTATAGGGAATGCATTGTTCACAATTGAAATACCATTACAGGTGTTGTGTGGACGTTTCAAAAAACACTTTAGATCATATTCCATGTTAAGTGGGGTTAATATTATCAAGGGTTAGTTTTGACCATTTTTTTTAGGTCGTTTCTGGTATTCATCCCTTGTCCCTAAAGCCCAGTGAGACCCTAATGAGGCTAAACCCGTTCAAGGAGTTTAATTTATTTTTATATAGGGACCCACATACTGGGATATTTACTGATTATGGAAAGGATGGCGATGAGCTAATATCATACATGATTTATTTTAGGGATGGCATTATGGTGACCCATATTGATGGTGAGGTTATATGTGAGGCCTATGCTTCATATATATTTTCAAACCAATTCAAGTTTCTACAACAAACAATTATATCTCCTCCCATACATTTTTGATCCGAAAAGAATCATATGTTATCCCAATAGTTTTGGATGCTTACAACTATGGAGGTAACTCAGGTGATAATCAACATGCCTCTAGGGGATGAGTCCACTATATTTCCTTGTTAGTATGTCAAGGCCTAGATTTCATCATATCCTGAGGTAGTGTTAGTAGAAGTTGTCACTTTAGTTGGGACTGGAACAACTTCCAGGCATAGAAAGTAAGGTAGAAAGTCTCCTCCTAAAAAATTTGCATCATCTCCCCCTAAGGATTATTCTTACCCTTTGGAGGGTGTATATGGTGAGGTCCCATGTTTTTACAAATGACCTTGTACACAGTTCAGACTTCCGACCAAAATCAAAAGGGCTACACCAATTGAGGCTGAGCCTAGGTGGTCCAATCTTTACTATCAAGAAGAGACCCAGGTTCCATTTTCCCATCCTTCATTTATGACAGTGAGGGATGTGAACCATATAAAATTTAATATTACCAAATCAACTTCAGTAAAGGCTATTAAAACCTCTGAATACGTGTGATTTTAGCTAGTACAATTTTGGTAGTACATTCCTTATGATTTGAAAGTCATATGGTCACTTTCTGTGCTAGTTTGTGGATTCTAGAGATATGAGATGCTTGAGCCCCACCCAATATTAATTTTTAGTAAAATAACACTGAGGTGGGTATTTATATCTTATAACAATATATTATTATTTATACAACTCACAACCATATCCCTACCATAATACAGGTGAAGGAAATGTTGATATGGTGTGTTACTGAAGGGGTTGGTTACCCATATTCTAAGGAATGGAATGAATATGTCGATCTAAAGGATATAAGTTCTCATTTTTCTATCTTTTCTATTTTTCATTACTTTTATCTCAAATCAAGTACTTTTTTTGAGTGGGTAAGTTCATATTGATTTGAAGTGGTCCATGGAGAAATTGGATGAGATTATGTCAACAAAATATGTCCCTAATGGCACCCCACTCAGAACAGATGATCCATCTCCCAAATTGGGAGAGCTATCTCTGATCCAAAAGATAATAGAGACTAAGATGGATAGTGAATTTCCACTACCACCTATAATACCTATCTTTTAGGATTATAGTGGTATCCTTCCTCTGTCTAAAAATAAATAATGTATAAGAATAAAATATTTGGATAAGGGACACATCGGTGAAGTAAGTACCCATAGTATCATTTATATGTGATCTATCCATAAAAAGTGGTTAACCATGTTTGTGGTTATAGAATCTCATTCCCTCTCCTCTCTCAAGGGGCTTGGAAAAGATCTTCCCAGAACTAAGGGGGATTCTCTAGACCAAGCACAAATTCTTACTTGTGAGTCTTCTCCCCTATTAGAATAAGTAAAAAATCATGTTGGTGATTCATCCCTCTTGAAATAATAAGTATCGAGGGTTGATAATATACTATCTACCCATGTCACTACTCCTACTACTGTAGAGAGGGGGGTGATTCTGGTAGTGTCAGATATACATTATAAGGTGTCATATGATGACTAGTGAATTTTATTCCTTATGGTATTTTAGGTTCGTTTCATGCACCAGAGGATCCCATGATGAATGATTTTGACCCTACGGTTGTCTCTGAAGAATTTGTTTGATATATCATGTCATCAAAAGGGGGTTTTATACTAGGACTTGAGCCAAATGTTTTGAGCATCCCCATGGGTGATAATACCACGTGGTTTGGAACATCAATAAATTCTATGATAAATTATTACATGACCAGTAACAAAATTCTAGAATATATTAATCTTCTAAATAGTTTATAATAGTTTGAGGGAGTTAATAGGGAATTTAATGGATGTGAGTCTTTACTATTGTGCAACCAATTTTTATGTATGATTTTTTGATCATGACCAGTTTAATTATGAAGCTTTTTCCATGGAAAATGTTGTAGCAGTAGTGCATGAACAAAGTGTTGAAATCCATCCTAATCATGTTGCTAAGGAAGTACCAATTCATGGGGATCCCAAAGTGGTGGATATTCATGAGCCTCTCCCGGAAAGATCTAGGTAGACCCACGAGATCTCCCCTTATTAAGAGGTTTTATATAAAACTACTTAAGTCGGGTATATCAAAGAGGAATCCATGTAATCTAATGACCCATTACTATGTGATTATCATAAAATGATTTAATAATCCCCTATTTCTTTCAACTATTATTCTTTTGAGGTTAATAATGAGTCTTATCCACTTTTTAGTGTCGTAAACTTTTTCATCCAGGTCCAATAGTGGAGCCTCCATGCCAATGTAGACAATACTGGAAATTGAAGTTGCTACTATTCTAGAGGGAGTGGGGCAGGGTGCCTCATTGATTGAACAGATCCTAGAATACATTTCTCCCCCTAACAGTGGTTTTGAGTTAGATTTGGAGACACATAATTCCCTTCACGTCACATATCATGCAGCTTAGTGTGAAAACTAGAAAATAATCTCCATGACACCTTTTCAAGACCTACCTTCATGATTTTGTTGACTAGCATTCCTATTTGGTATGCTAGGATATGGTAGATTTTATTACTGCCTGATTTATGATATCGTGAAGGATATCATTCGTAAATAGGATTGAAAACATGAGCTTCAACTGGACCTCATAAAGTAAAATTTTCTTATCAATGTTGATGATCTATGAGCTACATTATACCAAGTGGAGGCCAACCATGCAAGAAGTTTTATGAATTTAAACAAAGGATCAATGAGAAGACTTTTTAAATATCATGCCTTTAATAGGAACTAGATGTTGCTAAGGGGGAACTCATATAACTTCACTATTACCTCTAAGTATCCCAAACCAAAGGGTCAACTGCTATTGCAATTGTGAAGGAGGAACTTCTCTAGGTTGAGGAGACCAAAGCTGTTTAGGTGGATGGACATTAACAAGCTAATAAGGGGGCTCAGGAGGCCATTAAACAAATAAAGATTTATGTTGATATTCTTATGTAAAGTGTTATGGAGAGACTCCATTTTTTGGATGCTCCTATAATTTTTTTGTCTCATAAATGAAAATAATTTTGTTTCTAATCATATATGTCTTCATCCCTTTTTTCCTTCTATAATCATAATATAAAATTGAAAGTAATTTTCATAGAAAAACATCTTTACATTAGCTAGTCATAACCACGGTGATAGGGATGGGGAGACACCCTAATTTTTTCTTAATCTAGGGGCTTAGAGAGTGTAGTTCTACTATTTCTAGGGTTATATAGATAACCCTAGAGACTTTTTCATTTTTTCATCTCTTTAAATTTTTCTTAAGTACAATATTAAGACTTAGAGGGTGATATTTGGCTTTTTATTAGGCTTCAATTTGTGGGTTTTTATCCTAACAAGTTTTGTGACTATTTATTGTCATTCCTCTATTTCTACCAAAATCACACGGACTGTAGGTCTAGTGATCTATGACTCAAATTTTTTCCAGAGTTCCCTTTATGGGTATTCAATCTAATGAGCATTGTATCTATGAGTTCTTGGATGATATCCCAAAAAAGGCTTGTTGTCCAATAATGTTCTGAAATTATTCAGATACCTCATGGGGAATTTTGAGCCATGATTTTTTGGTTTTCAAATCTAAAACATTAATTTTAGTAATATGGGAGGTCTCTCCTAAGTATGAAGTTACCACTATTTTAAAACCCCATTTTTTTGGGAAACTTTATGCAAAACCAACTAGGGTGTGTTACTACATAGTAAAATAGTTGAATCATTTGGCTGAAACGCCTTTAAATTTGTGAGAAACATATGAAAATACAATTGTTGTGTGTTACAGTATAGTCAAGAAAAAGAGTTATCAGGAATTATGAAATTCTATTATAGATAAACAAAGGAAGTTTATGAAGATTTAGATTTATAAAGACTGATATGGGTGGGTTTTTCAAGGGAATATGTATGATAAATAATAGAGAATTTTTATTAGCATTATACATGAATATGGAATCACTCCAACATTGATTTGTCTTGTGTGAAGGACGATTAATTTGTTAAATGATTGGTGTTGGGGGGAAGGCCCCTTTCTGATGATGGTTAAAGCATCATGTGGTTTAATGTCATGTCATTAGGACATAGACTATGTAGTTTAATTTCTTCTGTAAAGAATTTTGTTGTATAGTTTAACATCTTATGACTAGGATGTTATGTTATTCATTTTTATGTCGTACAACAAGGACAATAGGGGGGATATAATTTAAGTTATTTTTCTTAGACAAAAAGGTTAATAATTCTACCTTTTTATAATAATCTATCCAAGAATGTTCCATAACTTTTAGGTATGAGGAAGAGAATGTTTTAAGATGTAATTTGGGGATCTCTAGATCCAAATAATGGTATGTTGAAAAGGGATTATGGAAATAGAGGATGTCTCTCCTAAGAACTAAGTTACCACAAGTTAAAAAATCCATTTTGTGGGATACTTTATGTAAATACAACTGAAGCATGGTATTTCATAGTAAAATAATGGAATCCCCTAGCTAAAAATAATGTTTTCTGGTATAATTTATGAAAAGAAAACTGGGGTGTGTAACAACATAGTCAGAAAAATGAGTTCTCAGAAATTCTGACATTCTGATGGTTGAAGGAAGTTTATTTAGGTTCTAATTTTCCTAGACACAGAGTTTGGTTATGTTGGAGAAAAGTACCTGAAGATGAAAGGATAATTTTAAGTCAAAATTACTAAATAATTGGGGGAAAATATTTTCTACACCTGCCTTTCCCAAATGTATTAAATATGGTGCCTATATTTTTTGTTCATACAACTAGGATTGTATCATTGTAGAAATGATAGGTGACATATATCCTATTAGACCAAGGAGGTTTCGACATACATTGTACATGAGGGAGGAAATTGTAAACCATGGTATTAGGTGGTCTTATATTGGGAAAAAGTACCTAGATAAAAATATGTGAGGGATGGTGATAGACTTGTTTGAATCATGGGTTCTAACATAATGTCTCCAAAGCTTACGAGGATAAAAGAGACTTATTCTGAGGGAAACGTTATCACTAGTTGAAAAAAATATTTTTTGGGATACTTTATGAAAATCCAATTGGGGATTTTTACAACATAGTCAAAAAGTGGCATCCTCTGGCTAAAAATTCAATTTTTGGGGTTGTTTTATACATAGCTAACTAGGGCATGTTACAACATAGTCAAGAAAAGGAGTCCTCGGGTATTAAACATTATATCTTCAAAATTTAGAGAAATATTATAAAGATCCAAAAGTGTCCAAGATTAGGATTATGTCATGTGGAAGGGATATGTATGAGAAAAAAGGAAGCATTTGGAATGATATTGTACATGAAGTTTAGATTTCCTTATATAGATCTGATTCATATATAGGAGGGGGCATCAATGTTTCCTCGGTGGACCCCCCTTTATGAGGGGAACCGAATTAAGATCTCATGATCTTTTTTGTACACATGGGAGGGGTATTTTTATTTACCACCACGGATGGGACTAGGACATGAGGCCAAGGTGGCACTATGTATCTCACTGGATAATAATCAAGCCAAACATAGTTCTTGAGGTACCATGTAGTTTAAAGTCATGCGGCCATGACATCAGCCATGAAATTTAATGTCATGTGGTCAGTACATCATTCATGTATTTTAACATCATATAATAAGGATGAAGGTGAATAGATGTGAAAAATAAGAGAATATTGTGTCTAGAATAGGGAATAGGACCTGATCATTACTATATATCTTGTTGGAACAAGAATCAAGCTACTCTTAGTTCTAAAAAATATTCCCCACAATGATTGAGTTCATGTGTGGAGAAAATGGGGGGGTTGAATACAGGCTCATGCATAGGGTGAGAACCCATAATGGATCCTCTCATGTAGATATAACTCAAAAACAAGATAATGGGGACATATCTTATATTTTGTTGTAGATGGGTCAACGATTGAAGATCTGAATGTCACTACGTATCTCATCAGAATGGGAATCAATTCACACGTTGTTCTTGAGAAGTTCATGAAGTAAGTCATGTGGAAAATAAATATGGTGTGTATTTTTAAGTTATTTCATCCAGGACCATGATAATCTTGATACGAGTTGATATTCCATGCTCATGAAAGGGATTTTTTTACTAAAACTCCTAATCCCATATGAGTTATGCTCGATGTGAGAAAAAAGGAGTGTAAAAGGTTTTTTTCACCACACAGAGGTGATACAATGGAAGGATAGGGTCATTTATTTTTTTAGTGGTTGGACTAGGATGTGAGATCTGAGCATCACTGCATATCCTATCTGAATGATAATAAATCCTTATGAAGTTCTGAAATCCCATGCAGTTTGACATCATACAGTGAGGATGAATATGACCTAATGTGAAAGAGGGTAAATTTTATAGATGGCCCAATAATGAAAACCTAGGAATCAATATATATATTATGATGGAAGGAATCAAGCCACACATAGTTCTTGGAAGGTTCCTCATGTATTTCTTATCCATATACAAGGAGTGGGGATTTTTTTTGTTACGACTTGACCCGATATTAGAGATCTGGGTGTCACTAAATATCTCATTGGAATGAGAATCAAGACATGCATAGTTATAGAACAATCATGAATTTTATCAACATATATTAAAGATGTTGTTCATGTTGTTTAACGTCTTGTGGTAAGGATGTGGGTCACCCTATGTGGCAAGTAACATTACAGCTGGACGATGATATAGGATCTGGGCATCACTACATATCTTGTTGTATCAATAATCAAGATACATGTAGTTCTTGAAAATAGTTCCCCATATCAATCATATTTTTATGTGGGAAAAGGGGGGATTTTATATTTTACATAATGATGTACGAGCCCAAGACACGAGGTCTAGTCATTACTATGTATCTCATTATAATGAGAGTCAATCCATGTGTTCTAGAAAAGTTCCATCTTCAAGTCTGATTCATACATAAAGAAAAAAAGGGGGATTTTATTTTTATTTATCATGGATAGACCTAGGATGGGAGGTCGGGAATCACTATGTATATCATTATAAATAGAATCAAGACACATGTAATTCTTAAAAATATTATTCACTTTACCATCATGAAACGAGGATATAAAACATGCATTTTAATGTCATGCAATAAGGATGTGATAATTTTTTGTATTGAACCTATAAAGGGGACCAAGTGACACTATGGAGTAGTAATGATGTGAGTGGGGCTTGCACATGGGATATGACCATCCTTTCTTCCTATTTCCTGGCCAAGAGGGAATCTTAACCCACTAGGGGTTATAGGGGTATGATTGGGTCTCACAACTAATATGGAGGCCCATATTTAAGGGATCATGAGAAGTGTCTCATCTCATGGTATTTCTGGGGTTTATTAATGTCAAATGAGATAGATTTTAACCATGAAATTTAATGTCATTTGATGATGATGGATAGTGTCTTTTAGTTTTAGGTCATATTACTGGGACCACATGTTCTGAAATTTATCATCATGCAACAAGGAAGATTATGCCACATAATTTAATGTCTTTTAGCAGGAATGTTATGTCAGGAATATTAATTTCATGCGATAAATACCAACAATAGGGTTTAATGTATTTTAGATGAGATGAATGTTGTGTGATTACATGAAATATTTCTTTATGAAACTTTCATTGGTTGGGGTTATAATTATCTCTCCATCCAATGAGTTCAAGGAATAAGCTCTGTTAGATTGGACCTTTGGTATTGAGTAAGGTCCCTCCCACTTGGGATCAAGATTTGGAGGCTTCTTTCCTGGTATAATGGGAGACCTGAGGACTAGTACCAATTCTCTATGGAAGAATTAATAAAGGAAAACCTTCTTGATAAAGGATAATGATATATAATTTTGATAGGATTCCAAGTGATTCAAGGTATACAATATTTTTTCATCCAATCAATATAATTTATCCATTCATTTTGGAGATCTCTCATCTATGGATATCTGGTCACAGATGGAAATACAGTGTGATGTAAATTGAACCTCAGTGGGAAAGACTACTTCTATTCTATATACCAGTGAATATGGTTCTCCCATATGTAGTACAAGTTGTTTTCTATAAATCCCATAAGGAATTAAAAATCTTGTGAGGGAAATACTTTTTATCTTTATCCACCATCTTTTGGAGTATTTTTGAAATGTTCTTGTTGAATTCATATATATTTATGTTAGCTATTGTGTGATAGTGGGGTGAATGGTTATATTTGATATTGTACTTCTAAGATAGATTCTAAACCTTATGAAAATATAAATTGGTTCCATTTTCCATCAATATTGTATGGGGACACCAAATATAGAAATGATATTGGATTTCATGAAGGTAAAAATGATTTTCGCTCTGACTTCTTGGAGGGGTATTGCCTCATTCCATTTGGAGAATAATTCGATAGCAGTTAAAATGTATCTGAAATGCTTGGTCATGGATAGTGGGTATGGCCCCACAACATTCATTCCCCATATGGAAAATGTCTTGGAGTATTTGGATATATGAATAAATTCTAGGAGTTGGTGGATGAAGATGGCATTAACTTGGTAGGAATGATATTTCATGGTGAATTCTATGCAATCTTGTTTCACAGTGGGCTAGTAGTACCCAATACTTTTGATTTGGTGGGAAATATTAATCCCTAACTAGTGGAAACTATAGTATTTGGTGTGAACTTCGTTAATAACAAAAGTAGTCTCTTATTCATCAATAAATCTGAGATTGACTCCATCAAAGTCTCATTTATAGGGTACTTTTTGATGATTTGGGACATTATAAAGAGTGGATTTTTCTACTCATCGTCAGATTTTGTCTTTCCCAGCTCTATTCAATATAATTAATCTATTATAAATTTAGTCCATGATTGGTTTCATCCACCCAGTGGAATGAACATATGGTTTAGATAAATAATTTACTTCATTAATATCTTCTTTTTTGACTTCAACAAAAGGTGATACCATTCAGGGATGGGTAATGTTGTTGACTATTTCATTTTATTTTGGATCTGCCAAAGTTATAGAAACATTTTCAAATGCATCTTCCTGTAAATTTTGTGATCTAAGGATGTGATCTAATGTTAGATCTAAGGGTAACTCTTCCATTAACCCTCATACATAGTCAAGTAGGGGGTATTATCTCTTCTTTTCTGATGGTGTAATCTTTATTGATATATTTTATTGCCAACTCTGAATATCCTTTCACTTCCAAGTGGTCCACTAGTATTTGGAGTTCTAGTTCTAAGCCAGCAATGAGGGCCTTATATTTCTACTCATTGTTACTGCATACTTCTGATAACAGGAATGAGTAAGGTAAAACTGCCTTTGTTGGGAAAATGAGCATGATCCCTAACCCGACTTTGTTGAGCTTAGGGTTTTCCATTATCCTCCCTATTGGTCTCTTGGACACACCATCAAAATACATTTCCCATGTTTGGGGGATGCCTTGAATAGAGAAAATATCTTCATCTGGTAATTCAGTATTTAATGATGTTTTTTCTGCAGATGAGTGTTTTGAAAGGAAATCCTCCAAGTCCTGGACTTTCACTTATTTTGGAGGCACAAATTATATATAAAAATATTGTAGAATAACTGTCCACCATTCTAGAAACCCTATCAATATAGGATGGATGAGGATTTATTTGAGTGGTTTATTGTGAGAGACCAAATAGATATCAAGGTGCTACAGATAGTGCCTTAGTTTCTGAACTATGAAGATTAATGTTAGACATCTCTTCTCGATATTTGAATAATGAGTCTCAGTAACAATCATGGTTTGAATGAGATAATAAAGGCTATTTTCATTCCTAACCTCATTCATTTGTATAATGAATGTTCCCAGTGATCACTCTAGGTTTGTCACATATAGAATTAGTGGATTTACCTCAACATGTGGCATTAATACTGATGGTATCAAGAGGTATTTCTTGAGGTTTTCAAATGCTTTCGGACAATCATTGGTCCACTAATATGTTACTCCCTTATTCATTAGTCTGGTGAAGGAAAAAAACTTTCCTATAAGGTTTTATATGAATAACCGAACATAGTACAAGTGTCTTTGAATTCATCTCAACTATTAATGGTTTTGAGGATGTGATGATCTAATGATAGATTTTTTTTCAGGGTCAACTTTAATACCATGATGGTGTATAACAAAGCTAATAAATTTTCCTCAGGTTACCTCAAAAGAACATTTCAAGGGGTTTATATTTAGGCTATGTTTTCATACCTTTTCTAAGATGGTATCCACATTATCTAGGTGGTTAGAATGTTTTCAGGACTTAACCACTAGATCATTAACATATCATTCAATAAACTTTCACAAAAAATGTTTTGAGTATGTGATGCATGGCACATTGGTATGTGACACCAAAGTTATTCATGACAAATGTAATTACCTAATAACATAATAATCCCCGAGGGGATGAATGTGGGGGAATATTTATCTTTTAGGGCCATCTGAATTTGGTTGTACCCTTAATAACTGTCCATGAAATAGAGGTATTGAAACCCAGCCATCGCATCAATCATGAATTTTTTAATTGGAAATGGGAATTCATCTTTTAGACAGTGTCAGTTTTGATCTATAAATTCAATGAAAACTCTAATTTTACCATTATTATTCTTCATAGGTACAATATTTTATATCCATTTTTAATATCATGCCGCTCAGATGAAGTTATCCTTTATAATATTATCCACTTCAGCCTTAATTTTGGAAGCATGAGTTGGGTGTATCTGTCTAGATACCTATTTGTACCCTCAATGGTATTCTAGAAAACCCAGGTGATTTGTTTCCAATGACCATGTTGTCATTACACGTCAAATTTATTATATTTATAATGTTTATTTATAGTCATGGGAAGACTCTAGTTCATCTCTCAATGAGATTTGGAGGTTTATAATGTGTATTTTTAATAAAATTTACTAAAAGAGGGGGTGGTTTGGAAAATAGTTTTAAAAATAAAATTTCTTAATTAAAGAGTTTAATAGTTGATAAATAAATGTGGTTTTTTTATAATTATAAGAGAAGGAGTTAATTTCATGTTCACTAAACATCTTTTTTAGTTCATATTTCTTATAAATACACATGTTTTAATGAGATCCTTTGGTTGAGGGTTGTCAAGATCTTGATTCCCCTCTTGCCTCTTAAAGATATGCATAAAGAACCACCCCTTGACACAACAATCATTTTTTCAAGGTTTGGATATCAAGTATATATAAATTTCTACCAAATCATACTTAAATCTTATGTATTTATTAGAGAAATATTATTCTTTTCTTTTCTAATCGGAACAACACAAGATTCCCACTTAAATATCAACCCAATCAGTATTGAAATGAAAAATAGTTCACTTAATTAAACCAAAGAAATACATTCATAGGAGAATAAGGTTAAGATAAAACATAAGTGAAATAATTCACATAAAAATTAAAAAAAATTATAATAATAAGTGTTGTAACTCCCTCCCAAGTATGTTAATCTCCCTCAAAATGATCATCCACCATTTAGCTTTCCATCGAGAGGAGAAGGAGGCATGTATGGAACTTCACATTCATACTTGATCCCCCTATGAGGATAAGGGCCTCCAAAACCTATTAGATTAGTAGAGTAATACTATTTTCCAAAATGGTAGATCTTTACTCTTTGGTTGAGCTTACAAATGGTGTGCCCAAGGTTCCATTTTATAGTCAAAGTTGAAGGTTTTTTTATCCCCCTAATTTATAAAAAACTAATAGGACCAGGTTTTTGAGTGTACATAAAGTCTTATATCACTTTGGATAAAATTAAAAAAATTAACCACCTCTTGAATATATCCACCAAAAAAATGGATCTATTTGGAAAAATACATCTCAAGATATGGACGAAATATAGAACACATCTTTTGACTTAGTTCATATTCGGTTTATTATATAGATTTGTTCATTTAGTCCCATTAATAAATGAGTTGTTGTTGGGTGTCTTTAGAAGAGTTTTATCCCACTAAATTTTGGATCATCCAAAAAAATTTCATCCTAATTGGATGCACATATTAGTAGAAGTATACATTTCATTCCATATATTTTCTTGGGATCTTGCATGGTTTGGCCCATTTTTCTTCAACTTCAACCTACACCCTCCAAATAACCTCCACCTACAACGAAATCATAAAAACAAGTGAAATTAACCTTTTTAATAGTGATTAGAACAAAATTATTAAATCAAACTTGAAGTGGAATTTTTTATTAAAATTTTAATTTATGAAACAAAATCAGTTTAGCACAGTGGTATAAGGGTGAAAATAAATAGTGAATTACTATGTGATCACACCCCCACACCTAATCATTTTCACTACTAGGAAAAGTCACATTTCCAAAAATGATTCATGGATATTTTCCCAAATTATATAATCTTTAACATTAAATTAAAACTTAATCCATGAAAGCATTGTGATCAAATCAAAAATCACATCAAGGAGTTATTATCAGTGATCATGGAAAACAATGTCTCATAAATTGTATCAGAACTAAAATTCTAAGAGATTCATGATACCAATATGAAAAAATAATTCACAAGTTAACCATGCCACTAACTCTCTATGTGTGTGTGTGAAAACCATTTCATGTTATTATTCTTCACTTTCCACCCAGTAAATATAGGTTATTTTAAAATTTTCTTCTTAAATGATTCTATCCACTGAACCTTTCCTATATCCTTTGCAATAAAATTTTAATACCCACTCACTTAAGAATTCCTGGAATTCAAACCATAATCTCTTATCCTAGATACCTCCATATTTTGTTCATTTCATCACTCCCCACATTTATTATTATTGTTGTTGTTTTTTTACAAGTTACACTTGGAAAATATCTCACACTCATCTCTCAACCCTTGTTTGATTTTCTATAGACACTGATTATAATAGTTATAACAAGATCAAAGTTTGAGGGAGGGTGGTTTTTGACCTACCCAAGGCACAACCCATATTTTTGTGTTTTTTTGTAAATTTTTTGTTTTTTTAGGGAATAAAACCATCGGATAACAGGTACACATGCATAGATTAATCTAGTACTATAATGAAAATTTCCGAATAAGGAATGAACATAAGGAAAAATAATTTTGGAAAGATGATAAATATTAACCTAACTTGAATTTATATTCTATTGAGTAAGAAAAATTCACACTTCATGGTTGGGTGAAAAGATGTGTGGATAAATTAAGTGACATAATTTTCACATAACTACTCACCCAAAGGGTGCCATTATTCTTACAGGTTTCTAAATGATACATATAATTATATCATCAAAAAACAACCAATTTTCAATAAAAATTCACACCTTAATGTTAAATTGATGCTGAAACACACATTTTATTAGTGATTTTTTTAAATGTTGAAACAACATGAAATATAGAAATTACTCATGCATTTTCAATAATTTTCATGACTAAGTTGGTATAAAAAATTAGTGTTCTAGCACAAAAGTAAGGGGGAAGGAGGGAGAAAGTAATAATACTATTTAGTAAGAAAAAAACAAGAAAAAGAATAAAGATGATGAAAATTACTAACTAACCCAAGAATGTACCCACCCCCACCCCCCCCCCCCCCCACCCCCACCACCCTCACCTTGAGTTTTTAGTGTTCTCACTGTAATAAAAGAGATTGTGGGAAGGAAGGATAATAACTAGTGATAGTTATTCATAGGTTTCTTATTGAAATTGGAGTTCCTCCATCAGGGACTTCGGAATGGCTTCATGATAGCACTTTATCCACTTACCATTAACAGTTAATGTTTATATTTTTTCTTTATTTTGAACCTAAACAACACCAAATGGATAAACATTAGTAACAATGTATGGGCAAAACCAGCAGTAAAAATTCTTACCTAGTTGAAACTTAAGAATTTTATTGAGAATAATAACATTATAACCAATTTGGAATTGATGATGAAGGATGATATGGTCATGGGTATCCTTGGTTCACTCCTTATAGATATAATAGTTCTAATATGAATCTCTACAAATTTCTTTTTTCTCCTGAATTTGTAACTTTCTCTAAGTACCTGCACTAGAAATATTATAGTTGCATTGTTTAATTTCCCAGTAGGCCCGATGTTCTTTCTCAATAGGGAGGTGACAAATATTTCCAAAAACAAGATGATAATGTGACATTACAATGGGAGACTTGAAGGAAGTACGATATGCCTATAATGAATCATCGAGTCTAAGAATCGAATATTTTTTATTGGGTTGAACCATTTTTCAATAATTTTTTTAACCACTCTATTAGAAACCTCATCCTGAGCATTATTTTATGGGTGATATATAGTGGACACTATATACTTGACCATATAATGATGAAAATTTGATTTCATAGTTTGGTTATAGAAATGATAACCCTGGTTACTGATGATGAACCAAGGTAATCCAAACCAATAGAAAATTTGGGTTCACAAAAATTCCACAAATATATTGGAATCACCTTTCCTCGTGGACTATAACTCTACCCATTTTTATATGTAATCAAATTCCAGAATAATGTACAAGTTTCCAAAGGAATTGGTAAATGGACCCATAAATTTAATTCCCCAATCATCAAAAATGTCATAGAAGTGCAACAGTTGTTGTGGAATTTCATTTCTTTTAGAGAAATTCCCCATTATTTAAAAATGAGTAAATGATTTTCATAAATAATGGGTATCCTAAAATAGTGTTGGAAAAAAGAGACCAAAATCAATGACATTATGTGTAGTCTATTGGGGACCAAAGTTTCTTCCACAAGTAAGAGTGTGGAAAAATCTAAGGATTGATTGTATCTCACTATCAGGAATACAACGTGTAATGAATTGATCACTACATGTGCGCAAAAGTTAGTGGTCATCCCAAATGTACCAACGGGACTCATGTTTTAGATGGCCAACTTGTTTTTTTTTAAATTAGTAGGAATGAAGGATACTGTGAAATAATTTTTAAGTTTGGAATACCAAGGAATAACATCTTGCACTTGGTACAATTTCTCATCAAGAAACATATCATTTATAGGGATATAAGGGGATGAGACAATGTATGAATATGGAAGTTTATTACTGATATGTTCAACCACCACATTATCTACTGATTTTTTATCTCTAATTTATAGATTAAATTCATGAAGTAGAAGCATCCAGAAAATGGGATTTAGTTTGGTAGTCAGTTTCTTAAGGAGATTCCAGAGGGCTGCATGGTCTGAGAACACAATGAATTTGGACCCTAAAAGGTATGAATTGAATTTATCCAAGGAAAACACAATGGAAATGAATTATTTTTTAGACGTGGTGTAGTTTTCTTGGGTATGTTCTAGTGTACATGGGGTATAAGAAATGACATGTGGATCTCGATCAACCTGTTGTGATAAGACATCCCCAACTTCATATTTTGATGCATCACACATGAGATCAAATGGTAAAACCCAAAGAGGTGGTTGGATTTCCAAGTATTATGTGATATTCCATTTAAATTTATCAATTGATTTATCACATTCTTTATAAAAAACAAATTCTTTTTATTTTTGCAGTAAGTAGGAGAGGGGGAGTGCAATCTTACTAAATTCACGAATGAAATGACAGTAAAATCCAGCACAACCTAAAAAAGACCATACATCCCACACATTTTTGGGAAATAGTAAGGAATAAATGACATCCACATTTGATTTATCAACTTGGATACAATCTAGAAAAATTACATGTCCAAGTATTATCCCTTATCACACCATGGAATGGAATTTCTCATAATTTAATATGAGGCTATTTTCAATATAGAGACATAGGATGGAACCAATACTACCAAATCATTAATCAAAATACAATCCATAAATAGTGAAATCATTCATGAATACTTACATACAATTATATAGGTAATCCAAAAAAAATATTATCCACGCATCGTTAGAAAGTACCCAGAGCATTGCACATACCAAATTGAATCCTCTTATATACAAATGTTATGAAGGTAGAAGTGAAGGTTGCATTTTCCTAATCCTTAGTGGTGATATGGATTTGAAAATATCCAGAATACCCATCAAAGAAGTAGTAGTGTGACCTCCTTTATAGCATCTCTAGCATCTAGTCAATGAACAACAATGTTAAATGCCCATTCCTAGTGTGCTGGTTTAGTTGTAAATATTCTATATAGACATTCCAACTATAATACACATGATTTGGAACCAATTCATTGTTTTAATTTTTAATTATTGTAAGACAAATTTATTTAGGAACTTCCTACACCACACTGACTCATTGGATATCAGATATAGGGTAAATGATTCCAATAGCCAATAATTCTGTTAACTCCTTTTTAAAAACATTGATGAGGTTTGGGTTTAGATTATGTTTTTCCTACCTCATTGGTTTAGCCTCATCATTTAACAATATATTATTAATGAAAATTTATTGGATAATAAAATGAATGGAAACAAGTTTCCATCCTAATGATTTTTTATACTCCCTCAAAAGGTCAAGTTGTCACTATTCATGCTTTGGAGGGAGTGAACTAGCAGTGATGACAGGCATCTTATTTCCATTCTCAAGATATGAATATTTCAAATTTTTAGTTAGTGGTTTAAGTTCCAATTCATGGGAATTTTAGATTTATGGGAGTGAATGTGAAACTGATATTTCAATGATCTCATCTAACTACCCAATGGTAACAACCTAATATTAGGGATAAGCTTTTACAATCTTAGTATTATCCTCAATGGTCATGGGATCCTCAGTGCTCAAGGAATCATCAATTAAGAAACATGCATGACATTTTTCTAGACCACTATACCAATCAATACATGATTCATTTCCTAGAATTTATATCAATAATGAAAATTTATAAATGGGTTAGGGGAAATGAAAAAAGTTTTTTTAGGGGAAGGTAGAACATCAATAGAATTAACTAAAAGTGAGGAATGTTCTTCTAAGGGGTGTTTCATGGGATCAAGGATGTTGAATTGGACAATGTCACCACAAAAATTTATAGATAATGCACCACTATGGATATTAATTATGGTTTTTTTAGTTTTCAAGAAAGGCCACTCCAATATAATTGGGTCGTGTCCATTCATCTTGTCATCTTCCATTTTAAGCACAGAAAAAACAAAAGGAAAAATTAAATTTTTCATCCTCATAAGAACATCCTCTAACACACTAGTGAGGTATGGGTTACTCTAGTTTTCTAGTTGAATAAATATTCTTGTGGGATTAAATTACCTGACATTCAATGAAGATAAAATGGTATAGGGAATCACATTTATAGAAGCAACCAAATCAAGCATAGCTTTGGAAAAGAAATACTCCCCAATAGTGCATGGAATTGAGAATGTTCTAGGATCACTACATTTCGTGGGAGGTTATGGTTATATTAATGACGAGATTTTCCTCCCCAAAATCACCTTTTTATCACCTTGAATTCACGTTCAGTGTGTACACATCTTCTTGAGAACCATTTCATATCATGGAATTTTCCTCATAGAATTGATTAAGGGGATGTTAACCTGCACTTTTTGAAATTTTCTAATATTTATTTATCAATTTCAGTTTCTTTTTGTTTCCTTGGTTGTGTATAACTTTGGGGAAATGGAAGAGGAATGTTTTATCTAGGAATCCCATCAATAGAAACACTCTTTTATTTGGTGTTATTTCTATCAGGACAAGGTTTTTCCTCGAGAGGGGATGACTCTAATAGAGGGATCATTTGGATTTTATGTTGCATTCCACTCTGAAGGGTGATGTAACTGACATTTCTCATATCCCTAAGGTTTACTAGTAGTTGAGAAGGTATTTTACCTAACCCATGACTTTAGATTTCCCTCCACTGAGTTGTAAAGTTTGACTAATTGTGTTTTTAGATCTTTTATGGTTGCTTCAGTGGTTTTTTGGAATTAGAGATTATTTGAAGCCATTTGTTTCATCATGTATTTTAGGCAAGGCTTGGGTTTTGGAGGGGTTTGTTGGAAAGGCCTTTATATAGGTTAAGGATATCTAGGTGGTGGTGGTGGATGACTAATATGTCCTAGTTGGTTCCATGTTTGTTGAGGTTGGTTTGAATACCCCCTTGACTATAGGCTTGATTGTCTTTACACCCAAGTTTTGATGGATAGTATAGTTCTTTCCTAATGGGTTGGTTATAGGGGAATCCTAGAAATATTTCCTCACAACTCTCAAATGGTTCACTCAGTTGAGGGAATTGGTCATAATGGTGGGTGTCGGCAGAACACATACCATAATGGATGGGAGGAGGAGATTGTAATTTCCCTTGGGACATATAATTTTTTTGGAGAAGGGTACTCACGTCTTCATACTTCATTTACACCTTATTCTCAAACTCAGAACTTTCAACCTCATGAACACCTTGAATGGGTACACTGGACCTTGAACTAATTTTTTGAGTGTTTTTTTCCATGATCTCAATGATATTACTTGTAATAATTTGTATTTTTTTCAACTAACACACCACCTGAAGTAGAATCAATAATGTTTCGACCAATAGAAATTAAAACTTCATAAAAATATTGTATTAAAACTTGATCACTTATTTTTTGGTGTGGAAATCTTGAACATAACATCTTAAATATTTCCTAGTATTCATGATGTGTTTTCTATTGTGATTGTATTATCCCAAAAAATTATTTCCTTATTGTTTCAGTTCAAGATGATGGGAAATATTTTTGAAGAAAAAGGCATTTCATGTCTTCCCAACCTCTAATTGGGAAATTAATGTAATATAGCCAATAATGTATTCTAATGAAAAAAGGATTTTCCTAAGCTTTACTTGTTCTTCATCCACATTATAAGGTTTTAATTTTGAACACACATTGTGAAATTATTTTAAGTGCTTATGTGCATCTTCTTTTATGAGTCTATGGATTCTTAATAATATGTGAATTAAATCGGATTTTAGTTCAAAATTATGTGTTTTTCCTTGTATTTGAATGTTTGTGGGATGAATCTCTACACCAAGAGAGGTTTTTTATTTTAATGTTTTATTATTTACATCCATATTATACATGTTAATTTTAGTTTCTAGTTTGGTTCTAGAAGAAGAGGGGTTTAGAAAAGTCTCAAGTTGTAGTGTATCCTCCTTTAAAGGGTTGCCTTGTGTGTCTTGGTGTCGTTGACGTAGGATCCTCTATAATTTGGGTTTAAAAAGAGGTAAATATCCTGGAGTGGAACATGTCATTAATAGAACCTACATGATAAATAAATCAGAATACAAAATTATATGCAAAGGTATATGATAAAACAAAAAAATATTGACAAAATTTACAAATATCTTATTAAAAACATGCACTAAAAACCGAATTGTTCACCGAAAAAAAAATGAAAAAAATTTATCGCGTTTTCATGACACATCAAAATGATTATATTTTTAAATTTGATTTATAGTATTGGTCAAACCCTAGGCTATCTCTCAAGGAGAATTGGAGGTTTATAGTATGTATTTTTAATCAAAATTACTAAAAAGGGGGTGGTTTTGAAAATAGTTTTAAAAATAAAATTTCTTAATTAAAGAGTTTAATAGTTGATAAATAGTGGTGGTGCTTTTATAATTATGAGAGAAGTTTTTCATTTCATGTTCACTACACATCTTGTTTAGTTCATCCTTCTGAAAAATACACATGTTTTAATGGAATCCTTTGGTTGAGGGTTGTCAATATCTTGATTCCCCTCTTGCCTCTTAAAGTAATGCATAAAGAACCACCCCTTGATACAACAATAGTTTTGTCAAGTTTTGAATCTAAATAATAGAGAAAGGGATACAAAATCATACTTAAATATTATGTATGTGTGAGAGAAATATGATTCTTTTCTTGTCTAATCAGAACAACCTAAGATTGCAACTTAAATCTCAACCCAGTCAGTATTGAAATGAAAAATGTTTCAATTAATTAAAAAAAGCAATACATTCAGAGGAGAAGCATGTTAAGATAAAACATAATTGAAATAATTCAAAAAAATATATAGAAAACCATTAAAACAACAAGTTTCGTAACACCCTCTCAAGTATGTGTAGCTCTCTCGAAATGATCGTCCACTATTTAGAGGATCTGGTGGAACTTCACCTTCATCCCTGATCCACCTATGAGTATAGAAGCTTCTAAAACCTCTTGGATGATGATAGGAGTCCTTTGGGTCTCCAAAATTGTAGATATTTTCTCCCTATTCGATCTTACAAATGGGGTTCCCAAGGTGCCTTTTATTTTCAAATTGGAAGGTGTTTTTGAGCCCCCAGATTTAGAAAAACCTCTTGGACCACGGTTTTGAGTGGACATACAATATTATATAGATTTAGAGAAAATAAAAAAGTTATTTCCACACCTTTTGAATATATCCACCAAAACTTTGGCTCCATTTAGAAAACCACAACCCTATATATGGTTGAAATACAAAAAAAAACTTTTTTACTTTGTGCATATTCATTTTCTTAGATAGATCAGTTCTGTTGGGCCCCTTAATGAATGAATTGGGCTTGTGTATCTCCATAAGAGTAGTATCCCACTAAATTTTGGATCATTCCACAAAATTTTATCGTAATTGGATGCACTAATTAGTTGAATTAGGCATTTCAGTCCACATATTTTCTTGGGATCTTCCACATTTTGGCCCATTTTTCTTCAAATTCATCCCAGGCCTTCCAAATCACCTCCACCTATAATGAAATCATAAAAACAAATTAAATTATAATTTTTAACAGTAATTAAAAAAACAATTAATCAAACATGAAGTTCAATTTGTTATTTAATTTTTAATGTATGATACAAAATTAGTTTAACATAGTGGTATGAGGGTGAAAATTAATAGTGAATTTCTATGTTATCAGACACCATGGGATCAAGGCCTGGAATATCTATGTAATTACAATATAATAAATCCTAGTGTTTCTTCTGGAAGGAATTTTATACCTTCTACTCTTTAGAATTCATGGATGCACTAACCAAAGTGGGTTGTGGGTCTTCATCTGTACCCAGATTTATCTCTTTGAGTTCATCAACATTAGTGGAGACACCTTCCTCAAATGCTGGAGGGGTGTCCCTAAGGTCTTCCTCCTCATCCTCTTACTCATTATTTACCTCTTCCACATATTCTATGGAATCAGGTGATGAATAAAGTTTTTCAAAGTTAGAATAGGAGTCCACATTTGGACATTTGGAAAACAAAGAAACCACTTCTTGCTTGATTGATGACATTGGGACTTTTTGGATCTATGAAGGGGGGAAGAGGGATTGAGAACAAGAATCTTAATTTTATCCCATTATCATAACAACTTATTCCAACCTAGATGATAGTGTATGGATTTGTTAAAACTTAGTGTATGTAATGAATATATTTTTATCCAAGATTTCACTACTACTTAGAGAGTTGACAATTTCTCTAGTGCCACCAGGTTCAGTTATCATGAATAACATTACATAATTCACAAAATATGTTCTTGAATTCAAGACCACCGCTTTAATTTGATTGATGGTAACCCCATAATCTACACTGAGTTTGTTTAAATGGTTATCCAAAACCTTTTCTAGACCATTCGAGGCATTGATTCGAGTGACATAATCAATCATGAACAATTTCCCCTCCCTCTGGTAGAATCATGTGTCAATGTACTATGACTCACGTGATTTTAATGGGTCATTATCACCATGAAATGTCCCATTTTTTTCATTTATACAATATTTTAGGAATTGGTGGTATGATGAAGGGATAGTCACATAATGATGTAGTCAAGGACTTCCCAACAGAATGTTGAAGGTCATATTCTGCCTAACAACCATGAATTTTGATTCATACATGTGAACCCTAAACCGAGTCCTGATTTTGATTTCACTAATAGTATTTTTATCATTATTTTAATAACCTTATAACATTAGAGTGGAGGGGGACAGGTGGGATTCATTGAAACCCAATTGAATAAGTGTTTGGATTGGAAAATGGTTGACTTTTGAGTTGTTATTAATGAAATATCATTAGATATCAATGTCATTTATCCTTATAGATATATAAAAGGGTTTGATGTGTCCCTATATGATGGAATCCTCATCCTGGTCTATGAAAGAGATGATTGTGTGTCATTCTTCAGGATAGTTCTCTGCATTATACACATCAATCGCAGAATCCTCAACTTCAAATTCTTAATGGATTTACCAGGCCTCTATTAGTGCTTCTCGAAGGTCTTTTGATGGACTAAAATCATTCATGATGGAAAACTTGGCTAGAACTAGGGCTAATTTCCTCAAAAAATCCTACTTATTGTCTAAAGGTATGAACTTCCTAGCATGGATATTCTCTTTTAAAAGTGTTTTAGGATCTGAAGTATTTTATGTGGATGGATAATCCCTTGGAATAGGAGGTGAAGATGCTTATGATCTTGGTGAATTAAGTTGACTATGTCTTATTTCATGCCAAGGTTTATTAGGATATAATGTTTTCTCTAATCAATATTTCAGGATATTCATGTTAGGGAAGACCCTGTCAAGTGTGGTGAAATTTCCTTATTCTTAATGAGCTCACTATAGAGCTCTCCCATGTGTTTTGACTGCGTAGATGGTTCAATCTAGGATGCAGTTAGGGTAGTGACTCGTGGAATGACCATGTCTTTCCCTATATACTCAATTCAAACAAACTCTTCCCCCATTTCCCCAATCAAGAGAAGGGAATTTGGGTTTATAATCACACCCATCATATGAGAGGGGATCCATTAAGTGAATAAAAATAATGGAAACGAATATCATATCTTAATATAATGGATATTCCTTTTGGTGGGTTAACCCTTGTTGTACCATTTTTCAGTGTGGTGATCATACTTTTGGGACTATAGGAATTAAGTCTGCTAAATTCAAATACATCTTTGGCCTTGGAATAGGCTCACAATCTTATTTTTTCTTCTTTATCTTATGTTTGTGCCATTTTTTGAAAAAACTAGTATTTGGATGACTGGGATTACAATAAAGTCATATGTGTTATATTAAAATTATTTGAAGACTGTAGGGTCTGAAAAATTTAGCAAATGGAAAGTAAATACACCAACATGTCCAACAAGGTAGATTGATGCATTTCTTATTGCAAAATTGAAGAGAAAAGTGAAGAAATCAAATTTTGAAAAGGAATATGGCATGTACATGTACCATCACTAGGAAAGGTTCATGGAAGGCATAAGATGTGAACCATTGGTATGTGGATGGCCTATGATGTGATGTCTCATGAGGCGTTGGCCACTGAACGAAGCATTTCACGGTGAATTTCCACCCGCGAACCGAACCCATTGCGAACCTTTTTCACTGGCGAGAATCCAGTAGAGATACACCACACACACCATTCCCATGAATGATGTGGTTCATAGATGAGTAAAATCCAATGTCATCTTGCATCATCAAAAATCTCGGTTGATTGAGTCTTCTGTAGATTTAGATATCTCTCCATGGGCTTCCGCAGAAGGTGTTGCGCGAACCGCAGATATAGATTCCCCAGTGCTCTATAAAAGGACCACCAGGGAACTAAAAAGGGATTAAGGATTGATAGAGAGCTCTGGGATGGTAGAAAAGTGGATGAAGAGTGTAGAGGGTGTGGGAAAAATTACTCCCACACCTGAAGCAGTTCGCAGGACTCAATCCCACATCCAAAATAGTTGTCATAATACATCACGCAAACCATATGCAGAAAGAAGTTCATGGAAGTCCTCCCCATGAACCATATTTGAAATACCCTCTTCAACCAACTAGATAACTGATAAAAAAATATAATAAAAATGGTTCGAAGATTCCCATATGCAGAAAATGGTTCGCGGATGCCCGTAGGTGGAAAACAGTATGTGGATGCCTATATGTGGGAAACGGTTCACAGATTCCCATATGGGGAAGACCGTGTGTGGATTCCCCCTATGTGGAAGAAAATTTGTAGAAATCTCCTCTGCGTGCCATCATACGCATCCAGCTCTTCTGTGTACTATCCTTGGTGATTATCTCTTCCGTGTACCATCCTACGAGGCCAGCTCCTATGCGAACAGCCTTATGCAGAAAATTGTTCGTGTTCCACTGGTAAATACCATGGGGGCTGCACCCCCACTTTGGGATCAGTGCTGAGCTGTAGTCTCAGCCCTCTGGGATGGTCCCTTCTCTACCGTCAGTAATCCCCATTAAAAATGGCGAGTCGCACCGTGAATTCTTTAGGCTGGGTCAACAACATTTTCTATTTCACCCTTATGTGACTGAAACATCCATCCCTTAAATACTGTGAGAAGATATATTCCTCATGCACCTCCCCAAAATCCTATCACCTACCCTATATGACAGGTTGATCCAAAAATCCATGGACAATCACAGCCGATATGTTTCCTAAATTCCCAGACACATCCTTTCCATCCATCAAACTTTGTGTCTTTGGTGATTCTATATCCTCATAAACCTCAATGGCCATTAGAAGAGAAAGTCCAGTGTCCTGAGGACACCTTTTCTTGACTATTCACATCATTCCCTGGTGGATCTGCATTTGTTTCCCAAAAAATGGCATGTCAACAAGAGGAAACTTCATCCTTGGAAGAGTCCTTTACTGCCTCTGTACGCCTCAATTTCTTCCATGCCTCATATCATTTATCTTGATCCAGGATTCTTCATAATCATGGTTTACACGTTCTTTCCCTCTCATGTTCAAGGCACGTCAAAATATCCCCTCATGATTTTCCTCCAGTTAATCATGGTCTCTATAGAAAGTGGTCCTCATCGCATGACCCTAAACTGCAAGACCCCAAATAGTCTTATCCACATTACGTTAAACTGTGATGTCATCGACCAAGCTATATGAATTTAAACTATAGTATACCTCATATGACATTCATGGGCCCTCCCGCTGAGTTAAGTCTTAAATATTTTGAGGTAGGGTCGCATGACCTTTAATGTCATCTCGCATTAAAGGGATCGTTGATCCGCACCCTCGCCCACGGTCGCCCCGGCCTCTTCCGCCACGGACTCTTCCTCTCCGACCAACAGGGGAGGAGGTATGTGCATTGTTGAATCTTTCACATCCTCTTGTTTCTCACATTAAGCATGAATCATGTGGACTTATAGTTTTGTGAGTTTTACAACATCCACATGATTCTAAACTATTAGAAATGTGATTCCTGATCAAATTAGGATATGTAGGACACCTACCAGAAGGCCCAAGCCCAAAAGGGTGCCCATCCAAAAGGGTCCACCCAATCATGTCTCCTCAAATGGGAAGCTTTCATACATAATCCCCACACCATATGAACTAAGAGAACTCTGATTCCTTATGAAATCAGGATACGTAGGATGCCTACCAGAAGGCCCGAGCTCAATAGGGTGCCCCTCCAAAGGGGTTCAGCCAATCATGTCCCATCAAATGGGAAGCTTCTATGCGTAATCCCCACAAAATATAAACTACATTGGTTATGATTCCTCTCTTGAGGATACATAGGAATCCATCCTTGTGGGATCGATCCCAACATCAAGTCACCTTCCGTCCCCCCTGGATGATGATAAAATCCAGAGAACCTTATAATATGTCTCAAGTCATCATCACCTCCGTAGCATCAAATATATGTATGCGTATGATGATTTCGCAAACCAAGGGTAGTCTGTGGACACACTCTTTGAGAATGAACAAAGGATTCATGAACATATGAACATGACTTAAATCTATAATAGAGTCCCATAATGGGAAACAGTCCTTTCCGGAAAGGGTGTGGTGAGCCTGACCTTCCATCCTCTCGACCAATGGAGTCCTTAAGTGTCGTTGGCCAAATCATCAGTTAAAGAGTGCCTGACTTTAGAAATTAGGTCCATGAATCATGGATACCAAGGTTGTTGTGAATTCTTGGATCCATGAATAAAGCCATTGGAGACCATCTGAAGATGTTATATCCGAGAAGGATCGATTGCATGAGTTCTTAAACCCCACACAATCGCCTACTGCGGCCAACAGTTTATGCAGGGTTAATTCAACCTTGTTTAAAGGATAATGACGCTGAATGGGTCGAAACAAAGGAATGGTAAGTTCATTGATAACCCATCTCTATATAAAAATGGATGGGTGATTATCCTCGTCGAACCATTTCCGCACCACTTGGAAACGCGCCACCTCAAAGGCGGAACAAAAATGGTGAACCTGACGTAAATCCTTAACCAATGTGGTGGTTCTACCCCAATGATAAAAGACAAAAGGATGATACATGTTGGACCATTTTGTTCACCCCAGTACATGCTAAACACACCACCTCAGAGGAAGAACAAAAATGGTGAACCTGACATGAATCCTTAACCAAGTTGGCGGTCTTACCCCACTCAAGCCCCTTTGCCCCATAGCAAAAGAAAAGGGAAAGTGGGCCAAGCTGAATCTCCAAATATGCATATGTGTAAAGGAATGATACTTTAATGATCTTTTTTAGTTTGTATGTCAGGCATATATATTCCCGGTTCCCACAGAGAGACCTTCCATCCAAATTCCATCCCAACGACCCATGCAGGCACGCACATCAGTGATCTCGCAGGTGATTGGGGCCCCAACGAAGAGGTGGACCCCCTCACCTACCCAACATCTTCAAACTTGGGTATCCAATACACTGGTCAAAGAGTACCACAGAAACGGTACTCTCCCCACACTGGAGGCTGCAAGATAAGACCTCTAGTATACAAAGGTCTTCCAGCCGCCTCTTCAGTTGCTGCCAGCACCCCAGCACAAGGCAGCCCTAGTGGTCGTCTCAAATCATTTTAGGGGACTATCCCAAAACGTGACAATGATTACCTCCCTTATCTTACGGAGGTAGATGAATTCAATGTTGATGACTTCATCACAGCTACATAGGGGTCTTACTCATGGGATTCTGCCAGAGAGCGTCGCCATCGACACCAGATGACCAAGCCTCCTCCTGGTGAGGAGGACCTTATGCTGAGGGCACCTACCAAAGTCCAGGAGACTTGAGCCCCTCGAGCTACCTACCAAGGGAGGAAAATATATAATCAGGAACATGTTATAACCTTGGTTCTTAAGGAGCAGCTCTTCTATACTAATGCGGTGGAATTCAACAGGTAGATTTATGACCCTGCCCTCTCTCTCAATCCCACCATGGAAATAGGGTGGAATAATAAGAGCACATGCACATTCCTACTAATGCTTGCTGGTCCCTCCATGCAGACAGAGTGTAAAATACAGGCAGATGCATATATCTACCGAGCCACGGCAATCCAGCCATCCAAATAGGGCAGAACTCAGCTACACAGAGGCACAAATACCTGCTGATGCATATCAATCCCTCCATCCAAATAGGGCAGAAACTATATACGAGCATATTAAAATTCTTGCGGATGCATACAAATACCATGAGAAAAATACAATGGTAAGAATGTGGATGAAAATTCCCACTCATAAATATGAAGAACACTAGTAAAATATGGTGGAAACCAGAGAAGATAACCAATGACAGACTCATTCCTCTGTCCTGGCACAGGAGAACTTCTAGTATCTATTGGCAACTCATGGAGGACTAGAGAAATCACCAACTCTTGCTCCGACATCAGAATGGGCCTTTATACCCATTCCAGAAAAAGATATATCCCAGCACATTTTATAAATGATTCGAGATTAGATGTCAATTCCAAACCATATCCTCCAAACATGCTAAGATATCATTGCATCAGCGATAAAGGTGAGAAATCAGGCTCACGACATAGTTTCCTTGAACAGAATGACTTGCTCACAAAATGAGTTAGTCACTCCAGAGAAGTTATGCATCCCTACTTTTGTCTAGGAGGGCCAACAAAAATATCCCGCAACATACGAACAACCGAATTGGGAATAAATACTTGTTTCAACTGGGGGTTGTCGGTCCAATGCAGTGGCCGCTCCAGGGAAGGCATATATTGCTTCCAAAACTCAAGATGCCCGTTGGCATATCCTGATGACATCACAAGACCAAATAAGATAGGGACCCATATATGAAGTCCATTACCAACAGTAGATGTCCTCAGTTACCCACAAGAGAGTGCCCAAAAAATGAAAGGTGCCAAAGGCAACCATAAAATGAATTGCACATACACGATCTTGATCTGTTGGAATCTGGGGTTCTTTAATCCCTCGAGAATATATCAATAAAGGTTCAAAACCCTATCATTACATTACCAAATTATGGAAGTATCAGTAGCAGTTGAAAAGATCCTTCCTACAATGTTGCTACCAGAAAATCTGAAGGTCCTCCACAGAGCACCCATGGGGGATTACTCCATGGTTCAAGAATGATTGATCATGAGAGATTATCTCTTGATGTGTTTCGGGTTATCCCTCCCCTCGTCTTGAAGATTAGATAGCAAGAATTTCCTCCCCTTGCTGTCTTATTCCCTGATGGTCCTTCCTAGGGTATATGCTGCAGATATGCTTCTCTCTGTAGTCGGACGTTAAGTAATGATGGTAGTCCTCGCCATGATGATGGTCATTGAGAAACCCCTCCCCTCAAAAACAGTTATTATGAAGTTCCTCCCCATAGTAACATCAAGCAACGAGAAGGTCCTCCCCTCATTAAAGTATATCCTGAAGGCCCTCCCCAAGATGTACACTATAGAAATTCTCCCAACAACTAGGAATCAATTCATGATGGTAGTCCTCGCCATGATGATAGTCATTGCGAAGCCCCCCCCCCCCCCCCCCGCAATGAAAGTTACTATAAAGGTCCTCCCCATAGTAACATCAGGAAATGAGAAGGTCATCCCCACATTGCAGTACATCCTAAAGGCCCTCTGTAGGATGTACACTTCAAAAATTATCCCTGAAACCAAGTATCAAGTCATGATGGTAGTCCTTGCCATGATGATAGTCATTGCGAAGGCCCTCCCTACAATGACAGTTTCTATGAAGGTACTCCCATCAATGACATTAGGTTTCAAGAAGGTCATCCCCTTCCTATATCCCCCCTTAATGTCCTCCCTAGGGTATACGCCATAAAGAAAATTCTTGTGGTCAGGCATCAAGTTGCAATAGTATCCCTCTCCATTGTAGCATTGATCGCGGAGGTCCTCCCTGAAATCAAAATTCATACTAGAAATAAGGCCCTCCCCTCACCAGAACAAATGTGAGAAATCCCTCCTATGAAGAGGCACTCATAAAAATGGATTCATGCCCATTGGGAACTCCATCTATAGAAAGTGATATTAGTTCTCGACCAGAGGATGGCCTGGGTGACGCTCAGCTTCTGAGCCACCCCTGTGGCATCCACATATCAATAAGTTTCACACCATCCCAGATGCTTGGAATGAAATCATTAAGAAGTAGTCGAGCTGGGCATATCAAGTAGAAGAGCCTCCTGAAGAACAACTGCATGATATGTTTCTTGTGATAATACAACTATCTAGGGATAATATACCAGTGATGTATTATCTTACGACCACTTCTCACTTTGACATACCATGAGAGTTGTCTGGGGAATGCATTCATGACATTCACCAAAACATATGGACGAATCTTTGAAAGATTAATGAAAAATTCCTACCCTACAAAGGGTACGTGGACCATGTCAGCACGATAGGGGAGCTTCGCCGTCTAATCATCCTGGAAGCCCTCCCATACGAAAGGTTTCCACAATCAGAAAGGTGAAATAAAAACCTTGAACTGGACTACCTCCATGCACCACATAAATTGTGTCACCTCATTGGCAATGCCCTCACTGGAGTTCACATTCGGGGGTGGACAGAACATGGAGCTATACAATTCACCCCACGTCACATCCAGCATGCCCCATTAGAAATGACATCCTACAATTTCATCACCCAGAGGAAACAATCAAGTGAAACCCCTACTCAGGAAATATGAGATACTCAACAAAAACCATCCCAAAGTAAGTCTCAAAAGCATCAGGGCCGAAGAGATCAATCCATCAAAAATATTCTGAGTCAGGAAACCAAGAACATCCAGCAGGCTTCCCACCTTAGGGAAGACAACCTAAAATCAATTTTCGTGTCTTCAAAAGGCCATAGACTCCATGCATGACCAATTACATACTCATCTTACACCTGTGTGGGAGTATGTGAAATTGAAAGGGTGGAAATGGCAGTGGCTACTGACGCGATATGGGAACAACCCCATCCCACAGGGATGGGGACATTTTTAAATCAAAATTCCCCTATAAGACCAATAAATCTAGGTCATAGCGCGTCAATAGGCGAATAAGAACAACCCAAACCTGAAGGGATGGGGGAATTTTTATCTCAAATCCCCACACAGTGGACGTCTGTCTTCCATCATCTAGGATGAATGATGGACAGTGGAGTTACCCATTCCACCCCTTCTCGTGATTCGCACCCCCCAAGACAAAGTCACTTTATGAGGTCATACCATGGCTCCCTTTGGGTCAATATTCACCAAGAAACCCATAGAATACCACAGAATAGAAGGATAAAGTCTAATAAAGGGTTCCAGAAGCCTTCCTACCATTCGGAATTTGGTACACCACCCTCAATGTGGTATGCCTCAATGAACATGGTAAACGTCAACCCCACAGATCTCACAAAAAAATGAAGTAGGGGTAGAGAATGTGAAGGAAGATAGTTCCCTCCTCGAGGCATCCCACAGTAAACTTGATGGTGTGCATACCCGGAACTAGAGGGCGGTCCTAAATCTGGGTTCCCCCTCAGTCAATCTGACATTACCTCCCAAGAAAAACCAAAACAAGGATAAGAATAAATCCAAGGTTGTCTATGACCCACCTTCCCTTACCCCTGAGAGTGGTTCCCTCATCCTCGAGGAAAGGTTTGTCAAGAAGGAAGAAGAAATGAGAGAGCGCAGGTGAATTAATGTAGAGCTACGTTGAGGGAGCTATCTTTATGGATGTGTTACACCCATGAAATTTCAACAAGTGATACTAGATAGGTTCACATTCCATAGGCACTCATCTTGGTGAATGAATCCAAGATCGAAGGACTGTTCAACCCAGCCATGTAAGGAAATCAAGAATTCACCCCACTAGGAAGACCAGCACAATATGTCCAGGTAAACCCACAAATGATACCCTCGGCTGGGTATCAACCCCAAATTCCAGCAGCGCTGGCATGCCCAGTCTTGGTCACTACTGCACCAGCTCAAGCTCAAGCCCGACAGGATATGCATCAAGGTCACTTAAACACCACCGAGTAGCTAATGGCTCAACTAGAATCCATGGAGGGGCGGAATTCTCCGATACAACTAGAGCACAAAACCTACCTTGAGTGGGTGAGCAATGTTTCGCCACCAAAAAACTTTGAGAACCCCGTATTCCCAGTATTTAATGGATCAAGGGACCTAGAAAAAAAATTATGCACTATGAATCTTACTATCACCCCATGATGGGAACTACAGATCAGAAAGAATCCATAAAATTCAAGTGCCTCATATGAACCTTGTCGGGCTCGGCTTTAGTATCGTATACTAGCTTGTCATCCAATTCAATTATAGGTTGGGAGGACCTACGGTGAAAGTTTCTCTTCCAGTTTAGTTCGAAGTTGCCCAATATGATGGTCAGTGATCCCATGAACTGCAAATAGAGAGAGAACAAAAGAGTCTTAGACTTCATTGTCTGATGGAAGGGCCTGACATATTCCCTGAATCGGCCACTTCCCCAGGATTAGATTCTCTCCATGTGCATCAATAACCATCAGGATGAATTGAGAACGCCACTCATCCCGGTGAAGTACACCAGTGGGTTTAGATATTTCTCTTACATTACTCAAAGGATAGAAGACTCCTTGAAATAAACCAACCTCAAGTCCCGAGTGGCCCCATCAGCCCTAGAGAAAAGAACAGGAAAATCTTAAGCGGCTTTTATTATTCTTAAGCCACCCCCGGCACCAGCTCTAGTTGCGAGGCCCCCACCGAACCATGTAGGACCCCCTAGATGCCAACAACCACCCCCACCTCAACCAGACGAGCGATGGGGTGCTAAAATAAATAAGTTCGAAGAACGAAGAAATAAACTTCATTCATTATGAGATGACCAGGTCTGCATCTATTTCATAGCTTCTATGAATTGAAATTTTCTCTAGCTACCAGAGCCAAAGTGATCCAATGAAGTGGGTCTCGACAACTACCCAAATTATTGTCCCTATCACCAAATACTGGGATATATCATTCAGGGGTGAATTGTTTTCAAGGATCTCTTTCAAAAGATAGTAGATTCTGGGAAAGTCAAGTTGGGCCCACCACCAACACAAGTGGTGTGTGTTTCCACCTTAGATTAAAGAGAGGAAGATGAATATCAGACAGTATCTAGTAAGAAGGAGCAAAAATTTGATAGTTGGATGGCCCGGAAGACCGTCAACTGAGTCCATGGCATCCTCCAGGCGTAGTTGAAACAACCAATTACACCCCCAAAATCTCTTAATACAACACAGCCATCCTCCTCAGCCCTGCGGTTCTCTAAAGTCCATAAGAGCATAAATAAAGAGTAAGAAGATGAGATAACACCAAATCCAAAATTAGTTTTGACACTTTTGGACTTCATGCCAATAGTCTTTTCACAACGGGCACTACCCTTCCAAACATTACAACAGGCACCACCCTGCCAAACGACACTGTCAGGAGACAATCTAACAGAAATACTGTCAGATCAAGAATTGGTCTTCAGATCCGTTAATGTTATTCACTTGGTGTACCCCTTATCAGATGAAGACTATGGCCACAAACCTGAATTCCCCATGCCCAATTGGAGAGCTGGATGAATAGGCCGCAGAGGTCAAAGATTTCCTGGAAGGTATGATCGTGGTAGGATTCAAATTCCCAACCACACCACAAGTCAAACCCTTAACATCACAAAAACTCATCGAAGGACCCTTTGACAGACACCACAAGAACTGGAATGCCCCTTTCGCCCCCGTTGGATGAAATTCAGCCCTATTTATCTTGGAATATCCATCAGGGGAAGAACAAATACTAAATCACCCATGGTATATAGAAGGACCAGTTTATCCAAATGTGGAAAGGACTAAAACACCACTGACCCCTATTATAGAGGCCGAACCATATACTTCCAAGGATCAAACCCCTAAATTTTCTGTAAAAGAGAAACCTCAAGCTAGGAAGAACCAACCTTTAGATCAGAATTATGATATTTTAAAGCAGTTGGCTTCAGTACCAGCATAGCTATCAATCCTGGATGCATTGAGCCTATCCACAGATCTTAGGGAGGCACTCATTGAAGCCTTTCTAAGTACTCAGGAGTTCAAGTCTGAAGTAGTAGCAGCCAAAGTCTACCAAACAGAGACTAGTCCTGAAAAATGTCACACTGTCATCTCCTTCACAAACAAGGATGAAGACGCCATCATGAAAGGGCACATCAAACCCTTATATGTGTCCAGAAAGATAAATTGAATTGATGTTTGGAGGATCTTCATCAATAATGGATCTGGATTTAACCTCCTCCCACTGCGAATGCTCCATCGGCTGGGATATGATGAAGATAGCTTGACACCCTGCACTATAACTCTACTGGGATACGACAAAAGTGATCAGAAACCGTTGGGAAAAATAAAGCTTAAAACTTGTCTTGGAGACCTCATATCATATTCTATTTTCCTAGTGGTGCGATAAAGTATGGACTTCAACATCTTGTTAGGGAGGCCTTGGCTACATCATCATGCTACAATTCCATCCTCATACCATCAGTGCATCAAATATTTCACTAATGTGAGAAATGAAATATTGCATGCCGATAAATCCCCATTTAAGTCCTATGAATCGCATTATATCGATATTGGGTTCTATGAGTCAGAAGAAAATCATCTTTTGGCCAATGATGTTGATTGGATCAATGCCCTGAATGGATTGGAGATGGATCTCACCAACCACCTCCAGTAACTTGGGGAAAAGTATGTACTACCCATCAACCAAGTTGAATGCATAAATTCAAGTATGGGTGCAGGCTCAGTTGTCTGCATGGTCTCTATTACAACCACCAAGTCCAAGGACCCGGAAGAGCAGGATGAATCCCAGGATGACAGAAAAATCCCTAGGAAAGATGCTCACATCCCATCCTCAGGACATCAAACTAACCTTTCCTAACACACTAATGAAAAAGACGATTTCTCTTCCAACATCAGAGAGTTCGTCTCAAAAATAATTTCTCCATCAGAAGATGAAGATGATGAAGATGATGAAGATGATGAAGATGATTAAGAAGAGGAAAAATAGGAAGAAGAAATCAAAGATGACCCTACCATATTCTAAGCATGTGTCTCCACCACAATCGATGAACTTAAGGAGATAAATTTGGGCACCAAAAATGACCCACGACCCACTTTGATTAGTGTGGCCATGCCTATCGAGAAGGAGGCATAAACCTTCTTCCTAAAGAAGAATCAGGATGTGTTTTTCTGGAATTAAATAGAAATGCTAGGCCTCAATCCTGAGGTTTCCACCCATTATCTGGGCTTACCAGAAAATCAATAGGGCTATAACAAGGTAGCTAGAAGGACCCACCCAATGCACACTACCAAAATAGAGGCCTAAGTTGACAAGATAATCAAACACAACTTTATATGGTAGGTCTAATATCAGACATGGCTGGGAAACATAGTTCATATCAAAAAGAAGAATGGACAGATTAGATTCTTCATTGACTTCAGGGAACTTAATCGGAATTTCCCAAAAGATGACTTCTCAGTCCCGATCACAGAATTTTTGATCGATGTAACAACTAGATATGAATCCCTTTATTTCATGGATGGCTATTCTGGATACAATCAAATCTTGATGGCCCAAGGAGATGAAGAAGCTACAACTTGTAGGTCCCCTTAAGGAGTATTCTATTATAAATTGATGCACTTTGGTCTAAAGAATGTTGGTGTCACATATCAGCGCAACATTCATTGCATCTTCAAACCCTTGTTGGGAAAATTCATCGAGTGTTATGTCGATGAACTGGTGGTTAAATCACAAAAACGTTCGAACCACCTGGATGATCTTGAAACTGTCTTCAACAAATTTTGACAACACAGTTTAAAGATGAATCCCTTTAAGTGCGCCTTTGGTGTTACCTCGAGAAAATTCCTCATCTTTTTCGTACGCCATCACGGCATCGAAGTCGACCCTGAGAAGACAAAATCCATTCTTGTCATTTCCCTGCCTCGTAACCACACCTGGTTGAGAGGTCCCCAGGGGAACTTCTCCTATATTCCACGCTTCATATCCAACCTAGCAGGTAAATTTTTACCCTTCACCAGGTTTATGAAAAAATGAGTTACGTATGAGTGGGATAATGATTTCCAAGAAGCGTTCAACAATATTAAAAATATCTTCTAATCCCATCGATTCTCATGTCTTTGGTTGAGGGGAGACTGCTCATTTTATACATAAATTCCCTGGAACAGTCATTAGGCTTCTTCCTCATGCGGAAGAATGATGCTGACAACGAGAACATCCTCTACTACCCCAGTCAGACAATGATCAATGCTGAAACTTGTTATTCTAAAATTGAAAAGAACTTCATAGAATTGATCTTTGTGGTTCAGAAGATCAGACATTACCTACAACACCATGAGGTCCACCTAGTCTCCCACTAGAACCCTCTCATATATATCCCCAAACGTCCCATGCTGAGTGGGTGCCTATCACGATGGGCAGTCATCCTACATTATTTTGACATACATTACATGCCCCAGAAGTCCATCAAAGGCTAGGCGTTTCCAGACTTCCTGGATGAGAACCCCTTGAAAGAAACAACACCATTGGATGCTGAAGTTCTGGATGAAGAAGTATTTTCTATTCAGGAGAACCCCCAGAAGTGGGAAATGTACTTAGATGGTTCTTTCTAAAGCTCGATAGGAAAAAGGATGGAGGATCCCAAACTCAACAAAGTGGGGTTGGGAGTCATACTCATATCTCCCAAAAAATCCATCTTACCTTACTCTTTCCTGCTTTTGGAAGGGTGAATAAACAATGAAGTGGAGTATCAGGCCCTCATTGCAGGCCTGGAATTGGTACTCCTGGTGCAAGACAAACACCTAAAAATAAAGGGTGATTTGGAGCTAGTCATAAAATACGTCAGAGGTGACTATGCTATCAAGAAATAAGTATTGGTTCCCTTGATGAACCATGTTCAAGCACTGATCATAGAATTCCCATCAGAACCAATGCTTACTTATGTCCCCTGGTCAAAAAATTCCCAAGCCGATGATTTAGAAAATGCATCCACATTCTTGGTCAATCCAGACCGGGATGAAATAGTCATTAGCATTACTCACCACCGGATGGTCTTTCCATTCATCCAGAAAAACACAGAGTAAATCAATGAAATTATACTTGTCTATAAGCCTCATGGTCATACCACCAGTTGGATGATTCCCATTACAAATTACCTTTGTCATGAGGAGCTCCCACAAGATAGGGCTGGAAGGGAGTAGGTCCGAAGATGGGCAGTCAACATTTTCCTATACAATGGGATAAACCAAGAAAAGGTCCTATAAAAATTAGGCCTTGACGAAGTCCTTCTCAGGTGCATTGATGGAGAAGAAACTATCGTCATCATGAAAGAGTTACACATCATAGATTGCAGAGTGCACCAGTCAACAACCAAGCTCTCTCACCAAATCTGAAGGCTTGGGTATTACTAGCCCGCTATGATACAGTATTGTTCCACATTCACCAAGAAGTGGTATTCCTATAAAATTCATGCCAATTTCAAACACCACCCTCAGAGTTAATTCATATAGATAAGTACTTCTAGCAATTATTTTTCTGGGGGATGGATGTTGTGGGACCATATCCTCCTGCTACAGTTAGACAGTTCAAATTCATACTCACAGCGACCGAATTATTTTCCAAATGGGTCGAAGCCATACCCATTAAAGAATTCGGGGTGAAAAACATCGTCATCTTTGTGAAGGACAACATCATTACCAGATTTTGTGTCCCTCATAATATCCTGATGGAAAATGGCACCAACTTATTCTCTTCTGAGTTGGACAAGTTATACAATGAGTATGGAATTAAAGCCAACTGTTCATCTTGTTACCATGCGGCCGCCAATGGACAGATAGAGGCTTTGAAAAAGAATCTATCCAACATACTCCAAAATATGGTTGATAAGGATAATAAATCATGGATACACAAGATCCTTCATGCTTTATGGGATTATCGGACCACGACCCGCACGACCACCCAAGCAACCCCGTACTCACTAGTAAACGGAGCAGAAGCGGTTCTGCCTATCGAAATCCTAGGGACAACACTTCATGTGGAAATTTTCGATCAACTATACATGGATGATAAATCCCAAAGACAGATTGATGAATTGGAGCAGCTAGATGAAAAAAGACTGCACACTCTGCACCATTTGGAAATCTATCAAAATCAGATTGCACGTTCCTTCAACAAAAAGGTTCTACTTCGATATTTCCTCAAATGAGAAATGGTGTTAGTCCTCAGAACCACGATGATACTCAGGAAGAAACCCCCAAAGCTTGAACCAAAGTGGGAAGGACCATATGTCGTACATAGACTCTATTCCAAAAGATCATACGCCCTGATATTGATGGACGGACAACTCATCATGGATCCCACAAATGAAAAGTTCTTGAAGAAATACTTCGTGTAATGATTAAATGTCTCCAATGTCAAGGTTTGATCTCTATGACCCTAAACTATGAGTTATAATTCCCCCAATGTTGTGTTCCAAGATCTATGACCCTAAACTATGAGTAAAAATGCCACCAGATGCTATATGGTCCAAGCTCTATGACCCTAAACTATGAGTAAAAAATTCCCCCAAATGTCATGGTCCAAACTATAAGACCTTAAACTATGAGTCATCGTCCTGGCCACATGATGTTAAACTATACAGTATTATTCCAAGAAACATGACCTTAAATTAAAATTCCATGGTCCAAAATCTGATACCTTAAACTATGATTCATTTTCCTTTCCACATTACATTAAACTGTAAAGAACACTTCCTTGAAACATGACAATAAGCTGCATAATTTCTTCATAACTATGTGTGGATTGATTTCTGCCCTCATAGGATATATAGTGACGCCTCAATACCCGATCTCGAGCCAGAAACCATAAAAATTCCTCCATCACGCCCCCTATCTACCCATATTCATAAGGGAAACCATTATCACTCCTTGTTTCTCACATCGAGTATGACTCCCATGAGCTTAGGATTGGTGGTAGGGATTCTCTTAAGAAATCCAACTATAGAGTAACATGGTAGACCTAGAAACCATGATGGGTAGAATGAAAATACCTCTACCCCTTGGACCGAGCCAAATCGGTATAGGGTACATACAGAACTACGTACATCTTGATTCATTTCCTCATAGAATATGTAGCAATGCCTCTATCCTCGATCTTGGCCCATCCCCACCAGGAAAGAAAAAATAAAATGCCCCATCATATTCTCTACCTCCCCGCACTTGCGAAGGAGACTCTGTGACCACTCCTTGTTTATCACATCAAGCATAACTCATGTGATATTATGATCAGTGGTGAGGTTTCTCTTACGCAAGTAAATTGAAGGGTAATATGGTAGGCCCAACACCCATATCAAGTGAAACCAAAATTACCCCACATGTCCTCACACATGGAGCAAGCCAAATCGGTATAGGGAACTTTCAGAACTACATGTGGCTTGATTCCTACCCTTGTAGGATACGTAGTGACGCCTCGATCTTTGATCCCGACCCAGCCATCATCATCATCAAAAAAATGCCCTCAAGTTTCTCTACACATTGAGCAAATGTTTTTAGGAAGCATACAGAACAACGTACAGCTTGATTTCTTCCCTTACAGGATATGTAGTGACACCCAGATTTGGCATCCCGGCCTATCCATCACAAAAAAAATGCCCTTTTACCCCATATATAGGTCATAATTCTATGGAGAATCTATGTAAGGTCCTATCACATGATAATAAATTTTGAAATTATTCAAGAGTGATGTGTGGCCCAGTCCTCAGTATTATAAGATTCCGCACATGCATCTCATTCATGAGAAGTCAAAAGATCCTACTTCCCCCTATACATATGAGTTAGACCTATGTGCAAGTTCCAAGTAGTTCATGGTAAATCATATTCTGGGTATTATCACATTCCCAGGAACATCTCTCTCGTTTTTCACACTCCATACCTTAGAAAAACTTAGATCCCCATAATCATTCAAGGCCATCTGAGATAGAAGATCAGTGTCCTGCGGACACCTTTGCTTGACTATGAATATTATGCCCTGGTGGATCTGCATATATTTCCCACAAAAATGGCCATTAATCAAAGTAAAATTAGTCCCCAGGAGAGTCCTCTCCTATCTTAGTACACCCAATGGCTTCCATGCCCCATGTTATCCCTCCTAATTCAAGTTTCCCCTGGGACTATGGTTTACAACTTCTATCATCACTCACGTGTAAGGAACGTCAGAACATCCTGATTACGATTAACCTAAAACTATTAAAGATCTTTGTGACAGTATAATCATCCTCACTGCATGACTCTAAACTACATAGCATCACGTCCTCACCGCACGACGTTAAATTGAAAGGACAAAATTGTCCTCACTGCATGAATCTAAATCACATAGCATCAAGTCCTCAATGCATGACTCTAAACTGCATATCATCACGTCCTCACCATATGACGTTAAACTAAAAGGCCAAAATCATCCTCACTGCATGACTCTAAACTGCATAGCATCAAGTCCTCACTGCATAACTCTAAACTGCATAGCAACACGTCCTCACCACACGATGTTAAACTGCATGGCCAAAATCATCCTTGTTGTATGACGTTAAACTACATAACAATGGTTTAACCCCAAAGGAGACCTCTAATAGTGATTTTTCTATTTCTAATAAATGACACAAAATCCTCGTAATCCCTTGTTTATCACACCGAGTATGGATCAGGTGATATTAGGGGTTTCAGTGATAGATCCACCATGGTGTTATGGAAAAACAGTATAGGAATTTGGTTCTGGAAGCATGACCCTAAAATTCATGTAATTATTCCTTCCCCCGAGTAGAACCCCATGTCCTGGTAATGCAATGTTAAAAACCCAGAAATCCCAAAGATGGAATGAATACCTCACCCTGCGTGCGATTCCAATCTACATAAGGGACACCCGATTACATGATTAAATCACATACCAAATGTCTTCAATATGTCCAGATACACTCCTGTCATATTTGAAACTCCATTCTCTGAGTGATCTTGAATCTACATATCCCTCTAAGGCCATCTGTGATGGAAGTCCAGTGTATTGTGGACACCTTTTCTTCACTATCAACATTATGCCCTGGTGGCTCTGCCTATGTTGCCCACAAAAATGGTCATCAATCAAAGGAAAATTCGTCCTTGGGAGATTCCTCTCCTATCTCAGTATGCTCAATGGATTCCAAGCCTCGTCCCATCCCCCCTAATTTAAGGTCCCTCAAAGTCATGGTTTACACTTTCCTCCTTACACGTATCCTGAATATATCAGAACATATGGGCCTGATTCATCTCTGATCCCTTCTGAGGATTATAAAGATATCTCATCTGTATACGTGAAGTTAATACACATACAAAAGAAGAGTTCCACCACTCATTTCCAAGTTTCTATGAAGAAGTTCAGTTAGAATACCTCCTTTTGTGTTCAGGAGAACCCCTCTTTGAAGGTCACATACCATATCCAGAAATTTCCCAATCTCTATAATCATTAAAGGACATTATATACTGAAGGATAATGTCATACAAACACCATTTCTTGACTATGCACATCATGCCCCAGTGGATCTACATACATTACCCACAAAAATGACCATCAATAAAAGGAAAATTCATCCCTAAGAGAGTCCTTTCCAGCTCTCGTATGCTCAAATGACATTCACATCTTGTCACACCCCCGGATTTGGAAAACTCTTGGATGATAGCTTATGTACCTCCTTCTTCACAAGTGCCCCTAACATAAAAAAGACTCTTAATTGACCTGACCATTCACCAGCTCTCCCTCGCACAAGTAAGAAATTTGCGGGAACAGTTGTCCAATCAAAGCCGACATGAATGTCCCTATGGTCTTTAAACACCACTACTCAATCCATAAACCCATTGTGGCTCCCCACATCAAAATGAATTCAAAATTTTTCAAATCCCACCAGGCCATTAGAAATGGAAGGCGAGTGTCAGGCGGACACCTTTTCTTGACTACGCACATTATTCCCCAGTGGCTCTGCATACATTGCCCACAAAAATGGCCTTCAATCAAAGGAAAATTCATCTCTAGGAGAGTCCTTTCTTACCTCTGTACACCTAAAGTGGCTCCCGAGCCTCATGCATGTACATAATCCACTAATTAAAGGTTAAAAAATCCCTAATTTATGTTTGAAGGATACTAGAACATTCCTGGCTAACGGTCCCAAGTCAGGGCCCTGCCTCATTATGTTTGGTCAAAGTTGTTCGACATAAAACATCATTAATAAGTTTGATTGACAGGACTGTGAAATTCTAGTGAAAGAGACTCCATACTTACTAGAGGAAAAATCTTCAAAGGTAACCTCTAGGTAAAATTCAAGTATCGGTTTGTTAAAAAAACATTGATCCGTCAGAAAAGGTTTAAAGCTTGTTAGGACGAAAACCCACAATGGGTGACCTAAGAAAAAGCCAAGTTACACCCACTAAGCACGTACCAAGTAGGATTAGGAGTAAATTAGTGTAATAATGAAAAATACATAAAATTTCATGAGGTTTTCTATGAAACCTCAGTAATAGTCGAACTACACTCATTGAGTCCCTTGGCTTAGGAAAAATTAGAGCATCGTCTTACCATTCAAGTCGGGACCACTTCAACATCAGAATAGCCTCATCTTCATTCTGATTGGACCCTATTTCGATGGGGGGAATTTGTAGGGCCTCTAAAATTCAGCAAAGGGAAAGTAAATACTCCCACATGTCCAGCAAGGTAGATGGGTGCATTTTTTATTTCAAAATTGAGGATAAAAGTAAAGAAATAAAATTTTACAAAGGAATCAGGCCTATCCACATACCATCACCGAGAAAGGGTCACGAAAGGCATATGACTCTAACCATCAGTACATGGATGGCCTGTGATGTGCTGGCCCACGAGGTGTTGGATAGCGAATGAAGCAGTTCGCGGTGAATTTCTACCCGTGAACCAAAGCTGCCACAAACCATTTTCGCTGGTAATAATTTGGCAGAGACATTCCATGCACAACATTCCCATGAATTACATAGTTTGAAGATGAGGAGAAGACAATGTCATCCTACACCATCACAAGTCACGGTTGACTGAGTCTTCTACAGATCTAGATATCTCTTCATGGGCTTCCATAGAAGGTGACATGTGAACTACAGATATAAATTACCTAGCACTCTATAAAAATACCACCAAGGAACTGCAAAAAAGAAGAAGGATGGGGAAAGTGCTTTGGAATTAGAGAAAAGTGGACGAATAATGTAGAGGGTGTGGGAGAAATTTCTCTCTCACCCGAAGTAGTTTGTGGGACTCAATCTCACATCCAAAATAGTTGGCGGAATCCATCACACGAACTATATGAAGGAATAAGTTCCTGGAAGTCCTCCCTATGAACCGTATTTTGAATACCCTCTGTATCCAACCAGAAAACCAATAAAAAAATATAATAAAAATGGTTTGAGGATTCCCATATGCAGAAAACGGTTTGCGGATTCCCATATGTGGAAAATAGTACACGGATGCCTATATGCATAAAACGGTTCACGGATTCCCATATGGGAAAGACCGTACGTGGACTCCCCCTATGTGGAAGGTATTTCGCATCAAGCTCCTCCGCGTACCATCATACGTGGCTAGATCTTCCGCGTACCATCCTTAATGGATAGCTCTTTTGCATACCATCCTACGCAACCAGCTCATACACGAACAACCTTATGCAGAAAACTGTTCACACCCACCGGCCTATATCGTGGGTGTTACACCCCTGTTTGGGATCAGTGCTAAGTTGCATTCTTGGACCATTGGTCCAGTCACTTCTCTACCATCACTAACCCCATGAAAAATGGAGAGTTGCACTGCGAAATTTTTGGGTCGGGTCAATGACATTTTCCATTTCACCCTTATGCAACCCAAACAACCATCCCTTAAATATTGTGAGAAGATACATTCCTCATGCACCTCCCAAAAACCCTATCACCTACGTCATATTACAGGTTGATCCAGAACTCCGTGGACAATCACATCCTAGATGTTTCCTAAATCCTCATACACATCCTTTCCATCCATCAAACTCTGTGTCCTTGTGGATTATAGATCCTCATAAACCTCCATGGCCATCAGAAGTGGAAGGCTAGTGTCCTAAGCACACCTCTTATTGACTATTCACATCATGCCCCGGTGGCTTTGCATATATTGCCCACAAAAAAGGTCTGTCAACAAGAGGTAAATTCATCCTCAGGAGAGTCATTTCCTGCCTCTATACGCTTTAATGGCTTCTATGTATCATATCATTTCTCATGATCTAATATCCTCTATAATCATGGTTTACAAATTATGACCCTCTCATGTTCGAGGCACATAAAAATATCCACACGTGATTTTCCTCCAGTTAATCATGGTCTCTATTGCAAGTGGTCCTCGTCGCATGACCCTAAACTGCAAGACCCCAAATAGTCCTATCAACATGACATTAAACCATAATGTCATCATCCAAGCTATATGACTTTAAACTATATTATAACTCATATGACATTTAGGGTCCCTCCCATTGAGGTAAGTCCCCAATCTTTTAAGGTAGGGTCGCATGACCTTTTATGTCATCTCACATTAAAGGGTATGTTTCTTCGTGCCCTCTCCCACAGTCACCCCAGCCTCTTCTGTTGCAGTCTCTCCCTCCCCCACCAATAGGGGAGGAGGAATGTGCATTGTTGAATCTTTCACATACTCTTGTTTCTCACACTAAGAATGAATCATGTGGGCTTAGAGGTTTGTGAGTATTACAACATCCACATGATTCTAAACTACAAGAACTCTGATTTCTGATCAAATCGGGATACATAGGACCAAATGGTCCACCCAATCATGTCTCCTCAAATGGGACTCTTCCATACGTAATCCCCACGCCATATGAACTATGAGAAATATGATTCCTGGACAAATCAGGATACGTATGACGCCTACCAGAAGGCCCGAGCACAACAGGGTGCCCCTCCAAAGGGGTTCACCCAATCATGTCCCGTTAAATGGGTAGCTTCTATGCATAAGCCCCACACAATCTGAACTACATGGGTTCTGATTCCTCTTCTGAGGATACGTAGGAATCCCTCCTTGTTGGATTGGTCCCAACATTAAGTCACCTTCTGTCCCCCCTGGATGATGACAAACTCCATATAACTTTATAATATGGCTCAAGTCAGCATCACCTCCATATAATCAAATATATGTATGTGTATGATGATTTGGAAAACCAAGGGTAGCCCATTGACACACTCTTCAAGAATGAACTAAGGATTCATAAACATATGAACAAGACTTAAATCTATAACAGAGTCCCAAAAATGGCAAAAATCCTCCCCCAGAAGGGTGCGGGGAGCCTGAATTCCCATCCTCTCGACCAATGGAGTCCTTAAGTGCCGTTTTCCAAATCGTTAGCTGATGAGCACCTACCTTTGGAAATTAAGTCCATGAATACTGGATAATAGGTTCTTTGGGAGTTATTTTATCCACGAATAAACCCATTGGAGACCATCCGAGGAAGTTATATCCGAGAAGTACCAATTGTGTGAGTGCTTTAACCCCATGAAATCGCCCGCTGGGGCAACAGTTCTCACAGGGTTTATTCAACCTTCTTTCAATTATAATGATGTTAAATGGGTCGAAACAAATTAATGGTAATTTCAATGAGAACTCATCTCTATAGGAAAAGTGATGGGTGATGATCCTCATTGAACCATTTCTGCACTGCCCGGAAATGCGCCACCTCGACGGTGGAATAAATAAAAAATTGGTTGTTTCAACTATGTTCAGAGGATGTCATGATTTTTTTATCATATTTCTAACCATACAATTACTAAAATTCTACGTACCCTTATTATTAACATCCTTACATTAATTTTCATCCTCTTGATTAGTGGTAGAGACAAATGCTACTTGGGTAGGTGGCATTCCTAGATTCACTTTCTCAGAGTCCACCATCTTTTGTAGGATGACTTTAGAAACAAAAAATTCCTAGATATTGTGCCCTGGTACTTGATAAAAGGGGAAATAATTTGATACATCTTTATTACCATATTTTCTAGGATTTCTAGGCTTTGTAAACTTGATCAATTTTTTCTCCAATGTCAAGATGAAGTAGCTAAGGACTTGATCATTATGAAAATAATATACCTTGTTTTTCATTTCCTCAAACTATTTTTTCCTTTACTCTCTTCGATCATCTTGAAAAGGCGGGCATTTTTGCTGATGCTGAGGAGTCAAAACCAAACTATATAGTGCAGGCTTTGGATTGAGAGTAGGTACAGGGGTCTTCTTAAGTGTAACCATGTTAGCCTCTTCTTTCCCAGTTTTCTTTTCCTAAGATAATGGAATTACTCGGGACTTATCTTTGGTATGTGTGAGGGATTCTTTAATTCTTTGAGAAATCAAGGAAAGGTCCTAAAACCCTCATGTGTATTTCAGAAGGATAGGTTGCATGAATAAATCATCACGAATATTTGATATATAAATGGGAAACAAGTTTTATTTAGGGACTGGTAGGTTCAAAGAGTATTTCATAACTTTCCACCAAGCAATGAAATCTAAGACTTTTTCATTTTCCCACTACTTATAGTTTGAGAGGTAAAGGTTTATTTTCTTCTGTAGCATCAATCTAAACTAGAATAGAAACTTTTGATGGAGGTCTTACCACCCCATAATTGATTAATCCTCTAAGATAGTGTACCATAAAAAGGTTGTTCCCTATAGTGATTACATGAAGCACCTGATTTTTACTACCTTCTATTGTTTAGGGATCCCCATCATGGGATCATAGCATGGGAAGAAATGCATCAAATGATGCTCCGAGTCTCCCAAGATAATAAAATTTGGGAATGTGGAGTTCTAAAAAAAATTTGGGGGAAGATTCAGATCTACCCATTCATGGTAAGGATTCATTTCTAGTTGTATTGTATTGAATCATTCCTTCATGGATTACAGTCGAGTTATAAGTAACTCAATATCATTCATGATCCCTTAGGAAATTTTTGGCTAAGACAAAGCTTGAACAGGTGGATCATCCAGTGGGGTCATCTATGGTGGAACTACCGGTATCTATCATGGGTAGCCTATAGGGGAAGTTCTGTAAGGTTGTGTGTGGACCTTCTCAAGTTGTACACCCAATGGAGGGAATTCCCAACCTGCTACTATGTGATCCAATTTTCTTTATGGTTAGTATCCCATATTGAGTGGATATTTCAAATCCACTTTGGTTGTTATGGAGAACTCTCTTTACTAAGGTACATCAATTTGGAGTGAGAGTTGAGGATCTACTTGTAGAAAATATACAGTAGGAAGACTACCTTATATTAGTTGTAACACCCCAAGCTTCCACGGTACGCTTCTCTTTCAATAATACAATAGCTTTCATTGTACGCAACATCGAGATTCTAACACACCACAACCAATCAAACTAGCCGTTATGAATAGTAATACCTACTTTTTGAAATTTTATAAATTTTATCTTTCAAAATGGACTTTATTTTTGGATTCGTAATATCAAATTTAGCCTAGGGTGAAATTTTGGAACTTTTCGGATAACTTTTATATTTTGATGAATAGTTAAACTTACTAAATTTTAATTAAAAACAACTTTTTTAATCAAAATAATTAATGGTGATAAATTATACTATTGAGTGGTTTTAAAGTATAATTATAATATAATTTTACCATTTTATCCAATGGTTCTAATTAGAATTAATTTCACTTCAAAATTGGACATAAACAATTGTCAATCTTTTGACTGATATTGTTTCTTAAAAACACGCTATTTGTTTTGACAACGGGAATTAATTATAAAATTAATTAATGCAACTTATATGTTTGGTATTTTGTAAAATAGACATCATTTTTTTAATTTGGAATATCAAATATATCTTAGAGTTAATTTTTGGTATTTTTCTGAAAAACATCGATTTTTGATGAATAGTGAAACCACTAAGTGGCAGTTAAAAACTGATTTCTTATTTAAATGAAACTTTACCACTTCTAAAAATTGAATTTCAAAAATACAACATACATGGTTGTAATTAGGAAGTAAAATGTGGTTCAATGGGATGAAAATAATTTTTGGTGAATAGTAACTTTTAAGTTTTATTAATCGCGATTAAAGGTAATTAGTGTAATTTAAGGTAAATATAATGTTATAATAATATTAAATTACCTTTACACTTGTCCTACCCTTATTGGATGAGTCATGGCCGACCAAGACAATCCATGGGTCAACTTGGGGACCCCATGGATCCAATTTTGTAAGAAAATGACATTAATAACATTTTATTTAAAGTAAAAAATAAAATTGTCACAAACATGTGTTGTTTTACTAAAACAATTATTACATGGGGTTATATAAGTTAACTTTTCGACTATAAATATTCATTGGAAATATAAAAAGATTTAATACATTATGATATTTTTTTTATAATTTCTAGACATTAAATAAATTAAATTTTTTATGACACCATGATGATGCAGCGATTACCTCATTAATTAACGATTTAAATAAAATTAAAAGATAATGTAAAATCTAAGACTTACACATGTAAAAAACCTATTGGATGAGTATATTTCGAACCCTTATCACCTTATCCTAGAAATATATAATTGTGGGACCTTTATAATCCGAAACTCATTATATAATAAAGTAAAATTTCTTGACTTTCCAAGAGTGCCCCTCCACTCCTCTTATAAAAGGCCCCCACCTCTACCACCTTATTCACACCGTCAAGCCATTTGGATCAGACAAACTCTGCCCAAAAACTCTCTCAACTTCCCTATATTACTCCTAGAAGCCTCAATTTGGGCAGAAGTCTTCTCAAGGAATCCTTTGGCTCAAATCAAAAAGAGTTACCCGATTTTAAGGTAATGTCTTCTCTTATGTTCTTTTGTTTTATTTTGCTTCTCCAACCCCTTAAACTCTTTTAATTACTTTATTTTGTAACAAAAACAGTATCTTAAATATACTAGGATGTTGTTATTAGAATTATTTTATTTACACTTACACACACATTCGTCTAATGGTTAAAGAACATACTGTTTCTGTGGGTGGCGAATTACTGCCTCACGAAATGATGATTGTTCAACCTTCTTTTAACACCTCTCATGGTGGCCATTAAGATGTCACTATATTTATATATGATATATATTATTATTATGTTTTTCTTATTCTTCTTTATTTTTCATTTATGGCATACCTTTATGATTTCCATTATGGGTAAACGCGATAATTTCATTTTAGGAAGTGCGGACTACCGCCCCCTCAAAGTGATTTGAATCGTTAATGCCATATGTGGGATGTATAAAGGATGGATTAAATGATATTATATATGATATTATACTGTAATTATAATATACCTTTATATCATTATTATTTCATTCCATTAAATACAAAATAGAAATGAAAGTAGCGTTCATCCGTACGTACGGCTTACCGTCTCCATGAACGGTGCATTTCATTTCTTACCTATAAATGTTATGTAATATTATAAATTCATTTATATACTGGATATATATGATATCTAAATCATGAATATAATTCTGGATATAATGGATATTTTACCAAATTAACAACTTTTAATTATAAAATAATTATTTTTGACTCAAGTACCAAAGATTGACAAAACGACTGTTATTAACATAAATAATTACATAATGGTCATAACATGGTAATAATTGATATAAAAGGAATAATGAACTTGAAAAATGTTCTTAAGAAAATATAAATTAACTCTAGTTTATTATTCAGGAGGTTAAAGAACGATCGAGTCAAGTCAGACACAAGGTAAGGGACTTCGTCTCAATCTCCTTTCATTGAGGCATATTTTGTTTTATACACAACTTTATTTTATACGGTGTATAAACCCCTTTGAATTTTACTTTTATTCAAAAGGAATATTTTTATACAAAGCATTTTTACTAAACCAAAGGAATGTTTTGTCTTACGTACATGGCGACAACGACTTCTCCACTGCCATGACCATTATTTGAGTTTCAGCTTCCTCTACAAGCCAAAACTTTTTTTTAAATGAAAAATAAATACCATGTTTTACTTTTCTTTTATTTTCATATTGAAAATGGTTTTGATAATGTTTTTATTATATAAATGTGTTGTATTGATATATTTTGATTGAAATGTGGAAATTTTATGTTTCCTTTATGCATGTTTTATGGGATACGATTATGTTATGGTTTATGATATGGTTAAACCTGTTCATATGAGGAATGAATTGGACTTAATAAGTGACGGGTGGAGACCGCTATAGCTCCTCGATGCATCGGCAGGTCTCATGAGACAAACTAGTGTCTTGTCATGAGGCCTTGACAAAATCTTATTTGTAGTCTTGGCATTAGGCCTTGGCTATGTGGTTATGATAGTCTGGAATTATGCATTCCATCATTATGAAAGTGGTTATTCATATTTCATGTGATTATTCGACCAGTAGAATATCCATGTGAATAAGTAAATGGAATTATTTCATTCTACTTTTTCCATATTATGCTGGAGTTCAAGTTTAAAAGGCTTTTGTTTAGTTATACATTTCCTTAAAATTTTATGTTTATTTATGAAAGATTTCACTATATTGTTATCCTTACTGAGCATCTGAGCTCACCCCTTTCTATGTTTTATTTTTTCCAGGATGTGAAGGAATATTTTATGAATGACCTGCAGGGATAGTCTGAAGGGGATATGAGTGTGGACTATGGAGACTATGTTATTTTAGTTTTTCACTTTATGATGAAATGTAACATTTATGAATGTATCTAGTGTTTCCAAGGCTACTAAATTAATCGGTCTGTCGAGACTTGATCTTTTGTGATCATTCCAATGTTACGTAATAATGCACCGACTCTGGGTAACTGGGTTCGGGGCGTTACAGTTGGTATCAGAGGCATTTTAGTACTAACCTTGGAAGGTATATTTAGATAAACTCTGATTAGAGCGCATAGCCCTAAGATAGTCTTTGAGGATTAGTATAAAAGAACTTCCTAGAATTTTGGTATTGTAGAGATTTTGTGAGTTTTCTGAGAAATGCATCCCTGTCTGGATACGAGCAGGTAGAGGCGGCTCTAGCACAGATGTACCTAGGGGTAAAACCCGAAAACACCGCTTTAAGCTAGACTCAAACGGGAACTGGTGCACAACAATGGGCCTTGCTGCACTCTTGGTTACGACACTCCTGAGGGATATGCATAGGATAATTATCATTTTCTTTACAAACCATTATGAAGGGTTTATGATTATATACTTCCTCAAAGAAAACATTTTTATGATTATGGATTATATCCATAAATAGTTCAATTTATGTTAAGTTTTTTTCAAGTTTGTTATTATGTATTTAGATTCATAAACTAATCTAGTTTATGACATTGTTTAGAAATGGAACCTAGTGGAAGCAATGGAAACTGTATCAATGCACGCACTCCATGTAGGGATTTCCCTCCTGCTCAATATAATTATAATGGAGTTGGTGATACAACTAGTGCGGATCATCTTATCACCATACTGGGGAAACTTACTCAGGTTATGAATAATAACATTACTCGTATGGAGCACCCTGATCCGCAACGTGGAGGATCAATGTTAGATCATTTCATGAGGCAAAAAACAACAACATTTAATGGGGGTAAAAATCCATTAGTAGATGAGCAATGGATAAACTCCTTAGAGAAAATATTCCACGCCTTGGAGAGTAGCGAAAGGGAGAAAGTTGTCATGGAAGTTTACCGCCTCACTGGATATGTCAATCAATGGTGGTCACTAATTCAAAACACAAAGGAAGATGAATAAGTATCATGTATGGAATGTATGGAGTTTAAGGAAATTTTATTAGAAAAATACTTTCCACATGACCATCGAGCAGATATGGAAAGGCAATTTCTGAGTCTGAGGCAGAAGGAGGATGAGAATGTCGCAAAGTATGAGGCTAACTTTACAAGGTTATCAAGGCATGCTGCAGATTATATACGTAACCCAAGAAGTAAGATTGATCTTTTCTTTGATGGGTTAAAACCATTTCTACATCGAGCATTATTCTCACAAACCTTCTTGTCGTATGAAGATATTGTCTCGTGTGCTATCAAGACGGAAAAGGAATTCTCTAAGTCTTATGACTTTAAAGCAAAGAAAGAAAAGAATAGATCTTTTGATCAATCTAGAAATGGAAATACAGGGAAGAAGGGAAAAGTTGAATATCATTCCTTCAGTAAATGTGGGAAGAAACACCCCGGTACTTGCTTGAAGGGAATGGGAGTCTGTTACAAGTGTGGTGAAAAAGGACACCAAGCTCATGATTGCAAGGGAAAGAGATTTGTTGTCAATGTGGAATGCTATAATTGTAGAGAGATGAGACATTATGCAAATGAATTTCCTAAGCATCAGGGGAACTTACCTCAGAAGAGGCCAAGGGATCAAGGCCATGCTTATGTTATCACTACTGATGAGGTTGAAGCTCCGAAAGATGTGGTGGCAGGTAATTTAATGGTTTCCTCATGTTTAGAAAATGCATTATTTGATTTTGGATCATCGCATTATTTCATATCTTCCCAGTTTTCTAAGAAAATTAGATATTTCCAATTTGATTTAACATAGGAGTTGTCAGTTAAAACTCCAAAGGGAAGTATCATTGTAATAAAGTTTTGTGAATCAGTCCCCATTAGAGCACATAAATTTTCTTTATCTGCTGATCTCATTGCCATACCTATGATTGAGTTTGATATAATCCTCAGTATGGATTGGCTTTCAGACTATGATGTGAAGATTTATTGTAAGAAGAAGGAGGTTACGATTTTTGATGATGATGATGATAAGGAACACCTTATCTTTAGAGCAGAATCGTCACCACCTAATTCTTTTTTAGATCCACCCCTAGTAGCTCAACTAAATTCAATTATTGGGGAGGAAGAGAATGAAATGAATGAGGGCGAGGAAAGGAATGTTCAAATAGAGGATGTACCTATTGTGAAAGAATATGTAGATGTGTTTCCGGAAGATTTACCTGGACATCCTCCAGAATGAGAAGTTGAGTTTTCCATTGATTTGATTCCTGGATCAAGGCCTATATCGAAGACCCCTTATAGAATGGCCACCGTGGAATTAGTTGAACTAAAGAAAAAACTAGAGGAATTGAGTAATAAGGAATTTATTTGCCCTAGTGTTTCTCCATGGGGAGCCCCTGTCCTTTTTGTTAAGAAGAAAGATGGATCTATGAGGTTGTGCATTGACTACAGGGAGATCAATGCTATAACAATAAAGAACAAGTATCACCTACCTCGCATTGATGATTTATTTGACCAACTTCATGGAGCTCAATACTTTTCAAAGATTGAACTTCGATCTAGATACCATCAGTTGTGTGTGAAGAAGGAAGACATTCCGAAGACAGCATTTCGAACAAGGTACGGGCATTACGAGTTTACAGTAATGCCTTTTGGATTGACTAATGCACCCTCTATATTCATGGATCTAATGAATAGAGTTTTCAAGGAATATCTTGATGATTTTGTGGTGGTATTTATTGATGATATCTTGGTATACTCCAAAAGCTACGAAGATCATGAAAATAACTTACGCATTATCCTGAAGACTCTTAGATAAAATGAATTATAGGGGAAGTTTAGCAAGTGTGAATTCTGGATTTAGGAAATTTCTTTTCTTGGCCATATTGTCTCCAAATATAGAATCTCTGTTGATCCTTCTAAGACCAAGGAAATCCAAGAATGGCCAGCACCAACGATTATAACTGAGGTACGCAGTTTTATTGGTTTATCAGGTTATTATCGACATTTCGTCCATAATTTTGCTCGGTTGGCTAACTCATTAACAAATCTCACACGTAAAGGGGTTAAATTTGTTTGGAAAAAAGAGTGTGAAGAATGTTTTTAAGAACTAAAGAGAATATTAGTCAATGCTCCTATATTGAATCTACCATCAGGGAATGATGGGTTCATTATTTATAGTGATGCATCAATGAAAGGACTTGGTTGTGTCCTTGTGCAGAATGATAGGGTTATTGTCTATGCATCACGACAGCTAAAAATTCAGGAGCAGAAATATCCTACTCATGATATCGTGTTAGCTACTGTAATCTTTTCCTTGAAGATATGTATACATTATCACTATGGTGAAAATGTGAGATATATACCGATCACAAGAGTTTGAAGTATATTTTCTCACAAAAAGAACTCAACATGAGGCAAAGGCGATGGCTTGAACTACTCAAGGATTATGCTTGCACGATACACTACCACCCCGGGAAGGAAAATAAGGTTACAGATGCTTTGAGTAGAAAAGATCATGGAGTTTTGAACATGATGAGAGTGTAAAGGGATCCTATTTTCATGGATCTAGTAAATATGAATATGGGAATCACCATGGAGGGTGAAACATCAAAAAAATTTCAAATGATTGCCAAACCATCTTTACTAGAAAGGATAAAGAGTTCGCATGCCAATGATGAAGAGTTGAAAAAGAAGATTAAAGCTGTGAATGATGGGAGATTGAGTGGCTTTGCGTATGAAGATGGAATTTTAAAATTTGGGAGGAGACTTTGTGTTCCCGATATACCTGATTTAAAGAGGGAATTGTTGGATGATGCACATAGTTCCAATTTCTCTATACACCCTAGGAGCACCAAAATGTATAGAGATTTAAAGGGACATTTTTTGTGGGACAACTTGAGGAGGGAGATTGCTGATTTTGTGTCAAGATGTATGGTTTGTCAACAAGTGAAAGCTAGAAGGAAACAACCTGGTGAAGTATTGCAACCTCTTCCCATACCTGAGTGGAAATGGGATAATATTACGATGGACTTTGTCATGGGACTACCAAAGACTCCTAGAAGGAATGACTCAATAATGGTCATTATTGATCATCTCACAAAGTTATCATATTTTCTTGCTATAAGAGAAGATCTACCACTTGAACGTCTAGAAAGACTATATATTAATGAAGTTGTGAGACTTCATGGAGTACCCCTCTCGATTTTCTCGGATCGTGATCCCCGTTTTACATCAAGATTCTGGAAAAGTCTTCAGAAGGCCTTGGATACTGAACTTCGTTTGAGCACTGCTTACCACCCTCAAATAGATGGACAATCAGAACGAACTATTCAAACCTTAGAAGACATGTTGAGATCATGCTCACTTGACTTTCAGGGTATGTGGGATCAATATTTACCTATCGTAGAATTTTCCTATAACAATATCTTCCATTAAAGTATTCGGATGGCACCATATAAAGAATTATACGGAAAGACATGTCGCACACCAACCTGTTGGGATGACGTTGGTGAAATAAAACATGTAGGCCTAGAACTGGTGGAGGAAATGATGGTAAATGTGAAGGTAATCCAAAACCACATCAAAGCAGCTCCAAGTAGGCAGAAGAGTTATGCTGACAACCAAAGGAAGGATTTGAAATTTTAGGTAGGAGATCATGTTTTCTTGAAGGTATCTCCATGGAAGGGAGTTATACATTTCGGTAAGAAGGGTAAATTGAGTCCCAAGTACATCAGACCCTTTGAAATTCTAGAACTAATTGGGGCTATAGCTTACCGTTTGGCAATGCCGCCAAGTCTCTCCAAAGTTCACGATGTGTTCCACGTATCACTGTTGAGAAAATACATGCCTGAACCAACGTATGTACTCACCTATGGAGAATTAGAACTAGAACCCGATCTATCGTATTGCGAAGAGCCCTTCAGGATTCTTGATACAATAGAACAAGTACTGAGAAACCGGAAGACTCGTCTGGTAAAAGTTCTATGGAAAAACCATAAGATGGAAGAGGTAACGTGGGAACCCAAGGAACTTATGATGAAGAATCGCCCGTGTCTTTTTATACAGTGATATTATAAGAAATTTCGAGAACGAAATTATTTGAAGGAGGGGAGAATTTAACACACCAAGCTTCCACGGTACGCTTCTCTTTCAATAATACAATAGCTTGCATTGTACGCAACTTCGAGATTCTAACACACCACAACCAATCAAACTAGTCGTTGTGAATAGTAATACCTACTTTTTGAAATTTTATATTTCAAAATGGACTTTATTTTTGGATTCAGAATATCGAATTTAGTCTAGGGTGAAATTTTGGAACTTTTCGGATAACTTTTATATTTTGATGAATAGTTAAAATTACTAAATTTTAATTAAAAACAAATTTTTTAATCAAAATAATTAATAGTGATAAATTATACTATTTATTGGTTTTAAAGTATAATTATAATATAATTTTACCATTTTATCCAATGGTGGTCATTAGAATTAATTTCACTTTGAAATTGGACATAAACAATTGTCAATCTTTTGATTGATATTGTTTCTTAAAAACACGCTATTTGTTTTGACTATGGGAATTAATTATAAAATTAATTAATGAAACTTATATGTTTGGAATTTTATAAAATAGTCATCATTTTTTAATTTGGAATATCAAATATATCTTGGAGTTAATTTTTGGTATTTTTCTGAAAAACATCGATTTTTGATGAATAGTGAAACCACTAAGTGGCAGTTAAAAAACTGATTTCTTGTTCAAATGAAACTTTACTACTTCTACAAATTGAATTTAAAAAATCCTACATAAATGGTTGTAATTAGGAAGTAAAATGTGGTTCAATGGGATGAAAATAATTTTTGGTGAATAGTAACTTTTAAGTTTTATTAATCACGATTAAAGGTAATTAGTGTAATTTAAGGTAAATATAATGTTATAATAATATGAAATTACCTTTACACTTGTCCTACCCTTATTTGATGAGTCATGGATGACCAAGAAAATTCATGGGTCTACTTGGGGACCCCATGGAGATACTTGTGTAAGAAAATGACATTAATAACTTTTTATTTAAAGTAAAAATAAAACTGTCACAAACATGTGTTGTTTTACTAAAATAATTATTAAATTGGGTTATATAAGTTAACATTTGTACTATAAATATTAATTGTGAAGATAAAAATATTTCCTACATCATGATATTTTTTTTATAATTTTTAGACATTAAATAAATTAAATTTTTTATGACACCATGATGATGCAGCGATTACCTCATTAATTAACGATTTAAATAAAATGAAACAATAATGTAAAATATAAGACTTACACTTGTCAAAAACCTATTGGATGAGTATATTTCGAACCCTCATCACCTTATCCTCGAAATATATAATTGTGGGACCTTTAAAATCTGAAACTCATTATATAATAAAGTAACATTTCTTGACTTTCCAAGAGTGCCCCTCCACTCCTCTTATAAAAGGCCCCCACCTCTACCACCTTATTCACACCTTCAAGCCATTTGGATCGGCCAAACTCTGCCCAAAAACTCTCCCAACTTCCCTCTCTTACTCCTAGAATCCTCACATTGGGCATAAGTCTTCCCAAGGAATCCTTTGGCTCAAATCAAAAAGAGTTACCTGATTTTAAGGTAATGTCTTCTCTTATGTTATTTTGTTTTATTTTGCTTCTCCAACCCCTTAAAATCTTTTAATTACTTTATTTTGTAACAACAAAAGTATCTTCAATATACTAGGATGTTTTTATGAGAATTATTTTATTTACACTTACACACACATTCATATAATGGTTAAAGAACATACTGTTTCTATGGGTGGTGAATTACTGCATCACGAAACGATGATTGTTCAACCTTATTTTAACACCTCTCATGGTGTACATTAAGATGTCACTATATTTATATATGATATATATTATTATTATGTTTTCCATATACTTCTGTATTTTTCATTTATGGCATACCTTTATGATTTCCATTATGGGTAAACGCGATAATTTCATTTTAGGAAGTGCGGACTATCGCCCCCTCAAAGTGATTTGAATTGTTAATGCCATATGTGGGACATATAAAGGATGGAGTAAATGATATTATATATGATATTATACTGGAATTATAATATAACTTTATACCATTATGATTTCATTCCATTAAATATGAAATAGAAATTAAAGTAGCATTCATGCGTACGTACGGCTTACCGTCTCCATGAACGGTGCATTTCATTTTTTACATCTAAATGTTATGTAATATTATAAATTCATTTATATACTGGATATATATGATATATATGATATCTAAATCATGAATATAATTCTGGATATAATGGATATTTTACCAAATGAACAACTTGTAATTATAAAAAGTTTATTTTTGACTCAAGTACCAAAGATCGACAAAACGACCGTTATTAACTTAAATAATTACATAATGTTCATGACATGGTAATAAGTGATATAAAAGGAATAATGAACTTGAAAAAGTTTCTTAAGAAAGTATAAATTAAATGTAGTTTATTATTCAGAAGGTTAAATAATGATTGGGTCAAGTCAGACACTAGGTAAGGGACTTCGTCTCAATCTCCTTTCATTGAGGCATATTTTGTTTTATATACAACTTTATTTTATACAATGTATAAACCCATTTGAATTTTAGTTTTATTCAAAAGGAATCTTTTTATACAAAGTTTTTTTACTAAACCAAAGGAATTTTTTGTCCTACGTACGCGGTGACAACGACTTCTCCACTGCCGTGACCATTATTTGAGTTTTGGCTTCCTCTATAAGCAATAAATTTTTTTTAAATGGAAAATAAATACAATGTTTTACTTTTATTTTATTTTGGTATTGAAAATGGTTTTGATAATTTTTTTATTATATCAATGTGTTGTATTGATATCTTGTTATTGAAATGTGTAAATTTTATGTTTCCTTTATGCGTGTTTTATGTGATACGATTATGTTATGGTTTATGATATGTTTAAACCTGTTCATGTGAGGAATGAATTGGACTTAATAAGTGACGGGTGGAGCCCTCTATAGCTCCTCGATGCATCAGATGGTCTCATGAGACAAACTAGTGTCTTGGCATGAGGCCTTGACAAAATCTTATTTGTAGTCTTGGCATGAGGCCTTGGCTACGTGGTTATGATAGTCTGGCATTATGCATTCCATCATTATGAAAGTGGTTATTGATATTGCATGTGATTATTAGACCAGTAGAATATCCATGTGAATAAGTAAATGCAATTATTTCATTCTACTTTTTCCATATTATGTTTGAGTTTAAGTTTAAAAGGCTTTTTTTAGTTATACATTTCCTTAAATGTTTATGTTTATTTATGAAATCGTCCACTATATTGTTATCCTTACTAAGCATCTGAGCTCACCCCTTTCTATGTTTTATTTTTCCCAAGATGTGAAGGAATATTTTATGACTGACCTGTAGGGATAGTCTGAAGGAGATATGAGTGTGGACTATGGAGACTATGTTATTGTAGTTTTTTACTTTATGATGTAATGTAACATTTATGAATGTATCTAGTGTTTCCAAGGCTACTAAACTAATCGGTCTTTCGAGACTTGATATTTTGTGATCATGACAATGTTACATAATAATGCACCGACTCTAGGTAACTGGGGTCAGGGCATTAATGTAGTTATATATTGAGTCTCCTAAATTATTTCATATCTTCCTCCTACTGAGGAAATCTTTCTTCAAATTAAAGGGGATCAACCTATCGAGGAGGTAGGTGAGGCACAATCTTACCCTTACCATTTTATTTATTAGATGAATTTTGAGGAGGTAGTGGTAAAGTGATTAAGTGAATTCCTAGATTCAAGTTGAGTCTCTGGTTCAGGTACACACACCTCCTTCAATCATTTTAGAGTGCACCGTATTTTTAATTGAAACTTCCTCCTCCAATTCCTCCTCCAAATTGGCCTTATGTTCTGTAGGGTTTTAAGAGGTAGTGTTAATTGAATTAACTAATGCATAATGCATTGAAAACATTCTATTAGGGTCTTTGAGATATATTTTTTCTATGCTCTCCGCTAGGAATCCCCCCCCCCATAATGATTCTTTGGGAGTCATTTTTTGGATGGTAATCAAAAGGGAATCTCCATACAGTTTGGTTATATGTTCCCCTAATGAGGTTACTGGATCATGTGATGGCATGAAATGGGAGGATCCATTCTGCAATATTTTACCTAAGAAAGAGAATATTGACATCCACTGAGGAGGAGTTTGCTAATGTGAAAACCCCCATATACCTGAAGGATGGGGCTATTCATGTTCCAATTTTACAACTCTTCAGACCTGGTTTTCAAACCTTAAAGGTTGGGTTAAAAAATACTCATGCCCTGTGGGATAGTGTTTCTCCTGAACTATTGTAACTACTAATATTGTGGTTAACCTTCTGATTTTTTGGAGTTTTTCTCGAACATGGGTCGGGTCCATCATTTGGTATGAACCTGAATCATCCGCTTTTGAATATCATTGTGCTATTTTTTACATTTATGTTATCTAATGGTTGACTTCACCAAAATGGGAGGCTTTCTCAATATTTTCATATGATTAATGAAAAATTATCTCAATAGTTTTCTCTCTTATGTCTTGACGTCAGTGATAGTTAGTTGGGGTTTATTTTTGTTAAGAATTTCTTCAATTTTGAACGGGTTCTGTTTGTTGAAGTTGGATCAAATCCATGACATTTCATGATACCACCTTCGGTGGGATTTTATATTTAGGTAATGTGGTGAAATGTAACTCTATATGGTCACCCCATATTCTATTATGAACACTATATAGGGAATAAACATTTAGCTTTCATAATATTTTTAACACGTTGAGGCATGAGCTTTAAAGGGATCCTTATTGTTTCTCGAACTTTGGATTTCGTGCAGCTAGGATAGCTTTTAAGTCAATCTGGATTTTCATTCCATACATTAACTTGGCATGACTCTGATACTCATCATAAGGTTATTTTTTTCTCTCAAGTGACAAAGATTTTTCCATATATTGAGACGGATGTCATGCACACAATCTTCCAATAACACCTTTGGAATGTTGTATTTAGGGGCGGATAAAGGACATAACATTATTGGTATGTCATATTTATCTAGGTGCTTCCACACATTTAGAATGTCATCTTCACCTTATATTAGAGTATCATCTACCTGGTCTGACTATAGTGGGTTCTTTACTACTTCTTTATCATAGGGAACAAGACTGGTAGGGACTTCCTCCATTATATTGGAAAGCAGGTGATCCGAGGGGGGTTTGGAGAATTACCACCACCTTAGGATATCTTCTAGTTTATAAAGGATATAACTTTTCAATGACAAGTAATTAGACATTATTAGCCTTGTTTTCCCAAGTTCCTCATGGTAGGAGGGTTTTCTCATCACTCTATCACTAATAGGAGAACCCTTCTGATGAAGAGAAGAACTACTACAGAGAGAAATTTTGCAACGAATTCCATCATGAGGAGGACTACCATGGAGGATTACAATAAAGGTAAGGAATTGTTTCTCTTTCATCTTATATCTATGTGGAGGGTTTTTTTACGCTTGTTAAGAGATAGGCTCTCAAGACCGATCTGGTTGCGGTCATAAAGTAAGCCTTCATGGTAAAGTATCTGAGGAGGACCTTCATAATTACTACTAATTCCCCTATAGTTTTGTAATAGGAGGGTAGGATCTTAATCTACCATATATAATTTTCTTACGGATTCAATAACTCTAGTATTAAGAAGAGTGATATTGTATATCAGCTCTTCATTTTCCAGTCATCTCTGGTGAGGCTTCTTTTTTGATGCATTCTTATGAGTGACTAGGGCCACCTACTGGGGGAATTGGATTTCATTGTAAGGGGTTTGTTCCTACATTTGAGTGGCCATTAGGATAGGAATATTATATCTTATTAGGATGGGCGTATGTTCCTGATCCATTTTTTCACATATCATGAGGGAATTTTTCCCATGGCCCTCCAGGATAGGAGCAGAGGTATGTGTTGACTTCGGGGTGACATGCTGGTGAGCCAACCAATTTATGGGGATGGAACTATGTGTATATACCTATATAATTACTATTATTTCCATTATGATGTCCTGGTAGGTCTGTAGGATGTGGGAATGGATTTTTGTCTTCCCTTTTGACATTGTCAGAATATGCTTAGTGACTTTAGAGACCAAAACAGGGATATATGTCCATTATGTATCTGGGGAAGGATTATGTGTCTGCTTCTATCATATGTTTCCTACTATTGGATACTGACCATACTCAGGTGTGGGTTTAGAGGATCATTTATTCCCCATATTCATCATTAGGACTTTCTGACTAATATCACTAGACTTTTCTTGACGAAACTACTGGAAGACTTGATGAATGTAGAGAGGTGTGTATTCCTACTTGAGGATTTCCACCAAACTTGGATGTTGGTATTCTTTGAACACTATGAGGTTAGTCTACTAGAAGTATTTATGTGTGTGGATAGGAATTTTTTCCTGCTCACACATTTCCTCTGAATTTGACTAGTGGGATTTCTGGGTGTGTGAAGGTGTTTGTTCTTGCTCTCTCTGTACCACCGTATTTGGTTGGAATGCTTCTATAAGTGATTCCAGACGAGTTTGATATTATGCTTGATTAGTACAGGAAGGTTTATGTTCTTTCTCACCATATTCAGCCATATTTCAATGAAGGGATTCCTTGGATGTCGTTAGTTGACTCCGTTGTCCAGATAAATTTGGAAGGGCGGGTGTTTGTGACTGCTTGTAGTTTTCCACCAAATTTGATTGGTTGGATTCTTGGGAGTGGATAGAGGTGTTTCCCTGCTCTATTTTGGTCGGTTTCTACCCTAGGTAGGCCATATTCTGCACTCAGATCAGGATGACCTAGGCCAAACCAATGGGGACGACACCCTCATCATGTTGAGGATTTACTACCGCTTGGTGTTGGCAGTTGAGACTATTTATAGGATCCCTTTGTAAGAATCCCTGTGTATTCTATATGAGATTTTATATGGCCTCTTGATCAACCTCTCTAAAATAAGGGAGTTATTTTTTATTGTATTTTAGTTATAATATCCGAAAATGGTTGAAGATAGGGATAAGTGTTTCCTAGTTTTGGATCACTAGTCATGGTTGATTGGATGATTGATGGGGCTTCCCGATCTAGAGGGCCTGTCAAGCGGCCTCCAGGGTTGAGATTTTATTTCTCAAGAGATAATCCTAAAGTAGTTCATTCAAGAACCATCATTGAAGATTCTAGGTTGGTGACTACATCCTCTTCTTAGATGAAGACCCTAAATGAACAGTAATCAGGGTATATATTTGCAGAAGCTAGAAATACACCATTTGATTTAAGGGGGTTATAAGATAATGTTCATGTAAATAGATGACAAACACAAACAATAAAACTCCAGAAAATCATCATCTCATTTAAACAAACACATTCATGATTTATTTTCTTGTTTATCCATCATTCATTTTGAGAGAGAAAAGGGGACTGACATGTGGGTGACACCATCATCTTGGTTAAGGATTCATGTCGAGTTCACCATTTCTGTTTCTAATAGAAAATTTAAATATGTTTTTCACCCAATGGTTTATTGTAGGGGGTTTTTTGTGAAATCATTCACATTAGGTTCACTATTTTCAAATGGTTTCCAATGGGTTTATTTGTGGAACTAGAAACACCCAACAGTTCTATATCCATGAGGGACCTACTTTCCAAAGTCAAGTGATCATTTGGGAGTTTTTCCAATGAAAATTAAGTACTCACATTGGTTTAGAGGATGGGATTTTAGGCTTATCATTTATTTTTTGGGTGGAATTATTGCCTACTTTAGGACACTCTTATATATTTAAGATATGTTCATGAGTCCTTCATTAATTACCAAGTATGAAATGGTTAACCATTTAATTAACAATCAATTCTTAGCATGTATAAAACTTAGAATCATCTGTATGTTTCTAAGGTTCTTCATCAATGGAGGTATTTTTATGTATCTAAGGTTCTCCATAAATGATATACTCTTATGTAATGATTATATATTCTTACTTCGTTATAGTGATGATGTTGGTTTTCATCCATATAGTGGGGTTCTCTAGAGTATATCATCATCCAGGGAAATAGGAGTTGTTTTTATGTTGTGATCATACGCATGAATGGGATTTCTACGTATCCTTGTGAAATGAATCAAAACCCACGTAGTTAGATTCTGCTTAATGGGGAACATCATGACTTTTAAGCTTATGTGATATGGACCTAACTATATAGTTTAACATCATGTGTCTGGGAATATTAGGTGGAAGGTGCCTAATAAAATTTTGGTTTGGTACTTATGTTGAATCATCCTAGTAAACCTAGAATAGATATGGATTCTTAGGTTAAATAACACCCAACTAAAAATGTGGCCAAGATAGAATAGGGTTGATTTGGGTTGTTGGGTTTGGAGCTCAGGGAGGCTTTCTACGTATCTCATTTGGATGGTAATCAAAGCCCATGTAGTTTAGTTGTGAGGACCTGTGCCTATGGAGTCCCTCTAAAGGTTTGCCTTGTAGGGGAGTATGGCCCTTTTAGAGGATTAAGTTGGGGATTATTTCTAAAAATAATTCCCCGATTTGGTTTGGTTAGGGATTACTCCTAAAAAGGATTCCTTGTGAAAGTTTCTGTGAGGGATGTCTCAACTCATGGTGATTTGGAGGCTTCTTCAGGGATTCCACCTAAGGAGAAGACACATGGATGATTATAGTGATATAATTGGGACTTATGCCAATTAAGAGGCCCATGGATTGTATTTTGGAGCTTATTACTAATTATGATTCTTTTTTTTTTGAACTTTTGGGCCTATACCTAAGTATAAGGCACATGGATCAGTTTGGTTGGGGCTTAATCCTGAGGAGAATTCCGAAATGGTTTGGGATGATGTGGAAGTCATGACCACTATAAACCTCCAATCCCACACAATTCATGATCAGTGTGAGAAACAAGAGGAAATTGGAGATCTAAGAAACCACACAATACATTTTTCCTTGAGGATGGATACATGGCCTTATGGACCCAAACCTATGGAGACCCATTGAAGGAAGGCGGTAGAAAGATCTAAAAGAATATTATCTGCTAAAACATGCATCTGATTGTGTGGATGTCATGATCATGGATATCCTATAGGCCCAAATGTTTCATGATGATTCATTCTTGAATGTGAGAAACAATAGGAAGTGGAAGATCCATCAAACCACACAATTCCCCTTATACTATTGGAAGAGGTTGGGGTTATAGGAGTAGAAGAAAGTGATTTGATGCACTCATTTCCTCTCTCATTTCATATCTAATGGGTCCTGTGTCATGAATCCCCATGCCCGCCTCCTATAGGATAGGGGCTGGCAACTAGCGGTGAGTAGAAATATTGAAAATATGGGAGACCTTAGCCTAAGTACTTGTACAACACACACATCTTCATGACCATAAAATGCTGAAATGTTAAAACAATTGAACAAGAAATCATTTATAAATCTAAATCCCACAACTAGATTCTGACAGAAAGTAAAGGAAAGTAAATGGGGTCAAATACAAGCAAACCACTAAGTGTCTAAAAACAAGTCCAGCCTAAAATTAATACTGGGGACTGATCAAGATACCATAGGAACACACCTCTATCTGTTCGGTCTCACTAAGAACCATCTGGTCCTAGTTTTTCTAGGACTCTATAAAAAGTTTGATCATCTACACAAGACATGATAAGTGTTGGAAAATCCCATGCTTGGGTGAGTATAACAATACTCAGCAGGACACCTCAAAACCACAAAGCATACAACAAGGAATGATGGTCATCTCTACATAGTTATACGTCTATAGCACATATAACAAGAATATCCAAATATAAGAAACAAATACACATAGTATAAAGGTAATTCAAAACTATAATGCTAGCCTAGGATTCCAGATCTAAGGATCCGCAAAGATCTCTTCCTAAAGAACACACTCCATAATTCTGATATCACTAATTAAGTTTGTCTGAGAGGTAGTTCTCTTCAGGTCTCAGCATTAGAAGTACACTCTAAAAGTATAAATAGATATGATAAACAAATGAGGACCACTTTTAAGTACATGGGGTATACCAACAATGAAATCCAGATTAACCTACTAAGTAGAGGATCAACGCTTGCATAGTGTTAGTTATGATGATACCAATAACTCCACCTAGGCAATGAGGATGAATAGAGGATCTCACTTTGGGCCTCACGGAAGGATTCTAAAAACTATATCCAAGAATTCATGTTGAAGGGATTATTATCATGTGTGTAGGAAGTGATTTCATACTAAACCTTAAGGAAATTATATAGGTAATTCACCCTAAAAAAAATTGTCCAAGATATAGAGGAAATGGGATCCAAGACAAATTTTAAGAGTAAACATCATATATTAGGGTTACATGTTGTGTCCCTTCAACCACGGGTCCTACCAGTGTAAAATTCCATGTGTCTATATCTTTGTAGAAGTACACTGTTTTTTGTTACACATGTACTTTTTCCTGTGTACCAGTACACAGCTTAACTCATGTACATTTTGTTCAGGTCATGCTCGAGTGGGAGTACATGATGTGCTCAAGACCGTGTACTCCAGCATGTTTCCATGTACCCACCAAGGAACACTCTGATCCACTAGGGAGATCTCACATGCTATGTGATAGAGTCACATGCCATGTGATCCTTAACTTTATCCTAAAACCCTAGCCACTGTTAGAAGGGACCCCATGTTGTGTAATCTTGGATTACACGTCATGTGTATCCAGATTCCAAAACCTACTGGTTCTTCCTTCCGTATGCATATGCACCACCACCACCTTGGATCTCAACTTCAATCATGTCGAAAATTTAGGATTTATCCCAGCCAAACCTCAACAATTCCATTTTATAAATTCTGGCCCTTCAATTTGTTCATAAATTATCCTCATTCATTGTTCTTCATTGTGCATCATAGAACACAAAATCAGTTATCTAAAACTTTCTGATTTGTCTTCACTTCCATCGTCACACCACTTTCACATTGTTCCAATACTAGATCTACAATATTGAATTTTTTCACCAAGAAATGGGTTCCCAACAATCAATTTCTTGGTGGATATCAAACCATGGGTCAACGAAAAACACCTACGATGAACAAAGAAATATGGGAGAAATGCACAACTATAAACATGAGTAACGGACATCAGCCAATGTTTGTTTTGGCCTCAATCCATCTCCATTAGAATAAAAAGAAAAGAATCAATAATAATCAACCGAAACTCCCAAAATAATCTCACTAATAAATCCATCCTGTAAGATGATCAAACCATAAATCAATCTGTTCGTTCATTGAATCACATTTATCATAAGAATTAAGAATGGGGAAATAATTCAATCAAAACAAATTTTCTACCTTGATTAATATCAATCACTAATGAAGAATGGATCTATACGGTCATTTTTGGAAATATCCTATGATTCCTTATTTCAATGGTCATCGATATCTGATTTGATCATCGTTTTCCAATGGAATATCTCCCAAAAACTCTCTAACTGTCCTATGGATCTCTAGATTTTATTAGCTAAACCTAGTAATTACTCATAACCATTTATTTATATAAGAGTTTAGGTCACTACATCAACAGAATAAAATAAAATAATTTAATTAATTATTTTATTTAATTAACGTCTGTGATGAATTTTCCACAAACACCCCGCACCGACAAAGGTTATGTCGTGCCTAGGGTAAAACCTTTGTTTTGAATTCAATTTTTCTCTTATATGTCTAATATATTCCCTGTTTTAGAAGTTATTATAGTTTTTAATAAAACTATGTGTGTGTGAAATTTAATATATTTAATATATTTCAAACATTTATTACAGGCACACCAATCCTTAGAATCACATGTTGTCTTAGTTCCTAGTCTCAAAAATAATTCATATAATATAAAAAATAGAAAATATGATTCATAACATTCTCCCTAACTTGGGGTTTTACATCCATGAAAATCAAAAACAAGTGGCTACATAAAGAGAGTTGGTACTGAGCATTCATATGAGCCTCATATTCCCAAGTTCTCTCCCAAATATTCTCATGATTCCACTGGACATGTACTAAATGAATTACTTTACCAAGAAGGATCCTCTCCTACCAATCCTAAATCTCTTCCGGGTACTTAGTAGATCTATCCTTGATGTACATATCACCCCATTTGATAACATGTGATGGTTCATGCACATACATCCTCAACTTCAACATGTAGAAGACATTTTGTACCCAGTCTAACTATAGAGGTAAATTTACATGCTACAGCACCTATCTAACTCTACATAGTATCTAGAAAGGGATAATGAATATCCTAGATATCTTACCACCCTGGAAAAATCTCCATAATATATATTGAGGTGAAACCCATAAGAATACATGGTATCCCTCCTTAAACTATAAAGGTTGTCGTCATATGCCCGCATAAAACTTATTAAGGCTCTGTGTAATCTTCATCTGTTCTTGAATGATCTTTACCTTATTAGTAGTTTCTTGCACCTACTATAGGCCCATGAGTGCTAAATCTCTTGGGTCATTCTAACAAAGTGGTGACCTACAGGGTCACCCATACAAATATTTGAATGTTGTCATACCAATAGTGGAATGGAAATTGTTGTTGTACACAAACTCCACCAATTGTAAGTGATCCTCCCAACTATGGAAAAATTACAAAAAAAATCTCATAGCATTTCCTCCAAGACCTAAATGTTCTGCTCTATTTGGACATCATTTTGGTGGTGAAACATTGTGCTCAAGTGTAATTGAGTCCCAAACACCTCGTGCAATCCCTTCCATAGCCAGGATCTGAAGTGAGAATCATGGTCATAAAAGATTGTTGATAGAACTACATGGAGTCAGACTATATCATGTGCATAGAGGCATACCAAGATCTTTACTAAAATCTACTCCTGAATAGCTAAGAATTAGGCTGACTTAGTGAGTTTGTCAATGATCACCCAGATGGTGTCATGTCCCCTAGAAGTACGTAGTAATCTCATCACGAAGTCCATGGATATCCTATCCCACTTCCACTTTATCACCTCAAGGGGTTTATCTAAACTCACTAGAACTTGGTTCTCAGCCTTTACTTGATGAAAAGTAAGGCATTAAGATACAAACTCTACAACTCCCTTCTCCATCCCTATACACCAAAACTAACATCAGAGGTATGGGTATATCTTTTCCACAATTGGATGTACCACCAAAGAAGATATATGAAACTCTCTTAGAACCTCCTCCTACAACATCACTGGTATCATCATATGTTCCCTTAAAAGAACTATATGCTCCCCACCATCATAAAATCCATCAGGATCATGTTCAGTGGATATCTAAGCACATAGGGTCTCATAGTTGGTATCCCCAAGCTGTTCCTCCCTGACTTTATAAAAAATTATAGGGGTAACAACTATCGACTGGAGGTAAGATGATCCATGTCCATCAACAAAGGATAACTGCAATGAGTCCAACTACTCCAACTCCTCACTCAGTAACTAAAAAAAGATCTCTTGCTAAGAACATCTGCTACCACATTCCCCTTACTAGGAGTATAGATAATTTCAAAGTCAAAATCCTAGAGTAACTCTAGTCATCATCTATATCTCAAGTTAAGTTCATTCTGAAAGAAGATAAAATTGAGGCTCTTGTGATCAGAATATATAATAAACTTCTCACCCATCGGGTAATGCTTCCAAACATTTAGTGAAAAGACTACTGGTACTAACTCAAGATCATGGGTCACGTAGTTCTTCTCATGTGGTCTCAAATAACATGAACCATAGGAAATCGCCACCTTCATCTGAATCAAAACACAACCAATATTGGTTCCTAATGAATCATAGAACATTATTTACTCAACACCCTCCTTTGGAAATATCATGATGGGATCACTCATCAATATCTCCCTCAACTCTTGAAACACATTTTTTCACCTCTCCATCCACACAAAAGGCTGCCCTTTTGTGTTAAAGATATCATGGTTGTTGATATCTTGGAGAAATTAGGTAAAAATATCTAATAATATCCTTACAACTTAAGGAAACTTTGCACTTTCATCATGCTCTTGGGTGGATCCCAAGCTAACACTACCTCAACCTTGGCCGGGTACACTGACACTCTATCTATTGAGATAACATGTCCTAGAAAGTGGATCATATGAATCTAGAACTGAAACTTTGAGAGATTCATATAAAGATAGTTCCCTTAAAGTACTTCTAGAACCATCCTCAAGTGTCTCAAATGATCCTCCTCAGACACTAAGTACACAAGGATATTGTCGATGAAGCCTACCATGAACTGGACTAAGAAGGGATGAAAGATCTAGTTCATGAGTCCCATGAACACTACTAAGACGTTCATCCTACCAAAGGGAATCACCAAGTACTCATAGTGACCATAGAGATAGATGAGTGTCATCTTCGATATATCCCCATCTGTACTCACAACTGGTGATACCATGACCTGAGGTAAACTTTTGAGAACCATTATTACCCTCTCAACTAATCAAATATGTCATAAATCCTCATTAGTGGATATTTGTTCTTTACAATCACCTGGTTCAAGTTCTTATAGTCTACACATAACCTCAAGCTCCTGTCTACCTTATTGGAAAAAAAATTGGGGATTCCTAGGTTGAAACACTAGGTCTAACAAATCTATTCCTCTATAAGTCCTCTAATTACACCCTTAGCTTGAAAAGATCTATGGGATCCATCTGGTATGATGGTGAAGATATCAGTGTCATATCAGAGTTTAGATCAATTAATAATTCTATCTCTCAGTGGTGAGGTAAATCTGGAACATGCTCGCGGAAGACATCCTTATACTCTACCACCACTACATTAAACAATGAAATCATAACATCCAATGAACCAAGGGTTATTTTATCCAACTGGTGAGTAATCAGCTACACCATACTATACATTAGTTCATATTTCACTACTTGGATTTCCTTTTCACCCATAAAAAACCTTGTTTCATCACTACAGACACACCACATCCTCCACCTAAAATAGTCAATCTAGGCATGAACTGTAGATAACCAGGCCATACATAAGATGAATTCATAAGTCCCCATTGCAACTATAATGAAATACCAATAGAAACTCTCACCTCCAAGAGTTAGTTCACACTGTTGGCATAACATGAGGGCTCATAGCATGATATTTCACTAGAAAAAAGCTATACAGATTTGAAAGAATGTGAGGGTTTTCCAATTTCCATCAGGACTAGGCCTGTGCACCTATGCACATGTATTTCTATCCAAACAAGCAATGAGAATTTGGGAAGCTGACTCATGATCTAGACAATGGGGAGGGGAATTTTCAAGTAGTCATGTATGGGATAAATTCCTATTGGGACTCCGGTTCATGTAATACACTAAGTCTATGGGTATTTTAAGGGTTCCCCCACATCCCTTGAAAGGGGGGTTATCAAAAATCAATAAAAAGAAGGCCTTAGATACATTCGGTCCAAGGAATGAATAGAACCTGTGTCTATTAATATTGTAGATAAGGTAGAAAAGACACATATTATACCTCATATTATTCTTGAATCCTCTAGATTGTAAGCCTAAACCACCTTCAGCTTCCCCTACCCATATCCTCTAGCTACCTAAGCCCGATATGGACCACATGGGAGTGGTGGTGGTAATAATTTAAAGCATCTACCACCTCCAGTTGCTCTCTCATATCCTCTTCCATGTTCACCACCCTGCAAAACTGCCTTCTCCTACCATTGTCTCTACATTGGTGGCCCATCCATGGTCTCTCTATTAGTTGTATGGAAGGTTGAAAAATCTTGATCAAGATGTCCCAAATTATCACATGAGTAACACCACCTCTCACTAGGCTGACTGGACCAATCCTATGAGCCCTTATCCACAGATCCCCCTAAAACATATTGTATTTCTAGGTCCCTAAGACTAACATTGTCTCCCTACTTCTTAGTTATCTACTCTGGCTTACCCACTACTGAAAACCACTAGTTGTGTCTGGTCATCCAAGAAACTCTCAACCAATAAAGCTCACTCTAGAACCCTATAATAAGTAGGAATGAATAGATAGATAAAATGGCTCAAATGTCTCTACACAGTCCTCACTCAAAGTCCCAAGCTCGGAAGAAATGATCCCAAACCTTATCCATTGATTAATTGGATAGGTTGGTAAAACTCAATGAATACTTAGCTACTGACATTATTCCCTACTAAATTTGTATAAACTTCTAGATACATACAGTCCTTAGTATATATGGAGATAACTCCTATAAAAAAACCTCAAACTCTATCCATGATAGAGTCACCTAATCATAAGACTAGGTCACTAACCCCCACTATCATCCTACTAATCCATGGAGAATACTTGCTTCCAGAACCACCATTTGATCTACTGGTGTCCTAAATATAAATAAAACTCACATCACCGCCTCAATCCAGTCCTTATACACCTTTGGGTAGGGATTTCCTTAAAACCTGAGGGGTTTCTATCACTGAACCTCATGAATTTCACTCAACATGTGCACCTCATCCACTAGTACTGTGGGTACCATCTTCTTCTCTTTAGGTGGCGGTATAGCTGGTGCACCACCTAGAGGTAACTTCTCTAGGACTGGTCCTTGTATCAATGCCTTGTCACTAAGGGTGTCATCTTTGTGATAATGTTGTTTAATCCTTGCTATAATATGTCATGAAGTAATCCTAAATGTAAATAAGATATATCATGGTCAATGAGTATATCTGGAGAGATGACTCAATAAGGATATGGAAACCACAACCCATTCCTATATGATGCATGTACCATTTTTTTCCTTGAAACAATTGTTCTCATGTACCAAGTTAAAAATTATGTGATCTAAGTCCTATGGATACGTCATCAATTGCACCAACACTGGAGTCCCTATCCTAAAATCCGAACTCAAAACACTTAACATTGTTTCCCCAAAATAATCACAGACTCTGGTACTAAGGTAGAACTGATTCCTCTAATGCCACTATGTATTGAACCATCCCAATGGGGCTCGTGTTGTGACTCCCCAATCCCACCTCAAATAGACTAAGGGATTAAGACTAGCACCGAGTAGGTATATCATTAAAATGGGAGGCCTTAGCCTAAGTACTGATACACACACACACACACACATCTCCAAACCTATACAATGATGAAATGTAAATACAACTGAACAACCATGCATTCATACATCTAAATCCCACAAACAGAGTATGAAAAGAATTAAAGGAATGTAAATAGGTCCAAATACAATCCCAACATGAATAGTTTTAAAACAAGTCCAACCCAAAAGTAATACAAGGTACTTCTGTCAAGATACCATAGGAACACACCTTGGTCTATCCAGAATCACTAAGCATTGTCTAGTACTATTTTTTTAAGGACTCTATAAAAATTTTGATCATCTACACAAGATAGGACACATGATGGAAAATCCCATGTGGGGTTCAGTATAACAATACTTAGTAGGAAACCAAAAAACCCCAAATAATACAACAAGGAATAATAGTGATCTCTACATAGGTATATCTCTACAAAACATATAACAATAATATCCAAATATACTCAATAAAGACACACGATCTAAAGGTAAATCACAACCAAAATTCTATCCTAGGATTCTAGATCAAAGGTTCCACAAAGCACTCGTTTGGGAGAACACCCCCCATAAGTCAGATGGCACTGATGACATCCGTCTGAGAGGTAGTGCTCATCGGATCATGGCATTAGCAGTACACACTAAAAATCCAAAGATATGTGATACATAGATGAGTATCACTACCAAGGACATGGGGTATACCAAAAACTAAATTTTCATTAACCTTCTAAGTAGAGGTTCAGTGCCCACATACTATTGTTCAGGACGATACCAAGAACTCCACCTAGGGAATGAAGATGAATATAGGATCTCACTCTAGGCCTCATAAAAGGATTTTAACAAATCTATCAAAGAAGTCCTTCTGAAGGGATTTTGTCATATTTGTGGGAGTTTATTCCATAATAACCCTTAGGGAAAGGATATGGGGAATGCACCATAATGAAATTTTTCCAAGATATAAAGGAAAAGGTCTCAAAGACAACTTTTAAGGAGTGAACAATATGTAGTAGGGTTATACATCATGTCCCTTCGACCCTGGGTCCTGCACATGTAAAATGACTTGTATCTATGTAGAAGTACATGTAATGTTGCTTCCCATGTACTTATGCTCAATTACCAATACATGGCTTGTCCTATGTACATTTTTTCTAAGTTGTGTCTGTGTAGGAGTACACGGCATTCATTTTCCCATGTACTTCATATCATGTTCATGTGCCCTCTAAGGTATATTTGAAGCAATTGGGGAGAGGTCACAAACCATGAGATCATTAACTTTCTCTTGAAACCCTATCCACCACTAGGAGGAACCCACATTCTGTGTGGTCCAAGATTCTATAACATGTTGGTTCTTCCTTCCATGTGTTTTTGCACCACCACCACCTGGTATCATGGCTTCAATCATGCTGTAAATAGGGGATCTAACTCGGCCAAACCTCACCATGGTAATTTTCCATATTTTGGCCCTTTGATTCTTTTAGAAATCAATATAATTTTTCATTTTTCATTTCTCACTGAAGAACATGAAATTAGTTATACAAAACTATTTGATCCATCTCACCAATATCACGTCGTGTCGATCCCAAATCTACAATATAAAATCATTGCACCAAGAAATAGGTTCCCAATAATCAATTTATAAGTGTATTTCAAACCACATGTCAACAAAGAACACCCGCGGTGAACAAAGAAATATGGGAGAAATGAAAGACCACAAACATGAGGAATGAACCTCAGCCAATGTTTATGTTATCCTCAATCCATCTCCATTAGAATGACAAGAGAAGAATCAATAATAATCAATCAAAACTCCCAAAATAACCCCTCTAATAAACCTATCCTATAATAATCATGAACCTCATATCAATCTATTGGTTGATTGATTTACATTCCTCATACGAATTAAGAACATGAAAATAATCCAATCAAAACAAATGATCTACCTCGATTTGGATCTATCGCTAACAAAGAACAGAACAATGTTGTGATTATTGGAAATATCCTCTGATTTTGTCTTGCATTGGTCATCAATCTCTAATCCAATAATTGTCTACCAATTTAATATCTCTCTACGACTCTCCAACGGTCTTTTGGATCTATATTTTTTAGTGGATAAACTTAGGAATTCTTCATAACTGTTAATTTATAGAAGAGTTTATGTCACCGAGTCAATGAAATAAAATAATTTAATTTAATTAATTATTTTATTCATTTAATGTTTGTTGAAACTTTTCCACCAAGAACTCACACCAATAAAGGTTATTTCATGTCTAGGGTAAACACACATTCTTAACTCAATTATTCCCTCGGATATCTGATATGATCCCCTGCTTAGAATATATTCCACTTTTTCATGAAAATTGTGAGTGCATGTTTTTTAATATATTTCAAACATTTATTTCGGTCACACCGGGAATCAGAATAACATGTCTTCTCATCACTTGATCTCAAAAATAATACATACAATATCCAAAAATAATACATGGAAAATCAGAGTTATTAAAATTTCCCTTTCAGACATGGGTTATAGACTTTACCATTTGGGAATTCTAGTTTAGGTAGTTCCTTGACTAATCCCTTCTTATTTAGCATACTATGTGAGTGAATATTTCAATGACCTATTATCCTATACAAAATCAAAGATTATTTTTTTAGGGAACTTAGATGGGAAACATTTTGAGAAAGCAAGGAATCTAAATTAACAGCATATACATTATCATTTCATAAAGTAGAAAAAACTAAAACATTGTAAGAATAAAAAAAACACTGTAGGAATTATTTTTGAATTTAACATGAAAAAAATCATCACATAGATATGATATGAAAATAATATTAAACTTTAATCCATCTAAAAAAAAAATTTAGAAATTAAAATAGTATTAGAGTAACCGATTCTTCCAAGACCAATAATTATTCCTTTGGAATTGTCACAAAAAGTGACATGTACACCATCAACTTTTATCTGGTTCTTAATACTTGAATATTCCCCAGTCATGTGTCTATAATGGACATTTTCTAGATAGTATAGGTTCTTATCGTATTTTTCAAGTAGGTTTCCTACAAAACAAATTTTAAACCAAAAATGACAAGAGTACACAAATTTTCTTGGGTCCAAAAATGTTAGTGATCAAAGATTTATGAATCCATAATTTCAATAGGTTTCCTATAATTAGACATTATAAATTTAGAAATAAAAACCTTGTTAGGTCTATAATAATAAAAACTAGTAATAGATTTTGTAGAAATGGAAAAAGGAATAAAATTATTTTTAATGATCCTTCTCTGTGTAGGTTGATACCCTATCCTAGTAGTATATTTTGGTACTATTTTCATTCTAATAATTTGAATAAGTGTATCTCTTCCATTTTTAAACCTCTCCAAATCCAATTTTAATTTCTCATTAGATAATTTTAACTCATTTTTTTCTTTTAAAAGATGATCATTTTATCCTTTTAACTAGTAAGATTAGTCTTAAATCTAGAAGTCAAGGAATGATGTTTATTTAAAATATTATATTTATATTTAAGTTCATTAAAATTATCCTTCAACATATTAATGTATTCAAAAATTTCTTCATTGGAAATTTTTTCATCACTTATTTAATTTTAAGATATGTTAGAAATATGAGTAGGAGACGCAAGAAATAAATTGTACACCTCATTTGTGTTTGTCATGAAACACATCTGGATATATCATGATTATCCTATTAGATTGAGTATAATCACTTGAACTATCTTCCAAAACAATCCAAGTTACTTTCATGGATTTCTTATACCTCTTATCCTTATCATCGTATTTATTCTTTAATTTTATCTTAGGGCAGTTAGTTTTGACATGAACTTTTCTCTTATATTTATAAAAAAATATTTCATTTATAGTATCATCCATATTTAAATCCTTTATCCAATTATATTTGTTTTCATACATTCCTTTATAACAGGGTTTAATTAATAACTTCTTCCTTTAATAAAACTTTTTTAATCTTCTGTACAAGTGGTCTATTTCTTTATCACTTTCAAAAGGTGACTCTTCGTAGATTGAGCTTTCTGCTTTGATCTTATCATGTTGTTTTGAAGTATTATTTTTGAAGGATACAGATTTAATCATTGGTTCATCCTATTTTTTTTAACTTAATTACATCCGCATACATCATAATTTTTTCTATCAACTTTTTAATAGTCAACTTTCTCATATCACATGACCCATGGATTGACACTAAATTTCATCTCCATCTGTCTAGTAAATACCTCAACAGGTGCATCACTTGATCTTTGTTAGGAATTAGCTTTCCTAATGAATGCATTGTATTCAAGATAACATTAAACCTGAGATACATATCAGAAATAAATTTATCATGTTTTATTTTAAAAGTATCATATTTAATAGTATAAGTATTTAAGCACATTTATTTAAAATTGGATTTTACTTCATGAGAAACAACTAAAGTATAAAACATTTCAAATGTGGTGGTATAGTCATAAATTATATTAAATTATTCATATCCCAAAATAAGTTTCTTTAGTAGGATCACTCCATTCATCTCTAGAAGTTTTGGGTAATTCATATTTTTCTTCAATTATAGTCTAGATTTTCGAACCATTCTTTTAATATTCATCTTCAATTTTTCTTCCATTGCGCATATTTTGTTCCATTAAAATAATTATGCATATTTTTATTAGATCCCTCTTATATATTATTATCTATAAAGAATTAAATTTAGAAATAACAAAAAAATAAGATTTTTAAAAGACAACTAAATCATAGTTGAAAATATATTTAAACCTTTGATACCAAATTGTTTTCAGGGTGAGTAACTCAATAGGGGGATAAATTGAGTTCCCAATAATTTTTTTTGTAAAAACGCATTAAAATAAAATTCCCCAAATTGTTTTAAAATTTACAATTAATAAAAATAGTAGAAATATATAACTTTGATCTTTCAAATAGTTTCTTAGAAATGTGATAATGGCACAATTAAAATATCTTGTAAATACTTTAACTTTTGAAACTAAGTTACTTAATCAAATACTTTATATAAACAAAAATTAATATTATCTATCAAAGTAGAGTTTGATTCATATTTTTTTATAATAATTACAATTTTAACTTTAAAAAATAAAATATAGAAAAAAACTAAAACACGTAGCAGAATAAAACAAGGGTTTTAGTCTCATGATGAGACTTAGTCCACTCCACTGAAAATTACTTGATACCAAGAACATTATTATAACAATAATCAGATCCACAACTTATATTAGGTTTTAAAAACAATAGTTTAAATTATTTTTAGTCTCAAAGTCTCTTCCATAGTTATACATGGGAAGAAAAACAATACAGTCCATACCAAACATCTTCCACAATTATTCATGAGAATACAAGTAAAATATTGTTTGAGAGAATGTTGAGTAATCTCTAATTAAATTACAGGAGATAGTGTGTATGAATAAACATACTAAAATATTATACTTCTCAAAATCAAGTCATAAAATGGAAAGAGAAAAATATAGATGAATATAAAGTGTAATGAAGCTCAATCTATGATTCTTTGACTATTCTAAGTCCCTTATATTTTCATTATAAGGATCTAAAACAAGTTTTTCAATAAGTATAGGAAAAATAGAGTGTCTTAGAAGTTTATTTTGTTTAAATCCTCTATTATTCCATATGTTTCATTAAATTTCTTAGGGGAACACCATAATTATTATATTTATGATCAAATAGTGATCTTTAAATATATATTCAACTGAAATAGTTATTAGAGAGTATTCACCATTTATTAAATTATTTAATGCTTCAATTAATGCATCAAAACTAGCCGTTCGATATTTGAACTAATCCACTACTAATTTATTCATGGTAAGTTGTATTCACTTGAAGTACAATAATATGATCTTACAAAAACTTTTCACGTTCATTTGATGTGGTAGGGTGATGCGGTAGGTTCATTGCTTCATGAAATTAGCTCACTTGAAAATGTGGTTAGATTTTTCTTTCTACAGTCACTAAATTTGAAACATACTATCAGTGTATCACTTTATGAAAATTTACACATATCGTGGAACAATAAATTGATGAAATCATATAGTCTCCTTCTTGTGGTAAGGTGATTACTTCATGTGGTAAGGTGATTCTTTCTTGCAGTAAGGTGGTTCCTTCTTATAGGAAGGTGATTCCTTCCTAAAGTAAGGTGATTCCTTCTTATGGTAAAGTTATTACTTCTTATGGTAAGGTGATTAATTATTAAGATAAGGTGATTCCTTAGAAAATTTTCATTCTTATATATCATGGTAAGTAGTATGTGCGCATATGGATGGGTGAAACATATCGTATAGTAAGGTAATATCATCACCTGACATTCACATGGTAAGGTGTCACAATAAGCTCTATACTTAACCATTTTTTTAATTTTTTCCAGAAAAATAGTTTATTAAAGAAAACATAAAGATAATAAATAATAATAAAAACATGATTTGTGAGAATTAAAATAAATATGTTCTAGTATAATACAGAATAAATTAATATAAGTGCATTAATCAGAACATGTCTTAAAGAAGTATGTTTGATATGAGAAACACTTTCAACTTGGGTAATGTTTGAATCAACAATTCATTGAATAAAGGAATATAACATGACTCAATAAAACACATAGTTTTCATTAAATAATATGTTAAAATGCATTCATGGGGTAGTAAGTAAATCATATAAAACAAATCATGATGCATAACATGAATTATGTATCATTGAATTGAAATTGGGACCATAAAAACCATTACAACTTTTAAATAATTTGAATCAATATATCTTGAAAGAGATAACTTCCAAGGAAAATTAAATATCATTATTAAATATTCATACATGATATAATATCCCAATAATAACTATATAAAAAATATAACATGAATTAATTTATTGATATAACACATGTCTCAAATAAACTATATTGAGATGAATTGTCCTTATAAAGATCATATCATTGAAGTTGGAATTAAGTCAATGAAGTTATTATGTGTGAAAATTTTAAAACAAAAAAACAAGTTTAAATGTAACATAATAAAATAATGGTTCATTTAACACATAATATTAGAATAATATAGTCAATTCAATAAAGTATAAGTTAACCCAATGAATGAAAATTGAGTTAAGAAACCTTTTCCCTTGAATAATGTATATCATTATACATTCTTTAAATCCTTAATAATAAAATTATATTATCTATTTAATTTATTAAGAAACTTTTTAATGTTAATTACATTATTATTAATGCTTTTATTTCATTTATGGCCATGTTTTATTTAGTTACTTAATTAGATAAGTTTATGTCAAACGTTTTGAGGATGTTCAATTCATAATCCCAAAACAGATATAGTATGATGATTGTGGTAAAATGGATCATTATTCCATAATAAATAAAATATTTATTAGGAAATTATTATCCTTTATACACATTAAATACAATTTATAATGATACATTAAATAAATACATGAAAAAATAATCACATCTCTTCATGGAGGTGGTTAGTCCACACGTACATACGAACGACGTTACCATTTTTCATTGAATAGAAAAGTATTAAATAATATCATATATTATCTTCAAAAAATTATAATTAAGTCATAAATATCATACATATTAATTAAATCCATCATAATAATCATCTTTGTGAGGTGGTTATGAAAAATAAAACACGTCACTTTGTGGAGGTTGTAATCCACATATACGCACGAGCAATGTTTTCATTTCCCATAAGATGAAAAATAAAATGAAAAAGGGTTGTAACATTAACATAATAAAATATCATTATATGGAATATATTTATGTTATTATATCACCATGATAAGGATATATTTGAATTAGTTATAATAATAAATAAAAATAAATAAGTTGGTTAAAAGTTATACCTTCTTCTTTGGAATACCTCTTTTCAATTGAGCTTAAGGAATTTGGAGAAGAGGTTTATGGTCACACTAATGGATTGGGAACATGATAATGTAAGTTTAGAGAGTTATGTTTTCATATTTTTTAGAAAAAAGGAACTTCAGTTGTGTAAAAAATGGTTGAAATGAGCCCCATTTTATAGGAATAAACCAATGGCATTGTTGTAAATATTTAGTCTTTAAGGGTCAAAAATGTAATTATAAAAATACCAAGTGGAATAAAATTAATAAATGGATGAAATTTAAACCATATTAAATCCCAATTGTTTAATTATATATTTTTTATGATTTTTCAATAAATTAATAAAATATTGTTTATCGTAGAATACACTTAAAGTCATTTTCATTGTTATCATTTTATCTAGATTTTAAAAATATCATTACAGCCACCAATTTCAAATACAATCACTTAGGATATAACTTATACTTTATAAATATCTATAAAATTCATTTAATATCTAAAATCATATAAATATTATCATTTTTAATATTTTTAATGTCATTTACTTAATTCTTCCTCTATTTTCCTAAATGTTACGTCGTGGCGGCATAAATTTTTTAAACAATTATAGTAATTTTAAAAATTAAAAATAAATTATTAACATAATTATGAGTTATTTTAATTTATAACTACTATTTAATTTATTTAAATATGTATATTTACTCAGATATATTCCATGAATACTTATTTAAAATATTATTTTGACTCTTCTCATCTTGTGCAAGCACTAAACAAGAATTTAGAAAATTTTCATGTTATATTACTCAAAAATTCATAAATAGCACCCCATAAAATCAATTATCATATAATATTAATTAATAAAGTTGATAAAAGTATTAATCCTCAAAAAATATCTTTATGAATCCAAATTTTACTTCCTTGGTGTTGTGCAAGCAATACATCGGCACTGAAAATGATTTTCATATTTGTCATTAAATAAATTATTAATTATTTTTTTATATTATTTTTTTTATTATATTTGTAATATATTTTAATAAATGGGTATTTATAAGAGTTTCATAAATTTTTATATCATATTTATCCCTTTGTGATATCATAAAAGATATTATATTTCATAAAAATTGTGTTTTTTTACTATTCACTAAAAATTTAACTTGTTTAGAAAAATCTCAAAAAAACATCCTAGGATAAATTTTAATTGATAAATACAAAAATTAAGTTCAATTGGTAAAATAAAATTATTAAAAGTGATATAAATTAATTATAATATTTTCTCAAAAAAAGCAATAAAAGCCATTTTTTGAAGAAAACAAAATATTTGAAGCATAAAATGAATTTACTAAAAATTGAGTACAAATTATTTATACATTAATAAATAAATTTTCATTATATAAAAATTTTATAAATATTTTTCATAATGTATTTATTATTATTCATACCACTAATTTAGCGACTAGGTTATAATAATGACATTTAAATATTAATATTTTTATAATATATCACAATTTTATTAAAGCTCGATGTTTCTTGTTAAGAAATATATTGGGAATGGTATTATTTTAAATTAAATGTTTAATTTGTTACACCATTAGATAAAATTAATCATAATTATGATCATTTATCAGTTAAATCTATTGATTATTATTTCTATATTGATTGAAGTTCAATTTGTGAGATGGAATCCATTGAATCTATGTAAACTTATATCTTGAGGTTACAGACTACTTGAGGAATTTTATCATTGAATTGGTGAGATATATATTCATATTCATTAAGGGACTATATGATAAAATTCATATTTGGGAGAATATACTGATGCATTAGAAAAAGCATTGTAAAAAAATGAGGTGCTACATTACGCTCAAAAATCCTGTAAAAGATAAGGAATAATTTTCCACACATTTCAATTAAAGAGTTTCTTTAATTGATGAATAATTACAAAGAGTTATTTGTGAGAATTAATTGTTTGATAATTTTGTTAATGAGGCTTTCCATTCATTGTATAATCTTCATAAAGTCTCCATTTAGGACAAAACCTCTCATCTATAAGTCAAATAAAAAGGGATGAAGGAGATATATAATTATGTATTGGATACGAGGAAAATGAATGAGGATCAAATTTAGAATATTATTAAGTATTATAAATATAACATTAGATCAATTGAGAATAATAATTATTCTCACAACATGAAATTTATTGAGTTAAAAGTGAAACTGAAAATTTTGGAAGCAGAAAAACCTGGAACTTCCCAACATCTTGAGAAGATAAGTGCTACCACACAAACTTCAGAGTTAATTCTCACATACATGAAGACTCATTATGGTGTAAATATGAGTTTGATATTATCTGTATAAATTTACACCTTCATCTCATACAAAAAGGTATCATGCATCCCTATTCATTCATTTAACAATAAATATTTTTTATAAAAGTACATGAAAATGGTTAAATTATATATAAATTTGGAAGAATAGAAAGGTTGAGAAACCCACCACATCATCTATGGTGGAGGTAAGAATGTACTATAAATTTTCCCCCAAATGGATCCCAAAAAGGGTCTTAAATCATCCAAAATATAGCAAGCATGCAAATCTAGACAGATTAAATGCACAAGCAGGAGAACAAGATTAATTAGTACATGTTGGTGATATAATAGGTTTAGGAATAGATCCATTGATTAATAGAAAAACAATTCAATATATAGAAAAATTATTATGCCTGAATAAAGGGGGATAATAGAGGAAATAAAGAAAAAACATTAGAGTAAATAATACATCATATAAAATGATAAATCTATCCATGAAGATCATATTTTAATTCTTTGAAATTTTATATGAGTTCTGAAACATAATTGGTCACTACTATGATAAATACTAGTATAAATATTCCTAATATAATTCATATATTGAATTTAATAAAGAACCACCACAAAATTAAAAGCAAGTAAAGTAATAAATGGTGTTTTACTTGGGAGAGAAACTAGTGAAGAAGATAGCTAAATAAAGTTCTCCTAATAAGTAAATAAGTATCATAAAAAAATTCAAACCTATATGAAATGGATTATAATATTGTGGGAATAAATTAAACATCTTGGACTATTTAAATATTTCTCTGAATGTTAAATTAAATGGGAGTAAGCTATAATTTAAAAGGAAAGAGCTAATCCAATAAATAGATAATAGGATTGGGACAGCTTTAGAAATCCCTGATAAAGAGTATGAAAGGGTTTATAAAAAGTTTACTCTGATGGTTGAAAAATAGGTGTGTGGAATATATAAAGAGGAAAAACATGTGTCTTTAAAATGTATAATTGTTCGATTTTGATAAATGAAGATCAAAAGAAAATAACTATTGACTTCAAGTACTAAGAAATATACTATGAATGAGTTTTCATGCAAAGAAAAGGATTTCTATGTAAGAAAATAATTCTTGACAATATAGACATCCTAGTTAGAAGAGGATAGGAAGTTTTATCAAGTTGAAATAAGTTAAAATTATTAAGTTAATAAAGTTTATAAGACTATTTCAACTATGAATAAAGGTGGAATCAAGAATAATCCCATGATTCTTATAGAGAAATAGAATTGTAAAATCAAGGGATGGGATAACATGACAATTTCTCAAGTTATTAGAGCTTCCAAGAAAAAGTTTCATGGGTTTAGAAACAATTATTTTCCCAAATAATCCAACTAAGAATCTTAAGATCATTAACTTTACTCCCATATCATTTTTTTATACTTAAATGATTGTAATTTAAGGACAATAAGTGTAAAGATAATTCCTTGAGGGGGATATCAAAAGAGAAACAAATTATAGATATTTATAATTTTTGATTAATCATAATTCTAGGAAAACCCCTTTAAAATTGAAGGATGAGGTATGGTTTTCATTCTCCCAAAACTATTTTATCTTATGATTAACATATTTATAAAACGGGGGATCTTTTTTATCAAAATGGGGAAGATATACCTTTCACTTGAAATTTTTTGATGTGTGTATTCAAGTGAAGTGTAGGTTTATAAAATATTCTAAAAATATTTATAAACAACCCAAAAGAAGATAAAATTTGAGTTCATATCACATATCAAATAATTTATAGAAATTTTTTTTATCTAAATTAACCTCTTTTTTATATATTGTGTTTTACCAAGTAGACATGTATTTGGTTAGTTTATGAAAAATTTATAAGTTACATGTGTTATCACACTTCTCTCGTCTAATTAATGGAAAATTTTGAAAAGATTCTGGAAATAAAATGGAGATATGACATATTTCTTAAAATTATAAGAGTTTTTATAGTTGAGAAAACCTTCCCTATAATTTTAATTAAGGGATAGAACTTAATTACCCCCTTTTCATTTATTATCAATTTGAGGATAATAATTATATTTAATAGTGGTGTTTATTTGGAATTGAGAAAAAACAAAAGGGGGAGATTGAACTTCCCAAGGGTGTTTGGTTATATTTATTATCAATTATAATTTTTTCAAGAAGCTTGTAAATTTAATTAATTAAAAGGTTGTGTATTGGTTGATGGATAAAGTATCTATCCAAAGGTAATAAAGTAAGGAAAATTAAAATCCCATTAGAGTTGGGTAATGAAACTACCCTTGAATAAATAATCATAAAGATTCAAATGGAATCCCACACATTAGAAGATTTTAGAGACTATCATCATGTAAAATATAAGTTCCAAATATTGGATAATCACTATCTACAATATTTACATTATAAGTAAATAAACTAAATAATTTGGATAAATTTAACTTTATTGGATATCTTGAATAATCTATATTTAACAATTGGTAAACAAGTGCAATATTATTGGGAAAGAAATATGAAGTTGTAGAATTCATCCTTGGAGTTCATAGAAATTTGTAAACTGATATTAGTAAGGGAATACACTTGTATAAAGAAGTTTTACGGCTAAAAATATGGTATTTTACATTATTGAAATACTTTATGTTAAGTATTTATTATACATATAATTCTTTGTAACATGTTTAACAGCGTTTTTAATTGTTCTAATAATTCATGGAATTATTTGTAGTTGATCTGAAGTGAATTGAGATGTTTGAGAAGGTTTACAAATGATTTAAAGATGCTTGAAATTTGTTTAAAGAAAATATGGAATATTTACTCTCAAGTTGGAGATTAAAAAAATAGAAAAAGGATTTATCATATTCATAGAATATTTTACACATGTATTTTATATTTTGGACAGTGCGTATGATATTTTACACATGTAGAACATTTTTGAAAAAGTGGTAAAGTTAATTGATCTATGAAGATGATATTTTTTCCATGTGTAGGATATTTTTCCTACGTGTAAGGGAATTGAACTACACAATCCACCCACATGATATTTTGTGAAGCCCATATCCCATTTGAGTTTACTGAAATTTGATAAAGGAAAAATTCATATGGTGTATGAGATTTCAACATGTCACAATATATTTTAGAAGGTTGTAAGATATTTTTTTGGACAAAAGAGATTTTTTTCACGCATAAGAATATTGATCTATGCAAATGAGAATTAACCTATTCATATGATTTTTGGATCCAACATATGTTATTTTATTTTTCCACATTTTAGTAAAGTTTGTTCCCAGGGGACATTTTTCAAAGCTTGTATGATATTTCATACCTTGTATGAATTTTGACTTAGATAATTTTTAAGAGTTTTACAGTAAATTAAATATTTTATAGAGTATCATATTTAAATTAGAAACTTTTTTTAAGTTTGTAACGCCCTGACCCCAGTTACCCAGAGTCGGTGCATTATTACGTAACATTGGCATGATCACAAAAGATCAATTCTTGAAAGACCGATTAGTTTAGTAGCCTTGGAAACACTAGATACATTCATAAATGTTACATTACATCATAAAGTGAAAAATTAAAATAACATAGTCACCATAGTCCACACTCTTATCTCCTTCAGACTATCCCTGTAGGTCAGTCATAAAATATTTCTTCACATCCTGGGAAAATAAAACATAGAAAGGGGTGAGCTCAAATGCTCAGTAAGGATAACAATACAGCGAAAACTTTCATAAATAAACATAAACATTTAAGGCAATGTATAACTAAAACAAAAGCCTTTTAAAAATGAACTTTAGAATAATATGGAAAAAATAAAATGAAATAATTCCACTTACTTATTCACATGGATATTATACTAGTCGAATAATCACATGCAATATCAATAACCACTTTCATAATGATGGAATGCATAATTCCAGATTATCATAACCATGTATCCAAGGCCTCGTGCCAAGACTACAAATAAGATTTTGTCAAGGCCTCGTGCCAAGACACTAGTTTGTCTCATGAGACCTACCGATGGATCGAGGAGCTATAGCGGGCACCACCCGTCACTTCTTAAGTCCAATGCATTCTTCATATGAACAGTTTTAAACATATCATAAACCATAACATAATCGTATCACATAAAACATGCATAAAGGAAACATAACATTTCCACATTTCAATCACAAGATATAAATACAACACATCGATATAATAAAAACATTATCAAAACCATTTTCAATACCAAAATAAAAGAAAAGTAAAACATGGTATTTATTTTTCATTTAAAAAAATTATGGCTTGTAGAGGAAGACGAAACTCAAATAAAGGTAACGGTGGCAGAGAATTCATTGTCGCCGCGTACGTAAGAAAAAACTTTCCTTTTGTCATTTAGTAAAAATGATTCATATAAAAAGATTCCTTTTGAATAAAAGTAAAAGTCAAAGGGGTTTATACACCGTATAAAATAAAGTTGTGTATAAAACAAAATATGCCTCAATGAAAAGAGATTGAGACGAAGTCCCTTACAAAGATCATTTCTTAAATAAAATATATCTATTATGTGTATTTACTATAAGTACACATAAATAAAGTAAAAATACAAGATGGTACATAATAATATCATGACATAATTTGAAAGTAGGAGATTAACACAAAGAATAGAAATTGGGTTAAGAAGTTCCCTTACCTAGTGTTCAACTTGACTCGATCGTTCTTTAATCTCCTTAATAATAAACTAGAGTTAATTTCTACTTGATTGAGAACCTTTTTCAAAGTTAATTATTCCTTTTATATCACTTATTACCATGTTATGAACATTATGTAATTATTTAAGTTAATAACGGTCGTTTTGTCGATCTTTGGTACTCGAGTCAAAAATAAACATCTTATAATTACAAGTTGTTCATGTGGTAAAATATACATTATATATAGAATTATATTAATGATGTAGATATCATATATATAATATATATCCAGTATATACATTCATTTATAATATTACATAACATTTATATGTAAGAAATGAAATGCACCGTTCATGGAGACGGTAAGCCGTACGTACGCATGAACGCTACTTTCAGTTTTATTTCATATTTAATGGAATGAAATCATAATGGTATAAAGTTATATTATAATTCCAGTATAATATCATATATAATATCATTTACTCCATCCTTTATACATCCCACATATGGTATTAACTATTCAAATCACTTTGAGGGGGCGGTAGTCCGCACTTCCTAAAATGAAATTATTGCGTTTACCCATAATGGAAGTCATAAAGTTGTGCCATAAATGAAAAATACATAAGAATAAGGAAAACATAAACATAATATATATCATATATAAAAATAGTTTCATCATAATGTCCACCATGAGAGGTGTTAAAAGAAGATTGAACAGTCATCGTTTCGTGAGGCAGTAATTTTCCACCCACAGAAACAGTATGTTCTTTAGCCATTAGATGAAGGTGTGTGTAAGTGTAAATCAAATACTTCTCATAAAAAAATATTATTATATTTAATATACTGGTTTTGTTACAAAATAAAGGAATAAAAATAAGTTAAGGGGTTGGATAAGCAAAATAAAACAAAATAACATAAGAGAAGACATTACCTTAAAATCGTCTAACTCTTTTTGATTTGAGCCTAAGGATTCCTTGGGAAGACTTCTGCCCAAAGTGAGGCTTCTAGGAGTAAGAGAGTGAAGTTTAGAGAGTATTTTGGCAGATTTTGGCTGAGCCAAATGGCTTTGATGGTGTTAATAAGGTGGTATAGGTGGGGGCCTTTTATAAGAGGAGAGGAGGGGCACTCTTGAAAAGTCAAGAAATGTTACATTATTATGAAGTGATTTTCGGATTTCAAAGGTCCCAAAATTATATATTTCGAGGATAAGGTGATAAGGGTTCGAAATCCACCCATCCAATAGGTTTTTGACAAGTGTAAGTCTTATATTTTACATTATCTTTTCATTTTTTTTAAATCGTTAATTAACGAGGTAATCATTGCATCATCATGGTGTCATACAACATTTAATTTATTTAATGTCTAAAAATTATAAAAAAAATTACCATGATTTAGGAAATATTTTTATTTTTCCAATGAATATTTATAGTCGAAAATATAACTTATATAACCCCATGTAATAATTATTTTAGTAAAACAACACATGTTTGTGAAAATTTTATTTTTACTTTAAATAAAAAGTTATTAATATCATTTTCTTACCCAAGTGGCTTCATGGGGTCCCCAAGTTGACCCATGGATTTTCTTGGTCGGCCATGACTCATCCAATAAGGTTAGAACAAGTTTAAAGGTAATTTCATATTATTATAACATTATATTTACCTTAAATTATACTAATTACCTTTAATCGCGATTAATAGAACTTAAAAGTTACTATTCACCAAAAATTATTTTAATCCCATTGAACCACATTTTACTTCATAATGAAAATGATTTATGTTGGATTTTTGAAATTAAAATCATAGAGGTGGTAAAATTTCATTTAAATGAAAAATCGGTTTTTTAACTACCACTTAGTGGTTTCACTATTCATCAAAAATTGATGTTTCTCAGAAAAATACCAAAAATTAACTCTAAGATATATTTTATATTCCAAATTAAAAAATGATGTCTATTTTACAAAATTCCAAACATATAAGTTTCATTGATTAATTTTATAATTAATTCCCGTTGTCGAAACAAATAGCGTGTTTTTAAGAAACAATATCAATCAAAAGATTGATAATTGTTTATGTCCAATTTCAAAGTGAAATTAATTATAATGACCACCATTGGATAAAATGGTAAAATTATATTCTAATTATACTTTAAAACCACTCAATATTATAATTTATCACTATTAATTATTTTGATTAAAAAAGTTGTTTTTAATTAAAATTTAGTAATTTTTACTATTCATCAAAATATAAAAGTGATCCAAAAAGTTCCAAAATTTCACCCTATGATAAATTCGATATTTCAAATCCAAAAATTAAGTCCATTTTGAAAGATAAAATTTATAAAATTTCAAAAAGTAGGTATTACTATTCATAACAGCTAGTTTGATTGGTTGTGGTGTGTGTTAGAACTCGAAGTTGCATACAACACACGCTACTGTATTATTCAAAGAGAAGTGTACCGTGGAAGCTTTGGGTGTTACATTCTCCCCTCATTCAATAAATTTCATCCTTGAAATTTGAAATTGTTCTTCGAAAATAAAAGGTGGAAAATAGAAAATACCTTTGTGGAAAACCCACATCGGAAATAGGGTTAATAAAAATATAACTTTAAAAGAAAGAAAGAGAAGTATAAAGGTCACCTGAGATAGCCCATACTAGGATTCTATGAAAACATTGATATGGAGGAGAAACAAACCATCAAGTTCTGATGGAGAGTTGTAGAAAACAGGATTAGGAGAAAGTTAACTATAAGAAAATCACAAACTTGTGATTGGTTAAACGGTCTTTGATTCCCCAGTAGGAAAAGTTAACTGACAACGTTTTGGTTTTAAGTTACCTTTCATAGAGTTGAAGAATTTATTTATGATATTTACTAATAACATAAGGAAATATACTTACTTTTCATGTAGACATTCATTCCTTACTAAATTTTTACCACAAACCCATCTTTCACTCCAAAATGTAATAGAACTCTAAAATATTCTATTTATCCTAACTGTATAGGGTTGCAAAAATATATTTATAATTCATCTATCAGAACTAAAAAAACTATATTATACACTCCAGGGACTTCATGTAGTCTATTGGTAGGCGATAAATCCCAATCGCACTATGGTCGTGGGTTCGATTCCCACAACTTTTTCCGATGTGACGGGTTGTCACACGGTCTGCATGTTGTCCTTTTTATAAATATCCAAAAATAACCTTAATAATAGTATCCAATGTAAAATATAATCCATTCCAACCTTTATAATTATCCAAAATACTTCTTTCCAAACTCTCTCCAAATGGTCTCTAAATTCCAAAATCAATTGTAACATTAGATTCCCCAAACAAAGTAAGGTTTCTCTTATTGTCACATACTAAAAATATGATTACCTTCATCATATTAAAACCTTAATTAAAACAACAAGTACTGCAGTACAATCGTTATATATATCACATTATTCTTATAAACATAATATAATCCTTGAGTCCAAAATCACCAATACATTAATTATTTCACTTCAACTATAGTAACAGCATAAGCTTGGCCTTGATCCCTTGGCCTTTTCTGAGGTAAGTTTCCCTAACTCTTAGGACATTCATTTTCATAATGCCCCATTTCTCTACAATTGTAGCATTCAACATTGATAGCCTCTTTCTTTCCCTTGCAATCACGAGCCTGGTGACCTTTTTCTCCACATTTATAACAAACTCCCATTCCTTTTAGGCAAGTACCGGGGTGATTCTACCCACAATTATCACATAATGGAAAATCCTCCTTTCCCTTTTTCCCTTTATCTGTCTCTTGTTCCACCGTTCTCTTATTCTCTTGATTTACTTTATTGTCATAAGATTTAGAGAATTTCTTTTCTGTCATGATAGAACACGATACTATATCTTCGTAGGTTGAGAAATATTGTGATATTAAAGCTCGACGGAGAAATGGTTTTCACCCATCAAAGAAACAATCAATCTTACTTCTTGGGTTACGTATATAATCTGCAGCATACCTCACTAACCCTGTAAAGTTGGCCTCATACTTTGCGACATTCTCATTCTCCTTTTGTCTCAGACTCAGAAATTTCCTTTCCATATATGCTCGATGGTCACGAGGAAAGTATTTTTCTAAGAAAATATCTTTGAACTCCCTCTATTCCATATTTGATACGTCATCATCTTCCTTTGTGTTTTGAATCAATGACCACCATTGATCAGCATCTCTAGTGAGGCGGTAAACTGCCATGATAACCTTTTCCTTTTCACTACTCCCCAAATCCTGAAATATTTTCTCTTCTCTAGGGAATATATCCATTGATCAGCTACTACGGTATTTTTACTCCCATTGAATGTTGTTGGTTGTTTCCTCATGAAGCGATCTAACATTGATCCTCCACGTTGCGGATCAGGGTGCTCTATACGGGTAAGGTTTTTATTCATAACCTGAGTGATTTGTTCCAGTATGGTGATTAGCGGATCAACACCAGTTGTATCACAAGCTCCTCTATAATTATCTTGAGCAGGAGGAAAATCCTTACATGGAGTGTGTGCATTGATACGGTTTCCATTCCTTCCACTAGGTGCCATTTCTAAAAAATGGCATAAACTAGATCAGTTTATGAATCAAAATACATAATTCTATACTTGTAAAACACTTAACATAAATTGAACAGTTTATGGATATAATCCATAATCATAAAAATGTTTTCTTTGAGGAAGTATATACTCATAAACCCTTCATAATGGCTTGTAAAGAAAATGAGAATTATCCTAAGCATATCCCCCTCGAGTGTCATAACCAAGAGTGAAGCAAGGCCCATTATCGTACACCAGTTCTCGTTCGAGTCTATCTCAAAGCGGTGATTTCGGGTATTACACCTAGGTACATCTGTTTCAGAGCCGCCTCTACCTTCTCGTATCCAGACAAGGATGTATTTCTCGGAAAATACACAAAATCTATACTTTACCAAAATTCTAGGAAGTTATTCTATACTAATCCTCAAAGTCTATCTTAGGTATATGTGCTATAATCAGAGTATATCTAAATCTAGCTTCCAAGGTTAGTACTAAACAGCCTCTGATACCAACTATAACGCCCCGACCCTAGTTACCCAGAGTCGGTGCATTATTACGTAACATTGGCATGATCACAAAATATCATGTCTCGAAAGACCGATTAGTTTAGTAGCCTTGGAAACAATGGATACATTCATAAATGTTACATTACATCATAAAATGAAAAATCACAATAACATAGTCTCCATAGTCCACACTCCTATACCCTTTAGACTATCCCTGTAGGTCAATCATAAAATATTTCTTCACATCCTGGGAAAATAAAACATAGAAAGGGATGATCTCAGATGTTCAGTAAGGATAACAATACAATGGAAACTTTCATAAATAAACATAAACATTTAAGGCAATGTATAACTAAAACAAAAGCCTTTTAAACTTGAACTTCATCATAATACGGAAAAAATAAAATGGAATAATTCCACTTACTTATTCACATGGATATTCAACTAGTCGAATAATCACATGCAATATCAATAACCACTTTCATAATGATGGAATGCATAATACCAAACTATCATAACCACATAGCCAAGGCCTTGTGCCAAGAATACAAATAATATTTTTTCAAGGCCTCGTTCCAAGACACTAGTTTGTCTCATGAGACCTACCAATGCATCGAGGAGCTATAGCGGGCTCCAGCCATCACTAATTAAGGCCAATGCATTCCTCATATGAACATGTTTAAACATATCATAAACCATAACATAATTGTATCACATAAAACATGCATAAAGGAAACATAACATTTCCACATTTCAATCACAATATATCAATACAACACATTGATATAATAAAAACATTATAAAAACCATTTTCAATACCAAAATAAAAGAAAAGTAAAACATGGTATTTATTTTTCATTTAAAAAAAATTGTGGCTTGTAGAGAGAGTCGAAACTCAAATAAAGGTCACAGTGGCGGAGAAGTCGTTGTCACCGCGTACGTAAGAAAAAACATTCCTTTTTTCGTTTAGTAAAAATTATTTGTGTAAAAATATTCTTTTTGAATAAAAGTAAAAGTCAAAGGGGTTTATACACCGTATAAAAGAAAGTTGTATATAAAACAAAATATGCCTCAATGAAAGGAGATTGATATGAAGTCCCTTACAAAGATCATTTTTTTAATAAAATATATCTATTATTTGTATTCACTATAATTACACATAAAGAAATTACAAATACAATATAGTACATAAAAATATCATGACATAATTTGAAAGTAGGAGATTAACCCAAAGAACGGAAATTGGGTTTAGAAGTTCCCTTACCTCGTGTCCGACTTGACTCGATCGTTCTTTAATCTCCTGAATAATAAACTAGATTCAATTTCTAATTTCTTAATAACCTTTTTCAAAGTTCATTATTCCTTTTATATCACTTATTACCATGTTATGAACATTATGTAATTATTTAAGTTAATAACGGTCGTTTTGTCGATCTTTGGTACTCGAGTCAAAAATAAACTTCTTATAATTACAAGTTGTTCATGTCATAAAATATCCATTATATCTAGAATTATATTCATGATTTAGATATCATATATATCATATATATCCAGTATATACATTCATTTATAATATTACATAACATTTAGAGGTAATAAATGAAATGCACCATTCATGGAGACGGTAAGCCGTATGTACGCATGAACGCTACTTTCATTTCTATTTCGTATTTAATGGAATGAAATAATAATGGTATAAAGTTATTTTATAATTACAGTATAATATCATATATAATATCATTTACTCCATCCTTTATACGTCCCACATATGGCATTAACGATTCAAATCACTTTGAGGGGGCGGTAGTCCGCACTTCCTAAAATGAAATTATCGCGTTTACCCATAATGGAAGTCATAAAGGTATGCCATAAATTAAAAATACATAAGCATAAGAAAAAAATAAAAATAATATATATAATATATAAAAATAGTGTCATCGTAATGGTCACCATGAGAGGTGTTAAAAGAATATTGAACATTCATCGTTTTGTGAGGCAGTAATTCGCCACCCACAGAAACAATATGTTCTTTAGCCATTAGATGAAGGTGTGTGTAAGTGTAAATAAAATCCTTCTCATAAAAACATCCTAGTATATTTAATATACTGGTGGTGTTACAAAATAAAGTAATAAAAATAGTTTATGTGGTTGGATAAGCAAAATAAAACAAAAGAACATAAGAGAAGATATTACCTTAAAATTGTGTAACTCTTTTTGATTTGAGCCAAAGGATTCCTTGGAAATACTTCTTCCCAAAGTGAGGCTTCTAGAAGTAATAGAGGAAAGTTTAGAGATTATTTGGGCAGAGGTTAGACGAGCCAAATGGATTTGAAGGTGTGAATATGGTGGTAGAGGTGGGGGCCTTTTATAAGAGGAGAGGAGGGGAACTCTTGGAAAGTCATGAAATGCTACATTATTATGAAGTGATTTTCAGATTTCAAAGGTTCCAAAATTATATATTTCTAGGCTAAGGTGATAAGGGTTCTAAATAAACCCATAAAATATGTTTTTTACAAGTTTAAGTCTTATATTTTACATTAACTTTTCATTTTATTTAAATCGTTAATTAATGAGGTAATCACTGCATCATCATGGTGTCATAAAAAATTTAATTTATTTAATGTATAAAAATTATAAAAAAATTACCATGATATAGGAAATATTTTTAGATTTCCAATTAATATTTATAGTCGAAAATTTAACTTATATAACCCCATGTAATAATTGTTTTAGTAAAACAACACATGTTTGTGACAATTTTATTTTTACTTTAAATAAAAAGTTATTAATGTCATTTTCTTACCCAAGTGGCTCCATGGGGTCCCCAAGTTGACCCATGGATTTTCTTGGTCGGCCATGATTCATTAAATAAGGCTAGGACAAGTTTAAAGGTAATTTAATATTATTATAACATTATATTTACCTTAAATTACACTAATTACCTTTAATCGTGATTAATAGAACTTAAAAGTTACTATTCACCAGAAATTATTTTTATCCCATTGAACCACATTTTACTTCCTAATGACAATGATGTATGTTGGATTATTGAACTTCAAATCACAGAGGTGGTAAATTTTCATTTAAATAAAAAATCATTTTTTTAACTACCACTTAGTGGTTTCACTATTCATCAAAAATCGATGTTTCTCAGAAAAATACCAAAAAATAACTCTAAGATATATTTGATATTAAAAATTCAAAAATGATGTCTATTTTACAAAATTCAAAACATATAAGTTGCATTAATTAATTTTATAATTAATTCTCGTTGTCAAAACAAATAGCGTGTTTTTAAGAAACAATATCAATCAAAAGATTGACAATTGTTTATGTCCAATTTCAAAGTGAAATTAATTCTAATGTCCGCCATTGGATAGAATGGTAAAATTATATTCTAATTATACTTTAAAACCACTCAATATTATAATTTATCACTATTAATTATTTTGATTAAAAAAGTTTTTTTAATTAAAATTTAGTAATCTTCACTATTCATCAAAATATAAAAGTTATCCGAAAAGTTCCAAAATTTCACCCTAGGATAAATTTGATATTCCGAATCCAAAAATTAAGTCCATTTTGAAAGATAAAATTTATAAAATTTCAAAAATTAGGTATTACTATTCATAACGGCTAGTTTGATTGGTTGTGGTGTGTGTTAGAACTCGAAGTTGTGTACAACACATGCTACTGTATTATTCATAGAGAAGCGTACCGTGGAAGCTTGGGGTGTTACAAAGTTCCTATTGGGTGAAAAATAAAGTTTTATAGAATGGTTTATTTATAAGATTAAATAAATTGGGATGATGCAAGAGTTATTCAATCTATCTTATAAACATTATAAACACTCAAATGAGTGTGTGAACCATGTAATAAAATTGTGAGATATTGATCTTCAAGTTGATGGAAAAGAAGATAAAATAATGAATTAATTATGTAAATTAAAAATATTTAAAATTAATTTATTATATTTTCTAGAATGATACAGATGTTGATGTGTTGAAGCTAGAGTTATAAATTAGAGATTAAGTCATATATAAAGATATCTAATTGAGAAATAGGAATAAGTCACTGAGATGATATTTGATTTGCATATATTAATGTTGGAAGTTGTACTGGGTTCTTGGAAGAAGATACACCATGTATAGAGAGTACGACTCAGAAAATGTTGAGCTATATATTTTTGTATAGATTTGAAGAAAGAAGTGTGGAGATTAAAATGGTATTTTTGAGGAAGAAGATGTAACTAATCCTACTTTAGTTTAAAATTAAGATCTTTTTGACTAAGTGAAAAGGTAAATAAATAAATGTAAAGGCTACCATTTTACTTAGGATAACCAATGAGAAAAATGAGATTTTCCTAAGGATCATTGTTGACAAAATTGGTTCTATATTCATGATTCTTTCCTTTTTCAAGATTAATAAGTCCTATAGTATTCCAATTTAGGTATATGAAAAGGATATATGATGTTAACATATTTTATATAATGTAAATGTGGTATTGGTAAAATAAAAATAAGAGAAGAGAGAGTTGATGTGTTTGGGTGTGTAGTTTGGATAAGAGAAATAAGTATATCTCTATCAAATAAAATGGTGTCTCAATACTACTTTGACCAAAGAGACCATTTGAGTATTGAATAATGAGGAGGTACTGATACAATTTATATCAAGTAAAAATAAGTAAAGTAGATCATGTGTTAAATTTATACAGCAAATGGTTTTAGAATAAATATATATAAGATTATAAGAAGTTGAATTTATTGATTTTTTATGCTGGTTAGTTATAGTCGATGTTGAGAGGAGTCCAACAAATAAATTCTATAGAGGATCTGGGAGTTTTATATTATTCAGATATCGAGTTAAATATGTTGTGTTTAGAAGAAATTTAGGTAGTCAAAGTACTTTTATTGAGGAAGAATGATAGTATTTTGGGAGTGGAGACATCCCTAAACAGACTATCGATCTACTTTAAGAGGATAATGAAGATATAAAGAGGGACTGGTGGGATTCAAGTATAAACAAGTTTAGTGGAATACTTTAATGATCACTTGTGTAATATAGTGATCTCACACCTGTGTAATATGTTTTTATTGGTTTTAGGATGATACCTAACCAATTCCAATTGTATTGATAATAATATTTTAGTATAGAATCTATGACATGGACAACCAAACATGACAAGGAGTATGATTCCTAGGAGGGGCCAAACCTTGTTAAAGCACTTATACTAATTTAATTTCTCATACTACTTTTCACATAGGTTTATGATAGTTTAAACATTAAAAATCCAACTATCATAATATACAATATATGTTCAAGTGAAAAAAGTCATTGAATAGTTTAATGAAGAAATTATAATTGGTAAAAATATGATAACACTAGATTCACCACCCTATCAGGTTTTTCTACATGGTCAACTGGGAATTACAGAGTAATCTACTTATTATATATCCCCATTAATTTAGTTTTAAAATATACATAGCATAGTAACCTTCATACTTTGGTACCTTTCTTACACAAGTCAAAGGTAACCTAGCTAATTAGTGGGTGGTTGTGTATATTACTGATCATGTCATTAATTAGAATGCAAACAAGATTGGTTTTATCCACTTTCATGTTTTATATGTGCACTTAAAATGAGTAAGATGTTTTTTGTATTGATATTAATTTTATATTGTGATATGCATATGATTCATATAATACCATATGTGCCATGAATTGTATAAAAGTCATAATAATCCTTTTTATAAGTATCTTATTATATGATACATTTACATTCCATACAATTCGGCATACATGGGATGCATAAATTGACACATAAATCCTAAAAAAATTATTGGTTTAATCCATTATTAATGGAATAAACACTACATGAATGTTTATTTAAAGGTTTCAATTCACTCATAAAATAGGGAATGATTCTCAGATAGCATTTGATGATACCTGATTTGGCCGAAAACATTTTTCATTCATTCAAACACAATGAGGGTGGATATATAAGGTAATGAGTTCCCTATTATATTTGGATGTGAACATTGGAAATTAGGATGATTAGTTTCATGAAAATATTTTTATAAATCCCTTAGATCTCAAAACTTAATTCATCACTTCTCTGTGAAGGTGCTAGCACCACTTCATCCTTTCAGAGTCCTACAGTTACAAACTAGGATCCTTATATCAATGTAACCCCTCGAAGGTAATAGGATTTCATCTATTTATTTTTGATCATAATCAAGCATGATATAAAGAATATGGAGTCTAATTCTTTTGTGATACAGGTACACGATTCTTCAATTTTCTTTCATGTTTAATTCCTTTAAGAAAGATCACATGTGTTTAGGTATGTTTCCATTACATAAGATCATATAATGATCTCTCAAAACCCATCAGTGGTATCAAAGATAAGTTATTCAAGGATTAAACATGTTTAATAATTATTTTTTCAAAGAAATTAATATAATAATTCATATATAATCGTATATTAATATATGATATGTCATATTTCTTTTATTTTGATCTACCATAGTGTATGATATATTTATATCATAAAGTAAGATATAGCATAAACCCTCAGTTTTATTTTGTATCATAGCTTACAATATGATATTTTATAAAGTGAATATAGTTAGGGTTTTTATGAAAATATAGTATTGAAACATAATTATGATACTCATTGTATCATTAAATATGATTGGTGTTATACAATATCATCAATCATAAACAACGATATGAGTCTCATTTTATGATTACATACTATAATGTAAAATATAATGACTATGTAGGTCGACCTCACTCCACTATCAAACATATTTTATAACTAATAATATGATTATCGGTGAAAAAATACTACATGCCTAAAAATTTCAAAAAAAAATATTTTTTGATTATTTTTTTATATTTTAAATTTTTTTATAAATTAAAATTCTTAGGCATTATAAAATGATTTTTTTCATTCCTAAATTAAATATAAAAATTTCATATTTATTTCTTATGTTTTTGAAAATAAATAAAGTGTTTATTTATTATATTATTCCTTTAATATCCATGTTTATTAAAAAAAAATTTAAAAATGAATATTTTGTCTGCATAAATTTATATAATAAATTGTTTCTATGAGATATATCCTTGAATTTCAGGCTATATAAGATTCCATATTTATTTTAGATTTATGAGTTTGAGAATAGTTTTTAAATATATTTTGTGCATATCATGTTTTTAAGATCTCATGAATTGAATTCTATTTTGAGTAAAGTATCCCTAGGTAGAGGGAATTTGGGTTGGACTTCCCATATTCCTGGAGGTTTATTCTTTTTCTAGAAAGGTGGGGGTTGGTTATTTTTGGATTCAAAAATACTCATGTATAGAATTTTTATTTCATATAACTCTATGAATTTACATAAAAATTTCATTTTACTTGTACATGAGATGCATTCAAATATGTATAAATATAATTTATTTATATTTTTAGATAAATAACACAAACCTTTCGGTTGTTTTAAGAGTTCCACGTTAATGTGGCTAGAAAAAATTAATTTGGTGGATGAAATAGGGATTACAAAACTAAATTATTAAAGTCATGCATACAAAATGGAATAAAACATTAGAATATAAATATTACATAGGATGAAGTAGTTTTTAATTTAATATGCATATGATATAAATTAAATTGGTAGGACTTTTAAAATTAAAAACACTAAAACATTAAGTGTGATATTCCTTCCAAATCAACACTTGTCAAGACCTTGATCATCAAATTGGAAAGGTCATTCCAAATTTGAATTCCTATATATTATATTATATAAGTCAAGAAAGTGATAGGTAACACTAGATCATCCTTGGGTAGGTCATGCCAAAGTTAGGTTCCCCTAGATTTCCGTTTTTTGTCATGTTCTTGGTGTTTTAATTGGGTTAAACATAGCTAGAAAACCCTTTATAAGGATTCCATAGGAATAGAGTTTGGTTTCTCGATATTATAGTATAACACTGCAAAATTTTAGAATTTTTTTTCTATAAAATATATATTCGATGTCATACAGTATACACAATACTTAGATTAAATGAACCATGATAGACTATAGAAATATTATTATTTAATTATGAATTTTATGAACAAGTATTTGGTTTAGCAGGTATGAATAGGAATAACAATATTATAAAATATATGTATAAATTTATTCCTTTATAAAATGAATAATCAATATTACATTGATTATAAATTGGTTAGAAATGAAGATTAAATCTTTTAAAGGTAAAAGAAATATTTTTCATAAAACTACTTTTTATGCGCAATATATTTTTATCTTAATAGATTAAATTAATCACTATTTACAAATGACTATAATTATATAATTATATTATATATTCATTTTATTTAATAAACATTAATTTAATTATGTTTATTAAAAAATTAATGAGAATAAATTCATTTATTCTTCAAAAAACATTTTCTTCAAAAATAGTTTTTATTACATTTTGTGTGTGAATATTATAATTAATTTCTATCACTTTTAGAAATCATGTTTAAAAAAATTGAAATAATTTTTGAAATTAACATTTCATAATAGTATTATGATGGTTTTGAGAATAATTATTTTTGAGTGAATAGTGAAAATACTAATTTTTGTAAAATTGTTATTTCTTTCCTTTAAATCAAGCGATTTAAAAGTACCAATATATTTTGGGTTTGGTTTTAAATTAAAATAAGATCTATTTTGTTAAAATAATCTAAATAATTTCATATTAATCAATATTTTATTTGATTTTGGTATAAGTTCATTTTTATGCTTAAAACATAATTTTCTAAAAAACTATTTTTCATTGTGTTTAACGCTCTTATATAAAAAGTAATTTATACTAATTTTATAAATTTAATCTTGAAAATTGGATTTAATATTTTTAATAATTTGGTTCAAATTTATTAATGAGTTCAATTTAATTTTTGTTCATTATGAATAGTAACCATAGTAAAAATGTGTCACCACATTAAAGGGTACATTGGGTTAATTAAAGTAAAAACTAAGTGATAATGCCACAAAATCTTATCGTAATTATTATTGGATGATGTTTTTTTAAAAATTATTACCTTATATTCTAAATAGTATAGTTTTTAATATACATTCCCAGGATTTAGGCATTACAATATTAAAATTTTAGAAAAATTACAAGTGTGTCACTCCCATAAATTATAAAAGGACACATACTCTCCACCATTCCTCACACTTTTAAGCACTCTAGTTTAGTCGATAGTTGACCAAATATCTCTCTAAAATCCATACCCACATAATATATTTCATGTTATTATAAAAATACCAATCCTAGAATGATTAAGTTTTAATCCAATTAGAGATATCCAAGGAGAAGTTACAAGTCCTAACCGACCTATTTCAAGTTTATTTCTTACTCTACCTACTGAAAATATTAATAAAACATGTTAAAATGATGAAATAAATATATTAAATAATATTAAATTTTATTATGATAATGTTATATCATTTTTTAATCTCATTTCCCATCCTATTGGAAATGAAAACATCGCTCGTGCATACATGTGGACTACCACATCTACGAAGTGATGTTTTTTTATTCACTCGATCATATGGATAGTTAAAATTATAGAACAAATTAATATATATAATATTTATTAAATAATTGTGATTCTATAAAATTAATATATCACTTGCCTTTTTACCCTTTTATCCTTTGGAAATTGATAATGTCACTCGTGCGTAAGTGTGGAATACCACCTCCATGAAGCGATCTGATTCATTTTTTACTTTTCACCATATAAGGATGGTGATAAGGATGAAACTAATGAATAAATATGAAATAAATATAATATTTATGACTATATAAAATTAAAATATTATATAACTTATTTCTTGTCTTCATTTTATAAAAATGAATATGTCATTCAACCGAACGTACATATTTTCATCTCCATGAAACAGAATGGTTTATATGGTTTGTTTCAAATGTGTATTTAATGTATATATATGATAATGATAACATTTTTAAGATTCTATATGTAATATAATAATAACCTCTTTGACCACTTTTAATGCACTGATGTTTTTTTGAGGTTATAAACCAAACTACCCCAAAACATCCAACATAAACTTAACCATTTTAGTAACTAAATAAGTAAAGTTAATAAATGAAATAAAAGGAATAATAATAATTAAAAAAACATGAAAAATTTTATAAAGAAAGTTTAAATCTGTTGTAATTTTATTATTTAGTAGTTAGATAATGTACAAATTTAGATGATACGTAAGATAAGATATTTTTATTTAAAACCTTATTTTAAAGGGTTCCTTTCAAATCTTTATCCTCCATAACTATATTATTTAAAATTTTCCAAGAATATTTTTATTTATAAATAAAATATTTTTAAAATTTATTTTTAGATAATTTTTAATTTCTTTTTAAATTTTTAAAAATGAATATTTAAACATTTACTGTATGAGTCATTTTGATGTTTTTTACCAATGTGAAGAAATGTTTTTAAAATTCATATGAATTGACTAATTTTTCCTCCATCATAGAATTTATTCATTATCAAGATTACCCCATATGTTTTCATAGTTATTTTCCAATAAATTATGTAGTGAAATTATTTTTCCCTAGTAATACTTTGAAATATATTAAAGAATATTTTCATAGTTACAAAATGAGACGGCGCGAGATTCTGAGACACGATGAGCCTAGAATTTATATTATAAAAATATTAAATATATTAATATCATACACACATAGTTTTTATGAAAAAGTGGAATAAATTCTAAATGATTCTTTGGATTGGAACCATGAGACCATAGTTGAGTCTATAACATGGGGTTTACCCTAGGCGAAACCTAAGTTTGGTCGGCACTGGACTTCTGGTTAAGGTAGCCAATAGCGGTGCATTTAATTAAAATAAATAATTAGATTTACTTATTTTATTTTAAATGAACTAGTCTAAATCCTATATAAATACCCTCTTATGAAAAGTTTCTAGGGTTATTTGCATATCCTTAGGAGGATTTGAGAGGAGGAATACAGAATTATTTTTTGGTGGATTGGGATCAGACGACGAAAAACAATCAGATCAAAGTGGATCATCATGCAATGAATGTGGCTGATAATCCTCATTGCTAAAGAGAACATTATTCACCAACTATAAATCCATAATTGATGTAGGAATCATCAATTTTTGATTCCATTCATTTTTATTAAAATATTGAGCATGGATTTTATCTCCTTTTGATCTGTAATAATTGTTCTTCACATGAGCCATGTAATTTCTTGATTATATTAATCCATTATAATTCTTCACCTCATGCACATGTTAATCCCTTATTTATGATCATTTTTCAAGAATGTTTTTCCAATGATGGATTAACTTTTTTATGTGATTTATCCCCCTCCATTATTTTTAAGCTTCACCATTGGCCTATGGAGCCACATTTTGACTTTTCCAGAGTGGGTTTGAGTGTGATTGAACCCCTGAATTCATGGTAGTTTCATGTGTGATGAACAGATTGGAAAATCAAGGATGGATAAAGATGTATTGTAGGTTTTGGGTGATGCTTCATGGATATGGGATCCAGATTTGTGATGGAATCATGTGGAAGATGGCATCAAGTGGCGTGTGGGCTTCATGCGAATGACCAGTTTCTGATATCTATCCATTAGAGAGTTGAAGTCGATGAACAGAGGTAAACCCCATCAGTTCCAAGTGGTCAAATAGTGGTATTAATAGTGATGGATACTGATTTTGAGAACCACATGAAGAACTAGACTTTCTATGAAAAAACTGACTACGCGGTGTATACTATGCTGAACACACGCCGTATAGCCCCACCCAATTATACCATCTAGGGTTTTAGGGAATATAAGGATCACACATCATGTAGTGTACCCACATTTTGTGTGACCCTCCCCATGAAGCAAGGTTGTGTGATAGACGCACATGACCAGGACCCTATGTGGGAGGACACGTCATGTACTCTAGGAATACACAGGCACATTTCGGTACTCGGGCATGGTCAGGTACACAGTCAGGTACACAGGAATGACCCGACAGACATGGGTATGACTAGGATCACATAGAAAGGACCCAGATAGATGAGACACATTATTTGGGCCCCTTAAACACTATTTAAGTTTAAATGGCCTTTGAACCATGTCTATAGAAGAACACGACCAGGTAGTATAGCTAGACCGCAAGTCATGTAGACCACATACACTCTATTTACATCTATGAGAAAATTCCACCTTGTGTATCTCCTTCACCTAGACTTGGATTTTGGACCATGATTAGCCTATCCCAAGTAGTTTTCTACATAGTATGCAATGGTACCCTTCGAGTGGAATCCCCCTAATGCACCAGGGCATGGGTCCTTTTTCTATCTACTAAGTAGAATCCCATAATTTACTAGGGAGTGGGTCCTCTTTTTATTGTAGATTTATTGCCCTCATTGTTTCTTACTAGGTTTGTATATACTCACCCCTATATGGTATTTTCCCACACATGTAATGTATTATACAGATGATAGAAATATCGACGATGATTTTGGGGGAGCATAGGGATACTCGGATGCATAGTATGTGTACAGTGGTCAAGATTAAAGATTTGGATTTGAGATATCTCATCTATCATTTATTTCAGTCATATTCATGTTGGGACTCAATTCTTGGTTGGGTGTGTGTTTTTTCCTTTACACTTTAGTTCTATTTAGTTATACTCTAATTTATTTCATAGATTTTATTTCATTCATGGTTTATCTATAAATGTTACAATCTTTACTTAATATTAATCTACACTTATGTGTGAATATATTTGGGTGCGTTCATTCAGGTACATTAGGAAAAGGCCTCCCATTATAGTTATGCCTTCTCATATCTTGATGCCAGCCCCTATCTATTAGAGGTGAGCTTGGGGTTGTGGCAGCTTGGCCTTCTATGGCCAGGCAGGCCTTCGTGGATCGGTTCATTATAAAGTGGTATCATAGGTGGTTCATATTAGGGTCAATGTAGAGATATAACCATGAAATGTATTGGTTAGGAACTTAGGGAAACAGTGTTGGAGTTCCTCAAGTGTGCATCTTGGGCCAGGGAACCCAGTGTTGGTGCGGTAGATGATTTATCCATGCATAAAATCTTTGATTACCTGCTTGTAGACTCATCATACCAAGACATTGTTTGTAGGGAATAGTGATACATGTATCATATAGGATTGACTCTTTTGACTGTACTTCTTGATTTAGCTCCCCATATATATACTCTCATCTTACCATGGTACGCATTGATCAATTTCAAGATTCCTCAACGAATATTTCCATCTAGGTTATCAATTCAGGATCATAATGACGATCTAATGAGTGATTTTGCCTCATTTATAGGGCCACATCATGAGGAAATTTCTATAGGAGGGTAAATAAAATCACCCCATCTATTGAGAATCAGATAGTACTAGAATGGCAGTCTAAGGATGTGTATAGTCTTAGCATACTACGTGAGTTCCAGTTCCAGAGGACACTAAGGTTCTATGGTGAGACAGATCCCCAGTAGTGGAGGATTGGATTGAGTCAGTGATCTAAGTCTTTAGGATCGTGTAGACTCCGATTGATCAGATGGTTTCACTAGTATCCAGTATTTTTCATGGAGTAGTTGGGCACTAGAGGAGTCTGGTCATGCAGACACATGATAAGTTTTCACTCTCATGGACTGACTCCTAATATCTATTTCATGAGGAATATTACCCATCATGTTTTCACTCTATTTGGATATAAGATCTTATAGAGAAGTGGGAGTTTACTATAATATTTGATGAGTATTTCATGAGGTTCAATGACCTTACATGGTACTCCCTCAGCATGGTATGGTATGGTTAATTCAGGGCGTGTAAGTTTGATCAGGGTCTCTGTAAATACATCCATGCCAATGTGGTACCTTTATGCATTATCACCTATGTTGGTGTGTTAGATCCAGATCTTTTGATAGGGATCTTTCTATTTTAGAGATAACATGAAGTTAGAGATAGCAGTGGGCATCATGGGTCTGAGTTATCTATAGTAGCTAGAATATGATGGTTAGTGGGGTCTCGACATATGAGACCTACTCATGTCCAGACTTAGCCATATAGAAATGAGACATAGGTTCTATAAAGAGGAACAGGTCATCCTAGATATGGGAGATGTTATGCATGTTACGGGAGAGGTAACATGGAACATGATTTTCTGACTAGACATGCCGATAAGGGAAGGAAGGTAGCAAATAGTTCACCACAACATAGGAAGTATCGTGATCAGGGTTCTCCCAAATGAGTCTATGGTGTCTCCCAGGGAGTTGGTGATAGTATAGGAGTGAATGGATATCCAATAAGTGGATCTATTATTGGATATAGAATCGATGAGCTACTTCCTCCACCACCACCAGGAGGCCCATTCTAAGTTCAGTAAATTGGAAGTTGGGGTCATGGGAAACTATAGGCCATGGAGGCTTATGACCCAGAAACTCTTTATTTGATACATTGTACAATCTGTGTTTATTAATAACTTTCTCCAATACTTTTAAACACAGTTTCAGGTCACTCCTTCACATCTATATCCCTTATACGAGATCTAGATTTTCCAATTGAGACCTTTTCATTAAATATTTTTCAAGAGGTTCCTACTCGGTGTGATTCTTCGATATCATTTATCTATCAGTAGTACGAACTATCATTTGGTGGAGAGAGTTTCACATGGGCCATCTTGGTCATTATGATGAAACCCTATAATATCATCTTGGTTACGTAATGGTTTCCATGGTTCGATCCAAGACCAACTTTAATAATTAGCAGGTCAGATGCATTTAGTAATATGGGACAAGATTATCCTTTACAATGGAGATAGATATCATGGTTGGGAGAGTGGTTCTTGAGAGTATAAGGCTACAACCCATCACCCATGAGTTGGTGATTTTATCCCTTAGAGTAGTATCACTTCAAGCATCTATAATCCTTCAATAGTGGAGGACTTTATAGAAATATTTTGTGATGATGTTTTGGGACTAACTCTAAGGTGGAATTTAGACTTATTCATATAATTTCACCCTAGGAACATACTAATATATTTTTTGGAATATCATATATACCCTATCAAGATTTGATAATTGAGGGTGTAGTAAGAGGGCATTTGAGAGAAGGGTTTTTTCAGACTCAGTGTGTCCCACTGGGCATCTTCAGTTTTGTTTGTGAAAAAGATGTATAGTATATTGTGTCCTTTTGTTGATTATCATCACTTGAAATAGGAAACAATAAATAAAAGGTATACCTATCTGAGGATTGATTACCTCTTTAATCAATTGTGAGGTGTGAGATAGTTCTCAAATATCAATCTCGGGTCTAACTACCATTAGTTGAGGGTTTCTGAGGCTACTATAATAAAGCTATAATTCCTATGTTTTTCTGGATGCTATGAGTTCTTATTGATGACTTTTGGTGTGATGAATACCCCCCGCTATATTTATCTCTTTGATGAACTAGATATTCCAGCCATACTTGGACTGATTTTTTTGTCTTCATTAATGTCATAATAATATACTATGCATCAAAGGAGGATCGCACATATCACTTGAGTATGGTCTTAGACTTACTCAAGTAGAACTAGATTTATGGTAAGCTCTCAAATTTTCAATTATGGATCTACAAGTTTCACTTTCTAAGGAATTTCATTTCTAAGAATGTATTAGTTATGGACCCATCAAAGATTGATGTAGTGATTTATTGGGAGCCACCCAAGATTGTTTCATAGGTACAGAGATTTCTTGGATTGGAATCATACAATAAAAGGTTCATGGAAGACTTATCTAGGATTTAATCCCTTTTGACCACCCTGACAATAAATGGAATCTATTTACTAGGACCAAGAAGTGTTAGTGAGCCTTCAAGGAGTTGAGGATGAGGCTAACTAGTGGTCATGTGTTGATACTAGCAGAGAAGGATGTGGATTATGTAGTGTATTATAATGCCTCTAGAGTTGGTATTGGTTGTGTGTTTATGCAGAGGTAGACAGTGATCACATATGGATCAAGGAAGTTAAGTCCCCATGAGAATAACTATGTGACTCATGACCTAGAGTTGGAAGTAGTAGTCTTCACTCTAAATATGTGGATGCACTATATTTTAGGATATCTCTTTGTTTTTTACTCATCATCGTCAAATTTTTATTCAATAAGAAACAAGGTAACAAACAAAGAATACAAAAAAAAAGAGACAAGTAACATGGCACATGGGGACTAGGGTGTCCTAAAGTAATATAAACTGAGATCATATCCTCTTATCAAATTAACCCCCTCGGGTTTCAATAAATTTATCGAAGGGAGAGAATTGATGTTGGATCTGGGCTTGCTATTAACGCAAGATGATCTACAACCTTGTTCCACTCCCTCCATGTGTGGGTCACCCTAACATTTTGGAGGAGGGTATGGAATTTCCTAACCATGTAGGATATTGACCAAGGAGTGTGAACTTTATCATTCATATAATTATGAAGAATTAAAGAATCGTTCTCTTCTTGAGTGATCACAATTTTCCTTTGTTCGCAAAGGGATAGTCTTGTAAGCAGAGCTTTGGCCTATGCATGAAGCAGGGTTCCCTTCCCATAAAAAGAAGTGAATGCCAACACAACACTGCCACACATGTCTTGAACCACACCCCATCCTCTCATATCACCCAGTAGACATGAACTATCTGATTTGAGATTATAGCCCGAGACCAAAGGGCACCAGCATATCCATTTCCCCTATGGCATGTCTCAGGTATATCTTCACATAGAGATATCTAAACCTAAGAAAAATATGCTGGCTAGAGTTTCTATAGGACTATGACTTCAAGATAGTCTATAATACTAGGAAGGGAAATGTGGTGGAAGATTACCTCAGCAAGAAGTATCGTTCTCATTTGGTGAAGGAGGTTTTTAAGAAATTGTATTATTTGCAGTTGGCCATGGTGGAGAAGAGGGTGTAGGTTATCTTTAGTCAATGGTGTTGAATCCTCTGCTTCTCCAGTATGTAAGGAAGGCTTGGTTGGGATACATCAACTATGAGGTTATTTATGATCATATATCTGAAGGAGATTCACCATATATATTTTATGAAATATGTTAAAATGTTATCCTTTTCTAACGATGGATGGTGGCTCCAATCATGATTCAAGAGGAGGTTATGAGGTAGTTTTATGCTTCTCCTTTTTCTGTACATCTTGATGTAAGGAAGATGTACAGGGAACTTAAACTGTAATTTTGATGGGTTGGAATGAGTAGAAGTTTCACCGATTTCATCTCTCAATGTCTCACATGTCATCAGGTGAAGGCTAAGCACCAGGTTCCATCAAGTTTGACACAACCTCCTAAGATCCCAAAGTGAAAATGGGACAGCATATCCATGGACTTTGTGATAGGGATTCCATGGACAGTGAGAGACCATGATGTCATATAGGTGATTATTGACCGACTTATGAAGTCGGGACACTTTCTTTTCATCAAGGAGTAAATTTTTTTGGATGTTCTAGGGAATTTATAAATGTGGGAGATCATCCAACTCTATGGGGTGCCTTCAATGATTTTCTTCGATCATGATGTGAGGTTTACATAATGGTTGTGTAGAAGAATTCATGAGGCATTTGGGACCCAGTTACAGATGATTATGGAATTCCACCGCTATAAGGATGGGTAGACTGAGCACACTATTAATTTTTTGGAGGATATTATGAGGTCTTGTGTTTTGGACTTTGTCTGAATCTGAGAGTATCACTTTCCACTGGTAGAGTTTTCTTATAATAACAGTAACACTCTAGGATCATCATGGCATCGTTCAAGGCCTTATATGGTATAACCTATAGGTCATCCATGTGCTAGACTATGATTATAGGGGAATATCTTATTATGATAAAGATGGTGGAGGCAATGATAGATAAGGTTCAGGTGATCCATTAGAACATGAAGACAACCCAAAGATGAAAAAAATATTATAAATATCGATGTCATAGGCTCTTGGAGTTTGAGTAGGGAGACCACATTTTCCTGAGATTCTCCCCAAGATGAGTCTTATGGAGGTTTTTTCAGGTAAGAAAGTTATCCTCAAGGTTAAGTGGGTTGTTTGAGATCCTATGGAGGGTTGTAATGGTTTCTTACCTCCTAGAATTACCCCCATAGTTGGAGCAGGTTCATAAAGTCTTCCATGTATTGTAGATAACAAGATACATGCATGATCCAATGAATATCATTGACTAGGGAGAGATAAATATCAAGGATGGATCCACCTTCATGGAGTACCTAGTGGCAATCAAGGATTAGTTGGAGAGGATCCCATGAGGATGGACCATCTCCTTGGTTTATGTATTGTGGTAGAACAGGAGCATACAAGAGAGCTCCTCGGAGCATAAGATCTATATGTGGGCTAAGTATCCCCACCTTTTTATTTATTTTTTACTTTTTGACAAAATAATCCATAAATGGGGGAATAATGTAGTGACCCTATTTTTTTCTTGTAAGACATTGAAATATATTAAGGAATAATTTGTAGTTCCATAATTTGATACGGCGTGAGATTCCAAGTCCTAGTGAGCCCAGAATTGATATTATAAAAATATTAAATATATTAATGTCATGAAAACATAGATTTCATAAAAAAGTGGAATAAGCTCCAAAATGATCCTTATATTGGAAATACAAGGTAACAGTTGAGTCTAGAGCATGAGGCTTACCCTGGGTGGGAACTAAGGTTGGTTGGTGATGATGTATAGTTGAGGCAGTCATTGACGATGAGTTTTACTAAAATAAATAATTAAATTTATTTATTTATTTTATTTATTTTATTTTATTTATATTATTTTAAATGAACTAATATTAATCCTATATAAATAACCACTTATGAAAAATCCTCAGGGATTTCCGCATAACCCTAGTAGGATTTGAGTGGTGTCTTAGAGAGTTCTTCATTGGTGGATTGGGATAAGATGATGAAAAATGGTCGGATCAAGTTGGATCATCAGGAAGCGAATGCAGTGGGTCATCCTCATCACTAGAAAACATGTTAATAACCAATGATCAATACATAATTGAGGTAGGTCACATAAATTTTGGTTTCCACCCCTTTTTATTAAAATATCAAGCATGAATTTTTATCTTCTTTTGATATGCGATAGTTGTTCTTCACATGAGCCCTGTAATTTGTTGATTATATTGATCCAGTATAATTCTTCCCTTATTGAACATGTTATCACACTTGGTAATCTTTGATTTTTTATCATTGTTTAATAATAGTTTTCTAATGATTGATTCACTTTTTTTATGTACTTCATCCCCCTATGTTCTTCACAATCTTCACTATTTGACTATGAGGTCGTGGTTCGACTTTTCTAGGGAGATTTCATGCATGATAGAACCCCTGAATTCATAGAAATTTTATTTTTGATGGATGGATTGGAAAATTGAGGATGGATTGGGATGGATCATAGGTTGAGATGATGCTCTGTGGATTCATAATCTGTAGTAGTGATGGGATCGAGTAGAAGACAGCGTCAAGAAGTGTGAAGGCATTGTGAAAAAGAATGGTTTCCAATTTTTGACCACTGGAGGGATGGAATCAATGGTCAGAGGAAAACCCCACCAGTTCCAGGTGGTTAAATGTAAGGATTCGTGGTGGTGAGCACATATATAGAGAATTGCGTGAAGAACCGGGCTTTCTGTGAAAAGTCTGACTACACGGTGTATATTGGGATGAACGCACACCATGTAACCACATCTAACTACAATAGCTAGGTTTTTGGGGAAGATAAGGATCACATACCATGTGGTGGACCCACATGCCTTGTAACCATCCCCAAGAAGCTATTTCATGTTCTATATTCTCATGACTAGGACCCTGTGTGGGAGTACACACCATGTACTCTATGAGTGCATTGGCACATTTCATTACTTAGGCACGGATAGGTACATGGTTAGGTACACAAGCATGACTTGAAAAACATGGGTATGGCCAGGAGCACACGATAAGGCCCTAATTAGATGAGAAATTTTGTATGTACCCCTTACATTTTGTGTAAGGTGACATGGACTCTGATTAATGTCAATAGGAGAACACGGATAGGTAGTGTAGTGGGACCACATGTCATGTGGACCTCATATATGTGGTTTACACCTTTGATAAACTTCCACCTTGAGTATATCATTTGCCTAGAATTGGATTTTTTTTCAAGAGTAGCCCAACATGAGTATTTTTTCACATAGGACATGATAGTATCCTTGAAGTGGCATCCCCATGATGAACCATGGTGCGGGTCCTCTATCTATCTATTGAGTGGCATCCCCCTAACATACTAGGGTGTGGGTCCTCTTTTTATTAAATATTTATCCCCCTTAGGCTATGGAGAAATGGAAAGGTGTAGGTCCTCCTCATGACCTTCTTAGGAAAACACGCGAGATGCTATGAATTGCTGATGGACCTTCAGAGCTATAGTAAGACTCGTCATCCTTGGATGGGCTATCAGATGGATATCCCATTTCTCTCTCATATGGGTTTCTTTTATGAGTGTATATATATATACACATGGTGTTGGATTTTTTCCCCTAATTTGGTTTGAGATGAATAATTATATTGTGTATTCTATTGCTCTCTCTTTGGTTTTTGGGGCATCCTACTAGGTATGTATATACACAAACACCCTTTATAGAATTTTCCCACACATGTTGTGTCTTATGAAGGTGACAAATAGATCGGCAGTGATTCTAGTGGAGCATAGGAATACTCAGGTCCATAGGCTACATATAGTGGTTAGTCTTGGATATTAGGAGTTGGGATCTATCAATTATCTTTTATTCAAATTATAGTTAGGTTAGGAATTCATTCCTACTTTGGCATGTATTTTTTCCTTTACACTTTGGTTTTATTCAGTTTTACTCTAATTTATTCCCTAAAGTTTATTGTAATCATGGTTTATATCTAGATGTTAAATTATATATTTATATTCCTCTACACTTATACATGGATATGGTTGGTTTCATGTGTTCAATTACATTAGAAAAAGGCCACCAATTATAATTATTATTTCTTGTAATTTTTCTCTATCCCTAGAATATTGGAAGTGGGCTTAGGGTTGTGGTGGCATGACCTTCTACCATCCAGGAGAGCCCTAGTGGGTTGGGTCATTATAAAATATTTCTCTCAATATTATAGGAATTTTTAGTTTTAAAAAGTTTTTCTAAGGAAATAGAAACTTTTTATCATTTGTATGAGATAATTAAAAGTGTTATTTCTTATGGTATTGAATACCAATTCAAATGGATAATATGATTAAAGTGAAATCTATATGTATTTTATTAATGCTATGGTTCTTGGAAATTTTACTTGAATGATGGGTGAACTCGATATAGATTTAACGATGGGTGATCTCAATATAGTTCTCTAATTCATTGGGTAAAGTGATGAAGTTTATCAATGATATGTTACGTCTAAGAGATATTGAAATTATATAGTTAGGTGATTCTATTTTAAGGGTTCTTATAAGGGTAAATTTAAGGATGATGTCCCAAAGTACCTTCATGATATTCTTGAAATTATTTATAAAGGAAATATATTGATTTAAAAGAGTAAGTAAATGAGTTTATATTTTTATGGAAAGTTTATGATTTTTTTTAAATAAAGGTGAAAGTATTGTTTTTCTTAGAAAGGTATTCATGATTTTTCATGTTTTCTAAAAAACCTTATTATTATTATATTTACTTTATGATTAAATATGAAATATTTTATGAAATCTATTAATAAATTGATTTTTTTTCATGAAAAAGTAAATGGATATTTGAGTTCAAATTTCTGTTATGAAAAGGGAAATCTTTCATATGGATTTTCCAGTTTTACAAAAAGAATAATGTGTTTATTTTATTTTATGTACCTTATTGAGATTTTTTTCTCATCCCTAATTTTCAAATGAATTTTCATAGGGATTATGGATGAGTAGAAACATTAATAAGGTCAAAGTTTCAGATATGGGAGTTACCTTGAAAGAAGAAAGTGTGACTTTATAAAGAACTTATTTTGTTTGAAAAATGGATATTGTGTGGAAATTTCAATTTTTTTATGTAATGTTTTACCTACTTTTCTAAAAGTGTAAACTGAAAAGATCCTAAAAATGTGAGAAAGTTAAATATTTTTAATAAATCTTTCAATTATGGGTTTTTTAGGTTATAGGGCATTATAGTTGGTATCAGAGGAAGGGTTTAGATAACTTTAGAGGTTAGGATTTTGTTTGAGGATAAAACTTAAAGGGTTAATATGTTGGTTTAGTATCATAAGTTATAAGTCTTCTATAACCCTAAAGGTTATAATTTTGAAATGAATTATTATTTTTATGTGATTAGGTTAGGAGGTATAGGAGAACCAAACTTAAGGTAACCTAGGTTGAACTTATGGTTAATCAAATGTTTCCTACACTAAGGGAATGGTGTCTTAGAGTAATACATTAAAAATATATTCTAATCAAATTTATTTAATTGTTCACTATGATTTACCTATAAAATTATTGGTTTTTGATTCAAAATTTGATTTCACAAGGGTAAAATTTATTCATCAATATAGATGGGAATAATTCTAACACAAAACACATTTCTCTTCTAGAGGAATAACTTTCAATAATAATTGAAAAATATTATTCATGTGACATAGAAACCTTCTCTAGTATTCACCTTACATGATAAAAAACTTTATATTGTATCCCAATCCTCCTCTACACTTTAATATCATGAAGGTCCTTGGGATACATTTATCCATGTTTAAAAAAACAATTATCTCATCATTCCCATTTTATAAAATATCATTAGGGACTTTATCATGTTTTTATAATGGATGTATTATAAAAAGGACTTTCAACCTTATAATCAGCTAAAAAGGAGGGTGAAATTTGATTAGATAATATATTTATCTTGTTATCTAAATTTTTTATTATTATAATCACCAAACCTTATTTAAAAAACTCACATAAAACTATATCCTAAAGTATTATGGGAAAAAAGATTGAAATGATGTATCAAAGCTACATATTAAAAACATGGGATTGTTTACAACTTTAAATATATGTCAATATATATTTCAATAAATATGTAATAATTTTCATTTATAAATTAATCAGAGGAACTTGGTAATGTTTTGAGGTGTTTTGACAATGTATAGACTCGACTTGGTAGATCATTGGGTATAAATATTCGAAACTAGGGTTGGGATGCATGGTGATATACATTTCAAAGGTATGAGTTATTTATATTTAAAGTGGGAAACATGTATAGATTTAGATTTTTGAATTTTATGAAATAATTCATATTTTTTTGTAATAAGGAAGTATTAGGGAATAAGATGGAAAATCTTTGCTTAAATTTTTTTAATAAAGTTAAATGATTGAATTGTTTATATATAGGGTTCCAAAATTTATAATGTATTGGTATCTTATGTAAGGGTTGATAATTTTAAGGATAATCATGAGCTCAAATTTATATATAACTATTTTTAGGATTTATGTGATTGTAATTTAAAGTTGATTAATGATATTTTGAAGGATGTTTAATAGATTATTGAGGTATACCTAACCCTTAGGTTTAACATGTAATTTAGTTTAATGGTTATTTTAGGGAGAATACTATTATATTTTTGGGGAATTAAACTTAAAGTAATGGATATCCTTTTTAGTATGTAACTTGATGAGTAATAAATTATGTTAGGAGATAGATTTAAAGTTGATTTTTGAATAATTTGTTATCAAATATTTCTTAATTTTTGGTTTTTGAATTTGATCAAGGATATTTTGAATATCTTTAAGGTTGGTTATTTATAGAATGGATTAATATTGAATATTGGGTGTTATTATTGAGGATTTGGAGATATGAAGGTTTATTCATATTGGATATTATCTTATCTTTTTCTAACCATTTTTGGTTTTGGTTAATTTATAAAGATAATAGGAATAAATTTTTATCCTTTTATGGATCTTGTTGTAATATATCGTTGATCTTTTCATGTACTTAAATTCCTTTACTTTGACCATATTTCACTTGGGTCTTCTCTCAGGTAATTTTGGGTGAATTTTGAAGTTTTTTAGAATCTTAGGAGCCTCATAAAAATTGATGCATAGTTAAGGAAAACCATGTGGGTCTTCCCAGGAAACTATGCACCTTGAGTTGGAGTTCCAGAAGAGGATGCACAGTTAAGTGCACAGTTATTCCAAACCTTACAGCCTTCCCTTCTAACCATATGACTTGGGACAGTGTAATTTTGTGTGTTTGGTTCATGGTTTGTCAAAATATATGTCCAAACTCTATGGATTCTCTAGAATCCTATAAAGGGGTACATGTTTTGTTAAACTATGTGGACAAACCACGCATCACATATTAATTTCATTTAATTTTCTTTCCAATACCCAAAACTCATCCATTTTGGCCCATTCATATTTTTATGGAATAGGATCTCAACCAAGGAGGTTCCTCTTAGAGATTTTGTAGATTTATTTCCACCCAATGTTCATTTTCAATAGATCTTTAGGTGTTGGATCTAGTTTTTCAAAGGTATGTTCCTATTTTTGGTCATTATTCATGGTTCTTATAGATCTTCTCTTCTATCATGTTTGTGGTCATTGATCATTGTGCATGCTTCAAGAATCATTATGGTAAGTGAATTCTCTCTCTCCTGTTGTTCTATAAATGTTTAATTATAGATTATTATTTGGTAATACTTGATTTAGGATACCTTATCAATTTCTAAGACCCTTGTATCATCTTGTCATGTTTTGTAACTATGGGTATTAGTATTCCAAGTATTTCAAGGTAGGTGGTTTCATGATTCAACTTTGTCTTATGAACCTTTCTTATTAACTCTTTGAAATTGATTTCTAAATGGTTGGAAAGTATGGTTTATGGTAGCATATTGGGAATGGGTTTTTAATGGTTTTTAAGGGAATGAGAAACATTTTTATAAAATGTGTTGTCTTTTTCAATGTTTTTGAAAGTATATTTATCCATGGGTGTTGTTAATTGAAATGGTGTTAAAGATTAAATTGTATGATTTTAAAGATGGAATTCCATTATATGACTTTAACATGGTAAACCTAAATGTGATCAATGATAATATTGAGATATATCCTTAGGTATGAAATCTTTCCCCGTAGAATTGTTCTGCTAGGGTAATGTGTGCAATGGGTTGCCTAAGTTATTGAAAGGAGATGCTCTTGAGAGAATAGTATTACACCCTTGACATGTTTTCTAGGATAATGTGCACACCAGGTGGCCTACTGATCACAATATTACTATGATCATCCTCATTGATCTATAATTATTGATATTTGTGGTATTTTTTCATCTATTAATAATCTTTGAAAATAATGTTTAGAATGATTATAGAAATGATTGAGAAACCAGGTTGCTGATATACTTTACTAAATTTTGAAAGGGGTGATTTATCCACATTTCATATTAAATTGTGTAAAAATGTATCTAATGACTTATATTTTTTTACTCAATAATAAATGGTTTATCTTATAAATCCTACTTATGAAAAACTTGGTGGGATCCTGCTGGGATATTTTTTTACACCATGTATACACCTTTGGGTGTATATAGATTTGTTTATCAGATCCAGGTAAGGGAAAGGGGCTGAAAGGTGTTTTAGGGTATGTTCGTTAGTAGGTTGTGAGAGTATATAGGTAAAGTTATGTCACATGGAGTTGGGGATTAGCAATTTTTTTACTTTAATTATTATTTTTACCTTGGTACTTTTTTTTCAAACATTTCAATATTTTCTATTATTGTATTTATTTCAAATAATAACATTATTTTATATCTTATATCACTGTGTTGTAGGTTTCTATAGCCAAATTATTCTAAAAAATTTTATTCTTGCTACTCAGGTTCTTTTTTTCAGCCTTAGGGGATTGGGAACTTCCTTCGGGCCATATTAGTATCAGTTCGAGTTACAAATAGTTGGGTAATCTGATTTGGTTCTTAAAAAAATGTTATTAAAGGGAGGTTTGTTTATTTTTTCATCGGTATTCATTTTAGGATTTTTTTTTTGTAGTGTGGGGAATTATGGGGTAGGTTACGAGTGAGTTTCTTTCCAACTCTCATCATGAAATCATTAAGTTTCCATGGGTTATTAGGAATTGGGCCTTTTGGTATTTTGATAGTTTTAATCCCATTATTTTTGTTTGTTTTATCTTGATAATTATAGTTGAATTATATTATTATAAAATAGAATTGATTCATGGATATCATTTTCATGTGTCTCTTTTTCTATTGATGTGTAGTACCATGCCCCCTAGAAGACTTCTATAGATTTCTCTGGAGGGTGTTGTTGATGAACCATGGTAGGTAAAGCCTCCAGAAGATTAGAATCTTATTAAACTAGTCATACACATGATTTGATCTATGGACCAAGGTGTGTCACCTACCTCTTTTTAATCTATGGAGGCACAACCTCAAATGGTTGAGGAAAGGAATAAAGCCTAGTAATTTCTTCACCAGAAACTATCCTCTTTCTAAGGGATGGATATCATGTTCATGTGTCACTTTTTCTATTGATGTATAGACCCATGCCCCCCAGAATACCTAAATAAATTTCTTGGGAGCATATTGTTGATGAACCATGGTAGGTAAATCCTCTATTATATTAAAATATGATTGAAGTAGACATGCACGCGATTTAAGGTATGGACCAAGGTGTGGTACCTACCCTTGTTCAAGCTAGTGAGGCACAACCTCAAAGGGATGAGGGCAGGAATCAAGAATATTAATTTCTTCACTAGAAACCATGATTTTCTAAGGGGTTAATTATCCTTATGAGTTGGGGGATTGGTTATAAAATATCAATAGGATTTTCAAATTCTTAGAGACTCTTGACTCAATGAAATTAAAGTACACCATCTTCAAGATTAAATGTATAAATATAAGGTGGTGGGACTAAATTTTCTTAGATAAGAAGAAAGAGGTATTATAGTGGAAATACTTTAAGGATTTATTTATTGATCATTTCAACCCAAAATCCATGACCATATAAAATTTGATGGAGTCTCTCAAACTTGATTAAGGAAATAAATTAGTGATAGATTATGCTAATTGTTTCACCAAGTTCTTTATGTTTTCATCTACGTTGGTATCTAATAAAAACATAAAGGCTAATAGGTTTAATATTTTAATTATAGATAATATCTAGTCAAAGGTATTTATGTTAAAGCTTGACAAATATTTTGAGGTAATTGATAGAGTGTAGATGACAGATCTTGACCTGTAAGGTAAGTTGGGATTAACCAGAGTTCCTTTTTTCTCTGGTGGTAGGTCCAGTGGTTCTTATAAAGAAAAGAGGAAGGAGGTGAGTTTCACGGGGAAAATATTAGTAGTGATTATAATAGGTATTTTCCTACACCATAATCAATGGACAGTGTCTTAACATGTTATCAATGTGACCATATAGGAGACACAAAAAATCTTTTCCCCCATGTCTCTAAAGGTTTGCAACTCATTTGGGAATCGGGGTTAATTATATAATTTTTGTCAGGGTCTAGCTTCATCTCACACTGGTAAAACATCAACGACACCTACATAATATTTGTTATATCCATATGCTTCACTATAGGGTTCCATCCACAAGCCTATGAAATAAAGTAGTTACACATAGTTGAGAAGTTTCTAGCAGAATTTGATGTGGGTCGTGTGAATATGAGAGGTATTATTCGACTGATTCTACATTAGTGAATGCTTTATTTTATATAGGTTTCTATCACTCCTTTGTATCAACTTTTTTAGTGGATCTACTAAACTTTAAAATTAAACTCACTCCATTTTTTATGGATCTATAAATTCCTCTAGGAAGTATGAAGGAGTGAGGTTTTCAATGTCCCTCATGCTCTTTCTTTTTGTGTGATGTAGAGATGGTTTGAGATTTCTTGGTTCTAGACTTGGAACTATTCAATGTGATTATTGGGATAGATTTTTTGATCAATTTTGATGATCATGTTATTATGATCAGTGGTTTTCCTTCACCACTTATGAGGGGTGCTCTCATCTGTTTTAGAGAGAATGGGATCCAAGATCCAGTCAGGCTGGGACATCTCTTCCAGAGCTTAGTAAGTTGATGTTTTTGTCTATGGCTGATATGGGATAAGAATCTAACAATGGTATACATCCTTAATTTTTAAAAGAGTTCTTAGAAGTTTTTTTTGAATGAATTCTTAGGTTTTTCTCCAAAGTGGAAGGTGGATTTCTCGATTGACTTAGTGTTTTAAAATCAACTGATATTGATTCCATCTTAGCATATTGATCTAGATAAATTGAAAGAGAAAAAATTAGATATATGAATTTAGTGATAAGTTCCATATACACCTGACTATATTTCCTTGGGAATCCCCCATTATTTTTTCCAAGAAGTATGTTGGAACTCTTCACTTATTCATCAATTATCTAAAGATCGATTGAGTAATTGTAATGAAAAATATCCCTTTCCATGATTTGATGAATTCTTTAACCACCTGAGAGAGGAAAAGTAGTTTTAAAAAATTGATCTTTGATTTGTATACCACCAAATCATAATTAAGGAGTCTTATATTATGAATACCACATTTATAAGAATATATGTCCATTTCAAGTACCTTGTGATATCATTTGGCTAAACTAACAATCCTTCTCTCTTTATGGATTTGATGAACTGTATTTTCCAATAGTATATTGGATCTTTTGTTATGGTATTATTGTATGACATAATTGTGTATTCTAAGACTAAAGAATGTCATGTGTGTCACTTAAGGGATATTTTGGTAATTATGAGGGATCTTCATCTTTCTGATAAATTATCAAAGTTCCAATTATAGATCTAAGAAGTTAAGTTATTGGGACACATTATCTTAAAACATTGTATCTTAGTTGATCCTAAAATAGTGATGGTTTTCATTTCATTTGAAGAACCTTGTAATGTTTTTGAGATATTTATCATCCTAGTTTTGGTAGGATGTTATCAATAGTTTATAAAGGATTTCTTTAAGATTTCATCTCCTTTGACCACTCTCACCCATTAGGGGGTGAAGTTCTTGTGGGATTTTAATTTTCATTCATCTTTTTATGATTTAAATCAATGTTTGACCTCATCACTAATTATGACCTTATGGGAGGTCAGTCAAGGATATGTGGTTTACTATGATACTTTAGGTTTAGGTTTGGGAAAGGTTCTTATACAGGGAGTTCATGTAGTGGATTATGGATCACATCAACTTCAACCTCTTGAGAGAAATTATACAACTCATTATTTGGAGATTTTAGAAGTTGTTCATGCCATAAAAACTTTTCATCAATATATTTTCAGGGAAAGGTTTACCATTTACTTTGACTACAAAATTTTAGGGTACATATTTTCTCAGAAATATTTGAACCTTTAGTAAATATGTTGGGTTTAATACAAGTAGTTTTTCATCTTTGACATTTCTTATAGACCCAAAAAAAATAACATAGTTACCAATTATATTAGTAAGAAGTTTCCATATTAGGATATAAAGGAGTAAAATGATCAATAGAACTTGACAGTGATTTTTTCTCAAATGAACTTAGAAGTCAGGTAATAGGAGTCTAGTAATGTTCTATAGAGTGATCATGTGACATAATATCTTATTGAGATAATTATTTAAGAGCATCATCATGATGATGATTTTTATAGTTTTATGGATTATTTATTTGGTGAGAGATCATCAATGAGTGGTCTCTCTCCTCATAGGGTATTATTTTATTCAAGAGTTTTTTTTGTCCCTTCATCTATGAGAATGGATATTTTGTGATATTTTCATAGTTATTTGTAGGTTGTTAACTCTATTAACATAAATATGTTTTATTATATGTAACATCATTTTTGGTGTTTTAGTATGAAATGAGGCTTAGATGAATTTGTGTCTTGATGTTATACATAAAAATAAATTAAATGTGGCCATCCTCTAGGTTTTCTTTATTCTCTTCCCATTCCAACATGAAAATGAAATGATATTTCAAAGTATTTCACTACAGGTTTACCCCAAATTCCCTAAGGTAATAATTGTATTTGGGTAATGATTTATCAATTGACCAAATCATCTCATTTCATACTGATCTATGGAAACACTAAAGTACAGGACCTTAGAAAGTTGTACATGAAAATATTATAAGGATTCAAGGAATAACTATGGCCATTATCTCAAATAGGGACCCTCTTTTTACCTCATGGTTTGGGAGAGGCCTCTAAGAAAAAATGAGCATTCAAGTCAGGTTGAGCATAGCATATCATCCTCATATGGATGGTAAAACAAAAAGGGGTAATCAGATTATGGAATATATGATTCATGCTTATGTCTTGAACTTAAAAGCTTATTAGGATAGACATTTTGGAATGGTTGAATTTTATTAAAATAATAGTTACTAGGAATCCATCAGAATGGATCCTTCATAATCTTTTTATGTTCATCCTTTAAATTCTCCTCTTTTTTGGTCCGATGTAGGAGAATCTTACTTGGTTGGACTAAGTTCGATTCAGGAGACAATGATGAAGATCCAATTCATTCATCAATGTTCAGTGCTGGATTAGAGAAAGTATAAGACTTATTCAGATCAACATCATCATCCTTTTTATTTTCTGGTTAGTGATTAGGTGTTCTTTAAATTCTCAACCTATTTGTGTCATTGATGAATTAGGAAGAAAGGTAAGATCACTCTTATGTATGAGGAATAATTTGAGATCACTGAATGACTTGGAAAGACTGAATATCTACTAGTAGAAAAATATTCTTTTATATCAAAGTTTTAATGTCAGTTTTTAGAAATTGGTTTTAAAAGTGAAGCAGGAATCTTTGAGCATCAGTTTTATATAAAACAAAAATTAAAAGTGTTTAAAAATAATTAGTTTCCACATACATTGTGTCATTTTTTCAATTTAGTATTTTAGAAACCCTCATCCTATCAACTCTTGACAGAACTCGACCTTACTCATTCTTCACTTTCATTCAATTTCCATCTTATTTTCATATTATTCCACTTTAATATTCCATTATTCACCCTTCTTCCATGAACCATGACATTATTCAGTTTGCAGAAACCCTAATCTACTTAACCTGAAACCACACACCAAGTTTTTGTTAGTTTTCTTCTACTTTGAATTTGAAAATTATTATATTCAATCTTATATCACTCTTCCTATTTCCACTATCTTTGAGTGATTTCATTGGAATTTAGAAACTCTTTTCCATTTTCAAACTAAAAATTTTGTAAGTTATTATTTTATTTTTAGAATATAAATTAATTATCTATTAGTTATAAATAGAATTCATCCATTCATTTATTTGTATGCATAGTATTATTAATTATAATTTTTTTGATAATTTTTTTTATGATTATAAATTTTTGGTGACTATAGTTTGTTTTTGGTTGTAACTATTTGTATTTATAATATTTTTATTTATAAATTTTTTAAGTTTATAATTTTTTTTGGATGCAATCATTTTTTTCTATTTTCACTTATAAATTGTTTGTGTCATTATAATTACTTTTGATTAAATTTTTAATTGTATTTTTTCATTTTTAAATTTTTTTAAGAAGTAAATTATTTGTTAAAAATTTATGCAGATTAATATATTTATATAATTTTATTTTTTTAATTTTATTTTCATATATATATATGTTTAAATTTTATATCTATTAATATATTAATCTATTATATTGTTACTTTTTAGGTAATTAATGGATCATAATTAGATAAATACATGAAGAACTACTGATTAATATGATAAAGGGGTTGATAGTTTCTTGGAATTCTCTAAAAAAAATTGAAAACAAAGATGTGATTTTTTTTATGCATAAAATATTTGAATTTGAGTAAATTATGATATAGATAAGTCAAAGACCATCTAATTTTCTATGGTTTTAGTCATAAATATGCACACTTGATCTGATATTGTTAAATAACAAACAAGTCAAGATCTAATGATAATGAAGATGTTCCACATGATATAGAGTATTGTCTTGAAGAAATAATTCATGATGTAGGTGTTGAAACCATTGAAAAAACATGTGTTGAACAACTATATAGAGATCGTGAGAAACAATTATTATTAGGTTACACTAAATTTATAGTGTTATTAGAAGTACTGATATTAGTTAATTTGAAATTAAGACGTGTTTGTAGTGATAGAAGTTTCACTAAATTTCTTTAACTTTTAAAAGAGATACTTTAATAAGGAAACGGTCATCTAGATTCCAATTATGAGGTAGAAAAAATATTATGTCCAATGGGATTTGGGTATAAAAAGATACATGTGTTCCCTAAAGATTGTGTTCTATATAGGAAGGAATATAAAAGTTTATTGTAATCTCCTAAATGTGGGGAATCATGGTATAAATTTGATAATAACTCCAACCATGAATAATTCTCAAGAATAGGAACCAAACCTCTCACTAAATTAATCTAGTATCTTCCAATAACTCCTTTGAAGTTTCTATTTACAAATTCAAATAATAAAAAGAGGCCATGATGTAATATAGATAATATCATCTCTAATGGAAACCTATATCATCCTGATGATTCTCCACAATATAAAATATTTGATCACAAAATTTCTAATTTTGGAAATGAAGTTAGAAATATTATAATGGGTCTATGTATATATGGAATAAATCCATATTAGATTCTTAGTAAACAATATAATTCACAGCTATTTTCTTAGTCATCTATAATTTTTCCCCATAGATATGTATAAAAAGGAAATATTTGATGATGATATTTATGATTTAGGGACTGAGATAGCCTATAAATGATATTTATTTTTATTTATCACCATTTATTTGTGATTTAAAATTTATATGGGAGATAGGTGTTACAGTATTTGATGCATACAAGAAAAGGTATTTTATTTTGTGGGTTATGATAATGTTCACTATAAATGGATTTCCTATATATGGGAACTTATTGGGATACAATGTTAAAGGAAATAAAGATTGCCCAATTTTCAAAGAGGGGACTTCATATCATCAATTATATAATAGGATAAAAATAGTTTATATGGGAAATTAGATATTTTTCACATAGATCATCCTTATTAAATATTAAAAAGGGAATTTAACAGTTTCAAAGAGTATGATTCTACCCTATAACCATTTTTAGTTAAAGAATATTATAATAAGGTGAAAACAACTATGTCACATTTGTAAATAAAGGAAGTTCCAAACTTTAAAAAAATATTTGGAAGAAATGGTCCATTTTATTCAAGCTAACTTATTATAAATTTTTGGATGTAAAACATAACATTGATGTTATAAATGTCTAGAAAAACATTTTTTACAGTCTAAATTGAACATTATTAAACATAAAAGGAAAGAAAAACTATTTATTGTAAGAAATATTATACTTAATAACCATGGGAATACGTTTGGAGTTAACTCCCACAATGAAATGAAATAGAACATATTTTCCTCTGGCTTGTCAAAAATTAAGAGAGTGAGAAGAAATATTTTTTTTCAATGTCTATAAGGTATTAAAGAACCTAGTGGGTTTTCTTAAAATGTAAAAAATTTGGTGTCATTGAAGGATTTAAAGTTAATATGTATTAAATATCATGATTTTCATGTATTGATGCACTAGTTACCACCTATTTCATTTCATTGAATATTTTTTATACCAACAAGAAATTATATAATTAGGTTGTGTTACTTTTTCAATTTAATTTTCATCAAATTCATAGATCAAAATTTTTTAGATGTGTTGAAAAATTAATATTTCCTCATACTTTTTCAACTAGAAATGAATTTTTCACCATCATATTTTGATATAATGGTTCATTTTTTTATTAAATTTTTAAAAGAGATAAGAATAATCGAGCCTTCTAATTTGTGTTAGATTTATCCTTTTGAAAGATATATGAAAATTTTGGAGGGATGTGTTAAGAATCTGCATCAACCAGAGTCCTCTATTATTTAAAATTTTATATCAAAATTGGTAATTGATTTTTATTCTGATTGTTTGTCTAAAGTACAGAATGTTGGTCTCCCTATATCTTGACATTTTAATGTTGATAGTGAAGGTAAATGGATTCATGGATTAAAGGTAAAGTTAATTCCATGTGATGAAGTAATTCATGCACATTTATATATTTTGAACAACATAGTTGATGTTCATCCATATATATCATCACATATTATTTAACTGAAGGTACGATATCCTAGAAGAAATGAAAATAGGTTGATAAATGAACATAAAAACACATTTTTAATGGTTTAAGGAGAAAATAAACATTTATTTATCTACATTATAAATATTGAAATGATTATCAAGGGGTCTAAGTGTTAATGTTATCATGTGGTATAGTTTTGATATTAATGGTTACACATTTTACACAAAAACCTAAGAAAACAACAGTAACATTCAGAATAGTTGAGTAATGTTTTTCACTAAAGTAATTCATTTTTTTAGTGAAAAATATAGAAACCCAATTTCTACATCAATATCGTATTTTGGAGTTGTTTAGGATATATCATATGTTTATTATACTAAATTTTAGGTACCATTATTTAAGTATAACTAGGTTGATAATAACAGTGTTGTCAAACATGATGAAAATTTATTTAAACTTGTTGATTTGAAAAGATTTAGTTGCAAGGAGGAATCATTTATTATGGTAATTCATGAAAAACAAATATTTTATATTGTTTTCCCATCAAATGATCAGTGGTCCATTATTTTTTTAAGGAAAAAATCATTTGGGTGATGATAATATTGATGATGTTGAAGAATTTTCTGAAATTTATCAATCTATTAAATGTTTACCTAGTGATAACAGTGACTACAATGTGGGAATTTCCCATGAAACATGGAATAATAATATAGAAGGGATATGTGAAAATAATCCATTACTCTCCCAATTAATCAGGTAATCTATTTTTTTGTATAAAACTGATAGATTTAAAAAATTTAATTTTTAACTTTGATATTTAAATATATATATATTTAGAATTCCAAAAAGTTTTGTAATATTTTTTATATTTATTAAATTAATATGCCCATTTTTTGGTTGAAAAAGTTTTCCTTTATCATTTTTTTGGGACTATTTATTTATATTATTCATTTTTAGGTATACACTTTTTATTCAATAAAATATTTATAATTTTCTTCCTATTATGAAAAAAATAGATTTTTTATTTATAACATTTTTCTATTTTTAAAAAAATGTAGGTACACAAAATCAAACATTTTTAGATGATAATCATTTCTCTCATTTTTTTATTGTTAATTTTAATATTCCCTAGTTTTAGTTACACATTTTTTGGTTGAAAAATCTAGCATTCAATGTTTTTTCTATTATTAATAGTCAATTGTTTATTTATTGTAATTATTTAATTTTAATCAAATATAGGTACACATACTTTTTTTAAGTAGTATAAATTTTTATAAATGATAGACACTGGGGTAGGGGAACCAAGGTATGTATGTTTTTTCATATAAATATATATATTTAGTAATTAATTAATTTAATGAAATTAAACTCATATTTCTTAAGATTATGTGCACCTCTTCTCCTTATGTAGAGAGGTTGGTACCTAAATATGGTAGGCATGGGATTACATGTTTACTAAATATTTCACTAGCATGTGGAGAGATGAGGGTAAAAATTAAATTTGATGAGAATGACCACCTTGTTGGCCCACATGCCTTGTAGCTTAGGAATTACTTGGATATACAAAGTCATTGTAGGATAAGTATTTTATTCCCTAATTGGAGGAGCATTAAACAATCGGTGAAAGATCTGTTATGGTTTTTTATAATGGTAAAATTTATAAACATATTTATTTAGTTTCCCAATGGATTAAATATTATATATTTCATAATATTTTATCTATTCAATTATAGATGACATTTAACTTTCAAGAGACAAAAGTAATTAAGAAAGAATTTATATCCTTTGAGGAAATAAGATGGATAGATTTTAAGAAAAATTTAACTTTGTTTTATATTTTTGGGAGTAAATAGAATCAAGATCCATACCTTAATAATGGTTTTATAAATATAGATACATGGTAGAAGTTTGTCTCTAGTTGGCGGTAGGATTCCTTTATGGAATTATTTGGTTGTTGGCTAAATTTTTCATATAAATTTTTTGTTTTTTTTATAAATATATTTATAAATATTTACCTATAAATATATTTATTATAATTAAGGGTAAAACAAATTTTTGTAAGTGTAAAAAGAAACTTGTACAGGTTAAGTAAGGGTAAAACAAAGTTAAGAAAGTGTAAAAGAAAGTTAAGTGAGGGTAAAATAAAGTTAATTAAGGGTTAAAAAAGTTAATTAAGAGTAAATTAAAGTTAAGTTAGTGTAAGAACCTAGGTTTTTAGAACGGGTCAAAATCCCGACCCTGTTTGAAATTTTTGACTTGTATCTGAGAAAACTGGGAAAATCTGGGAAGTTCTGAAAATTTCTAGATTACACGTTGTGTACTCTAAATTGCACATCGTGTAGGGGTTAGGAAAGTATCGGTCATGTTCTTTCCAAGTACATGATTTGTGATGACCATATATGGATTTCCTACTGCATGGCATGTAGTGTTGCTCGACACGCCGTGTATCCTTCTTTCTGCGTACTGGCTAGGTTCAAGTCATGTGTCAACCTGTGTGGAGCACCCAAGCTGTGTGGATGTCTCCGCTTAAATCGAAGTATGGAAAAGGCCACTACAGGTCATGTAGTCCTTAAATACATGTCATTTACTTTTTTTATTCGCTTAAATTAAAGGGTGTCATGTCTTATTTCAGAAAATATTTTCTTCTTCTCCAACTTCAGAACATGTCTATTTTGAAGTTCCAAAGAACGTTTCCTACCCTGGAATCATCATTCGACAATCGTTCTTCAATATGTAGGTGGGTTCGGGATAACAAAAATGAGGCTAAACCTATGCACCCCTTTCCATTCCAATTTCCTTGCCTCACGCATCGCATTTCCAATCCAAGTGGAATTTCTAGGATTTGATGGAAACGTAGATATATGAAAATCGGCTTCTAATGGGAGCTCTATATCATATGTGCCTATGTCTATGAGTCTCAGGTAAGTGTTGCATACCTTCTTTTGTGTTTTTTCAGACCTTTGGGTGGCGCAGATTAAAGCGCGGATTTGGGTATTTGAGCGAGACCTTAATTTATCTGCTTCTGCATATTAAATTTATTATTAGACCTGTGGAATACCTTTGGCTATGCCCTTTTACCTGTTTTTCTTGAGCAGGGTTAGGTAAGGAGCCATCTGTCATATGGGGAATTTTAACTAGGGTGCCAAAATGGTATAAATTTCTTTTTGTTTGATTAAACAGTTGAGTTTGATTCTTTAAGTTATGATATGAATTGTTAAAGGTTTCCAAGACCTTGGTGCTGGTATGGGACAACACCTAACTAATTTAATTCAACTGTTTAGTATGTTTGGACTTGTTAAAGTATTATTTTGATGATATGTATATATGTAATTGCTGGATTTCATATGATGGAACCCTTGTGGTAGTATTAGGTGTGGCCTGGATATTCTTGAGTGATGTTGGTCACAGGTTAGGCTTGGCCCGGGTTACATTTGGTGGTTCTGACCACGGGATTGGGCGTCATGGATGTTATCTTGAGGCAGGGTGACTATTAGGTTGGGCATGACCCAATTTACTTGGATGGCGAGGCCATCGGACTTGAGTGACATGGTCGCAGGGACACGATGTGTCAGAGACATTGTGTCTTGGGTACTATTTTGAGGATTACCACTCACCCAGAACTTGGAGTAGTGTGAACACAGATAGACTCTATGATGAGGTGGTTTTGACCACTTGTGTGAGTAGAGTCCCTCTTTAGTTGTGGTTTAGGTACTTTTGTTTTGGGGGGTGATTATCGTAGAAATCCACATGGAAGGTGAGGAGCCTTCAGGGGATATCATTGAGGATATCGGGTTAGGGGTGGAGGCTTGGTGTTACTTGAGGGTAGAAATTGATGTCCCTTCAGTTACATTATTTGAGAGCAGACATCATTGTCCCTTCAGTTACATTATTTGAGGGCAGACATCTTTGTCCCTCCAGTTACTTTATTTGAGGACAGACATCACTATCTCTCTAGTTTCTTATTTGTGGATAGGAATTGATGTTCCTCCGGGTTACTATTTATTGGGCATGCCTTCGGGACGTCGGTACTTGAGACACATGGTGTCAGGGGGCACATGGTGTCAGGTCACATGATAGAGATTTTTGAATTGGATGAAGCAGGTGACACTTCATGGTGCCTGTAGATCACTAGTAGAGTTTATGTTTACTTGTGCATCGTATTGTTTAATGTGGACTTATAACTGCATGCTTGCTTAAACACTTCTATTAGGTACGCACTGTTAGGTGGTATCCTACTTACATTCATCTCACACCCTACACGGGCCCTTCAGGACATGTGTAGACTTTATGGATTTACGTGCAGTAAAGAGGCCAACTTCAAAAGTTGGACTACATTCGTTATTTCATGAAGATGGTATGTACCTTGAGGTCTTGCTTAGATGGAGATGATTTTGGTTTTCTTCCTTTCTTGTATCAGCATGCTTACTTTTTAGGTAGCTATAGTTGGTTATCAATTGGCACCCTTTATATATATATATGTGTGTGTGTGTGTGTGTGTGTTTGTGTGTGTGTGGATATGTAAGACCTACTTTGGATGCATGTTTTGTTGTTTAGTGGTAGTTACAAGTGATCAGCATGTTGTTTTGTTTACTTTCCATAGTTGTTGTTATATTTATTGCTTCTGCTGTTTATCGATATTGAATGTGCTTTTGCTCTACAGGTCTGGTTCGAGTCTGCTGAGTCATTTATTCCACTAAATATTTATTATTATACTCGGACTAGTACCATTATTATCCTCCGAGAGGGTATAGCCTTTCCACTATACTTATAAGACTCTCGTTGCTTGTCAGCAGCCTTTGGCATTTGGGGAGGTGTGCTTAAGGTAGTAACACCTGACCCGTTTAGCACTGTTTGGGTGGATGTTTGGGTCAAGGTCTTTACAAAGTGGTGTCAAAGGAGTTCTTAATAGGGATTTAGTAACAGTGTTTTGTTGTATACTAATAATATTGAGTCTTCTCTTTTTATTTTTGGTGGTTTTACTATTTGGGATATGGTAGACTAGAGATAGGTTGTGACTGGAACTAGGTTTCTAGCTAGTTCTTGGGTGCATGTTGCCCCAGGTACGAGGGATGGACCAAGTTTCCATGGGTGGGAATTGTTGTTTGCCTTTTTTCTCAGATTACAATTTATACGATTTCTACCTAGGTGGCTCACTTGGTGTGTGATGTTATTGATTGTGATATGTGACCCTTGACCCAGTACGATAAGGGATAATTGGAGCTTGTCCCAGTATGTAAAGGCTTGGTTGTTTGGCTTTTGATAGGTACATTTTTAGGGTATTTCAATTTCATAACTACACGTATGCTTTGTGAAGTGATAATTTCATGTGAGTAATATCAAATTTTCATGATTTGTATTCTTTGAAATATGAATAGGTAAAATTCTTGATAGAATTTCTTGTTGATTGCTATGTGTTATGCCATGCTTTATATATTTTTATAATTTCATGTGGCAGGGTATTTGGGTATGGATCTTGTACGAGAAGATAGGTACTATGGTTGAGGTGATTTTGATCACCAGGATTGGGTAACTTGATCATCAGTTTGAGGCAACGTTGGTTGTCGGGATGGGTATGGCCCGAGGTACTTTTGATACTTGGCTCTGTTGAGGGCGGGAAAGGAGTCCATGAGGTCGGGATGCTGTGAGCATGGGTTGCAATAGGGGAGATTAAGGGTAGTTTTTTATACTGCCTCTTTATTTCTTTCCTTATTTGTGTTGAGTATATATTATTATGTATATATATGGGTTTTCTAACCATTTATAGTATTCAGTGGGTTCCTTTTAGTTGACTCAGATGGAGCGTCAGGTGGGAGATGGTACAGTGCCGCAGGAGTAGGATCAGGTTCAGGATTCGGTTCAGGCTGAGCATGAGCCACAAGTATAGTCTTAGGGATAGGAACAGGTCTAAGATCCAATACAGGCTGGACAACAGCTAGGTCTGGCAGCATTTGGACCATGGATCGACGAGCAGCTCTGAGCTAGCCTAGTATGTGTCTTGCAGTGGATTGAAAAAGGTGCACAGGGTACAGAGCCATCTATTGCATATCTGAAGCGGGAGTTCCAGTCACAGCACCCGCCGCTTTTTAAGGGTGAGGGTGGTCCACAGGTAGCTAAGAACTGGATATAGAGCATTCAAATGATCTTTGAGAAGCTCGAGATACCTCTAGGGTAGAGGGTCAAGATGACGACGTACATGCTGCGACGACCGGCAAAGCACTGGTGGAATGTGCAGGTTCAGGCTCGCGGGCACAAGGGACTATCATGGAAAGACTTCAAGGACAGGTTCATTGAGTACTTTTACCTAGAGACACTGAGGGGTGAGAGAGATCAGGAGTTCTTGAACCTTCGGCAGGGATACATGTCCGTCATGGACTATGCAACTACTTTCACTGAATTGTCTCGCTTTGCACCTAGTATGGTAAGCGATGATGTGGCACGGGTGAGGCGCTTCAAGGATGGCCAACGACACACCATTAGGATCCAGGTTAATATCTTTATGCTGGGTTCATTCTCAGAGGCGGTGAATCATGTGCTTATAGAGGAGGGTAACTAGAGGGATAGGCCCCAGGTTGGTTGGACGAAAACTTCAGGTGATGGTTCAGACAGCAGGAAGCGAGGGCTGGATGAGTTCCAGTAGGGTAGTCAGGCCAAGGATTCAGCTAAACCAACTTGTATCAGTTCTTCAGTGATTTACTTTTAGTCTGGAAAACCAAGACATGTTCTGAATCAGTGCGATAGGCCTCCAAAGGAGTGCTGGTCATGTGGACAGGTTAGGCATCTTGAGAGTTTCTGTAGGTAGCCTTCTCAGATAGCTGGCAGACAGGGACCACGACAGACTGTGGCATCTGGAGTTGGTTCAGGTTTGGTACTAGGAGAGGGTATCCAAGTTTCATCTTCACAAAGAGGACACGGTATAGATAGTGGTATCCAGCTGAGGGGTCAGTGGCTGACAACCGGAGCAGCACCGCAAGGAGGTCAGGCATCAGGCGGTTTTATTTTAGGCCAGGTGCACGCAGTGGAGCTGCCAGGGGCTGAGCAGGCAGTTGAGCCGACGAAAGTTAGAGGTACACCATGAGTGTGGTCATTACTTTCTTGTTTTCTTTTCGCATGACCTGTTGAGGCATGTCTATTTTGAGTGCACGAGGTGCACAGGATTTATGTGGAATAGCTAGATTATGGTCAGTAGGATTAGCGCCATATCGAGTGCGTGATATATTTATATATATGTATGAGATGTGTGGAATTGGGGCATCGAGGATTCGGGTTACTTGAGGTGCCTTTGGAATCGGGGCATCGAGGATGTGGGTTACTTGAGGTGCAAGGCATCAGGTTTTATTTTAAGCATCCATGGGATGCAGGACCTTGTGGAGGCAGACACTGATGCGGTGCGGGATATGTTTGGGGTTTCAGGAGTGACACGGAAGCACCATGGAGGCTCAGTGGTGAAGAATCATCATGAGAGGACCATAAGTTCAGAAATAGGTTAGTGAATCTTAGCTTGATTTGAGTCTTTTTGAGTTGAGACCGAGTTAGGAAAATCCTAAGGTGGGGATCCCTTGAGGGATTTATCCAGAACCTTTAAGATCGGGGTAGTCTGGGTTACTTTGATCGGGGTGGTATGTTCGGTGCCATCTTCGGGTTTCATTTGATAGCTCAGGGACGAGCTGTGTTAAGGTGGGGAGATTGTAAGAACCCGGGTTTTTAGAACGGGTCAGAATCCTGACCCTATTTGAAATTTTTGACTTGTTTCTAAGAAAACTGGGAAAATATGGGATGTTCTGGAAATTTTTATATTACACACCATGTACTCTAAAGTACATGTCATATAGGGGTTAATAGAGTATCATTCGTGTGCTCACCGAGTACATGTCGTGTGATGACCGTGTAGGGATATCCTACTACATGGCTTGTAGTGTTGCTCGACACACCATGTATCCTCATTTCTGTTTACCAGTTGGGTTCAAGCCATGTGTTAACCCGTGTGGAGCGCCCAAGTCATGTGGCTATCTCTGCTTAAATCGGAGTATGGAAAATGCCACTACACGACGTGTAGTCATTAAATACAGGACATGTACTTTTTTTATTCTCTTAAATGAAAGGGTGTCACGTCTTATTTTGGAAAATAGCTTCTTCTTCCCTAACTTCAGAAAAGGTCCGTTTCGAAGTTTCTAAGAACATTTTCTACCCTAGAATCATCATCTGACATTCGTTCTTCAATCCGTCGGTGGATACGGGGTCGCAACAGTGAGGCTAAACCCGCACCCCATGTTCTGTTCCAGTTTCCTTACCTCACACATCGCAGTTTCCATCTGAGTGGAATTGATGAGATTTTACAGAAACATAGATCTACAAAAATTGGCTTTGAATAGAAGCTTGATATCGGGCGTACCTATGTCTACAAGTCTCAGGTAGGTGCTGCATACCTTCTTTTGTGTTTTTGCAGAGATTTGGGTGGCGTAGCTTAAAGCACGAATTTGGGTATTTGAGTGAGACCTTAATTTATCCACTTATGCATATTAAATTGCTTATTAGACTTGTGGGATACCTTTGGGTATGCCCTTTTCCCTGTTTTTCATGAGTGGGGTCAGGAGAGGGGTCGTCGCTCAAATGGGGAATTTTGGCTGGGGTGCCAAAATGGTATAAATTGATTTTTTTTTATTAAACTGTTGATTTTGATTCATTAAGTTATGATATAAATTGTTAGACGTTTCCAAGACCTTGGTGATGGTATGGAACAACACCTAGCTAGTGCAATTCAACTGTTTAGTATGTTTTAACTTGTTAAAGTATTATTTTGATCATATGTATATATGTAATTGTTGGATTTCAAATGTTGGAACCCTTTCGGTTGTGTTTGGTGTGGCTCATATATTCTTGAGTGATGTTGATCACAGGTTGGGCTTGGCCCAGGTTACATTGGGTGGTTATGACCATGGGATTGGGCATCATGGACGTCGTCTTGAGGCAGGGTGACTATTAGGTTGGGCATAACCTAGGGTTACTTGGATGGCGAGGCCATCAGAATTGAGTAGCATGGTCACAGGGACATGATGTGTCAGAGACGTTGTGGCTTGGGTACTATTTTGGTGATTACCACTCACTCGGAACTTTGAGTAGTGTGCACATAGAGAGACTCTGTGAAGAGGTGGTTTTGACCACTCGTGTGGGTAGAGGCCCCCATTAGTTGTGGTTTAGGTACTTTTAGTTTGGGGGTTCTTGTCGTAGGAAGCCACGTTGAAGGTAAGGAGCCTTCAGGGGATAGCATTGAGGCTATCGGGATGGGGCGGAGGCTCACTGTTACTTGAGAGTAGACATCATTGTCCCTCTGGTTACATTATTTGAGGGAAGGCATCGATGTTCCTCTGATTATAGTATTTAAGGGAAGACATCATTATTCCTCCAGTTACTTTATTTGAGGGCAGTCATCATTGTCCCTTCGATTGCTTATTTTAGGACATGCATTTTTGTTCCTCTGGGTTACTATTTCTTGGGTGTTCCTTCAAGACATCGGTACTTGAGACACACGGTGTTAGGGGGAACATGGTGTCGGGTTACATGATAGAGATTCCGGCGTTGGCTAAAGCAGGTGACACTTCATGGTGGCTGTAGAGCACTAGTGGAGTTTATATTTACTTGTGCATCATACTATTTACTTTTATCTTATAACTGCATGCCTGCTTAAACACTTATATTAGGTACGCACCGTTGGGTGGTATCCTACTGAGATTTGTCTCACACCCTGCACGGGCCCTTCAAGATGCGTGCAGACTTTATGGATTTATGTGCAGGAAAGAGGCCAGCTTTAGGATCTGGACTGCATTAGCTATTGCGTGGAGATGGTATGGACATTGAGGTCTTTCCTATATGGAGATGATTTTGTTTTTCTTCCTTTCCTGTATCAACATGCTTACTTGTTATGTAGTTATAGTTGGTTATCCATTGGCACCCTTTATATATATATGGATATGTAAGACCTGCTTTGGATTCATGTTTTATTGTTCAGTAGTAGTTACAATTGTTCAACATGTTGTTTTGTTTACTTTCCGCTATTGTTGTTATATTTATTGCTTCTGTTGTTTATAGATATTGAATGTTCTTTCGCTCTGCGGGTCTGGTTCGATTTTGCTGAGTCGTTTATTCTGTTGCATATTTATTATTATACTCGGACCAATACTATTATTATTTTCTGAGAGGGTATAGCCTCCCCACTATACCTATAAGACCCTCGCTACTAGTCGGCAACCTTTGGCATTCGGGGAGGTGCACATAAGGTAGTAACACCCGACCCATTTAGCACTGTTCATGTGGCTATTCGGGTCCGAGTCATTATAGTTAGGGTAATACAAAGTTATGTAATAGTAAACTAGAGTTAAGTAAGGGTAATCTAAATTTAAGTAAGGGTAAAAATTTTATATAAGAGTAAAACAAAGTTATATAAAGGTAAAAAAATACTTATACATGTTATGTAAGGGTAAACTAAAGTTAAGGGTAAAAAAAGTTGAATAAGGGTAAACTAAATATATATAAGGCTAAAATAAAGTTAAGTAAGGTTAAAGAAAAGTTAATTAAGAATAAACTAAAGTTTTTTAATGGTAAATAGAAGTTGATTAAGGTTAAAACAAAGTTATGTAAGGGAAAACAAAAACTTGTGCAGGTTGAGTAATGGTAAAATAAAGTTAAGTTAGGGTAAACTAAAGTTATGTAAGGGTAATAAAATTTAAGTAAGGGTAAACTAATGTTAAATAAGGTTAAATTAAAGTTAATTAAGGGTAAAAAAAATTACGTAAGGGTAAATAGTAACTTGTATAGGTTAATTAAGGATAAACTAAAGTTAATAAGGGTAAAATAAATTTATGTAAGGGTAAAATCAAGTTAAGTAAGGGTAAAACAAGGTTATGTAAGGTTAAAATAAAGTTATGTAAGTGTAAGAAGAATTTAATTAAGGATAAAACAATTTTATTTAAGGGTAAATAGAAACTTGTACAGGTTGAGTAAGGGTAAACTAAGGTTAAGTAAAGGAAAAAAAGTTAAGTATGGGTAAAAAAATTAAGTAAGGGTGAACTAAAGTTATGTAAGGGTAAAACAAAGTTATATAAGGGTAAATGGAAACTTGTATAGGTTAGGTAAGGGTAACATAAATTTAATTAAGGGTAAAAAAATTTATTTAAGGGTAAGCTAAAGTTATGCAAGGTTAAACTAAAGTTAATTAAGGGTAAAAAAAAGTTCAATAAGGGTAATATAAATTTATGTAAGTGTAAATAGAAGTCAAGTAAGTGTAAAACAAAGTTATATAAAGGTAAAAAGAAACTTTTACATGCTAATTAAGGGCAAAATAAATTTAATTAATGGTAAAATAAATTTAAGTTAGGGTAAAAAATTTAATTAAGTGTAAAATAAATTTAATTAAGGGTAATCTAAAGTTAATTAAGGGTAAACAAAGTTATATAAGTGTAAATAGAAATTTTTTTCAAGTTAAGTAAGGGTAAAATAAAGTTAATTAAAGGTAAAAAATCTAATTAAGTGTAAAGTAAAGTTATTTAAGGGAAAAACAAAATTTTTTAAGGGTAAAATAAAGTTAAGGGTAAAAAAAGTTAAGTAGGGGTAAAACAATGTTATATAAGGGTAAATAGAAACTTCTATAGGTTAAGTAAGGGTAAACTAAAGTTAATTAAGGGTAAAAAAAATTAATTAATTGTATAAAATTTAATTAAGTGTAAATTAAAGTTAAGTAAGGTCAAACTAAAGTTAATTAAGGGTAAAAATAGTTGTGTAAGGGTAAATAGAAACTTGTAAATGTCAAGTAAAGGTAAACTAAAGTTAAGGGTAAAACAAAGTTAAGTAATAGTAAAGTAATATCAATTAAAGATAAAATAAAGTTATGTAAGGGTGAGATAAAGTTATGTAAGGGTAAATAAATACTTATACAGGTTAATTAAGGGTAAAATAAATTTAATTAAGGGTAAAATAAACTTAATTAAGGGTAAACTAAAGTTAAGTAAAGGTAAAAAAACTTATAACAGTTAAGTAAGGGTAAAGTAAAGTTAAGTAAGAGTAAAGAAGTATAGGTTAAACTAAAGTAATGTAAGGGAAAACTAAATTTAAGTAAGGGTAAAATAAATTTATATAACGATAAACTAATATTAATTGAGGGTAAGATAATTAGTTTGATTAATATTAATTACTTTATAACTTAATTATGTTTTCTTATATAATATTCCCCAAAGAAAACTCACCAAGAGATATATTATCACAATTTATACCCTCATACATTGTCACATGAAGGGTAACATTTATTATAGCCTCTAATGATTGTTTAAAATTTTAGTTAATTGAGAGATAAGTTAAGTAGTGACTCTGAAGATGTTCCACTTGAACCTTTATATCCTCCCTCTTTCCATGAAAATGGAAGAGGTACAGGATGAAAAAAAGGAATTATATTACTGATACTACAAAGAAAGTAGTTGATAATATTGTAAGTAACTAATTTTTACTTTACATTAATATTCCTATTTAGTAAATTTATCTCACTAATAGTATATTTGAAAACATTTCTTCAGGATCCCCTTCAGAAGAAAATGACACATGGTACATTTATCACAAAAGGTAGGATGGGTATTATTTCCACTACTTTAAGAAATATAGAACACCTAGGTCTTTTTTGAGGGTATAATATGGGTATTAGTTTAAAAAAATTGGCCACACTCCTAGTATAGCATCGATGAAGGAAGTATATAAGGGAGAAATATATTAATTGAAGGTTTAGTAGAAACACTTGAATAAGTTGATAGAGAATAAAATTAAATAATCTATATTATAAAAACTTATTGAAGCGATGAGATATACATAACTTGCACAACCTACCTACCCAGATTTTTCACCACCTCATTCACACCTGACCGTATACTGTGAGTTGCATGTCAAGGATCCATATGTATGTATTATAACATACATAATTGTAAATCAACTAGCGGATTGTGTACATCATAAACTTATGTATTTGGGTCAATTAAGATTACCCATAAAGGATATTATTGATATAAATACTCCAGTTTCACTGCCTATTGAAAAGGGTTCCAAAATTAGATAGAGTATTGGTCATTTTTTACTTTCACCAGCAAATCTTTATCATCAACTGATATATGAGTAATGATTTGTTTTTCATTTTTTATTTATCATTAAATTTATAATTACTTATAATATTTTCTTACAATTAACTTATATAGAAGTATCTAAAATCAAAATAATCACTATAAAGGAAATGAAAATTTCAGGTTCTAGCACCTTTAGATACTCCTTAGGAAGCTGATTGGGTAACAAAGTTATCAAATGTTTTTCTATATTAGATAATTATTATACTTTTCATATGTTTAATGATATATGTAGAAGATATTATACATTAAATATTTTTTAAAATGATATCATGGATGTTATAAAGGGTAATCAACTCAGTGTACATATATTGTGATTATTTTCCTTTAAATTAAATTTGAATTATTAATTTATTTTCATTAATTAATCATATGTTATATTGTCTTACTTAATTAATTTTCTAATCAGGTATATCTACACTCTTTAAATCCAATATTATTTCACTTATATTTATGGTTTTATATACCTAGAATATATTGAAATAGAGGTTAAATACTTAAACAAGGAATCAAGAATTGAATATGTATATAAAAGATTAAAAAACACATAGATTAAATATTGGTTTTTTTTCATTCCTTGATTGGTAAGAACAAATATATAATTATGAAATGCTATTCATTATACTATTATTAATTCTGAATTTTTTATATTTTAGTAGACACTAAATATTATATGTATTTTTCTTAAAAGAATGTAAAGAAAATTGTTTATGCTCTTTATTGGGTGGTGTTTGAAGAATATTCAGCAAGTTATTAAAGTAGTAAGTTTTGTTCAATTATTTTATTTCTTTAATATTAATTTTTTAATTTTACATCAGTTTTGATAATAAATATTTTAAATTACAACAATTCATGGATTGAGTTCAATATGGCTCATTATTCAACAGTGAAACTAGAAAAAATTGAATATGTGAAAGTTCAAGTAGATGACTTTTATATCAGTGAATACTTATTTATTCCTATATATCTATTTTTTTATTTTTAAAATATTGTTTCATAAATATAGTTTCAACATCAATAATGGAATGTTTAATGTGGATATTATGTTTTAATATTTATTTATGAGATAATCAAAACCAAAATAACAATAAATTTTGAAAAAGTTGGCTTCATTATAACACTTATAATTTTTAAAAAAAATATGTTATTTTTTAAATTCATAACACTTTATTTTATAGGTTTTTTATAATGTTTCGTTATATACATCAAGTGACTTGAAACAACTTCAAATATTATTTTCAGGATATTTTATAAGCTTGACTCATTTGGAGTTTTAGTTTCATTTAGTTATATATTTATAAAAAATATTGTAAAATTTCTTAATGATTTTTATTTCTCTTATTATGTTTCTTCTTTTTTGGGATTTTGGTTCTACATTTTGATATTACAAGTGTGAAATTATGTAATTTTATAATATTTTAAAAAAATCAAATTTCATCATTGGTTTTGTATAAAAATGACATGGAAAAGCCATTCTGGATAGATTTCAATATTAGTTTTATAAAAAATAAATGATTAAATATTACTATGAGGGCTTTACACATTGATTTTATCAAAAACCAACATTAAAATAATTCTATATTTTATCTTTTAGAAGGGTTTTCAACATTGGTTTCTAAAAAATGACACAAAAAGTGCCACCTTCAACACCACATATATTAATTTCACTTTATAACTGATGTTGAAAGGTAAAAAACCCAATTTTAAAGTTATTTTTTACATAAGATATCATTTTATTTAACACCATATTTGTCTTAGATACACAAAGATTTACATGTGTATTAACTCAAAAATTATCATACAGACTTGTCCTGTGTTTTGAATTAGGAATAAATTGACATAAAACCTGATATGACTATGATTGATCAACTAATTTGAGTTGTTTATTCTCAAGTGAAGGTTTTATGAGGGAAGTATATACCTTTGGTGTGTTTTTTACAGTAGCATGGTTCTAATCCCCATGAGACTTGGGAGTGAGATTATTTGATAAGGGATAAGTAGCCTCATCTATTTTGGGGGAGAACTTCTTAATATTAGATTTTTAGGGGTATAAATAATTATAGTGGGGATAATTATAACATCATAGTATTGGTTTCAGGTGCTTACTTTCCTTTTTTACTATCTTTCATTTGGTTCTTAGAGTTTTTTGAGCCTAAGAATGGATGGCACATAGTTATGTAAAATTGTGTGGGTCTTCCTTAGAAACAATGAAACTTTAGTTAGAATTATAGATGAGGTTACATAATTAGGTTCATGGTTAGTCCAAACCATGTGACCTTACCTTCTAACCATGTGACTTGAAATTGTGTGGTTTTTCACGGTTGACACACAATTTTTCAAACTGTGTGGCTTCTCCAATATCATGGAAATGGGTGTACGATTGGCATAGGGTCTGTTAAACCATTCAACCAAACTATGTGACTCATATTAATTTATATGAATTTTATTTCCAAGACTCAAAACTCATCTGTTTTAGATCATTATTATTCTAGTGGAATAGACTCTCAACTAAGGAGGTTTATCTAAGATGCTTTGGAGATTACTTTCCCTCATTGTTCATTTTTTATGTATCTTTGGGTTTTATATTTTTTTTCAAAGGTATGTGAATGTTCTTGGTTATTATCATTAGTTCTTCTAGATACAATCTTATCTACTTGACTAGAAACTTGGATCCGATTTTTTTAAGATAGATATAATGTTTGTGACATGATCTACTTGGGTTTTTTATAGATCCACTATGGAATTGGGTTTAATTATCTAGATCTACATTGAAAAATGTGCATTATTAATAAACCATTCTAGTAAGTGAATCCTATATATCTCTCTCTCATTGTTCTAGAAATATTGAATTGGGGATTATTATTTTGGAATTCTTGATTTAAGATCCATTATAGATTCCTAATACCCTCAATTCATCTTGGATCATTGTGTATCCATGGGTTTTGTTATTCCAAGTGTTTCAAGATAGGTGGTTTCATGATTCAGGTTCTTCTTATGAACCTTTATTACTAACTCTTTAAAATTGATTTCTAAATGGTTAGAAAATATAGTTTTTTTAATATCTTAGAAATGTTTTTTGAAATGTTTTTCAAAGGCATGAGAAATGTTTTGATAAATTGTATTGTCTATGGAAACATTTGTGAAAATGAATTTATCCCTTGGTGATATTAACATAAGTGGGTTTAAAGCATGATTTGTATGGTTTGAAAGATGAAATTACCTTGTAAGACTATAATGTGGTAAACCCAAATGTGGTCGTTGATGAGGCAAATATCCATCCATGGGGATGAACTCTTTCCTATTAAAACTACTCTACTAGGGTAATGTGTGTAATAGTTTTCCTAAGTTGTGGAAATGAGTCACTCTAGAGAGTATAGTTTTACCCCATAGACTTGTTCTATGAGGTTAATGTTCACACCAAGTGGCCTAATGATCACGATATTGTTATGAGGATCCTAATTGATTTTAAATTATTTATACTCATAGGATTATTTTATCTAAATATAATATTTGAAAATTATGTTTGTAATGTTTATGGAAATTATTTGGAAACTGAGTTTTTGGTATGATTTAATAAAAAGAGAAAGGGGTTATTTATTCATTTTTCATATTAAATTATATAAAACTGTATCTCATGTCATATCTTTGTTTACTTGAGAATAATTGGTTTATTTTATGAATTATTCTTATAAAAAAATTGGTGGGATACTTGTAAAGACCCAAGTATTTATAGAATAATACTTTTCTTTTCTATTAATATTTATGAATGAGATATTAATTTTATGTTAAAGGGGAAACTTTTTATGATATTTTACTCGACACGTAACAATGGGTGTCTCTAAAATCTTACGTTGCACACAACTTTGAGTTATACTGGAAAATAAAACAATAATATTATTGTTATTTTAAATGGTAGTTAATGACTAATTGTTGGAATGGAGAGAATAAACAATATCAACTAAATTAAAAAAATATGATTTACACAGGTTAAAATAATGATTTAATTAGTTACCAAATTTTTTATAAATGGAAATAAAAACCAATTGAATATAAAGGATGTGTTTTTATAAAAACCAATTTAAAAGTGAATAATTGTGTTTATAAAATCATATCACTCTCTATAGATTTTTATATAATTAAATATAAATTTTATATATTCAATGGAATGTTTTAAATTCATCTTATATTATTTTTCTAGATATGATATAAGAACAAATTAAATTTGTTTCGGATAAAATAAGTATTTTTCTAAAAATGCAGTTTTACCGCCTTTTGATGGAAAATCCTTTTTAAATCTAGTTTTTGTCACTTTTATATGTTATATTTGATAAAATAAACTTCTTATATAGAATCAAGTCATCAAAATTTACTTTGGATAAATTTTTTGTTATTTTTTGATAAAGTTAATTTTTCAATTAATAGTGGAAAATACTACATTTAAGTCAAAATTGTTTTTTCATCCAATTTATTTATATAGTTAGATTGTAATTTTAATTTTTTTAAAAGTTTAATTGGATTATATTTTTATTATTTAATCCAATTTTGGTCATTTTATGGAATTTCTCTTTTAAATTGGACATAAACACATGTGAATATTTTGATAGTTATTAATTCTTAAAAACCTATTTTTTGGTTTTGATAAGAGGAATCAATTTTAAATTAATTACTGAAACTTCTATGTTTTGAATTTGGAAAAATTAATTCTATATTTGGAATCATGAGGTTCTAATTTTGTAAATAGGTACCTTTTATTTTTATACATTATGAATCGTAACTTTAGTAATTATTTTATTTACCATGGTTAAAGGGTAAATCTGGTAAATAAGGGTAAAAAATAATATTATAATAATATTAAACTACCCTAACACAGGTCCTAATCCTATTTGATGAAATATTTCCGACCATGGTCATCCTTGGTTCAATTTTTGGACCCCATGAAGCCACTTTTATGTGAAAGTGACATTTTATAAGAATTAATTTGAAGTAAAGAAAAATGTAATATAAACATGTATCTTTTATTAAAAAAATATATGGGGTTATATAAATTATATATTCAACTATAAATAGTCATTATAAATCTAAAAATATTTACTATATAATGGTATTTTATTTATAATTTTTAGTCATCAAATAAAGAATTTTATTTATGACACCATGATGATATAGTGATTACCTTATTAATGAATAATTTTAATAAATGAGATTATAAATATTAAAATAAATTTATTTTGAAACTTGTTATGCCATACACGAATTTTAGGAATTATTATGACTTTTTATCTTTGAATTAATGAAGTTTTTTTGAAAGAATCAAGTTTTTATGGATTTTAAAAAAAATCATGACATGAATAGTATGAAAATTGACAAAAATGAGTTTTTAAAACAAATACTATTTTATTAAGTGATATAGCAGTCCTAAAAATATAATATTCATCCAAATGGATTATATAATATTTTACATGTCATTAATGAACCACTTGAGTTTAAATTGGAATTTTATAGTAACTATATTAACCATATAGTATGAATATACAAGAAGACATGGTAAGAGTCAAATTAGTTAACTAAGGGCTAAAGATAAAAGATAAGGTTAAATCAGTGTGAACATCTAAATAAATTTTAAATTCCTTACTCTATGACACCGTTCCTTTCAATATATAATTCCTTAGGTTTAACCTATTTTATCCATGGTCATAATTCAATTCTATAACCCCTAGGTCCATCTATTCCACAACTGCAACTACATTCGAGTATCCATACGGGATTTAATTTCTAGGAAATCCATGCAATATTTCCTTACCAAAAATTAGGATATTATCCTATAAATAGAATTATTAATACATAATGGTATCTAAAAATATAAAACTATCCTCATATAAATCATTATAACCTATAATATTATCTAAACTAACATATGATACCAACTATAAGGACCTAGCCTTATACAATCCATAAATCAAATATTTAGAAAATAATTCACTTTATTTCATTTCATGAATATTTTTAGGTTTAGAGTTTTATAGAATTAGGTCATAAATATTTAATAATAAACTCACACAAAAAAAATTTGTAAACTTTCTCTTAGTATCCTTTTTTTCCACAATATAAAAAAATTAGAATAAAACATGTTTTCTTTCATGAAAAATATTTACAATTTTTAACTTGTCTTCTTATTTATTCCTACTCATCTTTAAAACCAATGAAAAACATTTAAAAATATAGAATTAGAATAAAAATATTATTAAGGAACATAAAAAAATATGAAATAAACTTGTTAGTCCATTTTAAAACCATGATATCTTAAAATAGATTTTTCCTTTAACATAATAAACATTGGGCTTAAATAATCATTTACTTACACATGAAATTAGATTTACTACCCAAAGTTTTGTATAAAATTATTTATAAGAAAATATAAAGTCATAATAATAATAATGAGTGTTTCTTATAAAACATCATAACTCGTGAAAAACTTTTTCTTAAAGACATACCTTTTTACCCTAAAATGGAATAATTTTTTCTTTAAAACAAAATACCATTAGTTTACCTTTTGAAATCAAAATATTTCCATGAAAACTCATTATATTACATAGAAATTTAGTGTAGGATCCTTTGGAAATAATATTCATAAAACCCTTAAAATAATCCTTATAATTTGAATAACTAATATGGTCAACTTCCAACATAATTCTCGAGAGTACATAATCATTACCCAATGCATTGGACAGCTATATCAGGTTGACCCATCATCACGAGCTATATCAGGATCACCCATCATCAAAAATAATATCAAAGGACCCTAACATGTATAAAAATTATAAAATATTTTATTTTTAATATCAAATTCATAAAAATATACTTTTGAACCCATAAGAAAAACATTTTTAGATATTGATATATTGGTTTCCCTTAAAATAGAATTTTCAAAACTGAAATTACTATAGATAAGGGAAGTATGGTTTTTCTTTGAAGAGAACATATAATATTATAAAGTAATCCAAAACATAAAATAACCATTGGGGTAATTATAAAATCCATTGATACCATATAAGTAAAAATATAACATTAATTTTTCCTTTGATAAAGAAAGTCAAAATATTCTCTAAAAAGATTCCTTTTGAAAATATTATAAAGAAATTAAAAAATATACATAAAAATTATTTTTTAATTTCATTTATGCCCATATAAATACATACATAATATAATTTTGAGAATATGTACTTAGAATAAAAATATTTATAAAATAAATCTTTAAAACATTTAAAATGAGGTTTTTATTGTAAAGTGTCCCTTAACTCATGTCTCACTCATCACATACGTTCTTTATCTTCCAAAATAATTATCCTAATTATTTAATTTTTTAATAAACTTGTTAAATTTTATTATTCATTTTATTTTATTTATTACCATGTTATATTTAATTACTTAATCAATTAAGTTCACATTGGATGTTTTGATGATATTTTCTCCATATATTCAAAATGACTTTTATATGTTGACTATGGTCAATGATTTCATTATTCCATAATATTCAAAAAAATAATCATGGAATAATTATAATTTTTATATATAAATTATAATTTTAAAACCCACCATGAAATATGGTTGTGAAAAATATACTATGTTATAGTCATAGAGACGGTAGGTCGTATGTACAGATGAGTAACGTTTCCATTTTCCAACGAACATGATTAAAATAAGGTAAATATTATTTTATTTTTATAGAATTATTATTATTTTATAAATATCATATAATTTATTTAAATACACTTATATATATCATCTATGTTATATGGTTACAAAAAAATGATTCACATTGCTTTTTGGAGGTGGTAATCCACACGTACTCATGAACGATGTTATTATTTTTCAATGGATGAAAATGTAAGAAAATAGATAATATAATATATTACCAAAATTATAAATATGTAATTAATATAATATATAAATTAAATCCATCATTATAACAATATGTCAGAGGTAGTGATTGAAAATTAATTTCATAGATTCGCGGGGAGGTAGACTGCCATACACATGAATAACAGTTTCATTTCCCATTTGATGGAAGAAAGAGAATGGTATAGGTTATTAAATTAAAATAATAACATATCAGTATATGTTATATAATTATTTTATTATATTATCATGTATTAATAATATTTTAATGAGTTAGAAGAAGAAATAAAATGAAAATATTTGGTTAAAAGTTACACCTCTTCTTCGGGCCACCTCCTTTGCGTTAAACTTTTATCCCTATAAGTTTAGAATTATGCACAAAATATTTACCTATATAACGTGGTTATTGATTTTAGGAATGTATTTGAGTAGGTATTTTATGATCTATATTTCCCAAAAGTGTGATGAAAAGAGGAGAGGAAGTTCCCTTTTATAGGTGAGGGGGGGAATTCTTGGAATTTCATAAAGTATTAAATTAATATAAATTAATTTTCATGTTAAATTGACTTAAAATTAATTTTATTTGGATATATTATGATTATGGTTCGAAATAATCTCATAAAATAAAATTTTGACAATTTTATATTATATTGGTACCCTTATCTCTTTGTTTTAACCCCACGTTAACCCTTTTGACAATTATGATGATATCAATGTTTTTTAAAATGTGGGGGTCATAAAAGTTACTATAATGTGATAAATGAATCATAAATAGACCATTAATTTGTGTGTTTCATGATTTTATTTTAAATGTATCCCCTTTCCCATGAATCTATGTAAATTTACTTGATTTTTCTATTACATTAATAAGCATTGTGTCGGTGTTGAGTATACATTTAAGGTAATTATATAGTCACTAAAAAATATAAATTATTTACCATATTAAAAAAAATTAATCAATATTTGAAATAAAAATTTATAACCAAGAATAATTTGTTTTTATCCCTATTACAAAATATTATAGATATTAAAAGTGAGTGAGTAACATTTTATACTTTATCCTTTACTTAAATATTATAAAGGTCTAAATAAAATATAAATGCAAAAAACGTCATATTTTCTGAGTTTTGATGATTATATATGAAATATACTAATACAATGAAATTAATGCAACTGTTGGATTGAATTTTAATCCTTATCACATTAGTTGTAACCCTAATTAACTCATTTTACATATACTATTGTAACAAAATTTACTATGCTTAATATTCATATTGACTAGAAATTAAGTTGACCTTATTACCTAATATTAATTATGCATATTCAAAATATGGAATCCATTTTATCAAATTCAATTCGTTGAAGTGGAATAATTTAATTAAAAATTAAACCAGTAAAATGTAATGAAAATCCATTTTCTTGAAAAATGTCTTAAGTATAAAAATGTTTTTATACTAAATTAAAATATAATATTGATTATAATACCATTTATTAAATTTTTTTGATAAAAAGGAACTAATTAAATTTTAAACCCAATACAAAATAGAATTTTTCTTTTTGTGTTCTTGAAAAGAAAAGACATTTTTTAATAAAAAACAGTATTTTCCGTTATTTATTGAAAAATCAAACATTTTGGAAAATTATTAAAAAATAATCCTAAGATAATTTTGAAATAATTAATTCAAAAAATATATCATTTTTTATCAAATAAAATTTCTAAAATTTACAGAAATTAATTATAATATTCACTGACAAATATAAATAAAAACTATTTTTGAAGAAAATATATTTTTGAAGCATATAATGACTTTACTGAAAAATTGAATGTTCATTTCCTAATCATTAATAAATAAATTTTTATTGAGTGTAGAATTTATATATATATATTATAATGTGGTTAATCTTATTCATACCCACCAATTTAATAGAAAGTTTATAACTATTACATTTAAATATTAATATTCTATGGTTTGTTTAAGCTTAGAGTTGTGTGTCATATAGGCTATAGAATATAGAGTTTTTTTATCTTAAGATATTATAATGCAGCACCTGTTTTATCTAATTAAGGTAAGGTAAATTCACTACAAGGTGATGGTGGTTTTTTTTAGTATTTTTTGAGAGTATATAGGTGGCGTTATGCCACGTGGAGTTAGGACTTATCATTTTTTGAGTAATTTGGTTGTTCTTTGTAGCTTAGAACTTTTTTATAAAACATTTTTTTATTTTATGTTATTTTATTTTTTTGGAATTTTATTATTATTCTATATCTTCTATAACTTTTTTATGTATTATTATGGATAAAACATTCCCAAAAAGTTTTCTCTTGGTTCTCAAGAACTTGTCATCATCCTATGGAGATCGGGAACACCCTTCAGTTCATGTTAAGATCAATGCGAGTTACATATAATTAAGTAATCCTAGTTGATTCATGACACTTGTGATCACTTAAAAGTTAATTATAGTGATTTGTACATGAAAATTTAATCCTGAATATTCATTTCTTTGAGTAAGATATGATATAGAAGTTTAAATTGATCAAATCATAACCAAAGGATTAAATTGTGCTCATGAAATGGAATAAAATCAGTTATATTTTCTTGTGTTCTCTAACTTGATATTAAAAGAATCCCTATAATATTGGAAAAGGATATTGAAATAAAAAAAATTATCCTTTTAGATTCATTCCTGATGAATGTATGATCTTCTTTATCCCTAATTGATTTATGGGTTTGTGGTCATTAACTTTCTCATGATCTTGTTCTATATCAGTGTCTATTTTTCCTTGGACATTATTTTTCTCCACTATGTCCATATTTTCACTTTTCTCTAATTTTAACCTTACGTGGAAACCTAATTATGTGTTATTCTAGGTGACATTCATATTTATTTTTTATTCCTTTCAAAATGATGTTTTATTATCCCCTTTTACAATTTGGGTTTTCAAAAAATGTGTTTTTAAATATTAAAAATGGTTTTCTATTTATGATAAAATATTTTATCTTCCACTCCTTGGAATTGATTTTCAAAAAAAATTAAATCCTTTTTATGGGATACAAGATAAAATTTAAAGGATTTAATTTATTTAAGGGGGTATAATATAACACCCCAATATTTTATAATTTATTTTCTTTAAAAAATATATTTGATAGTGTGTTCTATACAGTATTATGCTTAAATGAACCATAATATACTACAAAAATATTATTATTTAAATATGATAGTTAAGATCTATCCATTGGTTTAACGATTATAAATAGGAATTTAAATATTATAAAATATATATATATAATTTTTCTTTAATAAATTGAATAATCAATCTTAAATTTATTATCAATTGGTTGGAGGTGAAGATAAAATCTTTTGAATGTAAAAGAAATGTTTTCCTAAAACTATTTTTGTGCCTAATGTATTTTTATCTTAATAGATTAAATTAGTTACTATTTATAAATGATTAAAATGAAATAATTGTATTATATATTCAATTTAATGAACTAAAATTAATTTAAATATAATTATTGTGAAAGGAATGATAATAAAGTCGTTTTATTCTTCAAAAATACATTTTCTTCAAAATATTTTTTATTAAATTTTTTACATCGATATTATAATTAATTTATATAAATTTTTGAAATTATGTTCTAGAAAATGTGCATAATTTTTTAAGTCATCATTTAATAATATTATTAGTATGATTTTTTGAGATTTTTCTGAAAAGAATGATTTTTGAGTGAATAGTAAAAAATTATGAATTTTGTAAAACTTTTATTTATTTTCTTTAAATAATGTAATTTAAAAGTCACATTATATTTTGTATTTTTTTTAATTAAAATAATATATATTTGATTAAAAATAATATAAATAATTTTATATTAATCAAAATTTTATTTGGTTTTGTTATATGTTCATCTTTATGCTTAAAAACATAGTTTTCTAAAAACTGTTTTTCATTGAATTTTGTGCACTTATATTAAAGATAATTTATTATAATCATAAAATTTTAATATTAGAAATTTATTCCATATTTTTAATCATGTGGTTCAAATTTATAAATGATTTAAATTTAATTTTAGGTTATTATGAATATTAACCATGGTAAAAGTGTGTCACCGTAGTAAAGGGTAAATTTGGTTAGTTAAGGTAAAACCAAGTGATAAAACCAAAAAATATTATTTTAATTATTATTTTTTGATGTTATTTAGAACCTTATCAACTTATATTTTAAATTGGATATTTTTTGAGACACTTTCACATGGTTTGGACTTTATAGTATTTAAATGTTTAGAAAAATTACAAGTGTGTCACTCCCTTCACTTATAAAAGGTCACCTCCTCACCTCCATTTATCATGCCTTTTGAGAACTATAGTTTATAAAATACCAACCCAAATATCTCTCCAAAATCTTACCCCACATATTAGAGTTCTTTTTATTCTCAAAATACTAATCCTAGAAGGTTTAAAGTGTAAGAATAAAGGGGATATCTGAGGAGAATGTATAAGTTCTAACCAACCTATTTCATGTTTATTTCCTATTATACATCCTTAAAATATTATTAAAACATGATGAAATAATAACATAAATATATTAAATATACTATAGTGTAAATAAAATAATGTAATGTCACTTTTTCATCCCCTTTTCCACCTCATGGTAAATGAAAACATCGCTTGTGCGTACGTGTGGATCACAACCTCCATGAAGCGATGTGTTTCATTTTTCATCACTAAATCATATGGATGGTTAAAATGATTGAACAAATGAATATATATTATATTAATGACGTTATTATTATTCTATAAAATTAATATATTACTTACTTTCTTACCCTTTATATCTATTGGAAATTGATAGTGTTGTTCATGTGTACGTGTGGAATACCACCTCTATGAAGAGATGTGATTAATTTTTCAATTCCACCTTATATGGATGCTCATAAGGATGAAAATAATGAATAAATATGACATTTATAACATATTTATTATTATTTAAAAATTAAAAAATTATCTAATTTCTTTATTTTTAACCCGTTATAAAAATGAAAATGTCATTCATGAGTACGTACAGACTTCCATCTCCCTGAAATGGTGTGGTTTATTTTTCATGAAAGCCTTACATAATTGTTTTTAAAAGTTTAATTAATGAATAATATTATAATTATAAAATATTTAATTTTTTTTAGGAAATGGAACCAGAACCCCTTTGACCATGGTCAACACACCGATGTTGTTTTTGAGTTTATGAACCGAACGACCCCAAGATGTCCAATGTAAACTTAACAATTTTAGTAACTAAATAAGATATGGTCATAAATGAAATAAACTGAATAATAATAATAAAAAAACCTGAAAATTTATATTAATAAAGTATAAATATGATTTTATTTTATTATTCAGGATTTAGATAATGTATTAAGTTAGATGGGACTTAATGTCAGGAATTTTCCTTTAAAATGTTATTTTAAAGTATTCATTTCAAATATTTCTCATCTATATCCATATTCTTAAAAATATTTCAATAATATTTGTATTTATAAATAAAATATTGTTAAAATTAATTTTCAACTTCTTTTTTGACTTTTTTAAAATGTTTAAAAATGAATCTTTTACATATTTATCGCACAAGTCATTTTTATGTTTTTTTAACAAAGTGAAAATATAAGGTTTTTTAACATATATATTTTGGCCACTTTTTTCCATTATCATATCCATTATTCATTATAAAGATTACTCCATAATTTTATATGGTTATTTTCAAATAAAAATTTTCTCTCAATATTCTAGTAATTTTTAGTTTTCTAAAAAATATAAGGAAATAGAAACTTTTTATCATCTTTATTTGATAACTTAAATTGTTATTTTTTATGGTATTTAATTCTAATTCAAATGGGTTTTATAATTAAAGTGAAATACATATGTATTTTATTTATAATCTAAGTTCTTTTAAATTTTATATGAATGATGGGTGAGCCTGATATAGCTCTCTAATGTGTTGGTTAAAGTGACAGAGTTTATCGACAATAGGTTACTCCTAAGAGATGTGGAAATTATCTGATTACTTGATTCCATTGTAATGGTTATTTTAAGCTTGAATGTAAGAATAATTTCCCAATCCACCTACATGATATTTTTAAAATAGTTCATATAGGAAATCATTTTATTTCAAAAGGATAGTAAATGAGCTTATGTTTTTAAGGAAAGTTTATGAATTTTTTAAAATAAAGGTTAAAAAATTGTTTTTTATGGAAATGTATTCATGATTTTTCATGTTTTCCAAGAAAAACTTGTGATTGTGATTATTAATTTATGATTATATATGAAATGTTTTATTAAATCTATTAAGAAATTAAGTTTTTTTCATGAAAAATTAAATGGATATTTGAGTTCAAATGTTTTTTGTGAAAAAGGAAAAATTTATTATGGATTTTTCAATTTTAAAAATTTACTAGAAAGTTTCTTTAATTTTATGTCCCTTATTGAGATTTTTTTTCTCGAACCAAATTTTCAAATGAATTTTATCAGGGCTTAAGGATGAGTATAAATTTTATTAAAGTCGTAGTTATAGATAAGGGGGGTATCTTGAATGAAGAAAGTGTGTCATTATAAAGAACATGTTTTGTGGTGTAAATGTAAACTATGTGGAAATGTCCACTTTATTATGTACTTTTTCCTATAATTCTATAAAAAACTAAACCTAAAATATCCCTAAAATTTAGAAAATTTCAGCCCTTATTATAAATATTTTAATTGTGGGTTTCTTTAGTTACAGGGCATTATAGATGCATTGGGTAAAGAGTTACGCACTCAAATATCCAAGAAAAAATATTATGACTAGGATGGTTCCATATATAAATAGACATAGTTTATTTACATAATTAAATATGTGTAAGTCATAATAAAATATGGATCTTGTCTCACTAATTAGATATTATATTTCAGGTCATCATTTTTTGGGGTAGCGCTTTCATTAAGATCTCCTGATGAAAAATATAAAACTTGATACTCACCCATAGATTTTTATCTATTATAGGTTATGACTTACTTCATGATAATAATATTGAGATCACTAATTACCTATAAAATAGTTAGATATTGGTATCTAAGGTTGATAAGTCTTATTAAGGATTAATATTTTAAGCATCTAAATGTGAATGTTATAGAGATCAATTCAACCTCCTCTAACTTATGGGTATTAAATACTAGGTGTGAGTAACACATTTATGCTGAAAAACATAAACTCAAAGATAGAATGGTATTAACAAAGGTTAGAGTACATTTTTATATAGGTAATTCAGAAAGAGGTGAAGCATTAGAGTTTGAAAATTGTGATTTGAATTTACCAAGTGAATTAATTCTTTAATTATAAAATTATTATTATGTTCCAACCATAAATAGAAATTTTATTTTGTATCTTTTTTGGAAAAGAAGGGATTATCATTCACTATCAAAAAATATGTTTTCTATATATAAGAATGAAATTTTATATTTCATAGGAAATATAATAAATTATTTATATATAATATATATAATACTATTTAAAAAATTCAAAATAATAAGGTCGTGGTTGATTCCATCCCACATACCTTTTGAATTTTCAACTTAGGAATATAAATGAAAAACACATTCAAAGACTCAATAAAAACATATTGGTTTTATATACTTCATTACCTTTTACTGAAGAATTTAGTCAGTATGCTTATGTGTTTCTAATGAAACATAAGTATGAAAATTTTGAAAAGTTTGAAGTATTTTGGAACAAAGTATAGAATCAACTAGGAAAGAGTATTAAGATCCTTCAATCAGATTGATGTGGAGAATACTTGAGTTTGGAATTTCGTGGTTATTTGAGGGATTTTAGAATTGTTTTACATATCACTCCTCTTGGAACACCAAAATGGAATGGTTTGTCTAAGAGGAGGAATCATAACATTCTAGACATGGTTTGATCAATAATTGGTCAATGTGACCATCCTATTACATTTTGGGGTTATGCTCTGGATACTAGGACTTTTCAAATAAACCTTGTTCCATCTAAAGCTGTCATAAATACTCTATATTATATATAGACTAGGAAATTTCAAGTTATGTATTTTATGAGTATTTGGGGTTTTGAATCGTACATATGATATTTGGTTACTGATAAACATGAGCCTATTTCTGAAAAATTCTTATTTGTTGGTAGTTTCAAGGAAACTAAGGGATATTCTTTTTATAACCCCACTAAGAAAAAAGTGTTTGTGGATTGATGTGGTATTTTTATTAAAAATTAATATATAATTTTAGTAATCAATGTTAGTAATGTTAAACTTATATAAGTTCAAAAAAAATGATAAGTGTTATTAAGGTGAAGGTTAAGTTGGATTCATAAATACGTATATAAGATAATGAGGTAATGTTCATAGGAGATTAACCTACCACCTACCAGGAAGTTGTAGAGAGTTATAATTCTGATAAATGGTTAAAATCCATGGAATATGAAATATACTCCATTTACACTAAAAAATCCAAAATATATGGTAGAGTGTCTACCTATAAATAACATGTAGTTGAAAAAGGTTACAAGAAAATTCATGGTATTTACTATGAAGAAAAATTTTCACCTATTGCGATGATAAATTCTATTCAGATATTACTTTTAATAATAGATTATTTTGATTCTAAGATATATCAAATGGATGTCAAAAACCACTTTCCATAACATGAATCTTTTCAAGGATGTGTATGCGATACAACCCAAAGGTTTTGAAGTTCCAAATGAAACTACTAAGGTATGAAAGCTGTAAAAAATCCATTTATGGATTGAAGAAAGCTTCTCAAAGTTAGAATATCCATTTTTATGATACAATCAATGAGTTTGGTTTCATCAAAAACATGTATGATTTTTGTGTATATAAGCATATTATTGGTATCATAGTAGTATTTATGGTATTTTATGTAGATGACATAATACTTATCAGAAATGAAATCTTGACACTTCAATCTATGAAGATGTGGTTGGGAAAGTTATTCTCAATTAAATACATGGGTGAATGTGCCTATATATTGGATTTGAATATCTATAGAGATAAATCTAAGTGGTTGTTTAGATTAATTCAAAACACATACATTTGTAAAGTGATAAAACAGTTTATCATGGAGAACTCCAAAAAGGGATCTTTATCAGTATTATATGGAAATAATCTTAAGAAGATTCAATATACTTGTAAGGAGTTGAAAAGTATGGTTATCATTCCTTATGTGTATACCATAGGATCTGTCATGTATGTCATGTTGTGTAATCAACCCGATGTCTCTTATTCTTTAAGAATAGCTAATAGATATAACTCTAATATTAGTGATGGTCACTATATTTTTTTGAAGAACATACTGAATTACTTGAGAAGTACTAAGGATATGTTCTTAGTCTTTATATGAGAGGATAACCTCTATTTAAATAGTTACAATGATGCTAGTTTAAAAACTGATAAATACTTTGTGATATCTAAGTCTTGTTTTATATTTTTCCTAAATGGTAGAGCTATTTATTGGAAGAGTTCAAAAAAACACTTTATAAGAACTGATTATAGAGGTAGAGTACATCATTTCATAATATTTTTCAAAGGAAAATATTTGGATCAAGAAGTTCATTAATAAAATTGGAGTGGTTCTTAGAATCAAGAGGGAATTGAGATTTACTGTGATAACAATAGATTTATTGCACAAAATAATGAACCTCAATCTCACCAAAAGACCAAATATCATTTGAAAATACCATCTCATATGAGTAATTTTTGAGAGGGGTAATTTAAAGATCTATTGGGTAGATACAAAAATTATATAGCAGATCCATTGATAAAACCATTACCACGGTAGTAACATGAGGGCCATATAGAATATTTGGTTGTTAAACACATGAGAGATCTATTGTGATTCTTGTAAATGTGTCATGTTTTTATAATAAAGTAAACCTCCATTAATAATTCATTCATGTGTTTTCAATTTTACTTTACATGAATGGTTGAATGATGATATCCCCTCAAAGTGTAACTTTGATTTGTCCCTAACCAATGATCACCACAATGTAAAATAGGATATGATGATATATTAAGGTTATAATGAATATATTATTATAATCACTACAATGGGTTATATATTATATATAAATAATAGATTCATGAGGTAATAAGTAGAGACTTATTATTTGGGATGGCCCACCAAACTATATCTTTTGGAATACTATATATTAATCAATATACATAGGGGTGTATGATTAATATCAATCCCACTTACCTAAGGTTAGAGATATAACTAGCATGATAACCTTCATAATTTGATACCTTTACTACACAAGTCAAAATAGACTTATCTAATTTGGGGTGGTTGGGAATGTTTCTGGTCATGTCGTCAGTTACAATGAAACAAAGATGGGATTTTTCCACTTTTATAACAAGTAAATACATCTATAACTTGATTTAATTATACATGGGAAATTAATTTATATACTTAGTTGAGTCACATATTATGTTTTCAAATAATTAGATGAGGTCCATGTGATGTGATCATTTTTTAGATGAATGACATGTAAAGTATTCATTATTCTGGTCAGTCTATTTCTGATAATCAAGAAAGGATGATTTTCCCTATGCTAGATTGATGTGTTCCATGTCTAGTGGTTACTTGATGTCATGGAAAATAGATTAAATAGGTATTCATATGATATATATGAAATATCTAGTGGTGGACATGTTCATATAGAGATATGTTTTTTTAATAAAGATCACCCCGGAACTCTTAGTAGTTTGAGTAGCACTGATGCTTTACTAGAGGTTTCCCATTGCATACATCTAAAAAATAAGGATTTTATATTTTCTATAAATTATAATAAGTCTCGTAGTGTCACACTATAATACCCCGATATTTTAGTATATATTTTTATTTTATTAAATAATTTTCTTAATAACTTACTCCATATACAACACTAATGCTCACTCTAATGCCTTATTGCATCTACAAGTCCATTCATCCAGTGTTCTCATCCAACACCATAAGGAGGTTTTCGATATCATCATCCTAAAAAATGATGTGAACAGGTGTTGTTTCATAGGGTTGTCCTTGGGAAAGTTCTCTATCTAGGATTTTAGAAGGTTGCAACTGGCGAATGGGATCCTTGATAAGTGGTCCTTGAGGGTGTGGTGCAAAGATATACCTAAAAAATTAACTCTATAGTTTGGAGGATTAGAAATTTTTCACTTCCGACTAATGAGAGTATTCAAAGAAAAGGAATCTCCTTGGCTTCTTGCTATTTTTGTTGTGAGCATCCACAGACAGATTTAACACTGCACCTTTTTTTCTAGATGGAATGGCATGATTGTCTTTGGTCTATTCTTTCAACTCATTCACATTATCTTAACCCCAAGCCTTCCTTCCATTATTTTATTGAATCTTGGTTTCATGGGGTTGGGTTCAATGATATGGAGAGTAAGATTCGGGTTGTTATACTTTTATCCATCTGTTGGACTCTTTGGGAGGTAAGAAACCAAGAAAGAATGGGTGCTCGTCCTTTGGTCTAGTACCTCCGGATGAGGATGAAGGTGATCATTTTTTAGTTGGGTTTGGTTATTAAAGGTTGGTAAAATTTTATCACATTATATAATTTCTTTAATAATCCATTCATATCTAGTGTATCGGGCGGGGTGGGTGGCTGATATGTCAGATGGAATCCCCCCATGCATGTATTGAAAATTAATGTGGAAGGATCATGAAGGAATGAGATCATGTGAGGAGGGGTCTAATTTTTTATTCATGTGTCTTGGTCCTAGTGGGTTTTAGTGATTTCTTTGGGCTGAGCAACTCATTGGGGGCAGAAATGAGGGCTCTCCTCATGGGTCTCACTATTTACAGGAGGTTGGGATTGAAGGTGGATGAAATTGAATCTAATTCTGAGGCTTTAGTTAATATTATCAAGGGGATGTGTAAGGTACCTTGTAACTTCAGTTAATTGTTCATAAGATGCTCTTTGGAGACAATACAGGGCCATTTTTTCCATCATATTTGGAGAGAATCCATTTTTACTGCAGATTCGCTCGTATGCTTGGGGAGACCAGAAGAGCTGCTTGTCGTCTATGATAGATTGGGGTTTCTTTGCATGGTTTTTATGGTTTTTTACCAAGGGTATGTCCTTTTATTTCACTACTTCCTCCCTATTTAATGGTCCTATATTCTCCTTTTGTGTGCTGGTGGCTACATCCCTCAATTATTTTAATAAAAAATAATGATTCAGTCAGCAGAAGAGATTCTTGGTCCCAGATGCTCACTATTATAGATAATATTTGTTTTATTAAAGGGGGGGATATAATGGTTTAGTCCCCTATAGTTTTATCTTCTTATTATCCCCCAAGATTATCTATTCCCCTCTCAGTTTCATGATTCTCCTTTTTAGGCCTCAGTTCCTCCTAGTGTGGTTTAGGTTATTCAACCTCAGGGTACTCTTCCCTAGGGTATTCTTTTATAGGGTTTAGTTTTTTCTTATAGTAACCTTTTTTATTTTATTCAAGGTTCTCTTAGTATAGAAGGAAGTTTAGTCCCACTTATTGATCCTTGTGATGGCTACACTAATTAGTTTCTTTCTCTAGAGTTTTTTCTCTCCCTACTTATTCTAAAAGGTTATGATGCTGGTGTGGGCAGTGAAGTTCAAGGTTCACCTAGTGTACCGGGAAATTTAGTCCCTCCTCTTTATCCTTGTGATGGGTGATCTAACTTAGTTCTTTCTCTGAAGTTATCCCCCCCCAATTCTTATGATTGGTTCTGATGTTGGTATAAATAGTGAATTCCCTAAAGTTTTTGTGTATTTCTCCTTCCTAGAACCTATTCCTACAATCTTAGTTTCTTCTTTTTTTATATCTTCTAACTCTTTCAATTTATTGTCTTTAACCAAGGAGTGGTCATAAGTCACTCCTCTATCCAAGAATAGAAGACTCAAAAGTTCCTCATTATATTCTTCTAAATCTAGTGTGATGAACACTAGGACAAGTCTATTGAAGAAAATGTGACTTCTATAATTCAAGGATAGGTTATTAATATTTCTAAGACCTTCATATCCATTTAATCATGTTATCTATTTTTATATGGAATGTGAGAGGAATTGAGTCTCCTACTAACTGTGAATATATTAGGTTTGAAGAAAAGAACTTTAATTTCTCTTTAATGGTTATTTTAGAACCAAAGCATAAGGTTAGTTATATTCAATACTTTACAACCAAGCTTCGTGATAGGAACTGTTTGCATGAAAATCCTTATAATTAGAATCTATATATTTTTTGGAGAATGAATATTTCAATGGATTGTATTAATTCATCCTCAAAATATATCACTATTAAGGTATCCATTCTTTACAAGTTGGTTTGTATTACTTTTGTTTGTGCAAAATGTGAAACTAGTTATCATGAAAGTCACTAGGTGGATCTCTCTAACTTTAACCTGAGGTTGGTACTAAGGTTTATTTTTGGGGATTTCAACATAATCATTGATCATACTAAGAAGTTAGAAGGTTTATTATATTATAGGAAGTCTATTCATGAATTTAGTAGATTTTTTTATTCAAATAATATAATGGACTTGGTATTTTCATGAAATCAATTTATGTGGTGTAATAATAAACAAGGCAATCGAAGGATTTAGATTTTCCTAAATAGGTACCTATCCAATCAACAAGGTATCCCTTTCTTTCCAAAATCCTTATATTCCCACATAGATAGGACTTTATTATATCATTATACACTCTTACTCACTCTTTAAGGACCTCAACCTAATTCTTAAGGATTTTGTTTCTCTAAGAACTATACTCAGGAAGAAGACTTCTTGTTTTTAGTACAAAAATCCTAGGTTAATCCCATGCTTATCCATCCTTGGGATATCCTACACATAAATATCAAACACCTCAAAGGAGACCTTAAATAATGTTCCAACTACTAAAATTCATATCTCACTTGAATCAAAGATATATAATATTATATTATTATTTTTCTATATAGTATTCTTCAATAATCTTGGAATAATGAAACTTTCCTGACCCTCATGGATAAATGTAAGGATCTTTCAGATCATTTTTTGTAGGTGGAGAAATATTCTTGTGAAAGGTCCTAGATCCAATAGCCTGAATAAGGATACCAGAACTTGGTATACTTTCATTCTTGAATAAAATAAAGGAGACTTTTCGGTAACCTAAACCTGAATATGGAAGATGTATCTACCAAATTTGATGTCACCATCTCAAGTCCCCTAACTATTGGAAATTTTTCCTCCCTCCTCTAAGGAACTAGTTTGAGTAATCGGGGGTTATCCCAGATAGGACTCCAATGAGTCTTTCTTTAATATGATACCTTTCTTCATTAATGGTTAAATTAATGCTTGCATTAAGGCTATACTATAAGTACATGAAGTTATTAAATCCACTAGAAACTTAAATCCAGATAGTGTTCTTGGCCTAGATATCTTCTCGGAATCTTTGTTCATGGAAACAAGGGATGTCATCAAAGAGGACCTTACAAGATCTATCCTAGACTATTATGTAAGGGGCCATTTATTTATAGCTTCATTTTTCAACACCCTTTTCCTTATTCCAAAAGTGAATAACTCTATGATTTTTGATTAATTATGTCCAATTAACTTGTGAAACTTCTCTTATAAAGTCATAGAAAAAATCACCAATGGTTGGATTAACACTCTCATTCCTCATTTTATCTTATATGAGTGACATGATTGTAACAATATTAGTTTTTAAATTTTCATTAGAACCACTATTGGTTATAAATTATAAATCTATTAAATGGAAATTTAATAATTTTCAATTTAACTTTTACCCTTAAATAAAGCACAGGGTATACATAAAGGTAGATGCTTTCTACCTTTATGAAGGATGGTTTTTGGAAGCTATGTAAAGGTAACTTCTTATTTTTAAGGGTTACATAAGGGTAACCCAACAACTATGTAAGGGTAAGATGAATTTATATTCATTTTGTAATGGTTACTCTTAGTTTCAAAAGGTTATTTAAGGGTAAACCAGTCACTACATAAAGGTAGGTTTGAGTTTTGTAAAGGTAACTATGAAATTACAAAGTTTATGTAAGGATAATCCAGTTCCTGCATAATGGTAAAACCAATCCACATAATGGTAACTCTTATTTTTTAAATCCAACATAAGGGTAACCCCATACCCTCATGTGATATTTATGAGTTTCATAATGGTAAAACCATGTTACCCTTATGCATTACCCTTTTTAGTGTAAGGGTAGTTTTTAACCCTAATTTTTATTTTTCTCTCCCATCACAAACCTAAAATGTGTTATGATGATTTTAAAATCCTAAAATCATTGTAATTAATTATTTTGACTCATTAAAATTTGTAAATACTTTTATGGAATAATTTAGACTCTCCACATTCAAGAATATATTCAAGAACAAATTAAATCGTGGTTTTAATTTTGAGTTTTCAATACTGCAAACCAAAACAAATTTTTTCCTTTATTAAAAAACTTGAACCTTGATACTTTATATTTTGATATCCTTCTAAAGTTCAAGCAGTATAGAACTCCTTCATCCAAGATCTGTGAAGTTTTCTTTGATCAGTTCAAGTTCTTCTTCTTAATTTCAGGCATGGTAGAACCCTCTTTCTCTCCTCTTTCTTGAGTATAATGTTTTTGAATGGATAATTACATGTGATATTATATAATTTATTTTATTTATGAAATTATATTTAATAATATTTTTTAATAAATGATCAATAATCCTTAAATAATTACATCCCAAAATTATTAAAAAAATGAAAAAGAATTATCATGAAAATCTAAGGATTACTATAGATAGATAAGGTATCATCGAATATTGAATTTATAATTATTAATTAAGAAAGAAATTGTTAGAAATTTTTATGGGTTAAATTAATAATTTGGAAATTATCTATGGAAGTGAAAGTATTATCACATGTGGGGTTTTTAATAATTTTAATTGGTTATAAGAATCCTTGGAAAGTATATTAAATTGATTAACATGCATACATGATATGGGAGATGTAACTCTTGATAAAACATGATTTTGACATCAATAGGCTTGAGTTAGGAAGTTCCTTACTATAAATAGATCATGTAACCGATTGTTATCAAGATATAACATTGTCACCATATAATTAGACCATGTTTGATGTTTGATCACATGAGTGTGAATGTGTAACCCATGAGACCTATCTTTATGTTTGATAAAATGAGTGTGTGTTTTGATACTATTTTCCCAATCTTGATATGATATATTGTGCCTATTTATGGGATGAAATTGTTTCCATGTGATGTATTTCATATATACTAGGTTGTTGTTGTTATATGCATGGTACCAGAGTGACAAGTAGACCCACCATGGGTCGGTAGCCATATAGGGGGGCATGGTCAAATACTGCATGTGACGTGATGATAGGACTGAGTTAGATTATGGGGCATGATATCCTTGTGTGTTCTAACCTAGGGGAATGATATTTTTATAAGATATTACCCAAGAGTAGACAGTGGGGCATGATGGTCTTATGTGATCTGGCCCGATAGATAACAACATGGTATGATGGCCATGCGTGGTCTAACCTCGAGGAATGGGGCTTTCATTGCTACTGAGAATCCTTGTGGCTATCTCCTCTAATTTTTACACTCTCATGACGTTTTATATATTCTTTTCACATACATCTGAAGTGGGTGTGGTTGAGTTTTGTGGTGACTTGGTTAGTGCATAGACACTCAATATGTAACACCCTAATATTTTGTGAAATATTTTCTTTTCAAATAAATTTAATCTTTTTGATATCTTTATCTATACACAGCATTTTTTTTATCTTGTGTTACACGCAATACTGAGTTTATCTTGTGTTACTCACAACATTGAGTTTAAAAGAAACATGGTATGCAGTTAAATATTATTATTCAATATGATATTTATCACCTAGCCATTATAATAGTGGGTATGAATAGTATTAACTAAAATATGAAAATATATGGTTTAAAAATGTATATAAAATTAATTTTTTAGTGACCAATTAATTAGAATTGAAAATGACGGAAATATTTTTAAAAAAAACAATTTTTATGAAAAAACATGTTTTACCTAAATAAATCAAACAAATAAATTTTGATGAATTATTTTAATGAAATTTATAGATTATATATTCAATATAAAATTTAACATTCATATTATGTTTTTCCTAGATACTAGATAATAATAAATACAATTTTATGCTTTAAAAATGCATTTTTCTAAAAAACCGTTTTATTTCCTTTTGAAAATTAATTTTAAAATTAATTTTTTACCATTTTATAAAATTTATTTGAAAAAAAAAATTAATTTTTGAAATTATCATTTCAAAATTATCTTGTAGTGAATGTTTCGGATTTTTCTGAAAAGATTAATTTTCTGATGAATAGTGAATAATACTGGTTTTTATTAAAAACTGCATTTTCATTAAAAGAATTTTTATTGTTAATTTTTATTTTAAAATTTTTTTAAAAGTAAAATTACCTCTATTATATATCTATTAATTTAATTTAGTTCATTTAAATAATTTTAATTTTGAATTTTTGTATAATTTTTTTTAATCTATTAAATATTTTCTCTTCGAAAAATTGATTTCTCATCGTGAATGTGGGTTTAATCTTAAATTAAATTTTTTCACTTATATGAATGTAATTATGAAAAAATAGATTTCATATTTAGATAAAAACTAATTTTTTACCATAATTAATAGTAAAAACAAACAAAATTGTTTACCATGGTTAAGGTAAAAATAAATTTACTGGTGGTTGAGCTAAAAAGATAAGGGTTAAAAATGATCCCAAACTTTTCCAACACCCATTTTCTAGATATATATAGACCTTATATCTTATATGTTAGATAATTTACCATTTTGGATCCTTTTTTAATGTGAAAAACATGGTACACCTTTTACTTTTTGAAAATTACAAGTGTGTCACTCACCTCACTTATAAAAGGTCACTCTCTCTCCTCTCCTCTTCACACTTCCAAAAACCTTTGTTTTGGCCAATAACTGACCAAATAACTTCATTAATTCCATAATATCATCCTAAAATATTTTTTTCAGAAATATAGCCTATGAAACCTGGTTAGCCACTAAATGAGGCTAATATTCATTGTTAATATACTTAATATTCATGTTATTTATTATTCATAAGCACCGTTTTAGTTCATTTTACACTTTTAACATCATTTCACATTATGATTGTAATTCTTACTTAAAATGCACTATTATGTGGTACATTTTTTAAAATCATTTAAAGTACCCAATGAGTCATATAATTCTAAGGAATGTAATTATCCATATTTTAATTTGATATTTTTTGAAATGTATCTTCACTTAAATTTAAACATTTTTCATTCAGGGATCAATGGATGATTCATAAAGGATGAAGGAGATATTTGGTGATGAAAAGAAACAATTATGGAGAAGGAAGATTGGACACCAGCCCACTAATAAGAGTGTGGGGAAAAACATACAGGCCCAATGAATCCCATATTTCGTGTGATTTTAGAATACATGTATAGGAACAAATCACTCTTGAGGATCCAATGCTAAGTCGGCCTCCATGGTGTCCATTTAGGCGGCCCAAGTTAGAGATAAAATTATGGGCCAGATTCTGCGGTCCAGAAAAAAATCCCACTAATTTGATCATATCTTAGAATACACAACTCCAAATGAACCTATATTTTACAGGAGATTATAATACATCCGTAGCTCCATTTTCTTATTCTATGTCCAACTCTGATTAGTCCATCTAGAAGGTATTCCAAGCACGTCTGTTCGGTGAAGGAAATCTGGTTGCCACCTCGGGTCAAGGGTGGAAAAATCAATTCTCCCTTACTTTCCACCCACCTATGGCCTACCACAATTAATTGAGGAGACTTGGACTGTTGGAGGATCTACCTAAGGGCTCAAAAATTCCTATTTAAGTTAGTGGTGTTGGAGGATTTAAGAATATTTGGTGCTTTGTTCAATTGTAATGTTATGCTGCAATTTTGTTGTCTCAAATTTGTCTTTCACATGTAAGTTGTTCAATTCACTTTAGTTTCTTAATAAAAGTTCTTCTTATACTCTTATTATATTTTTCTTAATATCACTTTGATACCTTTGGATCAAGGTGTGAATTTATTCACACCAAACCTTGTGAAATTATTCACACAACGGTGGAGTGATCATTTTATTTTTGTTGTTTTCTTTACATCTCCATTACCTCTCCCATGAGTCTACATTCCGCTTCCATTGAAACCATGGGATCAATGGAGGGCTAAACCACTTATGTTTTGATCCAAGGGAGTATAAAGGGACTGGATTGGATGTTATTTATCACCCCATTAATGTATAATCACTTCTTTAATTGAGATTTTTATTTGATGATTTTTAAACTCCATCATCCTTGTTGAATTTAAGGCCACACACTTCAAGTGCTAATATGAACATTTACCTTGAAGTGGTCAAAACATTGATCCTTAAAGTGTATAGGTGATTAGTATTAAAGGGTGTAGGAATTAAAACAGTAAGTGATGATGTTGTTTTATCTCCTTAAATGAACCCATCTCAAATATAAGAAATTGAAATCATTGAAAAGGAAATACGTCCAATCCACCCCGAGCAATAACCTACGATCAACTCATTATTTTAAATTGAATTCACTTAAGTCTCTTAGATTTATTTTAAACCCATATAAAATCAACCCAAGTTGGCCACTTAATATCCAAAAACAGTCCATATAATTTACGTGTCTATAGGTTACTTCTTAGGTCTCTGAGGATTCGACAACCCAAGCTAAACTACAAGAACCGTCCTACCTTATTCTCTTGGGTAAATTTGAGCGTGAATAAAATTTTGGCGCCATTTCCGGGGACCCAAGTAATTAATCTAAACACCCATTCTATTCTACCCCATTTCTTCTTTTCTCATCCAAATTCTCTTATCTTCTCCCTTTCTCGTTTTTTTTCTTTTGGCGCATGTCCGCCTACACCCGCGATCAATCGAACCGTCTAGTTGGGGTGCATAGTCCTGGGATTGGGGAGTCAAGTACACCAAGGGAACTCTTTACATTATATCCTAATCTTCCTAACACCCCCGAGTCAAAAATTGAGCCTATTTCAATGTAATTTCCTCAAAGAAACCAACTCATAAACCCGAGTGGGAACCAAAATGGAAACCCAAATGAGGCAGCCCCAAACTTGGGGAATACGGTCGATCAAACCATGAATGACTACCTCACACCTTCTTGGACCAATGACCCCTCATGCATTAGACACAATTCCCTAGGAGATTCCAACTAAATATTTAAACCTCATGTCCTAAACCATCTTCCCACATTCCATGGAATGGAGTCCGAGATTCCCTACCTCCACATTGAGGAGTTAAATGACATTGTAGAAACCATGTGTCCCCCACATCAACTAGAATCAGATAAGATGAGGATATTTCCTTTTTCTTTAAAGGATCGATCTAAAAATTGGCTAAACAATTTGAGACCATCATCCATCAACTCTTGGTACCAACTACAAAGAGAATTATACAAAAAATACTTTCCCCACCACAAAATAATTGCACTTAAAAAGAGTATCCAAAACTTTTTTGAAAAAGAGGGAGAGTCATTCTATGAAACATGCGAGAGGTTAAAAGACACTCTAAACATGGTTCTACACCATGGTTTTTCTATACCTGAACAAGTGAGAATTTTCTATGAAGGGTTGGTTCTAGGGAATAAACAATTCATTGACATGATGTGTAATGGAACCTTTAAAAACAAAGCCCCAAATGATGCTTACGAGTATCTAGAAAGCCTTTCTAAACAAAACCAAACATGGGGAACTTAAAATTATTCTGAAAATCCACAAAGAACTACTGGAATTCATACACTTAGAGAAGAGGAAAGCCTTAGGGCTAAACTCGCAGCACTCTCTAGGAAGGTTGAAGAGATAGACCTTAGGAAAGTCCATGAAATCCAAACTATTGACCCTGTTTGCACAATTTGTGACAAACATGACCATAATACAGACAACTGCCCAACCATTCCATACATCAAGGATGTTCTTTTAGGAGGACCCCCAGCGGAAGTAAATGCCTTGAACTTTAAAAATCCTCAATACCAAAACAACTTCAATCCAAGGTATAACGACCACCCAGGCATCCGCTGGAAAGATAACCAACAACCTAGTCAACCACAGGGACAAAATCCTTACCCCCATCAGAACTACCAAACCCATAACCAGTTCCAAACCCAACCTATTCAATACCAATAGCCACCGGTCCATTTTCAACAAACCATACCACCTCCAAAATATCCACTTGGGATAAACCAACCTACTCAAGAACCCACCCAAATTGTTCCACAAATCCTACTAGAACAATTGTGCAAACAAATAGAAAGGATGAACTCAGAAGTCTCTTCCCTTAAACAAGAACTTCAAACCATCAAAACTGGAAAGGCACCCATGCCTACTCAGGCGGTGCCATCCTCAACTTCAAGGGGAGATTCAAGTTGTGCTCAAACAACTCATGAACAACTAAAGGCTATGACTATTTTAAGAAGTGGGAAATCAATTGAGAAACTTGAACAACTAATTCAGAACCCACATGAAGATTCAAACTTGGATGAAAATTCAAATGAACCACATGATCAAACTAAAAAAACTAATAACAATGTGAAAGAAACAACTCTTCAACAAACAACCCCACAACCTGCATTATTTCCTCAATGCATGAGGGGGAAACCCAAGCCTGAACTGAGTGAAACATTGAGGGAAATCTTCTCAAAAGTCAAGTTGAACATTCCCCTTCTCGATGCCATCCAAACCATACCTTCCTACTCAAAGTACCTTAAGGACTTGTGCACTTTTAAAAGAAAATTTTCACATAAAAACCAAGTCCTTTTGGCTGCTAATGTGAGTACCACCATTCAAGGGACCATTCCTCCTATGTTGAAAGACCCAGGTTTCCCTTAAATCAATGTTGAACTAGGAGAAAGAAAATTTGTCAAGGCCTTGAGTGATCTAGGTGCTAGTGTCAATATCATCCCTTATGTTGTGTACTGCTAGTTAGGACTAGAAGAACTCCAACCCACATCTGTCACACTTCAACTTGCTAATCGTAGCATTAGGGTTCCAAAGGGGATTTTAAAGGACGTTCAGGTAAAGGTTGAAAACTTCATCTACCCTACTGACTTCATTGTCCTTGACAACCATCCAAACTTAGGAAATAAGGAACAAACCCCAATCATCCTTGGTCGTCCTTTCCTTGCAACAATCAACTCTGTTATCCGAGTCCGAAATGGTAACATGACCATCACCTTTGGGAACATGAGTCTAGACTTGAACATCTATAATGCAAGCTAACAAATAGGGGATGACGAGGACATTCATGAAGTAAACATGATAGGAAGCATTGATAATGAATTCATGGAACATCAAGGAATATTTAATGAATGTTTAAGTCAGGATGAGATTGATTTCCTTTGTTCATATGAAGTAAGTTTATCTCCTTGGCTTGAATCATTTTCAAATTTCTCTTATGATTAATTCTTAGGTCCAACAATCAGTGAAACCTTTTAGGAAACAAATTTCATGGAGACCAATCAAACTTATTTCCCTAAATCTGATCAAGCCAATCTAGTAGTTGAAACTTCTACATGTGGGGAATCAATCCTATCTGAAAATATAAAAAAAGAAATTGAAATTGATCCAATGTCCCAATCTTCTGCTAAAATTCTGAACCAACCTGATCTTGAATTGAAGGAACTTCCCGCTACACTCAAGTATGATTTCCTAGGGGACAATCAAACACATCCTATTGTCATTTCTTCTTCTATTGAATCCAATCATGATAGGATGCTTCTAGATGTCCTTAGGAAACATAAGAAAGCCATTGGTTGGACCCTGTCTGATATTCCTGGGATTATCCCACTTATCGGGACTCATAGGATTGTTCTGGAATCTGATTCAAATCCATGTCGTCAACCTCAATGGAGACTCAATCCTAATATCGTGGAGGTAGTAAGGAAAGAACTTCTGAAATTCTTAAAAGCTGGTATCATCTATCCCATAGCTGAGAGTGAGTGGGTGATCCCAATTCAAGTGGTTCCAAAAAAGGATGGAATCACAGTGATAACAAATTAGGATGGAGATATTCTTCCAACAAGGGTGAGTAGTGGATGGATGGTTTGCATTGACTATAGGAAGCTAAACTCATTCACCAAGAAGGACCATTCCCCCTTACCATTCATTGACCAAGTCCTTGAGAGAGTGGCAGGTCATGCCTTCTACTGTTTCTTAGATGGGTACTCAGGTTATAATCAAATTGAGGTCTCCCTAGAGGATCAAGGTAAGACTACATTCACATGTCCATTTGGAACCTTTGCCTTCAAACGCATTCCCTTCGGGTTATGCAATGCCCCTGGAACCTTCCAGCGGTGCATGATGGGAATCTTCTCAGACATGGTAGGGGATTTTCTAGAGGTCTTCATGGATGAATTATCTGTGTTTGGGGATACATTTGAGGGATGTCTGAGGAATGTAGAGAGAGTCTTTTCAAGATGTGAAGAAAAGAATCTAGTCCTAAAATGGGAAAATTTCCATTTCATGGTTAAATAGGGACTAGTTCTAGGCCATCTGGTCTCAGGTAGGGGGATTGAAGTTGATAAAGCCAAGGTTGACATCATTCATCACCTTCCATCACCCAAAACTATCAAGGAAGTAAGGTCTTCCTTAGGACATGCTGGTTTCTATAGAAGATTAATCAAGGACTTTAGTCCAATATCACATCCCCTTTGTGCTCTCCTAGTAAAGGATGCTCCATTTGTTTGGACAGAAAGTTGTGAGGGTTCATTCTCAACCCTCAAATCCTCTCTCACCTCTCCCCCCATCATGAAATCTCCAAATTGGAACCTTCCTTTCGAGCTTATGTGTGATGCCAGTGACTTTTCTGTAGGATCTGTGTTAGGACAACGTTGTGATAAAAACCTTATGTCATTGCTTATGCAAGAAAATCGTTGAATAATGCCCAAATCAACTACACCACCACTGAAAAGGAGTTACTTTCTATTCTGTTTTCCTTAGAGAAGTTTAGGTCCTACCTCTTAGGATCACCCATCACTGTGTTCACTGACCATTCTGCACTAAAATACCTCTTCCAAAAACAAGATGCTAAGGATAGACTGATTAGGTGGGTCCTTATCTTACAAGAATTTGACCTCACAATCAAGGATAAAAAGGGAGTTGAAAATGTTTTAGCTGATCACCTCTCTAGGATGGAATTAAAAGACAACTCAAATCACCTTTCTGTGTCTGATTCATTTCCTGATGAACACCTATACTCTGTGAGTGATTTCCCTTGGTATGCTGACATAGACAATTTCTTAGTTACAGGAGTCGTTCCAAAATTCCTAGGGACACAAGCTCGAAGGAAGTTTCTTTATCATGTCAAACACAATGTGTTTGATGATCCTTACCTATTCAAGTTCTGTCCTGGTCAAATCATTAGGAGATGTGTTCCTAAGTCTAAGAAAGAGTCCATCCTTAAATTCTGTCATAGTGAGGCATGTGGAGGTCACTTTTCCTCTAAGAAAACATCTACTAATATTCTTCAATGTGGTCTCTTCTAGCCCACCCTCTCAAGGGACTCCTACACATTTTGTCAATGGTGTCCTAGGTGTCAACAAGTAGGGTCCATCACAAAAAGGAATCAAATGCCACTCACTCCCATCTTAGTGAATGAAATCTTTGACTGTTGGGGAATTGATTTCATGGGTCCCTTCCCAAACTCTAGGGGATATCTTTACATTCTCTTAGCTATCGATTATGTCTCTAAATGGGTTGAGGCCATTCCTAAAAAATAAAATGATCATCAAACTGTGATTATATTTCTCAAGGAAAACATCTTCTCTAGATTTGGAATTCCTAGGGCTATCATTAGTGATCGTGGAACCCATTTTTGTAATCGTCTATTCTCATCACTCATGGAAAAATAAGGAATTTCTCACAAAGTGTCCACTACTTACCACCCACAGACCAATGGTCAAGCTGAGTTAGCCAATCGTGAAATCAAACAAATTCTTGAAAAAACTATCAATACTTCTAGGAAAGATTGGTCCGAAAAACACTTGAATGCTCTTTGGGCATATCGTACAGTATTCCAAACCATCCTAGGAATGTCACCATATAGGTTGGTTTATGGAAAAGCATGCCATTTACCTGTTGAAATTGAGCATAAGGCCTTTTGGGCAATTAAGAAAATGGATTATGACCTCTCATTGGCCAAAACAAAAATGAAATTAGATCTCAATGAACTGGAGAAATTAAGGATGGAGGCTTATGAAAATTCAAGGATCAATAAAGCTAGATTTCAAGCCTACCAATCTAGGAATATCAAGGTCAAACATTTTGAACCGGGAAAACTTGTGCTCTTGTATAGTTCAAAACTTCATTTACACCCAGGAAAGTTAAGGTCTAGATGGTCAGGACCTTTCATAGTGCATCATGTGTACCCCCATGGGGCAGTAGAGATTCAAGATCCCATAAGTGGTTACATTTTCAAGGTCAATGGTCAAAGTTTAAAACCATTCATTGAATCATTCAATAAACAGGAAATAGAGGTTGAGTTAACTGATCCAACCTATGAACCAGGAAAAAATTGATAGATTTAGAGTCCATGTCGGGATAATGACGTTAAAAAAAGCGCTGCATGGGAGGCAACCCATGGTTTTCAAGTTTCCTATCATTTTTTTTGTTTTAATAAAATTTATATTTTAAATAGGATTAATTAATCATTTTTATATTTTAAAAAAAAAGACTGTTGACCTGTTCTTCTATTATGAGTATGGATGGGTATGAAAGGGGAGCACCGTATTCATCCGTGTCACGTGGTGTGATCCCTGAGTAATACCTTACCCAGAAAATTAAAATAAGACAATGTATAATTAGTTTGATTTAAAAAACAGAAAAACAGGAAAAACCATAAAAATGATGATACTTGGAATTAAATAATTCGTTGTGTTGTTTGTTTTGTCTGGTTTGTTCTTCTTTTGGTTCAGGTACTATTTTGGGTGATATATGTTCAATCAAGGATGTGCCTACATCCCCCAAGAGATCAAAGGACTAATTTGGAGCAGTAAGAATTTCAACTTCAACCACCAGGTGACTTCATTCCATGATCCTCATTTTCAATTTCCTTTTTGAACTTTAATTCTCTACCTCTACCCCATTCTAAATTTTCTTTTCTTTAAACACTGGGGACAGTGTTATTTTAAGTTGGGGGGGAGATAAAATAAAAAAATTCTTTTGTGTCAAAAAAATGAATGATTTGAAAAAAAAGTGTAAATAGAAGGAAAAATTCCTTTAACTTTGGACATGATATTACACATTGAAAAATTTGAAACTGAATATCAAATAATTTAACATGCCCTGATTCTAATTTTAATCCTTGTATAATTTCATGAGCATAGATTTTGGAAATTGTGGTTGTCTAATGTGATATTTCATTGTTTATATTTTCATCCAAATAAAAAAAATATCACAATGCACGTCCTTTGGATAGTGGGGTATTAGGTTGAGTTCATGGGGTCCCCCAAATAAATATCATAGGTTTGGTGATCATTTTAGTTTTATTATTAGTATTCAATAATAAAATAATAATAATAAATTTGCACGTAGAGCAATGAAATGACCTAATGCGTGGCTTTCGGCACTTGGGGATCATGACTCCATAGTTGTCTGGCCCAGAGTTAGTAATTTTATCTCTATTTTTGGTAATTTGAATTTGTTTTTGACTGAGTTAACTTGATATGATGCCCGAGTATGTGGTATTCACTTGGTTCCCTAAGGTCTTTGAGCTTGGGAGTCATCGGCAAAGTCTCGCTACAGGGGTTGACTCTTTTGAGTGCAATTTCAATTACCATGGCAAAATTGCAAAAAAACAAAAAAACAAAAAAAAATATGATACAAAAAAAAATTGAATACTCATCTTAATATTGAAATGTGATTCCACCTAGCGCTTACGTCATTTTCCCCTTGAATAAAGATGAACCCACATGTCTATTGTGATGCACAACACATCCTCATACTTAATTAATATTGGATGAAATATGGAAATGAATTTGAACAAAGGAATGGGCTTGGGATTGGGATCTGCTTATGAAACTATCTTGTATTAAAATATTTTGATGAGTTTCATGATTGTTTGGTATAAGGGTTTCTTGTGATCATTGTGTATTAAAATGTTTTTGGAAAATGGAATTGGAATTTCATATAATTAAGATATATTTTTCTCGGGACTAGCAAAACTCAAGTTGGGGGTGTGATTAGCCACTAAATGAGGATAATATTCATTTTTAATATACATAATATTCATGTTATTTATTATTCATAAACACTATTTTAGTGCATTTTACACTTTTAACATCATTTCACATTATGATTGTAATTCTTACTTAAAATGCACTATTATGTGGTACATTTTTTAAAATCATTTAAAGTACCCAATGAGTCATCTAATTATAAGGAATTTAATTATCCATATTTTAATTTGATATTTTTTGAAATGGATCTTCACTTAAATTTAAACATTTTTTATTCAGGGATCAATGGATGATTCATAAAGGATGAAGGAGATATTTGGTGATGAAAAGAAACAATTCTGAAGAAGGCAGATTGGAAACCATCCCACTGATAAGACTGTGGGGACCAACATACAGACCCAATAAATCCCATATTTCGTGATATTCTAGAATACATGTATAGTAACAAATCACTCTTGAGTATACAATGCTAATTCGGCCTCCATGGTGTCCATTTAGGCATCCCAAGTTAGAGATAAAATTCTGGTCCAGATTCTACGGCCCAGAAAAACAGACCACTAATTTGATCATATCTCGGAATAGACAACTCCAAATGGGTCCAAATTTTACAGGAGGTTAGAAGACATCCGGATATAAATTTTCTTATTCTATGGCCCACTCTGATTCGGTCATCTAAAAGTTCTTCCAAGGGCGTTTGTTCGTTGAAGGAAATTTGGCTGCCACCTCGGGTCAAGGGTGGAAAAATCAACTCTCCCTTACTTTCCACCCACTATGGCCTACCATAATTAATTGAGGAGACTTGGAATGTTGGAGGCTCGACCCAAGGGCTCAAAAATGCCTATTTAAGGCAGTGGTGTTGAAGGATTGAAGAATCTTTGGTACTTTGTTCAATTGTAATGTTTTGCTGCAATTTTGTTGTCTCAAATTTGTCTTTCACATGTAAGTTGTTCAATTCACTTTAGTTTCTTAATAAAAGTTCTTCTTATACTCTTATTCTGTTGTTCTTCATATCAATTTGATACCGTTAGATCAAGGTGTGAATTTATTCACACCAAACCTTGTGAAATTATTCACACAACGGTGGATTGATCATTTTATTTTTGTTGTTTTCTTTACTTCTCCATTTCCTCCCTCATGAGTCTACTTTCCACTTCCATTGAAACCATGGGATCAATGGAGGGATAACCCACTTATAGGTTGATCCAAGGGAGTATAAAGGGGCTGTATTGGATGTTATTTATCACCCCATTAATGTATAATCACTTCTTTAATTGAGATTTTTATTTGATGATTTTTTAACTCCATCATCCTTGTTGAATTTAAGGCCACACACTTCAAGTGCTAATACGAACCTTTACCTTGAAGTGATCAAAACATTGATCATTCAAGTGTATAGGTGATTAGTATTAAAGGGTGTAGGTATTAAACCAGTAAGTGATGATGTTGTTTTATCTCCTTAAATGAACTCATCTCAAATATAAGAAATTGAAATCATTGAAAAGTAAATACGTCCAATCCACCCCGAGCAATAACCTAGGATCAACTCATTATTTTAAATTGAATTCACTTAAGTCTCTTAGATTTCCTTTAAACCCATCTAAAATCAACCCAAGTTGGCCACTTCATAGCCAAAAACAGTCCATAGAATGTACGTGTCTATAGGTTACTTCTTAGGTCTCTGAGGATTTGACAACCCAAGTTAAACTACAAGGACCGTCCTACCTTATTCTCTTGGGTAAATTTGAGAGTGAATCAAAACCTTTTGGTACAAACCAAAAGAAGTTGTCCGAGGAAGAGGTAACGTCCCGAACCAAGCGTTTAATTTTATTTCTTCCTCTACCTCCTTAAATTATTATTAAACCATGATGATATAATAAAATAATTATCTTAAATTTACTTATATATTTTTATGTTAATTACATGACCTATATTCATCTCATCTTCTATCAAATGGGATATGAAATCATTATTTGTGTGTACGGCGGACTACTGCCTCACAAACTGATGTTATTTGTTTTCCATCACCATCTCTCACGGATAGATTTAATGATAGATTTAGTGTTTATATATGATATTTATGATATTATTATACCTATATAATTATAATACCACATATACCTACTTACCTCAAAACTTTTTGGGAAAACAATAACATCGCTCGTGTGTACGAAGGACTACTGCCTCACGGACTGATGTGATTTGTTTTACATTTATGGTTTAGTTAGTTGGTAATAAGGATAGATTAATTGAATATATATATATATATATATAATTTTTAACATAATTATACTTATTTAATTATTATATCATATATACCTTATTTATTTCCTTTCCATGGGGGATACGATAACGTCGTTCATGTACATAGAAGACTACCACCTCATGAAGTAATGTGATTCATTCTTCACATATGCTTCACATGGAAGGTAATAAGGATAGTTTTAAATAAAAAATGTGATATATATATGAAATAAAAAATATTATTGAATGGTAATATATAATTTACCTTTATTTATTTCAATCCATTAAGAAAATGGAAATAAAGTTCATGTGTACATACGGCATACCGTCTCCATGAACAGTGTATTTCATTTTCTATCTCTAAATTTCATGGATTACTCCAAATAAATATATAATAAATATATATTATATTTATATAATGTTTAATATTATATATATTATGAAACCATGATCAAATTAATATTACTACAAATAACAAATCAAAACATACACGAAAAATAAAGCAGTTCTTGCCCAAAACGTGACTTTAACATGAAATTGTTAATAAAATGATAATAAAAGGTCATAAGTAAATCATATATGGTATGATATATATATATAATTTTGGTTATATAATATATTTATAATATAATTATATTTATTATACAAGAGTTTTGAACATGTATTAAGGAAGTTGAAACTCCATGTAAGGGTTTTTTATCTCACTTTTTACCTCTATGAGACACATGCCATATTTACCACCTATTTATTTTATGTGGTGAATATACTACCCATGAATATATTTTATGGTGAATCTCATTAAAATTATTGGTATTTACATATCCATTTTTATATATCTCTTTCATGGGGTTTACATTTCAGAATTTACCAAATCGGTAAGGTATTTTTATCTCAATCTACCTTCTTTGAGACATATATTATATTATACACATATCTTATTTTATGAGGTGAATATAAAACACCTTTGACATGTAATATCATGAATTTATTTATTATAATTATATTTTTTAGTTTCACTTAATGTTATTATTTCATGGGTCTTATGATTCGAAATTACCAAAGTGGTAAGGGTTTCATGATACAATCTCATCATTTATCAGGATTGTTCATGATTGTGCTTCCAATGATGAAATCTTATGATCTAAATATCAAGAAACTAATGTATTTTATTATCTTATGGTTATTTCATGAGAATAAATTTTTTCCCTTCATTTTCCTCTCTTTATATGGTCAAGATTTCAAAATAATATTTTTAAGAAAATATGAATTTATTTCTCTCTTCGCTCAAAAATAATTTTTCTTCCAAAAATATTTTTTCTATAAAAAAATTTAAAAATGACTTAAAAATTGTCTAAATGGTTTATTAAATACATGCACTACGGGGAAAATGGGTATTTGCGACGGGGGTATTTGCCCGTCGCAAATAAGTAGTCTTTTGCAATAGGTTAGCTTTCCCCGTCGCAAAAGAACTGGCGCGCTTTGCGCGCCAAATCGCGGGAAACATATTTGCGACGGGGGTATACCCCCGTCGCAAATAGTATGTCGGCAGGTTATTATTTGCGACGGGACCCGTCGCAAATAACTATTTAACCGTTGACCGTAATAAATGATGGTTAAGGTATTTGCGACGGGTACCGTCGCAAATGGACCCGTCGCAAATAATCTAACCTATAAATACCTTCATCCGTTTTTTTCAATTCATTCTCAAACTCCATCTTCTCCTTCTCTCAAAATTCTATTTCTAGAGTTCAGCGTTTCTTAAGTTTAATTTTTTTCTCCGGAGTTGATATTGAAGTTTTCAAGAACGATCAGAGATCAACCTCAGATCAATTTTAAAGGTATTTATGTTCATTTTAATTTAATATTTATTTTAAATTTTTTATTAGTTTCAATTATTTTTAATTAGTTGTAATTTAATTACGTTTACATTGTTTTGTTACTTAATAAATTTAAATTATTAGTATTGTTCATAGTTAATGGTAATTAGGAATAATTAGTAATAATTTTCAATAATTAAGAATAAATGCTAATAATTAGTAATAAATAACAATAATTAGGAATAATAACATTATTACATTATTAGTATATTTTATTATTAATATTAAAATAATATAATTTTTTATATTATATACAATTCTCCTTTCATCTGTGTGTTTTCTGTCTCCACATGTAATATTTGTATGTGGAGACAGAAAACACACAGATGAAAGTAGAATTGTATATAATATAGAAAATTATATTATTTTAATATTAATAATAAAATATACTAATAATGTTATTATTCTTAATTATTGGTAATTATTCCAAATTATTGGTAATTATTCAGATAATTATCAATAATTAGGAATAATTACCAATAATTAGCAATAATTAGGAATAATTAGTAATAATTAGTAATAATTACCAATAATTAGTAATAATTACCAATAATTAGTAATAATTACCAATAATTAGTAATAATTACCAATAATTAGTAATAATTACCAATAATTAGTAATAATTACCAATAATTAGTAATAATTAGTAATAATTATCAATAATTATCAATAATTAGTAATAATTAGTAATAATTAGTAATAATTAATAATAATTACTAATAATTACCACTAATTAGTAATAATTAGTAATAATTAGGAATAATTACCAATAATTAGTAATAATTAGTAATAATTAGTAATAATTAGGAATAATTAGTAACAATTACCAATAATTAGTAATAATTACCAATAATTAGTAATAATTACCAATAATTATCAATAATTACCGATAATTACCAATAATTAGGAATAATTACCAATAATTAGGAATAATTACCAATAATTAGGAATAATTACCAATAATTAGGAATAATTACCAATAATTAGTAATAATTAGTAATAATTAGGAATAATTACCAATAATTAGTAATAATTAGTAATAATTACCAATAATTAGTAATAATTACTAATATTTAGTAATAATTACCAATAATTAGTATTAATTACCAATAATTAGTAATAATTACCAATAATTAGTAATAATTACCAATAATTAGTAATAATTACCGATAATTAGGAATAATTACCGATAATTAGTAATAATTAGTAATAATTAGGAATAATTACCAATAATTAGTAATAATTAGTAATAATTACCAATAATTAGTAATAATTAGTAATAATTAGTAATAATTACCAATAATTACCAATAATTACCGATAATTACCAATAATTAGGAATAATTGCCAATAATTAGTAATAATTAGTAATAATTAGTAATAATTAATAATAATTACCAATAATTAGTAATATTTACCAATAATTACCAATAATTATCAATAATTACCAATAATTACCGATAATTAGTAATAATTACCAATAATTCGTAATAATTAGTAATAATTACCAATAATTGCCAATAATTACCAATAATTACCGATAATTACCAATAATTAGGAATAATTACCAATAATTAGGAATAATTACCAATAATTACCGATAATTAGTAATAATTACCGATAATTAGGAATAATTACCGATAATTAGTAATAATTAGTAATAATTAACAATAATTAGTAATAATTACCAATAATTAGTAATAATTACCAATAATTACCAATAATTACCGATAATTACCAATAATTAGGAATAATTACCACTAATTAGGAATAATTACCAATAATTAGGAATAATTACCAATAATTACCAATAATTAGTAATAATTACCAATAATTAGTAATAATTACCAATAATTACCAATAATTACTGATAATTAGTAATAATTAGTAATAATTAGGAATAATTACCAATAATTAGTAATAATTAGTAATAATTACCAATAATTAGTAATAATTACCAATAATTAGTAATAATTACCAATAATTACCGATAATTACCAATAATTAGGAATAATTACCAATAATTAGGAATAATTACCAATAATTAGGAATAATTACCAATAATTAGTAATAATTAGTAATAATTAGGAATAATTACCAATAATTACCAATAATTAGTAATAATTACCAATAATTAGTAATAATTACCAATAATTACCAATAATTACCGATAATTAGTAATAATTAGTAATAATTAGGAATAATTACCAATAATTAGTAATAATTAGTAATAATTATCAATAATTAGTAATAATTACCAATAATTAGTAATAATTACCAATAATTACCGATAATTACCAATAATTAGGAATAATTACCAATAATTAGGAATAATTACCAATAATTAGGAATAATTACCAATAATTAGTAATAATTAGTAATAATTAGGAATAATTACCAATAATTAGTAATAATTAGTAATAATTACCAATAATTAGTAATAATTAGTAATAATTAGTAATAATTACCAATAATTAGTAATAATTAGTAATAATTACCAATAATTAGTAATAGTTAGTAATAATTAGTAATAATTACCAATAATTGGTAATAATTACCAATAATTAGTAATAATTACTAATAATTAGGAATAATTACCAATAATTACCAATAATTACCGATAATTAGTAATAATTAGTAATAATTAGGAATAATTACCAATAATTAGTAATAATTAGTAATAATTATCAATAATTAGTAATAATTACCAATAATTAGGAATAATTACCAATAATTAGGAATAATTACCAATAATTAGGAATAATTACCAATAATTAGGAATAATTACCAATAATTAGTAATAATTAGTAATAATTACCAATAATTAGTAATAATTAGTAATAATTAGTAATAATTACCAATAATTAGTAATAATTAGTAATAATTAGTAATAATTACCAATAATTACCAATAATTACCAATAATTAGTAATAATTACCAATAATTAGTAACAATTACCAATAATTACCAATAATTACCAATAATTACCAATAATTACCGATAATTAGTAATAATTAGTAATAATTATCAATAATTAGTAATAATTAGTAATGATTAGTAATAATTAACAATAATTAGTAATAATTAGTAATAATTAGTAATAGTTACCAATAATTAGTAATAGTTACCAATAATTAGTAATAATTAGTAATAATTAGTAATAATTAGTAATAATTACCAATAATTAGTAATAATTACCAATAATTACCGATAATTACCGATAATTACCAATAATTCGGAATAATTACCAATAATTAGGAATAATTACCAATAATTAGGAATAATTAGGAATAATTACCAATAATTAGTAATAATTACCAATAATTAGTAATAATTACCAATAATTAGTAATAATTACCAATAATATTAGTACTATGAAAATAATAAAAAATTTATATAATATTAAAATTATCAATATTTGTAACAGGTTTTGCTTTATTCTCAACATATTCAATTCTTAAAGGGTCAATTTTTAGGTCTATCTCAATAAAAAGTTTGCGTCAGTCGTGTATAATGTAAACTCTATAATTATCCTTGCTTGAGTATTTTTTCTAACAAATTATTCAAAACCAGTAATGCTTTTATATTTTATAGAAAAATATGGAACAATGAGGTCGTCAACAATCATTATTAGGTGACCGCATACGGATAAATCAACGTAGAAATCCAAACAGTTCTAGTTTAAATCCAGTATATGTAGAGGGTGTGGAGACTTTTTTATCATTTGCGGCATCAAATCTAGAATTTGTTTCATAAGGAAAAATAAAATGCCCTTGTAGAAAATGTGCATTGAGAACGTTTGACACGTTTGACAAAGTGGCAGGACATCTCTTGCGTTTTGGTTTTCAACCAGATTATGTTTTTTGGTATCAACACGGTGAACGCAGTTCCAGAGTAGGTGATACCAACTTGATTCCGGATCCATCCTGGTTTCAAGATTTAGTACAAGATGTTACAGTTTCATCTGTTCAACATACAGAAACTCCGGCTGATATAGCTTCAAATCCTGAGTTGGCACCGTCTGAATTTTATGAGTTGTTGAGGTCTGCTGAGGATGCATTATATCCTGGATGCAAGATGAGAAAATTAAAAGCAGTTGCAAAATTTATGGCTATCAAATCAGATAACGGAATGTCAAACACTTGTTTTGACTAGATATTTTCTTTTCTTAAAACACTGTTACCCAAAGGAAATGTTTTGCCTACAAATTACTATGAGAGTAAGAGGCTGGTTCGAAATTTGGGACTTACTTTTCAGAAGATTCATGCATGTTCAAATGACTGCATTTTATATTCTGGGGAAAATGAGTCGTTGGATAGTTTTCCCACATGTGGGCAACTGAGATATAAATAAGGACAACATGGGAAGTCTTGTTTGATTCCTGTAAAACAGTTGAGATATTTTCCGCTTACATCCAGACTTCAGCGTTTATTCATGTCTAAGAATACAGCGACAATGATGTCATGGAATAAAGAGAATATTTCAACCGATAAAAGCTTGAATCATCCAGCCGATGGTGATTCATGGAAACATTTTGATAGAGTTCATCCATCCTTTTCTTTAGAAGCTAGAAATGTTCGACTGGGCCTTTCCACTGATGGTTTCTGTCCGTTCGGATCTTATGGTAGTCAATATTCATGTTGGACTGTTTTTTTAACTCCGTACAATTTACCTCCATGGATGTTGATGAAGGAGCCATATATCTTTTTGACTTTACTAATTCCAGGACATCCGAAGAAAAATATTGATGTTTATTTGAAACCATTGATTGATGAATTAAGTTTATTGTGGAGTACTGGTGTCAGTACATATGATGTTGCAATGAAACAGAATTTCATACTGAGAGCATCATTGATGTGGACAATTAGTGACTTCCCGGCTTATGGGATGTTATCTGGCTGGAGTACACATGGTCAAAAATCATGTCCTTACTGTATGGGAGAGAACAAAGCATTTATGCTCATTCATGGAAAGAAACCTTGTTATTTTGACTGTCATCGCAGATTTCTTCCAGCTGATCATCCTTTTCGCAGAAACAGATCTCATTTCAGAAAAGGAACAGTTGAAAGGGATGGAACTCCAAAAATTCTATCAGGTTCGGAGTTAAAATCAGTTGTATTTTCATTACCTTCCATCACTTTTGGTCCCACAATAAACCAACAGAAAATTTCTAGTTTTGGGAAAGAACACTATTGGATTAAACATAGCATATTTTGGGATTTTCCATATTGGTCTGATTTGTTGGTCTGACACATGTTAGATGTCATTCATATTGAGAAGAACTATTTTGATAATTTGTTTCATACAGTTTTGGATATGCCAGGAAAGAGCAAAGACAATGTAAATTCACGTTTAGATCTTGCCCAAATTTGCAGGCGTCCAGAATTGGAACTATTTGAGAATGTCAGAACAGAAAGGTTACTAAAACCAAAAGCAGCTTATACACTGTCTAAAGAAAACCATTTATTATTTTGTCAGTGGATTGCAGATTTGAGACTTCCAGATGGTTGTGCTTCCAATTTGGGTAGATGTGTAAAGAATGGTCATATTACTGGATTAAAAAGTCATGATTGTCATGTTATAATGGAAAGACTTCTACCCATTGGATTAAGAGGTCTGTTGAATTCTGTGATTTGGGATTCCATAATAGACATGTCTCATTTTTTTCGGGAAATTTGTGCGGCTACAGCAGATTATGATGCTCTAGGAAAACTTGAAAAAGATGTTGTTGTAATTATATGTATACTGGAAAAAATATTTCCGCCGTCTTTCTTCGACTCAATGGAACATTTGATGTTACATTTTCCATATGAAGACAAATGTGGAGGTCCAGTACAGTTTCAATGGATGTACCCATTTGAAATATGCATGCAAAAATTGAAAAGAAAAGTAAGTAACAAAGCATCTGTTCAAGGATCTATTGCAGAAGCTTATTTGCAAGAGGAAATATCTTTTTTCTGCTCCCATTATTTTGAATCTGAGTATCCTTCAAAACACAACTGAATGGGACGGAACGAGAGGAATATTGATGAAATCGACAATCAATTATCTGTTTTCAACCAGCCAGAGCTTGGTTTTGGTGGAGTTTATGAACGCTGGCTTTCGGATGATGAACATCATAGAGCTCATATGTATGTTCTGCTCAACTGTGAAGAGATGACATCAGTTGTACTGTAAGTGTTTATATCACTTATTCTATCATTTATGTTACAGTAAATAACTTTGGTTTTTATAGGTTGTATGATAATCATATCAAGAAACAAATTCCACAAATTACAGCAGCTGCTCTCGAAGAACGTCGACTGAAAAATTTCTCTCAGTGGTTTCAAAAACTGGTAACATAAATTCTTTATCTTTTAGAAACTCATTCAATGTATAGTTTACTATATTGATAATTATTTCACAAATTTTCAGGTGTCTCGACATGCTGATAAAATTGACAAACGGCTGTGTATATTGAGTAACCCACCTTCCAAACTTGTTAAAACTTATAATGCATATGTGGTGAATGGATTTTGATTTCACACACATGCATATGGGGAATCAAAAAAAAACAATGAACAGTGGAGTTATCTTGAGAGGATCTCATCATCAATAAAATGAAGTTGACTTTTATGGCATACTTGATGAAATCATTGAACTCTGTTATCTTGGACAACATTACATAACCATGTTCAAATGTCAGTGGTTGGATAAAGAGAGAGGCGTGCGTGTTCATCTGACTCATGGAATCATCGATATTAAATGTAAAAGTGTTCTCGCAGTAAATGAACCATTCTTATTGGCTCAACAGGCACATCAAGTTTATTACGCAAAGTACTGTGCTACATCAAGAGACTTGACTGATTGGTGGAGTGTAATAAAAATCAAAATTCGAGACAATTAGTTTAGTCAAAGTGAATTTGCTTTCACTGATGTGCAAAGAATTGAAGTTTTTCAAGAGAGTACTCAAAATCAATCTTTTTTACAAAGAGACATGAGTATCTATGACGACACCCCACATTTAAGAGTCGGTGATGATGATGATGTTAATGATGTCACATATGAATTTGAAATGGTAAGAGATGAAGCAACTGTAACTCAAATGGATATCGATGATGTTGAGGAGGAATATGAAGATGACATTGACATATATGAAGATGATGATGAAGATGAACACTGATAGAATTCCATAGTATTTATATACAATCATAATATGTATATATGTATATATAGTAGTAATTATAAATTATTTGCTAACAACATTAACATTTTCTGTTTCAGATGGACGACGCCACATTTCGTGAGTTGGCAGATGCTGACCTGTCTTTCGATGCAGATGAGTTGCTGGCATATGACCCTCAGCCTGCAGGCGCTCCAGGGAGTACGCGGAGGGGGCGCGGTCTTGCACGATTGATGATTCCTGACCCCGTCCCCGAGCGACGTCCACGTCTTGGTTTTGATCCACGCACACGGAAGTGTGATAACCTGTGTGATAATCTGTGTATTTGATTAAGATTTCATTAATCTATTCACATAATAAATGTTTATTATTTTTACAGTTTTTCGCATATAGCAGTCGGACAGGGCAGCGCTATTTTGCGCAACTATTTCTCTCAGTCGTGGACCACATGGGAGCAGATTCCCATTGATGTGTAGTAGGCCATGTTCGGCCATTGGTTGGTACGTACGTAAATAAATAATTTTTATTTTCAAAATTATTTCATTTCTAACTTGATATTTTGATTTATTTGTAGGGTTTATGGTATCCGATCAAGGATACCATGCGTGACGCCATCCACAAGGCATGGGAGGTGGCCATGCGTGATCGCTTTCGTCAGTTTTTGCACAATTTAAGAAAAGCTGCCACAAAGAAAGCAGGAGTGTCAGATTTTGACGAGTCATGTAGAGCACACCGACCAGAGTACATTTCATCCCATGTATGGGATGGATTATGTGCATACTGGTTGAGTGGTGCCTTTCAGAGGAGATCATCGGTGGGGAGGCAGAATCAGGGGAGACAGGAGGTGACTCATCGAGCTAGGAGTCGTTCTTTCAGTACTCATAGACAGCATTTGGTACGTACATTATTTATAAATATTTTATATAACTATAAATATTAACAGTTTATTTTTTATTCTTATAGGTTGTCGAGCACCCCGATATTACAGAGTACGACGTATATCAGAGGATGTATAGTGATCCTGCTACTGGGGAGCTCAGACGTGATCGTCAATATCACATCGTGGACAGTATTATTTGTTTTCAAGTTTAAAAATTAACTGCATATAATATATTCACAATTTTAATTTTAATTTGCAACTACAGGAGTCATATGAGGCCGCAGCGTCACAGACCCGGCCTGAGAGTCAGGCCGAGTCATCAGATCAGACCACTGGCTGTCAGTTTGATGAGGCGGCATGGATGCAGGCCACCCAGTATGCCTTCGAGAAGGGTCAGGTAGTTGGTATTAGCTCTCGACTGACTCCCGGAGAGTATTATGGCAGTGTTGCGATGTCGGCGTCCATCTCGAGAGGATCTCGTGCATCTTCTTCTGCTACACAGTATGAGGATCAGTTGCGATCTCAGACTGCACTGATAGAGAGTCTCCGATAGGAGTAGGAGCAGATGCGTCAGCAGCAGCAGCAGCATGAGGAGGAGCGTCGACGCCAGCAGCAGTTGTACGAGGAGCAGATGAGTCAGTGGCAGCAACAGCACCAGGAGCAGATGGAGTACATGCGCCGACTCACTCATGCTTTAGGGATGGAGTTTCCTCCACCGGCATCTGCAGATCCACCCCCCCTCCCCCCCTCCTTCAGATTAGAGTTTGTTTTTATGTTATGAAGTTTGTAAAATCAAATATGAATTTTTTTCTATTAGTAGTTTCTGTCTCATTATAAAATATTAATAATATTATATTTTAAAATAACAATATTAATATGAATAATATTATTATTTATATTTTATTATATTAAATTTTATATATATATTAAAATTTTATAATATTATAATTTAATTATATTTTTTTGTAATATTTGAATTATTTTAATATTTGAATGTAAAATAATTCTATTATTTTTATATTAATTAAAATAACTTATTAATATTTTTTTATTTATGAATTATAATTCTAATATTATTATATTAATTAAATCATTTATTAATATTCTATTATTTTTTATTTTTGAATTATAATTCTATTATTATTATATTAATTAAAATAATTTATTATTTTTATTTGTGAATTATAATTCTATTATTATATTAATTAAAATAATTTATTAATAATTTATTTTTTTTATTTTTTTATAGTATTTGCGACAGGATACTATGCCCGTCGCAAATATTATTATTATTATATTCATTAAAATAATTTAATAATAGTTTTTTATTTTTTTCTAAAAAACAGTATTTGCGACGGGACCCGTCGCAATTACTCTTTTAAAAGTTTTTACAAAAAAATACGGAGTAAGATTTGCGACGGGAAGTATCCCCGTCGCAACTACTAGCTTTAGCGATGGGCCCGTCGCAAATAGTTGTTGTTGCGACGGCGTTTTCCACAACGGGCGATTTGCGACGGGCCCCCGTCGCAAAAAGCCATTTGCGACGGGATCCCGTCGCAAATCACCTGTCGCAAATACCTGTTTTTCTAGTAGTGATGTTTACCCATTTTTTAATTTTTAAAAAAAATTAAAGGAATATTCATTTCATTTTCCAAATAAGGATCATTTGTCTTCAACCAAAAATGTGAAAGGAATATTTATTTTTAAGTATATGGCATGAATGTTATTTTTTGCCTTCATGGCCACTAAATATTTTAAATCTTCCATTATAATTTTAAAAAAAAAATCAAATAAAAATATTTTGAAAATGTTTTATGTTTTTAAAATTATTTTCAAAGTGGAAAGGACATTTTTCTCAAGAAATGTTTTCAATGATACTTAAATCATCCTTTATAAGTTTCCAAAGTTATTTTTAAACAAAGTATTTTGAAAAAAATAAGTTTTAAAAAGTGTTTTTCAAAGTGGAAAGGTTATTTTCCCTAATAAAATTTTCAAGTAATATTTCAAAATATTTTTCCATATAAGATGACATCTTTTTATGTAACCTATTCTTTACTGGGGATATGATACAAGGACACCATTCTTATTCTTTCTTTAAATGGTTTTTGTTTATGATGACAAGATGTTTATTAAACCCAGTTATCTTCCACATGTCGTAGAATGATAAAATTATTATGAAATTAGATTCTTTTTTCTATGGGTTGTGTTGTGATGAAATGATGGAATGATTATGAAACCTATTTATTTTACACAGGTTATTCTATGATGAAATATTTCCGAAACCTGTTTTTTTCATGGGTTCTATTATGATGAAATGTTTATAAAACACACTTCTTTTCATGGGTTTTGTTATAATGAAATGTTTATGAAGCCCATTTCTTTTCATGGGTTCAGATATGATAAATGTTTTATGATCTTGTAGAACACATACTTATGATTTTCATTATGTGACAGTGGTTATGTTATAAATACGGATAGTGGTTATGTTAATTATAACCAAATACGGGTGGGAAATATATCTATCTACAATAAATGGGGTAAAGATTGATATCTTATGAGATAAATAGAAATGGAATGGAGAGTGAACCCAATTCGGTATGGGTCTCTATCCACTATGATATTCTTGGGAGTGAACCTTGATTATTATGATAGTTTGGGGAGTGAAACCATTCTACTCTCGTATTTTTGGAAATGGTCCTTGACTACTAAGGAAATAATTTTCTATAATTATATGTATGACAATAATAAATGTCATGTGATAGTGTTATATTCTAATGTTTCATGTTCTTTGATTCCATTATGATTCATGTATTATGAACAGCCAAGATTTATTCCATGACTCACTTTTATGATCTATGATATGTGGGGTATGGTTTTAAAATGTTATTATCATGTTCTCATACCCTTATACTCGTATTATATTTATATATATCCCTTTTCTACCCTAACTGAGCATTTTAACTCACCCTTTCTTATGTTTATTTTCCCCAGGTTATGAAGAAATGTATTGTGTATGATTTTTATAAGAAGGGTGGTAGTTATGAATAAATTAGTGGGATATGATGTAGTTTACCTATGAAATAATTTTTTATATTTACAAGTTTCCAAAGTCATTATACCTTTATGAGCCTTGTCCATGTATTTGTGTAATGTAAGAAATGTTCATCAAAAACTGTTGTAATATTTATGTATGATATTCCTGGGTCATTATAGTTAGTATAAAATAAAATATTTTGTTCACCTATAGAAACTAGGATGAGAAAACTTCGGTGAGATCCTTAGGGATATTTCTAAGGATATTTCTAGGGATGAGTCAAAGTATAAGTCAAAGTATATGAAACTGTCCTGAAATTTTGGTAAAGGATAGAGTTAGTGGTTTCCAAGAAATTACATCCATGTTTGGATACTACAAGTGGATGTGTCTCTGGAATAGAGGTACCTAGGGGTGATAAATCTAAAAAGGGAATATTGATCTAGACTTGATCACTGCCTGGTGAAAGACAATGGTCCTTGCTACACACCTAGTTTGACACTTCCAAGTGATATTATTTGGAAATTTAAAAAAAATTATGGAACATCATAAAGGATTTAAATTGATAATGACTATAAATGAACTAGGATAAACCTAAGGTGTCATAAATTAAAAATAATTTTTCATGATTCAGACATCTTATAAGTATTTTTTCAGGATTATGTGGTTCCTTTCCATGATTATTATTTCTTACACTATGTTTTTTGGTTTAGTCAATGGTTTTAACCTAAAGGAATTGTGTTAATACTGAGTGTGATAGACAATGCAATGATTTTCCTCCTAAGAAAACAAATGTTATGGTAGCTAGAATGTAAAATATTTTTTCTATTCTCACAAAAATTTCTTGGGATATTAATAATGGTGAACACCCAAATGACAAAAGGATGGAATGAAATTATGTTGAATCCTTCATGAGTAATGGTCTAATAAATTTTAGTGGTTTTTCTAATCCACTATTTTTTTAGTAATGGATCACTACCATTAAAAAGACAAATTCCATTCTCCAGTTTTTAGAGCATAAAAGATCCATTTTAGTTATCTATCATTTGGGAGTTTAAACTGATCAGTGGTGGAAACTTATCATGAATACAAGGGACCATGATGAAATTGAATCCATAGAGTGGGGTGAGTTTAAGAACTTATATTTCAATAAGTACTTTCCTCATATTCTTCACATAAAATAGTGAATTAATTCCTTGAGTTAAAAAAAATGATGATAAATCTTTTGGTACCTATGAGGAAAATTTTACAATACTTTAAAGTTATGATTCAGGTATTATCATCCAACTAGAAAGTAAGGTTGATCGATTATTCTGTGGATTAAATCCAAGTATCTAAAGGGATTTATCCATATGGGACTTCAGTCACTATGAGAAGATCATTTTTTTCTATCAAGGTAGAAATAGAGATTGCATTTACCAATCAATCAGATTGTTTTAAAAAGAGAAGGGATATAGAATTCAAAGGAAACTCTAAAAACGATGGATAAAAGAAGATGAGATTTCCTTCATGCTCAAAGTGTGGAAGGAAACATGGAGTAAATTATCTTAAGTGGACTAGTAAATGTTTTAACTATGGGAAGGAAGGTCATAAAGTAATTGATCACTAAAGTGATGGTAAGAAGTTATATGATGATGAAAATATAGATAAAGTTTCATAGAATGAACCACCAACACTTCAGTGTTTCAAATTCAAGGAGTATGGGAATTATGTAAATCAATTCCCCATTCCAAGGGATAATGAGGATAATAAGAAAAAAAACATTTAATAAAAATTAAAAGGGAAATATTATGAAATCACAATGAATGAAGTTAATCATGATAATTAGGGAACACTTATCCTCTACTCCCTAGTTGGGAATTTCATGTTTGATATTGTATGAATGAGCCCTATGAAAATCTTATTGTTCATCATTTAGTGAAATTTCATGTGATTTTGAGCATTGATTATCTCCCTATACATGGTGTATGGAATAATGAAATCACATTTGATATTATATTGGTACAATGTTGAACCCAAGCTTCCAATGTAAAATTTTTTGTATAAGATAAGAGCCTATTTACAGAATAAAGGGTGAATTTTTTTTGGAAGAATATATGTCTTCAAGTAAGATTAGCTTAAGAGTTATGGATACCATCATGGTTTTATGAGTTTAAGGTTGATCATAAGTTCAAAGTAATTGACACCCATTTTTAGGTTTTATGTTATGGGAGTTGATCAAGGTTAAGGATATTTTAATAGATATTTATGTAAATACAACCCTTTTGTTTTGTATATGTTTTAGTGGGAAAAAATATTTGGAGAGTAATGCCTTTAAATTTTGTGTTAATATGATTAAAGGTATTTTTAACCTTTAGGTTTTATCTTATCTTTGATATTAAGGTAATTATAAGCTATTTTAATTTAGAAATGTTTTAGTAACCATGTTAATATAGTTTTGGAAAAAGGATAACATGCAATCTAGGAAACAACTTGTTATATCCAGCAAGGTCGTGGGGCTTGAACCCACAATTAAAGGATAAAAAGTGTATATCACCTACCACTAGCCTACATTAAAGAGTATTTTTAGTGTGAAAACATGAAGAGAGGTATTTTTGAGTATGTATCTTGATACTTTGTATGTCATCAAGCTAAGGCTGAGAGACAATAAGTAAATGGGGATGATACAACTATTATCTATATAAGAATGAAAATGGGAAAACATCACCCTGGATTTTTTAATTGGACTCCCCAAAACATCTAAAGGGCATAATTCTATATGGGTTATAGTCAATCGCCTTATAAATTCATCACACTTTTTCCCTATTAGAGAATATTTCTCTCTAGATCATCTTTCTAGAATATACATTAAGAAAGTTATAAGATTGAATAGATTACCATGTTCAATTATATATGATCAGGATCCAAAGTTTACCTTGCATTTTTTGTGAAGTTTTCAATAAGATATTAATATGAAGTTGAGTTTTATCACTGTGTATCATAATCATATAGATGGTCAGTCTGATAAAACAATTCAAACTCTAGAGTATATGGTAAGATCTTGTTTAATGGATTTCAAATGTTGTTAGGATCAACACGTTCTTCTAGTTGAGTTTTCTTACAACAATATATTTCATATGAAAATTCAAATGGCTCCTTATGAATCCCTTTATGGAAAGAAGTGTTGAACTCCAATGTACTGGAATGAAATTATAGAAAGAAATCTATTGGAACCTGAGCTAGCTAATAAAATTGAATAAAATGTTAGATACATTTATTAAAACATAAGGGTGACACAAAGTTGATAGAAATGTTATGATAAAAAATCATCTATTTGGTATATAATTTGAAGTTGGTGATAAGGTTTTTTTACGAATTTCTTCATTGAATAAATAAGGGAAAACTAATACCTAGGTATATCAGTCCCTTTGAAATTCTTGACCATATCAGGACCATATATTATCACTTAGCACTTCTAAAAACCCTATATTAGGTTCACAATGTGTTATATCTATCGCTACCAATAAAGTACATACCCGATCCATCATATGTACTGAACTCATAGGTCATACCATTGTATCATGATCTTTCTTATGAGGAATAGCCGATAGAGATTATAGATCATACAAAGAAAGTTCTATAAAACAAGACCACTCACTTGGTCAATGTTTTTTGGTGAAACCACTATCTTAATGAAGTTATGTGGAAATATAAGGATGTAATGAGGAAGAAGTATCCTCAGTTTTTATCACTAAAGTGATGAATTTCAAGGGAGAAATTTATTTTAAGTGGGGTAGAATGTAATACCAAGAGATTTTGTGATTTTGTTTTCAATTAAATTTAATATTTTCAATATTTTATGTTACATGAAACACCATGTTTATCTTTAATTACATGCAAAACTAAGTTTAGATTGTGTTACATATAATACCCAATTTAAACGAAACGTGACATACTATTAAATATTATTATTTAATATGTTATTTATCACCTAACCTTTAGAATGGTGGGTATAAATAGGATTAAATAAATTATGAAAATATATGGTTTACACATGTATATAAAATGAATTCTTTGGTGACCAATTAATTATAAATAAAAATAACACAAATGAAAAATTGATTATTTGTGATGGGGAATTTTCAATGGGGCCCCATCGCAAATTCCCCATTGCCAAAAACAGTGTCAAAAAAGGAATTTTTTGTGAAGTCCAATAAAAAACTATCTTTTTTGATGGGTCATAATCCCATCACAAATATTTTTTAACTGGATTATTTAAAAAGGTATTTTTTATGGTCCAAGTGACCTGTTGCAAAAAATTATTTTCGATAGGACTACATCTCGACGCAAATAAGTTTAAAAATAAAAAATATATATAATATATAAAAAAATCAATAAATAAAACTATAAACATTTAAAATAATAAAAATATTACAAAAAATATTTACATTCAAATGTTAACATAATAAATGTGTACATCACTGTGGAGGGGGTGGGGGGGGAGGGTCATCTGGAAGATGAGGGAGAGGGAGCTCCACCCCAATGCCCTGAGCCAATTTTTTAATATACTCCATCATCTGATCATGTTGCTGCTATTTCTATTGTAACATCTCCTCCTGATACTGCTCATAATATCGATGGAGCTATTCCTGATCCTTGCGCATGGAACCTATAACCTCACATTGTGCTCACAGTAGATCCTCATACTATGAGACCAATGATGAATAATCTCCATGATCTCTCCTCAAGATGGACACTAACCATAAAGAACTACTATAATAATTGTCAGGCTTCAATATAGAACTAATACAAACTACTCATCCCTTCTTTAAATCATACTATGTCGACTACATCCATGTTGTGTCATCAAATACTACTCACCAGTGGACTGGCTCTCAGTCTCAGACTGACTCTCATCCTATTTCTATGAAGTCACGGCCTCATATAACTCCTTCAATTAAAATTTGGAATAAAAATTGTTAAAATAATATTTTCAGTAAATTTTAAAACTCAAAAAAATTATATTGACCATAATATAACGCTGGTAACCAACCAAAATCTCTCCAGTGATATGATCATTATACATCATCTTGTAGACTTAGAACTCTATAATATTGGGATGTTTAAATACCTATATGAGTATAAAATAAATATTTTATATTTAAAGTTATATAAATTATTAAAAAATAGTACTTACTATATTTGATCGATGCATACTAGAAACAACTACTATCTCGATGTGTCACTTCCTACCTCCCTCGATTCTACTGACCTAATAATGCCATCCTATGAAAACTATCTCCCATATAGTATAAAAGTAATCCATCACAAACCTAATATGAGATGTAATCTGGAAGTTGGGAACAAAAAGACTAATCAAAATCCATGAATTCTACTTTATTCATGTTTTCCTCCTCTAATTGTTCAAAATCTGATGACAATGATCACATATAAAGACCTCCCAAGTAAAAATCTATATGTTATCATCGACAGGATACCATAAACCCTGAAAATAATTAATAATATCAAGTTAATAATTAAATAAATTAAAAAACAACTATTATGTATTTACATGTCATCTAATAATCAAACATGCATTATTGAATATCAATGGGAATTTGATCCCATGTCCCCCATTCTCCAGAAAAATAGTTCCGCAAAATAGAAATCCCCTATTCAACAGTTATATGTGTAAAGCTGTGAAAAAAAAATAATCAAACAATTACTATGTAAGTAAATTAATAAAAATTAATGAAAACTAACAAAATTAAACAACTGAAAATACCAATTTGTGCATAAATCAAACTCAAGATGTGGACATTGCTTGGGGATAGGGTTGGGAATCATCAAACTCACATGCCCCCGAACCCTCCAAGCTCACAATGAACAACTGGGAACCCAAGGGTCAGATGATAAAGCATCATTATCATCACCAGGTAGTACAACCTCCTTGAGGCAACAGAAGATATCATCATAAGTATTTCCATCCATATGAAACATAAAAAGAATTTTGTCATCAAATAATTGAAAAATATTATTACATATATTCATTTTGATTATAAATAAAAAGTAATTATGTAATTATTCATATTCATTCTCATCTTCATATATGACAGTGTCAATATCTTCATATTTCTTCTCAGTATCATCAATTTCCATATCATTTTCATCTTAATTGTCACTTGTTAATTCAAATTCATTTATTACATTATCAACATCATCACCACCATCAACATGTAACTATGAGATGTCATCATCGATATTCATTTCTCTTCGTTGAAAAGATGTATTTGGAGTTGTCTATTGAAAATTTTCAATTCATTACACTTCAAAAGAATCGCATTCACTTTTTATAAATTGATTTTTATGCGATTTTATTTTTATAATGCTCCACCAATAAATTAACTCTCTTAAAGCAGTATAATAATATAAATAACATATTTTGTGTGCCTGATGATCCAATAAAAATTCTTTATTTACTAAAATAACACTTTTATATTTAATATCAACAATTCCATGGCACAGATGAACACACAAGCCTCTATCAATATTAAACCAATGGAATTTAAACATCATTACATAATTTTGTCCCAAATAACATGTTTTAATTATTTCATTTAGCTGCCATAAAATTCAACTTCACTTTCTATATGATGGGATCATATCAATAAAACACCACTATTCATTTTTTTTATTTACCATATGCATATGTATGAAATCAAAAAAAATTCACCACATATTCATTATAATATTTAACTATTTTGGATGGTTGGTTACTCAATACACACAGTCTATAGTCAATTTTATCAGCATGCTGAAATACCTGAAAAATTTAAAAATAATTAACAATATAAAAATTAATAAATTGATTTCATATGTTAAAGCATAAAAAAATTTACTATACTATTATTTGAAACCTGTAGGAAAAATTATGTTGTTGATGTTCTTCAAGAACAGCTACTATGATATTTGGAAAGTTTTTCTTAATATGATAATAATATAATCTAGAAATAAAAAATATGAATTTATTTTTAAAAAAAATAAAGAATATGTGGTTATAGAACTCACTATACAAATTGTTTCATTTCTTCATAGTTGAGAAGAACATATGTATGATCCATATGATGTTATTCATCTGAAATACAATGTTCATGAACGCCACCAAATCTAAGTTCAGGATAATTAAAAACTGATAATTGAATATTCAGTTAATCTTTAACATTTCCCTCGTTATGGCCCATTTGATTATGTTTTGAAGGATATTAAGGTTGGAAATAATGGGAGTATAAAAAATAAATTTCCTCCTATAAATAAGCCTTTTTAATTGACTCTTTAACTGATACTTTGTTACATGCCTTTTTCTTTAATTTATGCATACACATATCATATGGATACATCCATCAAAACCATATCGGCCCTCTACATTTTTCTTCATCTGAAAAATGTAATATTAAATATTCCATTGAATCAAAGAAAGTTATGAGAAAAAAACCAATTTACATAGAATTAAAACAAAATCTTCTTGTAGTCTATTAAGTGAATTATAGTCTATTGTGTTGGGCATGTATTGTCGCAATAATATTCTATAAATATTATTGATTTTAATGCTCACAAATACCCTTGTTTTTTACTAGTGATATTACTTCAAGTGTAGTTCAGGAAATTAATATTCATCACAATATTTATTCTAGAATTATATTCATGATTTTAATTCAAAATGAATATTTTTTAAAGTGTTCAAAATGTGTTTTAGTGTATTCTGGAAACATTGTTCATACCATATATTGATAAATTTAATGTTAGGAATAAATCCTATGCTTGGAATTGAATACAAGGAATGAACCCTATATTTATAATAGTACGTATGGTTAATCAACCTTATGTTATCAGAAAATTATGCTTAAAGAACCTAACGTTTAGATGGAACCTTACATTTGTCAAGTCAGGAAATTATGGTTAAAGAACCTTATGTAAGTAAGGAACCCTGCATTTGAGAGACAAATGTATGGATTATCAACATTAATTTTAATATCAACATTACATTTTCAAACTTACATTTGAAAAATGATTGCTATATAGTTTAACCATGCATTTTATATTTTTTTATTTTTTGAAGGAACTATATGTTTGACTTTTCAAAGTCAGAGATTTAAATTTTTAATTTTAACCGATATTTCTATAAGGGTCTTGAAATAATTATAGAACGACTCAAAGATCGTTATGATTGTTTCAAAGAACTATATTCATTAGATAATTTCACTCTTAATCTTAAGAGAAGTTACAACTCTCCTAATTGGATCATATTTTGAATATATGTGTTCTTTTAAGTGATTTTCTTAGATCTAGAATATCAAAGAAAGATACTTATTTCTATATATTTTATCAGTGGATCTTCTAAAAAAATATTTTATGTGAATATTTTCTTTTGAAATCATATTTTCATATATTTGACCATATTCTCATGAATGTATTTTACATTGCTACTACAATGAATGATCGACTCTGTTATTTGAAAAATAGGCTACACTTTGGAGACATACATATTTTAACCTTGTTCTATTGTAAGATTTTTGTTATTGTTAGTTGATATTCTTATTGAAGATCATTTGAAACCAAGATCGCTTCAAAATTACTCTTTCTTTAAGACTTTCATTTCTGAAGAAGAATATCCATCTTCTTTCTGTTTCTTCTACTGTAACTATGAAGATAAACTCGAACCATCATAAAATCAAACTATTTTTATTTTTGGAGTTTCAACTAGTCATACTCAGTTGTATAGAAGTATCATCTTCTTATGATAAACTGTAGATAATTGGTTCTCTATTAAAGAACCATAGGGCTCCTCTTTTAGGATTGTTTTTAAGGTGTCAACTTCTTTCACTCAGTTGTGGATTTTAGGTCTTATGATAAGAGGGTCATTCTAATGAATTTCACCAAGCTCGTAGAGAGAGCATTGGTGGAGTGGACTATGGGATCTTTGTACTCTGAACCACTTAAAATTTTCTATGTTATTTCATTCTATTTATCCAATGATTATACTTTTTATAAAATAAAACATTGCATATCTACATAATTAAAAAAGGGATTCAAAAGAAAGAATCAGTAAATATTATTGAAAACTCACAATTCACCCCCCCCCCCCTCCCTCTTGTGTTATCTTTATATTATTTTTTCCTAATAATTGGTATCAAATGAGTGTTTTTGGGATAAAATATATAGAAAGATAAAATGTATAAGGTCTATATAAAGTATATGTCAATGGATGATCCTATAGAAGGAATATCTATGGTTCATAGTCCATACTTTAATGGTGAAAACTATAGATGTTGGAAATATATTATGATCATCTATCTGAAGAACCTTGGTTTCAAATTTTATTCAAAAATCATTACTCCTTATGTGATTCCTGAAAAACTAGAAACTTGGGTGGATGAAACAGAAGCTAAATATAACATCAATTCAAAATCAATGAATGCTATTATCTATGGACTTGTAACTGGTGATTTTAATTGTGTATCACAATTTCCTACTACCTATGAGAAGTGTAAAACTATTGTAATTTCTTATGAAAGAATAAAAAAATAAGACAGATGAGGAATGCTACTGGAAAGATAAAATTTAAAACCTTTAGAATGTTTGATAGTGAAAGCATCACAAAAATTAATGGAAGTTTAAAAAATAGTTTTAACAATATCACTTCTTTGTGAGATCCCATAATTCAATATGATCAAGCGCTAAAAGTACTTAGAGTAATACCCTCAAAATGGAATGGAGTATCTACTGTTATTCATCAATCATCACCTATCAAGAATTTGAAAATGAAATAATTGATTGGAACACTTATGATATATGAAGAAAAAAATGCAAGTTGAATTTGAAGATCAAAAGATTGCCGTGAAAAGGGAAAATACTGCTCTTAAAGTAACATCTTAGAAAAATAGATAAAAATAAAACAAAAATTCAAAACCGATAAGAATTCAAACTCCTTAGATTCAGAAATAGAACTTCCTTAGCTAGCTATAAAGTTCATCAAATTTTACAAGAAGAAAATAGGATTCATAACATCCTTAATAAAGGATGAGAAAGAACCTAGATAATATTGATGCTATGAATGGAAAAAATTGGGTCACATCAGACCTTATTTACCTCAATTAAAAGATAAAAGAAAAATTCCCAAAAAGAAATATTAGAAGAATGATGATTATGATCATAAAGGAAAAAAGATCCATGAAAGCTATGTGGAGTGTATCTGAAGACCACAACAGTTCTTAAAAATTTGATTCAGAAAAAGTTCCACAAAATCTAAAATCCAACATGTTCTTTATAGCTGAAGAAAAAAATAAGGTACAAACTTATTAATCTTCTAATTCTGGTATTGATAATTTCTCAAATGATAAAATATCTTCCTACTATTCAATGATAGAAGATAAATATAATTATTTAATAAAGAATCAAAAATCATTGAAAAATATTCACAATGTTGTTTTAGGTGAAAGATATAATATGCTAAAATAACATCAAGATATAGTTGAAAAATTCAATTCCTCTACATCAAACTACATTGATCATGAAAAAATGATTAAATAATTACAGGATGAAGTATAATATTATAAAATTACTGCTTGTATTTTCACAAAAGAAGAAAAAGTTTTAAATGAGATTCTTGGAAATAATGTAATTAAAATAGAAAAATTTGTAATAGGAAGTAAGGATGAAAAATCAAAACTGTATAAAAATTATTTTGTGCCCAATTAAAAAAATTCTACCTATTATTATTGTGGAATAAAAGTCCACATCATTAATAACTATTATTTAATAAATACTCAAATTATTGGTATTAAAAAAGATTTTTATTTCAAAAATTATTTCTAAAAAAAGTGATGTAAATTATGGTAAAGTTAGAAAAATATGGATTCCCAAATCACTTTTTACTAACACTACGGGACCCAAGAAAATATGGGTGCCAAAACAAAAAAATGTTTAAATTATTTTTCAGGAAAAATGCCAAAGGAACAAGAATGATATATGCTATATGGATAGAGAATATTCTAAAAACATGAGTGGAGACTCATCAAATTTCTATTCATTAACTCAAATGGATGGAGGTCTAGTCACTTTTGGTGACAATGAAAAAGGAAAAATTGTTGGAGTTGGAACTGTTGGAAATCCAAAGACTATCTCAATCAATAAAGTATTGTATGTATAAGGGATAAAACACAACCTGAAAATTATTTCTCAACTTTTTGATGATGTATTTTATTTTTATTTTTCTAAAAATTCCCGTATAGTTTTCAAAGATAAACTTATTAAATTTAGAGCACCTAGAACTGATAATATTTATAATTTGGATTTAAATTCCTTATGTAAATAGAAAGTGAATTGTTTAAATACTAAGAAAAATGGTCCATGGATATGGAATTGGTGACTTGGTCATTGTAATATATATTCTTTACATAAATTATCTAAGAAATAGTTAGTTTCTAATTTACCTTGTCTTAAATTTGATAACGATAGATTCTGTGATGCATGAAAAATTGGAAAATAATACATGTCTTCTTTCAAATATATTAAAAAAATTCTAAATCTAAACCTTTATAACTTATCCACATGTATTTTTTTTGGACCATCCATAGTAGAAAGTTTGGCTGGTAAATTATATGTTTATATTTTAGTTGATGACTATTCTCGATTTACATAGGTATACTTTCTAAAACTCAAAAGTGAAGTTTTGGATGTCTTTGAAAGTTTTTGTAAAATTATTCAAAATGAAACAGGTTTTAAAATAATTTAATTAAGAAGTGATCATGGTAGAGAATTTGAGAATCAAGAATTTGATTTTTTTTTTCTCAGACCTAGGTATTAAACATGCCTTGTTTGCACCAAGAACACCTCAACAAAATGGAATTGTAGAAAGGAGAAATAGAACTTTTCAAGAAATTATAAGGACTATGATAATTAAAGACAGTCTTCCTACCTATTTTTGGGAAGAATTTGTAATAACAACTCGTTATATCATGAATAGAGTTTTAATAAGACCTATTTTTAAAAGGTCACCCTGTGAACTTTGGAATAACAAAAAACCTAAACTAAAGTACTTTAAAGTTTTTTGGATGCAAGGTGTATATCTTGAACACTAAGAAAAAATTTGGTAAGTTCAATCCAAAAATATTATAAATGAATATTTTTAGGATATTATGTTATCTCTAACGGCTATAGAGTGTTTAATAAAAATTCAAGGATTTTTGAAGAATTAGTTCATGAGAAGTTTGATGAAAATAACCCTTTTATTAAAGAAAAAGATTAAACTGATGAAATTACTGACTAATTTGAAAACATGAGACTTTAATCCTATAATATGATTTTGAAAATGATATAAATAAAATTCAATCTGGTTCAAATGAACATGAATCTGAAGAACCTGAAACTATCTTACCTAGATAGTCTAGAACCCTAAAGAACCATCCTTTAGAAATTGTTATAAGATACTTAGACATAAGAATTATAACTATAAGAAATATAGGAAACCTATCTAAATTTTCTTCCTTTATATCTCAGTTTGATCTTAAGACTATTGAAGAAGACTTAGAAGATGAAAGTTGGATGTTTGCAATATAGGAAGAACTGAACCAATTTAGAAGAAATGAATTTTAGGATTTAGTATAAATACCATCAAATTATCCAGTTAAAGAAACCAAATGGTTCTTTAGAAATAAATAAGATAATCAAGGGATCATAACTAGAAACAAATCCAGATTAGTAGTAAAAGGATATAATCAGGAAAAATGTATAGATTATGATGAGACCTTTTCCCCTGTAGCTAAATTAGAATCTATTCGAATACTTTTATCTTATATATATCATATTAATTTTAAATTATATCATATATATGTTAAATTTACCTTTTTAAATATATATTTAATGGAGAAAGAGTATGTTGAACAACCTCCTAGTTTTGAAAATCTTCAAAAACAAAATTCTGTTTTTAAACTTAGTAAAGATATTTATGGTCTTAAACAAGCACCTTCATCTTGTTACAAAAGATTAATTTCTTTTCTTTTGAAAAATGGATTTACTGTTGGATTGGAAGATCCAACACTTTTTGAGAAAACTATTTGTTCTAATATTTTATTTGTACAAATTTATATTGATGATGTTATTTTAGGTTTAACAAATAAAAAATTCTATAATGATTTTTAAAAAATAATGCAAAAAGAATTTTAAATGAGTATGATGGGAGAATTAAATTTCTTTTTAGGATTTTAAATTTATCAAAAATATTATGGAAATATTTTAAATCAAAGTAAATATATTATTGATTTATTGAAAAATTTTGGACTTGAAAATAGTAAGGCCTATAAAACTCCACTGTGTACCAATATAAAACTTGAATTGGATGAAGTTGTAAAACCAGTTGACAACAAGTTATATAGAGATATGATTAGTAGTTTATTATATATTACTGGTAGAAGACCAAACATTATGTTTTTTGTATGTTTATGTTCTATATTTCAGTTAAATCCAAAAGAATCGCATCTTACTACTGTTAAAATAAATTTTTGATATTTAAAATTAATAGTTTTAAATATATTCTTTATCTAAAAACTTGTGATTTTAATTTAATTTCATATTCAAATGTTGATTTTGGAGTTTTTATATTATATAAAAAAATAACATCAGGAACTTGTCACTTTTTAAGAAAATATTTTGTATCATGGTCAAATAAAAAACAACACTTAGTTTCCCTATCAATAGCCAAGAAAGAATATGTTTTTGCTGGAAGTTGTTGTGCATAATTATTGTAGATGAAAAAAACTCTACTAGACTTTGGACTAAATTTTAATAATATACATATTTTATGTGATAATACAAGTGCTATAAATATTTTAAAAAATCCTATAAGTTATTCTAGGAATAAGCATATTGATATAAGGCATCATTTTCTAAGGGATCGTGTTCTTAAAAAGGATATATCTTTCGAATTTGTTAATTTAGAATATCAATTAGATGATATTTTCACTAAAATACTTCCCACTAAAAGTTTTTATATTATTAAGGGGGAGTTAGGTTTATTTAATTTTAAATAAGTGTTTATCAATTAGTTTTATTTAATGAATTTATATTTAATTTTTTTCAATTTATTTTGGTCAAATTTATTTATTATCTTTATTAATTTATTTTAATGCTTAATTATCGTTGTTTATTTACTTAAATAGATTTTTCTCATCTTCATTTTTTAAATTGTGTGTTTTCAAAAAAAACAAAAATAATAATGATTACCCTGTGTAATCGGAATAAGAAACCAGACTATGTCACCATCCATCATAAAACACTTCGAATTTCCTTACCCATTCATTTTCGAACCGTTTTTCCTCCCAAAACCCTCATCTTTCTCCTAAACCCTAGAATCTAAAAACCTTCAACCAACAGATTCTTAGAAATGATGAAGACCAAGCGAACCAATGAACATGAACCAAGTGATCTAAAGTATCAGCATGTTCCCTTTAGAAATATTCTTCAAGGAAAGGTTGTTGATTTTGACTGGTTGTATCACATGAAACTTCTACTCAAACAATCTCTAAAATTTCAAGGTTTGGAGTTTCTATTCAATAAAGAAAATATAGATTTTATTTATGAGGTATAACTAAATCAGTTTTACAGTAATGTTCAGTTTATTTTTAGTGAATTAAAAGATACAATATGCTCTCAAATATAAGATAACCAATTTTCAATTTATTCGCTTGAAATTGATCAAAATTTAAAATTCCCTCATGAAGTAGTATTCCACTTTGATCTTTGATCAATTGGAAATCAAGATCATAAATATTAAGATATAATGTATTTTCGATTTGGTTCAATAAATATAATGAATATGTTTATTAAAGATCTTGAGGCAGACCAAATGGTTTTAGTTAAGTTTATTCAAACTATTATTTCTCCAAGAGTTGTTTAAATGGATAAGATTTTATACTTGTACATGTACATTATGTTTTTTTTTATAAGTAAAATCAAGCTAAATTTTCCTAGATATATTCTAAGGTATCTGAGTTATTATTTCCATTCAGAGGAAAGGATGTCATTATACCCTTATAGAAGGATTCTATATCTTATTTTATTTAGAAATAACATGATTCGATTTTTTGATTCTAGAGTCAAATTCCATCACAAAGATGTGTTCAATACTAGGAATATTAGGAATTTTTTTTTGTTTTGGAGTATAGTGAAAGGAAAGATGATTCTTGTTGTTGCATATGATAAAAAAAATCCTAGATCTTTTTCTCAGGGGGAACAAATAAATTTATGAAATAAATAAATTAGAGAATCTAGTGTTGCCCAACCTACCAAGATAAAGCTTATATATGATGATAAATATGTTGTAGAAGAAGAAGAAAAATAATTTCATGAGGAACTTTTTTTAAAACTGAGGAATAGAGAAGAATCCCGGCCTCAAGAACCAATTTTAGGATCTAGAGATGCAACTCGTTCAGTTCATTTGGAAGAACCAGATCACGATGAGGATCAATAAGTAAAAAGTCTATATTAAGAGCTTCCAAATGTTCCTCAACTAGATTACCAGGAATAAGTTTCTTAAGGAGAGAAAAAAGTTCAAAAATCAATCACTCAAAACACTGAGATCATTGAAAATCAAGAAATCTCTATCATTATTCCTTCCATATAAAGAACTATATCTATTTCTAGAGAAAGGAAATAGGTCCTTGATGGTATATCATGTTAAAGTGAGAAGTTTGTGGAGAATACTAATGCTAATCCATTATCTTTTTTAGAGTTTGTTTCTCATTAAAAAAATCCAGATGAAGGAACATATGAATCTCTGTCAAATCAAATTGAAGACTGGGATATAAAGTTTAACAAAGCTTAGGAAGATATTTCAAGTCTTCAACAGGATATAGAAGATTTAAGGAAATCATTTGATGATTTATAGGAATTAGTCTACTTTGATAATAGAATTAGATTCTATTATGACTCAACTATAAGAAATTAGAGAAAATTATATGTCAAAAATAGATTTTAATACATTTAAAAGAGATGTGTTGTACTAGTTTGGGAATCTCAAGTCAAAATATGTTTCTAAGAAAGATTTTGATGATTTGAAATGGTACTTAGGAAGCCAATTTGAACTAGATAAGGGGATTTTCAATCAAACCAGTACTTCTATCTTTTCACCTATAACTTCTCCATATCTGATCAGAAGGTTTCAAGCTATCACATCAGTTGTGACTAATATGAATGACGAGATTCAAAATATTTAGTGCAATAGTTCACCCTTATCAGTCTTGTTGCAAAATTCGAGATATATTTTTGAGAAACTAGCTTGAATTGAACCCGGCATTAGGATACAGTTCAATTAGTTTAGTGAAAAGTTATCTAAGTTTCTTCTGACATTGGAGAATTTGAATGACTTTTTGAAAGTCAATTTTATTGAAAATATAAAAGTCAAACAAGATTCAAGGATTTTGATCAAGAAGTTGGATAGAAATCTTAAAAATAAGTTACAACCTCAAATGGAAAAATTAAAAGAAGTTTTTTAGGTGGCTCAGGCTCCACCAGAACATGAACAAAGAACTGCTCCTAACAAAACCCTTTCCCCTTCTACTAGACCTACTATTTAAACCATTTTCTTGATCCAAAACCTCTACTATATTTGTACAGTTTTTTATAATAAAATTCCTTTATTCCTTTTATATTTTGTGTTTTATTTTCATTTGTTTATTATTTTTTATCTCAATTACTAGAATCAATGTCTTATTTATCCAAATAGTACATTATAAAAATTCATTTCTTATTCTATAAAAAATTGAAAGTGTTATAATCCTTTTTTTATACTTTCTTTTTGATATCACAAAAGGGGGAGAAAATTGGGTAAACAAAACATTTTAGTTAAATATATATTTCATTTAAATATAGTTTATTCAAAATAATTATGTGAAATTAAAATATTATTTTAATAAAGTTAATCTTTAAATTGTTTTCTTTAAAAAAAATTACAAAATCCTATATTTTCTATTAATTATTTTATGGGATTTGTGATCATCAAAAAGGGTGAAATTATTGGGCATGTACTGTCTCAACAATAATCTATAAATATTGTTGATTTTGATTCTCATAAATACCCTGGTTTGTTTTACTAATGATATTACTTCAAGTGTATTTTAGGAAATTAATATTCATCACAATATTTATTCTGTAATTATATTCAATATTTTAATTCTCAAGGAATATTTGTTAAAGTGTTCAGACCATGTTTTAGTGTATTATGGAAACATTTTTCATACCCTACATTGATAAACATAATGTAAGGGAAAAAACCTATGCTTGGAAAAGTTTTTAAGGAATGAAACATACATTTAGAATAGTACATATGGTTAATCAACCTTACATTATTAGAAAAGTGTTGTCAAATAACCTTATGTTTGGATGGAACCTTACAATTTTTAAGTAAGGAAAGTATGGTTAAATAAGTCTATATAAATAAGGAACCCTATGTTTGAGAGACAAATGTTTGGATCATCAACCTTACTTTTATGATCAAACTTAAATTTTAAACATTATGTTTGGAAAATTATCTCTATATTGTTGAACTGTATGTTTGGTATTTTTTTCATTTTGTAAAGGAACCCTACGTTTGACTTTTCAATGTTAGAGATTTAAATTCATGATTTTATCCAAAATTTTTGCAATTATCTTGATAGAATTATAGGCTAATTCAAAGCTCATTTATGACCGAATCAAATCTTGTTTTTACTTTTTCAAAGTACCATATTCATCGGAGAATTTTATTCCTATTATTAAGGGAAGTTACAACTCTCCCGATAGGTTTGTATTTTGAATATTTGTGTTCCTTCAAGAGATTTTCTTGGATCTATAATATCAAAGAAAGTGTATAATTTCTATAAATTTTATTAGTAGTTATTATGAAAATATATTTGATATGAATATTTAGTTTTGAAATCATATTTCAAAAAAATTGACCATACTTTCATGAATATACTTTACAATGTTGCTACAACAAACGATCGACTCTCTTATTTGCAGAAGAGGATACACTTTGGATACACACATATTTTAACCTCATGTTGTTGTAATATTTTTGTTGTTGTTAGTTTATATTAATATTGAAGATCATTTTCAACTAGGATTGCTTCGGAATTACTCTTTCTCAGAGACTTTCATTTTTAGAGAAGAAGATCCATCAGTTGTCAGTTGCTGATGATGTAACTGTAAAGATCAAACTAAACCATTATAAAATCAAACTATTTTGATTTTTTGAGTTTCAAATGATCGTACACAGTTGTGGTGAAGTGTCAATTTATTTTACTAAGCTATGGATAATTGGTTCTCTATTAAAGAACAATAAGGATCTATTTTTAGCCTTATTGTTAAGGTTTCAACTATCTACACTCAGTTTTTGATTTTAGGTCTTGTGATAAGAGGACCATTCTAGTGAAATTCACCAAGATTATAGAGAGAGCATTAATGGAGTGGACTAGGGGATATTTATGCCCCAAACCACTATAAATCTATTGTTTTTATTCTTTCTGTTTATCTTCTACTCATACTTTTTACAGAAGAAAATGTTATATATCTGTATAATTGACAAAGAGAGTCAAAAGCATGAATCAGTAAAGATTATTGAAAAGTCACAATTCACCCCCCCCCCCCTCTTGTGTTATAATTGTATTATTATGACCTAACATGTATTCACCACATAGATGTCTCAAAAAAATGTGATATTTCTAATAGAGCATCCTAAATCAATGAATTCAATAAACCTCTAAATTCAATAATTATAAGTATTTCCAATATAACATGATAATCATGAATTTTTAATACATTAATACGATTATTTTAGACACCTCTAGCCAAATTGGAAACATAACCATCTAGTAGTCTCAAATATGAAATCCACTGACAAAATAATAAATGGTTATCTTTGGAAAGTGTATAAGACACTTTTGGCTTCATTAACTTCTATGATCTTTCATTTTCAAACAACTCAAGTTTCAATCACCTAAAAACTTGTTCAAGATATAATTTTTCCTTTATATTATATTTGGTCTTACTAGGTGTGTCCAAAAATATATAAAATATATTATCAAAATATTTCTTCTCAATATTCATGACATCTAACATGTAATAGACCAAAAAATCATACCAATATGGAAGATCCCAAAAAATACAATGTTTAATCCAATTGTGATCTTTTACAAAGCCATATATTTTTTATTAGTTTATAACAATTCTAAAGGTAATAAGATGTAATAAAGAGGCAATGGATTTTAAATCAATACCTAAGATCATTTTTAGAGGTCCATCTCTTTTAATTGTACCTTTTCTAAAATGATTTTTGTTCCTTCAGAAAGGATGATTAATAGGAAGAAATCTATGACAAGAGTTGAAAAAACAAGGTTTTCTCCGATTGAATCACATAAATTCTTTGATTTCACTCATAAATTATGGATATGATTTGTGTACTCTAGGAAGATAACATGGTATATTTGGGAATTCACTACTTTTCCACATTAATTCAGCTTTTATTAAGAAATTTTGTTTCATAATAACATCATATATACTAATAGTATTACTCCATGATAAATTTAATTCATCGATTTGTGGATTCAAATAAACATTGATATTCTTTTTTGGATGTCCTATAATTAATAAGGTCAAAAAGATATATGGATCATTCATCAACATCCAAGGAGGTAAGTTGTATGAATTTATAAAGATAGTCTGATAAGAATATTAACTATTGTAAGTACCAAATGGAAAAATACTATCAATTGAAAGACCCAGTCACATGTTTCAGGATTTTGAAGAAAAATACGGATGCACCTAGTCAAAATGTTTCCACAAATCAACATCATAGTATGATTTAATCTTTTACCTATTAAAATATTGGTTTTTCTCCATGACATCAATGACGCTATGTTCTGAGACATAAATAAACACTTTAATCTAGGAGTAAATGGAAAATACCTCAACCTTTTAACAATAATTAATCCAAACTTCCCTAATTAAGCCTCTTTGTACCTCGATTTTACTCAGGTAGTACAACTAATGAATGGATCATTTTCACCATAATGTAAGATGAAATCATTTAAACATGCATGAATCTTATGATAACCAAGACCCAAATTATGAACTAGCTACTTTATCTCATATAAATTTATAGGCAACACATTTCCTTCATCTAATAATGCTCTAACCAGAGATAATATGTGATCAAAATAGCTATTTAACATTCCATTATCTGATTTAATAGCCATAAATTTTTCAACTGCTTTAAATTTTATTATCTTACAATTAGGATATAAATAATCCTTATTAGACTTTAGAAACTCATAAAATAGAGATAGTTCTAACTCAAGAGTGAAATCAATATCATCCTGAGTTTCTGTTTATTGAAAATATGGAATAGCAACATTATGTACTAAAGTTTTAAACTATGATGGATCTAGAACCAAATTATTAGTATTTTCTATGGAACAAAGTTCACCATGTTGATACAAAAAAACAAAATATTTTCAAAAACCAAAATGCAATAGATGGCCCCCAACATTATCATTTATGTTAAACTTTATCAGATCACATTTCCTACATGGACACATAATTGTCCCTTCTGAAATAAATTTTGGTTTTGATGATTCAAATGATAAAAAAGTGTCAACACCCTCAATATATGTAGGATTTATAATAGAACCATTTGGATTCCTATGATGATTTATCCAACTGCAGTCATGTAATAAAGACTCTTATTGAAATCCTTGTTCTATATTTCTCTAAAAAAAATTATGAATAATTTGATATAAGAAAACGACAGTCCAAAAAAGAGTAAAAAATTAAAAAATTATAACAAACTTGTAAATATTATGAATTTTATCTATTTACCACTAATTTTTTACTTATTAGTAATAATTTTTATTATTATTGTTAATCACCACTAATTATAGGTAATTTCTACTAATTAAAAATATTTTTTACTGATAACTGTTATTTTTTAGTAATCACTACTAATTACCATAAATTAGAACTATTTACCATAAATTCTTACTAATTACTATTAATATTTTGTAATTACCACTAATCTTTTGTAATTACCACTAATTTTTTGTATTTACCACTAATTTTTAGTAATTACTACTAGTTTTTAGTAATTATCACTAATTTTTACCAATTAAATTTTTTTTACTAATTACCACTAATTTTTACTATATAGAACTAATTATCTCTATTTTTTACTAAATAGTTCTAATTATCACTAATATTTACTAAGTACTACTAGCTATAGCTAATCTGTAGTAATTGCTGCTAATTTTTACTCATTATCGTTAATTTTTACTAAGTGCTTCTAATTATCACTATCTTTTACTAAATAACTCTAATTATCACTAATTTTTACTATGTACCACTAATTATCGCTATTTTTTAGGAATTACTACTAATTTTGACTAATTATCACTAATTTTTAGTAATTACAACTAAATACATATAAATTTTTACTAATTACAACTAATTATTACTAATTACTGCTAATTATTACTAATTATCACTAATAATTACAAATTACTGTTAATTATTACTAATTATCGCTAATTTTTAGTAATTATCACTAATTTTTACTAAGTGCTACTTGTTTTTATTAAGTTCCGCTAATTTCCATTATTTACCACTGATTTTTACTAATTGCTTCTTATTTTCACTAGTATAGATTTTTTTTACTAAGTACTGCTAATTACCACTAATTTTTACTAAGTGGCTCTTATTTTTACTAAATACTTCTTATTTTTACTAAGTGCTACTTATTTTCATTGAGTATCTCTAATTACCGCTAATTTTTACTATGTGATGCTTATTTTTACTAAGTGTCGCTTATTTTTCCTAAGTACCACTAATTACTATTAATTTTTACAAAGTACCACTAATTATTGCAAATTTTTACTAATTACCACTAATTTTTACTAATTACCGCTAATTTTTACTAATTACCGCTAATTTTTACTATATACCACTAATTTTTGTAATTTCTTCTAATTATTTGTAATTAATGCTATTTTTTGTAATTTCTACTATTTTTTTTTTATTACCACTATTTTTTTGTAATTGTTGCTAATTTTTAGTATTTACCACTAATTTTTAGTAATTACCATAATTTTTTACTGAGTGCTATTAATTTTTACTAAGTACTACTAATTACCACTAATTTTTAGTAATTACCACTAATTTTACTAATTACCTCTAATGAATGATAATTTTACTTAGCACCGCTAATTATTGCTATTTTTTAGTAATTATCACTGTTTTTTACTAATTATCATTAACTTTTAATAATTACCTCTAATTATCACTAATTTTTACTAATTAGTACTAATTACTATTAATTACCACTAATTATTACTATTTACGACTTATTTTTACTATTTATCTCTAATTTTTTGTAATTATTTCAAATTTCTAATAATTACTGTCAATTACAAATAATTACCATCAATTTCTAATAATTATCGTTAATTTTTACTAATTACTACTAATGATTATTAATTGCCTCTAATTATTATTTATTACTAATATCTATAAATTATTAATAAGTTTTGTTAATTCATTCCCATTTCCGTTAATTTTTACTAATTCCCACTTGTTACTTCTAATTTTTACTAATTATCCATTTTTTATCCTAATTATCACTAATTTATAATAATTACTACTAATTTATAATAATTAGCGTTAATTACTGATAATTAAAACTACATAATAATAATAATAACTAATTACTACTAATTAAAACTAAATAATTCAAATTAAAAATAATTATTAATAATTAAAACTAAATACTTTTAATTAAAAATAATTATTATTACTTAAAACTAATTACTGCAAAATAAAATTCAGTAATTCTAATTAAATCTAATTACTGTTAATTAATAATAATTAATACCAATATAAAATAAATTAATTAATTAAAAATTAAAAATATTAAATAAATACCATAAAACTGGATCTTTTAGCAGATGCAAAGCCAAAAATTTGCTTACCTATAAAATTTAAAACTTTTAAAAGTTTAAGTAGGAGAATAAGAGAACAGAGGGGGGGTTAAGAGGAGAAGAGAATGAAAAAATCGGGTGGGGGAATAAATTGCTTAGATAATTTTCAATTGGACTATTTGTGAAGGGTTTTATTTCACAATTAGTACCCACCATTAATAATTACATCAGGGGTAAAAAAGGTATTTATGACGGGTCCCATCGCAAATAGTCTTCTTCCAATAATTTATTTGTGATGGGAGTTAATTCCCGTCACAAATAACTATAATGACGAAAGGTATTTGCGATGATAATTAATTCTTGTCGCAAAATCTATTTTTCCCGTAGTGTAAAAAACTAGTTGAAAATAAAAGAAATCTTTTTCTAAAAATATAATTTTATGCAGACAAAAGGGTTTTACCTCAATAAATTTAACAAATCATTTTTTTAATGATTTTAATGAAATATATATATATATATATATATATTATGTATTCAATAAAATTTTTAACATTAATATTGTCACGACCCGTCCTCGGGGCCCGTGCCGTGACTATCCCAAGCCCGCCTTCCATAGGCTAGGGGCTGGCGACTAGCACCAAGGTGTAATTCCTGGTAAAAAGGGAAGGCATTGCCTTTGTAAAGTAAACAAACACCACAGAGAAAGAATGTATAAGTAAATACTAAGTAAAAACTGGGTACAACAGTAAGTACAGAAAAGTAAGTGGGCTAGAATACAAACCCAAACTGAAAGTAAAGTACGACTGAAAAAGGGAGTACAACAACTGAAAAGTAAAACTGCAGCCTCAAGCCTTCCACTGGAAGTCCCACCTGAAGGGTGGGTACAGATAGCCTCCACAGCTCCTCGGGTCCAGCCGTCTGCTCCGAGTATGTCCCGCCCAGTGGTCCACCTCCAAGTACCATCCTTCTCCACAAACCTCAACCATGATCAGCGTTGTCCGTCGTCTGCAACCAACACAACGTAGTGCGGGCATATCCCGTGCAGGGGTGAGTATAAGCTACTCAGTAGGGACCCCGAGACCCCCGAAGGTCTCCCAGAATCCACAAAGGATAATCCACAAAGGAAAGATACAATCACGAAGTAACATCCAACACTACTTAGGTATATGCTCATACATATACCTAAGTCATCAATTCTCGTTCGGCTCCAACATCCGAGCCCAAGTTCGATCACATCCACACAGGATAGCACAACTCAATCCACATAGGAAAGCAAAACAAGATTCAGATCACACAGTTATACTTCTTCATATGACGATAGAGATGATCAGATGTAGCCACAAATTCATTTAAGCCGTCGGACCCACACAGGATCGATAGGTACTAACCCCCGCAATGACCCACAAAGGATCTGACCCACACAGGATCGATAGGTAACTAACCCCCGCAATGACCCACACAGGATCGGACCCACACAGGATCTGTAGGCGCTGGCCCACACAGGACTACTGATCGCTGACCCACACAGGATCTGACCCACACAGGATCGGTAGCACTGATCCACGTAGGATCGCTGAGTGTTGTAGTCGTCACCGTCGAATCCACGGAGGATTTCTGCACATTCGGCATCGTCGTCGCAGTCGCAGCCAGCTCTAGGGTTCTCGCACACAGCAAGCTCGTTCGGGAGGGTCCGCTCCATGAGCCGAGGGTCTGATACATCAATTGACACTAATTCCAGATTTGATGTATCCAAAAGTTCCGTATCGTCAACAGGAACTCAACGTCACAGACGGTGCGTCAATCGGACGCCCGGTCTGAGAGTTATTGATTTTTTCGTCCCAGGGGCCCGGTTGGTTTTTAAGTCCAAACCAACCCGATCGTACTCCAACTACATCCAAACCTTGAGTGGAGTAAGCCAAAAGGTTCGTCTCACTAAGAGGAATCCAACAAAGTCGATGGCACGTCAATCGGACGTCCGGAGCTCAAGTTATAAGCGTTTCCGCTCCGAGGGCCCGGTTGGTTTCGTGTACGAACCAACCCGGCCGAACCCAAAGTTCTCTGAAACCTTCCGTGTAATATACCGAAACGACCGTCTCGATCCAAGGATCTCTACCCAACTGACGGTGCATTGATCGGAGGTCCGTAGCCCAAGTTATGGGCAACAGACCGAAATAGTCCGAAAATGGGGGTTTCAGACCCGGACCGACCCGGCCCAAGACCCCCTGGGTCGGCCAGACCCGGGTCCAGGTCCGGCCCAGCTCGGTACGCTGGCACGGCCCGGTGGCCAGGTGGCTCGGACGTTTCGGCCAAGCGGATGCGCAAAGGGGGGCGCCGCCCCCTTGAATGAAACTGTGGCCCCGCGTGGGGGCCGCTCCTCGCCAACGGATGTGGCATAGCACCGCGTCCCTGCCTCCTTCGTCCCGCGCGGTCACGGGACCAGCAGCCTGCCACCGCGGCGGCCCTTCCCGGCGGCGCGCCGGGCACCGCCGCCTCTGGCCACCGTGTCGGCGAGGCGCACCAGCGGGGTTTTCCGCGGACCACTGAACGTGCTCCGGTGGTCTGTTTTGCCTGCCGTCTTCGCCAGCGATCCTCCTGGGATCGTCTCTTCACTGCGAAGGCCTCAAAATGCCCTTGCGGCCATCTTCATCATCTCCCACCGATCCGCACACCAAGAACGAAGAAACGGTGGGTTCAGACTTGTTCGTTGGTCCGCACCCACCGCGTTAGTGGTTTAAATAGATTCCGACAAATTTTAAACACATGCTGAGGATATAAATCACAAAGATTTAATTGAACCAAAACCCCTACTTCAAGCGGTTGATGATTCGAATATTGTCGCGGGAGAAGGAACTTCACAGAAGAAGCGTCGTGGAAGAAGCGTCGCGGAAGGAGGATTGCCGTGTTGTGGAGAAAGGATTCGTCGGCGTTGCGTCGTCGATCTCCGAGGATCCAACGTTCTTGTCAACCTTCGTCGGAGGTCGGCGTTCTTCGCGTTCTTCGTGTTCTTCGCGTTCTTCGTCGAGGAAGGAGTGCTTCATGGCTTGAGTGATTTCTCTCAAACCCTCTCGCACAACCAACCTCTAATAAAATAAGAATTGTCTTATTTTATTAACACACAAGCCAACGTTTTGAATTTCAAAAAGAATTGAAATAATCAATTAATGAATTAATTGAAGAGTTTAAACCTCCCAATTAATGCGGCGTTTATTAACCAGATTAAACGCAAGGGTTGACTTTATTAAAAAGGGGGGTGCGGGTGCGTTACTTAATTAAAGGAGGGGGGTTGAAAAAGGTGGGGGCCGTGTGGGCCCCACCCCACAAATATCCTACCTAGTGGTGTAGGATATTGTGGGCCCCACTTTAACCCCTTATCTTAGGTTAAACAACTTAAAATAAAATAAATTGGTCACACCATTTTATTTTATTCATTTACTTAACCCGAAAACTTAAAAACCACACCCGAGCAACCGCAACTCCGTAAAAGGTGTTTCTAAGAAATTATTGGCGATGCGATTCCATCGGTTCCCTCGGAATTCAATTCCGAGCACAGGTTCAAAAGTTAGAAAAATCCACTCGTTCGTTCACTGAATGTTCCCGAGCCAAACATCGGAAAATGATTCCGGGCACACCGGGCCTCGAAATCAGGTGCCCTCAGAAACTGCGTTCTTGTAAAACCCCAAAGAAAATTAAGAAAAAAATTCCCTTGAATTTTACGGGTCTTTACATTACTCCCAACTCAGGGCTTTACGTCCCCGTAAAGATACATCATAAACTAGGGAAAAAAAAGTGGGTACTGAGCACGCATCTGAGCCTCCCGCTCCCAAGTGCTCTCCTGGAGGTTCCCGTGCTGCCATCTAATGTGCACTAGAGGAATCGACCATCCACGTAGGACCTACTCCTGTCGATCCTCGATCTCCACCGGGACCTCCGCAAAAGTCTCCCCATCATCAACGTCCAGCTCCCCATGGTCAATGATATGTGTCGGGTCATGCACGTATCTCCTCAACTGGGATACGTGGAAGACGTCGTGCACCTGGTGCAACTAAGGTGGTAGAGCCAGGCGATAAGCCACCTCGCCAATCCTACTGAGGACCTGGAATGGTTCGATGAAGCATGGAGACAACTTGCCGCCTCAGCTGAATCTCCGTAATACACGTTGAGGTGAGACCCACAAGAAGAAGTGGTCGCCATCCTCGAACTCCAGTGGCCTCTGCCTCCTATCATCATAAGACTTCTGCCGGCTCTGAGCTGTCCTCATCCGCTCCTGGATGACCTGGACCTTCTCCGTCGTGGCCTGGACCATCTCCGGTCCAACAAGTGCTAACTCCCCAGGGTCTGTCCAGGACAAAGGATATCTGCAAGGTCGGTCGTACAACGCCTCGTATGGTGCCATCCTGATGGTGGAGTGGTAGTTTTTGTTGTACGTGAACTCCACCAAGGGTAGGTGGTCCTCCCAGCTACGACCAAGGTTGAGGACACATGCGTGGAGCATGTCCTCGAGAGTCTGAATGGTCCTCTCTGTCTGACCATCTGTCTGGGGGTGAAAGGCGGTGCTCTGATGTAGTTGTGTCCCGAATGCCTCCTGCAACCCCTTCCAAAGCCAGGAATTAAAGTGAGCATCTCGATCGGAGACGATAGAAGATGGCACACCATGAAGTCGTACAATCTCCTGAACGTAGAGACATCCCAAGCTCTCCACTAAGCCCTGCTCTCTGATGGGTAAGAAGTGGGCCGACTTGGTGAGTCGGTCGACAATCACCCAAATGGAGTCGTGACCTCTAGAAGTGTGTGGAAGTCCAGTCACGATGTCCATAGATATGTCGTCCCACTTCCACTCCGGGACCTCCAAGGGTTTTACCAAGCCTGCCGGTACCTGGTGCTCTGCCTTCACCTACTGGTAGGTGAGGCATCGAGAAACGAACTCTGCCACATCCTTCTTCATGCCTGGCCACTAGTGTTGTCGACTGAGATCCTGGAACATCTTCGCCACTCCAAGATGTACCGCCAAAGGGTAAGTGTGGAACTCTCTCAGCACCTCCTCCCATAAAGAAGCTGGTACCAAGGTACGTCCTATGAAAAAGACGTCGTGCACTCCCCCTAAAGAGAAACCATCAGGTGCCTGTCCTGAGGATATCTGCACACGCCGCATCTCACAGTCAGCGTCCCCACGCTGTGCCTCTCTGACCCGTTGTAGTAGTGGAGGAGTGATTGTGAGTGACTGAAGAAAGGATACTCCATCGCTATCAATGGAGGATATCTGCAAAGCGGCTAGCTGCTCTGTCGCCTCCCCATGTAGCTGAATGCCCGTCCTCCTGCTGAGAGCATCGGCTACCACGTTCCCCTTTCCAAGAGTATAGACTATCTCAAAGTCATAGTCCTGGAGGAACTCGAGCCATCTCCACTGTCTCAGGTTCAGGTCCTTCTGCGAGAAGATGTACCTGAGACTCTGATGGTCAGAATAGACTGTAAAGCGCTCGCCCATCCGGTAGTGTTGCCAAATCTTCAGAGCGAAGACCACTGCTGCTAACTCCAGGTCATGGGTAGCATAGTTCTACTCATGCTGCCTCAACTGAAGTGATCCATAGGCGATCACGGCCCGCTCTTGAATCAAGACACATCCGAGTCCGGTTCCTGATGCATCGCAGTAAACTACATACCCAACTCCCTCCTCTGGTAGCCTCAAGATAGGCGCGCTGGTCAATCTCTGTCTCAGCTCCTGGAAACTCTACTGACATCTTTCTGACCACACAAAGGGTTTTCCCTTCTTCGTCAAAGCTGAGAGTGGTGCCGAAACTCTGGAGAAGTCTAGCACAAATCTCCGGTAGTATCCAGCTAGTCCCAAGAAACTCCTCACCTCCGTCACGCTCCGGGGTGGCTCCCAAGCTAGCACTGCCTCGATCTTCGCAGGATCCACCGCAACTCCCACCTCAGAGATGACGTGTCCCAAGAAGTGGACCTCACGTATCCAGAACTGACACTTCGAGGAGTGTGTCTAGTATAACCCGCAAGTGGTAGGCGTGCTCCTCCTCAGTCGTCCAGTATATCAAAATGTCTTCGATGAAGACTACGACAAATCGATCGAGGTATGGCTGAAAGATCATGTTCATGAGGCCCATAAACACTGCTAGAGAATTGGTTACGCCGAATGGCATAACCAAGAACTCATAGTGTCCATACCGACATCTGAAGGTCGTCTTCTACACGTCCTCGTCCCGAACCCTGAGCTGATGATAGCCTGATCTAAGGTCTATCTTTGAGAACCACCGTGCTCCCTTGAGCTGATCGAAGAGGTCATCAATCCTCGGTAGCGGATACTTGTTCCTCACTATCACCTATTTCAAGGGACGATAGTCGACACAAAGTCGCAAGCTCCCGTCCACCTTCTTGGCGAACAATATCGGGGAAGCCCAGGGTGAAACACTGGTTCAGATGAATCCATTTCCCTGCAAGTCCTCCAACTGTACCCGTAGCTCTCAAAGCTCAGCAGGGGCCATCCGATATGCTGGAGTGGATATCGGGGTTGTCCCGGGGTACAGGTCAATATAAAAGTCTACCTCTCTGCGAGGAGGTAGTCCTAGAACGTCTTCGGGAAAAATTTCTGCATACTGATCCACCACTGCAGGAAAACCATGACTCTGCACGTCAACTACTCCTTGGATGACGCTAGCCAACTCATGAGTGATGGGTTGTCCTCTCCTCTGCGAGAGTCCATCTTGTGCTTCGAAGGCTCCCTTCTCGCCGGTGAAGGTGAACCTGCTCCCGTCGGTGCATATACACCACACCTTGCTCCTAATATAGTCAATCTGGGCATGGACTGTAGATAACCAATCCATGCCCAAGATGATGTCGTAAGGCCTCGACGTTGCTACAAGAAGATCCCAGCCGAAGCTCTCGCCTCCTAGAGTAGGCTCACACTACCGGTACCAGTGCGTAATCGTCGAGTCTGCTCCCATAGGATTCTCTAGTCGTAAGGATCGATCCAACGGCTCCGTCGGAATCTCCGAGCTCCGAACAAGGGCAGCGGCTAAGAAAGAATGACTCGCTCCTGTGTCTATAAGAACTATAGCAAGGGTGGAATAGATACAGATAGTACCTCGAATCATCTCGGGTGCGCCGTGGTCGTAGGTCTCCGCTGCCTGAAGTTGTGCCGGTCTCTTCCCACCAGCTCGCTGGGGTCGGGGTGGACCTCCTAGTGGTGGTGGTGGTGGTAGAGCCTCAAAGCACCGCCCACCACCTGCTGCTCGGCCAGCTCCTCTGCCTCGTCTGCCTGCTCCCTGCGGACTGCCATGGTCGACCCTCTACCCCTGCCTGGGTGGTCCCTCAACCGTCTGCTGCTCCTCGGCACGGCGGGTCGGGAAGTCACGATCCATGTGGACCTGTCCGCCGCATGCGTAGCACTGTCTGCCTCTCGAAAGACTGGCTCTGCGCTGACTGTCCTACACCTCTAAGCCAGTGTCCTGAGGTTGTCTGCCTGAGGGTCTGGTCTGCCTGGACCCATGTGTCATCCGTCGACTGCCAGCTGCAGAAGACTCTGCTACGTGCCGCCCTGTGATAGGTCTCGCCGCTAGTGTAGACTCAGCAAGAAATCTCTTGATGAGAAGGGATCTCTCCATTACCCCTGCCTGTGTTGGAATGCTAAGGGAGATCATTGATGCCCTGATCTTATGCCTCAATCCTTGCTCGAAGGTCTAGGCCCGGAATAATGGGTCTCATACCATGTCCGTCGAATAGTGCGAGAGGTCGGTAAATCTCACCGAGTACTGGGCGACCGTCAAGCTGCCATGTCGCAGCTGTAGTAGCTCCTGGATGTGCACCACACGAACGGTGGCTGGGATGAACTCCGAGCGGAAGAGTCTCTCAAAGTCTGTCCAGAGTAGAGATGCCTCATCGTGCACCTGGAGCATCAAGCTCCACTATCTGCATGCTACCGCGTGTAGGATCCGTACCGGCTTTACTTTTCAGTTGTTGTACTTTCCCTTCAGTTGTACTTTACTTTCAGTTTGGGTTTGTATTCTGGCCCACTTACTTTTCCACACTTACTATTGTACCCAGTTTTTACTTAGTGGTTACTTCTGCTTGCTTTCTCTGTGGTGTTTGTTTACTTTACAAAGGCAATGTCTTCCCTTTTTACCGAGAATTACGCCTTGGTGCTAGTCGCCAGCCCCTGGCCTATGGAAGGCGAGCTTGGGGTATTATGTGTTTTCTAGACAAGTGATAAGAATAAATCTAATTTTAGGCTTAAAATTGTATTTTTCTAAAAAAATAGTTTTATGACCTTTTATATACATAGTTTAAAATTAATTTTTTTATAATTTTAGAAACTTTATTTGAAAAAATAAAATTCAGTTTTGAAATCATCATTTCAAAATTATCTTAGAGTGAATTTTTGGGATTTCTTATAAAAGATTAATTTTTTGATGAATAGTGAAAATAATGGTTTTTATTGAAAATTGTCTTTTTGTTTAAAGAATTTATATAGTTTCTTTTTTATTTTAAAATTGGTTTAAAAATAAAATTAATAAAATTATATATCTATTCATCCAATTTAAGTCATTGAAATCATTTTCATATCGAATTTGGAAAAACTGATTCCATATTTGGAATCATCATAATTTATATTATCAAATAAGTTAAACTTAGTTTTTTACCATAATGAATAGTAAAAACAATAAAAATTATTTACTACAGTTAAGGTAAAAATGGGTTTATTAGGGGGTTAAACTAAAAATATAAGGGTTAAAAATGACCCAAAACCTTTCCAATGCCAATTGGATTCCCATATTTCAACCTTATCTCTTATTGTTTTAATAATTACCCATTTTGGATCCTTATGGAATGTGAAAAATGTGGGTACACCTTTTTATTTTCAAAAATTACAAATGTGTCACTCACCTCACTTATAAAAGGTCACCCCCTCTCCTCTCCTCTCCTCTTCATACTTCTAAAACCCTTTAGTTTGACCAATACCTACCCAAATAACTTACTTCATTCCCTTTTCTCATCCTATAATCCTTATATTGGTTATAAATACACCCTATAAAGCCTTTTGATTCAAACCTAAAGAATTTGTCTGAGGAAAAGGTAACATCCCAAAATTATCATTTTATTTTATTTATTCATCAACATCCTTTAATTCTTATTAAAACATTCTGATATAATAACCTAAGTGTCTTAAATATATTCATATGTTGTTATGTTAAGGTCATTACCTATATACATCTCATCTTCTATCAAATGGGATATGAAATCATCATTCGTGTGTACAGCCGACTATTGCCTCTCGAACCAATGTTATTTATTTTCCATCACCATATCTCACAGCTGAATATAATGATGGATTTAATGTTTATATATGATATTTATGATATTATTATAACTCTATAATTGTAGTTCCACATCTAACAAGTTACCTTCAAAAACTTTGAAAAAAATAACGTCAAACATGTGTACGGCAGATTACAGCCTCACGAACCGATGTGATGTGTTTTTCATTTACAATTTACTAGGATGGTAATAAAGATAGATTAAATGAATATGTATGATATTTTTTAACATAATTATACTTCTATAATTTTTATATCATATATAACTTTTTACTTTTCATTTTGTAGGTGATATGATAATGGCGTTCGTGTGTACGGCGGACTACCACCACGTGAAGTGATGTGATTTGTTATTCACATACGATTTACATAGAAGGTAATAAGGATAGGTTTAAATAGAAATATGTAATATATATATATATATATTAAATAAAAAATATTATATAATGGTAATATATTATTTACCTTTCTTTCTTTCAATCCTTAGAGAAAATACAAACAGCGTTCATGTGTATGTACGGTCTACCGTCTCCATGAACGGTATATTTAATTTTCTATCTCTAACTTTTATGGATTTCTATAAATACATATATACTGAATATATATGATATATATATCATTTTTAACATTTTATAGTTAATTGAACCATAATCAAAGTAAGAGAATCAAAAATAACAAATCAAAACATACATGAAAAACAAATTAGTTATTGCCCGAAATGTGACTTTAACATGAAATTGTTAGTAAAAAAGATAATAAAATGTTCTAAGTAAATAATATATGGTATGATATATATATATATAAGTACGGTTATTTAATATATTTATAATAAACTTATATTTATTATACAAGAGGTTTTAATGTGTATAAAGGAATTCGAGACTTAAGGTAAGGGATTTATGTCTCACTTTTTACCTCTGGGAGACACATTCCATATTCACCACCTATTTCTTTTATGTGGTGTATATAATTACCATTAATATACATTATTATTCTTAAACTGAAAATTATTAGTATTTACATATCAATTTTAGGATATCTCTTCTATGGGGTTTATAGTTCAAAAGTTACCAATTCAGTAATAGATTTTTATCTCAATTTTCCTTCTTTGAGACATATTTTATGCACTTATATTCTTTTATAAGGTGTATATACAACACCTTTTACATTTAATATCATTAATTTATTTACTCTAATTATATTATAATTTTTATTCAATTTTATTCTTTTATGGGGCTTACAATTCAAAGTTACCAAATTGGTAAGGATTTTATGTTACAATCTCATCATTTATGAGGAGTGTTCATGATTATGCATCTACTAACTAATTCATATGATCTATATCTCAATAAAATCATTAATTTTCTTATCCTATTTTTATTTCATGAGAATATGTTTTCCCTTAATTTTCCTCTCTTTATGTACACAAGAGTTCAAAATAATGTTTTTAATAAAATCTGACTTTTTATCTCTCTTCTGTCAAAAATCATTTTTATTCCAAAACCATGTTTTCTAAAAATGTTTCCAAAAATGATTTTAAAATTATATAAATTATTTATTAAGGAAAATTTTACCCATGATTAACTTTTTACAAAATGTTTTTAAATTAATATTTATGTTGTTTTCCAAACAAGGATCGTTTTTTTACCAAAAATATAAAAGGAATATTTGTTTTAAAGTGTATGAAATGAATGTTATTTTCTAATGTCATGAACACTCAATGTTTTAAAGATTCATTTATAATTTTCAAAGGTTATTTTAAAATAAAAAGATTTTAAAAAATTCTATATTTTAAAAAATTATTTTCAAATTAGAAAGGATATTTTCCTCAAGAAATGTTTCAAATGATCATTAAATATTCCTTTATAAGTTTCAAATGTTATTTTCAAACAAAAGGATTTTGAAAATGTTTTAAGTTTTAAAAAGTTTTTTTCAAAGTGTAAAGGTTGTTTTCCTGAAGAAATGTTCCAAGTAATCTTTCAAAATCATTTTCTATCTAAGATTACATCCTTTGATGTAACCTATGATTTACTGGGGATATGATCCAAGGTCACCATTATTATTCTTTATCTAAATGGTTTAGGTTTATGATGATAGGATGTTTATAAAACTTTTTTCTATTCCATGGTTTATACCATGATAAAATGATTATGAAACCCACTTCTTTTTTCACGAGTTATTCTCTGATGAAATAATGTAATGATTATGAAACCTATTTCCTTTCTATAGGTTATTTTATAATGAAATGTTTATGAAACCCATTTCTTTTCATGGGTTTTGTTATGATGAAATGTTTATGAAACCTATTTATTTTCATGGGTTCTTATAGTATGAATGTTTTATTATCCTTTAGAACACATACATATGATTTTTATTATGTGAAATTGGTTACATTATAACCAAGGATGGTGGTTATGTTATAAACAAAGATGTTTTGGACCGATATCCCCCTCCAATGCATTAGGTCAATATTCATATCTCGTGAGATAAATAATATTGGAATGGGTAGTGAACCCAATTAAATAAGGGACTCTTTCCACTATGATAGTATTTGTAGTGAACCTTTACTAATATGATGGTTAGGTGAGTGAACTCATTCCACTATGATAGTTTTGGAAATGAGCCTTGACTACTAAGGAAATGATTTTCTATGCTTATTTTTATGCCAAAAATATATGTCTCGTGTAAATTTCATGTTCTCATGGTTCATATTATTTTTTTCCATTATGATTCATGTCTTATGAACTACCAATATTTATTCCATGACTCACTTTTATGATCTATAATATCTAGGTTATGGTTTTAAAATGTTATTCTCATGTTCTCATACCCTTTTTCTCCTATTATGTTTAAGTATCTCATTTTTTTACCCTTATTGGGCATTTGAGCTCACCCTTTCTTATGTTTATTTTTCCCAAGTTATGAATAAATATATTATGTATGATTTTTATAATAGGGGTGATATTTATGAAGATCTTAGTGGGATATGAGGTAGTTCACCTATGAACGAGTTGTTTATGTTTCCAAGTTTCCAAAGGCACTATACCTTTATGATCCTCAGGAATGTGTTTGTGTAATATAATAATGTTCATCAAAAAATGTTGTAATATATATGTATGAAAATCCTAGGTCATTACATGGTATGTTATTGTTTTCTTGTTTGCACATTTATTTTATTATCATGGTATACACTCTTATACATGTGTACTCATGTTAAAAAAGCATTGGCGGTGTTTTACTCAGCTTATACTCACACCTTGTATAGGAATATTGATACACATGAAAAAATCATTATTAGGTATACAGGAAAGGGAAAGTCCCCTATGATAAGGAGTTAGTATATGAGGCTTAGTGATCAGAGATGGTATCAGGGTAGACTCTATAGTTATGCCACGGTATTTTATTTACTTATTTTTTGTACACACTCTCTTATTCGACCTTACACTTTGGGGGCCTTGTATTATTATTCTATATGACTTGAGATACGTATCATACCATATGTTTTATAATTTTTTATTTATTCTGATTTGTTATTATTTATCCTTTTATTTATTGATTTTGAGGGTATAGTCTCCCCACTGATGACATTCAAACCCTCATTGCTAGTCTGAAACCTCTTGTGTATGGGGATATTCACATGAGGCCATGTGGCACCCTTGATTGAACTCGGTTATTCGGTTTGAGGTATTAAAAAGTGGTATTAGATAAAAATTTTCCTATTTATTTCTTCTTGACTATGTTTTGGGGAGATGTGAAAAAAATTTAGGTTGTATGGGACTCAAATAGGGGAGTTTCATGTGTTCCTGACCAATACATGTGTAGTGGATCTATAAGTTACTATTGTTGGGAATACTGTTATATTTATGGTTTTACAATTTCATATTAATCCTAATTATATTGTGATATTACTATTTTATGGTATTTGGGTGTGTCCATGCATCATGACTACACACTCAGGATCACTTTTCATGTATATATTCTTGTTGTGTGTTGTATAGTAGTTATTTAGTTAAATTACTTAATCTATGATAATTGTTGAATGATATTTATATATTCCCTGCTATTGAGATATATCTATTGGCATTAGTTTTTTGAACTTTATCATGCTATTATGTTTTGTATATATTTATGTTTGTGACTAACATGTAGTTATAGAGAACTAAGATTAGGCCTCGAATGGTACTAAGGTGGTTACATCTTCTTATTATAAGTATCCCCTGGGATAGGTTTTCTATAGAAATATATTGTGTGTGTCTAAAAATTAGTTAAGATTTTAAGTTAATAAAGTAGTAAAGTCATTTTAAATGTTTTTTTGGAATTTTAGAAAATTATTGCCTTCGATATGATTTCCAAGACCATTTGGTGGAGCAGTCCAAAATTCTCCTGTAGGGGATGATGTTCTGGTTCTTCCACCAGATGGGTAAGAAAATGATTATAACCCCACTCTAGTGATTCATGTGGTGGATCTTATCCATCCATGACTTTTTTTATTGTTCTAATTCAAGGTGGGGGTACACAGAGGACTATCTTAATGAAGATGGACTAATTACAGGAGTACATAGAGCTTAATCATGGGACAATTTCTATATCTACTTATTCACATCATTTTATAGAGTTTCTTAATTTCACTCCTATCTTGGATTAAAATGAAGAAAATAAGGTGAGAAGGTTTGAGATAGGTCTTATTCTAAAGATCATATGCCAAGTTAGGAACTTCAACCCAATGACATATATGGAGATACTTTATAATGCCTTAATGATCAAGAATGTTCTGGAGGAGGATAGAGTTTTTGGTCTCCTTTTAGCCTATAGTGGACTTCCCATTGATACTTATGGTAGTGAGAAAAGTATGGTAGAGGTTTTTTACTAGAGTTTTGGTAGATATATAGAGCTTAGAAGAGGTTCCACAATACCCTCTATGGGAGAAGGAGGTCCTCAATGTTTTAACTATGGATAGAGTGGTAATTATCACAAATTTATTCAAAAGATTAAGATCAAGTGTCATTGGTGCATAAAAACAAGGTATCTATGGCATTTATACTCAAAGGAATCATAGATTATGTCTTTTGGGGGTTCAATTCAGATATAGGAATCAATCCATGGGATTGTTCAGGTTCCTCACTAGAAATTTCAGACCCCACATATGATATTGAATCTCCTGAGTCATGCACCTCAGGGTCAGGGTCATGGAGATGAGGCAAGCCAAGTGTATGTGATAGACTAGGTTCTGGTAGACTATGAAGAGGGACCACCAGCCATTCGAGGTATGGTCTTGATCACCTATACTCTTTCTAATGCGATATTTAGTATTGGTTATTCTCATTCTTTTATATTTTCTCAAGTTATTGTTGGACTTGACTTATCGATCAGGACTTATTTGGAATTTATTTCTCTTTATATTCCCATAGGAAATAAATTAAACCATATTCAAATATTTCTTGAGTATCCTATAGTATTTATTAGCTATATAAATTTATGTGACTTTATGATTCTTGAGATAAATAGCATTGATGTGATCTTTCAGATGGAATTTCTTAAAAGTTATTTTGCTCACATAGATTTTTATCAAATAAAAGTGGGCTTCTTTTCACCTAAGGGAGAGAAGTTTCTAATGATTGATGAGTGGGTTGTGGAAGAAATAAGTATGGTAACAGACTTGAGTTAGTTTGGAGTTATCATAGAACAAGTAATGGGCTTGGCTCTTATAGATAAATCAGTAGTGGTTCCTTCTACTTTTCCTCCAGTGGTGGGTTATTATCAGGATTCTTTTTAGATGACTTCTCAGGTATTTCTCTATACATAGGAATTGATTTTGAGATTTATCTTATTCCTAGAGAATAATTAATATTGATTCCTCCATATCTCATAGCACTAACTAAGTTAAAATAGATAAATGTGAAGCTATAGGACTTAGAGATGAATGGATTTATCAATCCAAGCATGTCCCCTTTGGGTGATATAGTGTTGTTTTACAAGAAGAAAAATTTTAGTCTATGGATTTTTTTAGACTGAAGTAATCTAATCCAAGTGATGGTGAAACAAAATTATCATTTTCCAAGGATTGAAGATATCTTTGATCAGTTATAGGGAGCCCAGTGGTTCTCCAATATCGATATTCATTCATGATACCATCAATTGTGAGTTAGAGAAGAGGATATTCCTAAGATAGTGTTTGGGAGTACATATGGCATGTATAGGTACCTTGTTATTCCATTTAGTTTTACTAATTCCCCATCACTATTCATGGATCTCATGAACAAGATTTTTCACCCATATCTTGAATCTTTAGTCATGGTCTTTGTTGAAAATATACTTATATATTCACAGACTCCTGAATCACATTCCAGACACCTTGAGATCATGTTGAGTACAATCTAATCACATAATATCTATGACAAGATTTCAAAGTGTAACTTCTATATTCAAGAATTATGTTTTCAAGTACATGTGATCACTAAGTCTATAATTTTAATGGAACCGGAGAAGGTGGAAGTAGTGATGTCTTGGCCTCTCCCTCATAAAGTTTTTGAGTTCATAAGTTTCCTTAGTTTGGATGGATACTACTAATGGTTCATTCAAGACTTTTCCCACTTATAAGAAATGATGATAGGGATTAGCAAGAAGGGGGTGAGGTTTGAGTAGAGTAATCAATATGGGGATAATTTCTTGGAGATAAATAGAAGGTTGAAAATATATCCAGTTCTGATTCTTACATAGCATGAGATTGGTTACATTGTATAATATGAAGCCTCATGTGTTGGAATAAGAGTTTTTCTAATGTATAGGGATCAGTTAGTTGCTTAGGGGTTATGTAAGATACAACCCCATGAGAAGAACTACCCAGTGTCTGGCTTGGAGTTAGCTATTTTGGTCCATTTCATAAAGTGTTAGAGACATTATCTCTTTAGTGGGAGATTTTTTATTTGCACAAACCATAATAGACTATGATATATCTTCTCCCAGTGGGACCTCAATATGTGGAAGTGTAATTGGGTAAAGTATTTTTATAAATTTTACTTTGATATATCCTATGATCTAGGGAATTCTAATGGAATTGTAAATGCTCATAGCAGGAAAATGCTAGAGATATAGGATATTAGTGGTCGATCATCACTAGAGGAATGGTGTATGATTAGTTTGGTGGTGGAATGTATTGTGGACACATATAAGGAACATAGAATGATGACATATGAACCTTTAATGATCATGTATTCTTTGGTGGATGATAGCCTATCGGTCATAGTTAATTCCCGTGGGGTTATCGAATTTATAAATTTAAAAAATGAATCAAAAAACACTAAAAAATAGGGTAGTGTAGGATATGAAAGTATGAGGTCGAACCCATAGAGATGGGGTTATAGAAAATACTAATTTAAAAAAACCCTTAACTATTTAAAGAAAGAAAACTAAAATAATTTGTTGAAAGAAGAGATGATGATTGATTTTGATTTTAAGAAAATAGAAAAACATACTCAGTAATTGAAAATTCAGGTTGATGATTGATTTGGGCATAAAAATGAAATATCAATAATAGGTTTTAGAACCGAGTCAAGGAGAATCCAATGGTTATGGTAGACAACTCCCAAAATCACCGATTTTCCCTTTTTAAAATGGTCATGTTACATTAAGTATTAGATGACTTGGTAAATCATAACCATTTTTAAACACAAAAAAATAATACACCCAATGGTCATGGTGTTAATCATTCTCTAGTCAACGCATTAAAATAATCACTCCCTCACTGATTAAATAATGGTCATGCATGATTGAATAAAAAGAAGAGATTTGAGAAATTAGGGTTGCAGCAAAAGGACCAACTGAATTGAATTTAAAAATAAAATACCTTAATAAATCAATCCCCTTTCATTAAAATTGCTTCACACAAGGTCTACCACCTCATGATAACCATGGGGGGTAGGAAAATAAAAATCTTATTTGACTCATCATAGCAGCAGCAGTCCTTGATCCCAATGGCAGCGCCTCCTGAATGAATGAGTGGAGTGGCACCCTAGCCTCTTATTTATAGGGGTTGTTGATTCTAGGGGTAGATTTAATTATCCATAAATATAGTCATTAATGATTCTTGGGTCATCAATGGTCATTTTGGGTCAAATAATGGACCTCCATCACACTAAATCCCATCAAAGGATCGTTTTTTCTGTTTGTCCAATACTTACACATCATGTAACGATTACACGATGTCTAATGTGTGGGGATTTCTTTTCCTACACTTTTATTCCATTTATGATGTGTCTTGGGTTCATAGATTTCAATGTTTCATGTTGTGCAATGTTTTCATATCATGTAATTTTTACACGATGTGAATCTCCTATTTCCAGTGCCATGACATCGATTTTGTTTTGTTTCTTCACTTTTGACCCCTGAGAGTGTTCCATAAGCATCATTCATCATGGTAAGCCTTATTAGTTTCTAGTGTCATGATTTCTAACTTTTTTCCATGCCATGAAGTTTCTTTTTCGTCTCATATTCTCCTCTTTTTAGTTCCTTTTAAAATATTGGATGTATCCTACCACAAATCACAAAAGAAGTTAAACAGTACAAATATTGAAAATAATATCATTAATATTACAAAAAATAGTGCCTTAAAAAACCCTAAATCATATGAAAATGTAAAATTGATCCAAGAATTAGATCCAGGGTGTTTGTTGATGTGGGAACACTTTAAAATGGATGATTCTATTTTTGGGTGGTCCTTAGTCGATGATAACGTGATCTATATTCATGGGAGACTGGTTGTTCTAGATTTCCTAGAAGAGTAACTGATGTGATACTCTCATTATTTGAAGTGGTCAGTGCATCTAGGGTTGATAAAGATATACCATGACATCTGATGTTAATTATAGTGGCCTAGTATGAATAGGGACATCACTAGTTTTGTTTCATGATGTTTTACCTTCCAGAGGGTAAAGGATGATCATCATCATCCTAGTGGTTCGATCCCACCACTTATGGTACTTATATGGAAATGTGATAATGTGATGATGAACTTTATGATGGGGTTATTCAAGACCCTAAAGAGTCTTGATGTCATTTAATTGATAATCAATCAATTAACAAAATCAACCCACTTTTTCCTGTTTCAAGATAACATTCCAATGGGTGAGCTGGAAAAGTTCTATATATGGGAGATTATATGACTACATAGAGTTCCATAGAGCATTTTATCTGATAGAGATGGATGTTTTATATTTTGTTTTTATAAATTCTTTCATAAGGCCTTAGTAACTTAGTTGAAATTGAGTATAACATACCATCCACATACTGATAGACAATTGGAGATGATGATTTAGATCCTTAAGGATATACTTTGATCATGCATCCTAGACTTTAGCATATCATGGGATGAGCACCTAGCCTTGGTAGAGTTAGTATTAAAAAATAGCTTCTAGGATTCTATATAGATGAAACCCTTTTAGGCTCTTTATGAATATTAATTCCACTCACCATTGTGTTAGCACAAGGTGGGTGAGGTGGTAGTTGTTGGTCCGAATATGGTGTAGAATAACTTTTAAAGTGTACAGTTGACTAGGAAGTGGTTGGTTTCCATTCAGAGAAATTTTATACCAATAAGAGGAGGAAAACCTTAGATTTCTCTATGGGAAACCACGTTTTCTAAAGGGTGGATCCTCAACTAGGCCATTGATGGCTGCAAAACCAATGGAATCTAGCATCGAGGTTTGTTGAACTGTTTAATATTACTAAGAGTATCAGATATGTGGATTACTATTTGGATATTACTTCACATTACAAAGGTATGTATTATGTGTTCTATGTGAATTAGATTTAGAGTTACATTCCCAATCCTATTGATATGATCTACTATGAGGATATTGAGATAGAGGCTGATGTATCATTTGTGAAGCATCAGTACGGATCATAGACCAGAGTGAGAAGGTATTGAGAGGAAATACAATACCATTTGTCAAAATCATATGGTAGCATGGAAAGATCCGAGAAGAGAATTAGGAGTGGGATTTTGATATATAATCTTAGTGGCCCAATCTATTTGGCCAGGAACTCTAAAGACACTTATCAAGGATGATAAGCTGTTAGAGGAGGATAATTGTAATATTTTTTGTTTTTAAATATTCATTAGAACCCCTCTTGGTTATAAATTATAGGTATTTAAGTAAAAAATATAATAATGTTCAATTTTATTTTTAAACATACATATATAATAGGTTCTATGTAAAGGTAAATTCATTCTACCTTTACACATGGTAGTTTTTGGGAGTTTTGTAATGGTAACTCTTTGTTTTTAATGGTTACATAAGGGTAACCTAGTCTATGTGTAAGGGTGAGATGAATTTTCAGACACTAAATAAAGGTAACTCCTAGTTTCTAAAGGTTACATAAGGGTAACCCATTCTCCATGTAAGGGTAGGTCTGATTTTCATAAAGGTAACTCTGAATTCCAAAGGTTAACTAAAGGTAACTCAATACCTTCATAAAGGTAAAACCACTCCATGTGATGGTAACACCTATTTTTAAAATTTTATATAAAGGTAACCCCATACCCTCATGTGACAGCTATGATCATTATAAGGTTAAAACCATGTTACCCTTATGTAGTTCCCTTTTTGGTGTAAGGGTAGTCTTTAACCTTATTTTTCATTTTTCTCTCCCAGCATGAACCTAAAACACTTTATTATGATTTTAAAAGCCTAAAATCATGGGAATTAATTATTTTTACTTGTGTGAAGTTTTTAACTCATTTTTTGGAATATTTTAAATGATCTAAATTCAAAAATCACTTCAATAATAGATTATATAGTGACCCTAGTATTATAAATATCATTACATGATTTTAAGCATAATTAACCATAAAATTACAAGCCAAAGATCATAAAGTCTACTGTCTTTTTAAGATTAGGTACATAATTAAACATCATGAAAAAATATTTTATTTAATATCCATATTGAGATCCTAAATTCCATTGAGATCCTATATCTGTATAGGATAACATGGTGAATACATGAACAAAATGGATGAGATAAAAAGCCCAGTAAGGAAACAAGTATAGGAATAAAACATAGTATATGGGTTAGAAGGCATAACATGATGGAATAAAAGGCATAGAACATGAATAAACATAAGTAAGAATAACCTTTATAACATGGGAACATATAATCATGGAATCATAGGAATGTGGAAATAACATATAACATGACATAAACATGACTCAAGGCTAACCACCAAGACTATATAGCATGGTGGACAAAGTCCCATAAAGGAATCAGGTTCACTCCCTATCCCAACATGAAGTATCATGAGACTAAAAATTACCCAATGCATTGGAGCACTATCTATGATCACCAAACATAACATGTTCATGAATATGTGTGCCACATGAATTATCATACATATTTAATCAAACATAACATAAGGGTTACCCATGTAAAGAAATGGGTATCGTAATCATGTTATAAGGCATTACAAATGGGTGTATCATAAAAGTGTCCATGAAAGAATTCATTTATAACATAAATGGAAATTCATAAAGAAAAATAGGAATATATAATGATAAATTGTGTTTAACTAAATTTAAAACAATTTAAAATAGTGTTAAGGAAACTTATAAATTAGCCACTTTAGTGTGGTTTTAAGGGAAAATATTAACAAGTCTTTAAAACAGAAAAAGAATAATTTTTTGAAAAAAACCAGAAATTAACCAAGATATATTTTAATGATAAAATGAGTGATTTTCGAAAAATAATGGTGTATTAAAATAGATTATGGATAGAACATGAGAATAGGTAATAAATTAGAAAATTCCCTTTAATCAGGCTTGCTTATCGAGAAGAATTGAGAAGAGAGCCTTTTAAAACATGTATTTCCCCATAAAATAAGGACAATATGATTCGAATACTTGACTTTGCAACATATAAATAGAATTTATAATAATTACACAAAAATAAATAATAATTAAATTAGATTAAAGAGGGATAAAGAGTAACTTTAAGGGAAAATGGGGGTTCTGGTAGAGTCCCTTACCTTATGTCTGAAATGGTTTTGTACTTGATCTTAATGTCCTAAATAATAAAATTAGATTCATTAGTTAATAATTATAGAACCTTTTAAACATGTAATTGATTTATTATAATTTATTATGTTAATATATGGCCTTTTGATAAGTTAGAGTGTTCAATTTCATCATTTTGTATTTCTTGTTTTCTTAGTTTTCATGATTGGTTCTCTTATATAAGAGTATGGAAGTTCATGTAAAATGGAAATAGAAATTCATAATTGAAGTTATAAGTTATTAATGAACATACATAAGGTTAAATTATCTTATATATCATTTGGTTATATGGTATGAGGAAGAATCATTAGATAAAATGATAGTGATAATTGTTTGTGTAATACCCCAAGCTTCCACGGTACGTTTCTCTTTGAATAATGCAATAGCTTGCGCTGTAAGCAACTTTGAGTTCTAGCACACCAAGACCAATCAAACTAGTTGTTATGAATATTAATACACACTTTTTGAAATTTTATCAATTTTATTTTTCAAAATTGACTTCATTTTTTGATTCGGAATATCAAAATTAGCTTAGGGTAAATTTTTTGTATTTTTCTAAAAACATTCAATTTTTTATGAATAGTGAAAAATGCTACGTTATTTTTTAAAACCTAATTTTTTTAAATAATTATTTATTTTATTTTATTTTATTTTAGGTAAAAATAGATACATAATACCTATATAAGTTCAATCTGATTCATTGTAGTCATTTTATAATAAAATTAGATGTATAAATTTTTATTGAACATTTTAACATCTTTTACCCACCTTCTAGGCACATTTGCAAATTTGCATATAATGTAATTTTACTGCTTCTATGAATTGAATTTCAAAAATCCAAGAGACATGGTTGACATCAGTAAGTAAAATTTTGTTCAATAGGATGAAAATAATTTTTGGTGAATAATAACTTTTGAATTTTATTTACCATGGTTAAAAGTAAATAGGGTAATTAAAGGTAAAAATGATATTATAATTACACTAACACATGTAATAATTCTATTGGATAAGTTTTTTTTGACCAAAATCAACCTTATAAATAAAATAAGATCCTTTTGGTCCACTCTTATTAGATTAGGACATTTATTTTTATTTTATTTAAAGAAGAGTTAAAAGTGTTAAATTCAAAGTTTAATAACTAAACCATTTTCAATATAGGGTTAAACATAAGATAAATTTGACTATAAATATTAATTAGAAATATAAAAATATTTCCTCCATAATTATGGTTTATTTATAATTTTTAGACATTAAATAATTAAATTTATTTATGCCACAATGATGATTCAATAATTACCTTATTATTGAAAGATTAAACTAATTGATATCATAAATATTAATATAATTGTAAATTGAGAGTTTTGATGTATTCCATGAATTTTATAGGTTAATATGACATCTTATAGTTGATTAAATAAATTTTTTTAGAAGTGATAAAGTTTTTATGACTTTCAAAAAAACCAAATACTAAATAGTGTCAAAATTGACATAAATGAGTTTTTAAAACAAATACAATATTATTAATTGATATAATATTCCTAAAAATATAAGGTTTGGAAAAAGGACTTATATAAGGTCATATATATCAATAATTAACCACTTTGGGGTTCTATTTTCCTTTTATAGTAAGTTTATTAACCATTTATTATAATAATACAAGAATACATGGTAAAAGTTAAACTATTTAACTAAGAGTTAAATATAAAATATAAGGTTAATATGGAAACCTAAACCTATCTAAAACCTATTGGTTGAGATTTTTTAGACCCATACCCACCTTATCCTATAAATAAATCCTTTTGTAGCCATTATAAACCGAATATGATTGTATAATAAAATAATATTTCAATCTTTTCCAAAAGTGACCCTCGCCTCTCTTATAAAAGGCTACTTACCCTTCTATCAAAATCACACCTCCAAATCTATTTGGCTCAGACAAAACATGATCAAATATCCTCCCAACTACACTGACTTCAACATAGAGGCCTTACTTTGATCATAAAGCTAACCTAAGGAGCCCTTTTGATCAAATCAAAAGGAAGCACCCAAAGAAGAGGTAATAATTTCACCACCTTTTTCAAAGTTCTTTTCTTCTTCCACTTCCTCTTTATTTGTTTTTTCCATACCAAAATAATAACTCCAGTACCTTATAGATACTATGATGTTATTATAAATATGTTACAACCATATTCATTATTCTAACCATCCTATGAATGACAAAGTCACCATACGTGCGTACGTACGGCTTACCGTCTCCACGTTGTGGTGTAGTTTGTTATTCAACACTTCATTATTTGGATGGGTATAATAATGAGTATGATTGATGTAAATAATAAATATAATATGTTAATTATTATTTATATATGATATACCACCCATTTACATACGATTTCACCATCAATAAAATGATATTATCGCTCGTGCGTACGTACGGATTATCGTCTCCACGAACACGATGAGATTCATTCCTCATTGTAACCATTCAAGAATAAATTTCATTTTATGATTAAAAAATAATGTTTAAGAACTTAATATAATTTTTTATATGAATCAAATACATCCTATCCAAAACAAACATGACTTACATAACAAAACATATAAAGGAAAATGAATCGGTTAACACCTGAAATAATGATACTACTGAAATATTATTAACAAAGCAGTATTAAAAGATCATATATGATATCATATTTATGTATGTGGTTATTTTATAATTTAATAACAATTATTTAACTATTATATAGGAGTTTAACATACCCTCTAACAAGGAAAAGTATAAGGTAAGGGTTAATTTTACAATCTCTTTATTATTTGATGTTGTTTATACGTCAGTATCTACTGGGACCTCTTTATCATCCTTGTCTATGTTTCTCAAAAATGTATTTCAAAACCTTTTTACTATTTCCTAGAATATGGGTTAAATTCATTTATACCCTTTTTGACTTTTATAAAATGTTTTTAAAGGAATATTTCTGTCGTTTTCCAAACAAGGTACTTTATGACCTTTTCGAAAAATTAAGGTAAGAATGTTTTTTAACATATACAGCAGGTGTGGCTATTCTCTACAGTTATAACATCTTCTAAGCTTCCTTTAAAAGATTATAAGAATACTTTAAAAATAAATGTTTTCTTTTATAATTATGTGACTTTTAAATGATTTCAAAATAGAAAGAGATATTTCTCTTAAATAGTGTTAATTTCATCTATGTCAACATCCTTTGATGGATTTTACACTTGTTTGAAGTTGATTTATTATGATAAAATCTTTTATATTGTATTGAAGTTTTTGTGATATGTTTGACTATAGATGTGTTATTTTTATACCATTCATGATTTATGGTTAAATTATTAACATTTCATATGCTAGTTTTAATATGAATGTATATGTTATGTTTCAACATTTTCATATGAGGAATGAATTGGACTTAGTAAGTGATGGGTGGAGCCCACTATAGCTCCTCAATGCATCAGTAGGTCTCATGAGACAAACTAGTATCTTGTAATAAGGCCTTGAAAAAATATTTATTTGTAGTCTTGGCACGAGGCCTTGACTATGTGGTTATGAGGTCTAGCATTATATATTCCATAATTATGAAATTAGATATTGATATTACATGTGATTATTCAACTAGTAGAATATCCATGTGAATAAGTAAATGTAATTATTTTATTTATATTTTCCATATTATGCTGAAATTTAATTTTAAAATTCTTTTGTTTTAGTCTTATACATTGTCTTTAATGTTTATGCTTTTTTATGAAAGTTTCCGCTATATTGTTATCCTTACTAAGCATCTGAGCTCACCCCTTTCTTATGTTTTATTTTTTCCAGGATGGGAAGAAGTATATTATGACTGACCTGCAGGGATAAGATAAGGGATATGAGTGTATTCTATGGAGACATAATTTTTCTTTTTCATTTCATCATGTAATGTAAAACTTGTGTATGTATCTAGTACTTCCAAGGATACTAAATTGTTTGGTCTTTCGGGACATGATTCCTCGCATCATGCCAATGTTATGTAATAATTCACCGAATCTAGGTAACTAGGGTTGGGGAATTACAGTTGGTATCAGAGGAAGTTTAGTACAAACCTTGGAAGGTAGATTTAGAAAAACTATGATTAGAGAACATTACCCTAAGATGAGCTTTGAGGATTAGTATAGAAGAACTTTCTATAATTTTGGTAATGTAGAGATTTTTTGTATTTTCTAAGAAATAAATTCCTATCCAGATATGAGTAGGTAAAGTCAACTCTGAAACATATTTATCTAGGAGTAAAAACTCTGACAAGGAGTTTCAGGCTTGACCCGGGGTATCCTGGTACATGACAACGGGCCTTGCTGCACTCTTGGTTACGACACTCCCGGGGGATATGCTTAGGATAATTCACATTTTCTTTACAAACCATTATAAAGGATTTATGATTAAATACCTCCTCAAAGAAAAAAAATTTATGATTATAGATTATATGCATAAAATGTTCAATTTAGGTTAGGTATTTTACTAATTTGGAATTATGTATTGTGATTCATAAACTAATCTAGTGTATGTCATTATTTAGAAATGGAACCTAGTGGAATAAATGGAAACTGTATCAACACACGTAATCCATGTAGGGATTTCCCTCCTACTCAAGATAATTACAGTGGATCTAGTGATGAAATCGATGCTTAATAACTTATAACCATACTGAGACAACTCACTGAGATTATGAATAATAAACTTACTCGTATGGAGCACCCTGATCCACAATGCGGAGGATCAATGTTAGACCGCTTCATGAGGAAACAACCTCCAACATTCAATGGGAATACAAATAAATTTATAGCTGAGCAATGGATAAGTTTCTTAGAGAAAATATTTCATGCTTTGGGGAGTAAATAAAGGTAAAAAGTTGTCATGGAAGTTTATCGCCTCATAGGAGATGCAGATCAATGGTGGTCATTAATTCAAAACACAAAGGAGAATAAAGAAGTATAAAATATGGAATGTAGGGTGTTTAAAGATCTTTTCTTAGAAAAATAATTTCCTCGTGACCATCAAGCCGATATAGAATGAAAATTTCTGAGTCTGAGGCAAAAGGAGGATGAGAATGTCACAAAGTATGAGGCTAACTTTACAAGGTTAGCAAGGCATGCAGAAAATTATACACATAACCCAAAGATTAAGATTAGTAGATTCTTTGATGGGTTAAAACCATTTCTCCATAGAGCATTAGTCTCAAAATATTTCTCATCATATGAAGATATTTTCTCATGTGCAATCAAGATAGAAAAGGAATTCTTTAAGTCTTACGACTTTAAAGAAATGCAAGAGAAGAAGAGATCTGATGAACACTCTGGAAATGGAAATAAGAGGAATAAGGGAAAATTTGAATTTCCATCCTGTAGTAAATGTGGGAAGAAACACCTCGGTACTTTCCTGAAGGTAATGGGAGTCTGTTACAAGTGTGGTGAAAAGGGCCACCAAGCTTATGATTTCAAGGGAAAGAGAGAGGTTTTCAATGTTGAATGCTAAAATTATAGAGAAATGGGGTATTATGTAAATAAATGTCCTAAGTTCTAAAGAAACTTACCTCATAAAGGGACAATAGATCGAGGCTAACCTTATGTGATCACTACTGCTGAGGTTGAAGCTTTGAATGATGTGGTGGAAAGTAATATAATGGTTTCCTCAAATTTAGAAAATGATTTATTTGATTATGGATCATCGCATTATTTCATATCTTCCTTTTTTACTAAGAAAATTAGATATTTCCAATTTTATTTAACAAGGAATTTTTCAGTCAAAACTACTAAGGGAAGTATCATTGTAACAAAGTTTTTTGGTTCAATTCCCATCAAGGAATATAAACGTACTTTATCTATTGATCTCATCATCATACCCATGATTTAATTCGATATAATCCTTGGTATGGTTTGTATTTTGACATATGATGAAAAAAATTATTGTAAGAATAAGGAGGTTACAATTTTTGATGATGATAAGAAGTACCTTATCTTTAGAGCATAAATGTCACCATCTGATTATCATCTAGATCCACCCCCAGTAGATCTACTAAATTCAATTATTGGGGAGGAAGAGAGTGAAATAACTATGGGTGAGGAAAGGAATGTTCAAATAGAGGATGTATCAATTGTGCAAAAATATGTTTATTTGTTTCTAGAGGATTTACCTGGACATCCTCTAGAATGAGAAATTGAGTTTTCTATTGATTTAATTCCTGGTTCAATGATCATATCAAATACCCCTTATAGAATTTTCATTGTAGAATTATTGGAACTAAAAGAACAACTAGAGGAATTGAGTAATAAAGGATTTATTCACCCTAGTGTTTCTCCATGGGGATCCCCTATTCTTTTTTAAGAAGAAAGATAGATCTACGAGGTTATGCATTGAATACAGGTAGATCAATGCTATAACAATAAAGAACAAGTATCCCCTACCTAACATTGATGATTTATTTTATCAACTTCATGGAGCTCAATATTTTTCAAAGATTGACCTTTGATCTGGATATCATCAGTTGTGTGTGAAGAAGGAAGACATTCCAAAGACAGTATTTCGTACCAGGTATGGGCATTACGAGTTTATATTAATTCCTTTTGGACTGACCAATGCACCCTCTATCTTCATGTATATAATGAATATAGTTTTCAAGGAATATCTTGATGAATTTGTAGTGGTATTTATTGATGATATCTTGGTTTACTCCAAAATCTATGAAGATCAAGAAAATCACTTACGCACTATTCTAAAGAATCTTAGAAGAAATGAATTATATGGGAATTTTAGCAAGTGTGAATTATGGATTCAGGAGATTTCTTTTCTTGGATATATTGTCTCTAAGGATGGAATCTCTATTGATCCTTCTAAGACAAGAGAAATATAAGAATGGCTAGCACCGGTGAGTATAACTGAGGTAAGAAGGTTATTATTAGCATTTCCTCCAAGATTTTTTCTAATTGGCTAACCCATTAACCAAGCTCATGCCTAAAGGGGTTAAATTTTTTTGGACAAAAGAGTGTGAATAATGTTTTGAAGAAATGAATAGAAGATTAGTCAATGCTTCTATATTGACTCTACCATTGGGGAAGGATGGGTTTGTTATTTATAGTAATGATTCAAATAAAGTACTTGGTTGTGTCCTTATGTAGAATGATAGAGTTATTTTCTATGCATCACAACAGCTAAAAATTCATGAACAGAACTATCCCACTCATGATCTTGAGTTAGCAGCTATAATCTTTACTTTGAAGATATGGATACACTATATCTATAGAGAATAATGTGAGATATATACTAATCACAAGAGTTTGAAGTATATTTTCTCATAGAAATAACTCAATATGAGGTAAAGACAATGGCTTGAACTACTCAAGGATTATGATTGCACTATACACTACCACCTAGGGAAGGAAAATAAGGTGGAATATTCTTTGAGCAGAAAGGATCATGGAGTTTTGAACAAGATGAGAGTTAAAAGGGATCCTATGTTCATGGATCTAGTAAAGATGGATATGGTAATAATCATGGAAGGTGAAACATCGATACTTTTTCAAATGTTTTCCAAACCATCTTTACTAGAAAGGATAAAAAGTTCTCAGACAGATGATAGGGAGTTTCAAAAGAAAATTAAAGTTGTGAACGATGGTAGATTGATCAAATTCGTATATAAATATGGGATTTTGAAATTTGGGGAGAGACTTTATGTTCCTGACATACCTGATCTAAAAAGGCAATTGTTGGATGATTCTCATAGCTCCAATTTCTCTATACACCTTGGTAGCAATAAGAAGTATAGAGATTTGAAGAAACATTTTTGGTGGGACAACATGAAGAGGGAGATTGCTAATTATGTGTCAATATGTATGGTTTTTCAACAGGTGAAGGTTGGAATACAACATCCTAGAGGAGTCATGCAACCTATTCCCATACCTGAGTGGAAATGGGATGATATTATAATGGACTTTTTCATGGGGCTACTAAAGACTCCTGGAAGGAATGATGCAATATGGGTCATTGTTGATCGTCTTACCAAGTCAGCACATTTTCTTACTATAAGAGAAGATTTACCACTTTAACGTTTATAAAGACTATATATTAATGAAGTTGTAAGACTTCATGGAGTACCCCTATCGATTGTTTCTGATCGTGATCCCCTTTTTACATCAAGATTATGGAAAAGTCTTCAGAAGGCCCTATATTCTAAACTTCATTTGAGAACTTCCTACCACCTTCAAATTGATGGACAATCAGAATTGACTATTCAAACCTTAGAATACATGTTGAGATATTGCTCACTTGACTTTCAAGGTATGTGGGATCAATATTTACCTCTGGTAGAATTTTCCTATAACAATAGCTTCAATTCAGGTATTCAGATGGAACCATATGAATCATTATATGGAAAGAGATGTCACACACCAACTTGTTGGGATTATGTTGGTGAAATAAAACTCATAGGCCTATAACTTATTGAGGAAACAATGTTAAAGGTGAATATTATCCAAACCCACATCAAAGAATCTCAAAGTAGGAAAAAGAGTTATATTGATAACTGAAGGAAGGATTTGGAATTTCAAGTAGGAGATCATGTTTTCTTGAAGGTATATCCATGGAAGGATGTAATACGATTTGGTAAGAAGGGTAAATTAAGTCCCAGGTAAATCGGACCTTTAGAAATTCTAGAACAAATTGGAGTTGTAGCTTACCGTTTGGCAATGCCGCCAAGTCTCTCCAAAGTTCATGATCTGTTCCATGTATCACTATTTAGAAAATACATACCCGACTCAACGCATGTACTCACCTATGAATAAATAAAATGGAACCTGATCTATCTTATTTTGAAGAGCCTGTCAATATTCTTGATACCAGAGAACAAGTGTTGAGAAACATGATGACTCGTCTGGTAAAAGTTCTATGGTGAAACCATAAGATGGAAGAGGCAACATGGGAACCTGAAGAACTTATGATGAAGAACCACCTGAATTATTTTATGTAGTAGTATTATAGAGATTTCGAGGATGAAATTATTTGAATGAGTGAAGAATGTAACACCCCAAGCTTCCACGGTATGTTTCTCTTTGAATAATGCAATAGCTTGCGTTGTATGCAACTTCGAGTTCTAGCACACCATGACCAATCAAACTAGCTGTTATGAATATTAATACCCACTTTTTGAAGTTTTATAAATTTTATTTTTCAAAATGGATTTCATTTTTTGATTCGGAATATAAATATTAGCTTAGGGTTAATTTTTGGTATTTTTCTAAAAACATTCAATTTTTGATGAATAGTGAAAAACATTGTGTTATTGTTTAAAACCTACTTATTATTTAAATAATTATTTATTTTATTTAAATTTATTTTAGGTAAAAAAAATATACATAATACCTCTATAAGTTCAATCTAATTCATTTAAGTCATTTTATAATAAAATTAGATGTATAAAATTTTATTGAACATTTTAACGACTTTTACCCACCTTCTAGGAACATTTTCAAATTTGCATAAATCATAATTTTATCACTTCTGTTAATTGAATTTCAAAAATCCAAGAGACATGAATTAACTCATTAAGTAAAATGTTGTTAAATAGGGTGAAAATAATTGTTGGTGAATAGTAACTTTTGAATTTTATTTACCACGATTAAAAGTAAATAGGGTATTTAAAGGTTAAAATGATATTATAATTACCCTAACACATGTCCTAATTCTATTGTATAAGTTTTATTCGACCAAAATCAACCTTAGGAATAAAATATGATCCTTTCGGTCCACTTGTATTAGATTAGGACATTTATTATTATTTTATTTAAAGAAGAGTTAAAAGTGTTAAATTCAAAGTTTAATAACTAAACCATTTCTAATATAGGGTTATAAATAATATAAATTCAACTATAAATATTAATTAGAAAGATTAAAAATAATCCTAAATAATGGTATTTTATTTAAAAAATTTATACATTAAATAATTAAATTTATTTATGACACAATGATGATGCGGTAATTACCTTATTATTGAAAGATTAAAATAATTGATATTATAAATATTAATATAATAGTAAATTGAAACTTTTGATGTATTCCACAGATTTTATAGGTTAATATTACATGTTAGGGTTGATTAAATAAATTTTTTTCTAAGTGAAAAAGTTTTTATGACTTTCACAAAAACCAAATACTAAATAGTGTAAAAATTGACATATATGAGTTTTTAAAAAAAATACTACATCATTAATTGATATAATATTCCTAAAAATCTAACTTTCATCCAAATGACTTAGATAAAGTTATATATATATCAATAACGAACCACTTGGGGTTCTCTTGGCTTTTTATAGTGATTTTATTAACTATTTATTATAATAAAACAAGAATATATGGTAAAAGTTAAACTATTTAACTAAGAGTTAAATCTAAAAGATAAGGTTAATATGGTGACCTAAACCTATCTAAATGTAACACCCGAGATTTTTATGAGTAATATTTTGTTTTTATATATATCATCAAAGGAATATTTCACTACATACTAGCTTGGCTTACTTTACACGCAACCGCGACCTTCCTCGATAGCTTGCGTCATACGCAATATTGAGTTTCACTAAACAACGATATGCTATTAAAATATTATTAAAACTAGCTGTTATGAATAGTAATAACCACTTTTTGAAATTTTATAAATTTTATCTTTCAAAATGGACTTCATTTTTGGATTCGGAATATCGAAATTAGCCTAGGGTGAAATTTTGGTATTTTTCTGAAAACTTTCAATTTTTGATGAATAGTGAAACCACTAAGTGGTAGGTTAAAAACTAAATTTTGCATAAAACTTAATTTTACCGCTTCTGTGAATGGAATTTCGAAAATCTGAGAGACACAGTTAATATCAAGGACTAAAATGTGGTTCAATGAGATGAAAATAATTTTTGGTGAATAGTAACTTTTTATTTTTTTTTACCACGGTTAATAGTAAATAGGGTAACTAAGGGTAAATATGATATTACTACTACCCTAACACATGTCCTAATTCTATTGGATAAGTGTAATTTGACCAGAAACAACCTTATGAATATAATATGACCATTTAGGTCCACTTGGATTAGATTATGACATTTAATATTATTTTATTTAATGAATAGTTAAAATACTTAAAATCAAAGTTTAATAACTAAAACATTTTTAATATGGGGTTATACATAAGATAAATTCAACTATAAATATTCATTAGAAAGCTAAAAAGATTTCCTACATAATGATATTTTATTTATAATTTTTAGACTTTAAATAAATTAATTTATTTATGACACAACGATGATGCAGTAATTACCCTTTTAAGGAAATGTTAACATAATTGATGTTATAAATGCTCAAATAAATGTAATTTGAGACTTTTTATGAATTCCAATAATTTTATAGGTTACTATGATATATTATTGTTGATTTAATCAACTTGGTTCGAACATATAATTCTGTTATGACTTTCACAAAAATCATATATCAAATAGTGTCAAAATTGACACAAAATAGTTTTTAAATCAAATATTATATTATTAATTGTTATTTTATTCCTAAAAATCTAAGGTTAGGCCAAATGACTTAGATAAGGATATATATATTAATAATAAACAACTTGGGGTTCGTTTGTCGTGTTATAGTAAGTGTATTAACCATATAGTGTAAGAAAACAAAAAGACATGGTAAAAGTTAAATTATTTAACTTAGAGTTAAATCTAATTGATAAGGTTAAAATAATAACCTAAACTTGTCTAAATCCTATTGGTTGATAGGATTTCGACCCATCCCCACTTTAGCTTCGAAATAAGACCCTTTGGAACCAATATAAACCGATTTTGACTTTAATATAAAATAATATTTTGAGATATTCCTAAGGTGCCCCTCTCCTCCCTTATAAAAGGGCACCTCCTCCCCCTCCTCCTCACACCAATTTGAGCACTCAAGCTCGGCCAACCCCTGCCATTATCTCCTCTCCACTTCCCTAGAATAATCCTAGAGGTCCTGGTCTTCTTCAAAGACCAATCTTAGTTCCCTAAGTGGAGGATTCAAAGAAGCGTTCCAAAGAAGAGGTAATATCCATTACCGATATTTTCAATTTCTTTCTTCTTCAACTTCTTCTTCTTTAGTTGTTTCATGATAAAGTAATAACATCAGTATTACTTACATACTGATATGTTATTATAAATATGAAACAATCCTAATTCACCTTCTATCCATCCTACGGAAAAATGAAATCACCGCGCGTGCGTACGTACGGAATACCGTCTCCACGCCGTGGTGTAATCTATTTTCCACCATCACCTTACAAGGATGGGTATAATGGTGTAATGAGTAACTATTTATGATTATTATAAAGTAATATTGATACTTAAATAATATACATATACTCCAATACAATTCCATGATCATAGGAACGATATCATCACTCGTGCGTACGTACGGAATACCATCTCCACGATGTGATGCGACTCGTTCTACATGATCATCATTACATAGTAATTATATAAATGAATTCAATGAATAAATATGATATATGTTACACTAATACCATTCTGGATATAAGGTATCTATAACCTTAAAAGAAGAATAAGAATTTATTCGGCAAAACACGCATAAGAACAAAAGGCAATAAAGACCCGAGTAACAAGTAACAATGAAATATTACTAACAAGAAGCTAAGAATATGACCATATATTATATCATATCAATATGTATGATTATGGAATAAGTCAATAACATTATTTAAACCATTATACAGGAGCTTCGGACACATACAAAGAAAATCAGACCTAAGGTAAGGGAAATATCACAATCTCATTTTTATCCGAGATTGTTTATTCGTAAGTATTTACTGGGGTGTATTTTATCATCCACATCCATGTTTCATCAATATGTAATATTATTTCCATCCACCTACAATTGTTTAAATCCATTTTTACCCTTCGGTGAGTTTTTAGTAATATGTATGAAAGGAATCTTTTGTCATTTTTCGTACGAGGTACTTTTTGACTTTTTCGACAAAAGTACGAGAAGAATGTTTTTTTTAACTTATACGGCATGAATGGATTTTTAAAACATTTTTTTCCAAGAAGCTTCCTTTATAAGTTTTCAAGTTTATTTTTAATCAACTTCGTTTAGTTTATAATTGTATGACATGTCAAGAAAAGAAAAGTGTTTTTGAAGTAGAAAGGATATTTTCCTCAAGAATGGAGTTCAAATGTTTTATCAAAATTATTTTCCATCTAAGATAATATAGGGTTATGTTTTTATCCCTATTATTACATTGAAATGATTATGTTGTGAGGGAATTATTTTTATGAAGTCATTTACCTTATATGATTTGTTTTATGATGTCATGATGTTTCAAGAATCCCATTTTTGTTACATGTGTTATGCGATGATGTATGATTTATGATTATGTGGCACACATAAGAAAGGATTCATTATAAGATGGGTGGGACCTATATCTCCCTCCAATTCATTGGGTAAAGATTTTATATCTCATGAGATAGACATGGTTGGAACGGTAGGTTATACGGGTTCAGTGAAATAGGACCGGAACGAGGGTGACTCGGTTCAGAAAGGGACTTTGTCCACTAAGATAGTCTTGGAAAATGAGTCATGACTAACAAGAAATGATTTTCCATGATTATGTGTGCATGCCACAAAGTTTCAAGTTTTATGTTATGATTATGGGTATCTCATTTTCACTTCTATGATTTATTCCATGTTAAGATATTATGATCTCTTTTGCAGGATATGATTTTCAAAAAGATATGATATGATTTTTATTTCCTTTATTTGCCCTTGCTGAGCATTTGAGCTCACCCTTTTTGTATGTTTTCTTTTCCCCAGGTCAGGAAGATGGATATTAAGTAGATTATGCTAAAAGGGACCCTAGATATGATGAAATAAATGGGAGACACTGTAGAAGATTTATGAACCAGTTGTTTATGTTTCCCAGTTTCTAAAGACACTATACCTATACGGTCCTTTGTGGTTTTGTCATATGTTGTAATAAGTGTACTTCAATTTTGAAGTATTAACAATGTATGTAAAGTATGGGTCGTTAAAGTTGGTATCAGAGGAAAGGTATAGTCAACCTTTGGAAACTAGGATGTGAAAGCCTTAGTAAGAACCCTAAGGATAAGTCTAAGCATAGAGCACAATATTAGTGTTTTAGAAATATCCATGAATAACCCAGGATAAGACCTTAAGTGTGAAATTTTATTCTTGAATTATGTGGTTTTCCTATTATAATTAGTGTTGCTCACACTATTCTTTTTGGTTTTAGTCAATGGATGGAACCCGAAGGAACCGTGTTAATGCGGAATGCGATGGGCAAAGCAATGATTGTCCCCCTGAGAAACCAAACGATATGGGAGCTGGAATGAAAAATCTTGTAGCCATGCTCACACAACTTTCTCAAGCTATGAATCATGCAGGACTTCCAAACGAGCAAAGGAAGGAGCAACATTCTGTTGAATCCTTCATGAGGCAGCGTCCACCTTCTTTCAGTGGGTCTACTGATCCATTAGTTTCTGAACAATGGATTAGTACTACTGAAAAGATATTTTCAGTTCTTCAATGTTCTGAACATGATAAAGTCATCCTAGCAGTGTATCGTTTGGAAGGAGATGTTGATCAATGGTGGAATCTTATTAAGAATACGAGGCAAAGGGATGAAATTGAGTCCATGGAATGGGACAAGTTCAAGAACTTATTTTTTAATAAGTACTTCCCTCGTATTCTCCGAACAAATATGGAGAAAGAGTTTCTTGAACTGAAGCAAAGAGATGATGAATTTGTTGGTACCTATGAAGCAAATTTTACAAGACTTTCAAGGTACGCTTCTGGTATTATTATCCAACCTGAGAGTAAGATCAATCGATTCTTTAGTGGCTTAAAACCAAGTCTTCGAAGGGCGTTAGCCATAAGGGACTTCAATAGCTATGAGGAAATCATTCGATGTGCTCTCAAAGTCGAGATGGAGATTGGAGTAACCCATCAGTCATATGGGTTTGATAAGAAGAGGAAAATGGAATTTAAAGGAAAATCTAAAGAGCACACTGAAAAGAAGATGAGCTTTCCCTTATGCTCAAAGTGTGGAAAGAAACATGGAGGGAGTTGTCTTAAAGGGACAAGTAAATGTTTCAAATGTGGAAAGGAAGGTCATCGGGCATTTGAATGCTGCGATGATGGGAAGAAGATGTCTAATGATGCAAACAAAGGAAGGGATGCACAGAATGAACCTACTACACTTCAATGTTTCAAGTGCAAGGAGATGGGGCATTATTCCAATCAATGCCCAAATCCAAGGGTTGATGATGATGGTCGACGTCAACAAACTCTTAAGGCTAAAGACAAAGGAAAGTCACATGCAATTTCTATTAGCGATGTGGAGTACGATAACGATGTGGTGAAAGGTACACTTACCATCCACTATAAAGTAGCAAATGTTTTATTTGATTCTGGATCCACCCACTCTTTTATTTCTGAAGAATTTTCTAAGGGTATCACCGTATTACCTCAACAATTAGATGTTGAGTTAGCTGTGAAAACACCTAATGGCACATCAATCGCATCAAAAGTTTATAATTCTTCTCCAATTGACATTTGTGGGGAAGTGCTTCCTGCAAATCTTGTGATCCTTCCTTTAGTGGAATTCGATGTGATTCTTGGCATGGATTGGCTTTCTTTATATGGAGCTCATATCAATTGCCAAAGAAGGGAAGTCACATTTCATATTCTAGATCAATCTATGATCGTCTATCAATGCAAGGATGAACATAACATTCCAGTGGAAATTTCTTCCATTTTATGGGTATTGATTCCACTAAATGAAGGTTATTTATCTCAAATGGTTGGTGAGAAACTCGCGATTAAGAATATGCCCATCGTACGGGAGTTTGATGATGTCTTTCCGGAGGAATTACCGGGTCTTCCACCAAATCGTGAAGTTGAGTTTTCAATAGAACTCGTACCGGGTGCTTTGCCTATTTCAAACACACCTTATAGAATGGCCCCAATTGAGTTGAAGGAATTGAAGAAGCAACTCCAGGAGAATATTGATAAGGGATTCATACGCCCTAGTGCGTCACCTTGGGGAGCACCTATTCTATTTGTTAAGAAGAAAGATGGATCAATGAGACTCTGCATTGATTATCGAGAACTTAACAAGATCACTATCAAGAACAAATATCCTATCCCACGCATTGATGACTTATTTGACCAACTACGCGGAGCTCAATACTTTTCCAAGATTGATCTTCGTTCAGGGTATCATCAATTAAGGGTCAAAAGGGAGGATATACCAAAGACGGCTTTCCGTACAAGGTATGGACACTATGAATTTATAGTGATGCCATTTGGTCTTACTAATGCCCCTGCTATCTTCATGGATCTAATGAATAGAGTCTTTAGAGACTATCTTGATCAATTTGTGGTAGTCTTTATAGACGATATTCTTGTCTATTCAAAGAGCAAGGAAGATCATGAAGATCACTTGAGAATTATATTGAAGACCCTGAGAAAGGAGAAGCTTTATGCCAAATTTACCAAGTGTGAATTTTGGCTTCAAAAAGTTGCATTTTTGGGTCACATAATCTCAAAAGAGGGGATATCTGTGGATCCAGCAAAAATAGAGGTTATCGAAAGATGGTCGAGACCAACAACAGTAACTGAGATCCGAAGTTTTCTTGGTTTGGATGGATATTATCGACGTTTTGTAAAAGATTTTTCACGATTATCTAACCCACTCACCAAGTTGACTCGGAAAGGAGTTAAGTTTGTTTGGACAGAGGAATGTGAAGAGAATTTCAAGGAGTTGAAAAGAAGGTTATCCAGTGCACCAGTGCTCACACTGCCTTGTAGTGGAGAAAGGTTTGTGATCTAAAGTGATGCATCCAAGAAGGGATTGGGGTGTGTTCTTATGCAAAATAATATGGTGATAGCTTATGCCTCATGACAGTTGAAAATCCATGAGCAAAATTACCCAACACATGATTTGGAGTTGGCTGCGGTAATCTTTGCATTAAAGATTTGGAGGCATTACCTTTATGGTGAAAGGTGTGATATTTATACTGATCATAAAAGTTTAAAGTATATTTTCACACAAAAGGAGATGAATATGCGTCGAAGAAGATGGTTGGAGATGATTAAGGATTATGACTGCTCAATCCATTACCACCCTGGGAAAGCAAACAAGGTGGTAGATGCATTAAGTCGACAAGACCATGCTAGTTTATCCATGATGAGGATCACAAAAGATCCAATATTTATGGATTTACAAAGGATGGATCTTGGAATTATAATGGAAGGGGAAAAATCTTATCTTTCTCAAATGAATGTTCAACCATCTATACATGTGAAGATTAAAGAGGCACAGAAAGAAGATGTCGAGTTACAAAAGAAGGTGAGAAATGTTCCTGAATTCAACCTTGATTGTGATGGGATAATAAAGTTCAGGAATCGGGTTTGTGTTCCTCCCATCCCCGAATTAAATAAGGAGTTGCTGGATGAGTCTCATAGTTCTTCATTCTCTATTCATCCTGGAAGCACGAAGATGTATAGGGACCTGAAAGAGTACTTCTGATGGGATGGCATGAAAAGAGATGTTGCTGAATATGTCTCTCGATGCTTGGTTTGTCAACAAGTTAAAGCTGAGAGACAGAAGTCTAAGGGGATGTTACAACCATTACCCATACCCGAATGGAAATGGGAAAACATCACTATGGACTTTGTCACAGGACTTCCTAAAACATCCAAAGGCAATAATGCTATCTGGGTCATAGTTGATCGTCTTACAAAGTCTGCACACTTCATTGCTATTAGAGAGGATTTCTCTCTAGATCAGCTTTCCAAGATATATGTAAAGTAGGTGGTAAGATTGCATGGAGTACCACTTTCTATTATATCTGATCGGGATCCGAGATTTACCGCAAAGTTCTGGCGAAGTCTTCAGCATACTCTGGATACAGAGTTGAGTTTCAGCACTGCTTATCATCCCCAGACAGACGGTCAGTCTGAGAGAACAATTCAAACCCTAGAAGATATGTTGAGAGCTTGCTCTATGGATTTCAAAGGAGGTTGGGATCAACACCTACCTTTGGTAGAATTTTCTTATAATAATAGCTTTCACTCCAGTATTCAGATGGCTCCTTATGAATCTCTCTATGGAAAGAAATGCAGGACTCCAACTTACTGGGATGAAGTTGGGGAAAGAAAGCTATTAGGACCTGATCTCGTTAATGAAATGGCAGAAAAGGTCAGATCTATTCAACAACACATAAGAGCAGCTCAGAGTCGACAGAAAAGTTATGCCGACAATCGAAGAAAAGACCTAGAGTTTGAAGTGGGTGATAAAGTGTTCTTACGAATATCTCCCTGGAAGAGGGTTATGAGATTTGGAAAGAAGGGGAAGTTGAGCCCTAGATATATCGGTCCTTTCGAAATACTGGATCGTGTTGGAAAGGTAGCTTACCGATTGGCACTTCCACCGAATCTCTCTCAAGTTCACGATGTGTTCCATGTATCTCTCCTGAGAAAGTACATACCTGATCCTTCACATGTACTCAGCTCAGAAGTTGTACCGCTGGAGCAAGATCTTTCTTATGAAGAACAACCGATAGAGATTCTGGATCGTAGCGAAAAAGTCCTACAAAACAAGACCACTCGATTGGTGAAAGTTTTATGGAGGAACCACCAATTAGAAGAAGCTACATGGGAGCTTGAGGATATGATGAGGGAGAAGTATCCTCATCTGTTTGTTACAAAGTGACGAATTTCGAGGGCGAAATTCTTTTTAAGGGGGGTAGAATGTAACACCCGAGATTTTTATGAGTAATATTTTGTTTTTATATATATCATCAAAGAAATCTTTCACTACGTACTAGCTTGGCTTACTTTACACGCAACCGCGACCTTCCTCGATAGCTTGCGTCGTACACAATACTGAGTTTCACTAAACAACGATATGCTATTAAAATATTATTAAAACTAGCCGTTATGAATAGTAATAACCACTTTTTAAAATTTTATAAATTTTATCTTTCAAAATGGACTTCATTTTTGGATTCGGAATATCGAAATTAGCCTAGGGTGAAATTTTGGTATTTTTCTGAAAACTTTCAATTTTTAATGATTAGTGAAACCACTAAGTGGTAGGTTAAAAACTGAATTTTGCATAAAACTTAATTTTACCGCTTCTGTGAATGGAATTTCGAAAATCCGAGAGACACAGTTAATATCAAGGACTAAAATGTGGTTCAATGAGATGAAAATAATTTTTGGTGAATAGTAACTTTTTATTTTTTTTACCACGGTTAATAGTAAATAGGGTAATAAGGGTAAATATGATATTACTACTACCCTAACACATGTCCTAATTCTATTGGATAAGTGTAATTCGACCATAAACAACCTTATGAATATAATATGACCATTTAGGTCCACTTGGATTAGATTATGACATTTAATATTATTTTATTTAATGAATAGTTAAAATAGTTAAAATCAAAGTTTAATAACTAAAACATTTTTAATATGGGGTTATACATAAGATACATTAGACTATAAATATTCATTAGAAAGATAAAAAGATTTCCTACATAATGATATTTTATTTATAATTTTTAGACTTTAAATAAATTAATTTATTTATGACACAATGATGATGCAGTAATTACCCTTTTAAGGAAATGTTAAAATAATTGATGTTATAAATGCTCAAATAAATGTAATTTGAGACTTTTTATGAATTAAACTAATTTTCTAGGTTACTATGATATATTAGTGTTGATTTAATCAACTTGTTTCAAACATATAATTCTGTTATGACTTTCACAAAAATCATATATCAAATAGTGTCAAAATTGACACAAAATAGTTTTTAAATCAAATATTATATTATTAATTGTTATTTTATTCCTAAAAATATAAGGTTCGGCCAAATGACTTAGATAAGGATATATATATTAATAATAAACAACTTGGGGTTCGTTTGGCATGTTATAGTAAGTGTATTAACCATATAGTGTAAGAAAACAAAAAGACACGGTAAAAGTTAAATTATTTAACTTAGAGTTAAATCTAATTGATAAGGTTAAAATAATAACCTAAACTTGTCTAAATCCTATTGGTTGATAGGATTTCGACCCATCCCCACTTTAGATTCGAAATAAGACCCTTTGGAACCATTATAAACTGATTTTGACTTTAATATAAAATAATATTTTGAGATATTCCTAAGGTGCCCCTCTCCTCCCTTATAAAAGGGCACCTCCTCCCCCTCCTCCTCACACCAATTTGAGCACTCAAGATCGGCCAACCCCTTCCATTCTCTCCTCTCCACTTCCCTAGAATAATCCTAGAGGTACTGGTCTTCTTCAAAGACCAATCTTAGTTCCCTAAGTGGAGGATTCAAAGAAGCGTTCCAAAGAAGAGGTAATATCCATTACCGATCTTTTCAATTTCTTTCTTCTTCAACTTCTTCTTCTTTAGTTGTTTCATGATAAAGTAATAACATCAGTATTAATTACATACTGATATGTTATTATAAATATGAAACAACCCTAATTCACCTTCTATCCATCCTACGGAAAAATGAAATCACCGCGCGTGCATACGTACGGAATACCGTCTCCACGCCGTGGTGTAATCTATTTTCCACCATCACCTTACAAGGATGGGTATAATGGTGTAATGAGTAAATATTTATGATTATTATAAAGTAATATTGATACTGAAATAATATACATATACTCCAATACAATTCCATGATCATAGGAATGATATCATCACTTGTGCGTACGTACGGAATACCGTCTCCACGATGTGATGCGACTCGTTCTGCATGATCATCATTACATAGTAATTATATAAATGAATTGAATGAATAAATATGATATATTTTACAATAATACCATTCTGGATATAAGGTATCTATAACCTTAAAAGAATAATAAGAATTTATTCGGCAAAACACGCATAAGAACAAAAGGCAATAAAGACCCGAGTAACAAGTAACAATGAAATATTACTAACAAGAAGCTAAGAATATGACCATATATGATATCATATCAATATGTATGATTCTGGAATAAGTCAATAACATTATTTAAACCATTATACAGTAGCTTCGGACACATACAAAGCAAATCAGACCTAAGGTAAGGGAAATATCACAATCTCATTTTTATCCGAGATTGTTTATTCGTAAGTATTTACTGGGGTGTATTTTATCATCCACATCCATGTTTCATCAATATGTAATATTATTTCCATCCACCTACAATTGTTTAAATCCATTTTTACCCTTCAGTGAGTTTTTAGTAATATGTATGAAAGGAATCTTTTTTCATTTTTCGTACGAGGTACTTTTTGACTTTTTCGACAAAAGTACGAGAAGAGTGTTTGTTTTAACTTATACGGAATGAATGGATTTTTAAAACATTTTTTTCCAAGAAGCTTCCTTTATAAGTTTTCAAGTTTATTTTTAATCAACTTAGTTTAGTTTATAATTGTATGACATGTCAAGAAAAGAAAAGTGTTTTTGAAGTAGAAAGGACATTTTCCTCAAGAATGGAGTTCAAATGTTTTATCAAAATTATTTTCCATCTAAGATAATATAGGGTTCTGTTTTTATCCCTATTATTACATTGAAATGATTATGTTGTGAGGGAATTATTTTTATGAAGTCATTTACCTTATATGATTTGTTTTATGATGTAATGATGTTTCAAGAATCCCATTTTTGTTACATGTGTTATGCGATGATGTATGATTTATGATTATGTGGCACACATAAGAAAGGATTCATTATAAGATGGGTGGGACCTATATCTCCCTCCAATGCATTGGGTAAAGATTTTATATCTCATGAGATAGACATGGCTGGAATGGTAGGTTATACCGGTTCAGTGAAACAGGACTGGAACGAGGGTGACTCGGTTCAGAAAGGGACTTTTTCCACTAAGATAGTCTTGGCAAATGAGTCATGACTAACAAGAAATGATTTTCCATGATTATGTGTGCATGCCACAAAGTTTCAAGTTTTATGTTATGATTATGGGGATCTCATTTTCACTTCTATGATTTATTCCATGTTAAGATATTATGATCTCTTTTGTAGGATATGATTTTCAAAAAGATATGATATGATTTTTATTTCCTTTATTTGCCCTTGCTGAGCATTTGAGCTCACCCTTTTTGTATGTTTTCTTTTCCCCAGGTCAGGAAGATGGATATTAAGTAGAATATGCTAAAAGGTACCCTAGATATGATGAAATAAATGGGAGACACTGTAGAAGATTTATGAACCAGTTGTTTATGTTTCCTAGTTTCTAAAGACACTATACCTATACGGTCCTTTGTGGTTTTGTCATATGTTGTAATAAGTGTACTTCAATTTTGAAGTATTAACAATGTATGTAAAGTATGGGTCGTTATACTAAAACCTATTGGTTGAGAGTTTTTAGACCTAGACACACCTTATCCTAGAAATAAATCCTTTTGGATCCATTATAAACCAAATATGATTGTATAAAAAAAATAATATTTCAAGCTTTTCCTAAAGTGACCCTCGCCTCTCTTATAAAAGGGTACTTCCCCTTATCTCAAAATCATACCTCCAAAGCCATTTGTCTTGGACAAACCCCAATCAAATATCCTCCCAACTACCCTCACTTCAACCTAGATTCTTTACTTTGATCATAAATCCAACCTAAGGATTCCTTTTGATCAAATCAAAAGGAAGCACCCAAAGAAGAGGTAATAATTTCAACACCTTTTTCAAAGTTCTTTTCTTCTTCTACTTCCTCTTTATTTTTTTCCATATTCATTATTCCATCCATACTATGAATGAAAAATTCACCATACGTGCGTACATACGGCTTACCGTCTCCACGTCGTGGTGTAGTTTGTTATTCAACACTTCATTATTTTGATGGGTATAATAATGAATATAATTGATGTAAATAATAAATATAATATGTTAATGATTCTGTATATATGATATACCATTAATTTACATATTATTTCACCATCAATAGAATGATATTTTCTCTTGTACGTACATACGGATTACCATATCCACGAACGTGATGAGATTCACTCCCCATCATAACCATTCAAGAATAAATTTCATTTTTTGATTAAAAAATAATGTTTAAGAAATTAATATCATTCTGGATATGTATCAAATACATCCTATCCATAACAAACATGACTTACATAACAAAACATATAAAGGAAAATGAATCAGTTAACACCCAAAATAATGATACTACTAAAATATTATTAACAAAGAAATATTAGAAGATCATATATGATATCATATTTATGTATGTGGTTCTTGTATAATTTAATAACAATGATTTAACTATTATACAGGAGGTTAGAATACCCTCGACCAAGGAAAAGTACAAGGTAAGGGTTAATTTTACAATCTTTTTATTATCTGAGGTTGTTTATACGTGATTATCTACTGGGACCTCTTTATCATCCACATCCATGTTTCCTAAAAATGTATTTCAAAACATTTTTACTATTTCCTAAAATATGGGTTAAGGTCATTTATACCCTTATTTTAATTTTATAAAATGTTTTGAAAGGAATATTTTTGTTGTTTTCCAAACAAGGTACTTTATAACCTTTTTGAAAAATTAAGGTAAGAATGTTTTTTTAATATATACGGTGGTTGCAGCTATTTTCCGTCATTATAACATCTTCAAATATTCCCTTACAAGCTTATAAGAATACTTTAAAAATAAATTTTTTCTTTTATAATTATGTGAATTTTAAATGATTTCAAAATAGAAATATATATTTCTCTTAAATAGTTTTGATTTCATCTATGTTAACATCTTTTGATGGATTTTACACTTGTTTGAAGTTGATTTATTATGATACAATCTTCCATATTGTATTTAAGGTTTTGTGATATGTTTGACTATGTATGTGTTATTTTTATATCATTCATGGTTTGTGGTTAAAGTATTAACATTTTGTATGCTAGTTTTAATACGAATGTTTATGTTATGGTTCAAAATGTTCATATGAGGAATGCATTGGACTCTGTAAGTGACAGGTGGATCCCACTATAGCTTCCCGATGCATCGGTAGGTATCATGAGACAAACTAGTGTCTTTCCACAAGGCCTTGACAAAATCTTTATTTATATTCTTGGCACGTGGCCTTGACTATGTGGTTAGGATGTCCGGCATTATGCATTCCATCATTATAAAATTATCTATTGATATTACATGTGATTATTCGACTAGTAGAATATCCATGTGAATAAGTAAATGGCATTATTTTATTTATCTTTTCCATATTATGCTGAAGTTTAATTTTAAAAGGCTTGTGTTTTAGTCTTATACATTGCCTTCAATGTTTATGCTTATTTATGAAATTTTCCGCTATATTTTTATCCTTACTGTGCATCTGATCTCACCCCTTTCTTATGTTTTATTTTTTCTAGGATGTGAAGAAGTATATTATGACTCACCTGCAGGGATAGGCTAAGGGATATGAGTGTATTCTATGGAGACACAATGTTGATTTTTAATTTCATCATGTAATGTAAAACTTATGTATGTATCTAGTACTTCCATGGATACTAAACTGTTTAGTCTTTCAGGACATGATTCCTTGAATCGTTCCAATGTTATGTAATAATTCACCGACTCTGGATAACTAGGTTTTGGGCGTTACAGTTTGGATTATCTTGGGTGGTTTTTTCTCTCAAAAAACTTGTTTTGTTTTATTATTTAACATCATGTGTATATGATGATTCCATAACATTAACTAGTATTTAATACATATTTAATAATTTTTTTAAGGATAAAAATGGTTTTATGACCATCCTTGAAGGTGTTAATGGAAAATTAAAATTTTTCATCCTTGAAGGGGATAAATTAACACCTCATGAACGAAATTTTCATTTCTAGAGTAAAAGGGAGAGGAGAATGGGTTTGATGATATAGTATTCAATTAGCATGATAAAATTCAATTATATAAAATTTAATGGATTTCTTATTCCATTTGGATGAGGGGAGGTGAGGAGAGAATAAGAAAATAAAATAACTTGAAAAGAAAATAAAATAAAAGGAATAAGAAATTTACCACTTGAATTTCTCCTCCATGAGAACCTCATTTGGGAAAAGGTTTTGGTCTTTTAATGATACTAATAGCTCTTGTACATGGGGAAGAGGTTTATGAAGATATTTTATCATAATTTGGACAAGTCTCAAATCTTTAGAAGTGTGAGGAGAAGAGGTGATGAGGGGTGGTATTTATAGGGGAGGAGAGGGGTGTTTTCTCATTATTTAATTCATTAGTTTATTATTTTGCCTCAAGACTATGAATAGTTTGAGCACTATCACTAAATATAATAAAATAAGGAATTTAATTTCAATATTATGGTTCTTACATCATTTATGACTCAAATAATATTGTATTTAACTTATAATGTATATATACTCTAAATTACTATATTTTACTATTCACCCAAAATTCAACTATTTTAGAAAAATCCCAAAAATTAACCCTAACCATTTTTTGACATTTAGAATTAAAAAATGAACTCTATTTTATGAAAAAAAAATCTAAATATGAGAAATTAAATTTTTAATGAAAATCATCATTTACTTGGAAAATACCAATTTTAAAATTATAACTGATTTTGTAACACTTTGAAAAATTAAATAAGGTCTCATAAAATTTTATTATAATCATAAGATAAAAAAAATAATTTATAAATAAATTTTATGTAAATAAATTTCTTTTTAAATCATTATATTAATTATAAAATTTTAATTAAATATTTATAACTTACAAAAATACCAATACTTAATTAATAATTATTAAAACATTTATTTACTTATACTGTGATATAATTATATCATAATTTCATTTATATGATACTTAAATTTTATTTATACTTTCATGGGTGTGGTTACAATTCTATTGTTTGGTTTACTATTCATAAGGTTCTTATTACTATTCCAAAGGTCAAGTTACTATTTCATCGGTATATGTTTTTTAACTTCTATAAATACCTATTATTTTATTATTTCTTCATTTATAAAGTTTTTATTGTGTTATTAATGTTATTTATACTATATGACATAATTATAATAATGGAATTTCCATTGATAAAAAATTTTAGGTTATTATAGATTAAATGGTGGTTTTAATTTGGGGTTTTCAATACTATGAACCAGAACACCTTTTACTCTTTTTAGAAATACCTATGCCTTGATGTTTTTGATTTTTATATCCTCTTTATGTCTAGGAAGTGATTATTTTGAGTTATTCTTCTGGTTTTTGGGCATAACATGACTATCTTTCTTGCCTCTTTCCTAGATACAACATTTTTAATGGATAATTCCAGGTGGTATTATTTAATTTATTTTATTTATGAAAATATCTTTCCTAATATTTTTGAATAAATGATAATGAATCCTTAAATAATGATAAAAAATCATCAAAAAAATGATAAATATTTATCATGCATATATTGGGATTATTCTAGAGAGATAAGGTATCATCACATATTGAATTTATAATTATTCTTCAAGAAATAAATTGTGATAACTATTATATCTTAAATCGATAATTTGGAAATTATCCAGGAGAGAGAGAGAGAGTATTATCGCATATGGATTTTTTAATAATTAGATTCAGATCTAGGAATCCTTGGATATAATATTGAACTAATTAATATGCGGATGTGATTTGGGTGACAACACACTTGAAAATCCATGAATTTGACATCAAAAAACTTAAGGTTGGAATTTCCTTACCATGAAGAGGTTTTGTTTGTGATTTATAGCATGATATAAAATTGTGTTCTTATAATTAGACCATGTTTGATGTTTGATCACATGTGTACACGTGTATGTGTGCGTAGCCCATGAGACCCATGTTTGATTTTTATCAGATGAGTGTGTGTTTAGAAACTATTTTATTACTCTTGGTATTATATATTATTCATATATATGTGATGAAATTATTTCCATGTGATGTATTTAGTATATTCTATATTGTTATTGTTCTATGCATGGTACCGAGTGAAAAGTGGACCCATCGTGGCTTGGTATCCCTTGCAGGGAAGCATGTTTAGACACTATATATAACATAATGAAAAAACTGAGTTAGATGATGGAGCATTATGGTCTTATATGGCCTGAAAAGGGGGTATGATGGTCTTATGAGATTTTTCCCGAGAGGAAACAATAGGGAATGATGGTCTTATGTGATCTAACCTGAGAGAAAGCAATAGGGTATGATGTCCTTGTGTTGTCTAACCTGGAGGCTTGGGGCATGTACTAATACTAATAATACTTGTAGCTAGCTCCTATACTTGCAATGTTCCCATGATGTTTCAGATATTCTTTCAACATGGAGTTAAAGTGTGTACGATCGGGGTTCATAGTAGCTTGGTTAGTGCATAGACACTCAATGTGGTATTGTTTTCTTATGTGCACATTCATTTTATCATCATGGCATAAAATCTTATACATGTGAACTCATGTTAAAAATGTATTGGTGGTTTCCTTTTGGGTTTATACCCACACCCTGTAAGGGAATCCCGATGTTCATGTTAACTTTATGATCATGAATATAGTAAAGGGAAAGGTTCCAGTAATAGGGATCTAGGAGATAAATCTTGGTGATCAGAGGTAGTACTAGAATGGACTCTAAAGAGATTTTGCGGTGTTTTATTTACTTATCTATCTTTCACACTCTCTTTTTTGACCTTACACTTTAGGGTTCCTTGTTTTATTATTCTATATGACTTGTGATACATGCCATGTTATATATTTTATCATTGTTTATTTATTCTATTGTGTTATTATTTATGATTTAATTAATTGATACTGATGGTATAGTCTCCTCACTGATGGTTTTCAAACCCATACTATTAGTTGAAAACCTCTAGTATATGGGGAGGCATGCAAGAGGCCATGTGGCACCCATCTTGGACCTGTTTATTTAGGTTGGGGTGTTACATTGACTTTTCCTATAATAGAAACATCTAAAGTTTTATTTCTTTGGAACAAAAGATGATTCATATAATTTATAGGAATTTGGTCAAGTAAAACATTATGGTGAAGGTTGAAATCAAAAAATCTTATGATAGTGTTGAGTGGAACTTCATTCTCAAAGTCATGTGACACCAAGGTTTCTAAGAGTGGTTTTATAATTTACATTTTCAGTGTTTTTATTCTCTTTAGTTCACAGTTTCCTTGATGGGAAGAAATTTTGGATTCTTTAAATATAAAAGGGGACTTAGATAAGGTGATTTAATCTCTCTAATATTATTTATTCTTTCTCAAGACTCTATCAGTAGAACCATTTCTGATTCCCATTCTTCTAGGTCGATTCATCCTTTCAAAGGTGGGTATGGTTCCCATGGTATCTCTCACTTATTTTTTTCATATGATATTCTATTTTTTCTAAATGTAATATAACACTTGATATTTGTATTTAAATACATTTTTAATGATTTTGAAAAATGGAGTGGTCAATGTATCATCTCTTCCAATAGCTATTTATACATTTCCATATCATGTTTTAATAGTTGAGTGATAAATATTGAGAGCTGATTGGGTGTTTCTCAAAATTTCATCGCCATGTATTATCTTGGAGAAACCCTATCCATTGGAAGAGTCAAAATACAGTATTTTTAAAATCCATTACATGGAATTGTGGGGAGAATTAATAACTATAATATTCTTCTCATCTCTTTTTGTGGATGAATTACTCTCATAAATTTTTTCTAAATTATATGTCCATGAACATTATTTTTTCATTAAGGTTGCCAAGGGAGTTATTCGTATCATTGAAAAATAAATAAATACATTCCTCTATAACTATATACATGAATTTAAGATCTATTGGGGCAGTTATAACTACCTTTTTAATAACATGGATGATGGAGGTATTGGCTTTAAGAGGCTTGATGCATCCATGTAATCCATGCACGTGAAACTTGAGTGGGATATGATTATAGAATATTTTTATGGGATAGATTTGTGAGATAGAAATATGTTTTATCCCTTGATTTTATTATTTATACTTTATTTTCCACTTCTATATTGTGGTAAATTCTTATTGAACCTCTTTGTATCCTTCTTGAGTACTCTTTATGGGTAATTGGTTGTGGTGAGATTTTATTCTGGAAAAATAATTGGGTAGGAAATATTGTATTATTACCTCACTTCCTTATGGTTAAAATTAGTTTTAAAGAATCTATTATTCATCCTAATTTCGCCAATTTCATCCTAACTAAATAATAGAGAAACCTCTTCAGTGGTATCCAACTGGTTGAAGAAGCTAATCGACGTTGTTTTATCCCATCTAGATTAAGTTCCTTTTATAGTAAATATTACCACAATATTCAAATTTCCTCTGATGAGATTGATCCATGGGTAAAAATTTTCTAGTACGGGGTCATTATAATGAAGTATAATTTCCTTTTCTAGAATACAATAAATCATTCCATTCCTATGAATAATTTTTTATAGCACAAAGGCATCTATATCGCTTTTAGATGAAATTGTTACATCGAGACTCAATGTGAGACTAAATAATACATATTTTTAAATAGATATTAGGAAAATTTTATTTGGATATTTATTATATATAATCCCAATATATATTTTATTTTTAAGTCATTTTAAAGTTTTATTTCATAATGGTTTGAAGGTTTTGTAGTTAATTCAGAAAAAGGCAGTGTCTATAAGGTAACTTTGAAAAACTGGTTGTTCGGTTCTTTAAGAAACTCATAATAACTCCAGGAATCATGAAAAGTGAAACAACTCCCAGATTCTCAAATTTATATTTCTTTTTATCATTAATGACTTGGGACTTATTTTTTATAGAAATAATATTTGGTACTATTATTTTAGTTTTTATAAAACCTCATAGGCTACCATTGGTAACTATAGACATTGGGTTCATTGATCCCCTCCTATTTTGTGTTTGAAGCTTAACATGAACGGATCTTACTCTAATGATATTATGTGAGGTGGGGGAATTATTAAGTATTTATATGGATTAGTTATCTTGGCTTATATTTTATTTAATTATTAAGGAAATATCCTTTAAATATAGGCCAAATCACTACTCAGTGATATTTTTATCTATAGAGACCAGAGTATTTATCTCTTATTGGTTGATTCAGACTCATATTTACTTATCAAATACCTACAAGGTTCACTCTAAGATAAATAGTCTATTTATTATATCATTCATGGATATAGGAACCTTCTTAATCATAATACTATGTTTTGTTATGTTTATCATGAGGGAAATAAGGCAACATATATTTTGGTAGCTAAATGAAATGAGTCCCTTAACCTCAATATTTTTTATTCTTTAGGATCCATTAACCATGAGTGTAATATTTTGGTGGTTGAGTATGTGATCATCCACCACCAATTCTGACCTCCTTTACTCTTTTCTCTTACTTATGTCTCCTATTTTTTGAATAAAAATTATCTTTAAGTAATAAAAATAGCTAATAATTAAAAATTCATTTTCCTATAAAGGTATTTTTTCATTATATTTTATATTTCTATTTAAAAGTTAAATTCCTAAATTTTAGAAATTGAATTTGAAAAAATGAATTTAATTTTTTTTATTCATTGTTATAATTTACCTTAGGATGAATTTTTTTGGATCTTTCTATAAATATTGATTTTTATGTGAATGGTACAAAATATTATTTTTACAAATATCGTGACTTTTATGACATCATTGGGATATAAGTGTGAGATAAAATTTTATAAAAAAAATAATAACCAAATATGTATTTAATAATTAAAATTATACATTTAAAATATTAATTTTAATTTAGAAACTCTTTATAAAAATTTTGGAACTTAATTAATATTTTTCTATAAACTAGTTTTTATACGTTATACATTCCTTATTTTAAAATTAATTTTTATAAATATTATAAATTAAATATTATTAAATGGTTTTCATATTTTTAATCATAATATTCAAATTATTTAATAAAGTTTAATTTTTTTAGTTATAAAAATAAGTTATTATGGTTAAAAAAGAGTTATTATGGCAAAATAAAATTAAGGTAAAAGGTTTAAATAAGGGTAAAAGACCAAAAACATGTTAAAAACATTTCACTAAATGTGTATATGAGAGGTTATTAAACCAATAATTCTACTATTTCAATTATTTTCTACATTTGTAGCTACTTTCCTTTTCAAGTGACATGACTTTAACATAAAGTTGTGAATATTTATAAAAGTGTCACCCCTCTCACTTATAAAATGTGCCCTTCACCACCCCACTTCTCCTCACACCACAAACCTTTTATATCAAAAAAAATATTCTCAAATATATTCCAAAATCGTTTTAACAAGTTTTATAATCTCTTGATCCACTAAAAGACCAAACTAAGAAGGCTTAAGTTGTAAGATGAAGGAGGATATCCAAGGAAGAGGTAAAGGTCTTAACCAAATTCTTTTAAGTTTATTTATTCTTATACCTCCTCAAAATATTCTATAACCACATATAAATAATTTAATCAGTTTAATTTTTATACTAAAATTTAATTTTTTTGATTAAATAGTTGTTATATACCTCTTTTACATCTAATGGGAAATAAAAATGTCGTTGATGTGTACGCGCAAACTACTGCCTCCATGAAGCAATGTAATTCATTTTTCATCACTATCTCTTATGTAAGGTTATAAAGTTAGATTAAATAAATATATATTATATTTATAACATAATTATTATTTTATTAAGATAAATTATTATTTACTTTTCTTTCCTTTTGTCCGTTGAAAAATGAAAACACCGCTCGTGCGTATGTGCAGACTACAACCTCTATAGATGACATGTTTCTTCTTTAATATCCACCTTAAATGGATGGTTATAAAATATAATTTATGAAAATATATTATATTTAGAATTAATATATTTCATTAATATGTTTTTGAAAGTATGACATAAAAATAAATGATCATTATTAAGTAATATATTGATATTGGTAAATTACCAGAAATAAGTTCTTCGTTGATTTCATCTTCACAAATCATAACTAAAACTCTCATTGAATGATATTGGAAATTTATAAATAATTTGGGAAATTATATTATAATACCTTTAATAATATTTTAATGATTAAGCTTTTATAAAATAATGGGATTTGACATCACCATTACAAAACATGCATGAAACAATCGAAATTACTTACATCTGATATTGGAAATAAACATTAACTAACTAATATATGGATAGTGAATGTTTATAATTGAAGTATATATAAGGTAATATATATGAATAAGTTTCTAAAATAATTTATTAATATTTTTATTTTTATTATATAGGAGTTTAAGGATCTTTTGTGGAAGTTGAGAGTTAAGGTGAGGGTTTTTTCGTCTCAAACTTCCTTCTTTGAAACATGTTTCATATTGTGAACCTATTTTTGTTTATATGGTCTATATAATACTATTGTATAATATTTTATTATTATTATATTTTATTCATGGTTATTAAAGTTATATTTCAAGTTTTCTCTTTCAAAGGGTTGTGATTCAAAGGTTACCAAATTCATGAGGGTTTTCTCGCCTTAATTTTCATCCATTGAGACATATGTCATATTCACCACTTGTTTTATTTTTTTGGTGTATATAATATCATATGTATGACTTTTATCATACATATTATTAAATTCATGGGATTTAAAAAACTATCACAAGTTCTCTTATTAAATTGTTTTCAATTGAAGTGTTACAAAATCCATAAGGAGGTTTCTTAACTTAATATTCGTTCATTGAATTATAATATTTCTTCTTGAACTCCATTATTATAATTTGGAAAAATTATTCCCTATGATTATATTATATTTTATATCCTTTTTGTTTTATAGGAATTTACATATATTTCTCATTAACTCCTTTTTGAATTATTGTTACATCAATTCTTCCTTGAAAAACTTCTTTCCTTATAAAATTGCAATGTTATTATGAATAATCCTTATCCTATTTGATAGTAGTTTCTCTTACATATCCATGTTTTTTAATTATAAAAATTTTATAATTTATTATTTTGAAAGAAAAATACATATTATCTCATTTCATTTTCTTATTTCTCTTTACCTATTTTAAAATATTTTTTTGTTATCCATTTTATGTTTTGCATTTCGATAAAGGTGTTTTAAAAATATTATAAAAATATTTTCCTTTTACAATTATATATTTTATATTCCACTAAAAATTTCCACTGAAAAAACTTTATTTATTTTTCCAGGCTCCATTATAGAATATTTTTTTAAAAGTAAAAATTTTCAAAAGTTTTCACTTCACCTCTTAAAAAATGACTTTTGAAAATGACCTGTAACTTTGTCTTTTACCACAATGTCAAAAAAAATCTAAAAGCTATTTTATGGTTTTGCTTCCATTTTCATATTTATATCAAGATGATTTATTTACTTGAAAATTATTTTTCATGAATTACTCTCTAAATTACCTTATACTATTTTTCTTTTTGATGATTAAACTGACAGTATCAATCGATCCAACTCTTGATCCCTTTATATGTGATACCATTCAAAGTTTTATTCTTATAAAGGTGATTTTCATCTATGTAAATATCCTTAATTGTTTTTAATATTCACTAGGGATATTTCCTTATGCTACCATCCACTTTCTTTCTTTAGATGGATCGTGAAATGAACTTGGGAAGTTTTTATAAAACTTATCCCTTTTCCTCAGGTTAATTAATTAAAGTTTGAAATATGAATGTGTTTATGTTCTCTTAGGACATATATTTATAGTTTTCATTATGTGATGAGTGGGATTGAAATTATATAGCCCTCAAATGAATTGTATAAAGACTTATATCACATGAGATAACATTTCAAGGATTGGGGAGTGAACCCAATCCATTATGGGAATCTATCCACTATATGATAATGGTCTTGGAAGTGATCTTTGACAAAGGAAATTATTTTCAATGCTTATGCTTGTTCCATAATCTGATGTTTTGTAACATTCTCCTGTTGTGATTACTCATGTCTTGTGTTATAATCTAATCCTTATTCCTTGTTTTATTATTAATTATACTTTTTTATTTAGGAATTATTTTCTAATGTTATGTTTATAGACCTTGACTATGATCCCATACCCACATGATTATCTTATGCTCACTAATGATCATCAATGGTTATATCTTATATTTTTCCTTACTAATTATCTAATCTCACCCCTTTATTATTTTTACATTCCCCAAGTTATTTAAATTGGTATAAATTATGCGAAGTTTAGAAGGCATTAAAAATGGGTACAATTATATATGAATGTTAAAAAGAATTGTAAAATAAGTTATTTATGTATCTAGTCTCCAAAAACACTAAACCTAAAGTTTCTTGGGATTTTATGATATTTTTTTAGATGTAATATTAATTTAAAATATATGAAAGTTTAGATTTGGTCATCTCACTTGGTATCAAATCCATATTTTAAAGAATGTATTTTTAGCACTAGATCTAGGAGTGTAGGTCTGGGGTTCCTCAATTGGTATCAAATCCAATGCTTAAATAGTCTGTTTTTTATACCAATTCTGGGAGTGTGGGTTTAGGGCATCTCATTTGGTATTAATTAAGGGTTTAGTTATTTTTAGGGATTGGTATTATAAAAATTTAGTGAGAAACCTATGGGTAATTCTAAATATAGGGAATGTCCAAAAAAATTGTTAAAGTATAGAGTGTGTGGTTTCCTAGAAATGAAATCCCTTTCTAGATACAAAAAGGTGGATGCAGGCTTTAGCATAGATGAACCTAGGGGTAATAACCCTAAAAATGTTGTTTGAGTATTAACTTTATTTTCACTTGGTGCATGATAAGTGGTTCTAACTGCACACCTGGTTTGAAACTCCTAAGGGATATACTTGTGTTGATTTTTATGCTTTTTACAAACCATTATGAATGATTTAAATTGAATTTGAGGTTATAATATATAACTAGTTATATTAGAGAACCTAATATGAATCTGACCATGGAGAACCTATATTGAAATTTATAGATTCATAAGTTGGGATATACACATCATTTATGAGTAAATTCTTATAAGTTTATAGTTTCCTTTTATACAATTATTAATTTTCTTATACCTAAAATATATTTTATTTAAAGTAATGGGTGAATCCTAGTGGAATCGAGTTAACAATTTATATGATGGATAATGCAGAGATCTTCTAAATAACCGATCGAACAATATGGGATCTAGAGTGAGAAATATTATGGTTATTCTTAACCATTTATCTTGAGTTATGATTAATAATTTTAACCAAGTTAAATTTATAAACACTCCAAATAAGATAAAAATGGACTTTCATTTATGTTCAACTGATAGATACCATGGTGTAAAGATGATTCAATTTCTTACTTGCTAAAAATATGGGAAGAAATGTCCAGGGAATTTCTTAAAAAGGAATGAGAAGATGTTTCAAGTGTTGAAAGGTTAGTTATAGAGCTAATGATTATAGAAGAAATAAAAAAAATCCAATGGATTATAATAAGTTCCCAATTAATTCACCACACATACTTCAATGGTTTAAATGAAAGTAGTTAGATAATTATGAAAATCAATGCCCTAATCCTGTACTGCCAAGGATAATAGGGATCAATAACCTCCTAGAACATATGAACAAGTAATGGATTATGCTATCAGAATCATGGAAGAGGATCATGATAATTCTAGTACACTTATCCTCATATTTTAATTATAGAAGTTTAGTTAGATTCTAATTCTAGAAACTCCACTATATCTAGGAAGTTTTCTAAGAGCATCAAATCACCACCCCAATTATTTGATATAAAATTATTAGAGAAAACTTATAGTTATATGATTATTGTATCCCAAGTTGAATATTTTAGTAATGTGCTTTGTGAAAATATTATTATTCATCCTATATAATAATTTAATATGGTTTAGGAAATATATTGGCTATCTCTACATAGACCCCATATTAATTACTCAAATAGGAAAATCACATTTTATGTCCTATATCAACCTATGATCATCTATTAGTGAAAAGAAAACAATGAAATAATTATCTAGATTAATTACATTATATGGGTTTTAATATCAATCATGAGATAAGTTTCCTAGTCTTACCCAAGTTAGTAAGATAGATATTTAATTAGAAATTACATCTCAATCCATGGCTATATTAATAATATTTTCATCTATTTTCATCGGTGAGAGAAATTAAAATTGTGAGGATAAAATTTATTTATGAGGGTTAAATTTAATTCCATAAGATTTTAGTATATTTTTTATTTAATGAGATACTATGTTTAATAGTTTACTCCGCATACAAAACCGAACTAAAATGAAAATACATTTTATTAATATAAATTTTTTAATATTAAATATGACATTTATAAATTTAGTGTTTAAGTTTGTGGATATAAATATATGTAACCACATTATTAAATATATTTAGAAAAAATAAGATTAATTTTTAATACTAATTTATTTATAAAATTCAATTACTTTAGTTAAATGATTAATAAAATCATTTTATGCATAGAAATATATTTTACTAAAAAATGGATTTTTAGGCGTTGTATATTTTTTTTAATAAACTAAACATTTTATGTTTAAATGGTGATAAAACATATTTTTGATATGAATAATATATTAACATTCATTTAATTATAAAATGACAGGAAATAAGAATAATAATAGTTAAGTCGTTTTCTTATAAAATGGTTTTTCTTTATATTTTATTTTTTTCATTTAAAAGTTAAATTACCAAATTTTAGAATTTTAATTTAAAACAAAATGAAATTAATTTTTTAATTCATAATTATAATATTATCTTAGGATGGATTTATGGATATTTTTAGAAAGATTTATTTTTAGGTAAATAGTACAAAATATCTTGTTTATAAGTACAGTGAATTTTATGAAATCGTTTGGATATAAGCATGACTTAAAAATTTATGAAACCTTTTTATGAAAAAATATGCATTTAATAATTAAAATTATAAATTTAAATATTAATTTTAAATTATAAACCCATGATTAACATTTTGGAAGCTAATTAATATTTTTCTAAAAACTAATTTTTATGTGTTATACATTCATTATTTTAAAATTAATTTTTATCACATTTATAAATTTAATATTATGAAAAAAATCATATTTGGAATTATAATATTCAAATTATATAATGATGGTAATTTTATTTTTATTCATAAAATATGTTACCAAGGTTAAAAAATGAGTTATAGTGGTAAAAGTAAATTATCATAAAAAGTTAAAATAAAGGTAAAAGACCTAAATCATGTTATAAAGATATAAAAAAATTGTGTGTATGAGAGTTTTATCAACCAAAAATACTCCCCTATCAATTATATTTTACTTTTGGAGACATATTCCTTTGGAATTAGTATGAATTTAATGCAAAGTTATGAATATTTAAAAAAGGGTCACCCCTCTTGTCATGACCTACCTTTGCCAAGATAAGGAAAGGGATGGAAAAGTGTCCTACCCTTCCTTCCTCAAGGTGAAGGAGAGATAATGACCCATGAGTTCTTCCTTCAGTAGGCCCCGAAGTGGCGACTAACACCAAGGGTATAGAATCTCACATATATGGAAGGTATTACCCTTTTTATAGAACACGATCGGGAGATAAGATGGTAAATCCCAGCAACACCAAAGACTAAAAGTAAAACTAAATCCAAGAATTCATTCCCACATGAATTTTCAAAGTAAAACTGATACAAGGTAAGACAAAACACACAAATAATGTACCGATGAAAAGAAACTAAAAAACAAAAACTATCCTGACGCCTGAGCTAGTAAGGTTTGGCACGGTCCTCAAAGTCCTCTTGGAAAATTGAAAACACTTTTATATACGTAGGGTGATCATAAAAGTATACTCGGTAGGGAAAATAAAGTTACTCATGCACAAGTGAGGGAACATATTAATTCCCCTATGGGAAAACAGTATAACCTCGATTACCTACCAAAGAATACTAACCATCCCAACCTCATCAAGGCACACTTGCCTAGGTAATGCAGGCCAAGTAAAGTAATAGTATAAGCACATCAACATTTGGGTACCCCGCACACCACTTTACCACTGGTTAACTGCTAATTCCTAATGATTTGGCGTCTTGATGCTTCCACTCTTCCCGTACATACTCCCACTCCCTCAACCTGCATGCACACATATGGGCCTCAAACGACACACAACCATACCCGTAGACACCTGGTCCACAATAACCACCACCATGCCCGAAGACACCAGGGCCTCAACAACTACACACCATGATTGAAGTCACTTTTTCCTCATCCCAAAGATACTTGGGAAAACATACCTAAACCATAAACACCTAGGCTCCTCATCCAAAACAAACCCTTTCCCAAAGAATCTTGGACTATGGTAAGCCTAAATCCATTACAGCCTACCTAGATAAGCCCGAGCAGAAAGATCTGGAAGAGGGTGCAAGGAAGAAAAATCAGTAACGAGTCATCCATCCCTCATCGGGATGTTGGTAAAGACACCCTCCCCCTTGAAATGAAGGTGTTCGTCACATAGTTCTCAACAAGAGTGGGGCGCGTATAGAAATAACAAAGAAATACAATGTGTGTGTGTTTGTGTGTGTGTGTGTAAACAAACACTCATCCTCAACCTACAGGTTTCACACGAATAGACAACAGGACCGTACCAGCACCGCTTTTGCTGCTACTCCTATATTCACAACCATACAACAACCACCACCAAAACACAACCCATCTCCCTTTTTGTTCGATTTCCATTTATTTATTTAAGGTAATTCACTTAAATTATTCCAACACTGCTGGGAAACTAACAACCATAACTGTCATGAACCAACCCGAGTTGACCCCGAACCGGTCACCCGAGCCAGCCCGCGACATGGCCCGAGGGGCATTCCCGATCCCCACAGGCTGGAAACTAGTTTCGGGCATCAAAATTTAAAAGGTGGGAACGATTTGGCCCAAAATAAAATAAAATAAGCAGCGGAAAAATAATTAGAACAAAAGAAAATAAATAAAGAACAACCAACAACGCTACTAACCTGACCACGACCAAAACTCTATGTGGCCCCATGGGTCACTCTCCAATACCACAACCAACGTCACTCGAGGAAAAAAACTGAAGTTGGAACCTGCAACAGAACTAAAAACAAGAAAACAATATAGGCGTGAGTATTAAAACTCAGTACGTAGGCCCGACTAATTCTATTCCCAATGCACATACCAATAAATAAAGAATTTATCAATTCCAGGTTTGCACTAAATTATATAAAATATGGTTTCCACACACACTTTTATTTCTAAAACAAGTAACAGTCCATTGCCCTTTTTAATTTAAGAACAAGTTTAGTGTTTGGAAGAAACAGATGCATTACATTTTAAAACACTTTTGAGAACAATTTAGAAATCCAAATTTTAGTTGTTGGTCAAATGGAAAACCACACACAACACACAACACACACTAAGGGAAATGGAAAACGTGGAACACGGGGCTAGCAACCGAACTAGAACTCTCAATCTTCCTCCACATACAAATAAACACTTAAAGAAACATGGGTCAAACCTAGGAGATCGTGAACAATCCAGAACATACTATACATCTGACTCATCCTGAAGGCATGCCCTAACTCGATGATGTCATAACGGTCTAACACTCGGCATAGCCCTACATGTCCAAACCGAGGGGCCCAATCCCCATAGCAGCAATAACTCAATATTCCCATGTTATGCGGCCACTAGCCAGTGCGTAGTCTAAACTAGTGTAGTAATCGTTCTCAGAAGATTCACTCTTTATGCCAGGTTCCCATGTCAACACAAGCAATAAAAAGGGGTGTGTCCACAATGTAAATAAATTAGTCACGATGCACAAACATCACATAAAGCTCACGCAATCAAAGCGCACCAAAGATCACCCTTGAATGGGTTTTCCAAAATAATTTATTTTATTAAAGTGCCAAATGGGCCTTCACAACTTTTAAAGAAAAACCTCATTTCTCGAGAAAGCCCAAAACACTTGTTCAGAAGAAATCATTTATCTTTAAAACTAAAAGTACATTTGAAATTCCGTGAATTATGTTTAAAGTCCAAACGGGCATTCTTTCAATACTAGGAGTCTTCTCATCAAGAAAATGTTTCAAGTGTTCGGTATAAAATAAACGGCTCTTTTCACATTAAATAATCTTTTTAAAAGTTAATTATCTTATATTATTTCTCATTCATTAAAATTAAGAAAACATAAAGAAATTAATAAATTTTAAATCTAAAGGTAAGTGCAGTGGGGGACCTACCTCAACTCGCATCTCGAACACAGCGGCGCGACACGCCTCGCATAGACGCACAAACACACGCAAGTCGATGACTGAAGTACCGCGGGTCTTCCTCACTGACACGCTGCAATAACCACACAACTAAAATGCATAAACGCGAACTCAAAACAATTCAAGTGAACAACCAGCACAAAATAACCAGTTCGACATATTTTCAAAACACATCTCGCACTATAAACCTTCTTTATTAAACCACTTTAAAATCCACAAAGAGTTTGTAAAAACCACACAACACCAAAAAAACCCACTAATTATTTTAAAGTTCCACCGGATTATTTCAAGAAAACACCAGAATACAAAACCAGACAAAAATGCATGACATGATGAAATTAACATTTAAAAGCACGTGCGCCTAAATAATTTTTCCAAAACCAAATTCGCAACATCCACGCTACTTAATAAATCATTTAAAATTTTTATAAAACAAATTTGAAAAACATACTGCGGATTTAAACACACGAAACCAACTTAAACCCCTTAAATAAACACTTTCATGATCAAACGCACACAATGCTACATTGGCATCACACCAAAACACAACTGCAACCCTTGAACATTTTAATAAACCAACGACGCAGTTTATAAAACACTGCAAATGGATCAACATGGGTTTCCAAAGAACAAAACACTCGTATCACAAAACCATGATGATATACACATCAAAACACATTAACTTCATGTAAAACTATACTCGCACCAATAAATATAATAAATGAGTAAGGTAAATTGATTAAATAAGAAAAATAAAACACCAAACAAAGATTGTGCACGAAACCCTTACCTTGGGTGTCAAAACCCCAAAATTTCAGTGCAAAACTTCAACTGCTCGCCAATCGCACAAAACGAATTTAATTTAACCCTACAGAAAGGGTGCAGAAAGCTGGATGAGCAAGATGGATTGGTGCCGGAAGTGAGCTGCACCAGAAAATTCAGCTGAGAAGGATAGGTGGCAAGCGGGGTGAGGGTATCCGACCGAGAAGAAAGGGGGTGTCACAGCTGGATGGAAGGCAGCGCACAGCTGCTGGCTGGAGAGGGCAGGAGGGGAGGTCGCCATGTAGGTGGATGCGCGATGCGGCAAGGGGGCCAATCGGCCGGTGGTGCAGCCGGTAGGGAGGCTGGGCCGAAGCTTGCAGGGGGAGAGGGCGGAAGGCAGGTAGGTGGCTGAGGGCGACCGTCCGAAGCGACGAGGGTGAGAGGAGGCTGCTGGGCGTGCGCCTGGGGGCCGGATCACGGCAGCGGACCAGAGGCAGGTGCTGGAGAGGGGGTCTTGGAGCACGAAGCAGCGGGGAACAGCGGCAGACGAGGCTGGGGAGCGGATCCGAAGGGGCTGGTCGGTAGGCGGACAAAGGGGAGAGGGTAAAGGGGGCGCCGTCTGGAAAAAAACAGGGAAGGGGGGGTGACGCCTGGGTAGCCTAGGTTTAGGTTAGTTTTTTTTCATTATTATAGTAAATAATAATAATAATAAAATCTGAAATAAAATAATAATAAAATGCAATAAAATTATAATACTAATATTAATATCAGAATAATAATAATAATAATAAAATTAACAATAAAAAAAGATAATATTAATAAAATTTATTAACCATTAAAATAATAATTAAAATTATAATTAAAATAATTATATATAGAATAATGATAACAAAATAATTATAATAATAATAATAATAATAAACAATTGCACGACACTAGGGTCGGTTGCGCTGCTACTGCCAAACATGGGGTGACCGTGCACGGGTCTGAAACCCAGTAAAAACATTAAACGCCAAAAAATTTGACCTGGGACCCCACTCAGACCTTGGTGAGAAAACTAAAGGCCAATAATTAAATAAATAAAAATGAATTAAATGTCAGGGTGTGACAATTCTTCCCACCACAGACACTTTCTTCCCCCAGAAAGTCACCCAGCCGAACAATGGACCAAACCAGAATCCATGCCCAAATAAAACCAGAAGAAACCACAACATAAGAGAATGGGAGAACACGAGAGGGTTCTCCCCACCACAAGAGCTCAACTAGTGTGGAAATTTTAACACCCAAACATACCACATCGGGAAGGGGGGTGACATAGGAACTCCCAACCGGTCTAGACTAACCTTTATAACATGAGCGAAACAACACCTCCGCTAAAACATGGAACTCTCGACCCAAACCAACCAATCCCAACACTATGAGAAAACCCTATGAGAAGTACATAACCCCAAATAGTGAATCTGAGCATAACCACAAGCCTTGACTCCTATGCAGGTACTTACATCTCCAAACGAACACAGTCAAACTGAGACTAACCCATACAAGGTTCAAACACACTTTTAAAGAAAAACGCACGATTCAGAGAACCATAATTCAGAAAAACCAGACTGTTTGGATTACAAACGAACACGCCCATCACAACTTCATGACGAACCAATGGGCCTACAACAACTCCAAAACTTTAATAGTGTAAGAACGAGAACGGAAGGACTTTAAATGTTTCGTTGGCAACACGGAACACCAAAACCCGAACTGAGGCTTTACACCCCCCGAAAACTCCTGACTACGCATGAGCTTCACCCCAAGACCTGTGGTTGGGGTTATGATGGATAAAGCATCTCTTTCCTCACATTAAAGCACTATAATACTTCGGTAATAGCGTCTTATTTAGGAGACGCTTCATGCAAAACTTCTCTAGATGACCCACACATCTGCGACGATGACACGTCTTAAGAGGGATGCGACATGACGACTTCACGTGCCCAAACCAGCCACACTGGTGGCACACCACTGAACGGTCTGACAAACTAGAATCCAGAACCACTGAAGATGACTCTTTAAAAATAGGTTCTACTAGCACACCCTACTCGCCAGACTGGGAACCTTTGTAAGAAACCGAACACATTGGATTTCCAACCATCTACGCTCCAGAGACCAACTCAGCTAAAAACACCTCATGCACCAACTTCTCAAAATTTATACTCCCAAAATGAGAGGACTCGCTCCTTGATCTATGGACGAAGACCCCTGATGAAGGGAGAAGTCTTCATCCAGTCATGCGACACTACCCCCGGAAAAAGAGACACAAGATCCTTGAAATGGTCAACATACACTTTCACCGTCTGCTGGACATGTTGAACACGCATGAGCTCTTCAATTTTCTTCATCTTCACTTCCACAAGTATAAACCATTGAACAAAGACGACTTTATAGAAATACCACATCATCCCAACTTGCAGTAATGGCAGGGTGAACAACTCCTACTCATCCAGAGCTGGACCTTCGAACAGACCCAAAACAGCATGCACTCTAACAGCTTCGGGAGTTCCCAATACCCTGAAGACGTGCTCGACCTCTTCAAGCCACCCCACTATCTCCAATAGGCTCCAATCACCATGAAGGATAGACAACGTCTGAGAAAGACCAAAAACTGGGCATGACTCATCAAAAATCTGGGGACCTTTCTGGGCTGCATTTCTGAACAACATATAAAACACCAATCCAAAACCGATATCATTCGAAGCAACGTCAATAAAGCACCCTCATCCAAAAACAACCAGCTCAAAATCCAAACAAAAACAAACACAACCCCAAAACTGCTTTTCATTTTATATTTCAAAACCACCTTCTTTCAAGGATACGTTCCAAATACCAATCCACTTTTCAAACCAAAATCAATTTCCAAAACCATTTTCCTCTTTAAAAGTCAATTTAGAAAACAAGGTCAAGCCTTTAATTTCAAACACACCCAGGTAATCCCATGAACCGTTGCACATGTCTTCATCCACTTTCATTCATACGCACCAACACACACTTTCTACGCATCCTCTCACATGTGCAAACGTTCATAAGGAGTACCTGAGGTTTCACCCCAAACCATTCTCGACCAAATTCCAAAAAAAACACCAGTTTTCCAAACCAAAGGCTTTCAATTTTAAAAACCATTTCATAAATTTAAATTAATTTAAAAGAAATAATTCTCATTTTCAAAAACCATTTTTCATTTCCAAAAACACACTTACACCAACCAGAACGAAAACGATACTCAACTTGCATCAAACCACCGGAGTGAGGGACTAGAGGTCACACTTAACCTGGCGACATGGTAGTGGGTCATGCCCCAAGTAAGTGTCAACAACTAGGAGGAATTCCAACCGTGTACTCAGACTCCACATGGTTCACTACTCCAGGTGAGATCATGATGTAACATTGGTTTACCTCCGTTGTCATCCCTCAATCCAAAACAAACCAAAACAAAATAAAGACTCAATTCCTGAACTACCCCTGGCGACTCGAGGTGAGAAACGGGCGAGGGTTCATGACGTTCTTCCCGTACCTACCTCTCGAGTCCCGACAATCCTAATCTCCATCTACCAGACACCTCAAATAACAAGAGACTCCTCTGATACCATTTTGTCACGAACCAACCCGAGTTGACCTTGAATCGGTCACCTGAGCCAGCCCGCGACATGGGACGAGGGGCGTTCCCAATCCCCATAGGCTGGCAACTAGTTTCGGGCATAAAACTTTAACAGGTGGGAACGATTTGGCCCAAAATAAAATAAAATAAGCAGAGAAAAAATAATTAGAACAAAAGCAAATAAATAAAGAACAACCAGCAACGCTACTAACCTGACCACAACCAAAACTCCATGTGACCCCATGGGTCACTCTCCAATACCACAACCAACGTCGCTCGAGGCGAACAACTGAAGCTAGAACCTGAAACAGAACTAAAAACAAGAAAACACTATAGGCGTGAGTATTAAAACTCAGTAGGTAGGCCTGACTAATTCTATTCCCAATGCACATACCAATAAATAAAGAATTTATCAATTCCAGGTTTGCACTAAATTATATAAAATATGGTTATCCACACATACTTTCATTTCTAAAACAAATAACAGTCCATTTCCCTTTTTAATTTAAGAACAAGTTTAGTGTTTGCAAGAAAAAGATGCATTACATTTTAAAACACTTTTGAGAACAATTTAGAAATCCAAATTTTAGTTGTTGGTCAAATGGAAAACCACACACAACACACACTAAGGGAAATGGAAAAAGTTGCACACGGGGACAGCAACTGAAATAGACCTCTCAATCGTCCGCCACATACAAATAAACACTAAAAGAAACATGGGTCAAACCTAGGAGATCGTGAACAATCCTTAACATACTATACATCTGACTCATCCTAAAGGCATTCCCTAACTCGATGACGTCATAATGCCCTAACGCTCGGCATAGCCCTACATGGCCTAACCGAGGGGCCCAATCCCCATAGCAGTAATAACTCAGTATTCTCCTGCTATGGGGCCACTAGCCAGTGCGTAGTCTAAACTAGTGCAGCAATCGTTCTCAGAAGATTCACTCATTATGCCAGGTTACCATGTCAACAAAATCAATAAAAAGGGGTGCATCCACAATGTAAATAAATCAGTCACGATGCACAAACATCACATACAGCTCACGCAATCAAAGCACACCAAAGATCACCCCTGAATGGGTTTTCCAAAATAATTTATTTTATTAAAGTGCCAAACGGGCCTTCGCAAATTTTAAAGCAAAACCTAATTTCTCGAGAAAGCCCAAAACACTTGTTCAGAAGAAATCATTTATCTTTAAAACTAAAAGTACATTTGAAATTCCGTGAATTGTATTTAAAGTCCAAATGGTCATTCTTTCAATACTGGGTGTCCGCTCATCAAGAAAATATTTCAAGTGTTCGGTATAAAATAAACGGTTCTTTTCACATTAAATAATCTTTTTAAAAGTTAATTATCTTATATTATTTCTCATTCATTAAAATTAAGAAAACATCAAGCAATTAATAAATTTTAAATCTAAAGGTAAGTGAAGTGGGGCACCTACCTCAACTCGTAGCTCGAACACAGCAGCGTGACACGCCTCGCACAGACGCACAAACACGCGCAAGCTGACGACCGAAGTACCGTGGGTCTTCCTCGCCGACACGCTGCAACAACCACACAACTAAAATGCATAAACACGGACTCAAAACAATTCAAACGAACAACCAGTGAAAAAGAACCAGCTCGACATATTTTCAAAACACATCTCGCACCATCAACCTTCTTTATTAAACCACTTTAAAATCCACAAAGAGTTTGTAAAAACCACACAACACTAAAACAACTCACTAATTATTTTAAAGTGCCACCGGATTATTTCAAGAAAACACCAGAATACAAAACCAGACAAAAATGCACGACATGATGAAATTAACATTTAAAAGCACATGCGCCTAAACATGTTTTCCAAAACCAAATTCGCAACATCCAAGCTACTTAATAAATCATTTAAAATTTTTATAAAACAAATTTGAAAAACATACCGCGGCTTTAAACACACGAAACCAAATTAAACCCCTTAAATAAAAACTTTCATGATCAAACTCACAAAATGCCACATTGGCGTCACACCAAAACACAACTGCAACCCTTGAACATTTTAATAAACCAACGATGCAGTTTATAAAACACTGCAAATGGCTCAACATGGGTTTCCAAAGAACAAAACACTCGTATCACAAAGCCATGATGCTATACACATCAAAACACATTAACTTCATGTAAAACTATACCCGTACCAATAAAACTAATCAATGAGTAAGCTAAATTAATTAAATAAGAAAAATAAAACACCAAACAAATATTGTGCACGAAACCCTTACCTTGGGTGTCAAAACCCCAAAAATTCAGTGCGAAACTTCAACTGCTCGCCAATCGCACAAAATGAATTTAATTGAACCCTGTGGAAAGGGTGAAGAAAGCTGGACGAGCAAGATGGATTGGTGCCGGAAGTGATCCGCACCAGAAAATCTGGCCGAGAAGGATAGGTGGCAAGCGGGGTGAGGGTATCCGACCAGGAAGAAAGGGGGCGTCACGGCTGGATGGAAGGCAGCGCACAGCTTCTGGCTGGAGAGGGCAGGAGGGGAGGTATCCATATAGGTGAATGTGTGGTGTGGAAAGGGGGCTGATCGGCCGGTGGTGCAGCCGGCAGGGAGGCTGGGCTGAAGCTTGTAGGGGGAGAGGGCGGAAGGCAGGTGGCCGGCTGAGGGTGACCATCCGAAGCGAAGAGGGTGAGAGGAGGCTGCTGGGCATGCGCCTGGAGGCCGGATCATGGTAGCGGACCAGAGGCAGGCGCTGGAGAGGGGGTCTTGGAGCACGGAGCAGCGGGGAACAGCGGCAGACGAGGCTAGGGAGCGGAGCCGAAGGGGCTGGTCGGCAGGCGGACAAAGGGGAGAGGGGAAAGGGGGGCGCTGCGTGGGAAAAAAACGGGGAATGGGGGGGCGACACCTGGGTAGCCTAGGTTTAGGTTAGTTTTTTTTTCAATATTATAGTAAATAATAATAATAATAAAACCTGAAATAAAATAATAAAAAAATTCAATAAAATTATAATACTAATATTAATATCAGAATAATAATAATAATAAAATTAACAATAAAAAAAGATAATATTAATAAAATTTATTAACCATTAAAATAATAATTAAAATAATTATATATAGAATAATGATAACAAAATAATAATAATAATAAATAATTTCATGACACTAGGGTCGGTTGCGCTACTACTTCCAAATGTGGGGTGACCGTGCATGGGTCTAAAACCCAGTAAAAACATTAAACGCCAAAAATTTTGACCCAGGACCCCACTCAGACCTTGGTGAGAAAACTCAAGGCCAAGAATTAAATAAATAAAAATGAATTAAATGTCAGGGTGTGACAGTAACCATGTCAAGCAATCAAAAAAACCAAACTGTAGTCCCACTGCACAATAGCTCAAAACAATAGCACAAATCTAGAATTTCAGTCCCACTACACATCCTTATTCAACTACTATCAATTATCATGCTTCAAAGTAAAACTATTAATTCCTTCTCTCACAAATTATCCCTAAATCCCCACTGCCCAAACAAATCATCAATGCAGTCCCACTACATAATGAGTCCACAACCACACCGCAGTCCCACTGCTCGATATCTCTTTATGACCACAACACAGCATAAAGGAAGTTCAGCTACCTATAAGTCCATCCATTCCACAATCAATAAATCTCTCGAACTGAGACACCAACACTCACCCTTGTACCACCCCACATACCAAGACCATAGAACCCAGACCAGAACACACTACACATAACCAAAACCATCAAACCAAGTGTATTAAAATTTAACCAAAAGGGAATCTTTAATTTCACTTTAGTATAACTGGGGTTACCACACAATGGGTTTGATCCTAGGGAATCCATTTATTTAACCAGATATACATGATTAAATAGTTTCCATGTTACTTTAATTTTTCAAATCACCACAAGAAGGATAGAACATTACCGGTGCGCAAGAAAAGACCACCAATGGTCATGATTTTTAGAAGGTATACAGCCACAACAATCCATAAAAGAATCAAAGATAACAAATAAAACAGGTGATCAAATTTCAAGCCACTCCCTGCCCGTTATCTTATTTACGCAATTTATCTTTTGATCATATTAAATTATTCTTTAATTTTCAGTTTCCAGTCATTCCTTAAAAAGAATCATTAATATCCCCACCCTGCATGATGCACAATTAGAGAGAAGAAAAATAAAATCCCTATTTGGATGATCAAGGATTTAAGTTCCTTCTTGCACCATGAACAGGGGATGGTGTGACTTGTGGGAAAAACTCTAAGGTTGAGCGGGAAGGGATCTAGCATGGTTACATGACTCATCTTGGTAGGAAGTCTTAGGTGCACCAAGAGAGACAAAAAGGAAGAAGGAAGAGAGGATCTTGGCTTAAGAAGAGGCCAGATCCTAAAATCATGGAGACCATTTCGAATTACTTAAAATTCAGATTGTGGCTCAACCACATGGATTGGAAGTTTCACACATTGGTATTAATTGAGATTTAATAATTCCCCTAAGAAATAGTGTTGATAGATCGGCGGACCACTGTGAGTTGATAGATTAACTTTAAATGGATAAAAACATGTAACGGGGGTGAAATTGGGAAAAATCAAAAAACTAGGCATGGGGTGTGACACCTTTTGGTGAGAAACCATAACAGTTCCACCATAAATGGTGTGACTGTGACGATGCAACCATGATGGTGCAATTGTGAAAATACCACCATAACGGTTCCACCGTAACGGTGATACTATAACCAGTTCCACTGTAACCGGTGCCACCGTAACGGTGCCACCATGATGGTGCGACTGTAACAATGCCACTGTTTATTGGAACCGAGTTTTTGGAAAACTCCTGAAGAAAGCCACTTTGATCCCTACAAACACTACAACCACAGGATTTTTTACAAAGGAAAGGTCAGGGAAATTCGGTTCATTACATCAGATACCTCTCAAAATATTCTCATCCCCAAGAATCCAAAAACCAACCAGAAGAGAGAGAGTCCGAACAACCACCTCTTAAGATACCTCTCAGGGATAAATTACCCTACATTGAAAACTGGATGTGAATCCTCAACATCCAAGAACACCTCTCTCATCTATCTTCTGAAAAGATTTAGAAACACTAATCAACCACACAAACACCAAAATTCACACCATCCAAACACATGTATTAGGGAGTTCCTTCCTCCATGTCAAGAGACTATCCACTTTGGGCGGCACTGACTCACCCAAATGGGTTTAATTACATCCACATTAATGCATCTTGATTAGGTATCAGGTCCTCCTCTCCCCATAGTCAGGACTTTTCACACAAAATAGAGAATGGGGAAACAACTTATCATACAGAAAAAAGGGTCAAATGTTTCATTATAAGCAAGGCACAAAACAAACACAAGATCAAAAAAATCAGAACAACTCTGAGCACTGGGCATGCATTTGTGCCTCTCGTTCCTAGGTACTCTTCTCGAGGACACCATGCCTCCATAGGACACAAACCAGGGGAATGATCCATCCACGAAGCACCTTCTCCTTACGATCCTCAATTCTCACCAATCGCTCTATGAATGTCACATCATCCTCGATATCCAACTCTCCCCAGTCGAGGATGTGGGATTCATCATGTAGATACTAATGGATTTGAGAGACATAGAAGACGTTGTGGATCCTTTCCAATTGTAGTGGTAATGCTAACTGATATGCCACCTCACCAACTCGTCCCAATACCTAGAAAGGTCTGATGAACCCGGGAGAAAGCTTACTCCCCCTACTAAACCTATGATTTCCATGCTGAGGGGAGACCTTCAAGAAAACATGGTCTCTAATATCTAAATCTAAGGGTATCATCCTATGATCAGCATATGACTTATGCTGGTCCTAAGCTTCCTTCATTCTTTCACGCACAAGATGAACCTTCTCCATTGTGCTCTGCACCACCTATGGTCCAAGAACACCTACCTCCCCAACCTCTATCCAGCACATGGGAGAACAACACGGTCTTCCATACAAGGTTTCGAATGGTGCAATTCCAATGGTGGAGTTGTCACGACCCGATCCTACCCGGGCTCGAGCCGCAACTACCCCAAGCCCGCCTCCATAGGCCAGGGGCTGGCGACCAGCGCCGAAGGCACAATAACTCGGGGAGGCCTTTTCCTAAGCACCTGTACACACACACGCAGAAAACTCAATGCAACAGTGCAGAGTAAAAAGAAAAGTAAAGGGCAACTGCTATAAATAAACCACAAGAGTGCATCGACCTCTAAACAGTACAAAGTACAAGCTGAAAAGAAAAGGGGAAAAACACGCGCCCAACCAAAAAGTGCCACAACCCGGCAACAGGTAAACAAAAAGAAAAACAGCCGGAAGGGGTCCCCCACCTGGGACCTAACCACGACCACCGCACGCGGTCCAAGCTCCCAAGCTCCTATGCTCCACTGAAGCCACGCTCCACCTGTCTGTCGTCTGCAAGGGAACACCAAGTGCGGGCAAAGCCCAAGCAGGGGTGAGTATAAAAATACTCAGTAGGATACCCCGAAGGCTCGAGGGAGCAACAAAAGAGGTACTGAAGGGTGATTAGTAGAGCGAACAGGGAGAAGTAAAAGAGTACAACAGAGAGTGCAGTAAAGAGTCCAGCTCAACCCAACAAGAGGAAGGAAGTAGACTCATCCAGGCACAAGGAGATGGAAACGGTGAGAAGATGAACTTCCCGTCGATTCTTCGCTACCTATAGCAAGAGAGTAGACTCATCCAACCACGAGAAGCTAGACACGGAAAGCACGTGGCATACCCCGCGCGTCTTCGCCTCTCTTGGAAGGAGAGTAGACAAAACCCAAGGAGTGGGTACTCGTACAAGGTATATACATATATATTCTCTACCAAGAAGCCCGAACAAGCTCGTAAGGGGATCTCCATCCCGTAGCTCAGCCCAAGAAAAGATTAGCCAACAGTCCCAGACATAACCCCATCATCGATGCCCAGCATCCCGCACGTCTGCCCTGAACCGCAAGCCAAGGGCTCAATCACCGCACCTTAACACTATCCTCTTTGGGCGGCACTGACTCGCCCGCATGGTTTTAGATCGCGTCACAAGAATGCGTCTCGGTGGGTAAAGTGCCCCTCGAACTTGAGAGTTCTAGGGAGAGTCAAACCACACCTCGTCACTGCTCTCCAGTCGAGAGGTCTCCTCAAAGTCAAGATGTCACAACACTGACCCATATAACCAAGGGTCCTGCTCTGGTGAACATGGAGGAAAAGCCACAGACTAGACTAGTAGAAAGGACTGAGTTTGGAATGCCAATGAATGACCCACTGCCCAGCCCCACTGGAGGGTAATTCATAACCAGATATCGGGTGACCCACTGCCCAGCCCTGCTGGAGGGTAAACCCTAATACATCGTCAGGCGACCCACTGCCCAGCCCCGCTGGAGGGTAAACCATAATAAGATACTGGGTGACCCACTTCCCATCCCTGCTAGAGGGTAAACCATAACACATCATCCGGCGACCCACTGCCTAGCCCCGCTGGAGGGTAGACCTTAATACATTATCAGGCGACCCACTGCCCAGCCCCACTGGAGGGTAGACCTGGAATAAGTTGACAGGCGACCCACTACCCAGTCGTGCTGGAGGGTAGACCTGGAACGAGACGACGGGCGACCCACTGCCCAGCCCTGCTGGAGGGTAGACCCTAAGAGGTCGTCGGGTGACCCACTGCCCAGTCTCTGCTGGAGGGTAGACCCTAAGTGCATCGGGTGACCCACTGCCCAGTCTCTGCTGGAGGGTAGACCCTAAGTGTGTCGGGTGACCCACTGCCCAGTCTTTGCTGGAGGGTAAACCCTAAAAGTCAGCGAGTAACCCACTGCCCAGCCCCGCTGGAGGGTAAACCTGAAGAAGTCGATGAATAACCCACTACCCAGCCCCGCTGGAGGGTAAAACTCAGAACTGCTCTGGCCATCTCTACTGGAGGGTATAACACTGGACACCCGAACACGGATTGGGTATCACGCAACCACCCAACTCCAGAACAACTCTCCCAAAATAGGTTCAGCGCCTGTTCCATCACAGGGTGCCACTAGCACCGCTACCGACCAATCGATCGAGAACGAAACCAGGGGGAGACCACTCAACCCTACTGGTCAACAAACGAGCACAGATCCCGGGAAACTCCACCCTACTGGTCAAACAAACACATCTAGGGACCCTCTGCGTCGCGAGAGGTCAAAGTACGCAAAGCAGAACACGGCACGCACATGGGGCCCACACTATGTGTGGCCCCAAGTAAACCCCAACTGAGCGCACAAACATCCTCAGGTACAAACAACCACACGTACCTCCAAGCGCTCCTGTATACTCCCGGAGTATACCTCATTACAGCCCAAAGGCTATCGTGCACACGGCACCCAGCGTCAACGCAAAGGCGTGACGTAGCAACTCCACCTCAAAGGCCCAGGCACGGCCAACCACAACTCGTGAACCATTTACATCACTCTCCCAAGAGTGCGCGATCACACGCCAAGGGTCCTCTACAAACAAGGTAGGGCGAACCACCACTGGAGCACCTTCCATGCTCTACATTTAACAAGATCGTGCAAGAGGCTCCGCACAACCAAACGGATTTCACCGTTGTAATCCTCACGGAAAAACACGCGAGATTGACTACTTACTCGCCTCCAACTAATATCTGACGGAAAAGTCACTAACACCGCCTCACGCCCGAACGGCGTCCCGTGATCCCGAGCCTCAGCCCTGAAAACAGTCAGGCGCATCGCACCATTGCGATTCCCTCAGGAAAACACGTCAAAAGCACTACACACATGAGTGTAACAGATATCCGGAGAAAAAGGTGCATTCCGGCGCACCGCACACGAGCGGTGCCATGTGGGACCCGCAACCCGGTCCTGAAACTCAATGAACGGATCGCACCGTTGCAATCCTCTCGAAAAAGCACACAAGATGGACTATTCACTTGTCCAAAACGGTCGCCCGGTGATAAAGATGAAAAATCATCGTCGACGCCCAAACGGCCCTCGTGGGCCCCACACCATCGTGCCGAATTAGGGCAGGCGGATTTCACCACTGCAATCCCCTCGGAAAAACATCTAGAAACGACTGCTCGCACGCCCCGAACGGACGTCCGGTGAAAAAGTCATGAAACGCTGCACGCAGCTCAAAAGACGGGTCATGGGGCCCACGCCACAAACTTGGCCTCAATGCCTGGAACCACCCTGGAAAGCTCCGCCTCGGTGCCAGGGTCCCAACGCAACTGACGGCACTCAAATCGGACGTCGCATGCGTCCGCGCTGCTCAAAACAAGATTCCCGGAAAGACGTCAAACCCTTCGACGTACGTGCCGCGCCACCGAGACCTATTATTTTGGGAATTAAAAATTCCCGAAACCATTTCAAAAAGTCCGCCTCGTCGATACGGTTCCACCTCCGCAGACGGCGCGTCAATCGGACGCGCCGTTTAAGAGTTACGGCTCCCCGAGTGCAAGGGGGCCTACCCGGGCCGGTCCACCCCAGCCGGCCCGGTCCGAGCCGCCGGCCCGCTGGCCGCGGCCCGCCTCAAACCGCCAGACCCAAGCGGGTCTGGCCCTCCTCATCCGACCGGCCAAAAGGCCGGTCTCCTGTTGCAGCGCAGGACCCGCCTCATGCGGGTCCTTGCCTCCTTTGAAACGGACCGGCCGAAGCCGGTCCTCGTTGACCCCGGGAAGACCGCGCACGGGTCTTCCCTCCTCCGCCGGACGCGACCGGCGCGCCGGCCTCCTCCGCGGCCGCTCCGCCTGACGCTTATCCCTCACCCTGGCCAGCAGCTGCGCTCGCCCGGTCCTGCGCCGAACCCCCGCACCGCCGACCGCCGAAGCCACCCGCGCGCCGCCGTCTCCGCCGAGTCGCGCCGCCGCTCGAACCCGCCGGAAACCGAAAACCCGCCAACTTCGGCGGGCGATTGCGAACGCCTCCGAGCTCCGATTTTGATTCCGTAAACGGTGATAGAAAGATCATAAATTATAATACGCATCCATGGGTTTTTTTTGAAAATCCAACAGCAGTTCGACGTATGTTTATGGGTTCAAAGGATGTGCGGGAATTAAAAACGAAATACGCACGATCCTACCTCTTGGGCTTTGCCCGAAGCTTCACCGCACGATCTGTCGCCTTACCGGAGTTGCCTCACCGGAGCCACCTCGCCAGAGGTGGAGGAGGAGAGGGATAGGAGGGGCTGCCAGGGGGTTCAAGGGAGAAGGGGGAGGGGGAGGGTTTAAATAAAATTAATTAACGATTTAATTAATTTAAAACCCCCGAAAAGACCCGCATCCGAAACTCCCGAAGGGGTCGAGGTTAAGCCTCCCCTAGGGTAAACACCACCTCACGAGCACAACGGTGGTCTCAGAATTTTAATCTGAGACCCCGTTCAAAAGTTATAAAATTTAACGTCTGAAGCCGCTAAATTACGAAAACGCCCCTGGGGCCATTTTTTTTCACAAACGGCCTGCGCCCGCAAAACTTATACCCCTCCTAGGGTAAACGGCACACTCTGAACTCAACGGTACTCTCAGTTTCCCGATCCAAGCCACCATTTAAGAGATACTAGTGTTTCTCCATTAAACGAATTAATTGATTGATTAATTAATCTGTTTAACGCTCCAAAAGCGGGCGAGGGGTCCAAACGTCCCGCACCGACAAGTTTTATGTCATTCCTAGGGTAAACACCCCATTCCGGACCCATCCATATACTCAGATCTCTGATCCGGAACTCCGTTTAGGAGTTATCCTATTTATTTGGTGTTTCCAGTGTGAACGCACTGAAAATTTAATTCCGGCCACTCCGGGGCTCGGAATCGCACGCCGTCTGAAGGCGCTGCTCTGGAATATCATCAAGAATATTCCAAAGTCTCTCACAACAAAAACTGGGTTCTTGCAGGAGTAATCTATTATCTATACTAAACTAGGCTTCCTCTTACCCTACGTGTCACCACCACCTACCTCCACGTATCTTTCCATTTTATTTCCCTCCGGGTTTCCATCCTCCCTCCTGCGACCCAATCGGGCTCCCCCCAGTGCTCTCTCGACATCCATCTGAATTAGGGTTCCCAGATTCCAAATTCCTTTGAGCATCCAGATTCCATCGACATTCCTCCCCTCCTTTTTAGTAGCTCCGGCGACGGAAACCGGTCTTCCTGCCTGCACGTTGTGCCTCCTTCCAATCTAGTTTAGGGTTTCAAGGTACCGGCCTGATTTGACAAAAAACTTTGATACACTCTGCCTCTTTTCAGTCACACCTACTGCGTCACCATTCGGTGACTGGTGCATTGTTTACTCTTACCTCCATATCACGGTTTCGTTCTATCGGGTGGCTTTGACGAAGGTCAACAAAACAGCAGTCCGCCTCTTCGCTACGCCATCCGTATTGATTTGTCCAAGTTCGGATTCTCTATACATGAGCTCCTGTCATTGAATAGATGTTCATATTACTCCATTCTACCATATTATGTTCGAATGACATCTTCTAGTATTTATTTTCACGTATATGTTGTCTCATCTTTCACATCAGTATGAAACTGTAATTCATATATGGGTACCTTTTACTGCATTACATTACATTCAGATTGCAGATTTGCTTGTATATTTTCAGTCTAATTTATACCTGTTTCTTTGATGGTGCTATGATTTTGGTTCATTTCAATAATAGGATAGTGCTTCGTGAGGTTTACATATTATTTACCCCCACTCTTGCATCTGTCTTCACTGTATAAATATTCCTTGATATCCATCCGAGGTATTCATTGTAACTGTTTTGGATATGTGTTCTCATGGTGCATTCTTTTAAATGTAAAAAACTTTACACTGCTTATCTAAGGGTACCTTTTAGTGGATTATGTGACATTCAATTTGCAAATTTGATTTCATATTTTCTATTCAATCTTTATATGTTTCTTTGATGTTGGTATAAGTGTGGTTCATTGCAATCAAAGAATAGTGGTTATTCAAGTTTACATAATATTTATTCGTGATTCCATATGTCTTCACTGCATATATATTCATCAATATCCATTGAAGGTATTCATTCAAACTGATTTGCAGATGTGTTCCCGTACAACATTGTTTTTAATTGAATATGATATTTTCAAATGATTTAATTTTGTATAGTATATACATGCTTCTTTATTGTTGGTATAAGTGTCGTTTAGTAAAATTACAGGACAGTGCTTATTAATGGGTACCTCTTACTACATGATGTGACATTAAATTATGAGATTTCATTGTATATTTTCTGTGTAATGTATATATGTTTCTTTGATTTTGGTATAACTGTGGTTCATTGCAATCACAGTACAGTGCTTATTTAGGTTTACATATTACTTAGTCGAGATTCCATCCATCTTCACTGCATAAATATTCCTCAATATCCATCCAAGTTATTCATTCAAATCATTTTGCAAATGTGTTCTCGTACTGCATTATTTTTATTTGAATATTCTATTTTCAAATATATCATTTCTGTATAAAATAGATATGCTTCTTTCGTGTTGGTGTAAGTGTCATTCAGTAAAATCATAGTACACTGCCAATTTACATTTACAAGATATATCATATAGAATTCAAAAATTAATTCTCCGTCAATTGTCTTATCAATATATTTTAAATTGAATGTACGTACCCATAAACATATTTTCGTTGCATTCTAAAACTTGACAATTCAACATAAAGAAAACAAAACAAAGATGCAGACATTGTCAGCATCGAGAGATGCAAGGTTGCAAAGGAGACTTCATATGAGAGAATGACAAATAGGTACAACATTGCTGTATTTAGTTGAAAACATTCCATAAACTTACTGAATTACAGGTTCGTAACTTTATAGGAAAATCAACCATGAGCTCCCATCAACTATGTTCTACTGCAACATTTGATTCTGTGTAATTGAATTCTGACTTGATCAGAGGAGCACGCATACCACTTTCACCTATACCTACCAATGGTCAGTAATTTTTCATTTTACCAACATTTTCAGATATAGTATATATATTAACTATGGATAATCTCATCTGCTTTACCCATTTTACTTTTGAACTGAGAGTGGCTCTAGATTATGGATCTTCTTCGCTAATTACTATTAAAACAAGCCTTAGAAAAGGTTGTAGTAACCGTATTAACTATACTTCAAGTAAGTAACTGAGCAGTTCAATCTTAAATTACATCTAATCATTACACTTTTGTTCATGTACTGTCTATTCACCAAAGGAGGATCAGGCATTTCATTGTCACCTTTATCTTTGAACGGTGAGTTATATTATGCTATCAAAGAATAGTGACTAAATATATTTTTGTTACTATGTCGTAACATTATATAATTTGTCAAATATTAACTATCATTGACAGCTCATCATGGACGTGGATCTTCATCAACAAGATATGTGCCTGGTAGCAAGAGAAAGCATATATCATCATCTAATGAAGAAAATTATGACCTCTCTGGTATCTACTCCGTCAGTGTATTTTTGTGAACAGATTCATGTTTTTTCTCATATGTATTGAATATTTAAACTATATTTGCATTAATTTTGGTAGGTGTAAGGATTGAGGGAAATATTCCCAATTACCCTTCTCGTGACTCATTATCATTGTAGGCATATATCATGCATTCAAATTCTTTTCAATTATCACATAGTGTAATTTGTTGCATACTATGTTTAAAACAGATACTGTTTTACTTCTTTGACTACTGGTAACGAAGCTTATTTTCCCGACATAGGTGTGTTGTATATTCTAATCATGTTTTATTCTTTTTTTATATATATATATATATATCTCTATCTCCAATAATTAGGTATTTCAAAGTAATTTGAATGCATAATTTACACTTTAAAAATATGTGTCATCTACATTGAGTCATGTCATTTTAGAAAGAGATGTAACAACTGGTGAAATCAATGCTGGATTTACTCATTGAAGAGACTATTCAGGTTTGACCTACTATATAATCATTTGTTACTAAATAGGTATTTCGTATTCATTTTCTTACTAACTAAATGAAAATACTGCTGCAGAAAGTATGCAACTACTTCACCTTGCAGAAAATACAGGTCACTGTATTATTTTTACCTTTTTCTAGAATGTTATTCACATCATCACAGTTTAACACCACTTTATATGTGGATCTTCATCAATAAGATTTGTGCCTGGTGGCAAGAGAAAGCATATATCAACATCTAATGAAGAAAATTATGACCCCTCTGGTATCTACTCCTTCAGCGTATTTTTGTGAACAGATTCACGTTTTGTCTCATATGTATTGAATAGTTAAACTATATTTGAATTACTTTTGGTAGGTGTAACTATTGAGGTAAATATTCCCAATTACCCTTCTCGTGACTCATTATCATAGTAAGCACATATCATGCCTTAAAATGATTTTCAATTATCATATAGTGTAATTTGTTGCATACTATGTTTAAAACAGATACTGTTTTACTTCTTCGACTACTGGTAACAAAGATTATTTTCCCGACACAAGTGTGTTGTATATTCTAATCATGTTGTATTCTTTTTTTGTATCTATAGATATATATCTCCAATCATTCGGTATTTCAAAGTAATTTGAATGCATAATTTTCACTTTAAAAATATGTGTCATCTACATTGAGTCATGTCATTTTAGAAAGAGATGTAAAAACTGGTGAAATCAATGTTGTGTTTACTCATCGAAGAGACTATTCAGGTTTGACCTACTATATAATCATTTGTTACTAAACAGGTATTTCATATGCATTTTCTTACTAACTAAATGAAAATACTGTTGTAGAAAGAATGCAACTACTTCACCTTGTGGAAAATTCAGGTCACTGTATTATTTTTACCTTTTGCTAGAATGTTATTCAAGTCATCACAGTTTAACACCACTTTATAATTCCAAGTTTATTAACACCATTCATTTAACCATTTCAAAGAGACTTTACCAAGCCTGCAACATATACCAAATCGTGGGTTTACTTTGGTTCTACATTTTATATTTCTCTCATAAAACCAAAAGATAGAACCACAATATTGGAAAACATTAGAGGGATCTCTACTATTCAAATATTCTGCAGGTGAGTAATGGTTAAATGATTGGTGTTAATAAACTTGGCATTATAAAGTGGTAAAGTCTCTTTGCAATTACTATCATCCTGTCCTCCATAACTTCGAACATTATTCTTCAATAAAAAATATGTAGAGGCAAGAGCATTCTAGGAATATATTCATATTTACAATTATATGTTTGCATTCACATCAATGACTGATAAATTAAAAGAAAAGACAGAAAAGAATGACTGATATGTTCTGCAAATATGAAAGGTAATACGATATTAGGTGATTGTATCTTTTAATTTCTTTTCTGTCATGTGAGTTAGTTTATTCTTCATGTATTACATATCAATTGTCACTTGATGTATTTCATTGCTGGTGGGAGAAGGGGCAGGGAAGTGAGGGGGGCCTGGTGGGGGCTGGTGGGAAAGGGGTTGGGCAGGGAGGAGGGGCCTGGTTGGGTTGGGGCTGGGCAGGAGGGAGGATGAGTTAGAAGGGGGAGGTGATGGGATGCGGTGGAAGCAGAGGCTGCTAAGGCGAGAGGGGAGGCAAGGGGTTGGGCAGGGGGTGGAGGGGAGGGGCTGGGCATGGGTGGGGGTGGTGATGGGAAGGAGGGAGGAGGAGTTGGAAGGGGGGACGGGCCTGGTGGGGGGTGGATCTGGGCAGGGGGGACGGGCCTGTGTAATGTTTTTTAATCAAGTTTCTACTTATTACCTTGGTGACTTAAATATATGTATGGTAAACATGCATATGAATATGGTGTTTGTTATATACAGGTTTTTTGATCATTGATAGTGAAAGATGTTCACTTATCCATTAATTTTAGGATTCCCTTATTTTAAATTTTGTGTGCAGGTTCAATAGCAACTTGGGGTGGGGGTGTATTGCAAGGAACTCCATACAGATATTCAAGGTACATGATTATGTAGTGTAATGAATTACGTTTTTATTGGCTCATTGGATGTTTTATATGAATGAAATTACACAACACATGAATATTGGCTATCTTAGACTTGATTTTTTTACTACAAAAACAAATCCTGTGAGGTTATTGGTGATATTCTCTTATGCATATTTCATATTTGAAAGAAGGTATTGAAGCGTGCTATTGTTATTAAAAGGTAACAACTTATAAACTATTCAGTACTCTATGCTACATTTAATTAATGCACATGTATTTATGACCCTGCAGGACTGATACCACTTAGCTAGACCTTAGGGATTTGGTTTGGGTCTGTTTTCTGCTCTGTTTCAGTTCATTTCATGTGTTGAGTCCATGTTGTGTTCTTTTTCAGTTCAGTTCCTAAGTTGGGTGCATTTTTTGTTATGTTTCAGTTCAATTCATGAGACTTTCCTTACATCCATCATTTTATTCTGCTCAAAATGTTTTGTTTTACAGGTGACAATTTAGCACAGAGTACTGGGCAGGGGAGGGAGGAGGAGGGGGGATGAGGAGGGGGAGGAAAGGGTCGGAAAAAAAATTAGTGGGTAGGGGAGGGGAGGGGAGGGTCTGGGCAGGTTGGAGGGGAGGGGAGGATGAGGGTACGAGGAGGGGGATGCTGGGGGAAGAGGTTGGGCAGGGGGGGAGGGGAGGGGAGGGGAGGATGAGGGGAGGGAGGGGAGGATGAGGGAAGGGGGGAGGGGCTGGAAAGGTTGGAGGGGAGGGGAGGGGAGGGGAGGATGAGGGCGGGGGGAGGGGCTGGGCAGGTTTGAGGGGAGGGGAGGAGAGGGGAGGATGAGGGCAGGGGGGAGGGGTCTATTGGGGGAAGAGGTTGGGCAGGGGGAGTGGTGGGGGAAGGGGATGGGCAGGGGGCTAAGGTGAGAGGGGGAGCTGCTGGTATTGGGTGGGAGACAAGTAGAGGAGGGGAAGGGGAAGGGTAGAGCTGGGTAGGGGGGTAGGAGGAGGTGCTAGAAAATTGGGGGGGTGACAAGCTGGCCAGATTAACCACTTTTTCTATTTCAATTAGTACTAATTTTTCTATTATTTCAATTAGTAGTGATTTTTCATTTTCATATTAATAATTCTTTTCATTGAATTTTTATCAAGCTTCTTTTCATAGATGACTACTATAAACAAATAAGCCATTTTTTTATGACATGTTTTTTTTCACTTCACTACATTACCCAAGTTTTTTTTCATAATAATATGTATCATTTACTCACATTAATGTCTAATTATATATTGCAGGGATCAATATAACTGTCAACAAACATGAAAAACTACTACTCTACATCAATGATACATGGTAGTACTGGGTGGTTGTTGACTGCACATTCTGATGGCATGAATTGTAATCTGATCTGTACACCTGTTGTTATTGAAAATCATGGTTCCTATAATTGTTGTCAAACATGTATCTACTACTTAAAGTGTATTTATGTTCTCTTATCATGATTAAATAACATTCCATAGTTCTATTTCAAAGGTGACATGAAAATGAAAACTAATGTATGTTTCCAATTTCAAGTTCTCTTACCATGAATCTATTTCACTATTTACCTATTTCAAGTATCTAGAAATTAGATTTTCATACTTCATTTCTATGAATAGATTTATAATTTCAATACATTATTTATTAATTTCCATTGATCACTTCTCATATTTCTAATGCGTTTTGTAGTTCATATTTCATATATGATGTCGTGCGTATGCACGGGCGATGTACTAGTAGCTATTATTGTAGGAAAACTCTACCAGGGGAAAGTGACATGACCATGATCCTCCAAAGTCCAAGACATACACTTGCAGCATGTCCTCTAATGTCTGGATAGTCCTCTCTGTCTGCCCATCCGTCTGAGGGTGGAAAGCAGTGTTAAGGCATAGCTGGGTTCCAAAAGCACATTGTAATCCCTTCTAAACTCGTGAAGTAAATCATATATCACAATATTAAATGATGGATCTAAAAACTCTGTGCAACCATACCACTTCACCCACATACCTCGGTGCTAAGGCATCCACTGTGCTCGACTCCTTAATCGCCAATAAGTGAGCTGATTTTGTCAATCTATCCACCATTACCCATATAGAATCATATCCTCCCTCATACCTGGGTAGTCCTGTGATAAAATCCATCTAAATGTCATACCACTTCCACTCGGGGACATCTAAGGGTTTCAATAGACCACTGGGAACACGATGTTTAGCCTTTACCTGCTGACACACTAGGCACCTTGCCACAAACTCTTCCACTTCCTTCTTCAATCTGGGCCACAAAAATTGATCCCTCAAGCCCTGGTACATCTTGGAGACTCCTGGATGTACTGTCAGGGGTGAGTTATAGAACTCACTGAGAACTCCCTCATGCATCTCCACTGGGACAAATAGATTCCCATGGAACAATATCCTATTCCAACTATCCTCTGACCATCCCTCTGGAGCATCACCCTGGCTAACACGATCACTCATCACTTCAGCCTCTGAGTCTCCCCACTAAGACTCCTCCACCTACCATACCAAGGAATACTTCACTATCATCTAAAATAGACAGCCTCTACCATCCTCCACTCTCAAGCCCATATGTAAAGTAGCCAACTCCTCTGTTGCCTTCCAAGCATCTACAGACTCCAGAACTACATCCTTTTGTGACTTCCTATTCAAGGCATTGAACACCATGTTCCCCTTTCCTGGGGTGTAGTAGATCTCGAAGTCATAGTCCTGAAGGAACTCCATCCACCTCTACTGCCTCAAGTTTAGGTCCCACTGGGAGAAAACATACCTTAATATCTTTTGATCTGTGAATAACATGAAGCATTCCTCAATGAGGTAATTCTACCACAACTTCAATGTGAACACAACCACTACAAGTTCCAGGTATTGTGTGGAATAGTTACATTCATGAGGATGTAACTGCCTAGACCCATAAGAAATCACTCCCCGCTACTACAATAGCACGCACCCCAAGCCTAGACTGGAAGCATCACAGAACACATCAAACATTACTCCTTCATCTGGAAACCTCAGCACTGGGGCACTAACCAACTTCCCCTTCAGATAACTGAAAGCTGTTTGGAACTGCTCACCCCATTAAAAAGTCTGGTCTTTATTAGTAACAGTTGTCAATGGATCCATGAATCGAGAGAATCCGGGTACAAACCTCCGGTAATAACCTACCAGACCCAATAAAATACAAACCTCTGCCAAATTTTTGGGTTCTACCCAAGAAAAAACCACTTCGACCTTCGACAGGTCCACTACTATTCCCTACTAGGACACCACGTGTCTAAGGAAGTTCACCTCTTGTGTCCAAAACTTTCACTTGGAAAACTTACTGTAGAGCTAGTGGTGTCGGAGGACCTCTAGAACTATCCTAAGATTCTCGACGTGATCCACCCCCAACCTTGAGTAGATCAGGATGTCGTCGATGAACATGACCACGAACAAGTCTAGATACTCGTGGAAAACAGAGTTCATGATACCCATGAACACAGCTGGTGCATTTGTAACACTGAATGGAATGACCATGAAATCAAAGTGCCCATACCTACACCTAAAGGCAGTATTCAGAATTTCACCATCCTTCACCCTCAACTAGTGATATTCATACCATAGTTTGATCTTAGAGAACCAACCCTCTCCCTTCAACTGGTCAAAAAGGTTGTTGATCCTTGGGAGGGGGTAACAGTTCTTGAATATCACCTGATTCAGTCTCCGGTAGTCTATGTACAGCCTGAGACTACCATCTACCTTTTTTGCAAACAAGACTGGAGCACCCCATGGCGACATTCTTGGTTAGATAAAACCCTTATTCATCAGGTCATCAACCCAAATCCATAACTCTTGTAACTCAGAAGGAATCATTTGATATGGATCCATAAAAATCGGAAAGGCGCTAGGTTATAAGTCTATCCCAAACTCAACATCATGTCGAGGGGGTAGAATCACAAAATCTTTGGGAAATATGTCTAGGAACTCACTAAAAATCCCCAAAACTTCCACTATCTATGAGTCTACTAATTCCACTTACATCTTGGCTAAGAATGAAAGAAGGGTCTCTACAGGTCGGTTGCCCTCCTGGAAACTCTGCTCACCGATGAAAGCTACATGCTGGCCACCCATATCTCATAACACAACCTTTCTCCGAAAGCAGTTGATAACAGAATGCACAAAAAAACAACAATTTTATGCCTAGGATGACATCATATGGATGAATTTGTAGTAGAATAATATCCCCGCTAGACTAATGAAACCCCAATATCAGTCTACATCCTCAACAAACATCAAACAGGCTAGTCTAACCTCCAATTGGTGTACTCAACACCAGGGGAATAGAGAGTCTCTCTATATCTAGACCCAATGCATGGGATAGACTGGGAATAAAAAAGGAGTGAGAAGCTCTTGAATCAAACAAAGCACATGTAAGAGTACTAAACATGATAATCGTACCTCAAACAACTTATGGACCTACTGGAACTGTTGCCTCTGCAACGTGTAACTGCCCACGCCCAACTCCTCTGCTCCTCGGTTGTCAGCCTCCTCCCCAACCACACCCCAGTCAAGGTCCCTAAGGAGTGCCCTGAGGTTGGCCTCCTCCGGCACTGTGTAACCTCGGTGGAGCGGGGGCTCGCTGCCCCTACTGCTGGAAGGGCCTAGCTGGAAACTGTTACTGCTGAGGTGGGTGTTGAACCTACCCACCCCCACTGTAATACACTCAAAAAGGGCACTGATTCTAAATATTCCCATGGATACCAAAGATAAAGTATCTCGACCCTAGGTCCATGGAGAAAGGGTGAGGACCAGGAGATCAAAATTGGAACTGTTGAGGCCTACTCCCAGCTAGTTGAAACCTAGAAGGTCCTAATGTTGGAGGTCGGGTACTGACAGACTTTCCCTTTGAAGAACTCGGATGGCTCCCTTATCATGGAACACCTCTCAGTGTGTGCATCCTCTCTACTACTTTGTCCTTCTTCTGAACCTCCAAGCATGTTGGTAGAGTCAAGGGAGTAACAGCATACTAAAGATAAGGTCGGAGTTCTTCCTCTAAGAATCTTGCTTAGGACTCCTCATCTGGGAATAGGTCTGGTGAAAAATGAAGTAGATCCTTGAAATTGATCCCCATATCCCTTACCAACATACTCCCTTGCTGTAGGTAGAGAAGATCCTACCTCTTCTCGACCTTCATTGTGGAAGAAAGGAATTCTGCCCAGAACTCCTTCTCAAAGTCATCCCACAAAACCTCAGTTTCATTATTCTCACCAAGGTAAAGTGTCCACCACTAACATGATAATCCTCACATCTGGCTCATGGAAAGGGGAATCCAGTACTCTGTTAGAGCCCAGATCAAGCTAAAAGAAATCACCAGCTTCTCGAGTCAGCCCTCCGTCTCCATGTCTAAGATGGTGCCCTCATACTTTCCCAAAGTTTGCCTCTGGAAGGCACGAATCTTCTTCTACCACTGGTCATCCTCCTCCTCTTGATCGGCCCTATGCTGATCAACCAGATCAACCTTATGGGCCTCTACTGACCATACCACTCGTGGAAGACGTCCGGGTGCCATAGCTGAAAAAGAAAACAAGAAACTCCTAAGCCCGAGTAGTGTGGAAATTTCCTTTTAATTTTTTTTTGAACTTCTTATTTATTTTAAATTCTCAAAACACACAATACACACAAGAACATAATTCATTATGATGCATGTACCTTTCCTAGGGTCTCTACCCTATAATCAGTGTAGCCTCACCTGGTCATTCAGAAGGTTCAGAGTCCTTGCATCAGATCATGAGGGGGGTTAAAATCTTGTGTCCCAGCCGGTCTTCCCTGGCCCATTTCACACACCAAGATTGCATAACACTATTTCTATACCATCCCATTAAATCATCACTATTCCTAACCCATAACTCCATCCTATCTCTCAAACATAACCTTTTATACCATTCTCTCATGACCCACCTTCTCCAAGATCAGGGAAGGGACAACAAAGTACCCTGCCTTTCCTTCCTCAAGGTGAAGGAGAGATAATGACCCTCGAGTCCCGCCTTCAGTAAACCTCAGAGTGGAGACTAGCACAAAGGGTATAGAATCTCAAATAAATGTAAGGAATTACCCTTTTATAAAACAAGATCGGGAGATAAGATGGTAAATCCCAACAACACAAAAGACTAAAATTAAAAGTAAATCCAAGAATCCATTCCCACATGCATGTTCAAAGTAAAACTAATACAAGGTAAGACAAAACTTCCAAATAATGTACCAAATAAAAGAAACTAAATAGGAACAACAACTATCCTAACACCTGAGCTAGTAAGGAATGGAACGGTCCTCAAATTCCTCTTAGACACCTGAAAACAGTTTTACATACGTAGGGTGAGCATACAAGTATAATCCATAGGGAAACTAAAGTTACTCATGAACAAGTGAGGGAACATACTAATGCCCCTATGAGAAAACAATAGAACCTAAAGTACCTACCAAGGAATACTAACCAACCCAAACTCTCCAAGGAACACTCACCTTAGTAATGAAAGACAAGTAAAGTAATAGTATAAGCACGTTGACATTTGGGTACCCCGCACACCACTTTCCCACTAGTTAACTACTCATTTCTAATGATATGAAGTCTTGATGCTACCACTCTTGCCACACGCAGTCCCACTACCTCAACCTTCCCACACACACCTGGTCCTCAAACCACACACAACCATGCCCATAGACACTTGGTCCACAACAACCACCGCCATGCCCAAATACACCTTGGCCTCAACAACCACACACCACGCCCAAAGACACTTGGGCCTCATCCTGAAGATACTTGGGAAAACATACCTGGCCCACAAACACCTAGGCCCCTCATCCAAAAAAACCATTGCCTAAAGAATCTTGGACTATGATAATCCTTAAGCTGTTACAGCATGCCCAAATAAGCCCGAACAGCAAGATCCAGAAAAGGGTTCGAGGAAGAAAAATTAGTAACCAGTCATCCATCCTCCCACCAGGATGTTGGGAAAACACCCTCCCCCATGAAATGGAGGTGTTTGGCACATAGTTCTCAACAAGGGTGGGGTGCGTATAGAAATCACAAAAAACTATAATATATATGTATATATATATATAGTTAAACAAACACTCAGCCCCAACTTATGGGTTTCACACAAACAGACAACAAGCCCACACCAGCACCTCTTTTTTTACTACTCTTATATGCACAACCACATAATAACCACTACCAAAACACAACTCATCCCTCTTTTTGTTTGATTTACATTTATTTATTTAATTGAATTCACTTAAATTATTCTAACACTATCAGGCAACTAACAATCGTAACCATGCCAAGCAACCAATAAAACCAAACTGCAGTCCCACTACACAACAGCTCAAAACAACAGCACAAATCTAGACTTAAAGTCCCACTACACATCCCCATTCAACTACTATTAACTATCATGATTCAAGGTAAAACCACTCATTCCTTCTCTCATAATCCATCCCTAAAGCCCCACTACCCAAAAAATCCTTAATGCGATCCCACTACATAACAAGTCCACAACCACACCGCATTCCCACTGCTCGATGTCACTTCACAACCAAAACACAACATAAAGGCAGTTCAGCTACCTATAAGTTCATCCATTCCACAATCAATCAATATCTCGAATTGAGACACCAACACTCCCCTCTGTACCACCCCACATACCAAGCCCACAAAACCCAGACCAAAATACACATCACATAACCATAACCATCAAACCAAGTGTATTCAAATTTAACCAACATGGGTTCTTTAATTTCACTTTAGTATAACTAGGGTTATCAAATAATGGGTTTGATCCTGGGGAATCCATTTATTTAACTAAATATACGTGATTAAATAGTTTCCATGTTACTACCATTTTTCAAATCACCACAAGAAGGATAGAACATCACCAGTGTGCAAGAAAAGACCACCAACAATCATGATTTTAGGAAGGCATATAGCCATAAAAATCCATAAAATAATTAAATATAACAAATAAAATATCAATCAAACGTCAATACACTCCCCACCCATTATCTTATTTATGCGAGTTGTCTTTTGATCATATTAAATTATTGTTTAATTTTCAGTTTCCATCCATTACCTCAAAAGAATAATCAATATCCCCACCCTGCATGATGCATAATTAGAGAGAATCAAAATAAAATCCCTACTTGTATGATCAAGGATCAAAGTTCCTTCTTACGCCAAGAACATGGGATGGAGCAACTTGTAGGAAAAACTCCAAGGATGAGCGAGAAGGGGTCCAGCATAGGCGCATGACTCGTCTTAAGAGGAAGTATCAGGTGCACCAAAAGAGAAAAAAAGGAAGAAGGAAGAGAGGATTTGGGCTTAAGAAGAGTCCAGATCCTAAAATCAGGGAGACCATTTTGAAGTACTTAAAAGTCAGATCACGGATTGACCACGTGGATTGGTGGTTTCACATGTTAGAATTAATTGAGATTTAATAATTCCCCTTGTAAATGGTGGTGATAGACCAACGAATGGCTGTGAGTTGATAGATTAACTTTAAAAGGAGAAAAACACGTAACAGGGGCAAAATTGAGAAAACTTGGAAAACTGGGCAAGGAAGTGTGACACTATTTGGTGAGACACCATAACGGTTCCACCGTAAACGGTGCCACCATTTTGGTGAAACCGTTTGGTGGAACATAGTTTTTGGAAAACTCCCAAAGCAAGCCACTTTGATCCCTATGAACACTATGACCACTTTATTTTTCACAAAGGAAAGGTCGGCGAAATCCAGGTCATTACACCTCTCATTTATAAAAAGAGTCATGTACCACATCACTTATACTCCCACCAAAATCATTTTAGATAAAAGAAATTATACCCAAATATCCTTTCAAAACTCTATCCCAAGTACTATAGGTAATGGTCTCACCAAAATACCAAACTAAGAAGGCTTAAGGAGTAAGATAAAGGAGGATATCCAAGGAAGTGGTAAAAGTCTTAATCGAGTTCTTTTAAGCTTATTTATTCTTCCAATTCCTCTAAGTATTATATAATAATATAAAAAAAATATATATTATAATTATTATATTTAAATTTTATTAAATTTATGTAATCATTATTATCTACCTCGCTTCCATCTAATGGAAAATGAAAATGTCACTCATGCATACATGTGGATTATTGCCTCCATGAAGTGATGTACTTAATTTTTTATTGTCACCTATTATGGAAGGTTATAAAGATGTATTTAATAAATATATATGATATTTATAACATAATTATAATTCTATAATGATAAATTATTATTTACCTTCGTTTCTTTTCATCTGTTGAAAAATGGAAACATTGTTTCTGTATACGTGCAAACTACTGCCTTCATGGACGACATGATTCATTTATCATCACCACATTACATGGATGGTTATAAAATATATTTTATGTATATACATAATATTAATAAATAATATTTTCATGAATATTTTTCAAAAATCATGACACAAAAATTAGTGATCATTATTAAGTAATCTGTTGATATTGGTAAATTACACGAAATAAGCTCGTCACTGATTTCATCTTCATGAATTGAAACTAAAACTACCATGGAAAGATATTGTAGCTTTATAAATAATTAGTGAAAAAATATTATAGTTCCTTTATAATATTTTAATTATTAAATTTTTATCAAATAATGGGGTTTGACATCTCCAATACAAAACATGCACAAAACAATCGAAATTACTAACATTTGAGGATAAATATAAACATTAACTAACTAATATATGGGTAGTGAATGATTATAATTGAATAATATAAAAGGTGATATATATGAATAAGGTTATTAAATAATTTATTAACATGCTTATTTTTATTATACAACAGATTAAGTAGCTTTCATGGAAGTTGAGAGTTAAGGTAAGGGTTTTTTTACTCAAACTTACTTCTTTGAGACATGTTTCATATTGTGTGCTTATTTTTTTATATGATGTATATACTACCAATGTAGAATATTTTATCATTATTATATTTTTTTCATAGTAATTAAAGTTTAATTTCATTTTTTCTCTTTTAAATTGTTATGATTCAAAGTTTACCAAATTCATAAGGGTTTTATTATCTCAACTTTCAATCTTCAAGACATATGTCATATTCACCACTTGTTTTACTTTTTTAGGTTTTTATACTACAAATATGTATTATTTTTATAATAAATTTTATGAAATTAAATGTATTTATAAAACCATCATGGGATTTATTTTTCAAGGGTATTTGATTCAAGTGTTACTAAATCCATAAGAGTGTTTCTTAACCTGATATCCTTTCATTGAGTTATAATATTTCTTATTAGACTCTATTATTATAAATTGAGTAAATTATACCCCATATTTTTATTATTTTTTATTTCCTATTTGTTTTTTTGGTATTTAAATTTATTTCTCATTAAATAATTTTCAAGCATTTTTTACATCAATTCTTCCTTGATGGACTTATTTCTTTATAAAAATCCAACATTGTTAAGAATAATCCTCATCCTCTTCGATGGTTATTTCTCTTACATATCCATATTCTTTATTTCCACAAATGTTTTAATTTCCTATTTTCAAACCCAAATATGTATTATCTCATGTAATATTTATATTTCTATTTACCACTTTTTAAAGTAAAGTTTTATTATTCTTTTTATGATGTGAGTTTCAATAAAGGTATTTTAAAAATATTATAAAAGGCTTTTCCTTTCATGAATATATATTTTATCTTCTGATCCACATTTCTTATGGAAAACCTTTATTTATTTTTAAATCCTTAATTATTGAAGAATTTTTTTAAAAGTAAAAAAAATCAAAAAGAATCTTCACCTTTTTCAAAAATGACTTTTGAAAGTGACTTATAACTTCATCTTTTATGAAAATGCTAAAAACATTTTCTAAAAACTATTTTATGATTTTTCTTCCACTTTCCTATTTATATCAAAAGGATTTATTTCATTGGAAATTATTTTTCATGAATTACCCTCTAAATTACCTTACACTATTTTTCTTTTGGGAGATTAAACACAAAGTATCAAACAACCCAACTCATGATCCCTTCTTATGTGGTACTATTCAAAGTGATCTTCTTATAAAGGTGATTTTCATCTATATCAGCATCCTTAAAAGTTTTTATGATTCACTAGGGATATTTCCTTTTGCTACCATCCATCTTATTTATCTATATGGCTTATAAAATGTTATCTGGAAGTTTTCATAAAACCTTTCTCTTTTACTCAAGTTAATAAGTAATAATTGAAATATTAATGTTTTCATGTTCCCTTGGCACACATATGTATGGTTTTAATTATGTTATGGGTGTAATTGAAATTATAAAACCATTTAATGCATTGAGTAATGAATTATATCTTATGATATAATGTGTATAAGATTAATGAGAGATCCCAATCTATTATGGGACTTTTTATACTATGTGATGATGGTCTTGGTAGTGAGACTTGACAAAGGAAATGAATTTTAATGCTTATGTTTATACCATAATATTTGTTTGAAACATTATCATGTTATGATGACTCATTTATTATGTTATTATTAGATCCTCATGACTTTATTTATTATTGATGATTCATTTTTAGTTGGTTATTATTTTTTAATGTAATGTGCATGGACCTTAACTATGTTCTCATATCCACACAACTATCTTATGCTCACTTATGATCATCAATTTTTATCCCTTATGTTTACCCTTACTGATCATATGAGCTCACCCATTTCTTATATTCCATTCCTGTAGTTATAGAGATAAGTATTACTTATGATAAGTATATATGGGGATCTAGAGGGGTAGGATTATATAGAAATGCTCACAAGAATTGTAAATTTTTTTGTTTATATATCTAGTCTCCAAAGACACTAAACATAAAGGTTCAAATGATTACATGATATTATTATGAGATGTAATATTAATGTGAAAGATATTTAAGTTTATTTTAGGTTATCTAATTTGGTATTAAATTTAGTGTTTAAAGAATTTTTTTAAACACCAGATCTGGGAGTGTGGGTCTGGGAAAACTCACACACTATTTGGACCTTAGATAAGGATTAAGTTTTGGACAAAGGTTATGTTTAAAAATTAATAGATTTAGATAAAACCATATCCAAAACTAGTTTTGTATGGATTCAAAAAGAGTTGTGAAGTTGTACATTAATTTCTTATGGTATTTAAGAGAAAGTGTTAGATTTTTGGACGTGTACTTAAAATAATTCATCAAATTTTTCAACTTAAATTGCATGGTGTGAAATGAATTTGATGCATATTGTACCATATGATTTCCATGAATCAAATTAAATTATTATAAATACTTTTCATATGTATTGTATTATATGATACATTTATATTCCATGTGATTTGGTATGCATGGGATACATGAACTACCACATCACTCCTACATAGCTTCACTTAATTTAATATAATATAAATGGATTAAACACTTTAAAATGTGAATTTAAAAGTTTCAATTAACTCATCAAACAAGATGTGATTATTAGGTATCATTTGATGATACATAATTTTGTTTAACATGTTATTCATTAATTCAAACATGTCGAGGATGGATATATAAGGGAATGAGTTCCCTCTCCGGTTAGAATGACATGGAGTTGGTTCCTAAATTTAACAATTAAATCTATGGTGGCTATACCCTAATTTCAGTACAATCCAACATCATTTTCCTAGTTTTGACCATTCTATGCACGTTTTAGTGTTTTAAAGACTAAAAACATGTTTACAGCCATAAGGGGAAAACTGTCACTCTAAATGACATGTCGTTAGTTTCTACATTTCACAATTAAATCTACGGTCATTGACCCTTGATTTCAGGACAACATGATATCATTTTCCTAGTTTTGACTGTTCAACGGACATTTTAGTGTTTTAAAACACTAAAAACTCATTTAAAACCATAACGGGAAAACTATTTATTAGAATGATGTGTCATTGGTTCCTACATTTCAAAATTAAATCTGTGGTCATCATCTCCTGATTTTAGAACAATTTGACATCATTTGTCATTTTTTTACGGTTCCACAAATGTTTTAGTGTTTTAAAACACTAAAAACGTGTTTACTTTCATAACTGGAAAATTGTCACTCGGAATGGAATTTCACCAGTTACTACACATCAAAATTAAATATACAGTTTTTTTATCCTTATTTTATGACAATCTGACATTGTTTTCCTAGTTTTGACTATTCCACATATGTTTTAGTGTTTTAAAGCACTAAAAATGTGGTTATGGCCATAATGGGAAAACCGTCACGTAGAATGATGTGTCTTTGGTTCCTACATTTAAAAATTAAATCTACATTCATTTTCCTCTGATTTTAGTACAATCCAACATTTTTTTTCTGGGTTTTCACTATTCCACGCTCATTTTAGTGTTTGAAAACACTAAAAATGTATTTACATCCATAATGGGAAAATCGTCATTCAGAATGACATGTTGTCATTTCCTACATCTCACAATTAAATATATGGTCGTTTTCCCCTAATTTTAAGACAATCCGACATCATTTCCCTAGTCTTAACGCCCTGACACTTGTTTTTAAAGGCTTATGTACCTTTCATAAGTGTTTACCAAGTAATTTTGATCACACTGCACGTTGGATTGATATGTTGTATATATGTACACTTTAAAAACAACTAAACAGTGGTTGTCCCTTAATTTCAAGACAATATGACATTGTTTTCTTAGTTTTGATTGTTCCACACACGTTTTAGTGTTTTAAAATACTAAAAACATGTTTATGGCCATAACAGGAAAACTTTCACTTGTAATGATGTGGAATTGGTTACTACATTTCAAAATTAAATCTATGGTGGTTTTCCCCTAATTTCAGGACAATCCAGCATCTTTTTCTTGGTTTTGACCATTCTATGCATGTTTTAGTGTTTTAAAACACTGAAAATGCATTTACATCCATTATGGGAAAACCATCACTCAGAATGGAGTGTCATTATTTGCTACATTTAAAAATAAAATCTATGGTCATTTCCCCTGATTTTAGGACAATCGGATGTCGTTTTCCTAGTTTTGAACGTTCCATGCACATTTTAGTGTTTTAAAACACAAAAAATGCATTTACAGTCATAACAGGAAAACCATCATTTAGAGTGATGTGTAGTTAGTTCCCAAAATTCAAAATTAAATATGTACTTTTCCCCCCTAATTTCAGAACAATCAGACATCATTTGTTTGGTTTTGATCGTTCCACGCACGTTTTAGTGTTTTAAAGCACTAAAAACACATTTACGGCCATAAAAATAAAATCATCACTCAGAACGATGTTTCGTAAGCTCCTACATTTCAAAATTAAATTCACAGTTTGTGTCCCCTAAATTCAAGATAATCCGATGTAGTTTTTCTATTTTTGACTATTCCATGCATGTTTTGGTGTTTTAAAACACTAAAAACATTTTTACATCCATAATAGGAAAACCGTCACTCAGAATGACATGGAGTTGGTTCCTAATTTTCAAAATTAAATCAATGGTCATTTTATCCTAATTTTAAGGATAATTTGACATCATTTTCCTGGTTTTGACTATTCCACACACGTTTTAGTGTTTTAAAACACTAAAAACATGTTTATGGAAATAATGGGAAACCTATCATTCAGAATGACATGTTTTTAGTTCCTACATTTCATAATTAAATCTACGGTCATTTTCCCCTGATTTCAGTACAATATGACATCATTTCCATGGTTTTGACCCCCCGACACTTTTTTTTAAAGGCTTTTGTACCTTTAATAAGTGTTTGCTGAGTAATTCTGATCACACCACTTGTCAGATTGATGTGTTGTCTGAATGTACACATAAAAAACAAATAAGCAGTGGTTTTCCCTTTATTTAAGGACAATATGACTTATTTTTCTTGGTTTTGACCATTTCATGCATATTTTAGTGTTTTAAAACACTAAAAATGTGTTTACACCCATAATAGGAAAATCATCATTCAAAATGATGTGATATCAATTTCTACATTTTATTATTAAATCTATGGTCATTTTCCCCTAATTTCATTACAATACAATGTCGTTTGTCTATTTTTTACCATTCCATGCACGTTTTCGTGTTTTAAAACACTAAAAATGAATTTATGTCCATAATGGGAAAATTATCATTCATAATGATGTGCTGTTGGTTCTTATATTTCAAAATTGAATCTATGATCATTTTCCCTTGATTTCAAGATAATCTGAAGTCATTTTCCTAATTTTGATACCCCAACACTTGTTTTCAAAGGATTTTGTACCTTTTATAAGTGTTTACCAAGTTAAAACTGAGAAAAAAAGCTCGAATTGTTTTCAAACTTATGGATAACAATCTATAATTTATTTTTGATGAGCAAGAATCAACCACGCATCAATTTGACACAATATTTGTTCATTATAACTCAAAATTCATGTTATATATATAAATGTTTCATTTTAGTTTTTTTATGGATGTTGTGTGTGTTCTTTGCAATGTTCATGGGCATGAAATAGAGTTAGGGACATCAAAAATGAAAAAACATATAGAAATAAAAAACAAAACACTTTATAAGTATATTACAAAATTTACTCATGTATTTTAAATCAGCTATCAAGGAATATCAAATTAATATTACCTTTACTTGAGTATCAAAGACCTTATTTTTTCTAGATATAGTAATATGCATCCAATCTTTATAATTAATGGGAAAGATCATTATCTCATAAACAAGATTCCCAAGAATCTGCTCATATATTTCGTCAGTGTAACTAGTAGGCACCCCAAACTCATCAAATAGAATGATAATCTTGAATTCCTTTAGGTCACATACATATGTTGTATTTAAATTTGTATCCCTTCTATTATTATCTTTATCTATAAAAAAATTTCATTAAAATTTTAATAAAATATAAAGTTTTTTTTTGAAAATGACATACATACCAGTAACGGTAACCTGCTAATATCCCCTAGATAGAGGGGTGTCCAATTGCTCCATCATTGGAGGTGAATTAGGCAATGGTCTACTAGGTACATCTAGGGAAATGGATAGCTCTCTATCATTCTTGGGTATAATGGAATCACGAGGATCCACATAAGATGATGATAGTGGTGGCATGCTTTGAGATACTGATCGACTAGAATCCTAATTTTTTTATTCTCGGTATTCTAACATTTCAAATGGTTAAGGTATATTAAATATATAAATAATTAAAAACTAAAAGCTTTTTACAAAAAAAAATAAGAAAAAATAGAACAATGTATATATGTACAAAACACTTATCAATGAGAAATTGTAATATAATTTCATTACCAATTTATATATTCAATTATCTTCATCTCCATTATATTCATTTTTATCAACCTCCATTGCGATGAGTACTTAATTTTCACCCTCTCTTGAAAGTTCTAATATTTTTATATTGTCAGGAAATAACTGTTTAGTATTTTTTGGTTGATGAGTTTCACTATTACAAAGAAATAATTGATCTTATTCGTTTATATCATATAATTCTCTATGCTTTAAGTGTATAAAAACACTCCAACCTTCATGTATTTCATCATCCACAAAATAAAGAATCTTAACTTGTAAAGCTAAGATAAATGTATCTTGCTCTTCATGGTCACTGGTATCCATCAAGTGAGAGAAGTTGACAAAATTAAAATGTAACAAATATTTCATTATACCCCTATCAATGTTGACCCACTTGAATTTGAATAAGACAATTGAAAACTAGCCATTATAGTTTACTTCAATTATATCAATCAGCTTCCTATACTATCTAACCTCTACAAATGTTAATACACTTCTATTTTGAGTTTTCAAGTCTTCTTCGTGATAAATTTTACGAAACCTGAATCCATGAATATTATAGGAATTGAATCTCTTAGCCTTCCTTAGAGGACCTCAAGCCAGAAACTTTAAATCATTCAATATTTCAACTTGATTTTCAACATTCATTATCTATAAAAAAAGATATAATTTGTTAATTTTAACATAGACAAAATAACTACATGTCAATAATATATATGAATATGAGTATATACTTACATGATAGGTGAACCATTCGACAAGCTCCTTATTAATAGATTTTGTTAATTCCGTCTCATTTGGAACTTGACCCCTTAGTCACCTCTTTGTTTGTGGTTTTAATTCTTTAATAAAAGGATCTAAAATAATGCTATTGATTAGCACATATCTATGTACTTGTATTAACTCCAATTCATTCAGTTTAAAATTTTACCACTTTCCAATTTATCTTCCAATAGTTGGAAATATCGATGAATGATTTTTAGTACTAGAATTAGTGGATATGTCATTAATATGTCCAACACAATTGAATATACTCTCAATCCCATCCAAATACCTAAAACATAAGGTCAAGCACTCTTCATCTATGTAAACTTCAGCAATAGAGGCTTCTAGTTGAGCTTTATTCATCACATATGATTTCAAATGATCTAAGTACCTATTGAAAAAAAATAAGAAACATATTAAAAAAATTATGAAATGATTTGATAAAATATAACTCACCAATGAAAATAAAAATATATCAATGTGCCTCTCAATTGGATACATCCATCGATGGTGTACCAGTCCACCAAGTTTAGCTTATTCAACCAAATGAATAGTCAAATTAATCATGATTGTGAAGAATAAAGGGGGAAATAACATCTTCAAATGACATAGTGTCAAAACAATTATTTCTTGAAGTTTATCAAGATTTTTTGGATTTAAATTTTTTCCAAAAAACTCTCTGAAAAAGGTACAAAACTCAACTAGAACCGTATTTACTTTTTTAGGTAAAGTATTATGAAAAGCCAATGGAAAAAACTGCTCCATAAAAATATGTGAGTCGTGAATTTTCAATCCATGTAACTTTATATGTTTCAAGTCAATTAACCTTGATATGTTACCTAAATATTCATCTGGAACATTTACATTCTTTAAAGTTCAAAGGAATACATATTTCTCATGATTTTTCATTATAAAAATATCTTAAGGATGCTTTCCATTCTCATTTTCTCACAAACCATGCTTTATATTCATTGAATTAAAATCCTTATAAGAATTAAGATGATCCTTCTATTTACCCTGCTCATTAAGCACTAAAAAAATTATAGTGTCACAGACATTCTTCTCAATATGAATTACATTAAGATTATAATATATCAAATTAAACTCCCAATAAGGAATTTTGAAAAATATATTCTTTTTCTTCCATTTTTGTGTTCCATATTCTTAAAATACTATACCTAATACCCTTTTCCCCCTTTCTTTAAACTAATAAAATTTTTCAAATTCTTTAGTGACATTCATTAATTATCCCAAGATTTTTGTACCAAATAACACCTTTGGTTACTTTATCTTTTTAATGTCTCCATTGAATCATGTACTGTTAGACCTAAATTTATGATAAGCGTCAAGAAATCAATGATAACACATAAAATACCATTTTCTTCTATGAGGTAATTGTTGAGTTTCAAAATCAAAATTAAAAATTGGACAAGACAAACCAGTATGAGTGTTCTAACCAGATAAATTTTCTAGTCCATGAAAGTCACTAATTTCCTGCATTAAAGTAGTATGAATTTTGAATAGTTATCTCATTGAATCATCATATATTTCCACACCATCATCCCATAATTCTCGTAATCCATTGATTAGAGGTTGAAGGTATACATCAATGTCATTTCAAGACATTTTATTTCTAGGAATAATCATAAAAATAATGAAAGAAGTCTCCTTCATACACATACATGGTGGTAGATTATAGGGGATCAAAACAACTATCCAAATGCTATAATTAGTACTTGAAGTACCAAAAGGGTTAAAAACATCAGAATCCAATCTCAAACATATACTCCTACAATCCGAAGAAAAATCTGGATATATTGAATCAAACATCTTCTATGATATTGAATCTTTTGGATGTCTCATCAATCCATCATTATTATCCTGAGCATGCCACTTCAAGTCGTATACAGTCTTATATGACATGAATAATCTTTGTAAGCATGGTTTTAGAGGAAAGTAATGCAATGCCTTTTTAGGAGTTTTCTTCTTATTTTTCTTCTTGGGGTTGCATTGATTTATACTCTCACTGTTTTTCATTGACTTCCATCTAATTATATGGCATCTTGAGCATTCATATTTATCAAAATATTCTCCCTAGTAAAGAATGAAATCATTAGGGAATGCATGTATCTTTGTATAATCAAGTCCAATTTTGTTGATGAATTTATTCATCTCATAGAATGATGTAGGGATCTTAGCTTCAATAAATATATCATGAAGAAAATATAAAATCATAGACATTTATTTTTCATTAATTCCATAGAGACACTTGATATGATACAACTTAAGTATAAAAGACAACTTAGAATACTTGGAACACGCTTCATATAGTTCTTGTTTTTTGTCTTCAACTAATTCATAAAAATCATTTTTTTGGTAATTAAAGTTATAAGAAAGATTCACATTCTTAGGATCAACTGAAGGTTATATTTATCTATTGAAATCTTGAACATTGTATTCTATAAAACCAAATACTTCATTTAACAAATTTTAACCTAAATTCTCCTCTGTTAGGTCACTTTGTATTTCACTGACAGTATTTTCATTGTTTTTAATTTCCATAACATTTGATTCGATATGCCAAATCCAACATGCATATTGAGTAGGAAACTATTTAAATATCAAATGGTCATATACTTTGTTTCTATTCAACCATCACTTGAATTTAAAATCAGGATGTGAAAATTTTATTTAACCATCCACTGATCAATTTGAAATTGAATAATCTAAAAATTCTTCCAATCCCTTAGCATACTGAGGTGTGTTTTGAGGTAAATTAATACAAATTTTATCCATAGGCATTGTATTTTATTCTTCTTATACATTAAAATATAAAGATATAAATGTTTAATCAAATAGGTATAAACAAAATTAAAGAAGAATCTACACGGGTTAGAATAAGACTCAATAGAATGGTATTTGAAATTAGATACATGCTTGAAATAATTAATATTTAATGATAGGAGTGTGGAAAATAACCTCTACATTAAATATGATAAAGATATATCAATTTTTGATATTTTATATATAGATGATATTATTTTTATGGGATAAAATGATAATGGTGTATTCTAACTTAGTTTTGTAACTAAGGTGGGTTTATTCCATTGAAAAATTAGTTATGTTAATCAATGTCTGAACCATTTCCCATGGTCTAACTAATGCCAAGATCACCCCTTTAAAAATATGAATTCAAAGTATACTTTATTTGGATATCACACACTATTGGATTGATAAAACCAATAAACACATAAGTTTTAGGTTGTTATATGTTCTTATACTTAATTCTAACATTTAAGTTCATTTTATATGTGCACTTAAATTTCTTGAAAAACTATATAGGGTGGGGAACCTTTTACTAGACACGTACTACACCTTATTAGTTAGTGATTTTAAAGAAAAATATTTAAAATTATAAAATTTCTCCAATGTGATAAGTAATAATTCATGAAACTTAGTCATGTTTTTGGAAGTGTTACCAAGTATCTAGTGAATGTAGTGGAAGATTATGTTTGATAGATTAATAAATTTTTTTTTTCACCCCATTTTTTCATTTTTACTCTTTAGGATTGGTGTTTTTATACTGGGAATTTATTATTATACAATGTTTATACATGAATATTCTACTTAGGAGAAAATTATTAAATGAGGGAATAAAATTTAAAATATAATCCCAAGATTAATAATTTATTATGGAAGCAAAACTAAGGGATAATAAATGGATGGAGTTGATCAATCTCATGGAGTTTAATTTGTGAAAATAGAAAAACTGAGGAAAAAACACTCAGGGTGTAAAATTTAAATTAAATTATAGGGGTATAACCAAGTTTAATTGTGCCACAAATTATTGTGAAAAAAATAAAGATAAATCAATATATTCCATTTATGTATATTATAACCAATAAAATAATTTTTAGGGATATAGGCCACAAGATAATACACTTTGAGAAGCCTCTTCATAAAATTTCCTTTGAAAACTCAAATATTCAATCATCATAAAGACACTATATTAAAGGTAACACAAAATTAGTTCTTAAAAATTCATGCACACCCTTGGAAGTCATGAGTTTCCATTAAAATTATTTTAAGAACCAAAACAACTTTTAAGGTCATGAAATCACGTAATAAAATACATTCTACTATTTTATCAAATGTTATGTGTGCATGGTAGTTGAAAAATAAATTTAAAATGCATGTTTTAATATAAAAAACCTTCTCATTCAATGGAAAAACAAGAGAAAAATAGTTTCCATTTAAAATATATTTATATACATATATAATAAATTAATTAGGAATCTAAAACCTAGATTAAAAATGAAAGAAAACAATATTTATTAATTTAATAAACTATGCAATAGAGAAAACCAACCTGTGATCTTCCAATTCCACAATGTGGGACACTAAATCACCAAAATAAGCCAAAAGAATCCTTAGGAGGCTAGGAGTAGGGGAACCAAGCCTCATAGAGGGAGTTCAGAGGGGGTCTGCATCGGCACTGGGGAGGGTAATTACTGGGGAGAGGGAGGTCAAAGGGGGGGTTCTGCATCACCGTCGGGAAGAGGGAGGTTAGAGGGGGGTTGTGGGGGTCGGTTTCACTACTAAGGATAGAGGAGGGAGATCAGGGGGCTCATAACCATCAGGGAGATGGAGGTCAAAGGGTAGGGGTCATGGGGTCAGGGTTGTGGAATTAGGGTTGCGCAGGGAGTGAGGGAGGATAGGGGTCGTGGTTAGTTCACATAGAGGGAGCGGGGGAGGGGGATAAAATAGGAATTTTTGAAACATTTCATGGTGGTTTAATAGAAACTGCCACCAATTATTAAAATAAAAAAAATATTGTGGTTATTTGACAAAACCAACTCTATATTAATTTTTTTTAAACCGAATTTATTTAGCGGTAGTTAATAAAACTGCCGCTAACCAGTGATTTTTTTGTAGTGTCAGAGGCAAGAGGATTTCGTTTGATTCTTTATGATCATCATAAATTATGATCCAAGTAATATGGAGGCCACTTCTTTCATGATTCATGTACATAATTCTTCAATTTTCTTGAACATTTAATTCCTTTAAGAATGGTTGCTTATTTTTGGGTTTGGGTTTGATTATGTGGCATTAGATCATATGATGATCCCTCAAAACCCATCAATATATCGAGTAATGACATAAATCCATTTATTGAAGTAGATTAAGGAAATGTGTCTACATTATTAGTTGAGTCGCATATGATGTGTCTAGTTACTTATATTAGGGGCATGTGATGTGCTCATACACTAGATGAATGACATATGATGTATTTATTAACTTGGTCAGTCTTTTTCAGAGAATTAATAAAAATGAGATGGTATATACTAGATTGAAATTATTCCATGTCTAGTGTTCATTATATGTAAAGGATAAAGGGATTATATAGTTATATATGAGAAGTATATAATACCACTTGTGGTGGACATGATTTTATAGAGATATGAGTTTGTTTGATAGGGATCACATTGGACCCCTGTAGGGTCACGCAGTTAGGATTTTGGATAAGGATTATGTTTTGAACAAATTCTTTATTCCAATATGAATATATATTGATGAAATTGTATCCAAAATGAGTTTTGGATGAATTATTAAATATTTTTAAAGTTTTTGAATTAATTTATAATGATATTTTAGTATAAGTGGGAGACTATTATATATTCACTTAAATCAGGTTGAATCTTATTTTATGATTTTCTGAATAGTAAGGGGCAATATGCATGTGATGCATATTAAACATTATGATATGTGTGTATCATAAAATAATCATGGGATAATTTTGTTACCTATATTGTAAGCTATGATTGGATTATGATTTTAATGCATGGAATGTATGCACCTGCGATGATTCTCCTACATGATTTCATTTGGTCTAATACATTATGAATGGATTAAACACATCTTGTATGTCTATTGAATGGGTTTAAAGGATCCTTCAATGGGTAGTAATGAACCCGATTCATTACATATGGATGACATGTTTCTCATTTAAGGAGGATCATCGAGGATGGATATATAAAGAGATGTGATCCCTTCTATTGGTTTTGGTGAAATAAAGCAAGTGAATATGGTGAAGATCATCAATTTCATAGAAAACTTTATATAAGATATCTTCATTCCCATGTCATAATTTATCACTTGGTAAAGGTACTAACACCCCTTTAGTGTTTGGTAATCCTCGTGATATTATAATGGATATAAAGGCTAGTGTAATCTCATTATATATATGAATCATTCATTTTTTCTCCAATGACCACCATTAAGAACGCTCTAAAGAAGATGGATCCTTCTAATTGCATTTTATTAATACATAGTTCTTCATTAAATTTTGTTTGTTTAATTCCTTGAAGATAAACCATGAATTTTTATGGGTTTTTTCACTTCTAATGATCATTAGATGATCCCTGGAAACCTATCACTTATATTATGCAATGATCCTTCCGAAAAACATTCAAAAATAAAGATCCATATTTTACACTTCAACAAAACTATAAAACCCCAACATGAATCCCTCACCATCAAAAAATATTCATCCAATTCTTCGGTTGATTATCGAAGTCACATTATAATATTGGGTTTATATAGAACTCCTTACCTTTATTCCTTTTTCAAAAGAAACCACCACTTCTACAACTGTCACAAGTGATCTTCCAACTAAATACTCTAGAAACAAACCACCTTCTCCCCTTCCCAAATATTAAGTGATGAGAACCCTATAGGAAACTGACCTAACTCAAGTGGGCTGATAAACACTTAGTATCAAAATTGGTACCCCCTCTCAGGTATGTTATTTTTTGGACATCCATAAGTTAAACTTATGAAACATACCATTGTCTTAGTAGTCCTTACATAATCTCCATTTTCCTATATAATATGATGAACAAAAATAGGGCCCTAACTGAATATCATCAACTTTTTCTTCCACCTCTTTAATCATATTTTAGAGATTTCCATCCATCTTCCAGGTCATGCACCATCTGACCAGGATACACCTTTCAGAACATTTCCTTGTGCTTTCCTATTGTGGTTTTCCATTATACTAAACACCTCATTTCTAGATGATTCACTATCAACAGAACTTCTGAACTCTCAAGGTTTAGCAAAATCAATTTCCTATAAATTCCAATTCTTCTACTATAGACAATTAATCTTGACCTTAACCTTCACAACACCATACTATATAAATAATGATTCCCACAAAATATGAAAAGTGTAAGGCATAAATACTATCTTTAAAAAGTCTTTAGTAGTCTTACAACCAATTTTTAAATGTCGCCTCAATAACAGAACATGTCACAAAACCCGAGATTATGTAATTCTTTCTAAAATACCAAACACCCTGGTACTATCGTTATCTTACTAATAACATTCTTTTGAAAACTTAGTAAACCACTCAACAAGAAGTACTAAATAGTCTTCCAATAGAGATCAACACAACTTGATTATGGATCTTCTGAAACTCAATAAATCACTCCATGAGTGATCTACAACCAAGCTCTTATACCACTTGTTGGGAAATTTCCATACAATGTGAATCCTCCAGAACCCATGTGTCCCATAATAAATCTAGGGTTTATAAATGGAAAATAGGAACCAAAAAAACCTAATACTACTAGAAGTTATATTTTAGAAATCAATATGTGGAATAAGTCGCCCAAAAGGGTTTGAGATACAATGGTACACCCTAGTGGAATCAACATCTGGAACTAGTATGACCAAGTACAATAACCACCAAGTTAATCTATCATTCTCATAATTCTGGTAACTTTATAATCTTTGATAAGATCTTTCATAAACAGTGAAAAAAATAATAGATACATGAAAAAAAATATAAGAATCACAAAAAAAAACAAAATTACATGGTTTAGACTTTAGTCTAACTCAATAGGGGAATTCACTATTTTTCATTAAGGAAGAAACTGGGTTACAAGGAAACCTCTTTCAAGAATCCCTACCCATCCTGAAGTTATAAGATAATCATTTTAGAAACCATGCTCAAAGAAACATAGTAATTCATATCCATGATAAAAAACCACCATGATCACTTTTTGGAAGGTCCTCCATGAAGAAAAACTCTATCTCATCCTCATTCTATTTTATCGCCATTTTAGAATCTATCCTTCATTCCTTTGACATCAAGCCTCTGATACTTTAGTGCTCTACCAAAACATGTTAGAACATGTTCCCCCATCTAATCCATTTATAGAAAAGCTTCATAATATCCAACTAGAGGTTCTGGTTACACTTCCTTGTGAACTTAATAGATGATCCTCCACTTGTTCAAGGCAACCAGATGAGCTTTATTTCCACAGTTAGTCATTTCGATGAACAGTGCATGCTTCCAGAAACTCTATGAGTATACCCTTATATGATCTTATAAATAATCCTTATGTAACCCTATTTAATGTTTATAACTCTTAAATAACTTTAAAAGTGACTCTTCAATAATTCCTTTGCACTTATGTACTTTCTCTTCACATGGAAATAGTTTCAGCAGACATCTCCACTTTCTTCATAACTTCTACATCATATCTGAAACCTCCCTTATGTTTGTATCACTCTATCCTCTTAAATATGGTTACTACCCAAGTGTATGAATTTGTATGTTCTTTCTTCAAAATTTCCACACATAAACATAGTTGCTTCAGTTTCTACTTCTATTCAACTACTTCTGTTCAACTACTTCCACTGAGCTGCTTCTGTTCAACTACTTCCACTATGATAATTCTATTCAGTTACTTCCATTGACCCGAATAGAGAAATCCATGGTGAAGGTGAACATATCCCCATCTAATTCCAAAAATTGTAATTATAAGAACAAAACTTTTTGATTTCTCAACACTTTACTAGAAAAATATTTCTCACACCAAAATATAAAAAAATAGTGCATTAAATGTTAGTGTGTCTTATAAATTATTCATCTAGAGAAATATATTTTCTAAGAAACTATTGTGAGTTATTATTGAACTTAGATAGGTTTAAAATTTATATGAACAAATCATTTTGGAAATGGTGATTCTTGAGATACTACTTTAATCCATAGTAAAAGTCACTAAAGATTATATTCTAATTATTTTGAGACATATTCAGAATATTATTGGTAAAATAAGGATTTTAATGTAAATAGTTACATTTTTACTTATTTTTAATGATCTTAATTAAATATTATATTTTCAAAAAGTTTTATATGTTTTTTCCATTGTTAAATAACAAAAGTTAAAAACAAAACACAATATTAGATATTATGGTGTAAAGTTATTTGGATATAATGTTCAAAGTGTCAAACATAAGGATCGAGAATCTTAATCTTACTATTATACACATATAATTTATTCAAATGTGTGATCTCAATAAAAGGGTTTAGTAGGAGTTTTTATTTGTTAGGTGGCTACATGATGATGTAATGGGTGTTACATAGAGATGTAACAAATGTTACATGGATATGTAACATGTTTTGATAAAACATACAAAAGAAGAAAAACATAAGTTCATTAAGGTCTATATGTATTAGGACATAGTGATATCAACACTTATTCATATAGTTTTATTGGTATTTTTTTGAAGTTTTTTTGAGGTTATAAAAATGTATCATGTTATACAAAGACATTTATACTTTGTCATTCATTCGTTTAAATTACATATATAATGAGGGGTGGAATGAAGATTGACCACTTATAGTTAAATATAAAAGTAATACATAGTCAATGATCATCATGGAAAGGCATGGGTTATGATAGGATGTTAATATCAATGTGAGTAGGGGCTTGTAAAGAGATATAGAGTTCATTCATGAGACACAAACATGGAATTTTGTTATGGATTGACCAGCTAATTATACCACATAAAATTTCATATATTATGTCATTAGTATACTAGGGGTTCATGATTCATAATAACCCATGTTACATGAGGTTAATAAGATACTTCTCATGTGAACCTTCATAATTTGATACCTTTCTTACGTAAACCTTAAGGTTGATCTAATCAGGGATGGTTGGGTATGTTTTTGATCATGTGGTGGACATTTATTAACCAAGATGGGATTTATTCTTATATATAATGGGTATGAAACCTTAATCCTTAATTAGGTAGGGCTGAGTAAGTGTATGTCCATACCAAGGTAAGTAACATGATAAATTATTATCTACTTAGTTAGGTGATATGTGATGTATTCATATGTTTGGGTGGAAAATATATGATGTATTCATCTAACTTATTTTGTATTCACTCAGAGAATCAAAAATATATTATTTTTAATATACAATATTGGTATGTTATATGTCTCATAGTTGTACTTGATGTCTTGAATAAAGGGATTTCATGATTATCCATGATGTATGAGATGTATCTAGTGGACACGGATGTGAATATACATGTGTTTGATGAAGATCAACCATATTCATTTATAACTTTATCAAAACTAAATATTTACTAGAGGATTATACTTAATTAAATCCATGTATTATATATTCATAATTATTATTAACACCATAAAATCCCATGGTTTATCAACACCATAACTTATTCAGGTTGTGTGAATGAGGATTAGTTTTATTATAGAGTATTTATACAAAACTTTGAGAGTTTAATGATATCTTCTCTAAAAATCATGGTTTCATAAATTTTTATGTATGATGTGACATAAGGTGTAAGTGAACAAAGTCTATAAGAATTTAGTGAATGTTCAAGATTGAAAGATGCATTTACTAGAGCATAAAACCACTACATGGTGAAATCTATCATGGTGTGGTTTATGTTATGACAACCAAACTGTGGTGAAGGTCACTTCAACATGGTTTATGTTATATCTTATATATTCACTCCACATTGTGGGATTCACTATGGTAGAATGATATTTTTTCTATTATGATTTCATATATTCATGTAAAATATTAATGAATAATTAAGCTTGTGGGTTTTTCTATCATCATATGACCATTTTAATCGAAAGAAAACCTAGGAATGGGAATAATATATCTCTAATTATTAAACACATAAATGTATCCAAAAAACAAAGCATGTAAAATTCTATAAATGTACCTAAAATTCTAATGGTGTAGCCTCCATATTCTTCTTGGATAGATCATGTATGATGATGATCACAAGAATAATTAGACAAATGCCTCCTACCTCCTAGGTGAGAAATCAACCAATGGATCTCAGTTCATAATCAGAGGACCCATGTATTCCTAAATGGGTGATCTTTCCACCATTGAGGTGAAAATGATCTATATAAAGTAATAGAGTTTTAGCTATTACTTAATAATATATCATACCCTATAGGATAGGATAACATTATCTTATATAGGAATCCTCAATTCTCTTCATTGAATGAAAAGTTTCATCCATAACATAATATATTGGGTGTCATCCCTTAGAAACTATACATTATAGTATATCAGTGTTCATTTATTGAACACTTTAATGAATGAGGTGCACAAGCCAAAAATGATCCATCTCATGGGTTATAACCAAAGTGAAACCATGTGAGAAGGAATGTGAAAACTACATACATCATATCCATACAAATGATGTTGTGGGATATGGACCACAAAATCATATGCACCACTATGGTGAAATGGTCCCCTTTTAGTTCACTTACAACAATCTCCCACTTATACTAAAATCATAAAGGATTTAATGTACAACTTCAAAAATCTATGTGAATCCATCCAAAATCGCTTTTGGATATGGTTTCTTTGAACTCTATATATTTTGGAATAAAAAATTTATCCAAAAAATAATCCTTATCTAAGGTCCTAAATATGTGACTCTATGGGCCTTAGTATCATTAACAACAAATATAAAATCCCTATTTCAAATATTTAAGTAAAGAGTGGCCTCTAGTAAAGCATCAGTGATACTTAAACTACGAAGGGGTAAAATGTGATCTCCATAAAATATACTCATATATTTATAAAAACATTCCCACCATAAGATTTATCAAATAAATAATATTCATCCCTATATAATCCTTTTACCCATGACATAAAGTGACCATTGTACATAGAAACATTGACCCAGTATAGGTCATATCATCTTTTATTGATTCTATAAAAAAGACTGACCAAGTCAATGAATACATCACATGTTATTTATATAATAGATGAGTGCATCACATATCCATCATCCATGTAGTTGAACACATAATATGTGACTCAAATAATCATGTCCATGAATTTCATAATCCTAATTCAATCAAGGTTTATATGTCTTTACTTTTAATATAAGTAGACAAATACCATCTTGGTTTTACTCTAACCGATGATATGATCAGCAACATAACCAACCACCCCCTTATTATCTAAGTTTATATTTTGACTTATGTAAGGTATCAAAGTAAAAAAAAATCATTCTAGGTACCTGTTTAGCCTATTTTAAGAATGATTGATAATAAGTATACACCAATGACCATGTGAAATTCTATGAGATATAATTTAGTGATTCAGTCCATGTAATAAGTCTATACTTATCACCTCACATATCCATTATTCGTATCTCATATAAAATATTTTTTAATGAGTATAATAATCTATTCAAGATAGCCTTATCATATCATCACAGCCCATAATAATTTGTAATAATCATTGGTTTGGGATAAATCAAAGTTTTAATTTGAGGGGATATTATCATTCAACCATTCATGATAAATAAATTTCATCACATATGAATAAATAATAAAGGGATATTTACTTCATTATAATAACATGATACATATTGAAACTGTTACATTAATTTCTCAATTATCATATAAATAGATACTTAACATGAACCTCATTTTTTTCATGTTAACAGGTTTGTCAAAGGATCTACTACATTCTCCTACCTATCCACCCAACTGATCTTTACATCACCTCTATCAATGATCTCTCATGTGAGATGGTATATGAGTAGGATGTGTTTGGTCCTTTGGTGAGACTGAGGTTACTTACCCTGATAAATAGCCCCATTTTTCTATAATATATCTCAATTGATACATTAATACTTGTAACCACTCCAAATTTGGTAATGAACATCTTGATTCAAACATCTTCATGTGTAGCATCTAATACAGTGATATACTCTACCTCTATTCTCAAGTCCTCTATGGTGACTCATTTGGAACTCTTCCAACTGATAACTCCACTATTTAGGGAAAACATGAATTCATATTGATATTTCATATCATATTTTTTATATTGAAAACTCACATTTGTGTAACCTTTTACACAGAGCCCATCTTCTCCTATAAATATTGAAAACATGTCCTTAGTCATTCTCAAGTACTTAAGAATGTTCTTCATAGAAATCTAGTGACTTTCATCAGGATTAGATGGGTATCTACTAGTTATTCTTAAATAATAAGAGACATTGGGTTGAGTACACAACATGGTATACACAATAGATCCTATGGTGGAAAAATAAATAATTATAACCATATTTTATAACTCTTTAGAGGAATCATGAATCTTCATAAGATCCATGTCATGAAATAATGGTAAAGACTCCTTCTTGGAGTTCTCTATACTGAATCACTTAAACACTTTAACAATATATGTTCTCTGAATAATTTTAAGAAACCTATTAGATCTATCTCTATCTATATTTATACCAGGTATATAGGTTGCTTCACCCATATATTTCATCGAGAAACATTTACTCAGCCACATATTCATAGAATAAAGTGTCGAGATATCATTTTTGATAAGTAGTATTTTGTATATATATAATATCATAAATACTATTATACTCCCACTAATCCACTTATATACATAGGAATCATCCACAATTTTGATAAAACCAAACTCTTTGATTGAATCATCAAACCAGATATTCCAACTATAAGAAGATTGCTTCAGTCAATAAATGGACCATTGTAACTTGAAAACCTTAACAAGATCATTTAGAACTTCAAAACCTTTAGGTTATATCATGTAAACATCCTTATCTAAATTATCATTAAGGAAAATAGTTTTGAAATCGTTTTATATACCTCGTAATCATAATGAGTTGTTATGGATAGAAAAATATGAATAGAATTTATTATCGCTATAGGTGAAAAGGTTTCTTCATAGTCAAAACCATAAATTTATTTATCACCCTTTACCACAAAGAATGCATTATATATAGACATTATACCATCCATATCATTTTTATTTAATAAACCCCACTTGAATCTTATGGGCCTTACCCCTTCAGGTGTATCCACTAAGTTTCAAACTTGGTTAATGTACATGGAGTTCATCTTAGATTCCATGGATTTTAACCATTTCTTATAATTAGTGCTCTCAATATCCTCATGGTAGGAAGTAAGTAAATCACCTATTAATGTTACTTTATCATCATTATCTATGATAAATCCATATCTCTTAGGTTATTGATGTATCCTACCAGATATTTAAGTATCTTGTGTAACTTGAGTTAGTTCCTCTTCCATAACTCTTTATGGAACTAGATCAACTTTAATTTTAGGAAAACTCCCTATTTATTGGTCTGGAACTTCTCAAAGTTCAATGTTCCTCCCACTGAATCCTCAAATTATATATTATTTCTCAAGAAATATACCATCTTGATCCACAAACACTCTGTGTTTAGTGGGGTTATAGAAATAATATCCCTTAGTTTCCTTAGGATAACCAACAAATAACCATTTTCTGAATTGGGGTCTAGATTATCATAAGCTAATCATTTTTTGAGTTCTTTGAAACTCCAAATCCTCATAAAATATATAATGGATCATTTCTCAATTTATATCTCATATGGTTTCTTCGTGAATGCCTTAGATGAAACGTGATTTAGTAACAATACCACAATTTCCATAGCATAATCCCAGAATAAAATAGGAAGGTCACATAAACTCGTCATTGATTGAACCATGTATAAAAATCTTTGATTCATCCTCTTAGACACATCATTCCATTATGGTGTTCTGAGAGGAGTGGTTTGTGAAATAATTTCATAATCTCTTAAATGATTTATGAATTCTTGTCTTAAGTATCAATCACCTCAATCTGATTGAAGAATCTTAATACTTTTTCCCAGTTAATTTTGTACTTCATTCTGAAACTCTTTGAAATTTTCAAAAGTTTCATACTTGTATTCCATCATAAACACATAACCATACTAACTAAATTCATTATTAAAGTTAACAAAGTACCTAAAATCACCAAGTGATTATATGCTCATTGTTTCACATACATCACTATGTATGAGATCTAACAACCCACTCTCCTATTCACCTTTTCTTCCAAAATGTGTCTTTTTCATTTTTCCCAATAAACAATATTCATATATATCAAATTATTTATAATAAAATTATTCTAATATTTTATCTTAATATAGTCTTTGGATGTGTTTCTCATTTATATGTCTAAGGTGATAATTCCAAAGGTGGGTAGGATTTGAATCAACTCTAAACTTCTTATTTTGAATTTTATAAATGGTATTTTCCATATCTAGAATATATAAATCATTCATTATATTCCCAATTCCATAAAACATTCCATTTTTATATATATAAAAACTCTTTCTCTTGATAATTAATGAAAATATCATCTTGTCCAAATAGGATACATAAATAAAATTCTTGTTTATAGAGGGAACATAATAATAGTTATTCAATTATAGAACTAATTTTTTGGGTATACTTTCAGAAGTGATAACTTCTAATGAAACAACTCATTCTACATTACTATCATGAAAATATATTTCACCCTTTTATCAATTCCCTCCTATCTCTGAGTTTGTGTTTGTCAGCATAAATGTGTGATGCACACCCGATATCTAATACCCATGATTTTAAGTTTGAGAAATATTTTTCTATAACATTCACATATTGGGATTCTAGATGCTTTGCATTGAGAACACTTCTCATCCCTAGATACTGCTATTTAATTATTTTATAGTCTATGCCTATGAATGATCTCAATATTATTTCCATAAATAATGACATAATCTACAACAAGGATATATCAGTGGGTGAGTATCATGTTTTATATATTTTCATAAAGGAATTTTAATGAAAGTGATCCCACTAAAATGATGATATCATACATCATATCTATATAGTAATCCAAGATCCCTATTTTACTAAGTTCCATTTTGCTTTAGAGTTTCTCCCATCACTTAACTATTTAGGTAAGGAATCATCTCAATCATAATTGTTATGTATCTTAGATACCTGTGTTGATAAATATTTATCCAAATATAGTATATAGATTCATTCAAATTTATTTCTCTTGTAACTTAATATTATTAGGGTCTCCTGACTAGTGTAACCCAAATAAAATGCCAAAAAAAGTTAATAATGGGAAATACTAGGGTGACTAGCTTTAGAATTATCTACCCAATAGGACAATCTATAGACACTTATTACTTATTTACCTTACATAAGATAATATAGGGGAATCTAGCTTTAGTATGACCTACTTGGTTGGATTATCAAGGTCTTGAAAAGTTCCACTTTGGAAGGAATATCACACTTAATATTTGAGGGGTTTTTATTTCAAAGTCTCACCAATTTAATATAAATCATATGAATATTAAATTAATAACTATTCCATCTCGTGAAATATTTAACTTCACATGTTTTATTTATTTTTTGAACACATTATTCTAATGATTTATTTTTTATAATCCCTATTCAAACCACCAAATTATTGTGTTCACACCATATTAATGTGTAACTCATTACAAGACCCACAATATGTGTTACTCAATCAAAAATAAAATCCAAAACATATTCATGCATATTTGAATCCATCATATACATAATGCGCGTGAAATCTTCATGTAAAGTCATAAGGTTATATAAGATTCATAAAATACACATGAGTAAGTTCAAAGCAATAGATAAATAACCTCATTCACCTTTCTAGGCAAGGAATAATCCTCCAGGATGGTGGTTGGTATGACCTCAAGTCCCTCTCCCTAGGGAGACTTTACTCAATAAAAAAATCAATTCATGATATCTCTTACTGTAAGATCGTGGGTTTTTTCTATGAGGTAAGGATCTTTTTAATTTTAGTTTAATTTCTTGGTTTTGACCTAGTGTGAGTGCTTAATGAGGTTACAGGATTTATGGGGGTGTATAGGGATTGTTTGAATCCTGAAGAATCGTTTTTTGTAAAAGGTGTATGGGACACATGGTTAGTAGAAACCATACAACCCAAGATGCATAGTTAGGAGTAACTGTGTGGAGTGGTCTAGTGGTCTGTCTAGGGCCGTACAGTTTGAGGAAACTGTTCAACTAGGGACGCAAACCCATGAAGGGGATCTACAGTTTTTAGTAGAGGTTAAAATCATAGTTTACACATGTTTTCCCAAACCGTGTGTAAGAACCATGTTAGGGGGTTTAGAGATAGAGAGGTTCACATGGTTGGAACACAGTTTTTCTAACCATGAGACCTAGCATTTTAAGAAAAAATGACCATTTTTACCTTGAAATTTTTAAGTGTTAAATCATCCTCCTCATTTATTTTCCTCCATTGGTGGCCACCTCCTTCTCATTTTGAGACCTTCCTCACACCTAAGCTAGGGATTAAAGTAAATTCCCTATTCAGACTCTGTTTTTTTCGCCATCAGTCTCATTGGATTCACACTGATGATTTATTCAATCCTTAGGATCATTTATTTTTTTCATTTCAATCAATGGTTCTATTTTGGTGCAAGATAATATTCTCTATTTCTAAGTTATTTGATCATTATTCTATTTTCTTCCAATCTAGGTCGAATTAGGAGTCGATATTGGATGAGTGTTCTACCTTGGGTATACAGTAGATGGTCTATACCTTTTCCCTTATGGTATAGGTTTTTTATACCATATTATTGGTGTGCCACATGTAGGACCTTCCAGCGTGGCTCCTAAAATTAAATGAATTCCTTGATTAAATTGTTGTAACCTTGTTAGGTTTCCCACTTAGTACAATGTGATGGTTGGAGGTTTTCAACCTCAACTCAGACCACCTGAGAGGTGTTTCATTGTATCTTCCCATGTTATTCCACCCATTTGGGTGCGTGTGATCTCACCATCCTAGTGGGAGACTTAATTAATTTAATGAGACTTTAGGATAGGGTCTATTCCTCCTTTATATGTGCTTACATGATAATTGAAATGGTTAAATGTTTAAATGGAAATTATGGAATGATTTTGATGAACTCATGGACTACATATGATTATGAATTGGGTTATGAAATGATTAATGAGATGTTAAATGATTTGGATTCCAAGGGAATTTATACTCCTTAGATCTAGATGGTATGGGTCTGACAGTTGATTTATTTAGATTCCAGGGAAATTTATAATGCCTAGATCCAACCCATTGGGTCTGACATTGGATGCAAAGGACATTTCTACTCCTTAGATCCATCTTGCTTATACTGCCTTGGACATGCTCCATGGACTTGCTCTATGGACATGCTCCATGGGCATGCTCCTTAGGCTCCACCCAAGTCATTACTGAGTTTCTATTAATATTATACAAGGAATCGAGGGGATTACTTGGTCATTTATACCTTGGATCTGGCCCATGTAGTCCTGGAATGATGAAGATTCCTTAGTCTTTATGCCTTAGATCTGGACCTCGATGTTTGACATTAGATTACATGGAATAGTATGAAAAGGATTCCTTGGTATTTATACCTTGTATCTAGCCCTTAATGTCTGACATTGGATTACTTGACATAGTCCATAGTGTATTTTATATCATTCTTTATAGATATCCCTGGTATGGGTGTTTTATTATAGCCGGTAGACTAGATAGTATCACTCCTTCTTTATTATTCATTTATATTAATTTCATATATTTTACATTGATTTATCTTATTTAAATAAACTGGATTTGTTGTAGACATTGTTGGTGGTGGACTACTGAGTATTATGTCACACTTGAGCAAAGGATCGAGCTATGATCGTGATTCTATCTGAAGATAGTCATTTTTGTCTTTTTATAATTTGACACATACATTTTACTGGATGTATGTTTCCATGTATTTTCTGTAATTTTGTATAGATACATGACATACATCATTTTGTATATAATACCACCTTGGCTTGGTTTATTATTACTGTCATCTGGATTTATCTTTTGTTGTTCAATTGTTTGATATTCTTCTGCTATTGATTGTTTTGATTACACCACTATGATACACTCTGATTATGAGGGTATAGTATCCCCACTATACCACCTTAGAACCTCACTCCTAGTCAATAGTCTATGGTGTATAGGTAGGTGTGATTGAGGCCATGTGACCCACCGACTTAGGGCACTGTTTAGTGGCTCCTAGGTTGGGATGTTACAAAGTGGTATCAAAGGGTCTTTTCTTTTCTTTTTCTGCCTTACTATTTGGTATGGTAGAAAGGATAAATAGGAATTTTTTGGAATTTGGAAATGAGTTGTTCCTAGGAGTAGCTAAGCCACGTATAGGAAAAAAAACAAATTTCCTAGGATGTGATATATTGTTCTAATTCTTTCCTATTACAATTGATTTGATTCCACAGTTAGGTGATGCACATGATATGTGATGTTGTTGTTATTATGATTGAGGAATTTCATTTTATCCTTGGCCAATATGTCAAGGAAGAATTGATCATGCATCATTTTAGGAACCTTAGAGGATTCACATTCCATGCATATTCCATTCCATATATGATGCATTTCTTGACTTCATGACATTTATTTTGTGTTCCTTGTGTTATAGAATTATTATCATCTAATTTTATTATAGGAGATTGAGAAAAAATAATTGGTACTTATAGTGATTTATATAACCTAAATATTTTTTCCTACATAGGCTACATCAGACACCCTAAGAAGTCAATTATGACACATCGAGTCATAGACTATTGGTCGCATGGACTGGAACATGTTATGGTTGGGATTAAATGACAACCAAGCTTCAATTTATAAGGTGTATGGTATCTTATTGATTAGAAGTGTTGATCCGTTTGGTTAAAATATTTAAATATACTGGTAAAAAAATGTGTATTTAAATGAAATTGAACTTATGAAATGGAAATTTCATCATTAAATGGAGTTTACAATTACAATTAACTGTCTATATATTAGGACCCATGTTATGAAATAGAGAACTTGACCAAGACCTGACTTTAGAGTGGGAAGTATTCAGCATATTTGGTGTTCTTTATGATTATTCCTTTTACCCAATCATGGATTTAAGAATAGGAAGATGGGTGTGGCTTTTTTATAGGAAGGATTGTACATGTCCTATGTTTATATTTATGATCTAGTTGATATGGAATCTTTTTTGAGGTGTGCATTTGGAATTTCTAGAGATATTCCACCATGAATCCCTCTAGTCATACACCAGGAGGGTGGTGAAAACCATGCTTTGGAGGTGTTTTTCCATGATCTTCTAGTATAAACTCTAATAGTGCCACTTGCAGCACTTCCTATTGTTCCGGATATGGGATTTGATTCCCAGTTCCAAGAGAGTTTCATGCACTTTATACAAACCATTCAAGGATCCCCACTACCTACCTCATCTATGGTAGAGCTGGCATGTGTTTTACAGTAGTATAATCTGCCCACATTTTTGGGGTATGGTGGGACATAGGCTATTGAGTTGTGGATAGAGACCATCATGTTAATTTTTGATCATCTAGAGACACCTCCTAAGTGGAGAGTGAAACACTCTACATATATTCTTCATATATCTACCAAGTTTTGGTGAGATTTTCTGGACTAGGATGATAGGCTTCAAGATGAGGTTTGGAGGGATTTCTAATCCAACTTTTATGATTACTTCTTTCTTAAGAATCTGAGAGATGAATGGGATAGTGACTTTATGCATCTAGAGTAGGGAACAATGACTGTTATGGAGTATTCATCTCAATTTACAGAGATTTGGTGCTTTGAACCTGTGTATCTTGATAATGAACCATCTAGGGAGAGATTTTTCAAGGAAGGTCTCAAGCATGTTTTACGGTCCTAGGTGAGCATGTTTTAGTTGAAAACTATTACTGAGATAGTAAATCAGTCACTGATTATTGAATATACTTTGAGGAAAGTTGGAGGCCCAAAGTAGGGTAATGAAACTTCTTGACTCGGTGGTTTAGTGTCAGGAGGTAGTAAGTAGTGTTTCGATCCTTCTTATAAGTGGAATAATAGACAAGGTATGAGTGTTGATAGTTACATATTCTATCATCAGTGTGGGAGACGTGGATGAATGAGGAACCAATGTGATAAATACCTATTCAAGTGTCAGTCTTATGGAAGGATAGTCCACGTACAATGTTTTTGTAGGACCTTTACTCCAGTATCCAGTGAGAGGGGGTCAACATCAACTCTAGGTTTAGGATAGGGTTTCACAACTCTGCATCAGGTTGGAAGGTAGAGTACTACCAATCGTTCAGGCTGAGGAGGTGGACATGGTTGGGGGAGCCAGACACCAGTTGCACCTTGACAGCAAAGTGGGCCTACTCAAGGTAGTAAGACTATTTCACAGGTCCACAGTTTAGGCCAAACACATTCAATACATCCTATACCTAAGGAGAAGAGTATTGGGCCATCTATAGTGAGAGGTATGATCTTAGTAGAATATATATTAGTATATTCTCTTTTTGATATAGGTGCTTCTCATTGTTTCATATTTGTGCTAGTTGTGGAGATCCTCGGGCTCATTATTTAGTTTTATGACGGAGTTATGACACTTAATACTCCATTTGGAATTAGATCAAAGAGTGTATTATAGTGTAGGAAGTGCCCCTTGAGATAGGTAGGTGTCAATTCATATGAGATCTCTTATTACTTAAGATGAAATGGGTTTGACGTTATACTTAGGATGGACTGGAAATTTTCTTATCATTCCCATGTCGACTTATATCACTAAAGGGTGAACTTCACATCACCAGAGGACAGTATTTTTATTCACAAGGGTTAATGGATTTCCAAGTGATCTATACTTGACCCAAGAATAGTGGTTTGGGTGGGATGATATCCCAAATATCTATTTTATATCTAGATGATCAAGGAATGTGACAAACTGAATTCCCTTTAGTGGTTGATCATTTTAGGTACATTTTCCCAAATAACTTTTTAGGAATACCTCCCAATAGAGAGGTAAATTTTTCCATCGATCTAGTCCCAGAAGTTTCACTAGTATCCATTCCTACTTATAGGATGGATAATATAGAGTTTCAATAGATCAAGAGGTGGTTAGAGGACTTGGAATAGAAGGGTTTTATATAACCCAATACTTATCCATGGGTTTCATTGGTACTTTTGCAAAAAATTCAAAAGAAACCCTTAGGCTATGTTTGGATTACCGTAAATTGAACCAGTTGACGTTTAATAATCATTATCCTTTGTCATGAATAGATGATCTCTTCAACCAGCACCAAGGATCTCAGGTATTCTCAAAGATTGATATGAGATCGGGTTATCATCAGGTTCTTTTTCAGCCTACATACATACCTTGCATAACTTTTCATAGTAGGTATGGTCTGTATGAGTATCTGGTTATGTCATTTAGTCTCACAAATGTTCCAATAGTTTTCATGGCACTGATGAACTAGGTTTTCCATCCATATCTGGATTCATTTTTGGTGGTATCTGTGGATGATATCTTGGTGTATTCTTACAATCGACATGACCATTCCAAACATCTTGAGATAATATTTGATACATTTAGAGAGCATAATTTATATGCTAATCTCACAAATTGGCACTTATGGATGGATAATATTCACTTATTGGGTCATATTATCTCATATATAGGATTATTAGTTGAACTAGATAAGGTGAGAGATGTAATTTCTTAGGAGAAACCCAAGAACGTATTTGACATGCAAAGTTTCTTGGGGAAAGCTAGATATTAAAGGAATTTCATACAAGACTTATCATGATTAGAAGAACCTCTTGTGGGATTTAATAAGAAGGTTGTGAAGTTTATATGGTTAGATACCTGTGAGATATCCTTTAGGGAGATGAAAGGGAGACTGACTTCAGCATCGTTCATAATTATGCCAGAGGTGGGCAGAAGCTACACGGTGTATTGTGATATATCAGGTATCAGTCTAGGAATAATTCTGGTGAAGGAGTAGTGAGTAGTGGTGTATGGGTCTCATCAGTTGAGGTCACATGAGTGGAACTACTTAACGCACGATATTGAGTTATCCATTGTTGTATATGCCTTATGCAGTTGGAGGAATTTTTTACTGGGAAAGTGTTTTGTGGTGTACACAAACCAAAAAATCCTCAAGTACATATTTATATAGTGTGAATTGGATCATAATAAATGAAGTTGGGTTGAATACCTACAGTATTTTGACATCGATCTTTCCTATATGGCCAAAAAGGGAAATACAGTTGCTGATTCACTAAGAAGGAGGAAACAGATACAGGAAGTTTGGGAGGCTAGTAGTGAGTGGAATGTTATGGAATTTTTTTCATAGATACACTTAAAGGTGAATGATATCTCGAGAAATAATTTTATCTCATCCTTGGTAGTGACTTTCACTCTTCTGGATAGGGTGTGGATGAGATAGCTTTCAAATTCTAAGGGCCTAGTCCTATGGGAGAGCATGGCATATGAGGACCCACCTCCTAGTTGGACCATTGGTGGGGATGAAATTATATGCATACATGGTCACATTTTGGTTCAAGTAGATTTATGTGAGGATCTAATTTAGGAATTTCATTCCTCAAATTGGGAAGTACATCCCATTATAACCAAGATGTATCGATATTTACACCACCAGTATTGGTGGCCATATATCAAATGAGATGTGGTTGGGTTTGTCATAAGGTGTTCCACCTATCAGCAGGTGAAGGTAAAACAACAACAACTAGTAGGTCTTTCATAGTAGTTAACCATTCCCAAGTGTAAATGGGATGATGTTGTGATGGATTTCATTATTGGGTTTCCAAGTTTGGCTCATGGTAGTGGAGTTGTGTGTATTTTTGTGGATAGGCTCACGAAGTTCACCTATTTTCTACCAATTAGGAAGACCACTTAGTATATGACCTTGGGATACTTTATATCCATGAGATTTTGCACCTTCATGGGGTTCCTCATAATATGGTATCAGATAGGGATGCCTAGTTTACATCTTAGTTTTGGAAAGGCTTACAGAGGGAATTGGGTATATAGGTGATTTTGAGCATGGAATACCACCCTTAGGATGATGGCTAGTCAAGGAACTCTATACAGGTTTTAGAGGACATGATTACAGCATGTGTCTTTAATTTCGAGGGTTCATGGGAGAGGTATATACCCCTGGTTTAATTTTCCTAAAAATAGATATCAAAAGACTATATAGATGCTACCTTATGAGGATTTGTATGGTAGGTCATGATTATCACCTCTATACTAGTTAGAGGTAGGAGAGGCATTGTTTCTTGGAATGCGTCTCATATAGGAGACTATAGAGTAGGTCCAACTGATTCATAAGAGGATGGTTGTTGTACAGTCTTGATATAAATCTAGCACTGGTCGCCATCGATGAACTCTAGAGTTTGAGGTCAGGGATCGGGTATTTTTAGGTATCTATTTGAGTTTGGGGCATAGATGGATTTGGAGATAGGGTAAACTTTCATCGTGATATGTCAGGACTTTCAAGATTATGGAGAGAGTCGGGTTGGTAGACTATTAGTTATAATTACCTCAGAGGTACCAAGCCCTGTATGATGTCTTTCATATATATCAGCTATGTCGTTATCAATCATATTCATCTTATACTCAATATCTGTATGAGGTTAAGTTATAGGTGGATGTGTCCTTTGATGAGAATCCTATACGTATTGTTGATCATAGCACAAAGGATCTCTAAGGCTGGTCAGTTACTCTAGTATTGGTGCTATGGAAGTACGGTCATTTATAGGAAGAAAATTGGGAGAGGGAGCTGATATACATGCTCAGTGGCTGAAGTTATTCTAAGATGATTCTTGACCACCCTTGGAAGGGAAATTTGGGGATAAAATGATTTAAGGGGTAATATTGTAAGATCCTGGGTTTTTCTATGAGGTATGGATCTTTTTAATTTTAGTTTAATTGCTTTGTTTTGACCTAATGTGAGTGTCTAATGAGGTCATGGGAGTTTTGGGGGTTTCTAGGGCTTGTTTGGGTTCTGGAGGATTGGTTTTTGGAAAAGATAACTACGACACACGGTTAGTAGAAACTGTGTGACCTAGGATGCACAGTTAGGAGTAACTGTGTGAGGTGGTCCAGGGGTATTTCCAAGACTGTATGGTTCAAGTAAACTATGCAACCAGAGTTGCATGCCCATGAGGGGGCTCTATAGTTTTAAAAAAAATGTGAAAATCATGGTTTTCACACGGTTTCCCAAACCGTCTGCATAAACCGTGTGATGGGGTTTGAAGATATAGAGGTGTGCATGGTTGGCGCACAGTTTGACCAATCATGTGGTCAAACCGTTTGAACTATCATTTTGAGGAAAAATGACCATTTTGAGGAAAAATGATCGTTTTCCCCTTAAATTTTTTAAGTGTTAAACCCTCCTCTTTCTTCTTTATTTTCCTCCAATAGTGGCCACCTCCCTCTCATTTTGAGAGCTTCCTCATTTCTAAGATAGGGATTGAAGGAACTTCCCGATATGGAGTTAATTTCTTCTATCATCAGTCTTGTTGGATCTATGTTGGTGATTTCTTTAATTCTTATGCTCATTTGATCATTTTTATTTCTATCAATGGTGTTATTTTGGTGCAAGATAATAATCCATATTTCCAGGATATTCGATCATTCTTCTATTTTCTTCTAGTTTGGTTCAAGTTTGGAGTCGATACTAAACAATTGTTCAACCATGAGTTTGAAGTATATGGTTTATACCTTTTCCCTTATGGTCTAGTTGTTTTATATGTTGGTTTTGTTGTGTAATACGCCAGAACTTCCAACATTACTCCTAAAGTTAAATGGATTTCTTGATTAAATTGTTGGAACTTTGTTAGGTTGTCAACTTAGTATCATGTGATGGTTGGAGGTTTTCAACTGCAACCCAGACCACCTGAGAGGTGTTTCATTCCCATGTTATTTCACCTCATTGGGGGTGTGTGAGCTCAAAATCCTAGTGGGGCCTTATTAAATTGAGTGAGACTTTAGGAGAGGTTTTATGCCTCCTTTCCATGTGATTGCATGATAATTGAAATGTTTGAATGTTTAAATAGAAATTATGTAATGATTTGGATGAACTCATAGACTATGTATGATTATGAAATGGGTTATGAAATTATTGATGAGATGTTAAATGATTTGGATGCCAAGGACATTTCCACTCCTTGGATCTGGATTTTGTGGTTCTGACACTTTATTGATTTATATGCTAGGGGTATTTATACTCCCTAGATTTGACTCATTGGGTCCGAAATTGGATGCCAAGGACATTACTACTCATTGGATCAGTCTTGATTGGACCACCTTATACATGCTCCATGGACATACTCATTGGACTCCACCCAAGTTGTTACTGAGTTTCTATGGAGATTCTCCAAGGACTTGAGGGGATGCCTTGTTTATTTATACCTTGGATCCAACCCATGTGGTCCTGGAATGATGAGGATACATTGGTATTTATACCATGGATTTGTCCCTTAGGGTCTGACACTAGATTATAGGGAATAGGTTGATAAGTATTCCTTGGTCTTTATACCTTAGATATAGCCCTTGGGGTCTAACACTGTATTACTCAGCATAGGCCATAGTGGATGTTATATCATGCTTTACATATATATCTGGTATGATTGTTTGATTACAGTTGGTAAAATAGAAATTATCACTACTACTTTATTATTTATTTATATTACTTTCATATATTGTACACTACTTCATATTATTTACACAAACTAGATTTGTTGTAGACATCATTGGTGGTGGACTACTGAGTGTTATCTCACACCCTGTTTAGGCTGTTGTTGGGTACTCTGACAGAATTCATGGATGTTGGTAGGGATCGGAGAAAGATCTCACTTTATGATGCTTTATTGGTTATGAATAGGAGAAGGGGAGAACAGGACCAATCTATACTCATGATGTTATCCATAGAAAATCATTTTTTGGTTTTTTTTACTTTGACACATATATTATACTAGATGCCTGCAATTATTTATTTCCTTTAATTTTGTATAGATACATGACATGCATTATTTTGTATATGATATCTCCATGGATTGGTTTATTATTATTGTCATCTTGATTTATATTCTATTATTTAGTTATTTGATATTATTCTCTTATTGATTGTTGTGATTACACTGTTGTGATACACTCTGGTTATAAGGGCATAGTCTCCCCACTATACCACCTTAGACCCTTACTACTAGTCATTAGCCTTTAGAATATAGGGAGGCGTGCTAGAGATCATGTGACCCACTGGATTAAGGAACCATTTAGTGGATTCTAGGTCAGGATGTTATACTAATGCCTAATATACACAAAATATGACCAAAAAACTAAATTCAATCGAATAACTTCAATTAAAAATTGAGGTTAAGGTAGATGAAAAAAAATATAGAGTCATACCTAGAATGTAATGCAAGGATATATATCTTAAAAGTAATTTATCACATAAATAAATCATACACAATATTCACAATATAAATATATATATATATATATATGAATGAATCAAGGAATAACTTCTAAATAAATGAACATTTTAAATATTTACACATGATAATAATTTATAATCCTTTACATAAATAAATATTATTATAAAAATTTTATAAATAAGTTAATAATTATAAATATTCTATATAAACACTTTTATAAATATTACAAAATATCTTTTATATGATTTATAAACAATTTATAGATAACATAATTCAATTCAAAATTCGATTTTCTTAAAAATAGAAAATTTATTTATTTATTAAAACATATGAAACAAATATGAACTTATTTGTATTTATTAAATCATAGAAATACCATTTTAAGATGTCTAATAATTATAATTTACAAACCTTTTATAAATCATAATTTAAATTTATCAAAATAAGGATCACCATGGCTTACACTGCACTATGATCCTTAATTTGTAGTAATTTTGAATCATTAATGTATATGTAAATAAAATATTACCTTTACATGAACCCTTCACATATAGGTAACCAAAAGATTGTATTTACACAGGACTTCTAAATAAAGGTAAGTCATTGTGGTGAAAGGTGAAACAGATTGTCAAAACAGCCACCCAAGTCATTTCACCACCTGTGGTGAAATACAACATCAATCATTGTGTCACATTAAGGTAATCATTCTTACCTTTACATCATGACAACTCGAAGGTGAACCATGCCTTGAACTATGACATAGTTTTTGTGATCTAGGAATTTTGAAGTCACTACAAATATACCATGGGGGATCCTATGTCATGGTGATGATGATACTTTTTGAAAACATGGATTAAACACATTTAATCCTTGAAGAAACTTGGTTTTGATACCACTGATGGGTTTTTTTTACTATCATATGATTATTATAAGTGGAAGAAAACTCAAACACAAGCATAATTTATCTCCAAGGATCAAATTCACAAATGTATCTAAAAAACAGAGCATGTAAAATGATATAAATTTATCTAAAACTCAAGTGTTGTAGCCTCCATATTCTTCTTGTATAGAGAATGTATGATGATGATCATAAGGAGAATCAGAAAAATTACTCTTTCCTATAAGGGGGACACCTTCCTATGGAACCTGGTTCATAACTAGAGGATTCTCATATTCCCGAAAGGTGCTAGAACCTCCACCAAGGGTGATAAAAGAGCTAAAATAAGAGAGATAATTTTAAAAATAACTCAATAATATCTTATAACCAACAGTAGTGGATCACATCCTCTTATAATAGAATCATCAATGCTATTTATTGAATGAAGAGTTCCATCCATAACATAATATATTAGGTTCCATCCCATGGAACCTGTATGTTACATTCTATTAGTGTTCATTGATTGAACACTTAAATAAATGAGGTACAACAGCCAAAAATGATCCATCTCATGGTTTATAATCTAATTAAAATGATGAAGGAACATGAAAACCACATGCATTATATGCATGAAAATAGTGGTGTCAGCTATGGACCATGACATTATATGCACCACTATGGCATAGTGGTTCCCATTTTAGTGAACTTAAAATATAAAAATCATTAAATTATGTGTTAAAGGTGTTTAATACATTATAAATTGATTTTTTTAAATTTAAACAATCAAAAAACTATGGATTAAATTCTAAATCATAATACATTACAAAATTTTTTGTAACATTCTCTTTGTAATGGTATTTTATGATGCTATCTATTTGGATAATGAGTGTCTTTGAGACTTATATAAATAAAGAGATGATTAACCTAATCATGTGTGGTGTGAGTGTGTCTATGCAATTAAATCACTATATGAATCCAAGTTATGGATATAATTTTTTATCTTCCCTTTGAATTAAGGTTTGAGAAGGTTATAGTAAATGAGAGAAGTGATGGGTGATTTTCTAACTCATGAGCCATCATAGGAGGAAGTGGTTTGTTGGACACTTCTAAGGGATCTGTAAAGACCCTGACTTCAGTAGCTCGGAGCTGATGCCTTAATTCATTACATTGGTACTAAGAAAAATAGTTTTCATCTCAAAGGATGGAATAATTTAGTAGATTTATAAAACCATATACAAACATAATTGTTACATTACAACTTTAAAAGGAAAAACAACATATAAAATCCATTAGAAACACCCATAAATTCCTAGATTATCCCTGAAAGTCATTAATAATATACATCTTCACATCTTGGAGAAATTAAAACATTATAAAGGGGTGATATCAAATGATCTATAAGGGTAATAAATACAATGGAATATAATATAAACATAAATAATAAGGCAAGGTGAATAACTAAAATCACATGCCATTAAAACATAATCTTGAGCATATTATGGCAAGAATAAAAGTTAATCAAAATAATTCCATAATAACATGAGAATGAAACTTAACCATGGATATTATACTAGTTGAATAATCACATGGATTTTAAATTACTAATATCATAATTATGGAATGTATAATGCTAGAAATCTAAAACATATCATTGAGGCCTCGACCAAGACATCTTTAAATAAATAGTTAAGGCCTCAGCCAATCTGTTTTGTCTCATAAGACCTATCGATGCATCGAGGGTCTATAGAAGTCCTTAGCCGTCACTTACTAAGTATAATTAATTCCTCATATTAATGTTTTGAAACATAAACAACATATACATATGAAATATAAATAACTTTCCTCCATCAGTAAACTGAATCACTAACCATTGTGAGTAATATGGTGAATGGTATCAATATAGCACATCCAAAGTCAAATTGATCATAAACCATTTAATAAAATATAGTAGATTTTATAATAGAATATAAATCCTAATTAATCATAAGATTCAATAGAGGGTGTTTAAATATATGAAAATACTCTAATAAAATCATCGATGTATTCTTGAGAGAAATACCCTTTCTGCTTTACAAACAAGAGTTATTTTGGAAAAATCTTTTTTATTTGTCATCAAATTAGATTTTAAATATGTATATCCCAGAAAAGAAAATTTAAGTACAATTAAATTATATTTTATTCATAAATTACTTCCAAATGAAGTGAAAACTTGTAAAAAGAGTTTTTAAGAAACTTTATAAATGGGACACTTCCGTACGGTTTAAGACAAAATATTAGAGTCTTTAAAGCGGAAAAAGGATTAATTGTTTACATAAAACCAGAAATTAACTAAGATATTTTTTCATGATAAAAATAGTGATTTTATAAAAATATATTTGGCTTCAAACAGATTATGTGGTGTACTTTAAAATGGGTAAGAAATTGGGAAGTACCCTTTAATTGGGCTTGCTTATCGGGAGAATTGAAAAGGGACCCTATAAAAAAGTATTCTCTCATCAAAGAAATATGAAATGGTATGGATAAATGAGTTTATAACATATAAATATAATTTATAAGAATTATATAATAATAATGAAGAATAAAATTGGGGTAAAGAGAGAGAAAACATAACCCGAATGAAAAATGGAAGTTCGGGAATAAACTCACACCTTATGTACGAAAGTGTTTTGTACTTGTGATTAATGCCATAGATCATGAAATTATATTCCTTAATAATTTAATTTATAACCTATAAAATATTTATTTTATTTATTATAATTTTATTGTGTTAATTTATGGTCTTTTTTATAAGTTATAAGGTTCGATTTCATTATTTGTAAGTGATTGTTTCCTTGGTTTTCATGATTGGTTCACTCGTATACATGTACGAAAGATCATGTGAAATGGGAATAGTTATCCAAAATTGAAATTATATGTTATTAATGAACTTATAGAACATTTAATGGTCTTATATATCATTTTTTTTCTATATATGAGGATGATTCATTAGATAAAATGTTAATGATAACCGTTTGGATTATTTTGGCATTTTTTTTATCATCGCGTACTAGTTTTGTTTTATGAATTAATACTAGGAATATATAATGGTTAAATAATATTAAATAAGTTTTATTAAATATATTAAAGTTTTTTTTAACCATAAATAGGTTTTAATTACTATCCTTGAAGGTGGAATTGAAAAACGAAAACTCGTAATCCATGAAGGTGGTAAATCGACACCTCACTGATGATATTTTCATTTTTTAGAAAAAAAAAGGGAAGAGAATAGAATTTATGGTTTATATTATATTAACACAATAAAATTATAGTATATAAAATATAATATATTTATAATGTCACTTTGTATTGGGTAGGTGAGGTAAGGATAAAAAAGAAAAGAAAATGAGAGAAAATTAAAAGAACGAAAGGTGGTTTTTTCCTCTTGAATTCCTCTCCTTGAGAACCTCCTTAAGGAACTTTGAAATGGTCTTTTAAGTGATAAAAAAAAGACCAAAACTTGGGGGAGAGGTTTGGGAGAAGTATTGGGTAGATATTGGACAAGATTAAAGGCTTTGTAGGTATGAGGAGAAGATGTGGTGAGGGGTGATATTTATAGTCGAGGAAAATGGTGTTTTTTTATTATTTAATTCATTAGTTTATTATTTTGGCTCAAGAATATAAATAGTTTGAAAATTATAAATAAATATATTAAAATAACTAAGGATATTTTAAGATTACGAGCTTACATAATTCATAAATTATCTAGTAATCAATAATTTATGTATTTGTTAAATACCATAAATTACTGTATTCCACTATTCACTAAAAAATCAACAATTTTAGAAAAATATAAAAAAATCACCCTAAATATTTTTCAACATTTAGAATTCAAAAATAAACTCAATTTTATGAAAATAATTTTTTAAATATGAAAAATTTAATTTTTAAATAAAATCATCATTTATTCGAAAAATACATATTTTAAAATTATAACAAATTTTACGACACTTTGAAAAATTAATTAAGTTATCATAAAATTATCTTATAATAATAATAAAAAAATATTAATTTATGAATCTATTTTTTGAAAATAAATTTTCTTTTAACTAATTAAATTAATTATAAAATTATAAATTAACATTTACATCTCACAAAAATACCGATACTTAATTTATCATTTTTAAAACATTTATTTACTTATTCCATGATATAAATACATTATATTTTAATTTATAAGATACCTAAATTTTTTTATACTTTCATAGGTGATATATAATTCAAATCATAAATAGACTTTTAATGTAACAAAATTGACAGTTTAATAAAAATCGGTATTTTTCACTATTCACTGTAAAATAATTATTTTGATAAAAATACCAAAATTTCACCCTAATCTAATTTTGACATTTCAATTTTAAAAATGAAGTTTATTTTGTTCAATAGAATTTAAAAAATTATCAAAATTTAGTTTTAGAACAGGTTATCCATTAAAATATGGTAAAACCGCCTTTAAAAAATAGTCTTTTAATGCATAAAATTTGATTAATTCTTATATTATGTCTATAAAATCATTTGGATGAATTTAAAAAAATTAATTAAATATATAATATATAAATTTTATAATTTGGTTAATATTATTATTCCTTATAATTTAACAACTAGGTTATAACGGTCATTTTAAAATAATGATATTTAATTGCATATCATTGTTCTTTTAATCTTGGTGTTGTGTGAAACCTATGTTGTAGAAGAAATTAAATTTAAAAAGAGACATACCATAAAATCTTGGGGTGTTACATTCTCTCCTACTACAATAAATTGTGTCCTTTCAATTTGAAATTGTACTTTGAAAATAAAAGTTTGATACTTCAAAATTCCTTTGTGGGAAACCCACAATGAAAATAGGGTTGATAAAATATCACCTTAATAAGAGGGAAAGGGAAATGATAAGGTCACCAAAAAACTAGGATTTTGGGTAGGATATAATTAGTGGAAAATGATAACATAGACAAGGAAGAGAAATCTAACTATTAAATTCTGATGTAGAGTGATAGAGAACTTGGTTATTAGAAAGTTAACCATCATGAAACCGTAAATCTTGTGATCGGTTAAAAGACCATTGATTTCTTAGAAAGAAAAGTAAATGGATAACATTTTTATTCCAAAATATTTTTCCTAGAGTTAAGGGATTCTTTTAATATTCAGATAATCACTTGAGAAAATAAACTTACTTGATTACTTTCCATGTTATAAGAATAATTTCATCCTTTGGTTATGGTTCGATATTTTTTTACTTCATCCCTCACACCTAGAAATGAAAGTTCAAAATGATTTTTTCACACCTGAAGCACTTTTATGAATCATAAGATCCACCAATAATTCCTTTAGTCCTTAAATATTTACTGAAACCAAAATTGTTAGAAAAAATCATCCAATAAATCATACTTTAACCTGAAATAATAATATTAAATGTTCAAATTAATCCATTCCAACCTTAAGACTCATCAAAAATACATCTGTCCAAATTCACATTACAAATAGGTCTCTAAATTTCCAAGATATGCTAATCATTCCCATAAATAACCTGAATCATCATAAGTCCATAATAAAATCATATTTGACTCCAAAATACAATTCAACTTTTATTCCTTAAAATATTCTACCTCTTCCAAAATAACATCAATCACTTAATCACCAAATCATTTTCCAATATCAAGGTTGTCTATTTGATAAAAATGTATCTAAAATAAAAATAACCTTTATCTATAAGATAAAAAAAGGATACGCTAACCAGTACTTCATGTAAGCTAGTGGAAGGTGTTGCATCCTTGTCACCCTTCGGTTGTGGGTTCAAACCCCACAGCCTTGCTGGGCGTGATGAGTTGTCACCCGACCTGTGGGTTGTCCTTTTTCTAAAACTATATTAATATAGCCTCCAAAATATATATGATGGACATTCCTAAAATAAGGTTAATCGCTAATTTTATCAACACAACCCCAATACATAAATACTTCATCCATTTATTTCCACATAGGTCCTTCCTTAGTCTAGATATTGTCCTATTGAAGGGGGCATTGATTCAAGTAATGCCCAGATTCCCCACATTTAAGGCAATGAACTATAAATGGATTCTTAGGATGTGTTTCATTTCCTTACATCGTACTCTTCATTTTTCCTCGGCAATTATTTTATTTATGTCCTTCTTTCCCATACATAATGATTAATCTGTTCTGTTGAGACATGTTCTTGGGTGTCTCATTCCACATTTCATACATGGTGAAAATTGATCCTTATTTTCTCCATGGTCTCCACCACTAGATCTCTTAAAAAACTCCACCCATCTCTTTGGTGAGTTCAGGGGTGTGTTAAGGTATACGTTGTTAATAATATTTCGATAAAAATGATTAGGCATCAACATGATATCTTTCACTTATATTATGATCCCATTTGGTTTCTAATCGCCACCACCTTGTACATCATGTTCAATATTAACATGACTCATTTAGGTTACAATCGTTGACTAAACCAGAAAGCATTATGTGAGTAATAATAGTCACAGTTAGAAAAAAATATAATCATTTACAGAATATCATGACACCTTATTTTCAACATAAAACACCTTAGGTTTAACCTTGGTTATTCATTTTCATTATATATTCAAATCCTTTATAATGGTTTGTAAAGAAAATGTAAATTATCCTAAGCATGTACCCTGAGAGTGTTAGACTAGGTGCACAGTAAGACTCATCCGGTTACGATGAGTCAGGTCTGATGCATCTTGTCAGAGTTGTTACCCCTAGGTACATATGTGTCAGAACCACATCCACTTTTAGTATCCAAACAGGGATGTATTTATAGGAAGACCTGCATAATCTATAACTTAGAAAATTATAGTATGTTTTTCTATGTTTATCCTCAAAGTGTATATTAGGGTTAAGTTCCCTAATCTATGTTATCTAAATATAGTTTCTAAGGTTTCTAATAAACCTCCCTCTAATACCAACTATAAAATCCCTGACCCCAATAGCCCATATCAAGTTTCTTACTTCATTACATTGGTACAAAGAACAATAGTTCACATCCTAAAGGACTGAATAGTTTAGTAGATTTGGAAAACTAGATATAAACATAATTTTTACATTACAACTTTGAAAGGAAAAAAAACATAGAAACTCCATTGGAAATACCCATAAACTCCTATATTATCCCTACAAGTCATTCATAATATGCATATTTGCATCCTGGTGAAAATAAAACAAAATAAAGGGGTGAGATAAGATTATTAGTAATGTTAATCAATAAAACAGAAGCTAATATAAACATAAACAATAAGGCAATGTAAATAACTAAAATCACATGTCATTAAAACATAATATTGATCATATTATTGCAGGAATAAAATATGATCAATATAATGTCATAATCACATGATAATGAAACTTAAACATGGATATTTTACTAGTTAAATAATCACATGAATTATCAATTATTAATATCATAATGAAGGAATGAATAATTTTGGACATCTGAAACATATCTTCAAGGCCTCAGCCAAGACATCTGAAAATAAATGGTTAAGGCCTCATCCAAATCCATATTTTTTGTATCATGATACCTATTGATTCATTGAGGGGATATATCAGGGCATGTTGATCACTTTATAAGTCCAATTAATTACTCATATGAATTGGGTGAAACATAAACAATATATATATGTGTGTGAAATTTAAATAACTTTCCCCAATCAGTAAACATAATCACAAACCATTATGAGTAATATGGTGAATGGTATCAAGATAGCAAATCTATAGTCAAAATGATCATAAACCATTTAATAAAATATAATATATGATATCATATAATATTAATCCAAATTAAGTATAAGATTCAATAGAGGGTGTTTAAATAGATAAAAACACTAATAAAATCATTGATGTATTCTTGAGAGAAATACCCTTTTTACTTTACAAAGAAGAGTTCTTTTGGAAAAATAATTTGTATTTATCATAAAATCATATTGTAAACATGTATATACCAGAAAAGAAAATGGAAGGACAATGAGATTATGTTGGAGGCATAAATTATGTCCAACTAAAGTGAAAACATATAAAAAATAGTTTTTAAGAAACTTTATAAATGGGACACTTATGTGTGGTTTAAGAGAAAATATAAGAGCCTTTAAAGGGGACAAAGGATTCATGTTTACATAAAACCGGAAATGAACTAAGATAGTTTTTCATGATAAAAATAGTTATTTTAGAAAAATATTGGTGGCTTAAAATATATTATGGAGTGTAATTTAAAATGTGTAAGAAATTGGGAAGTACCCTTTAACTAGGTTTGCTTATTGAGAGGAATTGAAAAGGGAACCTTATAAAACATGTATTCTCCCTTAAAATAAATATAAACTGGTCTAAATACATGATTTTGGAATATATAAACATAATTTAGAAGAAGTATATAATAATAATGAATAATTGAATTGGGGTAAATAGAGAGAAGTCATAACCTTAATGAAAAATGGAGGTTTGGGAAGAAACCCTTACCTTATGTCCAAAAGTATTCTGCACTTGCGGTTAACATCCTAGATAGTGAAATTAGATTCATTAATAATTTAATTCAAAACCTATTCAAAATTTATTTTATTTTATTTTATTTTATTAATTTCATTTATTGTCTTTTTGATGAGTTATATGATTCAATTTCTTCATTAGGAAGTGTCTGTTTCCTTGGTATTTATGATTTTTTCACTTGTATACATGTAAAAAAGATCATATGAAATGAGAATAGTTATCAAGAATTGAAATTATATGTTATTAATGAACTTATAGAATTTTTAATGGTCTTATATATCATTTTTTTTCTAGATATGAGGATGAATCATTAGATAAAACAATAATGATAATCGTTTGGATTATTTTGGTGTTTTTCGATCATCGCATACTAGTTTTGTTTTATGAATTAATATTTTGTATATATATTGGTTACAGAACATTAAATAAGTTTTATTGCATATATTAAATTCTGTTTTAAACATAAAAATGGTTTTATAACCATCCTTGAATTCATAATTGAAAAATGAAAACTCGTCATCCACAAAGGCGGTAAATCGGCACCTCACAGATAATATTTTCATTTTTTAGAAAAAAAGGGAAGAGAAGAGAATTGATGGTTGATATTCCATTAAAATAATAAAATTTTAGTATATAAAATATATTTTAGTTATCATTTCACTTTGGATAGGGGAGGTTATGTAAGGATAAGAAAATAAAATATAATAAAAAAAATTAAAAGAACAAAAGGATATTTTTACCTCTTGAATTCATCTCCTTGATAAACTCCTTAAGAAACTTTGAAATGGTCTTTTAGGTGATACCAGAAAGACCATAATTTGGGGTAGTTATTTTTGGAGATTTATTGGGAATAAATTGGATAAGATTCAAGACTTTATATGTGTGAGGAGAAGAGGTGGTGAGGGGTGGTATTTATAGTTGAAGAGAGGGGTGTTTTTTGATTATTTAATTCATTAGTTTATTATTTTGTCTCAATACTATAAATAGTTTAAACATTATCACTAAATATATTAAAATAATTAATTATATTTTAATATTATGGTATTTCATCATCCATGCATCATCTATGACTCAATAATTCATGTATTTGTTAAATACTGTAAATTACTCTATTTCACTATTCACCAAAAATTCAACTATTTTAGAAAAATACCAAAAATTTACTCTAACCATTTTTCAACATTTAGAATTCAAAAATGAACTCCATTTTATGAAAATAATTTTCTAAATATGATAAATTTAATTTTTAAATAAAATCGTCATTCATTCGAAAAATACAGATTTTAAAATTATAACAGATTTTACGACACTTTGAAAAATTAATTAAGGTCCCATAAAATTAACTTATAATCATAATAAAAATAATAATAATTTATGAATATATTTCATGAAAATAAATTTTATTTTAAATAATTAAATTAATTATGAAATTTTAGATAAACATTTATGTCTCACAAAAATACCGATACTTAATTTATCATTTTTAAAATATTTATTTACTTATTGCATGATATAAATACATTATATTTTTATTTATGAGATACCTAAAAAAAATTAATTTCATAGTTGATATCTAATTCAAATCATAAATAAATTTTTAATATAACAAAATTGACGGTTTAATAAAAATCTATATTTTCACTATTCACTGGAAAATAAATATTTTCATAAAAATACCAAAATTTCACCCTAAGATAATTTTGACATTAAACTTTTATAAATTAAGTTTATTTTGTTAAATATAATTTACAAAAGTGTCAAAATTTATTTTTAAAACAATGCGCCATTAAAAGGCGGTAAAACTACCTTTATAAAAATAGTATTTTAATGCATAACATTAGATTCATTCTTATCTTATACCTATAAAATCATTTGGATGAATGTAAAAAAATTATTAAATATATAATATATAAATTTCATAATTTAGTTAATACTATTCATTCCCTCCAATTTAACTGCTAGGTTATAACAGTCATTTTAAAATAATGATATTTAATTATATATCATTGTTCGTTTAAGCTCGGTGTTGTGTGAAACCTATGTTGTCGAATAAATTAAATTTAAAAAGAGACATAGTATAAAATCTTGGGGTGTTACAAATCTTCCTCAAACACCTGTGAAGATTGCGGGGTTTTACTTCTTCAAAAATAGTGATATATGTTCTTCTCTATTTCTTACATTTAATTTGAAACAAACTATGGTTGGATCTTATGATATAAGTTTTATTGGTTATTTATACTATATTTGGACAAGTGTTTTCCCCATTTAAAAATAATAAAAATAAAAAATGGAAATAAAAAAAAATTAAACAATTCAAAGAGGAAGATAATATTTTTTTCATGGAATTTGAATAAAATTAGTGATTCAAATGTTCATGCCTTTATTGAAGCTGAACAAACATGGATTTTACAAAAAGAAAATATGAGGACCACTTGATCAAAAACTCTAACTGCCTTTTTAGACAACCCCAACTCTAGTAACCCAAAGCCAATGTCTACTTTATCACATTGATATAATACAAGGAATCTCATCCTAAAGGACTGATTGGTTTATTAGTCTTGAAGAACTAGATACATATATGATTCCCATATTGCATTGTAAATATAAAAAACATAGTAAAAGAAACATTCTCACATCCTAAATAGTATTCATAATATCCTTATTCGTATCCTGGGGAAAGGAAAAAATAAGGGTGGGCTTAGATGCTTCATAAGAGTTATATATTACAGAATTTAGCATGAGTAAATAAGGCATAATTAATATGGAATGTTAAATAACTGAAAACACGTTACATTTAATAAATAACTTGAGCACGGAATGCATTCATGTATAATATCAACGTAATCATCTCATGGATAATAATAACTGAATTATCAATGAAGTAAATGCATAATATTGGATGTCATGATCTCTGACATCATGATATCTTTACCATTAAGGCCTTGTGCCAAGACATTTTAATCGATGGGTAGGTATATAAAAACCCAATTAATAAGTCTATCCAACTGATTTGACTAATGAGACATGTCGATGCATCGAGGGGTTATCTATAACCGGGCCCTACCCATCACTGCAAGCCCAATACATTCCTCATATATTAAATGGTCAATCTAATTCATAAACAATATACCTTATCAAAAAATATCTATATTGAGTAAATGATATGAAATATCAAGATTTCCTCAGTTAATAAAATAACTTTCATAGTAAACCAATTTATGTTGAAATGGTATACGGTTTAGGCAATAAGTATAAAATCCCAAAAAAATTATTTATAATTTTTCATTTTTACTAAATGTTTATTAAAAGTATTATTTAATATAAACTTAAAATTTTTCCATAATCAATTTATATTTCTTTACAAATTAAGATAAAATATACAAATTATAAAATATTGCTTTTATTTTTCAAGAGATGGTATTTTTATTAAAGAATATTTTAATGAAAATATTTGTCTATATTTATATTATTTAAATAAATATATTTTTCTTAAAACAAGATGAAATATATTTTATGTTTATATTTTGAAAAGATATGATTTGATATATTAATTTTACATAATGATCCATTTTAAAATTATTTCATAAATTGTAAGTCATTTTAGTAAAAAATACAAGAGATTATTAATTATTTTCAAGTACTTTTATTTTGATATGAAAATTTATGATTTTCAAGATATTATCTTTATAATATTATTTCCTTTTCATAAATTATTATTATAAGCCTTTTTTATTTGTAAGTTTGATCATATATTTACAAAAAAATACTTTTGTGATAATGTTTAATATTAATTATTAGTATTAATAATTTATGTTAAAGTATTGATAAACAATACAAATAAGTAATTTAACTATGATGAGTATAAGAAAATATTTGAAGACCAAAATAAATACTGGAAATAGTATATGCTAAACTAATATATTTAGTAGAAAAATAATTGTAACTTAATATATATTAAAAAATTGTCCATCTATTAGCCCACCAAGGACCCCCTCAACAACATGTGGGACCCATAGATCAATTAGCACATAGTGGCAGAATACATGCATAGCGCCTCCATAGGGTCATGTGCTTGGGTGAGAGCATGTGTTGGGTCGTGTATAAGCCCATGTGAGGGTTGGGAATAGCACCTACAGGGTTGTCGGTGGGCCAATGATCACATCACAATTCACTGCTTTATTTCACTCATACAACACTGTTTTAAACTAGTTTTGTATTTAAAATTACAAATATTATCTCAAATTGAACATCCCATTTGATTTAATTATTAAATTTTTATCACTGTTAAAAAGTTAAATTATTCTTGTTTTGGTGATTTTATTGTAGGAGGAGGTGATTTGGAGGGTCTGAGATGATCCAGAAGGGAAATGGGTCAAACTGCATGGAATCCCAAAGACATATGTTCACTATTTTGCACATTTCTCAAAATACATGCATCCCAATGGGATGAAATTCTTTGGGTCGCTCAAAAACTTCATTCTATACAAATAATATCAAGGAACCGAATCTCAATTCGTTCATTACAGGGTCCATCCGAACCAATCTGTCCAGGAGACAGAATCTACACAAAGCCAATGATTTGGTTCTATATTTTGGCCATATCTCACGCTGTCATAATCCATTGGACACTAAATTTGACATGAATATAGTCAAGATACTGGCCTAAAACTTTTATATTTTTTCCAACTCGATATAATTCAATTTACCAACTCAAAACTAATACACAAGTGGTATCTCAAAAACTGGGTGCCCAAAACCACTCCTCGTTTTGGCTATAAATTGACACCTTGGGTACCCCATTTGTAAGTTCATACAAGGAGTGAAGTGATACCATTTTGGAGTTATATAGAACCCATCTCACCACCTTATAGGTTCTGGAACTCTCTATACTCATAGGGGGTCTCTTGAAGCAAGGATCCCTTCATCGAAGCCTTCCTCTCTTTCTTGCTTTGTAATTTTTATGTTTGCATAATAAACTTCTTTGTTCCTCTTCTATTTATTGTATTTTCTTCTATATTCCCTTGATTTCATCTGTTTTATTCTTCCTTAATCTTCTTAATTGGGCTGGAATCAAAAATGGAAATGAGATTGGGTTTTACCCTTTCTAAACCTTTGCACATACAAAACGTTTCTATGATGACTACATCGTCCATAGAAGAGTAGTTCTTTTTAGTAATTGATCTACCTCTAACCTCCTTCATTCATTTATTTTGAATCAATGATCTACTTTAATTCACATAATATGATCTATTAATTGAGTTTTTAATTTTAATGAAACTAAGCAATAAATTTAACAATAAACAAAAAAACGTGAGGTCGAGAATTGTGTTAATTGTGAGAGTGTGAACTTAACTGGTAAAACAAGAACATGCAGGATAAATTTGCAGAGTTAAAATATAATCCCTAAACTCAATTAGTCTTCATTTACAGAATGAATATATGCCTTAATTTACCACTAACCATAAGTTATCCTTAGAACTTCAATCAAAGCAAAGTGTTGCGATTACATGTTCTGAAGATAGCCTAGGGTTTAATTCACTTCATCTTTGTGGTAAAGTTAATTCTTGTAGGGTTTGGGGGTTAAAAGTTAGGGGGTCATAATTAAGTGGATATTAATTTAAATGATAATGATAAATAATTTATTGAAGAGGTATAGTTAGATCAATTACGCCTTTTAAAATATTTTCTGAAAAAACATCTTTTTATTGTGTCATTTTAATCGAACTTCATTTCAAACATAAAAACAAAAAAATTATGCAATCTTCTTCCAGAAAATTTCTTCTAGTTTTATGAATAGTAAGAAACCCCATATACTTTCAAGTACTGTTATTATTTTCTTTTATGTTATTTTCAAAATACCTTTAATAAGTCTTCAAATTTACTTCCTCCTTTGAGAGACGACCTTGGTCAGCCACTCTATTGCACCTAAGTACTCAAAAATCACACTTCATTTGTGAGAAACCATGACAGCGTCTTTCAAATTAGAGTCTTTACCAGAGAGGCAAGTAATTATTTCAACTAATTAGAGGTATTTATTTTATTTTACATTTTATTCTCTTCTTCTCTTCTTCTCTTCTTTCTTTCTTCTTTACCCAATCTGGATTTTTTCTCTATTTCTTCTTCTATTTTCTTCTTCTTCTTTTTGGACCATCAACTAAAACTTCTCATTATTATTTTACTATGGTCCACTTTACTTCTTTTTATTTTTATTTGATTTATGACAAGAACTAATCTCGAAGATCTCTTAGATCTTGATCCTGATATTGAACGTAGCGTTCGGGCTCGAATCAGACATTCTCAGTCTACGGGAAGTTTCAACATTCAACCAGTTGGAGAATTCCTCCACTCTCAGAACATTGAAATTAGAAGCAATTCAAATTAAACAATAAAACAAGAACCAATGGCTGAAAATAATGTAAATAAACTCAATAGAACCATTCAAAAATTGTCTACACCTGATATTAAGTATCAGCCAAATTGCATTGCATGAGAAAATCTCGAATCAGAATTTGAACTAAAATATGGGTTAATTCACCTGATTCCAAAATTTCATGGCCTCTCTGGTGAGGATCCTAATAAACACCTTAAATAATTCAATGTGGTTTGCTCAACCTGTCATGAACCAACCTGGGTCGACCCTGAAATGATCACCCGAGTCGTCCCGCGACATGGCCTGAGGGGCATTCCCGATCACCACGGGCTGGAAACTAGTGTCGGGCATCAAAATTAAACAAGTGGGAACGATTTGGACCATAAATGAAAGACAAATAAATAATCAAAAACTGAACAATGGAAACAAAAACTAGGAGTAGTGATAAAACAAGGTCGTACATACCTCCATGTGACCCTATGGGTCACCACCAACCTCAATACAACATCATGCTATGCCGACTAAATCCAAGAAAGGCGCAGCAACTGAAGCTAAAAAACAAAGGAAAGACTATAGGCATGAGTAATAAAACTCAGTAGGCATGACCAAAAAATCTATTCACATATGCATTTCCTTTAAATAAAAGATCCATCAATTTCAAGTTTGAAATACAATGTATAGAATTATGTTTTTACACATTTTCTTCTTAAAAACAAATCATGATCCATTGCCCTTCATATATTAAACTAAGTTCTTTTCCAAGGATGAAGCTTTAACCTTTTTAAATGAAGAGGGATAGTGAAGTGTAAAACATTTTAAAAACCTTTTTCCACAAACTTTTGAAGATCAATTTTATCCACTTTAACAAAGATATTCATCATACATGAAGGAAAAAAAGAAATAATCACACAAGGGAAATGGAAAATAACAAATAAGAGTAATCAACCAAACAAGGCAGCTCAATCATCCACCGTAGACAACTAAGTGTCGATATACATGGGAAAACCTAGGAGTTCGTGAATAGTCTAGAATGTACTATACATGTGACTCATCCCAAAGTCATGCCTACTCTTGATGACGTCATAACGCCCAAACACTCGGTATCACCCTACCTGGCCTAACCGAGGGGCCCAATCCCCTAACAGAGTACCATCCGTACTAAGGGCCACTAGCCAGTGCATAGTCTAAACTAGTGCAGCAATCGTTCACTAAAAATCCACTCACTATGCTAGGTTCCCATGTTCATAATAAAAAGGGGGTGATCCAACAGTGTCAAACAAGTATGTAGTCATAATTACATTCCTCACACACAGTCAACACACACAACAAAGTCACCCCCGAGTCACCCCAAGGAATACGTCCCTCGCCTTTCAACCATTTGATCACAGGAAAGTCCTACCCGGTAGACCATCCATAACATATAACTCAACCAAAGCAAGGAGACCACATCTAAGGAGAGTTTTCTTAAGATAACTAGTTTTACAAAAGTGCCAACCAGGCCTCACAAAATTTTCGCATGCCAAACCATTTCTTAAGGAATCACACGCATGCCACTTTGAAAACAAGAAATACACTTTGAAAACCATTTAAGAAACCCAAACCATAATTTTAAATCTAAAACACATTAAAAGGGGCCAAGGGGAATTTCATCAGGCAATTGATGTGGAAACACAATCAAACCACTTATTAGAACACATTACAAGAAATAAACCACTCCAGTTCAAGATAGAAAATTTTACTAACAGTTCTATATCAATAATTAATATTAAAACTAGGTGTGAAATGCAAGAAATAAATGATTCTTAAATTTAAAGGTTAATGCATAGAGATCCTACCTCAGAGAAGGTGTGGACCAAGCCGAGACACTTCGGCTCTTGAAGCTTCTGATGAAAAATGCTCACACTAGCACACACATACATTCTCATACATATATATATACCCTTAATCCATTGAACATATTCCCCGCACCATGAGGGAATATGTGCAAGGAATATATATAGTTATATACATATTCACATACGTACCTATGTAAGTGTGTGTGCGCACCACTAAGAAGTCACCCAATCTCTAATTAATTAACCTAGAGAGACCAACATTATTTGAAAAAAAAGAACCATTTAGGAAAACAATTTTTCAAGGAAACACCAATTTAAAGCATCACCTTCCTTTGATGACACCCCCATGTGTGCACCTAGTGCACCGATGGGTGTGTCAACATCTAGTGACACACCAAGAATTACAAGACACACAAAAACCACTTTTCAAATACTTTTACCGCTAATTAGTCATTTCATGAAACCCCTTTGTAAAAACCCACTATCAATGCATTCACGTCTCAAGTGCCTTTGAAAACACATTTCACACATTTTTCATAGTCCTAAAAACACTTCCAAGAATTACCCTAATGAAGCACACATGAAAAAATAACCATATCATTTTAAAAAATACTTTTTCACCATATACTCATGTCAAAACACTTCCAAAAAATATTTTGCACAACATAAAACATCTAATTTTACTATTAAAATCCAAACAACATTTAACCAAACAAAACTGGTAAAAAAACATAGAAATAATAAAAAAACAACCTCGAAAGCTATTTTAGAAAATTCTATTAACATGAAAATACCATAATTGAGCTAACTATGAGTATAAACAAGGTGCGCAACACACTACTGGAATTCTTGTTTTTTTCTACAGGCTATTTGCGACGGGATCCCATCACAAATAGCCTTTTGCGATGGGCCCCCGTCGCAAATAGCTCATTACAGAAAACGGCGTCGCAATAGATATTTTTTGCGATGGTCCCGTCGCAAAATATATCTGTTGCGACGAGACTTTTACCCGCCGTAAAAAAACCTCTCAATTATATACATTATATACCCCAAAAACCTTTTGTGATGAGCCCGTTGCAATTAGTTTTTGCGATGGGCCCGTCGCAATTAGTTTTTGCGATGGGGAACTTACCCTTCGCAAATAGCATTACAATTATATACATTATATACTCATAAACCTTGTGCGACGGGCCCGTCGCAAATACTAATTGCGACGAGCCCGTTGTCCTGTTGCAAATACTAATTTTAAAAAAATACATTTCACTTATTTTCGATGGGTCCCTATCGCAAAAGACCCCGTCGCAAATACTAAAATTAATTAAATAATAATAATAAAATTATGATCAATGAAAAAATTATATTATTATTATAAAAATAACAAAATAATAAAAAATATTATTATTATTAGTAAAATAAAAAAACATTAAAAAATATAATACTAAAAAATATATTTAATAAAATTATGATTAATAAAAAATTAATATTAATATTATTAAAATAATAAAATAATAAAAAATTATTAAAAGTTTCAATATTTTCAAAAAAATATAAAAAAATCGTAAAATGTTATTATTATTATTAGTAAAATAAACAAATATTAAAAAAATATAATACTACTAATAAATAATAAAATATTAAAATATTAAATTATACAATATTTTCACCAATATAAAAGACAGAAACTGTAAATAGTTCATATTATTACAAAACTTGAATTCAAATGTTTTTAACATAAAAAATAAATCACTAGAGGGGTAGTCTGGAGGAGGTAGAGGAAACTCTATCCCTAAACTATGAGTCAGACGGCGCATGTACTCTATCTGCTTGTGATACTCCTGTTGTCGTCGCTCCTCCAATCAACGCAGCTCCTCCTCGTGATGCTACTCCTGTTGCTGCTATCGTCGACACATCTCTTCATGTTACTTTTGCAAAGTCTCTATAAGCTCAGCCTGAGTTCGCAACTGCTCCTGATACTGTGAGCCAGAAGATGATGTCTCTCCACGAGCTCCTCTCGATCTGGACTTCGACATCGTAGCAGTACCATAATAAGTATCATGAGTCAAATGAGAGCTGATACCAACTACTTGGCCCTTCCCAAAACCATACTAAGTCGCCTGCATCCATGCCGCCTCATCGAAATGGTGAGCACCGGTCTGCTCAGTCGTCTCATCCTGACCCTCAGCCTGTGTCTAAGAGGTTGCATCCTCATATGACTCCTTCAATTCCAATTTAAAATTAAAATTGTGAAAATATTATATGTAGTTAATTGTCAAAACTGAAAAAATAATACTAACCACAATCTGATGCTGGAAATCACCTATAATCTCTCCAGTGGATGGATCACTGTACATCCTCCGATAAATGTCGAACTCCATAATATCGGGATGTTCAAATACCTGCATAAATATAAAATAAACTGTTTATATTTAAAGTTATTTAAAATATTTAAAAAATATACTTACTAGATGCTCTCTATGCGAACTGAATGTACGGCTACCAGCTCGATGCGTCACCTCCTGTCTCCCCTGATTATGCCATCCCACTGAAGATATCCTCTGAAATCCACCACCCAACCAGTGTAAACATAATCCATCCCAAACGTGAGATGAAATGTACTCTAGTCAGTAAGCTCTACATGAATCATCAAATTTTGTCACTCCTGCTTTCTTAATGGTTGTCCTTCTCAAATTGTGCAAAAACTGACGAAAACGGTCGCGCATAGAAACATGTCATGCCGCATGGATAGCGTCGTGCATGCTATCATCGATAGGATACCATAAACCCTACAAATAATTTATAATATCATGTTATTAATAAAATAAATTTCAAAATAAATATTATTTATTTACGTACCAGCCAATGATGGAACATGTCATGTCGCTCATCAATGGGAATCTGTTCCCATATGATCCATAGCTGAGAAAAATAATTGTGCAAGATAGCGCTCCCCTGTCCAATAGCTACATGCGCAAAACTGTGAAAAGGGAATAAATAATCAAACAATTAGTATATATATAAATAAATAAATTAAAGATAACTAAAATATACAGGTTACCATACCTTCGTGTGTGTGGATTGAAACCAAGATGTGGACATCACTCGGGGATAGGGTCAGGAATCATCAGTCGTGCAAGACCACGCCCCCTCTGTGTACCCCCTGAACCGCCAGTAGGCTGAGGGTCAGATGATCCAAAATCTCCCTCATCCAACGGTAGGTCATCCTCCTGCAACTCGCGAAATATATCAGAGTCCATATGAAACACAAAATGATTGTTGTTAGCAGATAGTTGAAAATAACTATTTAATATAGATATATATTAATTATGATTATAACTAGCATTTAAATGTGTCAATGTTCATCTTCATCCTCTTCTCCATAGCTATCAATGTCAATGTCTTCATCTTCCTCATCAGCATCATCAATATCCATATAAGTTTTAGTTTCAGCATCTCTTATCATTTCAAATTCATTTGTAACATCATTAACATATTCATCATCATAGATCCTTAATTGTGGGGTGTCATCATCGATATTCTTGTCTCTTTATGAATTAGATGGATTTTGAGCAGTCTCTTGAAAAATTTCAATTCCTTCCACTTCAGCAGAACCACATTCAGTTTGATTAAACTGATTTTCCCGAGATTTCATTTTTATTATGCTCCACCGATCACTCAAGTATCTTGAAGTAGCACAATACTTTGCATAATAAATTTGATGTGCCTGTTGAGCCAGTAAAAATGGTTCATTTACTGCAAGAAGACTTTTATATTTAATATTGACAATTTCATGAGTCGGATGAACACGCAAGCCTCTCTCAGTATCCAACCAATGACATTTAAACATTGTTATGTAATTCTGTCCTAGATAACACAGCTCAATAATTTCATCCAAAATTCCATAAAAGTAAACTTCAGTTTCTCTGTGATGTGATCCTCTCAAGAAAACTCCACTGTTCATTGTTTTTTTTATTCCCCGTATGCATGTGTATGAAATTGAAAACCATTCACCACATATGCATTATAAGATTTAACCATTTTGGATGGTGGGTTACTCAATATACACAACCTCTTATCAATTTTATCAGCATATTGAGACACTTGAAAATTTGTAAAAAAATTATCAATATAATAAATAATAAACGGAATTGATATTAAACCATCAATAATTTAAGTTACCAGTTTTTGAAACCATTGAGAATTTTTTTTTGTCTACGTTCTTCAAGAGCAGCTGCTGTAATTTGTGGAAGTTGTTTCTTAATATGATTATCATATAACCTACAAATAAAATAAGTTTAAACACTATAACATAAATTATAGAATAAGTGATAGAAGCACTCACGGGACAAATGATGTCATTTCTTCACAGTTGAGCAGAACATATATATGATCTCTGTGATGTTTATCATCTGAAAGCCATCGTTCATGAACTCCACCGAAACCAAGGTTTGGTTGATTAAAAACTGTTAATTGATTGTCCATTTCATCATTAACATTCCCCTCGTTTTGTCCCATGCTATTGTGTTTTGAAGGATATTGAGATTCAAAATAATGAGAGCATAAAAAAGCAATTTCCTCTTGCAAATAAGCTTCAGCAATTGAGCCTTCAACTGATGCTTTGTTACGTACTTTTTTCTTCAATTTCTACATGCATCTCTCGAATGGGTACATCCATTGAAACTGTACTGGAACTCCACATTTAGCTTCATGTGACAAATGTAATATCAAATGTTCCATTGAGTCAAAGAAATCCAGTAGAAAGATTTTTTCCAGTTTACATATAATTACAGAAACATCTTCTTCCAGTTTTCTTAGCACATCGTAGTCTATTGTCACTGCACAAATGTCTCGAAAAAAATATGATATGTCTGTTATCGAATCCCAAATCATAGAATTAAACAAACCTCTGAATCCAATCGGCATAAGTCTTTCCATTATAACATGACAATCATAACTTTTTAATCTAGTAATATAACCATTCTTAACACATCTACCTAAATTGGAAGCATAGCCATCTGAAAGTCTCAAATCTGCAATCCACTGACAAAATAATAAGGGACTCTCTTTGGATAGTGTATAAGATACTTTTGGCTTCATTAACCTCTGTTATCTGACATTTTCAAATAATTCAAGTTCTGGTCTCCTGCAAATCTGGACAAGATCTAATCGTGCCTTTACAGTATCTTTGGTTTTACCTAGTGTATCCAAAATTGTTTGAAATAAATTATCAAAACAGTTCTTCTCAATATTCATAACATCCAACATGTGGCGGACCAACAAATCAGACCAATACGGAAGATCCCAAAAAATGATCTGTTTTATCCAATTATGTTCTTTCCCAAAGCCATGAATTTTCTGTTGGTTTACTGTTGGTCTAAATTTGATTAGAGGTAATGAAAATACAATTGATTTTAACTATGTACCTGAGATCGTCTTTAGAGGTTATCCCTTTCAATTGTACCTTTTTTTAAATGAGATTTGTTCCTCCAAAAAGGATTATCAGTTGGAAGAAATCTACAGTGACAATCAAAATATCAAGGTTTTTTTCCATTGACGAGCATAAAGGCTTTGTTGTCTTTCATATAGTAAGGACATGATTTTGGACCATGTGTACTCTAACCAGATAACATGCCATATGCCGGAAAGTCACTAATCGTCCACATTAATGCAGCTTTTAATATGAAATTTTGTTTTGCAGCAACATCATATGTATTAACACCATCACTCCACAATGCATTTAACTCATCAATCAATGGTTTCAAATAAACATCAATATTCTTTTTTGGATGTCCTGGGATTAATAGAGTCAAAAAGATATAAGGCTCCTTCATCAAAATCCATGGAGGCAAATTGTACGGAGTTATAAATATAGGCCAACATGAATACTGACTACCATAAGAACCAAATGGATAGAAACCATCAGTAGAAAGACCCAATCGCACGTTTCAGGCTTCTATAGCAACAGACGGATGCAGACGGTCAAAATGTTTCCATGAATCACCATCAGATGGATGATTCAAACTTCTATCAGTTGAAATCTTGGTTTTATGCCATGACATCATTGACACTGTATTTTGAGACATAAATAAACACTGCAACCTGGGTATAAGGGGGAAATATCACAATTATTTTATTAGAATCGATCTAGACTTCCCTGGTTGAGCTTCTTTATACCTCGATTGTCCACATGTGGGACAACTATCCAATGACTCATTTTCGCCAGAATATAAGATTCAATCATTTGGACATGCATAAATCTTCCGATAACTAAGGCCCAGATTACGAACCAGCCTCTTACTCTCATAGTAATTTTCAGGCAACATATTTCCTTTAGGTAACCGTGTTTTAACCAAAGAAAATATATGATCAAAACAGTTGTTTGACATTGAATTATCTGATTTAATAGCCATAAATTTTTCAACCGCTTCTAATTTGCTTATCTTGCAACCATGATATAATGCATCCTCAGTATACCTCAACAAATCATAAAATTCGGATGGTGCCAACTCAAGAGTTAAATCAATATCATCATGAGTTTCAGTTTGTTGCACAGATGGACCTGCAACATCATGTACTAAATTTTGAAACTTTGATGGATCCAGAATCAAGTTATTAGGATCTTCTCTGGAACTACGTTTACCGTGTTGATACCAAAAAACATAATCTGGTTGAAAACCAAACTGTAAGAGACGTCCCCCAACCTTATCAACTGTAACAAATGTTTTTAGAGCACATTTTTTACAAGGACACTTAATTGTGCCTTCTGAAACATATTCTGGTTTTGATGATGCAAATTCTAAGAAATATTTAACACCCACAATATATACAGGATTTAAACCAGAACCATTTGGATTTTTGCGTTGATTTATCCAAGTGCGATCATCTAATAATAACTGATGTCAACTTCCTTGTTCCATATTTTTCTATATAAAATATAAAATCATCACTGTTTTTGAATAATTTTAAATTATAAAAACACTATCTGAAAAAAGAAGATAAATAATTACAACTACTTCTTAATAATTACCATTAATTAAGGGTGACACAATTTCTAGTGGATTGATGGCTACTCTTTTGTTTGACCGCTCATTTAAAAAATATGATCCTACGAATGCATATCCAATCTCTTGCATACAAGATTTAATATGTCTACGTAGCAACACATTTTTCATAATGTTTTGAGTCGGTGAGAGTTGAAAGGAGAAAATTTATCAAGCAAAAGGAGTGTCGTCAATCCACTGGAAATTGTGCCAAGTTCTTAAAATTTATTAAAATTTATTAAAATTTCTTTCTAATTATTCCTAACTATTCCTAGCTAGTTATTACTAATTATTACTAATTATTCCTATTTATTCTTATATACTCATATTTATTCCTATATATTCCAATTTATTCCTATATATTGATAATTATTAAAATTTATTGTTAATTATTAAAATTTATTGCTAATTATTATAATTTATTGTTAATTATTAAAATTTATTGCCAATTATTACAATTTATTTCTAATTATTACAATTTATTACTAATTATTACAATTTATTGCTAATTATTACAATTTATTACTAATTATTATAATTTATTTCTAATTATTCCTAATTATTGCTAATTATTCCTAATTATTGCTAATTATTCCTAATTATTCCTAATTATTCCTAACTATTCCTAACTATTCCTAATTATTTCTAACTATTCCTAATTATTGCTAATTATTCCTAATTATTGCTACCTATTCCTAATTATTGCTGACTATTCCTAATTATTGCTCACTATTCCTAATTATTGCTAATTATTCCTAATTATTGCTAATTATTACTAATTATTGTTAATTATTACTAATTGTTGCTAATTATTACAAATTATTACAAATTATTACAAATTATTACTAATTATTACTAATTATTACAATTTATTACTAATTATTACTAATTATTATAATTTATTACTAATTATTACTAATTATTACAATTTATTGTAATTTATTACAATTTTTAACTAATTATTACTAATTATTACTAATTATTCCTAATTATTGCTAATTATTGCTAATTGTTACTAATTATTACAAATTATTACTAATTACTACTAATTATTACTAATTATTACTAATTACTACTAATTATTACTAATTATTACAATTTATTACTAATTATTACTAATTATTACTAATTATTACTAATTATTACAATTTATTACTAATTTAGCAATACTTATCAATACTTAGCAAAATGAAAACTGCTTGAATAATGAAAGAAAATTTGGTAATCATCGTTGTGGAGATGATTACAAATTTTCCCTTCATTATTCAAGCAGTTTTCGTTTCCTAATTATTACTAATAAAAAAATTATATTATCAATATTTATGAAAAAACAATATCAATATTATTAAAATAAAAAAAAAAATATAAAATATTAAAATTATCAATATTCGCAACAGAATTTGCTTTATTCTTAACACGTTCAAATCTCAAAGGGTCGCCAATTGTCAGGTCATGCGCAGTAAAAAGTTTGTATCAACCATATCCAATGTAAACTATATAATTTTCCTTGCATGGTTGATCACCTCGCAAGTAGTGTTGCAATAGGACGACCAAAGTAATGTTGTTCTCGTCTCTAAGAATCATCTCACTCCATTTACATAGACCATTCTTCCTTAAAAATTTGATGGGACATCAGTATCTTTCCCTTAAATTTTCAAGGAAGAATGGTCTATGTAAAAGGACATGTGAGATAATTCTTATAGACGAGAAGGGCATGACTAGGGTTGTCATATTGCAATGCTACTTGCAAGGTGATCAACGAAGCAAGGACGATTATAGAGTTTACATTGTACATTGCTGACACAAACTTTTTATTGCGCATGACCTAACAATTGTCGACCCTTTGAGATTTGAACATGTTAAGAATAGAGCAAAGCCTGTTCCGAATATTGATAATTTTAATATTTTATAAATTTTTTATTATTTTAATAATATTAATATTGTTTTTTCATAAATATTGATAATATAATTTTTTTATTAGTAATAATTAGATATAATTATATTTACTATTTATTACTATTTATTACTAATTATTACTAATTATTACAATTTATTACTAATTATTACAATTTATTCCTATTTATTCCTAATTATTCCTAATTATTTCTAATTATTCCTAATTATTGTTATTTATTTCTAATTATTTCTAATTAGTTCTAATTATTCATAATTATTCCTAATTATTGCTAATTATTACAATTTATTCCTATTTATTGCTAATTATTCCTATTTATTGCTAATTATTGCTAATTATTTCTAATTATTCCTAATTATTTCTAATTATTGCTAATTATTCCTAATTATTAGTATTTATTAATAATTATTCCCAATTATTCTTAATTATTGCTAATTATTCCTAATTATTGCTAATTATTCCTATTTATTACTAATTATTCCTATTTATTTCTATTTATTCCTATTTATTACTAATTATTCCTATTTATTGCTAATTATTCCTATTTATTGCTAATTAATCCTATTTATTGCTAATTATTCCTATTTATTGCTAATTATTGCTAATTATTAGTATTTTTTGTAATTATTCCTAATTATTGCTAATTATTCCTAATTATTGCTAAGTATTCCTAATTATTGCTAATTATTCCTAATTATACCTAATTATACCTAATTATACCTAATTATTACTAATTATACCTAATTATTACTAATTATACCTAATTATTACTAATTATACCTAATTATTACTAATTATACCTAATTATTACTAATTATACCTAATTATCACTAATTATACCTAATTATTACTAATTATACCTAATTATTACTAATTATACCTAATTATTACTAATTATACCTAATTATTACTAATTATACTTAATTATTACTAATTATACCTAATTATTACTAATTAGCCCTAATTATATCTAATTATGGCTAAATTTAGCAAATTATCTATAATAATCTCTAATTATTGCAAATAAACACAAATTATTTATAATTATCACTAACAATATCAATTTCTTACTAAAAATAAATATAAATAAAAATCAATTTAAATCTAATTTAATTACAACTAATAAAAACAATTAAAATTAATAAATAAATAAATATAAAATAAAATATAATATAAATACCTCAAACTTTGATATTCTGAAGGTGTAGGCGCCTTCCAATTGCTCACGTATAAAAAAATTTAACTAACAGAAATTTTTTCCTTAAAACTGGAAAATCAAGAGAAAGGCGGAGAAAGGCAGAGGAAGATCTGAGTGATTTGGAAAAAACGGATGGGGGTATATATAGGTTAGATTAGTTGCGATGGGGCTAGTTGCGACGGGATACCGGTCGCAAATGGTGGTATTTGCGACGGGCCCCGTCGCAAATACCCTCGCCCGCATTAATTACAGTCGACGGTTAAAAGGGTATTTGTGACGGGTCCCGTGGCAAATACCACACTACCACAAAACAGGGCAAGGGAAGTGCTGCCCTTTATCAGCGCTAAACAGAAAGCTCTAATAAAGGGCTATGCCTTTATCAGTGCTAGTTAAAAGCACTGATAAATATAACCTTTATCAGCGCATTTTTTAGCGATGATAAAAGGGCACATTTATCAACGCTTATTTTAGCGCTGATAAAAAAATTTATTCTTAATTTATATAAAATTATAATATTTATCAGCGCTAAAATAAAAGCGCTGATAAAACATATATTTATCAGCACTTTTTCAGCGCTGATAAAGGTATCTCTTTATCAGTGCTGAAAAACGCTGATAAATATATGTTTTATCAGCGCTTTTATTTTAGCGCTGATCAAACATACTTTTATCAGCGCTTTTAACGAGCGCTGATAATGGTTCCAGTGGTTTCTATTTAATAACCCTAACTGGCCCTCCTCTCTCGCATGCGGTAAAGCTTTCGCGGAAGCTGAACCAGGACCCTCTTTCGCCGAGACTTCTCCTCCTCGTCTATGCCACGTCCTCGTCTTCCTCCTCCGCGTCGTCCTACTCCTCCTCTTCCTCCTCCTCCGCCGCCGTCGCCGTTGGTTTTGCTCCTCCGCCGCGACCGCCGGTGCCTCCGCCGCCACGACCGCCGCTCCCTCCACCGTCGCTGCCTCCACCGCCACCGCCTCCATCACCGGTCAGTTTAGGAGTATATATAATCATTAACTATATATAATATTTATTCAATTTGAGGATTATACTATTAAAAACATAATATTGTTTTCTATAGTTGGATTTTGATGATGAACCTCTTAGGGATGAGGATTCAGTGTAGGGAATTGGTCTTGAGGTGGTACCTCTGGGTGGTTTTTCAATCCATCTGCTACCCATTGAGTAGAAGGTTATGACGACATTACAAGATGAGGATGTGAATAAGCTTATTGTTCTACATTTGTTTTAGAGGAAGATTTCTCCCATGTATTGGTGTGAGCTAGACCCCAGGAAGTTGATGGTTGGCTTGATAGAGTCACATATATTCCACACCTTGTGATGAAACCTCTCAATAAAATGGTGGTCTTAACAATAATTCTTTTTCTAGTATTATCTAGTCGATGGTTAATTCTAGTGATGAATAACCATAATGAGATGATACTCACTTGGATGAATATTAAGTTATTTTTTTGGGTAAAGTCTTATCTAGACATGTAGTGCTCAATCTGTATCTAAGAGATTCTGCACCTTCAGAAGAATATCATGACCTTCATAGAGATTTCTCTGAGGTTAAAAAATATTTCATAGTATAAAATGGATATAGTTTGATAGCGAAGGAATGGTCATGCCTTGGATTTGTATAAGGGAAGCACTCTTTATTCTTGAGTTTTGGTGTTATGACTGGGTTGAGGGACATGATCATTTGGATTCCTAACCTTGTTGATTTATAGAATGGTTTTAATGTGACCATCACTATTGAACCTAGATGGATGGGTTTAGGGTAATGAAGCATGGGTATATTCCTTTGGTTTTGGAATAATGTTGGGTAACTTGTGACTGTGTGGTGAGTTTTGGCATGGTGTGATGTTGAGATTGGAAAAGAGTGTCAGGGGTGTCCCATTGAAAATATGTGTGTTCCCCCTAATTTTTGTCAAGATGTACGGGTAGGCTCATTGAGTTTGAACAGGGATATGATCCTACTCACTAGATACCACGTGTTGTGTTGAAAAGATTGTACCATGAAGTTTAAAGTCATGCGATTAGGATGTATGCGTCGTGAAAGTTGTGATAACAGAGGATTGATCAAGGCTTACTCATTTGGGATATGCTATTTAGAATAAACTTGGGGATTATACCTAGTAAGGAGGACCTATTGGTCAGGGCTTACCCATTGTATGTTCATCTTTTATATTTTAAAAAGTCTGTTGAACTCGTTATATCGAAGGTGGGTTCTATAATTTCTTGTTATCTTAAGGTGTGTTTAACCATGGTGTGGGTTGATTTCAGTTTTAGCGGGTTCTTGGAGTTTGTGGGATGTGGTAAATGGTGTACTCGGTTTTAGATTATTTTATTCTCATGAGTTTCCCCTATTTTATGTTTTCTTTTCAGTTGGAAATCTCCTCTGTTGTGCGCCTCTCCTCTTCCACGAATGCATCTCCGCCATGTGCTTAACGACACCTTTACGGTGAGTTTTCTCCTTTTACTCATTGATTTTCTCTTGTTCGCATGTTATTACTGTTTTATATTGATGGTTATAATGTGAAATGTACGGGCTAAACGCCCCGCTGAAAATCGTGGTCGTTGGTGGTCCTTGTTTGCGCACTAAATGAATTGCATGTTGGTTAGTTCTTGTTGAAAATTTGTATATAAAAATTGGTAATTTACGTATACTTGACTTATGAATGAACACCCCAGGATGATAAAACTTCTATGATAACCCCTAAATTAACAAACAAAATTGAATAAGGGATGCTTTTTAAAATCTAAAATTGTGATTGTTTGGTTTGTATCTAAAGTACACGCCTTTAGCTCAAGTTGTTCTATATGTCATGTATTTTCAAAGGCATCATGAATTCTTTGTAAGACTAACTTGGAATTAATTTGATATATGTCAGATTAAATCAGGTATATTATCCATAGACTATGTTCACCCTACTGGACACACCATGTATATGGATTTCACATGAGTTTAGAAATGGTAGTATACAACCAACCTTGACTGAGAACCCTAAACATTGCGTATCCATTGAACAAATTGTGTGTTATGTTAATTTCATTATTATTATTTATTTTTCACTTAGATGATAATATTTCATGTATGAGTAGCCCATTATAAATATCTTCTCATGTAGATCACAATATTATGATTCCCTCATTCATTGGAAATTGCACACGATGTGGTTTGGATATTTTAATTATCTTCACTCTTCTTGAGAGTTGACAAGTGACAAGTGAGATGTTTGGAGAAAATATGGAGTATGGAACTCCCCCATGTTTCGGTGAAGAGTCCTCTATGTATAGGTTTTAGGTACTCCATGGAGATATACAAAAGACAGGGCACAATCCCCCGTATATAAATAGAGTTCAAGTACTTTCACATGTTTTGGGGTAGGTTCCTCTATTTCATTGTAGAGTCATTTGTACTGTGATTTTTTTTATAAAACCCAAACAATGCTACTTGATTAATTAAAACATAATATTAGGCAAGTTCGAGATCGAAACCATAAAGACGATGAATATGAATAAAGAATGGATGAATGTCAATCGGTTGACAAAAGAGTATGAAGATGGAGTGAAAGAGTTTATCAAGTTTGCAGTAGATCATGCATGTGACCCTTCTCAAATCCACTGTCCATGTTTACGTTGTTGTTATTCAAGACAAATTAGTCCAGAGGAGTTGGAAGAACACCTGATTTGTCACGGAATAGATCGAAGTTATACATGTTGTAATAAACATGGGGAAAAAACAAATGTAGGTAGTGGCTTGGATAGCACGACATTTTATGGAAGATCTGATATGATTACAAGTGTGAATAGTGAAGATGATCGTATGGAGGGTGTGATTACAGATGTGAATGATGATGAAGATCATATTGAGGAAATGACAAGGACAGTTGAAGATGAACTTCATGATTTCCCAAAATTGTTTGAGAAGTTAAAGATTTGTGCAAAAATGCCATTGTATGTTGGTTGCACTAAATATACAGCATTGTCAGCCGTACTGAAGCTGTATAATTTGAAAGAAGACAACGGGTGGAGTGACACCAGTTTTACGGAACTACTTTCTCTCCTAAATTACATGCTCCCAGAAGATAACGAACTCCCAAGTCGAACATACAATGTCAAACGAATGCTACGATTGATGGGTATGATCTCTGAAAAAATACATGTCTGCCCGAATGATTGTATATTGTTTCGCAAGGACCAAAAATCACTTAAAGAATGCCCAAAGTGTGGTGCTTCTCGATACAAGAAATATGATTCTAGTCCTACGAAAATTGTATGGTACTTTCCAATCATTCCAAGGTTTAGGCGCCTATATGGAAGTGAGGAGACTGCAGGGCAATTGACATGGCATGCAGATACAAGAATTAAAGATGGGAAACTACATCACCCGGCAGACTCTCCTCAGTGGAAGAGAATTGATCACGAGTATCCTGAATTTGGAAACGAGCCGAGAAACCTTCGTCTGGTGTTATCTACAGATGGGGTGAATCCTTTTGGTTTTCAAAGTAGCAGTCACAGTACATGGCCGGTTATGTTGGTAAATTATAACTTACCACCGTGGTTATGCATGAAATAAAAATACATCATGTTAACTATGCTTATATCAGGACCAAAACAACTTGGTAATGATATTGATTTTTATTTGGCTCCATTGATCGATGATTTGAAAATATTGTGGGATTCAGGTGTTACGTTGTATGATGCTTACAAAAAAGAAGATTTCACTTTGAAATCCATGTTGTATGGGATGATAAATGACTTTCCTGCTTATGAAAATTTATCAGGATATAGCATTAAAGGAACTCAAAGGTGTCCTTTTTGGGAACAAGGTATACAGTCAATTAGGTTGAAACATTCATCGAAAACCGTGTTTTTAGGACATCGCAGATTTATACCCCAATGGCATAAGTACCGATCTTGGACGACATCATTCGACGGAAGTTCAGAAGAATGTACAACATTGTCTCCACTAACAGGTGATCAATTGTTTGAGAAGGTAAAAGATTTGAACACTACTTTTGGTAAACCGTTTTCGAAAAACCTTACGAAAACTGGTTGTAAAAAGAGATCAGTTTTTTTTAATTACCATACTGGAATTGTCTGTATGTCAGACATTTTCTTGATGTTATGCATATTGAAAAAAATATATGTGATAGTGTCATCGACACATTGCTAAATGCACCCGGAAAAACAAAGGATGTAATTAAGGCTACATTGGACACGGTTGAGATGGGAATACGAGAAGAGTTGGCACCAGTGAAGGTTGAAAAACGAACATTTCTTCCTCCTGCTACTTACACTCTTTCTAGGCAGGAGAGATGTCGGTTTTGCAACTTCTTGAATGACGTAAAAGTTCTAGAGGGGTATTCATCAAATATCAAGAACATCGTGTCAATGAACGATTTAAAATTAAAGGGTCTGAAATCACATGACTTCCATGTTTTGATGAAAGATCTAATTCTTATAGTTTTACATTGATTTTTCCCAAGAATGTATGTCATACATTAACGAAGCTTTGTTTCTTCTTCAAAGCTATATGCAGCAAAGTTATAGACCTGGCGAAATTGCTAACTATGGAAAGAGAAATTTCCGTCATATTATGTGAATTGGAAATGTTCTTCCCGCCGACATTTTTTGATATGATGGTTCATTTGATGGTTCATTTGGTGAGAGAGATTTGACTATTTGGTCTTGTACATTATAGATGGATGTATCTCATTGAATGGTATATGAAGATTTTGAAACGGTATGTCAAAAATCGAAGTCGTCCAGAGGGTTGTATTGCGGAGAAATATATTGTTGAGGAAACCGTTGAATTTTGTACTGAATACATGTCTGGTGTGGAAAACGTTGGCCTACCGAAATCTCGTCACACTAAGTGACTTGAGGGTGAAGGAATTTCTGGAAGAGAGGTTGTCACAATCAATATTACAAATCGGGAGCAGGATCACCTTTACGTTTTGCATAACAGTTTCAACGTTGACCCATATGTTCAAACCCACAAAGAAATTATTAGGCATTTGAATCCATCTAGGGCTAAAAAATGGTTATCAGATACACATAATCGACAGTTTATAGGATGGTTTCAGGACCATATTTTGAAGCAGTTAGATGAAAATCCAGACTCAATTTCAGAACAACTTTGATGGCTAGCCAGAGGAGAAAGTGTGTATGTATTATCTTATAATGCTTATGTAGTTAATGATTATACATTCTATACTAATGAACATGATGAAGACAGTACCATGTAGAATAGTGGGGTTACACTTGTGGATGAAGCGATGCATGTTTCCGGTGATAAGGACAAAAATCCAATTTATGCGAATATGTCATACTTTGGCATCATCAAATGAATATGGGAGTTGGATTATACGAAATTCAAAGTGCCGATTTTTCAATGCAAGTGGGTTGATAACATGAGTGCTGTTAAAATAGATGAATTAGGATTCATGAAAGTTGATTTCAGTAAGGAAGGGGAGAAAGACGAACCATTTATAATGGCATCATAGGTAGTACAAGTATTTTATGTTCCAGACCCCGCAAACCGAAATTGGTCAATTGTTCTGTTATCGACCAAAACAACTGAAGGGTTAGATGAAAGTTCAACGGAGGATGACCCTTTTATAGGGACTTCACAATCATTTCGCAGCGGTCCAAATGTAGACGGCGTTTTGTATGTCAGAGGAGACCACAATGAAGGGATTTACATAGTCGATAGAGGAGTCAAATCTCTTCAGCCTTTAAAGAAAAAAAAAGAGAGTACAATAATTAGGTTATTTGTTTATTGTAATATACATTGTGTTACGTTATGTTATTATCTGTCTACTGCTACTTTTATGTAATATAAATTAAATGTTAAACCACTTCTGCAGATAATGACTTCTTCACCTGCTGATGCGCCAAATCCTGAGGCACAAAAGGTCTCTCAACCACCTACTGGTGGTCCCAGTGCAGAGCAACAACAGGTTTCTCAACTAGCTGTTGGTGGTCCCAGTGCAGAGCATCAACAAGTTTCTCAACCTATTGTTGCTAGTCCCAGTGCAGAGCAACAACAAGTTTCTCAACCTATTACTGTTGGTCCCAGTGCTGATGCTAGTGATCCAGAGAAAGATATTGATGATACTTCTAAGGAAATGGTAGGAAATGAAACCCTGAAAGCGCAAAAAAAACAAGAGCGTCGTAGTTTGACAATGTTAGCCAAAATCCTTAAGGAAAAAGAAAAAGGCATCAAATTTGAGGTGGGATGGAATAAGCGAGGTCAGCATGTTAACCCCAAAAAGGCCATCTTTAGTAGCTACATTGGAATCGTCACTCGGCAATGTGTGTCGATTGATGTACAGTCGTGGAACCATGTTGTCACCGGTCTTAAGACACTAATGTGGGAAGAGATTACGGTAACATTATGATATCATTTTTTTAATTTATTAAAATAAAATACCAAAACATTGACTTACTCTTCATCATCCATTGTAGAGTGCATTTATAGTAGATTCCTCGCACAAGGAATATGTATTAAGAGTTTTAGGAAGGATTCATAGAGGTTTCCACACAATTTTAACGAAATATCATCTTAAAGATGTTGAAGGGAAAATCAATCCACACCCACCTCCTCTTTATGCACACTTGATATCCCAAGGAGCGTGGGACGCATTTATCAACCGTCGTGGGGAGCAGACTTTTCAGGTACATTGTGTGGGGTAATACGTTGTTTGACGTTTCTTGTATTCATCACTTTGATTGACAGTTTTTTATTTATGAAATAGCAACTGAGTGCTAAAAATAAAAAATGTGCAGCAGAACCAGCGTACCCTTACCGTAAAGCAAGGTTGGGGTATGCTTCACTTGAGCAAAAATCGGTACATCTTTTAAATCTACCGTACTACTTATATGTGACATAAAACAACACCATAACTATGTTTCTCTGTTTATATGCAGATTGATGAATCGAAATCGAAAGCCAAATCCATCCCACGCCATGTGCTATAGAAGGAGGATCGTGTAAATAAATAGGGGATACTAATAGATGAAAACACACAAAAAGTGTGGGAAACATGTGTAATTATGACATAATATAAATGTGATTTGTTTTAAATCGCTATTACATTACAATGACTATTTATTTTTCTATATTTTCTATCTGACATAGTTATAGGAATCAACAACACCCACACCAGATGCAGACATACTTTCAGTAGCCTTGAATCGACCAGACCGGTATGGTCGCGTCAGAGGTGCGGGTTTTGGGGTGACACCCCAAACATATTTTCAAAAACAAAAACAAGCAGATGATGAAAATGAAAAAATGGAAAAGCTGCAAGAAAAATTAGCTATTTTTCAAGAAGAATTACAATACCAGAGAGAGATGATAGAAAATTTGATGGGGGAGAGGCAAAGAGAAGAAACAACTCAACAACAACTCGTGCGTAATGATCCCGCCCCACCCCCCACCAGCTTTGAGGCAAGTCATTCCCCTAAAAAACCTGACTTAGCTGAGGTAATCAATGTTTTAATAATTGTTTCTGTGAAATGTGATTCACATAGACACTGATACCTTTCCTGTACTAATATTCTATAGGGTAAAAATTATTGTGATTTATATCTAGAAACTCCCACATATCACCTTGTAGTGAGGGCTACGGTGTTCAATACACAGAACGACATGCTACACAACAGACAACTTCCAACAGATCATTTCAGAGTATCAATTAACGTAGCTAATGATCCGAGTGTCGAGATACCTGTTCCAAATGATGATGATGACATTCATACGGTTGAACAAGCTGTTGGAACATTCATCGCATGGCTATCAGTTCTTGTAAAAAAACATGTCGATAAGGAGGTATCCATTTCCATGTTATTTTTCAAGCTGGACCTTTAACATTTAATGAAAAAAAGGTATGAACTGATGAATGTTATTATAGAATGACAAAGAGAAGGGGGTGAAATGAAATATCAGCTCAAAACTATCTCAAGGATCAATCAACCGATTAAAACGGTCTACTGAGAGCACCTTCACCCCACTCGTTCTATATCCACAGTTAATATCATTGCTGGCTCATGTGGATACAAAGTTGATAGACAACAATGCTCACACAGTTGTTTTTGAAAAAAATATGTACAGAGAGGAAACATCAGATTTCATTAGTCCTCACACCACCTCTTCAAAATAAGATATAGATTCTGATAAAGAGGCTGCAATAATGTCATCCCTGCTCAAATCGTTTGAAAACAAAATTATAGATGACAGACTCTTTTTAATACCAACGATGTAGGGGTAAAACTCTACAATTTAATCATATCAACTATATTTTCATTTATTTCTTTACTTATTCCTTTTTGTATTTTTAGGGAGCATTGGATGATGATTGCAATCAATTTGGATACTCCAAAGATTTATTTTCTAGATTCAACGCATGGATATCCAACAAACCGACCACGCATGATGACATTTGTTAATTTGTAATACACTATATCCATCATTTTAAAACTAAACATCTAGTTATATAATTTATGTTATCTTTTAATGAGGATTCTGTTATGATAGGGTGGTGCATCAATATCGTCTAATGCATGGAATGAATCCAGGGCATAAGGATGAGCAAGCCTACAAGATCTAAAACTGGAAAAGTATCCGGGTATATATGATAACATTGCACTATCCAAACACATATCAAAACAGATTACTTATTGTTGTCGATGTTTCTGAAATGTCCAAAACAAACAAACGGAAAGGACTGTGGTTATTATGTTTGTAAATTTATAAAATAGATCGTATTTCATCAACAAACTAGCATCCCTGAAGAGGTATTTTCGAAAATAATTACAAGTTAATTTAAAATATTTATTAATCCTTTGTGTATTTATATTTTTTCAGTACTACCATGACTATCACAAAAACTCATATTCAGAAGATGATATAGATGTGTTTAGAAATGAATGGGCAACATACCTGATGGAAGATTGTACACAAATAGGATGAAGGTGAATTCCTACTAATGTTATCCATATATGATCATTGATATCTCCCTTTTTTACACTTACTGGGCATATATGATCACCCTTTATTATGTTTTATATCCTTAGGTTATGAATAATGGTTTTAGATATGATTTGTCTTTCTAGTAAAGCATAACTCATTGGCTAAAAGTGTCTGATAACAGTTTCAAATTGACATTAACTTTAGAAAACAACACTACTGACATATGGAATACCGAGAAAACGCGTTTTAATTGTTTTGATACTTTAGGAAAACGATCCATGATTCATTTTTGAGGTGTATAAATCGACTGCACCTCAATCCGACGCACGGTGTGACCATTAGGGCTAAAAGTGTCTGATAACATTTTCAAATTGACATTAATTTTAGAAAACAACACAAATTACATAAGGAATACTGAGCAAATGTGTTTGGATTGTTTTGATACTTTAGGACAATGATCCATGAGTCATTTGTGAGTTGTACGAATTGACCGCACCTCAATCCGACGCACAGTGTGATCGGTATGGCTAAAAGTGTCTGATACCAGTTTCAAATTGACATTAACTTTAGAAAACAACACAAATGACATATGGAAAACTGAGCAAACGAATTCAGATTGTTTTGATACTTTAGGAAAACGGTCCATGATTCATTTGTGAAGTTTATGAATAGACTGCACCTCAATCCGACGCACGGTGTGACCGGTATGGCTAAAAGTGTCTAATAACAGTTTCAAATTGACATTAATTTTAAAAAACAACACAAATGACATACGGAATACCGAGAAAAAACATTTGGATTGTTTTGATACTTTAGTACAACAATACATGAGTCATTTTTGATGTGTAAGAATCGACCGCACCTCAATCCGATGCATGGTGTGACCGGTAAAGCTTTTAATTAGATAAAGAATCAGTATTTATTAAATGAGATAAATCATCCAAAAACATATTGATTTTACATTATTCCCTTTCATTATTATCAGAATGAAAACATTTGAGTTTATCATTTCCATATTTTAGTTTCACATTTCCATATTAATGTATTCTTTCATATTAATGTTTTAATTTATTTCATTATTGTATTACTAACATACTATTTGTTTTCTTATATAGGTGAATTTTTTTCCTTGAGTTCAGATGCTTTGTTCGGCAACAAATACTGTGGATGACAATTTTTGAGAGAGGATCACGAATATCAAAGGATGAAACATTAATGATTATAACTATTATTATATAATTGTAATTGTAACCATGTAAAACATTGTTTGAAATGTATATAGTAGTATGTTTTTTTGTATTCATGATGTTAAGTAAATGTATATAGGATTGTATGTCAAAATATTGCGTGCGGGTGCTGTTTTTTATAGGTGCAGGTGTTGTTTTGTACAGGTGCGGGTGTTGGTTTATGTAGGTGGTGGTTCTGCAGGTGCAGCTGAAGGAGCCTTTATCAGTGCTATATTGAGTGCTGATAAAGGACACCTTTATCAGCACTATCTTGAGTGCTGATAATAGGGCCCTTTATCAGTGCTCAAGATAGAACTGATAAAGGATCCCCTTTAACAGCGCTAGAAAAGCATTGTAAATACCGGCGAAGATAAATGGGGGGTCCCCTTTATCAGTGCTTTTTTTAGCGCTGATAAAGGGAACCCCCCCCCCTTTATCATCGCTTTTTTTAGGGCTGATAAAGGCCTCCTTTATCAGCGCTTTTCGGAGCGCTGATAAAGGGGACCCCCCCCCCCCCTTATCTTCGTCGGAATTTACAACTCTTTTCTAGCGCTGTTAATGTTGGTTTTTAGTGCTGATAAAGGGCCAATTTGTAGTAGTTCCACCTGCCGACATACTATTTGCAACGGGCGGCTTTGCCCGTCGCAAATAGTATTTACCGCCGTCGGGCTTTTGCGATGGGGCCCATCGCAAATACCCTCACCCGCATTAATTACAGTTGATGGTTAAAAGGGTATTTGCGACGGAGATGCGTCTCCGTCACAAATACCCTTCCCACGTTTTGGCGCGCAAACCGCTCCAAACCTATTACGACGGGTCGCCTATTCCCATCGCAATTAACCTACTATTTGTGATGGGAAAAGATTCCCGTTTCAAATACATTGTTCGTCGGACCTTTTACGACGGTATATATTCCCGTCGCAATTGACCCATCGCAAAAAACCACTTTTCCCATAGTGACACATTTTTAAATTATTTTAAGACATCTAAGAACAAATGGTTTGCACCGGAAAGAAAGGGGATGAAAATTCTTACCTCAAAGGCGTGTGTTTGCAGTGAAACTCCTGTCCTAGAGGAGAATGAATATGCCTCTGCGAACAAAACGCAAACCCTATACCTAAGGGAAACCAAACTAAACATTAATCCCACCATCTAGGGTTCGACCAATGTGAAGAAAACTTCAAAAGATGGAAGAAAAGAAAACACCTGAGGGAGTCGTTGTCGCTGCAAGCCGTCGGGGAAGAGGGTCGGTAAGAGTCGGGTGGTCTGAACGCGGAAGGGGTGATGGAGTTCGGTTGGACGGAAGAAGGGGTCATCGCGTGAGGGGGCACCAGTAAAGGGCGGTGTGGAAAGAGTCTGGCGATCCACGGTGGGGGCAAGGGGCCAAGGCAGAGGGAGGTGGCGAGCGGGTGTCGGCCAGGAGGGCGAGGTGAGGTTGGTGGAGTCGGGGGTAGGGGGTGTGATGGCATGCAGGAGGAACCAAGGTGCACGCAGGCGGACGAAGGGGAGGGGGGGCTCACGCAGGGAAAGGGGAAAAGGGGGGCGGTCGGGATTTAGGGTTAGTTAAAAAAATAATTTTATTTTATAATAATAATAATAATAATAAACAACCAAAATAATGATATTATTATTATTATTAAAACTATAATATTGTTATTATTTTATGCTTAAACATTCTTTTATCAAACTCTATTTTATTAAATTTTTATTTTACTTCATTTCATTTAACTTGACCTTTAATTAATTTATTTACTTATTTCAGATTTTGGGCAATCGCACGGCTCGCGTTCCATCAAGTGTGCAGTCGATTAGGCTGCACTCGAACCATGCCACTCAGCACTAACCACCCACAAAGTCAATCAATGTGTTGTCGCACAGTTTTATAAGTCATTCACAAGTCGCACGTCAAACCCGGTCGGGGTGTGACACAACCCTTAAACTAATAAATGTATCTGAAGATCAAATAAAACTAATATCATTCTCATTTTCACTTGATGGAGCTGTAAAGGATTGGATGTATTATTTATAACCTGAATATGTAACATGTTGGAACGATTTGAAACGTCTTTTCTTACAGAGATTTTGTCCAACATCAAGGACCACTTCTATTCGCAAGGAGATCTCAAGGATCAAGCAAGCCCAAGGGGATCCAATGTATGATTATCAGGAGCGATTCAAGAAGTTGTGTGCAAGCTTCCCACATCACCAAATTAGTGAGCAACTACTCATCCAGTACTTCTATGAAGTACTCACACCTATGGAGAGAAGCATGGTGGATGACGCGGCTGGAGGAGCATTGGTGGACAAGACACCAATAGTTGCACGTGCATTGATTGACAAAATGGCCCAAAACTCTCAATAATTTGGTGATTGAGGTACACCACATGTTCGAGGAGTACATCAGGTAAGTCCTTTTTCTCTTGAAAGTAATTTGATTGAAACTAAGTTAGAAGAATTGACTACTATGGTGAAGCATATTTCATTGGCTCAAAATAAATCCCAACCCCCTTCCTTCAAGGCCTTGTGGCATTTTCACTAAGATAAGCCACCCAACTGACTGTTTCCCCTAACTACAATAAATAGAAGATTGTGCAGTAGTTTTTCCTGGGTGACCATATCAACAGCAGCAACAACCATATCCCCAAAAGAATCTTGATTACTTTTCACCAACATACAACCAAGGGTGGAAGGATCAATTGGGCATGAGGTATGGCTCTGGACAATAATAAAGGCCCCCTTTTCAACAAAACTTATAGTAGCCTCTGCCTTACCAATAGGGTTTCCAACAACCCCAGAGGAGATTTGAAGCCCAAGCATTAACAAGTCAACAACAAGGGAATCCCCCACCTTAAGGTATATTCTAACACTGATAACCTTTTGAAGCAAATTGTTCTTAATCAAAAAAATGAGTTGAAGAGTCAAGGTTTGGAGATGAGGGAGTTGAAGACTCAAATGGGCCAGATTTCCACCGCCCTCCATGAACTCATAAGTAAGAATTAAGGAAATCTACCTTCCCCACCAACTCCAAATCCCAAGGGGAATGTCAGTTTCATCACATTGAGAAGTGGGAAGAAAAAAACTAATACATCTGCACCTATTGTTCCATGAGGATTCACCTCAACTCCGGAGAATACCTATTCAAAACCAGCTGATGATCAACCCAAGGAGAAAGATAAAGGTAATCAAAAGATTAATGATGTTCTTCCTAAACCCCTTCCTTTTCCAAACAGGTTTTTACAACCTAAAAAGATGGCTGAAGAGGCGATTCGAAATGAATTTTTGGATACATTCAAGTGTGTGGAGATCAATGTCCCTCTACTTGAATCCATCAAGCAAACCCCAAGGTATGTGAAATTTTTAAAAGAAATTTGTACTAATCGAAGAGGGATCAAGGGAAATTAGAGGATTGATCTTGGAAGGAATGTGTCAGCACTCATTATGCCAACTCTAGAAATGGAAACAAAGTGAAAGGATTTGGGGACATTCACCATCCCATGCACCATAGTGGAGTTGCACTTTTCTGATGCTCTTTGTGATTTAGGAGCTTCCATAAATATAATGTCTCTCTCTGTATTCTCTTCTTTACAGGTTGGTGAGTTGAAGTCAGCGAGAGTAGTGGTGCAGTTGGCGAATAGAGCTACATCATATCCAGCGGGAGACCTTGAGGATGTACTTGTACGGGTAAGAGACATGATCTTCCCAACAAATTTCTACGTGCTTAACATGGAGGATGAATAGGTAAGTTCTCATGCTACCATTATTTTAGGTAGACCCTTCTTCAAAACTGCAAAAACTATCATAAATGTCAATAAGGGTACACTTTACATGGATTTTGGAGATGAATTTGTGATATTTAATGTTATGGACTCCATGAATTTCCCCTCATATGACCATTATGCATTTGTTATCTCCCATTTTGAACCACCAAATAAAAACCCCATGGAATTTTATTGTCCTATTCTTAGAAAGATTATGAGTATTGGTTCTAGTTTTATGTCTAAGAGTACTTCCACACCTATTTATAATGTACAATACTCTCTTATATTTGATTTTGAAATGAAATCATATTCTGATTTTGATCATGTGAACTCTGATTATGACATGGTTGTTGAGTATGTTCATGGATTTAATGATTTATTCTCTGATTTTGATGATGTATATTCTAATATTGATGTTCATTGTGCAAATATTTTAGTTCCTTCAATGTCTCTATCCATACATCACCCCCCTGCATTGCAACTCAATCCATTGACACCTAATCTCAAATATCGATACTTGTTAAGTGGTGATAAATTACCTGTTATCATTGCTAACAATCTCCCTTTTGAATGTGAAGAAAAAATTTTGAATCTTTTGAGGGGGAACATTAAGGCAATTAGGTGGACCTTGGCTGACATATCAGGTATTAGCCCCTCCATTTACATGTATAGTATTATTTTGGATTATGGGGCTAAACTAGTTAGGTAGCCACAAAGGAGACTCAATCCAACTCTTTTGGAGGTTGTTAAAAAAGAGGTAGAAAATTTTCTTGAGGCAGGTATAATCTATCCCATTTCAGATTCCCAGTGGGTGAGTCATATTCAAGTTGTGCCTAAGAAAAGTGGTGTTACTATTATTAAAAATGAGAAAGATGAGTTAGTTCCAATGAGGGTACAAAACAGTTGGCGTGTGTGTATTGATTATAGGAAACTAAATCAGTCCACTCGCAAGGACCATTTCCCCTACCATTTATTGATTAGATGCTTGAGAGACTAGCTGGGAAAACACACTATTGTTTCTTAGATGGATTTTTTGGACATTTTTAGGTTCTTATTACTCTAGAGGATTAAGAGAAGACAACATTCACTTGTCTATTTGGTACGTTTTCCTACCGAAGGATGCCATTTGAACTTTTCATTGCCCTAGGTACCTTCCAGAGATGCATAGTGAGTATTTTTTCTGATTTTGTTGAGACCTGCATGGAGGTATTAATGGATGATTTTACAGTGTATGGGTCTTCATTTGATGAACTTATAAGTATTTTGAGAAAGGTGATGAATCGTTGTTTTGAGAAGAATCTGGTCTTGAACTTTGAAAAGTGTCATTTCATAGTAGAGCATGGAATTGTCTTAGGGCATGTAGTGTCAAAACACAAGATAGAGGTTAATAGATCTAAGATAGAAATTATTTCATCCTTACCATATCCTTCATGTGTGCATGATATTATATCTTTCTTAGGGAATGCAGGATTTTATCGGTGCTTCATCAAAGATTTAGTAATATTTCTCTTCCTTTAACGTGATTACTTCAAAATGATTCTAATTTTATGTTTGATGATTCATGCATGGTAGAATTTGATGAGTTGAAGAAGTGTCTGACCACTCTACTGATCATATAACCCCCACAATGGGACATTCCTTTTGAGATTATACGTGATGCCTCCAACTTCATGGTTGGAGTTGTCTTATCTCAGATGATGGAGGGACGTTCACATGTGATTTCCTATGCATCGAGGACACTGGATTCAGCCCAATCAAACTACAAAATCATGGAAAAGGAGTTTTTTTCCATCATATTTTCTTTAGATAAATTCCATTCATATTTATTGGGCTCTAAATAAGTTGTTTTTTCTGACCATGCATCTCTGAGGTACCTCTTGAAGAAGCTGATGCAAAGCCCAGGCTAATCTGATGAATGCTCCTTCTTCAAGAATTTGATATTGAGATAAAGGACAGGAAGGGGTCAAAAAACCTGGTGGCAGAACACATGAGTAGGCTTACTCACACACTAGAGGATGACACCTTAGACTAGGTACCACTTCAGGACACTTTTCCTGATGAGAATATTTATTTCGTCTCAGGTACGCATCCTTGGTATGTTGATTTAGTGAACTACCTTGTTGCATCTGAAATACCTACAAATTTAAAGAAACATCAAGTCTAAAAATTAAAAAGTGAGTCTCGGTATTATGTGTGGGATGATCCCTACCTTTGGCGCATGTGTAGTGATCAAGTCATTAGGAGGTGTGTTCCTGACCATGAGTTTGAGTCTATTCTGTATTTTTTCCATACACTTTCATGTGGAGGACACTTTGGACCCCAACAGAAATTTAGGAAAGTTTTAGACTCTATATTATATTGGCCTAGCTTATTCCATGATGCTCATCTATTTTGTAAGTTGTGCTATTGTTGCCAACATACTGGGAACATTTCTAGGAGTCATGAGATTCCCCAACAACCCATACTATTCTGTGAGATTTTTAATGTATGGAGAATCAATTTTATGGGTCATTTTCCTAGTTCATTAGGTTTCTTGTATATTTTGGTTATTGTTGATTATGTGAGAAAATGGGTGGAGGCTAAGGCCACCAGTACTGATGATTCTCATGTTTTTGTGGAATTTTTCAAAGCACGTATTTTTTGCAGGTTTGGAGTACCGAAGGCCATCATCAGTGAACAAGGGACACACTTCTGCAATCGGAATTTGGCTTCCCTTCTTCAGAAGTATGGGGTGACACACAAAACATAAACACCATACCATCCCCAAATAAATGGTCAGGCTGAGGTTTCAAATTGTGAGTTGAAACAAATTTTATAAAAAACCATGCAGCCGGATATGAAGGATTGGATCAAGCGCTTGGATGATGCATTAAGGGCTTATAGTAAAACATATAAGACACTTATCTGTATGTCCCCATTTCAGATTGTTTTTGGGAAAGTGTGTCATCTCCCCGTGGAAGTTGAGCATCAGGCTTATTAGGCTATAAATAAATGCAACATGGATTTGGCCCAAGATGGAATCCAAAGGAAGCTGCAAATTCAAGAGCTTGAGGAGATTTTTTTGTCTTCATATGAGAAATCAAGGCTCTACAAGGAAAGATCAAAAGCAGCTCATGAAAAAATGATCCAGAAAATAGAATTTCAAGTTGGATAGAAAGTCTTTCACTATAGTTCACGACTAAAGTTGATGCCTGGTAAGTTGCATTCCAGGTGGTTAGGTCATTATGTTGTGACTAATGTTTTTCTTTATGGTACAGTTGAGATCACACAAGTGGACACATAAAGTAGCTTTACAGTCAATGGGAAAAGTTTGAAGAGATACATTGAGGGACTTCCTACTGATGCAGTGGATTTCATCACACTGCATGACCCCATCATCACTTGAGCATATTGGGCTCTTCCTAACCCTTTCACTTTTTTATTCTTTGTCCTATTTAAAATTATACATTTCATGTGCATATATCATCTCATGGGTTCACATTTAGGACAATGCAATATTTTAAGTGTGGGGGAGGGAACCTTTTAGTTTAGTAATTTCAATTGTTTTCCTATTTTTCGATGATTTTCAAAAAATAATTGTGTGTTTTTTTAAATTTTTTGTGTTTATTTTTCGATTTTTTGTGTTTTTTTTGAAACTTTTGAGGTGAAATTATTCTCATCGCCATTTTGAAATTCATATCAATAAGTGAAACAATTTATCCCATGAAACCAAACTTAAATGAATGCTGAAAATTACTTTGTTTCAAGTTCAAATCTTTAGTAATTTCATGAAAATTACTCTTAATTTTGAATCCCATTACACATCTCACTATCTTTATATTTGAAATCACCTTATTGTGAGGCTTCTGAACCATTATTTTCATATTCTTTACAATTAACTCACTTCTTGAGAGAACTAAACCATACTTCATTTAACCATAATTTGATTTATTCCTGTAAAAACTTGAGGGTTTGAGGTACTTATGTTTAAATTATTGAGGAATTTGTTTGGTATTAAATCCCATATTTCAAAGAATATTTTTTTATAATGTCCTTACTTGAACATTTAATCCTTATAGTCCTTATAAGACATGAACAACCTATTAGGTTAGCCATATAACAAGCCAATTTTCCCTATCCAACCAACTCTTAAAGTGAAATTGCATAATCTAGTTGAACTTAAGTGTGGGGGAAGTTGTCTTGTGTTGTGATACCAAATTTTGTGATACTTTTGGTGGAAATTTTAATTCCAAAGAGACGTGTTTGCTACTAAAAAAATCATTTTGTTGAAAGTTGTGCCTCTCTGGATCTTTCATGATAAAAGTAGTTGTGCCTTTCGGGAGCTTCTGATGAAGAAAGAAAGTTATTCCTATCTGGAGATTTCATGAAAAACTATGTTTGAGAGGATTGACATTTTTTTTCTGAAATGATGAATGGTGTAATCCTTCCATGAGTTTTCATGACGATGGAGCTGAATTGATACTAAGAGGAGTGATGAGGAGACCATACTAGAGTGACAATTAGAATAATGAAATTTTTCTTCAAAAAGAGTCACGCCCTCCTCATTCAGCGTAAAAAATTTTCACATCTAAATCATACCCACTGAAAGCCACATAACAACCTTGAAAAGTCCTCATGATATACATATGTCCTTAACTCACATCGGGTGGCCATGTAGGAATTTATCAAGCCTATGGTGACCCTTGTATGAGTTTTGATGAGAAAGACATTGCTAAAAATTGACATTTGTGTGATAAGAGAAAATTCAAGTAAGGTAAGTGTTTTGTTCATGGGAGGATAAATGAATTGGAAATATATTGAATTATATAAATGGAGAACTTGAAATAATGGGTTTTTATGAGGCGTGATATCTTTTGTTTCTTGGAGTGTAATTGTTGGATCTCAAGGATATGTGTTTTAAAATTTGTTTTGATTTGATATTGATGTTTACTTGTCACAATTTTTCAGAATACATGATATTAGGTTTTTCCCAGTAGTGAAAAAGGGTAAGTGTGGGGGCATGATCACGTCACAATTCACTACTTTATCTCACCCCCACATCACTGTTTTAAACTAGTTTTGTATTTAAAATTACAAATATTATCTAAAATTAAACATCCCATTTGATTAAATTATTAAATTTTTATCACTGTTAAAAGGGAAATTATTCTTGTTTTTGTGATTTCGTTGTAGGAGGAGGTGATTTGGAGGGTTGGAGATGATCCAGAAGGGAAATGGGCCAACCTGCATGGAATCTCAAAGACATATGTCCATTGTTTTGCACATTTCTCAAAATTCGTGCTTCCAAAAGGGATGAAATTTTGTGGAACTCTCCAAAACTACATGGGATACAAATAATCTCAATGAAACTAAGCCCAATTTGTTTAATAAGGGGTCCATCCGAACCAATCTGTCCAGGGGATAGAATCTACACGAAGTCAATGATTTGGTTTTGTATTCCGGCAATATCTCGCGTTGCCATCCTCCATTGGCCACCAAATTTGACATGAAGATATGAAATATACTGGAATACAACTTTTATATTTTTTACAACTCTATATAATGCCATTTACCAACTCAAAACTGATACAAAAGTGGTATCTCAAAAATTGGGTGCCCAAAACAACTCCCCATTTTGGCTATAAATTGACACCTTGGGTACCCCATTTAGAAGTTCATACAAGGAATGAAGTTCTACCATTTTGGAGTTATAGAGGATTCCTCTCACCACATTAGAGGTTCTGGAACTCCCTATACTCATAGGGGGAGCTCTTGAAGCAAGGATCCTTTCATCAAAGTCTTCCTCTCTTTCTTGCTTTGTAATATTTATGTTTGCATAATAAACTTCTTTGTTCCTGTTATATTTATTGTATTTTCTTCTATATTACCATGTTTTCCCCTATTTTATTCTTCCTTAATCTTCCTGATTGGTATGGAATCAAGAATATAAACCAGATTGGGTTTTACCCTTTCTAAACCTTTGCACATGCAAAACGTTTATATGATGACTACACCACTCATAGAATAGTAGTTCTTTTTAGTAATAGTTCTACCTCTAACCTCATTCATTCATTTATTTTAAATCAATGATCTATTTTAATTCACATAATATGATATATTAATTGATTTTTTAATTTTATTGAAACTAAGCAATCAATTGAAGAATAAACACAAAATACGCGAGGTTGAGAATTGTGTTAATTGTGAGAGCGTGAACTTAACTGGTAAAACAAGACCACACAGGATAAATTTGTAGAGTTAAAATATAATCCCTAAACTCAATTAGTACTCATTTATAGAGTGTATATGTTCCTTAATTTACCATTTACCATAAGCTATCCTTAGAATGTCAATCAAAGCAGAGTGATGTGATTACATGTTCCGAATATAGCCTAGGGTTTAATCCACCTCATCTTTGTGGTAAAGTTAATTATTCTAGGGTTGAGGGGTTAAAAAGTTAGGGGATCATAATTAAGTGGGTATTAATTTAAATTATAATGCTAAATAATTGATTGAAGAGGTATATTTAGATTGATTATTCCTTTTAAAATATTTTCTAAAAAAACATCTTCTTGTTGTGTCATTTTAATCGAACTTCATTTCAAAAATAAAAAACAAAAAAATTATACAATTTTCTTCCAAAAAAATTATTATAGTTTTATGAATGGTAAACAACCCCATATCCTTTAAATTAGTTTTATTATTCCCTTTTATTTTATTCTCAAAATTCCTTTAATAAGTTGTCAAATTTACTTCCTACTTTGAGAGACGACCTTGGTCAGCCACTCTGTTGTACCTAAGTACTCAAAAATATCACTTCATTTGAGAGCGCCCATGACAGCTCCTTTCAAATTGGCGTTTTTTCAGGGGAGGAAAGTGATTATTTCAACCAATTATAGGTATTTATTTTATTTTACATTTTATTCTTTTCTTCTCTTCTTTCTTTCTTCATTACCCAATCTGATTTTTTTCTTTCTTCTTCTTCTTCTATTTTCTTCTTCTTCTTTTTGGACCATCAACTCAAAATTCTCATTTTTATTTTAATATAGTCCACTTTACTTCTTTTAATTTTTATTTGATTTATGACATGAACTAATCTCGAAGATCTATTAGATCTTGATCCTGAGATTGAATGTAGCCTTCAGGCTCGAATCAGACATTCTCAGTTTGCAGGAAGTTTCAACATTCAACTAGTTGGAGAATTCCTCCACTCTCAGAACATTGAAATTGGAATAAATTCAAATTAAACCATAAAACAAGAACAAGTGGATGAAAGTAATGTAAATGAAATTAATATAACCATTTGAGAATTGGTTTCACCTGATATTAATTATCAAACAAATTTCATTGCATACCCAAATTTTGAATCAGACTTTGAACTAAAATCTGGGTTAATTCACCTGCTTCCAAAATTTCATGGTATCTCTAGTGAGGATACCAATAAACACCTTAAATAATTAAATGTGGTTTTCTCAAACCTTAACCCAAGAAATGTATCTGAAGATCAAATCAAACTAAGAGAATTCCCATTTTCACTTGATGAAGTTACAAAGGATTGGATGTATTATTTAAAACTTGAAGATGTAACATGTTGGAATGATTTGAAATGTCTTTTCTTACAGAGATTTTTTCTAGTATCAAGTACCACTTCTATTCATAAGTAGACTTGAGGGATCAAGAAATCCCATGGGGAGTCAATGTATGAGTACTAGGAGTGATTCAAGAAGTTGTGTACAAGCTGCCCACATCACCAAATCAGTGAGCAACTACCCATCCAGTACTTCTAAGAAAGACTCACACCTATGGAGAGAAGCATGGTGGATGTTGTGACTGGAGGAGCATTGGTGGAAAGTACATGAGTAGATGCATGTGCATTGATTAAAAAAATGGCCCAAAACTCTCAACAATTTGGTGATCGAGGTACACCACATGTTAGAGAAGTACATCAGGTAAGTCCTTCTTCTCTTGAAAGTCATTTGATTGATACTAAGTTATAATAATTGAAAACTATGGTGAGGAAAATTTCATTGGCTCAAAAGACATCCCAACCCCTTCCTTCAAGGCCTTGTGGTATTTGCACTAAGACAAGCCACCCAACTGACTGTAGCCCCCAACTACAAGAAACAAAAGATTGTGCAGCAGTGTTTCCTGGGTGACTATATCAGCAACAACAACAACCATATCCCCAAAAGAATATTGATTTCTTTGCACCAACATACAACCAAGGGTTTAAGTATCAATCAGACATGAGGTATAGCTCTGGACAGCAACAAAGGCCCCCTTTTCAAAAAAACTTCCAGCAGCCTCCGCCTTACCAGCAGGGTTTCCAACAACCCCAGAGGAGATTTGAAGCCCAAGCATCAACAAATAAAAAATAAGGGAATCCCCCACCCAAGGTAGATGCTAACACTAATGACCTTTTGAATCAAATTGTTCTTAATCAACAAAATGAGTTGAAGAGTCAAGGTTCGAAGATGAGGGAGTTAAAGACTCAAATGATCCAGATTGCCACCTCCCTCCATGAACTAGTAAGTAAGAATTCTGTAAATCTACCTTTCCAACCTACTCCAAATCCCAAGGGGAATTTCAGTTCCATCACATTGAGAAGTGGGAAGAAAACAACTGATACATCTATATCTATCGTTCCACCAGGATTCACCTCAACTCCAGAGAAGACCCATTCAAAACCAGCTGATGAAAAACCCAAGTAGAAAGATAAAGATAAGCAAAAGATTAATGATGTTCCTACTAAACCCCTTACCTTTCCAAATAGGGTTGTACAAACCAAGAATATGGTTGAAGAGGTGATGCAAAAAAGAAGTTTTGGATACATTCAAGTGTGTGGAGATCAATATCCCTCTACTTAAAGTCATCAAGCAAATCCCAAGGTATGCAATTTTTTTAAAAGAACTTTGTACTAATCGAAGAGGGCTCAAGGGAAATGAGAGGATCAATATTGGAAGGAATGTGTCAGCACTCATTACACCAACTCTAGTATTTCTAATAAAGTGTAAGGATCCAGGGACATTCACCATCCCATGCACCATAGGGAAGTTGCACTTTTTTGATGTTCTTTGTGATTTAGGAGTTTCCATAAATGTAATGTCTCACTCTATATTCTCTTCTTTACAGGTTGGTGAGTTGAATCCGACGAGAGTAGTGGTGCAGTTGGCGAATAGAGCTACAACATATCCAGCGAGAGTCCTTGAGGATGTACTTGTTCGGGTAAGAGACATGATCTTCCCAGCATATTTCTACATTCTTAACATGGAGGATGATCAGGTAAGTTCTCATGCTCCCATTATCTTAGGTAGAACCTTCCTCAAAACTACAAAAAAATATCATAAATATCAATGAGGGTACACTTTCCATGGATTTTGGAGATGAAGTTGTGATATTTAATGTTATGGACTCCATGAAGTACCCCTTAGAGGACCATTCTACGTTTGTTATCTCCCATTTTGAACCACCAAATAAAAACCCCATGGAATTTTATTGTTCTATTCTTAGGGAGATTATGAGTATTGGTTCTAGTTTTATGTCTAAGAGTACTTCCACACCTATTTCTAATGCACAATACTCTCTTAGATTTTATTTTTAAATGAAATCATATTCTAATTTTGATCATGTGAACTCTGATTATGACATGGTTTTTGAGTATGATGATGGATTTAATGCTTTATTCTCTAATTTTAATGATGTATATTTTGATATTGATGTTCATTGTTCACATACTTCAGTTCCTTCAATGTCTCTATCCATACATCACCCCCTACATTGTAACTCAAGACATTGCCAGCTAATCTCAAATACTCATAATTGTTAAGTGGTGAGAAATTACCTGTTATCATTGCTAACAATCTCCCTTTTGAACATGAAGAAAAACTTTTAAATCTTTTGAGGGAGAACATTAAGGTAATCAGGTGGACCTTGGCTGACATATTAGGTATTAGCCCCTCTATTTACATGCATAGGATTCTTTTTGAGGATGGGGATAAATCGGTTAGGTAGCCACAAAGAAGACTCAATCCAACTCTTTTGGAGGTTGTTAAAAAAGAGGTTGAAATTTTACTCGAGGCGGGTATAATCTATCCCATTTTAGATTCCCAGTGGGTGATTCTATTCAGTTTGTACCTAAGAAAAGTGATTTTACTGTTATTAAAAATGATAAAGATGAGTTAGTTCCAATGAGGGTACAAAACAGTTGGCATGTGTTTATTGATTATAGGAAACTAAATCAGTCCACTCGCAAGGACCATTCCCCCCTCCCATTTATTGATCAGATGCTTGAGTGACTAGCTAGGAAAACACACTATTGTTTCTTGGATGGATTTTCTAGATATTTTCAGGTTCCTATTGCTTCAGAGGATCAGAACAAGACAACATTCACTTTTCTATTTGGTACTTTTTCCTACCAAAGGATGCCATTTGGACTTTGCAGTGCCCCAAGTACCTTCTAGAGATGCATGGTGAGTATTTTTTCTGATTTTATTGAGACCTGCATAGAGGTATTCATGGATGATTTTACAGTGTATGGGTCTTCATTTGATGAATTTATAAGTAGTTTGGGAAAGGTGATGAATTGTTGTATTGAGAAGAATCTGGTCTTGAACTTTGAAAAGTGTTATTTCATGGTAGAGCATGGCATTGTCTTAGGTCATGTAGTGTCAAAACATGGGATAGAGGTTTATAGATATAATATAGACATTATTTCATCCTTACCCTATCCTTCATGTGTGCATAATATTAGATCTTTCTTAGGGAATGAAGGCTTTTATCGGTGCTTCATTAAAGATTCTAATAATATTTTTGTTCCTTTGTTGCGATTACTTCAAAAGGATTATGATTTTGTGTTTGATAATTCATGCAGGGTAGCATTTGATGAGATGAAGAAGTGTCTGACCACTCCACCGATCATACAGCCCCCACAATGGGACATTCCTTTTGAGCTTATGTGTGACGCCTCCAACTTCACGGTTGGGGTTTTCTTATCTCAGAGGGTGGAAGGACATTCACATGTGATTGCCTACGCATCGAGGACATTGGATTCAACCCAATAAAACTACACAACCATGGAAAAGGAGTTTCTTTTCATCATATATTCTTTAGATAAATTTCATTCATATTTATTGGGATCTAAAGCATTTGTTTTTTCTGGCCATGAAGCTCTGAGGTACCTCTTGAAGAAGCCTAATATAAAGTTGAGGCTAATCCGATAGATGCTCCTTCTTCAAGAATTTGATATTGAGATAAAGGATAAGAAGGGGTCAAAAACCTGGTGGAGGACCACATGAGTAGGCTTACTCACACACTAGAGGATGACACCTTGGACCAGGTAGGACTTCGGGATACTTTCTCAAATGAGCATCTTTATTCCATCTCAGGTACGCATCTTTGGTATGCTGATTTAGTGAACTACCTTGTTGCATCTGAAATCCCTGCAAATTTAAAGAAACATCAAGTCCAAAAATTAAAAAGTGAGTCTTGGTATTATGTGTGGGATGATCCCTACCTTTGGCGCATGTGTAGTCATCAAGTCATTAGGAGGTGTGTTCATGACCATGAGTTTGAGTCTATTCTGTATTTTTTACATACATTTTCATGTGGAGGAAACTTTGGACCCCAACAAACAACTAGGAAAGTTTTAGACTCTAGATTATATTGGCCTAGATTATTCTATGATGCTCATCTGTTTTGTAAGTCATGCTCTCGTTGCCAACATACTACAAACATTTCTAGGAGACACAAGATTCCCCAACAACACATAATATTATGTGAGATTTTTTATGTATGGGGAATATATTTTATGGGTCCTTTTTCTAGTTCATTTGGTTTCCTGTATATTTTGGTTGTTGTTGATTATGTGAGAAATTGGGTGGAGGCTAAGGCCACCAGGACTGATGATTCTCATGTTGTTGTGGAATTTTTCAAAGCACATATTTTTTACAGGTTTGGAGTACTGAAGGCCATCATCAGTGACCAAGGGACACCCTTCTGCAATCAGAATTTGGCTTCCCTTCTTCGAAAGTATGGGGTGACACACAAAACATTAACACCATACCACCCCCAAACAAATGGTCAGGCTGAGGTTTCAAATCGTGAGTTGAAACAAATTTTGGAAAAAACTGTGCAGTCGAATAGGAAGGATTGGAGAAAATGATTAGATGATGTGTTATGGGCTTATAAGACAACATATAAGACACCTATCGATATGTCCCCATTTCAGATTTTTTTTGGTAAAGCGTGTCATCTCCCCATGGAAGTTGAGTATCAGGCTTATTGGGCTATAAATAAATGAAACATGGATTTGGACCAAGCTGAAATCTAAAGGAAGCTTCAAATTCAAGATCTTGAGGAGATTAGTTTGTCTTCATATGAGAACTCAATTCTCTACAAGGAAAGATCAAAAGAAGATCATGACAAAATGATCCAGAAAATAGAATTTCAAGTTGGAGAGAAAGTCTTGATCTATAGTTCACGACTGAAGTTGATGTCTGGTAAGTTACATTCCAGGTGGTTAGGTTATTATGTTGTGACTAATGTTTTTTCTTATGGTACATTTGAGATCACACAAGAGGACGCAAGAAGGCTCTTTACAGTTAATGGGCAATGTTTGAAGAGATGCATTGAGGGACTTCCTACTGATGTAGTGGATTTCATCACACCGCATGACCCCATCGTCACTTGATCATATCAGGGTGTTCCTAACCCTTTCAATTTTTTATTCTTTGTCCTATTTAAAATTATACATTTCATGTGCATATATAATCTCATGGGTTCACATTGAGGATAATGAAATATTTTAAGTTTGGGGGAGGGAACCTTTTAGTTTAGTAATTTCAATTGTTTTCATGTTTTTCAATGATTTTCAAAAAATAATTTTGTGTTTTTTTTTAAATTTTATGTGTTTTTTTTAATTTTGTGTGTTTTTTTGAAACTTTTGAGCTAAAATGATTCTCATCACCATTTTTAAATTCATATCAATAATTGAAATGATTTATCCCATGAAACCGATCTTAAATGAATGTTGAAACTAACTTTGTTTCAAGTTCAAATCTTTTGTAATTTCATGAAAAGTACTTTTAATTTTGAATCAAATGACACATATCACTGTATTTATATTTGAAATCACTTTCCTATGAGGATTATATACAATTATTTTCATATTCTTTACAATTACCTCACTTCTTGAGAGAACCAAACCATGCTTGATTTAACCAGAATTTGATTTATTCCTGACAAAACTTGAGGGTTTGAGGTACTTATGTTTAAATTATTGAGGCATTTGTTTGGTATTAAATCCCCTATTTCAAAGAATCTTTTTTATAATGGTTTACCTTGAACATTTAATCCTTGTATCCCTTCCATGAACAACCTATTATGTTAGCCACATTACAAGCCAATTTTCCCTATCCAACCAACTCTTGAAGTGAAATTGTATAATCTAGTTGAACTTAAGTGTGGGAGAAGCTATCTTGTGTTGTGATACCATATTTTGTGATACTTTGGGTGGAAAATTAAATTCCAAAGAGACATTTTTGCTACTGAAAAAAAATCATTTTTTTGAAAGTTGTGCCTTTCTAGAGCTTTCATGATAAAAGAAGTTGTGCCTTTCTGGAGATTTCATGATAAAAGAAGTTATGCCTTTCTGAATCTTCTGATGAAGAAAGAAATCTATTCCTATATGAAGATTTCATGAAAAAACTTTGTTTGATAGGATTGACATTTTTGTTGCTGAAATGATGAATAGAGTAAACTTTCCATGAGTTTTCATGATGATGGAGCTGAATTGATACTAAGAGGAGTGAGGAGGAGACCATACTAGAGAGACAATTATAATAATGAAATTTTACGTCAAAAAGAGTCAAGCCATCCTCATTCAGCCTCATAATTTTTCACATCTAAATCCTACCCACTGAAAGTCACAAAACAACCCTGAAAAATCCTCATGATAAACACATGTCCTTGACTCACATCGGGTGGTGATGTAGGAATTTATCAAGCCTATGGTGACCCTTATATGAGTTTTGATGAGAAAGACATTGATAAAAAAATTAAATTTGTGTGATAAGAGAAAATTCAAGTGAGGTAAGTGTTTTGTGCATGGGAGGATAAATGAAGTGGAAATATATTGAATGATATAAATGGAGAACTTGAAATAATGGTTTTTTACGAGGCATAATATCTTTTGTTTCTTGGGGTGGAATTGTTGGATCTCAAGGATATGTGTTTTAAATTTTTTTTTGATTTGATATTGATGTTTAATTGTTACAATTTTTCAGAATACATGATATGAGGTTTTTCCTGGGAGTGCAAAAGGGTAAGTGTGGGGGTGTGATCACATCACAATTCACTGCTTTATTTCACCCCTACATCACTGTTTTAAACTAGTTTTGTATTTAAAATTACAAATATTATCTCAAATTGACCATCCCATTTGATTAAATTATTAAAAAAATTATCACTATTAAAAAGGGAAATTATTCTTGTTTTGGTTATTTCATTGTAGGAGGAGGTGATTTGGAGGGTCAAAGATGATCTAGAAGGGAAATGGGTCAAACTGCATGGAAGCCCAAAGACATCTGTCCACTTTTTTGCACATTTCTCAAAATCTGTGCCTCCAAATGGGCTTAAATTTTGTGGACCGCTCCAAAACTTCATAGACTACAAATCATCACAAGAAACTGAAGCCCAATTAGTTCATTAAGGGGTCCATACTAACAAATATATCCAGGGGATAAAATCTGCACAAAGTCAATGATTTGGTTCTGTATTTCGGCCATTTCTCGTGTTGTCATCCACCATAAGACTCCAAATTTGACATGAAGATATTCAATATACTGTCCTATAAATTTTATATTTTTTCTAACTCTATATAATTCCATTTACCAACTCAAAACCGATACACAAGTGGTATCTCGAAAACTGGGTGCCCAAAACCACTCTCTATTTTGCCTATAAATTAACACCTTAGGTACCCCATTTGGAAGTTCGTACAATGAGTGAAGTGCTGCCATATTGGAGTTATAGAGAAGTCATATCACCACCTTAGAGGTTATGTAACTCCCTATACTCACAGGGGGGGCTCTTGAAGCAAGGATCCCTTCATTGAAGTCTTCCTCTCTTTCTTGCTTTGTAATATTTATGTTTGCATAATAAACTTCTTTATTCCTCTTCTATTTCTTGTATTTTTTCTATATTACCCTATTTTTATCTATTTTATTCTTCCTTAATCTTTATAATTGGGATGGAATTAATAATATAAATGAGATTAAGTTTTACCATTTCTAAACCTTTGCACATGCAAAACGTTTCTACGATGATTACACCGCCCATGGAAGAGTAGTTCTTTTTAGTAATAGATCTACCTCTAACCTCCTTCATTAATTTATTTTGAATCAATGATCTACTGTAATTCACATAATATGATCTATTAATTGACTTTTTAATTTTAATGAAACTAAGAAAACAATTGAACAATAAACACAAAACACGTGAGGTCGAGAATTGTGTTAATTGTGAGAGCGTGAACTTAAATGGTAAAACAAGACCACGTGGGATAAATTTTTAGAATTCAAACATAATCCCTAAACTTAATTAGTCCTCATTTCCAAAAAGGATATGTGCCTTAATTTACCATTTACCATAAGCTATCCTTAGAACGTCAGAGTGTTGCGATTACATGTTTCGAATATAGCCTAGGGTTTAATTCACTTCATCTTTGTGGTAAAGTTAATTCTTGCAGGGTTTGTGGGTTATCAAGTTAGGGGATCATAATTAAGTGGATATTAATTTAAATGATAATGATAAATAATTGATTGAATAGGTACATTTAGATCGATTACGACTTTTAAAATATTTTCTAAAAAAACATCTTGTTGTGTCATTTTAATCAAACTTCTTTCAAAAATAAAAACAAAAAAAATATAAAATCTTCTTCTAGTAAACTTTTTCTAGTTTTATGAACGGTAAACAACCCCATATCCTTTAAAGTAGTGTTATTATTCTCTTTTATGTTATTTTCAAAATATCTTTAATAAGTTTTCAAATTTACTTCCTCCTTTGAGAGACGATCATGGTCAGCCACTCTACTGCACCTAAGTACTCCAAAATCACACTTCATTTGAGAGCACTCATGAAAATTCCTTTCAATAACCTCCTTTTATCATTAAAATATTGAATATATTAAATTCGAGAGTGCGACATTTTGTTTTTATTCTTTTCTTAAAGTAATATAAATGTCAATATCAAATAAAAATAGCACGAAGTGGTGATATTTTCGAGACTTGGATGGACATGGGGAGTGTTCATTCATCCAATAGGATAAAGACAAATGTTAGAAAATTTTTAAATCCATATCCCAATGTTTTAACCCCATTTTACATGTTTTACTATTATCAATATGACAAATATTTACCACAATTATTATTCATAATGACCAAAAATAAAAGAGGTCTATTTACCAAATTTGAACCTCCTAATTTCAGATATGGAATCCATTTTTCAAGATCCAATTTACATAAGTAGCAAAAATTAATTTAAGATAAAAACACAAAACACAACAAAAAATATTTTTTTTTAGAAAAAAATGCATTTTAAATCAAAAAATGAACTCATACTAAAATCAGGTATAGCGATGCTTCAAATGTAATTAATTAGATTATTTCCAACTAAAGGATACTTATGTTAATTTAGGATTAAATTCAAAAAGTTGTGGGGTTTTTTAAATTAAAATAAATTACATTTTTACAAAAAATGATATTTTTCTACTATTTAATAAAAAATCAATCATTTTATAAAAAAATTTGAAGTTTCAACTTGAGATGATATTGATATGATGAATTTAAAAAAAATGATATAATTGTCACATAATAATATTTTAATGGGTTGTCACAATTCGTTTAAACATGGTGTTGCGTATAAACCAAACTATCAAAAATATTATTTAAAGAGAAATATATCATAAAATATTGAACTATTACAACATTCGTAATCATATTTATCATTAAATATTTTTGAACAATTAGACAATATTTGTGGGAGTGAAGCTAATCTACATGATTATTGTATAGTTATTTTTTTTGGTTTTATATGTTATAAATTTAGTATGTTATTCATGTATTATTATTTCAAGGTTGGACTTGTTTACGCTATTACAATAAACGTGTTGTTGGTATTCATCACATTTATTGATGAGAGAGAAAATTATATTAATGGAGAGATTTACGACAACATTAATTGAGTATTTTCTCTCAACATTAACAGAGATTTAATTCTCAATATTAATAGATGGAAAGGAATGTTGACTACATTAATTGGTGATTATAGACTTGGTGTCTATATAAGAGGATGCAGTAACATATTTTAGGAGGAGTGTCAGCACGATGTAGCCAACAAGAGAGAACCAGGAAGGGGGTTTCCATGTTTGCGGTGGCTCGTGTGAAATGACAACGACGATGCAATTATCTTGTACGTGTGGAGAGGTTCTTGGAAAGATGTTCAAGATTTCATCCACCAGGAGAAAAAATGGGTTATCGCGTCGGCGGTAGCATGTGTGGCGCGTCGACGTTTAACAGGTGGAGAGCAGCAGCGACGCAATTGATAATCAGGGCCATGTATCGAAAGTCTCCCTGATAGCGGTGATCAGGTGGCGTGTCCCAGTTTATGATCGATAATACATCATGATGGCGAGATCATGAGAGAAAAACCTTTCGGGTGTCGCAAGATGGTGCGAGACTGATGCATGTTCGGATGAAGATCTATGAGGTAGTGACGTTTCGTCAACAAAAGGGTGATGTGTTGTCACAAATTGATCTTTCGATACATGGCATTGGTGATATGATTTTTAGAAAAGACAGAGGCGTATCGGGGTGTGGTTTTCACACAGGTTTTTCTACGCCATCATTGTAATTCAAGTTTGGACATTACATGGATTCTTTGTATTCCCTGATTCATAGTGGATATTTTTTGGAATTTCCCCATGGTTTTTTAATCCTCTGCATGAGAGGGTTTTTCCACGTTAAAAAATCATGTGTGTTGATTTATTTATTATGTTTATATCGCTTTCATATTTCGTTGGGTTTCTCACAAATTATTTCACAAATGATTTTTTCCCGAGGTTGGGATTATCTCCCAACAAGTGGTATCAGAGGTGATGGTTTGAGTTTGCAATTTATGGTGAGAATTTTGGATGTTTTTGAGAGGATCAATGACACGTGCATGAAGCAGAATAAGGTACGAGAATTAAAGCAGGTTGAGAGAGGTGATGCACATGTCCGCTCAGGGGATGTTGAGCAGGGGGCAATTAATTTTGGAAAGTGCTTCAGATTATGTAATAATCACTATTATGGGGGAGCCAGATGTTTATAGTTCTGGTCTTTGTTTAGCAGGACGGTGCAGATACAAATGTGACGAAAACTTCAACATTTGGATTGCTTTTGTAGGGAAGTAGATGTTTTTTTATCAGAAGTTCAAATGGGCACCGTCATATGTTCTGCAAATAACAATGGTTGGTGTGATACCGACCTTTTTTCTTTCCAACTGGGTTTGTTGGATGTTTCTATTCATTGATGCGCTGAAGGGGGGAGATTGTTGGGATTCATCACATTTATTGATAAGAGAGAAAAATATATTAATGAAGAGATTTATGGCAACATTAATTGAGTTTTTTCTCCCAACATTAATAGAGATTTAATTATCAACATTAATGGATGAAAAGGGATGCTGACTACATTAATTGGTGATTATTGACTTTGTGTCTGTATAAGAGGATGTGGTAACATGTTTCAGGAGGAGTGCCAGCACGATGTAGCCAGTAAGAGGGAGCCAGGAAGGAGGTCGCCGCGTTTGCGGTGGCTCATGTGACACGACGACGACGACACAATTATCTTGTATGTGTGGAGAGGTTCTTAGCAATATGTTTAAAATGTCTTCCACCATGAGCAAGAAGGGGATACCACATCGGCGATAGCATGTGTGGCGCATCGACGTTTAACAGGTGCAGAGCAGCAACGACACAATTGATGATCAGAGCCATGTATCGAAAGTCTCCTTGATATCGGTGATCATGAGACGTGTCCCAGTTTATGATCGGCGGTACATCATAATGGCGAGATCATAAGAGAGAAACCCTTCATGTGTCACAAGATGGTGCGAGGCTGACACATGTTCGGATGAAGATCTCCAAGGTAGTGACGTTTTGTCGGGTAACGTTTTGTCACAGATTGATCTTTCGATACATGGCGCTGACGAGATGATTTTTAGAGAAGACGGAGGCGTATCGGGGTGTGGTTTTCACGTATGTTTTTCTATGTCATCATTGTAATTCAAGTTTGAGGATTACTTGGATTATTTGTATTCTCTGATTCATAGTGGATATTTTTGGGAATTGTCCCATGGTTTTCTAATCCTCCGCATGAGAGGGTTTTTCCACGTTAAAAAATAATGTGTGCTGATTTATTTATTCTGCTTATATCTCTTCCATATTTTGTCAGGTTCATCAAAATTGTTTCGCAAGCGATTTTTATCATGAAGTCGGGATTCTCCCCCAACACGTGTTACATTATGGTGACCATGCATGCTCATGTTATTTTGTTTCATCTATTGTTTCATCTTTGTTAGATTAGCTCTCTTTAAACATTTGAAGTTAGGTTTTGATATCATCTTTGTTATTGCATGGTTGGATTTTGTTATGTTTTGGTGCATGTATTAATTGTAGTCACTTTAATCCATAATATTTTTTCAAATAAAAGTGCAGTGTATTGTCTTTTAATCTCTACTTTATTTTTATTAAGTATTTATACAACCTATTTTAATCATAAAATTATTGTTATTGTAATGCAGAATTAATATATATTAATTCAAGTATTATATATTTTTAATTTTCCATTTATGCATTTTGCACTAGTTATGTAAGTGTTATTATAAATTTTATTTTTTATATAATTTTAGAAAAGCAAGTAAAAAAATGAGGAACACATGCTTAATTAGTTAAGTAAAAAATTGCAAAATAATTGAGCCCAACGACGATAGATACTTTTTTGTTTTTTATTAAATTAAATATTAATAAATTTTATTCATCATTATAAAAATTTTATTTTCTTTAATTTAAAAGTTGAGGTCGAAACCTCAGTTTATTCAGAAAAGGGGTTACAATACAAATAAAATCATACAACAGGCGGTACATGGATGAACTCAACAAGACTCAAACTTGATACCTCGTCGAGACCCTCATAAGCAGCTACCAACTGAGCTGCACATGGGGGCATTGTCTTTAATTTAGACTCATGGATTTGTGGACATACACCGAATTTATAACATCATAATCCACGGCTGAGGATGCGTGATCCACGCAAACCATGGTTAATTTCATAAAGGGGGAATGATAACAGGGGGTCAAAAGTCCCCCTAATACTTAAAGAGGACCTCCTACGTTTTATAAACCGTGTTTTTTCATTGTTTATTGGCTATGGTCCTCCTTCGGTATTAGGGGTGAGTTTTGGTCCTCATTGTCATTCTCCCTTTCATAAATAGACGATACACGAGGGATCTATACTGCAAAATCATGAATATATAAAACGCACCCCATGCGCGATAAGTCTCGGGTCCTTCTCCTGGCAGTCTAGGGTTTTTTCAAGCGTCATTTTGATTTTGTTCTCCAGGTATGGGTTTGCAATTCCCCCTTTTGCATCCGTTTACACAGTTTCTATGTTTCTTTGTTTACTTCACAAGCCTGAAAAACAAATTTCGAAGTTTTATATTTGGATGCTCGGTTCTGATACTCTCAACTTTGATTCATTCGCAAGCAATCATTCATCGCAAAGGAATACTCTACAGATCTGGTCTACATCTGGTGAGTTCATGATGCTTTGTAATGTTTCTTCCTCGTTGATTATAATTCATCAATGGATGAATACACATTTCTTCCTTTTATCCTTTTATTAGTGGCGATTGTTTGCTATTCCGTGAATATTTGTGTGTACAAGACATGGATTTGTAACTCGCTAATCCATCACCTGTTTTTTTTCTCACTCTGGTTTACAGGAGATGGAATTTCCTTGCTCATTTTTTTTCTGTGTCTGAATTTCTAAATTTATGCGTTGGAAATTTTATTTAAGATATCTGGTTTCCTTCTTTCCCTTAATTTTATTTGTAAAATGGCTTATTCCTTGATTTTTCTTTTTATTCTGGATATTTGTTCAATGTGCCAACTTTTAACAATTTTAGGATTTGAATCATGATTTTAATATCCCTGGATTCTGTGCTTGGGGTTTTTGGCTGGCGGATTGTGTTTCAATGCTTCACAGTTAGAAAAATAAAACAATCATAAGCATCTTTTAGTTGCATTACATGCACTTTACATTTATTTGGAAAAATGCTCAACGGGAAGTAATTTTTTATATGAAGAAAAATAGTTGGAAAAAGATTGGAAAAAATGTTTAAATGATTGAAATTTCCTTGAAATTTTAAATCCAAATTATTTGAAGTATAAATGTACCTTAGAAACAATTTTCTGTTAAATTAAATATTGTAATGTTATTTAAAAATGAAAAAAAATTAAGATGAGAAATAATTTTTTCTTATTAATGGTTTAATATAAAAAATTTTCAGGTATAATTTATCTTTGTTTATTTTTGCGGAGAGAACTTAGGGACTTGTGGTGATGATCGAAAGAAGAGCTCTTCCTCTTGTTGTGACTAAATTTGGGATCTTTTTATCACCCCCCCTCTCATGTGGTACGGAGGCTCTAATTATCCCTTAAATTTGGAAATTCTGATTTACGGGGAAAAATTCATCTAGTCATACCGAATATGAGAAAAAACCTTTTCCTTTTCTCGTTCCTTTTTCATAATAAAAGTTTACCCACTACCAATGAGACCCTAATGGCCTTATAGAGAGGGAATTGGGGAGCAAGAGAGAGAGAAAGTGAGAGGGAGCTGAATATGCATGACATGTCTTGTTATTATTTTTTATAATTCAAATCCACCCTTTCCTGCCTCTGATTAATCTTCTTCCACCTCATGTGCATCTTAAGTACCATCTGTATCACGTGAAATTTAAATGTTTGATTTCATTTTGGTTTCAAGGAAAATGAAGCCGATATTCTGTGGAAATTTTGAGTATGATGCTAGACAATCTGAAGTGGAGCGGCTTTTCAGACGATATGGAAGAGTTGACAGAGTGGATATGAAATCTGGTAAGTTGGATCTGATATCCCTTTTTTTGTCAGATGAGTGTGAACTGTGATGCTTTTTTCATTTTTATTGTTCTTTTTTTTCCTTTTATACTAATCACTTGTTTGGCTAAATATTGATGCTATTGTTAAACGAGTCATGAAATCATGTTGTTGAAGTTGATTTTTTGATTTTTTTTGTTGCCATTACTTCGTTGGATTTGGGTAAACACCTTTTTCCTGGCTATGGTACTCCCATTGGAAGGGAGCTGGTGGGATGAATCTGCAGAACTTTCCCGTTATCGTAGTCAATTTATGGTGGAGATATCAGCATTGGTCACATGATTTCCATGATAATTTCGTCCAAAGTGGAGGTGATGCACTGGCAAAGAGAGTTGCTTCAAGTTGGGGATGGATCCTGGTGGCATCTTTGGTTGCTCTTGGAACCAAATGTTTTTTTTTTGTAGCGCCTTAAGTTGGTTTCCTTCATTATTTTCTTTTACAACGTTGGTATTTAAATAAAAGCTCCTAAACATGCTTCTAAATGACATTCCAAGCAAGGCATGGAAATCACTTCCATCCACCGAATAGGCATGTCGAAAAAATTTGGAGGGCCCGATTGCAGCGAAGAAGTATGACATGATCGCTGATTGATTGACCCCCCATTCCAATGCTTCTGGCTGATTGTTCATGGGTTCGCCATGATCGTTGTGAAGACCAAACGTCCCCGCATCGACACTCTTCCCTTGGTGACCAGATCTCGTGTGGGGGAGCAAGATATGTTTAAAAAGAATAAAAAGCTTGTTTTTTTTTAAGTGTAAGTCTCAATAGTTTCTTTGACGCAGGACTATGTTGGAATATCCATGAATCACAATGGCACCACCTACATTTTCCTCAGACATGATTGCCTTTCATTCCTCATGTCTTTGGCCCAGCTTTTTATTTCAGACATGTCACAAGATAAACCATGCCGACCTCACAGCAGAGGCAACAGAATAAGATCGAGGGCCTTCTTTTCCTTTTCCTTCCATGAGACACACACTTTTGGATTGTTGTTCCTTGACCTGACATCACACAAGGTCTGTTACTGATTTTACTGGTCAGTTGGTTTATAGTTAAGATTTCGCATCGGTAATCCTGTTTCTGTCAAACATATGAGTAGAAAAAAAATTAAAATGTTCATCTTTTCTGGTGATGGTGGAAATTTTATTTTTAACTTTCAGGATATGGTTGCCAAGTTCCTTTATTTTGTTCTTTCATTTCCCTTGGTTTGTAGGGTTTGCCTTTGTTTATATGGAAGATGAGAGGGATGGCGAGGATGCAATTCGAGGGCTTGACCAGATAGAATTTGGGAGAAAGGGGCGCCGTCTCCGTGTTGAGTGGACAAAGGTTTTCTATAGGCACTCCTAGTTTGTGTTTGGTTTTGTAAAACATTCTGTTTTCATTTTTCAAAATTGCAATAGAAAGAAGAATGAAGTTAGCAAATATTTTGGAGTTAGCTTCTGTTGTTTCCTGAATTTCTCTGGTTCATCTGTTGTTTTGCATGGCAGCATGAACGCGGTGTTAGGAGGACAGGCAGTGGTGGGGGTTCTCGGAAGTCTGCTAATACGAGGCCTTCCAAAACCTTGTTTGTTATCAACTTTGATCCATATCAAACAAGGACGAGGGACCTGGAGAGGCACTTCGATGTTTATGGTAGGATCGTAAATGTCAGGATCCGAAGGAACTTTGCTTTCATCCAATTCGAATCTCAACATGATGCCACCAAGGCATTGGAGGCCACACATCTAAGGTTGGTTGTACCTGTTTCTAGTTTCAACACTTTGGTATTTACTAATCACATGATATTTGCAGCAAGCTTATGGATCGCCTTATATCAGTGGAATATGCCATCCGTGATGATGATGAAAGGCGAGATGGGTATAGTCCTGATAGAACTCGTGACAGGTCACCTGTCAGGAGGGGTTATGACAGGGCCAGGTCCAGATCCATTAGTCCTTACCGGAGGGAGAGGGGTAGCCCTGACTATGGTCGTGGCCCCAGCCAGAGCCCACGGAGAAAAGAGAGAGCCAGCCCCGACTATGGCCGCCGCTCCAGTCCAAGCCCCTATCGAAGGGAGAGGGCGAACTCAGTATCCAGTCATGATGTTAGCCCCCCTCGTAGCCTGAGCCCTCGTAAAAGGCGTGGCCTCAGCTCTAGTCCCCATGGAAGGGATCATCCGGAATACAGCCCTAGTCCTCGTAGAGGTGATAATGATGGCCATGCCGTTGGCTCCAGTCCTCGTGCTTGTGTGGATAATAATGACCGTAGTCCTCAAAGAGATGCTGGTCATACAATCAGCCAGAGTGCAAGCCCCTATGAAAGGGATGACCATGCTCCCAATCCCCGTACTTCTCCGGGACAGGATGGTGCTTGCCTAAGCTCGAGCCCTGTGGGTGATGGTGGCATTGAAGCCATTGAAGCTAGCCCTGGTGCTTGCCTAAGCTCGAGCCCTGTGGGTGATGGTGGCATTGAAGCCATTGAAGCTAGCCCTGGTGCTTTCAGAGATGATGGTTCCGATCCAATAGCTGAAATGAAGAACAGTCCTACTTACAGGGAAGAAAGCCCCACAGCGGAGTGATGTTCAAGGTAATGGGTCCTTAAATTTTTGTCTGAATCTCATCATTTGTTGATATGTTTCATTTGGGATGCTACAGTGGCTCGCCTCCACCTCCGCAATCTTGATTAATCTCTCTGGTGCTGGCTGGGTTCGGTCTGAGTTTGGATTTATGAAACTTGTGGTGGACTTATTGTCAAACGATGGTATCATGTTAGTAGGCAGTTTCAGCTTCGGTATGTTTGTTTTGGAGTGTAATTCGAATGCTTTGAGGTGTTTGTAAGACGATTTACGATTCTTGTTTTGGATCGATCATTTTTATCATTGTGTGTTTCTCCGATGCTGCATAATAAAATTTTTTAGAGCAGAAGTGTTTTTAAAAACTCCAACGTTGGGTAGTGTATCCTATTTCCATATGTGTAGTGTTTGCTGGTTCCCTAAATGTGTGAATGTTTCAAGTGTGATCTTTCATCGTCTTAATTTAGTGTTTAGTGGGTTGAAATTGGTGAAAATTAAGTTCATCATTGGTGCAATGAAGTGGGCAGGAGTGGAAGCAATAAAGATGAGTGGATGGTGGTGAGGAGTGATGAATCACTTGGATTATGAAATATATGTAGAAAGTTTTTAGTTGATTAGATTATAATCAATCATGTATTGATTATCAATTAATTGAAAATGAAGATAAACTGATGGTTTTCATGAAACTGTTTTTAGGTGTGATATTTTTTATTTTAATAGATTAAATTTATCACTAGTAGTAAGTAGATTATATATCTAATCGAATAAATTAATATTCATATAATTATGGTTGTTAAGGAATGAAAATAAATTCATTTTATGTTTTAAAAATACATTTTATTTAAAAATGTTTTTCACTGCGTTTTGTAAGTTCCTAAGGATCGTTAAACAACTGGAGGTGAATCAGTTGTTTTTTACTAATTTTCAATTTTAAGAAAGTGAACATCTTTAACTTGTTTATCACTTTTTAACAAACTCACGTGCATGTAAAAGAAAAAAAAGTAAACAAAGCACACAAGGTTTACAATATTCGAACTCACTGTGTGAACTTATATTCTTATCATGGTCACTTTAATGGGTTTACGTAAATTCACTATTGTCAAGAAGTGAATACAACTTTTGAGTCAAATTCCGTTGATCTCATTCTATATCTTGATAGGTATGATTATAACGACTTGTCAGTTTACAAATTTGATTACAAAACTTGAGCCACAACACAAATGCAATTTTGTGAATTTTGCTCCAATAGAGGTATGTTTGGAAACTTGGTCTAATCTTTCTCTGTTTGATCTTCTTTGTTTGGAATTTGTTCATCCGGTGTGCCTGTGCCCGATAATCTCCATCCGATGCACTTTTTCTGAAACTGTGCCTAATACAATCTTCCGTTTTGTTCGATTTAACAAAACTCAGTGCTTCACAATCTTTCTGCGTGGACACTTTGTCGGTTGTTTTTTGTCCGGTAACTGAACTCATCTCTGTCCGATTCTTCTGATCAAATTATTCAGTCTGGTACTCTTCTTCAGCACGAAACTCAACTTCGATTGGAAACTCAACTCTTAACACAATTCTTCCAACGTTTCAGCTTTTTGTCAATGAACAATATTAATTACGCTGTACTTTCCAACCTCTATTTATAAGCTCTCTAGAAGTGGAAATGGGTGTGAACTATTTTTCATTTTTCCGCTCACCAAAATTCACAAATATGAATTTCACGTACATTCGAATTCCAGTTTGATGCTTCTCAAGTATTCTAAACAAATCTAGAACCTTCTTGAATCTTCTCAACTCTTCTCAAATCCTTCAGCATTTCCAACCTTCTTCATATTTCCTTAACTTTAGACATTTAAGGAATTCATCCAACTTTCTTTTTCTCACCAAGTTATTAAAACCAAACGAAAAGGCCAATATAGTATCAACAATCTTGAAGACTTAACAAATTTATGTAAAGCTTCTTAGGAAAATGTTTTCTGGAAAATGGTTGTCCGAAACTCATTGTCTGATCTTCTTCTTCATGTTTCTTAATTTGGTTGACTCCGATCGTTCTTCCAGCCTCAACTCTATGCATCATATGTTTCTCCAGAGAAGTCTATTCGATGGACTTTCTTGCAAAACGTTTGTCCAATGGACTTTCTTTACTCGCACTTCAAAACCTCTCAACTTTGAACTTTGGCCTGTAAGAAAACTTTGCTCTTCAAATTTCATAAAAACTGTCTGTTCGGAAAAACTCACCAACCACAATCTGATGTTCTTGACCCATTTGAAGTAACTCACTTTTGTTGCTCTTGACCCATTGAAATATAAACAATGCAACGATCGCTCTGTCAGTTGCTCCAAACCAACTGAAGATGGTTGACTACATTGTTGTAACTTCTAGAGACTTCAATCACATGCAACATTTTTTCCGGTAGCCACTTTAACTCTTCTTGTGCAACTTCATTTTCTTCCTTTTGTGTTTTCACACAAAACTCGACATTTGGTAAACCCCACAAGTTTTTTTCTTGGATCTCCTTTTGTTTATCTGAGTTTGCTCTACTCTGTCAACTTCTGTCCACCGAAACAACTTCAAACTTTCTCACATATCTCTTATCTGATGAGTTTTTTCCAGAAAGGTTCATCTGATGCAACTTTGTACATCTATTCACTTTCACAAACATCAGCTCTGGTCCATCCAATAGTCATCATTCGACCAGGTTTGTCCGATGATCTGCATCCGATGCCTTTGTACAAAACTTCCTTCGTATAAACTTAGAAACCACAACACCAAATCTTCTTACGATAACTCTGTTCGAAACATTGTGTCTGAAAAACTTCAACTTCTTTTTTGTATACCAGTTGTCAACAAATACAAAAATTTGTTACCAAAACATCACAAAAGATATTCTATAAAATATAGTCTTTCTTAAAAGAGAATGTCATAACACCACACTACTGAATAAAATGATGTTTTTGATCCCTTGGTGAGAAAAAAATTTGTGGCCATGTAAAGATAAACTCCCTTTCAATTTTTTTTTCTCACTTTTCATTCTCTCTTCATTCTCTCTTTTTCTTTCTCTTCCCTATTTTATGATAACCACAACTTCAGATTCAATTTTTTTTAGAAAATGTGTACTCTCTCCCTTTAGGACAAAGATTTATGTTCTCTCCCCCTTTGTCAGCATAATCCAAAGCTTTGTGGGGGTACATCCTTACGAAGTTTAAGAAGTTTTTAGTGGATGTTGAACATGAAGTTGCAACCTCAATTCCACAATTCTTTCTTTTGGAACTGCTTTCGCGAAAACATCAGTAATTTAATATTTTGTAGAAATATATTCTAGCAAAACTTCTCCACCACCAACATTTTCTTTGATGAATTGATACTTAATATCAACGTGTTTTGATCTCGAATGTTGGATAGGATTCTTCGAAAGATCAATGACACTCTAATTATCACAAATTATCTTCAATGGTGTAGAAACTTTCACTTTCAAATCTTATATATGAACTTTCATCCACAACATTTGAGTACAAGCCTGGGTAGCAATAACATATTCTTACTTTGCTGTGCTCAAAGTCACTGAACTTTTTTTTTTACTATGTCACCTCACACAACATTTTCCCAAGAAAAATATTAGTAAATTTTCTATCATCACAATCTTCATCCCAATCAATATTTGTGTACCCATGAAAGTTTATATCACTACTTCTTTTATATAATAGACCATGTGAAGTTGTTCCTTTAACACACCTCATAATTATTTTTTCTACCAATATATGAGATTCCTTCAGATCACTAATATATGACACACAAAGTTACAACATAAACAATGTCGGGTCTTGAAGCTGTAAGAAATAACAAACTTCCTATCAACTTCTGAAAATCTTTCTAATTCAGACCTTTCCTAGCTTCATCTTTTCTCATCTTCATACCCACTAAAATTGGAGTAGAAATTTCTTTGGAATCTTCCATGCCAAAATTTTGTAACAATTCCCTGGTGTACTTTTCTTGAGATATGAACATGTGTTTTTCTTTTTTTTGAACTTGTAAACCCAAGAATAAAGTTAATTCTTCTAACATTGACATTTCAAAATTCTTCTTCATTTCTTTAGCAAACTCTTTACTAGTATTTTCTCTATCCCCCCAAAAAATTATAACATCCACAAAAATAATTACAATCAGGGTACTTGAGTTTACTTCTTTCACATATAAGTTGTTGTCAACTTTTTCTTTAGAAAAATTTAAAATTTCCAAGCAATTATCAAGTTTTTGAGTACCAGGCATGTGGAGCTTATTTCAAGCCGTACAAGGCTTTCTTCAATTTATAGACTTTGGTTCCATCATTATCAAGTTGGAATCTACAAGGTTGCTTAACGTAAACTTCTTCCTCAATCTATCCATTTAAGATGGTTGATTTTACATCCATATGATAAACTTTGTAACAATGATGTGAAACCAAAAATAAGAATATTATGATAGTTTATAATCTTACAATGGGGGAAAATTTTATTCAAAATACACACCTTCCACCTTTGCATAGCCTTCACAAACAAGTCTAGCTTTGTTTTTTAAAACTTCCCCATGTTTATTCAACTTGTTTCTGTACACCCACTTTATTAAGATTACATTCTTCTCTCCTGGTTGTGGAACAAGTTCCCAAGTTTCATTTTTCTCAATCTGATCTAATTCTTCATTCATAGCATCAAACCATTCTTTATGTTCAACTTCTTCTAAAACTTATCCCGACTCAATCAGCGAGATAAGTAATGTCTAATTTTCTAATCTCAACCTTCTTCTAGTCTGAACCAGGTCTTTCTGATTCCCAAATATATTTTCAGTTTCAACCTGTTTTAGTAGTGTACGAAACTTCAGAGTTTTCCTTCCTACTTCACTTTCATCACTACATGATTCCTCTGAATCTTCATGTATCTGATTTGTTCCACTTTCATAATCAATTTCGTTAGAAGTTTTCAATTTTTCTTCCTCAATATTTCTACCAAACTTTGTTATGGAAGTTGAATTTTCAATAACTTTCACACCACAAGAATCCACCAAATTTTGTAAAGGTTTTTCCAACATTTGTAACTTCTTCTATTGGGTGAGTATCCCATGAAAATTACTTCCTCATATTTTTCATCAAATTTTCCATAATCTAGATTTTTTATCTTTAGTAAATAGGAACTTCAAAAAACCTTAAAATATTTCACTAAAGTTTTTTTGTTATACCACATTTCATAAGGAGTAATTTTGGATTATGACCTTAGAAAACATCTATTTTGTACATGTACAAAAGTACCACCATATTTTCTCCAATATAACTTTGAATGTTTGTACTCTGTCAACATACTTCTTCCCATTTCCACCAAAGTTCTATTTTTTCTTTTTTGCTTCTCCATTTTGTTAAGGGGTGTATGAAGCACTATACTGAAGATTAATTCCATGTTTCTTTAGATAATAATCAAAGTCATTATCGGTATAATCCTTTCCACTATCAGTTCTCAACTTATTTATATAAACAATCATTTCTATCTCAACATACATTTTGAAAAATATGAACATTTCCACCACCACTAATTTGTACTTCCATAACAAAGTTGATATTTAATCGACTAGACCTCTTGAACTTATTCACTCAGATATTTGTGGTCTAATGAGACATCAATCAACAAAAAGAGATTTGTACTTTAAAAAGTTTTTTCATACTTTTATTCCCAAGATAACCAAGCCTTCTATGCCATAATTTTTTCTTATCATTAACACTCAAATAATAGGAGTTACAAAGTTCTCTTATCTGGAAAATATTTCCACTTGTTCTTTCTCCCTTGGTAACAACTTTTCCATCTTCCACACTTCTAATAATACATGAATATTTTCTGAATATCACTTCCTTGCCATCATCATAAATATGGATTATAATAAGTATGTTATGTTTGAGCCCATCAACATATAAAACTTCCTTAGATTTTATATTCTTAGCTTATATCTCAACATTTCCAATTACTTTGATTTTTAAGGAACTATCATTTCCAATTTTGAGGAACTATTATTTCCAAAAGCAACTACACCACCATCTCGATTTTCAACACCATTCAAGATTTTCAAATCACCCGTCATATGCATGAAAAAAACACTATTAAAAATCCATGGTTTGTTTGTTTTACTTGATTTAAGCACTGTCTCAACAACAAAATATTTTTCTTTAATTTTCTTCTTCCAGTATCCTTTTCTTTTCTAGCATAAGAAATTTCCTTGGAAGAGTAGTCATAAATTATTCAACAAAGTGACATGGTTGGCCACATATTCCACACATTTCCTCCAAGCAGCCAAACTAAAACTAATTTTTAGTTGGAAGTTTTCTAATATCTTGAGATTTTGGGTTTTCAACTTATTTTGGCTCAAGAAAGTTACTCATTTTCCTTCCACTATTGCTCCCCTTGAATTCATTCCTATTTCTGAGAAGAGAGATGTTGTTCCAACAATTTTAAGCTTTGTGACGATAAATTCCACAACACCAGAAAAAACCATAAAATATCTATTTTCTATAGAAGTAGTAACTTTCTCAGTAGCGAGATTCCCAAGGTTCATAAAAAATTTCTATTCTTATTTCCCCATGGAGAGGGGAAACTTTCTTACAAGGGAAAAATTCAACTTTTGTTGATATGATAGTTTCCTCACATTCTTTCTCAACCTAAGATTTTCTAATATTTTCCTTAACACCTGTATGGTTAGTAAAATTAGATGAACTCTTACTTTCAGTGGATAGGGATTTCACATGATTATTGGGATAAGTTTTCTCAGTAGCTCGATAAGTTTTAGCTTTTACCTCTGAATCTTTTTTGAAATTATCATCCATATTTTTAAGGTACTTTCAACCTTTAGAAGTTTGGATTGAGTTTTATAAACTTCATATTCCTGGACTGTCAGTTTCTTACTAAGATCTTCCATTATATTTCCTCATTCAGTAACTCTCAGTTTGAGGTTAACAATCATCTGGATATATTCATCTTTCTATTTAAGAACACCTTGCCTTTCTCGATTATTATTTCCACTCTCCTTTTTCAATATTCCAATATACTTCTTCAGTTTTGTGTTTTGATCATGATAAACAACAAGTTATGATATTAGCTGATATTATCTGTAGATTTCTTCACCTCCTTCTTCACTGTTTGAGGAATATTATTTCTTCTCAACATTAGAAAATAAATTTATGAACTTTTTTGGTGCTTCACTTTCTGATGGATTGTTATCAGAAGAGTTGTTCTCAACTTTCTTACTCAACATACTTCTTCTGTTTTCAGTGAATATTTTATTTCCACCAGTGCACTTCCTATCTTCTTTATAAGTTTTTTTAGATTTCTTTCACCACGGTTTTTCTTTAGAATGATCTTCATATTCGTCAACTTTCTTCTTAGGGGAATTCATAACAAAATTCTCAATTCCTCCACACTCGAAACATTTGAGTCGAAGTTTGCATTCATAATTTCCTCTACATATTTGATAGTTTTTGGAGATTAAAGACATTATCTTTTCATTCATTTCATCATCCTATTTTTTTCAGAATCACTGCGATTAATACTCTCACAATCATGGATTTTCATCTTCTCATAGCTTCAAAATCAATTTCATCCTTGATCTTATTTTTGAATACTGGAGATTTTCTCATCTCATAAGCAATAATAAATTTATGCAATTCATTAAGAGATAAATCATATTTATCTTATAAAGATAATATTTTAGATTCAAACATATCAGGTAAGTTTCTCATGAGTTTCTTAAAAATTTTAGAATCTTACAAGATATCTCCAAAACCTCTAATGTTTTACACAACTTCATTAACTCTTGTGAAGTATTCATAAACTGGTTCTTCATCTCTTATTATGATATCTTCAAATTTTCTTCGTCAGATTTTTAACCTTTCCTCCTTTACTTCGGTGTTTCCTTTAAATATAATTTTGTGTTTGTCACAAGTTTCCTTAACTGTTTTAAGACCCATCACCTTCATGAAAAATTTTCTGAAAAAGATATAAGAATAACATTTATAGACTTCCCATCAATCTCAATGTTCATATCAACAAAATTTATAAAAGCATATTTCTCAACGAGTGGAAACCCAAGAGCGACTACATCAATAAATTCAAAGCTAAGAGAAAAAAGATAGGGTGTCATTCTATTTTTCCATCCATGATAATTTTTTTCCATAAAATGTATGAAAACTTATGCTATTAACAAAATAGATATTTCCCATGAAAAGAATTCAATAGTAAAACCTTGGATCTGATACCAATTGAAGTTCCTATGGATCCTTGAAAAACTGATGGGGGGGTGAATAAGTTACTGTCTTTTTAAAAATTTCCAACTTTAAGAAACTTAACCCCTACAAATTGTTAGAGTAATATCCTTATCATCCTTTAACAAACTCACATTTATTAAAAAGAAGGAAAGTAAAAAAAAAAACATATTTACAATGTTTAGACTTAGTGTGAGAACCTATATCCTTTCCATGGCCACTCTCATGGGTCCATGAAAATTCACTATTTCCTAGAAGTGAATACAACTTTTGAGCCAAACCCCATTGGGTTCATTATATATCCTAATATGTATGATTATACTGACTCCTACCAGTTTACAATTTTTTCTTACAAAACTTGAGCCACAACAAAAATGTAACTTTGTGAATTCTTCTCCAATAAAGGTCTATTTGGAAACTTCAAATGGTCTTCCTCTATTTAATCTTCTCCATCCAGAATTTGTTCATCTGGTGTGCCTATGAACAAAAATCTCCATTCAATACACCTTTTCTAAAACTGTGTCCGAGACAAATTTTTTTTCTATCCAATTTAACAAAAATCAGCGCTTCATGATCTTTCTACATGGAAACTCTATCTAATTTATTCCAGATGGTAACTAAAATCACCTCTGTCTGATTATTCTGATCAAAACATTCTATCCAGAACTCTTCTTCAACACAAAACTCAACTTTGACACAATTCTTCCAGTATCTCAGCCCTTTCTCAGTGAATAGTATTAAGTACAATGTACTTTCCAGCCTCTATTTATAGGCTCTCCAGAAGTGGAAATGGTTGGGAACTATTTTTTATTTTCCCACTCACTAAAATTCACAAATATGAATTTCACATACATTTGAATTCCACTTTGATGCTTCTCAAGTATTCTAGAAAAATATATAACCTTTTTAAATATTCTCAACTCTTATCAAATCCTTTATCATTTCCAACCTTCTTTGGATTTCCTTAAATTTATACATTTAAGGAATTCATCAAACTTTCTTTTTCTCACCAATTTATTAAAACCAAATGAAAACCCCAACATAATATTGATAATCTTGAAGACTTTAAAAATTTATTTAAAGATTATTATGAAAACACTGTCCAAAAAATGTTTTTTGGAATTCCTTGTTCTATCTTCTTCTTCAAGTTTCTTCATTCGGTTGAATCTGCTCGTTCTTTCTGCATCAGTTTAGTGCATCATATGTTTGTTCAGAGAAGTCTATCCAATGGAATTTCTTACAAAAGGTTTTTCTGATGGACTTTATTTACCATCACTTCAACTCAACTTTGAACTTTGGCCTGTAACAAAACTTTTCTCTTCAAATTTCATAAAAACTGTCTGTCTGGAAAAACTCACTTGCCACAATCCGATGTTCTCGACCCATTTGAAGTAACTCAATTCTGTTTCTCTTGTCCCACTGAAATAAAAACAAAGTAACGATCACTCTATCTGTTTCTCTAACCAACCAAATATGGTTGACTAAATTGTTTCAACTTCTAGAGACTTTAATCACATGAAAAATTCTGTCCGGTAGCCACTACAACTCATCTTGTGTAACTTTAATTTCTTCCTTTTTGTGTTTTCACACAAATATAAACATTTGGTAAACCCCACATGTTTCTATCTTGGATCTATGATTTTTTTATCTGAGACTTCTCTACTATGTCCAATCATTTTTTACGATTACAAATTCGAGATTTTCTACCTTTTAGAAACTTCCATCATTCGATCAAATTCTGTTTTTCGAAGCAACTTTAAAATTCCTACATATCTCTAGTATGATGAGGTTTTTTTTGAAAAGGTTCATCCAATTCAACTCTACACATATCTTCACTTTCAAAAGCATTTGCTCTGGTCTATCTGATAGTCATCATCTGGTCAGGTCTGTCTGATGATCTATGTTCGATACCTTTATACAAAACTTCCTCCATTAAAACTCAAAAACCGAAACACCATATCTTCTTATGAGAACTCTATATAGAACTTTGTGTCCTAAAAAATCCAACTTACTTTTTATAACAAAATCTTGTATCATGAGAATTTTTATGATGTAAGGAAATTTGAGATCTATATAACATCATCTGACTTGAGGTTAAAAATTTAAAAACTCTCTAACTTCTTGAATTTATAACTTTATTTATCTCTAGAAATTTCTGATTTTCTAACATTAAAAAACTCTTCTTTTCTTGTTTTACAAAAAAGTTCTTTAACAAAAGTTAGTTTTCAACAAATACAAAATTTTGTTAGAAAAACATCACAAAAGATTTTTATTGTGCACATATATTATAATTAATTTATGCCACTTTTAGAAATTATATTTGATAAAATGAACATCATTTTTAAAATCATCATGTCATAATAGAATTAGGATTATTTTTCGGGATTTTTCTTAAAATATTTATTTTTGACGGAATAGTGAAAAATGATGATTTTTGCAGAACTGTCATTTATTTTCTTTAAATAAAGTAATTTAAAAGTATAATTATATTTTAGATTTGGTTTTAAAGTGATATAAGATCCATTTAATTAAACATAATCTAAATAAAACCATAGGAATCAACATTATATTTGATTTTGGTGTAAGTCTATTTTTATGTTTAAAAATGTAATTTTCTAAAAACTTTTTTCATTGCATTTTAGACACTTATATTAAAAGTAATTTATGAAGTGTCGAAGGATAGGTTAGGTACCAATAATGGGGGGGGGGGGGGTAAATTAGTGGTACACTATTTTTTATAAATTACCAACCTCTATGACTGATTAAAGTCTTGATCCATCGTCTTTAATTCTTTGCCTCTCCCTGCAAGCAATAATAAAAACCAAGCACAACACACAATGTTTTTTACAAGGACCAATACTAAGACCTACTCCCTGTTGTAACTGGTTATACCCCTTTATTATAGATTTTTCACTATATATAGGTGGTTGCAACTAGGGAAAGTCCCATTCCCATCAAAACTGATTCCCACAACGTTTCACTCTAGAGTCCCACTAGAGATTACAAGTTTCCACCTACACTAGAAATTCATGAGTACCATAATAGGATCATTATACTACATCCCATAGGGTTACCAACATCCCATCGTCCGGCTCCAGAGTCCCACTGGAGTCTTCTTCTACTTTAGAGTCCCATTGATACTTCCACTAATCTTGAGTCACACAAGATACAATCCTCTGATAGAAAGATCTATATCTGTTTTAGACTACTTTTGAACTACCTCAAGTTGAATTCATTCGCCACAAACAAATCAGATTTCCTAAACTTCTCATGTGAAATATTCAAGAACTTCAACAACTGATAAACAAATGATTGATCTTGCAATCTATCCTCTGAACTTCAAATGCTTTGGAATTATCTCAGTACACTAACTACTCGAGTATATGTATTCTGAATTACTACCCAACTTTAATATTAAAAACAATGCACACTAGTCATACAATGTACACTGCATGTACATATATGAAACCTTCATGCACGAACACAAATTCATGGATGTCTCAATCTTCATGCATGTGTAAAAAATGAATGGTTATATTACGTTGTGCAATAATATAAATTCACAAGCTACTCACCATTCCAAGAAATATTTCATGTGCATGAAAATGTTGTATAATGCATGCACACACACTACCTCACCTGCCTTCACACTTTAGTACTTCATCTTAGTGGAAGTCTCACACCCACCCACTATTTTATTCATACAGTACATAGAATGAAACTAATATATTGCACATCCTATTTCGTGCAAGTTTATAGCGTGATACTAATGATTCTTTCTAACTCAAACCCTTCATGCAATCAATCTCTTCACGAAACAGAATATGTGATGCCTATGTATTCTTTGCGTAACTATATATGTGAGTTCTTTTCTTCATGAATATTTGAACCTCACAGAAATCATTAATAGTCTATTCATGCAAATCAGTGAATATCTACACTGGTTTGCATAATAAAAAACAACATCATGCATATGTGAAGGATTTGTAAAGAAAAATTTGAATACATGGAATCATCTCACAAATACATAGTGCTTCCTATGATCTATTTCAATTTAAACTCTCTCAAATTCTCTCTTGGATATGCGTTCATATCATACCGAAAATGAGTGTGTCTGGGGGTATTTATAGATAACCCCCACCAACTCAACTCCACTAAATCAGTCTCATATGAACACCTCCTTGCATCTTTATGTACAAGATCAACTAATACGAATATGAAAATCACTATCATCGTAAATATATCCACTTCATATTTTCTTCCTGCTATAACTCCTCAATTTTATCTTCATCTTATACATGAAAATTAAGTTTCATGAATATATTGATCATATTCTAATCGTTATTTGATCAAATTCTACTCGAAAGCTTCAAATCAATACATCAGAGGTGCGGAATGAAAATTATGATGAATAGAAGTCTCCGACGATGGCTCAAGGAAGAAGACAACCGATGTCCTTGATCGGGCATCTCAGAGAGAACAGATTACACAACCATTATTCTTTACATATTTTTAATGGAGGATAAACAATAACCAAAAACTACAGTCCCACCTCAATTCTTAATTTGTTTATGTTCTTCCTTTTATAATAATGTGCATCCTCAGTTGGCCAGAATCATGCAATGGGGTCTGTTCCTGATATTTCCTAGAACCGCCCCATGCCAGATCACATTTCCACTGCTATGTCGCATTGTATGGTGGCTCTGCTATGCTCCCATGTTCCTCTTTGTGGTGCGCTATGAAAATTCACACCTACTTCCACCCATGATGACTGGCTAGGGGATGACTACCCACCTAAGCAGCGACCGCATTCCCCCAAGCCAACAATATGTGGTATGCCTATTTTTTATTATAAAGTCCAATCAATTTGAGTTATCCAAAATGAACAATTCTATTCCATAATACTCACCATCTAATACACTCAACCATATTATTTCTTCTAATGTACACAATACGTCCTCATTGAATGGAGGGATGTGTGGATGTGGAATGCTTGTTGAATGGAGAAAGCAGATCGAGTGGATAGTTTTTGCAGGCCAGGGATGTTGTCGATGGTCTGGACTGACTGGGTGGTGTGCATTGATCTTCATTAGTTTTGACCAATGGAAAAAAGTGTCTATCATTTTACTCTGGTTGGTTTCACAAGTGGTTTCTCTTCTATGGGACTGTTAAGTTTGACTAGGTTACTGATATCTTGGCATGAACTGGAATTTTTCACATTGCATTTGGTTGGGGGTGCTGTTTCTTATAGATACCGTCAGGTGGGAGACCTCGAAAGAGGGATGGGTGTGGTAAAACTCATCATTCATCCATCTACCTTCATTTTGTTATATGGAAGGGAACCCTGATTTGATCTCACACTATGTTTTTTTGTCTTGATTTGCGTTGCATCAGGCTGACAGTGTAGTGAGTTCCTCACTTGTTCTGTCGGGTGGGTGGCTCAAAAGAGAGATATGTGTGTTGATACCTATCATCCCCTATCTCTCCACATTTCTGTGTGTTTAGGAGGGGTGATATTCCATGTTGTGCTGGACGAGCATGGTGAAACTTCTTGCTAGGGGTAACATATTATCTTTGACTAATCTCACCACTTCACTTTCTATCAGAGGGGTGATGTGAATTTTTTCTACTGCTTTCTTGGAATTTTCTTCCCAACATACTTTTGGGACTATTTTTAGACTTTTAGGTTTGGTTTTTTAAAGGAACTGTTTCCTCTATTATTGTAACGGGTTGCCTCTTTCCCATTTCTCAAAAGAGGTTCTCTTTTTTTTATTTAATAAAGGGGGATTGACCCTCAACCTATTAAAAAAAAATTTCAACTTCAACACAAATAAACCACTTGGGTTCTTCAATTCCCCCTTTGAATTTGTTTTCAATAACCATTTTATATCAAATGTCAATGATATATTCTCCCCCTTGTTGGAAATAAAACTAAATATATAGGTATGAAAAGGTTTTCTCATCTCCACCATTCAAATTTTAAGAATATATTCTTCTCTTCTAAGACTTATAATATGATTTAATTCAGAGAAGTATTGAATCACAACTAACTTATAAATTAGCTAAAATTAACCAACTCTAAGTCTACATGAGCAATGATTCTTGTAGAAAACAAGAGTGATCAAATTTAAAATCAATGCTTTCAATAAAATATAGACATGTGATACCATTATCAGACAGCTCTCACTTCATACCTTAGAGTTGTTTAGACAATTAATTCATGAAAAAATATTTATCCCGCACTCATCTGAAGAAACACATCATAAATTTCAAGTGAAAAAACATATAGCTCCCCCTTTTTATCTCAATATCAATTCTCTTTTAATATCTATTTTTCAAGAATATTCAGGTTATGAATTTGAGAGTGATTATTAGGTTAATAAGACTTGTGACTACTTAACAACTTCAAATCATCTATGATCCCCCTCAATGGATGCATCCATATCCTTCAATTCCCTGCATGTTATTACAAAAACATATATATGGGAATAATGAGGGACTTGTTTTTTCTCTCTCCAAAAATAGTGATCAGGTTGAGAGTTTCCAATCAACCTTGTCTTATCCTTATTCCTTTTGATCTCAGATTTGGAAGAGTTCACCTTCTCATAAACTTTTTCTTCATGTGGGGTTACTTTCTCCACCTTTGTAAGTAAAGAAACTTTATTTTCTTCTGATTGCATAAAGTTCTTCATGTCATATCCAATTTTTTCACCCCGATTCTTTTAATTCTCTAGACCATCATAAGTAGATGAATTATTATGATATTTAGTATCTTCTTCTAAAATAATCTATTTACCCTCATCAATAGCATCAATTTGATATTTCTCCATTTTTTTATCCATTTTTAGTTGATTTGGACAAATAGTCAAATATTTCTTCTTTGTATGTTCATACTTTTTGGGTGTCTCACACTGATTATCTGATGTACAGGGCTTCCTCTCTCTTTTAATTTTGATTTTTATTCCTATTAAAATCATAGGGAACCTACATAGGTAATTTAGTCATGAATACCTCAAATCTATGACCTTCTAATCCACATCTACCACACACTTATTTTAATCATTCATGCTTATCTTGTATTGGCACCTTTTATGGATTTTTATGATAGTCTATTCTCATTTGTTCATTATAGCCTCCCCTTGGTTCATGCCTGATTCCTAGAAATGACATGTTGTACTAGAAAGAGTAGGATATATGCCCATATTTTCCACAACACCAGCAAAATCCTTTGAACTGTGATATTCTATTTTATTGATAACACTGTCCAGAAAATAAATGATTTTTTTATTATAAACTATGATTTCTTTTGTCTATGAAGCAATGATCTTTTTGGTATCTTCATTTCATCATTTGATGTTGTAAAATTCAACTCTCTTGACTTATTAGTACTCACATATTCACTTGTACTATTAGTGATATCATATTTGTTTTGAAACAGTGTTATAGAAACTGTACCTTGTATATTATAACCTTTCATCTCACCAACTTGCGATGAATCAAATTTTATATCAAATGACTTATTAAAGTATTCTCTATTCTTCTTCAATTCATGTTGGACTATTAGATACACTGATTGTGTCTCAAATGGCTCTTCTTCCTTGTGAGTCAGTTTCACTTCAAGATAAGTCATCATCTTATCTAGATCAACTACCATCAATATGTACTTCTTATTTTCATAAAAAAAATCTATTTAACTTGTATCATGATCTTAATTTTAAGTAACTATTTTTTTTATTTCCTTTTTCCATATTCTTCTTCTCTTTCTTTAGTTGAGTGTTTTTCTCAAGATTAGATTCTAATTTTTCTTTCAGCCTCTATTACAGATATATTCTAACATCACCATTATCATCACTACTTGAAGAATTTGACCCTTTCTCAACATGATAAAATAAATTGAGTTCATATTCTAAATAAATACTAGATGATGAATTTTATTGTGTATTATTTCTCATAAAATTCCTATTTTTGTTACTAGGATAATTCTTTTTCTTATCTTTTTTTTGTTTACGTGGTTTCTCACTTTCATCATCAGATTCTAATTCATCCATTTTTATTGGGAAATTTATGAAAAAATGTCTAATACCATTACATATTAAGTACTTGATAAATTTATTTCCTTTTCCTTTCTATTAAACCTCTTGTAATAAGAGAAAAAAATTTCACCAAGGTATTCATCAACTCCATCATCATCGTAATCACTTGATTCCTCAACTTCCACTTCTTTGAACTTTCCTTTTATTATAGACTCAAAGTCCATCTCTTATTTTACCTTACTTTTGAAAGCTAGATACTTTCCCATTTCATAATATATGATAATATTATGTAACTCATCTAATGAAATGTCTTCCCTATCTTCTAAGGCTTAAATATTGGCATCAAATCATTCAGGGAAATTTCTCATAAGCTTTTTCATAATTGTTGAATCTTCCATCTTCTCACCAAATCCATGGATATTACTTACTATCTAATTGAATATAATGAAATATTCATCAATGATTTAATCATATATAATTTTAATATCCTCAAACTTGATTCTCCATATTTACACCTTAGATTCCTTGACTTTAAGATTTCCTTTGTAACTGCTTCTCAGTTTATCCTAGATCTCCTTGCCAGTTTGGAGACCCATCACTTTAGTGTATACTTTTTCAGACAAAGACACCAGGATAACATTTCGAGCCTTAAAATCAACTTCTATATTTCTATTTTCTTCTCGAGTCATAGTAACATCCTCAACAATATGTGCGAATCCCATTTTATTACATCTCTCACTTCTTGGCCAAGAGATACAAGGAAACAAAGCATCATATTCCTCCAGATGTGGTATTTCTTTCCATAAAAAGTAGGCATTCCTTAGATGTTAACTGAATTATTATTATCTATTTCTCATAAAGTTCCCATATATTTAGATGGGACCTTCCCTCTTATACCAATTTAAGTGTCCAAGGATCAATTAGGTACCACTGATAGGGGCAGTGAATCAGTGGTACACTGTTTTTAAAAAATTCTCAACCTCTTAGACTGATTAAAGTCTTGATCCCTCATCCTTAATTATCTACCTCTCCCTAAAAGAAATAATAAAAATCAATAACAAAACACATGTATTTTTATAAGGTTCGGTACTAAGAACCACTCCTTGCTCCAACCAGTTATATTCCCCGGTTACATATTATTCACTATATGTTGGTGGTTACAACCAGGGAAAGTCTAATTCCCATAAACACTGAGTCCCAAAGTGTTCCACTATAGAGTCCCACTAGACATTACAAGTTCCCACCTATACTAAAATCTCATGAGTCCCAGAATAGGATCTATACTACATCCCATAATGTTACCATCATCCCACCGGCACACTAAAGAGTCCCAATAGATATTTATTATACTTCAAAGTCCTACTAAAGGCTTCCACTGATCTTGAGTCACACAAGATATTATCCTCTAATAGAAAGATTTTTGTCAACTTCAGACTACTTCTGCACTGCCTCAAGATGAATTATTTCTCCACAAAAAACTGGATCATCTAATCTGCTTGTGTATAATCTTCAAGGACTTTAGAAAATGATAAAAAACTTCCCGATCTTTCTCACTATCCACTAAACTTCAAATGCACTGGACTTATCTCATTACACTAACTACTCAGGTACATGTCTTTTAATATTACTGCTCGAATTCAGTCTCAAAAATAGTGCACACTATTCATACACTATATATTTCATGTACATATATGCAACCTTCATGCATGAACACAAATGAATGGATGTATCACTATTAATGAATGCGTAAAAGGTGCATGGTCATCTTACTTTGTGAAATAATGAAAATGCACAAGCCACTCACCATTCCAAGTATTATTTCATGTTCCTGAGAATGTTGTATAATGCACGCACACATATTGCCTCACTTTCCTTTACACTTTAGTAATTCCTCTTAGTGGAAGTCTCACACACCCACTATATTTTATTCATGCAGTACATAGCATGAAACTCATTTATTGAGCATCCTCTTTTACGAAAGTATATAATGTGACACTAATTCTTATTTCTAACTCAAACCCTTTGCGCAATCAAACTCTTCACACAAAAAAATATATGCTGCCTCTTTATTCTTTGCGTAATTTTATATGTGAGTTCTCTTCTTCACGAAGATTTTAATCTCATAGAAATCATTCACAGTTTCTTCACACAACTTAGTGAATATCTATATCGGTTCACAAAATCAAAAACACCAACATGCACATGCGAAGGCTTTGCAAAGAACAACACGAATACATGGAATCCTCTAGTGAATAGAGAGTGCTTCCTATGCTCTATTTCACTCTCAATCTCTCTCAAATTATCTATAGGATATGTGTTTAGATCACATCACAAATGAGAATGTTTGGGGATATTTATAAGTAACCCTCATAGACTTAACTCTACCAACTCATCCTCATATGCGCACCACCTTGCATCTATGCGCACATGCCCAACTTATGAGAATACCATAATCACAATCATCATAAATATATCTGCTTAATATTTTCTTCCCACTATAACTACTTGGGTTGATCTTTTTTTTATACATGAAATCGAAGTTTAATAAATATATCAATCATATTCAAATCATCAGTTGATCAAATGATACTTAGAAGCTTCGGCTCGATTCATCGAAGGTGCGACATGAAAATTATGATGAACATAAGTCTCCGATGAAGGATCAAGGAAGAAGACAATCAATGGCCTCAATCATACAACTCATAGATAACATATCACAAAACCATTATTATTTATGTATTTTTAATGGTGGATGAACAATAACCAAATGTTGTAGTCCCACATTGATTCTTAATTCATTTACACACTTCCTTTTATAATAATGTGCATCCTCAACCAGCTAGAAGCATATAGCGAGGTCTGCTCCTGATGTCCACTGACATCGCCCCATGCTAGCTCATATTTCCGCCATCATGACACCCCGCATGGTGGCTCCACCATGCTCCCATTCTCCTCTTCATGGTGCACTATGAACATGCACACCTGCTACCGTCCATGTTGGCTGGCTAGGGGTTGGATTCACACTTAAGTAGTGCTCGCAGTCCCCCAGGCTGTTTAGTGTGTGTAGTAGGCCTATTTTTTGTTATAAAGTCCAACCAATTAGAGTTATCCAAAATGAATAATTATCGGCTAAAATAATCACCACACATCCACTCAACCATATTCTTATTCTATATGCTGTACACAATATGTCCTCATTAATATAAGGATTTGGAATTAAGAACATCACATAAATCTTCACAATTAATGCCTCATTGAATTTAATCTTCACAACCTATTGAAAAAAATTTAATATTCAACACAAATAAACCACTTGGGTTCTTCAATATTACCCTTTGGATTGGTTGTCAATACCCATTTTATATCAAAACTCAATGATATATCCTCCCCCTTATTGGGAATAAAACCAAATATATAGGTATGGGAAGGAGTTCTCATCTCTATAATTCAAATTTTAAGAAAATATTATTCTCTTCTGACACTTATAGTCTGATTTACTTCATATAAGGATTAAATCATTTATAACTTATAAATGAGCTAAAATTAACCAACTCCAAGTCTATGTGAGCAATGCTCTATGTAGAAAACAAGAGTGATCAAATTTAACATCAATGCTGTCAAAGATCAACATGTGATACCGTTCTTAGAAAACTCCCACTTCATAACTTAGAGTCACTTAGACAATTATTTCATGAAAAAATATTTATCCCACACTCATATGAAAAAACACATTATAAATTTCAAGTACAAAAACATATAGCTCCCCCTTTATAGCTTAATATAAACTCTCTTTTGATAAATGTTTTTCCAGAATATTTATATTATGAATTTGAGAGTGATTATTAGATTCATAAAACTTGCGAATACTTAACAAGCTTAAAATCATCTATCCTCTCCCTCAATGGATAAATCTATCTCCCTTAATTACCCACATGTTAGTACAAAAGTATATATATACATGGTAATAAGTAGGGACCTGTTTGTTTTTCATAAATAGTACTCAGGATGAGAGTTTCCTCTTAAAATTATCTTTTCTTTCTTCTTTTTGATCTCATATTTGGAAGAGTTAACCTTTTCATAAATATTTTCTTCATGTAGGGATGTTTTATCTACCTTTTTAAGTAAAGAAAATTTCTTTTCTTTTGATTTCATAGAGTTATTGATGTCATATCCAACTTATTCACCCTGATTCTTTTGATTCTCTAGTCCATCACAAGTAGATGAATTCTTATGATATAGAATATATTATTATGAAATAATCTTTTTACCCTCAATTCTAGCATCAATTTTATATTTATTCATTTATTTATCCATTTTTAGTTGATCTATCCAACTAGTCAAACATTCTTTCTTTTTATGTTCATCCTTTTTAGGTGTCTCACATTGATTATCTAATGTATGTGACTTCCTCTCTTTTTCCTCTTGTTTTTTATTCCTATTCAAATCACAGGGAACCTCTCTAGGTACATGAATACCTTAACTCTAAGAAATTCTAATTAACATCTTACACACACTTATTTTAATAATTATTGATAGTTTGTTCTCATATGTTAATTATAAACCCCCTTGGTTTATGTTTTATTCCTGGAAATGACATGCTATACCAGCAGGAGTAGTCTTTATACCCATATTTTTCACAACACTAGAAAAATCCTTTAAACTATGATCTTTTATTCAGTTGATAAACCAATCTAGAAAATTTATGATTTTTTCTTATTATAAACCATTCTTTCTTTTGTCTAGGAAGAAATGATATTTTTGTAATATTCCTTTCATCATTTTATGTGGAAAAATTTACCTCACTTGACTTCTTAGTCCTCATAGATTCACCTATTCTATCAGTGATATCATATCTATTTTGAAACTATTTAGGAACAAATGTACCTTGTTTTTTGGAACCTTTCATCTCACCAGCTTGAGATGACTCAGATTCTATCTCAACTAACTTATTGAAGTATTCTCTATTCTTATTCAATTCATGTTGGAATATCAGATACATTGATTATGTCTCAAATATATCTTCTTCCTTGTGAGTAATTTTCTCTTCAAGATCACTAATCATATTATCTAGCTCAACTACCTTCAATATGTACTTATTATTTTCATCAACAAGAGCTATTTCACTTCTATCATGCTCTTCCTTTTCAAGAGATATTTTTTATTTCCTTTTCTAGATTCTTATTCTCTTTCTTGAGATGAGTGTTTTTCTCAAGATCATCTTACAACTCTTCTTTTAGCCTCCATTCCAGATCTATTCTAACATCACCATCATCATCACTACTTTAAGAATTTTATCCTTTCTCAACAAGAGCAAAGAAATTGAGTTCATATGTAATATATTGAAATTTTATGGAGATTTATTAAGCCTTTTTAGGTATTATTTTGACTTGTTTTGAGCATAAATTGTTTGAGTTTTATCTTGGGTGTGTTTGGGTGAAAATTGGAAGTTTTTGGAGGTATTTTGCGTAGTGCATGGTTGGTACACGATTTACCCAAATTGTATGCCCATCCCAAAAAACTATGCGAACCCAATGAGAGGGGATTTTCATGGGTGGTGCATGGTTTCTCAAATCATGCACCCTATTAGGAGTAAACGTGCACCCCCTATAAGAGGTGCACGGTTAAGGCACACAGTTTGACAAACCATGCGACCCTACCCAAGAAACCATGCACATGGTTTTGATTATCCTAAAAATTCATTTAAAAATTCTCAAACCCCTGGTATTAACCCCAAATCATCCCCAAATCAACCCTAAAAAATTTATCTCATTTTTAGAGGATCCTAGATATATTAAAACCCCTTAAAACCTCCATTATTAATGATTCAAATCTTAGATTGAAGATCTGCACCTCCCTGGGTATGTGGTTTCTTTCCAATTAAATCTATCTCCCTCTTCCACTCCTCTTTTTGGATAAAAAGGGACGTTTTATCCAATGTTGGTATTATATCTAGATATAGGTTTTATAGATCTTGATTAATTTGATTTTTTTTTCTAGGATTTGATTCAAGATCTTGTTCTTTATTGTGGGTTTGAACTTTCCGTTTCAATTTAGGGAATTTCCATTGGGTGATCGTGTGACAACCCTGCTTTTTATAACACAATTAAACATAATTTATTACATAAACTTCACTTGATACAACATAGAAGATCGAGAGGTCTAGTGTCTTTTGGGATTAGGATCATTACATAACAACTTAAAACATGAAATACAACATCTTTATTTAAAACATCCTTTACATGACCACTACATTCCCTCGTACTTAGGATTGCATGGGATAACCTGAGGACATGCATAAGAAAAGGGTGATCTATAAAGACCAGTAAGGGAATAATCATGGAATAACATGAGGAATACAATAAATATTAGACAATAGTCATATCAATAGAGAACAAGAGAAGCATAAACATAAAGGCATGATAAAGCATGATAATCATAACATGGAAATGTGACAACAACACTTAACATGGAATTAGCATGAGCCAAGGCTCATTGCACATGGAGTATGAGTAAACCCTCATTGCACTTGAAGCACGAGTAAAACCTCGTTTCACTTGAATTAGAATGAGTCAACACCCATTGCACATGACGTATCATGATACTATACTTTACCCAATGCATTGGAGCGCTATCAGGGCGCACCCTTCTTAAACATTTCATTTCATGCATAAGTGTGCCACATGGATCATATAACATGGAATCAATCAACATCATAAGTTATTCCATGATTAAGTAATGTGGAATAATTACATGAAAGTAACATTCAATATGTATATGTTCATAAAGGTGAATACCCTTGATAGAGACATGGGTATGGTATTCACTACACAATGATCTTGGCTTGAAAAAATGCGGCACAATTTCGGTAGCATAACAACGTGACATAAGGATTTATGAAAATGGTTGATGAGAGAGAAAAGGGTGTCTCATCATATGTACATGAAATGGGAAGTAAGGGGTTCATATAGATACATGTCCCAACAAACTTAATGTAATTTAGATGCATAATACAAAATAATTACTTGGATGTAAAAGAGGAGAGAGAAATTCCTTACAGAATTTCGGCATAGTAACAGGTGTACATGGGAGGCATTTAATGAGAGAGAAAGGGGTCTCACATAATTCAAACATAAAGAGGTAAGTATGGGGGAGGTGGGAAACCATACCCCAACATTTATAATTGAAATTAAAAGGGCATAACAATTTAAAGAATATTGGACAAAAATGAGAAAGGAAGAAAAACCCTTACTTGGAAGTGTGCTTACAAAGGCTTGAGAGAGGATTATTGGGAGATTGGGGAACCTTGGGATTATTCTAGAGAGAGGAGGGTAGAGTTTGGACTAACTACAAAGTCTTTGAGTGAGGAGGAAGTGGGAGCTTGGGTGATTTTATATAGGAAAGGTGAGATAATTCTTTATTATTTAGGTTTGAGACACCTCACATTAAACTAATCCAAACCACAAAACATCCCATGGTTTTTGGCAAAGTGAAGTGGACAAAAATATTTTATAAGGACAAAGTCCGAACTTCTTAAAATAATGGGGTTGCTTATGTGGAGGTGAGTCACACTCCCAAGGAAAACAATTTAAAAAGACAAGATGTTTAATAACTCTTGGAAGGTCCACTAAAGCTTTGTAAAATAAATAAAACAAACCCAAAATCAAATTATTTTAATGGTAAAACATATATTGGACTAAAATAAAGTTTATTTTATTTTATTACATTACTATTGGGTCATTATGATGTCATAAAACACATTATATATTTAAACGGTATTTAATTTTTACCCAAAAATTTGACTGTCTCAGAAAATTATGAAAAATTCACCGTTGGATAATTTTGAAATCCTGATTCTAGAAATAATATTAATTTTATCTAAATAATTTTCCAAATATGTTAATTTTCACTTTTAAAATAAAAACCGACATTTATCGAAAATTCATGGGTTTTGATAAAAGTGGCTTTCAAACCTTAATAAAAATTACAATTGCATTCATAAAATTATACGATCATTTATATTTAATAAAAATTAATTTAATAATAATACTAATATTTTATTAAAATATTATTTAATTCAAAAATCCATTAATTCATCAAAATAGATTTCTTAGTTGAACATTAACTAAAAATACTATTTGTGCTTGAAAAAATAGTTACAGGGTAACAATAATACAATGAAAGTATATTAATTATTATATACAAAAATAATGTGCATAACCATAGTACTAGGGTCTTGTTACATAACCCCTTATAACACCCACATAAGAACGAAGAGTAAGGTGCGCGATGGTGACAAACTCTTGGGGTGGCTCTGATAACATTGCTCGGGTGGTAATCTCTATCAAATTCCACTTCTCTTGTAGGCGATCCCGCTCGAGCTTAACATATTCAAGATCAGCTTGGGCTTAGTCAAGATCTAATCCCAACGATGAAACCTCCTATCTGAGCTCTTACAAATGGGCTTCATATGGGGCACGTCTACTGGATGAGGCCATCACTTCCTTTGTCAGAGTAAATTGGATTTGTTAAAGCCCTATATTTATACTAATCACGTGATCACTATTCAACAAATATATTAGCAATAATCACAATTCTTAATAGTATTTTAAAATACAAAAACATAAAACCAAAGAATTTGACATTTTATATAAACATTTTACATAAAGAGACATTTAATTAGATCAAGAGGGATTTCCATTAATGAAAGTTTGGGTCATTACAATCTTTCCCCCTTAAGAAATTTTTCCCTAGAAATTTACTTTTACCACACTAAAATAGATGTGGGTAATTCTACTTCATCATTTACTCTGATTCCCACGTCTCTTCTTCAAACTTGTGGTTTCTCCACAACACCTTGACGGGGGGCATTGTCTTTTTTCATAGAACTTTTTCTCCACGATCTAAGATCTTCAATGGTCTCTCCTCATAAGAAAGATCATCCTCTAACCGTACCACCTCTGAAGAGAGTACATGTGAAGGGTCTGGTATGTACTTCCTTAAGAGGGATACATGAAAGACATCATGTACTTTATCCATGGTAGGTGGAAGTGCTAGTCGATAGGCCACAAACCCGACACGATTAAGAATATCGAAGGGGCTGATGTACCTTGGACTTAAATTCCATTTCTTTACAAACCTCATGACCTTCTTCCATGGAGATATGCATAGAAATATCATGTATCCAACTTTAAACTCAAGGTATCATCGACAGTTATCTGCATAACTCTTCTGTCGACTCTGGGATGCCTTGATATGCTGCTGAATGGTTTTCACCTTCTCCACCATTTCTTCGACCATTTTTGGTCCAAGAAGCTTACGCTCACCGACCTCATCCCAACACGCTGGTGTTTTACACCTTTTCCTATAAAGGGCTTCATATGGTGCCATTTGGATGCTCGAGTGGAAATTGTTATTATAATAGAACTCAACCAGAGGAAGATATTGATCCCATCCTCCTTTAAAGTCCATTGAGCATTCTCTCAACATGTCCTCAAGTGTTTGGATAGTCCACTCAGATTGGCCATCAGTTTGAGGATGATAGGTCGTACTGAAGTTCAGTTCAGTATTCAGAGCATGTTGAAGACTCTTCCAAAACTTAGAGGAAAATCTTGGATCTCGATCAGACATAATAGATAGTGGTACTCCATGCATCCTTACCACTTCCCTGATATATATCCGTGCCAGCTGATCCAATGAGAAATCATCCCGAATAGAAATGAAGTGTGCATACTTTATAAGACGATCCACAACAACCCAGATTGCATTGTTGCCTTTGGATGTCTTTGGAAGTCCAGTGAAAAATTCCATAGTGATTTTATCCCACTTTCATTCTGGTACGAGCAATGGTTGCATCATCCCCTTAGAATTATGCCTCTCTGCCTTCACTTGTTGACACACCAGGCACTTTTATGTATATTTAGCGATCTTCTTCTTCATATTATCCCACCAATAATTCTCTCAGAGATCTCGATACATCTTTGTGTTTTCTGGGTGAATAGAGAAATTTGAACTATGTGCATCATCCAAAAGTTCCTTCTTCATCTCCAGACTTGATGGAACACATATTCTTTTCCTAAATCTCACAATTCCTTATTCATTAACATTAAACTCAGAGGATTTCCCTTTTCTGATAGCTTCCACTTTTTCCTGAATTCCCACATCATCCTTTTGAGCATCCTTTAAACTTTAAAAAAGTGATGGTTGAGCAATCATTTGTGAAAGTATTGACGATGTTCCCTTATTTATGATTCCTATGGACATCTTCATCAAATCTAAGAAGATTGGATTCTTTTCAATTCTCATCAATGACAGACTCACTGGGTCCTTTCTACTTAGGGCATCCGCCACCTTGTTCGCTTTCCCAGGGTGGTAATAGATTGAGCAGTCATAGTCTTTGATCAGCTCTAACCATCTTTATTGGTGCATGTTCAACTCTTTCTGTGTGAATATATACTTGAGGATTTTATGGTCTGTATATATTTCACACTTCTCCCCAAAGCGATAATGATGCCAAATTTTCAAAGATAAGATCACTACAGCCAACTCGAGGTCATGTGTTGGATAGTTCTGTTCATGAACATTCAATTGAATTGAATCATAGGAAATGACTTTGTCATTTTTAATCAACACACATCCTAGGCCCTTCTTCTAAGCATCACTGAATACCACAAAAAGTTCTCTAATTGTGGGTAAAGTGAGCACGGGCACAGTGATAAGCCTCATTTTCAACTCCTTGAAGATTTCTTCACATTCATCACTACAAGAAAACATTACTCCCTTCTGAGTTATCTTAGTAAGAGGTTTGGAAAATCATGAGAAATTTCCCACAAATCTTTGATAATATCCAGCTAACCCCAAGAATCTACGGATATCCGTTACCAATGTTGGCCTTGACCATCCCTCAATTGCATCTGTTTTGGAGGGATCCACAAATATCCCATTGTTTGTGATGATATGGACCAAGAATGATACCTCCTTCAACCAGAACTCACACTTTCTATACTTTTCATAGAGATTCTCCTTCCGAAAGGTATCTAATACAGTTCTTATATTCTCCTCATGATCATCCTTGGTTTTGGATTATATCAGAATATAATCTACAAAGACTACCAAAAATTTGTCGAGGTAATCTCTAAAGACACTATTCATAAAGTCCATGAAGATTTCTGGAGCATTAGTGAGTTCAAAAGGCATTACTATGAATTCATAGTGCCCGTATCTTGTACGAAAAATAGTTTTGGGGATATATTCCTTCTTCACCCTTACTTGATAATATCTCGACTGCAAATCCACCTTGGAGAAGTATTGTGCTCCACGCAGCTGATCGAAAAAGTCATCAATTCGTGGGAGAGGATAATTGTTCTTTATCGTGATCTTGTTAAGATCACGATAATCAATGCAAAGGTGCATTGACCCATCCTTCTTCTTGACGAAGAGGACTGGTGCACCCCATGGTGAAGCACTTGGGTGTATAAACCCTTTAACCATATTATCCTATAGTTGTTTCTTCAGCTCCTCAAGCTCCACAAAAACCATTCTATATGGAGTCTTGGATATTGGCAACTCCCCAGGTATAAGATCAATTGATAATTCAATATCTCTTCTTGGAGGAAGACTAGGAAATTCCTCGAGAAATAATTCAGCGAATTCCCTTACAATAGGCATGCCTTCTAGGATAGTTGCCTCCTTAGACTCAATCATCTGAGCCAGATACGCATGCTCATAGGGCAGTAATATCCACACTTGAGATGATGGAGCTAAAGAAGGTTCATCTTCCTCCTTGTACTTATAAATAATCGGGGGTCGATTCTCCACATGGAGAGTGATTTCTCTCTCATGGAAATTTATGTTGGCTCTATATAAGGAAAGCCAATCCATACCAAGAATTGCATAAAATTACATCAGAGGGAGTATGATGAGGTTTTTCGAGAAGTTTAATCCACAAATTATGACAGGGGAGGAGTTATATTCATGGGATGCAATGATTGACCCATTTTTCATACTCACCGACATATTCACTTCCATGATTTATGGTGGTGCTGGGATTGTTCTACTAAAATTTCGAGATATAAAAGAATACGTAGAACCTAAATCAAAAAGTACATTCACTATTATTGAATGAATAACTAGCATACATATCAACACTTCATTTTTGGGGTTCTCTTCGGCAGTAGTGATGGAAAAATCTCTCCCTTGCTGCCTTGGAGGTTGTTGGTTGCCTCCGAAAACCCTTGGATTAGGGCACTGATTTGAAAGATGCCCTGGTTTTTTGTAGTTGTAGCAATGAACCATGAATTGAGGCTCGAACAGAGCGTTCCAATCCTCTTTCATAGCTGCAGGTCTTTCTTTCTAACAGTTAATAGCCAGGTGACCTTCTCTTCCACACCTAAAGCATTTCCTCATCCCCTTTAGGCAGTTTTTGAGGTGATTCTTTCCGCACCTTTGGCAAGTGGGGTGCTGGATCTTCTTAGCACCATTGGATTTATCCATAGGACCGCCAACATTTAATTCCACCTTACAATTATTATCCCCATGATACCCTTGAGATTCTATGATCTCCATTTCGACCTTGAGGGAACATCAGAAAATTTTCTTATAGCTGTCGAAGTCACGGATCACCAGCACTTTCTGCAGGCTAGGTTTCAGCCCACCAAAGAAGCAGTCAACCTTGCATTCGGGGGTAACGAAAAATATGGAGGCGTATCATGCAATCCTTTTGAAGTTTTCCTTATACTCTCTGACAGATTCATCGTCTTTTTTCTTTAGGGCAAGGAAGTCCCTTTCCATATTAAGTCAGAGGGTGTGCGGAAAATATTTACCGAAAAAAATCTTCTGGAAATCCTTCCATTAAAACACCTCGATCTCCTCCTCAGGCTTCATATTTTTGATCAATGTCCACCATTGATCATCTTCACCCTCCATACGATAAGAATCCAGGAGAACCTTCTCTTGTTCAGAACATTGAAGGATAGAGAAGATCTTTTCAATGGAGTTGATCCATTGTTCAGCGATTGAGGGATCAGATGATTCATTAAAAGTATGAGGCCTTTGTCTCATGAATCTCTCGATAATGACTTGTTATTTCTTAGGGAGGGTTGAACGTTCCTCTTAACCCATTTTTATATTCAAATCTTGAGTTAGCTGAGAGAGAATCATGACAAAGTTCGCGATTCCCACTCCCATTGGATTGGGAATCTCATTAGCACAGTCATCATATTGATCTTCACATCGGTTGTTAGCCCGAGTCCTCCTATTACCGGCCATTGGATATAATAAAAGTAAAGTTAGGGTAACAAATAAAGGTTAATACAAGGACAAAACTAATGACTTATAAATAACTTTTATTTCCTTAACATATGAATCTATTGGCTTCAGTCTATGCTATTCATGATCTACTTTCTAACATATATTCTTAGGGAATTTTTGTAGTCCCTTAATAATGGTTCATACTAAGCTTGTGAATTTACCAAAGCATATCCCCTGGGAGTGTCATAAACAAGAGTGCAGCAAGGCCCATTGTCTTTCACCAGTTCCCATTCGAGTCTAGCTCAAAGCAGTGTTTTCGGGTTTTACCCCTAGGATACATCTGTGCCAGAGCCACCTCTACCTGCTCATATCCACACAAGGATGTATTTGATTGATAAACCACTTAATAAATACTCACCAAAACTTGGGGATGTTTTTATTATACTTAGTATTGTATCTAAGGCTTTACTATGGTTTTCTAATCCTAATCCAAAAAATAACTAAACCTATCCTCTGATACCAACTGTGACAACCCTATTTTTTATTACACAATTAAAATAATTTATTACATAAACTTCACTTGATACAACATAAAAGATAAATAGGTATAGTGTATTTGGGTATTAGGATCATTACATAACAACTTAAAACATGAAATACAACATCTTTATTGAAAACTTCCTTTACATGACCACTACATTCTCTCGTACTTAGCATTGCATGGGATAACCTGAGGACATTCATAAGAAAAGGGTGAGCTATAAAGCCCATTAAGGGAATAATAACGGAATAACATGAGGAATACAATACATATTAGAAAATAGGAATATCAATAGAGAACAAGAGAAACATAAACATAAAGGCATGATAAAGTATGATAATCATAACATGGAAATGTGACAACAACACTTAACATGGAATTAGCATGAGCCAAGGCTTATTGCACATAGAGCATGAGTAAACCCTCATTGCACATGAAGAACGAGTAAAAACTCATTGAAATTGAATTATCATGATTCAAAACCCATTACACATGACTTATCATGATACTATACTTTACCCAATGCATTGGATCACTATCAGGGTGCACCCTTCTCAAACATTTCATTTCATGTATAAGTGTGCCACATAGATCATATAACATGGAATCAATCAACATCATAAGTTATTCCACGATTAAGTAATTTGGAATAATTACATGAAAGTACCATTAAATATGTATATGTTCATAAAGTTGAATACATTTGATAGATACATGGGTATGGTATTCACTACACAATGATCTTGGCTTGAAAAAATGCGGGGCAATTTCAGCAGCATAACAACGTGACATAAGGATTCATGAAAATGGTTGATGAGAGAGAAAAGGGCGTCTCATAATATTTACATGAAATGGATAGTAAGGGGTTCATAAAGATACATGTCCCAAAAAAATTAATGGAATTTAGATGCATAATACAAAATAATTACTTGGATGTAAAAGAGGAGAGAGAAATTCCTTTCGAAATTTCGGCATAGTAACGGGTGTACATGGAAGGAATTTAATGAGAGATAAAGGGGTATACCATCATTAAAACATAAAGATAGAAGTATGGGGGAGGTGTTAAACCATACCCCAACATTTATAATTGAAATTAAAAGGGCATAACACTTTAAAGAATATTGGACAAAAATGAGAAAGAAAGAAAAACCCTTACTTGGAAGTGTGCTTACAAAGGATTGAGAGAGGCTTATTGGGAGCTTGTAACACCTTGGGAGTATTCTAGAGAGAGGAGGGAAGAGTTTTGATGAACTCCAAAGGCTTTTAGTAAGGATAAAGTGGGAGCTTGTGTGGGTTTGTATAGGAAAGGTGAGGGAATTCTTTATTATTTAGGTTTGGGACACCTCACATTAAACTAATCCAAACCACAAACCAACCCATGAGTTTTTCCCATGGTTTTTGGAAAAGGGAAGTGGAAAATAATATTTTATAAGGCCAAAGTCCGAACTTCTTAAAATAATGGGGTTGCTTATGTGGTGGTGAGTCACACTCCCAAGGAAAACAATTTAAAAAGGCAAAATGTTTAATAACTCTTGGAGGGTCCACTAAAGCTTTGTAAAATAAATAAAACAAACCCAAAATCACATTATTTTAATGGTAAAACATATATTGGATTAAAATAAAGTTTATAGTATTTTATTACATCACTATTGGGTCATTATGATGTCATAAAACACATTATATATTTAAACGGTATTTAATTTTTACCCAAGAATTTGACTGTCTCAGAAAATTATGAAAAATTCAACCTTGGATAATTTTGACATCCTAATTCTAGAAATAATATTCATTATATCTAAATAATTTTCTAAATATGTTAATTTTCACTTTTAATATAAAAACCAACATTTATCGAAAATTCATGAGTTTTGACAAAAATGGATTTCAAACCTTAATAAAAATTACAATTGCATTCATAAAATTATACGATCATTTATATTTAATAAAAATTAATTTAATAATAATAATAGTATTTTATTAAAATATTATTTAATTCAAAAATACATTAATTCATCAAAATAGATTTCTTAGTTGAACATTAACTAAAAATACTATTTGTGCTTTAAAAAATATTTACAAGGTAACAATAATACAATGAAAGTATATTCATTATTATATACAAAAATAATGTACATAACCATATTACTAGGGTCTTGTTACATAACTTATTATAACACCCGCATAAAACCAAAGAGTAAGGTGTGCGATGGCGACAAACTCTTGGGGTGGCTCGGATAACATTTCTCGGGTGGTAATCTCTATCAAATTCTACTTCTCTCGTAGGCGATCCCACTAGAGCTTAACATATTCAAGCTCGACTTGGGATTGGTCAATAGATAAGACCAAAGATGCAACCTCCTTTTTGAGATCTGACAAATGGGCTTTGTATGGGGCACGTCTACTGGATGAGGCCATCACTTCCTTTGTCTGAGTAAATTGGATTTGTTAAAGCCTTATATTTATACTAATCGCGTGATCACTTTTCAATGGCTATATTAGAAATGATCAAAATTATTAACAGTATTTTAAAATCCAAAAACATACAACCAAAGAATTTGACATTTTATATAAACATTTTACATAAAGAGACATTTAATCAGATCAAAAGGGATTTCCATTAATGAAAGTTTGGGTCATTACAGATCGCTCATCAATGATTTGTGGTAGGTGGTCTCAATTCAATTTCCATTATCTTTATTCCAAAGTGCGTTTATGCATTGTTAGAATTCAATTAGCACATTCAGAAATTAAATCTTGATTTGATTAAATTAATTGATTAATTAATTTAGGGAAACATGGAATTGGGTTAATTAATTATTGAATTAATTAACGAAATGTGTGAATGGGGAATTGATGAGATATTGAGATTATAAAATTCATTTGATTAATTGATTGTTGAATTAATTAATGAGATATTGAGATTTTGAAATTGATTTGATTAATTTATTATTGAATTAATTAACAAGATATTGAGATTGTGAAGTTTAATTGGAATAATTAATTATTGAATTAATTATGGGGATTTTGAGATTTTTGAATTGGATTAATTAATTGTTTAATTAATTAATGATATTTGTTGTGATTATGTAATTTATTGAATTGGATTAATTAATTATTGAATTAATTAATAGATGTTTTGATTGTGGAATGTGATAAGAAGGTTAATGTTGATTAACCTCGAATGATGTAATATATATGATATATGTTTGATTGTTATATTTGTGTGTGGGACATGGTCTACTGGATCAAAAGTCTATAGTGATAAATTGATTGATATTCGTGTGTGGGACATGGCCTACTGTATCAAAATCCCATAGTGATAAATTGATTGTTATTCATGCGCAGGACATGGCCTGCTACATCAAAATTCCATTGTGATAAATTGATTAATACTCATGTGTGGGACATGGTCTTCTGTATCAAAAGCCCATGAGGTCCTAGTCATGATGACCTAGACCCAAACAGTTGACATTAGACCATGGTTCTAATTATCTATATTATGGATTAAAATGAAATGAATGATGAAATCCTATGTGTTATAATGAATTGTGGATTGAATATGTTATATGGTTCAGAATCTGGCATGGGCCAAAGAAGGTATTGAGAGTTCATGTGTCCTCGGGAACCTGAGGGTTATATGGTTAAATACAGAGTAATTTAGTAAATGTCAACTATTTACTTTATTACTTTTATTTATTATTTATATAGATACATAAACTTTTATTGGATGAATATTGTTTTAAACTCCGTTGGTGGTGGCCTAATGAGTTTTACTCACACCCTACTCGGTCTTTCTGATCGGTACCCAAATAGATTTCATAGTTTCAATATAGGATAAGGGAAAGAGACATATGTTATATGGTTGAGTCGGGATAGAGTATGAATAAGGGAACTGGATGAGATTCGAGACCCTCTTGGGAGTTATTAGTGTCTTTATTTGTTTTGGGTTTTTCATATTAACACTTGACATGTATTTACATGACATATCTATTATTTAGTTTTGGATATTGCATTCTTGTCTTGTTCATCATGTGATACTGGTTTAGTTTGGTTATTGGTTATATCACTTGGTTGTTGTTTATTTATTTCCTCTATTGTGATAATTTAATAAATAGAGTATAGTATCCACATGATCTATATTAGACCCTTGTTTCTAGTTGGCAGCCTCTGGTATATGGGGAGACATGCTTGAGGTCACGTAGAAAACCATCTTGGGGAAACGATGTGTAGCACTCGGTTCGGGATGTTAAAAAGTGGTATCAAAGGTGATTTATTTTCTTTTATTTTTTCTTAATATTTAGTAAAGGTATAAAGAAGAATATAATGAGTCTATCCTTGGTTAAGAGCTCATTCATGGGAGTATCTAACCCATGTATGATGGAAAATTCCAAGTACCTAGGGTGGAATTATTGTTATTGATGTGTGTTGTTACAGTTGATGCTGTTTCACCTCGAGTGATGAACTTGTTGTGTGATATGATTATTGTTTATGAGTTTTTCTAAGATTTGAATCATGACCTATAATGGAATGAGGGTTGAGTATGAATTCATCACTCTAATAACTCAGGATTATTTTTGTGACATGCATCATCATAGACATGCATGGGAAAATGGGTTTTAGGTAATTTGTTGAAGTTGAACTATTTTTCCTTACTTGTGAAACTGAAATAAAAATGGTGACTAATATGAAATTAAAAATTTTAAATGATGAAAAATGTGAATAAATGAATGTCTAATGAGAAACTTAAATTTTATATTGTGTTTAACCTTTGTTAACCATGACCTAGATGTAGGATGGTTAAGGGTAGTCATAGTGCCTCGGTGTTGACTTTGTATTGGAAAAGGGGGAATGACTTGTTATAGAATTGTGTGAATCCATCTTGTTAAATGTGTTAATGTTGTGTTATGTGTACTAATACATATGTTTGGAATTATAGATATATGCCTCCAAGATGATTCTTGTTGAGAGGAAGAAATGGGGATATGACTGAGAATGATCCTCCAGTGTTGGAACCTGATGCACCAATAGTGCTGGGTGAGGAATTTATAGATAGATAAAACATGGAATTTACAGACAGATTAGATAGTTCTAGTTATATATCTCTTGTTTTATAAACTAGGTTATCCCATATAGACTTAGAGTCGATTAAAAAAAGGGTATTTGCTAAGAAAAAGTCATTTTCTAAGAAAAATTTGTGATATTATTCATCCGTTTGAAGTGATCATCAAATTTTTATATATGTTAGATGGTCATGTTTTCAGAAGAAAAATGAGGTGAGAAATAATCCCCACTTATACCTTTTGTTTTATTATCAAGTAAGGGGGATAAGAAAACATTGACTTTGAAAGTGAAATGGGTATTGACAACAAATCCAAAGGGATAAATTGAAGAACCCAATTTGATTAAAGTAATAATTGTGTTGTAATTTTTGTCAACATGTTTTCATGGTTAGAAGTTAATGTTACAATGTTATAGTGTTTTAAGTTTTAAGTTCTATCATTAAATTTTTCTTGATAATTATCTATAAGCTGGAAAAGATGTTTTGAGTGGAAGAATTAATTTAGATGAAGAAACAGTTAATTGTAAAGATTGTAGATCTGTTCTTAATGACCAAAATATGTGAAAATGGAATTAGAAGATTTCACATTATTTACTACATTTGAAGGAGATCTTTTTATATTGATTGTGAAATGATTGATGAAAAAAATGTTATGTTCATGAAAATTTCATTATGAATATTTTGAGAGAATAATATTAGATATTTTGGTTTGGAATGTTATTATTGAAGGTTTTTTTATTTCGTTTTTTTCTTATAAATTTTATATTTATTTGATTAAAAAATGGCCTACATTATGACCAGTTAATCCAAGGGGAGAAACACTACTATGGGCATCCAAGATTGATACCCTCAGACAAGACAATATAGTGGTGGATGAAAACATGTAGGGGAACCTATGGGAGGTACATCTATGGTGGAGAGCCACTGTGTGGGGAGGAACAATGGAGAAGAAGGTGTCTGACATGGGGCAGTGCCTGGTAGTATAGGAGAGTGAGACCGATAACTTAATTATGAGTTTCTCCAGTTGAAGATTATATTATAAGGCTATGCCAATTAGATAGCCATTTCATTGTGGGATTATGAAAATTGAATCACAACCATTGGATTTTTTTAGTGAAGATCCTAACCATCAGATCATTCATCTTCACCCCACAACCATGAGATCTATTCGAACTATTAACTGAGATGTTAGATCTATTCGTGTATTATCTGGACTATCTGACTGATCTCTCTACGTCTTCTTCACCAGAAATCCTCACACTCGAGTGTTATTCATCGAAGCTCTATTTATTTTTCAACCAAAGGTTGATCCAAGTTCTCTATTAAATGTTTCATCATTCTGAAAAACCATACATGATTGAAATCATATTCTATTATTTGTAAAAATCAATGTTGTATGACATCATATTCATCAATCCACACCCAAAAATTCTGTTCATCTAAGAAACTCCATGCGACATCGAAAAAAACATTAATAGTGTTATTGGAGCTTTGTTTAAGACCTATGATGATCTGAATATGATTGAAAATATACACAAAATCATTTTAATGGATAAACAAGGATCTAACCAATGATAAAAAGTGTGAAGTGAAAAAAATAATTTGCACTGACAATGTTTTTCATGGTCGTGAAACAGAGGCTGTTTCATTAAAGAGAGGTGGTGCACTCAAGCTAGGTTGGTAGGGTCATTTCCTATAAATACCAGTACCCAAGTTCATTTTCAGTATGATATTTATGGTAGAATTCAAGTAAGACATGAGAAAATAGATTTTTTAAAACTCTTTAGTTCGAAAAAAAGGAAGCTCTCCTCATGATAGTTTTTATGTGAAGGAGAAGGTGGAATATGCCAGCCTTTGACAAGTGTATAACACTCTTGAATAATCCTTATGAAGAATCAGTTCTGCAAAGTAGTTTTAGATGCACGATATTCTTACATTCGATCATACTAAATCATGCAAAGAAAGTTGATAACCTATGAGATTCACACAGAGATAATATATACACTTCATGAAGAAGAGAATAATGTTCACTGATTCTTGTATGGAAAAGAAACACACACACCAAATGTGTGTCTCATGTGAAAGATTTTTTCACACAAGGGTTTTCATGATGTAGTGTGTTCATAATTTCAGGCTTGTGTAGATGAATAGATATTTGTGACTATATGCATAAGATCATGTATGTGAAACCATGTGTGATTGAGAAGTGCACAGAAGTCAGTGCATGTGATCTAGGTTTTCATGCAAGAATTGATGAAGAGTGTGTGTGATTGCACAATTACATTGAGAAACATAAATTTCTTGCATTTTTTTTATTTTCATGTATTTAGAGTTTTAAAGTGGATATGCTAAGAAGAAGGCAGTGCATGTTTGTATAAATATTTGAGAACACATGCATGATCTCATTCAAGTGAAATCATATGAAAAGTATTTGTAGTGATTTTCATGAAATATAGATGTATGATATAAGCATAGTGAGAAAACAATGATAAGTATTGTGTGAAAGGACAATAGTTAATCAAAAGATTATACTGAGTGGACTTGAAGTAGAACAAGGCCAACAAATCACTGCATTAGAAGTCAGTGGAAGTTGAATAAATGTTCACAAGAGATATTCATTAAAGAAATAGTGGGATTCCAGTATAAATAATAGGATATTTTAAAGAGATAGTTCAAATGGTATGAGTTAGTAGAAATAACACTATTTGAATACTAGTCTAAAGTTCCTATTGAGAAACAGTCCACAGTAATCAGCTGTGATCAGGAATTATGGGAGTTTGTCTATTAGGAATTATGGGAGATAGTTTTTACTTGTAATAAAATTGATTATTACTAGTGGGAATTATGCATCTCTGATTATCCCAAACATAGAAAGGATGCAGTCACCCTAGTTGGGGGTGAACCTTGTAAAAATTAGTGTGTGTTTTTTCAGTGTTTTCAATTGTTTTCATAAAGGATAAGTGAGACTCTAAAGAATGAGGGATCAAGATATTAATAGGTTACAAAGATTGATTTGAAAATAATAAATTGTAAAAGTAAATAATTGATTCACCCCTCCCCATTTCAGTGATATATCCAAACTAGGACTCTTCAGGCTCAAGGAAGAAGACAACCGATGGCCTTGATCATAAAGCTCAGAGATAATAGATTGAATGACCATTATTCTTTACATACTTTTAATGGAGGATGAAAAGTAACTAAATTACATAATATCATATCGATTCTCAATTTTTTTACATGAATACTTTTATAACCATGTGCATCCTCATCCATCTAGAAGCATGTAATGAGGTCCACTCCCAATGTTTGTTTGTACCACCCCATGACGGCTCACATTTCCACCACCATGCCACCTCGTATGGTGTCTCCTCTATGCTCCCATGCATCTATTCATGGAGTTCTATGAAAATTCACACCTACTACCACCCATGATGGCTAGTTAGGGGTTTAATTCCCACTTAATTAGTGCCTATAGTCCCCCAGGATGGATAGTGCGTGGTAGGACTATTTTTTCTTATAAAGGAAAATCAATTAGAGTTAGCCAAAATGAACAATTCCATGCCATAATAATCACCACCAAGACACTCAACCATATTATTCTTATATATAATACACACAATATTTTCTCATTGACATAAGGATTTGTATTTAATAACATCACACCAATCATCACAATTAAAGCCTCATTGACTTTTATCTTCACACCCTATTGACAAAAATTTCAACTTCAACAAAAATAAACCACTTAGATTATTAAATTTCAACCACTTATACAAATTGAATGTTAAAAAATGGATTCCATATTTAGAATTAGGATGTTCTAATTTAGTAATAAGTTCAATTTTTTTGTTCATTATTAATAATAACTTTGGTAAAAATAGTCTCCATGACAAAAGGGTAAAACAAGTTAATTAAGGTTAAAAACAAGTGATAAGGTCACAAAATCTTATCTTAATTATTATTGGATGATATAATTTAGACCCTTATCACATTAGTTTCAAATTTTAATTGATTTAATGACATTTTCCTTTGATTATATTATTTATATTATTTTAAGTAAAAGATAATTACAAAATGTCACTATCTTTTAATATCTCTAATATGTTTTCCTATAGATAAAAAGAATTTATGACCAATTATAAATTTTTATTTAAAAAATTAATAATTTATTTTTAAGATAGTAATTTATTTTTAATTTTTAGTAATGATACAATTACCTTAAATTCTTATGCAACACTGATACATTGATTATGAAAATAGTATAAAAATCAATCTTAATTATTTTAAAAACAATAAAATTAATATGTTTTGGATGAATTATGGTATGCACGAATTTAATTGGTAATTATAAAGTATAATTAATGGTAAATGTGTTTATATTAAAATTATATTTATACTTTGATGTATTTGAAATCAAATTAAATGAATAGTCTCAAAAATTACTAATGATATTTTATGATAAAAAATATTTTATTAAATGATTTAAAAATAAAAAAAACATTTAAATAAGACAATTTATATAATAAATGGATGAAAATTTCATCCGTAGATAATTTTCGAGCCACTTTCCACCTTAGAAGTAAATTTATAACCCTTAAAGCGTGAAAAATGTGTTACCACGATTAAAATTAAAAATGATTAATGAGGGGGTTAAACCAAAAGATAAGGTTTAAAATTCAATTTAAACATGTATAAATTTTATTGTTTGAAGGGATTTTGACCTTATCATTTCCTACCTTTGAAATAATGGCCATTTGGTTCCACTTAACTTGATTATAATATTTATTATATTTTAAAGTTCTTAATATTTATAGGCGTGTCACCCCCTCACTTATAAAAGGACACCCCACTCTATTAGGTCCTAATGATAATGGTAGAATGGTGAATAGATAAGTGAATTGAAATTTTAAAATAATTTTAACCACTTATTAATGTTAAGTTAATGCTGCAGAAAAATAAAGAGAAATGAGGACACTAATTTTTATAGTAGTTCAGATCTAAATGATCACACTCTACTCTTCACCCCTCACACAAACTATGAGATATGACACCCACTATAATTGAATATCTAACTTTTTAAGGGAGATCACAACCCTTTTAAAACTTCCTTTTTAACCCATAGAGGCACAATCCAATACAATAGTATTTTTCACACCTAGTGGTTTAACTGAATCACCCCTCATTTTGTGCACATGAAGAAACAACCCAATAACTACTTTTTTATGTGGTGGAAAAAAATGAATCTTACTTTTAACTGGTCCAAGACGCAATCAAAACCACATCAATTTTTTGGTTATTATAAAACCCAAATTATCCCACCTTTTTCTCACTTGGGGGAACAACCCAAAGTTTGATCTTTTTTGGGAGTCACACCCCACTACCCTACCTTTTAATGGGAAGTATAACCTGATACAATTATTCTTAAAGAAAATAATATAAAGAATTAAAACCAAAGAACCAGATGAATACTTCAAGAACTGAGTATCATGGTAGAAAAGAACTCTCCAACAGTAAAGTATTAAACAATTGAAGTTTAGTTAAGAGTAGTATTTGATCATCAAAGTGTGTCACAATTGTATAGTTCAAGAATATACTAAACCTCATGTTTTAATCTAGATATATCAAAATACTTATATAAAGTTCTTCTATGCACAATAGATTCAAAGTACAATTCCTGTTTCATGTCATCATTCCCAAAGAAACATATGATTAATTAATTGAATGCACATGAAAAACATACCCACGCGGGTCACTTTGATAATCCGTAATATTAATCACATTATATATAGTTGAACATGTTAGAATAATTAATACAATATCAAAAATCCATACTAAATTACAATTAAGACCCTTGGAATAATTCCTGCATAACATGTGATATAAATTGTTCAAATTCTAACCAATTTAAATTTGAAACTAATATTTTTCCAAGAAACAATGTGAGACTCTAACCCACGTGTCAAGAATTTAATCCCACATGTAATTATCTTAAATACAGTTATTTAGTATCATAATAATTAATTATTATTTTAGGAATAATTAAATCAATATAAACATGTAAAAAAAATGAAATAATCTGAAATATTGAGTATAAATAAAATATATCATGTTTTAAACTAAAATATTATGAAGTAATTATGTGACTGTTGATAGATTATAAGGTAGTTTCACTAATTTGCAGTCACTTCATTTTTATTCTTGTAATCAATTTATTTTTGTTCATATGGTAACTTCATGTTTATCTATGTGGTTACTTCATAAGGTCTCCTCATAGGGTCACTTGAAAATGTCATTTTATAAGGTCACTTGACAATATCAATTCATAAGGTCACTTGAAAAAGTCACTTCATAAGGTCACTTGACAAGCTCACTTGAAAAAATCACTCCACGAGGTTACTTCTCCAGGTCACTTTATAAGGCCACTTCACAAATTCACTTGTTTTAGTCACTTGAAAAAGTCACTTCACAAGGTCACTTGATTTCCTTCATGGAGTCACTTAAGGACTTTTCCAAATTCTCACTCATGTTTAATTCAACACTCATACATTAACTTGGTGATTTAACCAAAATATGAAAAACTCAAAACAAAAAAATCTTATATTGTATGAGAAATTAGAATTATTGTAATTATAAAAAATACTAATAAATAAATTAGATTAATTAGCCAATTCAACATTCCCCCCTTTTGATAATTTTAAAAATAAATGTCAATTATAAAAATTTCTCCCCCTTTTTGAATTTTTTTCAAAAATATTTAACATAAGTCACTTTAAATTTACTAAATAAAGATTAACCCCTAATTAAAATTCATCATGGAAAGATCCCCCATCGAAAAAAGATCCCCCTTAATAATTAATTGGAAAGAAACTAAACCTAAAAGTTACATTGAACACATAATTAAACTTACCCTAGATTCATATATTTTCAAATAGTATGTGAATACATAAAAATATTCTTGTGTATAATAGTATAAATTATTTTAGAAATATATGTTAGAATCCTTAAAAATCCATGATAATATTTCGAGACTTTAAATGAATTATTTAATGATCTAAAATAAATCAAATAGTATCCAACTATATAAGTACATGTGAGAGATCCAAAAAGTAAAATAGTTGAAATATGTACACTGAAAAAATGCAACAGATTTAAAATTTTAGCTCCAAATTTGAGTCAAACTTGCACTAAATATATGATGTATTATTAAATTTACTTCATACATTATTATAATTTGATTTTTTTCAAAATTAGATAAATCTAGTGGTTATAGAAATTTTTGAAGTATTGTCATAATAAATCAGTATCTTCTTATAATTAAAAACAATATCAAAAAGTGTTTGTCTAATCTATAGAGACCATGAAAAATAATAAGCAACACCACCATACTCACTTTCAGCAGTTGATAAATCCATTGAATTTTGTTTCTTAGAACTATAAGAAACTAAACATTTACTAATAAAGTGAAACATACCTATTGTTATCTTTATATATATATATTTTAAACTACTAAAATTATAATATAAAAAACTAGATAGTTCAAAATAGGTATGCGTGGGATAAAATAATCCAAGAATCATAGATCCTTTAACATAATTCATTACTATTTTAACTTCATTTAAAAAAATTTCTTTAGGATTTAATTGAAATCTAGCACATATACATAATAAAAACATCAAATCTAGTCTAGATGATTTCAAATAAATAAATATACAAATCATAGATCTAAAAATATTATTATTAACAAGTTTTCCATCTTAATCATATCCCAGATTACAAAAAATACCCATTGGAATATTTTATATTTTACAATTATCAAGACCAAACCTCTTAGTTAAATATTTAGCATATTTTGATTGATTAAGAAAGATAACATATTTTCTTTTAACTATTTGAAAAACCAAAAAGAACTTATGTTCACACATAAGGCTCATGTCAAATTTTAAAGACATTAAATTTGAAAATTCATTTCAAATTATATCACTTGAAGAACCAAATATAACATCATCAACATATATTTAGACTATAAAAATATATTTTGTGGATCTTTTGATGAATAAGTTAGATCAAAATTTCCCTTTTCAAAACCATTATTTAAAAAAATAAATACAACCTCTCATACCAAGATGAATGTGCTTGTTTTATACCATAAATATCTTTTGGGAGTTTCAAAGCATTGTTAGATTTAGATTCATTCTTAATACTAGGGGATGATTTAAATAAATTTTTTAGAAATATATCCATTAAAAAATACACTTTTGACATCCATTTGAAAAATTTTAATTCCACAATAAGATACATATTCAAAATGAATTATTATAGATTCTAATTGAGCAATTGAGGTAAAAGATTCTTCAAAATAAATTCCTTCTTTCAAATTATATCCTTGTGCCACTAATCTAACCTTATTTCTAATTATTTGACCATACTCATCTAACTTGTTTCTAAATATCCATTTGGTTCCAATAATATTTTGATACTTTGGGGGTTTAACTAAGGTTTATAATTTATTCCCACAAAATTGATTTAATTCTTCATGCATTGACACAATCCAATTTGATTTATACAAAGCTTCATCAATATTTTGAGGCACAAAATAAGAAATAAAAGTTTGATAAGCACAATTATTTCATATGGAATTTATTATTTTAACACTAATTTTTATATAACTAATTATCTTTTAAAATGGATGATATTTATGGATTTTTAAAGTTTTTTCATAAGAAGTAATTTCCCCCTCAATAGATTCATCCAATTCTAAATTTTTTGGTTCACCAAAGTTAAAATATCTAGAGTATTTCTAAAACTGATCTAATTCAGGTTTTCTTTTCTTTAAATGATTTTCATAAAATTTAAAATGGAATTTTTTTAACTACTAATGCTATTTTTTTTATAAATTCTATATGCCTTACTTGAATTAGAATACCCTAAAAAATTCCTTCATCTGATTTTGAATCAAAATTTTCTAGTTATATTTGGTATTAATAATGTGAACTTATATCCAAATACTCAAAAATACCAAATTCTAGGCTTCCTTATTTTATATATTTCATAAGGTGTCTTCTTTAAAAATGGCCTAGTAAAAATTTTATTAGAAACATGAAAATACAAGCTGAAAACTTCTACTAAGAAATATTTTGGAAAATAGTACTCATTAAACAATGCCCTGACCATTTCTTGTAAATTTCCATTTTTCCTTTCTACCACACTAGTTTTTTGTGGAGCCATGGGGGATGAAAAATCATGACTATACCCATTATATTCACATAAATTATCAAACTCCATATTTGAAAAATCACCTCATATATCATTTCTAATTGATAAAATTAAATAACTTTTTTTTTAATTTTGAATCAATTTTCAATATGTAATAATTTTAGACAAAGTCACAAATTTATGTATAAGAAAATAAGTCCAGGTAAATATATTATAGGCATCAATAATAACAAACACATAACTTTTAACTATAAGACTATAAATTTTCATTATACCAAGTAGATCCAAATGTAAAATTTGAATTGGTATGGAAGTTTTTACCTCTTGGACATATTTGAATGACTATTTATACTACTTACCTTTTAATCATGAATCACATACATATATTTTATCCAACTCTAAATCAGGAAGATCCAACACTTTTTAATTTTTTTAAAGCTTGTGTAAAAACTTGAAATTTTTATGGGCTAATATTCTATGCCATAAAACATTGTTAGACTACACAACATTTAAAAATTTAACATTCTGTTTTTTCAACTCAAAAAAATTAATTGAATATATATTATATGTTCTTTTTTCATAAAACTAGATAGATTATTATTTTCACATGAGCCTCAGCCCATTTGGTGAGGTATCCTTAAGTGCATCCATGAGACCCAGGTTCAAAACCAGTTAGAGGCATATTTCTGGGTTACTGTAGCAGAACTGTACACTGTGCAGGTACTGTAGCAGAACTGTACACTGTGTGGGTACTGTAGTAGACACTGTAGTAGTTACTATAGAAGGTACTGTTCTGTACTGTAGCAGTTGGAACTATTCACCTTGGGTCACCGGTTTGGGCTTGGACTCCTTAAGGCTTTTGGGCCACCTAGGCCTTCGGGTCAATAGGGATTTCGGGCCACCTTTAAGGCCTATGGGACACCTCAAGGCCTTTGGGCCACATGCAGTTGCCCCAGACAAACTCTATAAAAAAGGAGCATCCCCAGAAGAGGATTCAGAGTAGGTGCACTCACTAGAGTAGAGCTAAATGGATTTTTCAGAATGAGAGGGTTTGTCTATACCATCGGGACTAGCCTGTTCTTGCATGGGAACTCTAGCCAGACGACCATACGAAGGTGGAGAGCTACTATCACAATGCCAATACTGGGGAGGGGTAGTTCCTTATAGATAGTCTGGTTGAATTCCCCAAGACCTTCGAGTCATGTAATCTCCTAAGCCTACGAGCCATGTAATATTTGAGCCTACGGGCCTTGTAAGGGTTTCCCCTCATCCCTTGAAAGAGGGTTATCAAAAATCAATAAAAATGAAGGCCTTTAGCCATTCAGGGGGGGGGGGATAGATTATTATTTGAAAATAATAAAATTTTTATTTTCAAATTTCACATTCATATTATCCTAAAAAATCCATGAGATACTTATTAAATTATTTTTTAAACCTTTAATATACAAAACTTTTGAAATAACAACTGAATTTGAAATTCCAACTTCTCCAAAAGCTTTTAGCTTTTGCTTTGAATTATTATTGAATATAACACTACAACCATCACATTTATTAAAGGATATAAATTTATAAATATCAATGGTCACATGTCATGAACATCCACTATCCATGTACCCCACATCCTTTTTTGATTCTTCTAAGAAAAGTTTCTAATAGAAATAAATTTAAGAAGTATTTGGTACCATTACAAATTTGGGTCTAATTTGGTTAAAAAATGAATTCTTGGGAAACCAAAATGATTTCAAGAAAGTGTTTACAGAAAATCTAGAAGATAATGATTTTGAGATAAAATCCTTATTGTGACCAAGAGATTATGGAAATCTCAAGGAACATTCATTTTTATAATGTCCCTTCATGTGACATCTAAAGCATGCAACACTTGAAAAATTTCCACTTTAAATTTTAATAAATAATTCCTTATACATTTATGTTAATTGATTTTTGTAACCCAAGACGGTCTTTGATTTATTTAATTTTCTTATTTATACCATCTTATCATAACTTTACCTTCCTTGAAAAAATCTTGACAGATCTATTTTTAACCTTTTAACTTCATTTCTAAGCCTATCATTTTATTCCAAAATAGAATCAACTTAATTATTTGTGATTCTTCACATGTGGTATGAAAATATTAATGTTTTAGATTTTCAAGTTGAACCATTTCTAGATATGCATATAATTTATCATTTGAGCTTGAAGGAATATTTTTCAAATTTTCATTTTTAACAATAAAATCATTATATTTACTCTTAATATTTTTGAATAATATGATAATTTTGTTAAATTTAGGACCGATTCTATCAATATATTCATATAAATCATCATTAGAAAAATTAGATTCAGAAGAGGAAGAGAAACTATATTTACTTACATGATTTGTAAAAGCTATCAAATAAAGGTTTGCTGATTATTTTTCTGCACCAGGTTCATCACTTGAATTAGAATACAAAGTGTAATTCTAACCAGCTACCATTTATTTACTTTCATTTTTTTTATTTATCTCTTTTTTATTATAAATCTTGAGTCTTGGTAATTTAGGTTTAATTTTACCTCTTTTTATCCACTCATATGATATAACTTCATGACCATCATTATCCTTTTTTGCTTCATTTATTTTGAGGGCGATTCTTTTTGTTCTTTCTTGAGTAGAATTTCTTCTTCCTTGGGAAACCTATATAACTTGGTCTATTTCAATTATTTTTCAAATAAAAATCAAAAGACTAAGTGGTAACATGCATTTTATATAAAATCAATACCCTTATTTTTCAAAATTTTTCTCTTGAACAATATTTTTCAATTATAACTCATATTACAGTAAATGTACAATAATATCATCTAAATTATATTCTTTAAATTTTTTAATTTCATAAATTTCCACCTATTTAGTATGCCATTTATTTTTTAAATATGTTAAAACCCTTTCAACCATAATAAAAAATTATTTAAGCTTTCTCTCAAAGAACTCATGCTATTTACAATACTTTTAAATCTACGAAACATTTGATTAACTATCTCTTATTATCCCATTTTTAATCCCTGATACTTAGACCTTAGAATCATCTATTTAGTTCTTATAAGTTTATCAGAACCCATAATAGTAACTTTTAGTATTTTTTAAATTTAATGTGGTATTTTTCATTTAGAAATGTGTCTATAAATATCCATATTAATTGGTCAATATAGAGTATTCATCACCTTTTAATTTAACACATAATTTATCACATCATTAGAAACTAATGATTATAGATAAACATAAGGTAACTTTTATGGTTTCACCTTGATTTTTAAACTATCAATGCTTAGGTGTTTAAGAAAAGCCTCCATGAGAGATTACTATTTTCCATAACTAGTACCATCAAAGAGTGGAGGTATTTGAGGTTTCCAACCATCATTCACATTCATTCCTCCCATAATAAAATGGATCTTTCCCCCTTAACAGTTTAAGTCAGGATTTTATTAGCACAAATAATATACAAATAAATTAAAGATAGGGAACATCACTCTTATACCAATTTTTAGGTCATAATGATAATGTATTAATGGTAAAAGGGGGTGAATTAACTTTTTAAAATAACCTTAACCACTTATAAAAGTTAAGTTAATAAAGTGAAAAAATAAAGAGAAATGAACACATTGGTTTTTATATAGGTTCAGATCTAAATGATCATAATATACTCTTCACTACTCTCATTAATTGAGAAAGATTACACCCAATATAATGAAATATATGAATTTGGAAGGGTGATCCCAACCCTTTTACAACTTCCCTTTTAAACCATAGAGGCACAACTGAATACAATATCATTTTTCACACCTAGTGGTTTAACCCAATTAGTCTACTTTTTTCACACTTGGAGTCACAAACCAAAATCTATATTTTCAATTGATGGTAGAAACCAAACCTACATTTTTACTAGTCTAAGGCACAGTTAAAACCCCACCCTTTTTGTGGTTATGGAAGAACCTAAATTACCCAACATTTTGGTTACCTAGAGGCACAACCCAAAGATTTAATTTTGTTTGGGATTCATAACATACTATCCTATATTTTAATGGGTAGTATAACCCAATACAACTACTATTATAGAAAAGAATAGAATGAATTAAAACCACAGAACTAGATGAAAAATTTAAAGTATGAGTGTCAAGGAAATAAGGAACTCTTAAATATTAAAGGATCAAACTATTAAAGTTCAGTTGAGCGTAGTAATTATAATGAACTAGGATTTTCATACATGGATATTATATCTTTTTAGATTAATATTAATTATATTACACAAAGACCTGCCTGAGAACCGTAATAGCTTATTTCCTTTCTAAACTTGGAACAAATTCTTATAATTTTTTGAAAGATCTTAAATATATCACACAAAGACCTTCCCCTTCAATAATCCTACTTAAAACCTTTCTTTATAAAAAGTGGAAAGAAAACATAAGAAAAGGTGATCTTAGATGCTCATTAGGGGTAAAAAAGAAGATAAAAAAGCATAACATAAACATAAGGGTATGAGAACATAAGAATAACATTTTAAGATCATAACTTTCATATAAAAGATCATATACATGAGTCATGACATAAAGATTGGTAGTTTATAAGACATGAATCTTAAGGGAGGAATAATCATAAACCATGAAAGCATAACATATAAATAAGACACAAAATTATGGAAAACACATAAACATGTAACATAATTCCCTATAATTAAAGGATAATTTCCAAAAATTATCAGGGAACTTCATGGAGACTACACATACTGGGAGGGGCACACCACCATCCCCAATCACAGTCCTTTCCTTATAAGGGATCGGGTTTTCCCTTTTTCCTATAGTGGATCAAGCTCGTTTATTTTTTTCCCATCATTATCTCACGAGATATAAATTTTTACCCAATGAATTGGAGGGATATATATGTCCCAAACACTATATAATTAAAACCATACATATGTGTTCCACAAGAAAATAAGTCATTCATCATATTAGAACCCATGGAAAGAAATGGGTTTCATAAACATCACTCAATCATAACATAACCCATGGAAAAGAAATGGGTTTCATAAGTATTATTCCATCATAAATATAAAACAACCATAGAAATATTAAGTATAATATCCTTTAAAAATATCCACAGTAAATCATAAGTAACATCAAATAATTTTAAAGTAGATGTAAAATAATATTGAGATATCATTTAAAAATAATTCTTGAGGAAAATATCCCTTATAATTGAAAATGTTTTATTTTCTTAAAATGACATGAAATTTTAAAAGAAAACATTTTATTTAAAAATAACCTTGAAATATTATAAGGTAAACTTCAAGGAATTAAGATTTTATGAAATTGGAAAAATCCATTCATGCTGTATAAGTTAAAAAAACATTCCCCTCTTACTTTTGCTGGAAAAGTCACAAAGTAACTTGTTAGGAAAATGAAAAAAATATTCCTTTAAAAATGTTTAGTAAAAATTTACACATGGGTAAAAATGAATTTAAAAAATTATAGAATAATTGTAAAAATATTTTGGAAAACATTTTTAAGAAACATGTACATGGAAGATAAATATTCCCTAATATATATTTACATATAAACAATCCCGAATAATAATAAGATTGTGAAATTAACCCTCACCACTTTATAATCAGTTGAATTATATAACCTATGAAAGAAATAAAATTATATGGATATTAAAATACCATAATATTCAGGATAATACTCATAAAATACATTCATGGTTAGTATATACACCACACAGAAGAAACAAGTACTTTATAAGGCATGTGTCCCATAGAAATAAAAGTGAGACAAAAACACGTTACCTTAAATCTTGGCTTCCTTCATACACATTAAAAAATCCTGTATAATAAATATAAATTTATTATAAATATTCCAAAGAACCATATTCATATATATAATATCAAATATTATTTACATATGACTTTATATTACTCATTTATTAACAATTCCAAGTTAAAGTTATGTTTTGGGTAATAACCGCTTTATTTTTCGTACATGTTTTGACTTGGTATTCTTAGTCCTCTTACTTATATCATGATTTCATCATTTAAAGAAAGGTAAAAATGATATAAATATCACACACACACACACATATATTTATATTGATTCATAAAAGTTATAAATAGAAAATAAAATACACCGTTCATGGAGACGGTAGGCCATATATATGCATGAACGTTGTTTTCATTTTCATTTCAGATTAAAAAAAGAAAATTATATGATATATTATCATTAAATAATCATTATCATGTTATATATATCATATATATTCATAAAATTTATCCTTATTACTACCCCATGTAAAATATATATAAAAAATGAATCACATCGCATTGTGAAGATGGTAAGCCATACACACGCACGAGCGACGTTATCATTTCCCAAAAGATTAGGTAGTAAAAATGTAAATATGATATTATAATTCAAGAATTATATTTATTTAATAAATATAATTTATAAACATTAAACCCATCATAATTAACACTCATAAAATATTTTGATGTAAAATGAATTTTATCGCTACATGGAGACGATAAGCCGTACGTATGCACGAGTGATACTTTCATTTATTGTTCGATGGAGAATGAGATGTATAATAGTGTATTCATAATCATAATAATATTTAATAATATTGAGGATTATTAATTTATTATTTTATGATATATATCATATATTTTTAGTAGGTATAGAAAAGTAGAAAAAGAGAGCAATCAGTTAGAGTGATTACCTCTTATTCTAAACGACTCCTTTAGATCTCCTCAAAAAAACTCTTCGGTTGGTCCTTTGGGAATAAAAAAACATCTAAAACATGGATAGGTAAATATAGAAGATAATTTTTTAGATTTATATAAATATATAATGCTCAAAGTGGTGAAATGAGATGATGGAGGATGCATCCTTTTATAATCAAGGTGAGTGGTACTTTTTGTAATTTCTCAAAAGGTTAATTTATAATAAATTAAATCTCAATCCAAATACCTAAAAATGGAAAGTTATTCAAAGAAAATGTGGGATATGGTGTTAATACCATAAAAAAAATATATTTTTGATAATTTTTTTTATAATTTTAAACCTTATCTTTTTTATTAACCCTTAATTAACCTATTTTGATTTTAACTATGGTAACAACATTTTAAATATTAAAAAATGGAGATTTTTAATTATAAGGTGTCAATTGAACCACAAATGGAAACGTTATGATATTTTAGACCATAATTTATTCTATTTTCCCTTATTTATGTGTTTTATGATTTTTAAATAATTTAATAAAATATTATTTTTATAAAATATCATCAATATCAATTTTGAAACTATTTATTACATTGAATTTAAGAAAATCAATATAGAAATATAGCTTCAAACCAATTAATTTAATACAAACATAATATTTATTATTGAAAAATAATTTTTTTGATCACCTTAAGTGATTCAAATTATATCTCTTTTAATATTTTTAATATCACTTAATTGAGTTTTTCATTAATTTAATAATTACCGCACCATCATTTTTTAATTATTTATGATAATTATTTATTCACTAAAAATTAAAAATAAATTTACATGATGTATATAAACCTTTTATATTTTATAATAATTTATATAGTCAAGCATATATTTTATTTATCCCCATATTAAAAATATTATACTTATTAAAAGTAAGAGTGTGACATTTGGTCACTCTCTTTGATTTTAATAATATCCAAGTCATTATCACGGAAAAGTGTCAATTAAATTATTAAATTTAGAAAATTATGTGTTAATAGTCGAATTAAATTTATATAATAAAATTTTTTCAAGTGTAAGGGTAATTTTATAATATTTATAATATTATTTTTGCCCTTAATTACACGTTTTACCCTTAACCGTGGTAATAAAAATTACTAAAGTTACTATTCATATTGTTTAGAAATAAAATGGATATACTTAATAAATTTTGACCTTATAATTAAAAATATAGAATCCATTTTTTAAAATTAAAAATAAATAATTGACTAAAATTAATTTAAAATTAATCCCATTGATGGAATGAGAAAACGAGGTTTTTAAAGTGACAAGATTTAAAAGATTGAAATGTTTTTATATCCAAATACAATGTAAAATTGATTACTATGAACTATATTGGATTAAATGATTTAAAATTGATCTAATAATACTTTAAAACTAATCTAAAATATAATTTAACACTAAAAATTATTCATACAAAAGAGCTATTTCAACTAAAATTCAGTAAATTTTTACTATTCATCAAAACATGAAACTTATCAGAAAAATACCAAAAATTAAAACAAAGTGGATTTTGATACACCAATTTAAAAGAATAAGTTTTTTTAAAAATATAATTTATAAATGTGTCAAAAAATATATTAAAAACAAGTGTGCCATCAAAAGGTGGCAAAACTGCTTTTTAGAAAAAAATAGTTTTTAAGCATAAAACTGGATTTTTTTATCATGTCTAAAAAAATATAAGATGAATGTTAAACATTAGATTAGATGTTATATATATATATATATCATCTATATAACACAATAACAATGATTTTTGTTTTATTTTATTAGCATAAAACAAACTTGTATGCGTTTAAATAGTTTTTTTGAAAAAGATTTCCTTTTAATTTCAAAAGGGTTTTACATGTATAAACCATAATTATATAATTTTGTTAATCCTATTCATACCCCAAATTAAAATTGAAAGGTTATAATTTTATTATTTAAATAATTATAATAATATAATGATGTTTTATAGAGACTTGGTGTTGCATGTAACACATGCTAATCCAGTGTTGCATGTAGCGCAAAATTAACTCAGTGTAGCATGCAATGTAAGAATAAAAAAAGCTATATTAAGTGTTGTGTGAGATTTAAAATATCTAAAAGATTAAAGTAATTCGAAAAAATACTTCAAAAAATCTTAGGGTGTTACATTCTACCCCCCTTAAAATGTATTTCGGCCTTGAAATTTATCCAGGTTATTAAAGGTTTAATACTAGAAAGTTACCACATTATAAAAATGAATATGAAAACTCTCTTTAAAAAGGGAAATTTGGAAACATAAAGTTTACCCAAAGTAAATCATAACTAGGTTTCCACATAGGAGGTCATAGGTGGAAAGTGAAAACATGGATATGGAAGAACAATATAACTATCAAGTTATGATGGAGAGTGAAAGAGAACATAGTTAGGATAAAGTTAAAAATAATAAAGCATTAACCCAAAGAGTCCTGAAAAAGGTCATTGATATCATGAAAAATGATGATAATTGGGCAAAATTTTATTTCAATAACCTTTTCCTAAAGTTTAATAATTTTCATGAGAAGATATACTTACTTGATTTCAGCATAATCTCACCTTTTGTTGTGGCTTGATAAATTTTCACTTCATCTCTTATTCCATGAAATGAAAGTGAATTTTTTATTCCTGAAGAATTAACTAATCAAGAGATCCATAAATATAATTATAGGTTATTCCATCTGTATTTATCACAACAAAATAGTTGATATAAGTTATCCAATATACATAAATCTTCATATGGTGAGATAAGAATTTAATCTCTAAAACCACATTCAAATTTTAATATAAAACATTTCATAAATGTTTAACCTTGTAATCATTCTGAAAAATAAAATTCTAAAACATTAGAAAAAATGTTTCTAAATTTCTCAAAATTAGCTAAAAATTGATCCCCCATATATCATAAAGCAACTCTTGTTTATCTCATACCAAACATGTGAATAACTTTATCACGTACTCTCTTAAAACATGGTAATAACCTGAATTACCATAAATACTTATTGAAAACATGAATTCTTCCTTATTCCAAAGATTATTGGATATATTCATTAAATCCAAAAATGATGTAATCTTCATCAATGATAGCATAATCCACTTTTTCAACAAGTCATTAATCAATTCCAAGGTAATTAACACCATTCGATTTACTTTATACAAACATCATTATCTTAACATCAAGAACATATTAAGGTTTATCTTTCCCTTAATCACCTATTTCACATGAATATTACCTTTCCATTAAATAACCTCTCTCGTCCATCAGAACCATTCAACATGTTCTTTTAAATCCCTAGAGAAAAACATAAACTGAAAAATCCTTATATATTTCACAATTCATATAACATAATTCTTGAATCTAAATACATAAAATATTCCATTATTTCCATTAATTCTTAATCCATTAATAAGGATACCTCATCCTATTACTTAATACCTATTTATTTTCACATTTCACCTGTAGTCTCATCATAATTAGTAATATAACCAATACTTGTACCACCTTGATGATTATATTCACGAGCTTTCCACTTAGGAGATCAATTTTCATAATTCCCATTATTTACACATTTAGTTCATTCATAAATTGATAGTACCTTAGGGAGGCCAATATTCCTATCTATTGTGATAACTAAAATTTTAATTTTTCCTTTGTAGTTACTTGCTTTGTATCCTTGTTTTCCACAGTCAAAACATATTCTTATTCCTACAAGGCATCTATTTGGGTGTTTATTCCCACATTATTTACACAAAGGAAACTAAATCTTCTTTCCTCCATGGTATCCATTACCATAATTCTTAGAAAAATCTTTCCTTCTCTTCCTGGGTGAGTATGAGTGTTGGTTAAGTTACACATTGTTAATCATGTTTTCTGAAAACTGATTAGGCATGATCACAACATTCTTCAATCTAGTGATAATCCCATTTAACATATCATAAATAAATTGTTAATCTCATTCAATGTTAACCCATTTTTTTGGATTCTACCATTAAATAAAACTATAAATCATAGCATGAGAAACACTTATCATAGAGGAAAACTACATAACTATGAAAAATCACTTATAGGATGTATAAATTATGACACCTTATTTAATCCATGACACCTTAAGATTATAATTAGAGACATACCTAGACATATCATTAGAAAAACCCCTAGGGATATCACTAAAATTTTCTAATCCTAATTTCCAAGGGTTTACTAAACCTTTACTCTGATACCAACAATAATGATCTAGGATTTTCATACATAGATATTACATCTTTTTAGATGAATATTTATTATATTACACAAAAACCTTCCTGATGACCGTAATAGTTTAGTGCCTTTTGAAACTTGGAACACATTCTTCTAATTTGGTGAAAGATATTAAACATCTCCCATAAAGATCTTCCCCTTTATCAATCCTACTTAAAACCTTTCTTTATAACCTGTGGAAAGGAAACATAATAAAAGGTGAGCTTAGATGCTCAGTAAAGGTAAATAAGGGAGATATGAAATAATAACATAAAAATAATGGTTTGAGAACATAATAATAATATTTTAAGATCATACCTTTCATATCAAATATTTTATACATGATTCATGGAATAAAGATCAGAAGTTCATAAGACATGAGTCATAAGGGAGTCAAAAGCATAAACCACGAAAGAATAACATATAAATAAGACATTTAATTGTGTCAGAAAGATAAACATGTAAAATAATTCCCTACAAGTCAAGGTGCATTTCCAAAACTTATTAGGGCACTTCATGGGGACTACACCTATCAGGTGGGACACACCACCATCCTCAGTCATAGTTCTTTCCTTATAAGGGATTAGGTTTCCCCTTATTCCCATAGTGGATCAAGCTCGTCAACTTGTTTCCCATCATTATCTCATGAGATATAAATATTTAACCAATTAATTAGAGGGAGATGTAGGTCCCAACCATCATATAATGAAAACCATACATATGTGTTCCATAAGAACATAAATCATTCATCATATCAAAAATTATGGAATGAAATGAGTTTCATAAACATCACTCAATCATAACATAACCCATGTAAAAGAAATGGGTTTCATAAATATCACCCCATCATAAATATAAACCAACCATAGGAATATTAGGGATATAATCCTTGAATAATATCCTTATTAAATCATAAGTAACATCAAAGAATGTTAATGTAAACATAAAATAATTTCTAGAGATCATTTGCGAATAATTATTGAGGAAAATATACTTTATGTTTAAAAACGTTTTATTTTCTTAAAATGATTTGAAATTTTAAAAGAAAAATTTTTATTTTAAGATAACCTTGAAATATCATAAGGTAATCTTCAAGGAATTATTTCATTATGAAATCATTAAAATCCATTCATACTATATAAGTTAAAAAAAATTCCTCTCTTACTGTCTTTAGAAAATTCACAAAGTACCTTGTTAGGAAAACAAAAAAATTATTCCTTTCAAACCATCTAGTAAAAATTCACACATGGGTAAAAATGAATATAAAAAATTTTAGAATAATAGTAAAAAATATTTTTTATTTTTTAAGAAACATGTACATGGAAGATAAAAATTCCTCAGTAGATACTTATGTATAAATAATCCTGAATAATAACGAGATTGTGAAATTAACCCTTACCACTTTATAATCAGTTGAATCATATGCCCCATAAAAGAAATAAAATTATATGGATAAGAAAATACCATAATATTCAGGAAATTCATGGCCAGTATACATACCATGCAGAATAAATAGGTAGAGTATAAGACATGTGTCCCACAAAAATAAAAGTGAGACAAAAATCCCTTACCTTAAGTCTTGACTTCCATAATACATGTTAAAAAATCATGTATAATAAATATAAGTTTATTATACATATTAAAAATAACCATATTCATATATGTAATATAAAATATGGTTTACTTATGATTCAATATTACTCATTTATTTACAATATCAAGTTAAAGTTATGTTTTGGTTAATTACTGCTTTGTATTTCGTATATGTTTTGAGATGGTATTCTTGGTCCGATTACTTAGATCACGATTTCATCATTTAAATAAGGATAATAATGATATAAATATATTCAATATATATATATATATGGTGATTTATAAAATTTAGAAATAGAAAATAAAATACACCGTTCTTGGAGATGGTAGGCCATACGTACACATGAACACATTTTTCATTTTCTTTTAAGATTAAAAAAAAATATATGATATATTATCATTATAGAATCATTATTATGTTATATATATCATATATATTCATAAAATTCATCCTTATTACTACCCATGTAAAATATATATGAAAAATGAATCACATCACATCATTGAGATGGTAAGCCATACTTACGCACGAGCGACATTATCATTTCCCAAAATATTAGGTGGTAAAAAAGTAGATATAATATTATCATTCTAGAAAAATATTATACTCATAAATATTTATATATAAAAATTAAACCCATTATAATTCCCACTCATAATATATAGTGATGGAAAATGAATTGTATCGCTACATGGAGATGGTAAGCAGTATGTACGCATAAGCGATACTTTCAATTATTTTTTAATGGGAAAGGGGATGTATAATGTCAGAAACTAGTCCAAGTACCTTGGACACCTGAAAACCAATCTAGTCCTAACATGTCTCGAAGGTCATTCCTGATCCCCACGGGTTTCCGACTAGCACCTGACATCATACAAAATAAAAGTGAGAATGAATTTGTCACAAAAATTACACAAGCAAGATAATAAATCAATATTAATACAAGAGAAACTCCACAAGGATAGGTGTACCAAAATTAAAATAGGTATAAACAACCCAAATTACTATAAAAAAGTACCAGGAAATGAAATAATAAATCAATTATCAATGGACTCAACTCTCCAAGACCAAATATCAACAATTAGAACCACCTCCAAGTGGTGCTTTTCCCATGATAAAACCTGGAAGGAGATAATATAAAAACACCCTAAGTCACATGTAGGGTGTGATCTAAAATCCCAGTGGGGTCTCACTAAGGATTCCATAATATATTCCATATTTAATTAACCAAATAAAGATTTCAATATTAAATAAATAGGTTTGGAATTTCAAAATAATATTTAAAAAAATATTTATTTACATTTAAAATGATGGAAATACTTTAAAAAAATGATTTATAGTTCAATTTATAGAATATTTCTAAAAAAATGGCTTAATATTTTTTTTATATAAAATGGTTTATATAAATTCACAAGGCATGTAAAACAGTTCTGGAATGTGACAAAAGGTATGATAGTTCTAGGATATGGGAATCCCTTACACTCAAAGTGTCATGAAAATATGTGTATACACACATCCCTTTAACACTATCCAAGAGGTGTTCATCACTATCATATCAGGGATACGACGTGATGAATTTATGTTTTGGAATGTTGTAAATCGTAGAGTGATATCCCAATAAATCACTAACTACCTAGTCTTTCATGTTCTCTAGTACAAAATCAATGATGGGAAATTTATTTAAAACTATTTAAAATAAAATTCATCCCATTCTCCATTTCAAATATTCCAATTTACATTTAAATTCAACACATGAGTTTTTAATGAAAAACATGCCTTTTCCTAGATAAAACCCAATGGTTTCAATCAAAAACATTTTGAAGCCATTTAATCAAATGAAACTTTGAAATCCATTCCATCCAATCAATTTCACCAATTTAAATTAAAAAATTTAAGTTCCACAATTTTCTATCAAACTAATTTCACAATTTAAATTTCAGAACTTTCCATGAATTTCAAAAACACACCCTAATTCAATAGAATTTGGGGTTTTTACTAATTTCATTTCAAAAATCCATTTTCACAAATCAATCACCCAATTCAACGGAGTTGGGTTTTTAATAAACCAATTGAAAGAAATTTCACCAAATTCAAGTAATTGAATTTAAATCAAACAATTTAATTTAAATCAAATAATTATAATTAATTAAATTTTCCAATAAAAATGGAACCACCACCTTAGGATCACGAGATCTTGAATCACAAAGTCTTAATCGAGAATTGCCAATGATGAACAGAAACAATGGGAAACCAAGAATAAATTCCAAGATTCAAGATCCAAACAGAGGGTATTAGATCCACAAATAAACCCAAGGATATAAAAAACCATATTGAGGAAAGAGGAGAGAGTGGGAGATAGAGAATGGGAAGAGGAAACCTACCAAGAGAAGATCGAATGCCATTATCCTAGATTTGATTCAATTTAATAGGGGTGTGGAGGGTCAAAAAACTACTCTTGGGACCCTACAAGGAAGAAGAAATCACTATGGGGTTGTATAAGCCCATCGAGGACCTAAAATATGGGTTTTGGGATTTTAAAAATTAAATTCAGATTAAAAAAACCCATACACACAGTTAGCTAGGAATATCCACATGGTTTATAAAAACCGTACACCCTAGTCATGCACCCCTTTTATTCAGGTTCATAGTTTCTACTAAGTGGGTGTATAGTTTGTCAAACTGTGCATTGACTATACAAAATCCCACTGCCTTGGATTTCACGGTTTTCTCTTTCAGGGCACATAGTTTGGGAAAACCATGCACCAATCATGCACAACATTAGAACTTTTAAAATTATCCAAATTTTTACCTAAATCACCCTTAAACGAACACCAACCAAAGAATTATCAAAATTGGGGTTTAGGAATACCTAAAAATAGTAATAAGATGTTACAAACTCCCCACTATAGAAAATTTCTATCCCCAGAAAGCCTATGAAGAAGCTTACATGACAAAAATATGAGGTCAATACTATATCATCAAGGCCCCCTCTCCCAAGTCTCATGATTATTAGAGCCATGATGTCATAGCACTTGAAAAAAGGTATCTTCCTCCCATAAAGTACCTTGGTTTTAGAATAAACTATCCTGAATGGATGTTCAGTCATGAATAAATCATTTTCAAACTTATGATCACTCCAACTCAAAACATGATATAGATTAGATAAATAATTTCTTAAATGATATACATGGAACATGTTATGTATCAACATCTGCTATGGTGGAAGTGATAACTGATAAGACACTTTTCCCACATATTCAATAACCTCAAAAGGTCCCACAAAATGAGGAGAAAGATTACCTTACCTCCCAAGACATCGATGACCCTACCGAGGTGAAAATTTCAAGAATACCTAGTCACCAACTGATAATTCCAATGATCTATAGAGGCAATCAACATAAGACTTATAATAGATTTGTGCCATCAAAATTCTCTGACGAATCAACTGAATATTTATTGTATCTCTTGAACCAAGCTTGGTCTAACCAAGGAACTTTCACCAATCTCTGACCAACATAATGGAGATCTACAAGGATGACCATACAAGGCCTCAAAATAATCCATTCTGATTGAATACTGGTAAATATTGTTATAATAAAACTCAATTATCCCTAGATGGTCATCCTATAGCCCACCAAAGTAGAGAACACAAGCATGGAGAATATCCTAAAGAATTTGTATAGATCTTTCTATCTGGACATCCGACTACGGATGGCATTCCATACTCAAATGGACCTAAGATCCTCATGCCTCCTGAAGGCCTCTCCAGAAACAAGAAGTGAATCATGGATCTCTATTAGAAACTATATCATAAGGAACTTTTTACAAACAAATAATCTCTTTCACATAGAGATTTCCTAACTCCTAAACCTTGGTTGTATCATAAATGGGCATAAAGTGTGCAAATTTAGTTAACCTATCGATCACAACCCATATCACATTATTCTTTATCTAGGTATGTGTAAACTCAACCACAAAATCCAATGAGATCTCATCCCACTTCCAAGTCAGGACTGGAATTGGATGAAGAAAATACAAAGGTTTTTGGTGCTCGGACTTGACATGTTGGAAAGTGTAACAATGATAGAAAAATTTAACAATGCCCCATATCATACTTATCCCCTATAATTTCCATCGCATGTCATAGAAAATATTTTTAGTTCCTGGGTGTACAAACCACTAGGAATTATGGAAATCCCCCACAAAATATTTTCTTACCACTAAAAAAACAAAAAAGTGATTCTAATAGAATAAAATTCCCTCAGCATAGAATGACCAATCAAGAATGGTACCCCCACCATAAAGAGAGTATCTAATTCTATATAACTCATCATCAAGATATTGATCTTGAAGAATCATCTCAAGAAGAGCTGATGACAACTGAACACTGGCCAAGGAAACCTCTCCCCTTGATTCCCAAATTCCAATACACAACTATGCGAAAAGAGCTATAAAGTTTCACTCTTCTGATGATTATTTCACTAATTGGGTTAGAAGTTTCCTGATTGAATCATTAATGATGATATTTCCTCTTCCTAGGGTATAGGTGATGTCAAATTCTAATGATTACAGGTATTCCACCCAACGCCTCTGGCAGAGATTCATATCTTTTTGCGAGAAGATATAACTCAAGATATTTTATTTTGAAAACATGGTAAAACTTTCTCTATAAAGGTAAGGCCACCAAATATTAATCATGTACATCATGGCCTCAAGTTCATGGTCATGGGTTGGGTAATTATTCTTGTGTGGCCTAAGAATATGAGAGCTATAAGAAATGGAATGATCTCCCTGTATAAGAATGTTTCCCAAGCCTAAACCTAATACAACAAAAAATACCACATAGCCCTACCTGGCCTCTATAAGAGTCAACACTAGTGTAGTAGTCAAAATAAATTTCATCTCAACAAAAGAACTCTGAAATTTCACATCCCAAGTGAACTTCACTCCCTTCCAAGTTAGAGTAGTCATTGGAGAAGCTAATTTTTAGAAGTCCCTTACAAACCGGTGATAATAACTAACTAAGCCCAAGAATTTCCAAATCTTGAATACATTTTGTGGTTTCTACCATGTCATAATAGCCTTTAACTTATTAGAATCAACTGATATACCCTGTTCTGACACCACGTGTCCCAATAAATTCACTTCTCAGATCCAAAAATCACATTTTGAAATCTTGGCATAAAGTTAGTGATTTCTTAACAAATCTAGAATTGAACATAGATGATACACATGATCCTCCTTGTAATTATATTAAATAAGGACTTTATTCAAAAAGACTACCAAAAAGGTATAAAGATACTTGTGGAAAATCTTATTCATCAAAGCCATAAAGACTAAAAGAGAATTGGTTAAACCAAATGGAATGAAAAGGTACTCATAATGGCCATAACTTCTCCAAAAGGTGGTTTTTTAAATGTTAGATTATTTTATTCTCAATTAATGGTAGCCATACTAAAGATCAATCTTTGAAAACCATTTCACACATTTCAACTGGTCAAAATGATCATCAATACTTAGAAATAGATACTTGTTCTTTATCGTAACTCAATTTAGTTTTTGATAATAAACATAAATATGTAGTGAACCATTAGATTTATTAGTAATGAGAACAAACACCTCCCAAGGTGACACACTTAGGAATATAAATCCTTTCCCTAGAATATCATCTAAATTGAGTATTGAACTCCTTCATTTCAGATGGTTCTATGCTATAATAAGGAATAAACACTTGTTGAGTACTAGGCACTGTGGTAGGTCTATAATGAACCTGATATCAATAAAAACCATGAGAATCATCATGCTTATTATTCCCCTTAGAGTAACTCACACTGGCACTGAGAGAAAAAAGAACTCTTAACAACCTTGATTTTTCATCTAGGTCTATTTTGATCAAAAACACTCTATCCAACACATCATCATAAGTAGATAACTTTAGCAAGAAAACCTGAGAATGAATATATGGTCAAAGTACCAACTAAAACCATTGAGCCTTTATCTTCTCATTCGATACCATCTCAGGTTCAAACTTCAAAAAATTTCCATCATGGTCTTGTCAGCCTGATCGAGTTTGAAAAACTCAATGGACTTGGGCAATGACATTGACTTTGGATAGAACTAGTAAGTGAAAATAAACTTGAATTATTTCTACTCTACTCCCTCACACTTCTTTTCCATCACTATTTTTTCCCCAAAAAATTATTCTTGGCCCTTCTAACATAAAGGTGGTGCACTTCACACTTATTTCATTAGGTGTCTCCAAGAACCTAAAAAAACACTTCATCTTGCTCAACCATTACTCAGCCTATTGAGGATCATTTGATCCTTTTAACACTAGTGTATTCTTGAGAAGGAACTATTGAGAACTAATCCATATAACATCCCTATAAGTTTCTAAAACTAGATATTGAATGATAATTGGTGGTGGTGCCTATCCCAGAGCTTGGACAATATGCACATTCACCTCAACCAAACTCAGGTCCATGAGAGGATTTTCTCCCTAAGGTTTATCAGTAGATTCCTCATAGATATGAATTACACATCTCCTTAGAGGCATGATGATATAAAACATCAGAAAACAACATAGAAGAAATTAGATTACCACTCAAACAGAGAAACAGGGGAATTAGTCCTAATGGATACACAAAAAAGATATGGATTTCAATCTATCCAAATAAAAATAAGGAAGAAGACTAAAAATAATCCTCAAGATGTCTTTACCTAACCACCCTTGGTGATTTAAGGCTCATTAAGGTGACATATGTCTATACACTCAATTGAAACTACCTCCTAAGTCCTGATAAGATTACACAATTTTATACTGACATCAAGACAAGAGGCTCAACCTAGAGCTTTGATACCGCTTTTCCATAAACCAGCAAAGGTACCCTGATAACCCAATAACCAATCCAGTCTTGGAATGGCCTAAAGGGTGTTCAATCCCTATAGGTTGATGAATAGAACCTAACATCATAAAAAATAAAATTGGGAATTAATTTTCCATAAACATTGTGGAAGTAAGATAATAAATCAGTATGCATAAAAGAGAAACTCCACATGGAGAATTATAACAAAATTAAAACAGGTATAAACAACCCAAAGTACTACAGAAAAGTACTAGAAACTAAAAGAACAACTCAAGTCTCAGTAGACTCAACTCTCCAATACCAAAGATTAACAACTAAAACCACCTCTAAGTGGTGCTTCCCCCCTACTCGAACCTGGAAGGAGATAATCTAAAAACACCCAAAGTCATAGGTAGGGTTTTTACTAAAAGCCCAGTAGAGTCTCACCAAGGATTACATAAGTGATTCCACATTCAATTAACCAAATAAAGCTTTTAATTTTGAGTAAATAGGTTTGAAATTTTAAAAGTATATTTAAAAAAATCACGATTTACATTTCAAATGATGGAAATACTTTAAAAAATGCTTCACAGTTCAATTGATGGAATATTTCTAAACAAATGTATTAATAATTTTTTTATATAAAATGGTTTATATAAATTCATAAGGAATGTAAAATATTTTTCAAAAATCAATGTCATACATTTCAAATAAAAATAAGCGAGGAACATGGATATGTGCCAAAAGGTACCATAGTTTCAAGCTATGGGAATCCATCACACTCAAAGTGACATGGAAATATGTGTATTCACCCATCCATTTTACATTTACCAAGAGGATTTCATCACCATTCTATTAGGGGTGTGACTTTCTTCATTTATGTTTGGGAACATTCTAAATTGTAGAGTGCCATCCTAATAACCCACTTACCACCAAGTCTCACATGTGATCTAGTATGAAATCAATGATGAAAAATTTATTTTAAAACTATTTAAAATAAAATTCATCCCATTCTCCATTTCAAATATGCCAATTTTCATTTAAAAACCAACACACAGGTTTTTAATAAAAAACATGCCTTTTTCCAAGATAAAACCCAACAGTTTTTATCAAAACCATTTTTAAATCCATTTTCATCAAATAAAACTTTTAAATTAATTACATCTAATAAATTTCACCAATTTAAATTCAACAATTTAAATTCTACAATTTTCCATCAAACCAGTTTCACAATTTAAATTCACAAATTTAAATTTCACTAAATTTCATCAATTTCATAAAACACACCCCAATTCAATGGAATTGGGGGTTTTCCCCAATTTCATGCCAAAAATAAAATTTCACAAAACAAATCCCCCAATTCAATGGAATTGGGTTTTTAATAAACCAATTGATAGCAATTTCATCAAATCCAAGAAATTAAATTTAAATAAAACAATTGAATTTAAATCAAGAAATTTAGGGTTAATTAAATTGGTTAATAAAAAACAGAAACACCTACCTAGAGATAACAGGATATCAAATCAAAAATCCCTAATTGGGATTCACCAATTAAGAATGACGATAATGGGAAAACAAAAATCAATCCCTAGATTCAAGATCCAAACAGTAGGGGTTAGATCCACAAATCAACACGGGGATCTAAAAAACCCTAGAGAGGAAAGAGGAGAGAGCAGAAGATAAAGAATGAGAAGATGAAACCTACCAAGAGAAGATATAATTCCATTTTCCTAGCTTCGATTCACTTCAAAAGGGGTATATAGGGGCTAAAAACTACTCTTGAGAGCCTCCAAGGAAGAAGAAATCACTATGGGGTCATACAAGGCCGTCAAGGACCTAAAAGAGGGATTTTGGGATTTTAATACTTAATTTTGGATTAAAAAAACCTATATGCATGGTTATATAGGTAGAGATGCACGGTTTAGACAAACCGTGTGCCCTATCCGTGCACCCCTTTTATTCAGGTGTATGGTTTCTACTAAGTGGGCACATAATTTGTCAAACCATATGCCAAATGTAAAAAATACCACTACCTTGGTTTGAACGGTTTTCCATACCAAGGTTTATGGTTTGGGAAAACCATGATACAACTATGCAAAACCCCATAAATTCAAAATTATACAAATTTTCACCTGAAGCACCCTTAAAACATCCCAACTAAAGCATGGTCAAAAGAGGGGTTTAGGAATACCTGAAAATAGTAACGGGATGTTACATATAATGGTGTGTTCATAATAATAATAAATTTTCAGACTATTGAGGATGATTAAGTTATTATTTTATGATATATATCTTAGATTTAGATGAGGTATAGAAAATTAGAAAAAGACAGTGATTGGTTGGAGTGATTACCTCTTCTTCCAAACAACTCCTTTAGATCTCCTATAAAGTACTCTAGAGTTGGTCCTTTTGGAAGACCAACACCTCTAAAACGTGGATAGGTAAATGGAGAAGAGAATTTGGTATAGTTTTTTAAATATAGAGGAATCAATATGGTTAAATGAGATGAGGGAGTAGTTTTCCTTTTATAATGAAGGTGATGGGCACTTTTGGAATTTCTCAAAAGATTAATTTATAATAAATTAAATCTCAATCCAAATACCTAAAAATGGAAATTTATTCGAAGATAGTGTGGTATAGGGTGGTAATAACATCAACCAATATATTTTTGACATGTTTTGTTGTAATATTAAATCTTATCCTTTTATTAACCCTTAATTATCCTATTTTAATTTTAACTATGCTAACAAAATTTTCAATATTAAACGGTGGATATTTTTACTTATAAATTTTCAATTGAACCATAAATGGAAACTTTATGATATTTTATACCATAATTTATCTAATTTTTTTCTTATTTAGTATTTTTATGATTTTTAACTAATTTGTCAAAATATTATTTTCATAAAATATCATTAGTGTCAATTTGGACACTATTCATTACATTAACTTTAAGAAAATCAATAAAGCAAGATAACTTCAAAAAAATTCATTTAATACACCCTTAATATATCATATTCACTTAGAAAATTTGCGTATCACCTTAAGTAATTTAAATTATATATCTTTTAATATTTTTAATATCACTTAATTGAGTTTTTCATTAATTGAATAATTACTACATCATCATTGTGTAATTATTTATGATAATTATTTCTTCACTAAAAATTAAAAATAAATTTCCATTATGTAGATAAAAATTTTATATTTCATAATAATATATATATTTGATCATATATTTTATTTATCCCCATATTAAAAATATTATACTTATTAAAATTAAGAGTGTAGCATTTTGTCACTCTCTTTAATTTTAATAATATCCAAGTCATTATCCTGGAAAAGTATCCATTAAATTATTTAATTTAGAAAATTATGTGTTAATTATATAATTAAATTCATCCAATAATTTTTTTGAAAGTGTTAGGGTAATTTTATAATATTTATAATGTTATTTTTACCCTTAATTATCCGTTTTACTCTCAATCGTGGTAATAAAAACTACTAAAGTTACTATTCATATTGTACATAAATAAATGGGATATATTTAATAAATTTATAAATTTTGATTCCAAATATGGAATCCATTTTTAAAAATTCAAAATACATATTTGGATAAAATCAATTTAAAATTAATCCCATTGACAAAATGAGAAAATGAGTTTTTTAAAGTAAAAATATTTAAAATAATGAAATGTTTTTATATCTAAATACAATTTTAAATTGATTAATTTGACATATATTGGATTAAATGATATAAAATTTACATAATTATACTTTAAAACCAATCGAAAATATAATTTAATTCTATAAATTATTTAGATGAAAAATCTATTTCAATTAAAATTTAGTCATTTTTCACTTTTCATCAAAACATGAAACTTCTCAGAAAAATAAGAAAAATTCAAAAAAAGTAAATTTTCATATCCAAATTTCAAATAAGAAGTTTATTTTATCAAATATAATTTATTAAAGTTTCAAAAACTACCTTTAAAATAAGTTGACCATCAAAAGGTAGTAAAAATTATTTTTAGAAAAATATCATTTTTAAGCATAAAACTAGATTTTTTTTATATCTTGTATATAAAAAATATAGGATAAATATTAAACACTATATTTAATTATATATATATATATATTTCATTTATATAATACAACAAGAGTGATTTGTTTATTTTATTGGTATAAAACTCACTTGTGTGCATTTAAATAGTTTTTCAGAAAAAAATTTCTTTTAATTTAAAAAGGGTTTTACATATATAAACCATAATTCCACAATTCAGTTAATCCTTTTCATACCTTCCATTATAATTTCTAGGTTATAATTTTATTATTTAAATAATTATAATGATAAAATGATGTTTTGTAGAAACATGGTGTTGTGTGTAACACAAGCTAAGCTGGTGTTGCATGTAGTGTACACTTAACTTGGTGTAGCATAAAATGAAATAATAACACAAGCTATATTATGTGTTGTGTGAAATGTAAAATATCAAAAAGATTAAATTAATTTGAAAAAATATTTAACAAAATCTCTAGGTGTTACAATAATTGATCATCAAAGTATGTTTCACTTGTATAGTTCAGGAATATCCTTAACCTCATCTCATAATCTGGATCTATCAAACTTATTATATAGCGTTATTCTATGTACAACAGATTCAAGGCATGATGCCTATTTCATTTCATCCTTCCCAAATAAACATAAGATTAATTCATTGAATGTGCATGAAAAACAAAACCACATTAGTCAATTTGATAATATTTAATATTAAACACATTCTATACAGTGGAACAATTTAGAATAATTAACATAATATCAACAATCCCTAATAAATAACAATTAATACCCTTGGAATCAATCCCATATAACATGTGATATAAAATATTAAAATTCTAGCCACTTTAAATTTAAAACTCATGTTCTCCCAATAAATAGCGTGAGAATCTAACCCATGTTCTAATAACTTAATCCTACATGTAATTCTACCAAATATAATTATTTAGAATCAAAATAATTAATAAGTATTTAAGTAATAATTAAACAAGATAAATATATGAAATAAACATGTAATAATTTGAAATACATAAGTATACATAAAAAAAGAATGTTTTGAACTAAAATATGACAAAGTAATTAAGTAACCATATTTAGGTCATAAGGTTGGTTCAACACTTTACAATCACTTCATTTTTGTTCTTATGATGACATCATTTTTAATCTTATAATCACATGATTTTTTCCATGCGGTCACTTCATTTTTTTTCACATGGTCACTTTATTTTTGTTCATGTGGTCACTTTGTTTTTGTTCATGGGGTCACTTGATAAGGTCAATTCATAGGGTCACTTCACAAGGTCAATTGAAAAGTTCACTTGACAAAGTCACTTTTCAAGGTCACTTGATAAAGTCACTTCCCAAGGCCACTTCACAGGGTCACTTCACAATGTAACTTCACAAAGTCACTTGAAAAATTCACTTCACATGGTTACTTTATTTCCTTCATAAGATCACTTGAGGAATTTTTAAAATTCTCACTCATGGTCAATTCAACACTCAAAAGATCACTTGATGATTTAACCAGAATATGAAAAACTCCAAATAAACAAATATTACAGTGTATGGAAAATTTTAATTATTTCAATTATAAAAAATAATAATAAATTAATTATATTAAGGATCCAATTCAACATTCTCCCCCATTTTTATAATTTCAAAAATAAATTCCAATTCTAAAAATTTCTTCCCCATTTTGAAATTTATCAAAAAGATTTAACAGATGTCACTTTAAATATACTAACAGTTTAAGAATAAAGATGCTTTATAATGGTCTGTGCCTTCCTGGTCTTTTACTTTGATAGTTTTGGTGGATGGAGTTGTTCAGGGGTATTTCTGAAAGTTTTATATAGAGGTTAGATCTACAACAGAGATGATACAAGGAATACATGTTGTGTAAATGTATTACATGAAATGTAATGATGATTCATGGCTTGTGTATCCAGATGGTTCATAACTTTTATGTGGATAAGGGGTAGGTCATGAAAAGGGTACATGTCATGTAAGTGGGATTTACTATGTGTAATAAATTTGGGTGTTAAATCCTTTGAGGAGATTCATTTTTTAGTGGAACTTAAAATCCTCAAATCACATGATATGAAAGGGGATTACAAGTCATGTAAATCCACTTTTCAATGAGGTTATAAAGTTTAGAGAACTATGGGATTTCCTCAAAACCTACAGATGATTTTCCCTTTTCTCATTCTAGGAAATCTAGCAGTGTATTCTTCAAGCATTTGGGATTCCTTTCAACAGGGATTGATTCTTGGATTCCTATCTTTGATCCATGGCGAGTTCTCTGCTTGTTATCATCCATTTTATTCTGTTATTATTCATAATTTTTATATAGTGGTGTGTTTTGGTTTATCTTGTGTGTTTATTATGTATTTTTATGATCCTTTGGTGCGGTATAGGTTGATCCATGTTTTCTAATGGTGAGATTGTAGTTTTTAGGAATTTATTCTTCACCCTACGATGTGCAATGAGTTGAAAAGCTTCTTTGAGATAGGGAATCCATCATTTCTCTTTATTGTGTATCATGTAGGAGGGGGTTTCTTTTGTTTATCTATGGGAGATGAATGTGCTGTCTTAATCAAAGGTAAAAAATTGGTTAAACTAAAATTGAAGAGTAAAGGGGTTTGATTTCCATGTTTTTACATCCTTATTATTATTTTTTATATTTTGATAGTATTGGATTGATTCCCTCTAAAAATTATAGCCATTTAGGGATTTTTTTATGTTGGATGATTGTTCCATGATGATTACTTTTATTTTATTTTCTGTGATATCACCCTAAAATGGAAATTGACTAGCCACTTATATTTGATTAATAAAATGGTTTCCCCAGGATTATTTATTTTGTGATAACACCCATAAAATAAAGTGGAATGTGATGAAATCCCATTTTTAAAATTTTAAAATGGATTTGATGTGCAGTTGATGTGTGGTTGGGTCATGTGAGGGATAGTGATTTGTTGGTCATGCTTTTGGGACAGTGAGGTGGTTGTTTGGACATGATTTTGGGGCAGTAAGGTGGAGGTTGTTTGGCTATGATTTTAGGGAGGTGTGCTAGTTGTTTTTTGTCTGTGCTTTTAGGGAAACGAGGTGGATGCTATTTGGACAAGATTTTGGGATGATGAGGTAGTGGTACGATGGGGATGATGAGCTATTTGTGTCATGTGGTTACTTTGTACTAGATGTATGGGTAGTGATGGAATAAATAATTGGTTAATAATGATTGAAATGGATGTGGTTTGGTTTGGTTAGTAGAATGTAAATGATAAATGAATAAATAAATTATGGGTTGTGTAGTTAAATATGGATGATTCTTAATAATGAAATGAATGGGTTGGATAATGGAATTGGTTGGTGGTGTGATGGGGCTTGTGGCTTATTATGTGGTGTTATGCATTTAGAAGTGGAAAAAAGTGAAAATGTTGTAAGTTAATTATAATTTGGTTGTGAACCCATAGGTTGGGGTTGTGTGTGTATATATGTATATAATTTTATATTCATTATGATTTCTATATGCACCCCAAACACGTAGAGAAATAAGCACCGACAACCAAATATTTTGGGGGTGTTTTTCTTGACATATGGTGAGGAGGATAGATGGATGGGTATCCTCTATTTAAGAATCTATCTTCTAGGTGAGGTAGGTATTTCATAGTCTGTGATGGACCAAGGTTTGTTAGTACACCATATATTGGCTGTGATAGACTAGGTGTCTTCCAATGATATGTGACATAGCCTAGGTGTTTATAGGTAGGAGGAGATGGGATGAGGTGGATTATGGTGGGGGTCATGCATGGTAGGAAGAGGGAATGAGGTTCATGCACTTTTTGTTTATGATAACCTATTACTCTGGTTATGGTTATGGATGTGTGATGGCATAGGTGTTTTTGGGTGAGATGTGTTTTCATGACCTGCCTTCTCCAAGATGAGGCAAGGGACAGTAACAACCAGACCCTTCCTTCTTCACGTTGAAGGAGAGATAATGACCCCGAGTCCCACCTTCAATAGGCCCCAGAGTGGCGACTGGCACCAATGTTATATAATCTCATGTAATATGGAAGTCATTAACCTTTTTATAGAACAATATTGGGAGATAAGATAATAAATCCCAAAAAACTCCAAATACATAAAGTAAAAGTAAAGCCCAAAACCCTTTTTCCACATGCATGTTCAAAATAAGGTGTTACAAAGTATAAGAAAACTCCAAAGGGAAGTACAAAAAGAAAGAAAATCAGCAATGATGACTATACCGATGTCTAATCTAGTATGGTTCGACACGATCCTCATAGTCCTCCTGAAAACCTAAAAGTAGTTTTATATACGTAGGGTGAGTATACAAGTATACTTAGTAGGGAAAACCAAAAGATCTCATGCACAAGTGGGAAGAAATTCTAATGCCCCATGAGAAATAGAGATAACCAAAACACCTATCAAGGAAACTATCCACCCAGCCTCACCAAGGCACACCCCCCAAATAACACAAGTCAGGTAAAGTAATAGTAATAGCACATCGATATTTGGGTACCCCGCACCACTTTCCCAATGGCTATTTAGAATATCCTACACATCATACCTCCCCCAAAAATCTCACTGTAGTCCCACTGTCTCCCCAAACACAACCCCATGGGCCCACCACAACCATGCATCCTACCCACAAACACCTAGGCCACCACAACCACACATAACCACGCCCACCGACACCTAATCCAGAATAACTACTTCCACACATGAAGACACCTAGGATAGAACAACCACTGCCACACTAGAAGACACCTGGGCCGGAACAACCACTACCACACCCTAAGACACCTAAGCCTCATCTCAAAGACACTTGTGAAACAAACCTGCCCACACACACCTAGGCTTACCCACCACAACACACCCTGCCTAAATATTCTTGGGCTATAATGAACCTTAGGTCGTCACAACCTTCTTAAATAGTCTTGGGAAACCTAGGAGAGGGAGAAGAAAGTATCTAATAACAAGCCACTCATAGGAATGTTGGAAAAAACACCCTCCCCCATGAAATGGGGGTGTTCGGAACAAAGTGATCAACATGGGTGGGGTGCATATAAGAAACACAAGAACTAAATTTTATACAATATAGGTAATAAAGAACTCATCCCAACCTAAGGGTCCCGAAACCAAAAACCAGACCATACAAAAACACTCTTGCTGCTATCCCTACATGTACAAGCACACAACAACCACAACTAGAGTACAACCCATTTATGGAAAACAATTCCCATTGTACCCATTCTCATTATCATGTTCAAGTGATTTCCATTTAAGTATTTATTCACTAATAGGCAATTAATAGGCATAAACACAAGCCAAAAACAACAATTGAAACAAAATTTCCAATCAAGAGTTTAAGCATTAACTCCTAATTTTATTGTAAGTAACAACATCAAAAGGGATCTGTGAGATCCTTCAAAGTACTGGAACCAAACCAAACCCCAACATACGGGCTCTACACGGCCTTAGATTCACAACCCAACTTCTCAACCAGAGATTCCATTTCAATCCACGTCACTCCACAAACATTAAATAGAACAATAATGCATATCACCAGAAGAGAACAAGGAAGTTATTAGATTTAGCATCACCATTAATTAAGTTCCTTATGTTCGTTTGATTAACCAGGGTGATCACACAAGGATTCTTATTTATCGGACATCCATTTAATCAAAAAAGTTTATGTGATTAACTAGTTTCCATGTTATAGTCATTCATTCACAAGATTATCCATAAAAATAGATCTTCATTAGCATGAAATAAAGGACCACCAAAGACCATGATTTTTAGTAAAAATGAGACCATAAAATTAATAACATAAAAACAAGGTTATAACACAACAAAACCATCAATTTTTCCACCCCTTCATTCTTAAAAATTCTGTTTATTATCTTTTTTAAAGTTGGTTTCATCTACGTCTCAAGGTAACATCATCATACCCACCCTACATGATGAACAATAAAGAGAGATGAAGGAAAAACCCTACTTGGATGATCAAGGATCAAATTTTTCTCCTTGCGAACAGAACTAAGGATGATGCTGTAGAAAACTCCAAGAAGAACTAAACATGAGGGCTGTCATGCAGGCACAACTCATCTCCAGAAGAGGGACACCAAGAGCACCAAGGAAAAGAAAGAGACCAAGGAAGAAAAAGATCTCAGTGTAATAAAATGCCTGATCCTAGAGTTATGGTATGTGCAATCTCAAAGTGTTTAAAAAGAGGATTGTGGTTTGACCACACGGTTGGACAGTTTAACACATTGGGATTAATTGAGATTTAATAATTTCCCTCATAAATGGTGGAGATAGACCATCGGAAAACTGCGAGTTGATATATTTTCTTTAAACAAAGAAAAACACATAATATGGGCAAAACTAGAAAAACACAAGAGGCTGGAAAATGCGGAAAAGGGGGGTGACACTGATGAAAAGGCCACACATTTTGGTAATTCAAGGGTCTCCCAACTCTTGGGAGGTTTAAATTTTTTTTTACAGGAATTAAATTTCTTTTAAAGGGGTATCAATACACTTTTACGTCAAAAGAGGCGTTACTAGAGAAAAACAGAAAAGTTTGGGAGAAACTGGAAATGAATCACTAATGGGTGAGTCACTGACACCCTAACATTGATTCCTTGACACCAATGCTGATCGGTGCCATCGATGCTTATCAGTTCCACCAATGCTAATCGGTTCCACCATTCATTCAACCTAAAATTTGGAAAACTCCTTGATGAGCCACTGATGGTCCCCAGGACACCTCAAACATCAGGATTTGGAAAAGTAATGGTCCATGAGGGTCCATTCCAATATATCAAATACCTTTCAAACTATTCTCACCCTTGAGATTTCAGGAGTAAAACCGAGAAGAGACAGGGGTCCGATCAACCACCACATAAGATACCTCTCAGGGACAAACCACCATAGAGTTGTTCGAAAGACAGAATAAAACCTCGACATCTAGGAACAATTATCTCACATCTATCTCCTAAAAAAGTTTAGAAACCCTATGAATCCTATCCTTCAAGTAACCACACAAACACAAAAAAGGTCACACTATCCAGACACATGTATTAGGGAGATCCTTCCTCCTTGTCAAGATACTGTCCACTTTGGGAAGCACTAACTCGCCCGCATGGGTTTAATCACATCCACATTAATGCGTCTTGATTATGGATCAGGTTATCCCCTCCCCATAGTCAGGACTTTTCATACACATTCATAGATCAAGGAAACAACCCATCTCATAGTTAACAAGGTCAATCATTACATCACATCCAATCACAAAAGTAGAACATCAAAGAAAACTCAGAACAACAAATCAAAACAGCTCTAGGTACTGGGCATGCATCTATGCCTCCCATTCCCAGGTACTCTCCTCGAGGATACCATGCCTCCACAACACACAAAACAAGGGAATGGACCTTCCATGAATCATCTTCTCCTTGCAATTCTCGATTCTCACCGGTTTCTTGACAAACGTCGCATCGTCCTTGATATCCAACTCTCCCTAGTCGAGGATGTGGGATCCATCTTGTAGATACCGTCAGATCTGAGATACATGGAAGACATTGTGGATCCTCTCTAGTGGAGGTGGTAAAACCAGCTGATATGCCACCTCATCGAATCGTCCCAACACCTTGAAGGTTCTGATGAACTTGGGGGATAGCTTACTCCCACTACTAAACCTTTACTTTATACACTAAGGGGATAAATTTAAGAACACGTGGTCCATAACCTTGAACTCAAAGGGTATCCTCCTATGATTTTCATGCGAATTATGCCGGTCCTGAGTTGCCTTCATCCTTTCATGCACAAGATGAACCTTCTCTATTGTGCTCCGCACAACCTCTGGGCCAAGAACACCTATCTCCCCAACCTCTATCCAGCACACTGGTGAACAATACGGTCTTCCACACAAGGATTCAAACAGTTCCATGAAAATTTTAGAGTGATAGCTATTATTGTAGGAAAAATCTACCAAATTCAAGTGTCGTACCCATGATCCTTAGAATTATAGAAAACACACTCGTAACATATCCTTCAACCTCTAGATGGTCCTCTCTATCTTCCCATTTGTCTGAGGGTGGAAAGAAGTGCTAAGGAAAATATGGGTGCCAAAAAGCATCCTGTAATCCCTTCTAGATTAGTGAAGTAAAGTGTGTATCCCAATCTGAAATGATGGTTCTGGAAACTCTATGAAGCCACACAACTTCACCCACACACTTCTGTTCTAAGAAATACAATGATCTCAACTCCTTAATCGATAAGAAGTGAGATGATTTCATAAATTGGTCCACTACTACATAGATGGAATCACAACCTCCCTCAGCCTTGGGTAATCCTATGAAGAAATCCATCGTTATATCATCCCACTTCAACTCGAGAATGTCTAAGGGCTACAACAGACTACCAGGAACATGGTGTTCAGCCTTCACCTACTGACACATGAGGCACGTTTCTACAAACTCTTCCACTGACCGCTTCACTCAGAGCCACCGAAACTGACCTCTCAAGCCCCATTACATCTTGTAAACTCCTGGGTGTACTGCTAGGGATGAGTTATGAAACTCACTGAGAACTCCCTCATGAATCACTTTTGGGACAAATAAATTCCCATGAAAAAACATTTGATTTTGACTATCCTCTAACCATACCTCTGGAGAATCATGCTGGATAACACGACCATACATCAATTCAGCCTCTAAGTCTCCCCACTGAGACTCCTCCACCTTCTATACTAATGAAGACTACACTGTCATCTGAAAGAGATAGCCTCTACCGTTTTCCACTCTCATGCTTAAACGTAAAGTAGCTAACTCTTCCATTTCCTTCCAAGCATCTGCTGATTCCAAAACTGCATCCTTCTATGACTTCCTACTCAAGGAATCGACCACCACGTTCACCTTTCCTAAGGTATAAGAGATCGCGAAGTCGTGTTCCTAAAGAAAATCCATCCACCTTCGCCATCGCAAGTTCATGTCTCACTTGGAGAAGATATACCTCGGGATATTTTGATCTATGAAGACCACGAAGCATTCCCCAATGAGGTAATTCTTCCACAACTTTAGTGAAAACACCACTACTAAAATCTATAGGTAGTGGGTGGAATAATTACATTCATGAGGGTGTAACTTCCTAAACCCATAAGAGATCCCCACTACTGCATTAGGACACACCCCAAGCCTAGCCCAGAAGCATCACATAACACCTAAAACATCACCCCTTCCTCTAGAAACCTCAGTACTAGGGCACTAAACATATTCCCTTTTAGATAACTTAAAGCTTCCTGGCACTTCTCACTCTATACGAATGCCTGGTATTTTCTAGTCAAGGCCGTAAAATGTGTTTCAACTCGAGAGAAGTTGGGAATGAACCTTCGGTAGTAACCTGCCGGTCTGAGGAAACTACGAACCTCTTCCATGTTCTTTCCAAGAAAAAACTACTTCTACCTTCGATGGGTCCACTACTATTCCCTACTGGGACACCAAGTATCCAAGTAAGTGTACCTCTCGTGTCCAAAACTTTCACTTGGACAACTTCCTGTAGAGTTGGTGGTGTCGGAGGACCGCCAAAAATGTTCTTAGATGTTCGGCATGATCCTCTTCTGATCTTGAGTAGATCAAGATGTCTTTGATGAACATGACTATGAACTGGTCTAGATACTTGTGGAAAATAGAGTTAATGAGCCTCATGAACACAGCTGGTGCGTTCATAATGCCGAATGACATGACCACGAAATCAAAGTGTCCATACTTGCATCTGAAAGAAATATTTGGGATTTCACCCTCCTTCACCCTCAACTGGTGATATCCAAACCACAGGTCTATCTTATAGAACCAACATGCTCCCTTAAACTGGTCAAAATGGTCATCGATCTTCGAGAGGGGGTAAAAGTTCTTGATTATCACTTGATTAAGTCTTCGGTAGTCTATGCAGTGCCTAAGACCACCGTCTTCCTTCTTTGTGAACAATACTAGAGCACCCCATGGTGATGCGATTGGTTGGATAAAAACCTTCTTCATCAGGTCATCAACCTGAATCTGCAACTCCCACAACTTAGAAGGCACCATATGGTAGGGAGCCATCGAAATTATATGAGAACTAGGTTGTAAGTCTATCCTGAACTCAACATCACGTAGAGAGGGTAGAGTCACAACCTCTTCGGGGAAGACATCCAGGAAATCATTGAAAATCCCCAGAACTTCCACCATCTCTGAGTCTACTGATTCTACTGATAACTCAACTAAAAAGGAAATAATGGGTTCCACACACCGACTTCCCTCCTGGAAACCCCAATTTCCAATGAAATCTACATGTTGTCTACCCATATATGAGAACAAAAACCTTATCCAGAAGCAGTTGATAACAACGTGCACATAAAACAGCTAGTCGATGCCCATGATGACATCATACGACTTCGTTTTCAAAAAAAAAAAAATAGATTCCCACTGGACTGATACTACCCCAACATCAGTATGCATCCTCTATAAACACAAAACAGACTGGTCTGACCTCCAAATAGCATACTCAACACCAGGATAATGGATAGTCTCTCTATGTCTAGACCCAAGGCATGGGCTAGACTGAGTGAAAAAAAGGATTGCGAAGCTCTAGAATCAAACAAGGCACAAAAAAGGGTACTAAATAAACTGATCATACCTCGAACGACCTCTGGCCCTACTGGAACTGCTGCCTCTATGGCGTGCAATTTCCCACACCCAAATCCTCTACCCCTCTGCTATCATCTTCCTCCCCGACCACACCCTAGTAAAGTTCTTTGAGGAGTGATCTAAGGTCGGCCTTATTCGACACCATTTTCCCTTGGTTGATCAGGAGCTCACTGCCCCTATTGCTACTGCTAAAAAGGTCTAGCTAGAAACTGCTCCTACTGGGGTGGGTGCTGATCTTTCCCACCCCCACCATATTGCACTTAATTTTGTCATTGATTCTGAAGATTACCATGGATTCCATAGGTAAAGTACCTTGGTCCTAGGCTCGTAGAGAAAGGGATAGGACTGGGAGATCGAAAATGGAACTGATGAGGCCTTCTCCCAGCCGGCCGAAACCTAGAAGACCCTGATGCTGGAGGATTTCTCTAAAAACCTTCCCCTTTGACAAACCAAACTGGATCCCCTCTCATAGAATACCTCTCAACATGTGCATCCTCTCCACCACTTCAGCCTTCTTCTGGACCTCCAAGTATGTTAGTAGGGTTAAAGGAGTGACAACATACTGAAGAGAAGGTCAGAGAACCTCCTCTAAGCATCTTGCCCGCAACTCCTCATTCAAAAATAGGTCTGGAGAAAAATGAAGGAGATCCTTGAACTTGATCCAAAAATCCCTTACCAACACACTCCCTTGATGAATGGAGAACAACTCTTGCCTCTTCTCAGCCTTCATTGTGGAAGAAAGGAATTCCGCCCAGAACTCCTTCTCAAAGCCAGTCCATGAAACCTCATCTTCCCTCTTCTCCTTGAGATAAAGCGTCCACCAATAACATGCCGCTCCCTGCATCTAGCCCCAAACTAGAGGAACCCATCACTCTGATAGAGCCTGGATCAAGCTGAAAGCAATCACTAGCTCCTCGAGATAGCTCTCCATCTCTATGTCCGAGATGCTTCCCTTGTACTTTCCTATAGCCTGCTGCTAGAAGGCATGAAGAATTTTCTGCCACTGGTTGTCCTCCTCTTCTCGACCATTCCTCTACTGATCAACCAGATCAACCTACTGAGCCTCGACTTTCCACACTACTCATTGACATCATCAGAGTTCCATAGTTTAAAGGACAAACAAATAATTCCTAAGCCCAAGTAGTGTAGAATATTTCTTTTAAATTTTTCTTAAACTTTTTATTTATTTTAAGCTCCCAAAACACCCAAGAAACACAAGAAAAAAAGTCATTATGATGCATGTACTTTTATTAGGGTCTATACCCTACAATCAGTATAGCCTCACTTGGTCGTTTGGTAGGTTTAGAGTCTTTGCATTGGATCAAGGGGGTCCCTAAAATCCCTATCCTAGTCGATCTTCCCTAAACTATTTCATGCACTAATATTGAATAACACTTTTGCCCTACCATCCTATGAAATTATCACTATGAATAACTCCAAAATCCATCCTATCTCTCAACCATCTCCTTTGATACCATTCTATCACAACCCACCTTCTCCAAGATGAGAGAAGGGATAAAAACTACCAGACCATTCCTTCTTCAAGTTGATGGAGAGATAATGAACCCCGAGTTCCACCTTCAATAGGCCCCAGAGTGGCAACTAGAACAAAGGGAATATAATATCACATAATATGGAAGCATTACCCTTTTTATAGAACAATATTGGGAGATAAAATGGTAAATCCCAAACAAATATAAATATAGAAAGTAAAAGTAAATCCAAAACCCCTTTTTCCACATGCATGTTCAAAATAAGGTGTTACAAAGTACAAGAAAACTCCAAAGGAAAGTACCAAAAGAAAGAAAAACAACAATAATGACTATCCTAATGTCTAAGATAGTAAGGTCCAGTACGGTCCTCAAAGTCCTCCTAGAAACCTGAAAGTAGTTTTATATACGTAGGGTGAGTATACAGGTATACTTAGTAGAGAAAACAAAAATCTCTCGTGCACAATTGGGGAGATATTCTAATGCCCCATAAGAAATAGAGATAACCAAAACACCTATAAAGGAAACTATCCACCAAGCCTCACCAATGTACACTACCCAAATAATGGAAATCAGGTAAAGTAATATTAGTAGCACATCAATATTTGGGTACCCCACACTACTTTCCCACCAGTTATTTAGAACATACTATGCATCAGACCTCCCCCATAAATCCCACTACAGTCCCACTTCCACCCCAACCATAACCCCATGGTCCACCACAACCACACATCCCGCCCGAAAACACCTGGGCCACCACAACCACACATAACCATGCCTGCAAACACCTGGTCCAGAACAACCACTGCCACGACTAAAGACACCAGGGATAGAACAACCACTGCTATTCCCAAAGACACCTGGGGAAGAACAACCACTACCATGCCCAAAGACACCTATGCCTCATCCTGAAGACACTTGGGAAACAAACCTGTATTCACACACCTGGTCCAACCCACCACAACACACCCTGCCCAAAGAGTCTTGGGATATAATGAACCTTAGGCCATCATAACCTACCTGAAGAGTCTTGGGCTACTTGGGAGAGGGAGAAGAAAGAAGCTAATAACCAGCCACTTATAGGAATGTTGGAAAAAACACCCTCCCCCATGAAATGGGGGTGTTTATCATGAAGTGATCAACATGGGTGGGGTGTGTATAAGAAACACAAGAACTAAATTTTATACAATATAGGTAATCAAGAACCCATCCCAGCCTAAGGGTCCCAAAACCAACAACCAACCCATACACAACCACTCTCGCTGCTATTCCTACATGCACAAGTACAAAATAACCACAACAAGAGCACAAACTATTTCTGGAAAATAATTCCCCACTGTACCCGTTCTCATTATAATATTCAAGTTTTTTCCATTTAATTATTCCTTCACTACCAGTCAATTAACAGGCATAACCTCAAGACAAAAACAACAACTGAAACAAAACAGCCAAGCAGGCGTTTAATCATTCATTCCCATTTCACTTGTAAGTAACAACATCAAAAGGGATACATGAGATCCCTCAAAGTACTGGAACCAAACCAAGCCCCAACATACGGTATCTACATGGACTTAGATTCAAAACCCAAATTCTCAACTAGAGATTCCATTTCCATCCATGTCACCCAAAAAACATTAAACAGAACAACCAGGCATATCACCAAAATAGAACAAGAAAGTTTTTAGATTTAGAATCACCATTAATTAAGTTTCTTCTATCTGTTTGATTAACCGAGGTGATCAAAAAAGTATTATTATTCATCGAGCATCCATTTAATCAACCAAGTTTACGTGATTAACTGGTTTCCATGTTACAGTCATCCAATCAAAAGATTATTCATAAAAATAGAGCTTCATTAGTGCACAGTAAAGGACCACAAATAGCCACGATTTTCAGTGGACTGTAGGTTCCGGGCGCAGTGGAAGCGCGTTGGTGGGTTTGCCCAACTTAATTTTTTGTTAAACAATGTTCAATCCGAGATCCATCACGATATAAAACGCCGAATCTTCGGAATAGAATGAAGAACGAAAAGAAAAGATGAGTCCTGGAACCCTTGAGGAGGATCATCATATGTTGATTATAATTAATTTAATTAATGCATAAGAATTACCTCGTTGGAATTATTTCTTCGTTTATGTGTCTGGTCACGATTCGGTGATCCGTCGTTGCATCGTAGAATCGAAGTGTAGGATTCCTCTAGCGGTGATCCACACGTGTGTCACGTATCTCCGGACGTTGCCGAAGAGATCTCCGGGTGCTAGCGCGGAAGAACCTTCGCTTGCGATGTCCGCCTTCGACCGCCTTGATCCGGTGGAGGATCTTGCTCTCGTAACTTGAGGGCGTTCTTGGTGGAAAGGGAATTCTCTCTTGTCTTGAGAGTATTTCCAAATCCTTTGTGCACAACAATGGCTCACAAAAAATGTTGGGGTTGCGAGGATATTTATAATCAGGTTTGAGGTTAATAGAGTTATGACAATAAATAAACGCGTTACGCGTTTTATTTATTTCATTAACTCTTATTGAAAACCCCCATGTCGAATTATTAATTCCTTGACATGCGCCCACGCTGATTATAATAAATATCATTTAATAAAACAATATTAAATCCTCAAAATCCCAATTGGAAAAACTACACGGCGTGTAATAATTAATACACGACGTGTACTTGTTTTTCATAAAACTACACAGCGTGTACTTTTATTTTCCATTTTTCTCCACCACATTTATTAGACCTTGAGTAATGACTATTTATTTCTTAAATAAATGTAACTGCATTACTCGCTAATAAATATATTATTTTATCCACAATATATTCTCTCAAATAACTAGTGTCAAAATAAATGCGAGCAGACATCCTTAAATAATTATTAAACCACAGTCGGGAATAATATTTATTTAACTTGTTAAATTAATATTTAACTGAGATACATGAACACACTTAGTGTGTGACCCTCTAGGACTCTTTCTCAGTGGCATTAGGCTGAGCCTACCTAAAGTCCAAGGTTAGCGTCTAGCAACACGCCAAGGCACCCATAGAGAAAGAAGTTAATGCCGCAATGACGTGTCACCTCCTACGAACGCTTACCGTGTAATATAATCTCTTTGTCTCGATATCTCCAATAAAGCGGGTTGCATGCTAGTTCCATCAACCCATGTGCTTGATTATTCTTTCTTTGACTTCCCGGAATTGAACTTGCCCATACCTTACCATGGCCATGGATTTATTTAGGCTATATCAATTCCATCAAAGGGCCTGAGATATCTACTTCTGTTATGGAATGGAAGGGACAAATCCTTTCTCGCATTATCTATTAATGCGGTATTACTCGTGACGCACCCAGCGTATCCTACCTCGCTGAAAACAGTGTGTCGTCACAGTTTTCGTCAATACATCTAAGTGCGCGAGTTGTAATACCCATTAATAATAATCTTAAAGTCTAAGGATCAATACACACGTCCGTAGATAGGAACATCCAATGACACTATGAAATGTGGATTTCCTACTGGCGGGTCTCGTTCTCATAATATCTTCCTGGATATTACCAAGGGAGCACACCATGAGAAGGTGCCTCAAAGTTTTATGAGTCCTCACCCCTAATGACCTGTATTATTTGTGTCCCTCAAATAATATCATCCGACCATAGAACATACATTCAAGAACAGTGTTATGGAACTTTCGGGTTCTCATCATAGCAGGGATCCCCTACGACCCTTTAATGCAACAGCTGTCCTTAGAAAATTATCACATGACATGTCATGCAGAAGAACAATCAAGATGTGATAAGGATTTTATTTAATGAATAAAGTACAAAGTAGTTGGTTCTAGACCACCAACTCCAACAGACTCCCGCTTGGACTAGAGCCAACTGCTAACAACCTTTAACCCGCTAGCTCTCACATGATATTCATGCTTCTGCTGAGATAGGCCTTTAGTCATGGGGTCCGCCACGTTCTCTTCCGTGGACACTCTGCTCACTGCAACTTCACCCCTTTGATAGAAATCCCTCAAGAGGTGATACTTCCGGAGTATGTGCTTTATTCGTTGATGTGACCTTGGTTCTTTTGCAAGAGCCACCGCTGCAGTATTATCACAATACAATGTAATGGGATCTTTACTGCTAGGCACCACATCAAGCTCCTGGAAAAAGTTCTGAATCCAAACGGCTTCTTTGGATACATAAGAAGCCGCTATATACTCAGACTCCGCTGTAGAATCGGCGACAACTGGTTGCTTTGAACTCTTCCAGCTCACAGCTCCTCCATTGAGACAAAAAACATATCCAGATTGCGACTTCATATCATTCTGATCTGTTTGAAAACCAGCATCAACATACCCTCTGATGACAAGCTCCTCGTCTCCTCCATACACCAGGAACATATCCTTAGTTCTTCTCAGATACTTAAGGATAGTCTTAACAGCAGTCCAATGCTGTTCTCCTGGATCTGCTTGATATCTGCCTACCATGCTCAGTGCATAGGCAACATCAAGCCTGGTAAATAACATGGCATACATGATGGATCCTATAGCCGAAGCGTATGCTATCTTTCTCATCCTATCTTTCTCCTGTTGTGTCTGGGGACACATTTTCTTAGAAAGATGTAAGCCATGTGACACTGGAACCAATCCCCTCTTGGATTTTTCCATACTAAATCTCTTTAGTATCTGGTCAATGTATGTACCTTGACTTAGTCCAAGCAGCCTCTTGGATCTATCACGAATGATCTTGATCCCTAGAATGTAGGTTTCTTCTCCTAAGTCCTTCATGGAGAAACACTTGTTCAACCAGTCCTTAACTGACTGTAAGGCTGGTACGTCGTTTCCAATAAGCAATATGTCATCAACATATACCACTAGGATTACGACCGCATTCCCATTAAACCGCTTATAAACACATGGCTCACATTCATTCTTAATGAAACCAAATTCCTTTACGGCTTCATCAAATCGAATGTTCCATGACCTGGATGCTTGCTTTAATCCATAAATGGATTTCTGCAACTTGAAAACCTATTTGGATTCACCTGGTGTCACAAACCCTTCTGGTTGTGTCATATAGACATCTTCCTGAAGGTTCCCGTTAAGGAATGCTGTTTTGAAATCCATCTGCCAAATCTCGTAGTCATGGTAAGCTGCTATGGCAAGTATGATTCTTATGGATTTAAACATGGAAACTGGCGAGAAGGTTTCATCATAGTCAATTCCTTGACGCTGTCTGAATCCTTTAGCCACTATCCTTGCTTTATAGGTGCTAACTTGACCTTCCATGTCCAGCTTTCTTTTGAATACCCATTTGCATCCAACAGGCTTTACATCAACTGGCTCATCGACCAGAACCCAAACTTGGTTCTGATACATGGAATCCATCTCAGAATTCATAGCTTCTAGCCATCTTGCAGCTTCTGAGCTTTCTACTACTTCCTTATAGGAGAGAGGTTCATCATTGTCCAACAATAATGATTAACCATCCTCGGTGACTAGGAAACCAAATCTCTCTGGTTCCCTTACCTCTCTTGAGCTCCTACGCAGTACTTGTGTTTCGGGAACCTCTTCCACGGGGACCTGTGGAACTTGTTCCTGTACCAACTCCTGTGTATCTTGAGCATCAACTTCGTCGAAGTCAATCTTACTCCCACTATCCTTCTTGAGGATGTGCTCCCTCTCAAGAAAGACGGCTTGTCTGGCGACAGTCACTTTCTTGTCTTGGGGGTTATATAGGTAATATCCTTTTGTTTCCTTGGGATATCCTATAAAGATACACTTCGTGCCCTGGGGTGCTAGTTTGTTTCCTGAGAAGGCCTTAACAAACGCCTCGCATCCCCATACACGTGTGTGCGACAAAGTGGGTTTCCTTCCATTCCATAACTTGGATGGAATTCCATTTGCCGCCTTAGTTGGTACTCGGTTTAATGTGTATGCTGCAGTTTGTAATGCATATCCCCAAAAGGATAATGGAAGATCCACATGACTCATCATCGACCTCACCATGTCCAACAAGGTGCAGTTCCTCCTTTCACTAACACCATTCCACTGTGGTGTATAAGGAGGAGTGAGCTGAGATAGAATCCCAGACTCCCGTAGAAGATTGATGAACTCTTGGTTCAGATATTCTCCACCTCGATCCGATCGAAGCTTCTTTATCTTCTTACCAAGTTGATTCTCTACTTCATTCTTGAATTCCTTAAATTTCTCTAAGGACTCTGACTTATACCTCATTAAGTAGACATAGCCATATCTACTCAAATCATCAGTAAAAGTAATAAAGTAAGAATATCCACCTCTAGCTTCTACTGGAAATGGTCCACACACATCTGTGTGTACCAATCCTAGAAGCTCTGTGGCCCTTTCACCTTGTCCACCAAAAGGCGGCTTGGTCATTTTTCCTTGTAAACAAGCGTGACATCTATCAAGTGGTTTTAGCTCAGTAGAGTCTAAATAGCCATCTTGGCAGAGCTTTGTCAAGCGCTTCTCGTTCACATGACCAAGGCAGTGATGCCATAACTGGGTGATGTATGAGTCATGTGAGTTTGTTTCGTTATCAATTTCCAACACTTGGTTTTCGTAATTTAATACATACAAACCATTATTCAAATGTGCCATACCATAACATACGTTGTTCTTATAAAAGAGACAACCCTTATTTCCAAACTTGAAAATAAATCCATCCATATCCAAACAAGATACAGAAATTATGTTCTTAGTAACACTAGGCACAAAATAACAGTTTTGTAAAACCAAAATCATGCCAGTTGGCAATGAGAGGTGATAGTCGCCAATAGCCAATGCAGCCAGCCTTGCGCCATTGGCAGCTCGAAGATCCACCTCTCCTCTGGAGATCTTTCTAAATCTACTTGGTTCCTGCATTTAAATACAGATGTGAGCCCCACAAGCTGTATCTAATACCCAATGTGTAGAAATAGAAAGATTGCACTCGATAACGAACGCACCTTTAGCGTCCCCACGCTTCTGGGTGTAGTTCCTCTTCCAGTGGCCCTGCTTGCCACATGCAAAACACACTGCTTCCCGTTCCTTGCCCTGCCTCTGGATCTTCCCCTTCTTGGAGGGACGGTGCTCGGGGGCTTCAGACCGTTTATAAGTCTTTGGCCCCTTTGCCTTGTCCTTCCTTTTCTTGTTCACCATAAGGACCGCGGGTTTGTCACGCCCCATGTCCTTATCTACCTAGCGAATCAAGGTCAGAAGCTCCGATAGACTCTTCTCATTGCCGCTCATGTTATAGTTGACAATGAAGCTAGAGAAGGTCTTGGGCAATGATGATAGGATGAGATCTGTACGCAACTCATCTGGGAATTTAATACCTAAGATGTCCAAGCGTTCAATGTAGCCAATAAGCTTGACCACATGAGGCCCAGCTGGCGCAGACTCTCCAAGCTTCGTGGTAAACAAAGCATTGGAGATCTCATACCTCTCCTGTCTCTCCTTCTCTTGGTAGAGATCTTTAAGGTGAGACATCATGCTATACGCATCCATGTTTTCATATTGCTTCAAGAGCTCATTAGACATGGACGATAGCATGAAACACTGGACATCTGTGGCATCATCCATGTGTTTCATGTATAGAGATAATTCCTCACCACTAGCCTCTTTCCCAGGCGCAACTGGAATAGGCTCTTCCAGCACATATAATTTCCTTTCGTGGCGAAGGACGACGCGTAAACGCCTCTGCCACTATTGGAAATTGGTGCTGGTGAGAAGGTTTTCTTTTTCGAGTATGGTGCGCAATGATATGTTTGAAGTCATTTTCTTGCCGTTTCTACAATTTAAGATGAGCAAAGGTTTAGTACTTTATTATAAAAATTGAGACAAATAAATAAATTAATACTTATTAGTCTCCCACTATTTTATCAGAATCCAATAGCCCTCACCATTGACTTTGGAATATTCTATTGCGTGAATATTCTAGTGGAAAGGATCCACATTGCCCTTCGCATTACCCCAACTAGGGTTGGTCAAGCAACTTGAAGGGTTTTAGGTAGGCATTCCAAATGCCAACTGCATTAACTCGCAGTTCCTTGATCCGCTGAGTGGACTCCCCAATCCTGAAATCCTTTTTGGATTTCCTCAACCTTTGCCTCTTGGTCACACCAAGTCCTGCTGTGGCAGTCAACCCTTGATGCGAAACAAGTCAAGTCAACCCAAAACCTTGAATTAGAATTCCCCGATAATTGAAAGCACCCCAACTAGGGTTGGTCAAGCACTTTGAACTATGGTTCGATTCTAACCAAGATTATGGAAGGCTATGCCGACTTAATATTTATTTTGAGGGATTTTATCCTTATACGTAAATTTCCATTTTATTATCTTTTATTACATGCTTGTTAATATTAAGTGGGATATACTTAAGTGATTAACCATGTCTAAGATAATATTTACGTATAAGCCAATTTTATTTTAGTTCCATCTTGCATACTCGTTTAATTCATTAATTGTGTGATCGTGACAACACACCCACAATAAATAAACCATGCAACTGACAGAAATAAAATAAATGGTATGATCATGAGCTTTTCTATTGGTTAGTTTATCTAGCGGTTGATAAACTAACCCAAGACCTAGGGGAGAAACACCTTGAACCTTTCGGGTTCGTGTTTACAGCTTTCCACCTGTCCACCTTTGTATCTCCTTGGATTGGTTTCATCTTGGCTCCTGACTTGAGCCGCCTCCACTATCTTGGGAGCTCCATCAATTACATATGCATTTATCTCACATGCAGGTGAGGGGAAAAAAGGGGTTTTTACATAAAAGAATCCTTGGGCGCGCAGGCCCTACATATTAATGAGGAGATGGCTCGCAGGCCAACAAATTTAATTTAAATAAATAAATTAAAAGAAACCATTCACATACAAAGGTCTCGGTCTAGCTCATGATCATCCATACATGCAACTATATTTACGCATAAATAAAACTAGCATTCAATTCTTTAATCGTTCTTGTTTAAGATAAATCACACTCGAATCAATTAATTATCTTTAATTAATCAATCCTTTTATCTTAAATCCCTTTTCTGAATTTCCTTGAGATTATCATCCATCATAATTTTAAACAAATAAATTCATTTAAAATTATCCTTGTACACAACTTTTACCTTGGAGGCAACCCGGCGAATTCCCATTTATTACGCAGATGTTAAATTAAACACATATATATAAAACACCTATCACGTGTTGTGCCTCAGATTTACGCCTGCACCATGGTACACGTCTCAAGGGTTTGTATAATATAATAATAAATTTTAATAAATCTGCGTAATTTGGGTGAGTACACGGCCTGTAGTTCCGACTACACGGCGTGTACTTTTTCTTCACCGTCCATCCGAAGTACACGCCCGGGGATAGGGCGTGTTAATGTACTTCCGAAATTTTCGGAGTACACGGCGTGTACAGCGGGACACACGCCGTGTAGTTTCCGCGTTACACGGTTTCCAGCCGGGCAGACTATGTACGGAGTACACGGCCCAACCCTAACCCGAAGGGACTACACGCCATGTTCATTGGACCACACGGCATGTATTCCGGAAACCGTGTGCCACCTGTTTCTGGTCAACACACGGTGTCTTAAATTCTTAGAAAGAATCCAATACACGGCCTAATTTGGCGGATCAGTCAATGCATTGAACCTAGACTACACGGTGTGTACTTTCTAATACACGCCGTGTATTCTGGTGTTATACGGCCAGAAACATTTGGCTCCTCCGGATGAGTTCCTCTATTTTATTTTAATCAAAATTAAAAGAAAAATCCGTTTCTGTGAGGTGAACGAGAAACGAGAGAGGAGGAACAGATCTCGATATTCATATTTCCAGAACGATTAAACATGAATTGAAATAACTAAATTATTAAATGTGTAAATCACCAACAAAAAACTAAATAATTATAACCAACGATATGACCCCCTCTGATACCACTTGTAGGTTCCGGGCACAGCGGAAGCGCGTTGGTGGGTTTTCCCAACTTAATTTTTCGTTAAACAATGTTCAATCCGAGATCCGTCACGATATAAAACGCCGAATCTTCGGAATAGAACGAAGAACGAAAAGAAAATATGAGTCCTGGAACCCTTGAGGAGGATCATCATATGTTGATTATAATTAATTTAATTAATGCATAAGAATTACCTCGTTGGAATTCTTTCTTCATTGATGTGTCCGGTCACGATTCGGTGATCCGTCGTTGCGTCATAGAATCCAAGTGTAGGATTCCTCTAGCGGTGATCCACACGTGTGTCACGTATCTCCGGACGTCGCCGAAGAGATCTCTGGGTGCTAGCGCGGAAGAACCTTCGCTTGCGATGTCCGCCTTCGACCACCTTGATCCGGTGGAGGATCTTGCTCTCGTAACTTGAGGGCGTTCTTGGTGGAAAGGGAATTCTCTCTTGGCTTGAGAGTATTTCCAAATCCGTTGTGCACAACAATGGCTCACAAAAAATGTTGGGGTTGCGAGGATATTTATAATCAGGTTTGAGGTTAATAGAGTTATGACAATAAATAAATGCGTTACGCGTTTTATTTATTTCATTAACTCTTATTGAAAACCCCCATGTCGAATTATTAATTCCTTGACATGCGCCCACGCTGATTATAATAAATATCATTTAATAAAACAATATTAAATCCTCAAAATCCCAATTGGAAAAACTACATGGCGTGTAATAATTAATACACGGCGTGTACTTGTTTTCCATAAAACTACACAGCGTGTATATTTAATATACATGGCGTGTACTTTTATTTTCCATTTTTCTCCACCACATTTATTAGACCTTGAGTAATGACTATTTATTTCTTAAATAAATGTAACTGCATTACTCGCTAATAAATATATTATTTTATCCACAGTATATTCTCTCGAATAACTAGTGTCAAAATAAATGCGACCAGACATCCTTAAATAATTATTAAACCACAGTCGGGAATAATATTTATTTAACTTGTTAAATTAATATTTAACTGAGATACATGAACACACTTAGTGTGTGACCCTCTAGGCCTCTTTCTCAGTGGCATTAGGCTGAGCCTGCCTAAAGTCCAAGGTTAGCGTCTAGAAACACGCCAAGACACCCATAGAGAAAGAAGTTAACGCCGCAATGACGTGTCACCTCCTACGAACTCTTACCGTGTAATATAATCTCTTTGTCTCGATATCTCCAATCAAGCGGGTTGCATGCTAGTGCCATCAACCCATGTGCTTGATTATTCTTTCTTTGACTTCCCGGAATTGAACTTGCCCATACCTTACCATGGCCATGGATTTATTTAGGCTATATCAATTCCATCAAAGGGCCTGAGATATCTACTTCCGTTATGGAACGGAAGGGAAAAATCCTTTCTCGCATTATCTATTAATGCGGTATTACTCGTGACGCACCCAACGTATCCTACCTCACTGCGAACAGTGTGTCGTCATAGTTTTCATCAATACATCTAAGTGCACGAGTTGTAATATCCATTAATAATAATCTTAAAGTCTAAGGATCAATACACACGTCTGTAGATAGGAACATCCAATGACACTATGAAATGTGGATTTCCTACTGGCGGGTCTCGTTCTCATAATATCCTCCTGGATATTACCAAGGGCGCACACCATGAGAAGGTGCCTCAAAGTTTTATGAGTCCTCACCCCTAATGACCTGTATTATTTGTGTCCCTCAAATAATATAATCCGACCATAGAACATACATTCAAGAACAGTGTTATGGAACTTTCGGGTTCTCATCATAGCAGGGATCCGCTACGACCCTTTAATGCAACAGCTGTCCTTAGGACATTATCACATGGCATGTCACGCAGAAGAACAATCAAGATGTGATAAGGCTTTTATTTAATGAATAAAGTACAAAGTAGTTGGTTCTAGACCACCAACTCCAACATGGACATGATCCCATACAATTCAAAACATAAAAATAAGGGTATAACACAATAATATCATCAATTTTACCACCCCTTCATTCTTAAAAAGTCTGTTTATTATATTCTTTAAAGTTAGTTTCATCTACATGCCTAGGGAACATCATCATACCCATCCCGCATGATGCACAATAAATATAGACAAAGGAAAACCCCTACTTGGATGATCAAGTATCAAAATTTTATCCTTGCGCCAAGAACTGGGGATGACACTACAAGAAACTCCAAGAAGAACTGATCAGGAGGGCTCTCACGTAATCATGACTTGTCTTCGGAAGAGGGACTCTAAGCACACCAAGGAAAAGAAATAGACCAAGGAAGAAGAAGATATTGGTGTGATAAAAGGCCCGATCCTAGAGTTACAGAATGTGCAATCTCAAAGTGATTAAAAAAATGATTGTGGTTTGACCACATGGATAGGCGGTTTCACATGTTGGGATTAATTAAGATTTAATAATTTCTTTAAAAAATGGTTGAGATAGACCAACAGACGGCTGTGAGTTGATAGATTTCCTTTAAACGTAGAAAAACACGTAACATGGGCAAACCTAGAAAAACATGGGAGGCTGGAAAACGTGGAAAAGGGGGGGGGGTGAAAATGATGAAAAGGCCACACATTTTTTGTAATTCAAGGGTCAAAAGACTATTGGGAGGTTTAAAACATCTTTTACAGGCCTTAAATTTATTTAAAAGGGGTATAAAAACACTTTTATTCTAATAGAGGTGTTATTGGAGAGAAACAAAAAAGTTCAAGAGAAACTGGAAATGACTCACCGATGGGTGATTCATTGACACCCTGGCACCGATGCCGATCGGTGCCACCAATGTCCCATCAGTGCCACCAATACCCATCAGTGCCATCGATGGCCAATTGGTGCTACCAATGACCATTGGTGCCACCATTTATTCAACCATAAATTTGGAAAACTCCTCTATGAGCCACTAATGGTCCCCAAGACACCTCAAACATTAGGATTTGGAAAAGTAATGTGCTAGGAGGGTCCAGTCCATTACATGTGTTTTGGCCATGCTTTTAGGGCGGCGAGCATAGGTGTCTGTGGGTGTGATGTGATGTGACCATGCTTGTGGGTTGGTGTGGTATACATAAGATACAAGAGTGCCAAGATGTATGATGTTGGGGTGTGGGAGTAGAATACTAGTGAGAAAGCAGTATGGGGTACCCTTTATCAATATACTTCTTTTTATATTATATTAATTGGATTGCATTTTTTGATGAGCATGTCTTTGTGAGGTTGGGATGGATAGTTGACATGTTTAGGTGTTATTGGTTCTTCTATTTACTCATGGGTGAATTAGTATGCTTCTTTAATATGTTCAAGAGAGGATTTAGATTTTCTGCTAAGTATACTTGCATTCTCACCCTATATATATAAACTATTTTCAGATTTCTAGGACTTCGTGGACCGTGCTAGACATTAATATCTCGTAAATTTAGTTTTATTTTGGGTATTTACTTTGGAGACTTTTATCCGCATTAGTTTTATTTATACATGTATTGTGGGATCGTTTTTGATTTATTTTATATAATTTAATAGAGTTTATAATGGATAATTCATCTTATCTCCCAATCCTATTTATATTATAGAGTGTAATGACTCCCATACATGATATTTTTATACCCTCGGTGCTAGTTGCCAACTTGTGGCCTACTAGAGGTGGGACTCGGGGGTCATTATCTCTATTGAGGTATCTTTATAGGGAGGGGGTTGCAACAGAGTGTTATCAGAGGGATGGATGAGATGTAATATGGAGTTTGGAGTTAGGCACAATGAGGATTTCATGGGTTGGTATGAAGATAGTACCAATTGATCCATTTAATCACTATAGGGTTGATTTGATAGAGGAGGATAAGGCTTGTCAGAGGCCATTGCATGATTTCTAGTGGCGAGATTTGTAAAAGTATGAGGGTAGTGTTTTAGATTTAAAGATAGATGGTTGGATAGAGAAGTTGGAGATCAATTTTAGTTTGACCCGAGCCCCGATTAAGTACTGGGTTTCTTTGGCTGTCATGCGGGAAGATATGCATTAGTGGTGGATATTGTATTTGGGAGAGAAAAATAAGGATAATGTTTTGTGGGTCTATTTCCATAAGGAGCTTTGGGAGGAGTTCTTTTCATTGACCATGAAGGCAGTGAATAGGAATGAGATTCTCTCTCTTCAGCAAGGGAGTATGTTAGTGCGAGATTTGGGAATCAAGTTCAATGACCTTCTACGCTTTTTTACAGATATTTTTCTAGATGACGAGTTTCATGCGAGATTTCTAGAGGATGCACTTCATCCTTCCATCCAGTATAAAATGAATCCTTTTATGTTGCCAACGTATCTAGAGGTTCATAAGAAGGTTGATGTGATCATGAATATGCAGTCACGAGTAGGTTTACTGTGAGATGGAAGACAACATGGTTACATGAATATTATAGTTTTTAGTATTAGGTCCTAGGAATTAGAACCTTCAAGGTTTCAACCAGTTGGGGGTTGGTCTTTGAAGCTTACTTTCCAGACTCTTGAGAGTTTAGGGCCAGTTTTTTTACCTATAGAGGATATAGTCATCTCTATAATTAGTACCCAGTGGTTCCCCAATATCAGTTTGGTGGAGGTGGTAAGTTTCAGTAGTAGTTTCAACAACAGTTTCCAGTAAGTCCATTTCAGTGGCAGGGGCAGTAGTCTTATGCTTTGCATAGGGAAGACATGGTAGGAAGAGTGTGACTTTAGGATCTTCCTCATGATTAGGGACCAATACTAGAGAGTGGTCATGGAGGTGGACATCGGCAGATAGGTAGAGGATCTGGGTGTGGATAAATGCATGTAGTAGATGCATTAATTCCAGAGGGGATAGAGATAATTCTAGGTACGCTCGGTTAGTCATGTGTGCTTTTTTGTGTTTCTTTCTTGATGTGTGGGTTTTCTTGTGATTCTTCCATTTGTGATGTGTCATTAGAAACTTCAATCATGTGAATAAGGGTAAACCTTATATCTAATCAGGACACATTATAATTTGATGAGATTAAAACCATGTAGTCAAGTTAGTGCTACCCAAAGAGGATAATATCTTGACATGGTAAAAGGAGTTTCTTGATTTTTTTGATTAAATTTTTTCTATGTGATGTTGGGTCTTGTCACTTAATGAGATGTTCTATTTTCTTGATGTGTGATAAAGTCCCGACATATGAAAATGAGAGGACTCTATTCCTAATAGAGACACATTAATTGTAATGTGATTAAACCCATGCAGGTGATTCAGTGCCAACCAGATCATATAGTATCTTGAAATGGAAGATTAAATTCTCTGATTTGTTTCTTCGGGAAAACGCGGTTGGTTGCGGTGGTTATTAGTTTGGTCCGTATGGAGGTTGAGATAGTTGTGTGGTGATGTGATTGTGTGAGAGGAAGCAGTTTGTGGTTGTGTGGTGATGTGGTTGTGTGAGATATTTTGTGGGCATTTGGTTTGGTTTGTTTGGATGGTGGTAACATTTGAGGTATAATGAGATCCTTGAGAGGTATCTCGTAGGGCAGTTGTTTGGACCCCTTTTCTTCTGAGATTGGTTTTTTATTCTTTAGGGTGAGAATCATTTGAGAGGTATATTTTGTAATTGTATGTTCTTTCCTGATCCATTACTTTTCTAGTTTTGGTGGATGGAGGTGTTTTGGGGATGTTCTAGGAGTCTTCAGTGGAGGCTGGAGCAACCGATGAGCTACTGTAGGAAATACACACCATGTAAATGTAATACATGATGTGTAATAGTGATTCATGGCTTATGTAGCTAGGTGCTTCATGGATTTTATGTAGCTAAGGGGTACCCCATGAAAAGGGTATACATCATGTAAGTGGGATTCACAGTGTGTAATAAATTTGGGTGTTAAATCCTTTGAGCCAACACATTTTTCAGTAAAAATTAAAATCCAAAAATTTTCTGACATGAAAGGGGATTAAACATAATGTAAAATCCTTTGAGCCAACACATTTTTTAGTGAGTTCTCCTCTCATTATTATATGTTTTCTCCCATTATTCATTGGAGTTTCACTACAGTGGTGTAGTTTGGTTAGGGTTGTGTGTTTGGGCTCTGTTTTGATGATCCTTTGGCATAGTATAGGTTGATCCATAATTTCTTGTGGTTCAATTATGGTTTGTGGGAATTTATTCTTCACTCTACAATGTAAAATGAGTTGGAAATATTATTTGTGGTAGATAATACCTCATTTATCTTTATTGTGTATCATGTAGGAGGGGTTTTCTTTTGTTTATCTATGGGAGATGGTTGTGCTATCTTAATTAATGATAAAGAATTTGTTAAACTAAAATTAAAGGGTAAATGGGTTTTATTCGCATATTTTTACAGCCTTTTTATTATTTGTGATATTATGATTGTATGATATTTATGACCCATTGAAAATTGTGTTTATTAGAGGTGTTGTTTATGCTGGATGATTGTTTTGTGACTGCTATTTTTTTTTGTGATTTTTGTGATATCACCCTAAAATGGAAATTGGATAACCACTTATATTTGGTTAATAAAATGGTTTCCCTTGGATTGTGGATTATGTGATAATTACCTTAAAATAAAGTGTAATGTGATAAAATCACCTTTTTAAATTTATAAAATAGATTTTATGTGTGGTTTATGTGTGGTTGGGGAATGTGGGGGATGGTGATTTTTTGGCCTTGCTTTTGGGGTAGCGAGGTGGTTGTTTGGTCGTGATTTTGGGGTGGCATGGTGGTGGTTATTTGGACATTATTTTGGGGTGGCATGGTGGTAGTTGTTTAGATATACTTTTGGGATGGTGAGGTGGTTATTTTTTATCCGTGCTTTTGGGTCATAAAGGTGGTGGTATAATGATGATGGTGAGCTATTTGTGTTATGTGGTTGCTTTGTACTAGATGCCCAGGTAGTGATAAAATAAATAATTGATTAATAATAATTGAAATAGATAGGTTTTGATTTGGTTAATGGTATGGAAATGATAAATTAATAAATAAATGATGGGATGTGTGGTTAAATGTTGACAATTCTTAATAATGAAATGAATGGGTTGGATAATGGAACTGGTTGGTGGTGTGACGGGCTTGAGGATTATTGTGTGATGTTATGCATTTAGAGGTGGTAGAAAAAGTGACAATGTTGTGAGTTGCTTATTTTTTGGTTGTGAACCCATAGGTTGGGGTTGCGTGTGGCTATATATATATATATATAATTTTATATTCTTGTGATTTATATACACACCCCAACCACTCAAAGCACCAAGTGCCGAAAGCCAAATATATTGGGGGTGTTTTTCCCGACATCCGGTGAGGAGGAAAGATGGATGGGTTCCCATTATTTCCCAGTATATCTTCCAGGTGATGTAGGTATTGCAAAGGCTGTGATGGATGAAGGTTTTTTTAGTGCAATAGATGGTGGTTGTGATAGCCCATGTGTCTTAGGGAAAGAAGTAACATAGAACTGGTGTTTATGGGTAGGATGATATGGGATGAGGTGGCTTATGGTGGGGGTTATTCATGGAAATAGGAGGTCATGAGGTTGATTTCCTTTATGTTCATGATACCCTAATACTTTGGTTATGGTTTTGGATATGTGATGACCTAGGTGTTTTCAGGTGAGATGTGTTTTAGCTATGCTTATGGGGTGGTGAACCCAGGTGTCTATGGGTGTGATGTGATGTGACCATTCTTGTAAGGCAGTGTGGTATACTAAAGATATGGAAGCACTTGGACATACGATATTAGGGTGTGAGAGCAACGTACCATTAGGAAAGTGGTGCAGGGTATGATTTGTTGATATTCTTCTTGTTATATTATATTACTTGAATTTCATTATTTAGAGAGCATGTCTTGGTGAGGCTGGGATGAATAGTTGACCTATTTAAGTGATTTTGGTTCTTCTGTTTGCTCACAGGTGCATTAGTATGTTTCTTTCACATGTTCACAAGAGAATTTTGGTTTTGTACTGAGTATACTTGTATTCTCACCCTATGTATATAATTTTTTTAGGTTTCTAGGAGGACTTCATAGTACATGATGGGCATTACTAGCTCATACCTTTGTATAGTTTCCGTGTCATTGATTTAGTTTTATTTTGGGTATTTACTTTAGAGACTTTTATCTATATCAATTTTATTTATACATGCATAGTTGGATGGTTTTTTTATTTCTTTTATATTATTTCATGGATTTTATTGTGGATGATTTGTATTATATCCCGATCATATTTATATTTTAGAGGGTAATTCCACCCATACATGAGATTTTTATACCCTCAGTGCTAGTATCCATCTTGGGGCCCACTGGAGGTGGGACTCGGGAGTCATTATCTCTCTCCCCTCATTGTTGTATCTTTAAAGATAGGGGTTCATGACATGCTCCCCCTAATTAAAATTCATCATGAAAATATCCCTCATCACACAAAACTCTGCCTTAATAATAATTGGGAAAGAAACTAACCCTAAAAGTTATATTGAACACATAATTTGACTTCAGTTAGATTCATACATTTTCAAATAGTATGTGCAGACATGAAAATCTACTTGTGTATAATAGTATAAATTCTTTTGGAAACATATTTTAGAATCCTTAAAGATCCATGAAAATATTTTAATATTTAAAATTAACTATTTAATGATTTTTAATGAATTAAATAATATCCAACTAAATAATCACATGCCAATTATCTAAAAAATAAAACAGATGAAATATATACACTTGAAAAATACAAAAAATTTAAAGTTCTAGATCAAAATATGAGTCAAAATCCCACTAAATATATGCTGTATGATTAAATTTGCATCACTCTAAGTTCAAATTTGATTTTATCAAAATTATCTAAATTCAAGGGTTTAGTAAAAATTTCCTCATACTGATCTTTTTTTAAAGTAGATTCTAAAATAATATTTCATTTTTGAACATGATCTATAAAAAAGTGATACATGAAATCAATGTGTTTAGTCCTATAATATTGTAAAGTATTTTTTGAGATAGAAATTTTAGAAGTATTATCACAATAAATTGGTGTCTTCTCATAATTAAAAACAAAATTAGAAAGTGTTTATTTAATCCATAAAGACAATGACCAACAAGAATCAACAACAACATACCCACTTTCCATAGTTCATAAAGCCACTAAATTTTATTTCCTCAAACTCTAATAAACTAAATATTTACCAAGAGAGTGACACATACCTGTTGTTATCTTTCTATCTATTTTTTAACCACCAAAATCAGAATCTAAAAAACTAGTTATTTAAAAAGAGGTATCTACATGATAAAATAATCCAAGATTAATAGATCCTTTAACACACTTAATTACTATTTTAACTAACTTTAAATGAGTTTATTTAGGATTATATTGAAATATATCACATATACATACTCAAAACATAAAATTTGGTCTTGATGATATCAAATAAATCAATCTACCAATCATATCTCTAATCATATTATTATCAATAGATTTTCAGATTAATCATATTTCAATTTATAATAAATATTCATTGGAATATTTTATCTTTTATAATTATCAAGAAAAAACCTCTTAATTAATTCTTTATCATATTTTGATTGATTATGAAAGATAAAAAACTTTTCTTTGAACTTTTTTCAAACCCAAAATAGACTTAAGTTCACCCATATAGTTAATGTAAACATATAAAGTCATTAACTTTGAAAATTAATTGCAAAGTATATCACTTTAATAACCAAAGATAATATTATTGAAATATATTTAGACTATAAAAATATTTTTTAAGGCTATATCAATGAATAAGGTTGGATTAAATTTTCCCTTTTCAAACCCATTATTTTAAATAAATAAATACAACCTTTCATTCCAAGCTCAAGGAGTTTATTTTAGAATATAAATAGATTTTGAGAGTCTCAAAACATGGTTCGATTTAGATTCATTATTAAAACCAAGAGGCTTATTTATATAAACATTTTTATAAATATATCCATAAAAAAAAATACAATTTTGACATCCATTTGGAAAAATTTAATTCCACAATGGTATGAATATGAAAAAATAATTATTATAGATTATACTTGAGATACTAGGGAAAAAGATTCTTCAAAATCAATTCCTTCTTTCTAATTGTATCCATGAGCCCCTAATTTGGCCTTATTTCTAATTATTTTACCAGACTCATCTAACTTGTTTCTAAATATCCATTTTGTTCCAATAATATCTTGATTCTTAGAGGATTCAACTAAGGTCCATAATTTATTATCATCAAATTGATTTAATTATTTATTCATTTAAATTTTCCAGCTTGAATCAGAAAAATATTTATCAATATTATGAGGCACAAAATAAAAATTAAAGCTCGATAAGCAAAAAAATTTATTAAGGATTTTTTGGTTTTAAAAACAATAGTTATATCATTAATTACCTTTTCGAATGGATGATCTTTATGGATTTTTAAAGTTTTTTTAGGAGAAGTAATCTCCCCCTCAATATATTCATCCAATTCTAAATTTTTAGGTCCACTAAATTTAATATATCTTAAGTCTTCCTCATCCTGCTCAAATTCAGATATTTTTTTCATTAATAATTTTCATAAAATTTAACATTGAAATATTTTTCAACTAATAATGTTATTTTTTATAAATTTTATGTTCCTTACTTGAATTATAATACCCTAGAAAAATACATTCATTTGATTTGGAATCAAATTTTTAGTGAATATTTGGTATTAATAATATGAAATTTTTATCAAAATACTGTGAAATACCTAATTCCAAGATTCCTTCATTTCCAGATTTCATAAGGTGTCTTCTTTAAAAATGTACTAAGTAAAATTCATCTAGAAACATGATAAGTCGAGTTAATAGATCTTTCCTAGATATATTTTGGCAAAGAGTACTCATTTTACATTATCCTATACATTTCTTGAAAAGTAATTTTTTTCTTTTCTACCAAACCATTTTATTATAGAGTCATAGGGGATTAAAAATTAAGATAATACCCATTATATTCTTATAATTTATCAAACTTTTTATTTGAAAAATCACCTACTATATCACTTATAATTGATAAAAATAGATAACCTTTTTTATTTTGAACCAATTTACAATATGAAATAAATTTAAACAAAGTATCTAATTTATGTGCAAGAAAATAAGTCTACGTAAATATACTATAATCATCAATAATAATAAACACATACCTTTTACCTATAATAATAATGGTTTTCATTAGACCAAATAAGTCCAAATGTAAAAGCTGAAGTAGTATGTAAGGTTGTACCTCTTGGACATACTTGAATGACTCTTTATGACACTTACCTTTTAAGAATGAATCACATACATACGTTATGTCCAAATTCAAATGCGGATCCAACATTTTTTGGATTTTGGAAAGCTTGTGTAACAACCTGAAATTTTCATGGCCCAATCTTCTATGCCACAAAACATTTTCAGATTACACAATATTTAAACATTTGACTTCTTATTTAGTTAACTCATCAAAATTAATAGAATATATATTATCATTTTTTTTCATAAAATGGGATAAATTCCTCTTTAAAAACAACACTTTTATAATTTTAAAATTTCACATTCATATTTTTATAAAAAAATTATGAAATACTTATTAAATTATTTTTTAAACCTTCAAAAAAAAACCTTTGAAATAAAAATTGAATTTGAAATTCTAACTTATCCAAAACCTTTTAATTTCCCTTTTAATTTTCACCAAATGTAACCCTACCACCATCACATTTATTAAAGGATATGAATTTAGAAATATCATCGATCATATATCATGAAAATACACTATCCATGTAACACACATCCTTTTTTATGATTATAATAAAAGTTTCCTAAGGAAGTAGATTTAAGAAGTCTTTGGTACCCATAAAAATTTGGATCCAATTAGGTAAGAAAAATAATTCTTGGGAACCCAAAATGATTTCAAGAAAGTGTTTATTGGAAATATATAAGATAATTATTATGAAATAAAATCCTTAGTGTGACCAAGATATTTTTTAAATCTCAAAGAACATTCTTTTTCATAATGGCCCTTCATGTGAAATCTAAATCATGTAACACTTTACACATTTCCACTTAAACCATTAACAAATAAGGTCTTATAAATTTTGGGTAATTGATTTTCATAACCAAGATTTGTCTTTTATTTATTCAATTTTCTCATTATTACCATCTTATTATAACTTTTCCTTCCTTGAAAAAAATATTGAAAGATTTTTTTAACCTTTAAACTTCATTTCTAAGCCTATAGTTTTCTTCCAAAACAGAATCAAACTTAATTATTTGACCTTCTTCACATTTGGACTAAAAATTATTAAGTTTTATATTTTTAAGTTAAAAAATTTCTAGATCTACATATAATTTATTAATTGAGCATGAAGGAATATTTTTTAATTTTTCATTTTTATAAAGAACATCCATATATATAATCTTAATATTTTTGAATAATCTAATAATTCTATTAACTTTATGATTGAGTCTATTAATCTCTTCCTATAACTCATCCTTAGAAAAATTAGATTTATAGGAGGAAGAGAAACCATATTCACACACCTTCTTTATAGAATACCTAAAAAAATATTTAATAATTCTTTTCCTATGATAGATTCATCACTTGAATTTGAATTCGAAGTGTTACTCCAACCAACTACAATTACTTTCCTTATAAGGACCCATGTTTTTATGGACTATAAATTTGAGGAGAAATTTTAATTTTTGCATTCAGATGCTTGTAATGGGTAAAATATAAATCTTCCCATAGAATATGATCTTGGACAATTTTTCTGACCACTATGTTGGTCCCAAAATAGGGTGTTTACCCTAGGATAGAAGTTTGTTGGAAATTTGTGCCATTCAAATTTTCATGTAATAATTAATAATTAATAATTAATATTTAATTAATTAAAAATTAATTTATTCTCACATGTTCTTTGGGCCATATATTTTTAATGGAGCATCGAATTGAGATTTTTTCTCCACTTTTGAGTCCAGAATGAGGGGTTTTTCCTAGGTGAGGCATAAACTCATGTTGGGTGCTAGGGCCGAACCCCATTTCCATTTTATTTTATTTTCTTCCTTTCTTTTCATTATTTTATTTCTTTTATTTCCCTAGATTATTGATTACACCCCCTTGAGAATCCTATTTATCATGATTGATAAATAAAATTTATAGGGAGAAAGATAGAGAGAGGGAAGAAGGGAGGTGCCACAATGGAGTTCAGGAGGAGCCGAATCATCATACGACAGTTGTGGACCTTGGATATGAGCGGAGTTTCAATGGATTCTTCTAAAAGGTAGGATATTTGTAATATTATGATATAAATCCGGATATATTTTCCTCCTTTTAGTTTTAAAGACCTTTTATGAATATTTAGAACTCCTTGAGGGTTGATATATAGATTTTGTGGGAAAAGTTAGGGTTTTAGGCCGTTCATAAGGGTTTCCCATTTGGAAATCCTAATCACATGACATGTAATTTAGGAACACATTCCATGTGTTCTTTCTATTCTAGGAAGATGAATTTTTAGAAGTACATGCCGTGTACTAGGATTACATGCCATGTACTGGTGCTTGACCATGTAGCTGAGTACTTGGTTAGATAGCCTAGTAGGGGAACTTGGCTATGTAGGGTACACAACTAGACCCCGGGTAGTATACATATCATGTATAAAGTACATATATAGGATAAAACACATGGCCATTCCATGTGAGGTACATGGGTAGGTAACCCATATAGGGTACACGCCATGTACATGACTTACATGACATGTACATGACTTACATTCTATGTACATGGGCTTACACACCTTGTTTGACCAATGTACATGGCGAGGTGAAAGAGTACATGATTTGTACTATGGTATATTTGTCGTGTATTCTTTATTTTCTACCATTTTGAGGATTCTTTAGTGTTTTATGCCTCATAGTCAGTTTTGGATGTATGAGTAGTCAATTTTGAGCATTTTTCCATATATATCGCAATTATATAACCCTTGGGGTGATTTGAGGACTCCTAAGAGGTGTTTTGGGGAAAATAAGATATAATAGAGAGGTAATTCCTCTAATAATTGGATTCAGTTGTCTCATAAGAGTGGGATATATTGGTTGGGTATTCATACTAACCTAGAGTGATACCTTGATCTAATATGGGCCATGAGTATTCTCTCTTGATCGATTTTTACGTATATTTTCCTTTAAGAATTTATGCCTTGCGAGATGTGCCCTTATGGTCTAGGTGGTCATGAGATTAACTATTTTTGAGGATCCCCAGTAGGATTTCTCTGCTTGCGTTCCAACTTAGGGGATCTTGTGTATGACTTCTTTCCTTACTCCTCCAAGGACCCTATGTAGGATTATTATTCTTATCGATAATTTTTGAGAATCCCCTATAGGATGCCTCTTCTTATGTTTTGACCAAGAGAATCCCATGTTGGATTCCTCTATAACTTTTATTTCTAAGGATACCATATAGGATTCCTCTACTAAATTATCAATTCCAAGGATACCAAGTAGGATTCCTCTCCTATGTATTGGCTTAGGGGGACCAACGAGTACCCCAATGTTTTAGCCAACCTAATCTAGTGCATTGGTGGATTGAGTAGATATGGAATTGGATGTCACCTTAGAACACGTACCGAGCTTGTAATCCCAAGGGGAAATGATAGTAGTGATGGTTTTAGGAATTTTTCCACCCTCACTCTCTTATTTATGCATTCACATTGTTATTAATTATGCATCTGTGATACCATAGGTGCTTCATAGTATTTGGATGATGAGAATTGTGAGATACGATATATGTTTGGGATGCCCAGAGGTACCTCTTTGGATCTGGCTTCTAATCCCCTTTTGATCGACTGTTATACCATCAGGATGCCCAAAGGTACTTCCTAGGATTCTACTAATAATATTATTCCTTAATTTATAGTTTGATTCCTTATAAAAAATTCCATGGATGGAATCATAGGGAGAGTTGTTTAAATACACCTTAAGTGATACTTGGATTCCTCAAACAGGATCATAGGGTGAGTGAATTATATATTCCTTAAGTGATACCTATATTACCATGTAATAATTCCTTGGATGGAATCATAATGTGAGTAGTTTATATACACCTTGAGTGATACTTGGATTCCCATATAGGAATTACATGGAAGAACTCATAGGGTGAGTGATTTATATATTCCTTAAGCGATACTTGGGTTCCCACGTAGTAATTACTTAGAAAGACTCATAGGGAAGAGGTAATTATGTTATGCCTTGAGAAATAATTGGGATCATATTATATAATGACTTAGATAGGATCACATGTTAACTAAATTTATATTATGCCATGGGAGACGCTTGGGTTACTTATATAGAATGCCTTTGATGGGATCATAGGTCAAATGGAATTATGACATGCATTGATTAATACTTGGATTCCTAATATAATGACTTGGATGGGCTCATAGGATACATGGAATTATTTTATTCTTGAATATCATTACACATAGATTCCTTGGTTACATACCTCGAGTCCTAATCTTATTTATATAAGTAAAATTTAAGTATATACAAGATGTTCAATTTTTACCTAGAATCCTATTTAATAGTGATTGAAGGCAAGTATAAGTGAACCCAAGGTTTGGATATGTATCCCTCTATAGTGATGTAGCTTGTTAAGAGAGTTTTTCAGCATTATATTAAGTAGGTATTTTCGATCAGGATTACAAAACCAAGGATCAAATTAATTATACATGGATTGAGTGGTATGACATCCAACTCAATGCCTTATTCACAAGATATCCATATGATCAGGATTATGGATCCAAGGATCGATTGTTATTGATTCATGTTAGTTATCTCTATATTCACACACACACACACACACATATTTATTTATGGGAAAACACACACACATAAATATATATAAATGAGGGAACATTTTTTAGAGACATCTTCGGCTTGGGTCAAAGAAGGTATGGTCAATCAGGTTCACTGATACAAGGATTATATATAGATATTTATTTATCTATTGTTATTTATTTATTTATTCCAGTTGTGTCTCAACTAGGATGACCATATTTCATGAGAATGAACTTATGATAATATATTATAGGTTCACCATTGGAAGTGAACTGATGATTATTTATCACCCCCTTTACATACACCTTGGTGTGTGTGAATACCTTATGTCTGCTTTCAGGTTGAACATAGATACATAATGGTAGGGTGAGGCCTAGGGTTCCATGATAAAGTCAAGCTGATTATGTGGATTCTTATGATTGGGATGGAGTAGTTCAATAGTTTTTGGATACTTATTACATAGTTCATCTCGACATTAGTATTGTATAATTTTACTTTTATTTTATTTTCTTTATGAACTCCTACATGTATGGTCGGCCTAGTGGGTGACCAGTTTTGTATGTATGACATGGTCATTTGAGAATTTATCATATTTAATTTATTATTAACTCATGCCTCTATTTCAGTTTATTTACTACTTCCACACTTTGTTTATTTACTTCTTGGGATGATATATTGTTATTTATATAATTTTTTACAATGATATGAGTGAATAAATATCCATGGATACACATTAGTCTCTCACTTCTAGTCTATAGTCTCTGGTGTATGGAGAGGTGCGCTTGAGGCCTTATAGAGAACTAGATCAGAGTATTGGTTTAGTGGTATTCGGGATGGGACATCACAAAGTGTTATCATAGGTGTTCCTTTCCTATTATATTACTACTCGGGACATGGTATATGGGAGTATTAGGAATGTGTTAAAACTAGTTATAGATATCAAATTGGTGGGTTGATAACACTTGTTCTAGTGTGAAATCCTAGTTTTTAGGGATATGGGATTGTTGTTATTTATATGTGATGTTATATTTGTATATGATTTTTTATTTTATAGATGTACATGTTGTGTAAAGTGATGATTTATTATAGATTTATGGCACTCAACCTGTTGGTGGGATTCCATTGATGGATTTCTGCCTCTTGAACCATTGGAAAGAGCTAATGTTTGATTTTGAATCTTGGCTGATAAAGACAAGAGGAGTCACATTCATCATATTCAGCGGGTAGGGTCCATATGTTATAATCCTGTTAGTGTGTGATTTTACTAACATCAGAGGCTAACTGTTTAAAGTTTCTATGACAAACTAAATGGTATTTTCCCATATAGGTTCTTGGGGGTAATTCTACTCAATTGGACCAACTTTCATATATATATATATATATATATATATATATCCTTTTGATGGAAGGCTATTTGGTCTATGGTGAGAAGTTTGATGGTGAGGATGATGACTCAATTATTGTACAAGGGAGGTGAAAGGACCCTAGTAGGTTGATAGGTAATATTATTACCATGGGTTGTACCCATTATAGGGAATTGTTTCATAGGTTTAGTTATTTATAGTGTTAGTAACAACCTATACAGTGTTTTCCCACATAGCATGGTGGTCTAGTGGGGTCACTGTGTACGATGCTGATAGATAACTAAACATTTAAAGTGAACTAGAACTGGGGGGGGTATTACTGTATGCAATTACCAATGAGTATTAGTTTATTATATTTTCTACATTTATATTATGATACTCTAAGGATAGTTACTTTATTAGTATTCTTAGAGAGGATCAGGTCCTAGGTAGACTGATACTTTATAGTTTTGACCCTTGTAGGTCAATTTTTTCTTTAACTCTTTTAGATAGAGTCTACAGGCACGCCATATGCCTTGTGTTGAGATGGGTGTGTGGATGATTCCCCATGACATGTGACCTTGTATAGGTTTTAATTATTGGATAGGTGGTTGAAACTAGTGACTTGGTTATGAGACTTTATCTGTAGGGCTAGGTGGGGGACCTAGAGGCCCTTAGTTGTTACTCAGACCCTTGTAGGTTGATGTTTAGTTTGATCAAGGGAAAATTTTGAGAGGGGTTGTAATGGGTTATTTATGTCATATATTCAATGATATTGGTTATACAAATTGTTTGATACTAATGTATGGTAGGTTATTAGGTTTTGTGATTTATGCAGGTTGATTCATTCATTTCCCAAGGAAGTACCTAGGGTGATTGTGTATCGAGACTGGATTCTGTGGCCAAGACTGTTTGGGTGCTTAGACCTATTGACTATTAGTTTCACGTTTGATGATTTAGTTTCAGAAAAAATGTCATGTTATAGGAAATCATGGAATAAATTATGGCCTAATAGAGTTTCTATATTTCGAAGAGCAGTTCCAAGGGAGCTTTTAGTTTAATGAAACTGATGTTCCAAGTAGCACAGTCAGTTATTCCTTGTAATGGAAGACTTGTGGGAGCATGATTTGGGCGTTAATGGTACACATCCATTACATGAAGTACCGTTTAAATCATAAATCGATTAACAACCATGTGTGAGGCAAGGAATAATGATTTTAAGAAATTTCTCTAGGCATAGTTTCCCAAGAGTTTTGATAAAATGAGGAATTTCCCTTTATGGTAGAGGTGACATTGAGGATAAATCAGTTTCTGTGAGGTGTTTGACCTGTGGATGAATTATGGTTAGGTATTTATAGGATGTTGAGAGTGTATTAGAGAGATTTATACACACCTATCGATAAAATGTTAGTGTACTCCTAGTTTAGAGATGATCATGACTTATAACTTGACATCATCTTGAGTATGCTAAGAGAGAATCAATTATATGCCAAGATTGTTAAATATATTTTCTAGTTTGATGAAGGAACCTATTGAGGTTTCACTCAAGGAGTGGTATAAGGTAAGCCTTATAGTAGGGAGATAACCATTGTCCATTTGTGGGTGGTCATCCTCATGGTGATTTTTAATTTAGTATTTTCCATGTAAAGTGTTATTGGGATGCTGAAACAAGTGATTGTTTGATGTTTTCATGTTGGTGATCTTATATGAGTGGTTCTATCCATTCCAACCATTTCTTTTGGCGATGGATGAAGGGTGGGAATTCGGGATTGGATCTTTGTTACAAGGCTATGATAAAGATAATCCTTTGATAGGGAGTATCAGATCGGTCATTGTTAAACATATTTCTTGAAGGAAGATTTATAAAAAATGAGAGAATAATTATTGGAGAGTCCAGATAACATAGTTGTGAAGTGTTGGGAAAAAATCCCTCAAGGTAACATTGTGGCATTTTTGGGTTTATTTTGTTTGTTGACAAAGCAGGATTCCATGGAGAATTTTCAAGTTCCAGAGATATTATTGACAGTCAATGTTGACAAAGAACCATGACAATATAATGGAAGATCTGGAGGCAATACAAAAAAGTAGTACAAGGTGGCGCTGTTTCCCAGTGTTTGCCAAAATTTTGGGGTCCAAAATTTGGAGATTGGTGAGCATCGCGAAAAGTGGATATCCTTGAAGATCTTATTTAAATATGGAAAAGGCATGAGTTTCATGAAGATAGGCTTCGTGGATTGAATTTTTCAAAGACAAGAAGAATGTTGACGGTGTTCTTCGTGATTACGTCAAGCTTCGCGAACGAAAGAGTTGAAGCGCATCGCGGCGGTGAAGGGATTTACGAGGGAGATTTGCGACAAAGGCATGAAGGAATTGATGGTGATGCTCTGCAATCACGTCAAGCTCCGCGATTGGAAAATTTCCGTGGTGCTTCGTGATATTGAGATAATTTCGGTAGAAACTTCGAAGCTTCGCAATTTGTGATAACGTGGCGTTGAATTCGTGTGGAAGGATCAAGGGTCAGTGGAATCACCTATAAATAGAGGTCGACCCCCTCGAGAGAAGCATAGAATTTTCAAAGAAAATATTTTGCTCTCGATTAGCGAAGGTGGTTCACGAAGGTAGTGTTCTTTGCGAAAGAGAGGTGCTTCTCGGCGGCTAATATAGCTCCGTGAAGGAAGTGCGCTTCACAGGGCCACATGCTCTAAGGAGTGTGCTTCACAAAGAGGCAGGAGCTTCATGATGGACTAAGCTTTTCAAATTCTTGAGCTTCACGAAAAGGAAGGAGCTTCACGAAGGCTTGTTTGAGCTTTGCGAAATTGGAAGCCTCGCGAAGTAGGGTACTTTGCGAAGGTGTTTCCAAAGTGAGTTGCCCGGTGTTCAGGGGCAAAAGGGTATTCATCAGTGGATGAAAGTTGGACTTCAACAGATCATCTATCAATAGTTGAGGATGTGTGAAGTCATGCAAATGAAGAGACCTATAGGTCTATAAACTGTGAGTGGATCCCTTCCAAGTGCAGTGAGCAAAGGAAGAGGAAAAAGATAATCCTTTCTACCAGCAGTGATCCAGTGAAAGAGAAACAGGGAGTGACCCTTGGGAAAGCAGTGAGGTAACCCTAAACTTTGTAAAGGTAGTGAGCCTAGGCATAGAAGTGATCTATTCCAAATGTTATTGGTAGTGATCCTTAGTGGATTTGGTATAGCGGCACATTGTCGTTGTATGCTCCTTGGACGTAACCCAGTGAGGGTGAACGAAGTAAAAATCTCTGTGTCTGCCTACTTGCTTCCCTGCATTGCATTCAAAGCATCATCATTAGATAAAGAAGAAAAGAAGTGGTCATAATAAACACACAAGTGCAAACAAAGTGACCCTTGTAATAAAGAGGTCAAGATCTACTAGGGCAGGAATAATTTAGAAAAGAATATCCATACCCTGATTCACCCCCCCTCTCAGGGTATATATTCCCCTATTGGTCCTAACATTTGGTATCATAGGGATAGGTTTATTTTATTAGACTTGTTTTCTCTGACTTGGTGTAGTTGATTTGTGTGGTTAAATCAGTCTGATCTTATCTCGGTGTACCATGGAAAAGGGAAAAACATCAAAGAAGAATCATAAGTCAGGTGGTATCTCTTAGTGCGGAAGTGTCCGTGGAGACTGTGTGATTCAGTTAAAGGAATCTAGAAGTGAACCAAATGTTGATTTGGATAAATTATACAGTAAAAATTCATACTCATTCAATTATTCTGAAGGAATGAGTGAATAACTTGATATTCCAAGTGATGTTGGAACTACTGATGATGAAGAAACTCCCAGAAGTCAAAAAGTGGAAATTGTGCACAAAGAGAAGGAATTGGATCAGAAATTCACTGATGAAATTAAATATAAAGATATTCAGATCCAAGCACTGTAAACTGAGATCAACAAGCTAATAGGTTTGGATCAAAAGCTTATTGACGTAGCTACTGATCTGAAGGACAAAAATGATTCTCAAGATGAAGAATTGAGAAAGAGATATATAAAGGTAGAAAAATCAAAAGCTAGTGTCAAGGGGAAGAATCTGAATTCAGATGAGATTAAAAATTTGAAATCTAAAAATGATGATCTTGCTACACAGCTATCTGAACAAGTTCAGAAGAATCAAAGGCTACAACAAGATAATTCATGTTGTTCTGATTCTACTGCTAAAAAAATTGAAAGTAAAGGAGAAGAGCGACATGGTGGATAAAATGACACATGAATTGGAAGATGAGATGAGTAGAGGGAATCTTCTCAAGAGAGAACTTGATGTCCAACTTGAATCAAGGGATATGAAGATTCAAAAGTTGTAAGAAGAGCTAGAATTAGTAAAGAAAGAAGTGGATAAATCCAATACCAAAGGAAAGTCTAAAATGAAGGATGTATTGCACTTACTAGTTGATTATCCTTATAAAAGTGATGATAAGATGAAGAAAATATATGCTATTTCTGAAGAGAAACAATAGAATATTTTCTCAGCTTAGAGACCATATAGTTTGGGAAAAACTGGTATTGGATTTGATGAATCCCCTCCTGTGCATGATAGAAAGAGATCTGTGAACAATTCCTGAAGTGGAGAAAACACTGTAGGTGATGGAGAGAGACCTAATAGGACATTTATAAGAAGTAGTGACAACATGTTCTATTTCTGTGGGATTCATGGAAACACATCAAGTTTTTGTTTAGAGGCTCAACAATACATTTCATATTGTGAAAATAGAAAATGTACTAAATTTGAGAATAAGAAGAAGCGTCATGAAAAATCATAGAGGAGAGTCTCTCAGAGGAAACCATTCATCAGATGCTATTACTGTGGAAGAAAGAGACACACCATGAGTATGTGTTAGGAAGCTCAGGAGCTCAATGTCAGAAGAGGAACACAAGCTGCATCAACATCTCAGTAGAGAAATGTTTAAATGAGGTATGCCTTTGATGGAAAATGTTTTATATGTTCTGATTCTGGGCATTTGGAAAGACATTGAAGCAAGAAGAATGCAGGAAAGGAAAAGGAAATCGAGAGGAGATTCACAAATCCCATGGTGTATAATGAGAAATCCTATACTAGAAGAGAATATGGTAGATTGAGAAATAGGTTTACTACCTTAGGGGAATCACAAGGAGATAAACGAAAGGTGTATCAATCACCTTCTCTATCACACTCACAATAAACCTTGTGGAGAGAATGTGAACAAACTTGGTAGATTAAGGGGAGATCTACTCCAGCTATGATAAAGAAGAATGCACGTTCAGTGAAGAATTCACCACCAGTGAAAAATAGAGTGGTGAATCAGATATCTGATAAAAGAAATATGAACAAAAAATGCATTGAAAAATTCACATGTCATGTGCCACAGAGAGAACTAGAGGAAAAAGGAAAATCCATGAAATCGTGGAAGAAGCAAAAGAATATGACAAGCAGATAGATTCCTACTTAGAGAATGAATCAGGTGAAGTGGAATATTGGTGGAACATCAAAGAAGGAAATGTTTACCAGTGGGTTTAAACCTCAAAGTATGAGGAAGGCCAAGCCTGCTGAATCTACATATCAGAAAAAGGATCAGAATGTGGATAAATAATTCTTAGTCATATGGCCATAATAGTTGAAGTTGGATAGGCAGCTAGAAGAAGCGAGGATGGAGTGCAATGCTCTATAAGAAATAATCAAAGGGTTGACCCATCCGGATCAACCACAATCCTCTTCTTGAGGATTCCAGAAGACACCCCCTCTCCCTATGTATACAAATGCTGTTAACTAATGATTCAAATGTTTTAGGTTTTAGGGAGATACGATCCAAGGGGAAGTTGCATCTAAAGATGCAAAGTGGAGAAGTGATATGATTCAGAGTTTCAATTAACTCAAATCAGGTACCAAAGTTGAATAAGAAAGGGAGAAACAGAGCGCAATAGGAAGTGATTGTGTTATTAACTTTATATCTTGTTTCCTACACTGAGTTCTAACTCAGTAGTCTTAGAGATTTTGTTAATGGATCAATGATGAGTGCCAGATGATAATAAATGATGTAGTAGAAGAAGAATGTTTATGGGTCTAACACTAGGAAGTGTTTCATAACATAGGAGGAGCATTCAATAACAAAATCAGATGCAAGAGCCATCAAAGCAATAATTGGATGACTCAGCTCATGTGTTGTCTATCGAGGGAAGAAATATTGTGGGAGAAGTAGAAATAATCATGAATCTCATGCTCATTTATTTTGATCTAACAATGTGGTATCAGCTGACTGTTTTCAGGATACCAAGAAGCTGCAAGAAGTAGTTGAAAGGAATGATTCCACTGAACAATGAAACAGTGAAAAATTTCACGATGAATGTGATGAGGAGGAAAGAAACAAAGGGGGAGCATAAGTGACTGATGCTGATTCAGAAAATAATTAGACATGGGAGATTGTTTCGAGGCCAGCTGATAAAGAATATCATCGGGACTAAATGGTTCTATCGCCAAAAGATGAATGAAGATGGAATAGTGATTTGAAAAAAATCACGACTAGTGTGAAAGGGGTACTCCCAGATCGAGGGAATAAATGTTGATAAGAAATTTTCACTAGTTGCGAGGCTAGATACAATCAGACTATTTCTAGCCATTGCAGTGCAATAAAAGTTCGATGTTTTCCAGTTGGACATCAAATCTGCAATTTTGAATGGGGTTATAGAGTAAGAGGTGTATATTAAGCAGCCATATGGTTTTCTCATTCATGAGGAAGAGAACAAGGTTTAAAGACTGAAGAAGGCATTGTATGGTCTGAAACAAGCACCAAGATCATGTTAATCAAGGCTCGATCAGTACTTGAAGAAGCTTGGTTTCCAGTGTGGGGGAGTTGATTACAATCTTTATTTAAACAACAACAGTAATCAAAGGATGATGGTGCTGGTTTATGTAAATGACATAATATTTAGAGGATCAGATGAAGCTCAGTGCAGAAAGTTTTTTGAATTCATGAAAAGTGAGTTCGAAATGTCAATGATTGGAGAGATAACATTTTTTCCTTAGTCTACAGGTGACACAAGGAAGGAATGGTACATTCATTTCTCAATCCAAGTATGCCAAGGATGTTCTGAGAATATTTTGAATGGAAAATTCCAAGGAAATGAAGACTCTGGTTGCTACCCGGATGAAACTGTCCAATGATGAGGATGACAAGGCATTTAATATCACAGAATATAGTTAAATCATTAGAAGTCTATTGTACTTAACTGAGACAAGGCCTGACATTGTTTTCGCCACATTCCAAGCAGCAAGATATCAGAGTAATCCCAAGGAAAGCCACATGATTGCAGTGAAAATAATACTTTGGTATATCAAGGGCATATTGGATTTCGACCTAATATATAGTGACAAATCTCAATCATAATTATTGGGATATACTGATGCAGATTGGGCCGGTTCAGCAGATGATAGGAAATCAACGTTAGGAGGTGAATTCTATCTTGGAAGATTGCGTGTTTCTTGGCTAATAAATAAGCAAGACTGCATTTAATTGAGCACCACAGAAGCTAGGTATATTGCAGCCACTCAAGCATACACATAGTTATTATGGATGAAACAACAGCTTGAAGATATGGGAGTTGAAGTGAAGTCTCCGATCGGAATCCAGTGTGATAACTCAAGTGCTATAAATCTCATCAAAAATCCCGTACATCACTAAAGGACAAAGCACATTGAGATAAAGTATCATTTTATCAAGGAGAAGGTTGAGCAAGGAATCGTGAAGTTGGAGTATGTGCCTACAGAACTATAGGTTGCAGACATTCTGACAAAGCCCTTACCCAAGGAAGCATTTGAAAGACATCGACTGGCTCTGGGAGTTCAGTCGACTCCCCGCACTTAAAAGAGTGTGGATGTGGAACTACCCCCCTCTCCCCGAGGTATTGCATGTTTTTCTCTAATGTTTTATCCTATGTTCTTTACAATGTTGCAGACCGCAAAGGGGTGAACTTTGGGTTCGTTGAAAAAGGGGGAGAAATAGTGACTCCTCAAAGGGGGAGAAACTGTGGCTAATGAAGGGAGAAAATGTCTTATTAAAAGACACAGGGAGAAGCTGATTGGTGGAGCAGCGAGATATGGGGAGAGTATTAAATCTGAAGATTCTAGAAGTGATCAATCAAAGAATAGATATCACGACAACTGAGGATCGTGATAAAAGCAAAAGAGTGATGTTGGGATGGTGAGAGAAGGCTTCCAGCTATCACCAATCGGTATCAGTGTGGTTCAACAATTGACATCAATTTAGCATTTGGTATCAGTTTGGAATCGACAATTGGTGTCTGACATGAAGTGATTCGTTGATTAAATTTTCATTTTACTCTTATTTCTCACGCTGAGCATTGCTCATGTGGGCTTAGAGTACGTGTTAAGAGATTCCTTGAATGCTAGTTGGCAGCTTCTGATGTATTGAGAGGTGCACTTGAGACCTTGTGGTGAATCATCTTAGAGCACTGGTTTATTAGCATTTAGGTCGGGACATTACATTCCTTTCCATTTTGTATTAATCTCTATTATTCTTATCTTTCTCAAGTCTTGGGTAGTTAGATTTAATGTGACCTCTTTCTCTGCACTCATAACATAAAATTTCATCATCATCATTACCCTTTTTGTTTCCTTTATTTTAAGGGTAATTCTTTTTGTTCCTTCTTAAGTATCATTTCTTTCTTCTTACTTGGGATACTTATACAAATTGGTATCTTTCACTACTTTTTAATACAAAATTATAATAGTGAGTGGTAACATGCATTTTTTATTTAAAAGCAATACCTTTTTTCAAATTATCCTCTTGAGCAATATTTTTCAATTCTAACTCAATTGAAGTAAATATCAAATAAGATAATCTATAGTACATTTTTTGAAATTTTTTACTATCATCAATTGATATATTTTTATCATTCCATCTATTTAGTAAATCTCTTAAGCCTCTTTAAACTATAATATAATTATCTAATATTTCAAACAAAACACTCATTCAATTTACAATACTTGTAAATCTATGAAAATTTTTATTAACTATCTCTTCTTCTCCCATTTTGAATCCCTAATACTTAGCTCTTAACATTCCCAATTTAGTTTCTATAAGTTTATCAAAACCCAGACAAGTAACATGTAGTATTTCTAAATTTCATGTGTTTTTTAATGTATAAATGAGTTTATACATATTCTTATTAATTTCACAATATAATATATTCATCACCTTTAAATTTAATACATACTTTACCAAATCATTACCAAATAATGTTTCAAGATCAACTTAAGGAAGATTGTATAGTTTTTCTATGATTTTACAACTTTAAATGCTTATGTATTTAAGAAAAGCCTCTATCTGATAATTCCAGTATCCATAATTAGTTCCATCAAAGAGTGGAGGTCTTTGAGGTGTCTATACATCATTTATATCCATTTATTCCATCTCAAAATAGTTCTTTTCCACTTGAATATTTAAGTTTGTATTTTATTAACATAAATAATATAAAAATATGATAAACCTAGGGAACATTTCTCTGACACCAATTGTTAGTTCCTAATAATAATGAATGAATGGTCAAGAGGGGTGGGGGGGATTAACATTTTAAAATAATTTAAACATTTTTCAAAGCTAATTTAATTCAATGGAAAAACAAATAGAAATAAAAAAATTATATTTATAGTAGTTTGGATATAAATGATACTACTCTACTCTTCACCCATATTAAGAACCGAGAGAGATGACACCCACTATAATGGGATCTATTAAATTTTAAGGGATATCACAACCCTTTTATAACTTTATTTTTAACCAATGGAGGAATAACCCAATATAATAGCCTTTTGCACACCTAGTGGCTTAACCTAATTACCCCACATTTTTCACACCTAGAGTCAAAACCTAGAAGACACCTTTTTAATAGGTAATATAAACCAAACCTTCCTTTTTACTAGTCTAAGGCATAACTGACACCCAAAATTGTTTTGTGGTTATGGAAGAACCTGAATTACCTTGCCTTTTGCTCACCTGGAGGCACAACCTAAAGCCTAACTTTTGTTTGGGAGTCATGATATAGTATCCTACCATTTAATGGGTAGTATAATCTAGTAAAATTATAATCATAGAATATAATAGATATAATTAAAACCATATAACTAGATGAACACTTCAAGTTCTGAGTGTTGAGTTAGAAAGGAACTCTTTAGCATCAACCAATCAAATAATTAAAGTTCAGCTGAGAGTAGTAGTTGATAGTCAAAGTATGCTTCACTTGTACAGTTCAAGAATATACTCAACCTCATATATTAATATATATATATATATATATTTAAATCCTTATATAGATTTATTATATGCACAATATATTCAAATCACAATCCCTATTTCATTTTATCCTTTTCAAATCAGCACATGATTACTTCATTGAATGTGCATAAAAACATACCCACATGAGCTACTTTATTAATCTGTAATATTAAACACATTATATATAGTGTAACACATTATAATAATTAATAAAATACTAATAATCCATAATAAATAACAATTAATACCCTTGGAATCATTCCCATATAGCATGCAAGATAACATGTTTAAATTCCAACCACTTTAAATTTGAAACTCACATTTTCCCAAGAAACAAAATTATACTCTAACCCATGTTCCAAATATATAATATTTTATATAATTATCCCAAATAAAATTATTTAGTATCTATATAATTAATAAGTATTTAAGTAATAATTAAATTAATATAAACATGTGAAATAAACTTTCAGTAATTCGAAATATAGAAGTATAAAGAAAACAGAGCATGTTTTGAACTAAAATATGAAAAGTAATTAACTGATCATAGGTAGGTCATAAGGAAGGTTCAAAAATTTATGGGAACTTAATTTTTATTCTTGTGATCATTTTATTTTTGTTCTTATGGTCACTTTATTTTTATTCATATGGTCACTTCATTTTTTTTCATGCGGTCACTTCATTTTTGTTCATGTGGTAACTTCATAAGGTCACTTCACAATGTCAATTGACAAGGTCACTTGAAAAAGTCACTTGAAAAAGTCACTTCACAAGGTTAATTTACAAGGTCACTTGACAAAGTAACTTTACAAGGTCACTTCACAAGGTCTCTTCAAAAGGTCACTTCACAAGGTCACTTCATAAGTTCACTTCATAAGGTCACTTGACAAATTCACTTCACAAATTCACTTTATTTCCTTAATAAGGTCACTTAAGGGCTTTTCCAAATTCTCACTCACTTTCAATTCAACATTCATAAAATCACTTAATGATTTAGGTAGAATATAAAAAAATCAACTAAAAAACAAATCTTATAGTGCATGAGAAAATATAATTAGTGTAATTATCAAAAATACTAATAAATAAATTGGATTAAGGGGATAATTCAAAACTATCCTCTATTCATCATACCTTTTGATCAATTTAGATCAAACAATATATAACCAAATCCCTTCCCAACCATACTACCCATGAACTAGAGGTTCCAGTCTCACCAAAATACTAAACCTAGAAGCCTTATTGTGTAAGAAAAAAGCGGATTTCCTAGGAAGTATAATTATTAACCGAGTGTTCCATGTTTATTTATTCTTTTACATCATTCAATTCAATCCTAACCATTATGATATAATAACATCAGTATCTTTTATATACTAAAATGTTATGATGATGATGGAACAACCCTTTATTATCTCCTTTTTCATTCTATGAGAAATAAAAATATCTATCACATCCTAACCTTACCCTTTTATTTAAATTATTTATTGCAGTTTTAATAATTTTGAGTTATCTTTTAATTTTTGGATATTCAAGATTGATAATGATGGTATTATTAATAATAGTATTATGATAATAATGATTTTTATAATATTAATGATATTAATATAATAATTTTATATTTAATGTTATTAAATAATAATAATATGAAAAATAAGACCCAAAATTAGGTCTCCCCTCCCCCTACTCTTCTTACATAACACACTATCCCCAAGGGGGACATTGCACACAACTGACTCCCCTTATCCTCTTTCTCAATTCAACCAGCCCTAGGGATGAATTCGTCATGCTCAATCATCTCCCCCTAACCTCACCTATCATGCATGCGCACGAACTAGGGAGGTATTCTTCATATGTGCCTCCCTCCTTTATATCTCATCCGGTCTCCGTTCTTAGTGATTTTCTCCAATTCGAAGTGGATCTAGTTCAAGTAAGGGCCATTAATCATCTTCTTCCTATTTTCCCTCTCATTTCTCCCCTATTCTTCACCACACACACACTAAGTCTAACCCTAGGGGTTTTGACTTCTAAATTTCATTATAGATTGATTTCTAGGATGTGCGATCTTCCTTTGGGGTCCTCCAATCTCCACTCTTGTTGGTTTTTTCATATTCTCTTGGTCGAGGTAGGTTTTCCCCATGACCTAAATTTTATTCCCTGAACCATTTATTTCTTGGGTGTTAAATAATTATTTAAATTATTTAATAGTAGTATTAAATATTTTTATTGCTTTTATAAATTGAAAATGGATTTAATTATAATTTTCATGGATATAAAATCCTTTTTACTATTTTTCAAAGAATTTATTAAATCTGGTTTCAAGTTTCTTGCTTTTAAAATATCTTGATTGGGCCTTTAAAATGGTATTTATGATTATAAATGATAATTTGTGTTTCTATGTTGAATTTTCAAAGATATTTACTAGGAATTTCAAGCGAAACTTGTAATTAAATGTCTTGGTAATTTTATTAAAGGGATGTTTTGATTAAAATGTTCATTTTATAAATGATTTTAAGATTATGAGATAAATTAAGAAACCTTGATTTCATCTTTTAAGGTGTTTTTTAAAATAAAGAGAAATACCTAAATGAATTTAAAGTAGGAAACTTCATAAAAAAGATTCATTTTATCAACCTTGATTGATCACTCATTTAAAAATAGATTTTAAATTGTTAAAGGCATGAATTATGACTTGTTTAAATGTGCATGTTTTGACTATTTTTATGAAATAGAATTTCCCCTTGGTTTGTTGATGAATGGTGATTTAAATCATGACGAGTGATGGGAATTTATTTCAGAGAATGTTGTATTTTAATGTAAAGTGATTTCAAAGCATGGTATGTGATATAGAATGGAATCCAAGTGTAGGTGATAAATATTGATTACTTTGAATTGATTGGACTTAGTGTAGGCAGAGCACATGGGAACCTGGTGTACTTTGGAGGGGGTAGTCTTAGGAAAAGAAGGATAGATATGGTTTTTTCTTGCATGGATATATTATTAAAGAACTAAATAAAAAATATTTGAGACATGGAGATACTTATAGGAGTGGACTCTTACCCATAATAATATTTCCCTAGGGTAATGTGTGCACCATATGGACTTTGATCACTGAGATTGTGTGAAAATCGTAGATAACCCAAACCTACTACATTCCTATGATTTAGTTTCTATATTGTTTATTTTTGTGAAATGGTTGTTTATTCATGCTTTGGATATTTTAAATGTTTGAAATTATTTGTAGTTATTTTATGTTTTGAAAGTAAAATGGTTTAATTAAATGTTTTTGAACATTGGTTTATTTGGAAAGGTTTTATAAACTATTTAAAGGGGTGAATTTAGATGTTTTTATATACATTTTGAAAATATATTCCATAAATTTTATTTTTTTAAATGATCATAATTGGGTTATTAACATTTTCTTTATAAAATTCTTATGAAATGATTGATTCTTTAGATTATCTTTAAAATTTGGAAAATAATTTTCATGTCGTGTGTTTCTTGAAATGAGCATAGTTTTTTTATTTTAATATATATTTATTATGAAAGTTTTTCTATTATTTTACTATAAATATTTGAAACCTTATTTTAAAGTACTGTATTTAAAAATAGCTTGAAAATAGATCTTTTATTAAAGTTTTTTCATGTGGAATGGTAGGTGGTGGATTACTGGAATTTTTTATGCTCATGACTATTTTATCATTTTAGTTTCAGAAACTTGGTTCAACTCTTGAATGCTCTTGGAGCATTAATTATTTTGGAAATTTGAGGTTAGTCAGGTTTATATCTTCTAGTCTAAAAAAAGGAATTCTGAAGGTATATTTATATATTTTTTAGGGGAGGAATACTTGGGTGAGTAGAGTGATTTTTTATTTACTTTTCTTTATTGATCTATTTATATTTTGTTTCTATATATTTTATTTGGTGTAGAAATATTATATACATACATGTCATGATGATTAGTTATTATAATTATACTATTTATTTTACTCTTATTTAAGGGAAAAAATCATTTCCAATGCTTTTATTTTATGCCCTCATGCTTGTCGCCAACTCGTGGGGATCAGGAACGCCCTTTGGGTTTTGTTACGAATCAGGTTAGGTGCCAAGCCAATGGAAACCTAGTTCAGTTAATTACAAAATGAAATCAAATTAGGTTTTACCTTTTCATTTTGGGAGTCTAGTATATTAGAGATAGGTTTTTTGGGACTCAGGAGGTAGGTCATGGGCTAGTGCCAGATCACCACTACTTATGATGAAACCTAGGTTTCCATGTGATGTTAATTTTTGAAGTTTAAATTTGTGATTTTTATTGAATTATTTTTGAGGGATTTAAATTTTAATTAATTTCATGTTGATATATGTGATTGTTTTATGAGTTGTTTTAGGGATTAAAATGAGAGTTGAATTGGTGTCATAATGTGATCTTATGCACCCTATCAAACCATGTAGAGTATGAGTGCACAATTTGGTATGGATTCCAGTAGTAGTTGATTGATTGGAATATGTCATGATAAACCATGTGTCCAAGTCATTCATAAATTCTAGTCCCTCATTAGATATTTGTGTTATGTAATTTCATTGATTTAAGTTTTGGTTTGGTGCTTGATAATAAAAAGGTCGGTTTCCAAATGAGAAATTATTTGAGTTTTAAAATCTATGAGGTAATTTTAAATGAACATTTGAGTTTTGAAAAATGAAATTTTGTTTTAAATGATGAAGATGTGTTTGAAATTAATAACAAGGTTTTCCCTTAAAAAATCTGAAATGGATTCATTTTTTTGAAACTCATGAAGTGAATTAAAAGTGAACTTATAAATTTTTAAGTATTTCAAAGTGGATGTTTTTCCATGAAAATAGTTTTAAACTTTTGATTTAATATTGATGGGTTTTATATTTTTTTTAATATTTTTGACTTAATGCTATTAATTTTTAGATAAAAGGGTATTTTTATCCCATTAAGTGTTTTGAAAAAAAGTTTTATTTCTATATAGAATTTAAGAAAAACAAATTTCAAGTGGGGTTTTGAAATTTTAGAAAAGGATCTTTATAATTTTGAAAGTGGTTTTGAGATGAGATTTGGAATTTAAAATTAAAATTTAAGAATTTAAAAAGGGTTGGTTTCTTGAAAACCTTTTTTAAAGTGGTTGGTTTCAATATGGAATTTGGGAAACATTTTAAAATTTGGTTCAACATTTAAAAAAATGAATGAATGGATTCATAAAGAAACTTTGATTTTTTTTTGAAAAAGGGTGGTTTATTATAATGTACTAATATGGTTGGACCAGATTTTGGTTAATGTTTGCGATATACCATAGTTTTGTGATTTTGTTTGTGGCGAGACTTTATTTGGTGGTATTTTTGATTATATTTTTGTTGTGAAAACTTTTTTTTATAAAACTTAAGAAATGAATTTTTATGAAAAATTGATTTTTATAGAAATGTGGCCTTTGGATTATTTGTAGAATAGAAATGAGTTTTCATAAAATGTTTTCAAAAGTGGTTGGTTCCATTATATAGTTTGAAAAACATCTTGGATTTGAAATTGGTTTGCGGTGTTCTAAAAATGAAAATGAATTTTATATGTAACAACTTAAAAGTGTTTGGTTTTATAAATAATGTGAGGTGTTTTCAAAGGTGGAAAAGAGTTTTTCAAAGAGTACCTTCTTCCCTGAAGGTAGTTTCAGAAATTTTCATTGAGAATTTTTGAATTTAATGAAAAATAGCATTTTTTTGTAATTATTTTATTTTAATGGGATTGTGTGTGCTGGGTTGTTTTATAGTTTGTGTTAGATTTATTTGGTTTATGTTTGTAAATATTGATTTTTTTGGGATTATATACTATTTTATTTTGAGTATGCATCAAAGAAGTCTCAATGGAAGGATGAAATTATATCCCTAGGTTTGATCCCTAATGTTAGTATTTCTTCAGTAAGTCCATGGTTCTTTGAATAGTTTTATAAATCGGTTTGGGTAGTCCTTGTGATTTGGATTTATAAAGTTTATAGTAGTTTAAATCATTATAGATATCCATGTTTTATTTTATCTCTTGCATGTCTTATGACTTGGTGTATTTTTTATTTTAGGATTATTAACCAATCGATCCTAGAGATGTCTAAATTTTTTTCGGTGTCCTTCGTTTGAGCTATCCTTTTTTTGATTTATTATTTTTCTATTGATATTGGTGATTATTTGGGTGAAAATATGTTGGGATTTATGTTTGGTGAGTTTTGGAGTAGTTACGGATTTTAGGTGATGTTAATAGTCATAATTATTTGAATGAATTCAGTTTCTCTTAGATGAGTATTGATTACTTAAGATACTCATGCCTCGGTAATTAGTTACATTTCTCATTTGGTGTAATGTGGTATTTGTAATAGGATATTGATTTTGAATGGTTATATATAGGAAACATTGGGTAGGTTTTGGGGAAACCGGGAGTTAGTGTTAATTTATATGATGTTTTGTTGGATTCACTAGGAACTGGTGTTTTGAAATCTCAGTCTCGAGTTTCTCTCACTTAACCAAAGGCTAGAATTTGTAGTTCTTGTTGAGGCATGGTTCCATTTGATTAATTCTTAATAGTTTTTCCATTATTCTCTTGTATGATCTATCTTGTTTGTTTTGTTTGAGTTGGTAACCCTTCTGAGTATTTTATTCCAATACGACATCTAATATTTATTAGGCATGGTTCTTTTGGGGTGTATTTGGGTGATTAATGGTAGTGCTAATCACATATTAGGTAATTGATAAATCTTTATCCAGATAATAAGAAAACATAGGCAGTATAATCTATTTCAAGCCTTTCTATTCTTTATTGAGTTTTTATCCTTGTATATTATTTAGGTGAGATTAGCCATTTTAGGAAGAATTGATATTTTATTTGAATTCTAATATTGTGGGGATTCCACCATATCCATTATGACTTTGATTCTATAGGTTATCTAGTTTAATCCTATAACACCCCAAGTTTATACAAATAAATTTAATATAGAATGTAATGCACACAATACTGAGTATCTATGAAACAAAACTTTGTTATTATAATTATTTAAACAAGATAGTTATAACCTATCCATTAAACATAATTTTTCCACTTATGTAAATTGAATTTAAAAAAATTGACATACGTGATTACGATCAGTAAGATATTTAGAGTCTGATTGGATCAACTTATTTTTTGGTGAATAATAACTTGACCCTTTTGAATAGCAATGTTACCCTTATGAATAGTAATATGTCACTTATGAATAGTAAACCAACCAAATGAATAGTAACATCACCCATGAAATTATAAATAAAATTCATGCATCTTATAAATGAAAGTATGATATAATTATATCATAGTATAAGTAAATAAATGTTTTAGAAATTATGAATTAAGTATCAATGTTTTAAAAAAACATAAATGTTTATTTATAATTTTATAATTAATATAATGATTCAAAAGAAAATATATTTTCATAAAATATAATCATAAGTTAATATTTTTATTATAAGATAATTTTATGATACCATAGATAATTTTTTTCAAAGTGTCATAAAATAGGTTATAATTTTTAAATCGATATTTTTCGAGTAAATGATGATTTTAATTAAAAATTTAATTTCTAAAATTTAGAAAATTATTTTTATAAAATTAAGATCATTTTTTAATTATAAAAATCTAAAAATGGTTAGGATAAATGTTTGGGATTTTTCTAAAATAGTTTAATTTTTGGTGAATAGTAAAAAATACAGTTTTTTAAATGCGGTATTATTTGTGACAGTATCAAGACATAATTATGATATAAGATTTACTAAAATTATGAAATAAATAAATAATTATATTATATTAAAAATATAGTACAAAAATAATTCAGTACATGTAAATTATAAATTATTTCATGATAAGTATAAAAATTATTGTCAGTGCTGACGTAGTGTCTGCGCAACATTGACAATGTCAAAATTGGTTCCTTATAATAAATAATAGGGTGATAAAAACTATTTTAAATAACTTTTTATTAATTATTATGTATAATTGATTTTTTTGGATGTTAATTTAGAATTTTAGAGTCATATAACATTAATCTTACCCAAATGCCTGTGCAATAATTGTGGAGGGTAAGAAATAACAAAATAAAAAATTTAAAAAATTGTATTGACATGTATATTAGTGAATATATATAATGAAATAATATATAATTTTATTTATAACATAATTAATTTATTTTTATGATATTAATTTATTTTTAATTTTTATATATTAAATAATTAACATTAATGCTTGTGCAATGCTGATGCAGTGCTTATGCAAGCATAAGAAAAATAAATAGAACGTTTTAATCAAAATTACAAGAATTATTAAATTACCCAAATTATGGATATTTTTTTTTCTATTATCAATTTTCGTCCATTATCATGTTTTGATTTGAATTTGGGATATTTTTTACCCATAAGAATCACATTAAGACCTTTATGACATTTTATTCAAAAGTAAGTCAAGGTGTTCAGACTATAAACTTTAGTTGGTATAAGATTTAAATATGAGGTTTTATAAGAGTTTTTTTGGAAAATAATATTTTTCAGAAATATAATAAAATTATCTTCATAATTAATTTTTTTTTAAATTTTTATAGAATAAATAAATACCTTAATGTCTTGAACATTTATGATGTAATAATTATTTAATTAATTAATAAATAAAATTAATGATATTAAAAATAATAAAATAAATATAAATTGATATTTTTATGTTACTTAAAGAATTAAATAGATTAATATGACATGTATATGATATAATAAAAAAATTTATTCGAATTTGAAACTTTGTTTTGATGTGTTTAAATTCATAATTATGAATAGTTTTTATTTTGACAAAAAATATGTTCATGAATAAAGTATTTTATTAAATTATTTAAAAATAAAAAAATTATTTAACAAGGCTTAAAATGATAATATTACTTCGGAAATTTAGTCCCATTTAGTTTTTAGGCCTTTTTGGAAGTCTTAAACCTTATAATACATTTATTATATTTTAATAATTTGAGTAATGTCTAAGTTACCCCTCACCTCAATTATAAAATAAGGCTCCTTCCTTCACAAACATTCATCACATTGAGACTTATTTCTAAATAATAATCCACCAAATTACCTTATCATCAACCCTTTATACATTATAGTGCTTTTGGTCTCATAAAAAACCCACTTCCAAGAGCCTAAGGAGGTTCTCAAGGAGAAAAGATTCAAGAGGTAATATTCCTTTTTTCATCTCTTTTAAATTCTTTTTCACTTCTACCTTATCCTCAACCCCTATACAATGATTCATGAAAATTATAGTATCATATATATATTTTAATTTTGTTGTGTTGATGTTATATGAATCATAAAATCTCTAATTTTCTTCTTTTATTCTTAAATAATGAAATCGCTGTCTATGGTGTGTTAATTCACTGCCTTTGTGGATGATGAGTTTTCTTTTTCACTTTACCAAAATCATGGGAAGTTTTAATTCACATGTAATTGTTTAAAATGATATATATATATATATATATTATCAATTTTGGATTATTATTTCTTTTTTACACAGAATACCATAATAAACTAAATTTGGAAACCATGAAAAGAATGCACCCGAAACAATGAAAATTACAAAATATTGTTAATAAATGGTTTTTTTGTTATAAAAAGATTATTTAATGTATTATAAACATGAGTTTAGTTCTATAATAAATCAATAACACTATTAAAACCATTATATATGTGTTTTTAACAAATTTTTAAGGAAGTTGAACCTAAGGTAAGGGATATCTTAACTCAATTTCCATTCATTGAATTAAACATCTATGCCATTGGTTATGTTTTTCTAAGAATATGTGTAAATGACCTATGATTGTTTTAAACTGTATATATACTTATATTGTTTGGGTTTATATTTGTCACACATAATTATGTCATTTATTTTTCCTCACTCTAATGATATGATCATTGTAAGGGTTAATTTTTCAATCTCATTATTATCCGAGACTGTTTATATGTAAGTATTTATTGGGAAATATTTGTCATCCATGTCCATGTTTTTTAAAAAATATTTTCAAAAGGAATATTTTTAAATTTTTATATAAGTACTCTTTAACTAAAACATCATTTTAAATGTATTTAATATTTATTCTTCTAAAACATTTTCATTCATGTCCATGTTTTCAAAATGGGTTTTATGGATTTATTTATAAGGACATGATTATTTTAAAATTTTAACTTTATAATTTCTCTAAAATGTTTTGAAATTGGTATGGGAAACTTTGATTCAAAAATATCTTTTTTAATGTCTTCTTTTATAAATGTGTGGATTTTGAATAAATGATTTCAAAGTGAAAAGGGGATTTCTTAAGAAATTTTAATGATTTTATTAGTGTATTTTCATCAATGTCAACATAATTTTTTAGATCTTATGTTTAATTGGGATTAATATTTTATGATATCATCTACCATATTTTATTAAGTAGGTTATGATTATTTTGACCATGGATGTTCTATCTTGATACCGTTCACCATATGGCTCCGAATGGTTAGTGATTATGTTTACTGATTGGGGAAAGTTATTTACATTTCATATGATAGTTTTAATATGAAGTTATATATTGATCATGTTTCACCCCTTTCATATTAGGAATGCATTGGACTTAGTATGTGTCAGGTGGGGCCCTCTATAGCCTCTCAGTGCATTGGTAGGTCTCATGAGACAAACTAGTTTGGGTTTTTACCTGTTTATATATGGTCTTGGCATGAGGTCTTGACGATATGGTTATGATGTCTCATATTATGAATTCCCACATTACAAAACTAGTAATTTATTGTCCATGTGATTATTATACTAGTATAATATCTATGGATATGTTTTATTATATCATTATTTATTTATTTTTTATTCCTACCATATTATACAAAAGTTTTTTTTAATAGAAAGTGTTTTTAGTTATTCACCTTTCCTTATGGTTTATTTTTATCTTCTATTGAATTATTACCCTTACTAAAAATTAGTGCTCACCCATTTATTATGTTTATTTTCCCCAGGATGCCAAGATAAATTTTATGAATGACATACAAATATAATCTAGAATAATAAGAGTGTTTACAAAGGAGTCTCTATGATGTATTTTATTTCAAGTTGTAATGTTGAAATTATATATGAATCTTGTTTTCCAAATCTACTAAACTATTTGGCCCTTCAAGATGCGTCTTCCTAGTTTGTATGCCAATATAATAAAGTAAGACACTAAATCCAGGTTACTAGAGTTAGGGTCCTTATAGTTGGTGTTAAAGTAAGTTTGACAGAAACCTAGGAAACTATATTTAGAAAAAATATATTAGAGAACATAAAACTAAGATAGAATTTTAGGATTAGTATAGAATATAATCCTATAATTTTGGTAAGGTAGATATTGTGTGGGTATTCCTAGCAATATATCCCTATCAGGATACTACAAGTGGATGTGGGTCTGACACAAATATACCTAGGGGTAACAACTCCGACAAGGTGTCCCAGACCTGACTCGGGGTAACCTGGTACATGACAATTAGACTTACTACACACTTGATTTGACACTCCTGGGAGATATTCTTAGTATAATTCACATTTTCTTTACAAACCATTATGAAGGATTTAAATGTAAATATGTCCTCAATGAAACCATGTTAATGATTATGAGGTTAGATACACATGAAATTTTCAATTTATGTTAATTATTTTACTAGTATTTGGATTATAAATTATGTTTCATAATGTTATGATCTAATATAGTTTATGAAATTTTTTAGAAATGGAACCTACCGAAAGGAATGAGAACCGCATCAATTCACATAATCCAAAGAGTAAGAATGATCATTCCTTCATTGGGTTTAATCTAGTATTTCGAAGGGAACTAGTTGCTCAAACATCCTCATCATATGAGGAGATAATATCATGTCCTAAAAAGAAGGATAAAGAGTTTTCTAAGTATTATGGCTTTAGAAGGAAGCAATATAAGAATAAGAAAACTGAAAAAAAGATAGATAAATGGAAGAAGGGAAAGAAGTATTTTCTCACATGTGATAATTGTGGAAGGAAACACCTTGGTATATGATTAAAATAAATGAGAGTTTTCTAAAAGTGTGGAGAGAAATGCCACCATTCTTGTGATTTCAAGGGTAAGAAAAAGTTTTGCAATGTATAATGATTCAACTACAAGGAGATTGGACACTATGCAAATCAATGTCCCATGAGTCAAAAGAATATCAACAAAAAGAAAAAAATGGATCATGGTCAAGATTATGCTACTTCCATAGATGAAGAGAAATGATTAATGTTATTATGTTTAGATTAAAGAATCATGTATTTTTAGTATTTTAATCAATGATGTATTGGTTATAAAAATTATAAAATATATAAGGATTGTATTATTGTACTATGTTATTAAGGATTTGAGATCATATGATGAATGATACCAAGGAAAAGTGAATCAGTAGCAAGTTAAACGTTTTGAAAAATATATAGTTGAGGGATAGACAACCCTTAACATGTTTCTGATACTGAGACATTGATTTTGGAATAAAGATATTATTGATTTGGATAACATAAATTAGCTAGAACTTACTATATTGAATCGAAATAATGGACTGTCAACAAAGTGGTAGAGTCTACAACATTTTTGACTTAAGGAATGTATCCAAATTCTTATGTTTTACATAAGGAATAAGGAAGCATGAGTGTATTCAATAAGGTTTTATGGCAATTCATGTTATTACCATGCTTCAAGATAATACACAAGGAATGAACTCACATGTTTTTATGCGATGATTAAGATCTAGTTCATGTTGTTTAATAAGTTCATTATGGAAATTCAGTGACCCTCTTAATAAAGTGTTGGATAATGATATTTTGGAAAATTTTACCATTTATAAAATGGTTGAATTTGATCTTTGGAAAAGGTTTTAGAGATTATTTTACTCTATTATACAACTTATGCCATAAAATGAAGTAGGAATAGTTAAAGGCACAACCAAAGTATGCAATTGTGTTTATTGAAACATATCAAGTACTCATATTTCCTTATATTATTATAGAGTGAATTAATTTCTCAACTTTAGGAAAATAATATTGAAAAAAATGTTATCCTAGTACCTTCTTTTCCAATATGGATTTTCCACAATGGTATTATCTAATATCAACCTGTTTTTTTCTTTTTCAAAATGAAATTTCAAATTTTGAGGATGAAATTTATTAAAGGAGGGGAGAATGTAACACCCCAAGGATTTACAAATAAATTTAATAAAGAATGTAATGCATAAAACATTGATTATATGTGAAACAAAACTTTATTATTATAATTATTTAAACAAGATAGTTATAATTTAGCCATTAAACATAATTTTACCACTTATGTGAATTGAATTTAAAAAAACAGACATACATGGTTATGATCAGTAAGATATTTAGAGTCTTATAGGGTCAACTTAAATTTTTTGTTGAATAGTAACTTGACCCTTTTGAATAGAAATGTTACCCTTATAAATAGTAATATGACCCTTATGAATAGTAAAATGACCAAATGAATAGTAACATCACCCATGAAAGTATAAATAAAATTAATGCATCTTATAAATGAAAATATGATATAATTATATCATAGTATATGTAAATAAATGTTATAGAAATTATTAATTAAGTATTAGTATTAGAAAAAACACAAATGTTTATTTATAATTTTTTAATTAATATAATGATTCAAAATATTTTTTTTTCATAAAATATAATCATAAGTTAATATTTTGATTATAAGATAATTTTATAAGACCTTAGTTAATTTTTTCAAAGTGTCATAAAATTGGTTATAATTTTAAAATCGGTATTTTCCAAGTAAATGATGTTTTTAATTAAAAATTTAATTCCACTTATTTAAAAAATTATTTTCAGAAAATTAAGTTCATTTTCTAATCCTGTATATCAAAAAATGGTTAGGATGAATTTTTGGTATTTTTCTAAAATAGTTTAATTTTTGGTGAATAGTAAAAAGATAAAGTTTTTTTAAATGCGGTATTATTTGTGACAACATCAAGACATAATTATGATATGAGATATACTAAAATTATGTAATAAATTAATAATGATATTATAATATAAATATAGTACAAAAATAATCCAGAACATATAAATTATAAATTATTTCATGATAAATATAAAACTTATTGTCACTGTTGACGCAGTGCCTGTACAACATTGATAATGTCAAAATTGGTTCCTTATAATAAGTAATAGGGTGATAAATATTATTTTCAAGAATTTTTTATTAATTATTATGTATAATTAATGTTTTTGGATATTAATTTATAATTTTATAGTCATATAACATTAATCTTACCTAAATGGCTGTGCAATAATTGTGTAGGGAAAGAAAAAAAATAAAAATTTAAGAAATTATATTGACATGTATATTAGTGGATATACATAATTAATGAATATATAATTTTATTTTAAAACTAATTAATTTATTTTTATGATTTTATTTTTTTAATTTTTATATATGAAATAATTAACATTAATTCCTATGCAACATTGATGCAGTGCTTGTGCAAGCATACGAAAAATAAATAAAATGTTTTTAATTAAAATTATAAGAATTATTAAATAACCCAAATTATGGATAAACATTGTTCTATGATAAATTTTCAGCCATTATCATTTTTATTCAAATTTGGGACATTTTGGACCCACAAGAGTCACATTAAGACCTTTATGATATTTTATTCAAAAACAAGTCAAGGTGTTCACACTAAAAACTTTAGTTTGTATAACATTTAAATATGAGGTTTTATAGAAGTTTTATTTTAAAAAAGAATAGTATTTGGAAATAGAATAAAATTATCTTCTTTATTAAATTTTATTTTTAATTTCTAGGAAATAAATAAATACCTTAATGGATTGAACATTCATGATGCAATAATTATTTAATTAATGAATAAATCAAATTAATGATATTAAAAATAATAAAATAAATATAAATTGATATTTTTATGTTACTTTATGAATTACATAGATGAATATGACATGTATATGATATAATAAAAAAAATTATTTTAATTTGAAACTTTGTTTTGATGTGTTTAAAGTCATAATTATGAATAGTTTTTATTTTAACAAAAAATATTTTCATGAATAAAATATTTGATAAAATAATTTAAAAATCCAAAAATTATTGAACAAGTACATAAATTATAATATTCACTCGAAAATGTAATCCAATTTAGTTTTTAGTCATTTTTAAGTCATAAACCCTACAATATATTTATTATATTTTAATAATTTGTATAATTCATAAGTTACCCCTCACCTCAATTATAAAAGGAGGCTCCTTCCTTCACAAACATTCATCATCTTAAGCCTTCTTTATTAAACATAATATACCAAATTCCATTCTCCTTAACCCTTGCAGCATTCTAGTGATTCTGGTCTCCCAAAAAGACCACTTCCAAGAGCCTAAGGAGGTTCTCAAAGAGAAAAGATTCAAGAGGTAAGATTCCTTTTTCTTCTCTTTTAAATTATTTTTCACTTCTACCTTATACTCACATCCTATAAAATGATTCAGGAAAATTATAGTATCATATATATACTGGAATGTTTTTTTGTTGATGGTATATGAATCATAAAATCTCTTATTTTATTCTTTTATTCTTAAATAATGAAATCACCGTCCATGGTGTGTCAATTCACTACCTTTGTGGATGATGAGTTTTTTTTCAATTTACCACAATCATGGGAAGTTTTAATTCACATGTAATTTTTTAAAATTACCTAAATATATTTATGTTATCAATTATAGATTATTATTTCTTTTTAACAAGAAGGACCATAATAAAACGACTTTCTAAACCATGAAAAGAACACACCCAAAACAATGGAAATAACAAAATATTGTTAATAAATGGGTGAAAATGTTATAAGAATATTATTTAAGATATTATAAGCATTAGTTTAGTAATTTAATAAATTAATAACACTATTAAAACCATTATACAAGAAGTTTGAATAAATTTTAAGGAATTTGAACTTGAGTTAAGGGATATCTTAACTCAATTTCCATTCATTGAGTTAAACATGTATGTAATTGGTTATGTTTTTCCAAGAATATATGTAAATGACCTATGATTGTTTTACACTATATATCCACTTATATTTTTTGGGTTTATCTTTTTCACATATAATTATGTCATTGATTTTTCCTCACTCTAATGATATGATCTTTGTAATGGTTAATTTTGTAATCTCATTATTATCTTATATTGTTTATACATAAGTATTTATTGGGACATATTTATCATCCATGTCCATATTTTTTTAAAAATATTTTCAAAAGGAATATTTTTAAATTTTTATTTAAGGACTATTTAAATAAAACACCATTTTAACTATCTCAAAGATTTATTCTTCTAAAACATTCTCATTCATGTCCATGTTTTCAAAATGGGTTTTATGGATTTATTTATATGGACATGAATATTTTAAAATGGTAATTTTATAATTTTTATCAAATTTTTAAAAGTTATGTGGTACAATTTTATTGAAAAATATCTTTTTAAATGTTTTATTTTATAAATTCACAAATTTTTAATAAATTATTTCAAAGTAAAAAGGGTATTTTCTCAAGAAATTTTTATGATTTATTAGTATATTTTTCATCTATGTCAACATAATTTGTTGGATCTTATGTTTAATTGGGATTATATTTTATGATATCATCTACCATATTTTATTGAATGTTTTATTGTTAGTTTGATTACAGATTTTCTATATTGATACCATTCACCATATTACTCCGAATGGTTAGTGATTATGTTTATTGGTTGGGGAAAGTTATTTACATTTCATATGATAGTTTCAATATGAATTTATATGTTGATTATGTTTCACCCCTTTAATACAAGGAATTAATTGGACTTAGTAATTATTGGGTGGGGCTCTTTATAGCCCCTAGGTGTATCTGTAAGTCTCATGAGACAAACTAGTTTGGGTTTTTACCCATTTATGTATGGTCTTGGAACAAGGCCTTAATGATATGGTTATGATGTCTCACATTATTAATTCAATAATTATGAAACTAGTAATTGATAATCCATGTGATTATATGACTAATATAATATCCATGGTTATGTTTTATCATGGCATTATTTATTTAGTTTTTATATCTACCATATTATGCTCAAGTTTTTGTTTTAATAATTTTTTTAGTTATTCACCTTGACTTATGGTTTATTTTTAGATTAAATTGAATTATTATCCTTAATGATCATCATAGATTACCCCTTTATTATGTTTATTTTCCTCAGGATTCCAAGATGAATTTTATGAATGACATGAAAAGATAATATAGAAGAATAAAAGTGTTTCCAAAGGAGTCTCTATGATTTATTTTATTTCAAGTTGTAATGTTGAACTTATATATGTATCTTGTTTTCCAAATATACTAAACTATATGATCCTTAGAGATGTATCTTCCTTGTTTATATGCTAATATAATAAATTAAGGCACTGATTCTGGGTTACCAGGGTCAAGGTCCTTAAAAAACCCTCTTAAGCATTGGTATTGATGAGAGAGTTTTTGATTGTACATCATAGAATTAGTGGTTATTTGGGAGATGTAATGTTTTTTGTGATTTATTAATATAAATTTGTTTCATGAAGTTCCTTGGTTTTAAATTTGAGTAGTGTTTTAAGAAGTTTAGTCCCATCCATTACATTGATCTCCTGGGTCTACCAAGGCTTTCTGAGGGTAGAAATCATTATTGTGGGATGAATTGTCACACAATTCCCTTCCCATTTTATTTATATTATTTATTTTGGGTTTAATAAATTTGGATTATATTTTTATTTTTTGATATTATAGATTGATAATGATGGTATTATTGATAATTTTATTATGATAATAATGATGTTTATAATATTAATGATATTAATTATAATAATTTTATAATTAATAATATTAAATATTAATAATGAGAGGAAGAAAACCCATAATTGGGTCTCTCAAAACCACTCTTATTCTTGTGTCTCACATAAAACCCAATGGGGAGATTTCATGAATATTCTTCCACTTGTAATCCTACTCGATGCAACCAGTATAACAGACCCAAACCTGCACTCCTAAATCTGGTGCTAAAAACATAATATTAAAATTTCTATATTTAATACCAATAAACATGACCAAATTTTAGCCATCAAAAAAATATAAAATCAAAATTAAATTATTGGATTACTTTTATAACTAATGATCCTTTAGGTTTAGAGTTTTAGAGAATTATTAAAAAATCTTACGTAATAATACCCATGTCTTAAAGTGAGTATTTTTAACACTATACCCAACTTTTCATATTCCATATTAAGTCTTAAAAATCTACCATAAAACTTTTAATACATGAAGCCTTTCTAGTCATAATTAATTTAACATCATTCTTAATATCCCGAGGAAAATGAAAATATAATAAGTTTGAGCTCAAATTATCAGTAAAGGTAAACAAAAGAATTAACAATTGGATTTCATCAGTGAGAATAAGATGAGAATAATGGTATGATGACATAATCAAAGTGTATGAGCATAACATAAGAGAATTAATACCCAAAAAACCTAGATTATCAATCATGAAACATGTATTAAACCTTTAACATAATAAAATATTCACAAGAATCAATAATCATGAGCCATTTGATTTCAATATTGATAAAATGAATCATTAAAAAATCATAGGAATCATAGAGAAAATGTGTTGGTATCTTAGAACATTATATTTATAACCCATGTTATAAATAACTAGATCCTAGTTAAACCCGCTAGAGAAACCAACTTGGATAACTCCCTCCTTCTCACCTTTTAAAGATAAGGAAAATTACCCATTTAATTAGAGTGATATATTGTACTTACCTATTTATATAAGTTGTATTAAGATCACCAACTCATATAAGTTGTATCAGACTCAACCACTTATATAATCTATAATGGTCTCACCCACTCATATAATATATATTAGTATTACTCACTCATATAAGCTATATAAGGCTCATCCGTAATCATTAATAATGTCCAAGTAACTTTCCTGAATAAAAAACATAAAAGATTTAACTCTTCAACATAAAACACTTTAAAAAAACAATAATTCCTTTATATCATAGTTAAACTAAGGAAAATAAACTTTTTTAATGAAAATCTATTTAAAAAATTCATCTTAATCCATCTAGAGAAAGAAAATGGATGGTATCATAAGATTATAATACTAGTGAAAGATCAGAATCATTAAATGATGATGAAATAAAGGAAAATATATTTAAAAGAACATTTAAAAAATTTATTTGAAAACAAGGGAAAATACACTTTTATTTCTTTAATATTTTATAAAAATATACAAAATATTGGGAAAATCCTTTTATGATGTATACATTAAAAATAAATATTAATTTAAAACTTTTATAAAGAGATTAAAAAGTGACCCATGAGGAAAAAATTAATAAATTTCCTTTAAAAACCTTTTGAAATAAGGTCAAATATCATGGAAAATATATTTAATAAACCATTTATGTTTAAAAAAATAACATTATTGAAATAAGATAAAGAACATGGAGTAAGAGTTTGGTGAAAAGTTTTTAAAACCTTTAAAACAACGTTTAAAAAAACCATTTATGTTTTTTTAAAATAAAAAACCTTTTGAAAGAAATAATAAGAAAGAGAATATAATATATCATGAGGAAAAAAATAGACATGATATCATATTTCAAGAGTCATTATATACACTATAAAAATTAATATCAGTGTACCAATAAAAACATGTATCAAAGAAGGAAGTTTTAGACGAGAAACCATTTTAAATTAGCTAAAGATTAGATAAAAAAGACATTGAATGAGGAAAATAACATTATTTTGTAAATTCCATAATTTCCATGAAATAATATGATAAAAAAATTCATGGCGAAATAATTACACCATATAACATAAATCATGGTGTATAATATGAATTGTATCTCAAATAATTGAAATTGAGAGCATGGAAACATTTGTAACTTTTATAGTAATTGAATCAATATCACATGAAATATAGAAATTAAAAGTAACTTTAAAAATCATGATAAAATATTTATTTATGATATAATATCTCAATAAGAACCATATACACCTTATAAAATAAAGTAGGTCAATATTTAATACATGTCCCAAAGGAAAATTATTTGAGACGAATAACCCTTACAAAGATCATATGCCTGAATTGAGAAGCCCCTTACACTAGTAACTTTCAAGTCAATGAAGAAGTCATATAACCCAATGAAAGAAAATTGTGTTAAGAAACCCCTTACACTAGTAACTTTCAAGTCAAATCCACTTGGATGAAACAATTTTAATTACAAATTAAAAAAATATGATGTATGAAGTATTCATTACGTGGGTCTTTGGGTCATGTAATGGGCTTCATGCCCACTGGGCCTTCGGGTCATGTACTGAATAAACAAGGCTTGATGGGTGGGATTTCCCTGGGGGGGGGGGGCTATCGCCTACCATTCTGTCTTGTGTGTGTGTGTTTAATGTAATTTTACCCCAAACACCTAATATATATATATATATATAAAATAAAATAGGTGTATAATATTAAAACATGTCGAAGAGAAAATGGGATGAAATCCCTTACCATGAGTCTAAGATTGTCATATATAGACTTTAAATCCTGTATTCATTGAGAAATTTTTCCAAATTTATTACCTTATACTTAAACCATTTATTTCATTTATTTTAATTACAAATTTAATTACTTAATCTGTTAAGTTTATGTTCGGTGTTTTGAGGATTTTCAGATCATAACTTCAAAATGACTTTGTTGTGGTGACTATGGTCAAAGGGGTCATTATTCCATCATACCCATAATAATAATCAGGTCATAATTATATTTTTTATATATTAATTATACTTTTAAAACTAACTATTAAATATTACTATGAAAATTTATTTACATTACAATCCTGGAGATGGTAGGTTGTACGTACACATGAGTAACGTTTCCATTTTTCAATGATCATGATGGAAAAAATGTAAGTATTATTTTATCTTTAAAAATGATAATTATATAATAAATACCATAATATTTATTTAAATACACTTATATGTACCATCTATGTGATTCATTGATGAAAAATGAATCACATCACTTCGTGGAGTTGGTAATCAACACGCACACATGAACAACATTATCATTTTTCAATAAATGGAAGGGTAAGAAAATATATGTTATATTATCCTTATAAAATTATAATTATGTCATGAATATCATATATAAATATTAAATACATAATTATAACCTTCCATGAGAGGCAGTGATGGAAAATGAAACACATCACTTTGGGGAGGTGGTAGTTCACACGTATACACAAACAATATTTTCATCCCCTATTTGGTGGAAGAGGAGATGAATATAGGTTATGAAATTAAAATAATAACATATAATTAAATATAATATGCTTATGTTATTATTTCACCACGGTTTAAGAATATTTTAATGAGGTAATAAGAAAAAAAACTAAAACTTTCAGTTAAAAACCATGCCTCATTTTCAAACAACTTCATTTTCTTTACACCTTAAGCCCTATAAGGTTGGAAGTATACCCAAAATAAAAATTATATAATGTGGGTATGGATGTTAATAAGGTATTTTGGTAGGTTTTTTCTGATAATTTTTTTTCTTAAAGTGTAGATAATAGAGGAGAGTGGGTTCTCTTCTTTAAGTGAAGGGAGAGGCATTCTCAGATTTTCTTAAATTATTAAATTAATATAAATTAATTTTCAGGTTAAAGTTGCTCCAAATTGACATAATTATAATATAAAAAGATTATGGGTTTAAATAATCTAATAAAATAAATTTTTTACAAGTTTAGGTGATTTTTTCACCCTTATGTATCTATTTTAACCCCTGTTAACCCTTTTGACAATTACCATGATATCAATGTTTTTTATTATAAAGGAGACAAGAAAGTTACTATAAAAGAAAAATTGACCCATAAATGGACAATTTTTGATATTTTAAACCATATAAAATTCACTTTTTTTAATATAAGATTTTTTTTAAATTTTAAATCATTTAATAAAATATTTTTTATTATAAAATACCATTAATGTCATTTTTAGAAATACATGGAATATTATAATATAATACATGTCTAACTCATGTAAAATGATTCCAAAATGATATGGATTTTAATAAAATGAGGATATGGTCTTAATATAATCATAAAATTATATTTTTATTGGTTTATATATCATTTTAAACCTTATTATTTGGATTAACCCCTTGGTTAACCAATTTTAACCTTAACCGTGGTATTTCCTTTTTCAATTTTAAAGGGTTATAATTTTACTTGTAAGGTGAAAATATTCTCATAAATATCTAAGGTATTACATTTTATAAAATTTATCATGCTAAATTTTCTCTTTATATATTTATATTATTTTAAAATAATTTAATAAAATATATTTAACATAAAATACTATTAGTGTCAATTTAAGAACTATTCACATAATTTGAATTTGAAAACAACATGCCAGTAATGAAATTACAATATAATAAATTTAACATAAATGATAAATTATTATAAAATATAAAATTTGTGTGACACTATAATTCCTTCAAAAAATATAAGTTTTGATGTTTTTAAAATCATTTATTTTAATTTTCCACGACTTTCACAAGCATTATGTTGGCATTGCATAATCGGTTTAGGAAATTATTTCATCACTAAAAATTATTAATAAATTACTATGATAAAAAAATTTTCTTTAAAATAACAAGTTATAACTGAACATAATATTTTTTTATCACTATCACAAAATATTATAGATATTAAAAGAAATAGAGTGACATTTTTGACTTTATTTTTAATTAAAATATTATAAATTTCAAAATAAAATATAAAAGAAAAAAGGGTCATATTTTAAATTTTAGATGATTATGGAAAAAATAGACACATACAATGAAATTTAGTGAAGTATTTGAATAAATTTTAAGCCTTATAACATTAGTTTTAACCCTAATTAACCCATTTTACCTTTACCATGAGAAAAACATTATTATAGTTACTATTCATATTGACAAAAAATTAAGCAGAACTTATTAAATAATATTAATTATACAAATTACAAATATGGAATCCATTTTATCAAATTAAATTCATATAAGTGTCATAATTTAATTTATTAAACCTGTAAAATAAGATGAATAATAATTTTCCTAAAAAAATGCATTTTTAAGAAAAAAAATGTTTTTATACCAAATACAATTATAATGTTTATTCAAATAAAATTTATTAGATCATTTTTAATAAAAATTAACTTATTAAATTTGGAAAATAATCCAAAATATAATGCTACTTTGTAATTTCTTGAAAATAAAAGACAATTTTCAATAAAAATCAACATTTTTCACTATTCACTAAAAAATAAATCTTTTCAAAAAATTATAAAAAATACATAATAAGATAATTTAAACATGAAAAATTAAAAAATGATATCATTTTTATAAAATATAATTTATAAAAATTGAAGAAATTAATTTTGATATATTCTCAAAAAAAGTAATAAAAACCGTTTTTGAAGGAAACATATTTTTAAAGCATAAAATAACTTTACTAAAAATGAGTGATAATTTCATAATAGTTAATAAATACATCTGAATTGAGTAGTAACTTTATATATATTTCATAATTTAGTTAATTCTATTTATACCCACCAATTTAATGGCTAGATTATAACTATAATATTTAAATAATAATATTCAAATAATAATATTTAAATAATAATATTTAAATAATAATATTTCATGGTTCGTTTAAGTTTCGCGTTACATGTTATATACGCTATCAAACATAATGTTCTTTTAAAATATCAGGATATTAAATTCTCCCCCTTTAATAAATTTTATCCTAATAATTTTAACATGATCCTGGTAATCATGGTGTTGACATTGGAAAATACTTTTGTTGAAATCCAACATCGTAAAAAGGGTTAAGAAAAATTCCTCTTGAAAAAGGGGAAAGGGAAATATGAAGGTCATCTTGAATAACACATAACTAGGTTTTAAATAGGATAAAGTTAGTGGAAGTGAAAATATGGAAATTTAAGAAGCTAATTTATAAATAATGATAGAGATAGATAGAGAACATTGATCATAAGAAAGTGAATGATCGTGATATAGTTAATAAAAAAAAATACCATGAACCAAATAAATATAAAAAAGAACATCGATTTATTAAAAAATGAGTTAATATGATAATTTATTTCAAGATATTTTTCCTAGATTTGAGAAATTTCTTTATGATATAGATTAAAGAAAAAATGAAATATACTTAAGAAGTATAATTTCATCCTTTAATCAATTTATACCACAATATCAAATTTTCTATAAATGGTGAGTATTAAAGATGAATATTTTATGCTCAAAATACTAAAATCAACTTCTAAAAAATCTCATAATCCACAAAAGGATAAAAATATATTCCTCCTCTATTCATAAATTAACCAAAACTGAAATATTGATCACAAGGTAAGACAATACCCAAAATAAATAAAACTTTATATAAATAAATAATATATTAGTCTAAAAAGGTAAACATTAATACCAAAGGTTTAACATAGATCATTCCATAAATAAATAACCCTATATCCAAATTAACTTCAATAACCTCAACATTAAATAATGTTTAAACCTCAAATGTTGTCTCATAAATTTCATATTACATCCCCAAAAAAGTAATAATATTATTTTTAGATAATCCTTCATATTAAGATACATGATATACCTAAGGGTTACTTGTAACTTAACTCAATAAATAATCTCCCAAAATATCATAAATCACCTCAAAAATCCCATCACTTAAAACCTCAAATGGGTGTATTAGCCTTTGAACATAAAAAAAACCTTAAAATTATTAATCCTTGATAGTATCCATAACTATTAAGCTAACCAAACATGAAAACATACTATTATACAAATTTATATATACCTCCCTATGATAATAAATATGACATCCTTGAACATGCACTCTTGAATTTAATGTAAAAAACACAATATTTAAAATTTGAAATTTCTTACTGAGAAATGTAGCCCAATTTTAGACATCCAAAACATAAAACATCAAACTGAAAATATTGGATCAATTACATAACTAAGGATATTTTAGTTTTAGAGTTTTAAAGAATTATGATTAATTAAAGTGAGCATTTTCCCACCATTCCCAACTTTTCATATTCCATATTAATTCTTCAACATCTCCTATAAAATTATTTATATATTAATTATTTATAGTTATAATTAATTTAACATCATTATTTATAACCTAGGGAAAAGGAAAACATAAGAAGGGTGAGCTCAAAAACTCAGTAAGGGTAAACATAAGCAATAATAATTGAATTTTATCAGTGAGCATAAGATTGATATAGGGGTATATTGATATAATTAAAGTGCATCAGCATAACATAAGAGAATTCATACCCATAAAAACATGGATCATCAATCATAAAACATGGAATAAAGCTTTAATATAATATAAGATTCATTATAATCAATAATCATGACCCATGTGATATAAATATTTATTAAATAAATCATTAAAAACTCATAGGAAGCATGGATAAAACATGTTGGAATCTTGGAACATTATCTTCATAACCTGTGTTAGAAATAAATGGAGCTCAGTTAGATATATAGGAGAAATCACCCTTGTTAACTCCCTCTTTATTACATTTAAATTCAAGGAACTTTACCCTATATATTGGATAGGTATATTGGGATCACCAAACTATATAAGCAGTATCAGGGTCACCTACTCATATAATATGTATCGAGATCACCCAATCATATAATCCATATCGAGCTCACCCACTCATATATACTGTATTAGGATCACCCACTCATATAATCTATATCTGGATCACCATTCATGATCAATAATGTCCAAGTACCTTTCATGAATAAAAAACTTATAAGATTTCACTTTTAAACATAACACACTTTAAAACAACTATCATTCCTTTATAACTTGGTTAACCCATGGAAAATAAATGAGTTTCATGACAATATCTTCAAAAAAATAATCTTAAGTCAAACAGGGAAATAATATGTATGGTATCATAAGATCATAATTTTAGTGAATAAGAGGAATCATTAAATAATGATGACATAGAGGAAAATACCTTTAAAACAACATTTAAAACATTTCTTTGAAAATAAAGGAAAAATCCTTTTCTCTAGTTAATATTTTATAAAAATTTAAAAAATATTGGGAAAAATATTTTAATTGAAAATAACCATGGAAAGTTATAAAGGTTTATTAAAAAAATAAATATTATGGAGGGAAAATACATTCATTTCGTATATGTTTAAAATAAATATTATTTTTAAAATTTTGTAATGAAAGTAAAAAGTGACCCATACCGAATAAGTTAAGAAATTTCCTTTTAAAAACTTTTAAAAGAAGGTAAAATCTAAAGGAAAATATCTTTATGAAATAATTTATGTTTATAAGTTAACATTATTGAAATAATATAAAGAACATGGAGGAAGAGTTTGGTTAAAAGTATTTAAAACCTTTAAAACAACATTTTTAAAGAAATACCATTTAGGGTATTTTAAAATTGAAAACCTTTTGAAAGAAAGAATATAAAAGGGAATGTAAAATAACATGGTTGTAAAAATATTCATGATATTATATTTCAATAATCAATATACACACCATATAAATTAATATATTTTCATCAATCAAAACATTTCACAAAGAATGAAGCTTGAGATGAGAAACCCTTGAAACTTGGGTAATGAATGGATCAAAAATACATTAAATGAAGGATCATAACATGATTATGTAAAACCCATAATTTTCATGAAATAATATTTAAAAAAAATTAATGGGGAAATAAGTACACCATATAACATAAATCATGGTGCATGAAATGAATTTTGTCTTACATAATTGAAATTGAGATCATGTCCTTGAAACCTTTTTAACATTTGAATTAAAATATCATGAAAGATATGTATTAAAAGGAACTTTAAATATCAAAATAAAATATTAATTCATGATATAATATCTCAATTGGTAGTATATACATCTTATAAAATTAAGTAGGTGTATATTTAAGACATGTATTAGGGAAACATAATTTGAGATGAATAACCCTTACAAAGATCATATCATTGAATTGAGAATTAATAAATGGAGATATTATGTGTAAAAAATGTAAATCTACACAAAAAGTGTAAATAAAACTAAAAAAAAACAAATTCTATTTCACACATAATCTTGATTTAGTATAATCTATGAAGAAGTGATATAACCCAATGAAAGAAAATTGAGTTAAGAAACCCCCTACTACTTGGTAACTTTCAAGTCAAATACCATTGGATGAAACAATTTTAATTATAAATTAAAATACTATTAAGTATTAAGGATTAATTATATTTCATGTAAAATTGAATTATATACACCATATTAAATAAATTTTATATATAACATTAAAACACATCTTAATGAAGAGAAATTGATACGAAACCGCTTACCATGAGTTTAGAATTGCCATGTATGACCTTTAAATCTTGTATAAAACATTATATAAATTATTTTATTTATTAATAACATTTAATAGGTTTAATAACTTTTACTTAAACCATTTATTTCATTTATTTTAATTATATAATTAATTAATTAATCAGTTAAGTCTACGTCAAGTGTTTTGAGGACGTTCGGTTCATAAATTCAAAATGGATTCAGTGTGTTGACCATGGATAAAGGGGTAATTGTTACATAATCTCTAGAATAATAATAATTAAATAATTTTATTTTTTATATATTAATTATACTTTTTGAACCAACCATTAAATATGGTTATAAAAAATGAATTATGTTACAATCATGGATATGGTAGGTCGTACGTATTTATGAGTAACATTTCCATTTTTTAAAACTCATGATGAAAAGAAGGTAAGTATTATTTTATATTTTTATAATTATAATTATATTATAAATAACATAATATTTCTTTAAATACACTTATATAAACTATCTATGTGATGCAGTGATGAAAAATGAATCACATCACTTCATGGAGGTTATAATCCACATGTACGCATGAATGACATTATAATTTTTCAATAAATGGAAGGGTATTAAAATATATGATATATTATATTTATATAATGATAATTATATCATTAATATAATATATAAACATTAAATATATCATTATAAATAGCTATGAGAGGCAGTGATGGAAAATAAAAAACATCGCTTTGTGGATCTGATAGTCCACATGTACACATGAATGATGTTTTCATTTCACATTTGATAGAAGAGGGGATGGATATTGATTATGAAATTAATTTAATAAAATATTAGTATATATAATATAAATATGTTATTATTTAATCATGGCTAAATAATCTTTTAAGGAGGTAGAATAATAAATAAAACTAAAATATTCGATTAAAAGCTACACATCTTCTTTGGACAAAATCCTTTACTTTACAACTCAATCCCTCTAAGGTTGGTATTATGACCAAAATAAGACCTATAGAGCATGTAAAGGGATTTTAGGAAGGTATTTGGGCAGGGTTTGGCTGAATCAAATGGTTATTTAAGTTTTTAGAGGAGAGGAGTGGGGGTGACCTTTTATAAGTGAGGGGAGAGGCATTATTAGAATTTTATAAAGCATTAAATTAATATAAATTAATTTTCATGTTCAAGTGGATCCAAATTAATATTATTAAAATAATTTATTAGAATGTATTGAAATAATTTTTTTTACAAATTTAGGTGATGTTTTCATCCTTATATCATTGTTTTAACCCCCGTTAACCCTTTTGACAATTACCATGATATCAATGTTATTTTAATATAAAGGATCCAAGAAAGTTACTATGAATGGAAAATTGACCCATAAATGGAAAATGGTTGATATTTTAAACCATATCCCATTCACTTGTCTTAAGATAGTTTTTTATGAATTTTAAATCATTTAATAAAATATTGTTTATTATAAAATACCATTAATGCCATTTTTGGAAATACATGAAATATTATAATATAATACATGTATAACTCATGTCAACTGGTTCCAAAATAATATAGAATAAAATAAAAGGAGGATATAGTCTTTATATAATCATCCAATTAAATTATTACAGGTTTATATATCATTTTAAACCTTATTATTTGGATTAACCACTTGGTTAACCAATTTTAACCATAATCGTTGTAATGAATTTTTCAATATTAAGGGGTTATAATTTTACTTATAAGGTAAAAATTGGCTCATAAATAGACAAGGGATGTAATTTTAAACAATTTATAATCCTAATTTTCCTCTTAAAATGTAATGAACCAACCTGAGATACCCTCAAAATAGGCACCCAAACCGATCTGCCACATACTTGAAGGGAGTTCCTAATCCCCACAGGCTGGCGACTAACACCTAGGAATCAAACAACAATAGAGGGAATAATTTCACCCAAACTAAAAAAACTGCATGGAATATATATATATATATATATATATAAATATATAAAATGAATAAAATCGTGGAAGATAACTAAAATAAATTTATTCCATAACCAAAGAGAGACAAAAGCAGTGATACAAATCAAAGCAGATAAACCAAACTTCAAGGTACGTGTATGATAACAAAAAAAGGATAGAAACCCTCAAATACATCTTATAAGTGGGTAGTGTCCCACCATCTCACCACCCGCTACCCATACCCAATTGGCATGAACCAGTGGCACTTTTCCTTTTCCTGTATCAAAAGAAAATACCAGGTCTACACACCGTCTAAGGGGTGTATAGGGTGTGATTTAAACAAGACCAACGGGATATCACCTAGGTGTTTAATATTAAGACTTTATATAACAATATCAATATGCAAAATTTACAAAAAGAAACATAACATGATAAGAAATAAAGTTGTTTTGTATAAAAAACATGGTTAATCGATTCCCCCCACAATTCTAAAACTATCTAGGTAATATAGTTTCAAAGCATAAATCCATCAATCCATTTACATTTCATTAAAATATAGTATAAATCCAACACATAAAGGATAAACATTCCAGGGATAACTCATGGTTAGGTTAGCTAGGCCACTTGTACATCAGTCACGAATAGTTCACACTACAAGTCCCAAGTAAACATGCATCAAGTTATAGGGAATAGAGGAACACCCTAGATAGTAAACCCCACCACAATGTAAAATAAAGTCCTAGATACAAATGAATCTCAATATAGGAATAAAAGAACACACTATAAAGTTAAAATTCCCAACAATATCAAAAGATGAACCCCAATTCTACACCTCCCACATAAGTACCCAAGTCTCCCCTGTGCGACACATCAAATCAGTTCAAATGGATTATACATTTCACAATATAATTTCAACACCCTTTACTTTCCATCAAAACCTACTTTGAAAAAACATTTCACAATTAATTTCACAATGATTTGAAAATAATATTTCTTTTACCAAAAAATGGGAAAACCATATTTTTCTCCAAAATACATTACATGCACACAAATTGTTAAATAATTCAATTTAATTTATAAAACCATTTAAAAAAACAAGAGAAATCAATGGTTCACATAACATATGCTAGAAACAGAACCACCCACCACAAACTCAAGCTGCACACTAAAGCTATGAAATTCAAAACCATAAGGAGGAATGGAGAATGAAAAAAGGATACCTTGTAATTGATTCCCACATCTTTGAATCAAAATATGAAATGATAAGGGTCAGTGAATAAGTTAGCTAACACATACCTTGAGAACCACACATGCGACACCATAACTAAAACAAGGATTATCCCTTGGAAGAGGATCACACAATGGATCTAGAAGAATAAATCAATAATCAACACATGATCAATTGATCCTATAAAGACAGACCAATTCCACATCCATGACCAATGGATACAAAGAATTATAAAGATCATTTACTGAGAGAGATTTAGTATAATCACCATAGAGATCAAGCACCAAAAAAAGTAATCTATAAGGATAGAAACACCTAAAATCACCTAGGAGAATTTATAGGGTTTGAATTAGGGATATAAAAGAATAAATAATTAGGATTTATTCTTACAACACATAAAACCTATAGGGTATGAGGGGTTTATGTCATAAACCAGGGATTTATATTTTAAAATCCCTATAATTTACGCATGTTAAAAAACATGTCACCTCATATTAAAAATCCTATGTGACATATTTATAATGTAAAAATAGGTTTTATGAAATAAATTTTTTTATTCCACAAATAGTTTTTATATATTGTTCCCCATGACTTATTTATAACATAATATACAGTCTTATGAAATAAAAAAATCATGCAGGATAAAACCAGAATAAGGTTTGTATAAAAACTCTCAAAACATTCCTGATGCCCTCCAAACCCAAGAAACACACTCTTAAACATAAAATAGAGTTTATATTTTATCAATAATTTTACAATATCCCCACCATTATAATTTACAACCATGGGAAGTCATGTGGAATAAGGGTGCTCTGGAATGAGGCAAGGCCGCTGCTCCCTCACTTATGATTCACACTACTAAGTATCGTGAGAATATGATTCATGCCAACATACCAGTCTAACTAATAAAATAAAAATCCCATGAAATAATTTCACCTAAGAATCAATGATCTGCACTAGTTTCTCCACAACTAAAACATTTGTCTCTAACTCAATATTTTCCCAACTTAGAACATGAGAGGGATCAGGATGATACTTATTTAATGTATACTTATCAACTAGACTATAAATTCCATCCTATAAGAAAAATACACGAGCTACTTAGTGACCTTATATTTTATAACATATCTCATAGCTATATTACCCTATTTCCAAAGCCGATAGTGACTCAAAAAAGGATAAAATTTCAAGAAAACCGGGCCATCTATGGAAAACATCAAAGGATGATGTGGATGATCCATATACAATTTTTGCTGACTCTGCACTATAAGCAGACATTGATGTATACCCTGAATCCTTTCTGGCATCTTCTAAATGAGACTCAGTCCCCAAAGATATTCCTTGGCCACATCTTCCCAACAAAGAGGTGATATACATGGATTACCATACAAATCATCAAAGGGTACCATTCAGATCAACGAATAATAACTATTGTTATAAGAAAAATAAACTGGTACCAGATGGCTATCCTATGATCCACCAAAATACAATATACAAGCATGAATCATATCCTCCAAGATCTAAATAGCATGCTTCATCTAAATATCCTTATGTGGTTGATAAGATGTAGTAAATTGTATCTGAGTCTCCATTTCCTCCGGAATACTCTTCTAAAATCTAGAAGTAAACCTGTGATCCCTATCCAAAACAATAGAAAAGGGAACCCTATGTAACCTCATGATCTCTTACACATGTAGATTACCCAAATATTTAACTTTAATGGTATCCTTGATTGGAATAAAATGGTATGATTTATTCAATTAATCAATCACTAACTAGATAAAATTATTCCCTTGGGGAGTTTGTGGTAGTCTACCAATAAAGTCCATGGACTCTTTGTCCTATTTACAAATTAAAACTAGAAGAGAAGTGGACTATAATGTTTTAGATTCTATGAATTTATCTGTTGATAGGTGTAATAGCGGGACATAAAATCATCAATGTTTCACTTCATACCTGACCACTAAAAACACAGTCTCATTTTCATAATAAATATTTGTATCACCCAGATGAATGACTCATAAAGAACCATAATAGTAAAAAAAACTAAAATTCTCATAGAATATAGGATGAAAAACTGATCCCCATAGCAGAGAACACCATAAAAAAGGAGAGACCATCCATAAAAAATCTCCCCACCATATATGGTTTCCCTAATTCCTATGAAATCCTCATCCTTCCGCGGACCCTAAATAACATAATCAAATAGATATGATGATAAATGAACACTGGTCCAAACCATACTTGAATAATCCTATAGAGAATCCAGATACATTTAATTAAAGTGTCCCATAAGGTTCATCTCTTCCCCCAATTTCAAGATAGTTTGTGATGGCACTTTCTTACTGAGATCATCCATAATGAAATTCCCCTTCCCTGGGGTGTAGGCAATGTCAAAATCGAATTTCTGAAGGTACTCCACCCACCGCCTCTATGTGAGATTCAATTCCTTCTAATAAAAGAAATAAATCGGACTCTTATGGCCAAAAAAGACTATGAACCACTCCATAAATATATAATTCTACCGACACTTAAGTGATTTCATAACTATTCAAAAATATAAATCATGAGTGGGGTAGTTTTTCTCATGTGACCAAAGATATCGAGAGCCATAGGACACCACATGATCATCTTATATAAGCACTCAACCCATACCCACATTAGAAGCATCATAGTATACCATATACCCCTTACATAGATCATGTAATATTAGAATAGGTACTGATGTTAGAATCCATTTTAACTTATCAAAAAAAGCTTGAAACTTATCATCCTATTTGAATTTGACCCCTTTCCCAGTAAGAGAATTCAAAAGTGAGGCTAACTTCAAGAAATCTGTGATGAACAACCGATAGTATCTGAAAGTCATAGGAATCTATATATATCAAATAAATTCTATGGAACATCCCATGAAAATACTACCTTAACTTTCTTAGGATTAACTAATAATCCATGTTCATAAATCACATGTCCCTAGAACTTCACTTATTGGATCTAAAAATATAATTTTGAAATCTTACCATAAATTTTTTGGTTTCTCAATATTTCCAAAATCAGATTCATATGGTGCTCGTTCTCAAGTTTATATCTTGAATAGACCAAAATATCATCCATAAACATAATGAGAAATCTATTGAGATATTGATGAAATACCCAATTCATCAAATCCATAAAATCATATGAGTGTTATTAAGACCAAAAGGAATCACAAGATATTCATAATGGTCATACCTGCTCTTGAAATATGTATTTGATATATTAGAATCTCTAACTCTAAGCTGATGATACCCTGACTGAAGACAAATATTCAAAAACCACCTTACACCCGTTAACTGATTAAATTAGTCATCCACATGGGGAAAATGGTACTTATTCTTAACCATCACCCAGTTTAGTTTTTTATAGTCCACACACAATCCAAGTGAACCATCTAACTTCTTATAAAAGATAAAAAGATATTTCCATGATAAAACATGAGGGATAAGAAATAATTTCTCTATTAGATCATCTAACTAAATCTTGAGCTCTTTTAGCTCTTATAGTTCCATACAATAATAGGGTATCGAGATCAGCTAATTACAGATGACCAAATCAATCGTAAACTATACCTCCCTCTCCAGAGGAAGATTAAATTTTTTTTCTCTATAAATCCATTAAAAGCACCTAACATCCATAGGAAGATATATAATAGAGGAAACATCATTGGGATCAACTGTAATGACATATAAAAAAATATTGAGCTTTGGGAGAGAAGGACTTGCACGACTAGACCTTCGATCATACTCTTTTAGAAACACCTAAGAGTTCCCATAAATAGTAAATAATGAAACTCATCAATGATAATAATCAATCTCATCCTAATGATGATATAAAACTAATCTAGACCAAGAATAAGGAAATCTCAGACCAAATCTACATCAACCATCGATAGAGAAAAAGATATAAAAAATACCTTTGTTCCTTCCTCTTTCTAAGAGGCATCTCAAGATCCATAAAAAAGGACATTAAATCTATTTTATGTTTAATAAAATAAAAAAAATCATATATAAACAAATTTGAGGAAACAATACCAAATAAAGTAGTTACTATAGAATATTCAACAAAAAATGGCACCTCTCACTATTTCTTAGCCAATATCAACATCCACTAAAAATTCATCCACTGTGTGAAGTTTATTCACTCTTGAGGCCTATGGATAGATACATATAGGCTTTAAAGCATATGAATACACCAGAAATGAATTTTTAACTAAATAACCTTGACTATAACAAGTTATAGACATAACCATATAGAACCTCTACAAATGGCCTCAGCAGCCACAAGTTCTATAAATATTGGAGGGTGTAGGATAAGTATGTTGGTTATGCCCTAACTTTATACAATGATTGAAAGTTATAGTCACACTGCTATGTACTTTTAATGGTGTGGAGGAATCCCACAACTATGAACTACCTACACTACTCCTGTGATGATCATGCCACTTCTTTTTCTTTCTCTACGCACCACTGAAGCTGCCACTAGGTGGAAGGGAAGGGGAAGAATAACCAATATTACACATCATATCTATATATTACATCATGGTTTGTTATACCATTTTAGTATAGGTAGACATATTTAGCATATACACCTATGATTGAATGTACAATCGCAAAACCTACAGGTACTTCTAAGATTTCAACTGGTTATTCAGCACTACCTCTGGTGAAAAATAAACAAGATCCGTGAACCGATTAGTGTACTTTGACACTGATCTATCTCCATAATATAAAGATTGGAACTATAGAAAATTCTATATCATTAGATAATCTAGAAAAAACCACTAAAATAAGAGGGTTGTTAAACCCTTCCAATCTAAATCCACATGCCAATTTTCCTATACCATGGAATCCCGCAACCTCTTACTAGGACCTTTGAGCTTGAACATCATGCACTTCACCTTGATAAACTCAGGTGTATCCATGAAGTTAAATACTTGATTGATATTATCCAGTTATTCTTCCACCGTTTTAGCTTAATTCATACCCTTAAAGGATAAGGGATTCTCATGTAGGAACTCTCATGATCAGTGTCTACCTTTCTTAGCTCGTGGTTGCACCTCAACAACTAGGTTCTGAACTCATGATACATTCTGGTCCATGACACAAACTTCTTGTACAATAGATTCTATAATATTATAATCCAAAGGTGGATTCCCTTAAGGCACATCTCTTTCTTTACCCTCCTAAGGAACCCAAGGAATATGTATTAGAGGCATATTTCTACACACTAAAAACAGAATAAAATGACCAAAAGATAGGAAAAAACTTAGTTCAAACCATATAAACAAAAAGAAAAACTGATATTTAGATTAAAAATAAACATATAAGATACACATCCTAACATCCCATGGTAAATTGAGTCTCATTATGGTAATATCTGTATGGGAACTCACAGGAACCTACCTCTTAAGTCCTAAAAATCCTATATCCCATCTACCAACTTCCCAAGACTGAGAATAACCATGATTTGATACCATTTTATAATGAATTTACCTGATATACCCTAAAAAATTACACTCCAACTGATCCACCACACACCCGAAGGGTGTTCCCGATCCCCATGGACTCACGACTAGAACTCGCACATCAAACAAAAATATAGGGAATGCTTTATTCTAAACTAAAAAAACTACATAATATATATATACACACACACAATAGAAAGAAACAACAGAAGATAACTAAAATAAATATATTCCATAACCAAATAGAAACAATGATAATGGTACAAATCAAAGAATATTAAACAAAATCAATGGTAAATGTCAAATAACAAAGTATAACTAGGATATAAACCAACTAATCTATGTGATAAGTGGGAAACATCCTACTATCTCACCACTAGCTACCCATACCTAGCTAACATGAACCTCACTACCTCACTATGGTGGCTTGACTTTTCCCACATCAAAAGAAAATACCAAGTATACACAACAATGGTGTAAGATAAACAATATAAGTGGGATCCCACTTAGGTGTTCCATATGAATTATCTACACAATAATCCCACTATGCTCAATTTTAAAAAATAAACATGTAATGATAATCAATAAATTAGTTTTACATAAAAAACATGGTAAATCATTTCCCATTTTTTCCAAAGTCTAAAATAATCCAAGTAAATAAAATTTAAAGAATAAATCCATAAATCCATTTACATTTCATTAAAAATAGCTATATCAATTAAAAGTAGTAAAAAGATAACAAACAAAGGATAAACATGGTAGGGATAACTCATAGATAACTTATGTTGGTCACTCATACATCAGTAATAAATAATGTGCACTAAAAGTCTGAAGTAACCATACATAAAGGTTTAGGTAATAAAGGAACAATAAAAAAAGTGAATCCTCCTACATTTTAAAATCAATTCCTAAAGACAAATTCATCTTGATCTAGGAATTAAGGAACACCCCAGAAAGTGAACCTTCAAAAAAATATCAAAAGATGATCCCCAATACTACACCTCCCACAAAACTACCCAAGGTTACCATGTAAAACACATTAAATCACTTAAAATGGATTACACATTTCACAATACAATTTTAGCACCCTTTTATTTCCATCAAAACCTTATTTGAAAACCCATTTCACAATTCATTTCATAATGCTTTGAAAATCATCTTTTTTTTACCAAAACATGGGGAAAAATATATTTTTCTCAAAAACACAATACACACACAAAAAGGGTAAATCATGACATTTAATTTAGAAATCCATTTAACAAAACAAGAGTAATTAATGGTTCACATAATCTAGGATAGAGATGGAACCACCCACCTCAAACTCAGGTCACACACCAAAGTGATGAGATTCACAACCATAAGAAGGAATACATAGTGATAAAAAGAGGCCCTAGAATCAATTCCCAAAGCATAGAATAAAAATACATAACAATAAGGGTTAGTGGATAGGTTAGTTCACACATACCTTTAGAACCATACACATTGTACGACAACCAAAACTAGGATTGGTCCCTGGAAGAAGATCACACAATAGATCTAGAAGAATCAAACAAGAATCAACACGTGATTAATGGATCCTACAAACACAACCAAATATTGTTGACACAACCAGTGTTAATGAATAAATAGAAAGTTCTCTTACTAATAGAGATACAGTACAACCACCATGAAGATCTAGTGCCGAACAAGATGATACAGAAGGAGAGAAAACAACCAAAATTTACTAGAATAATTCCTAGCGTTTGAAGTAGGGAGAAAAAATCTGAATGAATTAGGATTAAATATTCCAATGTTTAAAACCTAAATGGTATGAGGGGTTTATGTTGTAAACCAGGGATTTACAGTGTAAAATATCTACAATTTATGCATGCTAAAAAACACGTTGCCTTGGGTTAAAAATCCTCGGTGACATATTTTCGATGTAAAAAAACATTTACGACATAAATGTGTTTATTAAAAAAATATTTTTCATGGATTCTTCCACACAAATTATTTACACCATAATCTATAGTCTTATGACATAAAAATTTTCTGTAGGTTGCAACTATCCTAGGTTCTTAAAAAACACTCCCAAAACATTTCTGATACCCTCTGAACCTGAGAAATAAAATCTTAAACATAAATTATAAATTAACTTTTATCTAGTAGTTACATATAATATTTTTATTATTTTTTAAATAAATTAAATAAAATATATTTAACATAAAATACTATTAATTTCAATTTAATAACTATTCATATAATTTGACTTTAAAAGAAACATGTAAGCAATGAAATTAAAATACAAACCATTTAACAATAAATAATAAAAAAATATTAACTATAAAATTCGTGTGACACAATAAGTAATTCAAAAAATATTAATTTTTATGTTTTTAAAATCATTTAATTTAATTTTATACTATTTTCATAAGAACCGTGATGACGTTGCGTAAACATTTAATGTAATTATTTCATCAATAAAAATTATAAATAAACTACCATAATAAAACAATTAATTTATATTTAAAATGACCATTTATAAGTGAAAATAAGTTGTTTATATCCCTATTTCAAAATATTATAGGTATTAAAAGCAAGAGAGTGACATTTTTGACTTTATTTTTACTCAAAATATTATAAAGGTCAAAATCAAAGATAAAAGGAAAAAAATGTCATATTTTGGAAATTTAGATGACTATGGATGAAATGGAATCATATAATAAAATTAAGGGATTTTTTTTAATTAATTTCAAGCCTTATCATAATATTTTTAACCCTAATTAACCCATTTTACCTTTACCGTGGTAATAAAAAATTACCATGGTTATTATTCATTTTGATAAAAAATTAAGTTAACCTTACTAACTAATAATAATTATATTGATACCAAATATGGAATCCATTTTATTAAAATAAATTCACATAATTGGTATAATTTAAGTTAAAATTAAACTTACAAAACGTGATGAACAATGATTTTCCAGAAAAATTCCCTTTTAAGTATAAAAATGTTATCATACCAAATTCAAGTATAATACTGATTAAAATAATATTTATTGGATTATTTTTAATCAAAATAAATTGATGAAATTTTAAAAACAATATAAAATATAATCTGACTTTGTAAGTACTTGAAAACAAATGATAGTTTTCAATAAAAATAAGTATTTTTCACTATTCATTGAAAAATAAATCTTTTTAAAAAATTCTCAAAAATTAAACCTAAGATAATTTTGACATGATACATTCAAAAATTATATCTATTTTATCAAATATAATTTCTAATTTTTTTAAAAAATAGTTATAATATGTGCTCATAAAAATCAATGAAAACTATTTTTAAAGGAAACATATTTTTGAAGCATAAAAGGAATTCACTAAAAATTGAGTGATTATTTTATAATCATTAATCAATACATTTGTATTGAGTAGGAACTTTATATATATTTGATAATTGAGAGGACTAGTTTGGGATATACCTAACACTGAGAGGGGGGGGGGGGTGAATCAGTGTTGTGGACTTTTAAAACCAATTTTAACTTTTTATCCCTATACCTCTTGACCTGTTAAGATCTTGATTCTATTATTCTCTTTTCCCTGTCACATAAACTAATAGAAAGCAGTAAAAATATGCACACGATATTTTTACAAGGTTAACCACTCAATAAGTGAAGCTATATCCTTTCCATGCATTGGTATGACCAGTGCATGTATTCTCCACTATAATGTGATATTCTTTTACAGTGGAGTGGCTATGAAAACAATCCTATAGCCAGTGTGAGTCCCTACACTTTAGAGGGGGGTGGGAAACAATCCTCTTCCCTAGACTGGTGATTGCCTAGTCCAACTTGTAGCATCTATCTGGTTCTTTATACTACCTATAGATAAAGTATTCTTCCTTCTTGATAAGGTAGGTTCTTCTCTTGGTCTTCTTTAGTGATCTTCACTTGATTACTTGAAAAGTAGTAGGCAAGAAATTCTCTCTTCTTTCTTTCTCTTCTTCTCTATTAAAACACCAACTACACTAGACTTCTTATTTCTTCTTCTTAGTGTAATAACCAACTGCACTATTCTTCTTCTCTCTTCTTGGCTAGAATCACATACACCAATGTGATTATTCAAGCAATGAAGATCGAATTACTTGGCATCATCAGAATTGGACTGCCCTGAATAATTTGCAATCATCAATTGGGAACCCACTATTTTTCTTCTTCTTCTTATTCTTCTTCTCTTCCTTCTCTTCTCAATACCAACACCTAATTGTATTGGTATAATAACTTATTCCTTTGTGAATATATGAGTTCAATTGCACGTCTAGTTATTCTTCACTTTGCAAAGCACAACGAGGGTGATAAACACCAGTCATGTGAGTGCAGTACAACTTCTCTTTGTGAAACTGAATGGTTCATAGTTCTTCCTTCTTCAAAAGGTTGCTTTGAGAGTGTTGTGCACATGTAGAAGTCATGCGGGACCCTAATATTTCACGCACCCCTTTTAGGATACTTTCTTACAACATTAACGACTTGCTCACAACATTCAATTTTTGTCGCGGAAGACCTCTTGTGCGCAACTTCTATCTTGTGCGCAACTCTCTCCTTACGTGAAACTATCCATTCTTGCACGAAAATATTACTTCTTTCACGCAAATAACTTTGCGTATTTTTCTTGCACCCTCCAGAGTTCATATTTCTTCTATCTGTTGAGCTAAACAAATGTGAGGGGGTTACCTCTTATTTATAGACCTCATCGACCCCCACGCGCAGAAAACCCAATGTGTCACGCAAGATTCTGACATGTCACGAAAAACCCCATTTGACGTCGCATTGGGCATTTAAGTCTCTTTCCTACCAACTTCATCTTTTTCGCACTTATTGAATATTTTGTGCACTTCATTCCTTTGCGGTTTTTCAAAGTTTGGACCTCAAATCATGCCTTGCGCGCAACATTCCAAACGTCGTGCAAGATCCTGATGCGTCACACAAAACCCTATTTGACATCGCATTGGGCATGTAAGTCTTTTTCATGCTAAACTCATATTTTATTCACTTCTTGAATCTTTCACGCAATTCATGAATTTTCCATTTTTCAATGTTTTGACCTTAAATCATGCCTTGCACGCAACATTCCAATCTTCATTCAATCTTGCCTGCAAAAACCAATCTTTCACGCAAGCCTATACTTTTCCAGATTTTGATATTTGAATAATGGAACTCCACTTGAATGCAATATACCAAGACATATTCAAACTTTCATGCACCATTCTTTACCAAAATCACATTTCTCCATCTCCTGATTTTTATCCCCAAAAATTTGGTAAACACTGGGAAACAACACCAACTTAAAATTTGTTTCGGAAAGAACACCAATGCTGCTTCACTATCATCTGAATTATTCAACAAACAACATCTTTCATCACGAAACATATCTTCCATGATATATAGTCTTTGATCGAACACCTTTAGCATTGTTAGATTTTCAACAAGAAGTACTGCAACTTCCCTATCTTCCAGCATCATCATTCTTTCCAATCAAAACTGAATATGACTGGCATCATCTTTACTACCTATTTCCTTAATAATTATTTTATCACAACTCCTACTAACTCATGATATTTGTGAAATACAAATCAGAAAATCATCGTATGATTTTGATACAATGTGAAATGCATGGCTACCTCAAAATGCCAAGTCCTTCCACATTCTCTCTTCTTCTTCAACCATCATTCTATACTTCATGCAGATCATATGATTCTATTCTTCAAGTAAGATCTTTCATGGTTCTCATGTTATCATGATGAATTGAACGACCTTCTTCAAATACTCATTCTTCTTCAATCATCCTCAGATGGATGATACCTCACCATTCTTCATTTTTGTAAGCAATGTGTCACCTTTGACACAAGTTATTTGAACTTAGGATCTGTTCAACAATTGAATGATTTACATTCTTCATTTCACTTAGGAAAGTGTCTGTAACCATCATTAAAATTCATTGACTATATTGAAAAAAAATAAAACTTAATTACCAAAGTGGTCCCAATAATCTCCCCCTTTGTATTTTTTTGGAAATACCAAAAGTTTTTCTACTAAATGAATGTGTCAATTTGAGTCTTCACTTATTTCTCTCTCAAACATTCATTTCACTTCTATTCCCCTTATTGAAAAGAAATAAAAAGTTCAAGGTAGATAGGGTATCATTTCATACTTAATAAATGTGCCTTCAATAATTTCACTCTAAGTCAACTTGGGAAATGCTCGATGTTGAAAACAAGAGGATTTGATTTAGACAACAATGTTTTCCATTAACCACTGAATATGACACCTCATGAGATGAGAAATCATGAACTTTACTTCAAGGGGTCTCCACTTTCATTATATTCTAAAGATAAGTGACCTTGGAACATTTCTATTACTCTTATGTCACTGAGTAATTCTGTTACTCCCCCATTGAGAAATAATATTTACTTTGAGTAAACAAGGACGCGAGATTAGGAAATGACATACCTTTTTCAATGACATGATCTTCAAACAATCTTCAGAGTAATAAAATTTTATACCAAATGATGTTGATACTAATTGAGATAATGACTCTGGTAGCTTTTTTATGTGTCTCCCCCTCAAGGGAACACTTCTCATCACTGAATCTCAGGTTCTCCCCCTAATATATTTCTTCACCTTCAATTCATTGTATGATAAGAACAAATACAATACATAAATATTTAAGAGAATATGATGGATCCTCATTTCTCCATCAATGTGAACAAAAATGTTGAGATTATTTTCTCAACCTAGATACTACATTCTTCAAACTTTCTCAACTGATCTTCAATGCTAACTATGACTATGTGGACCTCATTATTTCTTCCATCTCTTTGTGTGTGAGTCTTCTATATTGAAGGGATTTCAAAGCACTAGAATATCCTGGTGCAACATTCATCTTCTTGAGGAATTCTTGTTGGGATGGAGTAAATTCAAAGAATCTTCTAACAGTATGACCAACCTTGTTGCAAATCACACACAAAATTTATTTTTCTTCATGTTGAATTGTCGTTTTGTTTTTATAAATAGCCTTAGCTTGTGAATCTTCCATTTTTCTCATTCTTTCCAAATGTTCTGGCCAAACCACCAATATTTCATTAGGGACTAGGGAATAAAGATTTAATCTTCTACCTGACTTCTTCTGATTTTCATCCTTCTTAGTATTCCTTTTGGACGCACTACCCATCAACTTCTTGGATTTAGAATGCAAGGAATTTTCATCTATCCTTCTTGAAATCTTATTGGGAGAATTTGTTTTCACATTATTCATCTAATTTATTCCCAAGGGTGATTCTTCATTCTTACCCAGCTTTTGTGGTCTTCTTTTCTTATCATCTTTGAGTACCTTTTGAAATGAACATGCACCATTCATGTGACCACTCCTATTGCATACATCACAAATGTTATCTAACATTCCAAATCTTTTTGCAGTATAGATATGCTTATGGATCTATTGATGTTGCTTCTTATTCTTTGGATTTCTCCCCCTTGATATGGGCTTTCTCTATGATTTTACATTTAAGGGGTTGTACCAACAATCCAATGCACAATGCCCAAATCTATTACAACAACAACATTGAAAAAAAAAACTTGACTTCTTCCCATATTCTTTATAAGGTTATTGAATCTTATTCTGGTATATTTTTCTTTCTGTGGGGAGATATTTTCCACACTCTTTCCTCTATCCACCCTAGCCATGGTGGTAGGTTTCTTATCACTTTTCTTCATCCATACTTTTTTATAATTTTTCTTTAAACCTGCATTTTTTATAGAGGAAATTTTAGAAACATTAGTACAATTTGGTATGGATGGTACCTTTACTTTCTCAGCTGCTTGTGATAGATCATTGAGTGAATCCATGATCTTCTTATTACATGTTGAAGGTATTTTGATAGTAGAATACTCCAGTGAGCATTGAGTACTGGAAGAAACTATTTACTTCTTTTTTGGAGACTCAATATGTGTCTTATCAAGATTGGTCAACTCAGCTTCCAATTATAGACATCTCATATTGAGGGTGACTTCCTGGTCTTCAATCATAGTCATCTTCTCTTCACAAGCCTTCTTTAATATTTCTACTTCATCTTCATGAATCTTTACATTGTTTTGTAACAAAGAGTCAAGTTATTTTATATTCTTGGAGTTACATTCCAAATATAACTCATTGACATCATTTCTCTTTTTTAGCTCATCTTCAAGTGCATGGATCTTCTATTCCAGAGTCTTTTTGACTCCCTCTTTTTCTTCAACATATTTGAGCCACTTTAAAGAACTTACTTCAAATATCCTATTTGTTTCTTTAAAGGCTCCAACCTATCTAAAGAACTTGAGACATTCAATTTTTTTTCTTGTAATCCTTTCTCTAAAATATCAGTTTCTTCTTCCAACTGAGTGATATTTTCCTACATGCATTGAAATACTCCACAAACTAGGGATGTACTCTATTTAATAATACCATGTAGAATCATTCTTAATATATCGACTAATATTTCTTGAGATGTTGTAGATTTATCATCACCACTTGTGCTATCATTCTCATCGTGAGGATAATTTCTAAATGTACTAACACATATCTCTTGATCAGTTGAGGTAGGAAGGTTGTAAGTATTCTTGGTGGGGGTTTGATACACCTTCTCATTACTTTCCAAGTTTGGTGTGTACTCAATGTCTTCCAGATATGGAGAACAAGGTGCTTCCTCTTCTTTAGATAAGAGGGAATTCTTCTTCAACTTTCTATTCTCCTTATTTTTTCTATTCATCATGGTCTTGGTATTTATGGCCTTCTACCTAGAGATAACCAAATCTTCATTGAATGTTCACTTCATTGATAACTCCAGAAAGAAAATAAAATCTTAAAAAGAGAATAAATTCACTGTAGAGAATATAATAGAGGTGAACCTATCCATCTGATACCAATTGAGAGGACCAGTTTGGGATATACCTAACAATGAGAGGGGGGGGGGGGGTGAATCAGTGTAGGGGACTTTTAAAACCAATTCCAACTTTTTATCCTTATACTTCTTGACCTGTTAGGATCTTGATTCTCTTATTCTCTTTTCCCTATCACATGCAATAATAGAAATCATTAAAAATATGCACATGATATTTTTATAAGGTTCACCACTCAATAAGAGAAGCTACATCCTTTCCGTGCATGGGTATGACCAGTGCATGGATTCTACACTATAATGTGATATTATTTTACAATGGAGTGGCTAGGAAAACAATCCTCTAGATAGCGTGAGTCTTTACACTTTAGAGGGGTGTGAGAAACAATCCTCTTCCCTGGACTGGTGATAGACTAGAACAACTTGCAGCCTCTAGCTGTTTCTTTATACTACCTATAGAGAAAGTATTCTTCCTTCTTGATAAGGTAGTTTATGCTCTTGGTCTTCTTTAGTTCTCTTCATTTGATTACTTTCAAAGTAGTAGGAAGTCAATTCTCTCTTCTTTTTTCCTCTTCTTCTCTAGTGCAACACCAACTACACTAGACTTCTTCTTTATTCTTCTTAGTGAAATAAACAACTGCACTATTCTCATTCTCTCTTCTTGTCTAGAATCACATACACCAATGTGATTATTCAAGAAATGAAGATCGGATTACTGGGTATCATCAGAATTGGACTTCTCTGAATAATTCACAATCATCAGTTGGGAACCCTCTATTATTCTTCTTCTTCTCTTTCTTCTCTTATCAATACCAACACCTGAGTGTATCAGTATACTAACATATTCCTTTGTGAATATATTAGTTCAATTTCACATCTAGTTATTCTTCACTTCACAAAGTACAATGAGGGTGATAAACACCAGTCGTGTGAGTGTGGTACAACTTCTCTTTGTGGAACTGAATGGTTCACAATTTTTCTGTCTTTGCAAAGACACTTAGAAAGTGTTATGTACCTGTCGAAGGCATGCAGGACCCCAATATTTTGTGCACCCCTTTTAGGAAACTTGAATGCAACATTAACGACTTATGCGCCACATTCATTTTTTTATCGTGGAATACCTCTTGCGCGTAACTTATATCTTGTACGCAACTCTCTCCTTGCGTGAAACTATCCTTCCTTGCGTGAAAATATTACTTCTTTCGTGAAACCACCCTTTCATATTTTTCTTACATGCTTCAGTGCTTAGATTTCTTCTATCTATTGAGATTAACAAATGTGAGGCAGTCACCTATTATTTATAAACCTCATCAACCCCCATGCGCAAAAACCCCGATGTGTCGCGGAAGATCCTGATCTGTCACACAAAACCCCATCTGACGTCACATTGGGTGCATAAGTCTCTTTCGTGCTAACTTCATCTTTTTTCACACTTATTGAATCTTTTGCGTACTTCATGCCTTTGCCATTTTTTCGAAGTTTGGACCTCGAATCATGCCTTGCGCGCAACATTCCAAACATCACGCAAGATCCTGATGTGTCGCGTAAAACCCCATTTGACATCGCATTGGGTGCGTAAGTCTCTTTCTCACCAAACTAATCTTTCGTGTACTTCTTGAATCTATCACGCACTTCATGACTTTTCCATTTTTCTAATTTTTGACCTCGAATCATGCCTTTCACGCAACATTCCAATCTCCCTTCAATCTTGCGCGCAAAAACCAATCTTTCACGCAAGCCCATCCTTTTCCAGATTTTGATATTTGAATCATGCAACTCCACTTGAGTGAAACATACCAATACATCTTCAAACTTGCGCGCATTATTCTTTACCAAAATTACATTTCTCTATCTACTTATTTTCAACCACAAAAATTTGGTAAACACTGGGAAACAACGCCACCTTAAAATCTATTTCGGAAAGAACAAAAATCCTGCATCACTATCATCTGACTTATTCAACAAACAACAAATTTCATCACAAACCGTATCTATTGCGATATATAGTCTTTGATCGAACACCTTTAGCATCGTCATATTTTCAACAGGAAGTACTGCAACTTCCCTATCTTCCAGCAGTATCATTCTTTCCAATCATAACTGAATATGAATGGCATTATCTTTACTCCCCCTTTCCTTAATAAAGATATCATAACAAGTCCTCATAAATCATGATATTTATGAAATAAAAATCAGAAAAGCAACATATGATTTTGATACAATGTGAAATGCATGGATACCTTAGAATGCCAAGTCCTTCCACATTCTCTCTTCTTCATCAACCATCATTCTATACTTAATGCACATCATATGATTCAATTATTCAAGTATGATCTTGCATGGTTCTCATGAAATCATGAAGAATTTCATGTCCTTATTCAAATCCTTATTCTTCTTAAACCATCCTTAGATGGATGATACCTCACCATTCTTTATTATTGTAAACAATGTGTCATCTTTGACACAAGTTCTTTGAACTTAGGATCAGTTCAACAATCGAATGATTTACATTCTCTATTTCACTTAGGATAGTGTCTGTAACCATCATTGACATTCATCGACCATATTGAAAACAAATAAAACTCAATTACCAAAGTGGTCCCAACAATCTACCCCTTTGAATTTTTTTAAAATACCCAAAGTTTTTTTCACTAAATGAATGTGTCAATGTGAGTCTTCACTTCTTTCTCTCTCAAACTTTAATTTAACTTCTCTCCCACTTATTGACTAGAAATACAAATTTCAAGGCAGAGAGGGTATAATTTCATACTTAATCAATGTTCGATCAATCATTTCACTCTAAGTATACTTGAGAAATGCTCAGTGTTGAAAACAAGAGGATTTTATTTAGACAACAAAGTTGTCCATTACCCACTGAATATGACACCTCATGAAATGAGAACTCATGAACTTTACTTTAAGGGGTTTAAACTTTAAATCTAGGCTAAGGATAAGTGACCTTGGAGCACTTACATTTTTCTTATGTCATTGAGTAATTCATTTATTCCCCCTTTGAGAAATAATATTTACTTTGAGTAACCAAGGATTGGAGATTGGTAAATGACATACCTTTTCCAATGACATTATCTTCAAACAATCCTTAGATTGATTAAATTTTATACCAAATAATGTTGATACTAATTGAGATAATAAATCTGGAAACTTCTTCATGTGTCTCCCCCTCAAGGGAACACTTCTCATCACTGAATCTCAGGTTCTCCCCCTGAGATATTACTTCACCTTCAATTCCCTGTATGATAAGAAAAAATACTATACATAAATATTTAAGGGAATAAGGTAGACCCTCCTTGCTCTATCAATGTGAACAATAAGTTTGAGATGATTTTCTCAACCCTTATTCTCCATTCTTCACACTTTCACAACTGATCTTCAATGCTAACTATGACTGTGTGGACCTCACTATTTCTTCCATCTCTTTGTGTGTGAGTCTTCTCTCTTGAAGGGCTTTAAAAGCACTAGAATATTCTGGTGAAACATTAATCTTCTTGAGGAATCCTTGTTGGGATGGATTAAATTCAAATCATATTCTAACAATATGACCAGCCTTGTTACACCTCAAACATAGAATTTCTTTGTCTTCATGTAGAATCTTCTTTTTGTTTTTAGCACTAGACTTAGCTTGAGAATCTACCATTTTCTCATTCTTTCCAAATCTTCTGGCTAAACCACCAATATATCACTAGGGACTGGGGCCTAAATATTGGATATTCTACATGGATTATTCTAATTGTCATCATTCTTAGTAGTTCTTTTGGATTCACTACCCTTTAACTTCTTGGATTTAGAATCCAAGGACTTTTCATCTTTCCTTATTGAAATCTTCTTGGGAGAATTTGTTTTCACATTATTCATCTGATTTATTCCCATGGGTTCTTCTTCATTCTTACCCAGATTTTGTGGTCTTGTTTTCTTATCAACTTTGGGTACCTGTTGAAATGAACATGCACCATTCATGTGACCACTCCTATTACATACATCACAAATGTTATCTAACATTCCAAATCTGTTTGAAGTATACAGATGCTTATGGATCTATTTATGTTGCTTCTTCTTCTATGGATTTCTCCCCCTTGAGATGGGATTTCTATGTGCTTTTACATTTAAGGGGTTGTACCAAAAATCTAGTGCACAATGACCAAATCTATTACGACACCAGCATTGACCAATAAACCTTGACTTCTTCCCATCTTCTTTATAAGGTTTCTAAATATTCTTCTTGGTATATTGTGATTTCTGTGGGGAACTATCTTCCACACTCTTTCCTCTATCCACCCTATCCATGTTGGTAGGTTTATTATCAATTTTCTTCATCCATACTTGTTTATAATTTTTCTTCCAACCTGTACTTTTTGTAGAGGCAATTTTAGAAACATTAGTACAAGTTGGTATGGATGGTACCTTTACTTTCTGAGCTGCTTGTGACAGATCATTGAGTGAATCCATGATCTTCTTATCACATGTTGAAGGTATTTTGACAGCAGAATCTTTCAGTGAGCATTGAGTACTGGAAGCAACTGTTTTCTTCTTTTGTGGAGACTCAATATGTGTCTTCTCAAGATTGGTCAACTCAGCTTCCAATTCTATACATCTAATATTGAGGATGAATTCTTGGTCTTCAATAATAGTCATCTTCTCTTCAAAATCCTTCTTTAATATTTCAACTTAATCTTCAGAAATCATTACTTTGTTTTGTAATAAAGATTCAAGTTCTTTGATATTCTTGGAGTCTTCTTCCAAATATAACTCATTGACATCATTGCTCTTTTTCATCTCATCTTCAAGTGCATAGATCTTATCTTCTAGAGTCTTGTTGACTCCCTCTTTTTATTCAGCATCTTTGAGCCACTTTGAAGAACTTACTTCAAATCCCCTCTTTGTTGCTTCAAAGGCTCCAACCTGTCTATAGGGCTTCAGACATTCACCAATTTTTTCTTGTAATATTTTATCCAAAACATCAGTTTCTTCTTCCATATGAGTGATATTTTCCTGAATGCATTGAAATAATCCACAAACTAGGGATATAATCTCTTCAAGAATACCATGCAGAATCATTATTAATATATAAACTAATATTTCTTGAGATGTTATAGATTGATCATCACCAATTGTGCTATCATTTTCATCATGAGGATAATTTACAAATGTACTAACACATAACTCTTGATTAGTTGAGGTAGGAGGGTTGTACATATTCTTGGTGGGGGCTTGATCCACCTTCTCATTACTTTCCAAGTTTGGTGTGTCTTCAATGTCATCCATATATAGATAACCAGGTGATTCCTCTTCTTTAGATAAGAGGGACTTCTTATTAAACTTTGTATTATACTTTTTTCTGTTCATTATGGTCTTGGTAGTTATAGCCTTCTTCCTAGAGATAACTGAATCTTTACTGAAAGTGCACTTCACTGATAACTCAATAAAGAAACTCAAATATTCAAAAGAGAATAACTTCACTATAGAGAATCTAACAGAGGTAAACCTGTCCCTATGATACCAATTGAGAGGACCAGTTTGGGATATACCTAACACTAAGAGGGGGGGAGGGGGGTGAATCAGTGCTGGGGACATTTAAAACCAATTCCAACTTTTTATCCCTGTACCTCTTGACCTGTTGGGATCTTGATTCTCTTATTCTCTTTTCCCTGTCGCATGCAATAATAGAAATCAGTAAAAATATTCACATGATATTTTTACATGGTTCACCACTCAATAAGATAAAATACGTCTTTTCCATGAATGGGTATGACCACTGCATGGATTCTCCACTATAATGTGATATTATTTTACAGTGGAGTGGCTAGGAAAACAATCCTCTAGCTAGTGTGAGTCCCTACACTTTAGAGGGGGTGAAAAACAATCCTCTTCCCTGGACTGGTGATATCCTAGTACAACTTGCAGCCTATAAATGGTTCTTTATACTGCCTATAGATAAATTATTCTTCCTTATTGATAAGGTAGGTTCTACTCTTGGTATTATTTAGTTCACTTCACTTGATTACTTGTAAAGAAGTAGGCAAACAATTCTATCTTCTTTCTTTCTCTTATTCTCTAGTGCAACACCAACTGCACTAGACTTCTTCTTTATTCTTCTTAGTGAAATAACCAACTACAATATTCTCCTTCTCTCTTCTTGGATATAATCAAATACACCAATGTAATTATTCAAGAAATGAAGATTAGATTACTTGGAATCATTAGAATTGGACTGCCCTGAATAATTCTCAATCATCAGTTGGAAACCCTCTGTTCTTATTCTTCTTCTCTTTCTTCCCTGATCAAAACCAACACCTGAGTGTATAGGTATAATAACCTATTACTTTGTGCATATATGAGTTCAATTACATGTCCAGTCCTTCTTCAATTCACAAAACACAATGAGGGTGATAAACACCAGCCGTGTGAGTTCGGTACAACTTCTCTTTATGAAACTGAACGGTTCACAGTTCTTCATTATTCAAAAAGCCGCTTAGAAAGAGTTGTGAACTTGTAAAAGGCATGTGGGACCCCAATATTTCTCAAACCACTTTTAGGTGACTTGCACGCTACATTAACAACTTGCACACAACATTCAGTTTTTGTCGTGGAAGACCTCTTGCGTGCAACTTCTATCTTGTGCACAACTCTCTCTTTGTGTGAAACTATCCTTTCTTGTGTGCAAGTCTTACTTATTTTGCACAAATACCTTTTCATATTTTTATTACATGCTTTAGAGCTCATATTTCTTCTAGCTATTGATATTAAAAAATGTGAGGGGTTCACCTCTTATTTATAGACATCTTCGACCGCCACGCGCAAAAACCCTGATGTGTCACGCAAGATCCCGACTTATTGCGCAAAAGCTCAGTTGACGTCGCATTGGGCGCATAAGTCTCTTTCATGCCAAATTCATCTTTTTTGAACTTATTAAATATTTTGAAAACTTCATGCCTTTTCCATTTTCCAAGTTTGGACCTCAAATCATGCCTTACGTGCAACATTCCAAACGTCGTGCAAGATCCTGACGCGTCGCACAAAACCCCATTTTATGTCGCATTAGGTGCGTAAGTCTCTTTCGTTCCAAACTCATGTTTCACGCACTTCTTGAATATTTCGTGAAATTCATGACTTTTCCATTTTTCGAAGTTTTGACCTCAAATCATGCCTTGCGCACAAAATTCCAATCTCCCTTCAATCTTGCGCACAAAAAAAAATCTTTTGCGTAAGCCTATCCTTATCCAGATTTTGATATTCGGATCATGGAACTCCACTTGCGTACTTCATACCAAGACATATTCAAACTTGTGTGCACCATTCTTTACCAAAATCACATTTCTCTATCTCCTGATTTTCAGCCACAAAAATTTGGTAAACACTGGGTAACGATGCCACATTAAAATATTTTTCAGCAAGAACACCAATGCTACTTCACTATCATCTAGATTATTCAACAAACAACAGCTTTCATCATGAACTGTATCTTCTTTGATATATAGTATTTGATTGAACACCTTTAGCATCGTCAGATTTTCAACAGGAAGTACTACAACTTCCCTATCTTCCAGCAGAATCATTCTTTCCAATCAAAACCGAATATGACTGGCATCATATTTACTCCCCCTTTCCTCAATAAGTCTTTCATCACAAGTCCTTATAACTCATGATATTTGTGAAATACAAATCAATAAAGCATCGTCTATATATACAATGTGAAATGCATGGATACCTCAGAATGCCAAGTCCTTCTACATTCTCTCTTCTTCTTCTTCAACCATCATTCTATACTTCATGCAAATTATATGATTCTATTCTTCAAGTAATCTCTTGCATGGTTCTCATGCAATCATGAAGAATTTCACAACCTTCTTCAAATCCTCATTCTTCTTCAATCATACTCAGATGGATGATAACTCACCATTCTTCATTGTTGTAAACAATGTATCACCTTTGACAGAAGTTCTTTGAAATTTGGATCAGTTTAACAATTGATTGATTTACATTCTTCATTTCACTTAGGAGAGTGTCTGTAACCATCATTGACATTCATTGACCATATTGAAAAAAATACAACTCAATTACCAAAGTGGTATCAAGAATAATGTGGTAAACTATATTCATAATATCCAATTTAACGACAAGGTTATAACTATAATATTTAAAGAATAATATTTGATGTTTTTTTAAATTTCAGTGTTGTGTATTGTATATGAAATGACCCATAATTTTATCAATGAAATTTACCTTTGTATAATTATGTCCTATATAGTAATGTAGTATAAAGCACATGCACTACATGATGAAACCAACAACATTTTATTATATTAATTTGAAAATTACATTTATAAAATAAAAATGACCATAAGAATTTAAAATATTATAATGGCATGAAAATAAAAAATAAGATAACTAAAATATGGAAATTTCAATATGCTTGATCCACTATAACAACTGAACTCATGAAAAAAGATATATGAATAAATCATATTATTAGTAATACAATATTCATCTTGAAAAAGAAAATATATACAACCTTGAGAGAAAATATAAGTGAATAAATAATGAATGTAATATGAGGTATTTATAAAAATTAGAGAACTCATATGACCGTTATAAATTTGACCACTGGAACAGTAATATCACCATTAGGAATAATAATCTGATCATTTTAATAGTAAACAAACCTATAGAAGTGTGCAATAATATTTAGGTATCCTATAAAATGAAAATATGATATATTTAAACCATGTTATAAGTAAATAAATGTTTTAAAAATTATAAATTAAGTGTTTGTGTTTTTGTACAACATAAATGTTTTAATTGCACTTTTATAATAAATATAATGCTTTAAAATAAAGTTTATTTTCATAAAATGGATTCATAAATTTATATTGATTTTTTATAATGATAATATAATTTTATGAGACCAAAATTAATTTTCAAAGGATCAGAAAATTAATCATAATATTAAAATTAGTATTTTTTTGAATAAATGAGGGTTTTATTTAAAAATAAAATTTTACATATTTAGAAAATTATTTTCATAAAATGAATTTAATTTTTGGAATCTAAAAATAAAAAAATGTCTAGGATGTTTTTTTTGGTATTTTTATAAAATAGTTGAATTTTTGGTGAATAGTGAAATTCGATACAATACAATATTTAACATTATAAGATAAACACATGAATTTTTGAGTCATAGTTAATGTAATAACACATTATTTAAAACTAAAATAAAATATTTACTATATATAGTCACAATAATTAATACATCTTGAGCCAAAATAATAAACTAATGAATATAATATTAAAAAACACCCCTCTCCTCCCCTTATAAATGCCACCCCTCACAACCCTATATCTTCACACCTTATAAGCCTTTTAGATTTCAAAATTTCTGACCAATTACCTTAACAATCCTCTTCCCCATATCCAAGTGCTTTTGGTCTCATCCATATACCAATCTAGGGTTTCTTAAGTGGAATCCCAAGAGGAGACATCTGAAGGAGAAGGTAATTCCCTCAACCAATTCTTTAAAATTTTCTTCCTCTTCATCCTAAAAAACCAATTCCATCAATCATGGAATAATAAATTTAGTATCATAAATATAATATAATTTTATTCAAATAATTTAATATCTTCCATCCATCCTCTTCTCTTATACTCTTATTCTAAAAATGAAAACATCATTCATATTATGTTGGTTCACTACCTCAATGGATGATGAGTTTTTGTTTCCCATTACTACCTTCATGGAAGCTTTAAATTCTATTATAATTATTTAAAATGACCTAAATATTTATATCATATATTTTTTCACATTATATATTGAAAATATTTCTATGTTATTAAATAAAATGAAACTAATTCACGATGTTCAGTAAAACCACTTAAATGAGCTAACTGTATCACATTAGATTTTTTACTAAAAGAATCGTCCCAATGTTAGATCTCATATGTATTTTTAGGAATATTTAAATTTATTAAATAACATGAATACCATTTAATTTCACTTTTCTAGTTATAGTCCCATTTGAAAATAATTTCAATAAATATCCATAAGTGATCTGACCTTGGCATCATGAAACGAATGCCCCCATAATAATGAAATTGAAAATTATATCTCATAGAAATGGTCATAAATTAACATAGTAAAATTATAGTAAATAATTTATAAATATAAAATTCCTTAAATTAAGTAATTTTTTAATTTAATTTGATTAATTTCTACTTTAATTTCAAGTGCAGAACAATTCTGGAACATAAGGCACGAGATCTATCTGAACCACCCTATTAATTTTGGGTTACACATTATCTATATTTAAATCAATTTTTATCTCTATTATTATTATTTACCTATTTTATATTATATATATATTTCTACCACATATATACCTAGTTTAATTCACCTTTCCTTGATGGGTATGTACATGTTTTAATGGTTCCCTTTTCAATTTCTTCTGAAAATACGATTAAATGGAACTTCTCTATTTTATTTGCCTCCTTTAAATTACTACTCAATGAAATGTTTTAAAAAATTCACGTTATCTAAAAAAACTTGTTTTTATATTGAATACCATTTTATCTCACTACTGGTTTTATGAAAACTATTATTACCTTACCTTCTTTAAAGTCTCTTTAACCTTTTTACCAAAACCCCACTTAAAAGGAATATTTCCAAATTAGTTCAATTTTTTATTTATTGAAGTTAATTGGTCTTAATTTTCATATCATATGATTTTTTTACCTATAAACACCCAATAATTATTTAATCCCTTATTTCATGGAAACAATTATGATACTCTCTCTAGTTATGCTATAAGACATTATTATACATCCCATTTATTTTCATTGGTAATTCTTATGTTTATGCCTTAGAATTGTTTTTTATTTTTTGTAACACATAATAATGTACATGTTATTATGGGTGAAACCAGACAATGATAAAATGCATTGGGTAATGTTTTATCTCATGAGATGGTATGTATGGGATTAGGGAGTAAACCTAATACATGATGTGACTCTGTCCACCATGTGATGTTGTCATGAAACTTTTCCTTGACTTATGATTATATCAGGTTTTATGCTTCTACCACCTTCCTATGTTTCTATGATCTTATGATACCATGTTATTTATGTTATTCTACCATGTTATTATTCACAATACTTAACTTTTATGATATCAATTTATTTTATTTGAATCACATGTTATGCTTTGTTATTATGTTTATTCTTTTAATTTTATTTTTAGATAACTCTATTTGTCTATGTATTCCCTAGGTTATGCTATATAGTTTTAGAAGATCAAATAAAGTTAGGATATCATTATTAAAATAAAAATAAAGCTGTTTTATTGCAGTTTTACTTTGATGTTTTGTATAATTAGTCTTCCAAATAAACTAGGCCTTCCGATCCTCAATTTGTATTTATTAGATATTTATGTAAAAAATAATGTAACAATATATGTAAAAGGATTGGGCCACTATTTTTGGTATCTAAGGATGGTCTAGTAATTTTTTAGGATTAGGACTAGAATTATTTAGTGAGAAACTTAGGGATAAGTCTAAGTATAGAAAAATTTACCATGGATAACCTAGATTGAAACCTATAGACTCATAAGTTAGGATTTAAGTGTCATTTATAAGTTATACCCTCTATTATTTTAGTTTCACTTTTTTATATTCTTTTTAGTTTATGAATTATCATACCTAATTTTTTGTTTTTTAGTTAATGGAAGGAAATATGAGGAACCATTCCAACAAATAATTTAAAGATTTACCTAATGAGATTCCTAACCTTATGGGAGTGGGTGCTAAGAAATTCATGGTAGTATTGGATCAACTGTATCAAGTTATGAATAATAACTCGAATCATGTAGAACAATCTACTTATCATATGAAAGATAAATTTGTCATTGATTACTTTATACAACAAAGGGATCCTATATTTAGTGGATCTTATGATACCATAATCACAAAACAATGTATTAACTCCACTAAGAAAATATTTTCTATCCTCCAATGCTCAAATCATGATAAATTCATAATTTCTATCTATCATATTGAAGGGGAAGCTGATCAGTAGTGGAAATTGATCAAGAACACAAATCCTAATGATGAAATTGATTCCATGGAATGGGAATGATTCAAGAGAATATTGTTCAATAAATATTTTCTCAAAAATATCAATCTTAAAATAGAGAGGGATTTCCTTGAACTAAAAAAAAAGATGAGTCTATCATGATATATGAGGTAAAATTTACAAGGCTTTCACGACACACCTCCAAATCTGTTATTAACACTAAAAGAAATTTTGACCACTTATTTAGTGAATTAAAGCCAATTATCTAAAAATATTTAGCAATTTTAGACTTTGATAACTATGGAGAGATTGTACATTGTGACCTCTAGGTAAATATGGAGATTAGCGACTCTCAGTGGTCTCATGATCCTAGATATCAAAAGAATAAAATGGAGTTTTATTCAATAGGATCAGAAGATAAATCCCATGTAAGAAATAAAACTCAAATACCCACATGTCAAAAAATGTGGGAAGAAGAATTATAGAAACTATCTCAAGGGAACCTAAAGATGCTTCAAATGTGTAAAATAGAGGAATTAGAAAAATCAATGCTAAAGGGATATGAAGAATCACACTAATGAGATAGAGAATAATAAGGATTAGATCAACACTCAACCTATGATATAGTGTTTCAATATTATGGAACATGTGAATTATGAAATAAAATTCCTTAAAACAAGGTTTTTTAGAGACAATCAGCAAAAAACCTCCAAGACCTAGAGATAAAGGAAGGGAATAATCTATAACTACCACTAAGGTAGATACTAAAAATTATGTGGAGACATGTATGTTGTTTATTAATTCAATAATAGTGAACATAATTTTTTATTCTGATTCTTTACATTATTTCATATCTTGAAAATTTAGTAGAACTATTCAAAAACCACATCAAAACATGGGGGTTGAGCTATTTATGAGAACATCAAACAGATCACTTACTACATCAAAAGTATAATCCTCCATGATCAATTTTTATAGACTTAACCTCTTATAAAATCTTGTCTTACTTCCTGTAGTGTAGTTTGATGCTATATTGGGCATGGGTTGACTATAATTATATAAATCCAACATCAAATTTTAGGAGAGGGAGATCACTCTTCACATCCTAAGACATCCTCCAATTCTATATAAGTGTAAGGAGTATGATGAATCTCATTTGGAACCTTTATCTCAAGTATGGATATTATTACCCTATAAAAAATAATATCTATCTCAAATGATTAAGATAAATGATAGAATCATTCTTAAGTACACTCCCATTATGAGGGACTTCACTGATGTATTCCCTAAAGAGTTTCCTAGTCTTCCTCTTGATCGAGATGTTGAGTTCTCAATTTAACTTAAACCTAGATCTCTACCTATATTAAATAATATTTGTTGAATAAACCCCATTGAGTTGAAAGAATTAAAGAAGTAGTTATAATAGAATCTAGGAAAGGGTTTTATACACCCCAGTTCTTCAATATGGGATGTGTTAGTTCTCCTCATCAAGAAGTTGGATAGGTCAATTTTCCTCTGTATTGATTATTATGACCTAAAAAAACACGATAAATAAAAAGTATCCCTTGCCATGGATAGATGACCTATTCGATCAATAATTTGGGGAACAATACTTTTCTAAGGTGGAACTTTAGCTGGGATATCACCAATTAAAGGTGAATAAGAATGATTTTCCCAAGACTCCCTTTTGAACATGGAATGGGCACTGCAATTTCATAGTGACACCCTTAAGACTAAATAATTCTCTATAAATCTTCATTGAATTAATGAATAGAGTATTTATAGATTACCCTGAAATTTTTTTGGTAGTATTTATAGATAATATTTTGATATAGTCTATAAGTAAGGATGAACATGAGGGGCATTTGAATACCAAGCTAAAGAAATTTTGAAAGGATAAACTATATGAAAAGTATATTAAATGTGATTTCTAGAAGGAGAAAGTGTCATTATTGGGGAATGTTATCATCAGATAAAGGATATCTATGGACCCTTCTAAGACAAAGGTAATTTTAGAGTTTCCCATACCAACATCTATAATGGATACACTACAACATAAAACACCTTTAGTGGCTGTTTTGTAGCGGCGGTTTAAAAAACCGCTGTTAAACCTTGCGTTAAAAATATTTAGTGGTGGTTTATTAAAAACCACTATGAAACCCATTTAGTTTTTTTTACATCGGCGACACTTCCCCCACCCCCCACCCAAGCCAACCCTGACCCCGTGAGGCTTCTCACCCCGATGATCGCGAACCCTAGCTCCGGTCCCCTCCGCTTCCCTCCTGTGCCACCGGTGACCTCGCCGCCGGTCGCTACTAACCCCACTTCTCCCCCTAACACCCACGATGCCGACTTCTCCCCCAACCCCGTCGAGTTAGTACCCTAGGTATGCTCCCCTCCCCTACCGTCAGTTGGATCATCCTGTTATGGTGGATTTTGTGTGTGTAATGGTTAGAGGAATCTTGTTGAGAAAAAATGCATAAGGTTTTATGTAGTTTCATTATTGTTGAGTCATTGCCATAATTTATTTTGGTTTATCATCAAATTTGGATGAATTAATTTAATAGATTGACTTCATATATTTGGGTTTTGTTTAGAAATGAGCTCAGAGGTGTTCCAAGAGTGATCCATACCCCATTGGTTGAAGTTACAGTGAGGATACATAATTGATGAGATGTCCCTAAAGTATGACTAAATGTATTAATATGGATTAATTATCTTAATTAATTATTATTGCTTTATAATATATGTTGTAATTTTATGAGTTAGGGGATTGAGATGGTGTTGGTTCCTAGAGATGGCTTTGATGAGGATGGAATGGAATTTCTTAAGGGGATAAATCTATGGTCAAGGTAGTTTATGACTAATATTACCATAGGATATGGTTATGCATTTATTGTGTGGATTGAAATTTCATGTAGGTGGGTATGGGACATGAATGGGATCCATGAGTTATTTACCTTATGATACATGAGGATAGAGATTCATGTTGGGTTCATAGAATTCCCTTTAGTATGATGCATTGATTATACAACCATTGATGGCTATGTTATATATGTGAGAGGCTTAACTATAGTGAAATTAAAACCCCAATAGGGTGTACATCATGTATTTATGGGTCAAGTTATCTATAAAGGTCTTGTTTTAGGTAATTGATTAGCGAGGCTATGAGATGGTGTGGTAATGGTCATCTATAGTATGATAATCTATGAGAACATATGAATGACCCAGTATGGAACCAAGTTAGGTTCCTTTGCTCGATGAGAAATCAATATGGACTATATGGATAATGATAGGTTCTCAAAACTTATGAGTTGGGAATGTGGACCTTGACAGACATTTATCCCTTAGGTAGGAGTGAGATACCTAGGGAATAGAACCGTAAGCGGTGTCTTTATCATCCACATTAATCAAATTGCACAATATCAATATAACTTTAAAATTAGATTTATCATGTCAATAACAACTTACCAATCACACTGAAACCACACTAATGATAGTAAGGGAATAACTACTTCCTATAAATTTTTCTTCTTATTAGTGGTCTAATTCTACTAAATTCAGTGCTTGATATCCCTTGTTATAAACTAGATTCAATATGACATCATTGATTCTCTTAGTTAAGACTTGGAAACATCTTCTTATTCTAGAATAATCCATTTTTTATGTATTTATAGATTAAACAAGTGACTTTACTTCAGCATGAAACTTCTAGATCAAGTTTTGAAGAAAAAAAGTGGTTTCTTAACACCAATTTCTGATTCATGATCATCCATGACATGTTTTGATCATATTTTATATAAAATGAGACTTAAAATAATTATTACATCACTTATTTCATGCATTTTTTGGATTTAATCAGTTCTTCCTTTAGTTAAATAACATGTAATTTATTATCACATACACCCCATGGATCATATCTCCCCATAAATATTGGGCCACTTCTAGGAATAACAAAAATGTTCAATACCCACACTAAAGTCTGAATCTGACTCTTAGTTCAACTCCATGGCCAGATCCTCGATCGTCCCATTTAACCATAATTCTCCACTCATGAGAACTAACACATATATGATCCAAATCACCCTCAAGTCACACCACCACTTTTTTCTATGTGAATACACCAAAGAGAGGTCTAGGAATTCATTCCACACATGGTTTGTAGAACCTCAAAACCTAATCTCCCAAGTTATTTCATCATGCATTTCCATGAACACCACCACTTATCATGCCTCAAGACTACCACCCATCATGTGGTTCTTGTCACTCCAAATTAACAATGTGTTGAGTTTTTTAATAATCATAAGGTTTTCCCTAAACATTATTTATAATAGATTTATTTGATATTAGAGTTTTATATAAAGACTCTATAGAGAACTTAGGTTGGGGTTATTCCAAATTAACAATGTGATTTGGTTTTCATGGTAAAGTAGCTACTATGTTGTTAGGACACTGTTTCTCTTTACCAAAGAAATTTCCCCTATCCCAAACACTATAGGGTTCATATCTAACTCAGGGGATCATCTTTATTATATTATGTTTCTGTAATATTATACTATCGTATATATGAATCTCTTTCTCTATTTAGTAGTAACTATGTGTTTTAATTTTTTTTATTATTGTGTAGGCACATTGTGATATACATGGATAAAAGCTGGATCACATTACTGAGGAACACACCTTAGTATGTTAAGGGATTGAATGAGTTTTTAGATTTTGCAATTTCTAATCGATCCGTTGAAGGGAGAATAAAATTTCTATGCCCTAAATGTAAATTTAGAACATGGTTGAAGAGAGATGAAGTTTATGAACATTTAATACTAAAGAAATTCCCTGGTCAATATTTGTGTTGGATTTGGCATGGTGAATCGAACGTTACATAGAGATTGAGCACTGATGATAATCCACATAATGAGGTCCCAAGTTTTTCAACAATGGAAAATGAAATGAAAAACCTCATAAATGATGCATTCGGAACTGCAAGACACCACTATCTGCATAAAAACATATCAGAACAACCAGAAGAGGGTACTACAAATTGCAACGTGACAAGTGATGTTTTTGAGACTGTAACATAGGCAGATCAAGATTGTAACATATCATTGGATCCTCCTCTTGATTCTGTGGAGCCAAATGTAAGAGAAAACTTCACTGAGGAAAACGCATTTCATGATTTAGTTGACGATGGAAATCAAGAGTTGTACAGTGGGTGTTTGAAATATTCAAATCTTTCATTTCTGTTGAAGTTGTACCATATCAAATGTCTATGTGGAATTAAAAATAAGGCAATGTCCATGATATTGGAATTGATTCGTGATGCATTTCCTGAAGAAAAAATCCAAGAATCTTTTTATGATATGAAAAAAGTTGTTAACAAGCTTGGTCTGAATTATACAAAAATACATGCATGTCCCAATGATTGTATGCTTTATTGGGGAGTGGATTCAAGTAGAGAGAATTACAAGAAATTTTCTTCTTCTAGATGGAAGGAAAAGGGTGATGTTGGAAGTCTGAATGAACATAATTTCATGGAGAAGAAAAAAAAGGAACACACCTGTAAAGGTTTTGTGTTACTTTCCTTTGAATCCTCGATTGTAAAGATTATTCATGTCATCGAAAACCACTGAATACATGAAGTGGAATTATGTAGATAATAACAAATATGGGTTAATGAGACATCCATGAGATTCCCAATCATGGAAGACATTTGATTAATTACATCTAGATTTCTCAGCTGATCCTAGGAATGTTTGATTGGGATTGACTGCCAATGGATTCAACCCATTTGGGACTTTAAGTACCAGTTATAGTATTTGACCAGTTATTTTGTTCCCTTATAATCTGACTCTGTGGATGTGTATGAAACAAAAATATTTTATCCTTTCGATGATTATTCCTGGAAAACAAATGCCTCGAAATGATATTGATGTTTACTTGAAGCCTTTGATTGACGAATTGCCGGAGTTATGGTGCAACGGTGTTGAGACATTTGATGCTTCTTCTAAAACAATGTTCAAAATGCATTCTTTTTTAATGTGGACCATTAGTGACTTCCTTGGGCATGGGAATTTATCTAGTTGGAACAATTACACGGGTTTGTCTTGTCCCGTTTGTAACTTTGATTTTGAGCCCAAACAGCTACCTCACAGTAGAAAATGGTGTTTCTTGTGTCATTGAAGATTTCTTGATGTATCTCATAGATTTCGGCTAAACAGATCAAAAATTAATGGTTCCATTGATCGTAGACCACCTCCAAAGTTGTTAGCTAGTTCTGAAATATTGAAACAACTTGAAAATGTTGAAACAGAATTTAGGAAGGTTCATCATTTTAATGATATCGGAAAATGGGTCTGAAGTGCATCATCAAGAAAAATCGGAACGCAACAATGGAAGAAAAAAAGTATATTATTCAAACTTCCGTATTGGGAATTTAATTTGTTGCAGAATAATATTGATGTGATTCATATTGAGAAGAATTTCCGTGACAATTTGATTTTCACATTGCTTAATGAGCATGGAAACTCGAAGGATCATCTCAATGCTCGTAAAGACTTACAAGCAATGAACATAAAACGCGATCTCTGGACAGATGAGAATGAAAAGTATCCTCCGAAAATTTTTGCAATGAAAAATAGGGATAAAGATACATTCCTTCAAATTTTAAAGAATGTTAAGGTATCTGATGGGTATTCAAGTAACATCTCGAGGTGTGTTGACTTGTAGAATCATAAGTTACATGGATTTAAAAGTCACGATTCACATATTTTGTTACAACAGTTACGACCATTGGCATTATGTACATTATTACCTAAAAAAATTACTGCTGTTGTACTCCAATTCTGAACATTTTTCATACAACTATGTGAGAAATATCTACATCCATTTCAGCTTGACAACCTCCAGGAGAGGTTTGTATTGACCCTTTGTGCAATGGATATGATCTTTCCTCCATCATTTTTTACTGTAATGATGCATTTAACTGTGCATTTGGTTGAGGAAGCTAAATTAGGAGGCCCCGTTCATTATCGATGGATGTATCCAATTGAGAGGTACTTTATTTATATATTTTTCAGTTAAGTAAACAATTTTTGGTACTTAATTAAATTCATAATTATTTTTATTTTATTTCACAGATATCTTGGGAATTTGAAATCATACGTTAGAAATAAAGCTCAACCAGAAGGCTCTATTGCTGAAGGCTATTTGGATGAGGAGTGTCTTACCTTTTGTTCTAGATACTTGGATGATATTGAGACAATATTTAATTGAGTTGGACGTGTTTACGACACATCGACTCAATCTCAAATACATCAGAAATCCAAAATATTTCCTGCTATTGGCCGATCAGTTGGGAGGACCTCAAATGTGACACTGACTGAATTGGAATTATTATAGGCACATAGATATGTGATGCTGAATAGTGAAATTGCAGATCCATTTATTGAAGAGTTGAGGATATAAACAAAGATACAAATAATAGGCCAAACACAAAATGAGAAAGATATAACGAAAGCTGTTAATAAAGAGCTTGTAGAATGGTTTGCATGATGTGTAAGTTCATAAATATTGTAATAAGTACGAATATTAGTTTGACACATAAATTTTGTAAATCTATTAAAGTATATTTCTTTTTTTAGACCATGAATACTGATACTCGAGCAGAGGTGTCAGAAGATTTGAAGTTTCTTTCTAGAGGTCCTCTAAAACAAGTTATAAAGTTCGACGCTTATAATGTGAATGGCTTTAGATTTCGTACAGTCGATCGAGAAGTGAGTTTGAAAACATAGAATAGTGGTATATTTACATTTTCTGAAGTGGAATACTATGGAAAGATGTATGATATTATTGAATTAAACTACCACTGACATTTTTCTGTTGTTTTATTCAAATGCAAATGGGTCTATATTATCAGAGGTGTTAAAAGAGATTCCTTGCAATTTACTTATGTGAACTTATCTCACTTAATGGATGTTGGTGATCGTAAACTCCATGATCCATATATCTTATCATCTCAAGAAAAAAATGTTATATTATGTGAATGATGTTGTCGATGAAGGGTGGAGTGTAGTTGCTCACGTAATACAAATAGATTTGTATGATATGAGTGATGAAGTGGAAAATTTGACCTCTGAAAATGAATTTAATCAACAACAGAAAACATAATTATTTGTCCATCATGATATTGAAAATATTAGTCTAGCAAGGATGAATGAATTGGATGAAGAAACAGAGCATGAAACCAACATGATTGAAGGTGACAATGATTTTATGTAAAATTATTTATTTATTCAACAACCACTTGTTTCATTTATGCAGTCATTCATTATCATTGTTATATATTTTTTTTCTGTTAGTACTGGGCATCTATTATCATTTTAATTTTTTTTTTCTGCATAATTTTTTTGAAATATATATTCCAAACTTAATTTTATTTAATTAAATGACAAGAATGCCAAGGAGGAAGCGGTACACTATTTCATCTAGTTCTGTGACAGATAACGATCCATCTGGCTCCCTCCCCACGACATCTGAGGCACCAACTGCCTATAACCCTACACCATCTCCCCCTGCACCATCTCTCACACCATCTTTGGATCTCCCATTAGAGGCTGAGTCATTGACTCCCCCTTTAGGAGCCTCAACAATGGGGCAATGACACGCCCCTTCCAGTTCATCACGAGCATACTAGAGTGTCACTGTCATAGGTACAAATTTTAATTAAATAAATTTATTTCATTTTGTTTATACTAATTTTTTTCTCATTGAAGATGATAAAAATGCAACCGTGGAGAAAAACATAAAAAGTGTAGATGTTTGGAATATTATTGGAGAAAAGATAGTCGTACCATTTGATTCTTATGGGGTCCATATGGATGACGCCACGAGGTTACTTGGACAGATTCTAGTCCAACTGGCAGCAGAGACCATTTCCCTTCCTATTTTATATGATGATTAGATAAACATGCCTCCAAGATGGAAAAATGTAGTTTTTTATTCTCAAATAAAGGTAAATTTATTACATTATGGTTTAATTGAATGTCATGTTACTAATATGTTTAAAATGAATTTATGTATACAGATGTTCTTCCACTTTACAGTTACTGATGTGATAGCACGAAAGTGGATGTTGAAAAATCTAGGTAAGAAATGTAAAGATTTCAAATGGATATTGTGGTGTGATGTCAACGATACTTTGTTTACTGTGCAACAAATGTATGAGAAGCTACCCAGTGGGGTACCAAAAGAACAGTGGAAAGTTTTTGTTCACAAACATCGTGATGAGAAGCGGATGGTATTGAAATATATATTATTATATTATCCTCATTTTACATTTATACATGTATATGAAGAGGACATGAAATTGAATACATTACTATTAAATTTAATTTTATTTATTTCAGGATCTCTCAAGATAGAATGCATCAAACCAGGCTAAGCAAGTCATCCCTCACACTACGGGCTCAAAAAGATTTTCTAGAAGCCAAACAACATTGGTAATCTTTTAATTAGTTTAAATATTTATAAGACAATATTATCTGTTTAATATATTGAATTGTTTATTTATCTTCGCTTAATGCAGTCACAGAGTTTAGGGCACGAAGCATCCCAAACTGAACTGTGGTTGGATGTTCACAAGAAATCAGATGGAAGTTTTGTTAATGTGCCTGCTAAAGAAGTTAGGGTATAAAGTCAATTTTTTATTATAATAACTTATTATCAATTTTTACTGTGTTAATATATATTGATATTTGATTTATAGGTAAAAATTAAAGAACTATGGGATGCCAATCCTGCGCAGTCCTACTCAGTCTCCCAGGATGACCCAGTTGATAAAGTCCTTAGGAACTAGCATCCTGGTAGAGTGCGCGGGATGGGTTTGGGACTCATACCATCTGAGGTTTTTAGCAGGACACCAGGGATGGAAGCTGCATCTACTCCTGGCTTTATTCATCCATTACCCATAGATTCTCAGAAATAGATTGTTTCTCTACAAACACTGTTCACCAGTAGGGGGATCAGATATCTTCTTTGCAGAAAGAGTTGATTGAAATACATCATCATATGAGCAGATATTCCCCTGGTGGTATTGCATCGAATGGTGGTATGCAGGTAAATCACAAAAAATCAAAATCATTTACTTTTCTAACTTTCATTGGTTTTAAGATTTAATATAAATATGCAACTGTATTTAATTTTCAATATAATGTTCTTACAGGTGACAATAGAAAGTGGTGATGAAGGTGGTGAGGGTGACAATGCATCATCTGACCGTGAGTAGTTGTATTGTTGATGTGTTGAACAAATATGGGAACAGTTGGTTTGTATATGTAACATTTGTGGCACATAGTTGCCACCAAACATTTTCATGTCCTAAAATTTCCTTGATTTCTCATGTTTCCTTTTATGCGTTTTATTGATTTCTGATATTTCTTTTTATGTCTTGATTTCTCGAGTGTGGTATACATCATTCCATTTATGCCTGTATTTGAATTGGTAGTCGAGATTTTGGATGACTAGGAGTTAAACCCATTGTTGATGTGTTGAACAAATTGGGTCATTTCATAGTGATCAAGGGGATAGTGTTGTGGACACTTTGGTGAGGCCCTTGTAATTTTTATTACTGGGAGGCCCTTGTGAGTGGTAATTGACCGCCGCTAAATGGAATTTCTCTTGTAGTGAATCCTGTCTTTGTTCTAGGGAACCAGACATTGCGACACATTGGGATTAAAAACACCTAATATACTTATATAGATCCACCATTATATCGAATATCAATAAAATGGAGGTTCCAAATATGGGTGGTATAGGATTTGAATCCACACACTGAAGATATGAATTCCAATAAGGTTGTACTCATTCACATCAAAACTCAATGGAATCCATATGATAAGTGAAGGAATCCACCGAATCCTAAGATAATACATCCTAAAATACCATTGGGATAATTTCCTTATATTGATTGAGATATATACCCCATGAAGGTAAATATAGATAAAACATTAATGTTATGGTAATTTGCATCAATTTATTTGATCCTAATCAAGTTAGACATCTCAGATAGACCTTTATTGATTGATTAATCTACTATTATTATATAATATTAGATAAATGAGGTATGATAACATCAACCATATCACCATACAGAATGAGTTTTTTCCCTATAGAAATTTAATATTGATTTTCACATGTTATACCATTTTGAATTTGAACTAAGTAATATTCTCTTATGTTGAGATGGTTTTACTATTTTTTAGTGGTGAGGGGGTAGTGGATTCATCCACACCTATTTCATACTCAATATAATCATGTTTCCCAACATCAATTGGGTTAACATTGAAGAAATATACTAATGTGTTACCACTAATAGGAAACACATATTTACATTATAAGAGGGATATCATTAATTTGGGTGTGATCCCATAAGATAAATGATACTGGAGATTACCATGAGGAAAAAATGATAAAAAATTACACCACCCATATGGGTTATATTTTCCATTGTAATTTTATAGTCACAACAACCACTTAGGATAGATTCTGATGCTTTTAGATATTAGAGAATTGTAACCATCCATAGTATATTATCTAGATATTATAATGGGACTCAAGGGTGTTTAAACTAGTAGGGGTATAAATATACTCTTGAGTGTCAGTGGTTGGATATCCCTAGTGGGATCAACTTTTAGATGCTTGAGTATAGACAATAGGGAGAAACACCCTATATATCTTCTTGAGTACTCAAGGTCACATGTTAATAAAAATGACTATAGTGAACATGATACTCATAATGAAGTTCTAAGGTGATTTCTAATTTATGGTGGACATATTTATCCAAATCAATATGATAAGAGAATAACGTGTTCTCATGATCTATTGAAAGGATAAAAAAATGTTGGATGTGAAATTATGGACCAATGGTTTTTCCATAGAATATTTTTAGTTGGAAAACCTGTGGGGTATTATTCCCTATAGATTACCATGAGTGTCATATAATGTCAGGATAGATCCATTTAGATGGTATTCTTGAAATAAGGTGTGAACCATCATGCACTCATTTTACAAGGGTAGGAGACAATGTATGTCAGGGTATGGGGAACATATATTCATAGAAATTGAGTCCTATGTATGACATAACAATTGTTTTCATGCCTCACCATTGTGTTCCTTATGGGTACTATCAGCTTGTTTTTGGTCTTGAACATAATTTGTGCATTTGGTGATTCAATTTTAATTGAAGGATGTGATGGAGGTATTGAAAAGAAAACACAATGAAGAAACCCATGAATAAATCATCAAATGTAAGATTTCATATTTTATCAATCCAATTCCATGTTAATAGATTCACATTAGGTTATCTATTTTTTGATGAGAACCTCCAATGGGCTTCCATGTATATGAATATTTGGTATGGATGTCCTTTTAGAACTAAATTACAATGAAATGTCTTCACTAGTGATTCATACTATAGATTCTTCAAAGAGGTCGTACAAAGAGTTCATAGGTGTTTACATTGTTGGGATACAAAGAGGCCATAGTTGTTTACATTGTTGGGATTAGGCCCATGCGATGAGCATCATATGAATCTCTATAAATAGAATCATAACACACATAGTTTATTAATGATTAGTGGGATACATCATAACATTTATGTTCAATTTAAATAGAAATATTTCAAGAATATTAACTTTTTGTGAAGGGGAACACTTTGTGAAAGGTACCTAGAAATAGATAGTGTTTGAATTTATCATGAGTTTCCATTTCAGTTTCATCTTTGTCTTCAATGAATAATTTAGAGAAGGTATGGTTGTGGATTACACCTATTAGAGGGACCATATATTGTTTTCAATATCATATATGTTGGTATAATGATAATGGATGAATGTTTAAGAGTATGGGGCATACAACTTGAAGGTGGATATGATATTGTGATATTAGGAGGGGTATCTAAAATTAAGGACTATATAAAGAATCTAATACTAGAGTCTTTAACTATGGTATTTTGTAAAAGTGATTCATATTATTCTTATCACATAAGAATAATAGCATGTTTCTTGATGTTGGGATTGAACCTCAGAGGGGAATATATTGTATCCTAGTTAAGAGGAATAAAATACAATATAATTGAAGGCATGCATTTTAAGGTAATGTGACATGATTAATTATAGATTAAAATTATGTTGAAATGACATGTGTAATGAATTTTAGAGTCGTCCTACCAGGTTTAGAAGGTGATTACTATAATGTATCTCAATAATTATTTTAAATTATGATCAAATAGAACACAATGTTTTTGTGTATCATGATTTTTTTTAAGAAATAAGTTATAGAAGATTAGTTGTGTTACATAAAAGTGCACAATAGGGTATTGAGTGAGGCTAACACACGAGCTTCTCTAAGACACCTAGTATAGTAGATGTGTGTGGTGATGGTATATTTGGGGTATTAAACCAAGTAGGAGGCCCACACATGGTAAATCTAACTATATTTTACGCTCACTCCCTATATGGGAACATCGACACACATGTAGATCTAATGTTTCATTTTCAGGTGATATATATTATGGGGGATCAAGAAGGATTAGCTAGATGTATGTTTGGAGAGTAGTAAAATAATAAACCTATGTTTTATAGTTGATTTTATCATATTTTTTTCCATTTATTCTATACTGATTTCCTAGGTTGATGTTTCTTGTTGTATGTTGGTAGGTACAATATGGTTCATTCTTATATAGCATGTCAATGTTTACTTATTTTTTTTCAATTTATTCTATACCGATTTCCTAGGTTGATGTTTCTTGTTGTATTTTGGTATGTACAATATGGTATTTCTGGTTTGATTTGTCTTTCAGGGCAGTGGTGTGGTGGATGCATTTTTTTTTCTGGTCAACTTTTAGCGGCGGTTTAAACCGCCGCTAAATGTACATTGGCGGCGGTTTAAATCGCCGCTAAACAGTTAAAACCGCCACGAAACGTAAAAAAATTACGTTTCGCGGCAGTTTTAACCACCCCTAAATAGTCACATCATAGCTACCTCATTCCACGGTGGTTCTTGTGACTTCAGTGGTAGTTTTACGGCCGCTGGATTTGAGTTTATTTGTGGCGGTTATAACCGCCGCGAATAAACTGATATCAAGGGCTCGTAGAAACCGCCGCTAAACTCAGTAAAACTGCCATGAAATGAGGCATCTTCGACGCTTTCCTTAAACCGCCACGAAATAGAAATAACCACTGTTAAAAGATTGGTGACACTGTATTAGACGGCGGTTTACAGAAACTGCCTCCAAACCATGTAGCGGCATTTTAAACCACCGCTAAACTTCATTTCTCTTGTAGTGAGATCTGTAGTTTCCTTAGACTAGCTGGATATTTCTCATGATTTATGAGAAAAATTTTCATGATTATCAAACCCACTAATTAATCTGAATTGTAAGGGGGTGAAATTTTTCTAGACTAGTGAATTCGAAGAGATATTCAAGGAATTGAAAAATAGTTTTATCACTACACCAGTCCCCACACTACCCTCAAGTGGGAAACTTTTTATGGTATATATAAATGCTTCAAAGAAGGGCTTAGGTTGTGTACTAATAAAAAATGATAAAGTGATATACTACACCTCAAGGTAGTTGAAATTTAATTAGTATACCTATCCAACGCATGATATGTAGTTGGTTGTAGTAATCTTCACATTGAAAATTTGGAGGCATTATCTCTATGGGGTGATGTGTGAGGTATATAAAGATCACAAGTGCCTAAAATATATATTCATATATAAGGATCTTAATATGTTCTAGTGAATTTAGTTATAGATGATCAATAATTATGATTTCTCAATCCACTGCCATCTCAATAAAGAAAATAAAGTTGGAGATTATCTAAGTATAAAGGATCCAAAAACTATATCAATGATGAGAATTGAGAAAGATCCAATCTTTTTAGACATGAAAAGGATACACATGGGGATAATAAAGTAAGGAATATCATCCTTACTTTATTAAATTATTTCTAAACCATCCCTTATGGACAAGATAAAGGATGTTTAAAGATATTATGTGAAAATTTAGAAGAAGGTGGAAGCTATAAGAAAAGGGAAATCCTTGGAGTTACAAATCAATGAAGAAATACTTGTAATATTTGTATCATGACTATGTGTACGGCCAAATCCTAAGATAAATAAAAAGTTTCTGAATGATACAAATTACTCGACCTTATCCATAAACCTAGGGAGTACAAAGATATATTGAGATATTTGACAACACTATTGGTTGGAAAATATGAAGAAATAAATCACAAAATATGCATCAAAATGCCTAGTATGTCAGTAGGTGAATGTTGAGAGGAAAAAGTACAAGGGGATGATGCAGCCATTACCCATACCTATATGTAAATAGGAAGATATCACTATAGACTTTGTCAACAGTATTTTGAAGACATCAAGAGGAAATAATTCTCTATAGATTGTCATGGATTGTTTTATAAAACTGCTCAATTCATTATAGTTCTATAGGACATATCACTAGATCAAATTGTAAGGAGATATATCAAAAAAGTGTTAATGCTACATGTAACACCATTATAAATCATATCTGAATGATATTTGAGATTTACCTACAGGTTTTGGAAGAGTCTCCAACATGCTCTAAACACTAAGATGTACTTCAATACGGCTTATCAAGCCCAAATTGATGGCCAATCTGAGCTATCTATCCAAACCTTTGAATACATGTTGAGAGAATTCTCAATGAAATTTAAAAGAGAATGGGATTAAAATATTCCTTTGGTAAATTTCTCTGTCAATAATATATTTTAGTCAAGTATCCAAATGGACCCATATAAATCCCTTTAAGGGAAAATATGTAGAATATATGCATGTTTGGATGAAGTTGGAGAAAAAAAGATTTTGGGATTTTAAATGGTAGAAAATGATAAAAATATACAACAAAACATTAGGTATACTCAAATTTGACATAATATCTATGCTGAAAATATTTGATGAGACAAAGAGTTTAATGTTAGAGATAAAGTGTTCTTATGAATATCTCCATAGAAGAGAGTTATGAGATTTGGGAAGAAGGAAAAGCTAAGTTCCAGGTGCATCAACCCCTTTAATATTATTTATTGTAGGTTATGGCCATAGTGTAAGTGTGCAGTGGTGGGATATATATTAAAATTTATTTTAATATTTAGTTTTCTGAAACCTTGAGTGAGGATCTTTCACATTAAATTTATAATTAATTTATTTATCTTTAAAGAAAATAAATACCTCAGTTTAGGATCCTTCCTTTTTTGATGATGCTGATCTTTCAAAAGAACCTTTTCATATTTCCTTCATTGTAATGTGAGTATCCAGGGGTAGAATCCCTCTAGTGGTGATCCAAACTTGATCTTTGATCTCCAATATATTTCCAGGTGTTGGAATGATGAATTAATTGTTTTTCATTATTAGTTTTGATCACTCATCCTCCATTATTGAAGGAATCTATCTTGTATTTTTCATTCTTAAGAGGGATATAGAAGGAGGATTCGATAGATAATTTTTTTGGGCACAATAATTCTATATTTTTTTGAACACCCTACACAATATAAATAACTTTCTATTTATAGAGCTGGAGTTTAGGTTAAAATATTATTTAATTACATGTCGACACTAAAAAAATATTATAACCATTATTGAACCCCAAGTCTCATAATAATAATGATAATAATAATAATAATTGTATTTTTTTGTGTGAACCAACTAATGCAATAAAAAATATTATTTAACAGGCTTGTTAATTAATATTTTTCATCAAACATGGTCTTGGTCCATTCAAACTACTATAGGATTTATTTAACTTATTAATAAATATTAAATATTTTATTCAACAATAAATATTTTTGATAGATAAAATATTAATAAAATCATTCCACGTTCTTGAGAATAACATTTATTTTATTAATTAAATTCAAATATAATTTAATTGAGATCAATAGAAATACTTAGTGTGTGACCCTCTAGGATTCTTTCTTTTTGGAATTAATTGGCCTTAAAATAAAGTTCAAGATTAATATATAGAAATGGTTCAAGGAACCTAAGATAAATAACTTAATGTCTCAATGAAAATAACCAAATATGAACACTCACTGTGTAATTTAATCCCTTTATCATAATATATCATCAAGCAGGTTACACATCCATGTCACCAACCCATATACTCGATACATATTTATTTAAATATCTAAAATAAACTTATAATTACACCATGACCATATAATTTAGGGTGAAGGTTATATTCCAATTAAAGGGTTGAGATATCAACTTCCATAAATATGGAAGGGACAAATCCTTCCTTGAATTATCCATTAATAACATGTCATTCGTGATGCACCCAACATACCCTACTTCTCGCCAGCATATTTCATGATGTTTTTCATTAGAAAATATAAGTGTATGATTCATGGATTACATTAATGTTAATATTAATGTCTAATTAACATTAAACACACTCACAAATAAGAATATATGATGACACCAAAACATGTATAATTTCTACTGGCAGGTTTGTTCTCATAATCTTCTATCTTGGAGAATACCTAACGTGGAATTCATGAGAAGAAGGACCATTTCTTATGAGTACTCCCACCTAATAGTCTATGTACTATGTGTCCCATTATATTTTGTTATCTAACTAAAGAACATTATTTAAGAATATCTTAATTTCACTTCAAGGTTCTCATCGTAGTGAGGAACTGCTATGACCATATCAATATGAAATATACTCCAGGACATTATTACATTAAAGTTATGAAGAACAATGAAAAATATGTAATAAGATATTTTATTAATATTCAATACATCAAATATACATGTAATCAAAGTATAAATAGTCGTTCCATGACACCAACTCCAATAAACTCCCACTTAGACTAAATCCATCTAGTCTATGAATTTCAGTCTGCTAGACCTCACATGATAATAATATTTCTTCTAAGTCAATGTTTTAGTCAAGGGGTCCACCACATTGTCTTCTATGGAAATACTACTCACTGTAACCTCACATCTCTGAGAAAAATCCCTTAAGAGATGATACTTTTAAATCATGCTCTTCATTCGCTGACGTGACCTTAGATCTTTTTTGAGATCCACCACTATAATAGTATCATAGTTTATTGTGATATGATCTTTAATTCTAGGTTCCACATAAAGATATTGAATGAATTTTCACATCTATAATGATTATTTAGCTACCTCATAAGATACAATATACTTGGACTCTACTGTAGAATCTATGACCACAAACTTATTTGAGCTCTTTCATCTCATAACACCTCCAATCAAAGTGAATATTTATCCCATTTGTGAATTCATGTCATCTTGGTTAGTTTGTAAACTAGAATATACATATCCTCTGATGACTAGCTCATCATATCCTCTATAAACTAGGAACATATCCATAATATAACTCATATAGTTAAGTATTGTCCTGACTTACATCCAATGACAATCATATGGGTTAGCTTGATATCTTCCTACCACACTTAATGAATAGGTGAAATCTAGCCTAGTTCATAGAATAACATACATAACTGACCTGATCATTGATGTATATAGAATCCTTTCTATTCTATTTATTTCCTCATGCTTCTAAGTATACATTTTCTTGTAATGATGAAGGCCATGTAATGCTAGCAACAATTCACTCTTGGATTGTCCCATACTGAATCTCTTCAGTACCTTGTCAATGTATGTACTTTGACTTAGGCTAAGAATAATCTTTGATTTATCTTGATGAATCATGATCCCAAGAATATATGTTTCTATAACCAATTCCTTCATATGGAAGAATTTATTCAACCATTCCTTAACAGACTGTAAGACTGATATTTCACTTCCAATGAGTAATATGTCATCAAAATATACTATTAAGAAAACAAATACACTCCAACTAAATTATTTTTAGACATAAGGATGAAACTAATTATTTATGAATCTAAATTCCATTATGGATTTATAAAAAACGAATGTTCCATAAACAAGATGATTTTTTTAATCTATAAATGGATTTTTTTAATTTTCATATCTTGTTGGAATCATTTGGAGTCAAAAAACTTTTAGGTTGTATCATATAAACATATTATTGATGGTTCCCATTAAGAAATGATATTTTGAAATCCTTTTTCCAAATATCATATTCATGGTAACCCATAATGGAAAGTAGAATTATAATGGATTTTAGAATTGATAATGGTGAAAAGGTTTCATCATAGTCAATGACTTGATGCTGTTTAAAATATTTTTTAATTAGTCATGCCTTATAGTTAATGAATTGTCCTTTCATGTCTAGTTTCTTCTTAAATACCTATTTTTAACCAATGGGATTCACATCCAATGTAGGATCTAGAAAAATTTATATTTGGTTTTGGTATATGGAATCCTATTCATAATTCACAGATTATTTCCAATTGGAATCATCTATACCACTTATTACTTCTTTGTAGTTTAGAGGATCATTATCATCAACTAATAATGAGTCACCATCCTCTATGACTAGAAAAATATACCATTTAGGTTCTATAATCTCTTTAGTACTCTTACATATTACTTGTGTCTCTAGAATAGTTTCTTCTTCCATGGGGCTTTGTGGAATATGTTCTTGTACCAAATCTTATATACCATAATCCTCGACATCATCAAAGTCTATCTCACTCCCACTATCTCTTTTATATATTTTCTTCTTCTTAAGGAATATGGGATGTATTTCCACTATTAATTTTTTTTTCTCGAAGTGGTCATATAGGTAACATCACTTTCTTTCCTTGGGGTTTCCTATAAAGGTACACTTTTTTCCTAGGGGTGAAATTTTTCTCCTGAAGAGGCCTTAAAAAACACTTTTCTTCTACACACATGTAAATTTTACAACATGGTTTTTCTTCCACTTAAAAATTCATATGAAAGATCATTTATCAATTTAGATAGTACTTGGTTTAGTATGTGTGTAGTTGTTTTCAAAAAGTATCCCTAAAAGGATAATAGAAGACTTTCATGAGTCATCATTGATCTCACCATTTCTAACAAGGTACAGTTATACCTTTCTCTAATACTATTCCACTGAGGTGTATAAGGAGGATTGAGTTGGTATAGGATCTTGAACTACCTTAAGTAATCAATTATTAATTGAATAAGATATTCTCCACAATGATCTGAGTGGAGTTTCTTAATATTCTTACCAATGTGGTTCTAAACTTCATTATTTTATCTATTGAATTTATCAAAAGAATCCAAATTATACCTCATTAATTATACATATCCATATCTACTAAAATCATCATTAAAAGTTATGAAGAATGAGTACCCACCCCTTTCTTCAATAGGAAATAGTCCACACACATTGGCATGAACTAATTCAAGAGCCTATTTAGTCTTTTCACCTTTCCCACTAAATGGGGATTTGGTCATTTTTCCTTATAAACATGCATGACATACACCAAGTGGTTTTAGTTCAAAATAATCTAAATATATATCTTGATTTAATTTAGTCAATCATTTTTTGTTTACATGACATAACTGGTGATGCCAAATTTGGGTGTGGTATTAGTCCTATGAAGTAACATTGTTATGGATTTTCATTAATTGGTTCATGTAATCTAACACATAAAGACCTTTATTTAAATATTCCTTACAATAAAAATTTATATCTTTATAAACTAAGAAACATTTATTACCAAATTTTAAAATAAACCCAACTGTATCAAGTATGGATATAGAAATAATGTTTCTGGTAATAAATAGAACATAATAACAACCCTTAAAAATCAATATCATTCCTGTTGGAAATGTGAGGTGGCAGTCTCTAATAGCTACAATAAAATTTTTATATCCTTCGGATACTCATAGATCTAACTCACCTTATTCAATCTTTCTAAATCTACTTAGTTCCTATATTTGAATACATATGTGGGCACTAAAAGCTGTATCTAATAACCAATTTATATAAACATATAAATTTCACCCGATAATAAACACACATGAAGCTTCCCCTTGACTCTTTGGTTGGGTAAAATTTTTCTTCTAGTGGCCCCTATTTTCATGTGTGAAACCTGAATCATCATGTTCCCTTGATCACCCCTTGATCTTACTCTTCTTGGAAGGGAATTGTGAAGAAGACTTAGCCTTAGGGATTTTCTCTTGGAGTTTCCATTTGTTCACCATAAGGATGGAAATATTTCCTCACTTCATATCCTTATATAATTATAGAAGTAGAGTAAGTAGATCTAGGATATACTTCTCGATGTTTTTTATATTAAAATTTACAACAAATATGAAGAAGATCCGAGGGAGTGATTCAAGAATGATATTGATTCCTAGTTCTTTAGGAAGTTCAAACCCTATAACTACTATTCTATTAAAATAGAAAATGATCTTGAATATGTGGGGAACATATAGGGTACCCTCTACAATATTTCTCTAAAAAATATCTTTGGAGATACCAAACCATTATTTCCTTACTATCTTTTGATAATGACCATGGAGATTCTTTATCATGCCATAAGAATCCATAATTTCATGATAATTTATGAGTTCACAAGACATAGATGATAACACCAAATATTGAACTTCAATGATTTTGATAAAATGTTTTTCATAGACAAGTAACTCTTCATCACTTCCCCCTTAGTAGGAAGATCAAGTTGTGAGGATTCTAGCATATAATATTTCTGTTCATGGTGTAGCACAACCCGAAGGCATATAAATCTTGAATTGAATTTCCTCAACACTTGCCTCCAAATTAAACCAAGTATAGAAATGGATACTCCTCTTGATTAAAAATGGTTTCGAAAACCCAAAACATTCATAAGAACTCACTTTATAAAATAAGCATCCCAAAAAAGGTCGGTCAAACACTTAGTTTTATTGGTTTAATTCCTAATCAAGTAATGGAAGGCGAAGTCTGACTTATAATTTAGTTGATGGATTTATTTTTATTTTACATAAATTTTGTCCTTTTAATCCTTTAAATGTATTATTAATATCGAGTGGATGTTTCTTAATTAATTGACCATGTTGGATAAAAAATTTATGCATAATCCATTTATTTAAATTCCATCTTTGCACATTACTTCATTTATTTATGTAAATACGGTCTTTCATCCTTAAAACAAATAATACATAGATAGAGATAAATAATTAATTAAATGAATTGATCCTGAGTTAATATAATAGTTAATTTAATGAGTGGACATTAAATCAACCTATGACCTAGGTGAAATAAATCCTTGTGCCAGACTTAGAACATGCTATAATATTCCACCTGTCTACCTATGTATCACCTAAGTTGGTATCATTATGGTTCCATCTTGAAACACCTCCACATTCCTTGAGATACTACATTAATTACATGTATTTATAAATAAAACATAGTTTAGGGGAACCAAAGTATTGGTTAAGGGGGATTACATAAATAACCATAGACACACAAGTCCTACATAATAATGGAGGGAGGGATGATTCATTAGTCTTAATATTTAATTTTATAATAAATAAATTAAAATTCATGAAATAAATTAAATTAAAACATCCAACACATACAAAGGTCTTGGTCAAGCTCATGAATGGTCATACATGCAATGTATATGAAAAATTAAATAGATAACATTCATTTCTTATCCATTATTTATTATTAAGATAAACACACTTGAATTAATTAATTATTTAATTAATTAATCCCCTTTAATATTAATGATCATATTAATCCTCTTGGAGATAACCATCATAAAGGTATCAATGAAAAATAAATGGTAGAATCAATAGTTACATATTTATTACAATAAATTAATTGACCATTTAAAATTATTTAAAACCTTATTAAATTTTCAAACACTTAAAGTTCCAATCAAATCAATAAGGTTTTGATGCTGAAAATTTTAATTTAATGTAATTTTAACTCTAACATTAATTAAGATATTACATGGCGTGTACTGTCTATCTACCCTTTGTGTTCTGTGGTTACCATGTATCTAGGATACAATCTTGGGGATTTAGCATGTTGACTCATCCAGACTACATGATGTGTATATGCTAGATACACATCATGTATCTGCTTTCCATGTGCCTAAGATACTCACTTGGGTCTTTATAGTATGTCTCGTAGGGATCACATGACATGTAAAAGTTAGCTATATGTCATGTATCCCTTATTATAGTGTCCTCTATTCTCACTGAATGGACCAATGTGTATTTAAGGAATGAGAAATGATGAACTACAAGGTGTGTACACCACATACACATATCTAGTATGTCATTATCATAGGGGTTGACCATGTATAATGACCAAAAAGATTGTGTGACTTACACTACTAACCCATACAGACTACACAACATGTACGATAACTACATACTATTTAATCTGACATCCCATGTGCTAGGTTGGCCTAGTCTATATACAACGTGTAATAAATTCACCACATGTAATTAAATACTTAATGTGTCTTGGATCCCTCAACACATCCAGGTGTAGTGAACATGGGTACATGGCATGTACTTTGGCTATACGTCGTGTAACCCAGTTTTATCAACAAAAAATTTGGCACTTCCCAATGACATCTCCAGTTATTATTCATCTATTCTTAGACATTGAATAAAATTAAAAATTGAAAAAATATGATTAATATATTGATAACATGCTAATTAAAATCAGATTAAAGAACAAATAACATGAAATGAAAAAAATTCAACCATGATTTCATATAGATCAAAAATCAAATAAATAATTATAAACTTAAAACGTAACCCCTATGATACCACTTGTAGGTTCTAGGCATAACATAAGCATGAAATGGGAGGAGATATATTAAAATTTATTTTAATATTTAGTTGCCTAAAACCCCAAGTTATAAACTTTCAAATTAAATTTAAAATTAATTAATTTATATCTAAAGAAAATAAATAACTCATCTCAGGATCCTTTCTTTGTTGACAATGTTTATCTTATGAAAGACCCTTTTAGAATTTCCTTCATTATAATGTGAGTATCCAAGGGTAGATTTCCTCCATCGGTTATCCACACATGCTCCTTTGATCTCTAAGAAATACCAATTGATATTTGTGTGCTAGTGTGATAAATAGGTTGTTTTTCATTTTTCTTGTTGATTTCTCATCCTTCAATATTGAAGGAATCTCTCTTGAGTTTTCTCATTCTTGGGAGGGAGAGAGAAGGAGGAGTTGAGAGAGATTTTTTGTGCATGCAATGTTTTTATATTTTTTTTTCACACCCTACACAATAGACATATCCATATATTTATGGATCTATGGTTTAGGTTAAAATATTATTTAATTACATGCTGACCCTTAAGAAATGTAATAAAATTTAATAAACACCATGTCTAATAATAATAATGGTATTATTATTATTATTATTTTTCGGTGCATGAAAACTTGTGTAATAACAAATATTATTTAACTAGCTTGTTAATTAATATTTTTCACCAGACACAGTCTTGGTCCGTTCGAACTCCTCTATAATTTTTTGAAAATCTGAATAAATATTACATATTTTATTTATCAATAAACATTTACAATCAATAAAATATGAATAAAATCATTCCTTGATCTTGAGAATAATATTCATTCTATTAATTAAATTCAAATAGAATTTAATCATGATCAATGGAGATTCATAGTTTATTACCCTCTTGGATTCTTAATCATTGGAATTAGGTGGGATTTTCTAACATCCAAGATTACAATATAGAAATTGGTCAAGGAACCCAAGAGAAAGAACTCAATGTTTTAACAATGACAACCACATACGAACTCTCATTATGCAATTTAATCCCTTTATCACAATATTTCATCAAGCAGGTTTCACATATGTTTCACCAACCAATATGATTGATATATATTTCTTTCAATATCTAAAATAAACTCATCATTACACCATGAACATGGAATTTAGAGTGATTATTCTATTCCAAAATATGGAATAGAATAAAATCATCACACCAAATGTACCATACTTACCACCAACATATGGAATGATGGTTTTTGTTAGAAAATATAAGTGCATGAGTCATGAAATGAATTAATGATAATCTTAAAGTCTAAGGATTAGTACACATTTTCACAGATAAGAATATTTGATGACACCAAAACATAAAGAATTATTACAGGAGGGTTTTTTTCTCATAATATTAAATCTTTGAGATTATAAAGTGAAAAATTCATGAGAAGAAGCCTCATCCAATTATGAGTACTTGCATCAGGAATTCCATGCATTATGTGTCCCATCATAGTATATTATCCAACCACATGAAATTATTTAAGAATAAAATTATAACACTCCAAACTTCTGATCATAACAAGGAACTTTTATGACCTTATCAATGCGATGTATACTCTAGAAAATTATTACATTAGATTCATGTATAAAAATAAAAAATATGTAAAAATATGTTTTATTATTATTCAATACATCGAATATACATATAATCAATGTATAAATAATTAGTCCCAGTACACTAACTGCAATATTTATTACATCAGAGATATGACCTATCAACTAACACCCCCACCAACCATGTATTAAGTAAATGATGTATTCCATATATTCCCATTGATGAAGTACATACCATATCCCTCACATTTACTATATTTATTTGTGGTATAGTTGAAAAATGATATCTCTTATGAAGAGCAGCTGATGAAGATCTTGGATTGTATAGATAAAGTTATACGCAATAAGAAAACTCACCTGGACAAAGTACTATAGAGAAACCAAAAGCATGAGGATGTGACATGGGAACTGGAGGAAGCCATGAAGCAAAAATTCCATCACATGTTTTTAGTTTTTATGGAAAATGAAAATTTGAGGGTGAAACTTCTTTATGGGGGAAGAATGTAAGGACACAAATTTTTATTAATGAAATATATCTTATTATAATTATGTCCTATTTAGTAATGTATTATAAAGCACACGATTCACATGATGAAACCAATTAAATTTTATTATATTAATTTTAATGTTACATTTAGAGAATAAAAATGGCTATAAGAATTGAAAATATTACAATGGTATAAAAAAATTGAAAAGAAGATAACTAAATTATGAAAATTTGGATATGCTCAATTCATAAGAATAACTACACTCATGAAAAAATCTATATAAATAAAGAATAATATTAGTAATACAATATTAATCTTGAAAATGAAAAAATATACAACCATGAGATAATATATAAGTGAATGAAGAATTAATGGAATATGTGTTATTTATAGAAATTAGGGAACCAAATATAACCATTATAAATTTTACTATTAGAATAGTAATATAACTATTGGAATAGAAACCTCACTATTAGAATAGTAATATGAATATTAGGAATAGTAATATGTTGGTTAGAATAATAACCTCACAAATTGAAGTGTAAAATAATATTTAGGTATTCTATAAAATAAAAATATGATATAATAAAACCATGGTACAAGTAAATAAATGTTTTTAAAATGATAAATTAAGTGTTTGTATTTATATAAAACATAAATGTTTTAATTATAATTTTAGAATAAATATAATGATTTAAAATAAATTTTATTTTGATAAAATGGATTAAAAAATTAATATTAAATTTTATTATAATGATAAGATAGTTTTATGAGACCATAAGTAATTTTCAAAGGGTTATAAAATTGATCATAATATTAAAATTGGCATTTTTTGAATAAATGAATATTTTATTTAAAACTTAAAATTTTTATATCTATAAAATTATTTTCATAAAATGGATTTTATTTTTGGAAACTAAATGTTGAAAAAAATTTATGGTAATTTTTTTGTATTTTCTAAAAAATTTAAATTTTTGGCGAATAATGAAATATCGTAAAATATGATATTTAACATTATAGGCTAAATGCATGAGTTTTTGATTCCTGGATGATTTAATAACTCATTATATCAAAATAAAATGCACCATTTACTATATATATTAATAATAAACAATACTATTGGTACTCTTCATCCAAAATAATAAATTAATGAATATAATATTAAAAAACACCCCTCTCCCGTCCTTATAAATACCACCCCTTACAACCCCTTTTCCTCATACATTATATACTTTGAAGGTTATCAAATTTCTACCCAATTACCTTTAAAATCCTATACCCCACATCTATGTACTACTGGTATCATTCATATACCAATCCAAGTTTCCTTAATTGGAATCCCAAGAGGATACATCTAAAGGAGAAAGTAATTCCCCGAATTGATTCTTTTAATTTTTCTTCCTCCTCATCCTCCAAAACCAATTCCATAAAATAAGGAATTATAACTCTAGAATCATATATATATTGGAATATTATTGTGATAATAGAATATCTACAATCTATCCTCTTCTCTTTACCTCTTATTCTAAAAATGAAAACATTATTCATATTATATTGGTTCATCACCTCTGTGGATAATGAGTTTTTATATCCCATTACTAACTTCATGGAACCTTTAAATTAACTTATAATGATTTAAAATTACCTAAATATGTATATTATATTTTTTTCACATTTTATAATGAACATATATATATATTATATTAAATAAAATGAAACTAATTCATGATGGTTGGTAAACCGCCAAAATGAACTAACCATATAATGTTAGCATTTTTACTAAAATAATATTCCCTTTGTTAGAAAATATTTGGGTGTTTGGGAAAATTTAAATTTATATAAGTATATAAATTCAATTTCATTTCACTTCTAGAGTTGTAGTCCTATTTTAAAAGAACTTTAATAAATACCCACAAGTGATTCAACCTTGGAATCATGATGAAAATGCCCCCAAAATAAAGGAATTGAACTTTAAATCCACAAAAATGGTGATAAATGAAAATAATAAAATTATATCAAATAAAATATAAATATATAATTTTCTTAATTAATTAATTAATTAATTTTATTATTTAGTGTATTATGTTCAATTTTAGAATGATTCTGGACTATAAGAAAAGGGATCTCTCTAAACCACCCTATTTCCTTTGAGTTATTGTTTCTCCATATTTACCTCACTTTCTATACCTATTATTATTATTTACCTATTATATATTATGTATATATGCCTCACACATATATAAATGGTGTAATTCACCTTTATTTCATGGGGATAAATATTTTTTAAAGGTTCCCTTACCAATTTCTTTCAAAAATCTGATTAAAGGTAACTTCTCTATCATTTCCATTTTTATAGAAACTATTATAACCTAACCTTATTTAAAGACTCTGTAACCTTTTTCCAAAAACCTAGTTAAAAGAAATATTTACAAATTAATTATCCATTATTTTTTATGTCTTCAATTTACATGGTATTAATTTTCATGTAATAGACTTATTTTCTCACCTAAAAACACCCAATAATGTTTTAATCTATTATTTTGAGGAAACCATTATGATATGCCCTCTGGTTATGCTACAAGAGACGATTATGCATCCCATTTCTTTCCAAGGTTAATTATTATGTTTATGGATTATGATTGATTTATTTTTTGTGAAAAAAATTATAATGTACTTGTTAATATGGGTTTTAATATATATAAATAAATTTCATTGGGTAACATTTTTATCTCATGAGATAGTATGTATGGGATTAGGGAGTAAGCCTAATCCATGATGGGGCACTCTCTACTAGGAAAAAAGGCTATACCATTGGTTTGGAACCATTGGTATAGCACCTAAAACCATTGGTAAAACCTATACCAATGGTTTAAGGGATCTTTGTGTGATTGTTTATTAGAATATACCTATATCAATGGTTTGACCAAATAGTTGGTATATGCATTCTATTGAAAAAAAATTCAGTGTTGGGTTTTGATCTAGAAACCTCTTGCTTATCTTCCAAATTATTTAACACTATCCTAAAAATTATTTTATATTATTATATACAATATATATATATGTATGTATAAAAAAATTTATTTATATTAAAGTACATATTATTATTATTATGTATATATAATGGAACCATCTATACAAACAGTTTACCAAAACTGTTGGTATAAGTGCCCCAAAACAATATGAATACCAACAATTTTGGTCAAACCATTGGTATAGGTTCCATATACAATAACTATACCAAGGGTTTGGTGAAAACATTGGTATAGGTTCTATATACCATACCTATACCAAAGGTTTTCCCAAATAATTGGTATAGGGTTCCTATATCAATGGGTTTTCAGACTATTGGTATAGAACCATTAGTATAACATATATTTATACTTGTGTCTATCCACCTTGTGATGTTGTCTTGGTAGTTAGCCTTGACTTATCCTTATATCATGATTTATGTTTCTTCCACTTTACTATGTTTCTATGATCTTATTATACCATGTTCTTTATGTTATGCTCCCTTGTGATTATTTATGAGCCTTATATTTTATGATATCATGTGATGTCATTTGACACACATGCTGTGCTTCATTATCATGTTTATTACCTTACTAGGATTTTTAGCACACCCCCTTTGTCTCTGTATTCCCTAGGCTATTCTATATAGTTTTAGAAGATCAAAGGGAGTTAGGAGATAATTTTGGAGATTAAAATAATTTCATTTTATTTTAGTTTCAATTTGATATTGTATGTACCTAGTCTTACGAGTACACCAAGTATTTTAATCCTCAGTATGTATTTATTGGATATTTATGTGAAAAATAATGTAATATTATGTGTAAAAGGATTATGATGCTCTAGTATACACTATAGAATATAGTGTTCTTTTAAAATCTCAGGATATTATATTTGTCCACTCTTTAATAAGTTGTATCCACACAATTTGAACTTGATCTTGGTAATAAAGATTTTGACATTTGAAAATACCTTTGTTGAAATCCCAAATCCTAAAAAGGGTTATAAAAAATTTCTCTTGAAATTAAGGAAAGGGAAATATATAGTTCATCTTGAATAACACAAAACTAGGTTTCCAAATAGGAGGACATTAGTGGAAGTGAAAATATGGAAGTACAGGAAAAACACAATGTCCAAATAATGATGAAGAGTGATAGGGAACATTGATCATAAGAAAGTGTATGATCATGATAAAGTTAGTGACCAAAAAACCATAAACCAAAGAGATGTGAAAAATACCATAGATTTATAAAAAAATAAGGTAATATGGTAAACTTTTTGTTTCAAGATCCTTTTCCTAGAGTAAAGGAATTCCTTTACCATCTTGACTAAGAAAATAAGGAAATATACTTACTTTAAAAATATATTTTCATCATTTAATCAATTTAGACCATGATATCATCTTTTTCTCCAAACTATGAGTAATCAAGATGAATTTTTCATTCATGAATCACTAAATTCAACTTCTAATGGATTATATATTCCATAAAATGGAAAAATGTATTCCTCCTACATTTAGAAATTAACCAAAAATAAAATGGCTATCACAAGATAAGATAATACCCAAAATAAATAAACCATTATATAAATAAATAATACATTAATCTATAAAATTCAACAATAACACCAATGTTTAAACATAGATAATTCCATAAATAAATTACCCAATATACCAATTAACCTCAATAACCTCAACATTAAACAATGTTTTAACCTCAAAGTTTTTACCATAAATTTCATATTAAATCCCAAAAAATGTAATAGTATTATTTTGAAAAAATAACCAATGTTAAACCACATGATATACCTAAGGGTTACTTATACCTTAACCTAATAAAATATCTCCCAAAATATCATTAATTACCTCAAAATCCCATCACTTAAAACCTCAAAAGGGGTGTATAATACTTTGAAATTATGGCCAGCCTTAAACTTATAAACCCATGATGAAATCTGTTACTCTTAAGTTTACCTCACATGAAAACATCATAATCTCTAAAGTTATCTAAACCTACCTTTGATTCCAACTATAATAGCCCCAAAACTACACTCCTGAATCCGATGAAAATAATAATAATATTTACATTATTTAAGTGATACTAATAAACGTGACCCAATTTTATCCATCCAAAACATATTCCATCAAACTGAAAATATTGGATAACTTACATACCTGAGGATCATTTTGGTTTATATTTTTATAGAGTCATGACAACTCTTACATAAAAATACCCATGTATTAAAGTGAGAATTTTTCACACTAAAAATTTCTTTTCATATTCCATATTAAGTCTTAAACATATCCCATAAAAGTATTCACACATGAATCCTTTATAGAAACAATTCATTTAACATCATTCTATATAATCTGTGGAAAATAAAAACATAAGAATGATGAACTCAAATACTCCAAAAGTGTAAACATAAGAATTAATAGTTGAATGTCATTAGTGAGCATAAGATGAACATAAGTTTATGATGGAATAATAAAAGTTCATGAGAATAAAATAAGATAATTCATACCAATAAAAACCTGGATCATTAATCATGAAACATGGAATATATCTTCAACATAAGATAAGATTCATAAGAATCAATAATCATGATCTATGTGATGTCTATATTGATTAAAGGAATCATTAAAAACACATGGGAAGCATAGAGATTTTTTTATACCTTGAAACATTATCTTCATAACCTATTTCATAAATAATGGAGTCCAGTTAAATCCATAGGATAAACCACCCTAGTTTACTCCTTCCTTCTCTACTTTGAAGACAAGTAACATTACCCAATGAATTAGAGAGATTTTTCAAGATCACTATTTTTATAAGATGTATTGGGATCACCAACTCATTTAAGATGTATCGGGATCACCCACCATCATAAATAATGTCTAATTACCTTTCATAAATAAAAAACTTATAATATTTCTCTTTTAAACATAACACACTTTAAAATAACCATCATTACTTTATAACTTAATTAAACCATGGAAAAGAAATAGGTTTCATTACAATATATTTAAAATAATAATCATAAGACATATAGATAAATAAGATGGATGGTATTATAAGATCATAATCCTAGTGATGTATAAGAATCATTAAAGGATGACGAGATAGAGAAAAATACCTTTAAACAAACTTTTAAAAAATTTATTTGAAAACAAGTTAAAATAATTATTTCTTTGGGTAATATTTTATAAAAATTTACAAAATATTGGGGAAAATAATTTATTTGAAAATAAAAATAGAAAATTATAAAGGTTTATTAAAAATAAATAATGGTCATTAAGGTGGGAAAATCTATTCATGACATATATGTTAAAAATAAACATTCTTTTCAAACATTTTTAAAGAGAGTCAAAATTGATCAATACAGAAAGCGTTAAGAAATTTCATTTTAAAAACTTTTAAAATAATCTCTAAGATCAAGGAAAATATCTTTGGTAAATAATTTATGTTTATAAAATAACATTATTGAAATAAGATAAAGAACATGGAGGAAGATTTTGGTTAAAATTATTTTAAATATTTAAAATAATGTTTTTAAAGAAATACCATTTATGGTATTTTAAAATAAAAAGACATTTGAAATAAAAAACATAAAAAGAAACATAAAATAACATGAGTATGAAATTATTTATGATATTATATGTCAAGAGTCATTATATAAACTATATAAATCAATATAAGTGCATTAATCAAAACATGTCTCAAATAAAGATGTTTGAGATGGGAAACCCTTACTACTTAGGTAATGCTTGGATAAAAAAGGCATTGAATGAAGGAACATAACAAGATTATTTAAAAACCATAATTTATATGAAATAACATGTTAAAAAAAATTCATGGGGAAATATGTAAATACTATTACTATATTTAGATACTCCTCGACCATTTTTGTATTCATGTCCTAGTTGGGGTTCGTCTGAGATTGTTTTAGGAAAGAAGTTAATTTTTTTGATAATTTATGGGCTATTCATGGTTGGTGCATAGTTTTCCCGAACCATGTACCCTCCTAGTGGAAATTGGGAAAACAATATAGTGGGGGTTTTCACACCTGGCACATGGTTTGAAAAACCATGCACCCACCAAGGAGAAACCGTGAAACCCCACTAGCAAGGGTGTACAATTTGACAAACCATATGTCCCTACCCAAAAAACAACGCGTTCATGATTTAATTATTCCAAAAATTATATAAAAATCAATTAACCACCCTATTTACCCCTAATCAACCCTAAACTGACCTAGAATGATTTCTTAGGTCTTTAAATCTCTCAAGGACCCATTTTGGCTCCTCCAAACCCTTTCCAAGGTAGATCAAAGCAAGGAGAATGTTGTTCGATCTCCTCTGGTTATGTAAATATTATTATCTTGGTCTCTCCTAGTATATTCCTCTATCCTCATTAGGGGTTTTTATCTCTGTGTTATTGTAGGATCTAATCTCCTTTGTTTTAGATCTTGAATCTTGGTTTGATTCTTGGATCTCCATTACCGATGCTATTTATTAGAGTTTCCCATTGTGGGAATTATGAGACATGATCTTTTTGTTTCGGTAGGTGATTCCATTTATGCATATCCAATTTATCTAACATATGATTTCTTGATTATTTTATTTTATTTAATTAAATTTTAAAAACTCAGTCTAGTTTGTATTGGGATTTTAAATTTATTTGGCATGAAATGGGGAAACCCCCCAATTCCCATGAATTGGGGCATGTTTTGGATTTGATGAAATTGATGGAATTGTGAAATTTACTTTTAAAGAATTTATTTGAAATTTTTATTTAAGAAGATGGATTACATTGTTTTGATAAGTACGTGTTTGGTTTAATCCTAGAAAATGGCATGAATTGATTAAAAATATGTTTTATTTTTTAAATGGAAATTTTAATATTGAATGGGAAATGGTTTAATTGTATTTTAAATAGTTTTGAAATGAATTTCCCATTATTGATTCTTGTTAGAGTACATGAAAGCCTAGATAGTTAGTGAGTTCCTTAAAACAACACTCTATTGACACTTTACAACTCTAAAAAAACATATGTAGCAGGTCACATCCCCGATGGAATGGTGATGAGTCATATTTGACTAGTGTCTGTGGGACGTGTGTACACATATTTCTGTGATCACTTTTTCAAGTGTGTGAGGATACCATAACCAAGAATTGTCATACCTCTTATAAGACGACCATGTTTCTCATTTGTGATTATTTTTATATATATGCCATTTTTTAAAATATTTTATAAATAACTTGTGAATTAATATAATTTTTTTTATATAAAATGTTTAGTAATCTATTATTCGAAATATTTCCATCATTTGAAATGTAAATCATGATTTTTAAATTACATGTATATTTATTTAAAATTGAAATCATTATTTGGTTAATCAATTTGGAATCTTATTATGGAATCCTTGGTGAGACCCTACTGAGATTTTATCTCATACCCTACCTATGCCTTTGGGTGTTTGTAGATTATCTTTTTCTAGGTTTGAGCAAGGGTAAAGAACCACTTGGAGGTGGCTCTTATTGTTGATCCTTGAGACTTGGAGAGATGTGTCTATTGGGAAATGGGTTATTATCTTTCAGTTTTTATTATTTTGTGGTTATAATTTGTGTTTTTATTTTATATCTGTTTGACTATTGGTACTTGTTCTCTCAGTGGAGTTTTCTTTGAGCATACTGACTTGTAACTATTCTTCCACTATTTATGTGGAAAAACTATTCCTGTTTTTATCTTGTAAGATACCAAGTGATAGTTTCCAAACCACGAGGATTGGGAATTCCCTTCAGGTCATGTTACGATCAGATTGGGATTCAGGGTACCAGGGTATCTGGGCCGATTCATCACAAAATAAGTACACATATAACATAAATCATGGGGAATAACATGAATCATGTCTTAAAGAATTGAAATTGAGACCATGAAAACCCTTGAAAATTTTATAACATTTGAATAAATTCCTCATGAAAGATAGGAATTAAAATTATCTTTAAATATCATGATAAAATATTCATTCATGATATAATATCTCAATTGGTAGTGTATATGTAATGACCTAAACTATTATAAATAAAATTCCCCTTACGATTTAATCTAATGTCTTATTATGTAATATGGTTATAGAAAAAACATTCAATTATTTGGTTTTATCATATCTAATTTAAAGGACCATTATGTGTCATTACCATTGATAATATACCCATTAAACAATAATCACATGATTAGTATAAATATAAGGTTTTAACAAATCCAATTAACACAGTTTAAGGAAGTGATGGCCTCAACCAGCATGATCATACCCTATAAAGACCGTTTATTAGATATTCTGAGGGAGATAAAATCACTGGTCTTTTCCCTTGACCAAACCCAGTATGAGATCCAACAACTTAATCATGAGTGAAACCATTTTCAGAAGAATTTCAAGCACATCAAGATCATGGCCCAAACCATGTTCTCTAAACCACCCCATGAAAGTATCACCGGTGCGCACCTAACTCTTAAAGAGTTTGCTGGTGTATTAAAGGGATATTTATCAATACCCTAGTAAAATATCTATGTATATTATTTTATATGATAATGAATAAATTTTCTTCCTATTATTGTTACTTTATAAATGATTTTGATTTTTATTCAATAAAACAGAAATTGTATTTTTTTGGGTAATATTAAAATTCAATTAAAGTATTTATTTATTGAATTAATGGATTTTTAAAATAAATTATATTTTAATAAATATTATCATTAAATAATTTTTATCAAATATAAATGATCATATAATTTTTATTAATTCAAATGTAATTTTTATAATGGTTTGAAAACAGTTGTTGTATAAAAACCCATCATTTCTCAATAAATATCTATTATTATTTTAAAAGTGAAAATGAAAATATTTAGAAAATTATTTAGATAAAATGAATATTATTTTTATAATCATAATTTCTAAATTATCCAATGGTTAATTTTTCATAATTTTCTGAGACAGTCGAATTTTTAGTTAAAAATTAAATACCGTATAAATATACGGTGTGTATTACGACATCATAATGACTCAAAAGTGATGTAATAAATACCATAAAAGGTATAAAATACCCAATATATGTTTTTTTATTTAAAATAATTATATTTTAAGTTTATTTTATTAATTTTATAAATCCATTATGAATCCTCCAAAACCATTAATATATTTTAAGGCTTTAAAATCATTTCTTTAAGAGTATGACTCACCTCCAAATAAGCAAGGGTATTATTTTTTTAAGTTAATCCACTGTCATAAAATTATTAAAAAAATTCCATTTTTATTAAACATGGTAAAAAACTATGGGAAAGTTTGTGGTTTTGGTTATTTTATTATATAGTGTCCAAAACCTAAGTTTGTGAAATATTAAACAAATCTGCTCTCTTTTCCTATATAAACCCACAAAATATCCCATGTATCTTCTCTAAAAATCATTGTATAATTTTCTTAATATTATATCCCATATATAGAGTCCTCAAAAGTTATCCAAAAGATCTCAGGAAGCCCCTCCCAAGCATTTGGTGTCACACACTCAAGTAAGGGATCCTCTTATTCTCCTCTTTATTAATGTTTCCTTATTATCTTATGCCTTTTATTTCCAATTAATAATATTGGGAAATTTATTTACATGTCCCTATTACTACCAATTTTATTTAAAAATCATGAGATACCCCTTTATCTATCATCAACCCATTTTATTAATTTTTATGTGATGTCGTTATGTTGATGAAATTTCACCGTGATTTTCTATATTGAAACAATTGTGTAGAGAATACCATACCCATTTTCTATCAAGAGTGTTCACATTTATAAAATTATAATACTTTGAATTGGGGAATTACATGTATTTATTCTACACTCTTTGATAATGTAATAAAATATTATTATGAATGAATCCATGTTGTATGATCTATGTGGCACACTTACACTTGAGAATGAAATGAAAGTAATGGGTGTGTCCAAAATTATATAGAGATACAATGAATTGGGTAATGTTTAGTATAATGAAACGTCATGTTGGGATAGGGAGTTAACCTTATTAATTTATGGAAATTTTTCTATCATGATGTCATGTAATTTATCCTTGAACTATGTTTATGATGAAGTGTTTTAAGTTGTTTCTACATTTCACATTTTGTCTTTATGATTATCATGCTATATCATGCCTTATTATTCATGTTCCTTTTATTCCCCATTGATATTACAATTTTATAACAAGTATTAACTTATTAAATGATTATTACTTTAATGGGATTTATATATAAACCCTTAATCATGTATTTCCCTAGGTTATGGAAACCAGTTTTAAGTGCGAGCATGTTAAGGAAGTTTTCAATAAAGATGATGTTTTTTTCTGTTTTAAATTGTTATTAAATGTAACTAATTCCAAAATAAAATAGACTTATCAATATTACAGGTTGTATTAAGTGTAATATTATGTAATAAATCATGTATTAATGTGAAATAAAGATCATACTTGTTATAGTATACACCTTATAAAAGGGTGTAGGTGTATATTTAAGACATGTACCTAGGAAAAATAATTTCAGATGACTAACCCTTCTAAAGATCTTATTATTGAATTGAAAATTAATAAATGGAGATATCATGTGTAAAAAATTTAAATCCACATAAAATTAGTGAAAATAAAACATAAATAAAAAAATTCCATTTCATACATAATCTTGATATAATATAATTAAAGAAGAAGTGATATAACCTAATAAAAGAAAATTATGTTAAGAAACCCATTACCACTTGCTAAATTTTAATTAAAACCCCCTTGGATGAAATAATTTTAATTAAAACATAAAATAATATGAATTATGAAGGATTCATGATATAATATGTAAAAGGGAAGCATATACACCATATACAAGAAATTAGGTGTATAACATTAAAACATGCCTCAATAAGGAGAAATTGAGACACAATCCCTTACCTCGAGTACAAACTTTCAATGTATGTCATTTAAATAACATATAAAAAACTTATATAAATAATTTGGTATATTAAGAACATTTTATAGAATTAATACCTTATACTTAAAATATTTATTTCATTTATTGTAATTACACATTTAATTACCTAATCAGTTAATTCTACGTCAGGTGTTTTGAGAACATTCGTTTGATAACTACAAAATGACTTCAGGGAATTGACCTTAGTCAAAGAATTAATTATTAAATAATCCCAAAAATAATAACCATTAAATAATTATAATTTTTATACATTAATTATAATTTTAAAACCAACCATTAATGATGCTTATAAAAAATAAATTACATTATAATCATAGAGATGGTAGGCCATGCATACACATGAGTAACATTTTCATTTTTTCAAAGATCATGATGGAAAAAAGTTAAGTATTATTTTATCTTTAAATAATGGTAATTATATCATAAATACCATATTATTTTATTAAATACACTTATATATACCGTCCATATGATGCAGTAACGAAAAAATAATCACATTGCTTTGTAGAGGTGGTAATCCACACTTATGCGTAAACGACATTATCATTTTTCAATGAATAGAAGGGTAAGAAAACAGATGATATATTATCTTTAAATAATGATAATTATTCCATTAATATCATATATAAATATTAAATATATCATTATAACCATCCATGATAAGTAGTGATTGAAAATGAAACATATCACTTCGTGGAGGTGGTAGTCTACATGTACGTATGAACGATGTTATCATTCCTCATTTGATGGATAAAGAGATAGATATAGGTTATTAAATTAAAATAATATATATATATATATATATAAAATATTTATGTTTTTATTTCATCATGGTTGAAGTATATTTGAAGGAGGTAGAAGAATAAATAAAACTAAAACATTTGGTTAAAAGATATAGCTCTTCTTCACACAACCTCCTTTTATTTACACCTTAATCTCTATGAGGCTGGTATTATTCAAAAAATAATACATCCTCTAATGTGGGTAGGGATGTTAGGAATATATTTGGGGTTTTTTTGGGTTAAAAAATGGCTCTTGAAGTGTAGAGAAGAGAGGATAGGGGTGGCCTTTTATAATATAATACATGTCCAGCTTATGTCAAATGGTTCCAAAATGACATGTATTTTTAGATAAGGAGTATATGGTATTAATATAATAATAAAATTAAATTTTAAAAGGTTTATATATAATTATAAACCTTATAATTTGGATTAATCCATTAATTAACCAATTTTAACCTTAACCGTGTTAATGAATTTTTCAATATTAATGGGTTATAATTTTAATTATAAGGTGAAAATTGGATCATAAATGGAAAAGGTATGAAATTTTACACCATTTATCATCCTAATTATCCTCTATAATGGTTTTTATTATTTTTAAATAATTTAAATAAAATATAATTAGCATAAAATACTATTAATGTCAATTTAAGATCTATTCACATAATTTAACTTCTAAAACAACATGATACAAATAGAATTCAAATAGAATTAATTTAATTATAAATAATATATTATTATTAACAATAATTTTTTTATGACACTATAATTCATTCAAAAAATATTATTTTTTTATGTTTTTAAAATTATTTACTTTAATTTTCTACTGTTTTCACAAGCACTGTGTTAGCGTTGTGTAAGAATTTAAGATAATTATTTCATCACTAATAATTGTAAATAAATTACCATGATAAAAAATAATTTATATTTAAAAAAACTATATAGAACAAAAAATAAGTTGTTTTTATACCTATTGTAAAATATTATAGATATTAAAAGTAAGAGAGTGACATTTTTGACTTTATTTTTACTTAAAAATATTATAAAGGTAAAAATCAAAGATAAAAGGAAAGAAGGATTATTTTAGAATTTTGGATGATTATGGATGAAGTAGAATCATTCAATGCGGTTAAGATAAATTTTTGAGTGAATTTTAAGCCTTTTCACAATAGTTTTAACCCCAATTAACCCAATTTACCTTTACTGTGGTATGAAAAATTTACTCGGGTTACTATTCATATTGACTAAAAATTAAGTTGGCATTATTACCTAATATTAATTATGCTGATTATAAAAATGGAATAAATTTTATCATATTAAATTCAAATACACGACAGAATTTATTTTAAAATTAAACCCAAAAAGCGTAACAAATAACGATTTTATAGAAAAATTCCCTTTTTATGTATAAAAATGTTTTTATACCAAATTCAAGTAAAATTTTGATTCAAATAACATTTATTAGATTATGTTAAATAAAAATAAACTAATTAAATTTTAAAACAAATCCAAAATATAATGTGACTTTTTAAGTACTTGAAAAGAAAAGATAGTTTTCAATAAAAATCAGCAGTTTTTACTCTTTATTGAAAAGTCAAAGTTTCCAGAAAATTTCAAAAAATTCATCCTAAGATAATTTTGACATGATAAATTCAAAAATTATATCATATTTTATCAAATAAAATTTAAAAAATTTCCATAAATTATTTATAATACACACTCACAAAAATTAATAAAAATCATTTTTGAAGCATAAAATGAATTTACTAAAAATTGAGTTCTTATTTCCTAAGAATTAATCAATAAATTTTTATTGGGTATAAAATTTATATATATTAAATAATGTGGTTAATTATATTCATGCCCTACAATTTAATGGCTAGGTTATTAGTATAATATTTAAATCATAATATTTCATGGTTTTTCAAGTTCAGTGTTGCGTGTTGTATACGCTATCAAACATAGGGTTGTTTTAAAATCTCAAGATATTATGACTAGACCTAGAGAGGTATCCCTGGAGCTCCTCCCTCTCCCCCTTTACTCTCCTCTCTTGTGCCATACACACATTCTAGGGAGGGATTCTCCACACACACCTCCCTCATCGCCATCTCATCCGGTCTCCATTATCAACAATTTTTCTCTGATTTGAAGTGGTTACAATTTGGGTAAGGATCTTTCATATTCTTATTCCTCATTTCCTTCTCATTTCCCCCATCTTATTAATTGCACACACACTATAGAAACCCCTAGGCCATTCCAGATTTTGATCATCATTGCAGATTTTATTTCTAGGGTGTGTGATCTTCCTTCGGGGTCCTCAAATCTCTTTTCTTGAGGGTTTCTTCATTTGACCTTGGTCCGGGGTGGTCTTCCCCACATCCTAAATTTTAGTCCTAGAACTATTGATTTATTGGGTGTTAAATTGTTGTTTAAATTATTTTATAGTAGTATTAAATATGTTTATTTCCTTTCTAAAAAGAAAAATGGATTTAATTGTGGTTTTGATGGATAATAAAGGGGTTTTCCTACTTTCAAAAGAATGGATTGAATCTGGTTTTAAGTTTCTTAATTGTAAACTTGCTTGATTGGCCCCTTAAAATGATATTTATGATTATGAATGATTCTTTAGGTTTCCAAGTTGAATTTTTAAAGATCTTTACTTGGAATTTCAAGTGAAACTTGTAATGCCAATTCTTGAAAAATTGATTAAAGGGTTGTTTTGATCAAAATACGTGGTTTATAAATTCTTTGACAGTTATGAGATAAATTAAAAGTCATTTTTCATCTTTTAGGGTGTTTTATAAAGTAAGGCGAATTCCCTAAATGAATTTCAAGTAGGTGGATTCATTATTTTTTTCAATCAACCTTTCTTCCTCACTTAATTTAAAATTGTTTTTAAATTGTTAAAGTCATGACTTATGACTAGTTTAAATGTGTATGTTTTGGATATTTATATGTAATGAAATTTTCCATTGGTTTGTTGATGAAAGGTGATTTCAAATCATGTTTTATTTCGATTAAAAGTGATTTCAAAGCATATTTTATTTTGATGAAAAGTGATTTCAAAGAATGGTATATGAAATTTAATGGGCACCAAGTATACGTGATTGATATTGATTTTTTTGAATTAATTGGACTCAGTGTAGGTAGAGCACATGAGAACCTAGGGTACTTACACTATAGGAAAAAATGAGCATTTGCAACGGGTTATTTGCGGCGGGTCAGGGGCCTGTGGCAAATAACCCGTCAAAAGGGGAACGGGTTATTTGCGATGGGACAATCGGCCCATCACAAATAATAGATATTTGCGGGGGGGGGGGGGGGGGGGGGGGGTAAGGACCTATCACAAAAGGTTTGGTGTGAAAAATGCTTTGAACAACAGGCATGGGTATTTGCGACGAGTTCATATTCCTGTTGCAAATGCCCGACGACAGTTTTTAGTATTTGTGACGGGATACTTTTCCCGTCGCAAATAGTATGTTGATGGTACCCATTTGCAACGGGGCCTGTCGCAAATAACTTTTTACCGACCAACCATAATTAATGCGGGCAATGGGAATTTGCGACGGGTCCCATCGCAAATACCCCCATCATAAATAATCTAACCTATATATACCCCCATTCGTTTTTCATTTCATTCCACTCCTTTCATAACTTTTCTCTCTATCTCTTCTGGAAAATTTTCTTCTAAAATTTTTCATAGTTTAAACTTTTTAATCGTAACATAATCTATGGTTTTTATACTCCAAAAGCTTCAGTTTCAAGGTATTTATATATATTTTTATTGTTTAGTTAAATTATTTTCTTACAAATTATTTATAATTTTTGTTAATTAGATGCAATTAAATTAAATTAGAATTAGATATTTGTTTTTTCAATAATTATTTTTATGAATAATTATGCGTAAGTGTTAGAAATAATTAGTAATAATTAGTAATAATTTTTAATTATTATAAATAATTAGTAATAATTAGTAATAATTAGGATTAATTCGTAATAATTAGGATTAATTGGTAATAATTAGGATTAATTGGTAATAATTAGGATTAATTCGTAATAATTAGGATTAATTAGTAATAATTAGGATTAATTAGTAGTAATTATTAATAATTAGTAATAATTAGAAATAATTAGTATTAATTAGTAATAATTAGTAATAATTAGTAATAATTAGTAATAATTAGTATTAATTAGGATTAATTAGTAATAATTAGGATTAGTTAGTAATAATTAGGATTAATTAATAATAATTAGGATTAATTAATATTAATTAGGTTTAATTAGTAATAATTAGTAATAATTAGTAATAATTAGTAATAATTAGGATTAGTTAGTAATAATTAGGATTAATTAGTAATAATTAGTAATAATTAGTAATAATTAACAACAAATAATAATAATAAGTAATAATTATCAATAATCAGTAATAAATTGTAATAAATTGTAATAATTAGTAAAAAATTGTTATAATTAGTAATAATTAGTAAACAAAATGTATTAATTAGTAATAATTAGTAAAAATTGCAATAATTAGTAATAATTAGTAACAATTAAAAATAATTAGGAATAATTAGTAATAATTTGTAATAACTAGTAATAATTAGTAATAATTAGTAATAATTAGTAATTATTAGTAATAATTAGTAATAATTAGTATTAATGAGTATTAATTAGTATTAATTAGTTTTAATTTGTATTAATTAGTATTAATTAGTCATAATTAGTAATAAATTGTAATAATTAGTATTAAATAGTAATAAATTGTAACAATTAGTAATAAATTGGAATAATTAGCAATAAATTGTAATAATTAGCAAAAATTAGTAATAATTAGTAATATTTTGTAATAATTAGTAATAATTAGTAATAATTAGGATTAATTTGGATAAATTAATAATAATTAGTAATAATTATTAACAATTAGTAATAATTAGTAACAATTATTAACAATTAGTAATAATTAGTAACAATTATTAATAATTATCAATAATTAGTAATAAATTGTAATGATTAGTAAAAAATTGTAAAAATTAGTAAAAATTAGTAATAATTAGGAATAATTAGGAATAATTAGGAATAGTTAGGAATAATTAAGAATAGTTAGGATTAATTAGGAATAATTAGGAATAATTAGTAATAATTGGATTAATTAGTAATAATTAGGATTAATTAGTAATAATTAGGATTAATTAGTAATAATTAGGTTTAGCAAAAATTAGGATTAATTAGTAACAATTAAGATCAATTAGTAACAATTGGGATTAATTAGTAACAATTGGGATTAATTAGTAACAATTGGGATTAATTAGTAATAATTGGGATTAATTAGTAACAATTAGGATTAATTAGTAACAATTTGGATTAATTAGTAACAATTAGGATTAATTAGTAACAATTATGATTAATTAGTAACAATTATGATTAATTAGTAACAATTATGATTAATTAGTAATAATTATGATTAATTAGTAACAATTAGGATTAATTAGTAACAATTAGGACTAATTAGAAACAATTAGGATTAATTAGTAACAATTAGGATTAATTAGTAACAATTAGGATTAATTAGTAACAATTAGGATTAATTAGTAACAATTAGGATTAATTAGTAACAATTATGATTAATTAGTAACAATTAGTATTAATTAGTATTAATTAGTAATAAATTATAATAATTAGTATTAATTAGTAATAAATTGTAATAATTAGTAATAAATTGTAATAATTAGAAATAAATTGTGATAATTAGATATAAATTGTAATAATTAGAAATAATTAGCAATAATTAGAAATAATTAGCAATAATTAGAAATATTTACCAATAATTAGTAATATTTTGTAATAATTAGGATGAATTAGGATTAATTAGTAATAATTAGTAATAATTATTAACAATTAGTAATAATTAGTAATAATTATTAATAATTATCAATAATTAGAAATAAATTTTAATAAATTGTAATAATTGGTAATAATTAGTAAAAAATTGTAATAATTTATAATAATTACTAATAATTAGCGATAATTAGGAATAATTAGTGATAATAAGGAATAATTAGTGATAATTAGGAATAATTAGTGATAATTAGGAATAATTAGTGATAATTAGGATTAATTAGTGATAATTAGGATTAATTAGTAATAATTATGATTAATTAGTAATAATTAGGATTAATTAGTAATAATTTGGATTAATTAGTAATAATTTGGATTAATTAGTAATAATTATGATTAATTAGAAATAATTATGATTAATTAGTAATAATTAGTAATAATTAGTATTAATTAGTAATAATTAGTAATGAATTGTAATAATTAGTAATAAATTAAAATAATTAGTATTCATTAGTAATAAATTGTAATAGTTAGTAATAAATTGTAATAATTTGTAATAATTTGTAAAAATTTGTAATAAATTGTAATAATTAGCAATAAATTGTAATAATTAGCAGCAATTAGTAATAATTAACAATAATTAGAAATAATTAGTAATATTCAGTAATAATTTGTAATATTTAGTAATAATTAAGATTAATTAGTAATAATTAGTAATAATTATTAACAGTTAGTAGTAATTAGTAACAATTATTAATAAGTATAAATAATTAGTAAAAAATTGTAATAATTATTTAAAAATTATAATAATTAGTAAAAAATTGTAATAATCAGTAAAAATTAGTAATAATAAGGAATAATTAGTAATAATTTGGAATAATTCTGAATAATTAGCAATAATTTGGAATAATTAAGATTAATTAGTAATAATTAGGATTAATTAGTAATAATTAGGATTAATTAGTAATAATTATGATTAATCAGTAATAATTAGGATTAATTAGTAATAATTAGAAACAAATTGTAGAAATTAGTAACAATTTGTAATAATTAGTAACAATTAGTAATAATTAGTAACAATTAGTAATAATTAGTAACAATTAGTAACAATTAGTAATAATTAGTAATAATTAGTAACAATTAGTTATAATAAGGATTAATTAGTAATAAATTGGAATAAATTCAAGTACACTGTTATAAACTTGCACAATATCTAGTGGATTGGAGATATTCCTTTTGATCGACATCTCAGCTCTTTGAAACTTTCTCTCACTTAAATCAGTATGAAAAATATGCTTCGATGTATGTCAGAGAAAATTTTCCATATGATTTATGTTGAAGAAATTTGCAAGGAGGTGAGTTCTCAGAAAAAAGAGGCTCTTTTTTCTCGACAACTCATCTCCTTGGAACTTCTCTGACTAAAATCGCTATGAAAAGTATGCTTCGATGCATGAACATTAATTTTCACATGCACGAGCATGAAGAGAAGTGCTGTGAGGCCTCCCTGCTCTCTATCCTTATGCATATGAAAATGGATATTCATACACTGGAGTAGAATTTTCATAGTGATTTTAGTCAAAGAAATTTGCAAGGGGATGAGTCGTCGGGAAAAAGTGCTTCCGCCAATCTGCTGGAAATTATGCCTTCGTAATTAACAATAATTAATATAAAAGACCTGTAATTAACAATAATTAGTGGCAATTAGTATAAATTTTTATAAATGAGTGTAGATTAGTATAAAAGCTTAAAAAATAGTATAAATAACTATAAAATAATAGAAATTTTTATAAATTTCTAGAAAAGAGAATTTAATTGTCTTCTTTTTTTGGATAGTGTTTATTTTATATCAAATTATATAAAATAACTAATTATTTCATATTTTTTTAAAAATATGGAATAAAGAAGTCGAAAACAGTCATTATTAGATGATTATGCCTGGATAACGCAGGAATCAAGATAGTTATGGTTTAAATCCTATATATTGAGGGTGTTCAATCTTTTTATCATTTTCATAATCAAAAATAAAATTTTTCAGAAGGTAAAATTAAGTGTCCTTGTAAAAAATGTGCTCTTAGGACGTATGAAACATTTAAAAATGTTGGAGGTCATTTATTGCGTTTTCGTTTTCAACCAGATTATGTTTTTTGGTATAAACATGGTGAATGTAGTACCAGAGAAGATACTAATAATTTGGTTTTGGATCCAACTCAGTTTAAAAATTTCATACATGATGTGGCAGGTTCATCTTTCTAACAAACTAAAACTCAGGTTGATATTGATATAACTCCTAAGATAGAACCATCTCATTTATATGAGTTGTTGAGGTCCGTTGAGGATGCCTTATATCCTAGTTGAAAGATAAGAATGTTTGAAGTAGTTGATAAATTTATGGATATTAAATAAGATAATGGAATTTCAAATAGTTGTTTTGATTAGATATTATCTTTGTTCAAAATACTACTACCTGAATGAAATGTGTTGCCTATAAATTTCTATGAGATCAAGAGGTTAGTTCATAATTTGGGTCTTGGTTATTAGAAGATTCATGCATGTTCAAATAACTACATCTTATATTATGGCTAAAATGAGTCGTTGGATAGTTTTCCTACATGTGGAAAATCAAGGTACAAAGAATCTCAACTAGGGAAGTCTAGATTTATTCTTGTAAAACAATTGAGATATTTCTCGCTCACACCCAGATTGTAGTGTTTATTTATGTATCAAAACGCTACAGCTTTGATGTCATGGCACAAAACCAATATTTCAATTGGTAAAAGATTAAATAATCTCTATGATGGTGATTAATGGAAATATTTTGAACAAGTGCATCTTTATTTTTCTTTAGAAGCCTAAAATGTGCAATTGGGTCTTTCTATTGATGATTTATATCCATTTGGTTCTTATGGTAGTCTGTATTCATGTTGGAATGTCTTTATAACTATGTTCAATTTACCTCCATAGATGTTGATGAAGGAGACATATATCTTTTTGATCTTATTAATTCCAGGTCATCTGAAAAAAATATTGATGTTTATTTTAAACCATTGATTGATGAGTTAAATTCACTATGGAGTAATGGTGTTAGTGCATATGATGCTGCTGTGAAACAAAACTTCCTACTGAAAGCTGTATTGATGTGGAAAATTAGTGACTTACCAACATATGGAATGTTATCTCGCTGGAGTAAACATAGTCCAAAATTATGTTTGTACTGTATGAGAGACAATAAAGAATTTATGCTAGTCAATGGAAAAAACATTATTTTTTCAACTGTCATCGTAGATTCCTTCCAACTGATCATCCTTTTTGAAGAAAAAAAATATCATTTCAAAAAAGGAACAATTGAAAAAGATGGGTCTCCAACAATTATCTCAGGTAAAGAGTTAAAATAAATTGTCTCTTTATTACCTCCCATCACATTTGGACCAACAATAAACCAATAGAAAATTGACGGGTTTGGAAAAGAGCATAATTGGATAAAACAAAGCATTTTTTTGGGATTTTCCATATTGGTCTGATTTGTTGGTCTGTCACATGTTGGATGTGATGCATATTGAGAAGAACTATTTTGATAATTTATTTCATAATGTTTTGGATTCACCAGGTAAGAACAAAGATAATATAAAGGCACAGTTAGATCTTTCCCAAATTTGCAACCGATCGGAACATGAACTGTTTGAAAATGTCAGATCATATAAGTTAATAAATCCAAAAGTAGCTTATACACTATCCAAAGAGAGTTACTTATTATTTTGTCAGTGGATTTCATTTTTGAGACTTCTAGATGGTTATGATTCTAATTTGTGAAGATGTGTCAGAAATGGTCATATTAACAAATTGAAAAGTCATGAATTTCATGTTTTAATGGAAAGACATCTATCGATTAGATTAAGAGGTTTTTTAAATCCTATTATTTGGGATGTACTAACAGTTATGTCATATTTTTTTAATAAATTTTTGCGTCGATAACAGACTATGATGAAGTAAGAAAACTGTAATAAGGAATTGTTTTAATTTTATGTAAACTGAAAAAAATCTTCCTGCCAACTTTTTTTGACTCAATGGAACATTTGATATTACATTTGTTTCATGAAAAAAAATGTGGAGGTTAGGTATAGTTCTTATGGATGTACCCATTCAAGATATGCATGAAAAAATTGAAGAAAAAAGTACACAACAAAGCATCAGTTTGAGGCTCAATTGCAGAAGCTTATTTGAAAGAGGAATTTTTTTTCTGTTCTCATTACTTTCAATTTGAATATCTCTCAAAACAAAACCACATGGGATGTAATGAGGGAAATTTTAATGATGAAATAAACAATCAATTATCAGTTTTCAATCATCCCAAACTTGGATTTGGTGGAGTTAATGAATGATGACATCTAGATGACGAACATCACAAAGATTATACATATATAATTGATAATAATTTTCTTAACTATGAAAAAATAACACCATTTGTACTTTGAGTGATCCTATTAATTATTCTATAATTTCTGTAGCAGTATATTAATTTTATTTTATTTGTTGGTTATATGATAATAATATCAAGAAACAGTTTCCACAAATTATAACAGCTGCTCTTGAAGAACATCGTCAAATTTTTTTCCCTACTGGTTTCAAAAAATGGTAACATAAATTATTCTTGATTTCAAATAAAAAATCAATTTCATACTTGTTATATTGATAATTGTTTTACAAATTTTCAGGTATCTTAACATGCTGATAAAATTGATAATCGATTGTGTGTATTAAGTATCCCACCATCCAAAATAGTTAAATATTATAATGCATATGTGGTGAATGGTTTTCAATTTCATACACATGAATATGGGGAATTAAAAAAAATGAATAATGGTGTTTTCTTAAGAATATATCATCATAGATAAACTGAAGTTGACTCTTACGACGAGCTGGAAGAAATCATTGAACTGTGTTATTTGGGAAAACATTACATAATGATGTTTAAATGTTAGTGGTTGGAAACTTAGAGAGAATTTCATGTTCATCCGATCCATGTAATCATTGATATTAAATATAAAAGTTTTATTGTAGTAAATAAACCATTTTTATTGGCTCATCAGGCACATAAAATTTATTATGAAAATTTCTATGCTACTTCAAGGGAGTTGGATCATTGATGGAGAATAATAAAAATTAAATCTCGAGAGAACCAGTTCACTGAAAGTGAATATAGTTCCGCTGAAGTGCAAGGAATTGAAATTTTTCAAGAGTCTACCTCAAATCATTCTTTTTTCACAAATAGACACGAATATCATTGATCACACTCCACAGTTAAGGGTCGATGGTGACGATGATGTTAATGATGTTGCACTAAATTTTAAATGGTAAGGGATGATGAAACTAAAACTAATATGGAAATTGATGATGCCGAGGATGAAGATGAAGACATTGAAATCGACAATTATGAATATGAGGATGAATATGGACATTGATATAGTTAAATGCTGGTTATAATCATATATAATATATATCTATATATAATAGTTATTTTCAACTGTTTTCTAACAAGAATCATTTTGTGTTTCATATGGATGAGGATCTGTATCGTCTATTACAGGAGGTTGATCTACCTTTGGACGAGCATGATGTTTGACCATCTGACCCTCAGACTGTTGGTGGTTCAGGGGGCACTCAGAGGGGGAGTGGTCGTGTCGTACTAATGATTCTTGACCCTATCTCTGAGCGACGTCCACATATTGGGTTTGATACACACCCCTAGATGTATGTTTACCTATGTATTTTAGTTAGTTTTAATTAATTTATTTATATTATAATTGTTTGATTATTTTTTATTTTTTTCACAGCTTTATGCATATAGCTGTTGGACAGGGGAGCGCTATATTGTGCAATTATTTTTTGAAGCATGGGGTTTCTTGAGGTCAGATTCTCATTGATGTTCAACACCACATGTTCGAGCATTGGATGATAAATTATTTATAGGATTTATGGTATCCCATTGTTGAGATAATGCACGAGGATATCTAGAAGGCATGACAGGGAGCTATGCGTCCGCATTTCTCTCAGTTTTTGCATAATTTAGAAAGTAAAGCAATGGAGAAAGTATGAGTGAAAGAGTTTGATGAGACATATTGAGTTCACCGACTTGATTATATTTCATCTCATGTTTGGGATGGATTATGTACACTGGTTGAGTAGGAAATTTCAGAGTAGATCATCAGTAGGTCGAAAAAATCAGGGGAGACAGGAGGTAATGCATTGAGCCAGTAGTCGTACATTCAGTATGCATAGGGAGCATATGGTAAGTACATTTTTTTAAATATTTTATATAACTTTAAATGTAAATGGTTTATTTTATATTCATATAGGCAGTCACACAACCCGATATGATGGAGTACGAAATTTATAGGAGGATATACATTGATCCAGCCACTAGAGAGATTAGAGGTCCACACCAGTGTTATATTGTGGCCAGTATAATTTTTTTGAGTTTTAAATTTAACTACAAATAATATTTTAACTATTTTAATTTTAAATTGAAATGGAAGGAGTTATATGAGGCCGTGAAATCTTAGATACATAGTGAGATTCAGGCCGAGACCGATGGTTAGACCAGTGCCCCAGATTTGATGTGGCAGCATGGATGAAAATGACCTAGTAAGCCTTCGAGAAAGGTCGAGTTGTTGGTATCGACTCTCGATTGACCCCTGGGGGTTTTTATGGCACCTTTGTGATGTCAGTGTCCAGCTCGAGAGGATATCGTGAAGAGTCATCATCATCTCATGCACTGTATCAGAAGCAGCTGCGAGCTTAGAATGAGCTTCTAGAGACTATGCTTAGGGGGTAAGAGAAGATGCGTCAAAGGAAGTAGTAGTAACCGCAAGAGTTCCCACGACAGCAGCACCAGCATCAATAGGAGGAGATGCAGGATGAGATGCGTCAATGACATCATCAGTAGGAGCGGGAGCATATGGTGTTCATGGGACGTCTGACTCGTAGTTTAGGGATGAAGTTTCCTCCACCATCTCCTCTAGCTCCTCCAGACAACCCTCCCCCTCATTGATGTTTTTTTATTTTCTAATGAAGCATTTGAATATAATTTTTTTGTAATATTAACCATTTAAAGTTTCAAATAGTGTGATTTTATATTGTTGTGGATATTATAGTTTTTATTATATTTATTATTTTATTAATTAATATATTTTTATATTTTTTTAATACTGATGTTTTTAATGTATTACTAATATTAATATTATTATTTCATTAATAATAATAATAATATTATTATTGTATTATTTAATTATTTTATAATTAATTTTATTTTACTAATATTAATATTAATATTTCATTTATATTAATATTATATTATTATTTCATTTATATTAATATTATTATTAATAATAATAATATTATTATATAAACAATTTTATTATAATAATATTAATATTAATATTTTATTTATATTAATATTATATTATTATTATTATATTATTATTTTTATTTTTACCACTATTTGTAATGGGCCCGTCACAATTACTAATTGCGACGGTCTGTCGCAAAAAGAATTGTATTTAATTTTTTTTATTTTTTACCACTATTTGTGATGGACCGTCGTAATTAGTATTTATGACGGTCTATCGTAAAAAAGTTTTTTAAAAAATCAGGAAAACTATTTCTGATGGGTGGCCGGCCCGTCGCAATAGGTTTTTTTAAAAAACTCGCTGAACCTATTTGCAACGGTACCACTGCCCATCACATATAATACCTTTTATGAAGAACTGTTGAAAAAGGTATTATTCGCTATTCCCTTTTCTACAATGGGACATTTGCGATGGGACCCTGTCACAAATATCCCTTTTTTTAGTAGTGTTAGGAGGTGGTAGTTTTGGGACAAAAACACTAGGCATGGTTTATTTTTTCTAGCATGGATATACAATTATAACTCTAATTAAATAATTTTTGAGGTAGGGAGACACTTATAGGAGTGAAATCATACCCCCTAGGCCTATTGTCCTAGGGTATTGTGTGCACTAGTTAGCCTTTGATCATTGGGATTGTGTGAGGATCCTAGCTAACCCGAACCTATTGTATTCATAGGATTTAGTTTCCATGTTGCTACTTTTTGTGAAATGTTTTATTATTCATGATTTGTATAGTTTAAATGTTTGAAATGATTTGTAATGTTTTGATTATTTTAAAGTAAAATGGTTTTATTAAATGTTCTTTGAAAATTTGTTTATTTGGAAAGGTTTTTTGAACTATTTAAAGGGGTAAATTTCCATGTTTTGATATAAATTGAAAAAAATTATTTCTTTCCTTTGATTTTTTTTAAATTATAATTTTTTTAATTCATTCCTTATTTATAAAATGACTATGAAATGAATGATTTTCTTTATTTTGTTCAAAATGTATAAAATGATATCCATGTCATTTATTTCTTGAAATTTGAATAGTTAGTTTATTTTAAGGAAGATAACTTATGAAATGTTTTATATTATTTTTATAAAGATATTTAAAACATTATTTTGAAGTACTATATTTTAAACTAGATTAAAAATAGATCCTTTACTAAATATTTTACATATGGAAAGGCGGGTGGTGGACTACTAGTTATTTTTATGCTCATGCTTATTTTATCATTTATGTTTCTGGGTCTTGGTTCAGTTATCTACATCTCTTGGAGAATTGGTTGTTTTTGGAATTTGAGGCAAGCTAGTTTTATTTATTACATTTAGCCTGTAGTTCTTTTTACCTGATTTTGTAGGACCTACATTTATTTTTTTAGAATATCCAGCATGTAGACCTTTGAATGATTTACCTCAACCTTTTATTTTTTTACTAATTTTATTAAATTATTAGTGATTCACTCTCTATCTATATATATATATATATTCTATTTATACATATTTTAGTTGGTATGGATTCCTGATATATGGACGAGTCATTCCAGTTTTTCATTAAAATTATGATGTTCCTTTTACTCTGATTTAAGGGTGTAATCATTCCCAAAGAGTGTATATAATACCATAGAGCTTGTCTTTAGCTCAGGGGGGTGGGGGGGGGGGTCAATAATTAAATTCAGGACATGTAATGGTCTGGGTTGTGGGCCGATATGGTAATATACTAGGTCGTTTCATTACAATATCTCTCGTGCATATGTGTGGACTACCACCTCCATGAAGCAATGCATTTTTTCATCACCACATTACAAAACTGGTTATTATGATGGACTTAATAAATATATATGATATTCAAGAAATTATTATTATTATATAAAGATAATATATTACTTACCTTCTTACCTTTCCATCCATTGTAAAATGATAATGTCACTCGTGCAAATGTGTGGACTACTGCCTGCACAAAGCGATGTGATTCATTTTCCATGTCTTCCATTTAGAGAATATTTCAAAATTTTATTGATTATATAATCATGATAATTATTTTATGATTAATAATTTTTATATAATGATACAATCAACCCTTTGACCTTGTTAAACCTACTGAAGTTATTTTTGGGATTGTGAACCAAACTTCCTCAAAATGTTCGATATGAACTTAATCGATTTATTAACTACATAAGAAATAAATGAAATAAAATAGATAATGATAAGGGAATAAACCTAAAATTTTTTATTTATAATTTTAATTAATAATATCATTTCATTATACATGAGTTAAAAAATATACATGGAAAGTCAGGAGATGAGGTAATAGATTTCGCATCTCAATCTTCTTTCATTGATACTTATTCCATTTTATCCACATGTTTTATTTTGTGTGTTGTATGAACTACCTTATAAATTTATTTTATCATTTATTTACTAGAAACAATTGGCTTAAAAATTCATTTTGATTTCTCTTATTTAATATCCCTTTGTTTTAAAATTTATGAAATCCATAAGGATTTTTTCTTAAAAACCATTAAAGTATTCCTTTAAAAAATTTCTCCTCCATATCCATGTTCTTAAAAATGTTCCAAGAATGTTCCGAATTATAAAAAAAATATTTTTAAAATTAATTTTCATATAATATTGAATTTATTTTAAAGGTTTAAAAATGAATATTTAAAACATTTATTGTACGATTCATTTCAACATTTTTTAACAAAGTGCCAAAGAATGTTTTTAATATATACAACATGAGTAGAATTTCCCACCAACATATCCTTTAGTTTTTATAAATCTTAGTATTAAATTTTACATGGTTTTAAATAGTAAATTAAGTTTCTATTTTTTGGAGAATTTTTCATTTTAAATCATTTTCAATAAAAAGGGATATTTCTCCCTATATTTATTTGAAAATGTAAAGTGCTTTGATTATGGGTTCAAATTATTTTTTCAAGGGTTTTATGATGAAAATGAGAAATATTTTAAATTTTTTATTCATGATATGGTACTTAAGAATTATATATGATGACATGTGGTCACAATATAGCTCCTTAATGCATTGGGTAATGACTTGTCTCAGAGGGTGAAAAATGAGGTAGATAACTAAGTAGGTTACTCCTATGAAATTATCTGGGATTATATTATTTTTGACATGGGTTAAACATGAGTGAACATAGGTTATGAATATGATGCTTCAAGATACCCATTTTATTCTTTCAAAATGGGTTTTATATAAATATTTTGATTTAATAAGGTAAAGAAAGTCTATGAACTTTTAAATGTGAAAGGTTTGTTTTTTCTAAGAACTATTTTTCTGATTTCTTATGTTCCTCGTGATTCCTTCATGGTTTTATTATAATTTATAATGGGATATAAATTTATTATTTGATTAAAGGTTTATTTTATCATGTGTATATTTTTTATTTTTGTACACAAATTTTTTTTTGTGAGTAGGTAACCATTATCATGGGTTTTCAAATTTTTTACTATACTAACAAGATTAATTTATTTTTATACCCATTAATGACCTTTGTTTCACACATACCATGATTTAAAGTGTTTTTAACAGGATATAAAGATGTGTAAACAATATATAAAGGTAAATCATTCCACTATGGTGAATAATCTTAAAATATGAAGTAGTTTTTTGAATGAAATAAGAATTTAAAATTTAAGAATCCTATTTTTATGGAAAAATGGACATTGAGTGGAAGTGTTCACTTTTTATTATAAGACTTTTCAAAATCCTTTAAAAATATACACTTAAAATTTTCTCTAAATATAATAATGTGAAACCATTTTTATAAATCTTGTAATTATGAGTTGATTAAGGTATGAGCTGTTACAATTTGTTTTCAAAATAAATGGAAATTTATCCCCATTTTTATCTGAAAATGTAATGTCCATTGATTATGGGTTAAAATGAGTTTTTCAAGAGTTTTATGATAAAAATGTTCAATCATATAATTTTTTTCTTCACGATATAGTACTTGATCATTATATATGACGATGAGTGAGACTGATATAACTCATGATGATGGGTGGGCTTGATATAGCTCTCCGATGCATTGGGTAATAAATAGTCTTCAAAGGCAAAAAATGATATAGATAACTAGGTAGGTTACTCATATGAAATTTATTTGGATTTAATTATTTCTATCATGGGTTAAACATGAGTGAACATGTGTTATTAATACGATGCTCCAAGATTCCTATTTTATGCTTGGAAAAGGATTTTTATTAACATATTTTGATTTTATATATTAAAGAAGGTTTATGAACTTTTAAATGTGAAAAATTAGTTTTTCATAGAAATGTTTTCCTGAGTTATCATGTTACTCATGATGCCTTCATGGTTTAATTATGATTGCTAATGGGATAAAAATGTTTAATTTGATAAAATGCCGATTTTATCATATGGATAAGTTTTATTTATGTACTTGTAGTTTTATTGTGAAAAGGTAAATATTATCATGGGTTTTCATGTTTTTCACTAGACTAAGAATATTACTTTATTTTTATATCTATTACTAATATTTTATCTTCTCATCCAATGTTTTTAATTTTTTTCATTAGATCTAAATATGTATAGGAATTATAAAAAGGATTATCATTCCACTGTGGTTAATCTTTTTAAAATATGAAGAAGTGTGTTGAATGAAATGAGAGTTTAAAATGTAAGAATGTTGTTTTTTTTGTGTGGAAAAATGGACATTGAGTTGAAGTGTAAATTTTTTGTTATAATAGTTTTTCCTAATTTTATAAAACTAAAAACCTAAAATATCCTCTAAATATTATAAAGTTAAACTCTTGTTATAAATCATGTCATTAAGGGTTGATTAAGGTAAGAGTTATTATAGTTGGTCTTAAAGGAAATGTTTAGATAAATTTAGATATTAGGATGATTCAAGTATGGATATTTTAATAGTTTTAGATACTATCATGGGTTAATAAGTCTAAGGTTGGTCATAAGTTTAAATTCATAGACACCCTTTTGAGGTTTTATGGGATGGGAATACATTGAGAGAAATTTATTTAGTTTTGATAAATATTTGTTTTATATGTAAACCTTAAGTTTAAATTATGTTTTAGTAAAAAGGTTATTTAAGGAAGAATGATTTTATATTTTGTGGACATAATTTGAAAGATATTGATAAGATCTTGGTTTATTTTGATCATTTATATTGAGGTAAATATGTTTAATTGGGGTAAAGGTTTATCACATTTTTGGAATATATGATTTATCATATAGATAACCATGGGATTGAAAAGTGATTTTTTGATTGAGTGATTAAAGTTATTTCTGAAAAAAAAATTATTTTTGGAACATTATATGATTAAGAAAAATAGAAATAATTTTGGATAAGATAATATTTTAATTGAGGAATAAAGGCTGAATTATTTTTTTGAAAGTATAGATGATTTTATTTTGGACTTATGGTGATTTAGGTTATTTATGGAAATGAATAGGATATTGTATATATTATATGATTATAGAATATACTTTTTTGGTTATATGATTTTATAAATGAATAATGTGGTTTGGAGATTAATGTTAAGTTGATATCAGGAGAATATGTGGTCAAATATTTTTTTATTTTTGGGTTTCAAATTTGGTTAGGAATATTTCAAATATCATTATGATTATTTACTTATAGAATTTTTAAAGTTTAAATTTTGGTGATATTTCTCTGGTTTTTGGTATTAATTTAGTATTTATTTATATTTGATATTATCTTATCTTATGTTAAAAATATTTTTTTGATTAATGTATAATGATAGGATAAATAACTTGTTATCCTTTTTTGGATCATGTGATACTTCCAAAGTTGATTTTATTGTTTCCAGAATGAAAAATTGATCTTGAATATTAATTTTTTGGAGTAATAGATGAGATATAATTGTGTAAACTACTCTAATAACAACCAAAAATTGAAATTATTCTTATAGAATAGAAAGAAATCATATAAGTATATTTTCTCATATTCTATATCATAATGGTAATATAATCCCTCAACATTATAAAATAATATTGAAAATTAAAATGTTATCCATTTATGATTCTTTACGATGAATTGACGGTATATTCTCTTCTCATAAATGTATAATGTTATCTCTTAAATGAATCTTCATTCTAAGTCCATGTTTTCACTGGAGGTACTTGGGTGTACATGGGAAGAAAATGGGCTAGAAATTTTAAAAATTTTCATCACCAAATTGACATAACTACATTATCTCTAGTGATATTAAGATTTTTTTTGGAATCTGAGGATCATACATGAAATATTTAAACAAAAAATAAAACAAAAAATTATTTCCTATGATCCAAATCTGCGCTAAAAAACTATTCATCACAAGTTTACATTGATTTAATGAATCAAAGCTAGATCCCTCTAGATCATCCACACATGCTTCAAAAGTCCAATAGAACATCATTTTTCAAATTCTCAGTGCCAACACATCGATTCAATGAAGCCTTTGACGTCCTGATGATCACTGCTATGTTGATCCTTTTATTTGAGAAGGAGAACTCAAATCATTTTCTTGGATCGAGATATTCTATCTCTAGGATGAAGGAGATAGGAGAGAGAGGATCTCAAATTCACACAATGAATATAACTATGAATTAAAGACTCCTCCCACTTATATATTAAGGCTCAAAATACCCAGAAACAACCCCCCAAATCTCAAATATTTATTTCCCACTAAGTAAGACATAAATGACTTTTTATAACCAAATAACTATGTCATAAAAATCATTTATATTCTTATCAATTTATGGTAATATAATAAATATATTACATGATAAATTCAAGCCATTAAATTGACTCATTTTTTCTAAAAATATTAAATGAATCTTGAATATTAATATAATATCCATTCATTAAATATTTTCCCATGTATTCACTCAATATATTGTGAGTAATTTTAATAAATACATTCAATACAAATTATTTTAAATTTTAATAATATGAGTTTATTTATTAGTTGGTGATTGTATATTATTGGGCATCCTCAGACCCTAGTGGTGGGGCCCATCATGTATTAAACTCTTATTCAATAGAATCGGGAATACTTTTAAATTTGGTAAGTGTGTGAACCTCTAGGATATTATCTCGATATAAGTAAATACTTTTGATAAAATAGAAGTGAATTTTAGCAACCCATCAAGGCCCCTAAAGAGATAAGGAAAATTCATAGTAATTACAACCTTTCCTATGAACACACACTATGTAATATAATATATTTTTCTTGAGATATATCATAAAGTAGGACACAATTTTTTTACCATCTATTCTTTCTTTATTATTCATTAACCAAATTAAATATACTTACCTTCTTCCTCCATAACTATGGATTTATTAAAGGTACTACTATCCTGATCAACTATGATCGAGATATCACTTACTTTCAGAATTAAAAAATTATATCTTGATTATTCAATCAATACCATACCACCAATGAGATACCCAATACAAGACACCTTTCTATGACATTAATGCCATAGTTTTTTTCTTTCATCATTGTACATAATCAAATAGTATACACTGATAATTATCTCAAGTCAAGAGACCATTACACATGTTTTCAAATAGGAACTACCAATGAAACATAAAACATGTGGTGTTCCTATTGGTGGTCCAGTCCTCATGATATCATCTACTCATGATCACCAAGTGTGAAATTCATGAGAATAAGTCTCAATTATTATGATACCAATAGATGAGGGTCATAAATAATCTATATCCAGTCAGTTTGATGTATCTAGGACATAGGATGTATGTTTAAGATTAATTTCATAGTATCTCAAGGTTCTCATTATACCCATAGAACTTATATAACATTTTCATATGATAAATAATATATGGAAATTACCATATAAATAGTGGATGCAGAAATATCAATACTATTATGGTAAGAATACATAATGCATAACTCACTATATATATGATATGGTAATAAAAAAAATACTGTCCAAGTAAGGTCCAGGGCACTCACTTTTACAAAAATCCCACTTTCACTAGAGACAACTTGATAACTATCTCTTTTTAGATCTCACATGATAAAATCACGATTCTTATGAGTTATGAATTTAGTCCTTGGGCTGGCCAAAACTATTATTCATGGATATTCTTATAAGAACACAATTTTTAATCAAATAATAGAACCTTTTAATTTCTATTTAGATACATAATTCTATCCTTGTAAATGTTCCTAATGAGGTTATAGAGAAAACAAGGGTTTCTGGATATTTTTTAGAGCCTGAAGCCTCAAGATTTTGAGGAAACATATGGTCCTCATGGTTAGAAGAAACCATAAATCCCAATATGTACATTTATAGAAAACTGTAACGGGATTTTTAGGGCATAGTAGAAGGAAAAATTTTTTGAATTAACCATGCATCCAAGCTGCAAAACCATGTGGGGATGAAACAGTGGGTGCATACAGTCTTCACACAGTTTTTTTAACCATGTGCTATAATCCATGAAAGGCGTGTCTTGGGAAAGATGTGAGTGAATAGTTTGGCCAACCATTTAGCTAAACCATGTGACTTTTAATTATTGGGTGATTTTACTATTTTATCCCTATTCTCTTTTAAGAACACCCCATCCCTTTTTCTTTTTTCTTGAGTAGAAAAAACCTGTACATTTTTTATCTATATCCCATGCCTAATCTAGGAATTAAAGGATTTTCTCCATCCAACATTCGATAAATCCACCATTCATCTCATTGGATCCCTCATGGTAAGAGATTTGATACAATATCCACATTTTTTGGTTTATCTCTGTGTATTTGGTTCTATTTTGGTGTGAGATCATATGCCCAATTTTCAAGGCATTTATTTATTCTCCCATTTTCTTCTAATATGGACTAAACCAAAGGCTAATATTGGATGAGTGTTCTACCATATACATAAGCTAGGTGGTTTATACCTTTTATCAAGTGTTTTTGTCTATTTTACTACCACCATTGTGCCTTATTTGAAACCATTTGGTCGTTGCTTCTAATTTAAATGGAAATCCATTAATTAGTTATTTATTCTGATATGGTCCGCCCTTGTAGCACCTAATCATGGTTGGAGGTTTTCAACCTCAACTCGAGACACCTATGTGTTGTGTTTCCTTATCTTCCTAGTGTTAAACCACCCCTTTGGGTGCGTGAGATCACCACCCTTGTAGTGGGAGACTCTATGAATTAATTGAGATAGTTAGAGAGGATCGTTACTCTTTTTACATGTTATTAAATTCTCTTACAATGATTAAATGGTTGGTTAAATGATAATTGTAAAAGGTTATGGAAACTAACATAGCCCTCATAATTTATTATAATTAATTGCCTGATATTGGATATCTTAGTATGGAACTGACTCCTTATGATGATATGGAACCTATTTAATTATGGTATGAAACCAACTAGGAGATTGAGGTATGTAACATGTGACCCCTAGTTATGATTATTGATGGTATGGAACCAACTGGGGGGATCAAGGTATGGAACCTATGACCCATAGGTATGATTATTTATGGTATGGAATCAATGATGAGGATTGAGTTATGAAACCTGCAACTTCCATGTACATTCAAATATCTAGATATAAGTCTCCCTAGTTATATGCCTTGGGACCTATCCCATGTATGTCTGTTACTATTTTCACATGTGGCATATGCCGATTTGGTTTTTACCTGTTTTTTACACTTATATATATTGATTCTCATTTATTGTGGCCTTATCTTATTACATCTTGTGCTTATGGACCGTTATATCAGTTATTCATTTTTATATTATGACTATTATACCTCAACATTGTTATAGTTTATATGCATATGATAGATTTGTAATAGACACTTTTGGTGGTGGACTGCTGAGTATATCTCATACCCTGTTTGGGCCGCCATTTCATACCTGGAAGGAATTCATGGATACAAGTAGGGATATGGGAAAGCAACCAACTTCCAATGTTTGATTAATTATAGCATGGGAGTAATAGAGAACAGGACCAAGATATGGATTATGATTCTATCTAAAGATAATATTTTTGGACTTTTTGGTTATTTTGATATACCTGTATGTAGGTGTTCCCGTTTCTATGTTTTATTGTTATTTTTGTTTAGATACATGATATTGCATCATTTTGTATATGGTTCTGGATATTCCTATTGATGACTTGTTTATTATTATTATCATTTAGATTTTTTACTTTCCACTGTTATTTAATATTATGATTTAGCTATTTTTCCACTTAATTTACTACTATGATACTCTAATTATGAGGGTACAGTCTCCACACTATACCACCATGGATCCTCACTACTATTTGGAATTCTCGGTCATATGGGGAGGCACACTTGGGGCCATGTAACCAATTAGATTAGGGAACTGCTTAGTGGCATATGGGTTGAGAGATTATAAATTAGTAACAAGGGTTTCTTTTCATTACCTTACTATTTAGGGATAGTACAGAAGAGACTAGAATTTGTAGTAAATTGGTAATGATCTTGTTCCCAAGATTAGATAACCCATGCATGGGGGAAAACAAAATTACCTAGGACGAGACATGATGTTATGGTTTATTCCTGTTATAGTTTATTTGATTCCACCATTAGGTGATTAAAATTTTATGTGATTTTATTATTATTATGATGTTAAATTAAATTTTATCCTTGGAATGATATGAAAATTAAGAATTGGTCATGCATCATTTTAGGCACTTTATAGGACTAATATGTCATGCATTATTCCATGCCATGTAGGTTGCAATTTCCTGATTGTATGATAATTTTTGTATGTTCCTTGAGTGATATATCTATTATTAAAATAACATTTCCATAGGAAAAATGAGATTATATAAAGGGTTATTAAAGTGTTTTCATCAACCTAAATTTTGTTTTCCCATATAGGTTGATGATGGAACCTCAAATAACCAATTATTACATGTTTGTGTTATGTGAATGAGGTTTCATAGAACAAAATTTTAGTTGATTTTGAATATATAAATGTCATTTGTAATTTAAAGAGTTAATGTAACTTCATAAATTAGGAATGATGATTCATATAGTCAAACCATCTTATATTAACTGTTACATTATACTATAAAATGTAAAGGTTTGTATTCATTTAAATGAACCACCAATTTTAATTTATAAGGCATGTACTTGTATAAATTTGGAATGGTACTTCAGATAAATAGTCTATTATGTAAATTAAATAATTGATAAATATTAAATTATAATACAATCACTATTAAATGGGGATTCCAATTTCAACTTAAAGGGTGTTTTACATTATACATTAAAATTTATAGTCTACATACTAGGACACTTATAGAGAAATCGTGATTTTTAACCACACCCAACCTTAGTAATGGGAAGTATTCCATGTCTCTTATGTTATTTAGGATAATTTCTATCACCCAAACCTAGATTTATAAGTAGATATAGGGGTGGGATTATTGTATAGGAAGGATTATACCTATCATTTTATTATGTTTGTAATATTACCATTATAAAAATATTATCTGAGGCACTTTCTTGACATTTTTAGAGATATTTCACTATGACATCCTCAAGTTGTACACCAGGATAGTGGTGATGACCATGATCCAGAGCTATTGGCCCCTAATCCACCAGTTTTACCTCTAGTAGTGACTTGAGGTACCTCCTACTATCCCTTGTGTAGGATATGATAACTAGTTTCAAGGGGAATTTATATGGTTTATGAAAACTATACAGGGAGCTCTATGACTTTCCTATTCTATGGAAGAGTTGGCATGAGAGTTCCAATAGCAGCATCCACCCACATTTTTGGGGGATGACGGTCCTCAAGATGCATAGTCATAACCGGAGCCCATGATGACTATCTTAAATCACCTTGAGACTCTTCTTGAGGGAAGATTGATACTCATTATGAATAATATTTGAGATTCTACCAAGCAATGGTGGGATGTTATAACCCATGCAGATCGTCATTAGGGTATGGGCTGGGCTAGTTTTCAGATAGCCTTATATGACTACATTTTCCCTAAGACCCTAAGGGGTGATCATGCTAGGGAATTTATAAACCTTAAATAGGGTTATAGGTTTTTTATTGATTACTCATCTTATTTTACACATCTTCAGTTCTTTATGCCTATCTATAATGTTGATTAGATAGAAAAAATGAGAAGTTTTGAGGATGGGATCAGACATCCTATTAATTATTAGGTTAATGTTATCTGATTGACTACCATATCTGATATAGTAAACTAGGATCTTATTATCGAATGTAACTTGAGGGATTCTGGAGTTCTATATCCTTGTGTACTAGCTCTTCGACCCAGTATTACAATATCTGGTGGCATGAAGCATCGCTTCAAAACCACTCACAAAGGAAGTACCAATCGGAGTGAATTTATTGGTGGGTTTTTATTATGTCATCAATGTGATAAAAATGGAAACATGAAGACTCAGTGTGAGATGTCCCTAGTTGAGTGCTGATCCTGTGGAAGGATGGGGCATTTATAGTGGTTCTGTAGAATCTTCCCTCTAGAGGCCAGTGAGAGCGGATCTGCACAGAATCCAGGTCCTAGAGTGGGATTAGTGTCTCCACATCAGGTAGGGATCTAGAGTTCTATTATCTAATTAGTCCAAGAACTTGGTCATGGTTGGGGGATCCATAAACCAGTTTCACAATGATCGTACCATGATTCACTATTTTACTTCACCCTTATAACAATGTATTAAACTAGTTGTGTATTGAAAATTATAATTATAATAATAAATTTCACTTCATGATTGATTAAATATATTTTCTCTTTTCACTGTTAAAAATAGAAATTTCAATTTTTTTAATGATTTCATTGAAGGTGGAGGTGATTCGGAGAGGCTACAATGATGCATAAATAAAATGGGCCAAACTGCATGGAATCCCATGAAAACATGTCCACTGTTTTGCATGATACGAGAAATCCGTGCTTCCAAATGGGATAAAATTTTGTTATCAGATCCATATCTCTGTGGGATACAAATTTAATTAATTAACCCAAGCTCAATTCTTCCATTAAGATGCCCATAAAAACTAATCTGTCCAATAAAATGAATCTGCACGGGGTCAAAACTCTGCCTCTGTATGTTGGAAATATCTCTTCTTATATATTAGATATGGACTTAAAATTTGACATGGAGGTATAAAATGTGTAATTAAACAACTTTTTAGTTTCTTCCAAAGTTATTTAAGACTGTATGACCTACGAAAACCATGTTCCAAATGGATTATCTAAATCAGGGTGCCCAAAACCTCTTCCACTTTGCCTATAAATTGGCACATTGGGCACCCCATTTTGGAGTTAGACCAGGAGGAAAGGTGATTCCATTTTGGAGTCCAAAATTAGTCTTATAATCATCCATAAATGTTCTGGAGGCCATGGTAAGTGCTACTTCAACATCTTCTTCATCCTCCCCTTCCATTGATTTCTAAACTCCTTGTGATCACCTGAGGGTGAACGTGATATAAATCCCAAGCTTCATGTTTGTAATATCTGAACGATATTTTTAATTCTAGGTTGTTATGTTATTTTTAATCATATTATTTTCTTATTTTATTTATTTATGTACTGGTATGTCATGCTCAACTCATATTATCTTGTTTGGGGGTACCCATTCATGTGATGTTTCACACACCATTCACCACTTCTTCTTCCCCCTTTCAATTGTAGTGTTTGTGTGGTTCATATTGTTTGATTGAACTCACATAAATACTATCATGGATATTTAATTTCAAGTCATGGTAACACATTGAAATAATATACAAACTTGGAAAGTTCATCGAGTTCTTCGTGTGTTTCCTTGGTGAGTTTCAGTTATGAATTCGAACACAAATCACCCAATCATCGGCAGTATCCGGTGAATCATTGTGTATTTTAGACCAAACCGTAGGAGGTATCCTAGTATAAAATCAGTAACATTCTGGTTCTAAGTGTTACAAACCAGGGATTAAAAGATCATCACCCTATCTCTTTAAGTGATGAAGGATGCACATCACAAGATTTCCCAGGGTTGATCATGTTTAATTACTTTTGTTAACTTCCACTTTTTTTTTATCAATTTCATATTCCTTTTGGCATATTAAATCATAAAACCCAAAGTTTTTTAAAATACCATTCCCCTTATATTTTTATAATCAAAACAATAATTTTTAATTAATTATCTAAGGCTCTATCGAGAGACGACCTAGGGTTACTGCTTTACTGCAAAAATTCTAGTAAACTAAACATCTAATTTTCTGTGCTCGACAACAAGATCAAATTTTGGTTCCATTGATGGAGATAAAAGATCATTTTATTCTATTTATTTCTTTTTATTTCTTTTTATTTTTAATTAATACTACTTTTAATATTCCATCCCCCCATTTTATTGTTTTTGTTTTTATTTTTGTTGGTTTTTGTGTGATCTTTCTTGCTCTATCTCTTCTTCTTCTTTTTTGACTCTCTAAATATTTAGTATAACATTATATTTTATTTTCTTATTTTTTTTTATTTTTTTTATTTAATTCATATTCCATAAAAAAATAAAAATAAAAATAAAAAAAACAACAACACCCAATAAATCAATCAAACTGGACATCATTATTACATGACAATATCTGGCAAAGAAAAACTGCTTGAATTTGACCCTGAAATTGAAAAGACACTTCACTAAAAAATTAGGGAATCTAGAGTAGTTCAATAAAGTGACACTAATGAACCCATTTTGGAACCTTAAGTGGTCCTAAACCACTAAAAAATTTAACCCAATCAAACCTAAGAAAACATGGCTTCAAATAATCGAACCTTAAAAGAACTGACCACCCCAAATGTGAAGTACCAACCTGCGTACATCCAATATCCTTAGGAATCATCCAACTTTAATATGAGATCAGGAATCATCCACATACTTCCCAAATTCCATGTTATTCCTGGTGAGGACCCTCAAAAACATCTCAAAGAGTTTCACATAGTGTGCTCCACCATGAAACCCCAAATGTGTCTAAGGACCTAATTAAGTTTAGGGTCTTACCTTTCTCCGTTTATGGTGTAGCCAATGAACTGATATATTATCTACCTACCATAATTGGAGGCTATAATGACCTTAAATGAATCTTTCTAGAGAAGTTCTTCCCTGCCTCTAAAACTTCATCAATTAGAAAAGAAATATGTGGAATTAGGAAATCACAAGGAGAGACCCTTCATGAATATTGGGAGAGATTCAAAAGACTTTTATCAAGTTTCCCCCACCAAAAAACTAGTGAAAAATTTCTAATTCAATACTTATATGAGGGACTTTTCCCCATGGATTATAGAATGATAGATGCTGCATCTAGTGGTGCATTTATTGATAAAACTCCTTCCGTCGCTCATGACTTAGTAGCCAACATGGCTCAAAATGCACAAAAATTTGGTACATGAGAAATTTCACCAACCTGAGGAGTTCATGAGGTAAGTCATTCATCCCTATAACAAAAGGTAAATAATAGACTTGATGAGATTCATACCCTTTTAAGGAAATAATCTCAAGCACAAGGAAACTCACACTCTACTTATATTCCATTGCATTGTGGTATTTGTTCTGATAACACTCATTTTTTTGACCAGTGCCCACAACTTCAGGATTCATCTGAGTCTTGTGTAGAATTATTCCCAGGGTGTCCATTTCAGTAAGCACCACCCTTCAAGCAAGAAATATTTAGGCCATATCCAAACCCCTGGTGGAAAGCATAACCATAGTAACAATAAGGAGGAAACCTGAGCTACCCCAAGAAAAATTGGTATAAAAAAGGACAAGGTATGAAATATTCTTATCACTCAACTTCTCAGAATAATCCTCATCCTCCTCCCAAATGATAACCAAACCTCTAGGATATGGTGAATTAAATGGAATTCCAAAACCTCTAGTTCCAATAGACCACACAATCGGATATTCATGACCTACAAACTCTAGTGGGATAATTAGAAAACACTATCGGTGAGATCAAGATGTAAGGTTCAGGACAAATACCATCCCAACCCATTTCTAATCTAAAGGACTAAGGTAATGTATGTGTAATTACACTTTATAGTGGTAAATAAGTTTCTCCTTTTACCGAGTATACACAATAGGTATGTCCCCCACTTAAAAACCCTCTTTCTCCACCCATAAATGATTCCAGTGAAGAAAAAAAAACCAAAAGGGTAAACCAATTATCATTGAGGATTCCCATGAACAATCCATTCCTCTTCCTTTCCCCAAAAGACTCTATAAATTTAAGAAGAATTTTGATAATGACATTGATAAAGAAATAATGGATACATTTAAAATGCTGAAAGTTAAAATTACTTTATTAGATGTAGTTAAAAAAATACCTTGATATGAAAAATTTATTAAAGACCTTTACACCCATAGAAGGAGACTGAAGGGGAATGAGAGAGTCAACTTGGTAAGGAATGTCTCATCCTTGATTCAACCAGCAGTTCCAACCAAGTGAAAGGATTCAGGAACTTTCATGATACCTTGAACCATAGGGGAGAAGTTATTTTTAGATGCTATGCGAGATTTATGTGCCTCAATTAATGAAATTCCTTATTCTATGTACACTTCTCTGAAGTTTGGATAGATTCAACCGACATGAATTATAGTATAACTTGCCAAACGGAGTACAACACACCTATCACGAGTGGTTGAGGACGTCCTTGTAAAAGTGAAGAATCTCATCTTCCCCATCGGATTCTATATTATTGAGATGGAGGATACCCAAAAACAAGGAAATGGACCTCTCATACTTGGGAGTACATTCCTCAAAACAATAAATATGATAATCAACATTCACAATGGTATGCTGTCCTTGGAGTTTGGTGGAGAAAAGTTAAGTTTTAACATCCTTGAGGCTATGAAACACCCCATTTAAGAGAACTCCACTCTTCCTATATTTTCGATGGAAGTTCTCTCAAATGACACACACACACACAATTCTCCCCTTGACCCATACTCAGATTCATTTTCTTATTCTTCAACTTTGTATGATTTGAGATTTGATTCATGTTTTGAGTGTTGTGTGGGTTTTGAAAAGTGTAAATTTTGTGATTTAATTGATGAGTGTGTTCATTCTGAAGTACACATGACCGTCGATGATTATGAAAATCTCATTTAAATAGATTCTATATATTTATAGAATAAACATGAGCAGATAGACAATTTAATGTAAACCACTCCTCCTAAATCCCCTCCCTCAATCAAAAAACCACCGGTGTTGGAATTAAAACCACTTCCATCTAATTTAAAATATACCTATCTTGAGGGTATTGACCAATTGACCATCATTATTTCCAATAAACTCTATCAATAGTAGGAATCAAAACTACTTGATCTTTTTATAGAGTGTAAAAAGGAAATTGGATGAACATTGGATGATATTCTTAGGATTAGCCCATCTATTTGTATGAAACATATACTTTTGGATGATGAGGCTAATCCCATAAAGAATGCTCAATGCCAGTTTAATCCCCCTCAATTTGAAGTGATAAAATTGGTAGTTAGTAAATTACTTATTGTTGGGATCATTTATCATATATCTCATAGTAGATGGGTTAACCCAATTCAAATTGTGCCTAAAAAACTAGAATAATAGCAGTGTCTAATGAAAGGAATGAATTGGTTCTAATACATGTGCAAAATAGTTGGAGAGTCTCTATTGACTACCGTCGACTGAATCAATCCATGAGAAAGGACCACTTTCCAATACCTTTTATTGACCATATGTTAGAAAGATTGGCTGTTAAGTCCTATTATTTTTTCCTTGATGGCTATTCGGGTTACTTTCAAATCCATATAGCCCCTAAGAATAAGAAAAGACAACATTTACCTATCCATTTAGAATATTTGCATACAAAAGGATGCCTTTTGGTCTATGTAATGATCTCGGTACTTTTCGATGATGTATATTGAGTATTTTTTCTAAGTACCTAGATAATTTCATGAAAGTTTTTATGGACGATTTCAAGGTTTATGGAACTTTATTTGATGACTATTTGGCTCACCTAGGTTCTATCCTCCACTATTGCATAAAAAAAATCTTGTATAAAATTATGAGAAATGCCATTTCATGGATGAATAAGGGATAGTTATTGGGAATGTTATTTAAAAAGAGGGAATTCAATTGGATAAATCAAAAATTGAATTAATTTTAACACTTTCATATCCAAAATATGTTTGTGAGGTGCGATCTTTCTTGGGTCATGCTAGTTTTTACCACCAATTCATTAAATAATTTAGTACGATTAAACTTCCCTTACCCTAATTATTACAAAAAGATTATTATTTTGTGTTTGATAAAAATTGTGAAGATAATTTCAATTCACTAAAAAGAAGTCTCACATCACCTCCCATCATCCAACCACCAAGGTGGGATCTCTCATTTGAGCTTATGTGTGATGCCTCTAACTTTGCAGTTGGGGAATTTTTATAACAAAGTGTTGAGAAGGATACTCATGTCATTATGTATGCCTCACATACCCTTGACCATGCCCAAGAAAACTACAAAACCACTAAAAAATAACTTCTTTATATTGTGTTTTCCTTGAAAAAATTCCATTCGTATCTTATCAGGTAAAAAATCATTGTCTTTTATGATCATGATGCCCTTTTTTTCTCCTAAAGAAACCTGAAGATAAGCCCCAACTCATTCAGGGGATGATTCTTCTCTAGGAGTTTGACCTTGAGATTAGAGATAAGAGAGGAGTGGAAAATGTGGTAGCGGACCACATTAGTAGGATTTCCTCACCATTGGACCATCATATTGATTCACCCCTCCCCATTGGATAATTCTTCCCTCATGATAACCTTTGTGGTGTTGTGGACCTTACCCCCTGGTATGAAAACATTATGAATTTTCTAGAAACATCTAGGGTCCCCAATGATTTCGACACTTCACAATACCAGAGATTTAATCATGATTCTTGATGGTATATTTGGGATGACACATACTTTCGGAGAATTTGTAGTGACCAAGTTGTTTGTCAGTGTGTCCCTGACCATGAGTTCACCTATATTTTTACCTTCTTCCACACTTTGGTTTGTGGGGGTCACTTTGGTTCTCAATATATGGATTTAAAGGTTCTTTACTTAGGTATTTATTGGCCAACATTGTATAGAGATGGCCATCAGTTTTGTAAGTCATGTACTAGATGTCAATTCATAGGGAATATCTCTAAGTGGAATGAAATTACCGAACAACCCATGTTATTTTGTGAGATATTTGATTCATGGGGAATTGAATTCATGGGGACTTTTCCAAATTCATTTAGCTTTGTGTACGTATTATTAGATTTTGACTATGTAATTAGGGTTCACATTTTTGCAATCACAACATGAAAAATTTTCTTCTTAAGTATGGGGTTGTTCATAAAGTCTCCACAACATATCACCCCCAAACTAAAAGTCAAACATAAATCTCAAATCAGAAAGTTAAGAGAATCTTGGAAAAAACAGAATGACCAAATAATAAAGATTGGAGTTTGCGCTTGGATGATGTGCTTTGGGAATACCGTACAAATTTTGAAACCCCAATTGGAATGTCACCATACAGGATTGTGTTTGGAAGGGCTTGTCACCTCCCATTGGAGGTAGAACACCATTCATATTGGGTTGTTAAACAATGTAATATGAATCTTTCATATGCAAGTGAGGATATGAAGCTGCAGATTCAAGAGTTGGAAGAAATTCAACGTGATGCATATGATAACTCCCATGTCTATAAAGAGAATACGGAGGCTATCCATGATAGAATGATTCATCATCAGAAGTTTCATATTGGTGATAAGGTTGTCATGTATAATTCAAGAATAAAGCTCCACCCAGGTAAGCATCGTTCCCGATGGCTCAGTCCTTATACCATTATTGATGTTTACCCTTTTGGTGATATACATAATTTACATGAGGTGAGTGGACAGAGGATTAGTATCAATGGGTAGAGGCTCAAACACTTCTATGAGGATTTTCCAAAAGCATCTCATGGAGGAAATCCAACTGATAGATGCCACATATGACACCACTTAATAGGATTTCCCTTCTCCCTACCTTTATTTAATTGCATATTTATTTAAAATACTTTCACTGAGGACAATGTAACTTTTAGGTGTGGGGGATGGTGACATGTCATATTTAGTATTAAATAAAAAAATGTGTTTTCATTTTTGATTTATTTTTCCTTATTATGTGTTTTTAGATAAAAAATGATCTTAAAAAGAATATCTAAAATCATTTTTCATTCTTGAGTCAATTGTGTAGAAAATTCCTTTTTTTGGAAAAATGTTTTTCAAATGAATGTAGATATGGAATATTTTTCTAGAAATTATATTTTCAAATAATTCTTAGGTGTTTAATGGATTTTTGAATCCCATGCCTCATCAAAACTGACCAATATTTTAATCCCTTACCCAAGAGACATTCTAACCCCTTTATTGCATATTCTTCCTTTTAATTACTTTCTTGAGAGTTTAGGGTCATGTAGAGAAAATATAACTTTCCTTGATTTTGTTTGATGCCATAAGATTCAAGTATGCTAAATTCATGATAGAGTAAATCATTCATTGAAAATCCCTTTGTACAATTATCCTCTATTTTCGTCCACCTTTACATTTTATCCTTATAAAGCCTTAGAGACCATGCAATTCCTGTTATGTAGCCACATTATAAGCTAATTTATCACTACCTGCCCATATCTTATGTATATTATTGTTTTATTTTTAGCAAGAGTGTGAGAGAGGGTGTTTCCATGGGAATTATGGGAAGAGAATCATTTTTATGGGTTGATATAAAGGGTGCCTATATTTTCCTTGGGAAATGGGTTCAAAATCCATATTACATTATTGTTTTACAAATTTTCCCCTCTATATCTAAAAAAATTATATATTGAAAAAAATAGTTCTGTACATTGAAAAAATAATAGAACAAAAGAATAAAATGGAGAAAATATGATGTTTACTCATTATTATTCACTGCTTGTTTGGGACCCGCACAAATGGACAATGGGGATAGTTAGTTGGAGATAATACATTTTGTGAGGGGTTGAGTGTGTAAATTCATTGTGAACACTTGATGAATTTTGACATGTTTTTTTACATAAGAGATTAAACACTCCTTTTCTGCCTCAGATTTTTAAACATTAAATCCTACCAACCCTTGAACCTCAGAACAACCTATTGGAAGTCGTCTTGAGTAGCACACTAGTTTCTACCAGTAGAGAACTAAGAATCATGGAAAACATATGGTAAGATCACATGAACTCTAGGAAAAGATCATAAATCCACTTTCATATATTCCTTGAGTGAAGAGTGAAAATTTTTAGGTGAGGTAGGTTGCGACATGTTTCATGGGTGAAAAAATGAAGTTGAACAAATTAGAATGTGAGAAAAAAAAGATGACAGGAAAATTGATTCCATAAACAAGACATAATGAATTTAATTTCAAAATAATCTTGGATGTTTTTAAAACTTTTATTTAGGAATGAGACATGATTAGGATATTATACTTTGCCTATGAGTTCAAATGTTTAGGTGCGGGGGTATGATCGTACCACGATTCACTGCTTTATTTGACCCTTATACCAATGTATTAAAATGGTTTTGTATTGAAAATTATAATTATGATAAAAAATTAAAATTCATGATTGATTAAATAATTTTTCTATTTTTACTATTAAAAAGGGAAATTTCACTTGTTTTGATGATTTAATTGAAGGTGGAGGTGATTCAAAGAGCCCACAATGATGTAGATGGAAAATGGGTCAAAATGCATGGAAGACCATGAACACATGTACACTATTTTTCATGATACGAGATATCCGTGACTCTAAATGGGATGAACATTTGTTATCAGATCCATATCTCCGTGGGATACAACTTTAATTCAGGATCCCAAGCCCAATTCATCCATTAAGAGGCTGATACAAACTGATATTTCCAATAAAATGAATCTGCATAGGGTCAAAACTTTGCCTTTGTATTTTGGAAATATATGTTATTATATACCATATATGGACATAAAATTTTACATGGAGGTATAGAAGTTATCTACCAACAAATTTAAATATTTATCTAAAGTTATTTCAGACAGTCGGACCATACAAAACCATGGACCAATAGGATTCTTGAAATCAGGGTTCCCAAAACCGCTTCTCACTTTGCCTATAAATTGGCACCTTGGGCACCCCATTTTGGAGTTATACCAGGAGGCAAGGTGATACCATTTTGGAGTCCCAAATGAGTCTTCTAATTATCCCTAGACATTATAGAGGCTATGAGAAGTTCTACTTAAATGTATTATTCTTCCTCCCCTTCCATGGATTTCTAAACTCTTTGTGATCACCCGAGGACGAATGTGATGTAAATCTCAAGATTCATGTTTGTAATATTTGAATGATATTTTTTAATTACAGGTTTTCATGTTTTTTTCATAATAATATTTTATTATTTTATTGAGTTATGTTTTGGTATGTCATGCTCAACTCATATGATCATGTTTGGGGGTACCCATTTAGGTGATGTTTTACACACCGTTCAACACTTCTTCCCCCTTTCAATTGTAGTGTTTGTGTAGTTCATATTGTTTAATTGAACTCACAAAAATAATATCATGGACATGTACTTTAAATTAATTTTAATACATTGAAATAATATACAAACCTAGACAGTGCATCATGTTCTTCGTGTGTTGCCTTGGTAAGTTTTGGTTATGAAGTCGAACACAAATCACCCAATCATCGATGGTATTTGGTGAATCATTGTGTATTTCTAACCGAAACATAAGAGGTATCCTAGTATAAACTCAGTAACATTATGGTTCTAAGTGTTACAAACCTGGTATTAAAAGATCATCACCCTATCTCTTGAAGTTATGAAGGATGATCATCACAATATTTCCTTGGGTTGATCATGTTTAATTACTTTTGTTAACTTATACTTTGTTTTTATTTCTTTCCTATTTATTTTGGAATATTAAATCATAAAACCCCAAGTTTTTAAAAATCCCATTACCCTTATCTTTTTATAATCACAACCATAATTTTGAATTAATTTTCTAAGGCTTCATCAAGAGATGACCTAGGGTTACTACTATACTACAGAAATTCTAGTAAACTAAACATCTAATTTGATGTGCTCGACAACACGATCACACAACATCAGTAGAGTGGGCCTACTCAAGGTACTCATGTTTTATCTTAGGACTATGGAATGAGCCAGGTTTATGTAGTGCATCATGTTCTGAGGGAGTATAGTCCAAAAATTTCTATAGTTAGTGGTGATATTTTAGAATCATCTACCTTGGTATATGTTTTGTTTGACACAAGGGCTTCAAATTATTTTATTTATATTGCTCTTATGGAAATCCCCACACTCAAGATTTAATTATTATATGGAATGATGAACCATAACACCCCTCTGGGTATAAATTCTAATATTTTTTTCTAATTTGGGGAGTTCCCCCTTGATATAGGCAGATATCACTTCCTATAGAACTTATTTACCCTTAAGATGTCTAGTTTCGACATTATTCTCATGGTAGACCGATTAGTTATTTATCACACCTAAGTGGATTTATATAACCATATGGTGTCATTTACATCACCAAAGGGAGGTAATTATATTAAAAAGGGTTAGTGGGATGTCTAAGTAGGTATATCTAGATTGGAGAATCATAGGTTGAGTGGTGTGATAGTATAGATTACTAGAATCTATATGGATGATTATGGAATAAATCAAATTAAGTTCTATCCTATGGTATATCATTTTAGGGATGTATTTCTAGATTAATGTTTTGGTTTACCACCTAATAGATAGGTGGAGTTTTCTATTGATCTAGTTCAAGGAGATGCACTGGTGCCTTTCCACCTTAAGGAATGTCTACTATTGAGTTTCATGAGCTCAAGAGAAATTTGGAGGACTTAGAAGCTAAGGGTTTTACAGGTCCTAGTACTTATCCCTAGGGTTAACTAGTTCTTTTATCAAAGAAGGTGGATATAACCCTTAGGATTTGTGTGGATTATCGGATGTTGAATAAGCTTATAGTGAAGAACTGATATCTCTTTCCTTGTATATATGGACTCTTTGATAAGCTCCAAGGAGCTTGAGTATTCTTGAAGATCAATTTGAGGTCAGGATATTACCATGTAAGTGTTAGAACTGCAGACATACCTCCCACAATGTTCCATAATAGGTATGGTTTTTATGATTATCTGATTATGCTTTTCAGTCTCACAAATGATATGTCCATTTTTATGGCTCTGATGAATTGGGTTTTCCACTCATATTTGGATTCATTCGTGGAAGTCTTCATAGATGACATCTTGGTGTATTATTATACTTAACACAACCATGTCAAATATCTAAATATCATTCTAAATACACTGAGAGAGCACCATATGTATGATAACCTCACTAAATTCCACTCTTAGATTAATAAAGTGGATTTCTTGGGTTACATTATCTCATAGGAATGAGTGTCAATTTACCCATAGAAGGTGAGAGTTGTAGTTATCTAGGAGAAAACCAAGAAAATACTTGACATAAATAGTTTCTTGGGACTATATAGTTATTACAGGCACTTAATACAAGATATTTCATGCCTATGATCACCATTTAAGGGTTTGAGTAAGAAGGGTTTGAAGTTTATATGGTCAGGAGACTATGAAATAGACTTTTAGGAGATAAAAGGGAGACTAAAATCAGCATTAATACCAATTCTTACAGATTTGGGTAGAAGATATATAGTCTATTGTGATGCATCAGGTATTGAACTAGGAGTAGTTATGATGTAGGAAAATCAATCCATTACATATGGGTTATGGTAGATGAGGACTCATGAACATAATTACTCAAATCATGATCTTGAGTTGGCAGCCTTTGTTCATGACTTGCATTTTTGGAAGAATTAAACAATAAGAGAAAATTTTGTGGTGTTTACAGACCAAAAAAGTATCATGTATATTTTCAAATAGTGTGAATTGAACCTTAGAAAAAAGAGGTGGGTTAAATACTTACATTCCTTTGATTTTTATTATTCCTATATTCAATAGAAATGAAGCTCTATAATGGATGATTTGAGATGAAGGACTAAAAAAAGTAGTTCAAGAGGCCAGTTTTAAGTGGAAGCTTGTGGATTTGTTTTATGATATGCATTTGCAGGTTCAGGACTATCTTGGATAGTCTATTCTTGTATCATTATCAGTGAACTCTTCACTCTCAGGGAGAGTAAATATGAGTCATATATTAGATCCTAAGGTCTTAGTCCTAAGGGAGATTATTTTTGGAAATGATATACCACTAGGATGGATCATTAATGAGGATGAAGTCTTGCACATATATAGATGCATCTGGGTTCCCATAGAAACCTAAGAGGAATTGATAAGAGAGTCTCATGATTCTACGTTGAAATTAAATCCTGGATCTAGAAATATGTATCATGATCTATATCTCCAGTATCAATGGAATTATATGAAAAGAGAGATAGCTAGTTTTGTTACTCGGTGTTCCACCTATCAGTAGGTGAAGGAGAAACACTGATGGATAGTAGATATTTTACAACCATTTCCCATTTTGAGTGTAAATGGGATGTTTTCATGATGTATTTTGTGAATGGATTACTGAGATCCATTTGAGGTAGTGAGGAAATATGGGTGATCGTCGATAGGATATCAAATATCACTCATTTATTACCTATTAGAGAGGCTTTCTTAGTGAATGATATTGGGAGATTGTATGTTCTTGAGATTATAATATTACATGGGGTCCCTCATTATATCATTTTTGATAGGGATACTCATTTCATGTTGAGGTTTTGGTAGGGTTTGTAGAAAGATTTGTGCATATAGGTGCTTTTGAGAATAACCTTTCACCCCCATACTGACAGTCAGTCAAAACAGATGATACAAGTCTTGGAGAACATGCTTAGAGAATGCATCCATTATTTTTGAGGTTATTGGTAGAAACAATTATGAGGCACTATAATTAAGGCCATACCATTCACCCCTGTGCTGATTATAGGTAGGATAGGTAGTGCTACTAGGTCCTTGTCCCCTTCCATAGACTTTAGAAAATGTTTAGCTTATTAGGAAGTTAATGTATACAACTTAATCTAGGTAGAAGTTATATACCAATTTTCACCTTTGACCACTAGAGTTTGAGGCAGAGAGATAGGTTCTTTTACATGTTTCACTTAGATTAGTAAATTAATGGGTTAGACAATAAGTGAATCTTTCACCTTGGATAATTAGACATTATGAGGCTATGGAGATATTTGGGTTGGTAGCCTATCGTTTGTAGTTACCTCATAGGTAACATCCTATGCACGACATCTTCTATATTTCACATCTTCACCAGTACTATTTAGATCCATTTCATATCTTTCAACCTGATAAGGTTGAGTTGGAGGTAGATGCTTCCCTTGAGGAGCATCCTATACATACTATAGACTAGAGCATGAAAGTTCTCCAAGGATGATATGTTTCTTTAGTATGGGTACTATAGTTGCACAATCATGTACAAGATAAGACCTACTAGTGGGAGACTGATGTACATGCTCAGTGGATGAAATTATTCTCAGATGAATATTTACCACCCTTTGAAGGGAAAATTGGGGATGAACTAATTTAAGGGGGAAGACTATAAGAACCTTATTTTTCTTTGAGGTATAGAACATTTTAATTTCTATTTAGATCCTTAATTATATCCTTATAAATGTTTCTAATGAGATTATGGAGGAAAAAAGGGTGTATGCGACTATTTTAGATACTGGAGCCCCAGGTTTTTGAGGAAATATCTTGGTCACATGGTTAGTAGAAACCATAAAACCTAATCCTAAAAGTTAGTGAAAACTATGAAGGGATTTTCATGGAATAATAAAAGGCCGCATGGTTTGACTTAACCATACATCTAGGCTGCACAATCTTGTGGGCCTAATGTAGAGGGTGTGCATGGGATGTACATAGTTTGTTTAACCATGTGCTGTAATCTATGAAAGTAGTGTCTTTAGATAGATATGGGTGCACAGTAGGTGAATGGTTTATCCAACTATGTAGCCAAACCATTTAAATTTTAATTCTTTAGGGATTTTAATATTTTCCCCCTCTTATCTTTTAATAACACCCCTCCATTTTTATTTATTCTCTAGGAGGTAACACCTCTCCCTTTTTGAGACATATCCCATGCCTAACCTAGGAATTAAAGGATCTTCTCCATCCAAATTCTGATCAAGCCCCCATTCATCTCATTGGTTCCCTCATGGTTAGAACATTGATCCACTATCCTATTTTATTGGTTTATCTTTCTGTATTTGGTTCTATTTTGGTGTGAGATCATATTTCCTATTTTTAGGTCATTTTTCTATTCTTCTATTTTCTTCTAAAATTGATCCAAAACAAAGAAAAATAGTGGATGAGTGTTCTAAAATAGGCATAAATTAGGTGGTATATATCTTTTCCTAAGTGTTTTTTTCTATTTTTCTACCATTTTATACCACATTCCAGACCTTTCGACAATTGATTCTAATTTAAATGATAGTCCTTTAATTAGTTATTACTTATGATATGGGTCACCCTTATAGAACCTAATCATGGTTGGAGGTTGTCAACCTCAATCTGAGCACCTATATGGTGTGTTTCTTTATCTTCCTGGTTTTAAAACACCAATTTGAGTGTTTTATCTCACCACCCTTATAGTGGTAGAATCTATGAATTAAATGAGATAGTTGGAGAAGATCATGCCTACTTTGACTTGTTATTAAATTCTCTTACAATGATTAAATGGCTGGTTAAATAATAATTGTAAAAGGGCATGGACCCTAACATCGACCTCGTCTTTTATTACAATTACTTGTCTTATATTGGATATCTCAGTATGGAATTGAATACTAATGATGGTATGGAACCTGTTGCATTATGGTACAACACAAACTAGGGGATTGAGTAATGTCACCTATGACCCCAACACATGATTATTAATGGTATGACACCGACTAAGGGATTGAGGTATGGCACCTGCGACCTCTAGGTGTGATTATTTATAGTATGGAACTAATGAGGAGGATCATGGTATGGAACTTGAAACTTCCGTTTACATTCACATCTCCTTATATAGGTCACCTTGGTTATATACCATAGGACCTAGCCCATGTAGGTCTGTTACCATTTTAACATGTTGTGTATGATGATATGGTTGTTACCTGCTATTGATGCTTATATAAAAATTAATTATAATTTTTATGTACTTATCTTATTACAGATTTCTCTCATGAACTATTAGACATGTTATTAATTTTTACATTATAACTTTTATACCCAAACATGGTTATAGTTTATATCCACAAACTAGATTTGTTATAGACACCGTTAGTGGTGGCCTATTGAGTATATCTCATACCTTATTCAGGCTGTTGTTTGGTTCTTAGAGAGACTTCGTTGATGCATTTAGGGGTAGGGAAAAGAACCTAGTTTCTAATGTTTGATTCATTGTTTCATGGGAGTGGGGGATCAAAAGACCAAGCTATGTCTTTTGATGATATCTGGAGATAGTCTACGGGTCTTTTTGGTTCTTTTTATATAACTATATGTAGGTGTGCCTACTTCTATGTTTTCCCATTCTTTTTGTTTAGAGACATGACATTGCATCATTTTTTATATAGTTTGAGATGTTTCTATTGATGTCTTATTTATTATTATCATCATCTAGATTTTTAATGTTCTTCTGTTAGTTGATATTATGATTCCACTATTTATCTAGTTACTTTACTATTGTGATACTCTGATTATGAGGTTATAGTCTCTCCACCATACCACTATAGTCCCTCTCTACTAGTCTGGATCCTCTATAATACAGGGAGGTGGGATTGAGGCCATGTGACCAACTGGATCAGGTAACATCTTAATGGAATATAGATCAACATGTTACAATTCCACTATCTCTAACTTCAACTCTTTGAATAAGACTCATTAGAAGATGATATCCTCGAGTATATTCCTTTTTTCCATTATCAAAACCTGAAATATTGGATATAACTAGTATTAGGGTTTTCATAATTTATATTATGATAATCTTTACTTACTAGGTGTGATTCCAAGAACTAGAAAAAATAATTCAATATTATACAATGCTTCTTCAACTGCATTAGAAGCCGTAATGCACTTGATATTTGTAGATATGGATACCACTTTCTTGAATGAGCTTTTATTACTCATTTATTTTTCCTAACTACGATACTAGATCATGTTGATCCAAAGGAAGACAAGTTTTTGTCCCCTTGAACTAGTGTTCCTTCCTCTCTAAGTATTTAGAACACATATTATGTAATATCTCAAGTACAATTGGATAGTTATGACTACTTACTATGTAGTTCTCCAAAATTTAACTAATATTTTCCTACCATAAAGTATATATTAGAAATATCACATATTATATATAACATTGAATGTAACGCCCCGACCCTAGTAACCCAGAGTCAGTGCATTATTTTAATACATTGGCATGATTACAAGGAATCAAGTCTCGAAAGACCGATTAATTTAGCAGTCTTGGAAAATAGATTACATACATGAATGTTACATTACACTTCATAACATACAAAACAACATAAATAATCCTTTATGAATGCCATTATTCCCTTGTCTTAACCCTTCTTATCAATCACAATATACTTCTTGGAATCCTGGGAAAAATAAAACATTAAAAGGGGTGAGCTCAAACGCTCCGTAAGGGTAAGCAATACAGCGGAAACATTTATAAATAAGAATAAACATTTAAGGCAATGTATAACTAAAAAAAGCCTTTTAAACTTGAATTTCAACATAGTATGGAAAAAATAAAATGAAATAATGCCATTTACTTATTCACATGGATATTTTACTAATCGAATAATCACATGCAATATCAATAACCACTTTCATAATGATGGAATGCATAATGCCAGACTATCATAACCACATAGCCAAGGCCTCGTGCCAAGCCTACAAATAAGATTTTGCCAAGGCCTTGTGCCAAGACACTAGTTTGTCTCATGAGACCTACCGATGCATCGAGGAGCTATAGCGGGCTCCACCCGTCACTTATTAAGTCCAATGCATTCCCATATGAAAAGGTTTAAACATAACATAAACATTCGTATTAAAACTAGCATATGAAATGTCAATACTTTTACCATAAACTATGAATGGTATAAAAATAGCACATCCACAGTCAAACATATCACAAAACCTTCAATAAAATATAGAAGTTTTGTATCACAATAAATCAACTTCATATAATCATAAAATCCATCAAAGGATGTTGACATAGATGAAATCAAAACTATTTGAGAGAAATATCTCCTTTTTTTTGAAATCATTTAAAAGTCACACATTTAAAAAGGAAGTAATTAAAAGAGATTTTTGAATCAAAGTGTCCCATACCACTTTGAAACTTTTTAAAGGAATTAACATTTTAAAAACATTCATGTCCATATAAATAAATCCTTAAAAACCATTTTGAATACATGGACATTTATTAAAAAGATTTAGAAAGATAAATCTTTATAACATTTAAAATTCTGATTTTGATAAAGAGTACCTTTCTGAAATTCTTAAAATATTCATTTTGAAATCATTTAAAAGTCACATAATTATAAAATAAAACATTTTCTTTGAAAATATTATTATAAGCTTGTAAGGGAAGCTTTGAAGATTTTATAACGGCGGTAAATAGCCACACCCGCCGTAAAAGTTTAAAAAAACATTCTTACCTTAATTCTGCCGAAAAGGTTGAAAAGCACCTTGTTTGGAAAACGATGGAAAGATTCCTTTATAAACCCATAAGGGTATAAATGACTTTAACTCATATTCTTTGTAAATAGTAAAAATGTTTTGAAATAAATTTCGAAGAAAAATGGATGTGGATGATAAAGAAATCCCAGTAGATAATTACGTATAAACAAACTCGGATAATGAAGAGATTGCGAAATAACGCTTACCTTGTACTTTTCCTTGGTTGGGGTAGGTTAAACTCCTGTATAATGGTGAAATAATTTTTATTAAATTATACAAGAATCTTATACATTAATATGATATCATATATGATCTTTTAACATTGATTTGTTAATAATATCTTTGTATTATCATTGTTTCGGGTGCTAACTTACTCGTTTTCTTTTATATGTTTTGTTACGTAAGCCATGTTTGTAATGTATAGGTTGTATATTATTCATATCTAGAATGACATAAAGTCCTTAGATACTATTATTAATCATAAAATGATAATTATACTTGAATGGATACGATGGAGAATGAATCTCATCGCGTTCGTGGTGATGGTAGTCCGTACGTACGCATGAGCGATAATATCATTCTTTTGATATTAAAATAATATATAAATGGATGGTATATCATATATACAGAATCATTAACATGTTATATTTATTATTTACATGAGTTACACATCATTATTATACCCATCCAAATAATAATACATTGAATAACAATTACACCACGACGTGGAGACGGTAAGACGTACGTACGCACGTATGATGACATGTTATTCAAAGGGTGGATAGAATACTGAATATGGTTGTACCATATTTATAATAAAATCACAGTATATATAAGATACTGGAGTTATTATTTTAGAATGGTAATAACAAAGAAAGAAGAAGTGGAAGAAGAAAGGAACTTGAAAAGGGGTGGTGAAAACATTACCTCTTCTTCGGGTTCTTCTTTTTGATTTGATCAAAAGGGCTCCTTAGGTTGGCTTTCTGATCAAACTAAGGCCTGTAGGTTGTAGTCAGGGAAGTTGGGAGATTTTTTGGGTAGAGTTTGGCCGAACCAAAAGGCTTTGAAGGTGTGAATAATTGAGAAGGAGGAGTGCCCTTTTATAAGAGGGGTGAGGGGCACCTTTGGAAAAGCTAGAAATATTAATTTATAATAAATTCATATTCGGTTTCTAATGGCTCCAAAGTTGATTATTCAAGGGTTAAGGTGGGGATAGGTTGAAAACCATTCAACCAATAGAATTTAGACAGGTATGGGTTACTATATTAACCTTATCTTTTAGTTTTAACTCTTAGTTAATTAGTTTGACATTTACCATGTCACTTTGTATTTTTATAATATATAGTTAATAAAATTACTATATACATCCAAGAGACCCCCAAGTGGTCCATTAATGATACAACTATCATTATATAAGTCTCTTGGCCGAACCGTAGATTTTTAGGAATTTAATATCAATTAATAATATAATATTTGTATTAAAACCCTTTTATGTCAATTTTGACACTATTCAAATGTTGATTTTTTTAAAAATTATAACAGAATTATTACTTCTAAAAAATTTACTTAAATCAATACTAATATGTCATAGTATCCTAGAAAATTATTGTAATTCATTAAAAGTCTCAAATTATATTTATTTGGGTATTTATAATATCAATTATTTTAATTTTTCACTATTATGGTAATTACTTCATCATCATTGTGTCATAAATAAATTAACTTATTTAATATCTAAAAATTATAAATAAAATATCATAATGTAGTAAATCTTTTTATCTTTCTAATTAATATTTATAGTCGAAAATCAAACATATATAACCCTATGTAAAAATTGTTTTTCTAAAGGATATATACTTATGTCATTTTTGTACTTATTTTAACTTAATTAAAATAAAGTGTCCCTATCACCTACAAGTGGCTCCATGGGGTCCCAAAATCGACACAAAGATGACTATGGTTGAACATGTTTCAACCAATAAGGCTAGGACACGTTTTAGGGTAATTTATTATTATTATAATATTATTTTTCTAACCCTTATTTACCGGATTTACCCTTAACCATTGTAAATAAAATATTTACCGCAGTAATTATTCAAAATGTTTAAAAATAAAAGTTAACTATTTACAAAATTTAAACATTCTGATTCCAAATATGGAATCCATTTTTCCAAATTCAAAACACAGAAGTGGCAGAAATTAATTTAAAATTAATTTCCGTTGTTAAAACAAAAAGCGTGTTTTTAAGAGATAATAACTATCAAAAGATTGACACTTGTTTATGTCCGGTTTAATTGTAAAATTATGTCCAATGACCAAAATTATATTAAATGGTAAAAATATATTCTAAATATACTTTAAAACCACTCAAATTCATAATTTATCACTATTAATTATTTTGATTAAAAAAGTTGTCTTTAATTAAAATTTAGTAATTTTCACTATTCATCAAAATATTAAAGTTATCCGAAAAAGTACCAAAATTTCAACTTAGGCTAAATTCGATATTACGAATCCAAAAATGAAGTCCATTTTAAAAAAATAAAATATATATAATTTCAAAAAGTAGGTATTACTATTTATAACGGCTAGTTTGATCGGTTGTGGTGTGTGTTAAAACTCGAAGTTGCGTAAAACACACGCTACTGTATTATTCAAAGGAAAGCGTACCGTGGAAGCTTGGGATGTTTTATTTTAAATTTTTGATGTCCCCATTTAGTCAAATTGTTTAAAATATTTTATTTAAAAAGGGTTCACTATTAAAAGTTGATAAAAGTGCAATACTGAAAATGAATTTGTTCTCATAATATGGATTCTAAAATTATAAGGATTATATAAAGTTTAAAATTTAGTTAATACTATTCATAACCTCTTTTGAACAACTTGTTTGGTAAGTCATGGTGCGCTTGAACTCGGTGTTGCGTGTTGTGCAAGTTATTGAATTATTTTGAAGAAATAACACACTATGAAATCTTGGGGTGTTACATTCTCCCCTCCTTCAATAAATTGAGATCTTGAAATTTGAAATTATTCTTCGAAAATAAAAGGTTGAAAATAAAAAATATCTTTGTGGGAAAACCCACATCGGAAATTGGGTTACTAAAATTTAGCCTTAAAATGAGGAAAAGAGAAATGAAAGGGTCACCACCAAATTATGATCTCGATTAGGAGAACATTGGTGGCAATTAGAGACATATAATTGGAGGAAAAACGTAAATATTTATAGGTAGTGATTGAGGTCATCAATCACAAACAAGTTTAAAATTGAGGTCCTTAAATTCATCAATCTACGATGATTTAAAATACCATCGATTCAACAAAATATAAGGTATTAGGATAACACATTTTTGACGTTTCAAAATATCTTAGTTGAAATCCCACATCGAAAAATAAATTAATGAGGCCTCTATTTAAAATAAAGAGTGGAAAGTATGAATATTACCGAAAATAACACATACTAGGGTTCCATGTAGGAAAATATGGATATGGAAGAGAAATATAACCATTAATTATCTAATGGAGAGTGGTAGAGAACATGGATATGAAAAGGCCAACAATCCCAAAGCCATAAATTAGTGATGATTTAAGGTACCATCTAGGACAAAATTTTTGTTCTAAGTTCTTTTTCTTAATGTTGAGGAATTTATTTATGAGATTGGCTTAGATCATAAGGAGATATACTTACTTTATAATTAGAGTTTTATCCATTAATAAATTTCTACCACAAACTCATCTTTCACTTGTAAAAAAAATTCTATTTATACTATTCGTACAGGGTTCCAAAATAAACGAATTTATAATTCATATACCAGATCTTTTAAAAAAAACTACATTATTTAATCCAGGACATCTCGTGGGCCAGTGGTAGGTGATACACCCTTGTCTCCCTTCGGTTGCGGGTTCAAGTCTCGCGGCCTTGCCGGATGTGACAGGTTGCCGCCCGACCTCCGGGTTGTCCTTTTATGGCAATCCAAAATAATCCAAACTAGAACTATCCAAAATACATCTGTCCAAACTCACAGTCCAAAATTTATAAGGAAGGTAAACATAATGTAGATCCTTTTTACCCCGTAATAGCATATGAATACCTTCATCATGTACTGAAACATCCTGAATTTCCATATTCCTTATTGATTACATTCATGCTCCCCTATTCCATATAGAATGTTGGATATACTTCATCAATCCAAAAATGTTTTAAACCCCAACAATGATGGAATATACAAATCATTAATCAATTTCAAGGTAGTCAAGAATATCCAATATAATTTATCCAAATATATCATGTATTATTCCAAAATCACTACCTCGGTATCAGAACTATATTATGGTTTATCATTCTCTCTACCATATATTTTCCAAAAATTTATCCTGCTATTGAGTCACTTTTCTTTGTTCCACACAATCTCAAGTCCTTAATGAAATAGTACTGCAGTACAATCCTTATATACTCCATAATTATTATAACAAGTACATTGTTGATACAACACTCAATTGACATAATCAACATAAGAACTCTAATCATTCCTCTTCATCTGTGGTAGTATCATAACTTGATTATTATCCAATAGCATCATTTGCGTCATGGTTTGATGACTGGGACATAGGTTCGCGTAGTGTCCAAACTCCTTGCAAATGAAGCATTGTACATTTGAAACCATTTTCTTACCCTTGCAGTCACGTACTTTGTGCCCTTTTCCTCCACACTTATAACAAATTCCCATTCCTTTTAGACAAGTTCCAGGGTGTTTCTTCCCACAGTTATCATATATGGGAAAATTCTTATTTTCCCTCTTCCCTTTATCCATAGTTCTCTCTTCCATCCTTTTCTTATCTTTCTTCCCTTCAAAGCCATAGGACTCAGTAAAATCTTTACTTATCTTATCAACACATGATATTATTTCTTCATATGATGATAATACATGGAAGACTATTTCTCTTATAAATTCTGGCTTAAGAACATGAAAGATATGATCCTTCTTTCTCTTTGGATTATGTGCATTGCTGGAGTTATCATTCCTTCTACTAGGCGCCATTTCTAAACAATGGCATACACTAGATTAGTTTATGAATAAAAATACCTAATCCCAAACTTATAAAACACATAACATAAATTAAATAGTTTATGGATATAATCCATAATCATAAAAATGTATCCTTTAAGGAAGTATATACTCATAAACCCTTAATAATGTTTTATAAAGAAAATGAGAATTATCCTAAGAATATCCCCCAGGAGTGTCATAACCAAGAGTGAAGCAAGGCCCGTTGTCGTGCACCAGTTCTCGTTCGAGTCTAGCTCAAAGCGGTGTTTTCGGGTTTTACCCCTAGGTACATCTGTGCCAGAGACGCCTCTACCTGTTCATATCCAGACAGGGATGTATTTCTCGGAAAACTCACAAAATCTCTACAATACCAAAATTCTAGGAACTTCTTCTATACTAATCCTCAAAGTTCATCTTAGGTCTACGTGCTCTAATCAGAGTTTATCTAAATCTAGCTTCCAAGGTTTGTACTAAAATTCCTCTAATACCAACTGTAACGCCCCGACCCTAGTAACCCAGAGTCGGTGAATTATTTTAATACATTGGCATGATTACAAGGAATCAAGTCTCGAAAGACCGATTAGTTTATCAGTCTTGGAAAATAGATTACATACATGAATGTTACATTACACTTCATAACATACAAAACAACATAAATAATCCTTTATGAATGCCATTATTCCCTTGTCTTAACCCTTCTTATCAATCACAATATACTTCTTGGAATCCTAGGAAAAATAAAACATTGAAAGGGGTGAGCTCAAACGCCCCGTAAGGGTAAGCAATACAGCGGAAACATTTATAAATAAGAATAAACATTTAAGGCAATGTATAACTAAAAAAAAGCCTTTTAAACTTGAATTTCAACATAGTATGGCAAAAATAAAATGAAATAATTCCATTTACTTATTCACATGGATATTCTACTAATCGAATAATCACATGCAATATCAATAACCACTTTCATAATGATGGAATGCATAATGCCAGACTATCATAACCACATAGCCAAGGCCTCGTGCCAAGCCTACAAATAAGATTTTTCCAAGGACTTGTTCCAAGACACTAGTTTGTCTGATGAGACCTACCGATGCATCGAGGAGCTATATCGGGCTCCACCCGTTACTTATTAAGTCCAATGAATTCCCATATGAAAAGGTTTAAACATAACATAAATATTCGTATTAAAACTAGCATACGAAATGTCAATACTTTTACCATAAACTATGAATGGTATAAAAATAGCACATCCACAGTCAAACATATCACAAAACCTTCAATACAATATAGAAGTTTTGTATCAAAATAAATCAACTTCATATAATCATAAAATCCATCAAAGGATGTTGACATAGATGAAATCAAAACTATTTGAGAGAAATATCTCCTTTTTTTTTAAATCATTTAAAAGTCACACATTTATAAAGGAAGTAATTAAAAGAGATTTTTGAATCAAAGTGTCCCATACCACTTTGAAACTTTTGAAAGGAATTAACATTTTAAAAACATTCATGTCCATATAAATAAATCCTTAAAAACCATTTTGAAGACATGGACATTTATTAAAAAGATTTAGAAAGATAAATCTTTATAACATTTAAAATTCTGATTTTGATAAAGAGTACCTTTCCGAAATTATTAAAATATTCATTTTGAAATCATTTAAAAGTCACATAATTATAAAATAAAACATTTTCTTTGAAAATATTCTTATAAGATTTTAAGGGAAGCTTTGACGATTTTATAACGGCGGTAAATAGCCACACCCGCCGTATAAGTTAAAAAAAACATTCTTACCTTAATTCTGTCGAAAAGGTTAAAAAGCACCTTGTTTAGAAAACGACGGAAAGATTCCTTTATAAACCCATAAGGGTATAAATGAATTTAACTAATATTATTTGTAAATAGTAAAAATGTTTTGAAATAAATTTCAAAGAAACATGGATGTGGATGATAAAGAAATCCCAGTAGATAATTACGTATAAACAACCTCGGATAATGAAGAGATTGCGAAATAACCCTTACCTTGTAATTTTCCTTGGTTGGGGTAGGTTAACCTCCTGTATAATGGTTAAATAATTTTTATTAAATTATACAAGAATCTTATACATTAATATGATATCATATATTCTCTTTTAACATTGATTTGTTAATAATATCTTTGTATTATCGTTGTTTCGGGTGGTAACTTACTCGTTTTCTTTTATATGTTTTGTTATATAAGCCATGTTTGTAATGGATAGGTTGTATATTATTCATATCCAGAATGACATCAAGTCCTTAGATACTATTATTAATCATAAAATGAGAATTATACTTGAATGGATACGATGGAGAATGAATCTCATCACGTTCGTGGAGACGGTAGTCCGTACGTACGCACGAGCGACAATATCATTCTTTTGATATTAAAATAATATATAAATGGATGGTATATCATATATACAGAATCATTAACATGTTATATTTATTATTTACATGATTTACACATCATTATTATACCCATCCAAATAATAATACATTGAATAACAATTACACCACGACGTGGAGACGGTAAGCCGTACGTACGCACGTATGGTGACATGTTATTCAAAGGGTGGATATAATAATGAATATGGTTGTACCATATTTATAATAACATCACAGTATATATAAGATACTGGAGTTATTATTTTAGAATGGTAATAACAAAGAAAGAATAAGTGGAAGAAGAAAGGAACTTGAAAAGGGGTGGTGAAAACATTACCTCTTCTTCGGGTTCTTCCTTTTGATTTGATCAAAAGGGCTCCTTAGGTTGGCTTTCTAGTCAAAATAAGGCCTCTTGGTTGTAGTGAGGGAAGTTGGGAGATTTTTTGGGCAGAGTTTTTCCGAACCAAAAGGCTTTTAAGGTGTGAAGAATTGAGAAGGAGGAGTGCCCTTTTAGAAGAGGGGTGAGGGGTACCTTTGGAAAAGCTAGAAATATTAATTTATAATAAATTCATATTCGGTTTCTAATGGCTCAAAAGTTGATTATTAAAAGGTTAAGGTGGGGATAGGTCGAAAACCATTCAACCAATAGAATTTAGACAGGTTTGGGTTACTATATTAACCTTATCTTTTAGTTTTAACTCTTAGTTAATTAGTTTGACATTTACCATGTCACTTTGTATTTTTATAATATATAGTTAATAAACTTACTATATACATCCAAGAGACCCACAAGTGGTCTATTAATGATACACCTATCATTATATAAGTCTCTTTTCCGAACCGTAGATTTTTAGGAATTTAATATCAATTAATAATATAATATTTGTTTTAAAAACTCTTTTATGTCAATTTTGACACTATTCAAATGTTGATTTTTGTAAAACTCATAACAGAATTATTACTTCTAAAAAATTTACTTAAATCAATCCTAATATGTCATAGTATCCTAGAAAATTATTTTAATTCATTAAAAGTATCAAATTATATTTATTTGGGTATTTATAATATCAATTATTTTAATTTTTCACTATTATGGTAATTACTACATCATAATTGTGTCATAAATAAATTAACTTATTTAATCTCTAAAAATTATAAATAAAATATCATCATGTAGGAAATCGTTTTATCTTTCTAATGAATATTTATAGTCGAAAATCCAACATATATAACCCTATGTAAAAATTGTTTGTCTAAAAGATATATACTTATGTCATTTTTGTACTTATTTTTACTTAATTAAAATAAAGTGTCCCTATCACCTACAAGTGGCTCCATGGGGTCCCAAAATCGACCCAAAGATGCCTATGGTCGAACATGTGTCAACCAATAAGTCTAGGACACGTTTTAGGGTAATTTATTATTATTATAATATTATTTTTCTAACCCTTATTTACCGGATTTACCCTTAACCATGGTAAATAAAATATTTACCGCAGTAATTATTCAAAATGTCTAAAAATAAAAGTTACCTATTTACACAATTTAAACATAATGATTCCAAATATGGAATCCATTTTTCCAAATTCAAAACACAGAAGTGGAAGAAATTAATTTAAAATTAATTTCTGTTGTTAAAACAAAGAGCGTGTTTTTAAGAGATAATAACTATCAAAAGATTGACACTTGTTTATGTCCGGTTTAATTGTAAAATTATGTCCAATGACCAAAATTATATTAAATGGTAAAAATATATTCTAAATATACTTTAAAACCACTCAAATTCATAATTTATCACTATTAATTATTTTTATTAAAAAAGTTGTCTTTAATTAAAATTTAGTAATTTTCACTATTCATCAAAATATTAAAGTTATCCGAAAAAGTACCAAAATTTCAACTTAGGCTAAATTCGATATTACGAATCCAAAAATGAAGTCCATTTTAAAAAAATAAAATATATATAATTTCAAAAAGTAGGTATTACTATTTATAACGGCTAGTTTGATCGGTTGTGGTGTGTGTTAAAACTCGAAGTTGCGTAAAACACACGATATTGTATTATTCAAAGGAAAGCGTACCGTGGAAGCTTGGGATGTTTTATTTTAAATTTTTGATGTCCCCATTTAGTCAAAATGTTTAAAATATTTTATTTAAAAAGGGTTCACTATTAAAAGTTGATAAAAGTGCAATACTGAAAATGAATTTGTTCTCATAATATGGATTCTAAAATTATAAGGATTATATAAAGTTTAAAATTTAGTTAATACTATTCATAACCTCTTTTGAACATCTTGTTTGGTAATTCATGGTGCTCTTGAACTCGGTGTTGCGTGTAGTGCAAGTTATTGAATTATTTTGAAGAAATAACACACTATGAAATCTTGGGGTGTTACATTGAATATATGATCAATTCATCATAGAAGCATATAGAATTCTAGTCACCACATTAATCTCCTCTTATGTATTTTTGGAGATATTTATGTTATGTGACATTGGAAAAAACTCTCTCTTGAATTGTTCCAATTGGTATCTTTCAATACCTTGTCAGTATATGTACTTTTGACTTGGTCTAAGAAACCCATATGACCTAACTCAACAGATCTCTTTCCTTATAACTTAGGTTGCTACTTTAAGTTAATCTATGAAGAGTTACTTTCATTATGGTCTTAACTAGATATAATGCCAATGGATATTTTCAATATGTTATCAAATATAATTTTATTTTGAAATGTGGAATTCCCACTAATCTACTGTAGATAAATGGAAAAGATTTAATCCAAGTGAATATTATATTATTTTATTTATTACTTCAATCCTAAACTATATTTTAGTAACTTGAACCCATTTTTTTCTTGAGAATGAGAAATTTTCCAAAAGTAAAATCATCTATTATTAAATAAAAAAAAGTTATAGAAGTCTAAAATAAGTTTTATTACAATAATTCCTTTGTAAGAAGGATAAAATCTCATTAATAACATTATTGAGCTAACACAACTCAAGGGAAATTATCCATTTATTTTCAATCCCATCATCCAAATAGTTTTCTTCATAATATTCATGTGTGATGATATAATATATGGATAAAATAGAACCCATGAAATTGAACCATTTAGCTGTTAGCTTCCATGAGAGTTGAATATTTCCATTTCTGATAGCTTTCACAACAATGGCGGAATCACATTCAAGAAATAAATTGAACCATCCTTGTTTTTATTACATTTCAACCAAATTGATTATAACAAGAATTTTAGTGTCAAGAGATGTAATTTTTCCACATGGACCATAGAGGCATCCCATTTCATCACTATTGTGATTTCTAAAAATTGAACCATATCCAGAGGGACCTATATTTCCTATTGAAGCTCCATCTGTATTACATTTGATCTAGCCTGGAAAAGGAGGGATACAGAATACTTAAAAGTTTCTAGAAAGAGGATGATAATTACCTATAATTCTAAGATTATTAATCATGGTAAGATCATGTATATAATTATCATAATAACCATTTTTAAGATAATTCAATTTTTTCATAGCAACTATGGTTTTATCAAGAGATAATTATAGAAATTAGGAAATATTCTTTAAAAAAAACTCAATATAAATAATACATATCACATGGATAACTTTTGATCATTCCACCAAGAAGAGATTCAGAATTTACAAGGAAAGAGGAAACATAATTCAAAAATTTAATTGCTCATAGATGCTGGGTGTGTAAAGGATATTTAATTAAAAAAAATAAGTAATGAAAATCCATAAAGTAGAAGTAGTAACATTGATAATAAGTAGATGATCAATGTCATCCCTATGTTGATTACATAGGAAACATCTCAAGAATAAATTAATTCCAACAGACTGAAGAAAATTATCTGTAGGAAGCTTGTGATACATCACCCTCCATGTAATGTAAAATATGAATGGGAGAATATAACTTCTAATTAAAATCTTAGACCACCCATTTATATACCTATGAACTACCTCATAGTAGAATAATTTGGTATAGATATTACCATTCGAGGTAGGGCCCCAAAACATAATGTCATCACCATTGATGAATTTTTAATTCAAAACCATTTTCTTAATTTTAGTTGGAAGCTTTTCCAAGGAATTATCCATTTTCTCCTTGATCAAAACATTTTTATCAAGTGATGGGTCAATATAATTTAATATGTTATTAAGAGAAATACTTGTACATTTATCTAACTATAAATTAAGATATTAATTGATTTTGGATTTCCAATGAGAATTCACTAAAATTTGGAAAAACAAACATCAAGGGCATGCCATATGGAGGAGTCCACATAATTTAAACTCCTATCTTTGATCCTACTAAAAATTATACATCTCATAAAGAAAAGTGTATCTATATTTCCATTTATGAGTCTCCACATGAAATTATCCTATAAATATTTATTGAATTTATAGATATTTTTAATACAATCCATCAATAATCAATAGGTTTAAAACATTGTTTTCATTTGATAGTAACAAGTCTCCACTAAAGGATTCTTCCACTATATAAAAATATTTTTATAGAAGTATTGATATTATTAATTAGGGGATCCAACCATTTATATACCACAAATTATTAAATAAATTTTAACACAATAACAACTTTCCCAAGACTGACCCTACCTGCCATTGAGAGTGTTTTTCCATTATAGGAAGTCAAAAAGTTTCTAATATGGATCATAATGTGAGAAAAATGACCTACACATGGTTTCCCCAAAATATAGGGACACCAAGATAAGTTAACAGAAGCACCCCATCTATAATTCTCATCTCATTGATGATGTCCACTATTCTAGCAGCAGGAATATTTTTTACAAATTATAAGTATAATATTTTTCCAAATGATCTCCTATACTAAGAATTTTTTTATAATATATGAGATAATTATTAATGTTCTTAATGTTTCTTTTAAAACCTTTAGTGAAAAGAATAATGTCACCAACTTATAATAAATGAGTGGGGGTGGGAAGGACTATAGAAGATTTAATGGGTTTGATTTTATTGGAATTAACCATTTTGAAGAATCCTATTTAAGTAATATTCAATAATAGAGAAAATAATGTTTGAGAGAGGATCACCTTGTCTAAAACCTCTAGTGCAGGTGAAGTATCTCTCATGAGAGCCATTGATAAGAACTGAGATATTGACTGAGCTCATAAGGATTCTAACCCATTTAATAAAGACCTCATCAGGACCAAAACTAGTTAAAACCTTTAAAAAAAGCCCTAATCTAACATATAATTTTTTTAACATTAATATTGATAAAAATATTGCCTCCTCTAGTGGATTTCCTAATAATATTTACACATTCAAAACTTGTGATAAAGAAATATTGAATAGTTTTACCTTTAATGAAACTAAATGGGTTTTAAGACACAATACTTTTGGCAATGTTGGCTATCCTATTAGTCATATTTTTTTCCAATAATTTTTCATTTAGTGTTGAAAAAAGCTACAGGTCTTAAAATATGAACCTCATTTTTATTATCAAATTTAGGAATGAGGGAAAGAAATTTGGAATTAATGCCCTATATTAGATGACAACCTTTGACAAAATGACTGACAATTCTATAAACATCACAATGATTAATCTTCTAAAAGGTCCAAAATAAAGAGTTTTTGAACTCATCAAGTCTAGGGGTGGTACTAGAATTTTGACCAAAAATTTCTTCTTTGATCTCAAAATCAAGGGTAATTGTAGTAAGATGTGAGTTATCCCCATGGTTGACAAGATTGAGAATGAAATTTTCCATAAGGTCAATGCTATTGTTGGGACCATCAAAGAGGTTCATATAATAAGAGACAACATGAGTATCCAAATCCTCTCAATTATAAAAAAACTCCCCACTATCACTGAGAATAGCCAAGGGCCTATTTATTTTCCTAAATATTTGAAGACATTTGAAAAATTTGGTATTCCTATTATCCTCTTTATGATATTTAACTTTTAAATCTTCTCCTTTTCATACCTTATTTGATATTTTTGAGGATATTTAAATCATTATTGATCACATTTTCTTGCTCAAGACCTATGGAAATATCACAAATGGTGTTATTTTCTTGGATGGCATGAATAAAATATTCAAGATGATAAATATTTTCATCAATGTTATTGAATCATTCTAAACTCCATACTTTTAGATTTCTATTAAGAATTTTAATATTTAAAACACAATATAATTCATCATCCTTATAATGGAGATAATTCAAGGTGTCTTGGACCAATTTTTTGTAATTAGAATCAAAGGACCAAGAATTATTGAATCTGAATGGAAAGGGAGGTTTAACCTCTCTATTGAAAATATTTTTCATTATAGGGTTATAATTTGAATTTAAAATTTTTAAGAGTGGTTCAAGAAATGGTGGTCCAAACATCAAAGGTATAATCATTGAAAAAATACTATCCAATTTACTAGCCACTACTTTATTTAGGTTATTTCTTACCATGTATATTTGTCCCCCACTAAGTTAAGTTCACAAAGGTTTCTATTCTAAATACATTTCCTAAAATATCTGATAAAGGTGGAGTAGTTAACCATACCAAGCCTCTAATATGGATTTAGTATGGCATTGAAGTCTTAAAGAGGAGTCCATGAACTATTTGTTAAGCTACTCAAAACCTGTATTTTATGCCATAATTCCCTTATTTCTTAGTACCTATTGTATGTATAAATAAAAGAGAGAAATTATTGCATTCTAATTCTGATGCTTTCACTGAGGCCCCGACTGAATTTCAAAATGATGCACGCATATACTGACATGCTATAGTTCTGAATTACCACTTTACAATGGTGGAAGGATTTCATCACTTTCAACAGAGATGTCTACTCTTTGATCAAAAAGAGATGATGTGATGTCAGTTTCTCCTTCCATATATTCCTCCTTGGAGATTTTCACCTACTCAAGGTATCCATTATAGATTAATGTCATGTTCATGGAACTCATTCCCAGTGCCATCTCTTTTTTAAATTTCTTTAATTATAATGCTTTTATATGGACATTCCATTTTCATCTTGATAGGGAAGTAACCTTTGGTCAGGAGAGTAGTCATGTTGGGCATTATTGGGCATGTTTGGATGCTGGGACCATTGGTCACCTGTATTATTCCTCTTAGGAGGTTATCTCCTATGAGACATCTTAAGGCTCATAACCCAAGTAATCTTGTGTCGATCATGGGGTAATGACACCATGGGTGTAAATATTCCAAGGATTTTTACCTCAGGCATCCCACACTTACTCATGGGTTATGTATTTTTTTATGTCACAAGTTCTATGGACTGTGAATATATATCATGGAATCTAGTTGGTATGGATCTGGTAATGAGTTTTACATCTTCTGGAGATGTAAATAAGGTTAAATTCTTGTGGGGATAAGTTATATGGATCAAGATGGATCGTAGAGGAGAATCTGAGAGGTATATCCCTAAGAGGGGATGATCCATGCCTAGATTGATGGGTGAGAATGCACCTTTTGGTGAACCTTGGATGGATGGATAATATCACCCCGTGAGGTTGATCTGAAATATTGACCATAAATTCCCTTGTGACGGATCATGGATGTGCTTCCCTTAGAGGAAAGATATCACACCTATGTTTATGGATGAGAATGCTCCTTGAGGCGAACCCTATATGGATGGATTAGAATTCCCCTTGAGACAGATCCAAAATTTTGGTGAATGAGAATGCACCTTGAGGAAAACCCTATAAGGATAGACCAGAATTACCCTTGATAAGGATCTGGAAGGTTGATTATAATGTACTTTGAGATGAATCAGGGAGGTGTTTCCCTAGGAGGGAATATGTCACTCCCGAGTAGATGGATGAGAACGCCCCTTGAGGATAACACTGGATAAATGGATCAAAACACCCCTTGATATGGATGTAAAAGGTTGATCAGAATATCCCTTGAGATGGATCATGGAGGTGTGTCCCTAGGAGGGATCATCTAAGTTTACCGTTGGTTGGAATTCCCCTTGAGGCAGACCCAAGAGGTTGATCAAAACATCTCTTGAGGCGGATCAAGGAGGTTCACCCTTAGGAGGGAGCACCTAAGTTTACCATTGGTTAGGATTAAACCTCATGGAGGCTTCTTAAGTACCCTATTTATAAGGAATAGATCAATACCCATGTAGTTCAATGCATTAGTTTAAGGCCGTGTGACATGACTGATCAATGCAGTTTGACATCAAGCGGTAAGGACGCTCATGTTGTGAAAGGAACATAGATTAGGGATGGTGTGGGGATTACACATTGAGCTTACAACATGACATCATTTCAGGTAAGTGGTGGAGGTTTGGGGAACATCCCATTCCGCTCATATACTGAGCATCCTATGCTTATCGCACAAGGTAAGACTATAGTTTTATGTCATGTGCTGAGGATGTTGTTGTGCAATTTCACGTCATACGACTAGGATGTGGGACTAGGTAGTTTTACATCACACATCTCAGATGTGGATAGAATCACTCCTCACCCCTTGGTCTTACATGAACACCAATAATGAACCTTTCTGTGGGGAATAACATTGAAACTGCCAGGGTACAATGATGAGAGGAGTGATTAAACATGAATTCCATGTTAGGGTCCCTATGATTAGAAGAAAAAGGGATTATGGAACCTATTCTTAGAAGAAAAATTTAGGTGGGAAGATCAAGTAACACTTGGAGTGAAGTGGGAGGACACAATAGTGGGTGGCACGGGTCACATAGGGGCTTGAGGTGTAGTTAGATCTGTCTTGGATTGGTGTGGGGTCCTTGAGAACTAAACCTTCACGAAGTAGGGTCAGTAGAAGAGAGGCACCATAAAGAGGCTCAGATAGGTATTTTTCAAATCTTGGGGCCTTGCATAGAGGTTCTTCACAAATCTAAGGTAATTTACAGAGGTCAGGGGATTTTAAAAGAAGTGTGATTTAGGAAACAGGGTGCCCCTGACTCAAAGGGAGGTCCTGATTCATGGGGAGAGTGCTTTATGAAGGCTAAATTATCTGCAGATCCTCAAGTTCCACATAGGGCCTTATTATTTTACAAAGGGTGTGGGAATTCATGAAAAGAATCCCCACCATAAGTGGTGTCGTTAAAGAACACATGTAAGGTGGTTTCACGAAGCTGGGATATCTTGGATGATCTATTTTTTCTTTGGTTCACAAAGCATGGGATGTTCATGAATTGGGAGAAATTTTGAAGTTAAAAGGCCTGGTAACCATCCCTAAAATGTCATAATGGAGGGGATATTTATATGAAATGGGATTTGAAAATATTGGTAGATTTTTTGAAGACTTATGAGCTTCATGAATGGGAACGACTCTGTGAGTCCGAATGTCATAATGAAGAAGACATCATCAACCATTTGTGTAGTCACAAAGAACTCCACAACTATGATGGTCATTATGTGGAGGATTATCATAAAGCCTTCACAAATTTTGAGAAGTAATATTCTTTAATATAGAGATTCATGTGCTCTTTATATTCACGAAGAATTTGGGCTTTGCGAAGCAGACTCCTTAGAGGGGGTTTGGTCTGTTTTGTCTCAGAGTCACTTAAAACTGACCGTGCCTTCCTCAATCATTATCGTGAAATGCGTATTTCAGCATAAAAAAATTCACCCCTCAGAATGAGAGATGATAGGGAAAATTAGATTTATATTCTAAGGTATAATCATTTTTTTCAAACAAATCCCTTTCACTCCACTTCAAATCCATTTTTTTTGGTATTTTATAAGAGTCCACTTTAAGTGGGAACCTCACATTCAAGATGTTCATCCATCACACCATCACATCCCAAATTTGAAATTCAAAAGAGAGCCATAATAACTACATTTGAAATTCAAAACGAAGCACTTGGACCAATCACCATCGAACTTCCTTGAGTCACCAAATCTCTAGCAGCAGTCCATCTCGATCCACGCCCTCGACAAACAAATCACCATCTTCAAATAAAAATCACCACTGCCCAAAAATATCACCAGAAATCTTCCCACTAAAGCTATAGACCACTAACACTGAAGACACCAACATCCTTGACATAGTCGAATCACCTTATGAACAAACCGAAATCCATACCAGATCTATCTTTCAGAAACAACACCATTGGAAACAAACATTTCAAAAAAAATGGAAACAAACTAGATCTATTGAGAACATGCCCAGTAGATACCCGAAGATATAGAAGAATCCATCAAAAAAAACACCTCATGGAATACCATCGAATGCTCAAGCTACACATCCCAAAACACCATAAAACCATCACCCAAGTCTGACTAGGAGAAGAGTTTTGGGATCCTGGTACCAGAGCAGAGGAAACGCACCGGAAACAAGCCACAAAATGTCACTGTGACCAGAAACCTCTTCCATTAGAACCACTTGAAATAGAATCACCTAAAAATAAGGACAACCACTGAGGGAACCCAAATAAAAGAAGGCGTCTACAAAACATGCTTCTTGAAACCCCGATCGCTCGCACAGACAAATCCCAGAACCTCCTCTGAAACCTTACACTCAACTGACCTAGAAAAGAGTAAGGTATCTGGAATCTAGAGAGATTTGGAGTGAACCATACCTCCATATAAAGCCTTGAAGAAACCAACACCAACAACCCTATAGAAAACAACGTCGACGGCCCATCATTGCTGAAAAACTGAGCATGACTCCATCTGAAATAGCCATCAAAAGACCGAAGAAAAATCATCTTCAATCGGATGAGAGAGCCATAAACCACAAACCAAAACATTAGATTAATGAGAATAAGGCAAAGAAAAGAAAATTTAGGTCATTGAAGAATAGATAACAAAACGAGAAGGTCGAAATAGCCTCAGAGAGAAGAAAAACAGAATCACGAAGGCAAGAAATAAGATGGAGAGGCGAGCCGCTCCAAGGCCAGGGGGATGAACCCTAGATGGAGTTATAGAGCTCTCGGGAGAGTGCTCCGGGAGAAAAAAAGCCTTCTTTGAGTTAAATCACTTTCACGAAGATCACTCGTGATGGTCTTTAGCGTGAAGTCCATTGCGATGCCTGGGTTGGACATACACCTATAAACAACGGAGGGGGAGGGGAGATCAAAGACACCAAACTTCCATGATGATAAAAACAACTTTCTTAGTTTTCCCAAATATCAAACCCTTTATGAGCACTTTGTGATCTCAATCCCCATCACTTGTGAAGCTCTCTGTCTCTTCATGTGTAGCTCCACAAATGATCTCAGTTGAATGGACTCTACTGATTGCATCTTTGTAAAGCGTCCTCTATGAGCTAGATCTTTGCAAGAGACCTACATGAGAAACCTTCATGAATGATATTTTCAAACTAGAATTAGAAAACAAAAAATCCTAAATCAAATGTTTTCTTAAGGAATCAATGATGCCACTGCCCGGAGGGAAGAATTGGTTTGGAATATCATGACTGCGAAGAGCGCCCAAAGAACCTCTGACCACGAATAATTGCTGAAAATACTAATAGAGGATCAAAAGAAAAATTATCTATGCCAGATCCTGATGATATATGGATTTGGACTGAGAGATGAAGTCTTCATCCCAATAGTAAGAAAATATTATCTAGATTACTGGTTTTGAGGCATACCAGGGAAACACTAATGGAATAGAGATGTCGCAGGACACATCTAGATGGATCAAGTGACACTTATAGTGGACTGTATCTATAGACACATCAAGAATATTTATAGGAGAGAATATAGAGGATGAGGCTTCCATGACACAGTATCATATGATCATCAAGGTGAGTTTGGGGGATCTGCTCAATGGATGGAATGAAAAATGGGGCTTACGCCTGGGTGAAAACTTCATGGATGAGTGATACTAGACCTAATGGGCATGTGTGTCATGTTGTGAGTTTTTAGGAGAGCTCAAGCTATTTGGGATCTATGAATAAGCATAGGATTCATAGTTCTATGTCTATTGACCTTAGGAAACCTTGCCTGAGTTGTTAAGCAAATGGTCACCGGGGACCAACACGTTTCATCTGCATCATGGGGAGGTTAGTATCAGCCTCTGGGATATTCATTATATCATTTAGATCCCTGTACTATGAGAAATGTGTGATGAATTCCTCCCCACAATGAATTTTTTGGAAGATCAAGATCAATTTTTGGTCTTAGAAAAGGCGTTTCTTGATCTAGTTTAGGGCATCGGTGAAGAGAAACCAGGGATGAGGCATGTTATTGTTAAGAAGTGGTTTAGGTACTTCCAAAATGAACCAAAATTAGAGTCAGATGAGGGGGAAGATCTATTAAAGAAGATACTGACAAGGCCATGTACATGTCTTGGAGGATTACAACAGGGAAAGGGGTCTCTTACTGGCGGGTTTTAGAGGAGAGCCATAGGTAAATGCAGGGATAAAAAATTAAACACGAAGCTCAACCAATATTCAGTATGGAGGGATTCATCATAACACTCATCTATGGATGGATGATCCTAATGAGGGATGCAAACATGGGGGTGCGACCGATCACCTTGATAATGGAGGCAATGCTGGTGATGGGGCATCACATAATTTTTTTTATCTCAGTACGAGAAAATTTATATAAATTACTTCACCACATTAGTGAATGGAAGACACCTCTTTGTGTATGTGGTCCCCTTTACTTTATATTAAGTTGGGCGGATGTGCACATGGGAGGTAATGGGTATCTAAACCCTATATATCCTCTCAATGAAAAATTCTGGCCAACAATCTTGAATATTGTGGGGAGTCTCCCATTCAAGATGTTCATAGTGGATGTGTTGGAGAAGGTTGGACTTACAGAACATTTTATATTTCACCCATTTCCCATACCAATAGGGGTGGTGACCAATGATGGAAGATAGACAATCAATAAGATATCATACCTTCTATCCTTCCAAGGTGGGGGTACTGGTGGCAAGGGTCAACTATGAGCCGATCTATGAACCGTACAATCCACACTAGTTTACGAGATAGTTCGGGCATCTTCAGAGGCTAACACTGAAGGTATACTCATAGGTGAGGCATCAATTCCATCCTTTTGTGATGAGGAAGATTTGACATATGTTTATGTGTGAAGATGGAAAGATACAAATGGTTTTTTTCCACCTACCACCACATATGATCTGATTCATGAATATTACCATAGTTTAGCGATCACATATATGGGAGAAATGTTGATTTTTAAGGAAAAAATAGACAATTAAGTGGTGTATTTTCAACCATAGGGCTGAGGTTGAGTGGTGGTCGATGCATGCTATGGTAGTAGAGCTGGAATAATAGGCAGGGAATCAACTATAAGACCAGCAATTCTTGGCCCCAAACTGGCCAGAGCCATAGGGAGATAACCATAATTGTGCCTGATTCTCTTAGGACAATAGTTATAGGAAGGATAGACATTTTGGGTGGTCTTGAGGACTTTCTTCCAAGCTCCTGGGGAGCTGTTGTGTCACCTAGACATTCCTAGTGACACTGTCTTCTCTAAAGGCTAGGAAAAATGGGATGTCTACATGTAGTTCTCCAGTTTTCATAGGATATAAAAGAAGATAAATAGGTATAGGATGAATATTTATGGTATTTTCAAGATAAGGATGACTTCTATGTGTCCCGAGATGATGTGGGGAGATATGTGGCGAAGTTGGAGGGCCTGGTCCATTCCTGGGTCACTGCGTGCCCCCTAATCGATCGGATAAGGGTATTGATGAACATGACCTCTCCCCCAAATCTTTAAGAATTTTATATGGTTGTGATTTCACCTTTACCAAAGGGTCAAAATGATTCCTAGTCAAACAACACCTACCGAGGCTCTTCTATAGGATAAATCACTACTGCCGACCCGGTAAATATCCATATTTTATGTGTCTTAGATATAACATGTTCTTAGAAATGTAGTCTAACTCTTTTTCCACTTGTGTAGGAGTCAATAATGAAGGAGGAATAAGTGTAAGAAAAACCTAAAAAAAGAAGGTGATGAGACCTCAACCCTTCAAGGGGAAAGTTTGGAGTCCCTTCCCGATGTTGTGGCTACAAGTAGCCAACCATCAACACCTGCAACTGGGGAAGAGGCCATGGAGGGAACCTTACATGGGGGGATACCTATAAACCTCCAAAATATCCTCACCAGTGTGGAAAATTCATGTAAGTATCTTCCTTGTTTACACCCTTTAATCCATTGCCTATATTACTATGCTTTACTGACACACTTTGGAATGGTAGTTTGAATGGTGCTTGGGATTTTTCCACCAGCACCAACACTTGCATTAATTACACTTGGGGCTAAGGTGGTGATGGCAAAGGTTACTCTCCTAGTGTAGATGACCAAGGAGGATATAGAGGTTGGGCCAACCATGGAGGTTCTTTTGGAGGGGACTGATGATATTCTTCCCTCAATAGAGGGGGTAAAGGTGGGGCCTATGGTAGGGTTGGGTGAAGAATCTATAGTTGAGGATCTGATCATAAAGGCACCACTAGAGGTAGTTGATAGAGACTAAGTCACCATGTAAGAGGCGGAAATTGTGTTGTGATATTAAGTGAATGGGGAGGATGCATTGGATGCACCTATCCCAGAATTTCCAGTGGTTTCGGTTCTAGGGGCCGAAGATGAAGTTGTTCCACCAATAGGGGAAGTTGAAGAAGTATGGAAATTTTCATCCACCTTAGCAGTGCCACAAGGGGCATCAAAACATTCTTCCACCGATGAAGAGGTTGGTGAGTAAATGTTCCCCCTAGGATAGTTCTCTAGTTTCTCACACCCGAAGAATTGCACCAAGCAGATCCAACTGAAAATATATTGGCTGTATTTCCTCCATATGATCTTGCACTACCCAAAGATTTTGAAGATTCCATCTTAAAGACTATTGAGGAGAATTAGATCATGTTCCATAATACATAGATGCGTGTTCATAATTTCATCACCCGAACTCATATATCTAAACTTACACAATTTGTGGTATCTCTAAACCATTGGTTAGTTATCCTGGGGATAGGTGGGGTGAATTCCAGAAAACTACATGCACTGGCTTGAAATTTCTTTGTTGATTGGGAATATGAAGAGTGGAAGACACTCATCCTAGCTTGGAAGAGTCACACAGACAAGGGATCCTAGACACTCAGAGAGGCTGAAAGAGAGATTTCCCACCTTGAGGGGATGGCGTAAGTGCATGAGATTTTTGATACTTCTCAAACTGAGATAGTCAACAGCCTGAAGGCCCAGTTGGCAGTGGATGAGGCCAAGGTGGAGGAGGAGACATCATTGGTAGATAAGTTTTGGATTGAAAAAAATATATAGTGTTTCAAATCCAAATATGTCTGCTCCATGACTTATGAGGATAAAGAAGACTTGGCCATTCTACAACGGATCTTGGAGACCACTCAACAAAGGTTAGTTGAGCTTAATCACTCAATTTCCAAGGTTAATATTTGAGGGATTATTTATAAATGATAGTCACCAATATGTGGATGAAACACTAGTACATTGGTATGTTTTCAACTTCTACATGCTAAAACATATTTCCATGTTTTATTATCACACTTCGATCATATTTCTGAGACAATCAAAAATAAATCCCTAAGTTTACATGAGTCATGGTCGGTGTGAGAAACAAGGGGTGACCATGTGACCGATCATTCATATGAGTGTTAGACAATCATCTAGAACTCAAGGTCTATTATTTACACGAGTGTATAAGCTGAAAGAGGATGTAGATGGAGAACAAAGTTCTCTAAACAACCTAATTTCCTTTACAACATGCTCTAGTTCCTGAATGGGATAATGTTAGGGGTGTTTAATTCTATTTGAACAAAGGGGGAATGAAAAGTATGAAACAAAATGCCAAAAATTTGGTACAAAATGGGAGTGAAATTATGATATAGGATAACTCTTGACCATGTTCAAAACACAAAACCCATATTACTTAGACGAGAATGGAGAGAAAATGAGGGTTGTACACTGACCATATTTGAAACATGGATTTTTCCTCATAATTTCATCCAAAGTCTTCTAGGATTTTGTCCCAGCATGGTAGGCATGCCTTGGATAGACACCATTATGTTAGGAAATCCCTTTAGACTCAGAGGAGAATGATGATACAAATGGGGGGAACAAGAATCTTGAATATGAAATTATAGAATTTATGAATAGATTACAACACTATCATAATTATTCCACCATGGTTTAGAGGATTTCAATATGAGTTCATTAGTTTGAACAAAAGTCAAACCCATCTTCCAGGGGAAGTTTCATCTTGGATACTGTGAATAATTCAAACGAATGATGCGGTACATGACTGGAACCAGAGGAAAGAGACTCTTGGATAAGGACATAATGAATATTGTAGTTCTAAGTAATGAAATGAGTACGATAAACACACACTTTAACATCTTACGTGTTGTACATGTATTGTCTCAACAATAATCTATAAAATCTTATTGATTTTGATGCTCACAAATACCCTTGCTTTTTTACTGATGAAACTACATTAAGTTAATTTTAGAAAATTAATATTAATTTAAATATTTATTTTGGAGCTATATTCAAAGACATTGATCCACATAAAATATTTGATAAAATGTTAGAATGTATTTTTAACATATTTTAGAAACATTATTCATACCCTATGTATGCAAGAATAATTTAAGAAAAAAACCCTATGTTTGAAACAATGTGTATGAATCATATAACGTACACTATTGGGAAAGTATGGTTCATCAACCCTACATTTGGATAGAACCCTACATTTGAGAAAAAGGGAATGTATAGTTAATCAAACCCATATAAGTAAGAAACCCTACATTTTAGGAAACAAACATATGGTACATCAAACCTAATTTTGTGATCGTCCCTACATTTTCAACCCTATGTTTTGTATTTTGTCATAAAATGGAGGAAATATATGTTTGAATATTCAATGATGAAGTTTTAAATCTGTGATATTATCCAAGATTTATGCAATAGTCTTGATGAGAGTAAAGATCCATTCAAAGCTATTTTACGGATGATTAAAAGGATCATTATGATATATTATTGGCTCATGTTAAATGGAGTAAGTCATTTCTATTTGTAAGCTAAGTTATAACTCTATTGAATGATTTAAATTTGAATAATTTCGATCTATCAGGTGACATTCTTGGATCTGATCAACTAAAGGAAAGCTGTTTATTCTATATATATGTCTTGAATATTTTTTTCTCAATATGTGTTCGATACATGAAAGATATAAAAATATATTTTTGAATATATTTTTAATTCAGAATTACTGTAAAAGAAATAATGAATCTATTATTTACTAAAGAGGTTAAATTATAAAGATAAATATTTCAACCTCATACTACTGTAATTGTTGATATTTTTTTGTTTATATTCTTATTCAAGATCATTCGCAACCAGGATATCTTAAAAGATATTCTTACTTGAATATGTTCATCTTTAAATAAGAGGATCCATATTCTATCAGTTTCTACTACAACTATGATTTAGAAACTTTTCATTTAATCAAATCAAACTCTTTTTATTTATTGGAGTGTTAGTTCCTCAAACTTAGTTTTGAAAGAGTATCAGCTTCTCAGACTAAGATGTGGAGAAATAAGTTCCCTATAAAAGATCCAGAAGTCTCTGTTTATCCTTATTGTAAGATTTCAATTGTTTTCACTTAGTTATTGTTTGAAGGACTTGTGATAAAAGACCTTTCTAGTAAAAATTACCAATCTTGTAGAGAGAGCATCAGTGGAGTAGACTAGGGGATATTTGTGCTCTAAACCACTGTATTTTATTGTGTTTTTCTTTATTGTTTATCAACTACTCAAATAATTTAAAAAACATAATACTTTACATCTTCCTAAATTTCAAGGAAAGTTAAAAGAGAGAATCTGTCAAGATTATCAAAAAGAAACAATTCATCCCCCTATTGTGTATCTTTGTGTTATTACGACATAACAATTGGTATCAAAGGATATATTTTTGGATAAAGATATAGAATTATCAAAAGTATAAGGTCTATACAAAGAAGATGTCAATGGCTTATCCAAGAGAAGGTATGTCTATGATCCATGATTCATATTTTTAATGGTGATCACTATGGATATTATAAATAACACATAATAATCTACCTGAAGAATAAAGGATTTAAAGTTTATATGAAGATCATCACTCCTTATAAAATTCCTAAGAAACCAAAGGCTTGGGATGCTGAAAAAGAAGAAAATTATGACACCAACTAAAAATAAATGAATGCTATCATTTGTGGAATTGGACATAAGGAATTAAATTGAGTATAACAATTCCCTACTGCCTATGAAATGTGGAAGACAATAAACATTTCATATAAAGTAATAGATAATATTAGAAAAACGAGATATTCTATTGAAAAAACAAAGTTTGACACATTTAGAATGCATGACGAAGAGAGCATCAAACAAATGAATGGAAGGTTGACAGAAATTTCCAAAAATATTACCACCTTGGGAGATCTGATTACTCAATTGGATCAAGCACTAAAAGTACTTAGAGTACTACCCTCAAAGTGGAATGGGATACTGGAAGATATTTGACAATCATCACATGTCAAGATTTTGACTATGAAGGAATTAATTTGAACATTGATGATGTATGAAGAAGAAATTCAAGATGATGCTAAAGATAAAAAAATATTAAAAATGGAAAATAAATCCCTTAAGGTCACATCTAATAAGCATGAAAGAAAATAAAAAGAACATATAAAAATCATAAAATATTTATATTACTCAGATTCAAATATTGAAGTAGATCTGCTAGCCAGGAAATTTATAAAATTCTACAAGAAAAATAGAGGCTTTAGAAAATCCTTCAAAAAGGATGAGAAAGGAACTAAAGAAGTAGGATGCTACCAATACAAGTAGATGGGTCATATCAGACCTGATTTATCCCAACTAAAAAATGAAATAAGGAAAATGGAAAAGAAGAACTAAAATATAATTGATTATGAACATAAAGGGAAAAGATCTATGAAGGATACTTGGAGTGTATCTAAAGACTCCACCAACTCTTCCAAATTTGATTTAGAAAAATATCCAAAAAATATAAAAAACAAATATGTGCTTTATAGATAAGGAGGAAGTTGAGGTACAATCCTATTAATATTCTACCTCTGACTCTGATAGTTTCTCAAAATAGTAAATTAGATGCTTACACCTCAATGCTAGAAGAGAAATGTAATTATTTAATAAATAAGCACAAGTCACTAAAAAATATTCACAATGTTATTTTAAATGAAAAATATGTAATGTTAAAACAACATCAAGAACAAAAATAAAATTTAATACAATTACATCAAATTGTACAATTTATGAAATTAAAATAAAAGAACTACAAGATGAATTAGATTATTTTAAAATTGATTTTAATATTTTAACTAAAGGGGAAAAACATCTAATTGATATTATTTGTAAAATTTCATTAAAAGAGAAAAATATGGAATAGAAATCAAAGGTGAAAGATTAAAATTATACAAAAACTATTTTTTATCTAGATCTAGAAATTATACATGCTTCTACTGTGAAAAAACATGACATTTTTCTAATAACTATTGTTTAATAAACCCTTAGATAAGTGAAATAAGAAGGATTTTATTTATAAAAATATTTCTAAATCTAGTATAAAAATTTTATAAAAAAAGGAAGATTTGGATACCCAGATCATTGCTTGTTGACACAGCTAGGCCCAAGAAAATAGGGTCACCAAAATAAAATTGTTTTTAAATGATTTTATAGGTAAAATATCACAAGAAAAAAGGATATATGGTATATGGTTAGTGGAAACTCCAAAAACATGAGTGAAGACTCTTCCAATTTCCATACACTGATAAAATAGATGGCAGTCTAGTCACCTTTGGAGACAATATAAAAGGATAAATAGTTGGAGTTGGATCAGTTGGAGTTCCAAAGTTGATATGAATAAACAAAGTATTGTATGTAAAATGGTTATAACACAACCAGATAAGTATTTCTCAACTTTGTGAAGCTGGATTTTGTGTTGATTTCTCTAATAATTCTTGCTCAATTTTCAAAGATAAACTACTTAAATTTAGACCACCCAGAACTGAAAATGTTTATACTTTGGATTGAAATTCATTGTGTTAAAAAAGTGAGTTATTTAACTACCGAGTCAAATGAATCATGGATATATAATAGAATAATTAGTAACTGTAATATATTTGTTTTGTATAAATTATCTCATAATTTTTTTCTGCCTTTTCCTAGTCTTAAATTTGACAATGATAGATTTTGTGATACATGAAAAATTGGAAAACAACACAAATCATCTTTCAAATTAATTAACAAAGTTGCTACATCTAAACAACTAGAACTTATCCATATGGATTTTTTTGTACTTTCTAGGGTAGAAAGTTTGAATGTTAAATTATATATTTATGTTTTAGTTGATGATTTTTTAATATTTACTTGGGTTTATTTTCTAAAACTCAAAAGTGAAGTATTCACTATTTTTGAAAGTTTTTGTAAAATTGTTCAAAATGAAAAAGATTTTAAAATAATTTCATTAAGAATTGATCTTGGTGGAGAATTTTAGAATCAAGAATTGAATTCCATTTTCTCAAATCTAGGTATTAAACACACCTTCTCTATACCAAGAACACCTCAACAAAATGGAATTTTTGAAAGAAGAAACAAAAATATTCAAAAAATGGTAAGTACTATGTTGATTGAATATAACCTTCTTACCTATTTTTGGGAAAAATTTGTAAACATAGAATTCTATATCATGAATATAGTTTTAATATTACCCCTTATTAAAAACACACCCTATGAACTTTAGAACAACATAAAAAATAAAGTAAAGTACTTTAAAGTATTTGGATGAAAGGTGTATATCTTGAATACTAAGGAAACACTTTATAAATTTGATTCAAATGCTACTGAAAGAATATTTTTAGGATATTATTATACTTATAAATCATATAGAGTGTTTAATAAAAATTCAAGTATTATTGAAGAATCATTTAATGTGAATTTTGAATAAACTGATACTTTGGATAAAAAGAAAAATCAAACAGATGAAATCGTTGACACTTTTCAAAATATGAGGCTTAAAACACCCAAGAATGGTTTTTAAAAATAAATTAGTTTAAATTTAGTCAATTATAAAAGAACATGAGATAAAATAACCTGAATGTTTCTAACCTACATAGTATATAACCTTAAATTACCATGCTTTTTAAATGGTTATATGAAACCTAGACACAAGAGTAAGAACTATAAGAAATGTAGGAAACTTAGTTGAATTTTCTACATTTCTATCAAAATAAAAACCAAAGATTATAAAAGAAGATTTAAATGATGAAAATTGGTCAATATCTATGAAATAAGAGATAAATTAATTCAATAGAAATAAATTTTGGGAATTAATGGATAGACCATCCAATTATCCAGTAATAAGAGCCAAATGAGTCTTTTGAAATAAACAGGATGATCAAGTGATCATTACTAGAAACAAATATAGATTATTAGCTAAAGGTTACAACCAAGAATAAAGAATATATTATGATGAAACCTTTTCACATATTTCTAGGTTATAAGCAATTATAATCCTACTAGATTATGCATCTCAGATGAATTTTAAATTATATCATATTGTTGTTAAATCTACCTTTTTAAATGGGTATTTAAAAGAGGAAGTTTATATTGAACAACCACCAGGTTTTGGAAACCCTCATAAACCAAATTCTATTTTTAAACTTAATAAATCTCTTTATGGCCTCAAACATGAACCTAGAGTTTGGTATAATAGATTAAACTCACTTTTATTGGAAATTGGATTTTTTGTGGGATTTAAAGATCCTACACTTTTTTAATTTTTTTCCTAATATAATATTAGTAAAAAATCATGTTGATGATGTTATCTTCAGATTAAAAAATAAGAATATTTGTAATGATTTTTTAATTTTTATGAAAAAATAATTTGAAATGAGTATGATGGGAGAATTGATTTTTTAGGATATCAAATTTATCAAAAAGAATATGGAAATGTTTTAAATAAAAGTAAATATATTATTGATTTATTGAGAATTTTTAGACTCGAAAATAGTAATATTTACACAACTCCCATATTTACTAATGTAAAACATGATTTGGATGAAGCTGGAAGACCAGTTAACAACATGTTATATAGAGGTATGATTGGTAGTTTACTATATCTTTATACTATAAGAACATATATTTTTTTTGTATATCTATGTTCTTGATTTTAGTCAAACCCAAATGAATCTCATATTACTTCTATTAAAAGAATTTTTAGATATTTAAAATGAACTATTTTTCAATCTCTTATTTACTCAAAAACTTCTGATTTTAATTTAATTTAATTTTCAAATGCTGACTTTGGGTGATATTGATTAGATAAAAAAATTACATTAGGAACCTTTCACTTTTTATGGAAATATTTAGTCTCATGGTCAAGTAAGAAAAAAATTTAGTTATTTTATCAACATTTGAGGATAAATACATATCTTCTAGAAGTTTTTGTGCACAAGTGTTGTGGATGAAACATGCCTTATTGGATTTTGGACTTAATTTTAATAATATAACTACTTTATGTGGTAATACCAATGTAAATAATATTTCAAAAAATCCTATAATTCATTCAAGAACCAAGAATATTAATATAAGGCATTATTTTCTATGATATCATGTTCTTAAAAAGGATATATATTTATAATTTTTAAATACCAAATATCAGCTTTTTGATATTTTTACTAAAATTCTTCCCACTATAAGTATTGATTTTATTAAGGGGGAGTTAGAAATATTTAACTTTAAACTAATGTTTATTAATTTATATAATTAATTTCCCAATTAATTGATTTTATTCATTTAGTTATTATTATTTTTATTAAATAAAAACATAAAGTATTTTGGTTTTTGAAAAAATTAATCTTTTAAAAATAAAGAATTAATTATTACACTCTGTAATTAGCTCAAGAAACCAAACCATGTCACCCAAAACCATTAGAAAAACCCTTCCTCTCTCTTTTCTCATCTTACCATAATATTTTGAACCTTTTAAACTTATAAAGATCTCATATTTCTTCAAAACCCTAGAATCTAAAACCCTTTAGACCTTAAAATTATCAGAAATATAAAATCACAAGAGATAAAATGAGGGTGAACAAAGTGACTCAAAGATTCAGTGATTCCCCTTTAGAAATATTCTTCAAGGAAAAGTAGTAAATTTTTATTGGTTGTATCAGAAAAATATTTTTCTTAAGCAATATTCTACCTTTCATGGTTTGGAATTTATATTCAATGGATAAAATAAAAAATTTATTTTTGAATTAGAATTGAAGAAATTATAAAAGTATGTTCAATTTAGCTTCATGGAAATAGAGGATATCATTACCTATCGAGTAGATGATAATGAATTCTTGATCTCCTCATTAGAAATAGAACAGATCTTAAAATAACCTCATGAAGGAGTGTTCCATTTTGATATTCTATCAATTATAAATAAATATAAAAAGTTAGAGGATATAATTTAATTTCTATTTACTTAGACTCAAATTAAGAGAATTTTTTTTAGGATCATAAGGATGACCATAAGTTACTGGTCAAGTTAATCTAGTACGCCATCATCTCTAGAGTTGCAGAATTAGAAATGATTCTCTATCTTGGCATTCATGTCATGTGTTTATTCATCAGTATATTAAGTTAAAGTTTCCTAGATATATGCTTATATATATGAGTCATTGCTACCGATCAAAAGCACATATGCACTTTTATCATTATGGTCGAATTGTTTCTCTTATTCTATGCAGAAAGAATGAGAATCTCTATATCAATGTTCATACAATGTGTCACTAAAACAATATTATAAATTCTACCACTCTACGAAAGTTTGGTTTCTTTTTAAGTAAAATTAAAGGTAAACTACTACATGTTGGTATAGATGAACAATAAGAATTCAATGCTATTTATCAAGGAGTTCAAGGGAAATCTGTTGGATCAGTTCATCTGCATTAGGAAGAAGTTGGATAATCTCGAATAGAAATTGATGCTCAACCAAAGAAATGGAGACTAAAATATAATAAAACTATTTAAGATGTTCCAGAAGCTAAATAAATTGCTAAATAAGTACTTGTTACATGACCCAGAAACAGAGAAAAACCTACACTTGATAATCCAGAAGTTGATACTATTGAACCTGGACAAGAATCTCCCTTACTTGTTTTTGGAGTAATAGTTCCTCCTGAGGAACAACAATCTAAAAGTCATGTATAGGATAAGCAATGTGAAACTAGTTAAGAAGATAAAAAAAGTGAACTTGGAATAGATCAAGTCAATGAAAATTATTAAGTAGTTGAGAAAGTTCAAACCTCAATAGTTAAAACTACTAAAGTTTCTGAGAATCAGACTATCTATGCTATTTACCCTTATTTAGTTTGAATAGATTCTGTATTTGGAGAGACAATAGAAGTTCTTAACAATATTTCTTTTTATTCTATTGATATTAATCCAGAGAAATAACTAGATATAGAAGATTAAGCTCCTCAGTTAAGACTTCAACAATAATAACTATATAATTATATGAATAATTCAATTGAAGATATATTAATCTATTTTAACAGTATGAATGGGGAAAAAAATCTTAAATAATTATTTGGAATAAATAAGAAAAAATTTGCAAGATTTGATAAATTCAATTGGTTATAGAGAAGAATTCGAAGCTGTACAAGCTCAACTACCCAGTCTAATATATAATGATATTTTCAAAAGATATTTTGATGATTTTAAGAGAGAAATGACTGATCATCTTGGAAAACTAAAATCATAATCTGTTTCTAAAACAATTTTTTTTTATTTAAAATGGTATTTGGGAAGTTAGTTTGAATATATAACGGGGAGTGACAGTCAATCTAGAGATTCTACTTCTGCACCACCAAATTCTCTAGGTTTAGTCATAATATTTCAAGTAATTAATTCAGTGATGGATGATTTGGATGAAAGACTTCATACTGTTCAGTGAAAAAATGCACCTCTGAATGTACTATTATATAATCAGAAAGATATTATTGAAATGATGACCTCTAGCGAACCAAGATTCAAAGTTCTTCTCAATAAGTTTAATGATAAGATTATGATTCTTCTTTAGATAGAGGAAAATCTTCATGAATTTCTAAAAGTCACATCATTGAGAGTTTAAAAGTGGGTTCGGACTCAAGATATTTAATAATACAGTTGGTTGATAAATTTTCAGAAATTTTTAAAAAATATATGGTAGATTTAAAGGAAGTTATTAAGACTGGAAAAGATTCAACAGAGCATGAAACCTCTATAGATCCAGTCCTTTTAACCTCAACCAACCCTTATTTTTAATCTATTTTTCATCAAAAATTACTCTTGTCATCATGAAATATTGTTTAAATAAAAATGTTTCTATTCATCATAAATATTACTATTTACTTTCTTTTTTTACTAAAATAATACATATCTATTTATCTTATGAAGAATATAACATTTCATTTATAGTTATGTGCTATATTGATTGTGTTTTAATCCATTTTTATACACTTTATTTATGATATCACAAAAAGGAATAAAATTGGGTAAACACAACATTCTTCAAACTCAAATAAAGTTTCTTTTATCAATCCATAAAAATAATACTAAGAAAAATTAATTTTTTTTAAAAAATGTATTCTTTTAAATATTATTTCATTTGTGTTTAAAATTCAATATTTTATATAAATTATTATGGGTTTTGTGATCATAAAAAATGGGGATATTGTTGGGAATGTATTGTCTCAACAATAATCTATAAAATATTATTGATTATAATGCTCAGAAATACCCTTGTTTGTTTTACTAATGAAATTAATTTAAGTGAAATTCAGGAAATTAATGTTAATTGAAATATTTATCTTGGGATTATACTCAAAGACATTAATCTGTGATAAATATTTGATAAAGTGTGATAACACATTTTTTAGCATTTTCTGGAAACACTGTTCATACCCTATGTGTGAAAGCATAAAATAAAGAACAAACCCTAAATATAAAATAGCACATATGGATCATATACCCTAAGCTGTCAGGAAAGTATGGTTAATCAACCTTACATTTGGATGGAACCCTACATTTGAGAAAAAGAGAACATATGGTTAATCAACCCTACATAAGTAAAAAACCCTAAATTTTAGGAAACAAATGTATGGTACATTAACCATAATTTTTTGATCTACCCTAAATTTTCAACCCTATGTTTGGTATTTTTTAGTCACATTGAGGAACTATACATTTGACTATTCAATGATGGAGTTTTAAATTCGTGATATTATCTGAGATTTATATAATGGTCTTGAAAGAAGTAAAGCTGTGTTCAAAGCTATTTTATGAAAAATTCAAAGGATCATTATGATTGATTCAAAGGCTCGTGTAAAATGGTGTAAATAATTTCTATTTCTAAGAGATGTTATGACTCTCTTGAATAATTTAAATTTCAATAATTGTTATCTATTAGGTGACATTCTTGGATCTTCTCAACTAAATGAAAGCTGTGTGTTCTATATATATGGATAGAATATTTTTACTCAATATATGTGTGATAAATATGATATATAAAAATATATTTGTGAATATATTTTTAATAAAGAACTACTATAAATAAAAAATGACTCTGTTATTTACTAAAGAGGTTACATTCTGAAGATACATATTTAAACCTCGTACTGTTGTAACTACTACTATTTGTTTATTTTTATTATTATTGAAGATCATTTTCAACTAGGATATCTTCAAAGTTATTCTTATTTGAAGATGTTCATCTTTGAATAAGAAGATCCTTATTCTTTCAGTTGTTGCTGCAATTTTGATCTAGAACCTGTTTATTCAATCAAATCAAACTATTATGATTTATTAGAGTGTTAGATGATCAAACTCAGTTGTGAAAGAGTATCAACTTCTTGGAGTAAGTTGTGGAGAAAATATTTCCCTATAAAATAACTAGAAGGATATATTTAGCCTTATTGTAAGGTTTCAACTACCTGTACTAAATTTTTATTTGATGGTCTTATAATAAGATGACCTTTCTTGTGAAAATCACCAAGATCATAGAGAGAACATTGGTGGAGTGGAATTAGAGATCTTTGTTCCCTAAAACACTATAAAAATTATTGTGTTATTATTCATTATTTATCCTTTATCAATTCATTTATAAAAGTGAATGTTCCATATCTGCATAAATCGTAAGGAAAGTTAAACGAGATAATCTATAAAAATTATCAAAAAGACAAAATTCACCCCCTATTTTGTATATTTATATTATTATGACTCAAATTTACCGTTAATAATGGGTGCATGGGGATTATAAACTGAGCATCCCAACATTTATTCCTCAAGTCGGGATAAGAGGACATCCAATGTCCATCAAATAAGGTAGAGTCAAAGTTTAACTTCATGCAAAAAAGGACATAGTGAACTAACATGAATGACACCCTGCGCATAGTTGAGGGTGAAGTAGAATGATGGGAAACACCACATCAAGAAACAAAATCCGGGGAGGGTGTCTTGAAATAACATATGAAACATCAATGTAAAGTTATCTGATGTGAATAGAGGTGCCTAGGTGGCCACCTGATGCTGCATAAAAATCCCTAAGACAAATCACACATAGATTAAAGTCACGGTGTTAGGAATTTAGTGTCTATCTTAGTTTAAGATCATAGAGTTTGGACCATGGGGTCCCCTAAACTGTTCTATGTTCAATGAAATAGTATTAAACCGATGGGAATAGAGGTCCGAGAGGGCCCACTTTCCATGAAAAAAATAAATGCAAGGTTGAAAATAGTTTAAGGTTGTGGTGCTTAGACCATACTCTTAGTTCATGGTCATAGATTTGGGACCGTAGTGTGCTTTAAATGGATATGTGTGTTATGGATAATTGAAAAACCTAACATGAATGAGATCTAAGGAGACCTAGCACCACACCACATATTTATAGGAGGATTCACACATTGTTTAGAGTTGTTATGCTTAGACTTGAAATATGGTGTCGTAGAAGATAATTTTTTTTAAGAGGATACCCTCTCAAATGAGAGCATAAAATCATCTCATACTTGGATATGAGGCATCCTAAATTCATATAGGGTAAGGATACATTTTAACATCATGCGCTAAAGACATTTGTATTTTTTCATCCCAAAATTTTCATCCCATATTTTTCATATAGGGAATCCTAGTTTGATATAGGGTAGCATCATCTCTTATTTAGAGGAATCCAAAAATTTTTTGGGGTAAGACTTAAATTTAACATCATATGATGAGGACTTCCCTTCCTCACACTAGACTATGAGTGCATCCTAACCCACTGGTGGGTCGATGTAACCAAATGGGGATTATACCTGGAAGGAGGCCCATGGGATACTATGAGGTTATTACACCACATGTAATAAATAGTTTTTTGGTAAATCTATAACTAGTATCAGAGACAGAAATCCTAGGAATTACTACATATCCCATGAGGATAGAAATCAAGCCACATATAGTTCTGGAAGGTGGATGAACACAGTTTAAGGTATTAAAGTTTGGACCATGGGATGAAAGAGGGTTGAAGGATGTTCATGAAGTGAAAGAGTTAAAAACCTACATGAATGAACCAAAGAGGATATACACCACGTGAAGCGATCCAGAGGCTTATTTCACAAAGTTTAAGGTCATATGGTTTAGACTAGGGAAAATAATTTAGAGTCATGTTTTTTGGACTATGGAGAGGATGTTTTCTTTAAGGGTATATGCATGTAATGAAAAAGGTAAAATCCAATGCGAATGAACCATAGAGGCCCATGTTCCACACAAACACCAGGAAAAAAATAACACAAAGTTTAATTTTATAATTCTTGGACTGTAGAAAAAAGTTTAAATTTATGTTTTTTAGACTAGGGAAATGTTTTTTTCAATGGTATATTTGTGGCATGTGGAAGGTAATGTGAATGGATATAAAGAGTATCATGAACCAAAAAAGTACCATGAAGAAAGCAAAACATAGTTTAAAGGTTACAATTATTAGACCTAAAGGGGATCTTAGTTTAAGGTCATAGAGTTTGGGCCACAAGATATGTGTCTCAAATAGATATGTGTAGTGTGGTAGTATAACAAAAACAATGTGAATGGAGACTAAGGAGGCCTAAAACCACACAAAACATTCCTAATAAGACTTTTACATAGTTTAAAGTAATGATTCTTGAACTATAAACTATTAGTTTAAAGTCATAGAGTTGGACCATTGGGTTCTTCCCTAAAGGGATGTATATAGCACAGTGGAGTGAAAAATCAACATGAATGAGGACCAAGGAGGCCCAGTGCCATGTGTAGCACATCAAAGTGACAAATATGATGTAAATGAGTAATAAAGAGGCCCATTTCCACACAAAAAATTCTTGAGAAGGCTTACACATAGTTTAAAGTCACGATTCTTGGACATAGGGAAGCTATTAGTTTAAGGTCTTAAAGATCAGACCATGATGGGGCCAAGGGACTGAGGGATTTGGTGAATTTGTATATAGGGATGAATATTTAAAGTAAAAGTGTCACTATGTAGCCCATAATGATGAGAATAAAGTCACACATAGTTTTAAAATGTAGTTCACACATTTTAAGGTTGTACAATCTAGACCATGGAGAACAATTTAAAGTCATGTTGCTTGGACTATAGGGGAATGTTTTCTCTAAGGGTATATATATAAGGAATGAAAGAGGTGAAAATAGATATTAATGGAGGAAAAGAGGATCAAATACCACATACATACCATAACTAGGGAAAATTGGACAAAATGTTAATGAATTTGTGGCTGATCTTAGGGAAGAGAAGTCTGAGCATCGCTACATATCCTATAAGGATGAGAATCATTCCTCATAGAGTTCTGAGACATGATGTGGTAAGAGACCAGTTCTGGTAGGGGTGAACCTCTCTGATGAGGTAACTGAGGCATCCCATGGGTATTGTGAGGCATCCCATGTTCAGAGTATGTGGTAAATTTTTTTAACCATCCTATACTTCTCATATGGGGAACCCTAATTCAGAATGGGGTAAACATCATCTATTTTGTATTAAATAATAATTTTGAACTTTTATAGAGTAATACTACTATTTAAATTCAACAATTAGGATGTATTTTCATATCATATTTATTATACGGGGCATCCCAGAGTTGTTCAGGGTAAGAATTCAGTTTAACGTCGTGCACTAAGAATATCTGTTCTCGAACTCCTAGATTAAGGTCATAGAGTTTGGCCCTTACAAACTATTTGAAGTTAATGTTTCATAAACCCTAAAATCCTCATGAAAATTACTACTTGTGAAACTTGGAATTGGTGGGAGGTGTGATATGATCTCCATCTATAGTGATGAAAGAGTATTCACCATTGTAATGGACCTTGTGAATGATGTAAGGTCCTTCCCACTTGGGCTCCAACTCTGGAGGCTTCTTCCCAAGAATCATTGGAATTATGAGAGCCAGTACTGTGTCACCCTAGAAGAAATAGTAGAGGAACACCTTCTTGTTTAATGATCTCGCTCTCCTATTTTAGCACCTCTATAGAATATGAAAGGCATGGAGCCAATTCTCTTCGAGGGATTCTAGCTCAACTATACGGACTTTGACTATTTTTCATAGAATCTAATGGTTGTAGATAACTGTTTGGAGAAATGGAAAATGAACCTAAATATAAAGGACTGCTTCTATTCCACGCACCAGGGAGTATGAAGTCACCAAATTGGAATTCTGAGTTGTTTTCCAACATTCCTAGAGTGAGTTGAATAGATTTCTCAACCAAATTTTCTTATTATGGCCCACCATATTCTATAAAATGTTATAGAGGGTCATGTTTAACACATTGATCTATCCATTTTTCTTTGTATGATAATAGGAATTATGGTTTGACCAGATACTATACTTGGCGTAAACTATCTTCACCTCAGAAGCTCAAAAGTTAGTTCTGTTGCGAGTGATAATGACATGAGAGACTCTAAATCGATTAATGATGTGAGAGATCATGAATTTGATCACACATTGGGCTTTAAATTACTTGAGGGGAATCATTTATTCCATCGTGGAGAAGAAATCCATCACAGTGAGAATTAACTTTCACTAGCAAGATTTCACTGGAGGATATGGGCCTACAATGTCAATAACCCATACTGAAAAGTGATTAGAATACTTAGTGGTGTGAAGGATCTTCAGTGGTAAATGTGAAAAATTGGAATGAATATAACATGTGTGGTACCTATTGGATTACTTGATGCATTCATGGACCATGGTGGGCCAAAAGTATCATAGCATCTAGATCTAATTGGGGAGATTTAATCTTGCTTGATGGGCACACCAGACCTGGCATGAAACTATTGCATAACATACAGAATCTCATCTCCTTAGATGCAATAGAGGAGAATTCCATCAAACCTACATATTTAGAGAGTTTTCTCAAGGTTGGGGCTACTCTGAAGGGGTGAGCTGTGTTATTATCTAGTGGGCTCGCACATGCTCAGATTGATTTGAAAAAACAATACTACATTGAAGATAATTGATTAAAGGATTTGTACAATATGAAGTCTCCTCTACTAAGGGGGAACCTAGGGTCCTAATGTAGAAGTTCCAATAACTGGATATTTTACCTTCCACATATTATCATCATCTGAAATGATGGGAGAGTTGACTCTTAGATGAAACACATGGATGAATAGGCCTTCATAGACAGGCTCTACAAGGGACATGACAATAATTTCCAAGTCATTGGATCAACCATTCTATAGCTGAGGGACATGAGTCACTTCTAGATGAGAAGGTAATTGGGCCATTAACTGGGGAGTTCACTCTAGTAGGGGCCTGATCTTAGGATTTCTAATGATATAGTCAACAATAATCTATTTTATGATCAACTTAGAGTCTCCATTCTTATTAAAGAGGGGTACATCTATTTCAAGAGCCATTTTGAGACTAGTGATGAGATTCTTATACTCTTCCTCATTATTGGTGAAAAATTATGAAATCAGGAAAAAGTATGGTAGGACAACCTATGATGGGGTGATGAAGATGATCCCCAGGCCTAATCTGTTGAGCTTGGGATCATTTAGACTTATACCGATTTGGCTTTGAGAGGCTCCGTATAAATGAATCTTCCAACAGGGAATAACCTAACCCACTGATATGATGGACTCATCTGGGAAATAAACATATAGGGACAACTCTTCAGGGGATGGGTGGGTGGCCAAGATGTTTTCTAATGTATGAACCCTGACGTCCTTTTATAGAATGAACCTGATGTTGAACTGCTGAAGGATCACTGCCCAACTTTCCATTCATCTTGTTAGAATGGGGCTATTTAGGATATACTTTAATAGATCCACTCCAGAAACCATCTATATATCACGATGCTGATGATAGTGACACAACTTCTACACTATAAAAAACCGGCATGAGGCAGCTCTTCTTGATGGGGGAATATCTGGTCTCCATGTCAAGGGGCATATGATAGAGATAGTATAAACTATTATCTCTTCTGTCATTGTTCTTATGGGTGGTAAGGGCACTGAGGGATCATTTCAAGGTGGTTACATAGAGGACCAGAGGCTTCCCTAGGATGGATGGCATCATAAATGGAGTCTCTAACACATACTTCTGAAGATAGTGACACAACTTCTACACTATAAAAACCGACATGAGGGAGCTCTTCTTGATGGGGGAATATTTGGTCTCCATGTCAAGGGGAATACGACAGAGATAGTATAAACTATTATCTCTTCAGTCATTATTCTTATGGGTGATAAGGGCACTGAGGGATCATTTCAGGGTGGTTACATAGAGGACCAGTGGCTTCCCTAGGATGGATGGCATCATAAATGGATTCTCTAACACATACTGTTGGATTTCCACAAAGGCAACCTAACACTCTTCATCCAACTGATAGGTGGTAACTTTGTTCATGAGCCTCGAAAAGGGATTACACTTTCCCACCATATTTTTGATGAATCATTGTATATTGAGTAAGTCTCCTTGGAGGCCTCACAGCTCCCAGAGTTTTCTTGGGTGAGGTGTCTAACTAATAGCCTTGATCTTCACTGAGTTGATCTCAATGAATTTGTATATGATGATGAATCCAATAAACTTCCCAAAGGTAATCCTTAATGCACACTTCAAAGAGTTTATATTCAAATACTGGGAGTGAAGGAAGAAAAAAACTTTCTCAAGGTCTCTAAGATGGTCTTGATGTTAGCAATGTTTGACCACCTAGTAGTCCATGTATCATTCCACTAGAATCCTGAGGATTGGTTTAAAGAAGTGGTTCTTGTACAGCTGATAAGTGAATCCTACATTTTTTAGGATTAGGGGCATAAACTGATACCAAAATTCCCCTTATATCATCCTAAAGGTGGTATACTTCTCATCCTTAGGAGGCATCAAGATCTGGTTTTACCTAGAATATTGATCCATAAAGGAGAGTTAATGAAACCCAACTATATTATCGATCTATAAATCTATAATTGTATGGGTAAAATCATTATTTAGGCAATGGAAATTGAGATCCCAGAAGTCGATATAGACTCTGATATTCCTATTCTTATTCCTAAATAGAATGTTGTTGGCCAGCCACTTGGGGTACTGGACTTCTCTAATAAATTTGGATTTAATAAGATTATCAACCTTGACTTAAACCATGGAACTGTGAGAAGGATGAATCTTTTTGAGAGGCTTCTGGAAACCATGATTACTCCCTAGGATACCAAGATGGTGGACACATACCTGGGGGTCTAGTCCTGGTATTTCATCATTTATCCAAGAAAATACATCGTAATGATGATTTAGGAAGGCTATGTACTACTACTACTCCTCTAGGGGAATAATGAAACTAATCAGCATCAGCCTCAGATATTCCTCAGTACTAAGGTTCACCTTAATCAACTCATCAATGGTGGTGAAGAAACCCTCTTCAAATGCAGTGGGAGTGTCTTAAAAATACTCTTTATCATATAAGGCAGGATAATTTGTAGGAATAGATTCATCTTGGCCAACTAACTCAGGGGGAACTGGTTACTACTTGGGAAGATATAGAACCCTCTCTGAGGGGCTACTACTCTGACAAAACCATAATGATAGAGCCTGTAAAACCAATTCCATCTGGTCTTCAACTTCAAGGTCCATTCTTGATATCAAATCGATGATGGCATGTCATCTTCCAGTGATTCCACCCTACATTGAAAAACAGGTGGGAATTACACAAAATGGAATCTATAGGGAGAACATCATGGTAATTTACAAGAGTGGGGGATTTTGGTATTAACCAGGACTATCTTGTGTAAGAGTATGAGGTAACACATTAATGATTCTCCCTTTTAGGGGTGTGACATCACTTTTTACCATAGATGAAAAAAACATCCCAAATATTGTGTTGTGGGTTCCAGATGATGAATCAGGTGAATAAAAGCATCATCAAAGTCTGACCTTGGATTGGATACAGTGTTTGTGTGCTTAAACTGATTAGTCTAAACTAGATTCCCCTCTCTCTTGTAATATCCAACATCCAGGTAGTGGGATTAACATGAGTCAAAGGGAGATGCATCACCTCGGATTACCCCTACTCGACCATTGAGGGAGTATTTGTGGAACTAGTGATACGAGGAGTGGACTGATGAATGAAGATAAAGCTAGATCCTACCCAATAGTGCATTTTAGGAAGTATCTTATGAGATAACCATGAATTCAACACTTGAAATAAATCCAAAAAACTAGGTCTTCAACCAAATCCCACCAAATGGTCTCTTCTGGGTCCTATCATAACCCTAAATCTTCAAATTGGAAGGAGTCATATATACTTCAGTTAGATCCAAATTGTGGAGCATCTGGGTCGATATGAGATTAATCCTATAACTTGTATCAATGAGGTTGAAGAGGATCTCCATACTATTGAACTGGAATGTGATGTATAGCGGGCATATGTGCCCCTATATGAGGGATCCCTCAACCTATACAAATAATGAGATGATGGATTAGAATTCCTATCATTTGAACTCTTTTATAGTAGGCATCTGCAGAAGATACCTTTACTTAAAACTAGAGGGGTCTTCTCAAAGCTTCTACAAGGGCCTCACACATTTATTTTGATTGGGGGCATGACATATGATGTTGGATGCACCACCGAGTTCTAGATAGTACAAGAAATATCTTGATATTAACAAGATAACTCATCCAGAAGAACTGTTTGATGTATTTTGGTTGACTGAGGCCTGGATCTAGTTAGACATGGCTGATTACTATGTGGTCATGTATTATATGCTTGATTAGTTAACATAGTCATCTCTGGTAGCATGTCAGATGGAGTGGGATGTGAGAATTGTTCCTACTGAGATCTATGAAAAACCTATTTCCCAGTCTTGGTAGCATGCATAGATTTGTTTGAGATACTGGTCTGAAAATTATAGTTGTTCTCATGAGCTTGGAATATCTTTTGATGACATTTACTAGAGGAACCTGAGGGGGTTTTCCTAGAATTCCTCATCACCAGGATGCATGAAATAGTATACCAGCTCGATGAAATTCATATAAGCATACTCCTACTCATCATCAAGTATCCTTCCAGTGTTGGGTAGACCCTGTTCATGATTCCAAACTCTAGAGACATGAAGTTAGTAAAAGTGAAGGATGGATTCCACATAGGTGGGGGACTTTGATTTACCTTTCATCGTCAATGTCTTATCTTCTGAGATTTGGAGGGATGCGATGTGTACATAGAAGCAATAGTTGGAGGAGTAGTGAATACAATAGGCCTTGACCCACCTAAGCAGACACAAATGACACTTTGGGTGTGAGTGACTACTCTATAAGACAATAATTCATTGTACTTACAGGTTATATGGTTGGAAGATATTTTATATTTAGATGAACCCTCACGGTCACTGATGGTCTCGGTGGAGATATGCATTACTTTCCCCAAGACATTTCCCAAATTGACTGAACCATTATCTAGTTGTTCCTAGATACAATACTTAAACACATAAAAATTCTTGATGGTATGTACTAGGATCCTATGGTATGGGAAATGGTTAGGGATATCAGTCCCTCTAACCTCCTAGGGTCTTCTATACTTTGGTATCTTCATAATTCCTTTTTCTAGGGAATACATGAAATAAATCTGGACTTTCACATCCTTGAAGGAAGTGGTTTGATTTCTTCTTTCTAGAAAGGGTGATCTAGAAGCCTGGCCTTAACGAGGGTATGTAGCAACATTTTCTCACCTAAGAGGCAGTTTCACTTAGTGAGGCAGAGCCTTGAGGTTCTGTTCCAGAGAAGGATGATATTGGTAGGGCTACTGCACTTGGAAAGGCTACTTAGGTAAAGGAAAAAAAACTATAGAGGATTATGGGCTTCTACCTGTACCATGGATATGGTCACTACTTTGGGAGAATTTCTTGTAGGAGTTGGAAGAGGGAATGAATGTGACTATTTTTCATGATTCAAAGCTTTCTCTAAGCACTGTTACTTATTAGAAAATTTCCAAAACCCACCTAGGAAGTTATAAGTGATGAGGGTAGGAACCAGATCAGTCTTAACATTCCCCATGCACATCATTGGAAAATTATCTTGATTCATCGACATGTCGAGTGAATACGTGAGGCCTTTCCACAAAAAAAAATTCAATTCATTCATAGGGATTTTTCTTGCAGTTAAAGAGGCCAAAAATGATTATATTGCGAGTAGTGGAGATGAACTAGTAAATGAACTGTCTGTGTGAATGTTTCCAATGAGAAATGGATCCTATGGGAAATTAACTATACCATACATACATAGGCCCTTATAATGTTTGGATAAAGAACCAGATCTTGGTGGAATCCTGCTACTTTGGGGTTCCCAATAGGGCCCTAAACCTTGAGATAAAGTGTTCTAAGTGCTGTAGTAGGTCAAACATCCCATTGAACAGGGTAAATATAAGGTTCCCAAAATCTGGGGGTTCCCTCATGCTGTTCACCCATACCGGGTATGGATTTTATTTATGTGAGATCACTACATTTCATGTATCTAGAGACTCAAGGAGAGTGGTGAGAGTGGATATCAAATCAACTTGGTGAGGGTTCCTATCTTGACAAGGATTTCTGACCACCAATGCATTGACAGACTCATCAAATTTTTAAGAAGTCTCAATGGATAGTGGAGTAACATGACCTAGATACCAAGGAGGATTATCACACAGCTCGAGGGGATTTGGTGACTCATATATCAATCTATTTTGGTAAAATCATACCTCTTCTCTTTTTGGATGCATGATATTTTTGATTTTGATGGGGGAAAATGGACAAGGAGGACATTCTGCCCACTTGGGGAGAAATGGGATCCCGTCGAGCAGTGTTATAATCTGGGTATTGATCAATTATGATCTCATTGATGATCCTTTTATACTCTTAGATCTATTAAAGTAGGGTTACAACTATGGGATCTACCTATATTTTTGGTGCAACCTTGGATGAATTGGAGGAACCAAAATGTGCCTTTCCCTTGTCGATGTTCTGATGGGTAGGCAATGTCTTAGAGGGATCCCCGAGGTCAAGTGCCCACCATTAATGGAAGGTGAAAACATTTTTATGGGAGTTTGTCTTGTCATGACCCATCCTAGAGGGGCCCATGTCGTGACTCCCCAATCCCACCTTCAATAAGCTAGGGGCAGTCGACTAGCACCGATTAGGAATATCACTAACATGAGAGGTATTTATTAGTACCTGTATGCACACACACATCTCCAAGACCACAATGCTGAAAAGTAAAAACCACTAAGAAACAAATTCATTCATACCACTATAACCCAACCAGAGTACGAAAGGAAAGTAAAGTACAATAAGGTAAATAGGTCCAAAATAAAAACCTACCAAAAATAAAGTCTATAAAAAAGTTCTTGAAACTCATCCATAGAAAACCTTATCTAATCCAACCTAAAGGCAAGGTACTGGGGCTACTATTTGAAGCCGTAGGAACAACATGGTTTGTCTGGTATCAAAAGGCTCTATTAGGTCCTGGTCCAACCTAGAATTTGTCAAAAGGTCACTCTTCTACACAAGAATAGACACATGAGGGAAAATATCTCACAGGGGTGAGTATAAAAATACTTAGTAGGACACCCCAAAAACACAAAGAAATGAAAAAATAAAAGATACAGTCAACTCTACACAAGTATATATCTTCAGAACATATAACAAGAATATCTAGATATACCAAAACCAAGACACACAGTTGAGAGATAAGCCACAAATACCACATACCACCACTAGGGATTTATTTTAAAGATTCCATGAAGAACTCATTAGGGATAATGAACTCCTGAGTCTGATATCACTAATGACGTCTATCCAAGAAGTACTATTCATCGAGAACCATCATGAGAGAGAGATACACTGAATGATCTGAAGATAGATAAAATGCATCATATGAGAATCATGGATAGTGATATGGGTTGATACCAAAAAATCCACCAAGATTAACCCACTAAGTAGATGATAAACTCCCATTGAAGTTGGTCACATCAATACCGAAGGCTCTACCTAGGGCACGTATAAGGAATATAGGATCTGCTCTGGGCCTTTTGGGGGATTCCAACAACTCTATCATGGAAGTCCTACTGAAGGTATAATTCTCTTGTGAGTAGGATACATTACCAACAAACCTTTAGAGAAGTGATAAAGGGAATGATCCCTAACTAAACTCATCAAAGACACTGTGGACGAGAGAATCAACCTGCGTAGAAAAGGAGGGTGCATAGTTAGTAGTAGTCACACCTGGCGTGTCCCTTGACCCCAGGTACTACCCATGTAAACAACCCATGTCACTAGAATTATTTATAATATACAAACCACCATACATCTCAAAAGCAACACCTCATCATCAGGGTCCCAATACTGTAGACGGTTTATCAATTGATTGTATGGTTTGAATGATATGGAGGTTTGAAGGTTCCAAAAGGGGGTTTAATGGGTCGTGGACCAACCTGGGTCTGAACCATTTAGCTTGGACCAGTCTTCCCGACCTACTCTTCTCTACAATGGCCCACTCTGGCCAACTTCAGCCTACCTTGCCTACTGGTCCACTCTAGCCTACTCCGGCCCGCCTGTCCCGCTAGCCCGCTCCGGCCTGTTCTTCCCTGTCTAGCCCACTAGCCTACCTAGACCTCTACGTCTTCTCAGACTGCCTAGTCACATCGCACTGGACCTCCTAATCCCTTTGCATCCAATCGGCCCACCGGCCTGGTGCCTCTGCGTCCTGCGGCCTCAACGCGGTCCGCCGCCACATCCACCCTAGTCTTCGCATCCAACGCAGCTCTCACATGACTTTGACACTCTATCCACACTGATCCAGCTACCTCCGGCTGCTGTTTCCAGCTTCCATTCCACACCGCCGCACCACCGTACACCGACGCTTTCGACCGCCACCTCCAACTGGACCACTACACCAGACCCACGCTGTTGGTCCCTTCTGCAGACCACCATGCCACCTCTAGCATCTAAAAAATAAAACAGTCATATATTTGTGTTTCTTAGGACCTGATATACATAGATTCAGCCTCTTCTATCTATTTTCCACTACTCTGAGGGTTTGATCAGACTCAAAACTACCCTAAAAGTTGAGCTGTGACCACATGGGTCTAATGGTGAAAGTACGAAGAATGGGGGATAGAAAATAACAATGAAAAAACCTAAGGAATAAAACTCAGCCATTGTTCATTCTAGACTCAATTTTTTCATGTTATAATGATGGAAAAAGATAAAATAGAGGAACATCTCCAAACAATCAAACCCTAATAATAATCCTACAATATAGGCCCATACCACAAGAATGATGAACTGAAGATCAACCTATTTCTTGATTATTCCACATTCATCGTTAAATCTAAGAATAGGGAAAGAAATAACTGAAATCAAGAATCCCTACCTTATAAAGTATCGTTCACTATAGAGGATTTTTTTTCCAATAGTGATCTGTCAAGAACGATCTCGATCCACCATCCCGTCGTCGTCTGTCGAGATATTTCTCCTAGGTTCCACTCTAGAGCCTCTAGATAATTCTCCAGGGTTATGAATTCTAACCCTAGGTCCCTACTTATATTATTATTTAAAAATATAAAATGAGTTTTTACATCATTGAATAACATCAAAATAAAATAAATCTTTAATTTATTTTATTCTTCAAAATGACCAAAAACTATCTTTCATAGCCGACCCGTGTCAACCGAGTTAGGCCTTTCCTAGGGTAAATTTTCTACTCTAAATGAAATGGTTCCCTCATATTTATAATCCTAGAATACATTTATAAGTTATTTCCACTTTTTTTTAGGGAAACAACTAGCATGTGATACTTAAAGTTTAATATTTTTCAAACATTTATTATGGGAAAACAGGGTCTTGGAATCACATATTTCCTCAGTTCCTAGTCTCTAATTAATTCCATATAATATTTAAAAATAATACATGTAAAAATATAAGACATTACATTCTCCCCACCTTAGGACTTTACATCCCTAAAAAGCCAAAACAAAAGGATAGTCAAAGAGATGTGGGTATTTTACATGAATTTGATCCTCCCTCTCCCATGTTCTCTCCTAGAGATTATTTTACTGCTACTAGAGATGAACCAAGGGAATTTTTCACCCATGAAGGATCCTATCCTACTGATCTTCAATCTTCAATGGGTACTCAGCAAAAGTCACTCCATCTTTAATATCCATCTCTACCCAATCGATGATGTGTGATGGGTCATGGAAATACCTCCTCATCTATGAAACATGTAATACATCATGTAACTGATGCAACAATGGGGGTAGATCTAGGTGGTATGCCACCTCAGCAACTATACTAAGTATTTGAAAGAGGCTGATAAACCTCGAAGATAACTTTCCACCCTAGAAAAATCTCCACAACCCACATTGTGGTGAGACCTAAAGAAACACATGGTATCCCTCCTATAATTACAAAGGTCTCTATATCCTATTGGCATACGAATTCTTCCAGCTCTGCATAGTCTTCATTTGCTCTTGGATGATCTTAACTTTCTTAGTAGTAGGTTTCACCAACTCTAGGCCCATGAGTGTTGAATCTCCTAGGTTTTTTCAACAAAGTGGTGACCTTCAGGGTCACCCATATAGAGCCTTGAATGGTTCCATACTAATGGTAGAGTGGTAGATATTGTTGTATAAAAAATACACTAGTGGTAGGTGATCCTCTCAACTATGACCAAAGTCCAAGATGTAGGCCCGCAATATGTCCTCCATAACCTGAATGGTCTTCTTCGTCTAACCATCCCTTTAGGGATGAAATGCCTTTTTTAAGTGTAATGGAGTCCCAAATGACTCCTGAAATCTCTTCCAAAATAAGGATGTGAAATAAGAATCACGATCTAAAAAAAATCATCGATGGAACTCTGTGAAGCCAAACTATCTCCTGTACGTAGAGGCGCCCCAAGCTCTCCACTAAACTCTAATCCTGGATAGGTATAAAGTGGGATGACTTGGTGAGTCAGTAAATGATCAACAAGATGGTATCATGTCCCCTGGAAGTTCATGGTAAACCCATCATGAATTCCATCAATATCCCATACCCCTCCCACTCTGGTAGCTCAAGGGGATGAGCTAAACCAATTGGAACCTGGTGCTCAGCGTTCACTTGTCAAAAAGTGAGGCATTGAGAAATGAACTCCACAACTCCATTCTTCATTCAAGGATAGAAAAACTGACATTGGATGTCCTGGTACATCTTCTCCACACCTAAATGTACCGCCCAAGGGGATGTGTGGAACTCCCTCAAAACCTCCTCCCATAATGCCATTGGTACAACTACGCATCCTCGGAAAAGAACGATGTTCTCCCCACATTTTGAATATCCATCAGGAGAACGCCTTGTGTATAACTAAGAACGTAGAGTCTCTCAGTAGGTATCCCCAAGATATACCTCCCTGAATCACTATAAGAGTGTAGGGATAACAACCATCGATTGGAGGTAAGCTCCCCCATTTCCATCCACAAGGGATAACTACAATGAGGCTAATTGATCTGATGCCTCATCCAGAAATTGTGAACTTGATCTCCTACTGAGAGAATCCTCTACCACATTCCACTTATTAGGATTATAGATGATATCAAAGTCATAATCACGGAGGAAATCTATCCACCACCTCTATCTCAAGTTTAGATCTTTCTGAGAGAAGATGTACTTAAGACTCTTGTGATTGGAGTAGATGATAAACCACTCACCCATCAAGTAGTGTCTCCAAATATTCAATGCGAAGACTACCACTACCAACTCAAGATCAATGGTCGTATAGTTCTTCTCATGTGGTATCAACTAGAATGAACCATAGGCAATCACTTCTTTCCTTTTCATTAGGAAAAAACTATGTCCGGTCCCTGATGTATCGTATAACACTACTACTCTACACCCTCCTCTAAAAATCTCAAGATCGGGGTGGTCTTCAAACTCTGCCTCAACTACTAAAAAGTATGTTGACACTTCTACATCCACACCAAATGATTTCCATTTAGGTTCAAATCTATCATAGGTGATGACATCCTAGAGAAATAAGGTATGAATCTTCTATAATATCATGCCAACCCAAGGAATCTCCACACCTCTATCACGCTCCTAGGTGGCTCTCATGATAACACTGACCATGGCTGGGTTCACTAACACTCTATCTATTGAGATAACTTGTCCTAGAAAGTGGACCGCATGAATCTATAATGAGAACTTTGAGAGTTTCCCATAAATCTGGTGCTCTCGAAGTACATCCATATCCATCCATAAGTGTCTCATGTGCTCATCCTCAGACACTGAGTATACAAGGATATAGTCGATGAAGAATAACATGAACCAGTCTAAGTAGGTCTTGATGATCTAGTTCATGAGTCCCATGAACACTACTGAGGAGTTCGTCACACCAAAGGGCATTAATAAGTACTCATAATGACCATAATAGCATCTGGAAGATGTATTTGGTATATCGTCATCCCATACTCGCAACTAGTGATGGTCTGATCAGAGGTCAACCTTTGAGAATCATCGTGACCCTCTCAACTTATTGGAGAGGTAATCAATACTCAATAGTGGATAATTTTTCTTTAGAGTCACCCAGTTCAATTGTTAGTAATCCACATAGAAGCTCAAGCTCTCATCTACCTTTTTGAAAAACAATACTGGGGCCACCCAGGGTGAAACATGTGGTCTCACAAAGCCCTTCCTCTGTAAATAATCTAACTTCACCCTCATCTCCTAAATCTCTACAGGATGCATCCAATATGCTCGTGCTGATATTGGTGCCACATTGTCTTATAAATTGATATAGAAGTCTATCTCTTAGTGAGGAGGTAATACTAGAACATATTCAAGAAATATGTCCTCGTACTCCACCACTACTACTAAGAACTAGAAACTAATAACATCTCTTGCACCGATGGTCAAGCTATCTAAGTGACGAGTAATCTACTACAAACTCCTATGTATGAGTCCATCCTATACTGCCTGAGTTTCCTTTTCACTAACACAGAGAAAAACTCTTTCCATTTCTACGGAAACACTATACCCTTTTCCTAAAATATTCAATATGGTCATGGAATAAAGATAACCAATACCTACCAATAATGACATCATAAGTCCTTGACGCTACCACCAAGAGGTTCTAACTGAAAATATCGCCTTCAAGGGAAAGTTCACACTGTCAGCATAGATATGTGATTATCGAGTCCCCTTCAGTAGGTGTCTCCAAGTGTAAGAGTCGAGTAAATGGTTCTACCAGAATCTCAAGGTCTCAAACAAGATATGCGGTGAGGAAGGAATGAATAGAACCTGTGTCTATCAGTATGGAATCTAGAGTAGAAAATACACAAATTGTAGCTAGAATCATCCCTGAAGCCCCTGGTTTATAATACTCAACTACATGCAGCTATCCTTGACCCTATCCTCTAGTTCCCTTAGCCTAGTGTAGACCACCTGGGGGTGGTAGTGGTAGGAAGTTGAAACACTGACCACCTCCTGCTACTCTCCCTACTCCTCTTCCATATTCACTTCCCAACATATCTGCCTACTCCTGCTACTACCTCTGCCTTGGTGGCCCATCCACTGTCTTCTTATCAGCAACATGATGGGTCAAACAATATCAAGCAAGATGTCCCTTACTGTCACACGAGTAGTACCACCTATCCTTAGGCTGTATGAACCCATCCTGAGATCCCTAAACTGTAGACCCTCTATCTTGGGACCTCCACCTGAAACATATCCCACATTTGGATCCCTGAGACTGACATCAGCTCACTGCTACCAAGGTATCTGCACCTTCCCTTCCACAGATGACTGCCACCAGTTGTCTCTACTCATCCAGGAAGCTCTCGACCATAAAATCTCGCTCAAGAACCCCAACATAAGTGGGAATGATTAGAGGGATAATGCTGGCCCATATGTCTCTATGCAGACTTTGATCGAAGGTCCAAGCCCAGAAGTACTGATCTCTGACCATATCCATCGAGTACCTGGAAAGTTTGGTGATCCTTGATGAATAATTAGCTTCTATCATACTGACCTACTGGAGCTGAAGAAGCTCCTATATGTGCACAAATCTCAACATAACTGGTGAGATATCCTCTCAAAAAAGGCAGTAGAAATCTGTACATGAGAGTGTTGCCTTGTCGTGAGTCTGGATAGCTGAACTCCACCATCATCCTACTGAGCCCTGCAGAAGGCTCACTTCTAGGACTACCAGCTGATCCACTGGTGTCCTGACTAGACAGAAAACTCAGGTCACTGCCTCAAGCCAGTCCTCAACTTCCTAAGGGTTAAGATCACTTCAGAACCTGAGGGGTCTCTGTCTCTGAAACTCATGGAGAATTCTTAGCCTATGCTCCTCATCTGCTGGTACTGATGTTATCATAGGACGCTCCATAGGTGGTGGTATAACTGGTGCACCACCTAGATGTAAAATCTGGGTAACTAGTCCCTTTACTAAATCCTCTTCACTAAGGGGGTCATCCTCATTATCAATCTATTGAATCCTATATGGTATGCATCATGGAGGAATCATGTAAGGAAACAAGATATAACATGGTCAATGAGTATATTTGGATAGATAAATCAAGGACATAGAAACCTCAAACCATTCCTATATGATTCATGTAGCATTATTTTACATACAACTAGTGTTCTCATGTATCAAGTCAAAAAGCGGGTCATCATATTCCTAGTGTATGTATACATCGGCCGCTGCACCAACACTAGAGTCCTTAGCCTAAAATCTGAACTTGAAACACTTAACACTATTTCCCCAAAACAATCTCATAGACTCTTAGTCCTAAGGTAGAACCAACCACCTATGATACCACTCTTCCATGACCCATCCCAGTGAGGCTCATGGAATAAATCCCCATGCCCACCTACAATAGGTCAGGGGATAGTGATTAGCACCAATTAGGCATATCATTAACATGGGAGACATTTCCTTAGTACCTATATGCACACACACACATATCTAAGATCAAAATTCAATAAAGTAAAACCCACTAAGAAAAAAAGTCCTGCATACCACTATAACCCAACCATATTATGACAAGAAAGTAAAGTATTGTATAGTAAACCGGTCTAGAAAATAAACCCACCAAAAATAAAGTATGTAAAAAAGTTCCTAAAACTCATATATAGAAAAACCTACCTGATCCAACCTGAAGTCAAGGTACTGGGGATAATTTCTAAATTCGTAGGAACAAAGCGGTCTATTTTATCTCACAAGGCTCCATCTGGTCTAGGTACACCCTAGATTCTATCAAAAGGCCACTCGTATGCATAAGAAATAACACGTGTGGGAAAAGACAGTGTAGGGGTGAACATAAAAATACTCAGTAGGAAACCTCAAGACCACAAAAGAATACAAAAAAGAAATATAATGTAGAGACCCAATGCTTGACATACATAGACATTAAATTACATTTTCGGAATACTTAATACATAACAAAAACAGACACCAAAGGACTGTAATAGTTTAGTATCTTTGGAAACTTGGAACATAATCTTCTAATCATGGTGAAAGATCTTAAATATCTCCCATAAAGATATTCCCCTTTTGTTTTCTTACCTAAAACCTTTCTTTATATCCTGGGGAAAAGAAAACATAAAAAGGGTGAGCTTAAATGCTCAGTAAGGGTAAACATAGAGAACATAAAACAATCCATAAACATTTGAATGCAAAAACTTGAACATAAGATCTAAACATCGAAATCTTGAGCAAAGACATAAATATTGGAAGTATGTAAGGAATATATCATAATGTAACATCAATCATGATAAAATAGCATGGGAAGAAAACATGTAATTGTGGAAAACCATTAAGCACATGATATGATTTCCATATTATCCAAGGCATTTCTTCCAATACAATCTTAGTGGACAAAGTCCCCTTCTGAATCGAGTTCACTCCTCGTTCCAGTCCTGTATCACTGAACCAGATTAACTTACCGTTCCGGCCATGTCTATCTCATGAGATATAAATCTTTACCCAATTGATTGGAGGGAGATATAGGTCCCACCCATATCATAATGAAATCATTCTTACTTGTGTCACAAAATAAACATAAATCATTCATCATAACCCAAAGAGTAAAATGGGTTTCATAAACATCGTCCCATCATAACATAATCCATATAAAACAAATAGATATCATTTCATCATAAGAAAAGTGAAAGAATTTAAATCATATAGAAGTTATACTTTAAACATACACATATGAAATAATGTCATCTTAGATGGAAAATAGTTTTGACAAAACACTTGAAATTAATTCTTGAGGAAAATATCCTTTCTTCTTCAAAATCATTTTCTTTTCACAAGATGCCATGCAATTTTAAAAGAAAAGTATTTTTTTGAAAATAATAATAAAATCTTGTAGATTAATCTTCATGAAAATTAGGCATAATGAAACCGTAAAAATCCATTCATGTCGTATAAGTTAAAAAAACATTCTTCTCATACTTTTGCCGAAAAAGTCAAAAATTACCTTATATTGTAAACAAAAGAAATATTCCTTCCATAACACAATGTAAGAGTCAAAGAGGGGTAAACATGACTTTAAAAATACATGGAAGAATATTAAACACTTTATAAAAAACATTTTTATGGACATGGATGAAAAATATAACCCCAGTAAAGACATACATATAAACAATCTCGGATAAAAATGAGATTGCAAAATTATCCCTTACCTTAAGTCCAATATGCTTCGTACGTATCCAAAACTCCTGTATAATGATTTAAATAATGTCATTTAATTATTAAATAATCATATTCATTGTTATGATATCATATATGGTTCACTTATGACTTTATATTACCCATTCTTTTGTAAATTCCATGTTAAAGCAGCGTTTTGGGTAAAATCGTTTTATTTATCGTACATGTTTGGACTTGTTATTCTTGATATTATTACTACTTATATCATGATTTAATTACTTCCATAATTTAAATAATGATTTATATATCAATATATATTCATTATATATATATATATATAATAGATAGATAAATTAAATGAAATACACTGTTCATGGAGACGATAGACCGTACGTACGCATGAACGCTGTTTTCCTTTCCTTATTGACTTGAATGGAAGTAAGTAGATGAAATATATATATATATATATAAATAAATCCAGTAGCTTTATCATGTCATATATTTCATTATTATTCATTATATATACTTTATAATCATTCTTTAATGGTTAACATGGAGAATGAATCTCATCGCGTCGTGGAGACGGTAATCCGTACATACGCACGAGCGATGATATCGTTCCCATACTTATTGAATTGAATTGGAGTGGATGATATAATATCTCAGAATCAGTATGATATTATAATAACTATATGTAGTTATTATTTACACCATTATACCCATCCAAATAAGGTGGTGGTGGAAAAATAGATTACACCACGACGTGGAGATGGTATTCCGTACGTACGCACACGCGATGATTTTGTTTTCTGTAGGATGTATAAAAGGTGAAATGGGGTTGTTTAATATTTATAATAACATATAAGTATATTATAGATACTGATGTTATTACTTTATAATGAAAAAACTAAAGAATAATAATTTTAAGAAGAAAGAAACTTAAAAGAATCGGTAGAAGAGATTACCTCTTTTTCGACGCACATTCTTTAAGCTTGCTTTTAAGAGACTAGAGTTGGTATTTTGAGAAGACCAGAACATCCATAATGTTTCTAGGGAAGTGGAGAAGATAAATGGGAAGGGTTTTGCCGAGATTTAAGGCTCAAAGTGTTGTGAAGAGGGGAGGTAGGAGGTGCCCTTTTATAAGGGAGGAGAGGGGCACCTTAAGAAAAACTTAAAATATTATTTTATAATAAAGTCATATTTGGTTTATAATAGCTCCAAATTGATTTATTTAGAAGGTAAAGTGGGGATGGGTCGAAATCCTCTCAACCAATAGGTTTTATACATGTTTATGTTACTATTTTAACCTTATCATTTAGATTTAACTCTATGTTAAATAATTTAACTTTTACCGTGTCTTCTTGTTTTATTACACTATATGGTTAATAAAATTACTATAACAAGCCAAACGAACCCCAAGTGGTTCATTATTAATATATATAACCTTATATAATTCATTTGGACGAAACTTATATTTTTAGGATTATAATAACAATTAATAATATAATATTTGTTTTAAAAACTATTTCATGTCAATTTTGACACTATTTGGTAATTGATTTTTGTGAAAATCATAACAGCATGATTAGTTCAAAAAAAGTTAATTAAATAAATACTAACATGTCATAGTAACCTATAAAATTAGTTTAATTAATAAAAAGTCTCAAATTATATTTATTTGGGTATTTATAATATCAATTATTTTAATATTTCATTATTTAGGAAATTACTGCATCACCATTTTGTCATAAATAAATTAAATTATTTAATGTCTAAAAATTATAAATAAAATACCATTAGGTAGGAAACCATTTTATATTTCTAATTAATATTTATATTTTAATTTATCTTATGTATTACCCTATATTAAAAATTTTTTAGTTATTAAACTTTGATTTTAACTATTTTAACTCTTTTTTAATAATAATAAATGTTCTAATCTAATCCAAGTGGACCTAAAGGGTAATATTTTATTCCTAAGGTTGTTTTTGGTCTAATTAAACTTATCAAATAGAATTAGGACATGTGTTAGGGTAATAATAATATCATTTTTACCCTTAATTACCCTATTTACTTTTAACGGTGGTAAATAAAAGTAAAAAGATACTATTCATAAAAAATTATTTTTATCTTATTGAACCACATTTTACTCCTTGATATTAACCGTGTCTCTCTGATTTTTTAAATTCCACTCACAAAAGCGGTAAAATTTATTTTTATGTAAATTTTCAAATTCTCCTAGGAGGTGGGTAAAAGACAGTGAAAAGTTGAATAAAATTTTTATATATCTAAAATTATTATAAAATGACTCCAATGAATTACATTGAACTTATATAGGTATTATGTATCAATTTTTACCTAAAATAAATTTAAATAAAATAAATAATTATTTAAATAAAAAGTCGGTTTTTAAATAGTAACCTAGTGTTTTCACTATTCATCAAAAATTGAAAGTTTTCAGAAAAATACCAAAAATTCCCCCTAGGCTAATTTCGATATTCTGAATCCAAAAATGAAGTCCATTTTGAAAGATAAAATTTCAAAAAGTGGATATTACTATTCATAATGACTAGTTTATATAATATTCTAATAACATATCGTTGTTTAGTGAAACTCGGTATTGCGTACAACACATGCTATCATGGAAGGTCGTGATTTTGTGTAATGCAATCCAAGTTAGGGATGCGTGTAGTGAAAGCTCCTTTTGGTGTAGCGTATAACACAAGACACCAATGAAATTAAAAAGAATATTTTTCATAAAATCTCGGGGTGTTACATTCTACCCCCTTTAAATTAAATTTCGCCCTCAAAATTCATCGGGGTTATAAATGGTTTACTACTCAAAAGTTTCTTTAATAGAAACCCACATCGTAAAAAGAAATACCAAAACTTATCTTTAAAAACTAAAGTATGAAACGTAATGGTTACCCAAATTAACTAATCACTGGGTTTCCACATAGGATAACATAGGTGAAAATATGGATATGGAAGAGAAATCTAACCATAAAGTTATGATGGAGAGTGGTAGAGAACATGGCTATGAAAAATCCAACAATCACAAAGCCATAAATTTGTGATGATCTAAGGTACCATATGATTCATCGGATATAAGGGCACTAGGACAACATTTTTGGTTTTCTAGATCATTTCCCTAAAGTTAAAGAATTTGAATTAGAAGAAATACTTACTTTATTTCGGTATAATCTCACCGTTGTTCATGCCTTGAACAATTTAAACTTCATATATTAAAGAAATTAAGTTGAATTTTTCATTCGTGAAGTGTTAGCAGATCATGTGATAGAATGATGGGTCATTCCATATGTCTCAAACAATAGGTTAGAAAAGGTTACATAAGTACATCTATGGTAAGGTTAATCGTATATGATTCAAAAAATGGACTTATACTTCATCTATCATACTGCTTAATAAAACTAGTTTCTACTAATCAGGGACTTCCTGTAGGCTAGTGGTAGGATATAAAGGCTTGTCGCACTTCGGTTGTGGGTTCAATTCCCGCAACCTTGTTCGACACGACGGGTTGTCTCCCGTCCTACAGGTTGTCTTTTTTTTCCTAAAACTTCACTATTATAACATTACAAAAATAATATCGAAAAAATTTCTAGATTTAAACAATACTATCTGATGTCCGACATAATCCATTCCAATATTTAGACTTATCCAAAATACATCTGTCCAATCTCATAGTATAAAGAAAACAATTACTAGAAATGTCATTAACTAAGCATGTGAATACCATCATTTATCCCCCTTATATCATAAGATATATCTTGTTGATCGCATTCCAAACATGTGAATACCTTAATCATGTATTCTTTTGAATCATGAATTACTATAGAACCTTAGTGAAAACATGAGTGCTGTCAAAAGTTAACTCTTTCCACATACCAAAATCCCAAAAATTCTATATACTCAAACCATGATATCCCTTAGTCCTTATATCAGTCATGAGCTCATGAATACTATTAAACATTTCATTTTCTCCTTATCATATCATCTTCTTTCCAAAATCACATTTCATAGTTACCGATACCATAAATTTATTGGAAACCACAATAGACCAATACATAAATATTCCAATATTCCACGATACTATATACAATATTATTTTGGAACCCCATTACATAAACACTTAATCATTCCACCAAATCGTTGTCATATTCAACATCGACAATAGTGATCGCATGTATCTTCCCTTTTTCCTTTGCCTTAAGAGGTTGTTGATGTCAATCATCATTAACCCTTGGATTAGGGCATTGGTTAGAATAATGCCCCATTTCCTTTCACTTGAAGCATTGAAGTGTTGGTGGAGCATTGTCTGTAGTCTTTTCTCTATTCGCGTCATTAGAAACCTTTTTACTATTACTTCGGCACTCAGTTGCTTGATGACCTTCTTTTCCACACTTGAAACATTTTCTAGTACCTTTTAGACAATATCCACCATGCTTATTTCCACACTTTGAGCATAAAGAAACATTCACCTTCTTTTCACCATTGTTATGAGGTTTTTCCTTGAACTCCATCTTTCGTTTCTTGTCAAAACCATGAGATGGATATGTTATAACAACTTCCAGTTCTACCTTGATAGCACAACACACAATTTCTTCATAGCTACTGAAGTATCTTATAGATAATGCCCTTCAAAGACTTGGTTTTAAGCCACTGAAGAATCGATCAACATTACTTTCAGGTTGGATGATAAAGTAAGATGCATACCTTGCATGTCTTGTAAAATTCACTTCGTATATACCAAAAAATTCATCATCCTTCTGATTAAGCTCAAGGAAATCCTTTTCTATCTTTGTTCAAAGAATATGAGGGAAGTACTTACTGAAAAACAAGTTCTTGAACTCGTCCCATCCCATGGATTCAATTTCATCTTGGGGCCTTGTATTCTTAATTAGAGTCCACCACTGATCTGCTTCACCTTCTAAATGGTAAACAGATAAAATGACTTTTTCATGTTCTGAACAGCGAAGTATGGAAAATATATTTTCAATGGTACTGATCCATTGTTTAACAACAAGTGGATCAGAAGACCCATTGAAAGATGGTGGAATTTGCCTCATGAAGGACTCAATAGAATATGGTTCCCTTCTCTGATCATTTAGAAATACAGAATGATTCATAGATTGTGTAAGTATAGCAATAATATTTTTCACTCCATCTCCCATCACATTTGGTTGCTCGGGAGGAAAATCATTGCATTTTCCATTACATTGATCAACATGGTTCCTTCTGGTTCCAGCCATCGTCTAAAACCCAAAAAGAACAATGTGAGAGGCAACAATCATGCAAGGAAAACAACATAATAAAGGGGGAGTACCTTCAATATCTAACATCTTAGGTTTAATTATAATATCATTACCATAATTCTAGGACTATAACCTATACTTACACTTAACCTTAGGAACATCCCTAGGCATACCTTATAAATATCTCTAGGGATCTCACTAAAGTTTTCACATCCTAGTTCCCAAATGTTAACTAAACCTTTCCTTTGATACCAACTATAGAGACCAAAAGCTTGACATAGATAGACATTACATTACTTTTGCGAATTACATAATACATAACAAAAACAGACACCAAAGGACCGTAATAGTTTAGTGTCTTTGGAAACTTGGAACATAATCTTATAATCATGGTGAAAGATCTTCAACATCTCCCATAATGATCTTCCCATTTTGTTTTCTTACCTAAAACATTTATTTATATCCCGGGGAAAAGAAAACATAAAAAGGTTGAGCTCAAATGCTCAGTAAGGGTAAACATAGAGAACATAAAATAATCCATAAACATTTGAATGCAAAAACTTGAACATAAAATATAAACATCAAAATCTTGAGCAAAGACATAAATATTGTAAGTACGTAAGGAATATATCATAATGGAACATCAATCATAATAAAATAGCATGGGAAGAAAACATGTAATTGTGGAAAACCATTAATCACATGATATGATTTCCATAGTAGCCAAGGCATTTCTTCTAAGACAATCTTAGTGGACAAAGTCCCCTTCTGAATCGAGTTCACTCCTTGTTCCAGTCCTGTATCACTGAACCGGATTAACTTACCATTCAGACCATGTCTATCTCATTAGATATAAATATTTACCCAATGAATTGGAGGTAGATATAGGTCCCACCCATCTCATAATTAAATCATTCTTACTTGTGCCACAAAATAAACATAAATCATTCATCATAACCCAAAGAGTAAAATGGGTTTCATAAACATCATCCCATCATAACATAATCCATATAAAACAAATAGATATCATTTCATCATAAGAAAAGTGAAGCCATTTAAATCATATAGAACTTATACTTTAAATATACACATATGAAATAATGTCATCTTAGATGGAAAATAGTTTTGACAAAACACTTGAAATGAATTCTTGAGGAAAATATCCTTTCTTCTTCAAAATCATTTTCTTTTCACAAAATGCCATGAGATTTTAAAAGAAAAGTATTTTTTTTAAAAATAATAATGAAATCTTGTAGTGTAATCTATATGAAAATTAGTCATTATTAAACCGTAAAAATCTGTTCATGCCATATAAGATAAAAAAACATTTTTCTTGTACTTTTTCCGGAAAAGTCAAAAAGTACCTTATATGGTAAACAAAAGAAAGATTCCTTACATATCATAATGTAAGAGTCAAAGAGGGGTAAACATGACTTTAAAATACATGTAAGAATATTAAACACTTTATAAAAAACATTTTTAAGGACATGGATGAAAAATATAAGCACAGTAAATACTCACGTATAAGTAATCTCGGATAAAAATGAGATTGCAAAATTATCCCTTACCTTAAGTCTGATATGCTTCGTACATGTCCGAACCTCCTGTATAATGATTTAAATAATGTCATTGACTTATTACAGAATCATATTCATCGTTATGATATCATATATGGTTCTCTTATGACTTTATATTACCCCTTCTTTTGTAAATTCCATGTTAAAGCAGCGTTTTGGGTAAAATCGTTTTATTTATCGTACGTGTTTGGACTTGTTGTTCTTGATATTATTATTACTTATATCATAATTTACTTACTTCCATAATGTAAATCATTATTTATATATCAATATATATTCAGTATATATATATATATATATAATAGATAGATAAATTAAATGAAATACACCATTCATAGAGATGGTAGACCATACGTACAGATGAATGCTGTTTTCTTTTCCTTATTGACTTGAATGGAAGTAAGTATATGAAACATATATATAAATAAATCCATTAGCTTTATAATATCATATATTTCATAATTATTCATTATATATACTTTATAATCATTCTTTAATGGTTAACATGGAGAATGAATCTCATCGCGTCGTGGAGACGGTAATCCGTACGTACGCACGAGCGATGATATTGTTCCCATAACTATTGAATTGAATTGGAGTGGATGATATAATATCTCAGAATCAGTATGATATTATAATAACTATATATAGTTATTCTTTACACCATTATACCCATCCAAATAAGGTGGTGATGGAAAAACAGATTACACCACGACGTGGAGACGGTATTCCGTACGTACGCACGCGCGGTGATTTCGTTTTCCGTAGGATGTATAGAAGGTTAAATGAGGTTGTTTCATATTTATAATAACATATATGTATATTAGAGATACTGATGTTATTAATTTATAATTAAACAACAAAATAATAAGAAGTTGAAGAAGAAAGAAACTTGAAAGAATCGGTAGAAGAGATTACCTCTTCTTCGACACACCTTCTTTAAGCTTGCTTTTAAGGGACTAGAGTTGGTCTTTTGGGAAGACCAGAACCTCCAGAATGTTTCTAGGGAATTGGAGAAGAGAAATTTTCAGGGTTTGACCGAGCTTGAAGGCTCAAAGTGTTGTGAAGAGGAGAGGGAGGAGGTTCCTTTTTATAAGGGTGGAGAGGAGCACCTTAGGAAAAACATAAAATATTATTTTATAATAAAGTCATATTCGGTTTATAATAGATCCAAATTAATTTATTTCTAAGATAAAGTGGGTATGGGTCGAAATAATCTCAACCAATAGGTTTTAGAAAAGTTTAGGTTACTATTTTAACCTTATCATTTAGATTTAACTCTAAGTTAAATAATTTAACCTTTACCGTGTCTTCTTGTTTTCTTACACTATATGGTTAATAAACTTACTATAACAAGCCAAAAGAACCACAAGTGGTTCATTATTAATATATATAACCTTATCTAAGTCATTTTTCTGAACCTTAGATTTTTAGGAATAGAATAACAATTAATAATATAATATTTGTTTTAAAAACAATTTCATGTCAATTTTGACACTATTTGGTAATTGATTTTTGTGAAAATCATAACAACATGATTAGTTCTAAAAAAGTTAATTAAATCAATAATAACATGTCATAGTAACCTATAAAATTAGTGTAATTCATAAAAAGTCTCAAATTATATTTATTTGGGTATTTATAATATCAATTATTTTAATATTTCATTATTTAGGTAATTACTGCATCACTATTGTGTCATAAATAAATTAAATTATTTAACTTCTAAAAATTATAAATAAAATACCATTAGGTAGGAAATTGTTTTATATTTATAATGAATATTTATAGTTTAATTTATTTTATGGATAAACCTATATTAAAAATGTTTTAGTTATTAAACATTGATTTTAACTATTTTAACTCTTTTTTAAATAAAATAATAATAAATGTCCTAATCTAATCCAAGTGGACCTAAAAGGTAATATTTTATTCCTAAGGTTGTTTTTGGTCGAATTACACTTATCCAATAGAATTAGGACATGTGTTAGGTTAATAATAATATCATTTTTACCCTTAATTACCTGATTTACTTTTAACCGTGATAAATAAAAGTAAAAAGTTACTATTCACCAAAAAAATATTTTTATCTTATTGAACAACATTTTACTCCTTGATATTAACCGTGTCTCTCGGATTTTCAAAATTCCACTCACAGAAGCGGTAAAATTAAGTTTTATATAAATTTTCAAATTCTCCTAGGAGGTGGGTAAAAGACGGTGAAAAGTTCAATAAAATTTTTATATATCTAAAATTATTATAAAATGACTCCAATGAATTACATTGAACTTATATAGGTATTCTGTATCAATTTTTACCTAAAATATATTTAAATAAAATAAATAATTATTTAAATAAAAAGTCGGTTTTTAAATAGTAACAGAGTGTTTTCACTATTCATCAAAAATTGAAAGTTTTCAGAAAAATACCAAAAATTCACCCTAGGCTAATTTCGGTATTTCGAATCCAAAAATGAAGTCCATTTTGAAAGATAAAATTTATAAAATTTAAAAAAGTGGGTATTACTATTCATAACGGCTATTTTATATAATATTTTAATAAAATATCGTTGTTTAGTGAAACTCGGTATTGCGTACAACACACGCTATCGTGGAAGGTTGCGATTGCGTGTAATGAAAGCCAAGTCAGGGATGCATGTAGAGAAAACTCCTTTTGGTGTAGCGTAAAACACAAGACATCAATGAAATTAAAAAGAATATTTTTCATAAAATCTCGGGGTGTTACATTTACAGTCAGCTCTACACAAGTATATGTCTATTGAAAATATAACAAGAATATTCATATATACCTAAATCAAGACACGAAGTCGAGAGATAAGCCACAACTACCACATACCACCACTAGAGATTCAGTCCAAAGATTCCATGAAACAATCATTAGGGAGAACTCACTCATGAGTCTAATATCACTGATGATGTCTGTCCGAGAAGTATTGTTCATCGGGAACCGTCATAAGAGAGAGATACACTGAATGATCTGAAGATATATACGATATATCAGATGAGAATCATAGCCAGAGCCACAGGGTGATACCAACAACTCCATTTGGATTAACCCACTAAGTATAGGATCAATTCCTGGTGAAGTTGGTCACATAAATAGTGAAGACTCTACCTATAGCACGACGAAGGAATAGAGGATCCACTCTGGGCCACTCGGGGGATTCCAACAACTCTATCCTAGAAGTCTTGCTGAAGGGATCATTATACAATGAGTGGGATATGATACCAAAAAACATCTAGGGAAGTGATAAAGGTAATGATACCTAATTAAACTCATCCAAGGTATGGTGGATGAGAGAATCTACCCACATATAAAAGGAGGGTGCACAGTGTGTAGTAGTCACACCCACCGTGTCCCTTGAACCTGGGTAATTCCCGTGTAAATGAACTTTTTCAATAGAATTATGTATAATATAAAACCCACCATAGGTCACAAAAGTACCACCACATATTTAGGATCCCAACGACGTAGACGGTTCATCAATCAGACATACCTCTTGAAAGATATGGGGTTTTAAGGTTCCAAAGGGGTTTACAGGGCTGAAGATCAACCCGGGTCCGACCCGTTTGCCCTAGACTAGTCTGCCTAGCCTACTCCAGTCTGTTCCATATTTCTCTAGCCCGTTATATCCAATCTGGCCTGTTGGACTACACTGGCCTACTCTAGACCACTTTGGCCCGCTCCAAACTGCTCTGGCCTGCCTGGCCCATTGGCCTGCCTGATCACACCCCACTGGCCCGTTGGGCCCTCCGTGTTTGATTGCCCCACCTGGTCACACCCCATTGGCCTAACTGAGCCCTCCGTGTCCAATCATCCTTCTAGAATGCCGCCTCCATGTCCCTCAGCCTCCACGCGGCCCGTCGTTGCGTCCCACACCCTCGCCATGCCCCACATCCACCGCACCAAGCGGATCCGGCTGCCACGTCTGCCCTGGCCTCTGTATCTAAGAAAACTCCCAATAAACTCCATATCTCCATCCACACCGCTCTATCCACCTCCAACCGCCGTTCCACACCACCACATTGTCGCATGCTAACGCACCGTCACACATCCGTACTTCTGGCCACCACCTCCAGCCGAACTGCCTCCCCAGACCCGCATTAGTGGTCCCTTCCATGGACCACCGGGCCACCTCCGCTATCCAAAAAAAAATGGTCATAGATATGGATTCCTCATGACCCGATATACACAGATCTGGCCTCTGATTTTAGTTTCCCCCCACTCTGAGGGTTCGATCATGCTCAGAACCACCACTACTACAAAACCCACCTATAACAATACTGAAATTTATCAGCGCTCGAAAAATTCATTGATAAAGTTTATCTTTATTAGCACTAAAATAAGTGATGATAAAGGAATCCCTTTATCAGTGCTAAAAAAATCCCTGATAAAATGCACCATTTATCAGTGCTTTTTTGTTTACCACTAATAAAAGTTCACCTTTATAAGAAATTTATTTTAGTACTGATAAAGGAAACCTGTATGAGTGCTTCATTTATAGTTCTGATAAAAATTTCCCTTAGTGATTTTTAGCCCTGATAAAGGTCCAAAATAATATAAAAAATGAAACAAATAAAAATAAAATGAGTAAATTAAGAAAAATATCAAGCATTTTTTAATTAAATAATTATTAATAAAAATGAATAAATTTAATATACATATATACATATATATATATATAGATTATAAATATTAATAAATAATATATATTAAATATAGATATATAAAATGAATAAGTATAATATATATAAAATGTTAATTAAAAACATATTAATGTCTTATTTATTTTTAATGTTGTTTAATTTTTCAATTTAACCTATATTAAACATCATGTGTTTCATTTATTTAATGTACACACACACAAATAGACACACACACATATATATATGTTAATTCATTTGTATACACAACATACACACAAATATATCTACGCAATATATAGATACACACACACATAATATTTAAGTAATTTATTCAAATTTTAGTATATTTTAGAATTTCATTATAACATGATAAAATTAATATATTTCATATTTTTAATCAGTCAATTTTATTTATTTATTTTTAATACTATAGTTTGGGTATTCTTTTTTAATTTTTTTATTTTTTAATTTTATTTTATTTTCGGTCTTTTTTTATTATTTTTATTATTTTTATTTATTTATTATGTTTTAGTATTTTCAATTTCTATTAATCTACTTTAATATATATATATATATCCATATTTTTTTATTAACTCATATTTAATTAATAAAATTATCCATTTTTCAATATTTTTAAAGTGTACTCATTTTGAATTATTCAATTTCACTCATTTTTAAGATGCCTGTATTTAAGATTATATTTCCATTAATAATGTTAAAAATATGTTTGTAAATAAATATTTATAAATAAATAATAAATTTATATTTACTATATTAATAATTATTATAAATAAATAATAATAATTTTTTAAACAAGTATTTATATAATTATGAATAAAAAATTATAGATATTTAAATAAGTATAAAATTATAATAAAATTATTTAAATAATTATAGTTAAAAAACATTTAAAAGTGCTTTTGTAGAGATAATAAAGATCAATATTTATCAGCACTAGTTAAGCGTTGTTAAAAGATATATTTATCAGCGCTAAAACATTAGCACTGATAAATATGTCTTTTATCAGCATTTTTTAGCACTGATTAAGATCAAGATTAACCAGTGCTAAAAAAGTGATGCTAAAAGGCATATTTATGAATGCTTAAAAATTTAGGTCTGATTAAAGGGATCTTTGTCAGCACTTTTTTGAAAGCACTTTTAAAAGTGACACTGATCTATTTAAAAAAAACCAGACCACAAATTAGTCACTCACAATTCTCAAGATCTCATGAAACTTCTCTACTTCTGGTGCAAATCCTCTATGTTCCCTCATATTAATTGAGGCTAGAATCCAATGTATGTTATTTTATACTCTTCCTATATCATTTTTTAATGTTTTGGGTTCCAATATTTGGGTTTTTACACTGTTCTTAAACATGACGAACCCTACATCTCTTCTGATCACTACTAAAATACAACGAGTGTGGTTATATTTCATCATTTTTTCCATTCATATATATTTGATTTTCTATCCCATTTTTCCCTAAAGGCACACATAGATGATTTAATCTCATCTCAACATTAACAAGGAGACCTCTCACCCCCCTCAGTTTTCTCTTCATTTGAATAATAGAGTTCTAAAATCTAGGTAGTTTCTCAAATTTAATAAATGTTATATACTAGATTATAGATTCTAAAGGCTTAATTATGAGGGTTTTTAAGGATTAGTGGATACAAAGTTGTGGCCCTCATTTATGGGTGATGGATATATATGGACCAAGGTAAGTGTAAAAATCATTAAAACATGTTTTCTATATTTTGGTTATTCATGTAAATTATTAAACCATGAAATGGGTTATTTAGATTTATGATTTTGATGAATAATTTTTTATTGAATTCAAAAAAATATTGGATTAATTAGACACATTCCAAAAATTATTTTAGTGATGCATGTTGTGAGAGTTTTTTTAATTAATTCAATATTATTATTAAACTTTAACCATGGTTTACAAAGAGTGATGGGGAATTTCTTTGGTGAGAAAAGCATGCTCAACAATTTTTTTAAAAATTTCCTAGATTGGATAGAGTTGAGAAATAATTGGGTAAATGGACTTAGAAATACACAACAACATATAAAGAGCGTATTTCCTAAAAGTAAGTGAGTTATCCATGGTTGGATAGTTGATCAATAAAACTATGAGATGTGATTTATTAATATATTTACTAATCAAAATAGAGAGATAATTAATTTATAGGATAAAAAAATAATTTGGAAAGTGATCTAACATGGTGAATAACCATATAGAGAACAAAAATTGATTATTTTATGCTTTTTGAGGTTTGGATATTTATTTCCTTTAAGTCATGATAATTTGTTATCCACGTCCAAAATGCACAAAATAGAGATACGACCCCATATTGTAATTGACCCTTTGTTTCATTCCATATCTAAACCTCTCTTCTTCTTTGATCAATATTTATCATTAGGTTATGGTGCTAGCACTCCTTTGGCGATCGAGGGTACTTAAGAATATTTCTGTAATTGAAGGATAGGGTAATCTCATCAAAGTATAGAATACTTTGTTTGCTGCTTTAGTGTTATAAATCAAACATATTCCACTGATACTATATTAGAAGTATGCCATAGGTGTTTTTTTCTTTGTTTCCACATTTATCCTTGAGATAAATAGAACCCTTTTTAGGTTTTTTATCCCTCTAATGATCATAAGATGATACCCTAAAACTCATAAGTGGTATCAGATACTTGTTCTTCAAGGAAACAATGTATAAATCTCTTAGTTTTTCAAATAAATAAATGTCATATTGTATTATGTCAATATATTATATTATGATACAAATGATTTTTTTGTTCAACCATAACATATGGCTATTATATATCAATTGGGGAGAATTTTTGAGTGACTCCATTACTTTAGGTTTCTAGGACACTTTAATCCTTATACGCTTGGTTGTCTTCCATCTCTTGATGATGGATTGGACTCCCTCTTTCAAACTAGCCTTCCTCTCATCATCAAGATATAGAAGGAAATCAAGAATCTGATAGAGGATTAAATAAAGGTAGTGAAGGTTAGTTGTACTATTGTATTGAAGTATTATATATCTATTCAAGATTTCATGTAAGATGCATGAAATTGTGGAATTTTTTGCATGGAGTGTATTTAATTGTTGTTATTCAAGATAAATTAAATGTTTTACTACTCATGTAGACAATGGCTTCTAAACATGATGATTTTTCCAATCGAAAGCAATACAAGACTATTGATGATGAAACTGTGGAATTAGTAGGGGATCAACAACATGTTTATGAAAAAAAATGAAACAACAACAATGATACAACATCACCGTTTTGAATAAAATTATCAAGGAAAGAAGTTAGGGTATAAAATTTGAGGTCGGTTGGAATCAATGCGGTCAACCTGTTGACCCCAACAAGTAAACATTCATTAGTTATCTTGGGGTAACAATGAGGATGAATGTGACAATTGATACTGACTCATGGAACCTCATATAACCTAAAATTGAGGAAATCCTTTGGAAATATATAATGGTAATGTTATAATATACTTTATCTATTTTACTGAAAAATTATATAATGAAAAGTTGATTTATTTTTCATTATTCCTTATAGAATTTTTTATTTTAGATTATTTTTATAAGAAATTTGTCCTAATGGCCACTGGAAAAACCCATATAGGCTTCCAGAATCTTCTTCCTAAGTTACATCTTAGAGATGTGGAGGGTAAAATAAATCCCCACCCACCACTTTGTTATGCACACATTATAAAGATGGAAACATGGACTGCTTTCAATAATAATTGTAGTGAGAAATCATTTCAGGTGAATTTCAATTGATAATATATTATTTTACATTATATATTTTATCTAACTTGATTCAAAATTGTTAATTTATGAAATAAAAAAAGAGTGATGAAAATAAAGAACATGGATCAAAACCAACATTATCTTATCGCAAAGGAAGGATGACGTACACTTCATTAGAGAAGAAATTGGTATGTATTGTAAATCAAAAATAAAAGTTTAATTATGTGATTTGAAACAACATGTGTTCCTTTTTTTATATTTAGATTGATGAATCAAAATTTAAAGCCACTTCCATCCCACATAATGTTCTATGGAAGGAGGTTCGTGTAAATAAGGATGGTATATTAGTTGATGAAAACACAAAATCAGTATGAGAATCATGTGTAAGTATGAAATAATTGTAATTCATTATGATATATAGCAATATTACATAAAATAAATATGTTCATATGTTTTTATATGGTTTAGACACAAGAATAAGCATCGATCGTACCAGAAGAAAAGAGACTTTTAATATCTTTGAAGTGGTCTGAACAATATGGTTGGGTTAGAGGATTAGGTTTTGGAGTCTCCAATTGAAAATATTTGGAGAAGATAAAACCATATGAAGATACATATAATATGATGTGATGAATGAAGACACAAATAGACTCACTGTAAGATATTATTTTGCAGTCTAGTTTGGTATAACAGTGTATAAGAAAAGATCAAAGTGAACTGGTGTTGGTGAAAAGATCCACACATGATACAAATTATCCAACTTTATTTGAGGCTAGTTATTACCCAAAACCTTACTCGAGGAAATCAATTTTTTCATTACTCTTTATCCTAAATATAAATCAAACAACTTCTGATAACTTTATATTACTAAAATTATATTAGGTTTCATTGTATGTGATTTTTTTTCTGTCAACACCCACAAACCACCGTGTTGTGAGGGTTACAATGTATAATATCTCGGGAGACCAGCTACATAATTAAACCCTCCCAAAATATCACATGATAGTGGGGATTGAGGTAGATTATGAGCTGACTTCTGAGTTTCCTGTTCCACTTGATGATCCAGATATTACAATGGTCAAAGATTCTATTGGATCTTTTATAGCATGGATATCTAGTCTTATAAAGATATATTAGGTATGTATTTAACTTATTTTTTAATATAAAAAACATGTAACAATTTATGATAAAAGGTATGAAGTGAGGTATGATATTATATATGGATAAAGTGGCGGATAAATGAAAGGTCCAATCAAAGAAATTTAGTGAATAGACTAAGAAAACAAAACAGACTTCTGAGAGTACCTTATCATTTCTAGTTCTAGAGAAACATTTATTAGCATTACAACTTCATAAAGAGACCACATTTAAAGATAAATCTATGTCTTACATTCATTACGGATAATAAATATTTAGAGCTTCCCTTATAGAACGAATTGTTCTGAAGTCTCTAAATGAGATTCTTAAGCAAGAATGGTTGGGAATTTAAATTGTGAATACATACATAAGGTACATCTTTATGATACTTCTATCCAAATAGTGATCTAAATATGTTTATTAAAGTTAATAAATATCAATATTTTGTATAAGTGTTTATATTAAAACTATATAAAGGTAATATTGTGCAAAGCATGATTTGGATTAATTAATACAAGTATCATTTCCACGATAAATATTACTTTGGAAAACAAATAAATAAAGAAGCAAAAAGATGATTTACTCAAATATTTTAATAAAAAAGTATCTGAAGATAGACTCTTTTTTATGACTATAATGAAAGGTTAAAACTTTATGATCTAATCACATAAAAATATTTTTAATTTCTCCATTACTTAATTGTTTTTGTTTTTTTAAGAAGCACTGGATACTGATAGAAGTCAACAAAGACACCCCAAATATTTATTTTTTGGATTCAATGTGTGTATTTCCACCAAACAACCACACATGATGTGTATTATGAATCATTAATACAACACAATCAAAATTTTATAGATAAAATTCTAATGATATGTTCAATATGTGTTTTAATGAGAATTTTTTATGATAGGGCAGTTAATAAATATAGGCTAAATCATAGAATTAGGTCAGTTTCTAACTAGATAAAGCCTGTATATTACTAAAAATGGAAACAAATTATGGTATATATATAAATATTTAACTATTAAAACATTTAAAAACAATTTACATATTTTTGTCAATGTTTTTGTAGTGTTTGAAACAGGATAATGCAATCAATTATAGATATTATATTTGTAAATTTATGAGAGAAATCATACAACATGAAAATACAAGCATCCCCCAATATGTAATTTCTAAAGCTAATTAAAATTTTCTTTAAATATATTTCATAATCATTTTTTTATATTTTCTTATTAAAATAAATATTTCCGACAAAAGAGTTTCTCAAAATAAGAAATCCATTTATTTAGAGATGGGTGTGCATCATATTTTTTGTCAGAATATATGTCAAAAAAAAAATTTAGGTGACTACAAGCTATGTTTGTGATCTATTACTACTTATGACCTTTGAAAGATATTTGGGGTGTGAAGCATTAGTGTCAGAATTCTTATATATTATTTTGATCTTTTTCTCAAGGAGAAGACTAATGGAGGAAATCAATTTGTTTAGAAGCATTGAACCGCAAAAAATAATATTTTTGGGAAAACATGGAGGTGAAGGTGAAGGAATAGGTGAAGGTGGATGCGATTATAGAGGCAGAGGTGGAGGAAGAGTCGGAGTCAGAGACCGACATTGTGGAGGAGGTAGAGGCGAAGAATGAGGAGGAGGAGGATAAGATGTGATGACTTTAAAAAAATAAAATTGTTGGGCAATGAAGTAGAATAAATATCATACCTTGATTGTGTTAGAGAATGATTTTTTAAAAGTTAGCACAACACTTGTCACTTAAGATAAGAGCCATTGTGCATCTTTCTAGTTTAAAATGACATTTTAGTAAAAAACACATGTGGTGTACTCAAAACTAATCAAATACATTCAGATTGTTTTTGGTACTTTATGAAAACAATCCATGCATAATTTGTGATGTGTAGGGATCATCTGAACCTCAATTCAATGTACAGTGTGACCAATATGACTCTAAGTTCATCTTTTTTATTCAAAAGTGACATCAATTTTAGTATAAAAACAACTTCCATACTCAAAACTGAGAAACAAATTCACATTATTATTATTTTTACTTTAGTAAAATGATCCATACACTATTTTTGATGTGTAGGGATCAACCACCCCACAGTCTGATGAACGGTGTGACCGGTATGACTCTAAGTTTGTCTTTTTATTCAAAATTGACATTAATTTTAATAAAAAAAACTAACATACTCAAAATGTAGAAAACACATTTTATTATTTTAATACTTTAGGAAAATAATCCATGATTCATTTGGATGTGTATCATTCAACTGTGCCTCAATAAAATGGACAGTGTGACTCCAAGTGTGTCTTTTTTATTCAAAAATTGACATTAATTTTAGTAAAAAAACAATTGACATACTCAAAATCAAGAAAACACATTCAGATTGTTTTGGTACTTTAGAAAAATGATCTATATATAATTTTTGATGTGTAGGTATCTGCCACAGCTTAATCCAATGCACGGTGTGACCGGTATGACAACAAATGCGTCTTTTTTATTCAAAACTAACATTAATTTTAATAAAAAAAAACAACTGACAAAATAAAAACTAGGAAATAACATTTTGATTATTTTGATACTTTATGATAATGATCCATGAGTCATTTGGGACATCTATCATTCATTCATGCCTCAATCTGACACACAGTGTGACTCCAAGTGCATCTTTTTTATTCAAAATTTATATTAACTTTAGTAAAAAACAACTAACATACTCAAAAACATGAAAACACATTAATATTATTTTGATAATTTAGAAAAATGATCTATACATCATTTTTTACATGTAGGGATCAACCACACCTCTATCCCATGCACATTGTGATTGATATGACTCTAACTCTGTCTTTTTATTAAAAAGTGACATTAATGTTAATAAAAAACAACTGAAATAATCAAAATCGAGAAATAACATTCTGATTGTTTTGATACTTTAGGAAAACAATCCATGAGTCATTTAGGACATGTAACATTCATCCACGCCTCAATCCAATGCATGATGTGACCAGTATGACTCCACGTGCGTCTTTCTTTATTTAAAATTGGTATTAATTTTAGTAAAAAACAACTCACATACTCAAAACTGAGAGAATGCATTTCTATTATTTTGGTACCTTATTAAAATTATCCATACATAATTTTTCACATGAAGGGATTGGCTACACCTCAATCCGATGCACGGTGTGATCGGTATGACTCTAAGTGCATCTTTTTATTCAAAACTGGCATTAATTTTAATAAAAAACAACAACTGACATACTCAAAACTGAGAAAACACATTATGGTTATTTTGATACTTTATTAAAATGACCCATGAATCATTTGGGTTGTGTATCATTCAACCACGCCTCAATCCGATGCATAAGGTGATCGGTATGACTCCAACTGCATCTATTTTATTCAAAACTGGCATTAATTTTAATCAAAAAATCAACTCACATACTATATAATATTGTTTTTCTTATATTTGTGTTAGAGATTTTATTTCATTTAAATTCAGTTTTTTATCTTATTTTGGTAATTTTTGTTGTTGTTTTTGCTGATGTAGTCTGTTGTTGCAGTACGCTGCACTTGTCTTTGGTGATGTAGTGTGTTGTAGCATCACAGTGCAATTTTCACTTTTATCAGCACTACTAAATGCACTGATAAATCATTCCTTTATCAGCGCTTTAAAAATCGATGATAAAGGGATCTTTTATTGGTGCTTATACAGGTGCTGATAAAGTCTATCTATACCAGATCATTAAAATGTGTTGAGAAATCATACTTTTATTAGCACAAATAAAAGCACTAATAAATCATACTTTTATCAGTTAAAATAAAAGTGATGATAAAAAAGCCATTTATGAGTGATTTTAAAAGCATTGATAAATTTACTATTTATCAGTGCTAAATAAACATGCTAATAAATGGGGTATTTTATCAACACTTTTAAAAGTGATGATAAAAGTTTAATTTATCAGTGCTTTTGTTTGCACTGATAAATATACCCTTTGTCAATTTTTTAGCACTGATAAAAGTGATGTAATTTTAATTGTGCTAAGGTTATGAGTGCTTTTATAGCACTAATGAAGGCCAATTATAGTGATGTTATAGACGGGTTTTGTAGTAGTGCACCCAGCAAGTCGAGCCATGACCTTGGGTGTCCAACAATGAGAGTGTGAAGAATGGGGGATAAAAAAGAACAATGAACAACCTAAGGAATGAGCCTCAACCACTTTTAATTCCAACCTTGACTCATTCACGTTAGAATGAATGAAAAATATACAATAGAGTAAAATCTCTAAACAATCAAACCTTGATAATAATCCTTCAATATAGGCCCATCCCATAAGAACAATGAACCATAGATCAAACTGTTTGTCGGTTGGTCAGCGTTTTTCATTGATTCTAATAATGGGGAAAGAAAGAACTAAAATCACAATTCCCTAATTGGTAAAGGATCATTTGCTGTATAGGATTTATTGCCAATGGAGATCCATCAAGAATGATATCGATCCACCATCCCATCATCGTATATCGAGAGATTTATCCTAGCTTTCTTTAAATAGATGTTGGGGAATTATATAGGTTTATGGATTCTAACCCTAGGTCCCTACCGATCTAATTATTTAAAAATATAAAACATGTCGCTACATAATGTTAAAATAAAATAATTCTTTAATTTATTTTATTCTTAAAACATCCAAAAACTATCTTTCACAACTAACCCAAGACAACTGATGTTAGGGCTTGTCTAGGATAAAATTTATTCTCTGAATGCAACTGTTCCCTCAGATTTATAATTTGAGCACCCATTTAGAAGTTATTCCACATTTTAAGGGAAACTGATCTCACATTATATTTGAAGTTAAATATTTTTCAAACATTTATTCTGGGCAGACTAGGCCTCAGAATTGCACAACACCTTAGTGTATTGTCTTTAATTAATTTTATATAATATTTAAAAATAATACATGAAAAAATTAAAGAACTTAAATGTATGGTACTACGCTTCCCCTTGGGGAAGCCTTCCCTATCAAATTCTATATCGGTTCCCATGTTCTTAGGAATATTTGGAATAACCATGTTTACCATGACTATACTCAGAGGAAAATTGTCTTTGTCGATGGGTAAGTGAGGCTATTTAATGATATGGTTGAAGAAGAGAGCATTATACTATTCCTATACATAGATTTTCACATGTGGATATGCCTCTTCTATAATATGAAGGAGCACTATGAGGCTCTTGATGTAATGTTTTTGGAGGTTTTGATGATAGCCGAATGATGTTGGGTGTTGAGCCATTGGGAGTGATACCATATCAACCTGTCAACACTCCCGATTGTTATCCTTGATGTACCCATGAATTCCTTGATAATACAACTGATGTTTATTGAGGTGATGAATCATTTCTGGATGGTGTGGCAGAAAAATGTGGCCAGATCCTCAGTGTGTTACTCTGGGATGTTGAATTTGGGAGTTGTAGTTGGCCAGAACATCACATACAACTAATCAGTGGCCAAAACCTCCCACAAGCCCTTTTCTCAGAGCCCTATTCTTGGATGACCCATAATCCAATAAGTGATATCCAGGAGATAGGTGGAGGCATTGATATGAATCAGTTATATATAGGTTTGACCAGAAGAGGATAAAATACATGATGTTTCTTCTCACTACATGTCAGGGTGCCTCTTGAAGGTGGTAAAAACCACATCATCACGTCCCTATAGGATAGAGTATTCACCTCTTCCTTATACTCAAGGGTGGAGGCACTCATATGTGGATTAGATGTTTTTTGTTCAATGAGGTTATCACCATCTAAAGGTGTCTTTCTAGACTGAAAAAACTTTCTATTATCTTGGATATATGTGGAGAGGAATATTGGTGATGATGGATATGGTTTAACCATGAGCCCCTAGAATGGGGTCATAAAGTCCTCCACCTTCATGTACCTATAGAGGGCTTTGATAATCCTATAAATTTCACCTTCTAGGATGGAGAGTCTCACCTATTAGGATCCTTCCCCAGAATTTAGAATTTAGGGTGGTAAAACCATCACTAAGTCATCTATATCCTCAGAATTTAAAATATCAACGAGGTCAAAGATGACTTGGCATTTCCTAGGATTTTACCTATGATAGTGGCTATTCTCCATTCTACCCCAGGGTGGTTATTCAGGGTAGGGTACTTCTTAGGAATAGGTAAGACCTATGTGCTAGTTAGTTGGAGCACAAGGAAGACCCTCATGCTGGATGAAGTAGACACGAGGAGAACTCCATGTTGAGGAGAAGGCATATGAAGAAGACCTCTATAATGGTTTCTAAAAGCATAGGGATGACCTCTAATTTGGTTGGTGATGGTGTAGGGAGGACATACACACTACATCTCATCATTATGCGTTGGCTTGTAATGGCTGTCGGTGGTGCCAACAATTTTCCAAGTCAACTTGGTCTATCTATGAGGTGGATTGTGTCTGAATCCCAATTAAGAAAAGATGGATCCTTGTTCTCCCATTGCAAGGATATAGAAGAATTTACTAGTGGTGGTAGAGGCCACTGGAGCGAGGGAAGACAATTCTCCTTTTATGACATTATCCTGGGCTTGCCCCCAATATTGGTGCTGGGTAGTTCAGACCAAGGATGACATGGCAGAGGTAAAGTTCACCTGTTCTTTAGACTGGGGGACCAGTAATTGTTGTCACTAATAAGTCCTAGTGTGAGCCCTATTTAGTAGCTCTTGGGTAGTAGTCATAGCCAGGGTGACTCATACATCCCCCACATCCTGAGCATAGTGAAGTGAATCATAGGATCTCTCTAGGGAGAGACTCCTGAAGCGGTTTTTCATGGGACTGGGGAGCAGTTTTTCCCTATGCATCACTTGAGGGAAGCTGTTTCGGTGAGGTGTTGATGCCTCCAAGTCATGGAGGTACATTTACCTTGTAGGAATGGCCCAATAATTCTAATACTGATGTATGAGGGTGTTGATAAACATCTTTTGGATGATCTTAGAGGGTGTGATAGGGCATGGGAATATGAATTCTAGGATGAAGTTGTGGTATAAGTTGTGGAAGGAGAGTGGTCGTGGAGGATTTTCACATAATTGGTTCTCCTACCCTGACACCTACATGCATTGGGTAGTTTATTTCCTATAGATGAGGTCCTATAAGGAAGGGAGATTCAACCATCACTATAGGTACATGGAAAGCAATAACCAATGTCCCAACATTGTCCAATCTTCTAAAGAAGAGAAAGATCTACGCTGATGATGTCACAGATCGAGAATTCCCAATGTTTACTACCACAATTTCTAGAGAGTTTCGTACTAGGCCCACTGTTTTCTTGATGGTACCTAGCACCAGATATCTAGATCAGGTGACATAAAACTATTATATTTTCTAAAACGCTACCAATCCCCATGTTTAGGATAATCAATTCATGTTGAGTTCACCATTTCTATTTCTGATTCTTTCATTAGGGCCCCACATGCATATTGACACGATTAATGCACACACTGGCATGATATAGCCTCACCTTCCCACATTACAAAGGTGATAATATTTCATCACTTTCAATGGAGATGCCTGCTCCTTGATGAAAATGAGATGATGGTTTGTTGGTTTCTCCTAGCATGCATTCCTCCTTGGGGATCATTTCCTAGTTTGGGTTTCCCTAATATATTAAAGTCATGTTCATGGAACTCATTCCCAATTCCGTATCTTTTTGCAATATAGTTAATTACAATACTTATGTCAGGACATTACATTTTTGTCTTGATAGGGAAGAAACCTCTAGTTAGGAGAGTAGTCACATTGGGCATTGTTGGGAATATCTAGATACTAGGAAAATTGGTCACCTATATTCTTCCTCTTAGGAGGTCATCTTTTGTGAGGCATATTAAGGCACATAACCCAGGGCATCCCATGTCAATACCAAGGTAATTAATCTATTGGTGTAAGTCTTCCAAGTCTTTTTTACCTAAGGAATCCCATAGTTATGCATGAGGTATGTATTTGGTTATGTAATAAGTTCTATATCATACAGAGAAGGATTGGGGCGTCTGGTTGAGATGGATCTGGGCATGATTTTAACATCTTGTGGAGATAAACATGGGGTTAATGTCTTATGGGGATAGGTTGGATAGATCGAGGCACCTCGTGGAGGTGAATTTGAGAGGGTCATTCTCAAGAGGGATAACACCACACTGAGATTTATGGGTGAGAACACCCCTTGAAGAGAACCATAGATGTATGGATTAGAATACCCCTGAAGGTGGATCTAGAAGATTTATTAGAATGTCCCTTGAGATAAATCAAGGAGGTGTTTCCCTAGGAGGGAAGACGTCACACTTGGGTTGATGGATGAGAACGCCCCTTAAGGAGAACCCTAGATGGATGGATTAGAATTCCACTTGATGAGGATCTGAAAGTTTGATGGATGATATTTCCCATTGAAGTGATATCTAGAAGGATGGATCATAAATCCCCTAGATTCAGATCCTGAAGGCTGATCAGAAGGTCCCTAGAGATAGACTAGGGTGGTGCATCCCTTGGAGGGAATATGTCACACCTGGATTGATGGATGGGAATTCCCCTTGAGGCAAACCATGGATGGATGGATCAGAACACCCCTTGACATGGATCCGTAAGATTGATCAAAATAAACCTTGAGATTAATTAGGTAAGTATGTCCCTAGAAGGGATAAATTAATTTTACAATTAGTTGGGATGCTCCTTGAGGCAGACTTGAGAGGTTGATCAAAATTCCCCTTGAAGTAGATCTGGGAGGTATATCCTTAGGATGGACCACTTAAGTTTACCATTGGTTGGGATTTAACCTCAAGGAGGCTTCCTATGTACCCAATTTAGAAGATAGTGATCAAAACCCAGATAGTTCTATGACATAGTTTAAGGTCGTGTGACAAGACTGATCCATGTAGTTTAACATAATGTGGTAAGGATGCTCATTTCATGAAAGGAGCATAAATGAGGGATGGTCTGGGGATTACACATTGAGTTTCTTAGAGGATATAATTTCATGTGAGTGGTGGAGCTATGAGGGTCATCCCATGCCACTCCTACACAGATCATACTATGCTTATCTTTTAATGTAAGACTATAGTTTTACATCTTGGGATGAAGAAATTGTTTTACAGTTTAACATAATAGAATTAGGATGTGGGACTAGGAAGCTTTAAATTAGTCATATTATATGTTATTAGGCTCACTACTCACCCATTGGGCTTACATGACCACCACTCATGCGCCTTTGGGTGGGGCATGGTTTTTACACTACTAGTGTATAATTATGGGAGGATTGGTCAATCATGAAGTCCATGTTACAACCCCTATGATTAGAAGAAAAATGGATTTGGGTTCCTATTATTAGAAGAAAATGGAATGTGAGAATATCGAGACACATTTGGAGTGAAGTGGGCAGACATAAGAATGAGTTTCACATGTTAGATAGGGACTCAAGGTGTAACTGGACTGGTCCTGGATTGGTGTGGGGACTTGGGCACTAAACCTTCATAAAACAGGGTCATTAGAAGGGAGGGACTATGGATAGGCCTTGGAGAGGGGTTTCACAAATCCTGGTGCCTTATAAAGAGGTGCTTCATAAAGCTCTGGTGATCCATGGAGGTCAATGGCTTTGTGAAGGAGTAGGATTCACAAACCAGGGTTCCCCCACCTTAGAGGGAGGTCTTGATTCATAAGGAGAGTGCTTCATTAAGTCTGAATGCTTCATGATTCTTTAAGTTACACATAAGACCTTCTTTCTTCATAAAGGTCATAGGACTTCATAAATGTCATACACACCATAGGTGTAGGTTTTCAAGAATACATTAAAGGGGGTTTTGTGAAGCTTTGATACCTTAGATGATCCATTTTCACTTTGGTTCATGAAGCTTAGAAGGTTCAAGAATTGAGAGCAATTCAGAAGATGAAAGGTCTGGTAACTATCCCTAGAATTTCATAATGGAAGGGGGTATTTATATTCAAGGGACTTCACAAATATTGGCAGTGTTCTTGAATACTTATAAGATTTGCAAATGGGAATGACTTTGTGAGTCTGAATGTAATACTCATGAAGTCATCGTCAAACATTCATATGGTTGTGAAGCTCATTGAGAATCTGATGGTCATTGCACAAATGATTACCATCAAGACTTCATGTGTTTCATGAAGGAATTTTCATCACCAAAGATATTTATGGGTTCCAACCATCATGAAGGAGCTGGGCTTCACGAAGCAGACTCCTTAGAGGGGTTTGGGCCATTTTGGCTCTGATCCAGTCCGAACTAGCTACGCCTTCCTTGAACATTCCCATGACACCCATATTCCAATGTTAACACATTCCCATACAATTATAACCAAGAATAACCATATTATTTATAGAATTGATAGATAATATTCCATCTAATCTAAAATGATCTAAGACCCATTGTTTTTTTATTTCATTACTAGACTGATTTGTGTTTATATTTATGCAGATCATATTATATAAAGAATAAACCCTCTTAGAAAAAAAATCCAATTTGGAATAGAAATACCTTGAAGATCAGGCTTATGTTTATTTATAAAAATAAAAAGTGATATAATTGTTTCATGTTTGGCCATGCCCTGACAATTCCAAAATAGAGTCATCATTTAAAAATGTGTTTGGAGCTAGACCCACCTTTTTTCTTTTCACCATAATTTTTATTCCAAGTTTATTTCCTGATGAAAATAGATTTATTTCCATTATTTACAAGGCTTTATTTTTTTTCCTTTCATTGTGTATCTATACTAGAGTAGCTCGCTACTTTATTTTGGTATGAATAATTGTTAACATCAGTGCATTAAACTTCCATTGAAACAACCTTAGGCTTTCTATCAAATTTCAAGATTCCATGGTCATTTGTAATCTACATTAGATTATCCATTTAGTTGGACATTGAGGTGGATTCTATTATGAATATAGGTCTTCCAATGATACAAATTTTAGCTTCATATACAACTAAATTTCTAGAAGTAGTGGGAAAATTATCAATGGGAGTAGATATTTTCATGAAATCTTCTTCATTCTCTGTGTCATTATGTGCATGAGAAAGATCAATCATGAAGACAACTTGATTATAATTCTCATGAGATTTTGTAATGAATTAATTTATGTATTCACTATAATTTACATAGGATTTTTGTGGAGTGTCATCTAAAACTTGGCCAACATGTACGAATGAGGAATCACTACTACAAAACTAGGTTTATCTAGTAGTAGGGTTTAAACAACGCTAGCTAAAAACATTGTTAAAGGACCCCATTGTTAGTGCAAAAAACAATGTTAAAGGGGGTCTTTAACAATTATAAAAAAAGAGCTGTTAAAGGGGGGAAATTTAGCAGTAAATTTTTACAATCATTGATAAATTAGGTCTTTTATCAGTGCTTGTAAAAAAAGAACTGATAGGGGGGTTATTAGTGCTTTTTTAAAAGCACTGATAAAGACTCCCCATTATCAGCACTTTTTTACAAGCACTAATAAAAATACAATTAAAAAAATATATTTCATTAATAATAATATATTAATATAAATATAAATATATTTATAAAATATAATATATTTTTTTGAAATATTTTTCTGATAAGGTAAATAGGCATTTACCCCTAATTTGTAATATATTTAATGAAAATGGATTATAAAATTACTAAAAAAATATTTTAATTAAAAAATTTCTTATTATTAATGAGTAATAGTCATTTAATATCTATTTAAAGATAAAAAAATTCAAAACAAAAATATAGGATCTAAAATAAGTTAAAAATGCAACTCAAACTTCAAACAACCAAAACTTTTGATCTGGGTGTCTGTTTGGAATCTACCACATATCAAATCAAAGCCTATGATGAAATCTAAACATTGGAGATAGAAGAAAAAATTATGTCACTTTTTTTAGGCCAAAAAGACCTTGAAGGCCTCCATAACCGAGTTTTTAGTTGGGTTACCCAATTTTTTTTAACATTCAATGGATTTTAAGCCTCATTTATAGGAGGTTTTGCCCTTTTTCAGGGGGGACTAAATTTATTATCAGGGATTACATTTATATCGATATTTTGGATTTAAAATTGTATCATTTTTCATAATTTAATTTTATATATAATATAATATATAACAATATATATATTTTTTTTATATACTCACACATAAAAAATTAATTTTATAAATAAAAAATAAAAAATATTTATATAATATATATATATATATAAAGATATCTATAAATATATGGATAATTTTTTTGATGAAATATACATAAATATATTGATATATCATAAAATCTAAAAAAATAGTACAACAGAGTGGTAAAGTCACTGGTGTATAATGAGGGGGTCTAGGGTTCGAAACTCACAGGAGGCAAGGGTGCACATGATAAGCTTGGACGATCTAAAGAACTGATAAAGGGGTGGCGGAATCACTAATAAAGGGGTTGGAGAAGTGATGATAAAGGGGTGGGGGAGGGGGAGTACTGATAAATAGGGGTGGGTGGGCAGTGGGAAAAAATTATATACCCTTTATTATTGGGGCCTTTATCAGTGCTAAAAAGTAATGCTAAAGGATCCCTTTAACATCGATAAAAAAAGAGCTTATAAAGGGGTCTTTAACGGTTCTAAAAAAAGAGTTGTTAAAGGACCCTTTTAACAATGTTTTTAGTGGTATTAAAGGGGGTCTTTATAACTCTTTTCTAGTGTTGATTAATGTTTTGGGCTTCTAAAGGTGATTTGATTATTAATGCATTTTTTTTCACTGATAAAGGCCTTTTATAGTCCTAATAAAGGATAATTTTGTAGTAGTGAATTTTGGAATTTGTCAGGATGAGGAGAGGTCATATTGATTTTCCCTCATTTTTTGAATCCAAAATATGTTGAGTTTGACTAGGAATGTTTCCAACTCTATATAGTCTCTACCTATTCCATAATCCAAATCCATAGAAATATTTATAAGTGTTTTATTGGTATTCCTCCATTCATGGGTAGATATAGGTGTTTGATTTATTTTAGGTTGATCAATTTCAATACCTTCATGTTTTTCAGAGGCTCCATTGAATTTCTCATCTTGAAGATATTCAATAATGCTTTTAATTTCATGATAAATTTGAATATAAATGCTCTCATCCCCACTATTCATAATTTCATTATCTCCCACACTACCATTAAGGATCACTACAATAGTATTCAGATTTTTGGAAGGTCTAGGTTATTCATTCTCCCTTTCTTATTCATCAAAAAATTGTATTCTTTAGATCAAAGGTATTTGTTTGATTTTTCACCCATTTTATAGAATCATACTTTATATAAGGCTTAAGGATCACTTTTGTCTAGAATAATGTATTTTTATTATTATTTATATTGATATCTATCCATGAATTAACATCAAGTGTTGGCTTCACTTACTTATTTATAACCCTGTAATTAATAATGGAATGTACTAAAATTATGAAAACATCACAAAAATAGGTTGCATATTCATACTCCACCTTTAATTTAGTTTTTTGATCATTGGAAATGAAATTAATCACATCTGGAAGCTTTAAATCAAAATTGGAATCAGCCAAAATTCTGGCATATAATCCAAGTTCAACATTAGGAGTATGATGATCAAGCTTTATAGGAATTCCAATTCAAGTAGCGAGATCATTTATAATTTTAGGATGTCAAAACACCCAATTCATCTGATTTAATCTAACCCAAATTTAGGATATTGAATTCCTTTAATTGAATGGGTTGAAATTAATATTCCATTAGAATATAATTAGAATTTCAGGTTTTAGATGAACACTCCCAATCATCCATACTACATAAAGATCATATTTACTCCCCATAAGGATATGGAATAATCCTATTCTAGTCGAAATAATCTTCCATTAACTTTTCCCCCAACAATGTGTAATCCTAGATTTAAGGTCTATAGATGACCAAGGTTTTTCACCCTTAGAGTATGTAATATGAAAAAGAATGGAGAATGTTCATAAATTTAGTCTTTTTATAGGGATTATAGATCTAGGATGACCAATAAGTCACCATCCTCTATTATTTTAAATATAAGGGATGGTAAGATCATCATTGATGGTGTCCGCACTTCGAAGATCCTCAAAAAAAGAGATTCCTTTACTTTTCTATAACCATAGATCCTTATTGGTTCCAGTATTGTACCACCCATGTAATTTTTCCTGTTAATACCACTATAGTTTCAAGATTTTAAACATTAAAAATACTAAGCACCTATACATTAATATATAGAATCCATTAATGAATTTTAATTGAACTTTTCAATCTTAGCTTGTTTCCACTTACTACTTAATTGTAAGATTAATTATTCTCAATGAATAATTTATCACCAAATATTGTTATATAAAACAAAAACTATGGTTTCAACCTTTCTACATATTATATTTCTCAAGAATATTCCTTCTCCTGAAGATCTTATGTAACTTGTTCCTATTCCAATCGCTTGTGCATCTACGAAATTGACTAAATACAATTCAATATTTCTCCCACTATCTCAAATAGAGATGTGAAAAATTTTATAGAATTATATTCTATTACCTGATTTTCACTTTTATATCATATGTATTTTTTAATATCCCTATAATCTTTTAGGATAATTACTTTAGGCGCACATTGTGTTTTTCTTGATGAAAGTTTGTATTTATCCTTAAAAAATTACATATAAACACATTTTATTATGAAATGATGGATATATATCATACTATAACTCATATGATATTCATTTTTCATTATATTTGTCATATTTTTATGGGATAACACCACTATTTAAGAATCATTTCCTAAAAAATAATGGAATTTTTTGCAATGCATATGAGTCTCAACATTGATGCTTCTTTTAATTACATCATTATTTTGATGTGTATAAAGAAATGTGTGTTTATGAATTACTCCACAATACATTTTAATGATAAACATGTTTATGTAAGACAAATCCTAAATTCTTCTAATTATCATCATAGATTTTATGTGTATAAAATGTGAGTTTAAGAATCAATCCACTCTATATTTTTATGATAAATGGATGCATGGTCAAGATATTCTTCAGAACATGGGCCCAAATCTACTCATATATTCTAACCATGCATGATCCATACTTCAAACTTAAATTACATAATACTCTTAAAGGAATCTTATAAATTATATATTTACCACTATATTTTTCTTGGATTAGTACACACTCTCTGGATGAACTAATTGAGAAATATTTGTAACTTAACTTTATTTCAAAAGGTTTCTTTGTACAAAAATAAGTAAGTAATATGTTAATGATACCTAAGACCTTTAAATAAAAATATTCTAATAATAATAGAGGGTATATCTTTGAAAATTATATAGTTTTACCAATCAAATATTTATCTCACCACACCAGATATAAGTTAGCCTTACATTTTATATTCAATAGGTAGTTATAATGATTTAATCATTAATGAAATATTAGTTGAGTATTAGATACCATAAAAAATAATCAATATTGAAATTAAATAATGTATCCTTATGTTCAATGGAAATGTGTGATCAATTTTTTTAAGCTTAACAAATGTTCAACTAGAACCAATAATCATGGAAATTTAAAGTTGTCTACTTCTCACTGCCAACTTAGGAATCACCCTTTCTCAGCCACTTGGAGAACACACCTTAATTTTTGTAACACTTATATACTTACTTGGATGATACATTTAAATATATATTTACAATAGTAATATTATATTAAATAACCAATAAGTGTGATAGTAACATCACATACAATGATGAATATACCTAAAAAAAAGAAACTATTTTCTTATTCAATTTAGGTCATTGAATTTTTATTCTATTAAATTATCCCATAATATGAGAAGAAAATTAAATCCTATATAATGTTAAAACTATTTTATTTGAGGGAATTTAATAAGCTTACTTTGGAATTACACTTTCTATTGGACGTTTTATTCTTGTATTTCAACTTTTTCAGCATAAGAACTAAAAATTAATATTTATTTAAGTTCTTATAAACTTGGTGAACCTTAACCAAAAGTTAATGATACATTTTCCCCATAATGTTCATTTATTAATATCAAAAAAGGAGTAAGTGGGTAAAAAATATTTAAGAATGGGATGTATTGAAAGATTATGTATCATCTTTCAATTTACACTTATTAAGTGTAATCATCACCTCATTCATATCTTGCTTCACTTTATCCACATAGACTTCTTGAAGATGAGAAAAAATATAAAACCATTAATTTCATAATTTTGTTTCCACAACTCAGTGGAAATTTATGATAGCATTATGATATAAACATAAAATTCATCATACACGAGTCTCCTGTAATCATTTTTACACCCTCAATTCTAGAGGTGGCTCAATAAGTTGTGGGGACTGCACTACATAAAATTTCTTATATCATGGTACTTTGCGGAAGAGCCTACACTATTCTTAGAAATTCATTCCATGGAAGAAATGTTCTTTGTCCAACAATAATCATAGTATATATATAATATTACTTGTCTTTTTATAAAAAAAAGAAACACTACCAGATTAGTAATTTTATCTTGATTATCAATTATACATTACTGGTTAAATCATAAAATGTCTCCCACTATTTTATCAAACATTAGTATCCCTCAAAACTAGATTTTGAATAATAAATACTTAGAGTATTATAGTGGAAAAGATCCCTAAAACTTCTCCTTATAGTCCAAGATATGTCTATGCCACTACTCAGAGAGTTTCATGGTAGGCGGTTGATAGACCAACCACATTAACTCATATATTCTTAAACTATTGAGTGAAGTCCCAGCTTTTAGAAATAATAAACATTATTTACTCAATAATTTCCCTTTAAAGTGAAAAAATATAGTTATAACTACTTATTTTATTCCATATTTAGTTAATTTGAACCATTAATTTCATAAGGACTCCCTAGTTGTAGGAGGCACAATCAACTAGGGCTGATGAGCACCATGTACACCCAGTTTTGTTCAAATTCAAATAATGAATGACATTGAGACTTAATATTACTTTGAGAGTTTTTATTATTTCTTGATAAATGTAATTATTCTCTATCTAAAATGCATGTACTATGTGATCACACTCACAACATAACTATGTAGTAAATAGGAAAACATTTATTATGTCTAATTTTTTTAATCTAATATTTTTTATTTATTGTTTTATGTGACCAAAAAAATTAAAATATCACTAAAAAATAATAAAAAATTCATAAATTATATAACATAATGCGAATTATCTTGATAATTTGGTATTGTTTGATCCATTTAAGCTCAATTAATCAACAATGACCCTAGGGGTAAAAATATCTAAGTTGAGTCTGAATCGTATCATAGCCTGCACCCCAGTATAATGTATCCACCTCTCATATGGAACTTTTCCTAGTATCATCATGGTCTATGTATTCATTCATCGTTTTCACAATACATAAATACTCGTATGCAGGTGAGGGGGTCTCAGGAATTCATAATACACATGTAATACAAATATTGTGGACATGAAGACCATTATACATAAAATGAAGAAGAAAAACAGTGTACAAAACATCTATTTAATTAATTTATTATTACAAAACAATAACATGCGATAACTAATTAATCAATAAAAAATTAGACATACATTGGCTGGTCACCACTAAAGATCAATCGAGACACAAACTAAATGCGTAATAAAATTTAATCTTATGATAAATTTGGGTCAAGGGAAATTAAATGAAATGAAATAATTATTTTTATTTTTAATTTTAATTTTAATTCAAATAATTTATATCGCTCACTCCCAATTTTATAATTTATTTTAAAAATTATAACTTAATTTTGAAATAAACATTTTCTAAATTTATAAATATTTGATCCCGGGCTGCAGGTAACCCTATTAGACTGGGAGGGTTCAACACAACCTGACCCAGCCTATACAGAGTGGGGAAAACTTGGTTAGACCACTAGGTCGGCTAACTATTCAACCTTGCACAACTTCGGTGAGTCTGGATAGGCTAGTAGGGAAGGATGTCCAACAGGGGAGCCATGTGATGGGAGGCCAGTCCCCATGGGACTAGCCAATAGGGATGTCACATAACAAGAGGGCCAGTGGCAGGTCTGCCTGACTCGAGGTGGTCTGCAGGTATGACATATGGGAGTCAACCCAAAGGGGGATGGGTTTAGTTGAGCTGATGTAGCGACCAAACCCCAGAAGATCAAATATGGTTCCTAATACCATTACATTAGACTAATATAAAAGAAAAAAACCCCAAAGGACATATCAATTTGGTAGTCTTGGTAAACTAGGTACATACACGTGTCTTACATTACATTTGAATAGTCAAATTACAACATATTTTTTTCTTTTCTGAATATATTTATTCCATATAGTGTATCATTGCATATAAGTCATTCTAAACTTCATGGAATAATCAAGATAGTAAAAAAAATAAGGGGGATCTCAAATTCTCAGTAAGGGTTATGTATAGTGTAAGTAATAATGAATTAATGAAAATAATCAATATAACATGATAAATAATTGAACAAACATGCCATGTAATCAATAAACTGATAAGTAATTGCATAAATAATATGCTATAGTAAATAACTGAAACACATTCCATTTAAATAATTTGAATAACATGATAAGATAAGGAGAAATCTATATGGAAAGGTAAATAACTGAAAATTCTTACCATTTAATCAATGAATTGTGAATGAAATGCATCTATAGATTTTTTTCATAGTGAAAATATCAGGGATAATAATAATTATATTTTGAATATATGAAATGATTAAATATTTGACGTCTTGTTTCCCAGGTACATGAAACTTTTACCCTTGAGACATTTCACAAGTCAATTTAAAAAAAACTACTATCAATACCTTTTAAAAAAAGTTTAGAACTTGTTTGGTTAAAAACATGAAGGGTTCGTTTCCAAATAATTTCATATCACGAGACTACCGATGCATTGAGGGGATTACTTTAAATAGTCCCAAACCCATGTCATACTAGTCCAAAGCAATCCTTATATATCGCATAATAGATTTAACTCATAAAAAACATGCCTCATCAAATATCTATATTGAGTAAAGGATACATATTTATAAATATTTTCCTAGTTAATAAATAACCATCAAAGTAAATACCGTATGTAAATATGGTATATGGTTCATGAAATAAATTTATCATTTAGAAATATTATTGAAATTTAGAGGAAATTAAATGTCCATAAGAATGTGAATCATTTAAGGTAAAGTTAATGACAACAAAAATGAATCATGGAAGTGAATGTCGATACTTTACTCAGCCATAGTGAGAATAAACCCTATAGCACCCTGATATTTTACAGTATGTATCTTCTTAAATAAATTCAATTTATTCGATAACTTATAGCTTAAATGAATCGTGATATACCATTAAATATTAACATGACCATTGGAATAGTAATGTGACTTTTAGAAATAATAATCTCGCCATTAGAATAATAACCTAACCTATGAAAGTATAAATAAAAGTTAGGTATCTCATAAACAAAAATATGGTATATTTATATCATAGAATAAGTAAATAAATGTTTTAATAATGATAAATTAAGTGTTGGCATTTTTATTGAATGTAAATGTTCATTTACAAATTTATAATTAATATAATGATTTAAAAAAAAATTAATTTTCATAATATAGATTCATAAATTATTATTTTTCTATATTATAATTATAATATAATTTTACGATACCATAATTAGTTTTTAAAAGTGTCGTAAAATCAGTTATAATATCAAAATCAGTATTTTTCGAATAAATGATGATTTTAATTAAAAATTGAATTTTACACATTTATAAAATTATTTTCATAAAATGGAGTCCATTTTTTAAATCTATATGTTTTAAAAGGGTTAGGGTGAATTTTTGGGATTTTTCTAAAATAGTTGAATTTTCAATAAATAGTGAAATATAGTAATTTACGGTATTAGCTAAATACATGAATTATAGAGTCATGGATGATGTATTGATGAGGTAATAACCCATTGGTTCAAACTAACATGCACTATTTACTATATTTATTTATAATAATCATCACTATTGAGTGTCTTGAGCTAAAATAATAAACCAATGAATAAAATAATCAAAAAACACCCCTCTCCTCCACTATAAATACCTGCCCTCAATACCTCTTGTACTCACACCTTATAAACTTTGTGTCTTTATCATATTCTTCCTAATTCCTCTCCCAAAACTCTTACCCACGTCCATGATCTTTTGTTCTCAATAAAATAAGTGCCTTAAAGAGGTTCTCAGGGAGAAGAATTCAAGTGGTAAAACCCCCAATCCTTCTCTTTCAATTTATTTTATTTTATTTTCTTATCCTATACTTACCACCTATATAAAAATATTCATGATAACTCTAGTATATTATATATAATATAATGTTATTATTTTAATAGAATATCCATCATCAAACCCATTCTCCTCTCTCTTTTATTCTAAAAATGAAAACATCACCCGTGATGTGTCAATTTACCCCCATCATGGACGATGCATTTTAATTTTCCATTACAACCTTCAAGGATGGTCATAAACCATTTTTATGGTTAAAAAAGATTATAATATTTTTATTACAACTTATTTAATTTTATGGAATGAGTATAGAAACATAATATAAAAGAAAACGATACTAGTTCATAATGGTTGTCAAAACCACCTAAATAAAATAATCATTTTTCATTAACGTTTTATCAAATGAATCATAATCATACCAATAAAAAAATAATGTATGATACCATTTAACCTTATAAATGTTCATTAATACTAAATAATTTCACTTATGGGAAATTTATTCCCATTTTATAGGAACTCCCATAATTATACACAAGGGGACAAGCCATAAAATCATAAAACAAATGTTCCCAGAACAACAAAATTAAACATTATAACTCATCATAATGGACATAAATGAACTTAATAAAATTATAATAAATCAAAAAAATTATAAAAGGTTATAAATTAATTAATTAATGAATCTAATTTTATTATACAACACATTAAGTACAAGTGAAAAATGATTTCGGATATAAGGTAAATGATTTCTTAACTCAATTTCTATTCATTGGGTTATACATATACTTCATTGATTATATTATGCCAATATTATGTGTGGAATACAATATTTATTTATTTATGTTTTATTCCCACTTCTCCAATTTTTTGATATCCTTTTTTACACATAATCACCCCATTTATTAATTCTAACCTCAATGATATGATCTTTGTAATATTTATCTCATCTCACTTTTATTATTGCGAGATATGACTTACTCACCACTTATTACTTATGTGTGGTGTATTTATACTACCCTTTGATATACCATATCATGAATCTATTTATCTTCATGGTATTCAATGTTTCATTTGATTATTATTAATTTTATGGGGTATACTATTTGATTGATTACAAAGTGGTAAGGTATCTCTTCGAACCTCCAAATTACCTTTGGGTTACATTTTCTCTCTGTTTACCCCAATTTTATTCTTCATTATTCTTATGTACTCCCCCTAAATTCCGTTTTTATGGTCCAAACATATATAAATATCTCAATTATTCATTATTTTATGAGGAAATACATGTTTTATAAGGTTCCTTTTTCAATTCCTCCAAATAAGCAAGCCCGATTAAAGTAAACTTCGCAATTTCTTACCCATTTTCAAGTACACTGCATAATATTTGTATTTAAACTTATTTAATTTTGTGGAACCAGTATATAAATATTATATAAAATAAAATGATTCTAGTTCGTAATGGTCATAAAAACCACCAAAATAAACTAATCATTTTTTAATAACATTTTATCTAATGAATCATTATCATACCATATAACTGAATAATGAATGAGACAATTTAATCTCTATAATTTCATTAATACTGAATAATTTTACTTCTATTGAAGTTATTATCATTTTAAAATAACATAAATAATTATAAATAAGGGAATAAGCCATAAAATCATCAAATGAACATTTCTATAACAATTGAATTAAACATTATAGATAATCATAATGTCCATAGATGAACTTAGTAAAATTATACTAAATAAAAAACATATAGAAAAGGTACTGAATTAAGTAATGAATGAATCTAATTTGATTATCCAATACATTAATAACAAGTGCAGAATACTTTCAGACATAAGTTAATGGATTTATTAACTCAATTTTCATTCATTGGGTTATACGTCTACTTTATTGATTATATTATACCAAGATTATGTATGTCATCTAATGTTTATTTATTTATGTTTTATTCCCAATTTTCCATTTTTTAAATGATTTTTTACACATAGTCACCCCATTGAATAATTATCACCTCAATGATGTGATCTTTGTAAGGGTTTTCTCATCTTACTTTTATTTTTATGAGATATGTCTTACTCACCACTTATTCATTGTGTGTGGTGTACATAACTACCCTTTGACATATCATATCATGAATCTATTTATCTTTATGGTATTAAATTTTTCATTTGATTATTATTAGTTTTATGGGGAATATGATTCAATCGATTACAAAGTGGAAAGTGATCTCTCCGAACCTCTAAATTACCTTCTGGTTACATTTTCTCTCTCTTTACAACAATATAATTCTAAATTCTTATTATGTAATACTCCTAAATTACATGTGTATGTTTCAAACATATGTACCAATCTCAATTATTTGTTTTTTTGATGGGTATGTACTTGTTTTATAATGTTCCCTTTTCAATTCCTCCCAATAAGGAATCCCGATTAAAGGGAACTTCCCAATTTCTTACGCATTTTCAAGTACACTCCATAATCTGTTTTAAACAACTATTTTTTTAAAAATAACTCATTTTATCATGAAAAACTATATTAGTTTATTTCTGGTACATATAAAAATTTATTCCTTTGTACTGTTTAATCCTCTTTAATATTTTCCCTCAAGCCGCACTAAAGTGGCTTGGTTCTAAAGTTTATTAAACATTATTTTTACATATCTTCACTTCAGTTGGGCATCATTTATCATGATATATGCATATTTTTCTTTTTTAATGCATTCATTAAAGGTTATGATTATTGTCTAAGCTGTATACCATTTTTTACTAATGTTGTTTACCTTGATAGTTATTTGATTAACTGGGGAAATATTAATAAACCTGTATCTTTTATTTAATACAGATATTTGATTATAAGGAACATTTTTTATCAATTAAATCAATAAATGAGGAATTAATTGGACTAATATGACATATTTTAGGGACCTTTTAATGTAATACTTATGGATTGGATACCGGTTAATTCAATACTCTTGATGCATCGGTAGACTCATGATAGAAAATAAATTGGTGACAATCCTTTAGTGGGTTTTTACAAAAAGAATCAGACATGTTTCTAGCCACAAACATAAACCATCTTGATAGTATAATGGTTTATGTTCTAGATATATGATGTCCAGTAATTAAACATTTATTAGACTTAGAATTCATTTATTATTATCCTGAGGATTTTCACTATAATAGAGTCTATGGATATATTTTCATTCTCATATTATTGATTGGAATATTTTTTTAGATATTTACCTTTTAGTTTTGATTATACTTATTGATTCAAGTTGTCTTCCATTGTACAAATCCATGACCAAGCATTTGAGCTCACCCTTTTATTTGTTTTCCTTCCCCAGGTTATGGAGATGAAATTTTTGAGTAAGTATCAAGTAAGTTGTTTACTTTTCTTTGTTATTTTCTATATTTAATTACCAATTTAATAATGGAACCATGTAAGTATGTTTTTATTCAATACTACTAAATTTACCGATCCTTGGTGATGTGATCTATTGTATCTGTTCCATTGTAACAAAATAACCACCTACTCCAAGTTACTGACGTTGAGTTTGTTGTAGTTGGTATCAAAGAAAGTTTAGTAGAAACCTTGGGAACTAGATTTAGGAAATAATATATTAGGGAACATAACCCTATGATAAACTTTAAGGATAACTATAGAAGAACATCCTAAACAAACCAAGTTTATGAGATTATCCACGCATAAAATTTCAATTTATGTTAGGTATTTCACTAGTTTTTGGATTATGCATTGTGTTTCACAATGATATGATATAATCTAGTGTATTTAGTCATTTAGAAATGAAACCTCATAGAAGTAATGAGAACCTCACCAATACATATGATCCAAAGAGTAAGGAGGATCAAATATTTTATGGACTTGTGAAAATCCTTCAAAGGTAACAAGTCTCCCAAATATTATCATCATATAAAGATATAATATCATTTGATAACAGGGGAAAATAATTCTCTAAGTATTATGGATTTTTAGAGAATCATGAGAACAATAGTATAGCTTGTAAAATGTTGGATAAAGGAAATATGATAAAGAAGTATTTTCCCACATGTGTTAATTGTGGAAAGAAACACCCTGATACTTAATTAAAAGGAATGATAATTTTCTATAAATGTGGAGAGAAAGGTCACCATGCTTGTGATTTCAAGGGTAAGAAAATGGTTTCCAATGTATAATGCTTCAACTGTAAGGATATATGACACTATGCAAATCAACATCTCAAGCATCAAAGGAATATACCCCAAAAGAGGATAATAAATCATGGTTTAGCTTATGATACTACAATAGATGAGGTGGAATGATTAATATGACTATGTTTAGATTCAATAATTATGTTATTTGATTATTTCATCAATAATTCTCTAGTTATAAGAATCATTAGATATATAAGGATTGTAATTCAGTACTTTTTCTATAAGGAATTGGAAGCATGTGATGCGTAGCACCAACAATCAAGAGAAGTGATTCTGTTGTAAGTTTTTCTTCTTGAAACCACATAACTTGGTAAATATAACCCTAAATATATGATTGATATTAATATAATAATAAATATATGTTTATGGGATAATATTGGTGACCATGAAAGTAGCTAGTGATTTGATAGTTTATATAACTCCAAATCAATTTTTTTTATTTTTTTAAATTCACTTTATGGTTTAGTGAGAACCACACATTGAATGGGATACAAATAGTCAACACCGAGATTTCCAAATTCAAATTCAACATTTTAAACATCACACAACAAAAATCACAAATTAAAATTTTACGGTTTATGTTATGCTGTAATTATTAGATGTTTGGATTTAATGAATATATTCAACAACCTAAGATTTTACTCATGAAATATTTCATGTTCTAATAAAGGTTTAAAGGAGATTAAGGTATTCATATATCTAGTTTGTGGCAATAAGTGTTACATTATTTGGGGAAATATTATGTTAAGTTGATTTTGGAAATTTATTGAACTTACTTATAAATTTTTGGTCATTGAATTTTGGAAGACATATTTTCGACGAGTCTTAAGGTTAGATACTTATGGAATGGATTAAGGATATTATTTATTAATATTAAAGTATGATTTATCATTTTGGATAACCTATGCTAACCATTTTTGTTTCAGTAAAAATTTAAAAAATGAAAAAATGACTTGTAGATTTTATGATTTATAAAAGTTCTTTAAGCATAAAAATTTATCTTGAATATAAATATCCAGATTTTAGAAATGAAGTGGAGATATATCAATGAAAACCCAAAGGATGAGATTATGACATAGGAAGGAATCAAGTATGTTTTGTTTCTGAATTGATTCTCTGTATAGTAAAAGAAACCCTCAACTCTAGGGAAAGGATTTTGAGACAAAAACATCATCTATATTATTTTATTTCAGAGAAAACAATGGTCTTTTAATCAATCATATATTTATAGTTTTGTAATGTTTAAATTTCTAATTACCATGTTCTCTATCACTATCCATAAAAAATAAATAGTTAGATTTTATTTTATGTCCATATTTTTACATATCACTAATGTTATCATATTCAAATGACTAATTTTGTGGCGACCTTCTCATTTCTCTTTCCCACTTATTAATAGGATGCATTATTAACCCAATTTATGATGTGGGTTTCCCACGAAAGAATTTTCAAGTACCAACATTTGATTTTCAAAGTGTAATTTAAATATTCATAGGACACAATTTATTGAAGGAGATTATAATTTATCAACCCAATATTTTATAGTATGTATCTTCTTAAATAAATTAAAATTATTTGATAACTTATACCTAAAATGAATCATGACATACCATTAAATATTAGCATGAATGCTGGAATAGTAATGTGACCGTTAGGAATAGTAATATGGATATTAGAATAATAACCTCACCTATTAATGTATAAATAAAATTTCGGTATCTAATAAATGAAAATATGATATATTTATATCATAGAATAAGTAAATAAATGTTTTAAAAATGATAAATTAAGTGCTGGTATTTTTGTGGAATGTAAATGTTTATTTATAATTTTATAATTAATGTAAAGATTTAAAAGAAAATTTATTCTCACAAAATAGATTTATAAATTATTATTTTGTTGTATTATAATTATAAGATAATTTTTAGACCATAATTAATTTTTTAAGGTGTCGTAAAATCAGTATATTTCAAATAAATATTGATTTTAATTAAAAATTAAATTTATCATATTTAGAAAATTAATTTCATAAAATGGATTCCATTTTTTTAAATCTAGACATTGAAAAATGTTTTGGGTGATGTTTTTGGATTTTTCTAAAATAGCTTAATTTTTGGTGAATAGTGAAATACGGTAATTTATGATATTAGATAAATACATGAATTATTGAGTCATGGTTGATGTATGGATGTGGTAATTACCCATTATTTCGAACTAAAATTTACTAGTTATGGTATTCAGTCACAAGAATCATCATTATTGAGAGTCTTGATCCAAAATAATAAACTAATGAATAAAATAATCAAATAGCGCCCCTCTCCTCCACTATAAATGCATTCCCTCACCACCTATTCTATTCACACCTTATAAGATTTGTATCTTTCTAATATTATTCCCAATTCATCTTCCAAACCTCTTCCCCACATCTAGGAGCTTCTGTTCTCAAAAAAATACAAAACTCAAGTGCCTTGAAGAGGTTCTCAGGGAGAGGAATTCAAGTTGTAAAACCCTTAATCCTTCTCTTTCAATTTCTTTTATTTTATTTTATTATTGTCTACTTAAATACTCTATAAAGACATGAATGATAAATCTAGTATCTTATATATTATGAAATTTTATTATATTAATGGAATATCCATCATCAAACCCCTTCTCCTCTCCCTTTTATTCTCAAAATGAAAACATTATTCGTGATGTGTCGATTTACCACCATCACGGATGATGAATTTTCATTTTCCATTATTGCCTATAAGGATGGTTATAAAACCATTTTATGGTTATAATAGATTATAATATTTCTATTATAAATTATATAATGTTTTTAACCAATATACAAATATTATATAATATATAATGATACTAGTTTCTAATGGTTGTAAAAACCACAAAAATAAACTAACCATTTCCATTAACATTTTATATAAGGGATCGTCATCATACCATATAACTAAATAATTTATGTGAACATTTAATATTCTATAATTTTATTAATACTAAATAATTTCACTTCTGGAGAAGTTATTCCCATTTTACAAGAACTCCCATAATTATACATTATGGAACAATCCATAAAATCATGAAATGAATGTTCCCAAAATAATGAAATTAAACATTATAAGTCATTAAAATGGACCTAAATGAACTTAATAAAATTATAATAAAAAAATATATAGAAATTGTTCTAAATTAACTAATTAATAAATATAATTTTATTATCCAGTACATTAAGAACAAGTGTAGAACACTTTCAGACATAAGGTAAGAGATTTCTTAACTCAATCTCCATTCATTGAGTTATATGTCTAGTTTATTGATTACATTACTACAAGATTATGTATGTCATACACTATTTATTTATTTATGTTTTATTCCTACTTCCATTTTTTGTATATTCTATTGTTACACAAAACCACCCCATTGATTAATTATCACCTCAATGATATGATATTTGTAAGGGTTTTCTCATCTCAGTTTTATTTTTATGAGATATGTCTTACCCACCACTTATTCCTTGTGTATAGTGTATGTATAATACTCTTTGATATATCATATCCTTAATATATTTATTGTCTTTCTATTCAATGTTTAATTTCATGATTATTAATTTTATGGGGCATATGATTTGATTGATTATAAAGTGGTAAGTGATATCTCTGAACCTCCAAATTAACTTTGGGTTAGATTTTATATCTCTTTACCCCAATGTAATTATGAATTATTATTATGTAATGCTCCTAAATTCTATGTGTATTTATAGAGATAATATTTCCACTGTTTCCATATCTATTTTAATGATTTAAACCCTATCAATGTGTCATTTTATGTGAAATTCAATTGTTTTTTCGGAATTTAGGGATGTTTTGAGGTTGAAATGGAAAATTTCACAATTATGGAATTTTAAATATTTTCAAAAACTTTGGTATTTCAGGGTGTATCTAAAAGACACTTCACGCTGTTAGAAAAGTTAAGTGGCATGACACCATATTTTGGAGAAAGAATCGGAGCTGGAAAACTAGAGTGACACAACTATACACCGTGTAATAAAGTTACACATCATGACTTCATTAAAAGAAGAAGAGTTGTAGGAAAAGTAGTGATGTAATTACACACTATGAAACATCATCACACATTGTGTAACTATATTACACAATGTGACATTTTTCAGGACAAGTTTTTTGAGAATATTACATCAAGATTCACAAAGCCTGAGGGTCAAAGGATTAAACGTCATGTAACCTAGTTACACATCATGATGACAGTGGTGAACTAAAAAATAAATGTGGATACATCCAAGTTTTAATGGTATTTTCCTATAAAACATCCCTAGGCCACCCTTCCAATACATGCTTGGACCATAAGGTGTAGTGCGACACCAAAAGAGGACTACCACCATTATACTTCAAGGGGAGTGCAAAGAATGAGATCATGATAAATATTTCATCCATTGATTCTATAATGGAGAAAAATTAGGATTATCAAGTGATATGAGGATAACAACCAAGTGGTTTCAGACGAAAACAACCGATGAACACTCTCTATCGATTTGTTTTCTTATTGTGTAATTTATTTTTTAATTTATATTGAAGTTATATTTTTGAATGAATGTGGTTGTTTTTATATTTATTGAATATATTTTCATAAAAAATTTTTGGATGGGTTTTTAATATATGAATTAAATAAATTGACTTCACTATTTATATTTATTTAGTGAGGTCTTGTCGTTGAGCATATTGATTTCAATTTGTGTTGGTTTTTTGGAGGTCTTCAAGTAGTTGAATCACTTATATAGGAGGGAAAATACTCATATTAAGGTATTGATATGATATATATATAAATTTTAGTGTTCACCTGGGATTACTTGGTGGCGGGGGAGGGTCATTTATAAATTCAATTGATAAATATTTTAAAAAAAGGAAGAGGGGAGTGTCTGAGAGGTTGAAACTTATCCAAAAATACTATTTTGATATTGATTTTAAACCCATTTTATTTTCTATAAATTTTTCTGTATTTTCCTTTAATTTTCTTGAACTTTATTTTTATTTATATTATGTATTTAAAATTTAAATCAAATATTCAAATTTATCTTCTTGTTAAAACAAACAAAACAAAAGTCCTAGTCTTACAGCCCAAATTGAAGCCTTCTCAAGAGACAATCTAAGGACTACTATATTTAATTTCTATAGGGGATAAATTTATTGATTTGGGTTTTCATTAAAAAAAACCTCACATCATTTATGTTCCAAACATATAAAAAAATCTCAATTCTTTATTCTTTAATGGGGAAGTACTTATTTCATAAGGTTCCCTTTTCAATTCCTTATAATAAGAAAGCCCAATTAAAGGAAACTTCCCAATTTCGTTCCCACTTTAAAGTACACTACATAATATATTTTAATCCACCAATATTTTTCTAAAATTATTATTCTTTATCCTGAAAAACTATCTTAGTTAATTTCTAGTTTTATACAAAAATTTATACCTTTTTCCTTATTAAGTCTCTTTAAAATTTTTCTTAAATCACACCAAAGTGGAACATTTCTAAAGTTTCTTAAGCACTCTTTTTACATGATTTCACTTCATTTAGAAATAATTTATCATGATGTATTCATATTTTAAAATTTTAATCCATTCAATCATGAATATGATTATTTTACAAGCCATATACCATTTTCACATATGGTGTTTACCTTAATACTTATTTGATTAACTGGGAAATTATTAATAAATATGTATCTTTTATTTAATATGGATATTTTATGATAAGTCACATTATTGATTAATTAAATCAATAAATGAGTAACACTTTGGACTGGTATAACATGGGTTGGGGACTATTTAATTGGAAATTGCTTAATGCAAGCCCCTCGATGCATCAATAGTCTAATGAGATAAAATAAGTTGGCGACAAACCCTTAATTTTTTTTCCAAGAATAATTGAATAAGTTTATACCCATAAACTTAAACCATATTTATGGTATAATGGTTCATGTACCCGATACATGAAATATAATAATTAATAATTTCTTATATTTAGAATTGAGTTATTATTAACTAGAGGATTTTCACTATGAAAAAAATATATGGATGTATTTTCATTATCAAATTATTGATTGAAATGTATTTTTTAGTTATTTACCTTACCATTTTAATTATTCTTATTGATTAAAGTTATCTTCTATTGTACCTAACCCTTACTAAGAGTTTAATCTCACCCTTTTATTTGTTTTCCTTTCCCATGTTATAAAGATATAATTATTGAATAAGTACCAAGGAAGTAGTTTACTTTCATTTTTTATGTTCTATTTTTAATTACCAATTTAATAATGTTACCATGTATGTATATATTTCTTCAATACTACTAAACTGATCAATCCTTGGTGATGCGATCTCTTGTATCTATGTCATTATAATAAAATAACCACTGACTCTGGGCTATTGGAGTCAGATTTGTTATAAACCATCCAAAGTAATATTAAGGATAATATAAATATATACCAATTGGGTTAATAATAAATAGTTTTTATCCTTGATGAATATAAATATCATAAAATATCTTTAAAACATTTTTGTGGAAAATATCCTTTTCATTTTGATTTTTTTTTGAAAATCATTTTCTTTGAAAATCAATTTTAAAAACTAAAATTTTAGAAACAATTTTAAAAATAATTTTCTTTTAAAATAACCATTGAAATATAAAAAATAATATTTAAAAAATTTTAGTGGTCATGAAGACTAGAAATTCAGTTCATGTCATACAAGTTAAAATAAAGTTCCCATTTCACTTTTTTGATAAAAGCTAAATGAGAATTGTTTTGAGAACGTCATAAAGGTTCCTTTGAAAAAAAATTTAAAGATTAAAATTGGGTAAAAATTCCTTTAATAAATAATTTTTAAAGGTTTAGTTTTTTTTGAAAAGTGTTTTAGAAATCATGATTTTGGATAAAATCATATTTCCGACTGAAGAGAGAAATGAAGTCATATTTTCTTGAAAACATTTTCTAAAACAGTTTAAGTATCAAAGAGTGAAAAATGGTACTATCACATAGAAGATTTAATTAATAACTACATTAGAATAAAATTTAATGGTTTATTAGGAAATTTTCAAGTAATTTCCTTCAACTGATATTCAAGAATAATCAATCTTCATTAGAATGATAATGTGAAATAAACCCATAAAATGATCATAATTTTGAAGGGAAAATTAATAAATGAATCAATTATGATTATCCACTATAAATACCCATAAAAAAATTGGAAATATAACATAACATAATAAAAATTCATTCCACGCATAATCTTAGAATTAAATAATCAATAAAGTAGAAGTTTACAAAATGAGTGGACATTAATTTAAGAAATCCCTTACGTTACGTTTCCTTTTGGTTGAGAATTATTTAACCTCATATATAGTAGTTTTAAACATGTTAATATCTTATTATGAAACAATATTTATATTTATTATATCACATATGATCCTTTTATAACATCTTATCAACTTTTCATTAATAATCATTCACTATTTTCATTGTTTTGGGTAACAACTCCTTTGTTTTTCGAGTATGTTTTGACTTTTTATTTTTGTTATTATTACATAAATCGTGTAATTATCTAAAAAATGTGAAAAATTATATAAATATAATATATATTTATTATATATATATTCATAGTAATCCATAAATTTTTTTGATAGGGAATGAAACAGACCGTTCATAGATACGTTAGGCTTTACGTACACATGAATGATATTTCCAGTCTCTTATCGTATTAAAAGGGAAAAAAGTAAATTTTATTTATCTCTATCTATATATATTTTATAATTATAGTATCATTTATATTTCATATATTTCACATATTTTTGTTAAAAATATCTTTAATACATTCCATATAAAGTGTTAAGGAATCACAACGCTTCGCGAAGTGGTAGTCCGCTGTACATAACAACAATGTTATCATCTTCATGGTTTATGGAAAACATGAATTTATGTGTTATAAAATAATTAAATAAGCATAAATTAACCATAAATACCATAAATATAATATCTAAATATTATTTATATCATCATTACCAACTGTAAAAGGTGGTAATGAAAAAAAACAAAGGACATCGGTTTGTGAGGTGGTAGTTCGCCGCACACGTGAACGATGATTTCATTTCCCATTTGATGGAAGTGTGTGAAGTAGTAGGTCCTAAAATTAAAAAAAATTTAGTATATTGAATATAATTAGGTTATTATATAACCATTATATAATAATAATTGAAGGAGGTGGATAAGAAAATAAAATAAAAATGCTTTTAGAAAAATATTACCTCTTGTTCGGGTATCCTCATTAGGTTTAAACTAATGACTTAATAAGTTATCTTTATGTAAAATATAATGATTATAAGAATAGGGTAGGTAATATTAGTATTTATTGGGATAGGTATTATATAAACCAAAGTGAGTTGAGATGTGTGAAGAATGGGGAGAGTGAGAGGCCTTTTATAAGTGGGGCGAGTGGAAAACTTGTAAATTTTTGAAAGAGTGAATTATAACCACAATTTTTCCATGTAAAGTGGATACAATAATGAAAAAATAGATCCTATAAGTAATTATAATAAAATATGTCCATAAACTGGGTTTTTTTAAGTTTCTAGGCTATTTGAACCATTAAGTTTAAAGTTTAGTCCCTTTGTAAACTCTTTTTTCTCTTAATCACTGTAATCAATTTTAACTTTTTCCACTAATCATTTTGGTAAAAAATTAAGTTTAATTTATTATAAAATATAAATGTTTCTTATCCCATATATGAAATCTATTTTTTCAATTTCAAACCATATAATTAGAAAAAACTAATTTAAAATTAATCCCATAGATGGGATGAGAAAATAGGTTTTAAAAGTGAAAATGTTCAAAAGTTTACTAAGTTTTTATATCTAAATTCAATGTAAAAATAATGATAATTACATAAATTGAATTAACATATTTAAAATTGATCTAATTTTATTTTAAAACCAATTTAAAATATAATTTAACATTATAAATTATCTAGAGGAAAATTTAGTTTTCAATTAAAATTCACTATTTTTCTCTATTTATCAAAAAATGGAACTTCTCAGAAAAAATTCACCCTAAGATAATTTTGAAATTAATCTTCGAAAAATGAAGGTTATTTGTTCAAGAAAAATTTATAAGTGTCAAAATTTTGTTTTAAAACAAGTGCACCCCTAAAATGTGGAAAAACTTCCTTTAGAAAAAATTTGATTGAATATATAATATATGAATTTCATTAAGAAAATTCATTAATAGTAATTAATTTAATTTATTATAATAAAAATAATTTTGGACATAACAAATGTTTTTTATAAAAAAATTTCATTTATATTCAATTTATTTTTATATTTATTTCTAATTAAATTGGTAACCAATGAATTTGACCATATATTTTCATAAGTTAGTTAATCATATTTATAACTACTAATTTAATAGATAAGTGTTAACTATCACATTAAATAATATTTTAAATATTATATTGTTCTTTTTTAAAACATGATCTTTCATGTAGAATAAGTTATCGAAGAAACCAACTGTTTCATGTAATGCAAGCTGACTTAGTATTTCCTACATTGGAAGCTATAAAATTTATTGAATTTATTTAAAATAGTAAATATATCATAGTGTCTTAGTACATTATATTCCTTTCTACGCTTAGTTTTCTATTTCATACACGCTATCAAATATGATTTTCATATTTTAAAAATTCGGGGTGTTATATTCTCTCTAGCTTAAATATATTGTGTCCTCATAATTTCAAACATGATCTTGGTAGTGAAGGTTTTCACATTTTGAAATACCATTTTGGAAAAACCCACATTGTAAAAGAATTAATAAAATATACCCTTAATAAGAGAGAATGAGAGTACAAAGGTCACATAGAATAACATATAAATAGATTTCTAATTTGGAGAACATTGGTGGAAAGTGAAGATATGAACATGGAGGGAAAGAAAAAATAATTATAGAGAGTTTTTGAAGTCATTGATCATAAAAAAGTGAATGATCAATAGAAAGTTGAGGTCTTGAAAGCCATAAACCAATGATGATTTAAAAGACCACAGATTCAACAAAAATGAAGGTATTAGGATAATTTTTTTGTTTCAAGACCCTTTTCCAAGAGTTGAGGAATTGTTTCATTCTATTAGAATATAAGGAAATATACTTACTTGATACATTTTTATTTTACACGAACAATTTCATATCATAGTTCTTCTTTGATCAATTTACAATTTATCCATTAATCTAAGAAATATATATCAAAAAATTATCTTTCATGCATGCTTACCCTTTAATGTATCATATGATTCATAAAAGAGAAACAAGATATTCCTCATGCCTTTACTAAAACCAAAATGTTTAGAAAAAGTTATCCAAAAAAACCTGAAGTTCAACTTAATCCATTTCATAAATAGTTAACCTTAAAGATCATCCAAAATATGTCTGACCAAATTTAGACGGAAGGTTACTAAATAAACATTATATTCCTTAATAAAATGTAAGTGGATCTTAATCGTCACATACCAACCATGTGGATTACTCCATCATTTAATATCTTAAAACATGGTAATAAATTGAATTACCATAAAACCTTATTGGAAAAATGTTTTCTTCCTTATTCCTTAGGTAAAACATAGGTTATTGGATGTATTCATTAAAATAAAAAATACTATGAATCTCATCAAAAATATTGTAAACCACTTTGTCAAAAAATCATTAATTAGTTCCATGGTAGTTAGTAATATCCAATTTACATTATCTATATTAATCATATATTTATCCAATAATCATTATCTCAACATTAGAAACATATTAAGGGTTTTATTTCCCTTAATCATATATTTTACAAAAAGTTCAACTTGTTACTGAATCATTTTTCTTGTTTATCAGTATTGTTAAACATGTGCTCTCAAATACTTAATGAAATAGTACTGTAGTAAAATCCTTATATATTTCATAATTACTATAACCAATAGATCATTGATAAAATATTCAAATGACATAATTATTGGATCTAAACACGAGCACATTAATCATTACTATTTGGTTGTATCAATAACATAATATTGACCTTGATCCCTTATCTTATTTTGATGTATTTTCTCTTGATGATTAATTTGTATAGTGACCCATATCTCTATAGTTGAAGAATTATAAATTATAAATTTTTTTATTTCCCTTTCAATCAAAATCATTGAGGCCTTTTTCTCCACTGACTGAAAATTAACTTTTTTATTATCAAAAAACTTTTAAATAAAAAGTGAGAAACCAAGATGTCTATAAAACAACGAAAACCAACCAGAATAACAAATAACCCAGAACAAACTACAAAATCATCTCCTCCCCATCCATTGTACCATGACGACAATCCCTCAACAAAGTGAAAAAATAGTGTTTTTTTAATATATATGACATGAGAATAATTTCCCACCATCATGTACATTATATTTTATAAAAAATACTTGTAAAGTTTCCATGTTTTTTAAAATTAAATTAAATTCTAATTTTTTTTTATTTTTTTGTTTTTAATAGTTTTTAAATTAATGGGACATCTATCCCATTCTTCATGAAAAAATGGAATGTATTTTGATTATGGGTTTAAATTAGTTTTAGATGGGTTTTTTATGACTATTTGTAATATTATAATTTTTTTATTCATGATGTGGTACTTTATAATTATATATTATGGTGGGTGAGCCTAATATAGATAGCTAAATCATTGGGTAATAAACAGTCTTCAAAGGGAAAAAATGAGGGAGATAACCAGGTATATTACTTCTATAGAGTTAACTTAGATTCCAATATTTCTAACATAGGTTAAAAGTGAGTAAACACAGGTTAAGAATATAATGATACAATATTAATATTTTATTATTGAAAAAATAGTTTTATAGAAATATTTTGATTTTATAAGGCAAGAAAAGTTTGTGAACTTTTAATGGTGAAAGGTTTGTTTTTAAAAGAAATCTTTTCTTGATTTCTCTTATTCCTCATGATTCCTTCATAGTATTATTATAATTACTAATTTGATATAATGGTTTTATTTATGAAAATGATGATTTTATTTTGTAGATAATTTTTATTTGGGTACTCAATTTTTTATCGTGAAAGGTAAAATTTATCATGGGTTTTTATGTTTTTCACAAGACGAATAAGATTCCTTTATTTTTATATCCCTTACTGAGATTTGTTTTTCCCATACCATGTTTTTAAATGATTTTCACAATATCTAAATATGTGTGTGAACTATATTAAGGTAAAATATTCCACTATGGTGAGTTTTGTTAAAATATAAATATGTGTTCTGAATAAAATAAAATTTTAAAATTTAAGAATCCTATTTTTTAAGGAATGAAAAATAAATTGAGTTGAAGTGAACACTTTTTATTGTAAGGGTTATTTCTAATTATGTAAAACTCTAAACCTAAAAGATACTATAAATGTAATAAAGTTTAAACCTTATTATAAATCATTTAATTATGGTTAGAATATATTACAATATATTATATCTCAATCATGTTTTTTTATTGATAAGGAAGAGAAGATAAGATACACCACTGAACAAGTTATTATTATTATTTCTTGTTTTTTATTTAATATTAAAGGAAAATATTTTATTAAAATATTCAATTTATATTTTTTGTTTTTATAATATTATATTATTATTTAATAAATAATCGATTAGATTGATGGATTTGTAATAGTTTGATGTTGAAATTCTTGTATTGTCATTTTGTGACTGTGGTGATGATGTAACAGATACTGGTTGGTGTTTATGTAATCAAAAAATTTTAATAGGGATTAATTTAAAAAAAATTATTGATTAATACAAATTTTATGTTTATTAGGGTGGTAGAACTGATTTTAGTGTGTTAAAAATATGAAAATAAGAGTAATAGGGATAAAAAATAGTTACCTCACCTATTTATACTTATAGTAAGGAAGGGAACAAAAATGTTGATAGGTGTGATTTATTTTTCAAGAATGTTCATGTAGATACCAAGAGAGAATATTTTGAGCATATGGATATAATTATGTTACCATATGGTAAATATTAATTTAATTTAATTGTGTGAGAGTATAATTATCTCTTTAATTATTGAAAATATTCTAATTTTATGAGTTGATAGATAAAGGTGACCAAAGTTCAATTAGTAGAGTTTGAAGTCAACTCTTTTGATAGAATTAAGTAGGTTGATTATTTCTATTTGGAGATTAATATTAACAAAGTTTAAGAGGAAATCTAGTATACCCATGTGGATCAAATTTATTTATTTAATTAAAAAATTAAAGTGATTTGATTTCGGGGGACGATGGTATAATTTTAGAGTATTTGGAAGGACACTATCAAGAAAATACATCATTTTTGTATAATATACTATTTGAAATGTGTAAGTAGATTAAAAATGTATTATGAGCTAACCCAAAATGAATTTTGATGATGAATACTTTGAAGATGATGTTTTCTTTGATACAAAATTTTGTACAAATAGGGAATATAGACCCCTATCTATTTTTTGGATTTAATCATTTAAGGGAAATAATAATATTTGTTTTTTCATCATTATATATTGAAATTGAAAGTTCATTTTTCTTGTTATTTCATAAATTTGTATATTTCCATAATAAGAATATTCCATTGACAATGTTTATTGATCAAGATGAAACCATTTCAAAAACTATATTCGAAGTACTTACCTATACACTTCATGTCATTTTTATATGGAATTTAATTTAAAATGTCATAAAACACATATAGAATTTGATGAAAGATGGTTCTAGTTTCCTTATTTGTTTGGAGAAACTATTAGAGGTGAATCTTTTGAAGGTAAATCAAACTAGTTGAATTATGTATATAATCTTAATGAATAATAGGTTATTACTTTATGAATGATACATTAAGGTTTGGGATACATAGAACCCGGTTGAGTGAATTTTTTAATGGTGTGTTAAAATATTATGTACATTATAGGTTTTATTTCATTGATTTTTTAATAAATTTGAGTGATTTGTTGATAAACATTGATTTTGGGAAGTGAATTCCAAATTTCACAGTAGGGAAAAACTTCTATGAAATATATTTCCTTTCCATCCATTGGTTACACAAGTTATGGATTTGTACACTCCAATTTTTTTGAATTATTTAAAAATGAATATTAAATGATTAGGAAATGTTTTGTGAAACAATATCATGAATTTTAAGTCCTATATTGATATGTCCTGGGAATATAGTGGTTGGGGAGAGAGTTTTATATTTTATATGATGATTGTGATGGAATTGTGAAGTGTTATTGTAGGGAATTTTAATCACTTGTAACTTTATGTTACCATTTTTTGAAACTACATGAGAGGCTTGACGTGAGATCCATCCTATAACATTAAAGTTTAAATATTTTTTTAGTGATGAGACTATAAAAGACATCTGATTAAACCACCAGATGAAAATCCACTAGAATATAGACATGTAGAAGTAAAAGACTCAGAATGAAACCCATGATATCATTCCCTAAATATAGAAGAAATTAATAATCATGTAAATACAATATAATTTTAAATCTTTATATGATATAGGAAATCACAATTAGAAGACAATGACTAAAAAGAAAACTCAAAGTCATAGAACAACACAAGATGTTACTTGGTTCTAACTTGGGTTATAATCCTTAGGGGAAAGTTTCTTTACTTAAATCTATGAAAATATAAGACCAAAATGAAAGATATGTTTATCTATATATTAAAAATGTGACCACACCCTTAAATATCTAGAGGTCTGCTGCCAGTGATCCTAGTCACCACCGCTATCCTATCTTTACATGTTTCCACCCACCTAAGCTGATCTTCAAGAAATATCATCTTTTTGGTCAAATAATTCCACCACCTCAACCTGATCACCTAATGAAATATTCATATATTATAAATATATCACAAGATATGACTCATTCTATATCATCCAATGATGAAACTCTTAGTGATATAAATTATTGCACCCACTATCTATTTTCCTTAAGCTTCTGGTAACATGAACTCCATCTGTTACTACCTACATCACCCATTATGTCTTAAATAAATGATACATATATATTTAGTACTTTCTATGGACTTAATTCCCTTAGATTAAAAAATGATTCTCACATGGATCAAGAAAAAAAATCTCCCACTAGAGATTATTTTCTTGGGCTTGTGGATAACTCCTCCATTAACTTCTATAGATTCCCCCCCTTCATCTTGAATTTTAGTTTAGTAGCTACATAGTTCCCCAAACATAGTTTATTATCATCAAATTCTAACTAATGTGAAACACTTCTGAATAATTCCTTGAAAATAACCTTCATCAACACGTCTATTGAATTTTATAATTATTATATAATTCATAAGACTAAAACTCCATCCTCAAACAACTTTTGGATAAAGTGGTGATTCAGATATATATTTTTCATTAGATAATGAAACATCATATTTCAAACCAAGTGAATCATATTATATGAGTCACAAAAAAATATACCAACTTTTAGTATTCTTATGATATCCTCCAACAACCCTTTCATCTAAACAAATTCATTCCCATCTTTTATCAATTCTATGTACTCTAATTACATTATCGAAAGTGAAACTATTTGTTTAATCTTTGACATCTATATCACCACCATTCCTATAAAATTAAACCCATACATGGAAGTTATCTTCTATATATTTGAATATCAACCAATGTATGAGTATGAAAAACCTTTCAATGACTTATATGTTACAAATAAAGGTTCCATGAAACTAAAACCTTTTAAGTATCAGAGAATCAATTTTATTTCCTCCCAATACTCTCTTCTATGGTTTTACATAAACATGATGATAACTCTCACTTCTTTTGAAATGTATGAATGATTAAAACCCATGACATACATCAATGTTCCAATCACTGATTCATATGGAACCTTTTCCATTCACTTGAGATTAAATTACTTTCATGGTTATCTCACCTTATTAATATTGAAGTATCTAACCTAGGGTAAAAAAACTGTATTTTCCTCACTCACCCCAAAGTGTTATGCTATATTTTAGATGTAGTTAGCCTGAGTTGGGTACAAATTATATAAACCTAGGTTTCTCACAATACTTATCCAAAAAATATTCTTCACTAGACCAATGTCCAATATCTCAAAAATTTCAAACAAATTAGATTTTAGATCATCAATTCATTTCTTTACTAAAACAATAATCAATATATCATCAATATAGAGTAGTAGTATGATTAAAATCCATTCAAAAAACTCCTTTAGGTAACCAAAAATATTGAAATTTAACTAAAAAACTTGAACTCTTTCATGAATTTGTTGAAATTTCTATTTCAATTCCTCGATGCTTACATCAAACCATAAATACCATTTTTGAGTCAGCACACAAGTCCTTGGTTCCAATGAACTTTGAAGCCAACCAGATACTCTATATAAATGTCTTCATCTAAGTACCTAATAAGTAATATTATCCTCACATAAATGTTTTCTAGATGAATTAATTTAAATTAAACGAAAATAAATACTATTAAAATTGTTGTGCACTTAAGTATTAGTGAAAAAATATTTGAAAAATATACACCTTTTGTTTGATAAAATTCTTTCCTGACTAGCTTAGACTTGTACATCCTTCTACCATGTACCAATTCCTTTAGCCGAGAAGCACATATTTTTAATACCTTATTCCACCTTGGATTCTATATCATCTCCCATGTTCCAAAAACTTAGATAGAATCAATTTTATCCCTTATAGATAACTACCAATATTTTAAGTCTTTAAAACTCCTCACCTCTTCTGTTCACTTGGGCTCTCTAATTTCTATTTTATGTAGTGAAAAATATCACCATACCATCACACTAGACATATTTATATGGCATATCTCTGTAATTTTCCCTAAAGTTGAATTTATCCTAGTACTATAACTTCCAAAGTTGTAACTTTTGGTGTTCAAGATTCCATAATCCATGAACTCTTTAGTATATATGGATTGGAAAAAATAATCAGAACTTGACATTTTTACTATAAATACTCCATATGATCTGGTGTTTCAGGTAGCAAAGTGTCCACTGAATTTTCCAAATAATCCATAATTTTTGTATATCCATTCATATGATCCTTAGATTCCAATTATACTTTTATTTTATCAGTAATTTCTACTAGGTTCTGATATTTCCCAAAGATCCCTTTATTTAAGATCACATTTTGACTTCTAATTATTTTATAGAGTCATTATTTCATCTTAAAAATCTAAAATCTTCATCTATTTAGTAAAAAAATATCACACTTGATACTTAGAATCCTGATTATGTCATTTCTGAGAATCAATATTGATTTAAGTGATTGCTATAAAGAGTTTTAAGTGGTTGAAATCGACTTTCCTTCTAGACCAATAGGTCTCATGTAGTTTCTTTCCAATTGGTGATGATGGACTCTAACTTATTAAGTATGTTTCATAGTTTAAATCTTCCCCTAAAAATACCACGGGACACCCCATGTGAAATCTCACATACCTCTAATTTTCCACCAATTTATTGTTCATCCTCTCTATAATCTCATTGTATTTCAGTGTCCCTATCATAGTCTTCTGAAACTGAATCCCCTTAAATTAGAAAAACCTTTGGAACCCCATACTTCTGAACTCACAACCATTTTTTGACCGTAATGAGTTTAATTTTTTGTCTATTATTTTTCTCTACAATGTCTATAAACTATAAAAAAGTCTTGAACACCTCATTTTTATACCTTATAAAGTAAACCTGCACTTTTCATGTGGAATCATAAATTAAAATCCCATATAAGAGTGATCCTCTAAGAGAATACACCAAAGCTTTCCCCAAACATCGTCATGGACCAACTCCAACTTCTAATGCTTTAGTGTTTTCCCTTCCATCCATAAATACACCATAGAAATCTTTCTAAATATGAAATACTTACAAATTTTTTAATCCATGATTCCTACCTTTAAAAATCCTTTAGTATCTAGGATTTTCATCACATTCTCAGAGAGATGAAATAAATGGCTATTCTATAACTTTATGGAAGCTAGATCTCCTACATGGATCTCTCCTTCTAGTGATCCCATAAGATACAAAATCCCACACTTCACCCCTATTCTAATGAATTTGGAGCCATGTAAAATATTCCATGAACCATATATGAATTTAGTACATGAATCCTCATTATAAATTTTCCCATTAAAAATTAATTTTATCTGTAACCCTGAGATGCACTACACATCCTTTAACTACAACATCCTTCTTTACTTGTACAGACTAAAACATCACTTTTCACCACTTTCTCAAGAGATTTTATATCCATAATATAAAAATTTCCATAACTTTTTATATATAATTTCTCATACTTTATTTCTCATATGATGAGTGGAATGAAGCTCTAGAGTTTATCACCCATGACAAAAATAAACTAGCAACACTTAGGAGAAAGGAAATCCAATATTATAACATAGGATCAAAAAATTATCTTTTAGAAGCATAATTTCTTGAATTTTTACTCCATTTTATATGATATTTATTTTAGTGGCAATTTCCTCCATAATTCCAACACAAGGGAGATCCATTCGCTGAGATACTCCTGCTACAACTCTTTCTCCCTTTGCACTTTTGGTGACTTTTCTATCCACCAATACATACAATTCCTTCTATCTTGTAGTAATTATTGTAAGATGCATGGATATCCTTATATTTAATTTCCTCATTAAATATGATGTATCTAACATTCATGAACATTAATCCCACATTTACATTGGAATTACTTACAGCGGTCACCATCGTGTCCCATGATTCCACGAGCAATGAGAGTAACAACAATGACTAAAATAGGTATACGAAGTCCACCCTACTAAACTTCACATGTATTCATATTTAAAATTTTATTATAATTATATAAAATAATTGATAAATGGAGGTCTTTATCAAGGATTTTTATCACCGATAAAGGCTGTGATTTATGAATTCTTTTTTAGCACTGATAAATAGCATCCGTTATGAGTGATTTTTTGACCTCAGATAAAGTACTCCCTTTATCAGTGATTTTTAACACTGATAAAGGGTGGTATTTATCATTGTTTATATTTTATTATTATTAATAATAATATTTTAATACCAAAATATACTACAATTGATATATATATAAATAATATTTTCTTAAATGTGATTTATATAATACTAAATATGTATTTAAATTTAATATAAAATATATTTAGTGAGAAATAGTTCATAAAATAATAAAAAGTTAAAATTAATTAATAAATTTTTAATTATTATCTTGTAATATACATTTAGCTGTAATTTAATGATAAGAAAAAAATTAATAAATCAATAAAAATATTCTGAAAAGTTGAAAAGGGATTTAATTTTAAACAACCATAACTTTTGATTTGGATGTTTGTTTGGGCTCTAAAATATATCAAATTGAAGCTTTAAAATCTATCTAGGATTTATAGAATAAATAGGACTCTAGTTTCAATTTTATTATTAGTAAAAATGGCCTATAAGGCCTTCAAACTCAGTTTTTTTGATAGAATAACCTAAATTTTGGACATTTGATGGAATTGAACATTTTTTTAAGATGCTCTTCTTGTATTTTTTTGGGGGAGACTGAATTTATTCAATGATATTATATTCATATGGATAATATGGTGTTTAAATTTTTTAATTTTTCATATTATAGGTTTATTAATAATTTAATATATAGATATTTTTATATATTTACATATAAAAAATTATTTATATAAATAAATATTTAAATATATTCACATATAAAATATATTTATATGTATATAAACCATATGTAAATAAAAAATAATTAACTATTTTATTTTAAATAAAAAATTATCCATTTAATTTAACTTATTAAAATGTATGAATATGTATATATCTATAAAAATGTATATATAAGGTTTATATATAAATATGTGTGTGTGTGTCTATATTGAAATATATATATATATTTATATACATATTCTAATACATGTAAATGAATATTAATATATATTATATTTAAATAATTATAAATATATATTATATATATACACATAGACATATGTATATATATATATATATAAACAACACACACAAACACACACACATATATAGACACGCACAAACATATTTTATAAATCTATTTAAAAATAAATATATAAATATATAAATATATAAATATATAAATATATAAATATATAAATATATAAATATTTGAAAAAATATATGGATAAAAAAGATATATGTAAATATAAATAAATAAATATACATATTGTAAAATATAGAATAAAACATGTTAGATCAGTGGTAAGAGTGTTTACTTTGCATATGGAGGTACCGTGTTCAAATCTAGGCCTGCAAGACTGAGAAAGGAGTGGGGAGGTACTAATAAGAGGGAAGATATCATTTGAGTATAAGGGGTTGTTGGGGGCGAGAACTATGGGAGGGAAGCATTGTTGGTGGTGGTAGTGGTGGTGGTGGTGGGGGGGGGGTGAGAGAAGTCTCTAAATCATTTAAATTTTTTATAGTTTTTTCCACACTTTTTTAGCATGATAAAAAACCCATTGTTAATGCTAAAAAAACTGAAAAAGGGGGACTTTATAATGTTTTTTATAGTACTAATAAAATTCACTGTATTTGTCACCACATTTCAAGTTAATGCTTTTATAGCACTAATAATGAACATTTTGAGTGCTGATAAAGGGAATTTATTTAGTTTTGATTCTTTTATTAAATCCAACTAACTTATGAAGACATTAAAGTTGTTAATATGATCAGAATTCGACTTAACTTCTAACGTTCTTATGTTGAATAGTCTCATTATAAAGAAAACCTTGTTAATAATTGTAGTATTCTCATACATATCAACGAGATTCTTCAAGAGTTATGATGTTGTATTCACTTCTCAGACATTTTATGTTATGTCCTAGATAAGAGAGATTCACATTAACCTGAGTGATTTCTAATCTAGCCTATCCCATTCTTCCACTTTCATCACTTTCAGCATGGATCTAGTTAATGAAATATCATGGTCCCTTTGTAGAAGGAAATCTAGGATCTACATTTTACATAACCCAAAATCCATTCCGATGAACTTCTCCACCCAAAAATTACTCTTGTTGGATGGAATCTCTCTAAAAATGGTGAACTCCCACTATTTATAGATAATGTAAGTGAGATGCATGGAAATTCTTATCGGTATTATACTACAAGGAAAAATGATATAATGACACTACCAAACCAATATCTAAAACATCTTCAATATGGCCTATCTTTCAAAAAACACCCATAACTTGGGCTATAATACCTCTTACTGGGTCTATTACCTCTCTCTGATTAAACCACTAAATGATACCCCACCAAAACTTAAACACAAGGAAGAATAATATTTAGAATGAATCCCATAGTACAATTTATATAAATAAGAATACATATTCACTCAAGTCACTAAACTTTAACATAAAACCTTTAGATGACACAAATAAGGAAATCCAGAAGACAATGATCAAAAATAAAACTCAAATGAAAAGAACAACACAAGAGAAAATATGAGTAAAACTTAAATCCTATTCAGTGGGGGAATAATGCATCACTTTATTTTATAATAATAGATCCATTTATCTATACATCACATAGTGATCAAACCCTATAATATATAGAGGTTACCAACTAGTGCACCCAATCACTACCACCCTCCTATCTTCATGGGTATCCATACACCTAAGATGATATTCATAGAAGATACACTATTTGGTCAAAGGATTCCACCACCTCAACCCACTCACATAGGGAACTGTTCCCATATTATGAATATATAACAATATATTCATCCTTTATTATTATATAATGTATAAAAATACTGGTAATATAAAGTGTTACACTCTTCAATCTATCATCTACCTCCATCTTTTGATGAATTGAACTCTAGCCACTGCCACCTATGTTATCCCCCTTCAATATTTTATAAATCAAAACTTTTAATTACTCATTTTGATGGTCATATTACCATTAGGTAAAAAATTATTCTTGTATGGATTGATCCCAATAGATATGCAGTGAATGAAATTTTGATATTTTTTAAGGAGATCCTATTGATAAAGTGGTTGCTAATAATTTAATTAAAGCATAACCCTATAAAAAACTACATTGAATGGAAATTAAATTGGTAGAAATGGAATGTGAGAGAGATAAATGAAATGAGGTTTGTATTTCAAACCTATTTTTTCTCAAACACATATAAAGTATCAAAAGACCCAAACTTTGAGACAATATGGGTGGTAGTGACCATAAATTGGGGAAACTACTATTTTTAAATGGAAACAAGTTCAAAATATTGTAGATCATGTCAATATCTATTTAAGGAAAATGAATTATAAGGGATGTGAAATAAATTGAGAACACACTATTGGATCTTCTATGGTAATGGTATGATATTTTCTATTTACATTTAGTATGTATAAATAATTATGCATATTGATTTTTTTACTATCTATGTTATATTTTATAGGTTGTTTCCCAATAAGTGAGAAGTAATGCTGCCTTCATCATAATAGATTTTTCTATGAATGTTTGTTTCAATTTTAGTTTTTGTTCTTTTAGAAATTAGTATATGAGAAGTATTTTATGATTTTTGTACAATTTTTAGGAACTTCCATCAACCTTTTTAGGAATATAATATTATAGATTTATTAGGGATGAATTTGTCTATAATCATTTTTTCCCACAAATATATTTAATGAAATAAGGAGTATTATTTATATTGTAAAATAATCAGCCCAAATTAGCTTAAATTAATGATAATTTGAAAAAAAATCTATAAATATGTATACTATATATAGATAATTTCATATACTTTAGTAATATTGAAATTAAAAAAAATGTACATCACATTGTTTGAAAAAAAACATTGCCTTACTTAAACAGTACTTAACATTGTAATATGAAAGAGAGCCTTATACACTGCACATTTATATTACAAACATAATCTATATGGGAAAAATTTGAAAAAACATAGTTGGACTAAAACAAAAGATTATATTGTAATTCCAAAACAATGTTATTACGTAGCTTTCTTGGTTTCATATTCCTTCTCCAAACTTCTTTTGGTGGTGAAGATACTCTCTATAACTATTACTTAAATTAGCCAAATAGTTATGAATCACTTACAAATTAAATAAACTATGTCAAAATAAATTAATGAAGTTGAAAAGTACAAACCAGATGATATTTTATTGATCAAATAAAAAAATAACAATAAAAAATTCCATGTTTATGGTACCCTGCTGTAACACCCCTGGTTTTTAGTAAGCATATTATTTCCATAAACTATATGTTTTTTGTTCTATTTTTTTTATTTTTTTCAAATAAATTGAATAGATTAGGTAATGACTCATAAAAGATAAGAATTAAAATAAAAAAACTTTACTCATCCGTAGAAAAACTTTACAACAAAATCACATGAAACTAAGTATCACACACCATGGATTATTTCTCACCATGAATTATTACATCCTTTAAAAGTGAATAAATTAAAAGGGGACAAAGAATAAAAAATAATAAAATATTAGACAATAGGAGACCTCCTGGATCATCTTTACCCTTATGGATTACCAATACCTAAATAAAACATATAATTTGGGAAAAAATCATGAATGGATAAAGCATATCGTGAGATCAAAAAATTAAAAATATGGGAATGATAAGTGTGACTTAAGAAGTGTGAATGGAATGAATGCATTTATTAAATCTATATATAAGCGAAAAATTTGTCCATTATAAATATGGCCATTAAAAATATGGTTTCTAGAAATATGGTCATCAGATATATATTTAATAAGGTATACTGAAGGTGTGTACTATTAATAGTAATTTTAAAAATAAATCCTGAATAATAAATATTGAAAAAAATAATATAATACTTATAAATTATATATATATATGTGTGTGTGTGTGTGTGTGTTATGTATTAACATTGTTGACTAAAAATTGATTTTTTATTGAGAATAACCCTCTTTTAAGGGATAAAGAAAAACAAATCATGAAATCATAGACTTAGACAAGAAAAATAGCCTCAACATACCAAAATATCAAAACAAAAAACAACCCACACTACAAGAAAGAAGAACCACAAAACAACAATAAATATTAAGTCCAAATTCCACTGTCTCAGAGTTGAATGACTAGATGTCCCATGAAAAAGCGCATGGGCCTCGAACCGATGGCTGAAGCCATACCCTCTCAAACATCTATTTCCAAATAGACAATAAATAGTGATAATCCATTACCCTACACCTCATCTAGAACAAATTATTGTAGACAATTATTTTCCGACACCCTTAAGCTTTGGACCATCGAGGCCAAAACCAAATTCAATTCACCGAAAAAACAAACACCAAGAACAACCATCATCATCCCAAGAAAATCCTTAAGAGCATGAACCTATTGAACTTTTAGAAACACAAAGAATCACAAGTAGAAAACAGATTCCACATCATTGCCACCAGTTAGGATATCCATCTATGCCAAATAAAATAGCTCAAGGAGAAAATTGGTAGGAATCTATGCATCACACCTCAACTGAAAACCCTCCACTGACTGAGCCAACAAAAGTCACAGATGCTCATCCACATTGAGGTATTCACAGTTGCCAATTTACTGAAACCCAGAATTAATCCGAACCAAGACACCAAATCCCAATGGTGAAAACAAAAAATATTAACTCTGGAATTCATGAAGGAGTATTTCTAAGAACATTCATGCCCCACAAAGATCAAAGTAAATCCGAGAAAATAGAAACAACTGCAAAAATTTAAACCGTAACATCACCAGACACTCGAAGGAAGACTCATCACAACCATATCCCATCACTTCTAGCCTAAGCTCGTAGAGGAACAATGAACCACCCTACGCTCCCACTGAAGGTGGGAAGACATCCACAAGACCCTAAAGCTGGAGATCATCCATGGATCAACTCTGTGCCACTATGGAAGTCCTATCCAATGTAAAGGATTCAGGCAAGGAGCAGGCTGACAACGATGTAAGGAGGCTAGACAATCGAGTCCAAAAATCTCCCACAATAGGGGATCCATTTCCATAATCCACCAAACAAGAGAGGGAATGCTGCACCAACCTGTGGTAAGGAGGCGGCGATAGTGAGGAGGGAAAACTAGTATTCGACGCCCCTTACAGGCTCATCCTCCGCCTTTCTTTTAACATTATTATTATTGAAGTATGGTATAATGTATTTATAAAATAAAAATATTAATATTAATATCAATGTATTAGTAAAATAATATATTTGGAATTTAATAATTAATTTTAATGGAATTTGGTAAATATTATTTAATATAAAAGTAATATATTTCAAAAATAGTATTTGATTAAAATTATATATAATTTATCCTAAAACAATTAATTGAACATTTTGAAAATATTATTTTAGTTGAATTAATATATTAACATTTCTTAATTTATTAGGTGATATGATATGATATTAAGAACATTTAGTGTTTAAAAATCTATTTTTTTCAATAAAATTAGTTTTTATTTATATCTTATATTTTTATTTAAAAGATTAATTTATAAATTTATGATTTTTTTAAAATGGAAATATTTTTTAACTCATCATGTCAAAATAATAGTAGGTTTAATTCTTGGGATCTTTCTGTAATAATTGATTTATAGGTGAATAGTAAAAAAATATAGTTTTTATTAAAATCATACCATTTATGAATATATCAAGAAGTTTGAATTACTTAAAAACTTATAAAACATTTCTCATGAAAAAATATTTATTTATGGAGTAAAACTCTAAAATTTTAAATAATATTATGAAATCCTATGTTTAATATTTTATTAACTTAAGTAATATTTTTCAATAAAATAAATAGTTTTTGTATTTTCTTTTAATATTATTTTGGTAAAATTCATATTTTTATTGCTTTGAAAACCATATAAATATTATTTTTTTTATCCTAAATTAATTTATATCATAAAAATAGTAAAATATAATTTTATCCTACACATAAATCTTATTCTTAAAAATAAAATTTTCTAAAAATATGGTTTTACACGTTACATGCACTAATGTTAAAATTAATATTTATTATTTTAGAAGTTTTATTTGATAAAATGTATTTTATATTTTTAATAATAAAATTAAAATTATTTTATAAGTCCTATTTTATATTTAGGAATAAAAAATTAACTATTTAGGTAAAAATAGTTACCAAGGTCAAATCCTAAAAAGTGTAAAAATGGTCAATCAAAGGTAAAAATGGTCTACCATGTTAAAAACATATTTCCAATTGTGTATTTTAGATTTTTATAGACTATATCTCATATCTTCTTCATTATTTGTCATTTTTTATTCCTATTTACTATTGAAACGTGTTATCTCTTTTTATTAAGTTGAAATACTTGAAAAATTCCATTCTCACCACTTATAAAAGGGGCCTCTCACTTCCCCTTTAAGACCACTAAAATAATTAGATTTTCTATGGAAACTATGCCCTATTTACTTCCACTATAATCCTATTTCACTTACTTTATACACCAGTCACAAGAATTTAGCATAATCCCTTTATTTCCAAGGAGTCCTCCAAGGTAAAACTCAAGTCAGCAACAAGATTCAAGAACTCTAGTGGAAGTCAGGAATTAAGGAAAGGGGTTCATTTTCTCAAATTAAATTTATTGAGATATAATTCATATTGTTCACCATAATCTATTTTATATGGTTTCATCTTAATATAATGGATGTATTTTACCATATTCATGTAATGTTTTTGGGGTTTAAGAGACATATCATATTTTATCTTTAAATGGGGTTTGTTTTAAAGGATATTAAGGTTGTTAGGGTTTTGGTATCTCAATTTTTCTTCTTTGAGATATGATACATATTTTCCACTTGTTTAATTTTTATGGTGAATATATTGAACATTTATTTCTTTTAACAAAATCTTCATGCAATATAAGGGATTTAAAAGCCCTTAATTATATCCCTTTTCAAGGGTTTTTGATTAATGTGTTACTAAATCTGTATGAGATTATGATAAGTTAAATATCCATTATTGAGTTATAATTATTATTCATGAAATTATTTATTCTATGATTGATTTTTCCACCCTAAGATATTATTTCATGGTACTTTATCTTCCTCTCTAGTTGAAAATTACCATTTAATTAAAATCTATTAGCTTGACAAAATTTCTTGGTTAAAAAGTATATCATTATTGGGAATAATTATAATTCTCTTTACTAACAGTTTCCTTTACTTGTCCATATTTGTGTTTCATTTTAATTCTATCATTTATAAGTGGAAATATAATTATGTGTCCTTTCATGTGAACTCTATATTTACCTTATGATATTGTGAAAATAAAGTTTTGGTAATGTTTTTACGATGTGTGTTTTCAATAAATTTATTTGAAAATATTCAAAAGGTTTACATACTTTCAAAATAAAATGGTTTTTCATTGACACAATATTTATTTTAATAACCTTTATTAAATTTAAAGGATCTATTATTCAAGTTTCCTTTTTAAATTTACGTATTTTTCAAAAAATTTAACATTAAATTTTTTGAAACCATTGTGTTTTTTTCAAGGCTCCATTATTGAATTTAATTTTTTTAAAGTAAAATTTTTAAAAAAATTCATATCATATTTTTGAATCCTTTATATATTTTCAGGGCTTCATTATTGAGATTTATTTAAAAATATTTATTTTGAAAATTCCTTCTTTTAATTTTTCAAAATTCACATTTTTGAAAATGACTTTTCAAAGTGACCATAATTTATCTTTTACACCAAAGATAATTTTTTTTAAAAAACTCTTTTATGATTCCTTTTCTTTTTTATATTTATCTCTAAAGGAATTATTTATTTGGAAATTAATTTTACTAAATAACCCTCTAAATGTTTATATAAAATAATATTTTGGATTGATTTAATTTTGGGTATCAACCACTTACATTCTTGAGGTTAATTTGGGTGATACCATTTAAAAATATTAAGAAACCCATTTATATTTCTGTGGTTTCTTTATAATGTAATAATTAAACCCCAATTTATTCCCATTTATTTTCATGGTATATTGAATGATTTATATCTTATAGAACTCATATGTATATATAATGATGGGTGGGGTCCTCTATATCCCATTAATTCATTGGTTAAGGATTTATATCTCATAATATAAAGATGTTAATTTTTGAATTTTTTTTGTTCACAACCAGAAGCATGGGAATTTTTTGTTCACAACATGAAGCATAGACATTTTTTTGTTAACGACATGAATCATGTAATTTTTTTTGTTCAAAACAAGAAGTGTAGAACTTTTTTTCACAACATGAATCTTGTAATTTTTTGTTCACAATATAAAGCATGATTTCTTTTATTCATAACATAAATAATAGATGTTTTGTTTATTCACAACTTCAAGAATTGAATTTTATCTATTTACAATAACATGGAGAATGAAAATTTGGTTTTTTCATAATGTTATAATTTCTCTATTATTATGTTTTATTCCATAATTACTTATAATGTTATGTTTCAGTGAAATGATATATTTTATGTAATATGCCTATTATGATATTCCATGGATTATGTTTTTTTATATCACACTTTTATTCCATGGTACATGTTTGTTAATTTGAGTATACATGTCCTTATATCAGGACTTATGGAAAAATATTATTATTCCAGGTTATATTTAATAATATATTTCTTTGATTATTATGTTTTACCATATTCTTATGATCTAAACCTTAATGAAATGTCATTTAGTTTTTCCCTTATTGAGAATTTGATTCTACCCCTTTCTTATGTTTCCATTCCCTAGGTTAAGAATATGAGTATAAATTATTAGAAGTATAGAAGGGGGTATAGTGTGGATACATTATAGATAAATTTTTACAAGTATCATAAAATAATTCTCTTATATAAATAGTCCTGAAATAAAACTAAACATTCTATTTTTGGGATTGTGTGATTATTGTGAGATGTAATGTTTAAATTATTTGAAAATAAGTCAGTTTAGTTTGAAAAATCTCACTTTGTAAAAAAGATAATGTTTAAACAAAGTTTTTTTAACACACAATACGAGAGTGTCTGTTTGTGGTGCCTCTCCTAACATGGAGTTTCCTCAACCTATAAATCAATTATTACCTTATATTTCTTTATATCACTTGGTGAATTATCAATTAACTACTGCACATACATTTTTTTGGAAAAAAGTGTGAAGTGTTTATATAATAATTATATATAGTTTATGTACTTAAATATTTGAATAATTATATAAATATTAAACCTTTACACTATTATGGAATATTATATGTTGATATCTTTAAAATTTTAGCCATAAATTTGGTTTTATTGAATTTAAGTAGGTGAATAAATTATCTAAAATGTCAAGAACGAGTAAATTCGAATGAATGTTTTCTATATTAATAGGAAAGAATATTAATCAACAATATTTCAATGATTCTAGAAGTGGGTTATTGATTAATTATATTTTCATTGAATCATTTTAAACTATGGTAATACTCTATATAAGAATAAGTGTAAATTTCATCATTTGTTATTTTTTACAGCAATATTGAAACTCAAGAAGTTTGATACTGAATACACATGAAATTTTAATGAACAATTCTTTTTGTGGAAAATAATCAATTACAACACATTTCATGCACTAGTTAATGATATCATAGTAGGAATAAATTACATTAATTGATGATATTTTCAATAAAAATGATTACAATAATTTGTTAAAAGTATTTGTATAAGATTCTCATAGAATAAGACATCATCCCCTTGTCCAGTACCTATAAAATATCTTTTATTGATACTCATTTTTTTATCATATTAATACCACAAAAATAATCCACAGTTACCAAAATGTATGTAAATATAACTATGATAAATATATTTTAAAGTTATTTATATAAAATAATTAAATCATTAAATATGAATTAGGTTCTATTTCCATTATTTTATAAAAATCATAGAGGGAATCAATTTTAAACTTTATATTTCCCATTTCACAATTAGTAATTATTGTATAAATATTTGATTATTATAGAATAGTATATTTTGGATTTGGTGAGGTTATACATTGTTTCTTTATTGATAGTGGGTTGTAACCATTTTTTGGGTCCAATTTGTTTACTTCTATGGCCTAGAATTCAAAATCTTAATCATAGAAAACCTTTTTATTCTATTTGAATCATCATTGATTAATTTCACTACAACATTTGGGAAAAAATAGATGTTTATATAGAAAGAATATTTTGATGTGATTCTACTCTAACAGGGCACCTAAACCCATGTTATACTTTATATTTAATTAGTTTTATATCATCTATGTCCTCCATATTCTGGTGTATATCTTTTCTATATTCATATCTTTAAAAAGAGAAATTTTCTTATTTTTCTTTCTGATTTACCTATAGTTTCTAAACTATCTGAAACATATTTAAAACATCCATATATAACACTTTAAATCTATACATTTCATGAGTAATTGGTTTTTCTAAATCCTATATAATTTCTAAAACATCTTACATGGTTTTATTTTTAAATGAAACTATTTAGCTGGTCCTATTTGGTGGAATTATTTAGATAACCTCACAAAACCAATACTATATATGAAATTTATCCATAAAATATAAACAAATTAAAATTTTACCAATGTTATGAAAATCACACAGCCATTGAAACCTACTAGCACTGTTATGATTGAGCCATATACCTTTTTCATGATTTTTGTTTGATGAATTTATCGATTCCATAATATTTTGATGAATACCAAATGACCATTCCAACTATTTTATTCCCTATTGATTATTTATGAAAAGTATAAAACCCTAACAGAGATAGTTACTTCACTTAAGGAAAACTAGAGTTGTACATGCATAATGGCATATTAATGAAACCATGTCATCATACTTTACTCTATCCCTACCTTGTACCATTATTGTAATATATATCATAATTTCTTTTTATATAAGAATATTTCTACATTTACTAATTATTATAATCATTATTTTTATTTTTTTGGGTTTCAATGTGTATCATTCAATCATTGTGGTTAGTCCATCACTTCTTCCATATATTTGGTGAATATAATATTCGAAAAACCATGTCTCCTATCCATTGATCTTGAATGTGTTTGTATGAAAATTATATAACCAAAATATATGTAACAAACAAATCTTAATGTTTTTATAGTTATAATGAGAGACCTTTCATTTTAATAGATGATGAAGAGAATTATAGAAAGTATTTTTTTTTCAATCCTAGCTTATGGTTATCGGTAAGCAGGGGGATGTTTCCTCAAATAACTGTTGAATAGATTTCTTGTTTGAATGATAATAGTGTGTTATTACATGGTAGGTTTTTTATACTTAACATTTCTACATAGAATAAATAAATTAACTATAAGGATATGTACCTAGTAACATTATAGTAAAATATTTTCATTAGCCATATGGTGGTGTGAATTTTCCTAACTAATCTTCCATATTGGATTTTCAATATTAATTTATGGGTTTTATTTTATCATCATATGATCATATATATAAAAAGGAAACTAAAACACATGCAATCTATCTTATGGGAATTAGACATGAAAAAGTAAAATAAAAACAGAGTTCCATAAAAAATAATATTGAATACATTGAATGTTTTTGTAATGAATTTTATGTTCCTTATTCAAGGGATAATTATTTATGAAGATCATAGGGAATAGAATATCAAGGCCTACTACCTCTAAGGGGGATATATCGATTGTGGACCCTGATATCTATTATAGGGAACTCAAATATCTCAAAGGGGTGTTAATGCCATCTCAAGAGAGATATAAAAGGAACTAGAATAAGGAAAGATTCAAGGAACTTTTATGAAACTAATAACATTAAATGAATGAGATTCTAAAAATTCTAATGAGGCAAACACATTCTCTTTTTTATATGAAATACCCAATGTTCCTCTATGAATAAGGATTGTTTTGAGAATTATCAAATTACACTGCTACCCATGAATTCATTCAGTGATCTTAATAAAAAGTATTTAATACATTCTTAATGATTTAAAACAATGAAAATTGCACACCGATATGTTTCTATTACCATATGGAAATTTAGTGTATCTAACCTGTATTTAAGGTTTTATTGCTTGTAGACGTGCTTTGTATGAATGTACACTACATGGTACTAAGGGGTTTGCTTGTATACATGCTTCGTATAGATGTAATTAAAGATAATCCTCTAAAAAACATAATCCACTAAGGGGTTTGGTATAATCTCCATCAAACATACTCATATCTCTGTTTGAACATGTCCACCACTACATGTATTGTATACCTCATATCTAAAACTATATAATCTATTTTTCTATGCAATTGAGTGACCAATAAACATAAAACATGTCAATCTAGTATAGATCAACTTATATTTTCTTGGTTGTTTGAATAAATTGACCAAGTGGATGAATACATCACATGTCATTCATATAATGGATGAGTACATCACATGGCCTAATGAAAATAGATAAATAAATCATATGTTATTTACATAAGCATTTCCATGCATTTATTTATTATAATTAATTCAAGGGCCAATTGATATAACTCATCAAACAAGTGGAAAAATCCCATATTGGTTTCACTCCAACAAATGACATGATTAACACCATACTAAAGCACCCCCATATGAGCTAAGTTCATATTTTTTTAATTTCATAAGTAAGGTATAAAAGTATGATGGTTCACATGTTATGTGTCTCACCAACCTTAGGTAACAAGGATTAATTATAAGAATACACACTTAAGTATATTAATGACTATAAGACATTCCATGTGATATACTTTCGTAGGCTAGTCTAAGAAATAAGTCTCTACTTATTACCTCATGAATCTATTATTCGTATCTCTTATAAAACCTTTAGTAATGAGTACAAGAATATATACTATCTAAATTTATATATCATCAGACCTGATTATACCCCATGATGATCATTGGTTAGTTACAATTTCAAGTTTTACATTGAGGATATTTTATCATTCTACTATTCATGTAAAGTAAATTACATGACACATAAATGAATAATAAATGAATAATAAATGAATATTACCTTTAAATAAACATGATACATGTAAAATAAATATAACCAATATATTAAGTATTTAAAAATCAAATATTCTATATAACTCTTATATTTTTATTGCAGTAATGTTTTTTATACATTCATTACATCTATTTGTAATTTCTTATCACATATTTATGTGTCCATATATTAAAAATACTCCAAATAACCTCTTAGTGAGAAAAATTTATAATGTAATCTTAGTTTGAATAATTATAGAGACTTAAGAATAATATTTATAATGTTTAACTCTTTAAACATATATTTAAACCTATTTACTTTATCTAATGTTTAATTTTTGTTGTCTACTTAGAACTCTTTCTAGGATTATCATCACCATACTTGAAACCTACACTATCAAAAAAATTTCCTTAAAATATTATAAATATTTACATTATTATTTACCAATATGTCATAAAATTTTTTATGGTAAAGTGACATTCACTTTAACTGGTATAATCCTTTAAAAATAGATAAACACACTTTATCAAGGTAATTGCATGTAATATTTTATAGTTTTCTTTTACAATCAATATTAGAATATTCTTAAGGATATTTAGTGAAATAATTATAACTTCAGACTAGTGAAATATTTTATTTATTAAATTTTAACTTATTAAAGTTCAAATATACTCCCAATAGCCTCTTAGATAATAAAATCATTATCATAATATCTTTTTAAGATTCAACACAAACTTCTTTCTGATAGGAAATATTATTTATTTCATTTTATAGTAATTTTAAACAATTTAAGTAATATATCCACATCATATATGTTATACTATGTGTTTGGAATAATTTATTTTAAAGAATATTATTATTTAAAATATGTCACTAATGAGTGATGGAGGAAAATTCCATAATTTTAAAAAATAACAAGATAAAAATTTTATCCGGGATAAATTTTTTTTAACCTTGTCTCATTTTCCAGACATGTTAGAAAATTTGATGAATCATAAACCATGTGTATAAAATTAATCATCTCAAGTTTTTTTTTGTAAATTTTTTTTATTAAAAAATAAATCTTTCTTTTAGGACAATACATCTTATCATATAAGTGGAATAAGATGATGATAGAAATAATTTACTTAGATTCATCTGAGCTTGATAAATTATTTTATATTAAAATATTTTATGTAATAATGTTTCTTCACATGAATGAAAACTACAAGCTCTATCATTTCTTCACTTGATTTTTAAATATGTTATTTTTACAACACTTGTACAGTATACTATTGTCATCATATACCATTCAAAATCATAGAATAAATTTCTATAAAATATATCATTTTTCCTTAAGAACTTTCTTAATTTACCATTATTAGGAGTTTCTTACATTAAGATTCTCTTTCTGAGGATTAATTTCAATATAAATTTATTGATGATGATGTTATGCATCCACAATATAAGTTTTTAAATGAGTTTCATGTTTTTTATCTTTTAAAAAAGAAATTTTAATGATAGTTATACCACTAAAATGACTACCTTGTACATTAAATCATTTTAGTGATCCAATATCTATATTTCATCATGACTTACACTGATTTATTCATATAAATAAGCCATTATTATTCTGGTAGGTAATAATCTAAATCATAAAAATTATGATTCTTGGATATTTGATTATATAACTCTTTACCCAATCCATCATATGGATAAACTCAACTATATTCTTTTAGTATACTAACCATCAGGGTTTCCCAGATATTTTAACTAAAAGAGAATTCTAAGAATAAGCTAATAAAAGTACAATCAAGGTATAATCATACTGATCTCGACCTACCCAACAAGATAATCCAAAGTGACTTATAACTTCCCTACCTTACACAAGATAATCTAGGGGTAGTTTTTCAGAGCTTGACTAACCCTATTAGATGACTGGGGTCTTGACAAGTGCTTCTTTGGAAGTAATCTCACTCATAGTATTTAAATGGATTTCTTTCAAAGTATCACCAATTTAATACACATCATATGCATATTAAATTCATAACTATTGTATCTAATGAAATATTTATCTTCTCACGTTTGTATTCCTTTATGAATGTATGATTATAAAAATTTAGTTTCATAATCCCAATTCCATCCACTAAATTATTTTGTTTACACCACATTAATTATTAAATATTACACAACCTAAAAGTTTATGTTACTCACTAGAAAAATAGAATCCAAAAACATTTAAACATATCCAAATGCATCATATGCATATGGTAAATGATATTTTCATGTAAATTCATAGAGTTATATTATATTGATCAAATATTCATGAGTAATATCTAAGTGATAGATATACAACTCCTCACCTCTCTAGAACAAGCCATAAAACTCTGTACTGGTGAATATTTTGACCACAAATACCACTCCATGGGGAGAATTTACTCAAGAGAGAGTCCAATTCATGATAATTATAAAACCTAATATGAATAAAATATTCCCAATTTCAAGAAACCAGGTTCTCTTATGAGTTATAGATCCATTATTTTTCAGTTTAAATGCATAGATATGTCATAATATGAATACCCTTTGAGTTCACAAAGGTTTTTGGGGTGTTCGGGGCTTGTTCAGAGCCTAAAACCCAATTTTGGGGTGTTTTAAGCCCGATGCAAGGTTAGTGAAATTGTATGGGGTAGGCTACACAGTTTAACTAAACCATGGGAGGCTACATGGGGGGGGGGGGGGGTATAGGCCACATGGTTTAAGGAAACCATGTGAGAGAAGGTGCACGACTATCCGACTAAGTCTTTAGTTTTTGCAGAACATGACAGTGACTCTTCACACAATTTGTGAATAGTTAATAAACCATGAAGGTAAGCTATTAAGGTGCCCCTTTTCCTACAAGAAATCATGCATGGTTGCACAATATTTTCTAAACACTACGCCTAAACCATGAAACCCCAATATTTTTTGAATTATATATATTTTAATTAAATTAAAATTTTTTATAGCCTAATTTCATTCTAACTTCTACGCACAAAAAAGGAAGAGTTTGAGAGCTCTTGTTAGGTGGCTAAACTAGGATTTGATCCTAGTTCTTTGTCTGGTCTACGATCAAAGTACAGTTTGTCTCATTAGATCCTCAATAGTAAGATCTAAATTCCTTTTTATCCATTCTCAATTCTTCTAGATATCGGTTGCACTATTTGGTTTTCGGCACATATTACCTGATTTCTTAGTCTTAATAAATTCTTAAAATTTTTCCTAATTTGAGTTTAATCAGGACTTGATACTATAAAAACATTCCACTATCGAGCTAAGGTAGGTGGTATATGATTTTTTTTAAAATTTGCTACTTTTTAGAGTTATCAAATGTTACACCATCACCGGAATTTCCGGCGCGACTGTAGAATTGAAATTTTAATCTGAAATATATGAAATATGACCTATTAAAGATTCCCATAGGTTTCTTAGAGATTTTTTGGAAGTATTTTCCCCTACCCAAGGCCACCCATGGGGTGTGTTGTGCCTTTCCCTTCATTTTGACCCTTGATGAACCACCCAGGGGGTGTGATCTTGAGTTTCCTAGATGTAGGTAACTCATTTGGAACTAAATGGAATTGAATTACTAGTTTAGGATATGTACTACCTCTTTTATTATGTTATCGAAGTATTTTATGCTTCAATTGATAAAAATGGTTAATGTGAAAATGGTTTAAGGAGTTGGTGCACTTCTTGGTTGTGTTCTAATTTTTTTAATAGTTTAATTGGAATGTTGATATATGAGTGGGTATACTCATGAGTGATTGAATTTGAATTAGGATGCATGATTGGTAATACTCATGAGATGTATTTGATTACATGAGTGGGTAGAATCATGTGTGATGAATGAAATGGTATAACTTGGTAATTGTGAAATTTCCTTGGACAATACTCCAAGGATATTGACATGGTAGTTGATGCCTTGGGTAGGGAGGTTCCTTAGGTATTTATTATGTGGTATGCCTTGGGATTTGATACCCCTTGGATCCATATTTATTGGACTCGTGAAGGAAATGTCAGTACACATGCTCATAGGACTCCAAACAATGCATACATTGAGTTTCCATTGAGATTATACTGGGACTCCTTGAGGATTCCTCAGTCTTATACACCTTGGATGAGGTCCTTTGTGGTCTGAAACTTTGATAACATGACATGACTATGGAAATTATGACATTATTGGTTGAACATATCAGACGAGGTAAATTGGAATGGAAGTTTATATGATAGGGCATTGGGTAATTGTTATAGTTTTATTACATGAAAAGGTTGTGTAGAACAGATATGTAGGTGAGTACAAAAATGTCGTGTTGTTTATTCTTTATCTTGTAGCTTTATTTTTAGGAGATTGAAACTATTTTACAAGGATCCTCAAGAGGATATTATATATCACTTTCTTGTAGTGGTTTACATGCCATGGGGACATCAATTTTGGTTCCTACATACCTATTTACCTGTATTACATATAATAAATAGTTTACATTGCACAACTGAAATGTATAGACCTTTGGGTGGTTACCTATTGGGATGTTATCTCACACCTTGTTTGGGGATTATTGGGGACCCAAATAAATTATATGGTTTTAGGTATGGATAAGGGAAAGATCCCTCTTATAGGTTATTGATTTCTGTATAAGATTCATAGAGAATGGGACCAATATGAGGCTTACGATGCTATTTGGAGATAACACTCTTATTCTTTTGGGTTTTTGGGTAGTTATATTGTAACATACTATTGTATACCTATTTTGACTACTTTCCTAGACATATGAAATGTATCCTTATCATTATTGTATATGAGAAACTTCTAGTTTGTTTATAATTCCTATCTTGTTTGTTATCTATTGTTTTCATGTTGTATCTGGTTCTGGTATTTCTATGTTATTGATATTTAGCTGTGTATACTCTACTAATGAGGGAATAGTATCCCCATTAACACACCTAGTCCATCACTGCTAGTTGGTAGCCTTTATTGTTTGGGGAGATGTTCTTGAGGCCTTGTGAACAACTAGGCTTAGGGAACTATTGAGTGGGTACTAGATCTAGGATGTTACAAAGTGTTTTCAAATATATTTTATTATTTTCCTTACTATTTCTCAACAATATATATGGATAATAAGGGAATGGAGTTTGGTAATGAGCTATGCATGGGAGTATCTACCCCATGTGTAGCACCCTTTGTTTCTGTTATGTAACTCTTTATTGATGATTTTGTGTATAAAAATTATAAGGATGAAATTTTGGAGATATTGGAGAAATATTTGAGAGATTTTGGGGAAAAAGGGAAAGTGCATAGGCTGCGCGCGGTTTGTCCAGACCGTGCAGAAGCCTAGTAGAAACTGTGAAAATGTGAAATTGTTGGGAAGATATCTTTGGCATGATCAACATACAGTTTGGAAGTTATTAAAGTAGAACGTGTGAATTCTTTCTTAAGGAAACAATAGGAGCATGGTTAGCACAATATTTTCCTAACCGTGCGACTGAACCATGCGTGGGTTAAAAACCACATCCTTAAAAAGTGAATCTGGGTCGGCTTTTCCATTAATCCACTCAATGTTTTCTCCACAATGGATCTAACTCAGGATTTTTATTATCCAAAGGATAAACAAGGTTATACCATCAATATGGAGGTGATCTGAAGGCTTCCTTTTGTGATTTGAAGGCGTATTCTTGAGGTATGTGATCATTATTCTCCATTATTGTAATGTTTTCTCAGATATAATTCTCCTTTCCTATCAGTTTCACATATATACACCTTTTATGGGTAGATATAAGTTTTTGGATTTAAAATATGTTGATATTTGGTCTTGATCATGATAGGAGAAGAGATATAAGATGGTTTCATGGAATTCTTACCCGGTTGTGTGAGTGTTCTTCATCTGTTTTCAGTTTTCATCAAAACGATTGAGGTATGTGGATTTACACTCAAATCCTATTGCTAGAATTGATTGAATTAGTTTTAAATTGATTTAATTGCATGAATTTTATTATTAAATTGGTGTGAAAATCATTAAATGAATATTATTTAGTGATGATTTATGGTTTTCATGTAATTGTGTACTTTTGGGGAATTGTGGTGAAAAGTGGTTTAAATTCTTGATTTTTAAAAGGTTATTTTAAAATATGATTTTTTGGAAAGATTTAAATAGTTTCTTTGAAAAATGTTTTTAGTTAAAATGTTGTTTTATTTAAATGGATTGATAGAAAAAGTGTTTTCAATAAAAGGAGTGATTTTATTGAAATGGGTTTGGCATGGTTTTTGGGAATCATGGTGTGTGTGTTCATATTTCATTTACGAGAATTGGATGATATATGACATTGTTCTCAGTTACAAAGGTGTAATGGAACATGGTATATAATTACTTTGTGATGACTTGGTAGATTGATGAGAAGCCTCTCATGATTATGGAACTTTCATAACAAACCATGTGTGATTGGTTGTGTGAAATTGTGGAAAGTATTGGTTATGCCAAGAAAACTTGTGAAATGGGATTAAGTCCATGTTTGTTTTCTTTCCTTTAAAAAGGGTTTTAGATAAAAAATGGTTGATATATAATTTGTTAATATTTATTTATAAACTATTTTGATGATTTTTTATGTAGTTATGAACTATTTTGGAAATTGTTTTATAAAAACTATTTTATATAAATGTGGAAAACTATTCTATCCTAGTGGCATGAGTAGGGAAGTCATTGGGAAAAAACTGATGAGTTTTATACTCACCCCTACTTTTTAAATTTTGTTCTTTTGTAGATACTATCTTTTGGGACATGGGAAAAGGTAAAGTATCACATGTATTTAGCACCACCTCATGATACTTGGGCTGTTTGGTGATGTTTGAGATGGAGCTCGGGGAGCAAGGAATCTTACTGTTGTCTTTTAGTTTATTATTTTTCTTTCTTCTATTTACATTGATAGTTGATTTTTCTTCCACTATAGTACACTTTGGTTTGGTTTGATATAAATATGATGGTTGAGTTGTCTTGTTTTCATCATGCATCATATTTCGGTTGTTTTGTTAGTTGTTTATTTCTAAAAGGGTAAATCATCCCCCACTTGCATTTGAAACCCTTCGGAATTTATTTACAACCTTTTATGTCTTAGGGATGTTCCTTAAGTCCTAGTAATGATTCATTATATTCTAAAGCTAATAGGAATAAGTGAGTCATTACAAATTGTATCATCTTGTTCAGTCCTTTCCTAATAAGTGGTTATCAGTTTCTTAATGTTGGAGTTGAAATTAGTTCTTATCTATTACTTGGGTTGTGATCATAGAAAGGAGTAAGATTTTCAAGACATGAAATGTAGAGCATAAAAATATGTAGCTTATCTTTTTATGTGTAACTTCAAGTTACCTGGGAGTTGGGTACATAGAGTGTTTTGGAGACACTTATAGGATTTTGGAATCTCATTGTCATGGTTTTAGCCAATGATATGAGAATGAAATGAATTGTAAGGGAAATAATTCCCACTAGGATTGAATATTTCATTTGGTGTAATGATTTATGATCTTTTTACAAAGGTGTAAATTTTTGAAAAATTTGGAAATTGTTTTCAAATGAAAGACTTTGAAAAATAATTGTTGATGCATTTTGGTAATGGTTTGATTTTCAAAAACAAGAATGGATTTTTTAAAAATGATTGAATGTTGAAAATGATGATTTTAAAAAGTAATGTTGTGATAGTTTATTTGCTATCATTTGAAATTCTAATCCATCAGTTTCTAGAGAGTGATAATTATAGAGTTTTTTGTTTGTTTAGAAAATGGAACCCGGTAGGCATCGTAGAAACCAACCGAAATATACTGCAGAGAATGTGTTTTCACCTAAGCCATAGGTGAACCAAGATCTAGTTCAAAGTATTGTCCAATAATTTCAAGCTTTGGACATTGGTAAATATAGGGATGAGCCAAGGCATGCAGATCATTCCATCCAGTTCATGAAGTAGAATCCACCCATCTTCTGGGGTGATTCTAAACCTGAAAAGATGGAGGTGTGGATGAACATGATGAATCATATCTTCAATTTCATCAGCACACCAGTGGAGTTCAAGGATAATTTAGAAATGTAAATTCTCTAGGATCTGGCACACTAGTGGTGGGATATAATGGTGCAAAATAAACTATATCACAAAATTAATTAGGAGGATTTTGAAGATTTTTTTAGTAAAAAAATCTATCCTAATACATTCATGATCCAGTGAACAAAATTCTTCTTCATCCTGAAGTAGGAAAATTTCTATTTCATAGAGTATGCATCTAAATTCATGCATTTAGTGAACTTTACCCCAGAAGCTGCATCAAGTGCAGACTTGAAGGCACATATCTTTGAATCAGGGATTAGACATGAGATTTTCTCAAAGATTGAGGTACTATGTATTACATATTATACAAAAATGGTGAACATAGTGACAATGGATGAAGATGATATCTCATGATCTATTGGATGAGGAAGTATAATGATACATATGAGAAATTTTAGGATCACAAACACTAGGAGTAAGAAGAATAGGGACACCTATTTCTAAGGTAGGGGTGGAAATCAGAATTAGATGACTAGATCAGTGAACCTTCCTCCACGACCCAAGAGAAAAGAGGGCTATTTTCAATGTGGTTCATTTAACCACATGAAGAGAGAGTGTACGACACAACATAGATCATTCTATAACTGCAATAAGATGGGGCATATTCAGTGATATTTTCGTAATGATCAAACATTAGGTGCTCAAGACACTTTTCAAGTTTTGAAAGCATCTTATGCTTCAACCGAACGAGGGCATAAAAATAAAACTCATCAGCAGAATAGTGTTATCCATGCTAATTCTAGGAACACCATGACTCCTCAGTAAGGAAAATCTCAGTAAAGTAATAAAGAGAAGAGTTTAGAAATGAAGCAGTTTTATGGATCTGATTTGGTGATTATAGATGACCATATTGGACCATATATGGTAATAGATATGATTATTTTTAATTATAAACTTATGCAAGTTCTATTTGATACTGGTGCATCAAATTCCATCATTTATTCTCATGATATTGATTTTCTATGTTTAAAACTTGATATGATTCCTTCCATGTTAAAAATTTAAACCACTCTTGGTGAAAGATAATTCGAAGCCTTTGTGTGAAGAGCATGTTCTATAACCGTTGATGGAGTTAAATAGAAATAAGACTTATCAGTGTTAGAGATGGATGAATTTGATGTAATACTTGGTATGGATTGGTTTATAATGTGTAAGGATCACATCGACTGTTATTGTAGAATGATTAGTTTCATAAAAAAGGAAGACATTAAGAATCTCTTTAGAGGAAAAAGGGTTGTAATGATAGGTGCAAAAATATTGTTTTCACTAGAAGTGGGAACAATCTCTTACCATTTTGTGGTGTTGACATTGGCATTGATGGAAGAGATCTAGGATACTAGTTTTCCAGTAGTCATGGATAAATTTTCATATTTCTTTCACAAGAACTTATCAGGGTTAACACCTATAAGAGAAGTGTAGTTTATGATTGAACTTCTTATGGAGACCAGTCCTATTTTACTTTATTATTATAGGATGACACTAATAAAATAAAGTTAATTAAAAGTGTAGTTATAAGAGATGGAAGGAAAAGGTTTCATTCAGCCAAGTACATATCCACGGGTAGCACTAGTTTTGTTCGTGAAGGAATCATATGGAACTCTAAGGCTATGAGTAGATTATCATAAGCTTAACCAAGTTATGATAAAGAATCAGTATCCACTTACACACATTGATGATCTGTTCAATCAATTGATGGGATCCCAGTGGTTCTCTAAAATTGACTTGTGATTGAGATATCACCAATTGCGAGTTCATAAGGAAGATATTATGAAGACAAATTTTAAAAGTAGATATGGAAAATATAAATATGTATTCATGTATTTCGGTCTTACAGATTCACAAATATTATTTATAGAATTGATTAATCGTATATTTCAAATATATTTAGATTCTTTTTTTTTGTGTTTGTGGATAACACATTGGTGTATTCAATGACAAGGTATGATCATGAGATACACTTGAAGATAGTGTTGTAAATCATGATAGATAATCTTTTGTATATGAAATTTTCAAAGTGTGATTTTTGGATAAAAGAGTTATTCTTTCTCAGCCATGTAATTTATAAAAAAAGTGTTTCTTTCCATCTAAAGAAGATTGAAACTTTTATCTCTTAGAAACCACTAAACATTGTATTTGAGATATGAAGTTTTATTATTGTTTTTGGTTATTATTGAAACTTTTTTCATGAATTATCATGAATATATTCTCCTATTACAATTTTGAAAATGAAGAATGTTCCATTCTGATGGATTGAGAAATTCAAGATGTCTTTTAAATATTGGAAAGTTCATCTCACCTCAGCACCTATCTTAATTTTTCCAAAATTAGGTCTGGGGTACATTGTGTACTATGATGCTTTAGGATCTGGGTTGGGACGTGTTCTCATCAAAGGATACCATTTGGTTTCTTATTCTTCATGAAATTTGAGAGTGCATGATAAGAATTACCCAAAATAATATTTGGAGTTAGTTACAGTTTTCCATACCATGAATACTTGGTATCATTATTTATTTGGTGGGAAATTTACTATGCTTATGGATCATAAGATCTTGAAACACATTTTCCACCATGGGATTTGAATCTGAGGAAAATAAGATTGATGGAGTATCTTCATATGTTTGAATTTTAATTTATGTATACACTAGGAAATGGTAATTTGGTGGCTGATGCATTAAGCAGAAATTCATATGCACACCTGGTGAAAGAAGCGTCATATGAGTGAAAGTTGATGTCGATCTTAACTGACATGCTTGTGGAATGTGAATAATGAGGTGATTTTGTAGTTCTGTTTTTAGTTTCTGTGATTCCTGATTTGGTAAAACTGGTCAAAGAGGCACAAACATCCGATGAATATTTCCTGGTTATGAGTTCAAAACTCAATGATTGGTAGACCATTGTGGGATGTAAACATGACGAGAGTTTGATTTTGTGGCTCAGAGATCAGATGGTTGTACCTATGGATTATTAAGATAAACTTGTTCATGCTTACCACCATTTGAGATGGGATGTTCTTATGAGAATACAGAATATGTATAAGGCATTGAAAGCACATTTTTGGTGGTTTGGTATGAAATGTAAAGTGGTTGAGTTCATTTCAAGGTGCTTAACTTGTCAGAAAGTTAAGGAATAACATCAATGACTAGAAGGTATATTGTAGTCTTTACATATTCCTTTGTGGAAATGGGAGCATATAAATATGGATTCTGTTACAGGCCTCTCAAGAATAGTCCGGGAACACGATGCAATATGGGTGATAGTGGACCAACTCACCAAGTCAGCCCATTTCATCCATATCCATGAAACTCATATGGCAGAGGATCTATCCAAAATATATGTCTGATAAGTGGTAAATATTCATGGTATAACATTTTCAATCATGTCAGATGGAGATTCGAGGTTCATGTGTCAAGTCTAGAAATCCTTACAGAATTCCCTTGGGACTCAGTTGACTATGAGTATGGCATATCACCCTCAGATGGATGACCAATCAAAAATGATGATATATATGTTGGAAGACATTTTTAAGGCTTGGATAATGTATTTAGTTGGATCATGGGAATAGGACATACCTTTAGTGGAGTTATCATATAATAACAACTATTAGTCCTCAATACATATGGATTCGTTTGAAGCATTGTATGGGCATCCTTGTCGTTCTCCACTTTGTTGGGTGGAAATAGGAGAGACTTCACTAGTTAGGATGGGCCTTGTCCAAGAAAAAATGGAAAAGATTCAATTGATCAGGAAAGATATGGATATGGATTAGAGTCATCATAAATCGTATTAAGATCATCATAAAAAACTCTTGTCGTTCACGGTGAGTGATCATGTGTACTTGCAGATTTCTTCTAGGTTTGGACATCATCATTATGGGAAGCATGGATAAATATATCCCAAATACATAGGCCCTTTTGATATATTAGAATGAGTTGGAGAGGTGGCATATCAGTTGGAATTGTCACCATGGTTCAGTTCGGTGCATAATGTGTTCCACACAACTCAGCTGAAAAAGTATCAGTCTGATCCTGACCATGTGATCAAATGTGATCACCTTGACCTAGAGCCAGATGCTTCATTAGTACATATCCCAGTGCAGAGTGTGGATAGTCAGGATGAAGTCTTGAGTGGAATAATCATATGTTTAGTGCAGGTTTTATTCAAATATTGTTAGATTCAAGATGAAACTAGGGAATGTGAGAAGGAAATGAAAGAGAAATGGCCAAACTCTTTCAGTGAAAGTATTGTTTTCTACTTTTTGGGGATGGAAATGCCAATGGAGAGGAGAATGTAGCACTCCTGGTTTCTGGTATGTAACTATTTCTTGATTCTTTTTTATATATAAAGTATAACTATGAAGGTTGTGAGAGCTTGTAGAACTTTTTGAGAGTTTTTTGGGCTAAAGGGAAAGCGCACGGGTTGTGCACGGTTTGTCCAGACCACGAGGAAGCCTAGTATAAATCATGAAAATGTACAATTGTTGGAAAAAGAGATTAGGAACGGTCTGCACACAGTTTTGAATCCATGCAAGGAGTCTATGAAATTTTTTTCTTAAGGTAGTAGCAGGACTGCAGTTAGTGAACGGTTTGCCTAACAGTGAGACTAAACCATGCACCGGTTAAAAACAACCTCCTTAAAAAGTGGATCTGGGTCAGTTTTTTCATTTATCCACTTTTTTCTCCAAAACAGCTCTAAATTGGGATTTTTCTTCTAAAAATGCCAAAGAAGATTCTCCCATCGATCCAGAGGTGATCCAAAGGCTTCCCTTGGTGATTCGAATCTAGATTCTTAAGTTATGTGATCATTCTTCTCCATTCTTGTAATGTTTTCTTAGATCTACTTATCATCTCTTCTCGGTTTCTTAGATCTATGCCCGTTATGGGTATATCTATGTTTTTTGATAGCAATTTTTTTAAAATTTGGTCTTGATCATGATATTAGAAAATATCTAAGGTAGTTTCATGGAATTATTACCTGGTTTCATGAGTGTTCTTCATATGTTTTCAGTTTTTGTCAAAACGGTTAAGGTAGGTGACTTCACTCTCAACTCCTATTACTATAATTGATTATATTAGTTTCAAATTGATTTAATTTAATTAATTTTATTATGAAATTGGTTTGAAAATAATGGAATAAATCATATTTAGTAATGATTTATGGTTTTGATGGAATTGTGTAACTTTGGTGAATTGTGGTGCAAAGTGGGTTAGATTCTTGATTTTAAAATGGTTATTTTAAAATATTATTTTTCTAGAAATATTGAAATAGTATTTTTGAAAGTGGGTTTCAATAAAATTTTTGTTTTTATTTATATGGATTGATGGAAAAAGGGTTTTCCATAAAAGGATTTATTTTATTGAAATGGTTTTGGCATGGTTTTTGGGCATACATGGTGTGTGTATTAATATTGAATTTACGAGGCTTGGTTGAAATATAACCATGTAAATGGTGTCAAAGGTGTAACAACACATGAAATATAATTAGCTTGTGATGACTTGGTAGATCGATGAGAAACTGCTCAAGGGTATATAACTGTCATAACAAAGCATGGATGGTTGGTAGTGTGAAATTGTGGAAAGTATTGGTTATGCCAAGAGAAATTATGAGATGGTATTAATGCCATTTTTGTTAGATTTTTTTTGAAAAAAGGTTTTTTCTGAAAAAATTATTAATATAGAATTTGTTTATATATAGTTATAAATTGTTTTTAAGTTGTTTTTATTTAGTTACAAATTATTTTAGAAATTGTTTTATATAAACTGTTTTATGTAAACATACATAACTCTTCTATCCAAGGGGAATTAGTAGAGAAGTCATTGTGTAAAAACTACTGAGTTTTATACTTACCTCTTATTTGGCACTTTACTTCCTTTTCAGATATTATCTTCCAAGAAAAGGGAAAAGGTAAAGTATCACATGTATTTAGAATCACCTCATGATACTTGGGTTGTTTGGTGATGTTAGAGAATGTAGCTTGGGGAGAAGAGATTTTTGTTGTTGTTTTTGAGTTTATTAGTTATCTTTCCACTATTTACTTGGATTGTTGCTTTGTATTCTGATGTAGTACACTTTGGTGTGGTTTGATATAAATATGATGGTTGAGTTTTCTTGTTTTTATCATGCATCATATTTTGGTGGTTTGGTTAGTGGTTTGTTTCTTAAAGGGAAAATCATCCCTCACATTCATTTGAAACCCTTTGCCATTTATTTCCAGCCTTTGGTGTCTTAGGGGCGTCAATTAAGTCCTAGTAATTATTCATTTTATTCTCAAGCCAATGGGAATAAGTGGTCCATTACACCATGTATAGGGAAAATCCAAATTTCCTCAAATGGAATAATTATTTTTTGGATTTTAGCTATTACAGTTATTTTGATTTCATCGTTGGGTGATACACTTGGATTATTATGTTACTGTTAATACAATTGTGGGTTATATTTTTGTTGAAACCCAATGATATGATGGTATGCCATCTCATGCATCATATATGCACTTTTTATGAATCACATGCTATAGATTATGCCATTCCATTTAGGATTCATTACATAATGCATGATATTGTGATAGGTATTGTGATAACTATTCTGTTTTTGTGATAGATTTTGTGTAGTGGATAGAGAAGTCATTCCATTTTTCAATTACTAAGGTGTATGAGACCTTATGAATTGGGAATTTATGCACCTTTTAAATTCAATTGTTAAAGATAATTTTATATGTATCGATTGAATGGGAACCAAATTTTTGGTTCATCAGGTGTTATGGGAACTCATGGATTTAGAATTGGTGAACAACTGGTTGAACCTATTGAATAATTGTATTATGAAAATGGAATGTAAAATGATTGTGAATTAAAATGAAAATTAAATGGAAACTTGAAATGATAAATAGAAACTTGACCTAGAACTGGGTTTTGAATTGGCAATTGGCAGTGTTTCTAGTTGTGTTATGACTATTATTTTTACAATCATGTATTTAGGAGCATGATATGGGGTGTGGCTTATTTTAGGAGGGTTTTGACCTGCCTTATTCTTTTGATCTGTAAGCTTTGATCTTGTTATTTTTTGAGGTGTGAATTTGGAATTATAGAGGTATGAAACCATGATGAACTCTTTTCGTATGCTAGGAGTGAGGTGATGACCAAAATCCTAAGGTAGGGAACCATGGGATACTAGCTGATCCTCTTTTGGTTTCAGCTATGACACTGGCTTCTATTCCAAACACAGGTGCTAAGGAACAGTTCTATGAGGGTTTCTTTTGATACATGCATACTTTTAAGGGAGCACTGCAACATGCCTTATCTTTGGATGAGTTGAAGTGTGTGTTACAGTAGTAGTATCCTCCCACATGTTATAGGGAAGGAAGTCCACAAACTACTAAGCTATAGTTAGAGGCTATGTTGGCAATTTTCAAGTATCTAGATATGCCTCATGAGAGGAGGGTAAATCTCACTAATTATATTCTATTTAGAGCAACAATGAACTGGTATGATGTACTAAACTAGGTTTATGGGCTACGAGATGTGGTTGGGATAAGTTATATACTTTATTCAATGACTTTTTCTACCCTGTGACTCTTTGAGAAGAGAAGACTAGTGAATTCATGCATCTTGATTAGGGTGCGATGATAGATATGAAGTACTTGACAAAATTTATAGAGTTGAAACATTTTTCATAGACGTACATTAATGATCTTTTATTAGGGGAAAGATGCTTTGAGGAAGGTCTTCGATATGTTATTAGATCTCAATTTAACATGTTTAGATTGACCACTATCACAAAAATTGTGAAGCAGGCACTGATTACTGAGCATAAACTGAGAGAATCTAGGGGTGTAGAGCAGGGTAATTTTGTTTCTCGACCCAATGGTTATATGTCTTTAGGAAGGAAGTTCCATTTTGAGGCCTCCTATAAGATGAGTTCCATTCATACTATGATTACTGGTAGCTCATTGTTATGTCATCAGTGTGGTAGGAGAGGCCACATGAAGAACAGTGTGACTGAGACCCATTCGAGTGCCGATATTATGGTAGGATGGGACATGTTCAAAGTTTATGGATGACCTTACCTCCTTTTGTGTGTAGTAGGGGGTTAGCTCCAACACCAATTTCAGGATCAGGTTCCTTATCTCCATGTCAGTAATGGAGCTGGAGTAGTGTTGGTCTATAAGGCTGAGGTAGTGGTGGTCGTGGTTTAGGTATCCATGCACCGATTACAATGAGACATTAGAGTGGGCCTACTCTGGGAAGTGAGGTTGTATTATAGGTCCGTAGTAAGAACCCGATATATTATTTATAGACAACACCAAGTAGTAGGGTGTTGGACCTTCTATAGTGAGAGGTATGATCTTAGTAGCCTCTACTATTGCTTCTCTTTTTGATTTAGGTGCATCACGTAGTTTTATATCTGCACTGTTGGTGGAAAGACTTGGACTTGTTGTGTTGTCTTATGAGGGTGTTATGATGCTAGATAAATCATTGGGAATATTAATAGAGGATGTGTGCCAGTGTAGGGAGTTCCCCTTGAATTTGGTGGGTGTCACTTTTTCTGGGATCTTTATGTCCTTGAGATGACAAGGTTTGACATCATACTCAGGATGGACTGGCTAGTATCATATTGAGACTATGTTGTATGCTATCATAAGAGGGTGACTTTAACATCATCAAAGGGTGTAGTGTATACTCACAAGGGTGAATGGGATGTCCAGGTGATTCAAGATGGACCACAACATCATGTGCTATGCGGAATGACCCCCACATATCTAGTTTGTATCTGGATTATTAGGGAGTAAGTTAAGAGTACTTTCCTCCAATGGTTGAGAACTTCAGGGAAATATTTCCTAATTTTTTTGGGTTTAATTACCAAGAGAGTGGTGGAATTATCCATCATGCTACTGCCAAGAGCTGTAATGGTTTTCATTTATCCTTAGAGGATATTTATGATGGAGTTGAAGAAGGTCAAGATGCATCTAGATGATTTAGAGTTGAATGGGTTTATTCGACCCGGTACTTCTCCATGGGGTTCTCCATTAAATTTTTGATAAATGTGGATAGAAATATTAGGCTATGTGTGGACTATAAGAAACTAAAACAAATAATAGTTAAAACCTAATATCAATTGCTAGGATAGATGAACTTTTTGATAATATTTGAGGAGCCCGAGTGTTCTCAAAAATTAATTTGAGGTCAGGATATCACCTAGTATATGTTATACTTGATGAAATACCTTATAAAAACTTTTTTAGAAGGTATGGTCTATATGAGTATCTAGTTATGTCATTTAGTCTCACGAATGTTCCCGTAGTTTTCATGGAACTGATAAAACGAGTGTTACATCCTTACCTGGATTATTTTGTAGGTTGTTTTCATGGAAAATATATTGGTGTATTATCATAATCGACATGACCATACCAACCATCTTGACATCATTTTGAATACACTGAGAGAGAATCAGGTATATGCTAAGCTCACAAAGTTCCACTTTTGGATGGACCAGATTCACTTCTTGGGTCACATCATCTCAGATAAAGGAGTATCAGTGGGCCCATAGTAGGTGAGATCTTTAGTTTCTTAGGAACAACCCAAGATTTGTTTTTGAAATATGATGTTTCTTGGGAAAATATGGTTACTAAAAGCGTTTCATACAGTACTTATGACACTTATAAACACTGTTTATGGGATTAAATAAGAAGGGTGTGAGGTCGTATGGTTAGATTCTTGTGAGGAAGCCTTTTTGAAGTTGAAAGGGAGGTTGACATCAGCACCAATCCTAATACTTCAGGAGCAGGGTAAGAGATATATTATGTATTATGACACATTAGGAATTAGACTTGGAGTAGTGATGATGTAGGGGAATAGAATTGTGGCGTACGAGTCTCGGCATCTGAGTCCACATGAGAGGAATTACCCAACACATGATATGGAGTTAGCTACAATTGTTTGTGCTTTGTGATATTGGGGACATTACTTACTGGGAGTGCATTTTTTGGTGAACACGGACCATAAAATCCTCAAGTACATATTTACTCAGCATGATATAAATTTGATGCAACAAAGGTGTGTGGAGTACCTTAATTCTTTTGACTTAATTCTTTCCTACTTTCTTGGTATAGGAAATGTAGTGGCTAGTGCATTGAGTAGGAGGACTCAAATACAGGCGGTTCAATATGCTAGTAGTGAGTGGTAGCTTATGGAATTATTCTCTGATATTCACTTTGAGGTGCATGACAGTCAAGGATAGACATATCTATCATCCTTAACTGTGATCTCTACCCTACATGATAGAGAAAAGATGAGACAACTATCAGATTCTAAGGGAATAGTCCTACAAGAGAGTGTGGTAGGTGATGACTCACCTCTTGGTTGGACTATAAGAGAGGATGAGATCCTGCATATCTATGGACATGTTTGGGTTCTAGTGGATATATTTGAAGAGTTTATTTGGGATTTTCATTATTTAAATTGGGCAGTGCACCCTGGATTCACCAAGATATACCATAACTTACACTATCAGTATTGGTGTTGAGGTATAAAGAGAGAGGTAGCTGGGTTTTTATGAGGTATTACACCTATCGACAGGTGAAATAGGATCATAAGTGACCATCTAGACTATTATATCCATTACCTATTTCAAAGTTGAAATGGAATGATGTTACTATGGATTTTGTGACAAGTTTGCTGATGTTACCTCAAGTTAACGATGTTGTGTGGGTTGTTGTTGAAAGGATCATGAAGGTTGGTCATTTATTTTTGATCAAGGAGACCTTCAATTTTGATGAGATTGGAAGGTTATACATCTATGAGATATTATGAATCCATGGGGTCCATTGAACTATCATTTCATAAAGGGACACCCAATTTACGTCTTGTTTCTGATAGAGTTTTCAAAGGGTTCTAAGAACACATGTGCTTCTGAGCATAACATACCACCTGCAGAATGATTTCTAGTTAGAGCGTATGATATAGGTGCTAGAGGATATGATGCGAGCATGAGTCCTAGCTTTTGGGGGATCATGGGAGAAACATATATCCCTAGTTGAGTTCTCCAATAATAATAGTTACCATACAACTATACTGATAGAACCTTATGAGGCTTTGTATGGTAGGCCATTCCAATCACCCCTATGCTAGCTAGGGGTAGGTGAGACAACTTTACTTGGATCGTGTATCACGTAGAAGACTATGAGTAGGTCTAGTTGATTCAGAATTGGATAGATACTGCACACTCTTGATATAAATTATACACTGGTCGCCACGTATAGACTATAAAGTTTGAGGTCGGGGATCGATTTTTCTTACGTGTTTCACCAAGGTTGGGACATAAGGGAATCAGGAGAAAGGGTAATATTTCACTGCGATATGTTGAGTCATTCAAGATCTTGGTGAGAGTCGAGTTGGTAACCTATTAATTGTAGTTACCTTAGAGGTACCTATCCATGCAGTGCATCTTCCACGTATCTCAGCTACACCACTATCATTTGGACCCATCTCACACTTTTCATCCTGAGGAGGTCAAGTTATAGGTTGATGAATCCTTTCAGGAGCATCTGTTTTTTATAGTTTATATGAGCATGAAGGTTCTCCAAGTCTGGTCAGTTCTTCTAGTACAGGTGCTATGGAAACATGACCATTTATAGGATGATACATGGGAGCAGGAGGACAATGTACAAGATCAGTGGCCAAAGTTGTTCTCAGATGGATCTTGATCACCCTTCATATTGAAATTAGGAGAGGAATTACTTTAATAGGGGAATATTTCAAGAACCTGGGTATTTTTATGAGGTACACATCCCTTCTATTTAAGTTTTAAATCTTAGATATGGTCTAATATGAATAACCTTTGAGGTCACAAAGGTTTCAGGGGCGCCCGAGGATTCTTCAGAGCCACAAAACCTATTTTGATGTGTTTTAAGCGTGTTGTAAAGTTAGTGTAAATCGTATAGGGTTGGATACACGGTTTGACCAAACAATTCAAGGTTAGATAGAGGGGGTGTATAGGATGCACAATTTGAGCAAACTATGTGATAGAAGGTACACATCCATGTTTCCAGGTCTGTAGTTTTTACAGAACCTGATGGTGTCTCTTCTCATGGATTATGTATGGTTAGTAAACTATATGGGTACACTATGAAGGTGCCCCTTGGCCTATAGGAAACCATGCACGATTGGTTCATAGTTTTCTAAACTGTGCACCTAAACCGTGTGACCCCTGTATTATTGAAATTTTATAATTTTTAATTAAATAAAAAATTATTTTTTATAACCTAATTTCAATCAAACTTCTGTGAACATTAGAAGAAGATTTTTATATCTCTCATTAGGTGGATAAACTAGGATTTGATCATGTTTTTTCATCCTATATTCAATTAAATAATAGTTTGTCTCATCAGATCCGCAATGGTAAGATATAAATTCCTTTTTTATCCATTCTCTATTCTTACAGATACCGGATTTGATCTTGAGTTTCATTGTTATAAGGATATCAATTGGAACTAAATTTAGTTTAATTAACTGTTTAATAGATGTAATAAATCTTTTCTTCAGTTATCAAAGTATTCCAAGATTGAAATGATTAAAATGGATATTGTGAATATGGTTAAAGGAGTGGGTATACTTCTTGGTTTCATTCTAATTGTTTAGATGGTTTAATTTTCATGTTGATATATGAGTGGGTATAATCATGAGTGATTGAAATTGAATTTGAATACATGAGTGGGAATACTCATGGGATGTACTTGATTACCTGAGTGGGTAGACTCACGTGTGATGAATGAAATGGTTTGACCTGGTGATTGTTTAGATGCCTAAGGCGTTGCTCTTAGGATCTTGATAGGGAAGTGGATGCCTTAGATAGGGATGTTCCTTAGGTCTTGATTCCATGATATGCCTTGATATTTGATACCCCTTGGAATTATCTTGCTTAGAATCATGAAGGACATGTTGGTACACATGCTCCTAGGACTCTAAATGGTGCCTACACTGAGTTTCCATTTAGATTATCCTAGGAATCATTAAGGATGCCCTGTTCTTCGACACCTTGGATTTAGCCTTCATGATCTGACATTATGATAATTAGAAATGGCCATGGAAATGATGACATGCTTCGTTTAATGGATCGACTGGGGTAAATTGAAATGGAAGGTTATACATAAAGGACATGGTTTATTATTATGGTTTTATTCTATGGAAAGGCCATACATACATGATATGTTGGGGAGTGTGGCAATGTCATGCTGTTTATTATTTATCTATTAGCTGCCTTGTTATGAAATTGAAAATATTTTGTAGGGAGCCTTGAGTGAAAATTAGATATCACTTGTAGTTGTTTACATGATATGGGAACATTAATTTTGGTTCCTAGTAACTTGTTTACCCACTTTACTTACACTGCATAGTTTATATTACAGAACTGAAATGTATAGACCTTTGGGTGGTTTCATACTAGGATGTTATCTCACACCCTGTTTGGGACTCCTTAGGGAACCAAACATATTATATGGTTTTAGGTATGGATAAGAAAAAGTGACCTCCTATAGGTCATTTATTGCTACATAGGAGTAAGGGATAATGGGACCAAGCTGAGCTTGCAATGCTCTTCGGAGAAAACATGTTATTTATTTTGGGTTTATGGATACATGTATTAGAATATACTGTTGTGTACATACTTTGGATTATTTCCTAGACATAGAAGATGTATCCTTATCATGATTTTATAAGATACACTTTTGGTTTGTTTATTATTCCTGTCTTTTTAGTTATCAGTTTTCTGCTTATTGTATCTGCTTTCACCATTGCATTGTTATTGATATTCTACTATGTATAATCTTGTGATGAGGGAATAGTCTCCCCACTGACACACCTAGACCCTCACTGCTAGTTAGTAGCCTCTATCATTTGGGGAGATTCACTTGAGGCCTTATGACTAACTAGGCTCAGGGCACTGTTAAGTTGCTACCAGGTCTTGGATGTTACACTAATAATTCAATCAAATAACATCAATTAAAAAAGGTGGTCAAGGTAGATGAAAACTAAATATTATGGATTCATTCTTAGCATGTAATGAAAGAATCTATCTACAAGAAGTAATTTATCACATCAATTTTTCATACACAATATTAATAATATAATTTTTTTTATATAAATGAATAAATAAATTAATAACTATCAAATAAATAAAAATTTTATAAATTTAAACAATAGAAATATTTATGAACCTTTTCATAAATTTTAAACTTACTTTAAAATTTTTAAAATTAAGATAAAATTTATGGATAACTCATGTTTTTGAATATAAAGAGTTTATATCCAAATCCAATATGAACTCTTTTATATTATGTAAACTTTTTACACAATTTAATAACATAAACATAATATTATTAAATCCTGTGATCAAATATTAAATAAATCCTTTTATTAATTTTTATAATTTTAAATTAATTAACTATGAATAATTCAAAATTATAAATATAAACTATTATATATATATATATATTTCTATATTTACGTAATTTATTTACTCTTTATAAATCAAATTAAAGATCATAATAACTTTTAAATAAAGAATTTATTTAATGTTAATAAAGTTTTCATATAACATATATGTTTGATATGATTTATAAACATTTTATATGTAATATTGATATGAAAAGATATAATATTGAAACTTTAAATATTAATGTAATGATAATAATAAATATTTCAAAAAAAAATAATAAATACACTATAATTATTTTCCATTTATTTATAATACTCTTATAAATTTTATAAACCTTTCAAGAATATATTTTCTATCATTTACATACCATTTATAAATAATCTAATTTAATTATAAATTGATTTTTCTTAATAAATAAATACCTTATTTATCATGTAAACTAAACATGGACAATTTATATTTATAAAATATATATATGATAATAAAACTAATTTTATTAAACCTACAATTTATAATTTTAAATTAAATTATAAACTTATAATAAACAATCACTTTATTTACATAATTATTATATTAATTTTTATTATGAATTTCTATTTTTTCCAATACCTTACTAGTCCCCTCGTGCAACTATCCCTCTTAGGGAAGGCCGCCTAGGATTAAGGGTATGTTGTCTAAGCCTAAAAAGGCTCTGAGTGAGTGTAGGATAGTGTGTGGGGCGGTAGATGTAGGAAGGACATAACATGGTTCTTAGCCTCTCATGTGTGGGTCATCACAAATGATTATAGTAGTACATCAGCACTAGACAGTATTTACTAGACATTTGATTCGATGTACAAAGTAATAATCAATTCCCCTCTTGATGAATTTTTTGACGTGGGATTCATTCAGGAGGGACATTGTTCATCCACTTCACCACAATATCCCTCACACATGCATCACCCATTTTCTTCCAATATTATATGAGCTTATGCGATGCCCACACTCTATCCACATGTAGTGCTTGAGACACATCATTAAAAGCTTAACATCCTTGTATTGAGCTCAAGTACCACACTATATGAAATTCATACGCAACATCAATATGTCGTGTACCACATTTTTACGTAGTGATCAAAATGTTGTTTCATACCACAAAATATATGATCAAAAAAGTTCTTCATGTCATTATTAACACTTTGGAACACCCTCATAATGATAACACTCATTGTAACCCCTATAATAAAAAATGTTTCTCTGTTTTTCTAGATCGCATGAAACAAGTCATGTTATCATATAAAAATTACCTCTTATTCCCCTGATAACATTAAATATTAAATGTGCTGTATATTTTTGATGTAAAATATATATAATTACATTATATTATAAATAAATACCACATCACACGTTTTAGTGTCTGGAAAGGTTCTAGTGAAGAACCACCATGACAAGCTCTATGGAATGATGAAAAATATCTGGGCATTTTATAGTCCCCATGACTACACCCATAGGAATACCATGCTATGGTGATGGTGATGAATACATTTCGATAATCCCCATGAAAAAATAGAAAACACTATTCTATATTGATGTGTATGTTCTTCAAAACCCATGGGTTAAATATGTTTAATCCTTGAATAAACCTTACATTGACACACCTAATGGGGTTTATTTGATCATCATATGATCATAGGTAGTGAACGCAAACACAAACACATGCAATGTATCTTCAAGGTATTAAACATGAAAATGTAATAAAAAATAGTTACACAAAAAATCCTACAATGTACATAGAATGTGGTTTCAACACATTTTATCTTCATTCTTCAAGGGAGAATGCTTCATGATGATTATGAAGAGAATCAGATCAAGGCACACTACCTTTGAGGGGGATACATCAACCGCTGGTGTAATGTCTTGCATTTTCTAGGTATTATTTTTAAATATTATATGGAATTATTTTGAGACTAGGATTTGTGATGGCATGGGATTCTGAGGCCCGAGGAACCTATAATAAATTTTGAAATAAATTAAACTTTTAAATAGCCCACCTAAGCAGTTTTACTGAAAAAGTTGAATAATTTTTAAAATGGTGCCCAGATCAGAAATCAGAGGGAACCATTGCATTCATAATAGTGAATTTATCTTAGGTGAGGCCTAAAATCAACCAACTTGGGTCGGTTGAAAAAGTTAATTTTGGGACGTTTTAAAAGAAATAAAATAAACTATTATTTTATTTTATTTTAATCATTTTAACGATGTAGAGACACGTTTTATGTTTTCAAATAACCAGGAGCCCAAGGTTAGGCTCATAATCCTAAAAACCTCCCTTGTATTCTTTGGAGATTTGGAGAGGATCCACCCTTTGAGAACTCTCTACGAACAATGAACAACAACAACACATGAATCATTGTGCAACAAGATTAGATCTCACTGATGACGGTAGAAAATAACCATTCGCCAATGATCGAGGTATGGGTTATAATTTCTGTTGTGTTTTACCCATTCTTGGATTTAAATGAAGAACTTGGATCAACCCACAAACTGGTTGACCCACAGATCATTCGTTCTTGTGGGAGGTTCCAATTATCAGGTTTTATTTTGGGGAATTGATTTCATATTTTTTTCATTCTTCTTAATCCTTCTAAAGATAAAAGATAAACACTGTAACGAATAAAGGTGGATATTTGTTCCTCAATTTGTTATATGAATTTCTTCTCCCCTTTGACCCTGTGAATTCTTCACGTTCTTCATGGGGTTATGAACAACATATCATTGCACATCCATATCACAACAAAATAATCCCAAATTAGAGATACAATATCACGATGACCCGTTGTAGGCGTGATGAAAATTGCGAAAGATGAATTGACATGATTCAGAAGAAATCTTTTTTCAACCGTTCTTCACACAGATGATCAAAATGAGTTTCCGGAGCAGATCAGACACCCAAAACTTATAGAATCAATGTTTCTATATTGGGACGAACTAGTATCTTCAGTTTTGAGGCATTTAAATAGACATATCAAAGGATTAAAGATCAAACTAGTCACACCAGCGAATAACTGTGATTCAGGAAAATTGTGAAAAACACGGTGTGTTCTCTGAAGAACACGGTGTGTGGTATTGGATCAATGGTGGCTAGGGTTACAAGTTACAGAAAGTGATGAAATGACGTTTGAACCCTTTTACACAACATGTGGGTCCTGATGTGGGAATCTCCATGTACATCAGATGATACATAGACACGAGGTGGATTACACGACATGTACTCCACCACATGGCCATACGAGGCCGATTACATGGGTTACCCTGTGTACCGACACATCGGTCGACAGAAAAGTGATGTATCCATGTATGGGGACATATATGGTGTACATGGTGCAACCCTTAGTTAGTAGTACACAGTGTGTCATGATCTTACACGCCATGTATTTTCCTTTCTACATGACATGCTCTTTTTGACGTAGGCTGTTATACATAGCTAGTACTCGGGGTTATAGGACACGTTGTGTGACCCTTCTACATGCCGTGTACTTTCTTGTACATGGATTGATATCCTTTTCCACTATATCCTAGGTAGTTTTTTTGGGTTAGTTCCCCTTTTCTTATTTCCTTGAATGTCAGTGGCATCATTTCTTATCCACATGTGTATGGCACCTTCGGTGGGACTTTTCTATATAGAGTCGGAGTCCCTCTGAGAGGCCCAAAGTGAGATTGTCTATCCATTCTTATACACTAAGTAGAGTCAAGTTATTGGTGTTACCAATCCTGTTGGATTTCGGTCCTCTACATTGCATGTGGAATCTGAATAGGTCATGGTATACGCTAAGGCCCTGGTAGTGATCCTCATCCTTGTATCATGGTCTTTCCCTACTCAAGAGTCAGTTATCTCAAAATTAGTGTATTTTTTCTGTAACGCCCCGACCCTAGTTACCCAGAGTCGGTGCATTATTACATAACATTGGCATGATCACAAGAAAGATCAAATCTCGAAAGACCGATTGGTTTAGTAGCCTTGGAAACACTAGATATAATCATAAAGTTTTACATTACATCATAAAATGAAAAACTACTACAACAACATAATGTTTCCACAGTCCACACTATAATCCCCTCATAATATCCCTGCAGGTCATTCATAACTTACATCTTCACTTCCTGGGAAAAATAAAACATAGGAAAGGGGTGAGCTCAAATGCCCAGTAAGGATAACAATATAGCGGAAACTTTCATAAATAAGAATAAACATTTAAGGCAATGCATTACTAAAACAAAAGCCTTTTAAACTTTAACTTCAACATGGTATGGCAAAAGTAAAATGAAATAATTCCATTTACTTATTCACATGGATATTCTACTAATCGAATAATCACATGCAAAAAATCAATAACCACTTTCATAATGTTGGAATGCATAATGCTAAACGTTAATTTCTTTGTCTAGGCCTCATCCCAAGACCTAGGGGTTACTTCTAACCGGAACCCAACCCGGAGTGCCTCTAATAACCGGACACCAACCCGGAGTGCCTCTAATAACCGGACACCAACCCGGAGTGCCTCTAATAACCGGACACCAACCCGGAGGGCATACTTTTACCAGTCCCTAACCTGGAGGGCTTACTTTAACCAGTCCCCAACCTGGAGGGCTTACTTTTACCAGTCCCCAACCTGGAGGGCTTACTTTTACCGGTCCCCAACCCGGAACATACTTGTTTAGCACATTCATCTGAAGAAAAGTTTGAAATATAACATAAACATTCGGATTAAAACTAGCATACGAAATGTCAATAATTTCACCATAAACTATGAATGGTATAAAAATAGCACATCCACAGTCAAACATATCACAAAACCTTCAATTCAATATAGAATTTTTGTATCATAATAAATCAACTTCAAATAATCTTAAAATCCATCAAAGGATGTTGACATAGATGAAATCAAAATTCTTTTTAAAGAAGTATCTCCTTTTATTTTGAAATCATTTAAGATCCATATAAAATAAAACATTTTCTTTGAAAATATTCTTATAATCTTGTATGTAAAGCTTCGACGATTTTATAACGGCGGAAAATAACCGCACCCGCCGTATAAGTTAAAAAAACATTCTTACCTCAATTCTGTCGAAAAGGTTAAAAAGAACATTGTTTTGAAAACGACGGAAAGATTCCTTTATAAACCTCTTATAAAAAGTCAAACAAGGGTATAAATGACTTTAACCCATATTCTTGTAAATAGTGAAAATGTTTTGAAATACATTTCGAAGAAACATGGATGTGGATGATAACGAGATCCCAGTAGATTATTACGTATAAACAACCTCGGATAAAGAAGAGATTGTGAAATAACCCTTACCTTGTACTTTTCCTTGGTTGGGGTAGGTTAACCTCCTGTATAATGGTGAAATAGTTGTTATTAAATTATACAAGAATCATATATATTAATATGATATCATATATGATCTTTTAACATTGATTTGTTAATAATATCTTAGAATTATCATCGTTTCGGGAGTTAACTTACTCATTTTCTTTTATATGTTTTGTTACATAAGCCATGGTTGTTGTATCTTATTCATATCCAGAATTATATCCAGTCCTTAAACATCATTTTTAAATCATCAAATGATAATTATACTTGAATGGATACGATGGAGAATGAATCTCATCGCGTTCGTGGAGACGGTAGTCCGTACGTACGCACGAGCGACAATATCATTATTTTGATATTAAAATAATATATAAATGGATGGTATATCATATATACAGAATCATTAACATGTTATATTTATTATTTACATGAGTTACACATCATTATTATACCCATCCAAATAATATTATATTGAATAACAATTACACCACGACGTGGAGACGGTAAGCCGTACGTACGCACGTATGGTGACATGTTATTCAAAGGGTGGATAGAATACTGAATATGATTGTACCATATTTATAATAACATCACAGTATATGTGAGATACTGGAGTTATTATTTCATAATGGTAAGAACAAAGGAAGAAGAAGTGGAAGAAGAAATGAACTTAGAAAAGGGTGGTGAAATCATTACCTCTTCTTCGGGTTCTTCCTTTTGATTTGATCAAAAGGGCTCCTTAGGTTGGCTTTCTGATCAAACTAAGGACTCTAGGTTGTAGTGAGGGATGTTGGGAGAGTATTTGGGCAGAGTTTGGCCGAACCAAAAGGCTTTAGAGGTGTGAAGAAATGAGAATGAGGAGTGCCCTTTTATAAGAGGGGTGAGGGGCACCTTTGGAAAAGCTAGAAATATTAATTTATAATAAATTCATATTCGGTTTCTAATGGCTCCAAAGTTGACTATTCAAAGGTTAAGGTGGGGATAGGTCGAAAACCACTCAACCAATAGAATTTAGACAGGTTTGGGTACTTATATTAACCTTATCTTTAAGTATTAACTCTAAGTTAATTAGTTTCACTTTTACAATGTCTCTTTGTATTTTTATATAATATGGTTAATAAACTTACTATATACATCCAAGCGACCCCCAAGTGGTCCATTAATGATTAACCTATCATAATATAAGTCTCTTGGCCGAACCTTAGATTTTTAGGAATTTAATATCAATTAATAATATAATATTTGTTTTAAGAACTCTTTTATGTCAATTTTGACACTATTCATTAGTTGATTTTTGTGAAACTCATAACAGATTGATTACTTCGAACAAAGTCAATTAAATCAATCCTAATATATCATATTATCCTATAAATTAGTTTAATTCATTAAAAGTTTCATATTATATTTATTTGGGTATTTATAATATCAATTAGTTTAATTTTTCACTATTATAGTAATTACTGCATCATCATTGTGTCATAAATAAAGTAAATTATTTAATGTCTGAAAATTATAAATAAAATATCATTATGTAGGAAATCTTTTTAGATTTCTAATGAATATTTATAATCGAAAATCCAACATGTATAACTCTATGTAAAAATTGTTCTTCTAAAAGATATATGCTTGTGTCATTTTTGTATTCATTTTAACTTAATTAAAATAAAGTGTCATTATCACTTACAAGTGGATCCATGGGGTCCCAAAATTGACACAAAGATGCCCATGGTCGACCATGTATCAACCAATAGGGTTAAGACACGTTTTAGAGTTATTTAGTATTATTATAATATTATTTTTTAACCCTTATTTACCGGATTTACCCTTTAACCATGGTAAATAAAATATTTACCGCAGTAATTATTCAAAATGTGTAAAAATAAAAGTTACCTATTTACACAATTTGAACATCCTGATTCCAAATATGGAATCCATTTTCCTAAATTCAAAACACAGAAGTGGCAGAAATTAATTTAAAATTAATTCCCGCTGTCAAAACAAAAAGCGTGTTTTTAAGAGATAATAACTATCAAAAGATTGACACTTGTTTATGTTCGGTTTAATTTTAAAATTATGTCCAATGACCAACATTATATTAAACGGTAAAAATATATTCTAAATATACTTTAAAACCACTCAAATTCATAATTTATCACTATTAATTATTTTGATTAAAAAAGTTGTTTTTAATTAAAATTTAGAAATTTTCACTATTCATCAAAATATGAAAGTTATCCGAAATGTACCAAAATTTCACCCTAGGCTAATTTCGATATTCCGAATCCAAAAATGAAGTCCATTTTAAAATATAAAATATATATGATTTCAAAAATTAGGTATTACTATTCACAACAGCTAGTTTAATTAGTTGTGGCGTGTGTTAGAACTCGAGGTTGCGTACAACACACGCTATCGCATTATTCGAAGGGAAACGTACCGTGGAAGCTTGGGATGTTTCATTTTAAATTTTTTGATGTCTCCATTTAGTCAAAAAGTTTAAAATATTGTATTTAAAAAGGTTTCACTATCAAAAGTTGATAAAAGTGCAATACTGAAAATGAATCTGTTCTTGCATTATGACTAAGAAACTCATAATATGGATTCTAAAATTATAAGGATAATATAAAGTTTAAAATTTAGTTAATATTATTCATGAACTCTTTTAATGGCTTTTTTTTTGGTAAGTCATGGTGAAATTGAACTAAGTGTTGCGTGTAGTGCAAGTTATTGAATTATTTTGAAGAAATAACACACTATGAAATCTTGGGGTGTTACATTCTCCCCTCCTTCAATAAATTGCGTCCTCGCAATTTGAAATTGTTCTTAAAAAATAAAAGGTTGAAAGTAGAAAATATATTTGTGGGAAAACCCACATCAGAAATTGGGTTACTAAAATTTAGTCTTAATATGAGGAAAAGAGAAATCAAAGGGTCACCACCAAATTATGATCTCGATCAGGAGAACATTGGTGGAAATTAGAGACATATAATCGGAGGAAAAACGTAAATATTTATAGGTAGTGATTGAGGTCATCAATCACAAACAAGTGTATAATTGAGGTCCTTAAATTCATCAATCTATGATGATTTGAAATACCATCGGTTCAACAAAACATAGGGTATTAGGATAACACATTTTTGACGTTTCAAAATATCTTAGTTGAAATCCCACATCGAAAAATGAATTAATGAGTCCTCTATTTTAAATAAAGAGTGGAAAGTATGAAGATTACCGAAAATAACACATACTAGGGTTCCATGTAGGAAAATATGGATATGGAAGAGAAATCTAACCATCAATTATCTGATGGAGAGTGGTAGAGAACATGGCTATGAAAAGGCCAAAAATCCCAAAGCCATGAATTAGTGATGATTTAAGGTACCATCTAGGACAACATTTTTGTTCTAAGTTCCTTTTATTAATGTTGAGGAATATATTTATGAGATTGGCTAAGATCATAAGGAGATATACTTACTTTATAATTAGAGTTTTATCCATTAATAAATTTCTACCAAAACTCATCATTCACTCGTAAAAAAAATTCTATTTATACTATTCATAGAGGGTTCCAAAATAAAAGAATTTATAATTCATCTACCAGATCTTTTAAAAAACTACTTTATTTAATCCAGGACATCTCGTGGGATAGTGGTAGGTGATGCACCCTTGTCGCCCTTTGGTTGCGGGTTCAAGTCTCGCAGCCTTGCCGGACGCGACGGGTTGCCGCCCGACCTCCGGGTTGTCCTTTTATGGCAATCCAAAATAATCCAAACTAGAACTATCCAAAATACTTCTGTCCAAACTCACAGTCTAACATTTATAAGGAAGGTAAACATAATATAGATCCTTTTTACCCCGTAATAGCATATGAATACCTTCATCATGTATTACCATATTCCTTATTGATTACATTCATGCTCCCTTATTCCATATAGAATGCTGGATATACTTCATTAATCCAAAAATGTTTTAAAACCCAACAATGATGGAATATACAAATCATTAATCAGTTCCAAGGTAGTCAAGAATATCCAATACAATTTATCCAAAACAATCACTTATTATTCCAAAATCACTACCTCAGTATCAGAACTATATTATGATTTATCATTCTCTCAACCATATATTTTCCAAAAATTTATCCTGCTATTGAGTCACTTTTCTTTGTTCCACACAATCTCAAGTCCTTAATGAAATAGTACTGCAGTACAATCCTTATATACTCCATAATTATTATAACAAGTACATTGTTGATACAACACTCAATTGACATAATCAACTTAAGAACTCTAATCATTCCTCTTCATATGTGGTAGTATCATAACTTGATTATTATCCAATAGCATCATTTGCGGCATAGTCTGATGACTGGGACATAGGTTCGCGTAGTGTCCAAACTCCTTGCAAATGAAGCATTGTACATTTGAAACCATTTTCTTACCCTTGCAGTCACGTACTTTGTGCCCTTTTCCTCCACACTTATAACAAACTCCCATTCCTTTCAGGCAAGTTCCAGGGTGTTTCTTTCCACAGTTACCACATATGGGAAAATTCTTCTTTTCCCTCTTACTTTTATCCATCTTTCTCTCTTCCATCCTTTTCTTCTCTTGCTTCCCTTCAAAGCCATAGGACTCAGTAAACTCTTTACTTATCTTATCAACACATGATATTATTTCTTCATATGATGATAATACATGGGAGACTATTTCTCTTATAAATTCTAGCTTAAGACCATGAAAGATATGATCCTTCCTTCTCTTTGGATCATGTGCATTTCTGGAGTTCTCATTCCTTCTACTGGGCGCCATTTCTAAACAATGGCATAAACTAGATCAGTTTATGAATCAAAATACATAATCCCATACTTATAAAACACTTAACATAAATTGGACTATTTATGGATATAATCCATAATCATAAAAATATTTTCTTTGAGGAAGTATATACTCATAAACCCTTCATAATGATTTGTAAAGAAAATGAGAGTTATCCTAAGCATATCCCCCGGGAGTGTCGTAACCAAGAGTGCAGCAAGGCCCGTTGTCGTGCACCAGTTCCCGTTCGAGTCTAGCTCAAAGCGGTGTTTTCGGGTTTTACCCCTAGGTACATCTGTGCCAGAGCCGCCTCTACCTGCTCGTATCCAGACAGGGATGTATTGCTCGGAAAACTCACAAAATCTCTACAATACCAAAATTTTAGGAAGTTCTTCTATACTAATCCTCAAAGTTAATCTTAGGTCTACGTGCTCTAATCAGAGTTTATCTAAATCTAGCTTCCAAGGTTTGTACTAAACTTCCTTTGATACCAACTGTAACGCCCCGACCCTAGTTACCCAGAGTCGGTGCATTATTACATAACATTGGCATGATCACAAGAAAGATCAAATCTCGAAAGACCGATTGGTTTAGTAGCCTTGGAAACACTAGATATAATCATAAAGTTTTACATTACATCATAAAATGAAAAACTACTACAACAACATAATGTTTCCACAGTCCACACTATAATCCCCTCATAATATCCCTGCAGGTCATTCATAACTTACATCTTCACTTCCTGGGAAAAATAAAACATAGGAAAGGGGTGAGCTCAAATGCCCAGTAAGGATAACAATATAGCGGAAACTTTCATAAATAAGAATAAACATTTAAGGCAATGCATTACTAAAACAAAAGCCTTTTAAACTTTAACTTCAACATGGTATGGCAAAAGTAAAATGAAATAATGCCATTTACTTATTCACATGGATATTCTACTAATCGAATAATCACATGCAAAAAATCAATAACCACTTTCATAATGTTGGAATGCATAATGCTAAATGTTAATTTCTTTGTCTAGGCCTCATCCCAAGACCTAGGGGTTACTTCTAACCGGAACCCAACCCGGAGTGCCTCTAATAACCGGACACCAACCCGGAGTGCCTCTAATAACCGGACACCAACCTGGAGTGCCTCTAATAACCGGACACCAACCCGGAGGGCATACTTTTACCAGTCCCTAACCTGGAGGGCTTACTTTAACCAGTCCCCAACCTGGAGGGCTTACTTTTACCAGTCCCCAACCTGGAGGGCTTACTTTTACCGGTCCCCAACCCGGAACATACTTGTTTAGCACATTCATCTGAAGAAAAGTTTGAAATATAACATAAACATTCGGATTAAAACTAGCATACGAAATGTCAATAATTTCACCATAAACTATGAATGGTATAAAAATAGCACATCCACAGTCAAACATTTCACAAAACCTTCAATTCAATATAGAATTTTTGTATCATAATAAATCAACTTCAAATAATCTTAAAATCCATCAAAGGATGTTGACATAGATGAAATCAAAATTCTTTTTAAAGAAGTATCTCCTTTTATTTTGAAATCATTTAAGATCCATATAAAATAAAACATTTTCTTTGAAAATATTCTTATAAGCTTGTATGTAAAGCTTCGACGATTTTATAACGGCGGAAAATAACCGCACCCTCCGTATAAGTTAAAAAAACATTCTTACCTCAATTCTGTCGAAAAGGTTAAAAAGAACATTGTTTTGAAAACGACGGAAAGATTCCTTTATAAACCTCTTATAAAAAGTCAAACAAGGGTATAAATGACTTTAACCCATATTCTTGTAAATAGTGAAAATGTTTTGAAATACATTTCGAAGAAACATGGATGTGGATGATAACGAGATCCCAGTAGATTATTACGTATAAACAACCTCAGATAAAGAAGAGATTGTGAAATAACCCTTACCTTGTACTTTTCCTTGGTTGGGGTAGGTTAACCTCCTGTATAATGGTGAAATAGTTGTTATTAAATTATACAAGAATCATATATATTAATATGATATCATATATGATCTTTTAACATTGATTTGTTAATAATATCTTAGAATTATCGTCGTTTCGGGAGTTAACTTACTCATTTTCTTTTATATGTTTTGTTACATAAGCCATGGTTGTTGTATCTTATTCATATCCAGAATTATATCCAGTCCTTAAACATCATTTTTAAATCATCAAATGATAATTATACTTGAATGGATACGATGGAGAATGAATCTCATCGCGTTCGTGGAGACGGTAGTCCGTACGTACGCACGAGCGACAATATCATTATTTTGATATTAAAATAATATATAAATGGATGGTATATCATATATACAGAATCATTAACATGTTATATTTATTATTTACATGAGTTACAGATCATTATTATACCCATCCAAATAATATTATATTGAATAACAATTACACCACGACGTGGAGACGGTAAGCCGTACGTACGCACGTATGGTGACATGTTATTCAAAGGGTGGATAGAATACTGAATATGATTGTACCATATTTATAATAACATCACAGTATATGTGAGATACTGGAGTTATTATTTCATAATGGTAAGAACAAAGGAAGAAGAAGTGGAAGAAGAAATGAACTTAGAAAAGGGTCACTACTACAAAAACGGGAAATAACAGCGCTAAAATCGGGCTTTAACAGCGCTAGAAAAGCGCTGTAAAGCTCAGCGCTGATAAAGGAGGGGTCCTTTAACAGCGCTTTTTTTAGCGCTGTTAAATGTCACCTTTAACAGCGCTAAAAAAGCGCTGTTAAATGTCACCTTTAATGGCGCTAAAAAAGCGCTGTTAAAGGATACCTTTAATGGCGCTAAAAAAGCGCTGTTATATGTTTCCTTTAACAGCGCTTTTTTAGCGCTGTTAAATATCTCCTTTAACAGCGCTTTTTTAGCGCTGTTAAAGGCGACATTTAACAGCGCTAAAAAAGCGCTGTTAAATCCCTGCCTGCTGCTAATAAAAAACCTGCACTATTACAGCCAGCCGAGCAGACCTGCACAAAAACCAGTATATCAACCACAGACCTGCACAAAAACCAGTATATCAACCACAAGCATGTCATCAACCGATCACAACCCAACCAAACAGTGTTCTTACCATGAGTTAGATACCATCTACCCAGAAAGCAAAACTACCTCATTACATAGTATCACAAAATATTCCTACACAACTCAGAAGATAAATACTAGAACATTCCACTATGCATTGTTTCTCCTTGGATTGCCACTTGGTTTTGACAAATCGTGCAGAGCCCGTGCTCCTTGAATCATTCTGCAATACATAAAAAGGATATCCTAACTCTCCCAACCATCACCCTTAGTAATTATGTATATTAATACAAAAAAGGTAACATATCATAAATTGGGGTACTGTAATGAGACATCAAGATTAACATTCTATATATAGGATCAATGTCTGGTAGGATTGGTTGCGTTGATACATGACTCTACCTGGACCTCAAAAATAGATATATGATCTCACTCCAGGACTTTCAGAGAGACTCCAACTATGTCTAGGACGTCCTGCTGAAGCGATCGTACTACCGTAAGTCGGAAAAGATACCAAAACCATCCTAGGAAGGATCATGGGAGCCAACCCTAATGAAATATGTCCTTGATATAGTGTTCAAAGAGATCAATCATGGTACATAAAATTATGTGTCATTTAAAGGGTCACATGCCTTGTCGCTTTACCCTGGGTAACTCCAATGTTCAGCTGCCTGTGTGAATATACATGTCATATCAATAGGAAATTACATGGCATGTTAAAAAACATATACGTGTTACCCTTTGATCTTGTGTCCTCTTATGCACCCTTGCCCTATGTTAGTACATGACGTCGATCTCGTGTGATTCTTCCTGTGTATCTGTACAAGGGATAAACTGCGTAGCTGGCTCATTAAAGACGTGTAGTGGGATATATTCCATGTAGGAAAGCCATGTAATCCACCCCAGGTTTGACTCGTACACGTCACATATGACCCATGGATCATTGTACTAAAGTGTTAACACAATCCTAAGGCGTTTGGTCGGTTTCCCGTATGTCAGTTGTTGATTTCACTTAAAAATAAATCCATTTTGAACAAAATAGAGGCACTTTGAGTGGTGTCGGCCACACCGGGCCTCGGATTGAGTCGGGGTTGACTCTTACACGTCAAATTTGACCCATGGATCATTGTCCTTAAGTTTCAACAGAATCCAAATGCGTTTGGTCGGTTTGCCGCATGTCAGTTGTTGATTTCACTTAAAAATAAGTCCATTTTGAACAAAAGAGAGGCACTGTGAGTGGTGTCGGCCACACCGTGCCTCAGATTGATGCGGTGTTGAATCGTACACGTCACACATGAGTCATTGATTGTTGTGAAAAAGTATCAACGCAATCAGAAGCCGTTAGATCGGTTTGGCGTATGTACGTAAAATATTGTCCATTTTAAACTAAATACATACACTTGGAGTGATACCGGTCACACCGCGCCTCTGATTGAGGCGGGGTTGAATCTTACACGTCACATTTGACCCATGGATAGTTGTCCTTAAGTTTCAATAGAATCCCAATGTGTTTGGTCGGTTTGCCGTATGTCAGTTGTTGATTTCACTTAAAATTAAGTCCATTTTTAACAAAACAGTGACACTGTGAGTGGTGTCGGCCACACCGGGCCTCGGATTGATGCGGTGTTGAATCGTACACGTCACACATGAGTCATTGATCATTGTGAAAAAGTATCAATGCAATCAGAAGCCGTTAGATCAGTTTGGCGTATGTACATAAAATATTGTCCATTTTAAACTAAATACATACACTTGGAGTGATACCGGTCACACCGCGTCTCGGATTGAGGCGGGGTTGAGTCGTACACGTCACATATAACCCATGAATCGTTGTCCTAAAGTGTCAACACAATCCGAAGGCGTTTGGTCGGTTTCCCGTATGTCAGTTGTTGATTTCTCACTTAAAAATAAGTCCATTTTGAACAAAACAGAGGCACTTGGAGTTGTGTCAGCCACAACAGGCCTCAGATTGAGGCGGGGTTGACTCGTACACGTCACATTTGAAGGTGAGTATGCATACACGATAGTTGACCTTCTTAGAGAAGGGTTTATGGAAGAGTATAAAAGACATGAAGCAATGAAGATCATTAGAGTGTTGGAGCAAATGTGGTTGCTACAAACAATGTGGAAATCGGCTTGTGCAAAGCGACCTAAGTTACAACTTGCAAGTATTCTACTCTATTTTTTTCTGGAAGGTTTCAGTTTAAATGCATTTTGGAATGATCATTGCTAGCCATGGTCTTTTAGGTTTTTTTGACAGCCGAGGGGAAAGGGTGGGGTCTGAAGACATTGTAGGATATGTCGAAGGGTGATTTTGTGTGTGAATATGTTGGAGAAATGTTAACTCCCACAGTTCTGAAAAGAGTCACTATTTGAAAGAAAGTCACAAGTTTAGATACATCTCAAGATGGTCAGTTTAAAGACATTTTGAGGGACACTACTAAAGACATGCTCAGATATGCACTCATCCCCCACTTTTAGATCGTTGTCTACTACAATGATCTTCCAAACAAGATATGCATTAGAACGCTCATGATACATAGAGAAATTCACTGGCCACCTTCGAGAATGATCTGAAGCACAAACCATGACAGCATTATGTTTTTAACTTCAGCACCTCAATTGAGAATGTGACACCTTTCAGGACTTGGCGCCATTGTATGTCGTTTCGTCCACTGAATGGGTCTATCCTTTTATTTAATTTTTTTAACTTCAGTCAAATATTCTAGAAAGATGTCGCGGCAGATCCTTCACCATTTTGTTTTGCTGAACATCTCATTACATTGTTAAAAAAAGCAGGGTGTCTTGCATGGGCAATACGTTCCTGTATTGAAGATGATGCACTCCCATTTATTCGAACCCACAAAACCACCCCACGGCGCGACGGTCATCGGCAGGTGCCTGGGTTCCTCCCCGCCTTCCAGTAAAATATGAGTCCCTGTTTTCTCATATTTTACTGGAAGGCGGGGAGGAACCCAGGCACCTGCCGATGACCGTCGCGCCGTGGGGTGGTTTTGTGGGTTCGAATAAATGGGAGTGCATCATCTTCAATACAGGAACGTATTGCCCATGCAAGACACCCTGCTTTTTTTAACAATGTAATGAGATGTTCAGCAAAACAAAATGGTGAAGGATCTGCCGCGACATCTTTCTAGAATATTTGACTGAAGTTAAAAAAATTAAATAAAAGGATAGACCCATTCAGTGGACGAAACGACATACAATGGCGCCAAGTCCTGAAAGGTGTCACATTCTCAATTGAGGTGCTGAAGTTAAAAACATAATGCTGTCATGGTTTGTGCTTCAGATCATTCTCGAAGGTGGCCAGTGAATTTCTCTATGTATCATGAGTCATTGATTGTTGTGAAAAAGTATCAATGCAATCAGAAGCCGTTAGATCGGTTTGGCGTATGTACGTAAAATATTGTCCATTTTAAACTAAATACATACACTTGGAGTGATACCGGTCACACCGCGCCTCTGATTGAGGCGGGGTTGAATCTTACACGTCACATTTGACCCATGGATAGTTGTCCTTAAGTTTCAATAGAATCCCAATGTGTTTGGTCGGTTTGCCGTATGTCAGTTGTTGATTTCACTTAAAATTAAGTCCATTTTTAACAAAACAGTGACACTGTGAGTGGTGTCGGCCACACCGGGCCTCGGATTGATGCGGTGTTGAATCGTACACGTCACACAGGAGTCATTGATCATTGTGAAAAAGTATCAATGCAATCAGAAGCCGTTAGATCAGTTTGGCGTATGTACGTAAAATATTGTCCATTTTAAACTAAATACATACACTTGGAGTGATACCAGTCACACACAAAATCACCCTTCGACATATCCTACAATGTCTTCAGACCCCACCCTTTCCCCTCGGCTGTCAAAATCACCCTTCGACTATCTGGTTATGATTTTTGACAGCCGAGGGGAAAGGGTGGGGTCTCAATCCGAGGCGCGGTGTGACCGGTATCACTCCAAGTGTATGTATTTAGTTTAAAATGGACAATATTTTACGTACATATGCCAAATCGATCTAACGGCTTCTGATTGCGTTGATACTTTTTCACAATGATCAATGACTCATGTGTGACGTGTACGATTCAACACCGCATCAATCCGAGGCCCGGTGTGGCCGACACCACTCACAGTGTCACTGTTTTGTTAAAAATGGACTTAATTTTAAGTGAAATCAACAACTGACCATCTCGAGATGTATCTAAATTTGTGACTTTCTTTTAAATAGTGACTCTTTTCAGAACTGCGTGATATGAAGGTATTTTGGAGATTTTACTGGTTCATGCATGATATGAAGGTATTTTGGAGATTTTACTGGTTTTTTTGTCCAAAGGCCAAAGAAATGTGGTCCATCATTCTTGCATGTTACTCGTACACGTCACCAAGGACCCGTGGATCCTTCTCCTAAAGGATGAAGGCAATCCGGATGCGTCTGGTCAGATTTACGTAGGTCTGTTGTTGTTTCCAATTAAAGTGGTGTCCATTTTAAACAAGAGAGCGACCCTTTGGGTGGTAGCGGTCACACCGTGCCTCGGATTGAGGCGGGGTTGACTCGTACACGTCACCAAGGACCCGTGGATCCTTCTCCTAAAGGATGAAGGCAATCCAGATGCGTCTGGTCAGATTTCCGTAGGTCAGTTGTTGTTTTCAATTAAAGTGGTGTCCATTTTAAACAAGAGAGCGACCATTTTAGTGGTTCAACATTCTTGCATGTTGCTGGTGCATATCATCTGTTAAAATGGAAAAATGACTCATTGGAGAAAGAATGTTTTATTTAATAACAATTACAATTTTGCTACGAACATTTACATACAACAATATTTTATCTTTTGATCCCCTTAACCCCTCTCAAAAATGACCACCAATTGTACATGTCCCCAAGTCAGATCATCATTGTATTTGTGTACAATCTGTCATCAGGTATGCGGCCCACTCGTTTCTGAACACATCTATATCGTCTTGTGAGTATGAGGCTTTTCGGCAGTCATAGTAGTACTGCAAAATAAAAAAATAAAGAATTAATAAATAACTTAAACGAACTAGTAATTGTTTTTGAAAATACCTCTTTAGGGATGCTAGTTTGCTGATGAAAAACGATCTCTTTCATAAATTTACAAACATAATAACCGCAATCATTATCGTTTGTTTGTTTTGGACACTGCAAAAAAATTGATCATTAGGAGAATAAATAACTTGTGTTGAGGTGTGTTTGGATAGTGAAATTTTATTATATATACCCTGATATTTGTCCAGACGTAGTACTTGCTCGGCTCCTTATGCTTAGCCCCTGTCCTCATACCATGATTTAGACGATATTGGTACACCGCCCTATCATAACAGAATCCTCAGTAAAAGATAATATATATTATATAAATTGATGTTTAGACCTAAAACGTAAGATGTAGTGTCTTACAGATTCACAAACTCCATCATGTATGGTCGGTTTGATGGATATCCTAACTTTGAATCCAGAAAGTAAATCTTCGGAGTATCCAAGTTCACCGCAATTAGCAACCAATGTTGCCTAAAAACACAAAAAGGAATAAGTAATAAAAAAAGTGAAAATATAATTGATATGCTTTAATCGTAGAGTATTACCCCTGCATGGTTGGTATTAGGAAAAGTCTGTCATCTGTAATCTTGCGTTCAAATGTTTTCAGCAAGTCCTTCACTATTGCATCCCTTTTTGATGACTCTATTTTTGTTTGGTGTGTTGATGTGATATGAGGACTAACCAGTCCAAATCTTGGCTCATGGGAAAATCCCTTCAACTGTTTTTCATAAATGCGTCTGTCAACAATATAAAATGCATTTAGTCATAATTTGCACATTAGATCAGCTTTTAGAAAATCAATTCATGGAAACATACCTCATATATACATTTACAACAGTGACGCCTAACCAACCGTTTTCAAGGATTTCATTTACATTTTCAGCAGCAACGAAATCTTGACTTTCCTCTCCGTATATATTATCTTCGAAAATCACTATATGACTATTACCATCTTTTAGCTTCGTATCCACATGAGTCTTCAATGCTAGTAAATGTGGAAAGAGAACAGGTGGTGTTATTGTGCTTTCAGTAGCTCCTTGGGATCGATTGGTCGATCCTTTAGATGGTTTCGAGCCGATGTTAGTCACCCCCTTTCCTTTCTCCGTCTATAACAACAATCATTGATTCAGACACTCTTTTCATTAATTGTTAAGGGTTTAGCTTGAAAATAAAAGGAAATAAATACCTCTTTGTCTGCATGTACTCTTACAAGTTCTGCCGGCCATGCAATGAATGTCCCAATAGCCTTTTCAACCGTATGAATATCATCGTCATCAAGTGGAATAGGTAGCATTGCATTTGGCTCATGAGCTACAGTAATCGTCACTTTCAGATGATCTTTTGAAAGTGGTCTATTATGCAGTGTGGCATCTGGGATATTGAACACTGTAGCCCTCGCTACAAGGTGATAGGTGGGTGTTGACAGATATAAATCACAATCATTATCACCCTGTAGAAGATCAGTACAGATAAATTATCAGTGTTTGTCTGATTCATATTTAATGGGAACCGTTATTAGAATATTGATTACCACGGCTAAGACATTTTTTTTAGGTGAATGGCTCGCCTCAAAGCTGGTGGGGGGTGGGGCAGGATGTTCATGCGGTGGTTCTTCCTGAGTTGTGTCCTCCCTTTGCTTCCCACCCATAAAAGTTGCTAGCAACTCTCCCTGCCATTGCAATTTTTCTTCAAGGGTTGCTATTTTTTCGCTCATTTGTTCCAATTTTTTCTCTGTATCATCTATTTTTTTCTTCTTCTCAAAATATACTCGGGGTGTCACCCCAAACCCTGCACCTCTGACACGACCGTATTTTTCCGGCTGCTTCAAAGCCGTCGATAATAGGTCTGTATCAGCTACAGGAGTAGCTGATTCCTGTGACTGTCAGATATAGGAAAAAAACTAATTATTTTTATGTAATAGCAATTTTAAACAAATCTTTTTATCATCGTGTCATACTTACACATATTTCCCACACTTTTTGTGTGTTCTCATCTATTAACTTCCCTTCTTTGTTCACACGTGCCTCCTTCCATAGCACATGACGTGGGATAGAAGTGCATTTGGTTTTAGATTCATCAATCTACATATAAACATAGAAAGATAATTATGATGTTGTTTATTGGCACCTAACAATATTACTGTAAATTTACAATACGTACCATTTTCTTTTCTAATGAAGCGTACCCCATCCTTGCTTTACGATAGGGGTATGTTGGATTTGATGCACGTTCCTTATTTTCAGTACAGAGTTTCTGTTTCATAAATGAAATATTGACAATCAAAGTGATGAATACAGGTATCCTCAAACAGCGTATTATCACTCACAATGTACCTGAAACTTCTCATCCCCACGACGGCCAATAAATGCATCCCATGCTTCTTGGGATATCAGGTGCGCATAGACAATGGGTGGGTGCGGGTTTATTTTACCTTTAGAATCTTTCAGGTGACATCTTGTTAAAATAGTACGAAAACCTCGATGAATCTTTCCTGCAAGCCTTAGTACATAATCCTTGTGTGAGTCGTCTACTATAAATGTACTCTGCAAGAGATTGAGAAGAGTAAGACACTGTTTCATCATTTTATTTGCTAGTTAATTAAAAAAATAAATTCATAATGTTACCGTAATTTCTTCCCAGATCACAGCCTTCAACCCGGACACAACATGGTGCCATGAATCTACGTCAATCGGCACGCGTTGCCGAGTGACAACTCCAATGTAACTGCTAAACATAGCCTTGTTGGGATTCACATGTTGGCCTCGTGCATTCCATCCGACTTCAAATTTGATGCCTTTGCTTTTCGCCTTAAGAATTTTGGCTAACACTGTCAAACTACGACGCACCTGTGATTTCTGCGACTTCGGTCCTTCATTCCCGACCATTTCATCGATATCAACATCATCTATATGTTCATCTACTATGATATCAACGGCATGTGCTGATGGTTGTTGGACCTCAACACTAAGAGAAGGAGCCGCAACAGCAAGAGCAGCAGCAGGAGCAGCAGTAGGAGCAGCAGGAGCAGCAGCAGGAGCCGCATCAGGAGCACCAGGAGCCACAGCAGGAGGAGGAGTATGAGTCACAGCAGTAGGAGCAGCAGGAGCCGCATCAGGAGCAACAGTATCAGCAGAATGAGCTGCAGGAGCAGCAGGAGCAGCAGCAGCCGCAGCAGCAGCTGCTTGAGAGACTTGTTCAGTCTCAAGGTTAGGAGCACCAGAATGTGCAGAAGTCATTATCTGCAAAAGTGGTTGAACAGTTCATTCAAATTACATAAATTCTGTAATGATAAGATAATAACATGAGATAACAAGATCTATATTACAAACAAAATATAACCTGTTTACTGAACTCTCTTTCTTTTTTTCAAAGGTTGAAGAGATTTGACACCTCTATCGACAATCCAAATCCCTTCATTGTGGTCTCCTCTAACATACAAAACATCATCTGCATTGGGACCGCTCTGAATTGATTGTGACGTACCACTAAAAGGATCGTCCTCAACTGAATTTTCATCGGAACCCTCAATAGTTTTGGACGATAACAGAACAATCGACCACTTTCGGTTTGCGGGATCTGGAACATAAAAAACTTGTACCGCTTGTGATGCCATTATAAACTGTTCGTCTTTGTACCCTTCTTTACTAAAATCAACTTTCACAAATCCCCATTCATCTATTTTAACACCACTATTGTTATCAATCCATTTGCATTGAAAAATCGGCAATTGAAATGTCGTATAATCCAACTCCCATATTAGTTTGATAATGCCAAAGTATGACATATTTGCATAAATTGGATTTATATCCTTACTACCAGAAACATGCATCGCTTCAGCCACTAGTGTAACTCCACTATTTTGCATGGTACTCTCTTCATCATGTTCATCCGTATAGAATGTATAACCATTAATTACATACCCACTGTAAGATAATACATACACACTTGGTCCAGCGGCTAGCCATCGAAGTCGTTCTGAAATTGAATTCGGATTTTCATCCAACTGCTTAAAAATATGGTCCTGAAACCATCCTATAAACTGGTGATTATGTGTATCTGCTAACCATTTTTCAGCCCTCGATGGATTCAACTGCCTAAGAATTTCTTTGTGAGTTTCAATATATGGAGCAACCTCCCAACTGTTATGCAAAACATAAAGATGAGCCTGCTCCCGATCTGTAATACTGATTGTTACAACTTCTCTTCCAGAAATTCCCTCACCCTCAATGCGTCCAGTGTGACGAGATTTCGGGAGACCAATGCTTTCCACATCAGATAGGTATTCAATACAAAATTCAATGGCTTCCTCAACAATATATCGCTCCACTATACAACCCTCTGGCCGACTTCGATTTTTGACATATCCTTTCAAAATCTTCATATACCGTTCAACAGGATACATCCATCTATAGTGCACAGGACCACAAAGTCGAATCTCTCTCACCAAGTGAATCATCAAATGAACCATCATATCAAAGAATGTTGGCGGGAAGAACATTTCTAATTCACATAATATGATGACAATTTCTTTTTCCATAGCTGGCAATTTCCCCGGGTCTAAAACTTTGCTACATATAGCTTTGAAAAAGAAACAAAGTTTGGTTAACGTATGACGAACATTCTTGGGTAAAATGCAACGTAAAGCTATAGGAATTAGATCTTGCATCAAAACATGGCAATCATGTGATTTCAAACCTTTTAACTTCAAATCATTCATTGACACAATGTTCTTGATATTTGATGAGTACCCCTCTGGAACCTTTACATCATTAAAGAAGTTGCAAAACTGATATCTCTCTGCCCTAGAAAGAGTATAAGCAGCAGGAGGAAGAAACATTCGATTTTCACCTTTCACGGGAGCCAACTCTTCTCGTATTCCCATGTCAACCATGTCCAACCTTGCCTTAATTCCATCTTTTGTTTTGCCAGGGGCATTTAGCAACGTTCCAATAACACTATCACATACATTTTTTTCCACATGCATCACATCAAGAAAATGTCTGACGTACAAACAATTCCAGTATGGTAATTCAAAAAAAACTGATCTCTTTTTCCAACCGATTTTCGTAAGGTTTTTCGAAAATGGTTTACCAAAAACAGTGTTCATATCTTTTACTTTCTCAAACAGCTGATCACCTGTTAGTGGAGACGGTGTTGTGCGTTTTTCTGAACTTCCATTGAATGATGTCGTCCAAGATCGGTACTTATGCCGACGAGGTAGAAATCTACGATGTCCTAGAAACACAGATTTCGATGAATGTTTCAACCTAATTGATTCTGTATCTTCTTCGCACACGGGACACCCTTGAGTTCCTTTAATGCTATAGCCTGACAAATTTCCATAAGCAGGGAAATCATTTATTGTCCCATACAACATCGCTCTCAACGTGAAGTATTCACTTTTATAAGCATCATACAACATTACACCTGAGTCCCACAATAACTTCAAATCCTCGATCAAAGGAGTCAGATAAACATCAATATCGTTACCTGGTTGTTTTGGTCCTGATATAAGCATAGATAACATGATGAATTTTCGCTTCATGCATAACCAGGGTGGCAAGTTATAATTTAGCAACATAACAGGCCATGTACTATGAGTGCTGCTTTGAAAACCAAAAGGATTCACTCCATCTGTAGATAACGCAAGACGAAGGTTTCTCGGCTCTTTTCCAAATTCAGGATACTCATGATCAATTTTCTTCCATTGAGGAGAGTCGGCCGGATGACGTAATAACCCATCTTTATTTCTTTTATCTGCATGCCACGACAATTGTCTTGCAGTTTCTTTACTTCCATATAAACGCCTAAACCTTGGAATGATTGGAAAGTACCATACAACTTTCGTAGGATTGGATTTATCTTTCTTGTATCGAGAAGCACCACACTTTGGGCATTCTGTAAGTGATTTGTTCTCCTTTCGAAACAATATACAGTCTTTCGGGCAGGCATGTATTCTTTCAGAAATCATTCCCATCGAGCGTAGCATTCGTCTAGCTTCATACGTCCGGCTTGGGAGCTCATTATCTTCCGGAAGCATGTCATTCAAGAGAGCAAGTAGTTCCGTAAAACTGACATCACTCCATCCATTGCCTGCTTTCAATTTATACAACTTCAGTACAGCTGACAATGTTGTATACTTAGTGCAAGCAGCATACAATGGCGTCTTTGCACAACTCTTTAACTTCTCAAACAATTTTGGGCAATCACGGGGTTCATCTTGAATTGTCTTTGTCATTTCCTCAATACGATCTTCATCATCATTGACATCTGTAATCACATCCTCCATACGGTCTTCTTCATTATCTATATTTGTATTCATATCTGACGATCCATAAAACGCAGTTTTATCCCAGCCAGTAGCTACATTCGCTTTTTCTCCGTGTTTATTCCAACATTTATAACTCCGATCTATTCCGTGACATATCAAATGTTCTTCCAACTCCTCTGGAGTAAGTAGTCTAGAATAACAACAACGTAAACACGGACAAAGGATTTGAGAAGGATCCTTTGTGTGATCCTTTGCAAACTTGATGAACTCTTTCACTCCGTTCTCGTACTCTATTGTTAAACGATTAGAATCCATCCAATCTTTATTCATCTTCATCCTATTTGAATCTCAAATATTAGTATTTATGGTTCAAGTACACAAAAGAAGACTTCCAAATACAGTAGAAGGGAACCACTTCCTTGGAAGGAGATCAAGTAGTCTAACCTATAATCAAGATTCATAAAAAAGAATATTAGATTCACTAAAAAGATGATTATCTATCACTTTATTAGGAGAAAAAGATACGTATGCACCTAATGTGACATCAAACATGGTTTTACACACTTTGGGATAAACATGTGTTCATGTTCAGAAACGATTATAAATAATAGGATACCCCCTTAATTTAGTATCTCAACTTTTATAGAAAATATGAGGCTTTGAATCGCGTAGAATTGCATTCAATAGGAGTTTGTAAAGAGAGTTGCGTGCATGGTAAAAAGTTGCGTGCATGGACTTATTCTTATCGATTCGAGAATCCATGGTGTCATAGTCTACACCTTTCTCCACCTTCATGTCCAGCGCATGTCAAATTATCTTAGACTGATTTTCCATTAAGTTACTCAGGATTTTCAAGGAATCAGTCCCCACAATATGACACTAAAAAGTTCTACCATAGTTCTAATTGCATGATTCTAAAATGCATGATTTCAAGTACTATAGTTGGTTTGATTCTATAGTAATGCCTAAGTCATTATGTTCTAGTCCAGACACCCCAAAAACTAAACATTCCCCCTCCCTTTGTGTGGGTTAGACCCATGCATGTAGTTTTAACTTAAAATATCTATGTACAGCTTGATTCTTTCCATCACAAGAAACATGGTGATACATAAACATCATATTTAGGGTCTATTCATGAGACATAAATTTCCCCATTGTCACTATGTCGGAGCCAAAAAGGTCTCTTCCTTTCAAAAACCATACACTATGCACAAAAAGGTCTTAATCCTCATATCCTTCCATGGCCATCGGAAATGAGCGGTCATCGTCCTAAGGTCACCTTTATTTGACTAATCACAATATGCACTGGTGGATCTGCATATGTTTCCCACTAAAAAGGCATGTCAACCAAAGACAATTTCGTCCTCAATAATGGATTTTACTACCATCAAACACCCTATGACATTTAAGTACCATATCAATCCTTGGATTCATGAACCCCTGGGTTAAAATTTACATCTACCACCCCCCCCCCCCTCATGCATGATTATGGTAGAACATTCTTGGTTATACTATAGTGAAAAGGGTGAATCATTTCCCCTCCTTATCAGAACAAAATGGAAACCTGCACAAAGGTCCTGGTTTTAGGACATTAAACTACACCATGCCTCAACTCTCCATTACATAAGACAAATTCTAGTAGGTTTTATACATTCCATAACAACTTGAAGGGATTCCATGAATGTTTGAAACAAATAAATAAAACTAGAATAGAATTCATACCCTTAGTTGGTCGAGGGCGTTGCGGGTTGCGGAAGGCGGCCGCGGAGGGCGACCGAGGGCGGCCGAGTGAGGCGGAGGGCGACGGAGGCGGTGGAGAGCGGCCGAGGGCGGCGGAGGGCGGCCGAGGGCGGCAGAGAACGGCGGCCGAGGGCGTTGCGGGCAGCCGAGGGCGGCAGGCGGTGGAGGTCGGCCGAGGGTGTTGCGGGCGGCGGAGGACGGCGACTGTACCGAGGGCGGCAAGCTCCGGCGAAGCGAACACAGCAGCGGTATTCGGGAGAAGAGTAGCAGGGTTACGGTTCCGCGAGAGCTTTAGCTGCGATAAAACGAGGGCACTGTGCGACCGACTTTATAAAAAAGTCGACTAAGGTTTTATCAGCGCTAAAAAAGCGCTGATAAAGGCTACCTTTATCAGCGCTAAAATTATAGCGCTGATAAAATCTAGCTTTATCAGCGCTTTTCTAGCGCTGATAATATTATGATTTATCAGCGCTAGAAAAGCGCTGATAAAGATTCCCCGTATCAGCGCTACAATTATAGCGCTGATAACGGGTCTCTTTATCAGCGCTTTTTTAGCGCTGATAAAGATAATTTTTATCAGCGCTTTTTGAGCGCTGATAGAGGTGTTCTGTATCAGCGCTTTTTTAGCGCTTATATAGGAAACCTTTATCAGCGCTCAAAAAGCGCTGATAAAGACCAACTGTATCAGCGCTAATATTTTAGCGCTGATACAGATCATATTTATCAGCGCTTTTCTAGCGCTGATAAATATTTATATTATCAGCGCTAAGAAAGCGCTGATAAAAATTAGCTTTTTCAGCGCTGTAATATTAGCGCTGATATAGGGTATCCTTTATCAGCGTTTTTGCTTAGCGCTGTTATAAGGGCGCGCTTCCCTTGCCCGTTTTTGTAGTAGTGGGTGGTGAAATCATTACCTCTTCTTCGGGTTCTTCCTTTTGATTTGATCAAAAGGGCTCCTTAGGTTGGCTTTCTGATCAAACTAAGGACTCTAGGTTGTAGTGAGGGATGTTGGTAGAGTATTTGGGCAGAGTTTGGCCGAACCAAAAGGCTTTAGAGGTGTGAAGAAATGAGAAGGAGGAGTGCCCTTTTATAAGAGGGGTGAGGGGCACCTTTGGAAAAGCTAGAAATATTAATTTATAATAAATTCATATTCGGTTTCTAATGGCTCCAAAGTTGACTATTCAAAGGTTAAGGTGGGGATAGGTCTAAAACCACTCAACCAATAGAATTTAGACAGGTTTGGGTACTTATATTAACCTTATCTTTAAGTATTAACTCTAAGTTAATTAGTTTCACTTTTACAATGTCTCTTTGTATTTTTATATAATATGGTTAATAAACTTACTATATACATCCAAGCGACCCCCAAGTGGTCCATTAATGATTAACCTATCATAATATAAGTCTCTTGGCCGAACCTTAGATTTTTAGGAATTTAATATCAATTAATAATATAATATTTGTTTTAAGAACTCTTTTATGTCAATTTTGACACTATTCATTAGTTGATTTTTGTGAAACTCATAACAGATTGATTACTTCGAACAAAGTCAATTAAATCAATACTAATATATCATATTATCCTAGAAATTAGTTTAATTCATTAAAAGTTTCATATTATATTTATTTGGGTATTTATAATATCAATTAGTTTAATTTTTCACTATTATAGTAATTACTGCATCATCATTGTGTCATAAATAAAGTAAATTATTTAATGTCTAAAAATTATAAATAAAATATCATTATGTAGGAAATCTTTTTAGATTTCTAATGAATATTTATAATCGAAAATCCAACATGTATAACTCTATGTAAAAATTGTTCTTCTAAAAGATATATGCTTGTGTCATTTTTGTATTCATTTTAACTTAATTAAAATAAAGTGTCATTATCACTTACAAGTGGATCCATGGGGTCCCAAAATTGACACAAAGATGCCCATGGTCGACCATGTATCAACCAATAGGGTTAAGACACGTTTTAGGGTTATTTAGTATTATTATAATATTATTTTTTAACCCTTATTTACCGGATTTACCCTTTAACCATGGTAAATAAAATATTTACCGCAGTAATTATTCAAAATGTGTAAAAATAAAAGTTACCTATTTACACAATTTGAACATCCTGATTCCAAATATGGAATCCATTTTCCTAAATTCAAAACACAGAATTGGCAGAAATTAATTTAAAATTAATTCCCGCTGTCAAAACAAAAAGCGTGTTTTTAAGAGATAATAACTATCAAAAGATTGACACTTGTTTATGTTCGGTTTAATTGTAAAATTATGTCCAATGACCAACATTATATTAAACGGTAAAAATATATTCTAAATATACTTTAAAACCACTCAAATTCATAATTTATCACTATTAATTATTTTGATTAAAAAAGTTGTTTTTAATTAAAATTTAGAAATTTTCACTATTCATCAAAATATGAAAGTTATCCGAAATGTACCAAAATTTCACCCTAGGCTAATTTCGATATTCCGAATCCAAAAATGAAGTCCATTTTAAAATATAAAATATATATGATTTCAAAAATTAGGTATTACTATTCACAACGGCTAGTTTAATTAGTTGTGGCGTGTGTTAGAACTCGAGGTTGCGTACAACACACGCTATCGCATTATTCGAAGGGAAACGTACCGTGGAAGCTTGGGATGTTTCATTTTAAATTTTTTGATGTCTCCATTTAGTCAAAAAGTTTAAAATATTGTATTTAAAAAGGTTTCACTATCAAAAGTTGATAAAAGTGCAATACTGAAAATGAATCTGTTCTTGCATTATGACTAAGAAACTCATAATATGGATTCTAAAATTATAAGGATAATATAAAGTTTAAAATTTAGTTAATATTATTCATGAACTCTTTTAATGGCTTTTTTTTTGGTAAGTCATGGTGAAATTGAACTAAGTGTTGCGTGTAGTGCAAGTTATTGAATTATTTTGAAGAAATAACACACTATGAAATCTTGGGGTGTTACATTTTCTATCTTTAGATCTATATGTGAATCTATTAATATCATGAATTTTCTCAATGAACATTACTTATCAGACGTACGTCATCAGAGCTATCATAATCATGGAGTGAGTTCTCTCGGGTGAGATTTCGTGGAATCTTCGAACTGAATCCCTAACATGGGTACACAGTCATTGTGACTTACCTCTAGAATACAGGTTTGGGTTTTGATTATATCTAGATATTTATCTTATTATATGTTTTGTAGACATATAATTTGTAGAGATGACTATACCTTTACTTTGTGTATTGCATTGTGGTTTTCAATGTGTCCTACTGAGTATTGTTATACCCACCCCTACATTGGCTTTGCCCATACATGTCATGTATTGTGAATACAAGTGACCCTTTGATAGAGTCCAGGGAAGACCATGACTAAACCATGCTTTTTGAGTTTCCCTATAGGCCGAGGTGTTCCTTCAACATCATGTTTCAGTCATAGTACCTTAATTGTTTACAGGTTGGACTTTGTAGTTTGTAGACTCTTTCTTTTGGTGGTCTTGTATTTTGGACCAGTTTACTTTTCGAAACTTTACTTTCTATTGTAATCTATTGGTGGGGTTTAGTTGTATTCATAAATTTTTTTACTCAGTGGTTTTTACTTATTAGCATTATGGACTTGGAGATGTGTGTGTGTACATGTACTTAGGAAATTCCCCCCATGTTAGTGATATGACTACTCAGTGCTAGTCACCAGCCCCTGTCCTATTGGAGGCGGGATTGGGGAGTCACGACATGGGACCCACTGGGATGGGTTGTGACAGTGTAGTATCAGAGTTGGCCGGTTCTACCTTTGGATCGAGATTCTATGATATTGGTTTGGGGAAATAGTGTTGAGTGTCTTGAGTTGGGCTTTCAGCCCCAGTGACTTCGATGTTGGTGTGGGAGATTGACATATCCATACACTAGGACTCTGACAACCTAATTTCTGACTCAGTACATGAGAGAAATAGTTGAAGGGAAATAAAAGAAAGGCACATTAATCATATAGGAATGGGTTTTAGGTTTCATGTCCTTTTGGGTCAGCTATCCAGATATACTCTTTGACTGTGGTACATTTTGTTTTCTAATAGGATGCCTCTATGATGCATACCAACTAGGATTCAACAACTCGATCCTAAGGATGACCCCTTAGTAACTAGGTTTTGATTTAGGGGCCGGTTCCCCAGGAATTAACTCCAATAGGTGTACCATTAGATAATGAGTGCATGTTTAGCACACTCCATGAGTTTCAGAGATAGAGACCCCTGAGGTTCCAAGGCGAGGCCAACCCTCAGGTTGTTGAGGACTAGATTGAGGCAGTTAACAGAGTCTTATATCTAGTGAGGACACCAACATACTAAATAGTGATCCTAGGAGTGAGCCTTCTTCAGGGTTTGATAGGTAGATGGTGAAGTTTGACCACATAGACTCATTAAGAGGAGAATATTTTGTGGATGGAGTTCGAGCAACTCTTTAGGGAGGAGTTCTCTCTGGTTTTGCTGAGAGAAGTGCGTATCCAGGATCTTCTTCAGCTCTTGAAGGGAAGTTTAACACTGTATGAATATTCATCAAAGTTCACCAACCTCACCAGGTACTCGATGGATATGGTCAGAGATAATTACTTCAGAGTTAGGAATTTAGAGTGAGGTTTACGATGGGACATCTGAGCTATCATTGTGACTCTATGCATTCCAACTTATGATGGAGTGCTTGAGCAATATTTGGTGGTTGATATATTTTTCACTAAGAAGAGATAACCAATGGAAGTTAGTAGTATAAAGACATGTATAAGGACCTCAGAAGCAGGGAACCAATGTCAGGCACAAGGATTGAGACATGGGAGATGCCATAGGAGGACCTAAGATAGGGGATCTGCAGTAAAAGGCTCTCAGGATGGATCCAGTCAACCTAAGAAGAGGTGATTATACTAGTGAGATGACAAAGAACATATCTCTAGGGACTATGAAACCCTTCAGGCTGACGATAGGGAGGAATTGGATAGACCACCAAGAAAGAGGCATAGAGTAGAGAAGGAAGAACCTCTAGGTGGCAGACGTGGAAGAGGATAAGGGAGAGATGCAGGAGGAGGAAGAGTCTTTGACATACTTCCACCACCACCCCAGGAGGTATACACTAGGTTTAGGGAGCTGGGGGATAGGGGTGGGGGAAACTACATGTGGTTGAGACGTACGAACCAGGGACTCCAAGGATGATCTGAGGTATGATGTGTGTATTATATACCTTAGCTACTGTACTTATATACAAAGGTTCCAATCATTCTTTCCTCACCACATGTCTTGTGAAAAAGCTTGATTTTTAGTAGAGCCATTGACTCAACCCTTAAACTTGGAGAAACATATGGTATGAGACTCGCTGATCACATATCTTTTCCGATAGTGTGTTCTTACCCTTAAAGGTGAGAGTTTTAGTTGGAACCTCTTAGTGGTAGCATTGAGGCCTTACGATTTCATTCATGGTATGAATTGGTTATCTTTGTTCAATGCACAGATTGACTACTTTAGGAAAAGGATACTGTGTGTCTACAATGATGGAAAGAGGTTTTCCTTTACCAAAGAAAATGAGACCCAAGAAGAACAAGAGGGTCTCATGCACAGTATGATACAACTGATCATTCATGCATTGTCTATCCTTACCCTCAGAGCAGTAGATTTTATAAACATTCAGTTCCAAATAGTTGTGGTGGAGTATGAGGACATCTTTATAGAAGATGTTATAAGACTACCTTCCCACCGGGATATCGACTTTTGCATCGACTTTAACACCAGGATTACACCGATATCATCACTAGTGTATCAGATGGATCCCATAGAGCATTGTGAGTCGAGGGTGCAGTTGAAGGATTTGTAGAGGAAGGGATTTGTAAGACCTAGTGCTTCACCATGGGTGGCCCCAACATTGCTTTAAAAGAATTTAGAATAGAGTTTGAGGTTGTGTTTGGATTACCAGTGCCTGAACTAGGTAACAATGAAGAATAAGAATCCACTGCTGATGATCGATGACCTCTGTGATTAGTAGAGAGGGGAACAATGGATCTTGAATGTTGAACTTAGATCGGGTTACCGACAGTTATGAGTACGATATGATGATATACTGAATAAGTATTTCAGATGATTCTACAGTCATTATGAGTACTTTGTGATGGCCTTCGACATGAATACTATCCCCAAAGTGTTTATGGGCTCATGAACTAGATCTTCCATCCATACTTAGACCAGTTCAAAGTAGTCTTCATCGATGAAATCCTGGTGTACTTGACATCTGAGGAAGAGTACGTGAGATATATGTGGATGGTCCTAGATGTACTCTAAGAGCACCGATTTTATATTAAGCTCTCAATGTTCTAGTTCTGGATTTAGGAGTTCCACTTTCTAGGACATGTTATCTCAGCAGATAGAGTAGTAGTGGACCCATCCAAGGTTGAGGCGATGTTAGAATGGGATCCACCTAGAAACATGAAAGAGGTGAAGAGATTCTTTAGGATAGTAGGATATTACCAGAGATTAATTTTGAATTTCTAATGGATATTGGCATTATTGAAAGCTTTGACCCGAAAGCAGAAACATTTTTTATGGATGGAGAAGTTCCATCGGGATTTCCAGCAGTTGAGGTAGAGTTTGAAGAGAGCCTTGATATTGAGATTTCTAGAGGAGGGTGTCAAGTACATAGTTTTCTATGACACATCAGGGACTAGTCTTAGAAGTGTTATGATGCAGAGACAACCAGTGATTGATTATAGTTCACGCCAAATGAGGCCGCATGAGTAGAACTATGTGACCCATTATCTTGAGTTGGAAGTGGTACTATTCATGTTGAATATTGGGAGACACTACCTGATGGGTGAGTAGTTTATCATCTATTATGACCATGAGATAATCAAGTAAATCTTCTCGTAGAAGGATCTGAATCTGAGGCAGAGGTGATGGCTGCTGTTCCTCTCGAATTATGATTTTGTGATCTTCTATACTACTGGGAAGGGGAACATTGTGGTTGATTATATTAGTCCAAGATTGAATTCATAGATACTGAGAAAGGAATCAAAGCAGTTGGAATTTCTAAAGATATCTTGCATGGATGGATATGATGAAACTTTCCATTAGTATGTCACCCCTACACTATTACAGTGATTCAGGGAGAAATAACCAGAGGATGTCGACTGTGAAGATTTATGTGCTCAGTTATCCATATTAAAAGCTCCTGATAGATATTCTAAAGGTGGGGATAACACCATAATTTTTAGAGGATGCATAGTTATACTAGCTGCATTACAGGAGGAGGTTCTAAGGGAGTTTCATACATATCTCTTGTTGGTACATCCTGGAGTGGAAAAAATGTACAAGGACCTTCGATGTCAGTTTTGGTGGATAGGAATTAAGAAGGCAGTGTCATAGTTCATTTCTGAATACCTTACGTTTCAGCTGGTGAAGGCTGAGCATTAGGTTCTAGTGAGATTAGCTAACCCTCTAGAGGCGCTAGAGTGGAAGTGGTATGGAATATCGATGGAATTTGTGATGGATTTTCTGTGAACTCCTAGGGGACATGATTCCATCTAAGTGATCATTAACCAACTCACCAAGTCATCCCAATTCCCAGCTATCAGGGAGTAGAGTTCAGTAGAGATCTTGAGACACCTCTACATGTTGGAGATAGTTAGGCTTCATGGAGTACCATTGATGATAGTTTTAGATCATTATGCATGCTTCACATCCTAGTTTTTGAGGGGATTTCATGGGGTGTTTGGGACTCAATTACACTTGAGAACATGTTTCATACCCAAACATATGGCCTTACAAATAGGACCATTCAGGTCTAAGAGGATATGTTTTGGTCCTGTATCGTAGAATTTGGTTGCAGTTGGGAGGAACACCTACCACTAGTAGAGTTTTCATACAACAATAGCTACCACTCCACCATTGGTATAGAATTGTTCATGGATTTATATGGGTGAACCTTTTGGTCACCACTCTACTGAACTAACCTTGGAGAGTTAGCACTCATCGGTACTGAGTTGGTGAGAGCTACTATTGAGAAGGTAAAGATCATCCAGGTGTGGATAAAAATTGAACAGTACTGAAAAAAATCTTATGCTGATAGACAGAGGATACCTCAAGATTTTGAGGAAGGAGACCTTGTATTCCTTTGGGTTTCACCTCGACGAGGGTTATAGAGATTTGGTCACGGTGAAAAGTTGTCTCAGAGGTTAATAAACCCTTTCTAGATACTTCATATAGTTGGTGAGGTGGATTATCATTTATCTCTACTGTCATAGTTGCACCGAGTACATGATGTCTTCCACGTGTCGCAGCTGAGGAGGTATGTGCACGATCTGTCACACATCATCGACTGGGGAAAAAGAGACATCAAGAATAGAGTAACCTTTGATGAGTACCCAATGGAGATCAATGATCAGAAGGAGATGATATTTTAAGGGAAATCGATTCCATTGGTGTGTGTCCGGTGCTAGAACATGAATCTTTAGGAGAGTACATGGGAGCATGAGGCTAAGATTCATTCCCAGTACCCATATCTATTGGAGTAGCCTTTTATTTTGGATTTTTGGATATGTAAATCCTTAGGGGGGAGGGAGAATTTAATATCTCAGATTTTCCATGTATTATTTTTAAATATTATATGGAATTACTTCAAGACTATAATTTGTGATAGCGTGCGATTCCGAGGCCTGGGGCTCCTGAAATAATTGTTTGAAATAAATTAAACTTTTAAATAGAACACACGAACAGTTTTCTTGAAAAAGTGGAATAAAATTTAAATGGGTACTCATATCAGAAATCTAAGGGCATCATTGCATTAAGAGAAGCAAATTTACCTTAGGTGAGCCCAAACATTGACTGGGACGAGTCTGCTGTAAAAGTTATTTTTTTAACATTTTAATGGAAATAAAATAAATTAATAATTTATTTTATTTTAAATGTTCCAATGACAAGATGATGAATTTTATTGTTTCAAATAACCAGGAGTCTAGGTTTATGCTCATAACCATAGAAACCTCCCTTGGATGCTTTGGATCTTTAGAGAGGATCCACCCTTAGAGAACTCTTGATGAACAATGAAGAATGACAAAACATACATCATTGCATAGTAAGATCAGATCTCACCGACGATAGTAGAAAATCTACACTTCGTTAACGATTGAGGTAGGGTTTGTTATCTAAATTTTTTCCCTGTTCTTAGATTTAAATGATGAACACAGTCCAACCCACGCATAGGTTAACCCAAAGATCATTTGTTATTATAGAAGGGTTTGATTATCGAGTTTTATTTTGGGGAATCGATTTCATATTGTTTTTTTTCAGATTGATCCTTTTAACGGGAGTGAATCAACACTCTAAAGAATAATGGAATAGGTTGGTTTCTTTATTTTTTATATGAATTTATTCTCCCCTTTGACCCCGTGTGTTCTTCACATTCTTTGAGGGGTTATGGAGAACAGATCGTTGCAAATCTTTCTCGCAACACTACAATCCCATATTAGAGATCTGATATTATGATGACCCAAAAGAGGTGTGATGATTATGGAGACAGAAAAATCAACGCGTTTCATAAGAAATAATTCTTCAACCGTTCTTCATGCGGATGATCGAAATGTGTTTCCAGATCTTATCGGACACCCGAAACTTACAGCATCGACATTTCTATGACGATACAACCTAGGATATTCTGTTTTTATGCATTTTAATAGCTGAATCAAAGGATTTAAAATCACCATAGGGACACCGATGAAGAACTATGTTTCTGGAAAATCGAGAAGAAAACATCCTGTGAGGCCATCTCAGCGGCGACTAGGGTTCCACATTACAGAAATTGATGGCATGGTGTGTGACCCCTATCACACAGCTTGTGGGTCATGACGTGGGAATCAGGGTGTATCTCGGTCGATAAAAAGACACGGGGTGGAGTACACAACATGTAATTCACCACACAACAAGACTAGGATGATTATGCGAGTTACCCCATGTATCGACACATGGGTTGGCAGACACAGGTTGAAGTCATGTACAAGTACATGTTCATCTTACATAGAGTGAACCCTAGTTAGTAGGACACAAAATGTCATGCTCTTACATGCCAGGTATATTCCTTTCTACATTACATGCTCTATTCAACATGGGCCATTGTACCCGGGAAATACCCAAGGTCAGAGTACACAACGTGTAACCCTTCTACATGCCCTGTACTTTCTTGTACATGTATTGATATCCTTCTCCATCGTATCCTATATAGGTTTTGTTTTTTAAGTTCCCCTTTGATTGTTTCCCTGAAGGCTAGTGACATCGTTTCCTATCCACAAAAGTACGACCCCTTCAGCCAGACTTTCCTGGATAGGGTCGGAGTCCATCCGATATGCCCGGTGTGAGATCCTATATCCATTCTTGTACCCTAAGTAGAGTCATGCCTAATTAGAGTCATCTTATCTATTCAAACAATCCTATTGGACGCCAGTCCTCTACTTATCAGGTGGAATCTGGATGATTCATGGTATACACCAAGGCCCTGTCAGTGATCGTCATCCGTTTATCGTGATCTTTTCCCACCCAAGAGTGGGTTCTCTTAGAATGAGTGTATTTGTTCTATTTTCAGATCTATTTGTCCATATATCCCTCTTGTGACTTTTCTCGATGAATAGTACTTCTCAGACAAATGTCATCAGAGCTATTAGACTCATAGAGTGAGTTCTCCAATGTGATTGCTTCATGGAATATTTGAACTAAATACCTATTGTGGGTATGCGATCATTGTGATTTACCTCTAGACAATGGGTATGGGTTTTGATTATATCTTGATATTTCTCTTGTTATATGTTTTCTAGAAATATACTTGTTTCCTCTGAAAATGGGAATGACCTCATTGATTTAAGGTTCAAACATTCCAAGCGGTTTCTAACGGGTTTGTTTGTAGAACCGGAAACATCCAATGATTCCATATCCATTTGGACCTACTTTCCAAAGGTAGGTTCTCATTAGTTGTGAGCCAATGAGGCTTAATAATTTTCATTGGTCGAGAGGATGGGAGGTCGGACTCATCACACCTTTTTTAGGGGAATTATTGTCTTCTCCGGGACTCTCTTTATAGATTTAAGTTATGTTCACGAATCCTTATCAAATTACCAAGTATGAAAATGATCTTTCCTTTAGATCTGACAATCAATAATTAGTATGAATGAGATTTATAGAATCTTTTATATGTATTCAAGGTTCTTCATCGATAGAGAATCATCTATATTTGTTTAGTGATTCTTAGTCAATGGTATCCTTCGACACATTATATAGAAATATCATGGTCATTATGATAACCATACTGGTTTTAAAGCCACTCAGCAGGGCACTTGAAGTTTATTGTCATTCAGAAGGACATAGATTATTTTAGAGTTGGGATTGTTCCTGCAGATGGGCTACCTACGTATCCTTTGTTTTATTAAATGAATCAGAACACACGTAGTTTGAGTAAAGATGTATGGGGTTTATGCATGATTGATGGCTCAAAGAAAGATGTCATAATTACTTTTACACTCTAAGCTCACATGAGTCATACTCAGTGTGAGAAACAAGAGGTATTGGTAAAACTAGAAAATTGTTCCATGAAAGATGCAATTATAAGAAATGATGTGGGGCTTATGTATGTATGACTACCCATATATATGAAGATTAGGATTTACTTTAGGGAAGAAACCTGGGAACAAGGTCCATAAAGGTATATGTTCTTTATGGAGATTTGGATACTTAACTTAGGACTTAATCCTGATAAGGATGACCAAATTAGAGAGGACTTATGATTGGGATTTACTCCTGAGAAGGAAGCCCAAATCAAAAGTAAATTAAGACTGGTTAAGAGAAATTATGACTGGGGCTTACTCTCAAAGAAGAGTCCCAGGTTAAAGGGAATTATGACTGGGGTTTACTCTTGAAAAGGAAGCCTAGGTTAAAGGGAATTATGATTGGGGATTACTACTGAAAAGGAATCCCAGGTTAAGGGAATTTAGATTTTGGGAACATGGGGCTTACTCCTAAGGAGGATGCCCATATTAAAAGAATTATGGTTGGGGCTTACTCCTGAGGAGGATGCCCAAAATTTAGGGTACTGGAAGACTGGGGCTTACTCTGGAAAAGGATGCCAAAGTTAGGGGACTTGAAGACATGGGATTACTCTTGAAAGGGAGGCCCATATTTTGGATTTTGAGATTGGGACTTACTCCTGAAAATGAGGCCTATATTAAAGATCCTATCATCTTTAAAGGATGATGTTGAATGAATGAAATCTCTAACCTTAGTGACATAAAGATATGTAAATCACTAGGTTTTGAGAAATGTTCCATAGAATTACTTTCAGATAAGGAAGCCAACAAAAGAACAATGCCATAAATGGATTTGAAGAGGGTTCTGAGGGCTAAATTTTGAAGAGGAGAGGTGGAATTGAAGAAAGCAAGTGAATAGGCATGAGGGGAACCCAAAAAGAGAGAGGTGTGCAAGTCCTGTGTGGGCACGCAAGTCTTGGTCACACAAGTATACTTGCGCGACACATTGGTACTTGCACAACGATCAACCCTTAGGGTAATACTTGGGCGAGACTTGGCTCAAGCCCTTAGTATTATCCCTAAAGGCTTCCAAAAGAGTGGTGCACAAGTTTTATTGAATGGATAAGGCGGCGCACAAGTGTGGCCATTTCCATTAAGGGTTGTCCACTTAGGCGCGAAAGTGTCGATGAGTTTCAACACTTAGGCCTTGTTTCCCCTGTTTAGAGCTTCCATTATAGGAAAGAAATTACCTTAGAAGTGTTTGGAAGACTTCTAGAAGAGACTAGGGCGCCGGGAGCTCGAATATGAGTTTTGGAAATTTTCCGTTTTCAAACGGGGGGCCCACAAGGGGTATTTATAGGCTGCTGAAGACCCTGGTCAAAAATTAATGAGGGTGCTCTAGTCACCTGTGTGACCACTATGCGGCGCGCAAGTATACTTGTGAAAACATGATGAAACTTGCGAGACCCAAGTGGGAAGAAATCCTTCTTCATGCCTTTGTCGATTTTTTATGTTTCTTCAAAAGATGGATCACTTTGGATTAAGGTATTTCCCTTTTTTAGTCATCAGACTTTGTCATAGAAAGGAGCGTCAACAAAAGTCCCCCCTCAGAGTTGGATCTGAAAGAAAATGTTGACGTGACTCTGAGGTAAAGAAGAAAACCAAGGAACATACGGCGTGAAAGTTTTGGGCGCTCAAATGACGTCGCGCAGGTGTTGAGCACGTAGATGGTGTCGCACAGGCTTCAGCATGCTGGCTTCGACACACAGGGTTGCGTCCTTGCCTATAAATATGGATTCATTCTCGCGCAAATCACCCGACTTTAAATAGTTTTGAGCTCTCTCCGCACAAGTTGCCTTCGCCGCGCAAGTTACTCAGTTTTCCACTGCTTCCTTTTATGTCGTGCTACTATAGAATTATTTGGATTTGTGTTGTTATACTTGCGTGCCAAAACTTGCACGATGCACTTATACTTGCGTGCCAACTTTGGGACTTTCACGCCATAATGCCTTAGCCATTTTTTCACTTTTCTTCACAAATTTTTTGAAAAATAAATTTACTTAAAAGTTAATTATTCGACCTTTGTGCAGATTAAATGGATCCCAGGAGAATCAGAACGGCTAATGAACTGGCTATTAAGAGAATTGATGATATGATGAGCATCATTGGCCATGATTATTATACTATCTATGACAATACTCTTCCAGATTTGGCCAAGTACTTAAAGAAGTATCATCTAGATTTTCCACAGTTCATCTACTTGCCTATGTATGGCCATGGTCATCTGCAAGGATTCAACGTTCCAGATGAAAAGAATTATATGCCCGAGATGAAGCCGCACTGTTACTCCTCTATTTTGGTTATACTGTGCATTAAGAGCAGCAACAATGGTGTGAACTTTCAAATTTTTCCTTCATGCCATTTCTTTGTAGATATGAAAATGGAAAACCATGGGTTGATATGTTTTCCACTGCCGATTGATGGAGAGAAGACTATCATGACATTAGAAACAATATCTGAAAAGATTACTCTCTCCAAATGGATCTTTACTTCCAATGCTCCATTCTAAAATCTATGTATCCATCTTCCAAGTCTCTTGAAAAGAAACAGAGTCACTGTTTGATCAAGAGAAAATTTTCTCAAACCACACTCAAGAACATTCTTTTACAATTGTTCCAATAAGAGTTAGTATCACTGCATCTCTTATTGTATCCAGTTGAATGAATGAATTTCAGGTGGTTTCTGATGAAGCTCGGGATGCGGTAAATCAAATGAAGATTTATGTTGATAGCCTTTTGTAATTCCTGAAAAGATAAGAGACTCCAATATGTGGATGTACTTCTAACTATTGTGCATCAATGAAGAATCCTTTCATCTTCAATTATTTGTGCATTCCTTATTTTTCTACCGGCTTTAAATTTCACATAAGCCAATGGGCCTAGTAAGCATAGTTTTATTTTTACTAGGATTATAAAAATAAACTTACAAACTTTGAATCTTTTAATTGCTCAATATTACCTAAAATCATATAAGGTGTATGTTTAGTGAGCTGGGACTTGACTTTTGTTCAGATTTCCCTTGTCTTTTTGTGGGCAGTTTAAATTCATGCACGTCGGACATAAAAGGCTAATGTTTAAGGTCAAAATAGCTTTGACAGAATGGATTAAAATTGACTCAATTCCTTGATAATTTATTTGAAAACATATTACCATGTTCAAGTATGAGGGAAAATATATAAATGATGACTTAATAAATTTTGAATATGAGGAATGATATGAAAAATGGAAAAAAGGAATTAGAATAAGTAGTTCCCAATAATGAAGTTACCATTATTTAACAAACCTATTAGGGGGTTGAATTATGCAGGGCCACCTAAGGGCATTGGCTACAGAGTCAAATAATAACATCTTTTGGCTGATAGGTCTGTTATGTAGACTAATTATGCAAGGCCTCCTAAGGGCATGTGCTGCATAGTCAGGAAAAAGAACTCTTAGAAATTTACTTTTCTACTGCTAAAAAGTCAATGGAAGTTTATGGGGATTCAAATTTTCTAAAGCATAGAGTTTGCTCTATGGAGAGAGGTACTTGAATATGGAGAAGAAATTTCCAAACAATATTTTCTAAGAACTGGATGAATTTCACTTTTATGAAGGTATGGCCCTAACGTAGGGAAGAAAAATATAAACCATAGACTTGAATAATTTAAGATCATGAAAAAGATTATGGGACAAATATGTTAAGGATGTCTATTTTTTCGGATCCCTACATATTTTCGTTAAGACCAATAAAGACAAAAGAGGTTTTTCTCCCAAGAATGAAGTTACCATTATTTGAAAAACCCGTTAGGGGGTTGAATTATGCAGGGCCACCTAAGGGCATTGGATTCATAGTCAAATAATAGTATCTTTTGGCTGAAAAGTTTGTTATGTAGACTGTTTATGCAAGGCCGCCTAAGGGCACGTGCTGCATAGTCAGGAAAAAGAACTCTCAGAAATTGGACATTTTGTGACCAGAAGTCAAGAAAAGGGTTATGTAGATCTTGAAGTATTTAAGGTTAGGAGTATGACACATAAAAATCGGCATTTTTTCAATGCATTTAGAGATACACAGACCAATGCTAACCATAATCACATTGTGTCTGGGTCCGGAATTTAAATGTTGGAGTTCACTATGTATCCCATAAAGATAGGAATCAATCCATACATAGTTCTTGAAAAAAAATTTAAATTCTTGTGGGACGAGAGTATATGAAATCTTATTTTAGGGTCATAGAGCTCGGACCATAATAATGAATACACTGTGTGTGTTTTCACAGGGACTTTTCAGCCAGGGGACTGAAAGTGGAATTTGGGGTTAGGCCCAAAGACTTGGGGCTGAATTCGAGGGATGCTAAAATGTTCCTACGTATCCCATACATATGGGAATCAAACCACACATAGTTCTTGAAATACCCTTTGTACATATTTGGTTCATACAAGTGAAGCATGAAAGGGGACTTTAGTGCAATGATGGTTTGACCCAAGATAAAAAGTTCGGGCATTGCCATGTAGCACGTAGTCTTTAGAATATAACATGATCAGAGATCAATGTAAATAATGATTCCCTCTCAGGAGAGAGTGAAAAATAATGTTGTAGTTTATTGTCATACAAGACAAAAAGTGCGAATAGTTTAACGCCATATAGAAAGGACGATGGTGAACTAATGTAAAAAGTATTGGTTCTAGGGCTTCTTCACATATCAACATCATATGAGATGTAGGTGAACCGATGTGAAGAGATTTATTTTGGTATTGAACCTTAGAAGGTTGCCTACGTACCCAGCCTAGAAGGAAAGGATCAAAGTCCGTGTAGTTCAATTAAAGAATGAATTGGTGATCAAGTTGTTCTTGAGGACAACGACCTAAAAAATGATGTCGGGACTTACACATGGTTAGTGGCCCAGAGAGGGTGTTATGGTTGAAGTTTAATCTAAGCTCACGTGAGTTATACTCGGTGTGAGAAACAAGAGGTAGCAACAACCTTAACGATGCATAGTTTAATGTCATGTAGGACATATGAAGGGACTTTGCAGTTTAATGTCTTGCAGTGAGGACTATTGGTGCTGCATAGTTTAGTGTCATGTAATAGGGACAAAATACAGTTTAATGTCATGTAGGACGTATTTAAGGGACTTTTTCAGTTTTACGTCATGTAGGACAAATGAGCAGTACAGTTTAACGTCATGTCAGATAAATATAAGGACACAGTTTAACGTCATGTTGGAAAATAAGGGTGTTGTACAGTTTAGCATCCTGTAGCTAAGACGATGGGGAAAATATAGTTTAACGTCATGTTGTATGAAAAGGGGACTGTTCATTTTAATGTCATGTGCTGAGGACAAAAGAGGACATAGTTTAACATCATGTTGGACATATTAGATACTTTTTCACAGTTTAATGTCATTTTGGACGATGGTGAGAATAGTTTAAGGTCATATGTATGGACCAGAGATTATGCAGCTTTACATATTTCTGGACATAAGGGACTTCTTTACAGTTTACCATCATGTAGCTAGGACGTCACAGTTTAACTTTGTGTTGGACGTAAGTCAAAACAATTTTAGGTCATATGAATGGACCATAAATTATGCAGTTTTACGTCTTGCTGAACGTAAGGGACTTCTGTACAGTTTAGCGTCATGTATCTAGGACGTCATAGTTTAACATAATGTTGGACGTAAGTGCAAATAGTTTAAGGTCATATGCATGGACCATGAATGTATTTCGTGTTTATACAAAATAATTCTTCAGAAATATGGCATTAGTTGGAGTAGTGATGAGTTCTCCAACCATTGAGATTAAATAATAAGCTCCATTAGAGTAGACCTTATGTATTGAATAAGGTCCTTCCTCTAATTCCTCTATTTGATACAGGGAACTTAGGATCATCAAGATCAAAGTTGTGACTAGCATAAGGATCATTTGAATGAATCATATTAATAGAACCAAAGATCAACTCTTTATTTGATGAAAATTCTACCTGATTAGCCTGTTTAGGTCATGCTGTTTGGCGGGGCGGTGCCCGTGGATTTGAAGTAGATGACATAAAATCTTCCAGAGTCAAAGACAATTTGGGATTTGACATGATCTCATCTTCTTCTGATTTCTCTTCTTTCTTTGAATTATGCCATTTCTTTAAGGATTTTCCCTCTGATGAAGATGGTTTTGTTGTGGAATTCATGGAAGAAGACACAATTGTTTTCTTCAATTGTGTTCGAAAAATGGCATGAGTTCGGTTGATTATTTTTCTGACCATCCATTCATTATATTTTTGTGAATTTTTGTTCTTGGCTTCTTGACACTCGCCTTATTCCTCTGGATTTGTAGCAGTAACACATGCTACCTGAGCTGAAGAACCTTTCAATTTGACTTGTCCCTAGTCCACCATTTTTTAGGAGGTATTTGAAGACAAAACACTCCTGAATGGGATGCCCCAACATCTAATGAAATGGTCAATATTTGGGATGGTCTTCATCTCCTTCCTTGTTCGGCCTCTTGGGCCTTGGAAATTTAACCAAATTATTTTCTAGAGCCGAAATGAAGTAACCAGGAACTTGTTCATTTTAGAAAGAGTAAACTTTGCTCTTTAAATCCTCAAATTGTTTTTTTCTTTGATCTCTTTGATCATATTGAAGAAAAGGCCTCTGTTGTTGACTCTCAGAAGGTGGAGCCCTTTTAGAAGATGAAGGCCTTGAAGTAGAAGCAGGTACAGGTGCTTGTTTAAGCATAACTGTAGCAGTCTCTACTTTACCCATTCTCCTTCCTGGAGGGAATGGAATTACTGGAGCTTTATCCTTAGTCTTTATAAGATAGTCTTCAATCTGTTGAGAGATTGAAGTAAGGTCTCAAAACCCTGTTATGTATTTCACAGGGATCAACGGTGTGCACAATTATCACACAGATTTGCCACACAAATTGGCAACAATTCTTCTTGAGAGAGTGCTAAGCTCAGGGAATATGTTAATCCCTTCCAGCGAGCAATGAAATTTGAAACACTTTCATTCCACCTTTTATTACAATTTGTAAGATATAAAACTATTATCTTTGGAAAAGTTGAGATGAATTGAATAAGTAATTTTTGACGAAGATCCTCCCACCCAGTAATTGACCGGGATTGCAAGCTTGTATACGAGAAAAAAGCAGGCCCTTGTAATGACTGCACAAAAACACCTGATCTTAACTGCTTCTTGTTGCTGAAGGGTTCGCATCCTAGGATCGTAACGAGAAACAAAATGTGTTAAGAGTTTCTCTGGGTCTCCCGAACCATTAATGATTGGGAATGTGGTACTTGCAAAATATTATGGGGGAGGAATTGCGTCTACCCATTCAGGGTAAGCTCTCTTTTCCAGTTGAACCAGTGCACACTTTCCTTACATAGCTTCTAACCAATCTATTAATGACTCAATGGTAGTCATTAACTTTTTAGAAACATCCGGTTGAGATTGGACCTGTGCAGGTGCAATAACTGGATCTTGGATAGGTGTGGTGACCGGGACTGAAACTAATGGTAGTATTGCCGGTTTTTGTTGCCTATAACCCATAGGATTAGACCTCTAAGGGAGTACTGGTAAAGGAGGATATTGTTGATCCATCTCAGTAGCTGCAACAAATTCCATTAGCTGACTGACTCTAGCATGCTTATGAGGAAGACTACTTTGAAGTAGTTCTGCATTCAACCTCCTTAATTCCTTCATCTCTTCCTCTTGTTGTGCGAATATTTGCTCTAGTGAGAGTGATTTTCCTTCTCTAGAGGAAGGGTATGTAACTTGATTCTTCTATTTTCCTTTTTTGGACACCTTTTGGAGAGGAGGAAGTTGGTTATTTATTGGAATACCCAGATTATAGGTAAGCTTTTGATTTCTTGTACGCACACCTTCTTCATTTGTGTCTGTGTGTATAACTTCTTGAGCAGGAATGTCTTCATCTGATCCCTTTGAGTGATCCTTGTTGAGTCAATAAGGTTTTTCTTATGACTTTTACATTCCTTCTTATTTTGAAAATCACAAACACCTTATCTTTAAGAAAATTGCTTTTATAAGGAAAATCGCTTTTGTAAGAAAAATTATTCTTATCATATTTTCATTAATATTTTTTCCTAAGTATAAAATTCGGATTCATTTCTGTTTTCTCAGATTTGTTTGAAACTTTGATATAAAGTATTCTGTTTTAGGATCCGAATTCTGAATAAGAACTGCAAGGAAGTTTTCACTCCGAATTCCAGATGAAAACTGTAATAAAGTATCATTCCGAATTCCAGATACGAACACCGACTAAGTCCTATTCTAGATTCCGGATACGAATCCTTATGAAGTTCGACATTGAATTCTCATTACGAATTCTAATGACGAATTCTCATTACGAATTCTGATTATTAATTTTCATTAAGATTTATGATGATGAATTCTCATTACGAATTCTGATGATGAATTCTCATTCCGAATTCTGGATACGAATTCTCATTACGAATTCTTAAGATGAAATCTCATTATGAATTCTGATGATGAATTCCCATTACGAATTCTGATGAGGAATTCTCACTACGAATTCTGATGACGAATTCTCATTCCGAATTCTCATTCCGAGTTCATCTATTAAACAGAAACTGATCATCTTTGTTCTATACACTCTGAATTTATTCAGACTCCAAATTTTCACTCCGAACTTCCATTTTGCTTATGCCTTTATATTTTATCTACTCTTTATTATTTTCCTTACACTCTGAACTTTCAATCCGAACCTTCACTCCGAATCTTTTGAGTTAGATTTTAAACGGTGTCGTACATTCTGTTACACTTGTTTTGTTATAAAACGATGTCGTTTATTTGGTTATAAACTAACCATTGACTAAGTGACACGTGTACAGGTCCCTCCATTTTTAAGGAAAATATGACCGTTGGGAAGGAGGCCAACCTTACCTATAAATAGGAGCTCATTTGAAAGAGCTCACAACTAATGGATGGATGAGAAACCTGGTTATTGTGCATACATGCTGTTGAAGTTATTTCTAGAGAGAGAGAGGCTCTTATTAACTCTCAAAGCTTCGTGCGACTCCGAATGTTGGTGATTACATTCGAGGACTTCCAGGGATAGGAAGACAGAGGTGCCGACTACCTTGAAGTTCGAGGGCTTCCTTGCTGAGGAAGACAGAGGTTGCCAACTACCTTGAGGTTGAGGGCTTGCGGGGATAGCAAGACAGAGACACTCCGATCTTCGTATCGAGGGCTTACCCTGGTGTGGGTAAGACAGACTTGCTTGAAAGTATAAATCAAGGGACCTTTATCCAAGGTTGTTGTATACCCTTCTATTTGGGTTAAAAGACTTATATCTCGTTACTTGTAGTTATACTACTTGTTTATTTCCGCTGCATTTTTTATTATAAGGAAAGTATAACTTTCTTATACTTCCTTACTTGTACTCTGTTTCATTTAGATTCTATACGCTTTAAGGTAGAATCTCATATTGTAATCTTTTGTTAAGTTTCAATTTCTGGAACCATATTTCCGGAACCTACGTTCAGAATCTCTTTCCAAGTTTTCATTTGGTATTAGAGGTGTTGTGAATTTTCTTAAGTTTAACTTTGTTAAACTTAGCCCTTTCCTTTACTCAAGGAAAACATAGCTATTTGTAACTAAATTTAAAGGTTCCAAAGGAATTTTTAAAGTATACAATTCACCCCCCCTCTTGTAAATTGAGCATCTACATCACTATTTTGATCCTACAATTGGTATTAGAGGAGGTATCTGAAATACTTGTACTTACGAATAAGTTTTTCTTGCTCACTTTATCATTTCGAAATTTTCCATTCCGAACTTTTCCATTCCGAACTTTGTTATTATGAATCTTTTCTACTAACAAGTTTGTGTGCCGAAGGTTATTATAAGTATGGAAGGAATTAATGTTGGTTCAATTGATAATCTAAATCCTACAAGACCACCAATCTTTGATGGTAATGATTATGAGTGCTGGAGAGATCGAATGAAGACTTTTGTTATCAATACTTGAGTGGAAAATTTTGTTATGCTTACTGGTGATTATAAAATTCCTGATAAGGAAGTTAGAACTTTTACTAACCAAGAAAAGCAAGAATATCAACTCAACTATAAGGTACACAATACTCTACTTTGTTCAATGACTAGAAATATATATAGCCAAATTTCTTCTTGTGAAGCAGCTAATTGTATCTGGAAGAAGTTAGAAGTTACACACTTTGGAACTTCTAAATTGACTGAGACTAGGAGAGCTATGCTTATAGCTGAATATCATGGCTTCAACTTTCCTTATGGAGAACCAATCTGTAAAGTTCAATAGAGATTTATGACTATCGTAAACAGCCTATAGTCTATGGGAGAGAAAGGTTTAGATGATGAAGCTCTTGTGGATAAGATAATTGATATCATGCCTAATGAGTGGGAATAAAAAAGAACTGCTATAGATGAGAATAGGAAAGTCACTCAGATTTCTCTTGATGAGATTTTTGGAACTCTTCTCCAACATGAAACCAGAATGAAGAGAGATGATGACAACATCAAAAAGAAAAATGGAAATGGTACTGTTTCTTTCACAACAACATCAAATCATATGAAAGCTAAGACTCCTGAGAGAGTAACCAGATCTAAGTATAAGAAGATGGTATTTCAGTCATATTCTAGTGAGAGTGAAATATCAGAAAATGAATTAGCAAATCTTGCTCGAAGGATGAACAAGATAGCTGGCCAGAGAAATTTCTAATCCAAGTATAAGAAAAAGGAAAGGAAAGATAAGAAAGATGGAGAAGTTACTTGTTATGAATGCAAGAGAGCTGGACATATTAGACCAGATTTCCCTATGCTCAAAAAGAAAGAAAGGAAAGAAAGACATTCAAACAGGAACAGAAAGAAGTATTATAAAGCAAAAGCTAAGAAATTTCTGAAAGCTAATGACACCTGGAGTGCCAGTGGTGGTGACTCTTCATATGAATCTTCTGATTATGAATCTTCAGGAAAAAAGAATCTTGGTCTTATAGCCAGATTACCTATTGATAATCATTTTTTATGGATAAGGTACGAAATGCTGAATCATTGACCAATGTTTCTTTAAATTATAATAATAGTAAGTATTATAACTCTTTTGATGAAGAATCCTCTTCTGATGAAGAAAATACTTTACCTACTTATGAAGAAGTCTCTAGGTTTGCTGAACTTCTTGAGATTCAGAATTCCAAACTCAATAAGAAACTTGATAAGGCAAACTCTAGGAATTCTATTCTTACAAAAGAGATATCAGATCTTTCTAAAGATCTTAATAAGAAAAATGCTGATTTTGAAAGTATTTCAAAAAATCTTGAGGAAGTAAGTTCTTAGAAGAAAAAACTTTCTAAAGAATTAGAAAAAGTAATTTCTAATAAAAATGCATTCGAGCCTTGCACTAGTTCTAAAACTAATGATTTTGAGGATAAAAACTTGGTTATAAAACTCAAGTCCGAAATTTTTTCCTTAAAGAAGTGTTTATCAAACTTTACCCATGGTAAGGAAAATTTTGATAAAATGTATTCCCAAATACGACCTTTAAGAAATAAATCCAGATTTGATTATACCCATGCAAAACCAATTTTCAGTAACAATTATTTTGTTCCTCAAAGTGCCCCATTTTTTACCAAGTGTCAATGTGGTGGTCACTGGGCAAAGAATTATTCCTTAAACAAAACCCAATCTCTAGGATTTCACAAAGCTTACTTTTCTAAGAAGATGTGGGTACCTAAAATTTTATTGTCTGGAAATCTCGGATCCAAACAAGTTTGGATTCCGAAAGTCTAATTTTCTTCTTGATTTCAGGAAAATAAAGATAGTACCAGCAACAATACATGGTATATGGATAGTGGATGTTCCCGGCACATGACTGGTAACAAAAGCTATTTTGAAAAGATTATCAAAACGAAAGGAGGAAAGGTAACTTTCAGAGATAATGCTAAGGGTGAGATTGTTGGTATTGGTAATATTGTTTTTCTTGGTAAAACTTTGATTTAAAATGTTCTTTTTGTTAAGGGTCTTAAGCACAACCTTATTAGCATAAGTCAGTTATGTGATGAAGGTTACCTTGTGAATTTTAGGAATGATAAGTGCTTAGTTCACAATTCCAAGGAAGAATTTATTCTCTCAGCCAATAGGCAAGAGAATGTTTACACCTTGAACATATAAGATCTTAGAAGCCAAGATTTACCTTGCCTTAGTGCAATGGAAGATCATTCCTGGTTATGGCATAGAAGACTAGGTCACTGTAACCTTAGGAACCTATGTAAACTCTATAAGAAGAAACTAGTTAAGGATCTACCAGAGCTTAGATTTGATTCTTCTAAAGTTTGTGATCCTTGTCAATATGGAAAGCAACATAAATCTAGTTTTAAATCAATCGGTGAAGTCTCAACAACCGATGCATTACAGTTAGTGCACATGGATCTTATTGGTCCAACACAAACTGGAAGTATTGGAGGTAAATACTATGTGTTTGTTCTAGTTGATGATTACACTAGATTTACTTGGGTTTATTTTCTAGCAAACAAATCTGAAGCTTTTTCTTATTTAAAAAGTTTTAGAGCTCAAGTTAAAAATGAGAAAAACCTTCCATTGAAAACTATTCATAGTGATCATGGAGGAGAATTTCAAAATTCTGATTTTGAAACTTTTTGTAGTAAAAAAGGTATTACTCACAATTTTTCAGCACCTAGAACTCCTCAAAAAAATGGTGCAGTTGAAAGAAGAAATGGAATTCTTCAAGCGACAACTAGAACCATGTTGAGTGAATATTCTATAGCTAGACATTTCTGGGCTGAAGCTGTAAGTACTGCTTGCTATACTATAAATCGAGTTTTGATTAGACCTTTTATTAATAAAACTCCTTATGAGTTATAGAATGGTAGAAAACCAAGACTATCCTACTTTAAGGTTTTTGGTTGCAAAGTATTCATTTTTAATACTAAAGATTACTTACATAAATTCGCACCAAAATATGATGAAGGAATTTTCTTAGGTTATTCCACAACATCTAAGGCTTATAGAGTTTTTAATAAAAACACTTGTACTGTTGAAGAAACAGTACATGTAAAATTTGATGAGTCAGATCCTTTTGTTTTTAAAACACCTCAGCCTACATCCTCGGATGTGTTTTGAAAAACTGATTATCAACCTTTGATAAAAGAACCTTCTGATAAGGATAATGTTCAAGAAGATATTCCTGAAACATTTACCCCAGAAGACTTTCTACCCTATGTTGATGAACAAGCTTTTCAAAACCCAAATCATGCGTTTCTTAAGAATCATCCCAGTGATAGTATCATTGGTGATGTAAATCAACCTGTAGGGACTAGAACTTCCTTAAGAAATGTAGTAGAACATCTAGCATTTCTTTCCCAATTAGAACCTAAAAGCAGTGATGAAGCTTTAGGTGATGATGATTGGATTAAAGCCATGCAAGATGAAGTAAATGAATTCGAAAGGAAAAAAGTCTGGACCTCTGTTGAAAGACCTAAGGAAACTTCTGTTATTGGAGTAAAATGGGTTTTCAGAAATAAATGTGACGAAAATGGAGTCATAGTAAGAAATAAAGCTAGACTTGTTGCTAAAGGCTATAATCAGCAAGAGGGAATAGACTATGAAGAAACCTATGCTCCAGTAGCTAGACTTGAATCTATCCGTATTCTACTTGCATTTGCAGCATTCTTTAATTTCAAACATTTCCAAATGGATGTGAAATGTTATTTTATTAACGGTTATGTTCAAGAGGAAGTCTTTGTTGAACAACCTCCTGGCTTTGAAGATACAAAACATCCTGATTATGTATTTAGACTTACCAAATCTCTGTATGGCCTTAAACAAGCCCCATGAGCATGGTATGATAGACTCACTAGATTTTTGCTTCAAAATAACCATGTTAAGGGAAATGCAGATCCAACCCTTTTTATAAAGAAAGATAAGAAAAATGTTTTGATTGTTCAAATTTATGTTGATGACATCATATTTGGTTCAACTCAGCAATCTTTGACCGACTCTTTTGCAAGTCTAATGAAATATGAGTTTGAAATGAGTATGATGGGTGAGTTAACATTTTTCCTTGGTTTTCAAATTTCTCAAAAACCAGAAGTAACCTACATATCTCAACATAAGTATATTAAAGATCCTCATAAAAAGTATGGTTATGACAACACTAAAAGTATTAGTACTCCCATTGGTACGTCAAACTCTTTAGACCTTAATGAAGTTGGGAAACCAGTAGATCAAACATCTTTTAGAGGTATGATAGGAAGTCTACTATACTTAACAGCTAGTCGACCAGACTTAATGTTTTTAGTATGCTTATGTGCAAGATATCAATCCAATCCTAAGGAATCTCACCTAAAGGCAGTAAAAAGAATTTTTTGCTACCTTAAGGGAACCATGGATCTAGGATGATTTTATCCTAAAAAGCTTCTCTGATGCTGACTTTGGTGGATGTAGAATGGATAGAAAAAGTACATCCGGAACTTGTCATTTATTAGGAGATTCATTAGTTTCTTGGTCCTGCAAGAAGCAACATTCTGTAGCACTCTCCACTGCTGAAGCTGAATATGTAGCAGCTGGAAGTTGTTGTGCTCAAGTGTTGTGGATGCAACACACACTCACAGACTATGGATTGAGTTTTACTAAAACTCAAATTTTGTGTGATAACACAAGTTCCATTTATCTTAGTAAGAACCCTGCACATCACTCCCGTGCAAAAAACATAGATATTAGGCATCACTTTCTTAGGGATCACACACTTAAAGGAGATATTATTCTTCAGTTTATCAGAATGCAAGATCAACTTGCTGATATTTTCACAAAATCTTTGCCTTTTGATAGATTTGAATATATCAAATAGAAGTTAGGAATGATAACCGTAAGGTAATCCTTCTTAATTAACATTCTGTTGAAATAGTCTCCTTACAACAATAAACTCCTTTTCATAGGGGGGGTACATTTGATTGTTAGTTTAACAAAGTTTTTCAAAAACTGTTTTCAAACTTTTCAGAATTAAAATTCCGGAATGGAATTTCCGGAACTAAAACCTTCCAGAATGGATATTTTTGTATAGAAAACATCTGGAATGGAAATATCCGGACTGGAAATTTTCATACTAGTATTTTCATAATGGTATTTTCGTACCGAATCTTCCATAATAAGTTTTTCATTTTCAAAATTTTGTAATGAAATTTTCGTACTGAGTTTTCCTTACTGAGTTTGTTTTTCGTAGTCAGTCTTCTGAATTTTGTCTTTTTGTAATAAAGTTTTTTTTTGTTTTCGTAAGAATATTACCCATTACGAATAATCCTCCTAAGCCAATCCGAAAGGTATGATTTCCTTACCCAAGTTTTCGTAGTCATATTTTACTTGCTGGAATTTTCTTATATTTTGTTTTCGGATTATAATTTTCTTAATTCTTTATTTTAATAAAAACCTCAAAAGATCAAATTCAAGAGAATTGGTTTTCGACCGTCAGATCTGATCTCAGCTTATCACAACCGTTCGATCAACCGTGGAAGTTGAACCGTTTTCTCGTTGCCTATATAAAGGGGACCCCAAATGGTTGTCCCACATCGGTTTTCAAGCTCCAGCGTCTTGATGTTCTGCCTCTCTGTTTTAAGACCGTTCTGAACCTCAGCTTTTTCAGTTCCGAACTTCTCAGAGGTCTTCAGATCCGAATGTCTGTGGAAGAAGCTTCTCAAGACATGTATTCTTCTAAGCCAATTTCAAATTGTTTAGTATATAGAGAGAGGCTGGTTCATCCGGATTTCTTCAACAAGTACGATTCTCTTATTTCCAAGAATATCAAGATAAATGGTTGGGAAGATGTTGCGGTGTCAAAACCCAGGAATCAAGATGAAGTGTATTCATATTTTCTTATATAGTTTTATGAAACAGTCTCCTTTCTTATGGAAGATAGAAAGGAGAAGTTGTCTTTTAAGTCTTATGTTAAGACTTATAATCTTTCTTATGCCAAGGCAGCCAACTTGGTAGGGCTGAATAATGAAGGAGAAGCTGAATTTATATCTCATGTGTTTCCGGATTCAAAAGGTAGTTTCGACAAGGAAAAAGCTTTAGAAACTCTCGGACTAGCAGATGACAAGTCCCCAAAGATTTCTAGTTTATCTACAAATTTCCGGATTCTGGAGTTATGGGTACAAGGTCTTATCGTACCGAGGAAGGGTGAAAAAGACAGCTTAAAGAAGAGTGAGATCTATATCCTAGATTTTCTGATAAATCTGAAGAAGTTTAATTTGATGAAGCACATTCTTATCACTCTTGAGAATTTGAAGAAAGGAAATCTGAGAGCTCAGATTATAATGTATCCAGCACTCCCCTCGAAGCTGATAGTTCGGTGCCTTGAGTCTTTCAAGGAGGCATGCAAGTCTAAACCAAGAGTTTGCAAGATTATGCTGGTGAGTGATGGTACTCTCAAGAGGATGGATGTAGCTTTTGACAAGAAGACTGGTCAGTTTGTTGATTCTACTGCTCAAGAAGAAACAGTTCCAAAAGTTACTGATCAGGAATCCTCTAAGCTGGTAAGGAAGAGAAAGTTAAAGGAAGTGGAAGTAGAAGTAGAGAATCCCAAGTCTAAGGAAGTTCATTCCGCACCTCCAAAACCAAAGAAGAAGAAAGATTACCCAGATGAGGTTGTTGCTAAATGGAGGGAGATAAAAGAGAAGAGAGTGCAAGAGGAGCCTCAGTTTGGCTTGGACCCTGCGGAGGCTAAGGCCTTAAAGGAAAGAACTACGGATGAGCTCGAAAAACAAGCAAAATAATAGAGGCTCAAGAAGAAGATGTCTGAGGCTGAGGTAGCTCAGGATTTGTTGAAATTCAATGAGATGGTTTCTGCAAATATTCCTGTTCCGAGATCTTTTTCTCTAGAATCTCTTCCTGAGACTCCAGGAAGAAATTTCGTTGCTCCGGAAGAAGCGGTTGCCAAGACTGCTGAGGAAGTAGAGCAAGTTGAGCAAGTGGAAGAAGAAGAAGATGTTGCTGAAGGAAGTGGTGAAACCGGAGATGTGTTGAAGCAGGTAGATGATTATAAAGGGAAACCTTCAGAACACTTATCGCTCCGAACTTCAGAAGCTGAATCTTCAAAGCTAGTTACTCCAGTAATGGAAGAAGAGAAAGGAGAAGAAGAAGTAGCTTATCATGGAGAGGAAGAACAACTTCTACAAGATATTGCTCAAATGGAGAATATAGAGGTTGGTGCTCAGAAAGTTGCTGATGAGGAAGACAATGTTGTCCAAGTTTCTGATAGTGAAAAGAGAACTCCGGAGCAGGATTCTATTCCGAAAAAAGACAAGGGAAAGCAAATTCTTGCTGATACTCCGAGATTAGAAGTAATGAAGAGAAAGGAAGTTGGTAGTTCTTCAAAGAGAAAGCTTGACCTTATTGAAGAAGAAAATTCTCCAAGCAGAGTCTCGGATTCAGAGTCATCTTCGGTGGGCCATGAATTTGTTGTTCAGTCTTTAAAGAAGTTGGTGGGAACCATTCCGACCTTCTCAAGTATTGACTCAAGATGTCAGATGCTCCAACATGCTTTAAATCAGAAATCAGACTCCGTATCTATGGTTATGGACAAGTGTGTTGAAATAGAGGCTCAGTTCAAAACGTTCTTTGTTGGCTACGAAGCCCATAGAAAATCTTGCAAGAGGATGAAAAACTGGTTGAGGAAGACTGTAGAAGAAATGAGGTTATTTGATGAATTTCAAGACAATGTTAAAGATGCTTTTGAGACTGAGGAAAGGAAGATAAATGAGCTGACTTCTTCCTTTGAAGAGAAGCTGACAGATGAAAAGAACTTTCAGATTCAAGAAGTCAGAGATCTGAATGGGAAGCTAACTTATGTCTCTCAAAACTGGAAGTTTGAAAGGGATCATCGGATTGAGATTCAAGAAAAGATGAAGGCTCAAGAAGAAAATCTTAAAGCCCAGGAAGAAAAGCTTAAAGCTCAGGAAGAATAGATTGAAGCTCAATCTACAAGAATAGTGGTCTTAGAGAAGCAAGCTGAAGAAGATCATAAAGACTTAAATAAGATAAAGACTATTCTAAAGGGTCTCATGGCGAAGGAGAAAGATCCCAAATAGACAGATCCGATCTTTTGTTGTACCTTAACTATTTTGTTGTTGAAATTTTCAATCTTAATGAAAAATTTGCGCTTGCTCGTTTCTTTTTGTTTTTACTACTAATCTTTCAGGTACTTTGCTATATTTTTTCCATTCCCTTGTATTCTTTTTGAAAATCACAAAGTGGGAGAAGTAAAAGAACTCTAATGAAAGGGAAAAAGAATCCTAAAAAAGGGTGAGAAAGAAAACAAACTCTAATAAGAGTTTATCTAAGGGGGAGTTTTTCATTAAAGAAGACTTTCTTATTCGTAATGAAGTGTCACTCCAGAAATCTAGAATACGATCCTTAGAGTTTCAAAGCCTAAGGGGGAGTTATTCGTATTCATCAATATCCTCAAAGCAAAGGGAGATAAGCCTTAATGTTTTTATTTCTTCTTAGAATTTCTTTTTCAAGGATGTTTGTGCTTTCTAAAAAGGGGGAGATTGTTGAGTCAATAAGGTTTTTCTTATGACTTTTACATTCCTTCTTGTTTTGAAAATCAAAAACACCTTATCTTTAAGAAAATCACTTTTATAAGGAAAATTGCTTTTATAAGTAAAATTGCTTTTATAAGGAAAATCACTTTTATAAGGAAAATTTCTTTTATAAGGAAAATCGCTTTTGTAAGAAAAATTATTCTTATCATATTTTCATTAATATTTTTTCCTAAGTATAGAATTCGGATTCATTTCTGTTTTCTCGGATTTGTTTGAAACTTTGATATAAAGTATTCTGTTTTAGGATCCGAATTCTGAATAAGAACTGTAAGGAAGTTTTCACTCCGAATTCTAGATGAGAACTGTAATAAAGTATCATTCTGAATTCCGGATATGAACACTGACTAAGTCCTATTCCAGATTCAGGATACGAATCCTTATGAAGTTCGACATTGAATTCTCATTACGAATTCTAATGACGAATTCTCATTACGAATTCTGATAATGAATTTTCATTAAGATTTAGGATGATGAATTCTCATTACGAATTCTGATGATGAATTCTCATTCCAAATTCTAGATACGAATTCTCATTACGAATTCTTAAGACGAAATCTCATTACGAATTCTGATGATGAATTCCCATTACGAACTCTGATGAGGAATTCTCACTACGAATTCTGATGACGAATTCTCATTCCGAATTCTCATTCCGAGTTTATCTATTAAACAAAAACTGATCATCTTTGTTCTATACACTTTGAATTTATTCAGACTCCGAATTTTCACTCCGAACTTCCATTTTGCTTATGCCTTTATATTTTGTCTACTCTTTATTATTTTCCTTACACTCCGCACTTTCACTCCGAACCTTCACTCCGAATCTTTTGAGTTAGATTTTAAACGGTGTCGTACATTCTGTTACACTTGTTTTGTTATAAAACGATGTCGTCTATTTTGTTATAAACTAACCGTTGACTAAGTGACACGTGTACAGGTCCCTCCGTTTTTAAGGAAAATATGACCGTTGGGAAGGAGGACAACCTTACCTATAAATAAAAGCTCATTTGAAAGAGCTCAAAACTAATGGATGGATGAACAACTTGGTTATTGTGCATACATGCTGTTGAAGTGATTTCTAGAGAGAGAGGCTCTTATTAACTCTCAAAGCTTCGTGCGACTCTGAATGTTGGTGATTACATTCGAGGAATTCCGGGGATAGGAAGACAGAGGTGCCGACTACCTTGAAGTTCGAGGGCTTCCTTACTGAGGAAGACAGAGGTTGCCAACTACCTTGAAGTTGAGGGCTTGCGGGGATAGCAAGACAGAGACACTCCGATCTTCGTATCGAGGGCTTACCCTGGTGTGGGTAAGACAAATTTGCTTGAAAGTATAAATCAAGGTACCTTTATCCAAGGTTGTTGGATACCCTTCTCTTTAGGTTAAAAGACTTATATCTGGCTACTTGTAGTTCTACTACTTGTTTATTTCCGCTACATTTTTTATTATAAGGAAAGTATAACTTTCTTATACTTCCTTACTTGTACTCTGTTTCATTTAGATTCTATACACTTTAAGGTAGAATCTCATATTGTAATCTTTTGTTAAGTTTCAATTTCTGAAACCATATTTCCGGAACCTACGTCCAGAATCTCTTTCCAAGTTTTCATTTGGTATTAGAGGTGTTGTGAATTTGCTTAAGTTTAACTTTGTTAAACTTATCCCTTTCCTTTACTCAAGGAAAACAAAGTTATTTGTAACTAACTTTAAAGGTTCCAAAGGAATTTTTAAAGTATACAATTCACCCCCCCTCTTGTAAATTGAGCATCAACATCACTATTTCGATCCTACAAGCCTCATCTGAGGAATTAGCAATAACGGCATTGAGGACATTAATTGATGCATAACGCATTGTATCACTTCTATTGACATTTCTGCGATATTTTCTTCTTCCATGTCCTTGTTGAGACACTGCCTTTTGCTGATTTGATCCCTCAGGAACTTCTTGACGAACTGTAATTTGGAGGGAATCTCCTGATAATTTGGCTCTTCATTCCTCTTGGGGATTCTTCCCTAATCGAGAGAAGACTGACTTTCTCTGAGGAAGAGATTAAGGATTTGAAAAAGTCCCCAGTCCGATGGACTAGGGTTGTTCCTGCTGTTCCTTCTCAACTCCTCGAATCCTATTTGTTGATTCTGAGGGTTGGGTTAAAAGACTCCCCATTCTGAAAATCTGGGGTGGTTCTTGTGTTGCTAAATCTAAGACCTTCTTAAAATCTCTCCTGATCTTATGGAATTTAGTCCAGAAATTGGATGGATGCATTAACCTGCATCCACTGTTATCCCCCAGCTCAAAATACCATTGGATGATTTCTGACACTTCTGTCACTTGATGATGTGCACGCTCTAAACGAGAAGCCTGTTCGATGTTCTCATTTTCCTGATGCAAAAGTAATTAGAAAACTTGTTCTCTGTATTCCTGATTCCACGAAGAACTAGTTGAGGCATGTTCTTGAGCAAGCCTTTGATTACAAACAAATCCAATTGGATGTGACCGGCCATGAGAAATAACATTGCATGAAACCATTTTCGGTAGGATTTGTTGATTGGAGAGTACAGTGAAATTTAGTTCTCCATGGACACCCCATCCCTTGATATGAATACCAGATGGGGCTTTGTAAATTAACTAGCACAATATTCTTAGTTCACCAAGTCATGAATGCTGAATGGCTCTCTGCTGCTTTTCAGTCTTCCGATATCGAGAAACTGAGAGAGATGCCAAATAAATTTGGCATTGTAACCCTTCTATTATATTTACATGATTTTCTTATTCATCATAAGATAATATTTTATTTTTCAATTGACAAAGAGTTTTCCACATGTTGAGACGAATATCTTGAATACAATCTTCTTTCAACATCTCTGGAATGTCATACTGAGAGTCAGCCAAAGGCCAAAACATAACTGGAACTTCACCTTTTTCCATTTGTTTTCTCATATTCAGTACTTCCTCCTTATCATTTGATGAAGATTATTCTACCTGTTTATACCAAAGTTGGTACTTCTTTGTTGCTTCATCAGATTCAACAATATTGGTAGAGAATTCATTTACCAAATTAGAAGATGCATGAATCAGGGGTGGTTCAGAGAATGACCTACACCCCAGACTATCTTCTGATTGAGAAAGTATTTCACCTGCTATTAATAAAGCATTAGAAACGACTGGCTTCACATTTGAAAGTGCCTCAAGATAAGAGGGTTTTCTCTTCACTACATTGTCCATTGGAACAATTTCAAGGAAATGTGAATTACTACTACGAAGAGGATTTTCGCAGCTAAATTCATCATCATGGGGAGTACCACCATGGTGGGTTACAACAAAAGATGAAACATTTTTCTCCTTGATCTTCTGGCCACGTAGAGGGTTATCGTGACTCTCATCTGAAGATGATACTTCAAGATCAACCTAACTGTCATGAAGCAAGCCTTCACGAGGAAGTGTCTGATTCAGAACTTTGGAATTAATGTTCCCATTATTGGGAACTGAGAGAGTATAATCTTGAGTTGCAACAGATAATTGTCTGAGTGCATTAAAACTTTAGCATCGAGAAAGGCCTTGTTATAGATTGGCCCTTGATTTCTTGACTATGCTGGATGAGTCTTTTTCTTAGACACCTTCTTACTCACTTTCGAAACCAATTGTTGAAGAAAGTAGTTATTATGGGCAGGTGTATGTGCCTGCTCAAGAGAAAGGATTAGGTTAGGCTGATTATCTCCACTCAAATCAGGTGTATGTGCCTGACTTGGTTGTCCATATGATATGGGGGAGTATGCCCCACAACCCTTTTGGACTGGAACAGAGGTTTGTATCTATTCCAGGGCGAAGTATTGATGTGTCACTCCACTGGTAGGGATATATTTTCATTTCTTTCCCTATGATGCTGCTGAAGCTGTTATAATATCCTGGAAAGCATCCAGAATATGAGCAGGGATTTGCTTATGCTCTTTCACCACTGATAAAATATTCTTGGTGATTTCAGCTGCCTGAACGGGGATATACGTCCATTCCGTTCTTGGAGTAGGTGTGTGTTCCTGCTTCTATCCTCCTTTTCCTATCAGTGAATTCTGACAATACTCAAGTGTGGGGGCAGAGAATTGAGTCTGCCTTATGTTTGTCACTGGAGCTTTCTGGCTGACTTCTCTGGGTGCTACCAAATGAGACTGTTGGTAGGCTTGATCAATACTGGAAGGTTTATGTGCCTGCTGATTGCACTCCGCCGAATGTGTTTGACGATCTTCCTTAAATACTGACAGACAAGGCTGCTGGCAGGATTGATGAGTGTAAGCAGGTGTATGTGCATGTTTACTAGTTGTCAACACATTGGGTTGGCGGGCTTCATCATATGTAGTCAGACAAGCCTGATGACTAGCTGATGACTTATAAATATGTGTATGTTCCTGTCTATAGTACTCCACCGGAATGGCCAGGCGGTATTGGTGTGTTGCTGCTAGACGAGTCTACTGGACAACAGAAAAATGGACGGGTGTGTGTGCCCACTCGTTGCTTTCCACCAAGTTAGGTTGGTGGACTTCTTTGGATATGGCAGAGATAAGAACCTACTCACTTTTGACTGGTCATCGCCTCTGGTGGTTCGTCTTTCCTTATCGGGTTTGAGGAACCTGAGCCGAACGCTTGTAGACGGCACCCTCATCATGTTGAAAGCGCACTACAGCACGAGTCTAGCGGCGATTGTTGGTGGGAGCCTTCGAGATGGACTCCTGTTCCCTTGAATTAAGGCTTTGAGTGACCTTCTCATTCACCTCCTCAGAATATGGGAGAGAAATTTTATTGCGTTCCGGGGATAACGACCCAAAACGGTTGGAGACAGTGGTTAGCACCGCCTACTTCTTAATCGTTGGTCGTTGCTTTCCGGACGACCAGGGTGGATTATTGACTTGGAGGTCTTGTCTAGCGGCCTCCAGAGTTTCAATAGTACCATTTTGATGGTATTCCATAACCAGTGCATTTGATACCCAACATTGAATATGCTAAGTAGGTGATGTCGTCCTCAGAGCGGACGACGATCCAGCAGGAGTAGCAGTAGAGGCATTCACAACAGAGGTATTCACAGGTGTGAACTTTAGAGAATCCATTTCTGTAATGCAGAAGATCTTGGAAAAGAGGTCCTGTTTGATATAACAGACATAATCAAGATAAGTTTGGCCACTAAATCTTTTGGATGAGCATATACGTTATTGATTATTTTGTTGGCCCTCTCATTGAGTTTAAATAGGGGCATAACAAATAAGTAAAACATAATTTTAACTTGTTTAAGGATTCACGTCAGGTTCACCATTTTTTGTTTCCTCTGGAAATGGGAATGACCTCATTGATTTAAGGTTCAAAAATTCCAAGCGGTTTCTAACAGGTTTGTTCGTAGAACCAGAAACATCCAATGATTCCATATCCATTTGGACCTATATTCTAATGGTAGGTGCTCATTAGTTGTGAACCAATGAGGCTTAATAATTTTCATTGGTTGAGAGGATAGGAGGTCGGACTCATCACACATTTTTGAGGGGAATTATTGTCTACTCTAAGACTCTCTTTATAGATTTAAGTTATGTTTGTGAATCCTTATTAAATTACCAAGTATGAAAATGAGCTTTCCTTTAGATATGACAATCAATAATTAGTATGAATGAGATTTAGAGAATATTTTATATGTATTCGAGGTTCTTCATCGATAGAGAATCATATGTATTTGTTTAGAGATTCTTAGTCAATGGTATCCTTCGACACATTATATAGAAATCTCTTGGTCATTATGATAACCATACTAGTTTTAAAGCCACTCAGCAGGGCATTTGAAGTTTATTGTCATTCAGAAGGACATAGATTATTTCAGAGTTGGGATTGTACCTGCAGATGCACTACCTAAGTATCCTTTGTTTTAGAAAAATAAATCAGAACCCACATAGTTTGAGTGAAGAATTATGCGTTTTATGCATGATTTATGGCTCAAAGAAAGGTGTCATAATTACTTTTACACTCTAAGATCATGTGAGTCATACTCGGTGTGAGAAACAAGAGGTATTGGTAAAACTAGACAATTGTGCCATAAAAGATGCAATTATAAGAAATGATGTGGGGCTTATGTATGTATGACTGCCCAGATAGATGAAGATTAGGATTTACTTCAGGGAAGAAACCCGGAAACAAGGTCCATAAAGGTATATGTGCTTTATTGAGAATTGGATACTTAACTTAGGACTTAATCCTGAGAAGTATTCCTAAATTAAAGAGGAATTATGACTGGGGTTTACTCCTAAAAAGGAAGCCCAGGTTAAAGGGAATTATGATTGGGTATTACTCCTGAAAAGGAATCCCAGGTTAAGGGAATTTGGATTTTAGGAACTTGGGACTTACTCCTAAGGAGGATGCCCATATTAAAAGAATTATGGTTGGGGCTTACTCCGGAGGAGGATGCCCAAAATTAAGGGGAGTTGAAGACTGAGGCTTACTCTTGAAAAGGAGGCCCAGGTTAGGGGACTTGAAGAATAGGGCTTACTCTTGAAAGGGAGGCCCATATTTCGGATTTTGATATTGGGACTTACTCTTGAAAAGGAGGCCTATATTAAAGATCCTCTTATCTTTAAAAGATAAGGCACGCAAGTCCTGCGTGGGCATGTAAGTCCTGGTCGCGCAAGTATACTTTCCCGACACATGGGTACTTGCGCGATGGTCAACCCTTAGGGTAATACTTCGGAGATACTTGGTTCAAGCCCTTAGTATTATCCCTAAAGGCTTTCAAAATAGTGGCACTCAAGTTTTATTGAAGGGATAAGGTGGTGTGAAAGTGTGTCCATTTCCCTTAAGGGATGGCCACTTAGGTTCACAAGTGTTAATGAGTTTCAACACTTAGGCCTTGTTTCCCCTGTTTAGAGCTTCCATTCTAGGTACGAAATTACCTTAGAAGTGTTCGGAAGACTTCCAAAAGAGACTAGGGCGTTGGGAGCTTGAATATGAGTTTTGGAATTTTTCCTTTTTCAAATGGGGGGACCACAAGGGGTATTTATAGGCTACTGAAGACCCTGGGCAAAAATTAAAGAGGGCACCCAAGTCACTTGCGCGACCACTATGCGGCGGGCAAGTATACTTGTGCGACCATGATGAAACTTGCGTGACCCATGTGGGAAGAAATCCTTCTTCACGCCTTTGTCGATTTTTGATGTTTCTTCAAAGGATGAATCACTTTGGATTAAGGTATTTCCCTTTTTTATTCATTATACTTTGTGATGGAAAGGAGCGTCAACAATACTGTATAGAGATGACTATACCCTTACTTTGTGTATTTATTTGTGTTTTTTGGGGCGTCCTACTGAGTATTGTTATACTCACCCCTACACATGCTTTCCCTGCACGTGTTGTGTCTTGTGAATACGAGTGGCCTTTTGATAGAGTCCAGGGCAGACCAGAACATGACAATGTTTTGTGAGTTTCCCTAAAGTCCTAGGTGTTCCTTGGGAATTCAGAAGCAGTCTCAGTACCTTACTTGTTAACATTTTGGAATTTTTAGTTTTTAGACACTTTCTTTTAGTGGTCTTGTATTCTGTCCCAGTTTACTTTTCCACACTTTACTTTCCATTGTATTATATTGGTGGGGTTTAGTTGTATGCATGCATTTTTTTCCTTAGTGGTTTTTACATTTCAGCATTTATGGCTTGGAGATGTGTGTCTATATATAAGTACTTAGGTAATTCCTCCAATGTTATCGATATACCTACTCGGTGCTAGTCACCAGCCCCTAGCCTATTGGAGGAAGGTTTGGGGAGTCATGGAACCGACCCCAATAAGATGGTCCGTGACAAATGGATCCTTTTTTCATTAAAGGACACTCAAAAAATCAATAAGGGGTTCTATATCCCCATCAGGAGAGATAAAAAGTCTTGGAAAGAAGGAAATATTATATAAATTTTCATTAAACTAATAACCATTTTTATTAGTGAACAAAAAATATTATTAATATAATAATTAGGATAACCACTTATCCTTTTTATAGGAAAATCCTGATGTTCCTCTATGAATAAGGAATTCATTAACCATCATTAATTAACACCCCAACATTTGAATGAATTTGATGATTATAATGTAAATTATTTAATACATTATTAATTGATTAAAACAATCAAAACCACATATGGGGATATTGCATTTACCGTTTAGGAATTTCGTGTAGTTAACCTACATTTTGGGAAGTATTGCTTGTATACATGCATTATATGAATGTATACTACATTATACTTTCTGTATGAGTATATGTATTAAATTCATCCACTTTGTTTGTTATATTTGTGATTATATACATACATCATATGCATGAATTATAGAAACCATAACTCTAGTAACCAAAAGCTAGAGTTTATATTTTTACACTGGTATATGATACAAGGGGTCTCACTATGAAAGATTAAGTAGTTTATCCATCTTGGAAAACTTGTTATATATATTAATTTCATATTATATTTGATGATAAAAAAATATCATTAAATTTTCTCTTTCATCCTTTAAAATCATTAAATCAATTCTTCACATCTCAGGGAAAATAAAACATAAAAAACAGTGAGCTCAAATGCTCAGTACACAGAATATACCATGAGTAAATAAGGTTTAAAAATTATAGTATAGTGGATAATAAATGCACATGAAATTTAATCAATAAATTTATCTTCAAAATATATCAATGTAAAATATCAATATAAAAATCACATGGATAATGATAACTAAAATCTTAATGAAGGCAATGCATAATGCCATATTTTTTGATCTTTTCATTAAGGCCTCATGTTAAGACATCATAAACTTTACCATCAGGGCCTTGTTCCTATAAATTTCATTGAATTAATAGGTATACAATGAATACTCAACTAATTTATCCAATTTTTTATCTCATGAGACCTATTGATTCATCAAGGAAATATCTATTACCGAGCCCCACCCATCACTTATATATGTCTAATGCATTCCTCATATATTGAATCAATAATATAATATATAATAAATATTCCTTATCAATCAATAAATATCTACATTGAATCAATAATATAGAACATAAAAATTTCCCCTATAAATGAAATAACTTTCTTAGTAAAATTCCATCATTTCATACCATAAATAAAAATGCTTATGAAGTTTAGTCAAAATTGTTATGAAAAATGATAAATAACATATATTCAAGGAACTTGGATTATTAAATGTGAAAAAATTATGGTATTTACCATAAATTAGTAAAGTATAATAGAATACTATAAATTCATTAGAAATGAAGGTTTGGAGTAAAAGAAAATCTTTTGAGAATTAGAGAGGAAAATGAAAGCAAAACTTTATAAAGAAATTTTCTTAAAGATTTTTTAACTTTTCAGTAAAAATTAAGTTATAAATAATTTATAATATCTTTTTAAAAGGTTTTAAATATAATTTTAATATATTATTTTTAATATAATATAATCTTAAAAATATACAACTCTTATACAAAAAAATTTGGAGTGGAAGATTAAATGCATTTAATTAATATGAAGTCTATTTTAAAAAATAATACACTTTTATTTTAATATAAAAATAAAAATTCACAAAACAATGGAAATAGATGAAATATTTGATGCAGATATCACACAGGTAGGTGGTGATATAATCATGATGCATGATGTAGACAGAATAATGCTGGAATGACGCTATAATGGGCCTTTGGGTCATAAATTGGTCCTTTTGGTTATATAATGGGATTCATGACCATTATTTATTCGAGGAAAAAATAATGTAATAAAGTTTATGTTTTGATTGGTTTTCCCTAGAGGGTATGACATGTATTTATAGCTAGTGGGTGTGTCTGTTTCATTGTATATTACCCCCAATAATCTACCGATTATTTTATAAAAAATTAAAAAGGATCTATTTGGATATTTTTTTAAAATTTTCCATTTAAACCATTTAAATAAAGTATTAAATGGTAGATAAAGATATTTACCAATCATTTAAATATAGATAAAAACTTCCATAAAATAATTTTAAGAATATGGATATGGAAGAGAACGATTTCCTATTAAAAAAGATAAATAAGGTTGGTTTTGTTTAAAAAAATATTTTGATCTTTGAGTACCAAAGAGAGAAAAATTTGGAATAAAAAACAAGTACCAAAAAATAACATACGAAGAAGAAAATATATGGTTTTTAATAATGGAATATCATATAGTTATTTGAACATGAATTTAAACATGGAATATTTGAATAGGATAGAGATTATAATATAAACCCTTAAAACTTTAGTAAATTTTGAAAAAACCTATTAAAATATAAAACAAGAATTGAAAATTAAAATACCTTGAATAAAGATGAATTCATGATAAAATATTTAAAAGGTTTAATATATATTATATATAAGAAAATTATATTCATTATATAAAACATGTCTCAATGGAGTGGAATTGAGATGAAAAACCCTTACCTTGAATTGTTTCTTAGTTTGATGTATCATATCCTTTTGAAAAATCAATTAAAATTTATTAAATATTTTTTAAGAAATTTTTTCTTCTATATTTAAATTTTAAAGTTTCTTTTTTTAATAATTTTACATCTATTAATTGTATAGTTTTTACTTACATCGACAACATAAGGTCATCTAGTCAATTTCCTAAAATTAAATTGGTATTTTGAACATGGATAAAGGTGATATGTGTAGGATCAAAATAGTGTATGTAGATGATCAATTACAAGAGGGGGGAGGTGAATTGTAATTTTAAAAACTATCGTTTTTAACCTTAAGGAAAACTATGTTTAACAAAGCCAAACAAGGTAAATTTACAAGACCTCTTTTAGTTCTACTAAACAAAATTTCTGGGTTCCGAAAATATAGTTATGGAAATGAAACTGAAGGAAAGTTTACAAGGAAAATATTCTACCTTAATGAATATAGAGTATTACTTATCAGAGTACATAAAAAAATATTAAAGTATAAGATGGTTATACTTTCTTCCTCTATAAAAATACATTAGAAATAAACTTGAAACAAAACAAGTAACAAGTATGAAATATTTTAACCCAATGAGAAGGGTATCCAACAACCTTGGATAAAGGTACCTTGATTTATACTTTCAAGAAAGTCTGTTTTACCCACACTAGGGTACGCCCCCAATAAGAATATCAGAATATGTCTTGCTATCACTACAATACCTCAATCTTTAATGTTTTTTGAACCTCTATATTCCTATTCCAAGAATTCCTTGAAATTTAATGTAGTCGACACCTCTGTCTTCTTATCCCTGTAAGCCCTCAATTGTACATAGAGTAAATTGGAGTTACATGAATCAATATAAACAAGATATACAGAACTACACAGAGCATGAGAGTCTCTCTCTCTCTAGAAATCACTTCAGTAGTATGTAATCTCTAGATTGATGGAACAATTTTTTGGGATCGTTTGAATGAGCTCTTATTTATAGGCACTTATCCAATGGTTCGATCCCTCCTCCAATGATCATATTTTCATTGAATTTTGGAGGGACCTATATACATGTCACTCAAACAAATATTAGTTAGAAACAAATTATACGACATCATTTCATAACAAGTGTAAGGAAAATGAATTACTTAACCAAATCTATTTTTCAGAGTATAAAGAAAAATAGTTTTTGGAGTCTAACTAAATAAAAATTAGGAGTCTATAAGACATGGATATTCAGATTATATTTTAAAAATAATTCAAAATATTAATTCCATAGATTTCTTAGTCTGAATTCCAATGAATTCCGAATCAGAATTCTAAGGAATTTAGAGTCTTAATTATGAGGAATTGGGAGTCAAAATTATGAGGAATTCAGTGTCTGAATTATGAGGAATTAAGAATCATAATTATAAGTAATTCAGAGTCCGAATTTTAGAGGATTCAGAGTAATAATTTCAGAGAATTTTGAGTCTGAATTTCAGAGAATTTGGAGTCTGAATTTCAGAGAATTCGGGCTCTAAATTTTAGAGAATTTAGAGTCTGAATTTTTGATAATTCAGGGTCTGAATTACGGAGAATTCAGAACCAAAAAATAGAATACTCTATATCCAAGGAATTATGAGATTTTGAGGTTTTAAACATGAATCCGAATTTTATTATTATAAATAAAAAGAGTTTTATTTATAGAGATTTTAAAATGAGATAATGAAAATAAAGGTAAGGATAAAAATTTCTTTAGAGAAGGAAGATTTTCCTTATGAAAATAATACTTAGGGAAAAACAGTTTTCCTTAAGATGAAGTGTTTATGATTTTAAAAACATAAAGTAAAGGAAAATTAATAAGAAAACCTTATTGAATCAACAGTATAAAATGGTTTCACATTATCAAAAAATGTTAATAATTTCATGAATATAATTTTATTCATTATATAAAATTTTAGAATCATTTATTCAAGGTGGTATTTGAAAAATAAATCACATTAATTATGGATATGGTAGTCTGCACATACGCATGAGGAATATTATCATTTTAAAAAAGATATAAGGGTAATAATTTTGATGATATATTATATATATAATCATAATAATGTCACAAATAACATATTTATCTATTAATTCCATATTTATAACCATCCAAGTGAGTTGGTGATAAAAACTGATACACAATGATTCATGGAGACGGTAGTACACGTGTACGCATGAGCGATGTTTTAATTTGTTATTAGATGGAAAAGAAGATAAAAAGGGTTATGAAATAAAAATAATAAAATTTTTATTATCTTTTAGATATTTATATCATTATATAAGTAAGTTTAGCTTAGTTTTTATAGAGGTTGAAGAAGATATAAACACGAAAAAACCCAGTTAAGAGTTATATCTCTTCTTTGGAAAACCTAATTTGTATTACCCCTTAAGGATTTTTAGTTTGAAATTTTAGTGAAACCAAGAAATAAGATAAATAGGGAAGGATTTTATGAAGAGATTTATTCTAGGATTTTTTATTCTATAGTTATCAATTTTTTTAATAAGTGAGGATATGAGGTGCCCATTTATAAGTGAGGTGGGTGGAAAACATATGAATACTCAAAACTTTAGTATATAATATATGTCCCAGTCAACTCAAGTGGCTTCAAATTTTCATAATTTCAAATATGATACGTTTGAGGTATAAATAAAACCAACCAATAAGATTTAATAAAGTGTTTTTTGTTATCTTTAATCCTCATCCCTTTATTTAAATATCTTTAAATTATTTAACCCTTAACTGAGGAGATAAGTTTTTACCATGATTACTATTCATAATGACCAAATATAAATTTAAAATAATTAAATAATATAAATTAATTTTATCCCAAATATTAAATCTATTTTAAAAAATTAATTTTCTATAATTTTCATAAATTAATTCTAATATAAGTTCTCAAAATGCAATGAAAAGCTGTTTTTAAAAAATATGATCTCTTAAGAATAAAAATGATTTTATACCAAAATAACAATTAATATTGATTACCATTGAATTAATTGTAATGGTTTAAATAAAAGTTGACATATTTTAAATTAAAATCAAACTAAAAGTGAAATAATTTTTTTGAATACTTGATTAAAGGAGAATAACCAAAAGTAGTTTTTATTTGAATAAAAACATTACATGGATTTACAAAATGTCAAATATTGTTTTATAAGTTCAAAATTATAATATTAAATAAATTATATTAATTATTAAATTTATATTAAGTCTATAAAATTTTTTATTTAACTTTTAATTCATTATTATATCATGATAATTTAATAAAAGTGACACTATTTGCAAAATCAGTAATTTTCACCATTTACCAAAAATTAACTATTTTTGAAAAATCAAAAAAATTCACCTTAAGAAAATTGTGATGTTATAAAATAAAAATTAAAGATAATTTTATTAAATAAAATTTCTAAAATTTCTAAAAAATAATTATAATATCCACAGAAAAACATAAAAAAACCATTTTTATAAAAACTGTATTTTCAAAGCATAAAATGAATTTATTATCATTCCTTGACTAGTAACAGTCATAAAATGATTATTAATTTATTTTATTGAATATATTATCAATAAATTTTATCAAAATAATTAATAATTAGTGGTTAAATTAATTTATTAAGTTAAAAATTCATCAGGCACTTTAAAACATTTTTTTTTTAAAAATCTATCCTTTTACCATCAAATGATTTTATCATCACTTCTAAAAAATTGATAATCAATGTATGAATAATTATTCATCAGTTTACATTTATAAAAATTAAAATTTCTATAAATTTAATACTGAAAATAATAAAAATTTATCATTTAAATGAAACATATAAAAAAATAGGTTTTTATAGAAAACTGGTCATTTTAAACTTTTATGATTTAATTATTCTTATTAAAAATTGGGTACTTATTTATTAGGTATTAGTAAATATTTTTTTATTAGGAATAATTTTCTACATATATTTCATAATGATATTAATCTTATTCATACCTTCTAATCTTACAGCTAAGTTATAATGGTTATATTTAAATAATAATATTTTTATATAATATGTCACAGTTCATTTAATCTCAGTTTTTCATGTATAAAAAAATATTGTTTATAGTATTATTAAACTAAAATAATTAGGTGTTACATTATTCACTACTTAAAAAATTACATCATTACCATTTTTAATTCATTTTTACCAAAATGAGCCTATCCTAATATAGTAATTTATTTTATCATGAATTTTAATTTCTAGGTTAAAACTAGGAAACTTTTTATTTCTTAAATACATTTTCTTGAAAAATATGTGTTCCTTTATAATAAATCCACTTGTGAATGTATTTTTAGAAGTTTACCATGATAGTTAAGTGATAACATCCACAAAAATATTGATTGGTTTTTCTTTCATTGCTTGAGTTTGAGGAATTTGAAGAAAATATACTTACTTGATTTCATTCCTTGGTTGTGTTTCTATTGGTTTTATACCTATGATTCATCTCATATTAAAAATAATGAATGATAAAGATACATTTATTGTACACCAATAACTAAAATAAACTTTTAAGGGATCTTGAGATCTATTAAAGGATAAGGTTCTTCATCATAAAAAAAAATTTTCTGACGGGAGATTCTTCCAATTTCTTACCATTTACAAAATAATTATTAGCACAGATAAAAATAATACTCAATAAATTAAACCATAAATTGAAGAAGTAATATCTCCAAAACCTAAATAATAAAAACCATGGTTTAATATTAGTCATTAAACTCTAAGAATATTCATAGTATGCTAGAAAAAATTAGAGTATATAATAATCATATATTCAAAATAATTTATAATAATTATCCTTAATTATAAACAAAAACTAACCCCAATGGTTATATAAAATTATTATGGATTTAATTTTCATAGAAACATAAAAAAATATTCTCTATTTGCAGATAATATTAACAAGAAAGGAAACATTATAATGCTATAATTCACACATGCTAATTTTCATATATAACTCCTTTCCCATGAGAGTATCATGAATAATTAAGAAGTGATTATAATTCTCTTCATCATCTTAATTATACCAAGATAACTATAATAAATTATAAAATTAAATTATTTAGGTAATCCTCTAGGCTTGTGGAATTAATTCAAATAGTTCCCTATATCTTTATTGTAGAATAATTGGATATTAGTTTCTTATTTCATGGATTTACATTCACAAGCCTTATGTACTTTATATCAACAATTGAAAAAAAAATCCCCCTAAATTTATTCATTTCTGAGATATTTCATTCCATAATTGTCACATGTTAGAAGTTACAATCCCCCTTATTATTCTTAACTATGTTTCCTTTTTCTTGATTCTCAGTTGGCCTTTTATTCTATTGGTTTTCTTTGAAAATATAAGACTTGAAGAATTATTTTTCTATCATAATAGTAATTGATACCATATCATCATATACTGATTTTTTTAAAGCTAAATACATTTATACTATTTTATTAATATCATCAAAGAAATGAAAAATATTAATTTTTGGATTACCTATGTAGTCAATAACCTGCCTTGATAATATGGTAAAGTTAGTTTCATCATGAGTAACAGTTTACTCTTCCTTATGATATAAATTAATAAATTTCAATTCTATAGTATCTCATTATTATAGAGAAAAATATTTTTTAGATAACACCAACTTAAATATTATCCATTCCATAATTTTTATCTCTATTTACACCTAAGTATTATAAATCAACGAACACCATAAATCCACATCTCCTTTTAAATAATATACTGCATGAATAATATTTACCATTTTATTACTTCCAAAAGATAGAAATATATTTTCAAGGGACTTGATCAATTGATAAAATATCAATGGATTAGTAGTCCCATTAAATGATGGAGCCTTATGCTACATGAATATGTCCCACATCATTGTATTATGATAAGAATAAATAGATTTCTCAATACGCGCATTATTATTATTCATAACTTCATACAACTACCCTAACATAGTTTTAATATAATAAACTAAAACACCATCCATATTTACTTGATAAAGAGGGTAATATCTATATTTACCATGAGTGGGATATAATTTTCTGTCGTTCTACTAGTTTCTATCTCTAAAAAATGGAACACGCATAATTATCTCACATTATCATGAATATTGAGCCATGTAATAAAAGTCCCTGTGAAGGTATAATTTCTCAAATATTATAAAGGATTTATCACAATGCTCATACTATATTTTTTTTATAAAATATAGTTCCCAATGATCCTACGAAACTTCCTTTGATACTAATTATAGTAACCCTGAATACAGTAAGTTAGAGTCATTATTTATTTTATCACATTGGTACAATATATAAGGGATTGCACATCATATGATATATTAGTTTAGAAGTATTATAAAACTAGATACTTTCTTGAATTCCATATTAAATTGTAATATAAATACATATCCTCAAAAACATTCTTGTATCCTTGAAAACCATTCAAATATTCCTTCTTTATATACTAGGGAAAGTTAAACATAATAAAGGGTGAGATATGATTCTCATTAAGGTTAACACACAATAGAATCAATCATGAGTAAATAAGAAATATAAAATATAAAACTTTGGATAATAAATACATATGAAATTTAATTAATCACTTGATGTTAAAAACATAACCAAGTAAAATTAAAATATAAAAATAACTTGGATAATAATAACTGAAAAATTAATGAAGGAAATTAATAATACCAGATATCATGATCTTTCCATCAAGGCCTCATGCCAACAAATCATAAACCTTAATATGAGGTAATTATTATTATAAATTTCATTTAATGGGTAAGTATAAAAAAACACATAACTAATTTGGACATCTTTTTGTCTCATGATACTTTTCGATGCATCAACGGGCTATCTATAACTGGACCCCACCCTCACTTACAGATGTCCAATTAATTCCTCATATATTTAATAAAAAATATAATACATAATCAATATTACTTATTAATAAATAAACACCTGTATTGAATCAATAATATGAATTATCAACATTTCCTGATTAAATAAATTGAATTTTTTAGTAAACATCCCTCAGTTCATACTTTATATAATAATTAGTATACAGTTTAGTCGACATTGAGATGAAAAATGATAAAGAACATATCTTAAAGGAACAATGAATATTCCTCATGAAATATTGAGTATAAAAAGTAAATTAGTAAAGGATTATAGGAGATAATTAATTAACCATAATTAATGGTCTTATGTAAAGGAAAATATTTTGAGAATTAGATATTAAAATGGGAGTGAAACTCTAATTTGTTTTCCTTAATTATTTATAAATTTATTCTAAAAGAAAGTTATAAATAATTTCTAAACTCTTTTCATGAGGTGTTAAATTTCCTTTTAAAATATTCTTTTCAAAATAATATAATCTTGAAAATATACCATGCTGATAAATGATTATAGGGAGGGAAAGATAAATTACATTTAAGAAATAAAAAATATATTTTAAAAAATACTACCTTTTCTTTTAATATAAATACATAACACTAGAAAATATAAAAATTATTTTCATTGAAAATATAAAAAACCTTATAGAGAAAACAAAATAGTTAATAATAGAAATGGTGGAGGGAAAATTCTTTATTTCATATATGTTAAAAATAACATTCCTTTTAAATTTTCATAAAAATTCAGAAATAGATTTTTTAGAGAATTTTAAAAAATATTTTTTAAAAAATTTGTAAATAAAGTGAAATGTTGTAGATAAATACCATTAAAAATCATTTAGTGGTAGATAAAAACTTCAATAAAATAATTTGAAAAAAAATTGATATATAAGAGAATTTTTTTTACTTAAAATTTAAAAAGGATGGTTTTGTTTAAAAACATTATTTTAGTATTTGTGTAAAAAATATAGGAATATTTGGTATAAAAACATAGAAACCCTAGAAATAACCAATTTATAAAAATATATATGGGTTTTAATAAATAAAAAACATATAATTATTCTAATGTAAATTTAAACATGAATAATCTAAATATGAGTGATATTGTAATATAAACCCTCACAACTTTAATAACTTCTAAATAGAAACCCCTTATAAGATAAACCTTGAATTGAAATATTAAAAACCATTAATAAATATTAATTCATGATATAATATGTCAAAGTTGAAATATATAACCCATATAAAATTAATTAGGTGTATAATATAAAATATATCTCAATGGAGTGGAATAGAGTTGAAAAATACTTACCATTGATTATTTCATGGACATATGTGTTATATCCTCCAAAATAACTAGTAATATTTTATTAAATAATTTCTTAAGAACCATTTTCATCTATATTTAAATTTAAGGTCCTTTTGTAATCATTTTACAACCAACCATTGTATAGTTCTTGATTATGTCAACCACTTAAGGTTGTTTAGTAAATTTTATTAAACTTATTCAGTATATTGACCATGGTTAAAGGTTTTATGAAATTTTTACATAATCTTAATGATGTTAATAATTTAATGAATATAATTTTTATTCATTATATAAAATTTTATAACTATCCATTCAAGGTGGTAATAGAAATACAAATCACGTCACTTCATTGAGCTGGTAGTCCAAACATATGCATGAGTGGTGATATCAAGTTCCAATATATGTGTGGGTAAGAAAGTAGTTGTTATAATATATTTAAAGAATCATAGTTATTTCAGTAATATAATATATATTCATTAATTCTATCTTCATAACCATCCAAGTGACCTAATGATGAAAAATGATACAAATTACATTGTGGAGACGATAGTGTATCCGTACAAATGAGTCATGATTTTCCTTTCTCATTGTATGTGAAATGATATAAAAAGGACTATACCATAAAAATAACAACATTTTAGTATATTTGTTTTATATTTATTTTATTATATAATAATATTTATGGTATGTTTGAAGGAGGTATAAGTAGACATAACCATTAATGAACTTGATTAAGAGTTATACCTCTTCTTTGGAAAACCTATTTTAGATTACACCTTAATCATTCTTAGATTAAAAATTTGGAAAGACCAATAAAACTATGATATGGGAAATATATTTAATAAGTTATTTTAGTAGGGATTGGATGATCAACAATGCTCAAAGTAGGCGAATAAGGGATCAGATGAGGTTACCTATTATATGTGAGGTGGGTGGAAAACATTTAAATACTTTAAAATTTATTATATAATACAAGTCTTACTAAATTAAATTGGATGAAATTTATCATAGTTTATAATATGAAAATGTTAAGTTCAAAATAAAAACAACTAATTATATTTAATCAAGTGTTTTGTGTTAGCTTTAAGCCTCATCCCTATATTTTAACTCTTTTTAGCTCATTTTAGCCTTAAACAAGGTGATAGATTTTTTCCATATTCACTATTCATTATGAAAAAATCAAGTTAAAATCATTAAATAAAATAAAATATGATTATTAGAAATATGGAGTCTATTTTAAAAGATTAATTTCTTATGAGAAACACAAATAAAAACCATTTTTAGAAAAAAGACTACTTAAATATAAAATTGATTTTATACCAAAATCATATAGAATGTCAATTCACATGGAAATAATTATATTATATTAAATAAAAGGAGAATTCTTTTAATTTTAAATAAATCCCAATATTAAAGGAAGCTTTTGAAAACATAATTAAAATAAAAGAAAAAAACTAGTTTTTATTTTTATAAAAAATATTTCATAGATTTAAAAAATGTCAAAAATAGAATTATAAGTTTAAAATTATATTTTTAAATGAATTATATTACTTATTAAATATATAATTAATGTATAATTTTGTTTTTCATAAATTTTTAATTCATTCTTATATCATGATAATTTTATAAAAGTAACATTATTTGTAAAACCGGTATTTTTCACCATTCAGCCAAAGATCAACTATTTTCAAAAAAACTCAAAAGTTTTATATAAAATAATATTTATATGTTAAAAAAATGAATTTCATTTTTTAAAATAATTTTTTTAATATTTAAAATAATAATTATAATATCCACAAACAAATTCATAAAAACCATATTTATAAAAAATGTATTTCAAAGAATAAAATGAATTCATTCTCATTCCTTACCTAGTAACAACTATTAAATAATTATTGATGAAACACTTGATAAAATTATAGTATGTAATGAACATAATTTATTTCATATTATTTCATTATAAATGAAAAAAAATTACTAAGCCCTATATAACTAATAATGGACAATGGATAATGAAAAATAATGCAAGTAAAATATATATGTATCCTGGATCATATTATCTAATAAAAATCTCAGTTATAATATTATAAAGGAATAATAATACAAGACACATAATCAATATATTTAAATAATATTTGTTATTTAAGGGATGGAATTTATATGAAGTAAATATTCCCATTATGACCATGGGTATTATTACCGGTGGTCAATATGACCATTGGGTATTATGACCATTGGTAATGTAGATCTTATTAAATAACCATTGGGATTAGCTTATATTAATGGTAATTAAAAGAGTAAATTATAATATAAGGGATAAACCATGTGTTTTTACATTAGAAACATCCATTAGGATGTTTATTTATCAACTATTGATAAGGAGTTAGCATAAATGAATCTCTCCCTTGATAAATCCCAAGTAGAACTTCAATAATTGAGGTTCGAGAGGAATCATTTGTAGGAGAAGATAAAGCTAGTATGGATCACTACCATATTAATATTTTTGGAACCAAACCATGAAATTAACACCATTTAACACCTCACTTATAGGGATTGTGAAGGTGTGATAATAGGTTACACATCTAGAGTTAAGAAATTTTAATGTGTAAGTTATTTTGGTAATAAAATTTTGGTTACTCTATTGAATGTAATACACATCAAATGCACAAAAAAATTTATCTTAAAAAATTTTAAATTCCATTATTTAATCATAATAAAATTGCACATTATAATAAAATAGAAAACTAGGTAATTACATTGATAATAAAATCTAAAACTGGTATTCTAAAACATGTAAAAATAAGTGGCAACACCAGAACTCTATACTCTAGAGGGTCATACTCAAAAAATGATAATTATAAGAGTTACATTAATATCATGAATAAAAATAATAACAAATGGAATATATATAGTATTATAACTAGGATAAGTATATGAATGATTTTAAGTGTTGGAATAAAGTGTATTTATAAAGGGCAATATAACTATTTGAATCTGACTATTGGAATATGACCATTGGGAACCTAGCCATTATAATCATATTGTAACCATTATACATAAATATTTTAAATGAAAATGCCTAAATAAATTTGATGATAATATAATAATATAATTTATTTTAATTTATATTGAACAATAAATATTAATACAATTGTGCACATATGTCTTAGAATAAAAATTATTGAAAAGAAAATGTATTCTAAATGTTTTTGGTGCCAGATGAAAAGTATTAAAATAAAAAAATAGTTTTATATTATAATTAATATTATTATATATATAAAATTAACTTCATAAAAATGAATTTAAATTTCAAATTAGCATATCAAAATGATCTAATAGTGATTCTTTCATAATTCTTTTAGACAATAAATGTTTTTCTAAATAGTAAAATATATTAAGTATATATAGTATCTATTCTTACACAATTATGTTTTAGAAATCATTTAATAATAAATATAAGTTATTAAATGATAAAAATTAACTTATTTTATTAATATAATATTTTTATTGATATAAAATTATTTTCTAAACCTATAGATAACTTTCCTAAGTCTAAGTTGAAATAAAGGATTTAAAAATAATATTTTTTTAAAAAATAATACTTTTATGATCAAAGTAGCATTAATAATTGGAGTTAGGTTATAAAAAATTAAAATATAAAAAAAATTTCTTAAATGTTAAGAACCATGAGATAAAACCATGGGTAGGCCAATGTTTTCTTTATTTTCCACAACCTATATTTCTTAGGATCATGTTATGAAATTAATAAATAATTTCCCTAATTTTATATAAATACCAACCCATTATCCCATTAATATTCACTCCAAATCCTTTTATCTTGAATATAGTTTAATTTTATCACTCATGTGTATCTCCAAGAACATTCCATGGTTTTTAAGGTTCTCATCTCAAGCTTGAAGAAGCTACCATTCATAATAGAGTTTCTCAATACTCTTCTGTAACTTTAAAATGAAACCCATTATTATAATGTTATTTATAAATATTTTTCATATACATCACTTATTTTTTTATTCCATGGTATTATAAACATTTTTATATATTTTTAATGAGATATTATATATCCTCCCCCATTATTTATTTTTATCTGAGTCTTTATTATGCTGAATTAAGGGTTCCAAACCTCTTATTTTGTTTTATTTTATGAGCCTTTTTAATTATATTTAATTTTAGTGATAAATGTTATTATACTTAATTTTTATGAATTACTTATCATATTAATAATGATAGAAACTATTAAATCTCATAATACCACCTTCACAAGCTGTTATAATTCTCAAACATTCCTGTGGATATAGAACGATCCTAAATTTTTATTAAAGTACGGTGTGTATGATTTTCCATGAAATTAAATCCCTATTCAGATAAGTGTATACAAGACTAGTGTAGATATAAATATGGGTGAAAACCCTAAAAAATGATGGTTAAGTATTAACTCAATCTTCACTCTGGTGCATGAGTAGTGGTCCTGGAAAAACACTGGGTTTGACAATCCTAGGGGAATTCTTTTTATGATTTACATGATCTTTAAAAACCATTATGAATGATTTATATATCATTTAATTTGTATATAAACTTTTCAAATACTTGTATTTTTCAACCTAAATACAATGAACATTTGATTATTTTCAAGTACCCAATAACTGTAATTCTATATTCATAACATTTTTTGGGTACTTATTTAAACATTGTGAATCAATAGTTAATTATTATATAATAAAATGGATTCCATCATGTTATCCCTATGAATTTATTGATTTGGGGAATGTAATATAATTTCATGTAATATTGTGTTCTGTATGAGATATTATTATAAGATAAGCCTCACTTAGAAATTATACTGAGTACTTATATTGTCTATTTCTCAAACATTATGCCACATAATAATTTAGTATTTGATGAAATGCATTTGGATTTTATGTGATGGGTGGGTCCTAGAATTATATATCCACTTAGTATACTAGTATTTATCATATGAAAACTAAGATAGGGTAATGGGAGAATCCTTACCCTCTATGTAAGATGTCTTGGCCTAATGTGTTGATTGTATGTTTATGATTTCCAACAATACAAATTCCTAACATTTCCATTATTACATGATCATATACTAATTTGTTTCGTTTTCCTTCCATGTATTATGATATGTGTATGTTTTCATTAATATAAAATAATTTGTTTATATGTGAACAATATATTACATATTCCATGTTAGCTCTCATTATACACTACCCCTTACCGAGTACTTAAGCACATCCCTTTATGTTGTATCCCTATTTCCACGAAACTATGAAGATTACTATGTGTGGAATAAGAGGAAATACAAAGGAAAATAAATAAATATTCATTTTTTCAGTTGATGTATCTTATGTTTCCAATTTAATGTAATGTTTATTTATTCTTCTTATTCTTGAGTCTACTAAACTACTATATCCTATGCATTGTGATCTATGTATTCTATACCATTGTAATAAAATAACCACCGAATCCAAGTTACTACAGTTGGGGTCATTATTGTTAATTTATTTGATTAAATAAATTATAAATACATTTCATTAAAATAATAAGGCAACAATTATTAACTTAGTTTATTATGATAAAAATACATCATGCACTTAAAAAATATTTTTTTTAAAATAGTTATTTTTACCATCAAATAATTTTATCTTAATTTATAACAAATTAATAATAAATTTATGAAATATTATTTACTAGTTTTCATGTATAAAAAATATATTTTCAATAAATTTAATACTCAAAATAAAAGAAATTTATCTTTTAAATGAATTATATAATGGAAATTGTCTTTTGTAGAAAAAATAACCCTTTTAAACTTATATGATTTAATTCTTATCATTGAAAATTAAGTACTTATTTACAAGGTATTAATCATTATATTTATATTATTAAGAACTTTATACATATATTTTAAAATTATATTACTAGTATTCATACCCACTAACCCAACAACTAGTTTATAATAATAATATTTAATGAATAATATTTCTATAGTTTATTAGGGTATATTTTTGCTCTTTATTTCATTTATCACAAACCATTATTCATAGTATTCATAAACTAAAATGTTGGGGTGTTACATGTATAAAATGTGAATTAGAGATATTTATATACTAATAATACAGGGATCATATACATGTATTCAATTTGAAAGAATCATATGCATGTATATTTTAGTGAATAACCAATATGAATTTCATAGTAAAGAGTCACACTATGAATCTTTCATAAGATATTTTCACTATGAATTTACCATTTGAGATTTTCCCTATGAATCTATGGAAGATATTTTCACTGAAATATTCCCAGTAAAGAGTCACACTATGAATCTCTTATAGGATATGTTCACAGCAAATTTCCCAATGGATATTTTCCCTATGAATATCCCATAGAATATTTGTATTACTAATTCCCTAGTGGATATTTTACTTATGAATCTACCATAGGAGATTTACATTATGAATTTCCCAGTGGGTATTTTTCCTATAAATTTCTTAGTAGATATTTTACCTATGAATATTCCAGAGGATATTTGTGTTATGAATTTACTAGTGGAGATTCTAATTAGGAATAGTATATAGGGGATTTTCACTATGACTTTACCAGTGAATATTATCACCATAAATCTTCTATAGTAGTTTTTTACTATGAATTTCCCAGCTAATATTTTCCCTTCAAATCACACAAAGGACATTTTCACTATGAATTTTTCAGGGTATGTTTTTCATGGGAATCACCTATAGAATATTAACCTTAAAAATATACCAGTGGATATTTGTGTTTTAATACATTAGAATTTAATTTTGTAATAATAATTTGATTTTAAATTTTAAAAATATCATAATAACTTAAATCTTTTTAAAAATGTTAGAAAAAATACCCTGAGAATTATCGCAAAAAATTTTAAAATTTAAGGAAAATTAAAATCCAAAATAATTGTTAAAAAATGGATAAATGAATATAGACAAATTTTAAATTAGAGATTCATAATTTGTATTCCTTAATAGATATTTACACAGTTATTTTCCCATTGTATATTCACAATGCAGATTCCCTAGTGAATATTCATACAGTAAATTCCCCCCGTGGAGATTCACACTACAAATTTTCCATTGCAATTTTTAGAAGATAAAAAATAGTTAATCTTAATAAAATTATCAACACAATAATCTCAAAACATTATCATGGAAATGTTTAACATTCATGAAAAAATACCATACAATGTAACTTTTATACATTAAATAACAATAGTAAATGATTGCATCATTTTAATAAAGATTATAGATTAAAGTAGAATTAAAACTATGAAAATTACAACCACAAGAAAAAAATTCATATTTAGAAGATAAACTTAAAACTTTATGTCTATAAATTTATATTTTATTTTCTAAATCAAGTTATTGTGGTGTTCTATTTGATATTTTATGTAAACACAAGAACTTTATCTTTATCTAATATTCTAATACCTTTTTTAGGGGATGATTCTAACCACTTGAAAAAAATTAAATTTCTTTGTTTGATATGTGGAAAATAATATCTATAGAATTTTATCATTAGTTAATAAATTTTTGAAGTTTTTATTTCCATAGTTACAGTTCTCATGGAATTATCTCATCACAATACTACTAGAGCTATCACTAATAGTAGATTCTAAGGATAATTTTCAGAAAAAATTGATTCTCAATGATAAATGGCTATGAATAATCTTAATATTTAATTTTTAAAATACATAATCATATTAGAAAACTATATTATACATAGTTTGATTTTGTTTTTCAAGATTATCAGTTTGGTAGAACATTATTTCAGAGAAATATATAATTTTTAAACTATAAATAAAACATTTATTAAGAAAACAAATATTAATTTTGTTGAAAAAGTAATAGAGAACAACTATTGTAAATAAATCAGAAAAAACATGTAAAAGCCATTGGTTCTTTCTGATAACAATGGATTACATAGTTTCTTTATTGATTAATGAATAAAAACATCTTCATTAGTGATTGGAGAACATCGTATCTATAAATATCTACTAAAAAACAAATTTTGTAGTGAAGAATACTAATGTTCATAGTAGAATCACCTATTAATGAAAAAACCTTAGATCTTCAACAATGGATTATTGGAGGGAGGGAGAAAAATATGATGAAATATAGATTTGGGGAACTGTGAACTACCTAATTTTCAATTCCCAAGGGATATAAAATGAATATTTAGAAATATTCATCTACTATCATTTAAATAGATGGATGTTATTGTTTATGACACATTTTGACATTATAAATCCAAAATTGAGATGAAATTGATCATTTGAAATAGATATGATACCAATCTATTCATCTTTTCCTTCTCTTTTACAGTGTTAATGTTACACCCAAAACTATTGGTAATTGTGATCTATCAATGAATATCTTTACTAGGTCATATATTATTGATCACAGATCAATAAATAATGATGATATAATAGATATAAAAATCTTGAGTTGATATCATGGTGAAATATATATAACAAAATATACAATTAAACTATATGGAATGATAAAAATATGTATATATATATATATCAAATAACACTTATAAAATTTATAATAATCATATCCCATCATAAAATAATACATCAAATGAATCAATAATAAGTTTTCTCAAAATTAGTATGTAATCCTACCATTTCTAATTTATTATATTCCTAAAGATTCTCCTTGATGAACTTGCCAATTTTCTTAAAGACAGGGAAAAAATGAATAGATACACATGAATAAGTGGGTGATAATGATCCCTATGGTCTTTCATTATTGTGAACTGACCTTTTAAAAATAAATAACTATATATAAACATCGATAATATGTTGAATCAAAATATATTATCAAAATCATCATGCTTGAGATATATACTTAATTTATTCAATCATCAATTAATATTTTCACACCTTCCAAATAATAAGGTATCAATATATATATATATATATATATATATATAAATATCTCAAAGATAATCTACCTACAAACTATGCCTTGTTAGAGTCCACCAAATAACTTAGGATCTCAATCCATGCCTTTATCCAACCCTTGGTTACTCAGAGAGGGGTACCGATCACAAATCACTAGCCATTTGGAGAATACATCATAATATTCTGAACTTAATGGACATTGGAACTCATCCACTACACATGTCCATGATAGTTTTGTAAAATAGTAATATTCCAAAATAACATAGCGTAAGATCAATTTTATCACACTCCCCATCATGAATCTCATTTTCATTGAAACACTAAAATATGAACTATATCCTCATGCGAAATAAACTTGTCAAAATTTATCTTATCTCAAATCCAAATATATGGTTACAATAAAGAATAAAGATACACTTGATTCATTATTCACTTTAATCAAAAATATTTGAAAAGAGTGTAAACAATAAGGAATATTATCTAACTCAAACATTGGATTGTGAAAAAATAATAGATTCTTGGATACATCATCATCTATACCTAACCATGATTATTGTGGCCCAATGTAGATATATAACCTCGTTTATCATTACCATCAACATCTATTAATTAGTAGAAAAAATCACACATATAAGAAAATTGAGTGATAAAACAAATCATACAACCCATAATATATCCATCCTATATAATCATTAGTAACTTTAATTCATAACCAAGAGTTGTTTTTAACATTTTATGAGTTTCAAATACTTATAGTATCTTTATAAAGAGCCCTATCATTCATCTCATCCACAGAAGGTAAAATTTATATCCTAGAAGTTAATGTCATCAATTTACTTTCATAAAATATATCAATCATTCATGTAATATTTATGGTGTCCTTAATCCACAAAAAATGTCAACATCATCATCATTAGAGTTTTACACCATCATAATGAGAGATACATGTCATTCGGAATAATTTTGTATCACCTACACTAGAATTACACTTTAACTTTAGAAATTATCTACCATGATTCATTTAATGATTAGTATCCTCATATTTAATCCATTTCCTCCTAGATTTAACCATGTTATCATAATAATAACATGCCATCTAGAAGTGATCCACATCATCTCAAGGTATTACATGTCATCCAAAACATGAGCATGGGATTTAAATAGTGTTTTTATAATAAATTATATTATTTTCCATCAATAACCAATAATTTCATCATGAATATTCAATTCCATCCATGTGATAAGTCAAATTTAACACCACATCATGTTCACATCACTAATGGAAGAATTTCATCGATGGTTGATGCCAGAATTAGTCAAAATAAGTTCATTAGTTTTCTTAGACCAAAATTAATCAAGTTAAATTATTAAAATTTACTAAAATGAAATAAAAATTGTTTCATTTGGTATGATCGATCAATAAAATTGAATTTTTAATGCACAAAATGGAGTGGACATGTGACCCCACATGAATCCAAAAGTTCTGAAAAATGGTTCCACCTCTACACATTATTACATGTGGCTCAAGCCACATAAACTTATAAATCACACTAAATCATCTGATCTATGATCAGGATTAAGATAACTCTATATTCTCACCTTTGAATACAACCTCATTTAACAAAATCCATCTGATCAGTTTATTGGATAAATGATATGTACATAGGCCATGCCCCACACCCTATACCACTGCCTGGTTACGTGGACACATGAAGGTTTTCTAATCATTAGATCAACTGACTTTACATGGTCCATTCCATGCATCTTGCTCTATTGTAGGGAAGGGTTGCATGCATTGTGAGAGTAGGGGCCTTAGACCTAAATAAAACATGTAGTTTTAGATAACCACATCATACATACAGTTTGATATATGCATGGTTTACACTTACCATGATAGTAACAAAACTTTTCCATGTACTATATATGGTAATGTCCCTATATTACATATTGTATCAAAAGATTATAATAGTTCCCAACTATAATGAGAATATTACAATAATATTATAGTAATCTAAAACCTATTTCCTATGGTATAAATATTTTAATATAAAGGTACACATGATGTCAGACATCAGGTGCTGGGGGATCATATGCATTAAGACATCTTCTCAAGAAGTTCACACTTGGTTATCTCAATAATTAATGATTATGAGGACCAGATCACCAATAAAAACCAAACATAATTTAGATGTCATTTTATGTTCCTTTCTACAAAATGTGTAATGTTCTCTTGACATGAGCTCATTATTAATGTAAATCATTGATCATGAAATTTGATGCATGATTATAACCATGATAGTTTATGTTTGTGTACATATAGCTTGCGTCAAGTGTGTTATTAATGGAATTAAATTGATTAAATGATTAAAAAAGATTTTTCATTTCCAAGAATAAGAAGAAGATATATTTTTACCTTTAACTCAGATGGAAGTGCCCTAAGTAGATTCATGTCCAAGGTAGATAAAGGAAAGTCCAACCAATATGTTCAAAGAAATATAAATAATGCATGAAAGGATGGTGGCACAAAATATCCATTATGATTTATGAGGTATTAAAAAATAAATAGATTATATCTTTACCTATTTTATGACTATGATATATTTATAGATAAAAATATTGGTCTATGAGTAAGAATCATTCATATCAAGATATGGTCAAAGAGTGTTACACATAAAGTGTATCCAAAAGTTCCACTAATTTGGTTGAATTGGAGTTCAGGATGAATTGAATCCCATGTTTGCGGGCTGATGAGAATCTAACTGTGAATGGTTGTATTTAAATAAAATTTAAAAAATTAAATTATATATTATTTAAGTTTATAATAATGAAAATTGAATTTATATCTCAAGTTTTTCATAAGTTATTTATGTTTAAAAAAGTGAATTTGAGAAAATAGTTTAAGGGAATATTAATTCTTCAAGGGCCATAAATCATATTCAAGATTAATGATTTGAATTAATGGTGTTTGTTTTCACACATGATATATAATAGTGTTACAATTGAATGATGAAATATATATGAAATTTATGATAAGGTACGCTAACTATAGTCTGAAGGAGACTTAATTAGATCATAACCAAATCATGTGTAGGAACTTTACGAGATAGTTTCAAATTATTTTATGGGCTAATACCCTTTTCTTTTACTCATTTTTCATCCACCCTGATCCTATACTCTCTTGGATCTTATTAATAAAAGGTTAATGTTATTATTATATTCATTAAGCATTTAATGTCAATAAAAAAAGATTAAACTAGATTTATAATCTAATTATAACCTTTGAATAATGAATTATTTCATTTTACTAAATTTACATTATACCATGTTTCATCTCAAGATCTAGAGAGAGAAATAAGAGAGAATAATGAGATCAGATCGATTTCTACTTTTTAGATCAAGTTTTCATTCTTATAGAGATCATATGTGCATGGTATAATACTTATTTCTTTTATTATATAACATGAGAATTGAAGAGAGATGAACCTGGAGATTTGTGGTGCACACATGAATGATCTATAGGGTTCCTTTATTAGTATATTCAAGAAAAATGGTCTAGTGATGAGTAGATCATATCCTAATCACATTTCACGATCAATGTATCACAATTTACTCTCTTTTTAATTTCTTCATTATTAATTATTTTTTGAGATTATTTGATGAATCTATGAACTATTATGCTGAATCTTGTGTTATAACATAGATCCAATTAAAATTTTTAAATACTGATTCCAAATTCTTTTGCTGCATTCGAAGTCCATCAATAACTATAATAGATTTCATACACAATTTGATTCAAAAGTTTTAATTAAATTTTCTAGAATATAAGTAAAGGGCTTCTATATGGACTCAAAAATATAAATGGTTTACAAACAGATTTTAAATGGTTGATTTATGGCCATTCTAAAACCAAAAGAAACCCAGAGAGGAAAGGGGAATCTTCTACATAGACTACACACACCTATTTGGGTGGGGGATCTACTTAACATAAATTACTTAAAAAAATAAAACCAGCAAGAGGCTCATACCACCCACTATCTACACCAAACCATTCATCCCTATTGAATGGTGGATGGTGAGACTAAAAATATATTCCTCATAGAGAAAGGGAGAAGTTTTATAAAAGAATAATTTTTTATATTTGTGGGCCTTGTGTGGGTTTCCCCCACGCCTAAACCGACTAACCCACTTGAAATATCCATGTCCACAAAACACTATTTTTACCACAAAATTTATTTTTTATTCATGAATGAACCTATAAAATTCCCAAAACTTCTAAAAAACACTTAAAATTTGAGGAATTTATTGAATGTTTTTCAATATCCACAATATGTATTATTTTACTAGTAAAGAAACTTCAATAGGTTTGGGGGTGGTCATGAATTAAATATGTTACATTCTGATAAAAATTTATTCCTTTATGAAATGAATGTTTGGAAACAATTTATAAGGTTTCACTCAAAAATATGTAAAATAGAAGAAAATAAACTCAAGTAAACAATTCATAAGTAATTTAATGTTCTTAATAAAACAAAGAACTAAAAGCTATATCATGATGAAATACAAAAATAATTTAGAAGGTATAAATACACTTTAAATTAAAGTAATAAATGAAATAAGAGAATATTAAAAATTGAATCGTGTAAGAAAATAATGACGTTTAGGATAATAATCCATAAAACCCTAAATAAATTTTATTAAGGAATTATATACTAGTTCCTATCCATAAAACACTTCACTTTCATGGTCACACTATAGGGTTTTATAGAAGGTTTTAGAAAAAATAAGGCCAACCTTAGCCGACTGACCAAGCTATCTCGACCCTGCACATATGGGAGAAAGCTTTACCATTTAGGGGAACCTATATGGGAAGACAACCATGTAAGGACTAAAGAGGTAGACAATAAATCATTCATGGAGAAGTGATCTATATTATAGGGGTCACAACAGAGAGATGGTGGTCCACTGTGTAGGGTGGAACCATAGAGGAGGGTGGGAATGGACCCTAATACTCACAATTGGATGGTTAGTGGAACAAAATATCTTATATTATGGTAGAAAATTATAGGAATTTTTGATGTGTTACTTGAAAATTTTAGGCTATGTTACAGCCAAATAGACCATGGTGCAAAGCTAGTATGTGTAGTTTTCTATGCCTCTAGAATATTTGGGGTTTCCACACCGCAACACTTAAGTTACACTGTATTCCACGTTAGACAAAAAGGAGTCTACACTGCATATAGGTCTTGCGACATGAAGGGTCTAAATTTGGAAAAAACTAGGTTATCATATCCTAAAGGAGGTTAGATTATATTAGTTTTCTCTACTCCACATCCAGTTTGGTGTGAGATTCAGTTTTATGAAATCATACCATAGATTGTGTGGATTTAATAGAAGAGTTACTACACATGAGAGATGTGGATCTGGTTGACTTGACCAGACTGTAGTGAGTGTGACCACATGTATAACTAGAGGCTACACTATGGAGGGATTGAACACACTGTATAAGTGAACAATGGGTGATATTATATTGTAGTGATAATTACCATGCCACCGAATTTGAAGGTGATGCACTATATTCATTCAAACCATTCCACAATGAGATGTTTTCAGATCCATTAGAATTTATCCCTCAATATTTATTTGGGGGAAATTAATGGGTCTTTATGGGTGGTTTAAAGATCCCAATTATGGGTAAATAAGTGGACATTGGATGGAACATGTTTTTTATTTTATTAAGAATGATCGTAAAGGCTATAGTGAGGAGATATGGAAATTGGTTGATTCTCTTTCCACATCCTTAATATCCAAAAAATCAAGAGATAAAAGAACACATTATTTTATGAAGATATGAACTGTTTTAAGAGAATAAAAATATTGTGTTCCAATTGATAGTACTGGGTCACACCGCAGAAGTCAGTGGGTCAGATATTTAAAATTTTCAATTGTTAGAGTGATGAAACTTTGTCATCTATGATTATTCGATCTCTGATAGAGATATGAGGATGTATTGAGAATTTAATAAGCACAAAAATAAATAAAAGAGTACCTCATTTGATTTAGAGGCATATTTGACTGAAGTTAGTGTTCGTTGATCGATGCTCAAATAATATGAAGATGAACCCCTCTAGATCATCCAAACATGATCTAAGAATTTGTGCATATTTCAATATTTGTATTATGGGTACAAGTGTGGAGTTACAATGATTCATTTGACGTCCCAACAATCACCTTGATCCCATCCCTTAGATCTTCCAAAGGCATTCTTGGATTGCTCACTTGGAGAGAGACTTTATTTCTCTAGGATATGGGATGAGAGAGATGTTCAAATTTCATTAGCATGAATAGTGTCTAGAATGAAATTCAACTCCTACTTATATAGTGGGTGGCTCGAATACGTAGAAAGGGTTCCCTAGGCCTTAGAAATAAAATGCCCACTAAATAAGATTTAAATGAAACTTTATAAAGAACTAACTGAATCATTAATTTCATTTATATTTTAACACCTCCTTTTAATATATAATATTTGTATATTATATGATAAAACTTAATTCATTAACTCCACTCATAATTCCCACAATATAAAATGAACCTTGAATAAGAAAATAAAAATTTCTCTTGTAATATTTTCCATATATTTACTTAATACCTTCTGAATACTATTAAAAAATAAATTCAACCCAATTATTATATACTTGAATATAATAAATTTATTTATTTATTAGGGATCGTTAAAACTTGGACAACTCTCAGACCTTGTGGTAGGGCCCACTATGTCTTATATACCTATTCACCAGAATAGGGAAGATTTTTGAATACTCTATAGTCTGTGATCCTCTGGGACTTTATCTCAATAGTAGTGAATATTATTAATAGACTAAGAGTAAAGTATATCAACTAATGAAGGCCCCTAAAGAGATAAGAAAAAGTGATAGTAATCAAAACCCTTCCTATAAACACACATCATGTAATATAATCTATTTGTCTTTTGATATCTCAAAAAGTGAATTTATATCTTAAGTCATAATCCATTATTGATTTATAATTTTTTGATCTAACTAGACAGACTTAACTTTGACTACCTTGGATAAGGATTTATGAAGGTACTACTATATTGATGAACTAGGCCTAAGATAAAACTTCCTCAACTCAGAGGCACCAAATTTTATCTGGACCATTTAACCAATGCCACAACACCAATGATGATCCCAACATAATATACCTCACCAAAACTTCATTGTTATTATTTTTATCCTTTCATAAAAGCACACAATCAAATGGAACACATTGATAATGATCTCATGCTAGGAGACCAATACACATGTCCATAGATAGAAATAACCAATGAAACCTAACACATGTGTTTTTCCTATTGGTGAGTCTATCCTAAAGATATCATCTAATTGAGATCACCAAGTGAAAACTTCATGAGAAGAAGTATCAATTCCTATGGTCCCCTGGCACCTGATATCTAGAAATCAACTCTTTTCATTATATATTATGTATCTAGACTAGAGAAAATTTGTTTTAGATTAATTTCATAGTATCTCAAGGTTCTCATTATAGTGTGACAACTTCTATAACCATTAGATATGACTATTAATATATGTAAATTACCATTAAATAGAGAACAAAGAAATATAAACACTAATATGGTAAGTGTACATAATACATAACAAACCACATACATATTATTGTAATCGAAAAGTTCAATTTTTTAGATCTATGTAACCTAGTATTACAAACTCCCACTTATACTAGAGCCTTATTTTTAACTATCCTTATTAGATATCATATGATAAGATCATGTTTCTACTGTTTTGTGGCTTTAGTCATTGGCCTGCCACATTTACACTATGCTAATATTCAACTATCGATGACTTCACCTCCTTGAGTAAGACTTCTCAAGAGATGATATCCCCTATTATATTCCTTTTTACACTATCTAAACTTTAATTTTTGGTTAGTTCCTGGAAAATATTTATAATCATGATAAAAATTTACTTACTAGTTTTTATTCTATGAATTGGAACAAAAAATGTTGTGTTTTTTATACACTACTTCTTAGCTGCCTCAAAAGGTGCAACATACTCAGTATTTGTAGGCATAGATACATCTAGCTTGAAAGATCTTTTTTTATTCATTAAATTATCCTAAATATGATATAAAATCATCCTGATCTAAAGTAAGACGAGTTTTTATCCTCTTATAACAAGTATCATTTCCTCTCCACATACAAGGTATATATCCTTTGTACTTGCTTAAGTATAATTGGATAGTTTTCACTACTTCCTGCACAGTTATTCATGATATAGATGATATTTTCCTACCATATAATATATATTGGTAGTATCAATTTTAGTACATAACATGTAATATGTGATTGATCCATCTTAGAGGAATATAGAATTCAACTCACCACTTTAATATCCTCCTATGCCTTTTCATGTCTTCTTGGAGAGATTTATTCCATGTGACATTGGTAAAAATTATCTTTCAAACTATTCTAAATTTAATTTTATCAATACAATATTAATATATATAGTATTTAATTGGTCAAAAAAACCATTATATATAAATTATTTGATCTTATTTCTGTATAACATATGTTTCTACTTTAAGTCAATCATTAGAGAGTAACTTTCATTCTAGTCATAACAAATTGTAGGACCAATAGTTTTTTTCTATATATTACCAAACATATTTTACATGGAAAATAATAGAACTCCCACTATACCCTTGTTGAAAAATTTCAAAAATTAATTCTTAATTAATATTCTATGATCTTGTTTCATAATTATATCCTAAATTGAATTTCACTAATTTTCACCCCTTATTAAAATTATATGGTGTCACCATCCCTTTTTGTTTGTGTGATATAGACAACATCCACAATTGGTGGTCCTAACATCCAATTCAAAATAAAATGATCATAGAATGTAACTATTATAAGTAAAATTATAATGTATTTTGGAATAATGAATTGTTAAACCAATCAAGCCTCATTGGTTCCACACTTGTACCATCAATGTATCTTCTCACTTGAATACCCACCACTGTATTAAAAATAATAATCCCCAATTATATGATATATGGTATAAGGCCCCAACCTTAAACATTACATAATATTGAGTTAAGTCAATAATTTGAATTTATTTCACATTAAGGATCTTTTAAAGTTTATATATTTAGATAATTAGGCCATAACTGATACTTAACAGCTCAAATGTTACAAAGTAGTCAATTCAAGTCACTATCCGTTTTTTTCACAAGACAAAACTATTAAAATAAAACATGGTTTCTTTTCATGTTCAATTGTCAAAAAATTTACCTTTATTCCATCCTTGTCTCTATTATCCCTTAAATCATGTTAAAAACATTTTAAAACTTTGGATGAGCATAAACAGATCAGTAAGGGAAACACAAATAAGGAAACTGTTACCCTTGAAAAAACATGTAAACCACGAATAATTTATCATAAATTAATACTTTACAACTTTAAGAAGTATAAAATATTCATCATTGAATATACGATCATTTATTAACCTATTTTTAATAGAAATATTACCATAAAACCTATCAAAAGAAAATATAACATATAATGGTAACTTGAGATATAAGTGCAGTTAAATGAAATAACCATATGGTTGACTTCTATACATATCACTCTTAAAAATAGAATAACCACACGACCGAATTCCATATCCAATTAATTGAAGGTTATAATGTAACCACCCATCCTTTATTTGTCACATGACCACCCGTATTTGGTTTATCATGTAACTACTAATCTTTGGTTTGTCATGTAACCACCCTTCAAATGTTAAAGTACCATAATCATAACACATAACAAATTTCAATTATCAACATTTCACTCATAAAATTCCATTTAAAATAAAAAGAAATAATTTCAATATATTGAAATTTTCAATCCATTTTCTAAACCATTTTCAATACCAAAATACCCAAAAAGGGTAATAAGGGATTTATTTTCTGTTTTAAAAATAATAAGGCTTATAGAGAAATCCAAACATCAAATAATGGTTATGGAGACAGAGAAGTCCTTGTCACGGCGTACGTTAAAGAAAACATTCCATTTTTCATTTTTTAAATAATGTAAAATGATTCTTATAAAAATATTCCTTTATAAAACCTTTGAATGAAATTAAATGTCCAAGGGGTTGATTATACACCTTATAAAAGAAAGTGGTGTATAACATCAAAATATGCCTCAATGAAAGAAGATTGTGATGAAGTCCCTTACCTTGAGTTCGATTTGTCATGTATGTTCCTTGTTCTTCCTGAATAATAAAATTAGGTTAATTTATAACTTCTAAGAAATATTTTAATTTTTATTATTCCTTTTATATCATTAATTACCATGTTATAATAATTAGTTAATTATTTGAGTTCATATCAGACGTTTTGTTGATATTCAAAACTTGAGTAAAAAATGAACACAGTTTGATGTCAATAGTCCATGTGGTTATATGTCCATCATCTCCAAAATAATATTAATTTAATAATAATCACTTATATATATTAATTATAATTTTAAATCAATTTATTAAATATAAATATGTAAAAATGAACAACGTTGCGATCATGGGGATGGTAAATCGTACGTACAAATGAGTAACATTTTCTATTTTTCATTGATCGTTATGGAAATAAGGTAAGTATTAGTTTATATTTCCAAAATTATCATAATATAATTAATATAATGTTAATAATTAAAAAAATACTTTTATATATATCATACATGTGATTTAATGAATACAAACGAGCCACATCGCTTCGTGGAGGTGATAGTTCAGACATACGCATGAACAACGTTATCATTTTTATGCACATGGAAATTAAGAACGTAATTGATACATTATTATCATATAATGATTAATATTCCATTAATATAAAATATTAACATTAATTCCATATCTATAACCACTAATGAGAGACGACTATGGAAAACAAATTATATCGGTTTGTGGTGGTGATAGTTCACACGTACGCACAGACGATTAATTCCTTTCCAATTTAATGTAATTGGAGATGGATTTAGGTGATGATATTTCCTTAATAAAATCTCAGTATATTTTTGATAATGGATTTATTATTTCATCATGTATGAAGAATATTTTAAGTAAATGGAAGAAGAATTAAATATAAATACTTAAATAAAAACATTACCTTTCGTTTGGATAATCACGTTTTTAACACCATAAAACCTCTAAGGAGGGTGTTATTTCTAAAATAAGGATTCAATAATTTGGGTAGGGATTATAGTAAGGGGTTTGGTCAGATATTTTCCAAACCAAATAGTCTTTTATGTGTAAGGAAGAGAGGGGAATGAGTGCTTTTTTATAGGAGAGGGGAGGGGCACCCATAGAATTATTAAAAGTTTTAAGTTAATATAAATTAAATTTAAATTCCAAATGGGTCAAAAATTATTTATTTAGAATATATAATTAGTATGTATTGAAATAAATTCATCCAATAAAAATTAGACATGTTTTGGATATTTTTTAATCCTTATATTTTTGTTTTATCCCTTTTAACTATTACCATTTTATTAAGTAATTTATACTTTGAGAGTTAAAATAATTACCAAATCATGAAAAACGACCTATTAATGATTCATTAATGACATTTATGGACTTATATAAAAATAGTGGAAGAATGTTATGTTTTTATTGATTTTATATCATTTAATTAAATATTTTATATTTTAAGTTATGAATTATGTCAATTTTTACACTATTCATTACTAGACTTTTTAAAAAAATAATAACTTTATTATTTAAAAAAACTACATTAAATACACCTTAACATGTCACAGTCATCAGTAATATTTTTATGGCATCAATTTTATCAAATTATAATTATTTTAACATCATTAATATCATTTATTTGATTTTCCTTTGATAAATCTATTACTGCAACATCATTGTGTCACAATTAAATTTAATTATTTATTTCCTAATAAGTATAAATAAATTAAAATGATATAGGTAATACATTTATCTTTATAAGTAACATTTATATCCAAATATATTACTTATATAACCACATATTAAAATTATTTTAGTAATCATAGACATGTTTACGACATCTTTATTTTTACTTTAAATAAAATGTTATAAATTTCATAATCACACCCAAGTGGCTTAAAAAGGTCACAATTCCGGCCCAAGGATTATATGGATAGACAATAACTCATCAAATAATATTAACAGAAGTGTTATTTTAATTTTAAACTATTATAATATTTTTTTACCTTTAATTACACGCTTTATCTTTAACTATAGTAAAAAAGATACTAAAGTTACTATACACCAAAAATTATTTTGATAATATTGGAAAAAAATTCATACTTATTACAACCATTTATTTATATTTTTGAAAATTAAATTCACAGAATTATTTAAATTAGGTTTAACACGAATCCCATATGTGTGGTGATAAGGTATGTAAAAGTGACGTACAAAATTTAGATATATTATTATATCTAATTTCAATATAAAAAATATTCCAATGAAATAAATTATATTAATACATTTATTATTGATCAATTATTACTTTAAAACTAACTTTAAAGTATAATCATTATTAAAATGAAAAATTAGTTTTTTAACTATAATGTAGTATTTTTCACTATTAATAAAAAAATGAAACTTTTCTGAAAAATATAAAAAATTAATCCAAAGTAAATGTTGATACCCCAATTATAAATAAGATGTCTATTTATTAGAATTGAAATTATAAAATTGTCAAAAACTATATTTAAAAAGGGTTTAACATCAGAAGGCGGTAAAAATACCTTTTAAAAAAATTACATGTTTTATGCATAAAATTCAATTCGGTCTTATATCATATCTATAAAACATATAAAATGAATGTTAAACATTATAATGAATATATTATATATATATATATTTCATTAATAGTCCAACAAGAGTTATTTTTTATTTATTGGTATAAAACACACTTTTGCACATGTAAATAATTTTTCATTAAAAAATTCATTTTATTTTAAAAAGGGGTTTACATTCATTTATAATTAATTATTCACCAAGGAATTAGTTTTATATACATGTGTAAAATAGATGTTAAAAATTAAGTTAATACTATTAATTCCTTTCATTCTAATGGCTATGATAAAGTAGTAACATTTAAATAACAATATTTCATTGTTCGTTTAAGCTCAATGTGGCCTATCATGTACGATACCGAACATAATGTTTCTTTCTTAAAACTCAAGATGTTACAAATGGAATCAATTATTGAATTTCAATTGATATTTTCAGTCATATCTAGTTTCCACACACTACCTACTTATAAGATTTATTATTCTCAATGAATAATTTATCCCCATCCATAGTGAATACAAAACCATTACAATGGTTTTATTCTTTCTACATAGTACATGTATCTAGAAAATTCATTTTTCTACATGCTATAGTGAAAATTATTCTTATGTCAACTATTTATTCATCTCTACCATTGACTAAACCCAAGTCAATATTACTTCCACCATCTCAAATAGATATGTGCACAGTTTTATAGACATAGAGTATATTAATTGATTATAACATTTCTATCATAGGGATTTATATAATATACTTATAAAATTTAGGATAATTACTATAGATAAACTTTGTGTTTTTATTTATGAATATTTATTTATATACATACCAAAATCTTTTCATCCAAACACAATTTATTATGAAATGATGGATTTATATCATCATGTAACTCATATGTTATTTATTTTTTATAATATTTTGCATATGGTTAGGGGATTATTCTATTATTTCTGAAGCATACCTAGAAAATAATGGAATTATCTTCAATACATTTTAGTTTTTAACATTGATTATCTTTTTACACACATCATGACTCTAATCTATATAAGGAAACATGTTTTTATGAATTACTCCATGCAATATTTTTTAATCAATGTTAGCATGTAAGAATATTCAACGATTCTCTTAATTATCATCATATATATGATTTGTATATGGTAATGTGTGTTTATGAATTACTCCACACTACATTATATTTGATTGATGAATTCTTAGTAAAGATATTCTTCAGTACACCAGCCTGAAGCAACTCATATCATTTAACCATGCATAAACTATACATCACTTTTTTCATTCTATAAAGAAATATTTTGAAGTATATATTTTCCAGTAGCTTATCCTTTGAATATTTTGTGCTCTCTAGATGAACTAACTCCCAAAGATTTGTGGATTACCTTTATTTATAAAGGTTTCTCTATCCAAAACTATGTGTCGACAATATCTGGTGGGAATTGTTTCCCTAGAACCAAATTCTATGTGCTTTATGATAAACATGTATTCATTGTTTTAAATATTAATAAAACAAAAATCACATCATGATTTATATTCTTCATGAAATAGTATGTGATAATGTCCTAAGAGTAGATGTCACACTAAAAGGCTATAATAGTTCTCCACTATGATGAGAATTCGGAAGTTATATGACACTATTATTGAATAAATGTTCTACAACTTGTTGATATGATTTGAGGGACACAAATGATACAGGATATTTGGGATGGAGACTCATAGGAATTCGAGGCACCTTCACATGTGTTTTCCCTTGATAATATTTAGTAGGGTATTATGAGAATGAGACCCTCTAGTATCAAATACACATTTATACATTTCATTGGATGTTCCTATATACAGACATGTGTATTGGTCCTTATACTTTAAGATTATTATTAATGGATATTATGAGTCATGTAATTTAATGAATTGATGAAAACTGTGACGACAAATGTTCACGTCGAGGTAGGATATGTTGGGTGCGTCACGAGTAATATTGTATTAATAAATAATGCGAGAAAATACTTATCATGTATAATTATTTAACAAAATTTAATATATAAGGACCTTTTATGGAAATGATATAGCCTAAATAAATCCATGGACATGGCATTCTATAAGAAAACTCAATTTTCAGAATGTCAAAGAAAGTGATATCGAGAATATAGGTTGATGGCACTGGCATGCAACCTACTCGATTATATATATCGTGATAAAGGGATTATATTATATGGTAAGCATTCATATGAGGTTACATATTTTTGAGGAATTAGATTCTTTATCTATGGGCACCTTGTCATATTTCTAGACACTATCCTTGAACTTTAGATAGGTTCTTCTAATTCCAATGAGAAAGAGGCCTAAAGGGTCACACACTAAGTGTATCTAAGATCTCAGTTAAATAATATATTTTCATTATCTAACAAGTTGACTAAATAATATTCTTGTATGTGGTTTAATAATTATTCATGTTTTTCTAATTGTTCTTAATCTGTCACTAGTTATTTGAGAGAATATATTATGATCATAATATTTAATAAATATTTATTTTATATTTAGTGAATATAATATTTATTTATTTATTAGTGAATAAAACATTGATATTTATTTAATAAATTATTATACATTATTCAAGTCCTGATAAAGATTATGCGAGAATGGAGAACTGAGTTTAATTATTCGGTGAGACATAACAAATATTGAATATTATTTGATTAAATAATATTGAATTATAATTCAAAAGTTGAGGGCATATTGGGAAATAATAAAATTTCTATTATTATTTGACATGGGGTTTCTCTAGGATTAAATAAATAATAAAGGAAATTGTGAAAATTATTTAATTTAACCCTATAAATTGAAATACCCAATTATATTGGTTTTTCATAAGCCAAGACAAAGTTGTTGTGAACAATGGATTGGAGAAAAACCTCTTAATCCTAGAGAGTTATTTCTTCTCAAAGAAATATCTCAAGAACAAGAGCGATCCTCTTCCACCTGACCATAAAGAATGATTTGGAAGCAGTTCTCAATGATATTGAAGGCAGACGACGCAAGCATAAGGATATTCCATGCTAGCACCTGGAGACTCCTTTGGTGATGTCTAAAGATTCTTGGAATGTGTATGGATAACCACTAGAGGAAATATACCCTTGATTTCTGAAATTCAATGATGGTGTAGTGTATATCTATGGAAAAAAACATCAACAAAGAAATAATTACTTTAATGTAATTATTTATTTAATTAAATTAATTATAAACAATATGTGTTGATTTTCTCTCTTAGTTCCGACGTGATTACCCTTTGTCTTATTTATTTGATTCAATTCCATTGATCATGATGTTCATCATTGCATAAATCATGGATTGATCATTGATTATAGAAAAAAGAAATGTTAGGAACTTCCCTTTCCACACTTCCAATATTCCATGAATGTAACACCCAAAGTTTCCACGGTACACTTCTCTTTGAATAATACAGTAGCGTGTGTTGTACGCAACTTCGAGTTCTAACACACACACTACAACCAATCAAAGTAGCCGTTATGAATAGTAATACCTACTTTTTGAAATTTTATAAATTTTATCTTTCCAAATGGACTTCTTTTTTGTATTCGGAATATCGAAATTATCCTAAGTTGAATTTTTGTAATTTTCTGAGAATTTACAATTTTTTTATGAATAGTGAAAAATACTTAAAAACAACCTTTTTAATCAAAATAATTTATAGTGATAAATTATACTATTGAGTGTTTTTAAAGAATAATTAGAATATATTTTTACCATTTTATCCAATGGTGTTCATTAGAATTAATTTTACTTTGAAATTGGACATAAACAATTGTCAATCTTTTGATATATATTGTTTCTTAGAAAGACTATTTGTTGTGACAGCGTGAATTAGTTATAAAATTAATTAATGCAACTTATATGTTTGGAATTTTGTAAAAAAGACATCATTTTTTAATTCGGAATATCAATTATAGCTTAGGGTGAAATTTTGGCATTGTTCTGAAAAACTTCAATTTTTGATGAATAGTGAAACCACTAAGTGATAGTTAAAAAAATGATTTTTTGTTTAAATGAAACATTACCAATTATGTGATTTTATTTCTAAAAATATGACATACATGGTTTTCATTAGGAAGTAAAATGTGGTTCAATGGGATAAAAATAATTTTTGGTGGATAGTAACTTTTAAGTTTAATTAATCACGATTAAGGGTAATTAGTGAAATTTAAGGTAAAAATGGTATTATAATAATATGAAAATACCCTTAAACTTTTCCTACCTCTATTTTATGAGTCATGGACGACCCAGAAAATCCATGGGTCATCTTGGGGACCCCATGGAGCCACTTTGGTAGGAAAATGAAAATAAAAACTTTTTATTTAATGTTAAAATAAAAATGTCACAAACATGAGTTGTTTTACTAAAACAATTTTTAAATGGGGTTATAAAAGTAATAGTTTTTACTATAAATATTAATTAGAAAGATAAAAATATTTACTACATCATGGTAATGTTATTATAATTTTTAGACATTAAATAAATTAAATTTTTAATAACACCATGATGATGCTGCGATTACCTCATTAATTAACGATTTTAATAAAATGGAAGGATAATGTAAAATCTTAGAATTACACTTGTCCAAAGCCTATTGGATGAGTAGATTTCGAAGCCTTATCACCTTATACTCTAAATATATAAGTTTGTGACCTTTAAAATCCGAAACTCATTATATAATAAAGTAACATTTCATTACTTTCCAAGAGTGCCCCTCCTCTCCTCTTATAAAAGGCCCCCACCACTACCACCTTATTCACACCTTAAAATCCTTTTGGCTCGGACAAACTCGGCCCAAATACTTTATCAACTTCCATATATTACTCCTATAATCCTCACTTTGGTGCATAATGCTTCCCAAGGAAGCCTTTGTCTCAAATCAAAAAAGAGTTTCCCGATTTTAAGGTAATGTCTTCTCTTATGTTATTTTGTTTTATTTTGATTATCCAACCCCTTAAACTCTTTTTATTCCTTTATTTTGTAACAAAACCAGTATCTTAAATATACTAGGATGTTTTTATGAGAATTATTTGATTTAAACTTACACACACCTTCATCTAATGGTTAAAGAACATACTGTTTCTGTGGTTGGAAAATTTCTGCCTCACGAAACGATGATTGTTCAATCTTCTTTTAATACCTCTCATGGTGGACATTATGATGAAAATATTTTTATATATGATATATATTATGTTTTGGTTTTCCTTATGATTATTTATTTTTCATTTATGGCATACCTTTACGATTTCCATTATGGGTAAACGCGATAATTTCATTTTAGGAAGTGCCGACTACCGCCCCCTCAAAGTGATTTGAATTGTTAATGCCATATGTGGGATGTATAAAGGATGGAGTAAATGGTATTATACATTATATTATACTATAATTATATTATAACTTTGTATAATTATAACTTCATTCAATTAAATATTAAATAGAAATGAAAGTAACGTTCATGCGTACGTACGGCTTACCGTCTCCATGAACGGTGCATTTAATTTCTTACCTCTAAATGTTACGTAATATTATGAATGAATGTATATATTGGATATATATGATATATATGATATCTAAATCATGGATATAATTCTGTAGATAATGGATATTATACCACATATACAACTTGTAATTATAAGAAGTTTATTGTTGACTCAAGTACCAAAGATCGACAAAACGGCCGTTATTAACTTAAATGACTACATAATTTTCGTAACATTGTAATAAGTGATATAAAAGGGTTAATGAACTTGAAAAAGGTTATTAAACAAGTATATATTAACTCTAGTTTATTATTCAGGAGGTTAAAGAGCGGTCGAGTCAAATCGGACACGAGGTAATCTTAACCCAATTTACGTTCTTTGGGTTCATCTCCTAATTTCAAATTATGTCATGATATTGTTATATCCTATATTGTATTTGTAATTTCATTATGTGTAATTATAGTGAATACACATAATAGATCTATTTTATTTAAAAAATTATCTTTGTAAGGTACTTTGTCTCAATCTCCATTCATTGAGGCATATTTTGTTTTATACACAAATTTCTTTTATACGATGTATAAACCCCTTTGACTTTTACGTTTATTCAAAAGGAATATTTTTATATGAAGCGTTTTACTAAACAACAAAAAGGAATGTTTTTGTTGTTGTACGTATGCGGCGACAACGACTTCTCCGCCGCTGTGACCATTATTTGAGTTTCAGCTTCCTCTACAAGCCATAACCTTTTTTTAATGAAAAATAATTACAATGTTTTAATTTTCTTTTATTTTGGTATTGAAAATGGTTTTGAAAATGTTTTTATTTTATCAATGTGTTGTATTGATATCTTGTAATTGAAATGTGGAAAATATTATTTTTCCTTTATGAATGTTTTATGTGATACGATTATGTTATGGTTTATGATATGTTTAAACCTGTTCATGTGAGGAATGCATTGGATTTAATAAGTGACGGGTGGAGCCCGCTATAGCTCCTCGATGCATCGGTAGGTCTCATGAGACAAACTAGTGTCTTGGCACGAGGCCTTGAAAAAATCTTATTTGTGGTCTTGGCACGAGGCCTTGGATACGTGGTTATGATAGTCTGGAATTTTGAATTCCATCATTATAAAAGTGGTTATTGATATTGCATGTGATTATTCGACCAGCAGAATATCCATGTGAATAAGTAAATGGCATTATTTCATTTTACTTTTGCCATATTATGTTGAAGTTCAAGTTTAAAAGGCTTTTGTTTTAGTTATACATTGCCTTAAATGTTTATGTTTATTTATGAAAGCTTCTGCTATATGGTTATCCTTACTGAGCATCTGAGCTCACCCCTTTCAATGTTTTAATTTTTTCCAGGATGTGAAGAAGTATTTTAGGAATGACCTGCAGGGATAGTCTGAAGGGGATATGAGTGTGGAAAATGGAGACTATGTTATTGTAGTTTTTCACTTTATGATTTAATGTAACATTTATGAATGTATCTAGTGTTTCCAAGGCTACTAAACTAATCGGTCTTTAGAGACTTGATCTTTTGTGATCATGCCAATTTTTCGAAGTAATGCACCGACTCTGGGTAACTAGGGTCGGGGCATTACAGTTGGTATCAGAGGCAGTTTAGTACTAACCTTGGAAGCTAGATTTAGACAAACTTTGATTAGAGCACATATCCCGAAGATAGACTTTGAGGATTAGTATAGAAGAACTTCCTAGAATTTTGGTATTATAGAGATTTTGTGAGTTTTCCGAGCAATACATCCCTGTCTGGATACGAGCAGGTAGAGGCAGCTTTGGCACAGATGTAACTAGGGGTAAAAACCGAAAACACCGCTTTGAGTTAGACTCGAACGGGAACTGGTGCACGACAACGGGGCTTGCTGCACTCTTGGTTATGACACTCCCGGGGGATATGCTTAGGATAATTATCATTTTCCTTAAAAACCATTATGAAGGGCTTATGAGTACATACTTTCTCAAAGAAAACATTTTTATGATTATGGATTATTTCCATAAATAGTTCAATTTATGTTAAGTGTTTTACAAGTATGGAATTATGTATTTTAATTCCTAAACTAATCTAGTTTATGCCATTGTCTAGAAATGGCGCCTAGTGGGAGGAATGGAAACCGTATCAATGCACGCACTCCATGTAGGGATTTCCCTCCTGCTCAAGATAATTATTGTGGATCTGGAGATACAACTGGTGTTGATCAACTTATTACCATACTGGGATAACTCACTCAGGTTATGAATAATAACCTTACTCGTATGGAGCACCCTGATCCGCAACGTGGATGATCAATGTTAGACCGCTTCATGAGGTAACAACTGCCAACATTTAATGGGGGTACAAATACATTAGTAGCTGAGCAATGGATAAACTCCTTTGAGAAAATATTCCACGCCTTGGGGAGTAGCGAAAGGGAGAAGGTTGTCACGGCAGTCTACCGCCTCACTGGAGATGCCGATCAATGGTGGTCGCTGATTCAAAACACAAAGGAAGATGAAGTAGTATCAAGTATGGAATGGAGGGATTTTAAGGAAATTTTCTTAGAAAAATACTTTCCACATGACCATCAAGTAGATATGGAAAGGCAATTTCTGAGTCTAAGGCAGAAGGAGGATGAGAATGTTGCAAAGTATGAGGCTAACTTTACAAGGTTAGCGAGGAATGCTACAGATTATATATGTAACCCAAGAAGTAAGATTGATCGTTTCTTTGATGGGTTAAAACCATTTCTCCGTCAAGCATTATTCTCACAAACCTTCTCGTCGTACGAAGATATTGTCTCGTGTGCTATCAAGACGGAAAAGGAATTCTCTAAGTCTTATGACTTTAAAGAAAATCAATAAAATAAGAGATCTTCTGATCAATCTGGAAATGGAAATAAGGGGAAGAAGGGAAATGTTGAATATCAGTCCTATAGTAAATGTGGGAAGAAACACCCCAATACTTGCTTGAAGGGAATGGGAGTCTGTTACAAGTGTGGTGAAAAAGGACACCAAGCTCATGATTGCAAGGGAAAGAAAGTTGCTGTCAATGTGGAATGCTATAATTTTAGAGAGATAGGACATTATGCAAATGAATGCCCTAAGCGTCAGGGGAACTTACCTCAGAAGAGGCCAAGGGATCAAGGACGAGCTTATTCTATCACTACTGCTGAGGTTGAAGCTCCGAAAGACGTGGTGGTAGGTAATTTAATGGTTCCCTCAAGTTTAGAAAATGCATTATTTGATTCTGGATCATCGCATTATTTCATATCTTCCCAGTTTGCTAAGAAAATTAGATATTTCCAATTTGATTTAACAAGAGAATTGTCAGTCAAAACTCCTAAGGGAAGTATCATTGCAACAAAGTTTTGTGAATCAGTCCCCATTAGAGCACCTAAATGTTCTTTATCCGCTGATATCATTGTCATACCTATGATTGAGTTTGATATAATCCTCGGTATAGATTGGCTTTCGGACTATGATGCAAAGATTTATTGTAAGAAGAAGGAGGTTACGATTTTTGATGATGATGATAAGGAACACCTTATTTTTAGAGCAGAATTGTCCCAACCTAATTCTTATTTATATCCACCCCCAGTTGCTCAACTAAATTCAATTATTGGGGAGGAAGAGAATGAAATGACTAAGGGCTAGGAAAAGAATGTTCAAATATATGATGTACCTATTGTGAAAGAATATGTAGATGTGTTTCCAGGAGATTTACCTGGACATCCTCCAGAACGAGAAGTTGTGTTTTCCGTTGATTTAATTCCTGGATCAAGGCCTATATCGAAGACCCCTTATAGAATGGACACCGTGGAATTAGTTGAACTAAAGAAACAACTAGAGTAATTGAGTAATAATGGATTTATTCTCCCTAGTGTTTCTCCATGGGGAGCCCCTGTCCATTTTTTTAAGAAGAAAGATGGATCTATGAGGTTGTGCGTTGACTACAGGGAGATCAATGCTATAACAATAAAGAACAAGTATCACCTACCTCACATTGATGATTTATTTGACCAATTTCATGGAGCTAAATACTTTTCAAATATTTAACTTCGATCTGGATACCATCAGTTGTGTGTGAAGAAGGAAGACATTCTGAAGACAACATTTCGAAAAAGGTACGGGCATTACGAGTTTACAGTAATGCCTTTTGGATTGACTAATGCACCCTCTGTATTCATGGATCTAATGAATATAGTTTTAAAGGAATATCTTGATGATTTTTTGGTGGTATTTATTGATGATATCTTGGTATACTCCAAAATCTACGAAGATCATGAAAATCACTTGCGCATTATCCTGAAGACTCTTAGAAGGCATGAATTATATGGGATGTTTAGCAAGTGTGAATTCTGGCTTCAGGAGATTTCTTTTCTTGTCCATATTATCTCTAAGGATGGAATTTCCGTTGATCCTTCTAAGACCAAGGAAATCCAAGAATGGCCAGCACCGACGAGTATAACTGAGGTATGCAGCTTTATTGGTTTGGCAGGTTATTATCGACGTTTTGTCCAGAATTTTGCTCGATCGGCTAACCCATCAACGAAGCTCACATGTAAAGGGGTTAAATTTGTCTAGACAAAAGAGTGTGAAGAATGTTTTGAAGAACTGAAGATAATATTAGTCGACACTCCTATATTGACTCTACCATCAGGGAATGATGGGTTCGTTATTTATAGTGATGCATCAATGAAAGGACGTGGTTGTGTCCTTATGAAGAATGATAGGGTTATTGACTATGCATCACGATAGCTAAAAATTCATGAGCAGAACTATCCTACTCATGATCTCGAGTTAGCTACTGTAATATTTTCCTTGAAGATATGGATACATTATCTCTATGGTGAAAAATGTGAGATATATACCGATCACAAGATATTGAAATATATTTTCTCACAAAAAGAACTCAACATGAGGCAAAGGCGATGGCTTGAACTACTCAAGGATTATGATTGCACGATACTCTACCACCCAGGGAAGGAAAATAAGGTTGTAGATGCTTTGAGTAGAAAAGATCATGGAGTTTTGAACATGATGAGAGTGGAAAGGGATCCTATTTTCATGGAAATAGTAAAGATGGATATGGGAATCACCATGGAGGGTGAAACATCAAATTTTTTTCAAATGGTTGCCAAACCATCTTTACTAGAAAGGATAAAGTGTTCTCAGGATGATGATGAAGAGTTGAAAAAGAAGATTAAAGCTGTGAATGATGGGAGATTTAGTGACTCTGTGTATGAAGATGGAATTTTGAAATTTGGGAGGAGACTTTGTGTTCCCAATATACCTGATTTAAAGAGGGAATTGTTGGATTATTCTCATAGTTCCAATTTCTCTATACACCCTGGGAGCACCAAAATGTATAGAGATTTAAAGGGACCTTTTTGGTGGGACAACATGAAGAGGGAGATTGCTGATTTTGTGTCAAGATGTATGGTTTGTCAACAAGTGAAAGATGGAAGACAACTGCCTGATGGAGTATTGAAACCTCTTCCCATACCTAAGTGGAAATGGGATAATATTACGATGGATTTTGTCATGGTACTACCAAAGACTCCTAGAAGGAATGACACAATATGGTTCATTGTTGATCGTCTCACGAAGTCAGCACATTTTCTTCCTATAAGGGAAGATCTACCACTTGAACTTCTAGCAAGAATATATATTAATGAAGTTGTGAGACTTCATGGAGTACCCCTGTCTATTGTCTCGGATTGTGATCCTCGTTTTACATCAAGATTCTGGAAAATTCTTCAGAAGGACTTGGATACTGAACTTCGTTTGAGCACTGCTTACCACCCTCAAACAGATGGACAATCAGAAGGAACTGTTCAAAACATAGAAGACATGTTGAGATCATGCTAACTTGACTTTCAAGGAATGTGGGATCAATATTTACCTATGGAAGAATTTTCTTATAACAATATCTTCCATTCAAGTATTCAGATGGAACCATATGAAGCGTTATACAGAAAGAGATGTCGCACACCAACCTGTTGGGATGACATTGGTGAAGGAAAACCTGTAGGCCCAGAACTGGTGGAGGAAATGATGGAAAAGGTGAAAGTAATCCAAAACCACATCAAAGCATCTCAAAGTAGGCAGAAGAGCTATGCCGATAACCGAAGGAAGGATTTGGAATTTTAGTTAGGAGATCATGTTTTCTTGAACGTATCTCCATGGAAGGGAGTTATAAGTTTCGGTAAGAAGGGTAAATTGAGTCCCAGGTACATCGGACCCTTTGAAATTATAGAACGAATCGGGGATGTAGCTTACCGTTTGGAAATGCCGCCAAGTCTCTCCAAAGTTCACGATGTATTCCACGTATCACTGTTGAGAAAATACATGCCTGACCCAACGCATGTACTCACCTATGAGGAATTAGAACTGGAACCCGATCTATCTTATTTCTAAGATCCCATCAGGATTCTTGATACAAGAGAACAATTTCTGAGAAACCGGATGACTCATCTGGTAAAAGTTCTATGGAGAAACCATAAGATGGAGGAGGCAACGTGGGAACCCAAGGAACTTATGATGAAGAATCACCCGAGTCTTTTTTATACAGTGATATTATATGAAATTTCGAGGACAAAATTATTTGAAGGAGGGGAGAATGTAACACCCCGAGCTTCCACAGTACACTTCTCTTTGAATAATACAGTAGTGTGTGTTGTATGCCACTTCAAGTTCTAACACACACACCACAACCAATCAAAGTAGCTGTTATGAATATTAATACCTACTTTTTTAAATTTTATAAATTTTATCTTTCTAAATGGACTTCATTTTTGTATTCGGAATATCAAAATTATCCTAAGTTGAATTTTTGTAATTTTCTAAGAATTTCCAATTTTTTTTATGAATAGTGAAAAAGACTTAAAAAAAACTTTTTTAATCAAAATAATTTATAGTGATAAATTATACTATTGAGTGGTTTTAAATTATAAGTAGAATATATTTTTACTATTTTACCAATGGTGTTCATTATAATTAATTTCACTTTGAAATTGGACATAAACAATTGTCAATCTTTTGATATATATTATTTCTTAAAAACACGCTATTTGTTGTGACAGCGGGAATTAGTTATAAAATTAATTAATGAAAATTATATGTTTTGAATTTTGTAAAAAAGACATCATTTTTTAATTTGGAATATCAATTATATATTAGGGTGAAATTTTGGCATTGTTCTGAAAAACTTCAATTTTTGATGAATAGTGAAACAACTAAGTGATAGTTAAAAAACTGATTTATCGTTTACATGAAACATTACCAATTCTGTGATTTGATTTTCAAAAATCTGACATACATGGTTGTCATTAAGAAGTAAAATTTGGTTCAATGGGATAAAAATAATTTTTGGTGGATAGTAACTTTTAAGTTTAATTAATCGCGATTAAATTTAATTAGTGAAATCTAAGGTAAAAATGGTATTATAAAAATATTAAAATACCCTTAAACATGTCCTATCCCTATTGGATGAGTCATGGCCGACCAAGAAAATCCATGGGTATACTTGGGGACCCCATGGAGCCACTTTGGTAGGAAAATGAAATTAAAAACTTTTTATTTAATGTTAAAATAAAAATGTCACAAACATGAGTTGTTTTACTAAAACAATTTTTAAATGGGGTTATACAAGTAATATTTTTTACTATAAATATTAATTAGAAATATAAAAATATTTCCTACGTCATGGTAATTTTTTTATAATTTTTAGACATTAAATAGATTAAATTTTTAATAACACCATGATGATGAAGCGATTACCTCATTAATTAACGATTTTAATAAAATGGAAGGATAATGTAAAATATAAGAATTACACTTGTCCAAAGCCTATTGGATGAGTATATTTCGAACCCTTATCACCTTATCCTCGAAATATATAAGTGTGGGACCTTTAAAATCCGAAAATCATTATATAATAAAGTAACATTTAATTACATTCCAAGAGTGCCCCTCCTCTCCTCTTATAAAAGTCCCCCACCACTACCACTTTATTCACACCTTCAAAGCCTTTTGGCTCGGCCAAACTCTGCCCAAATACTCTCTCAACTTTCCTCTCTTACTTCTAGAAGCCTCAATTTGGGCAGAATTTTTCCCAAGACAGCCTTTGGCTCAAATCAAAAAAGCGTTTCCCGACTTTAAGGTAATGTCTTCTCTTATGTTATTTTGTTTTATTTTGCTTCTCCAACCCCTTAAACTCTTTTTTTACTTTATTTTGTAAAAAAAACAGTATCTTAAATATACTAGGATGTTTTTATGAGAAGGATTTGATTTACACTTACACACACATTCGTCTAATGTTTAAAGAACATACTATTTCTGTGGTTGGAAAATTTCTTCCTCACGAAACGATGATTGTTCAATCTTCTTTTAACACCTCTCATGGTGGACATTAAGATGACACTATTTTTATATATGATATATATTATGTTTTTGTTTTCCTTATGATTCTGTATTTTTCATTTATGTCATACCTTTACGATTTCCATTATGGGTAAACACGATAATTTCATTTTAGGAAGTGCGGACTACCGCCCCCTCAAAGTGATTTGAATCGTGAATGCCATATGTGGTATGTATAAAGGATGGAGTAAATGGTATTATACATTATATTATACTGGAATTATATTATACCTTTATATAATTATAACTTCATTCCATTAAATATGAAATATAAATGAAGTAGCATTCATGCGTACGTACGACTTACCGTCTCCATGAACGGTGCATTTCATTTCTTACCTCTAAATGATACATAATATTATGAATGAATGTATATATTGGATATATATGATATATATGATATCTAAATCATGGATATAATTCTGGAGATAATGGATATTCTACCACATAAACAACTTGTAATTATAAGAAGTTTATTGTTGACTCAAGTACCAAAGATCGACAAAACGACCGTTATTAACTTAAATGACTACATAATTTTCGTAAAATTGTAATAACTGATATAAAAGGGATAATGAACTTGAAAAGGTTCTTAAGAAAGTATAGATTAACTCTAGTTTATTATTCAAGAGGTTAAAGAGCGGTCGAGTCAAGTCGGACACGAGGTAAGGGAACTTCTTAACCCAATTTCTGTTCTTTGGGTTAATCTCCTACTTTCAAATTATGTCGTGATATTATTATATCATATCTTGTATTTGTAATTTAATTATGTTTAATTATAGTGAATACACATAATAGATCTATTTTATTTAAAAAATGATCTTTGTAAGGTACTTTGTCTCAATCTCCATTCATTGAGGCATATTTTGTTTTATATTAAAATTTCTTTTATACAGTGTATAAACCCCTTTGAATTTTACGTTTATTCAAAAGGAATATTTTTATACGAAGTGTTTTACTAAACAACAAAAAGGAATGTTTTTCTTGTTGTACGTATGTGACGACAACGACTTCTCTGCCGCCGTGACCATTATTTGAGTTTCGGCTTCCTCTACAAGCCATAACCTTTTTTAATGAAAAATAATTAAAAAGTTTTAATTTTCTTTTATTTTGGTATTGAAAATGGTTTTGAAAATGTTTTTATTATATCAATGTGTTGTATTGATATCTTGTAATTTAAATGTGAAAATGTTATGTTTCCTTTATGCATGTTTTATGTGATACGATTATGTTATGTTTTATGATATGTTTAAACCTGTTCATATGAGGAATGCATTGGACTTAATAAGTGATGGGTGGATCCCGCTATAGCTCCTCGATGCATCAGTAGGTATCATGAGACAAACTAGTGTCTTGGCACGAGGCCTTGAAAAAATATTATTTGTGGTCTTGGCATGAGGCCTTGGCTACGTGGTTATGATAGTCTGGCATTATGCATTCCATCATTATGAAAGTGGTTATTGATATTGCATGTGATTATTCGACCAGTAGAATATCCATGTGAATAAGTAAATGGCATTATTTCATTTTACTTTTTCCATATTATGTTGAAGTTCAAGTTTAAAAGGCTTTTGTTTTAGTTATACATTGCCTTAAATATTTATGTTTATTTATGAAAGCTTCCGCTATATTGTTATCCTTACTGAGCATCTGAGCTCACCCCTTTCAATGTTTTAATTTTTTATAGGATGTGAAGAAGTATTTTAGGAATGACCTGCAGGGATAGTCTGAAGGGGATATGAGTGTGGAAAATGGAGACTATGTTATTGTAGTTTTCCACTTTATGATGTAATGTAACATTTATGAATGTATCTAGTGTTTCCAAGGCTACTAAACTAATCGGCCTTTCGAGAGTTGATCTTTTGTGATCATGCCAATGTTATGAAGTAATGCACCGACTCTGGGTAACTGGGGTCGGGGAGTTACAATGAACCTATTAGTGGTATCGGAGTGTGAACATTATTGTTTATAATTATGTAGAAAACATTGGTGATTTATGCATTTATAATTTACTTTTCCAATTCATGTTTAATCATTATTTTAATCTGAATTATGAAATTTGTTTCTTCCCCCATCATTTATCATAGATTTAATGGATACGATTAATTTTATGATTAAAATAAAATTGAGGAGCTCATCCAGAGTTTCTAAGGATTCTTCTCAGATAACAAAGAAGTACATGTCTTATAATCACAGTAACACACTGTGTAGTTGTGTTCAATGCACCAGAAGTTAATTCATAAATTACTCAACCCATGTTCATTAATGACATGTGGAGTAGTTAATTATCACACTGGAAATTGACCAGGAAAGACAGGAACAAAGTCAACCAGAGTACACGCTTTGTGGCTTATTGGACATGAAATGTAGTCTCTTCGAGTCAGGGTCGGGCCGTGTATTCCATACATGGCCTCCCCGATAGGTGACCATTTAACACAGTGTCTACACAATGTGTGTCCCATTGGATACACCATGTACTCCAAAATTTCTGAAGTATTCTTTAAACATCGAGTCCTTAGGCATGTACATAAGATAGATGGTTATAGTTTTACATTCTGTGTAGATCATATCTACACATCATGTACTTTTAACAAATTATACAAATTTAAAATTTTAATATACATAAATATGTAAATGTTTAATTAATATATATGTAATGTTTAGATCTCCATATCATGTATAATTCATATTACATATTGTTACACTAAGTTCATTGAATAATAACACATAGACACAAAAATCATGTGATTCGTCTAATCATCCATGAAGTACATGTTGTGATAGTACATATTAAATCATCTATTTCATATGTCACAAGAGTAAAATGGTATATGAGTATAACAAATGTTTTGTGGATTTAGATTGGTATTTACCATGTTACCTCCAAGGTACATTAATGTACAAAGTTAATTTTAAATGAATTTTTTTAATTTTTTTAAAATTAAAATAGATGATAATATCAAGGAAATTTAGATAAATGAATAATATAAAATGGACTGATTAATTAAATATAATAATTAATCGATTTGAGTATGATTTATCTTAAATAATATTGTTTAAGAATTGAATGCTAGTTTTATTAAATGTGTAATTTGTTGAATGCATGTGAATGATCATGAGCTAGACTGGGCCTTTTGTATGTGATTGGTTTCATTTAATTCATTATTAAATTAAATTTTTGTCTTCTGTGCCTTATCTCCTCATCATTATATAGGGAGTGCATGATCATGGTTTCCTTTATATAAAACCCCTTTTCCCTTCACCTACATTTTAATAAAAGGCATATGTAATGGATGGATCTCCCAAGCTAGTGGAGGCAGTTCAAGTTCGAAGAAGAGGAAAAACCAATCGAAGGAGAAAAAAGGTGAACATGTGTAACATTATAAAAGTGAACCTCAATGGTACAAGGTGTTTCTACCATAGTTCAATGGCTAGTTTATCAGTTACTAGATAAACTAACCCTTTGTATAAGATTGTGAAAATACCTTTTACTATATTTATGCCAGTTTCATGGTTATTTCATTATGGATGTTTTATCATGATCACATAATTAATGAATTAACATGAATGCAAGATGGAGCTAAAATAAACCGGCTTATGCATAAATATTATCCAAGACTTGGTTAATTACTTAAGTAATACCACTTAATATAAACCAGAACGTGATAATGATAATAATTGTAAATTTACACATAAATGATAAAAACCCTCAAAAAAATATTAAGTCAGTATAACCTACCATTACTTTATTTAGAATCGAACCATAGTTCAAAGTGCTTGACCTGGAAAATTTGGGGTGCTTTAAATTATTGGGGAATTATAATTTGAGTTTTTAGGTTGACATAACTTTGTTGAAATCAAGGGTTTACTACCAAAACAGGACTTGATGTAATTGATAGGGAGAGGTTGAGAAAATATAAATTAATTATTTCAATATTGGGAAGTCCAATAAGCAGATCAAGGAACTTCTATTTAATGCAATTGGTATTTAGAATTCCTACCTAAATCCATTCGAGTTTCTTGACCAGCCAATATTGGGGTAATGAGAATGAAAATATAGATCATTTCCACTAGAATGTACAGGAAATTGGATATTAGGAATCCAATGTTGCGGGATATTGGGTTTCAATAAAATAGAGAGAGACTAATAAATATAATATTTATTTATTTCTCTAAATTTTATCAGATAAAGTACCAATAATATAATCATCTTATTTTTAGAAACATCAATAAAATGACATCAAACATATAATTTTGATTCATACTTGAGAAAGAAAAAATTCTCAACAGCACCAATTTCTAAGAGTGGAAAAGGCACCTACAGTCCATCCTTCGCCAAGAAATGAAATTATATATGCTGGAAGAACCTTTACCAGTTTCACCTAGAAATGAGGCAAGTGATTAATAGTTATCTCTCTATGAGAAATATCTGAACGATGCTACATTTTTTTAGTGCTTCATGTTATCATCCATGTACAATGAGATTTTAATGTAATATGAGGATATGGATTTCTATAGCATGATGTACCACCGTCGAGATCACTATCAAGAGAAGGCGAGACAAGATAGGTATGAGATCTCCAACATTTTTTTACAATAATTCTCGAAGAGTTTGCACCTGCTAGGCCTTATGTAGTCAATATTATCGGCTACATTGGGTTCCTGGACATCTTAGGGATTAAATTCTCAGATAAGTTTCATACATATAACATACTTTCATCAATTCCAAATACCTTCTCCAACTTTGTTATTAATTATAATTTGAGCAATAATGAGAAGAGTCTTTCAGAAAATCATACTTTAATTCTCCAAGTGGATAAGGACATGGGGTGTGACAAACCAACAGTCCTTATGGTGAATAAGAAAAGGAATAAATATTCCAATGGTCCCAATACCTATAAATAGTCTAAAGATCCCAATCATCGTCCTTCCAAGAAGAAGAAGATCCAGAGGCAAGTTAAGGAAAATGAGGTTGTATTTTTTGCATGTGGAAAGTTAGGACACTGAAAGAAGAACTGCACCCAAAGGAAAGGGGAAGCCAAAGTTGCATTCATTATTGAGTGAAATATCTCCATTTCTAAACATTGGTTATTAGATACATCTTGTGGTTCTCACATATATATATCCAAATTTAGGAACCATGTATATTTAAAAAACATTCAGAGGAGAGGTGGATCTGCAAGCTTCCAATAGTGCAGGGATGGCTATTATTTCCATGGGTGACTGCCACCTTTCCTTTCCAATGGGAATAATTTTGATTTTATGTGATCGTTATTATGTACTTGTTTCTGACGCTTTCCTCCGGGGCACGCGCGCGCATCCGTCATGCAGTGGAGGACGCGTGGCTTGTGGTCCCGCATTCCTGATTTCCAAAGGTGGGCGGCATTCTCTCCTTATTTAGGGATGTCTGCTCCTTGATTGAAACCAGGATGATGGGATGTCAGTTCATCCTTCCGTGGATTTCTTCTCGAAGCTCGTCACCTAGTCCGGGTCTACCTCATAGATTTATGATGTATTTTTGAATCTCGTTCCCGGTGACATATATTCATGGACACCAGTTAATTACATTGCTTCCATCGAGATGATCCATGAGGTCTGGTCAGGGTAACAACCTTCGGTGAGAAGAATGGTCACGTTGGACTGTCGTTGGCCTGTATTGACGTTGGGGGATTAGAATGTCTGTCTTCTGTCCCTTATTATAGGGCTTCTTGAGGACGCGGAAGCCCGAGGCATACCACATCAAACTCTAGGAATTGGTATGCCATAGGCACGTATCTGAGGTTTTCCTCAGCTTCCCATGTTTAACATGGGGTATGCCACGAGTTTTAACGTCTTGAAGAGACGGATCAGACTGATCAGAACAATGAGAGTGGATCAGATTGAAGAACCCCCTGGGGGGGACACCGATGTCAGGGCCAGCATGTAGGCGGCTTCCTGGATACTGTGAAGTGGAATGAGGTGGCATGATCCCACCGGGATGTGGCAGCCCGGGTAGGAATCAGGATGGGTGATATCGTGAAGGGGGGCTTGAACCTGATGGAGGATACCTACGTACCATGCCTTAGAATGGATCAAAGTCCTCATAGTTCAGGCATACAGTTTAACATCATGCGGGATGGGGGCATATGTGGCTTACGCTCTGAGGCAGCCCAAAGTGTTGGCGAACCGACATGAAGAGGTCAGAACGACCGAGTGGTGGGATTGAACCTCATGGAGGCTACCCACGTACCATGCTTTAGCATGAATCAAATTCCTCATAGTTCATCGAGATGAGGCTTACACTCTGAGGCAGCCCATAATGGGGTGTCATGGTCGATTCTCACTCTAAGACCACGTGAGTCATGCTTGGTGTGAGAAACAAGAGGCAGCAGGGACCAGATGATCACGTCGCGAAGGGTGCGTCTGTGAGAAGAAGAGAGGGGCTTACGCATTGAGCGGCCCTTAGTGTGGGGGCTTACTCCAGGATGGAGGCCCGTGATGTGACAAAGAACATAGGGAGAGGGATTTGGGACCGAACAAAGGAGATACCTCATTCCATATCACGCCCTCCCCTGGCTTTGGCGGTGGGGAAGTACGGAGGTGCATTGGTTCTACCTTCCGCAAGAGAGGCTAGGGGATTACGCTATGAGGCATCCCTTACCCCATGGACAAGCACTACTCCAAGAGGGAGGATCTCATTCCATGTGAGGAATATTCCATTTTCGTGGAGATGAGCAGTGTAATGAATATCCGAGCCGGGGGGACCCTGCGTGCGAGGCACGGGGTCGGATCATAGTTTAACGTCATGTGTTGAGGACAAACTTCTTGGCAGTTTAACATCCTGCAGCTCGGATGAGGTGGGTTCTCTCCACACCCCTAGGTCTTACATGCCCAACACCCTCTACCCCTTGTGGGAGGGAAGGCATCGACAAGGCCGTGGTGAAAGGGGACCGTAGGAAAAACCATCGAGGTGTCCACGTTAGTGTGGTTATGCGAAGAAGCAATAACCATTATCGCGCCTATGAGAAGAAGCATAAGGAAAAGTAACACAAAGGGAAACACCGCCCAAGGGACCTTGAGGTTACTTAGTAGGAGCCTGGAAGGATGTTTGGGAAAATAACGCATGGCGTGCATGCCCGGTATATAGGACATCATGTGCTTATGCAGGGAGGCACCCTGGGGGGCGTCAAGGTGAGGGGTCATGGGGTTTTCACACACAGAGAATGTTTGTGCGCAAAACACCGGGATGGAACACAATTGGGGCAGAGGGATTGCACGCAGCTAGGGGGATTGTCCGCAACGGGCTTGGATTGCGCGCGGGGGCAACGACCAATCCCTAGGGTAGGGAAAAACCTAACGATGGGATTTTCACAGAATTGGGTTTTGCACGCAAAGGAGGGAGTGCGCGCAATGGAAGTGATTGTGTGAAAAGGAAAACCCTGGGGAAAGGTTCGACGAAAATGGTCAATACCTAAAAGTCATATTGCGTGTGCGGGAGTACAATTTTGCGCACTAGAGCTGGTCTGAATTCCACAACCCCGAAATGGAAGGGGTATCCTTCTATTTATAGGCCCCCGGTGTCATAGAATCCAGACCACGAGCGAAATATTCCGCACCAAGACCGGTCGACACGAAAGACTGCACCATGCGGAACCGGGCACGCAAAATTGCGCGCCCCGCCGGGGCTTTTTCGCGAATCCCCGACTTCCTTTGTGTGGGAAAATTTTTTGTGTGCAATTCCTCCTTAATTTCACGCACCACTTCCTGGTACTCCGGACCGAGCCTCCGGGTCCGAATATTCGCTTCGTCATTTCGAAACTTCCTTTAGGAATTACAGACTTTTTCAGCATCTATAAATTCCCCCCCTCAGAATTGGATCGGTGAGAGGTCGCAATGATCGGATTCTGAGGGAAACTCAGAAACGCCGAAGTGGTGGATTTTGTGGGCACTTTGAGTGCAAAAACTAAACGGGGCACGCAAAAATTCGGGTCGGCACAGAATTCACTTTTCTCACGGCACGGAACCCCGGCCTCAGCTATAAAAAGGGGTGTTGGGTCCTAAGTTACGTCCTCAAGATTTTCCACGCAATAGGATCTGAGCTCTTTCCTGTGAAATTGCATTCGCGATGGTGCGGAAAACAGTCGGTTTTAGTGCATAATTTATTCTGAATTCCGGCCGCATTTACGCGCGAACTCAGGATATTCCACGCCCAGAGCTCTGATTTCGTGCCTAACTCCTAGATTGCGTGGCGAAGACCCAAATTTCACGCCACTCTCTCCAATTCAACACATCTCATCCGGATTTTGTTCAGCTCTCAAAACATTCGAGATGGCTGCAAACCCAGTCGATGAGGGGGAAGTCGCCGCTCGTAGAGCTGAAATGGTGGTGAACGAGGAGTTTTATGGCACCAGGGTGGTCGTTTCCAACAACCTTACCTTGTTCAACCTGCTTACCCCTGCCGAGAAAGAGTATCCTCTGTCCAACAACCTCCCGCTATAGAGCTTCGGTATCCTGGAGGAGGTCCCACTATCGGGCTGTGAGTTGGACACACCGCGGTCATGGGTGCCCCGGGAGGACAACCTTCCCCATTAAAACATCACGAAAAATGGTCATCCTACTAGAGAGACCAGACACATGGATGTGTATGTCCTGAACCTGAGGACCAGGACCATTGATGGAGGTGATCCTATTTCGGAGAGCTCCCCGACCCTTTATGCGCGCACATTCTGTCAGAGTATCACGGATGACACTAAGGGCTGGCTGCAAGATTGGGACTTGCGGTCTAGGGGAAACTTCACTAGTGAGTGGTCCTGGGCGTACTGGGTTCTCCATACATGCGACCAATTCGGGGCTGAGCTGTGGCACATTGGTCTGTTCGAGGCGGTGTGGATGTCGCAATTCCACTTCTACCCTCAACCCGAAATCGGGCCGAGCTGTTTACCCGATGGTTGTACAGACCTGAAGCTTGACGTACATGGACATTACATTACTTTTTTAGAATACTTAATACATAACAAAAACAGACACACAAGGACCCTAATAGTTTAGTGTCTTTGGAAACTTGGAATGTAATCTTCTAATCGTGGTGAAAGATCTTCAACATCTCCCATAAAGATCTTCCACTTTTTGTTTCCTTACATAAAACCTTTCTTGTAATCCTAGGGGAAAAGAAAACATAAAAAGGGTGAGCTCAAATGCTCAGTAAGGGTAAGCATGGATAAAATAAAACATACCATATACATTTGAACTTAAAAACATGAACATAATGTTTAAACATCAAAATCTTGAGCAACAACATAAAACATGGAAGTACATAATGCATAGATCATAATGGAACATAAATCATGATAAAATAGCATGGGAATAAAACATGTAATTGTGGAAACCATTCAGCACATGCCATGATTTCCATAGTAGACAAGGCATTGCTGCCAAGACCATCTTAGTGGACAATGTCCCTTTCTGAATCGAGTCCACTCCTCGTTTCAGTCCTGTAACACTGAACCAGATTAACTTACCATTCCAGCCATGTCTATCTAATGAGATATAAAATCTTTACCCAATGCATTGGAGGGAGATATAGGTCCCACCCATCTCATAATGAAATCATTCTTTCGTGTGCCACAAAATAATAAATCATACATCATAGCATAACCCATGAAATAAAATGGGATTCTTAAACATCATGCCATCATAACATAATCCATAAACAATTGATATCATTTCATCATAAGAAAATTTAAACCATTTAAATCATAGAGACATTTTACTTGAAACATACACATGTGAAATAATATCATCTTAGATGGAAAATAGTTTTGACAAAACACTTGAAATGAATTCTTGAGGAAAATATCCTTTCTTCTTTAAAATCATTTTCTTTTCACAAAATTCCATGCAATTGTAAAAGATAAGGGTTTTTTTGAAAATAATCATGCAATCTTGTAGAGGAAGCTTCTTAAAAATGACGCGTTATGAAACCGTAAAAATCTGTTCATGCCGAATAAGTAAAAAATAATATTCTCCTCGTACTTTTGTCGGAAAAGTAAAAAAGTACCTTATATGGTAACCAAAGGAAAGATTCCATTCATACAATGTGGTAAAAAGTCAATAAAGGGTAAAAATGACTTTAAACATCCATGGAAAAATGGTAAATATTTTATGAAAGCATTTTTAGAAAACATGGTCATGGATGATAAACGTAACCCTAGTAAATACTTACGTATAAGCAATCTCATATAAAAAATGAGATTGAAAATTTATCTCTTACCTTAGTTCTGATTTGCTTCGTAAGTGTCCGAACCTCTTGTATAATTATTTAAATAATGTCATTGACTTATTCCCTAATCATACTCATTTTTATGATATTATATATGGTTCACTTATGACTTTATATTACTCGTTCTTTTGTAAATTCCATGTTAAAGAGCGTTTTTGGTAAAATCGTTTCATTTGTCGTCCGTGTTTTGACGTGTAATTATTCATATGATTACTTAGATCATTATTACTTAATTATAGAATATAAAACATGATTTATATATAATATATATTCAGAATATACATATATATAATAGATCAGTAAATGGAAAGAAATACACCGTTCATGGAGACGGTAGGTTGTAAGTACGCATGAACGCTGTTTTCGTTTCCTTATTGAGTTGAATGGAATTAAGTAGACGACATACATATATATACACATAAATCCAGTATCATTATTATGTCATATATTTCATGATTACTTATTATATATACTTTATAATCATTCCTGAATGGTTAATGTGGAGAATGAATCTCATTGCGTCGTGGAGACGGTAGTCCGTACGTACGCACGAGCGAAGATATCATTCTCATGATCATGGAATTGTATTGGAGTGTATGTATACTATTTCAGAATCAATATCACTTTACAATAATCATATATAGTTATTATTTACACCATTATACCCATCCAAGTAAGGTGGTGATGGAAAATAGATTACACCACGGTGTGGAGACGGTATTCCGTACGTACGCACGCGCGGTGATTTCGTTTTCTGTAGGATGGATAGATGGTGAAATACGGTTGTTTCATACTTATAATAACATATCAGTATATTATTGATACTGATGTTATTACTTCATAATGAAACAACCTTTGAAGAATAAGTGGAAGAAGAAATAAAGTTGAAAGAATCGGTAACGGACATTACCTCTTCTTTGAAGTGCCTCTTTGAGTCCTCCTCTTAGGGCACTAAAATTGGTCTTTGAAGAAGACCAGGACCTATAGGATGTTTCTATGGAAGTGGAGAAGAGAATTTGGCAGGGGTTGGACGATATTGAAGGCTCAAAGTGGTGTGAGGAAGAGAGGGAGGAGGTGCCCTTTTATAAGGGAGGAGAGGGGCACCTTTGGAATAACTAAAAATATTATTTTATTATAAAGCCAAATTCGGTTTTAAATAGATCCAAATTGATTTATTTAGAAGCTAAGGTGGGGATGGGTCGAAATCATCTCATCCAATAGAATTTAGACAAGTTTAGGTTCCTATTTTAACCTTATCATTTAGATTTAACATTAAGTTAGATAATTTTACTTTTACCGTGTCTTTTAGTGTTCTTACACTATAAGGTTAATAAACTTACTATAAGAAGCCAAAATAACCCCAACTTGTTTATTATTAATATATATAACCTTATCTAAGTCATTTGAACGAACCTTATAATTTTAGGAATAAAATAACAATTAATAATATAATATTTGTTTTAAAAACTATTTTTTGTCAATTTTGACACTATTTAGTAATTGATTTTTGTGAAAATCATAACAGACTGATTAGTTCGAAAGAAGTTAATTATATCAATACTAACATGTCATATTAACCTAGAAAATTAGTGTAATTTATAAAAAGGCTCAAATTACATTTATTTTGGTATTTATAACATCAATTATGTCAATATTTCATTAATAAGATAATTACTGCATCATCTTTGTGTCATAAATAAATTAAATTATTTAATGTCTAAAAATTACTAATAAAATACCATTATGTAGGAAATACTTTTATCTTTATAATGAATATTAATAGTCGAATTTATCGTATGTATAACCCTATATTAAAAATGATATACTTATTAAACTTTGATTTTAACTATTTTAACCCTTCTTTAAATAAATTAATAATAAATGTCCTAATCTAATCCAAGTGGGCCTAAATTGTCATATTTTATTCCGAAGGTTGTTTTTGGTAGAATTACACTTATCCAATAGAATTAGGACATGTTTTAGGGTAATAATAATACCATTTTTACCCTTAATTACCCTATTTACTTTTAACCGTGGTAAAAAAAAGTAAGAAGTTACTATTCACCAAAAATTATTTTCATCTCATTGAACCACATTTTACTTACTGACATCAACCATGTCTCTCGGATTTTTGAAATTCCACTCACAGAAGCGGTAAAATTTAGTTTTATGAAAAATTCATTTTTTTAACTACAATTTAGTGGTTTCACTATTCATCAAAAAATGAAAGTTTCTAGAACAATACCAAAAATTAGGCCTAAGATATATTTGATATTATGAACTCAAAAATGATGTCTATTTTACCAAATTCAAAACATATCAGTTGCATTAATTAATTTAAAAATTAATTCCCGTCGTCTAAACAAATAGCGTGTTCTTAATGAGATAATAACTATCAAAAGATTGACACTTGTTTATGTCTGGTTTAAATGTGAAATTACATCCAATGAAAAAAATTGTATTAAATTGTAAAAATATATTCTAAATATACTTTAAAACCACTGAAATTAATAATTTATCTCTATTAATTATTTCTATTAAAAAGTTTGTTTTTAATTAAAATTTAGTAATTTTCACTATTCATCAGAAAATGAAAGTTATCCGAAAAGTACCAAAATTTCACCCTAAGCTAATTTCGATATTACGAATCCAAAAATGAAGTCCATTTTGAAAACTAAAATTTACAAAATTTCAAAAAGTGGTTATTACTTTTCATAACGGCTAGTTTTAATAATATTTTAATAGCATATTGTTGTTTAGTGAAACTCGTTATTGCGTACTACACACGCTATCGAGGAAGGTCGCAATTGCGTGTAATGCAAGGCAAGTCAAGGATGCGTGTTGTGCAAGATCCTTTTGGTGTAGCGTACATCCCAAGACATTAATGAAATTAAAAAGAATATTTTTCTTAAAATCTCGGGGTGTTACATTCTACCCCCCTTAAAATGAATTTCGCCCTCGAAATTCGTCGGGGTTATAAATGGTTTACTACTCGAAAGTTTCTTTAATAGAAACCCACATCGTATAAAGGAATACCAAAACCAATATTTAAAAACAACTGTATGAAATTTAACAGTTACCCAAATAAACTAATCACTGGGTTTCCACATAGATGAAAATATGGATATGGAAGAGAAATCTAACCATCATGTTCTGATGAAGAGTGGTAGAGAACATGGATATGGAAAATCCAGAAATCACAAATCCATAGATTTGTGATGACTAAGGTACCATCTGATTCATCGGATATAAGGGAACTAGGACAACATTTTTGGCTTTCAAGATCATTTCCCTAAAGTTGATGAATTAAAAGAAATACTTACATGATTTTGGTACAATCTCACTATTGTTCGTTAATTGAACAATTTCCACTTCATACCTTAATGAAATGAAGTTGAATTTGTTATTTGTGATGTGTTAGCAGATCATGTGATAGAATGATGGGTCATTACATGTGTCTCAAACAAAAGGTTATAAAAGTTATCAAAAATACATAAGTCCATCTATAGTGAGATTAATCATATATGGTTCCTAAAATGGACTTATACTTCATATATCATACTTCTTAATATAATAAAACTAGTTTCTACTAAACAGGGACTTCCTGTAGGCCAGTGGTAGGCGATAAAGGCCAGTCGCACTTCGGTTGTGGGTTCGATTCCCACAGCCTTGTCCGGCGCGATGGGTTGTCGCCCGTCCTGCAGGTTGTCCTTTTTCTAAAACTATATTACTATAACATCCCATAAATAATATAAAAAAAAGTTCTATCCTTAAACAATACTAACTTATGTCCAACATAATCCATTCCAATCTTTAGGCTTATCTAAGATACTTCGGTCCAAGCTCATTGTATAAAGAAAACGATTACTTGAAATGTCATCAACCAAGCATGTGAATACCATCATTTATCCCCCATATATCTTGTTGGCCACATTCCAATCATGTGAATACCTTAATCATGTATTCTATTGAAAAATGAATACCCATTAAACCTTAGTGAAAACATGAATGCTGTCAAAAGTTAACTTTTTCCACATAACAAAATCCAAAAATTCTATATACTCAAACCATGATATAACCTTCTCCTTATATCAGTCATGAGCTCATGAATACTATCAAACATTTAATTTTCTCCTTATCCCTTCATTATGCGCATATCATCTACATTCCAAAATTATCTGAATAACCTTTCATGGATACTAGTACCATTAATCATACACTTTTAAAACTCAAGGAAAGACAACATTGTTACAATCCTCAGATGTCTCTTTATTCCATAGTACCATGAGATTACTTATAAAACATTACACATGATAAACATGTAATCATTCCACTACATTCTTAAACCATTGACCGAGCTTCAACAATTATTTCATCTCATATATCATTTGTAGTCTCTTCATCATCATCAACATAAATACTACCCATACGACCATACTGATTCTCTTCATGAGACTTTCCCTTAGGTAATTGGTTCGTATAATGCCCGTACATTCCACATTTAAAACATTTAACCATTGTTGATGTCGTATCAATACCATTATCATCATCCCTGGTGTTAACTGAACCTTTTCCTTTGCACTTAATGGATTTGTGTCCTTATTTTCCACACCCAAAGCATCTTCCAGTTCCTTTGAATCATTCTCCTTGATGCCTCTTCCCACATGATTTACATAGGGGAAATTGAACCTTCTTTCCTCTATGATCATCATGAAACTCCATCTTTCTCTTATTAGCCGAGTCAGGAAACTTACCAAATTTTACTTTATTGATCATATTATGAGATTTCTAATTCAGCATAATAATGATTTTTGGACTTCCAAATCCCATTTCATTTGGTTGCTCATGAAGAATATCATTCCATTGTCCATCATATCCTCCATTATCGTGAATCATATTATTTCCAGCCATTTTCTAAAACCCAAAAAGAATAGTGTGAGAGGCAAAAATCATAATAAAGGGGGAGTAACTTCAATATCTAACATCTTTGGTTTAATCTAATATTGTTACCATAGTTCTAGGACTATATCCTATACGTATACTTATCCTTAGGGACATCCCTAGACATACCTTAGAAATATCTCTAGGGATCTCACTAACGTTTTCGTATCCTAGTTTCCAAAGGTTGACTAAACTTTTCCTCTGATGCCAACTGTAGAGACCCAAAGCTTGACGTACATGGACATTACATTACTTTTGCGGAATACTTAATACATAACAAAAAAGGACACACAAGGACCGTAATAGTTTAGTGTCTTTGGAAACTTGGAACGTAATCTTCTAATCGTGATGAAAGATCTTCAACATCTCCCATAAAGATCTTCCACTTTTTGTTTCCTTACCTAAAACCTTTATTTTAATCTTGGGGGAAAAGAAAACATAAAAAGGGTGAGATCAAATTCTTAGTAAGGGTAAGAATGAATAAAATAAAACATACCATATACATTTGAACTTAAAAACATGAACATAATGTTTAAACATCAAAATCTTGAGCAACGACATAAAACATGGAAGTACATAAGGAATAGATCATAATGGAACATAAATCATGATAAAATAGCATGGGAATAAAACATGTAATTGTGGCAACCATTCAGCACATGTCATGATTTCTATAGTAGCCAAGGCATTGCTGCCAAGACCATCTTAGTGGACAAAGTCCCTTTCTGAATCGAGTTCACTCCTCGTTTCAGTCCTGTAACACTGAACCGGATTGACTTACCGTTCCAGCCATGTATATCTCATGAGATATAAAATATTTACCCAATGAATTGGAGGGAGATATAGGTCCCACCCATATCATAATTAAATCATTCTTTCGTGCGCCACAAAATCATAAATCATACATCATAGCATAACCCATGAAATAAAATGGGATTCTTAAACATCATGCCATCATAACATAATCCAAAAACAATTGATATCATTTCATCATAAAAAAATTGAAACCATTTAAATCATAGAGCCATTTTACTTGAAACATACACATATGAAATAATGTCATCTTATATGGAAAATAGTTTTGACAAAACACTTGAAATGAATTCTTGAGGAAAATATCCTTTCTTCTTTAAAATCATTTTCTTTTCACAAAATTCCATGAAATTTTAAAAGATAAGGGTTTTGTTGAAAATAATCATTCAATCTTGTAGAGGAAGATTCTTGAAAATGAGGCGTTATGAAACCGTAAAAATTCGTTCACGCCGTATAAGTTAAAAATAACATTCTCCTCGTACTTTTGTCAGAAAAGTCAAAAAGTACATTATATGGTAACCAAAGGAAAGATTCCATTCATAAAATGTGGTAAAAAGTCAATAAAGAGTAAAAATTACTTTAAACATCCATATAAGAATGGTAAAAATTTTATGAAATCATTTTCAGAAAACATGGTCATGGATGATAAACATAACCCCAGTAAATACTTACGTATAAGCAATCTCGGATAAAAAATGAGATTGAAAATTTATCCCTTACCTTAGGTCCGATTTTCTTCGTAAGTGTCCGAACCTCCGGTATAATGATTTAAATAATGTCATTGAATTATTCCAGAATCATTCTCATTGTTATGATATTATATATGGTTCACTTATGACTTTATATTACCTGTTCTTTTGTAAATTCCATGTTAAAGAGCGTTTTGGGTAAAATCGTTTCATTTGTCGTCCGTGTTTTGACTTGTAATTATTCATATGATTACTTAGATCATGATTACTTAATTCCAGAATATAAAACATGATTCATATATAATATATATTCAGAATATACATATATATAATAGAGCAGTAAATGGAAAGAAATACACCGTTCATGGAGACGGTAGGCCGTACGTACGCATGAACGCTGTTTTCGTTTCCTTATTGAGTTGAATGGAATTAAGTAGATGAAATACATATATATAAACATAAATCCAGTATCATTATTATGTCATATATTTCATGATTACTTATTATATATACTTTATAATCATTCATGAATGGTTAATGTGGAGAATGAATCTCATCGCGTCGTGGAGACGGTAGTTCGTACGTACGCACGAGCGATGATATCGTTCTCATGATCATGGAATTGTATTGGAGTGTATGTATACTATTTCAGAATCAATATCACTTTACATTAATCATATATAGTTATTATGTACACCATTATACCCATCCAAGTAAGGTGGTGGTGGAAAATAGATTACACCATGGCGTGGAGACGGTATTCCGTACGTACGCACGCGCGGTGATTTCGTTTTCCATAGGATGGATAGATGGTGAAATAGGGTTGTTTCATAATTATAATAACATATCATTATATGATTGATACTGATGTTATTACTTCATAATGAAACAGCCTATGAAGAAGAAGTGTAAGAAGAAATAAAGTTGAAAGAATCGGTAATGGACATTACCTGTTCTTTGAAGCGCCTCTTTGAGTCCTCCTCTTAGGGAAATAAAATTGGTCTTTGAAGAAGACCAGGAACTCTAGGATGTTTCTAGGGAAGTGGAGAAGAGAATTTGGCAGGGTATGGCCGAGCATGAAGGCTCAAAGTGGTGTGAGGAAGAGAGGGAGGAGGTGCCCTTTTATAAGGGAGGAGAGGGGCACCTTTGGAATAACTAAAAATATTATTTTATTATAAAGCCAAATTCGGTTTTAAATAGCTCAAAATTGATTTATTTAGAAGCTAAGGTGGGGATGGGTCTAAATACTCTCATCAAAAAGAATTTAGACAAGTTTAGGTTCCTATTTTAACCTTATCATTTAGATTTAACATTAAGTTAGATAATTTTACTTTTACCGTGTCTTTTTGTGTTCTTACACTATAAGGTTAATAAACATACTATAAGAAGCCAAACGAACCCCAAGTTTATTATTAATATATATAACCTTATATATGTCATTTTGCCGAAAATTATATTTTTAGGAATAAAATAACAATTAATAATATAATATTTGTTTTAAAAACTATTTTATGTCAATTTTGACACTATTTAGTAGTTGATTTTTGTGAAAATTATAACAGACTTATTAGTTCAAAAACAGTTAATTATATCAATACTAACATGTCATATTAACCTAGAAAATTAGTGTAATTCATAAAAAGTCTCAAATTACATTTATTTTGGTATTTATAACATCAATTATGTCAAAATTTCATTAATAAGATAATTACTGCATCATCTTTTTGCCATAAATAAATTAAATTATTTAATGTCTAAAAATTAAAAATAAAATACTATTATGTAGGAAATCTTTTTATATTTCTACTGAATATTTATAGTCGAATTTATCTTATGTATAACCCTATATTAAAAATGATATACTTATTAAACTTTGATTTTAACTATTTTAACCCTTCTTTAAATAAATTAATAACAAATGTCCTAATCTAATCCAAGTGGGCCTAAATTGTCATATTTTATTCCCAAGGTTGTTTTTGGTAGAATTACACTTATACAATAGAAATAGGACATGTGTTAGGGTAATAATAATATCATTTTTACCCTTAATTACCCTATTTACTTTTAACCGTGGTAAAAAAAAGTAAAAAGTTACTATTCACCAAAAATTATTTTCATCTCATTGAACCACATTTTACTTAATGAAATCAACCTTGTCTCTTGGATTTTTGAAAACTCACTCACAGAAGCGGTAAAATTTAGTTTTATGAAAAATTCATTTTTTAACTACCAATTAGTGGTTTCACTATTCATCAAAAAATGAAAGTTTCCAGAAAAATACCAAAAATTAGGCCTAAGCTATATTTGATATTATGAACTCAAAAATGATGTCTATTTTACCAAATTAAAAACATATCAGTTGCATTAATTAATTTAAAAATTAATTCCCGTCGTCTAAACAAATAGCGTGTTCTTAAGAGATTATAACTATCAAAAGATTAACACTTGTTTATGTCGGGTTTAAATGTGAAATTACATCCAATGAAAAAAATTGTATTAAATTGTAAAAATATATTCTAAATATAATTTAAAACCACTCAAATTAATAATTAATCTCTATTAATTATTTCTATTAAAAAGGTTGTTTTTAATTAAAATTTAGTAATTTTCACTATTCATCGGAAAATGAAAGTTATCCGAAAAGTACCAAAATTTCACCCTAAGCTAATTTCAATATTCCGAATCCAAAAATGAAGTCCATTTTGAAAACTAAAATTTAAAAAATTTCAAAAAGTGGTTATTACTATTCATAACGGTTAGTTTTAATAATATTTTAATAGCATATTGTTGTTTAGTGAAACTCGTTATTGCGTACTACACACGCTATCGAGGAAGGTCGCGATTGCTTGTAATGCAAGACAAGTCAAGGATGCGTGTTGTGCAAGATCCTTTTGGTGTAGCGTACAACCCAAGACATTAATGAAATTAAAAAGAATATTTTTCATAAAATCTCAGGGTGTTACAATGGTCCCCTAACACCAACATGTTCCATCTTCACCATGGGGAAGTTGGTATCAGCCTCTAGGACGTTCACTGCATCAGAGGTATCCCACTGGAGGGCTACCAATACGACGAGTTCATGCCTCACATGAACACCTGGGAAGACAGGTCACGGACCCCCATGCTGATGTGGCACCTATTGGAGCTGGCCAAAGAGAGGCTGGGGTTGAAGGATTTCTTGAAGGACATTGCCTACAAGGACTGGTTCAGCCAGTTCCTAGAGAAGGACCCAGCTGTCAAGATGCCAGGGAGGGGAAAACGGTGCCCAACCGTGGCTCAGAGGAGCAAGAATGGATCGTATTGGAGGACCCTAGAGGCGGGGCAATACCAATCATGAGGATACCGCGTCATTGAGGCCTGGGACCCGAATGTCCGATATGACAGGTTCCTCGCCACCTTCCTGAGCGGGTTGCTCCTGCCGGTGCGGTACGCAAGAATGAGTATCCGTCCAGAAACACTGGTGATGGCAGGCACCATGGCTGCCAACAAAAGGTTCAATCTGGGGGTCCTCATGTTGGCTAGGTTGTATGCCATTCTCGGACGCATCTCCAGAGGGGGGTCACCTCGGAGGGTGTTTGGCCCCTTCCAGATCATTCATGGTTGGGTGGCGGATCATCTTGGTGGATACACCTTCCCGAACACCATTCGTCCTCCGGGCAAAGGCCTGCGGCCATCTCTTTTGAATAATTTCAGGGTTGCACCGATGATGCTCAACGAGGAGGGCGTAAGGATCCGAATCAGTAACCATGCCAATTTCAACTTCAGAACGATCCCCACCCCGGTTTTCCAGATGGTGGATAATGGGAAAGGCTCTCTGGAGCAGCAAGAATACTTCCAGAGCATCCGAGTTCGGGTGCTTGTGGCTCGGATTGATGGGAAGATCATCTGTGAGCCTTACGTGCCATCCCGGTTCGCCAGGAAGTTCGGGTGCCTCTATCGAATGATGAAGAAGGTATTCACGGACATCCGGGAGGAGAAGAATCCCTGCATCCTTTGCCATATGTGGTTGTCTTTCACCACTTACGGCTCTAGTGACATCATTACCCTTCCTCCCACTGGGATCGATGCTGGCTTATCAACTGAGTAAGCTGAACACTTGACCATTGCGTACCCTGAGGGGCTTTTACGCAAGTGAGTTTGGCAACTCTAGACTACCCGTGTGGAAACTGGGAGACGGGGGAGCAGGCAAGGTGCTGTTAGGAGGGGGAACCAGGGGCGCATCAGGCAGCGAGGCCAGTGCAGGCTAGGACCTCAGCAGGGGGACATCGCATGGTGTCGGTACGACCTCGTTTCCCAGAGGGGGGTCACACGAGGCGGCTAGAGAGCTGCCCGGGAAGCAGATAAGATACCTGCTTGAACCTTCCTAAGATGCAATTCTCCAGGCATTGTGGTCGGCCTGGTTGACCCTGAGACAATCAATGAGCATTGAATCCATCTAGCAGAAGATAATGCAGGACGGGATCCAGCTGCCAGAGGTCGGACTCATTCAAGTTACCGACTGGGTAAACTTCCATCGGCCACATGCATATCTAATGGCCATGGACACATACGCGCGCCAAAGGGGTCGGCGCGCAGAGCCACCTTTCCTGGTGAAAGTGATGCTCATCCAAGAGCATGATCCGGAAGTGATTCCACCGGGAGAAGGCGACAGTGATGAAGAGTCAGAGGGAGAGGAGGAAACATGAGAAGACGAAGGTGAAGGAGAAGGTAAAGGAGAAGGAGAACCCGAAGGTGAGGGGTCGCAGGGGGAGGCCTACCAAGGGAGTCTCCGAGAGAGAGGCGAGATTGTTGGATCTGATCCTGACATAACCGAGATACTCGAGGTTTTTCTCTATCCTTATTCATCTTCCTTCTTCGTCCATTCTCTTCTGCAATTTCTAATCCATCTCTCTATTTCACTCAGGAGCACATAGGTGCTGATCAGGCATCCCCAATAGAGGAAAGAGGAGAAGCACCGGTGGGACAGGATGGGGCTCCGACTCCCATTATCAAACTGACAAGCGCAGAGGGGTCTCCTTCCATAACGTCTCCTGTAGTGTCCCACACACCGGAGGCCAACACTCTGGGTTCCTGTAAGTCCCATGCTTCACTACTGGTGATTACTATCAGAAAACCCAATAATCGGGATTCTCCTCGTACAGTGATCTTGGCGTTGGAGGATCGTCGGGCTACTGAGCCCAGGCCATCTGTGAGTGGACTAGTGGCGGGCGTACCACCTCCTCTAGAACATACCTCCCAATCTGAGTCGGCCCCAGCAATTAGTGAGCAGGGGGAGACGGACATCAGCGGTGCTGTCATTGGAGCAAGGACGAAAGCTGATGAAGGCACCACCGTTGTCGGGGCGAGAGAGGAAGGTCACCCGGACGTCGAGGATCCTATTCCTTGTGGAGGCATCCCTAAGGAAGACCCTACTGCTGACCTGATGGCTGCCTTTACTACGTAGCGGCCCACTGATCCTAAGGAGATAGACGATTCAGACTCGGAAGCGGCCAATGAGAGCTGGATGACACGATGCAAAGGGTGGAAGTGCACTAAGCGCTTTATCAGGTAGCCTCAGGAGGATTGGACGAGGTGGATAGGATCACTCCAGACCTGTCTATGCTTCCTGTGTGCCAGAGGGGTTGATTCTCAACGCCTTCATCTGACAGTGTGTGATTACATGGCTGAGAAGATACGTGAGAGCAGTCGGCGCACTAACGTCTCCCAGTGTCGGGATAGATAAGTGAGCACCCGATCATTCCTAAGGGCGGAGCTGGACGTCCGGCGCCTCGAAGGGTAGGCAGAAGAGAAGGAGGTCTTCATCGCAACATGCTCTGAGCTCGTGGAGCAACTGACGGCCCAGCTGGATGACGCCCAAGAACAACTGATGGAGTCAAGTCACCAAATGACCGTACATCAAAACAAACGGGCATAGGCACAAGCTAGGGTTGTCAAACTGCACTCTGTGGCTGCTGATGAAGAGCGAGTCTTCAGGGAGCGAGAGGTAGTCTTGGAGGCTACCAGCCAAAGGGTAGCAACGTTGGAAAGATCAATCATGCACGCTAATACTTAAGGGCTCTATTTTGGCCATCCCACAAACTTTTTGCTTTCACTACTCAATATTTCGATCCAATGTGTAGACCAATCAATTTATCTGTACCTTTGGTTTAATATGATCAACCATAATCCTGAAATGAACAAAAACTCACCCCTAAGCTCATGTGGGTCGTACCCAATTTGAGAAATGAAGGATTCCCGTGTTATCATTTCGTCTGACTGTGGGGCATCAACCAAGATTCAAGCATCTGAAAATCAGGCCTGGACTTCTAAGGAGGGAACCATAGACCGATTGATAGATCATCTTCTTAATGTGTTCTGACACACGAGTGGGGAAATTCCGGGGGAATTGAAATCCATCCGAACATAGGGAGATGAAAAAGGTGAATCACGTTACCCAAATTTGGAACACTATGGGGGGGGGGCGTGACGATGGAGTATAACTGTTAACCGTGGCGGAAACACAGCATCCATATCACGTTGGCTTAAAATGGGGACAACAAATGAGGGCTGACCGCTGACCATGTTCACAACACGGGGCCTAACTCAAATATCATCAATCAGTCTTCCGGAACGTTGGCCCAGGATAGCAGGAAGACCGTAGGTCAATCATCCATATTGTTACAATAGGCGGACCAAGGGTCTATCATCCATATTGTTACAGCAGGAGGACCACAGTTCTAGCATCCTTACTATTAGGGGGTCCCATCAAACATGACCAGTCTTCCAGAACATTGACCCAGGACAGCAGGCGGACCGTAGGTCAATCATCCATATTGTTACAATAGGCGGACCAAAGGTCTATCATCCATATTGTTATAGGAGGAGGACCATAGGTCTAGAATCCATACTGTTAGGGGGTCCCATAAAACATGAAAGAGGATGAAGATACAAATAAAGGGGGAACACAAAGCGTGGAAAGTGGAGTGGTGATTCGTTCGAATAGAATCCAACACTCCCAAAATTATGCCACCGTGGTGGAGGCGCATTAGGCAGACATATTAATCTGGTCACAGATTATCCCAATTTTCAGTCAGGACCTCTCTGGCGAGAGAACTGTCACTTCCCAACATCACTATGGGGCATACCGAACTTATTCGGGGTAAATTTCACAATTACACCACTCCCCAAGTAGCCAGGACAAGGGGCCGACAGTGAGGAGGGACGAGATTTGGTAATCCCTGGGGCTGGACCCAAGACGAAATGTCTAGGCATTCCTACATATCTCATAAGGATGAGAATCAGGCCACACATAGTTCTAGAAAAGGATCTTAGTTTAAGGTCTTACAGCTCAGACCAAAAAAGTAAGAGAAGTGGGGGACACATGGTAAAGTGGTTGCGAGACCCAACATGAATGGGGGCAAGGTCCTGCTTACCATGTGATCCTTGGAGAAATGTTTAGTTCAAGGGACTGAACGTGAAAGTTAGGTTGGGCCTGTGGGGAAGTTCCCAGGCGCTCCTATGTATCTCATAAAGATGAGAATCAAGCCATACATAGTTCTTGGGGGTGCCATTTAACATCGTGCATGAAAAGAAACAGGAGGGATAATTCTCATAACAGGGCGCACGTGGTGTGGCTATCGCAAAACTGACGTGAATGAGGACATAGTCCTGCTCACCATGCCACATGACCCCATGGTCAAGGTCCCAAAGGTGGGACATACACGATGAATTAGCGGACCCCAAGCTGGACCCTTAGACGAGAGGTCTGGGCGTTCCTACGTATCTCATAAGGATGAGAATCAAGATGTACGTAGTTCTTGGAGGGTGGCACGAAACGACTTGGTACCTATGCAAAGAATGAAAGAGGTGTGCGGGTCTATCCCTCGCACCAAAAAAAGCGGCATTTGATATGTCTTGTTTGTTATTGAAGGTGAATGGTTTTCCTCTCGTGGAACAACCGACCTAGGGAAGAAACCCTGGAATCGCCACAATAATCAATCCATATATAGGCATTGACAAATGGTATGGTAATGGACCAATACCCAACATGATTTCCCCTCTGGGGAGGTCACCACAATGCAGTGCCATTTTTCGTCGTGCGGCTGGGACGATATTATCATAGTTTATGGTTGTGTGGTAGGACCGATCATCACAGTTTAAGGTCGTATGGCTTGGACTTGGGAGAACATGCACGATGAAATAAGGCACACCCGATGTAGATGAGGGCATATCCTCCTACCGTCACCGCGCGCGATTCTGGGAGAGGAGCCTCGGGCCAAGGAGCCAACGAGGGACCAACAATCAGTGGGGTATGAGACACTAGCTTCCAGCTGAGCTGGGCCCGAAATGCAATGTCTGGGCGACTCCTAGTTTCCCATGGGGATGAGGGTCAAGCTGCGCATGATCCTTAGAAAAACCCAATCATATAACCTTGGTGCTCGGATCGTGGGAGCCCCGAGAGACGCCGTCACGTATCTTTGTCCCCCTGTCATGTGGAGGTGCACTGAGGGTTAGTGCAAGGAGTGTCGAGATTCCACCTTGACACGATGGGGAGGAACATAATGTGAATCATGAAACCAACATCCAGGGCCTAAAGGAGCTAGCGTGACGACTGAGGACTACTGCTGACCATGTTCGCAACACAGCATCCTGTCGCGTTAGCCTAAAATGGGGACAAAAAAATGAGCATCGACTACTGACCATGTTCGCAACGTGGGATTTGTATCAATTTTTTGTCTAAAACCCTCAGGGGAATTGGCCCGTGATGGTAGGAGAGCCCTTAGGCGTTGTATCCAAGCCGTTCTTGTGGGTCCCTCTGGGTGTGAAAGATAATGGGGAACCAAATGAAAGGGAGCACAAAGCTTGAAAAGTCGAAAAAAACTTGCCTAAGTTGAATATGACACTCCAGGTCCTAGACCAGAGTACTCCGAGCACATTAGCGGACCACTGGAAAGGGTCGAAGGGCTCAGTTTGAGAGCGTCCAAAATATGGTGGATTCCCGGGAGAAGGGGTCATGGTGCCAAAAACCCTGTACCACACCTATATATCCCCCCATGGGGAGGGACATGCCAAGAGACCGAGGTGACTGGGAGAACGTGGGATCTCCTAAGAGATGGGGCTGGACCTGAAACCTAAATGTTCAGGTGGTCCTATGTATCCCATAAGTATGGGAATCAAGTCGCACGTAGTTCTAGAAGCATAGTTTAACGTCATGTAGGATGATGAGAGGTATTTCATCCAGTAATGTGTACGGCGCTGCGGGTAACCCATGGTGAATGAGGACATAGTCCCACACCACAATGCACACTCTGGGTAAGGACTGGGGCTAAGGGGCCCGAGAAGGCCAAGGGTCCTGAGGGTGGGCCTCAGTCAGGAAGGTCGGACCAACTTGTAGTTTAACGTCTTGTAGTGAGGACGAGCATGCAGTTTAAGGTCATGCTGGACCACAAGGATCCTAGTTTAAGGTCTTAGAACTCAGACCAAAGGGGCCCAGATGTAGGGCCACGTGCAGTTTAAGGTCGTGCTGGACCAAATGTAGTTTAGGGTCATGCGGGACCAGGTGCAGTTTAAGGTCATGTTGGACCAAATACAGTTTAGGGTCATGCGGGACCGTTATCCAGTTTAAGGTCATGGGGGACCCCTATAGGGTCAGTAAAAATACTACTTGAGGAACTTTGTTTTGGTGGGAGGAGTGACACGCTCGCCATCCATAGTCACCAGAGAGTACGCACCATTGGGATAAACCTTATGGACGATGAAAGTCTCCTTACATTTGGGCTGCAACATGGGTGGTTTCCTACCGGGAATCATTGGCGCCCTGAGGGCCAGTACCAGGTCACCTTGCAGGAAAGAGCGGAGGTGAACCTTCTTGTTGAAAGCTCGAGCCATCATGCTCTGATGCATTTCTAGGTTGTGCAAAGCGCGAAGCCTATTCTCATCCAGCGCTTCTAATTCCGCTAGACGTATTTCAGAAACTCTATTCGGCGCTTTCTGGTTATAGGCCACCATGCACAATGAGGGAAACTAAATCTCGATGGGCAGGATGGCCTCAGCTCCGTACACCAGGGAATACGGGGTCACCTGGGTGGAATTTTGAGTCGTCGTCCGATAAGCCCAGAGAGAATTAGGGAGCTTGTCCGACCAACTTTTCTTGTTCTGACCAACCATTTTTTGCAGATTGTTAGAGAGGGTTTGTTAAATGCCTCGATCTATCCATTCTCCTATGCGTGATAACAGGAGGTATGGTTGGATTGAATGTTGTACTTGGCGTACAATTTCTTCTACTCGGCTGCTCAGAAGTAGGTTCTGTTATCCGTGAGGATAGCGTGAGGCACTCCAAATTGAAAGATGATGTTGGAACTCATGAAGTCAGCGATATAACGAGCTTTGACTTCCTTGAGCAGGATTACCTCTTCCCACTTGGAAAAGAAATCCGTAGTGGTAAGAATGAACAGGCATTGGCGAGCCGTTGCCGGTGGGTAAGGTCCTATGACATCCAACCCCCAGACTGCAAAGGGCCAAGAATACTTGGTAGTGTGGAGGGGCTCTGGTGACTGATGCACAAAGCTAGCATGAACTTGGCACGCATGAAACCTCTTGGAAAAATCGATTCAATCATAGATCATGGAGGGCCGGAAGTACCCCAGCCTCTGAATCTGGTGAGACAACTTCGACCCGGCCTGATGGGCACCACATGAACCAGCATGAACCTCTTGCATGATGTGAGAGATCTCAACTACTTGAAGGAAACAAAGGAGAAAACCATCAAATCTGTGTCTATAAAGGATCTTCTCAAGGCTGGGACCAATCTAAAGGGTAAACTGCAGCACGTGGCGTCAGATTCGCTCGTGCTCGGCCCGGTCTAATGGAGGATTACCACGTTGGAGGTATTCAACCAAGGGTGTCCTCCAATCGAGAACTATTTTGTTCACTATGTCTGAAGTACCCGAGGATCCTGACGTAGGGGAACCAGCGGTAAGATGGTTCACCCATGGGCCACGATCATCCTTCGGGTAACAGGAGCAATGACTCTCCGGTGCACTATGTGGATAATCATGTCGTCATGTTCGGGCTCCGCAAGCGACGCGGCCAGGATGGCCAAAGCATCTGCTCGACTGTTCTTGACTGGGGAATATGAAAGGCCTCTGGCTGAGAGGGAAACTGAGCCATTAGATAGAGGGTGCACTACAGCAATGGAATGAGTTCAGTCTTTCTGACAACATAGTCACCATTGGCCTGCCTGATGACCATCTCGAAGTCCTCTTTCACAAGAAAATGGGGCACGTCAATCTTGATGGCCAGTTCGAGACCAGTGATGAGGGAATGATATTCAGCCTCATTTTTGGTACAACCCTCAGACAAAAGGAACGAATATTGCAGGATGTCTTGCTTTGGGGTGATAAAGACGATACCAAGGCCCACTCTGTTGAGCCTGGGATAGTTGAGTCTCCTACCAGTGGGGCTCTGGGAGGCACCATCAAAGTGAATCTGCCAGCATGGGATGACATGATCGACTAAGAGGATTACCTCAACATGAAAACCTAGGTCCAGTGGCTGATCTACGGAGGTTGGGTGAGCAGCTAAAAATTCTGCCAATGCCTGTCCTTTGATAGCCTTCTGAGGTACAAACCTGATGTCGAACTGCTGGAGGATCACCGCCCACCGCGCTAGTCATCCAGTAAACATAGGTCAGTTCAGGATGTACTTCAACGGGTCTACCTGATAGACCAGCTGTACCTCATGGTGCTGAAAGTAGTTCCGCAATTTCTGTACAGCGAATACGAGCGCCATGTAGCTCTTCTCGATGGGAGAATACCTAATTTCCATATCGAGGAGCATGTAGATGAGGTAGTAGAGGTATTATATGTTCCCTCGTTGTTCTTCTGGGTGAGGAGTGTGACGAGGGACCATTCCAGGGTAGTCACATAAAGGACCAGTGACTTCCCAGAAATGGGTGGCATCAAGACTGAAGGTTGGAGCAGATACTGCTTAATTTCCTCGAAGGCGGTCTGACACTCTTCATCCCATTCATAGGTGGAACCTTTCCTCATGAGCTGTGAAAAAGTCTTACACATGCCAACCAGATTCACAATGAATCGGCGTATGTAGGTTAAGTGGCCTTGGAGACCTCGAGCTCCCAAATATTACTCAGGGGAGGCATCTGGCTAATGGCCTTGATCTTCTCTGGGTTGATCTCGATGCCTTGGTATTTGACAACAAAGCCAAGAAACTTCCCATAGGTTCCCCCGAAGGCACACTTCAACGGGTTCATCTTTAGGTGGTGGGAACGGAGAAAGATGAACACTTTCTCAAGGTCCTTGAGATGGTCCTGGAGCTGGTGAGATTTGACCACCAGATTATCCACGTAGCATTCCACCAACATCCCAAGAATTGGCTTGAATATGCGATGCACGGCCCGCTGATAGGTGTTGCCTACATTCTTCAGGACGAAGGGAATAACCTGGTAAAAAAAGTAACTTGGGGGGCCCTGAAAGTAGTGAACTCTTTGTCCTCGCGGGCTATCCATATCTAGTTGTACCTGGAATACCCATCCATGAAAGAGAGGTCATGGAACCTAGCCGTGGCATCAATCAAAAACTCTGTCACGGGAAGGGGAAAATCATCCTTCGGACAGTGGCGGTTGAGATCATGGAAGTCGATACAGACCCTGATCTTTTTGTTCTTCTAACTGACTGGCACAAAGTTTGCTAGCCATCGGCGGTACTGAACTTCCTTGATGAAGTTGGATTTGATAAGCTTGTCAACTATGGCCTCAAACATGGCACCATAAGAAGGGTGCATCTTTCTGGGAGGCTGCTTGAACCCACGATTGCTTGTCGGGAGACCAAGGCGGTGGATGGATACCTGAGGATCTATTCCTGGAATCTCTTCATAACTCTAGGAAAACATGTCACGGTGTTTTTTAAGAAATTCCATGTACTATCTCTGCTCCTCGAGGGACATGGCCGCACTGATCAATGTGGGTCTTAGATCTGCCTCACTACCAAGGTTCACCTGTACCAATTCATCGACCATGGTAGAGACGCCTTATTAAAAGGAAGTGGGAGAATCCTCCAGACCCTCTTCTCTACTTGTGGAGGGATCTTCCACGGGGGGAGTCGTTTCGGGGCTACCAGACCCTGATGAGAAGCTGGTGGCGGCTTGGGCGGTAGTGGTCATCATATCAGGAGACTCACACACCACTAAGACCATAACGATAAAGGAAGTCGATCCAATCCCATCTGGTCTTCGGCCCAAGGGTCCACACTTGATGACATCAAAGAAGTAGTGGTGTGTTGGCTTGAGCCAGTTGATTCTAGCCCAGTGGAAGAGATAGTTATGACGTACTGTCGTTTCCATGAGCCTGACACTCCAATATTGTACAGGGGTAGGGGGTTTCGAAATCACTCGAGCTTGGTTGGTGTAGGAGTATGAGGTGATTTTTTGTCGTTGCATGGACATGGGAATATACCTTTTTCTTGTACCCAAAACCACAAAACATTGCCTAATGTCGGGGGTTGTGGCCTCCAAACGATGGATTGGGAAGATGTAAGCATCATCCAAACCTGCCCAGGGATCACTTGTGACAGCGGCGGGCTCAAGCTCACCTGCCAAAACCTTCTTATCCTTGCTCTTGTAATAGTCGGCGTCCAAATAACGGTCTTCGCAAGAGGAAAAAGGAGACACATCTCTTTGGAGCATGCCTACTGGACCATTAAGGGAGTATTTGAGGCATTGGTGATATAATGAGGGGACCACTGCGTGAAGGTGGAGCCACGACCATCCCATCAATGAATTGTAGGCGGTGTCCTAAGAGACAACCATGAATTCAGTTCTAGAAATTAGGCCACCGAACTGGGTCTTCAAGTGAATCTTGCCGACTAGAGTTTTCTCGGTCCTATAGTATCCCTGAATCCTGAGGTCGGAGGGAGTTAAATCATCCTCAGACAGACCCATCTTCCACAATGTCTGAGTTGGGATTAGGTTAATCCCATAACCCTTGTCGACAAGATAGTGGCGGACTTCCACGCCATTGAACTAGCCAGTGACGTACAGTGGGTGAATGTGCCCCTGTATGAGAGGGTCTTCATCTTCACCGGAGAATGAGATAACTTCCTAGAATTCGGCGTTCTCAATTTCCTCAGTGTGGAAGGCTTCTGCAACCGCTACCTCCATCTCAAATAGGAGGGGGCTCTTTAGGGCCTCTGAGAGTGCCTCACGCATTTCAGACAACAGGAGAAGAGCCTCAAGGATATAAATCCATGCTGGAATGCTGGCTAGGTGCTTCAGAACATTATACTTCTGGGCCAAATGCGAGCCTCTGCATACAGGAGGCTGCTCTAAGATTGGAGGCATGACGGGCCTTGCCGGCTGGACCGGTGGCTGACTGGTACTAGGCACGTCTCGCTATTCACTAGTCGAATCCTGGAGAGTGGCTATTGGATTAGGACTAGAAGGATGGGGTCGGCTGGTAGCAAGGCAGAGCTGGTCGTGGTACAACCAAGGTGGTTCTGTCTGATCCAGCAACACAAACGGTGGCGGAGGCGAACCCGTCGACACCAGAAGATGGGGACGCATGTGCTAAGCTCTGTAATGGGCCTACTACCTAGTCTCAGTGGCGTGTATGGCCTGGATAGAGGTGCCAACTTTTGTGCCTTCACGACCCATGTGGTTGCGGTTTCGCTGACGTTGACATCAGCTGGGGACGTTGGGGACGTTCGCCTGGCGTCCCTCATCCTCGGGAGTCAAAAAGGGATTTACCAACTCTACGGTGTTAACAGAAGTGTACCCCTAACAATCACTCTAGGAGTCATCCATTACTGGGCGGAGTCTCAGAGGGATTCCCATTTATGGGGTCATGAAGTCGCCGAGAGTGCGGGATGATGACTACATTGGAAGGGCGCGTTCTTTCTTCTTGTGTCACCGCCGCTTGCTCTTCTGGGAAGAGGCAGGTTGGGATGACAATGCTGGGGTAGAAACCGCAGCTTCTGAGGGCTCTGGCTGATTCAGGCATGCGCGGATGATGCCATGGGCGCGGGCGACCATCTTGCGGGCCATCCAGTCACTGTACTTCTGGGACCCATCGTCGGAAACCTGCTGCCATTCATCCTTGTCGCCGCTACCGCCCTCTGATCTCACAAAGAAACCTGCTACTTGTGCCGGGGCTGGGCCCAACCTGACTATATTGTTGTCAATCTAGTCTTGGAGCCAGTCCTTGAACACGTAGCATCGCTAGATGGTGTGCCCCAGGGTCCAGTGATAAGGGTAGTAGTTGGGGTGATCAGTGAGATGCGCCTCTTTCGGCTTCCGACACTCAAGAAGCTGCACAATTCTCTGCTCCAAAGCACTACAGAAGTAACCAGGGACCTGAGCCTTGTCAAATGAGTAGGTCCCATTTCTTCCATCCGGAAAGGGGGATTTAGGAGGCTGGCCCTGACGAGGGACCAGAGGAGCATGCCGAGGAGGTGGAACCTGATTATCTCACCTAGGTGGTGACGGTGAGTTATGCGGAGGCGCTTGTTGATTTTGAGGCGGTCGTTGCTGGGCCGGAGGCTGTGCCCATGGGGGTGGACCCCTATGGGGATGTGGAGCTAGCATCACTGGTAGCAACTCTAACTTCCTGGGGGCTTTTACTTGGGCCACAACAGCGGGCTCGGCTCTGGCAGATCTCCTTGCAGGGATTATAGGAGGTAGTGGGTGTGCCTGACTGGCCTGTTGTAGGGCCTCTTCGAGGCGCTGAGCCTCGTCTGAGAAGTCCCAGAACCATCCTAGGTAATTCTGAGTGATCAGAGAAGGAACCAGCTCTGCCTTGATTTTTCCTACGCACATTGTCAGTAATTTCTCTTGAGTTAGTGGCATGTCAAGGGAGTATGTGAGCCCCTTCCACCGGGCGATGAAGTCCGCGACTCGCTCATTGGGCCTTTACTTGAACCTTAAGATGTTTTCGATGTTCGACTTCCGGGTTGTGGAACTGAACTGGTAGGGGAATTTCCTATGAAGGTGCTCCCATCTAGTCACAGATCCGATAGGGAGCTGGCTATACTAGAAGAATGTTGGCCCTTCTAGTGTCTAAACAAAGAAACAGAGCTTGGCGGCCTCCTGCTGTGTCGGAGTCCCTAACATAGGCCCACACCTTTAGTTGAAGTGGGCCAGGTGCTGTGGCGGGTATCCTGTCCCATTAAAGGGGGCGAAAGTTGGGTTCCCAAATCCCGGAGGTGCTGTCATATCATCCACCCATGATGGGTATGGCTTGTCGTCCGGTGGGGTTTCCACCTGTCGAGTTTCCAATTCCTCTAAGTGGGCGATGAGTGTCGCCATCAGATCATCTAGATGCGGGTTCCTGTCATGACGGGGATCCCTAACCACAAGCGCATTTTCGGGCTATTCAATCTGATAGTCAAGCTCAGCAGCTCGTGGGGCGGCTGGTGGAGCGACTCTTGGGGCAGCAGGAGGAACCCGAGCGGGGTCACTTGGGTGATCACACCACTCGGGAGGGTTTGACAAAACGTATCGCGCCCTCTTGACATGCGCTCTAGCCTCTCCACTGTCAGAGAACACGACATGATGGCAGTTGCCCGGGAGAATCTCATCGAGGGGTAGTTGTTCCTGCCCCTACTGTCCCGGCCTAGGATCACCATAGTCAGGTCACCGCTCCGCTATGAATTCGGCCAGAAGCTCATCAACCAGCCTCTTCTGCTCAGCAAGTTGTTGGAGCAACGCGGCCTTCTCGGGATCTTCCCCAACCTTCTTCACTGAGGCAAATGGGTCGGCAATCTTGGCAGCCCCGACGTGTTCCTTACCCTTGCCGATGTTCCGGATCAGTGTTAATGCCTCACTAGGTGTGGGGAGACCTAGGAGGTTTCTCTGTAGGAGAGTAATTCTCCTGGATGGGTCCAGTAGTGGCTTGTACTCAGGGGGTGAGTCCCTATCGAGAAGTTCCAAACCGTTCCCCTCTCCTGATAGGTCGGCCATGTTGACCACCACTACCCTTGGGGACATACCCTCAGAGTCACCCAGTGAGTCGGGATTTCGAAGAATCACACTAAAGAGAAGGGCAGTGTACTGCCCCCATCCATAGACGTGTGCGTGGGGGGTGGCTTCCTCGATAACTTTGTGGAGTACTTGAAAACTCTGGATGCATTGTTGTTGGAGGGTCCTATGGTGGCCAAGTGACTCGGGGTACCAAACTGCAGGAAGCATGGCCAGGTCGACCAGACGACATTGCTCGCCGATATCCTCAATGTGTTCTTGGATCCCGGGGTAAGGCACTTGCTGATGGCGAAGATGGGAGTGAGTCGCCTGGAGAGTCTGTCGAAAACATTCGAACTCTCCTGGGGTGAGCGTTTATGGTATATCCAAATCTGATCCTGCGACCGGCCAAAACTTCTCGGGGAAGTGGCCTACTGCGAGGAAGGTCCAGAAGCTCCACGTCTGAGGTTCAGGATCCGACCCTTGCTGGCCCTGCTCATCAATTGAGAATGGATGGGGAACTAGCAGCGATGCCAAGGCAGGCCGCTGGGCCAATGGGCTGGCCGGTGGAGAATACGGTGAGCATGCTGACTGGCCGACGAGTCCTAAGTCGCCTCCAAGGGCTGCAGTGTCCTGGCTGTCACATCATGATAGTATGGGCCGGTGAACGGGCATCCCGTCACAGTGTCGGTGCTTTCCGAGGGTATTCCATATCGCGACTCTTCTGTCATGTAACGACCCAAATCCAGAGCCCTTCCACTGGTGCCCCGTACCCGGTTCACCACATGACCTCAAGCGCATTTCCCCAAACACCAGAGGCTTCCGACTAGCAGTGAGGGCCTTGGTATGTTATTGGGGAAACTATGCCTTCATTTGGTAAGGTAGACAAGGAGAGAAAAACAACAGTCAATAGCGGAAGCAGTAAACATCATAAAAAAACTGAAACTAAACAGCATAATCAATGAACACATAATGATAATGATAATGATGCAGCAGGTACAAGTATCTAAGGAAAGCAGAAAACACAAAAACATGCTGAAATAAAACTAAAAAACAAAGTACGAATGTAAACAGCAACTCCAGCAGCATCGCAAGCCTATGCTTGGTCCTATGATCTCCAGCTCCAATCAGCAGTCATGTACCCGAAGTAGAGGGGCCACAATCCCTATCCACACCTGCAACCATATAACCTGTTTGGACTAAAAATTAGGACCCAAATAGGGTGTGAGACTAATCACAGTAGGCAATCACCACAAGATCCTTGCCCTAATGTCAGTGAGTAATATAGAAAAAGTAAAGGAAATAAATGCATTAGAGAAGTAGATGTACACTAAAGTAAGAAATCCTACCAAACTCCATTCACAGTTATTTATTTGTTTAGTACAATAATTTAGCTATCAACCATGGAACCTAGCAACAACTATATACTCCCAAGGAAAGAAAGTAATCACAACAGGTAACTCAGCAGTCTACCTAAACAACAAGCAATACAAACCCAAGCTTGTTCTTTGGATTGGTGGACTCTTCACAACCTACCAACAAATAAAGCACTGACTCTCTGGGTGGTTCCTACTAGAAAACATCTCTAGTCAAGTAAACGTACAAAGGCACAGACACTCTCGGAAGCTCTCACCGTCAATTCCCCTGTGGTCTTGCAATGAAAGATATAGACTCTCTGAGGAAGCACTTATGTATCATTCCCCATATAGTCTCTCCACGTAACTATGAACACTCTGAGGAAGCACAAAGCCCCATTCCCATTGGTCCTGCAATCGATACTAATTATAACAGACTCTCTAGGGAATCCCTAATCGTCAATTCCCCCTTTAGTCTACCACACCAGGTTCACTCAGCCCTGAGAAGTTTAGTCTTGCATAAATTATTGTTAGAAGCCTATGTAAGTTCAGAAACTACTTGGCTAATAGCTACAAGCATCCACAAGAATATAAACAGCATGAAATACATGCAATCAATTCAACAGACATACTAGCAATGTGCAAAAAGGTTGCCTCGTAGGCAAAACCGCGCCAAACGGCAATAAACAGCCAAAACAAGGAAAAACACCCCTGGGGTGATCCTCAACCATGATAACAAGCAATTATTAATCATCCAATAACTTCAAGAATACAAGAAATCTAAGGCAGATAATGAAAAGGGTCAAAAACCTAACCTGAGATACCCGATACATGGGTATCCGACACTTTTGCACCAAAAACACAAGGACATTCCATGTAGGGCAACAAACCACCTACCTCAATCCTAGGATATTGATATTATTGAACCTCGGCCTGTGAATCGGCCTAGAACGGAGTAAATATGCAAAAAATTCTAAAACATTCATCCTCAGATAACTCTCACAAGAGGAGAAATACGAAAAGAAGGCTAAAGTAGGATGAGGAACTCACCGCTGCGCTTCCAACACAATCGATGGTGGAAGGAACGAAGGTCGGACGGAGGCACGACAGCTTGGAGAAAATTCGGCAGTACGGTTACTCTCGGACGAACGAAACCCGGAGAAGAAGATGCTTCTGTGCATCAGGAGCGACCCCAGTCCGTTTAATGAAAAAAAGTACATGGCGTGTACTTTTAGACTACACGGTGTGTACTAGGTCTTTTTCGTACTCTGCCAAAATCGTCCTCTACGTCACCCTTACACACCGTGTGTGTGGCCCGGACACGGCTAGCACACGACTTTGGTGGGAAAAGAGTACACGGCGTGTACTCAGAAAGTACACGGTGTGTACTTCAAAAATTTCCAGAAAGTTCATTCTTCTCAAAAATTCCAGAAAAAGGAAAAGTGTACCTGAAAAGAAGATACTAGTTCTTACAAACTTCCCCCCTTAATTAAATTCATCCCCAAATTTCCCTAACGAGGCGGAAAAGAAGAAACCCCGAACAGCTTCGACCACTACGATCGTACATTGGCCTCCCTTTCCCAAGTCTCGTCCTGTACTCGCCCGTGCTGCCATAGCATCCATACCAGAGGAACAGACCACCCGCGGAGAACCTTCGTACTGCAATCGACAATCCAGATATGATGCTCCTCGAATGATGCATCCGCTTCAAGCTCGACTTCCTTGAGCTGAATGATGTGAGAGGGGCTGAAAAGTAATGTCAGAGTTGAGAGACGTGGAAGACGTTGTGCATGGCCCGATACCTCTGAGGTAGCTGCAACCGATAGGCAACCATCCCAACTCTCTATAAGACCTCCGACGGCCCGACGTACCATGGGGAAAGATTACCCTATCTCTGAATCCTCTTGTGTCCCAACCTTGGTGCGAAACGCCGGAAAACCTGGTCACCAACCTCGAACTCCAGAGGTCGTCTCCGCTGATCAGCATAAGACTTCTGTCAAGACTGCGTTGTAGCCATCCTCTTCCGAATCAGCTCTATCATCTCTGAAGTCTCCTGACAAAGATGAGGTCCCTACAAAGCTGCCTCTCCTACCTCTAGCCAGTATAAAGGTGATCGGCATGGCCTACCGTACAAATCCTTGTATGGATCCATCTGAATGGTCGCTTGAAAATTGTTGTTGTAGGCGAACTCCACTAGAGGAATATGCTTCTCCCAAGATCTGCCAAAGTCCAGGATGCAAGCTCGGAGCATATCCTCAGACACCTGGATCGTGCGCTCGGACTGGACATCAGTCTGGGGGTGGTATGCTGTACTCAAAAGTACTTTTGTACCCAAGGCCTTCTGAAGTCCCTACCAGAACCAAGAGGTAAAGAGCACATCCCTGTCTGAAACAATGGAGTGGGGAACTCCATGCAGAAGAACGATCTCTCGGATGTAAAGTCATCTCAGATCATCGACACTGAAAGTCTCTTTGATTGGCAAGAAGTGAGAAACCTTTGTAAGCCTGTCGACGACGACCCACACCGCATCGTTTCCTCTCGAAGATCTTGGAAAACCAGTCACGAAGCCCATCGCGACATCGTTCCACTTCCACTTTGGAATGGGTAGCTTCTGTAAAAGCCCTGATGGTCGCTGGTGCTCTACCTTCACCTGCTGACAGGTGGAACATCTCATGACAAAACCAGTCACATATCTCTTCATACCTGGCCACGAGTATTGGCAGTGTAAATCACGGTACATCTTGGTGACGCCAGGATGAACTGCCCAAACTGAGGAATGGAATTCTCGCATCATCTCATCGCGTATATCTTCTGGAACCCATACGCGTCCCCGAAAATGCAAGATCTCATCCTCACCAATGGTCCACCCGAGAAGAGGGTCCTCTCCTTCCACGCTTTCCCGTAGGACTAGCCCTTCTGAATCTGCCAGCTGCCTCATTCGGACTCAGTCATGAAGTACAGAGGTAACAACCATATAAGATAGGAAAGTATGCCCTTGCCTGTCATGCACCTCCAAATGCATCTCCGAGAATAGAGCCATTAGTTTCCACTCGCTGCTGGTCTCCTGAAATGCTTGTATCTGAGTTCTCCTGCTCAGTGCATCAGCCACTACGTTGCCTTTCCCAGGTGTATAGGCAAGCTTGAAATCGAAGGACTGGAGATACTCAACCCACCTCCACTGTCTTAGATTCAGGTCACGCTGCGTGAAGATGTACTTGAGACTTTTGTGGTCAGTGTATACCACAAAATTCTCTCCTAGAAGGTAATGTCTCCAGCAACGTAAAGCATGAACAACCGCAGCCAACTCCAGGGCGTGCGTAGGATAATTACTCTCATGTGGCCTCAACTGCTGAGATCCATACGCAACCACTCGATCCTCCTGCATAAGAAATGCTCCAAGTCCGATGCCAGATGCATCACATAAAACTGTATAGCTCTTGCCCGACTCCGGAAAAACTAGGATCGGTGCTGAAGTCAATCTCCTCTTCAGATCCTAGAAGGCTGAGTCACAGGCTTCTGACCAAACGAACTTCACCCCCTTCTTAGTCAAGCCCATCAACGGTGGTTCTAGGTGTGAGAAGTCCTATATAAACCGCCTGTAGTAACTAGCCAGCCCCAAGAAGCTTCGTATCTCGAAGACATTCTTCAGCTACTCCCAGGTAACTACTGCTCTCACCTTCTCTGGGTCTACTGATACTCCTATCTCTGAGATGAAATGACCCAGGAAGTGAATCTCATCCATCCAAAAGTGGCACTTCGAGAGATTAGCATAAACCCGATGCTCCCTCAGTGTACTCAAAATGATCTCAAGATGGGTTGCATGGTTGTGTCGAGTGTGAGAGTACACCACGATATTGTCCACGAAGACCACAACGAAGGAATCCAAGTAAGGATGGAACACTCAGTTCATCAGCGCAATGAAAAATGCTGGTGCGTTCGTAAGATCGAATGGCATAACCGTATACTTGTAGAGACCATACCTGCTCCTGAAGGCTGTCAGAGGTATATATAAAGGTCTAATGCGTAGCTGATGATAACTGGACCTCAAATCGATCTTCGAGAACACCCGAGATCCTCAAAGCTGATCGAAGAGATCATCAATCCTTGGAAATGGATATCAGTTCTTGACCGTCAACTTGTTCAACTTCTGATAATCCACGCAAAGCCTAAGGGTACCGTCTGCTTTCTTCGCGAACAGAACTGGCGAACCCCAAGGAGAAGTACTGGGTCTGATGAAACCCTTTGCCTGCAACTCTTCCAATGGCTTCTTGATCTACTAAAACTCAGGGGTAGCCATCCTATAGGGAGGAATGGACACTGGTGCTGCTTCTGGAACGAGCTCAATCGAGAAGTATACCTCACACTCCGGAGGCAAACCTGAAAAGTCTTCTGGGAAGACATCTGGAAAGCGATCAACCACTGGAGGAAAATATAATTGTGAAGTCCTCTGGTCACCCAGATAAAGACTAGCAATCTAGGCCGTAACTCCTCCTAGACCATGATTCTCGAGTCCGGCTCAACTTGCCTGAACATCCCACTCACCCTTATGAAGGAAAGATTCACCCTCTAGTGATACAAACCTCACCATGTGGTGATAGAAATCGACGACTGCCTAGAAGGGAACCAACCAGTCCATACCGAGAATGACGTCATAGCCCGTAATCTCCAGGACATAGAGGTCCCATAAGAAATGGTACCTTGCAACCTCGAGAGGGCACTCCTTGCACTGACATATGCTAGATGTCCTCGTTCCCAAGGGTGTGTTGAGAGTCAACATGTCAGCAGACGAAAAGACACAGCGCTTAAGGCTTTCCACGGCAGCAACAGAGATAAAGCTATGTGAAACACTAGTATCGAAAAGGGCTGAAGATAAAACTGAGGCTACTAAGATCGTACCTCGAACTGTAGAGGGTCCGGGATCCTGCTCCTGATGAATTTGGTCTACAGCAAAAGTCTGCCCGGTACTACGGCCCTGTGTAGCCTGAAAACCCTGAGCTGCTCCTTCCTGAGCCTGGACCAAAGCGTCCACGGCCTCTACCCTGAACTGAATGACCTACAGAACTCTAGAACCCAGTCTGTTGTGGAGCTGGTAATCTTGCTCGTGAATGTGGGGTCGAAATTGATCCTCCTTCACTAGCCACTGGAAGGGGAACCTTGCAGAAACACGGTAGATGACCCATATTGCCACAGGATCAGCACTCTACTGGGTCACTTGGGCACTGGGGATTAATGTTCCCACTCCTCCCACACTGATAACACACCACTTGGGTTCCAGAACAGAGGTCTTGTCTATTAGAAAGAATACCACGCTTCCTCGGGTCACCTCGGGTAGGCTCTCGGTGGCGCTTCCTACTGTCTGTCTGGATGGAATCAGCCTTGGATGTTGTAACTCCCTGGTCCATAGCTCCAGTCTCCATCAGGTTCCTCTCCGTGATGAGGGCATTGTTGACTATCAGAGTAATAGAAGTCAACTGAAAGACATTCACCTGTGATCTGATCTCCAGTCAGAGGCCTTCCTCAAACTTCATCGCTAGAAACAACTCGTCATTCCCCAGAACGGGAGTGAATCACTGTAACTCAGTGAAGTGGGAGGAATACTCCATAACTGAGAGAGTACCCTACTGTAGGCTCATGAACTACATGGCTCTATTGGCCCTCAGCATCGCTGGGTAGAAGTATTCGTAAAACGTATGCTGAAACTCATCCCAAGCCATAGCCTGCTGGCGCCCCGTCTGAGAGACTACGTCCCACCATCTCTTAGAGGAGTCTCGCAGCATATAATTTGTGAGCTTCACCCTCATATCTGGAGTCATCTCCAGATGCTCGAAGATAGATAGCATGGCTTCCATCCATGACTCTACAGCCTGAGGTCCTCCATCCCCTGTGAAAGTGGGAGGATGCTGCTGCTGGAAGACCCGCGTCAGCTCTGCCATAGTCGGGGCAGGATGCTGAACTCCTTGGAAGGTCTGCATGAATCTCATGAAACCCTCTCTGAACTGAGAATTATCACCAGTGTTTGGAATCACTGTAGGTACCATGTCCGGAACGATGGGCGGAACTACTAGCAGTCCCTGATCGGTCGTATCAGGCGTACGATCACTGCTTGGTTCCTGGCGTGCAACAAGAGGACGTCTCGGTTCCATAGTTCTGAAAGACCAAAACACACCTTCATTAAAGGCGAACACAGTTGCAACATAGGAGAGTAAAACAAAATAGGAGGGAAAAAACTTTAAATATGGAAGAAAAAAACAAAACATGACTACACGGCGTGTAGTACCACTACATGGCGTGTTTCTTAAAAGTTTACCCTGGGCGTGTACCTTGGCCATACATGGCCATGTAAACTACCCGAATACACGGTGTGCTCTTAAAATACACAGCGTGTACTGACCCTTTTCTCCCTACTTGGTTACTCTTACACGACTAAGTCACACGGACTGTCCCAGCCGAAAACTACACGGCCTGTTTGAGGCAGACACGGTGTGTACTGGACATGCCTTACCTGGGTTGTGTTGTTAGCGACACGACCTAACACACGATCCAAACTGCACGGCGTGTTCCATAGGGACACGGCGTGCAATTGAAGGGAAACGTCGGCCCGTGTTGTTCGTGACACGTCCGGGTACTCGACTGATCCTTACACGACATGTTTTGAAAAAAGACGGCGTGTATAAGAGAAGATAACACCGACCCGCGTTTTTCAAGACACGACCGGGTACTTGGGAAAGGATACACGGCATGTGCATACCGAACACGGCGTGTACTAAACATGCATTAACTATCCCATGTTGTTAGTTACACGGTCGGGCTCCTAGTTAAACCCTACACGGCGTGTACTTAGAGTACAAAGCATGTTCCTAAAAACCATTTGCAGCTCCGTGTCCCTGTCCACACGGTCAGTGAAATGGACGAAAACTACATGGCGTGTATCTATAAAGTACACACTATGTATTCAGGGTTTTTCCAGACAGTAGCCTCAGAACTGCACCGGAGCCCAGAAAACACAGGGAAAAAAAGAGGTTAAGGTGCCAAATTCCGATCCGTGGGTGCCCATACTCCCCGCGAATCAAAGCTTGGCATCCTAACAATGCATGTAACGAGCGAAAAGTATAAGAACTCACGACCCACCAAATTCCAATCCTCGAGGGCCCATAATACCTCTAAGATCAATGTTTGGTGTTCGTGATAAGAAGGCTCCAAACAACGATACCCTATCAACATAATAGGTATTCTATCACAGCAGCTATCACAACATCATGCATTTTTTTATCACAAATCCTATCACAACAGCATGAAATATCTAATGCAACCTAGATGGCAGGGAAAAATGAATGGAATGTGATCTTCTAACATGTTCCTATATGATTCATGAGATGGCATACCCTCATCTCATCGAGTTGCAACAAATAGAACTTCAATCATATAAATAGTAACAGCACAAAACAAGTTCATCACCCAACGGTGAAATCAATTAAACTGTAACATTCGAAAAACTCAAAACTTGCAATATTCAAGGTAATCTGGCCTTTTACCTGTACACGGGTTCTAGAATGCCCGAGCACAACTATTTACCATTCACATATTCCATCCTATCCCTGTCTAATGTCACTAAAAAGTAAGTCAATAGAAAAGGAAAGAAGTCCTCTGATACCACTTTGTAACGACCCAAATCCGGATCCCTTTCACTGGTGCCCCATACACGGTTCGCCACATGACCTCAAGCACATTTCCCCAAATGCTAGAGGCTGCCAACTAGTAGCGAGGGCCTGGGTAAGTTATTGGGGAAACTATGCCCTCATTTGGTAAGGTATACAAGGCAAGAAAAACAACAGTCAATAGCGGAAGCAGTAAACAACATACAAACACTGAAACTAAATAGAAGAATCAATGAACACATAATTATAATGATAATGGTGCAACAGGTACAAGTATCTAAGGAAAGAATCAAACACAACAACGTGATGAAATACAACTGAAAAACAAAGTACGAATGTAAACAGCAACTCCAGCGGCATCATAAGCCTAAGCTCGGTCCTATGCTCTCAAGCTCCAATCACCATTCATGTACCTGAATTAGAAGGGACACAATCCCTATCCACACCTGCAACCATATAACCTGTTTGGGCTGAAAAGCAGGACCCAAATAGGGTGTGAGTCTAATCCCAGTAGGCAATCACCACGAGATCTGTGCCCTACTATCAGTGAGTAATATTGCAAAAGTAAAAAAAATGCAGTAGAGAAGAAGATATAAACTAAAGTAATAAATCCTACCAAAATCCATTCATAGTTATTTATTAGTTTAGTACAATCATTTAGCTATCAACCATGGAACCTAGCAACAGCTCTATACTCCCAAGGCAAGCAAGTAATCACAACAGGTAACTCAGCAGTCTACCTAAACAGCAAGTAGTACAAACCCAGGCTTGTTCTTTGGCTTGGTGGACTCGTCACAACCAACCAACAAATAAATCACTGACTCTCTAGGTGGATCCTACTAGAAAACCCCTCTAGTCAAGTAAACGTAAAAATTCATAGACACTCTGGGAAGCTCTCACCGTCAATTCCCCTGTGGTCTTTCAAAAAAAGATATAGACTCTCTGAGGAAGCACTTACGTCTAATTCCCCCCTATAGTCTCTCCACGTAACTAAGAACACTCTAAGGAAGCACAAAGTCCCATTCCCATAGGTCATGAAATTGATACAAATTATAACAGACTCTCTAGGGAAGCCCTAATCGTCAATTACCCCTTTAGTCTACCACACCAGGTTCACTCAGCCCTGAGCAGTTTAGTCTTGCGTAAACGACTGTTAGCAGCCTAAGTAAGTTCAGAAACTACTTGGATAATAGATACAAGCATCCACAGGCATATAAACAACAGGAAATACATGAAATAAATTCAACATGCATACTAGCAATGTGCAAAAAGGTTTCCTCATAGGCAAAACCACGCCAAACGGAAAAAAACAGCCAAAACAAGGGGAAACACCCATGGGGTGATCCTCAACCATGCTAACAAGAAATTAATAATCATCCAATAACCTCAAGCATACAAGAAATCTAAGGCAGATAACAAAATAGGATCAAAACCCTAACCCAAGATTCATGATACATGGGTATTCGACACTTTTGCACCAAAAACTCAAGGACATTCCACATAGGGAAACAAACAACCTACCTAAATCCTAGGAGATTGATATTCTTGAACCTCAGCTTGTGAATCAGACAAGAACGGAGTAAATCTGCAAAAACATTTAAAATTTTCAACCTCATATAACTCTCACAAGAGGAGGAATCATGAAACAAGGATAAAGAAAAACGAGGAACTAACCGCTGCGCTTCCAATGCAATCGACGGCAGTTGGAACGCAGGTCGGACAGAGGCACAGCGGCTCGGAGAAGATTTGGCCATACGGTTGCTCTCAGACGAACAAAACCTGGATAAGAAGATGATTCTGTGCATCAGGCGCGACCCCGGTCCGTTTAATGAAAAAAATAAAGTACATGGCGTGTACTTTTAGAGTAGATGACGTGTACTAGGTCTTTTCTGTAGTCCGCCAAAATCGGCCTCCACGTCACCCTTACACACCGTGTGTGTGGCCCGGACACAGCCAGCACATGGCTTTGGCGGGAAAAGAGTACACGACGTGTACTCAGAAAGTACACGGTGTGTACTTCAATAATTTATAGAAAGTTCATTCTTCTCAAAAACTCCAGAACAAGGAAAACCGTAACTGGAAAGAAGATCCGGGTTCTTACGCGTCAGTCCCCAGAAAAGTTATCCACCCTCTCTAACCGAGGTGGAAGGTGCTTCCGGAAAGGCCAATGGTAACTGAAAGTTTGATCCCTAGGGGTATGACAAGTCCTCGTCCTCCTGGATATACCTTCAGAGCGAGGCATGGATAATACTGATCTCTCATTCAGGGAGTACGAGGCTGACACGCCGCGTCCCTATCTCTGCCCTTGAGTCATAGGACCGGGGGGGGGGGGGGGGGCTCCATCGCTGAGTCGTACTCCACCTCAGAGTCTGAGAAACAGACTGGTCTGATTTCCATCCAACCTTCCCTGGCATTTCCCTTTCGGCAACGACGTCCCTCCTTCCTGCCCCTGGGTGACTCCTCAGGGCAAGGCTGATTCCCGTCATGGAGTCCTCTGGCCGCAATGGTACTGGGGACGAGGGGAATGAAGGCTGGGGTGCGAGGAGCACCGGGGTAGATGTTGAAAGATACATGGGGAGGACCTCCATGTGGGTGAGTGACCAGATATGAAATGGCTCCATACTCACGGCCAGCGGTAGGGGAAGTGGCCCTGTACCCAGTGCAGTGAGCACTGGAAAGAGCCACACCCTGAGCACAGCTGTCATGGGGAAGCCTTCTGCTTTCCAGAACGGTGGCACAGTGTAACGACCCGAAATTTTGAATAAATCTTGTTTCCTAATTTCGTGTGTTATTTTATTTTAAACTCAACAAAACTGTTTAATTTGATAACATGAGTATAATTAAAATGAGACCGTTGGGTTTCAATTGTTATATAACTGTTGGTCAATATGACCGCTGGAAACTAAACGTTTAGATTATTGTCTCTAAATACAAGTGATCTTGGTTAATTAATATAGAAAGAAGATTCGATGGCCTCATCCAGTAGTCTCGGGCCAATCGAAGCCCATCTAACATAACTTGGGAAGGAGGTAGCACCACTGGGCTTTTCTCTAGACCAAACCCAAGCCGAACTTCATTGTGTGAAGCTAGAATGAAATCACCTTTGTGAGAAGTTCAAACTGATAGAAATTACTACTCGTGCAATGTTGGCAGAGCCACCCTAAGATTCTATCACCTTAGCACACCTTACACTTAGGTCCTATGCTGAGGTTATAAGGGGCTATGTAAGGAGACCATAACTACTTTGTGTAATCTTTTAAGATAAATAAAATTGTGTTTTCTTCTTATGATTATGTTTGTGAATTTTCAAATGTCCGAATAAATATAGTATGCATGTTTTTGATGAACTTTAGAGAAAGGATATTTTAAAAATGTTTATGTAAACCTTAAATAATTAAAAAAGTGTAATTATTTTCAAAAAATGGTCTTCTACAATTATGTTCAGTATGAAATTTAGAGTCTAATAAGATCAACTTAATTTTTGATGAATAATAAATTATGAATAGTGATTTTATGCTTAGGATTAGTAATGTGACCAAATAGATTAGTAATCTCACTTAAAGAAAGTATTAATATAATCTAGGCACCTTGATTAAGTAATGTGATTCAATAAAATAGGTAAATAACTGTTTCAGAAATTATTAGTCAGGTATTAGTTTTTTCGGGTGAATAGTGTTTTTTAATTAAAAATTGAATTAAAAATATTTAGAAAATTATTTTTAAAAAATGAATATCATTTTTTTAACTCAGACCATCTATATTATGTTAAGGTAATTTTTGGGGATTTTTCTAAAAAAATGAATTTTCGGTGAATAACGTATTTATTTAAAAATTAAATTAAAAATAGTTAGAAAATTATTTTTATAAAATAGAGTTTATTTTTAAAATCATATCATCAATATTTGGTTATGGTGAAATTTTGGTATTTTTCGGAGAAAGTTGAATTTTCGATGAATAGTGAAAATACAGTTTTTAAGTTACGGGTGTTTAATGACATCATTAAATGATGTATTAAGTATGTAATCAATATGGTCGACTTATGAATAGGAAGATAAGGTATCAAGTGTCCCAAGTGGCCAACACCATGGGAAAATACCATGGGAAAGCCCATGGTTTTTTCAATACCACCAAGAAGGTGTCCCTTGGCCATTAATGCCTTGTCCCCTCACTTTACCTATAAATACCAAGCCATCCTCTCATCCATTAGACTCCCAACTCTCCCCCAACGAATCTCTGGTCTCATTACCTCCCAAGGTGTCCTCCCAAGGTGCCCCCAAGACCTGAAGGTCCCAACCTTTGAGTTTTAAGAGTAACATTTTAAGGTAAGGGATCCTACCTCTCTCTTTCTTTTCAAGTAATCTCTTTTATGTCATTTCTTTTTTTCTCCATGCTATTATGTTGGAGGATGTTCTATTATATTCATCTTAATTAACTTTTCATGTTCATATTATGAGATACCCCTTATTTCTCTCATCAATTCATTTTAAGAATGTTTAAGTGGCGTCGTTAGGCTGCCGAATTTTTAAGGAATTCTTTCACCTTTCTTATTTTTCAAAGTTCTACTTTAATGTCAAGTCTTTCAAGTTTCTTTTTATTATGTTTGGGTATGATATATATATCTATCATACTGATATTTTATTTTCATATTATTATAGACACTATTTTATCTCTTCAATTCATTTTTTTTGAAGTTTAAGTGGTGCCGTTAGGCTGCCGAATTTTTAAGGGATTCTATCACCTTTCTCATTTTTCAAAGTTCTACTTTCATGCCAAGTTTTTCAAGTTCCTTTTTATTATATTGGGGTATTATATCTATATCTATCGTACTGATATTTTATGTTCATATGATGAGAGACCCTATTTGATATCTTCAATTCATTTTTTTTAAGTTTAATTGACGACGTTAGGCTGCTGAAGTTTTAAGGGATTCTTTCACCTTTCTCATTTTTCAAAGTTCTACTTTCATGTCAAGTATTTAAAGATCCTTTTTATTATGTAGGGTTATGATCTCTATATCTATCATACTTATCTTTTATGTTCATATTATTAGAGACCCTATTTGATATCGTCAATTCATTTTTGTTTAAGTTTAAGTGACGCTGTTAGGCTGCCGAATTTTCATAAGAGAAATCTTATTTTTTTTGTCTTCCTTTCATGTTCTTCATTTCATATGGTATGTATTTAAAATTTCATTAACATGTTCTTATATCCATATATTCTGTCCCTATACTTTTTTATGGATCTTTTATGAGTGGGTGACTGATGTCCCCTCTCTTTTCAATGTTTTCTAAAACCCCGAAACATAGCTGTTATGCTGCAGAATTTCCGTCTTAAAGTCTGGGATTTACATACATGAGACCCGCTTTCCCTTTCCGTGGGTTTAAAGTGACATAAAGATCATGTCATTAAAGCAGTTTTTAAAACGTTATTATTATGAAATGAAACCCATTTCTTTTATACTATATGGGTTATTTATGAAATGTTGATGAGGATATATGTGGCTCAAATGATAACAAAGGAAAATTTAATGGTGTGCCCTGATAGTGCTCCAATGCATTGGGTAAAGACCTAATCTCTAGAGATGACCATTTTTAACGATGCCTTGGTGAATAACCTTGGTAATTTTTATTGACACCTTGGGGATAGACCTTGGTGAAACGGAAATTATTGTCTATGTTAAATATTGTAGCCACATCTTCAAGTTATGAAACACGTTATTTTTATTATGATATGCATCATGATCTCTTTCTCATGCCTTAAAGTTATTTTTCATGACTTTTGATGTATCTCAATTTCACATGTAAAATGTTTCCCTTGTTTCCCTTACTGGGCCTTCTGCTCACCCTTTCCTTTTATGTATGCTCCCAGGTTATGAGAAGCTGTATTGAACCTAGGATGAACAAATGAAGAAGCATTTCAAGTGTTTAAGAAGAATGTTTTATGTTGTCATGCATTAAGTCCCTGGTTTCCAAGACACTAAACCTTAAAGATCCTTGGTCTTTTATAATGTAATGAAAGTTTATGTGATAAAAATGAGGGATTCTATAGTTGGTATCAAAGGATGGTTTAGTTATTTGTGGAAATTAGGATATGAAAACTTTATGAAGAACCCTATAGAAAAGTTTAAATATTGGAATTCTTTCTAGTATTTTGGTGAGTATTGAGTAAGTGGTTTATCAAGAAAATACATCCCTGTCTAGATACGAGCAGGTAGAGGTGTCTTTGGCACTGATGTACATAGGGGTAAAACCCAAAAACACTGCTTTGAGCTAGAATCGAACGGGAACTGGAATACGACAATGGGCCTTGCTTCACTCTTGGTTACGACACTCCCGGGGGATATGCTTTGGTAAATTCATAAGCTTAGTATGAACCATTATTAATGGAACAAAGATAAAATAAAATAAAGATTCACATAAGTATATATGATCATGGATAACCTAGATTGGAACCTAGGGGATCACAAGTTAGGATAAAATTTTCTTCTACAAGTTTATCCTTCTATGATTATAGTTTCCTTTTCATGATTAGTGGCTAAGTATTTAAGCCCCTAATTATACTTTATTTTCTTAGTTAATGGCGGGAAATGGAAGAACATGTCCCAAAAACCAATGTGATAGGAAATGTGACTATTTCCCTATTAATATGACCGAGATGACAAGAGATCAAGTTGAACATATTATTATTATGCCAAACTAGCTATCAAAAATCACAATTAATAATTTGTACCTAGTTGAAATCCCAAATTCATCAAGGAAGAAGAATACGAAGTCTCAAGCATGTTCATATGATAAAGTCGATTAGGGGATTAAAAGATGATTATTCTTTTTGAAAGACGTTCACTATTTTGGGATCCCTATATGATCGAGGTAAATAGATTACTACGGTATTTTCTTTGAGGAGTAAAGGTTGACTTATATTTTGAATCGATGAATTAAAGGTGAAGTTATGGTAATTTAGGTTACTTATGGAAATGATTAACCTATCATGGGAAAAATGTGATTAGGTTAGTTAATTTTGTTATAAGATGATAAAAGTGGTTGATGTTTTTTGGATATGAATGATAAAGTTTATCTTGGAAGACTGTGTTATGCGATCGTTCTTGTAACACCCCGAGCTTCCACGATACACTTCTCTTTCAATAATGCAATAGCTTACATTGTATGTAAGTTCGAGATTCTAACACACCGTGACCAATCAAAATAGCCATTATGAATACTAATACCCACTTTTTGAAATTATATATATTTTATATTTCAAAATAGACTTCATTTTTGGATTCAGAATATCGAAATTAGACTATGCTGAATTTTTGGTATTTTTTTGAGAACATCCAATTTTTTATGAATAGTGAAAAATACTTAAAAATAACTTTTTTAATCAAAATAATTTATAGTGATAAATTATACTATTTAGTGGTTTTAAAGTGTAATTATAATATATTTTTACCATTTTATCCAATGGTGGTCATTAGAATTAATTTCACTTTGAAATTGGACATAAACAATTGTCAATCTTTTGATATATATTGTTTCTTAAAAACACGCTATTTGTTGTGACAGTGGGAATTAATTATAAAATTAATTAATGCAACTTATATGTTTGTAATTTTCTAAAATATACATAATATTTGAATTTGGAATATCAATTATAGCTTAGGGTGAAATTTTGGCATTGTTCTGAAAAACTTCAATTTTTGATGAATAGTGAAACCACCAAGTGGTAGTTAAAAAACTGATTTTTCGTTTAAATGAAACTTTACCACTTCTGTGATTTGATTTTCAAAAATCCGACATAAATGGTTGTAATTAGGAAGTAAAATGTGGTTCAATGGGATTAAAATAATTTTTTGGTGAATAGTAACTTTTAAGTTTAATTAATCACGATTAAAGGTAATTAGTGAAATTTAAGGTAAAAATGATATTATAAAAATATGAAAATACCTTTACACTTGTCCTACCCCTATTGGATGAGTCATGGAAGACCAAGAAAATCCATGTGTCAACTTGGGGACCCCATGGAGCCACTTTGGTAGGAAAATGACACTAAAAACATTTTATTTAATGTTAAAATAAAAAAGGTCACAAACAGGAGTTATTTTACTAAAACAATTTTTAAATGGGGTTATACAAGTCATATTTTTGACTATAAATATTCATTAGAAATATAAAAAGATTTCCTACATAATGATAGTTTTTTTATAATTTTAGACATTAAATAAATTAAATTTTTAATGACACCATGATGATGCAGCGATTACCTCATTAATTAACGATTTTAATAAAATGGAAGGATAATGTAAAATCTAAGAATTACACTTGTCCAAAGCCTATTGTATGAGTATATTTCGAACCCTTATCACATTATCTTCAAAATATATAAGTTTGGGACCTTTAAAATCTGAAAATAATTATATAATAAAGTAACATTTCATTACTTTCCAAGAGTGCCCCTCATCTCCTCTTATAAACGGCCCCCACCACTACCACCTTATTCACACCTTCCAAGACATTTGTCTCGACCAACCTATGCACAAATACTCTCACAAATTCCTTATCTTACTCCTAGAAGCCTCACTTTGGGCATAATTCTTCCCAAGGAAGCCTTTGGCTCAAATCAAAAAGAGTTACCCTATTTTAAGGTAATGTCTTCTCTAATGTCCTTTTGTTTTATTTTACTCCTCCAACCCACTAAACTCTTTTTATTATTTTATTTTATAACAAAATAAGTATCATAAATATACTAGGATGTTTTCATAAGAAGGATTCTAGCTACACTTACACACACCTACATCTAATGGTTAAAGAACATACTGTTTCTGTGGATGGCGAATTTCTGCCTCACGAAATGATGATTGTTCAACACTCATATAACACCTTCAAAGGTGGCCATTATGATGACACTATTTTTATATATGATATATATTATGTTTTTGTTATTGTTATGATTCTTTATTTTTCATTTATGGCATACCTTTACGAATCTCATTATGGGTAAACGCGATAATTTCATTTTAGGAAGTGCGGACTACCGCCCCCTCAAAGAGATTTGAATTGTTAATGCCATATGTGGGATGTATAAAGGATGGAGTAAATGGTATTATACATTATATTATACTTTAATTATAGTATACCTTTATATAATTATAATTTCATTCCATTAAATATGAAATAGAAATGAAAGTAGCGTTCATGCGTACGTATGGCTTACCGTCTCCATGAATGGTGCATTTCATTTCTTACCTCTAAATGTTATGTAATATTATAAATGAATGTATATACTGGATATATATGATATATATGATATCTACATCATGAATATAATTCTGGAGATAATGGATATTCTACCACATAAACAACTTGTAATTATAAGAAGTTTATTGCTGACTCAAGTACCAAAGATCGAAAAAACGACCGTTATTAACTTAAATGACTAAATAATTTTTGTAACATTGTAATAAGTGATATAAAATGGATAATGAACTTGAAAACGGTTCTTAAGAAAGTAGAGATTAACTCTAGTTTATTATTCAGGAGGTTAAAGAATGGTCGAGTCAAGTCGGACACAAGGTAAGGGAACTTACTAACCCAATTTCCATTCTTTGGGTTAATCTCCTACTTTCAAATTATGTAATTATATTATTATGTACTATCTTGTATTTATACTTTCTTTATGTGTACATATAGTGAATACACATAATAGATATATTTTATTTAAAAATGATCCTTTTAAGGGACTTTGTCTCAATCTCCGTTCATTGAGGCATATTTTGTTTTATACACAAATTTCTTTTATACGGTGTATAAACCCCTTTGAATTTTACGTTTATCAAAAAGGAATCTTTTTATATGAAGAGTTTTACTAAACGACAAAGGAATGTTTTTATTGTCGTACGTATGCGGCGACAATGACTTCTCCACCACCGTGACCATTATTTGAGTTTCGTCTTCCCCTACAAGCCATAACTTTTTTTAAAATGAAAACCAAATACCATGTTTTACTTTTCTTTTATTTTGGCATTGAAAATGGTTTTGAAAGTGTTTTTATTATATCAATGTGTTTTATTGATATCATGTGATTGAAATGTGGAAATGTTATGTTTCCTTTATGCATGTTTTATGTGATACGATTATGTTATGGTTTATGATATGTTGAAACCTATTCATATGAGGAATGCATTGGACTTAATAAGTGACAAGTGGAGCCCGCTATAGCTCCTCGATGCATCGGCAGGTCGCATGAGACAAACTAGTGTCTTGGCACGAGGCCTTGAAAAAATATTATTTGTGGTCTTGGCACGAGGCCTTGTCTACGTGGTTATGATAGTCTGGAATTATGCATTCCATCATTATGGAAGTGGTTATTGATATTGCATGTGATTATTCGACCAATAGAATATCCATGTGAATAAGTAAATGGAATTATTTCATTTTACTTTTGCAATATTATGTTGAAGTTCAAGTTTAAAAGGCTTTTGTTTTAGTTATACATTGCCTTAAATGTTTATGTTTATTGAGGAAAGCTTCTGCTATATTTTTATCCTTACTGAGCATTTGAGCTCACCCCTTTCAATGTTTTAATATTTTCCAGGATGTGAAGAAGTATTTTATGAATGACCTACAGGGATAGTTAGAAGTGGATATGAGTGTGGACTATGGAGACTTTGTTATTGTTGATTTTCACTTTATGATGTAATGCAACATTTATGAATGTATCTAGTGTTTCCAAGGATACTAAACTAATCGGTCTTTCGAGACTTGATCTTTTGTGATCATGCCAATGTTACGAAGTAATGCACCGACTCTGGGTAACTGGGGTTGGGGCATTACAGTTGGTATCAGAGGCAGTTTAGTACTAACCTTGGAAGCTAGATTTAGATAAACTCTGATTAGAGCACATAGCCTGAAGATAGACTTTGAGGATTAGTATAGAATAACATCCTAGAATTTTGGTATTATAGAGATTTTGTGAGTTTTCCGAGAAATACATCCCTATCTGGATACAAGCAGGTAGAGGAGGCTCTGGCACAAATGTACCTAGGGGTAAAACCTGAAAACACCACTTTGAGCTAGACTCGAATGGGAACTGGTGCACGACAACGGGCCTTGCTGCACTCTTGGTTACGACACTCCTGGGGGATATGCTTAGGATAATTCTCATTTTCTTTACAAACCATTATGAAGGGTTTATGGGTATATACTTCCTCAAAGAAAATATTTTTATGATTATGGATTATATCCATAAATAGTTCAATTTATGTTAAGTGTTTTACAAGTATGTAATTATGTATTTTAATTCATAATCTAATCTAGTTTATGCCATTGTTTAGAAATGTCATCTAGTGGGAGGAATGGAAACTGTATCAATGCACACACTCCATGTAGGGATTTCCCTCCTGCTCAAGATAATTATTGTGGAGTTGGATATACAACTGGTGCTGATCAACTTATCACCATACTAGGACAACTCACTCAGGTTATGAATAGTAACCTTACTCGTATGGAGGACCCTGATCCGCAACGTGGAGGATCAATGTTAGAACACTTCATGAGGCAACAACCGCCAACATTTAATGGGGGTAAAAATCCATTAGTAGCTGAGCAATGGATAAACTCCTTAGAGAAAATATTCCACACCTTGGGGAGTAGCGAAAGGGAGAATGTTTTCATGGCAGTCTATCGCCTCACTGGAGATGCCGATCAATGATGGTCGCTGATTCAAAACACAAAGGAAGATGAAGAAGTATCAAGTATGGAATGGAGGGAGTTTAAGGAAATTTTATTAGAAAAATACTTTCCACATGACCATCGAGCAGATATGGAAAGACAATTTCTGAGTCTGAGGCAGAAGGAGGATGAGAATGTCGCAAAGTATGAGGCTAACTTTACAAGGTTAGCGAGACATGCTTCAGATTATATACATAACCCAAGAAGTAAGATTGATCGTTTCTTTGATGGGTTAAAACCATTTCTCCGTCTAGAATTAGTCTCACAAACCTTCTCGTCATATGAAGATATTGTCTCGTGTGCTATCAAGATGGAAAAGGAATTCTCTAAGTCTCATGACTTTAAAGCAAAGATAGAAAATAAGAGATCTTCTGATCAATCTGGAAATAGAAATAAGGGTAAGAAGGGAAGACTTGAATATCAGTACTACAGTAAATGTGGAAAGAAACACCCCGGTACTTGCTTGAAGGGAATGAGAGTCTGTTACAAGTGTGGTGAAAAAGGCCATCAAGCTCATGATTGTAAGGGAAAGAAAGTTGCTGTCAATGTGGAATGCTATAATTGTAGAGAGATGGGGCATTATGAAAATGAATGTCCTAAGCGTCAGGTAAACTTACCTCAGAAAAAGCCAAGGGATCAAGGACAATCTTATCCTGTTACTACAGTTGAAGTGGAATAATTAATGTATTGGTGCTTTTGGACTCAAGGATTATATTCTGGTTATAAGAATAATGTGATATATATAAGGATTGTACTGAAGTACTTTTTGTTTTCATTAAGGTTTTAATAAGATGAAGGTAATCATATTTTTAGTATGTGACAATAAGAGAAACATTACTTAGTTTGGAGAATCTAATGTTACAATTGATTTTGGAATTTAAGGACCTTTTAGAGAAAGTCTGGACGGAGGTATTTTGGATAACTATAAAGGTTGGAATGGGTTAAGTTCAACTTTGGATAGTATCGTTTAAGGTTAAAACATTTCTGAAGATTATTTTTGGAATATTATAATACTATAGTTTTAGGAAAAGGACAACTTGCAGGACGGGGGATAAACCGTCGTGTCGGAAAAAGCTGCAGGAATCGAACCCACAACCATAGTGCGACAGGCCTTTATTACCTACCACTAGCCTACAGGAAGTCCCTGGTTATTACAAAATAGTTTTACTAATCTAAATGGTACGTGTTAATATTTGGAACCTTATACAATTAGGATAAATAGAATATTTTTGAGTTCTGTTACCATTTGGAGTGAAATATGGGTTTGTGGTAAATATATATATTAAAGAATGAAAGTCTACATAAAAATTAAGTATATTTCCTTACGTTCTTAGTAAATCTCTTAAATAAATTTCTCAACTTTATGAAAGGAAACTTAAAAAAAACGTTGTCGGTTAACTTTTCCAACTGGGGATTCAATGACCGTTTAACCAATCAGAAGTTTGTGATTTTCTTGTGGTTAAATTTCTCCTAATCCAGTTTTCTATAACTATCCATCAGACCTTGATGGTTTTTTTTCTTCCATATCCATATTTTCATAGAATCCTAGTATGGGTTATCTCGGGTGACCTTTGTACTTATCTTTCTTTCTTCTAAAGTTATATTTTTATTAACCTTATTTCCTATGTGGGTTTTCCACAAAGGTATTTTCTATTTTCAACCTTTTATTTTCAAAGAAAAATTTCAAATTGCGAGGACACAATTTATTGAAGGAGGGGAGAATGTAACACCCCGAGCTTCCACGATACGCTTCTCTTTCAATAATGCAATAGCTTGCATTGTATGAAAGTTCGAGATTATAACACACCGCGACCAATCAAAATAGCCATTATGAATAGTAATACCCACTTTTTGAAATTATATATATTTTATATTTCAAAATAGACTTCATTTTTGGATTCAGAATATCGAAATTAGCTTATTTTGAATTTTTGGTATTTTTCTGAGAACTTCCAATTTTTTATGAATAGTGAAAAATACTTAAAAACAACTTTTTTAATAAAAATAATTTATAGTGATAAATTATAATATTTAGTGGTTTTAAAGTTTAATTAGAATATATTTTTACCATTTTATCCAATGGTGGTCATTAGAATTAATTTCACTTTGAAATTGGACATAAACAATTGTCAATCTTTTGATATATATTGTTTCTTAAAAACACGCTATTTGTTGTGACAACAGGAATTAATTATAAAATTAATTAATGCAACTTATATGTTTGGAATTTTTTAAAATAGACATCACTTTTGAATTCAGAATATCAATTATAGCTTAGGGTGAAATTTTGGCATTGTTCTGAAAAACTTCAAATTTTGATGAATAGTGAAACCACTAAGTGGTAGTTAAAAAACTGATTTTTCATTTAAATTAAACTTTACCACTTTTGTGATTTTATTTTCAAAAATCCGACATACATGGTTGTAATTAGGAAGTAAAATGTGGTTCAATGGGATTAAAATAATTTTTTGGTGAATAGTAACTTTTAAGTTTAATTAATCGAGATTAAAGGTAATTAGTGAAATTTAAGGTAAAAATGATATTATAAAAATATGAAAATACCTTTACACTTGTCCTACCCCTATTGGATGAGTCATGGCTGACCAATACAATCCATGGGTCAACTTGGGGACCCCATGGAGCCACTTTGGTAGGAAAATGACATTATAAACTTTTTATTTAATGTTAAAATAAAAAATGTCACAAACATGAGTTATTTTACAAAAAAAAAATTTAAATGGAGTTATACAAGTCATATTTTTGACTATAAATATTCATTAAAAAATAAAAAGATTTCCTACATAATGATGATTTTTTTATAATTTTTAGACATTAAATAAATTAAATTTTTAATGACACCATGATGATGCAACGATTACCTCATTAATTAACGATTTTAATAAAATTGAAGGATAATGTAAAATATAAGAATTACACTTTTTCAAAGCCTATTGGATGAGTATATTTCTAACCATTATCACCTTATACTAGAAATATATATGTTTGGGACCTTTAAAATTCGAAAATCATTATATAATAAAGTAACATTTCATTACTTTCCAAGAGTGCCCCTCCTCTCCTCTTATAAAAGGCCCCCACCACTACCACCTTATTCACACCTTCCAAGCCATTTGGATCGGCCAAAATGTTCCCAAATACTCTCCCAAATTCTCTATATTAATCCTAGAAGCCTCACTTTGGGCAGAATTCTTCCCAAGGAATCCTTTGGCTCAAATCAAAAAGAGTTACCCGATTTTAAGGTAATGTTTTCTCTAATGTCCTTTTGTTTTATTTTGCTTCTCCAACCCCCTAAACTCTTTTTATTATTTTATTTTTTAACAAAAAAAGTATCCTAAATATACTAGGATGTTTTTATAAGAAGTATTCTAGCTACACTTACACACACCTACATCTAATGGTTAAAGAACATACTGTTTCTGTGGATGGCGAATTTCTGCCTCACGAAACGATGATTGTTCAACACTCATATAACACCTTCAAAGGTGGCCATTATGATGACAATATTTTTATATATGATATATATTATGTTTTCGTTATTGTTATAATTCTGTATTTTTCATTTATGGCATACCTTTACGAATCTCATTATGGGTAAACGTGATAATTTCATATTAGAAAGTGCGGACTACCGCCCCCTCAAAGTGATTTGAATCGTTAATGCCATATGTGGGATGTATAAAGGATGGAGTAAATGGTATTATACATTATGTTAAAATTTAATTATATTATACCTTTATATAATTATAATTTCATTCCATTAAATATGAAATAGAAATGAAAGTAGCGTTCATGCGTACGTACGGCTTACCGTCTCCATGAACGGGGCATTTCATTTCTTACCTCTAAATGTTATGTAATATTATAAATGAATGTATAAAATGGATATATATGATATATATGATATCTACATCATGAATATAATTCTGGAGATAATAGATATTCTACCACATAAACAACTTGTAATTATAAGAAGTTTATTGCTGACTCAAGTACCAAAGATCGACAAAATGACCGTTATTAACTTAAATGACTACATAATTTTTGTAACATTGTAATAAGTGATATAAAATAGATAATTAACTTGAAAAGGTTATTAAGCAAGTAGAGATTAACACTAGTTTATTATTCAGGAGGTTAAAGAACAGTCGAGTCAAGTCGGACACAAGGTAAGGGAACTTCTTAACCCAATTTCCATTCTTTGGGTTAATCTCCTACTTTCAAATTATGTCATTATATTATTATGTCCTATCTTGTATTTATCCTTTATTTATGTGTACATATAGTGAATACACATAAGAGATATATTTTATTTAAAAATGATCTTTTTAAGGGACTTCGTCTCAATCTCTGTTCATTAAGGCATATTTTTTTTATACACAAATTTCTTTTATATGGTGTATAAACCACTTTGACTTTTAAGTTTATTAAAAAGGAATATTTTTATATGAACAGTTTTACTAAACGACAAAAAGGAATGTTTTTCTTGTCGTACGTATGCGGAAACAATGACTTCTCTGTCGCTTTGACCATTATTTGAGTTTCGGCTTCCCCTACAAGCCATACATTTTTTTAAAATGAAAAACAAATACCATATTTTACTTTTATTTTATTTTGGTATTGAAAATGGTTCTGAAAGTGTTTTTATTATATCAATGTGTTTTATTGATATCATGTGATTGAAATGTGGAAATGTTATGTTTCCTTTATGCATGTTTTATGTGATATGATTATGTTATGGTTTATGATATGTTTAAACCTATTCATATGAGGAATGCATTGGACTTAATAAGTGACGGGTGGAGACCGCTATAGCTCCTCGATGCATCGGCAGGTCTCATGAGACAAACTAGTGTCTTGGCACGAGGCCTTGACAAAATCTTATTTGTGGTCTTGGCACGAGGCCTTGGCTACGTGGTTATGATAGTCTGGCATTATGCATTCCATCATTATGAAAGTGGTTATTGATATTGCATGTGATTATTCGACGAGTAGAATATCCATGTGAATAAGTAAATGGAATTATTTCACTTTACTTTTTCCATATTATGTTGAAGTTCAAGTTTAAAAGGATTTTGTTTTAGTTATACATTGCCTTAAATGTTTATGTTTATTGATGAAAGATTCTGCTATATTGTTATCCTTACTGAGCATCTGAGCTCACCCCTTTCAATGTTTTAATATTTTCCAGGATGTGAAGAAGTATTTTATGAATGACCTGCAGGGATAGTCAGAAGAGGATATGAGTGTGGACTATGGAGACTTTGTTATTGTAGATTTTCACTTTATGATGTAATGTAACATTTATGAATGTATCTAGTGTTTCCAAGGCTACTAAACTACTTGGTCTTTTGAGACTTGATCTTTTGTGATCATGCCAATGTTACGAAGTAATGCACCGACTCTGGGTAACTGGGGTCGGGGCGTTACAGTTCTTATAATTGGGTTTCAATCTTAGTTTGGTTTATTTTGAGGAATTTTAAGGAAAATTATTTATGGAATGGTCTATGATTAACTTTGGGTAGTACCATGGAATTTTGAATATTTAAAGAAGTTTCCCTTCCTATGGGATTCTTTATTTTTGAAGAGTTGTGTTATCTTACCTCTTCTGTTTTTTGGATAATGTTTAAAGATAGATAAAATAGATAGCTAATATTTTGTGGATTACATGATTCTCTAGAAGATGATTCTTGTGCTTTGATGAGGCCAAGTAGTTTTTAATGCTCTTTGTTTTGAGAAAATATTAGTCTTGGTGAAACATATTATGGGATGAAACTCTACTTCAAGGTAAATATATTTCCTTGTGTTTTTATTCTATGTAGTAAATGAAATTTCAAAATTATTAAAATGAACTTAACACAAAAATGTTGTTGGTTTAAGTTTCCTACTGGGTAATCAAAGACCGTTTACAGAGATCACAAGTTTGTGATTTTATTGTTGTTAAATTTCTCCTAATAATGTTTTCTATCACTCTCCCTCAGAACGTGACCATTTGTTTTCTCCTCCATGTCCATGTTTTCCTACATGGAATCCTAGTACAGGTTAACTAGGGCGACCTTTGTACTTCCTTTTCTTTCTTTTAAAGTAATAGTGTTACTGACTCTTTTTCCGATGTGGGACTTTCAATGAAATTTCCAAACCCAATTTTAAAAATTGTGAGGACGCAATTTCTTAAGGGGGGAAGATTGTAACGACCAGAAATTTTGAATAAATCTTGTTTCCTAATTTTCTATGTTATTTTATTTTATACTCAACAAAACTGTTTCATTTGATAACATGAGTATAATTAAAATGAGACCGTTGGGTTTCAACTGTTATATGACTGTTCATCAATAAGACCACTGGAAACTAAACGTTTCGATTATTGTCTGTAAATACAAGTGATCTTGGTTAATTAATATAGAAAGAATATTTGATGGCCTCATCCAGTAGTCTCGGGCCAATCGAAGCCCATCTAATAGAACTTGGGAAGGAGGTAGCACCACTGGGCTTTGCTTAGGACACAACCCAATCTGAGCTTCATCGTGTGAAGTTAGAACAAAATCGCCTTTGTGAGAAGTTCAAACTGATAGAAATTACTACTCATGCAATGTTGGCAGAGCCGCCCTCGGATTCTCTCACCTTAGAACACCTTACACTTAGGTCCTATGCTGGGGTTATAAGGGGCTATGTAAGGAGACCGTAACTACTTTGTGTAATCCTTTGAGATAAATAAAATTGTGTTTTCTTCTTATGATGAAGTTTGTGAATTTTCAAATGTCCGAATAAATATAGTATGCATATTTTTGGTGAATTTTAGAGAAAGGATATTTTTAAAAATATTTATATAAACCTTAAATAATTAAAAATGTGTAATGATTTTTAAAAAATGGTCTTCTACAATTATGTTCAGTACGAAATTTAGAGTCTAATAAGATCAACTTATTTTTTGATGAATATCAAATTATGAATAGTGATTTTATGCTTAGGATTAGTAATGTGACCGAATGGATTAGTAATCTCACTTAAAGAAAGTATTAATATAATCTATCCACATTGATTAAGTAATGTGATTCAATAAAATAGGTAAATAACTGTTTCAAAAATTATTAGTCAAGTATTAGTTTTTTCAGGTGAATAGTGTTTTTAATTAAAAATTAAATTAAAAATATTTATAAAAATATTTTTATAAAATGGATTTCATTTTTGAACTCAGAGCATCTATATTATTTTAAGGTAATTTTTGGGGATTTTTCTGAAAAAAATGAATTTTCAGTGAATAGTGTATTTATTTAAAAATTAAATTAAAAATATATTGAAAAATATTTTTATAAAATGGAGTTCACTTTTGAAATCATATCATCAATATTTGGTTATGGTGAAATTTTGGGATTTTTTTGAGAAAGATGAATTTTCGATGAATAGTGAAAATACAGTTTTTAAGTTACGAGTGTTTAATGACATCATTTAATGATGTATTAAGTATGTAATAAATATGGTAGACTTATGAATAGTAATATAAGGTATTAGGTGTCCCAAGTGGCCAATACCATGGGCAAATATCATGGGAAAACTCATGGTTTTTCCAATACCACCAATGAGGTGTCCCTTGGCCATTAATGCCTTGTCCCCTCACTTTTCCTATAAATACCAAGCCATACTCTCATCCATTCGACTCCCAACTCTCCCACAACGAAGTTCTGGTCTCATTATCTCCCAAGGAGTCCTCCCAAGGTTCCCCCATGCCCTCAAGGTCCCAACCTTTGAGTTTTAAGAGTTACATTTTAAGGTAAGGGATCTTACCTCTCTCTTTCTTTTCAAGTAATCTCTTTTATGTCATTTATTTTATGATCCATGATCTTATGTTGGAGAATGTTCTTTTATATTCCAATTAATTCCCTTTTCATTTTATATGATGAGATACCCCCTCTTGCTCGCATAAATTCGTTTTAAGAATGTTTAAGTCGTGCCATTAGGCTACTAAATTTTTAAGGGATTTTTCACCTTTCTCATTTTTGAAAGGTCTACTTTCATGTCAAGTCTTTAAAGCTCTTTTTTATTATGTTGGGGTATGATATCTATATATATCATACTTATCTTTTATTTTCATATGATGATAGACCCTATTTGATCTCGTCAATTCATTTTTGTTGAAGTTTAAGTGGCGCCGTTAGGCTGCCGAATTCTTAAGGGATTCTTTCACCTTTCTCATTTTTCAAAGTTCTACTTTAATGTCAAGTCTTTCAAGTTACTTTTTATTATGTTGGGGTATGATCTCTATATCTATCATACTGATATTTTATGTTCATATGATGATAGACCCTATTTGATCTCGTCAATTCATTTTTTTGACGTTTAAGTGACGCCGTTAGGCTGCTGAATTTTTAAGGGATTCTTTCACCTTTATCATTTTTCAATGTTCTACTTTCATGTCAAGTGTTTCAAGTTCCTTTTTATTATGTTGGGGTATGATCTCTATATCTATCATACTGATATTTTATGTTCATATTATGAGAGACCCTATTTGATCTTGTCAATTCATTTTTTTTGAAGTTTAAGTGACGCTGTTAGGCTGCCGAATTTTCATAAGAGAAATATTATTTTTTTGTCTTCCTTTCATGTTATTCATTTCATATGGTATGTGTTTCAAATTTCATTAACATGTTCTTATATCCATATATTCTGTCCCTCTACTGTTTTATGGATCTTTTATGAGTGGGTGACCCATGTCCCCTCTCTTTTCAATGTTTTCTAAAACCCCGAAACATAGCCGTTATGCTGCATAATTTTCGTCTCAAAATGTCTATCTTATATCCTCAAATTCATTTTATTAAGTGAATACGCAAAGCTCTTTCTTCTAAAGGGGTATTCACATATATACCAAAATTTTCTATTTTAATGTCTAGGATTTACATTCATGAGACCCTCTTTCCCTTTTCGTGGGTTTAAAGTGACATAAAGATCATGTCTTTAAAGCAGTTTTTAAAACATTATGATTATGAAATAAAACCCATTTCGTTTATGCTATATGGGTTATTTATGAAATGTTGATGATTATATATGTGGATCACATGATAACAAAGTCAAATTTAAGGGTGCACCCTGATAGCGCTCCAATGCATTGGGTAAAGACTTAATCTCTAGAGATGACTATTTTTAATGACTCCTTGGTGAATAACCTTGGTAATTTTTAATGAAACCTTGTGGATGGACCTTGGTGAAACAGAAATGATCGTCTATGTTAAATTTTGTAGCCACATCTTCAAGTTATGAAACACGTTATTTTTATTATGATATTCCTCATGATCTCTTTCTCATTCCTTAAAGTTATTTTTCATGACTTTTGATGTATCTCATGTTCACATGTAAAATGTTTACCTTGTTTCCCTTACTGGGCCTTCCAATCACCCTTTCCTTTTATTCATGCCCCCAGGTTATGAGATGTTGTAATGAACTTAGGATGAACAAATTAATAAGCCTTTCAAGTGTTTAAGAAGAATTTTTTATGTTGTCATGTATTAAGTTCATGGTTTCCAAGACACTAAACCTTAAAGATCCTCGGTTTTGTATAATGTAATGAATGTTTATGTGATAAAAAGGTGGGATTCTGTACACAGATTAGGCCTTCACACTGGATGGAACTACCGCGAATTGGTCCGCGGTGGCCATTTCCTGTGCCAACGACCGGGAGAGTCGACCCAACCTGCCTGTAGGGCTGTCGGGGCATCGATCCGGGTCGGGCATATAACTGCCCCAGCTCAACATGTGTGGGGGTTTGATAACAAGAGTTAGCAGTGGCTTGGGCCACAGTGGTTGTTGACGTTAATGCCCCAGGGCGTGCATCCTCTTCCGCTCGCACCCGACGCTGGTGCCGGGTTAGATGGGTTGGAGCCGGTGGTGTGGGCACATTGATTGCCTACTCTTTGACCCGGGGAGTCGGGCGGCGGCGTCGACACGGCCTGGCGGGGGCCCTTGTCGTGAACCCCTGGAGCGAGTCCTTGATCGGGCGAACTCGAACATCCCCCACCTCATCGACATAGGGAAGGGAGGTGTCGAGGCATTTTTGGGATAGGCTCCCGAAACGGTTGAACGTTGGGGTGGGGCGCGGTGGCTCCCTACGCGGCCCTCGGGGGCGGCGATGGCAGTGAGGCGCAGCTGCCTCAAGATCCAAATGGGCCATGTCCCTGGTCGGGATGACCCCTTCCTCCTCGTACCTATGCACAAGAACATTGATCACCCTCCGTTGGATAGTATCTGACAGAGAGAGGGGGTGTGAGAGCCCAGAAGTCGCGGCGGTCAGAGAAGCTATAGAAAAGGAGGGACCACACGGAGTGGCCGCGTCGGTACTGCCCCTACCCCTGCGCCAGTGGGCAGGTGGCGATCGAGCTCCAGATGTAGCAATCTAATTCCTAAAAGTAGGGAGATGAACCCATTAACACTAGAAGGAAAAAGTAATTGACTACCAATATCCCAACGTCATTCCGCCTTCTATGGTCGATAAGAGGGATCCACGATGACGATGTCACAGAACGAAGTGCTCAACGTCCTGACCGCCCCAACCCCTGGTGGGTTTCACGTCTTGGTGCTGGGTGCCCAGACCTAGTGACATGCTAATCTACCGACACCCCAAACGCTACCGGTCTCCATATTGAGGAGAAGAGATTCACATCGGGTTCACCATTTTCTGTTTCTGACGCTTTCTGCCAGGGTGCGCGTGCGCATCCGTCACGCAGGGGAGGATGCGCGGCTTGTGGTGCCACATTCCCGCTTTCCAAAGGCGGGTGGCAATCACTCCTTATTCAAGGAAGTCTGCTCCTTGATCGAAACTGGGATGATGGGATGTCGGTTCTTCCTTCTGTGGATTTCTCCTCAGAGCTCATCACCTAGTCTGGGTCTCCCTCATAGATTTAAGACGTATTCGTGAATCTCGTTCCTAGTACCATATCTTCATGGACACCAGTTAATTATGCTGCTTCCGTCGAGACTCTCCAAGGGGTCTGGTCGGGGCAGCAACCTTCGGTGAGGAGAATGGTCACGCTGGAGTGTTGTTGGTGTGTCTTGACGCTAGGGGATTTGCATGTCCATATTTTGTCCTTTTTTATAGGGCTTCTTGAGGGCGCATAAGCCCAAGGTATCCCACATCGAATGCAGGGAATTGGTATGCCATAGGCATGTATCTGAGGTTTTCCTCAGCTTCCCATGTTTAACACCGGGTATGTCGTGAGTTTAATATCTTATGGAGATGGATCAGACTGATCAGAACACTGAGAGTGGATCAGATTGAAGAACCCCCTGGGGGGGAACACTGATGTAGAGGCCAACACATAGGTGGCTTTCTGGATACTATGGAGTGGAATGAGGTGGCATGATCCCACCAGGATGTGGCGGCCCGGGTAGGAATCAGGATGTGTGATGGAGTAAAGGGGGGCTTGAACCTAGTGGAGGCTACCTATGTACCATGCCTTAGCACGGATCAAAGTCCTCGTAGTTCAGGCATACAGTTTAACATCATGCGGGATGGGGGCATATGAGGCTTACGCTCTGAGGCGGCCCAAAGTGTTGGAAAACAGACATGAAGAGGTCGGAACGACCGGGTGGTGGGCTTGAACCTCGTGGAGGCTACCTACGTACCATGATTTAGCACAGATCAAAGTCTTCTTAGTTCAACGGGATGGGTCTTACGCTCTGAGGCAGCCCATAATGGGGTGTCATGGTCAATTCTCACTCTAATCCCACGCGAGTCATGCTCGGTGTGAGAAACAAGAGGCAGTAGGGACCATACGATCACATCGCGAAGGGTGTGTCCGTGAGAAGTGGAGAGAGGATTACGCGTTGAGTGGCCCTTAGTGTCGGGACATAATCCAGGATGGAGCCCCGTGATGAGACAAAGAATAGAGGGAGAGGGATTTGGGACCGAATAAAGGAGATTCCTCATTCCCTATCACACCCTCCCCTGGCTTTGGTTGTGGGGAAGTATGAAAGTGCATTGGTGATACCTTCCGCAAGAGAGGCTAGGGGCGTACACTCTGAGGCAACCCTTCCCCCGTGGAAAAACGCCACTCCGAGAGGGAGAATCTCATTCCACGTGAGGAAGATTCCATTCCCATGGAGATGAGTGGTGTAAAGAATGTCCGAGTCGAGTGGACCCTGCGTGCAAGGCATGGGGTCCGATCACAGTTTAACGTCATGTGTTGGGGACAAAGTGCTTGGAAGTTTAATGTCCTACAGCTTGGATGAGGTGGGTTCGATCCAAACCCCTAGGGCTTACATGCCAAACACCCTCTACCCCTTGTGGGAGGGAAGGCATCGGCAAGGCCGTGGTGAAAGGGGGTCGTATGGCGAATCATCTTGGGGTCCACGTTAGCGTGGCTATGAGAAGAAGCAATATCCGTTAGCGTGCCTATGAGAAGAAGCATAAGGCAAAGCAAAGAAATGGGAAACACCACCGAAGGGACCTTGAGGTTACTTCATACAAGCCTGGAAGGACGTACAGGAAAAAAACGCATGGCGTGCATGCCCGATATAGGGGACATCGGGCGCTTATGCAGGGAGGCACCCTGGGGGGCGTCAAGGTGAGGGGTCCTGGGGTTTGCGTGCAAAGAGAATGTTTGAGCGCAAAACACCGGGATGACGCGCAATTGGGACAGAGGGATTGCGCACGGCTAGGGGTATTGCGTGCAATGGGATTGGATTGCGTGCGGGGGAAACGACCGATCCCCAGGGTTGGGTAAAACCTAACGACGAGATTTGCTCGAAATTGGGTTTCACGCGCAAAGGAGGGAGTGCACACAATGGAAGTGATTGCGTGAAATGTAGGAACCCTGAAGTGTTTTCAATTTTATTTAAACCGGTGGGATTGGGCGCAAAGGAGAACCCCAGGGCAAGGTTGCGCGAAAAGGGTAAATACCTGAAAGTCATATTGCGCACGTGGGAGTCCAATTTCGCGGACGGGAGCTGGTCCGAATTCCGCAACCCCGAAACTGAAGGGGTCTCCTTCTATTTATAGTCCCCCGGTGTCGCAGAATCCAGACGATGCGCGAAATCTTCCGCACCAGGACTGGTCGGCGCGAAAGGCCGCACCTTGCGGAACCAGGCGCACAAAATTGCGCGCCCCGCCGGGGTTTTTTCGCGAATCCCGGACTTTTTTCGCGCGGGCAAAAAAATTTTCATGCAAGTCCTCCTTAATTTCGTGCACCACTTCCAGGCCCTCCAGACCGAGCCTCCGGGTCTGAATATGACTTCGCTTCATCATTTTGAAACATCCTTTAGGAATTACAGACTTTTACAACGTCTACAGTACCTACTATTACAAAAAACATAATTTTTGTATCATGTTTAGATACATATGGGTTTATTTTCATGTTTGGAAGTAAAATTCATTTCTTTTATAAGGAATTTTTTTATGGTATGGAATATTTAAATAATGATCTTTATGTATTAAATTATGAAAAACAAGTGATGTAAATTGATAATGAATCATGTTCACATGACTCATATAACACATAGTTTTGGCATCACCATCTTGGTCATGTAAATAAGAAGTGTTTGACCAGGATCTTTGAATATGGTTATGTAGTCTCATCTGAGCTAAAACCACTTGATAGATGTCATTATTTTTTATAAGGAAAATTAATAAAAATACTATTTTGTGGATAGGGAGAAAGGGCCACAATGCTTCTAGGATTGGTACACACTGACATGTGCGGACCATTTCCACTATAAGATAGAGGTGGATATTCTTACTTCATAACGTTTACTGATGATTTGGGTAGATATGGTTATATTTACTTGATTGGTATAAGTCTGTGTCCTTGAAATTCAAGGAATTAAAGAATAAATTAGAGCATCCGATAGGTAAGAGGATAAAAAATCTTCGATCAGATCAAGGTGGTGAATAAATTAACCAAGATTTCATCGAATTTCTAAGAGAGTTTAGTATTTTATCTCAACTCACTCCACCATATACATCATAGTGGAATAGTGTTAGTGAAAGGAGGAATCATACCTTATTAGACATGGTAAGGTTTATGGTGAGTCACACATATCTTCCATTATACTATTGGGGAAATGCATTACAAACTGCGGAATACACATTAAACTGAGTACCAACCAAATCATAAAATGGGATTCCCTTTGAGTTATGGAGATGAAAGAAACCCATTTTTTTTGAGTACACATGTATGGGGTTGCATGGAATTGTCTATGGACTTATCAGGAAATAAACTACAACCCTAGGGAATTATGTGTATCTTTATAGGGTATCCCAAGGGAACAAAGGGATACAACCAATAAAACCCCTCAGATAATAAAGTGATTGTCACCAGAAAATCCATATTTCTTTAGAGGGAGAACATCCTCAAAAAGGGTAGTGGGAGAAATATTGACTTCGATGAAGTTGATGGTCAAGATACAAATGAGTTGGTACAGAAAAAAGTTCCATAGTTCCATGTGGAAGAATAATTTCCTGAAACACAAGTACTACGTAGGAGTTTAAGATAGGTAAGGGAACTAGAGAAATAGAGTTTTCTAGTCACCAAGAACGATGACTCATTATTTTTGGGAAATTATAAACCCATGTTCTACAAGGTGGTAGTAGAGAGCACAGAAGCTTCAAGATGTCTAAAAGCTATGAATTATAATATATATTCCATGTATCAGAATCAATTTTGGGTTCTGGTTGATGAAACATTTAATATAAATCATGTTGGTTGTAAATGGGTATTCAATAGAAAACTAGAAATGGAAGGTATAGTAAGTACCTATAAAGCCATAATAGTGGCTAAAGGTTTTAAACAACATCAAGGAATTGACTACGATGAATCCTTTTCAGTAGTTTCCATGTTTAAATCCATCATAATCATACTTGATATAGAATCTTACCATGAATATGAGATTTGGAAGATGGATGTCAAAACCACATTCCTTAATAGGAACCTTCTGGAAGATGTCTGTATGACACATCCGGAAGGGTTTGTGACTCCATGTGATGCCAAAAAGATTTTCAAGTTGCAAAGATCCATTTACGGATTAAGTCAAGCATCCAGGTCATAGAACATTTGATTCGATGAATCCATTAAAGAATTTTGTTTTATTAAGAACAAATGTGATCCATGTGTTTACAAGATGTTTGATGGGAATGGGGTTGTTACCCAAGTAGTATATGTTGAAGACATATTACTTATTAGAAATGAAATATGAGTCTTACAATCTGTTAAGGATTGGTTTGACAAGTGTTTTTCAATGAAGGAATTAGGCGAAGAAAACTACATTCTAGGGATCAATATCATTCGTGATAGATCCAAGAGGATGCTTGGACTAAGTCAAAGAACATATATTGACCATATACAAAAGATATTTAGTTTGGAACAATCCAATAGGGGATTGATTCTAGTGTGACATGTATTACATATTTATAAGAAAATGTGTCCTCAGACACAACAAGAGAAAGAGAGAATGAGTAAGATCCTATACTCTTTAGTGATAGGATCAATCATGTATGCTATGTTATGTAATAGTCATGATGTTTCCTATGAACTAATCATGGTAGGAAGATATCAAGAAGATCCATGGTAATAACATTGGACTACTATTAAGGCTATCATTAAGTATCTGAGAATAAATAAGGATATTTTCCTAGTGTATGAAGGAGACAAAAATCTGGTCATCAGGTGTTATACTTTTGTTAGTTTTTAGACATATTAGAATGATCTAAAGTAGCAATCAAGATATGGTTTTTATCTCAATATAAGAGCTGTGAGATGGAAGAGTTCAAAGAATCTAGTTTTCATTGATTCTATAGTGGAGTCCGAGTATATAAGGGCTGATGAAACTAAGGAATCTATTTGTATTCATAAAATTTTCCAAGATCTTGATGTGGTACCCAGCATTAAAGAACCTACCACTTTTTATTATGATAATACTGCAACAATGGATCTTGAAAAATTGTCAAGTTCACACAAACAACCAAACAAAAACTTTGTAAGTATCACCTCTTGAAGGATTTTCATCAGAGGGTTGATGTTACAGTGAGTATATTACCTATAGAAGAGAATGTGCAGGACCCCTTGACTAATGGTCTATCTCAGCAGAAGCATGAATATCATGTGAGAGCCAACAGATTGAAGTTTGTTAGCAGTTAGCTCTACTAAAAGTGGGAGACTATTGGATTTGGTTCCATAGAACTAACTTATGTGTACTTTATAATAAATATGTATTAATTTTTTTAAATATTAATAAATTATTTATCACATAATGATTGTTCTTCTACGTGACATAGTATGTGATAATGTCTTAAGAGTAGCTTTCTCATTAAAGGATCATAGTAGCTCCTCGCTATGATGATGACCTGGTAGTGGTATGAAAATATTCTTCAATAAATTTTCTATAGCCAAATGATATCATTTGAGGGACATAAATGATACATGCTATTATGGGTGGAGACTCATGGGACTTTGAGGCACCTTCTCACGGTGTTCACCCTTGGTAATATCTAGTAGGATATTATGAGAATGGGTCCTTCTAGTAGGAAATCCTCATTTATATGCATCATTGGATGTTTCAATCTTATTAAATGTGTATTGGTCCTTATAATTTAATATTATTATTAATAGATATTATGAGTTGTGTTCTTTGAGTTATTGAAGAAATCTGTGACGACATATGTTCATGGTGAGGTAGAATATGTTGAGTGCGTCACAAGTAATATTGCTTTAATGAATAATGTATGAAAGGATTTATCCCTTATGATCATTTAATAGAAGTTAATATCTTAGGATCTTTGATTGAAATGATATAGCTTAAATAAATCCATGGCCATGGTGTTCTATGGGAAAGTTCTAATTCCAGAAAGTCAAAGAAAGGGATATTGAGCATATAAGTTGATGGAACTAGCATGAAACCTGCTCAATTAGAGATATTATGATAAAGTAATTATATTAAATGGTAAGAATTTGTATTAGGTTACATGTCATTATGACATTAAATTATTTTTCTGTGGGTGCCTTGGTGTGTTGCTAGATGCTAACCATGTACTTTAGGCATGTTCAGCTAATGCCACTGAGAAAGAGGCGTAGAGGGTCACACCTAAGTGTATCCAGGATTCGAGTAAAATAATATATTATTATTATTTAACAAGTTGATTAATTTTTATTCCCATATGTGGTCTAATAATTATTCATGTATGTCTGGTCTCATTTAATCTATCACTTGTTTTTCAAGAGAATATATTGTGAGAAAAATATTTAATAAATATTTAATTTCTATTTATTGAATCTAATATTTATTTATTTATTTTAGAATAATTCAATGACATTTATTTAATAAATAAATCGAAATTATTCAAGGCTGGATAAATATTTTGGAGAAATAGAAGATCGAGTTTAATGGTCCAGTGGTAAATAATAAATATTGAATAATATTTAATTATACTTCACAAGTTAAGTGCATTTTAGGAAATAATAATATTGAAATTATTACTTAACATGGGGTTTCTCTAGGATTAAATCAATCATAAAGGGACTTGTGCAAATTATTTTATTTTAACTATAGTAATATAAGTACACAATTATATTATTTTTTCATAATTCGAGCCAAAGATGTTGTGAACAAAGGATTGGATAAAAACCTCTTAAGACAAAGAGTTATTCCTTCTCCAAGAACACTTTCAAGAATGAGAGAAATCCTCCTCAACCAGATCAAGAATAATGATTTGGAAGTGGTTCTCAAGGCTATCGAAGTCAAACGATGCAAGTTCAACGATATTCTGTGCTAGAACCCAGAGACTCCTTAGGCGATGTTTAGAGACTCATGGAACACATTTGGGTCACTGATAGAATAAATATACCCTTGATTTATACAACATAATGATGGTGAAATGCAGATCTGTGGCCGGGCACACCAACTAAGAAATAATTCCTTAGAGGTAATTATTTATTTAATTAAATTAATTATAAACAATATGTTTTGATATCCTCTCTCATGGTTTCAGTGTGATTACCCTTTGTCTTATTTATTTGATTTAATTATGTTGATCATGACGTTCATAATCACATAGATCTTGGATTGATCATCGATTATGGGAAAAAAATGTTGTACACTGCCCTTTTCGTGCTTCTGCTTTGCCCGAAACCTACACACCTATGGTCTTTAACTCCAAAGTGTTTGAAATTATATTGGAAATATCCTTGAAAACTAATTATTATTTATTGAAAAAATATTATCTTTCCACAACTTGGTATATGATCATTATAATTTATATCCATCATGTATTTCCCATGATTCATGTGTTACTTAACTATTGGTTTTGTATAAAATACCATAAAAAAAATTTAGTCATAAATGTTTTGGGGGTATTAAATACCTAATTATAGTTTTAAATGAACCATTCACATGATAATGAAATCATGTTCTTCTCACCACTAATGTAGGTATCACCCTTCCTCAGTTTCTTGGAGAACATACCTTGACTTCTAGTAATGTTTCTTGTGTATTAGATACAATATGTCCTCAAATACTTATATTTTTTTCTTAGATTGATGCTGTGAAGTTTCCTTTAGTTGTATAATTATATTTGGCATTTTCCTTATATTTCTATTTGTTCACATTAATAATTAATGTGTTATATTTATTAAAATTCTCATATTCTTGGCGAAGCTATCCCAAAGTATATTAAAGTGGGTTTTCCAAACTATTTTCTTGATAATTCTCAATGAAACTAGAAAACCTGGGAGGTAAGGATGAAAAAATGAGATGAACAGAAAGATATTTATTTGACTTGAAACCCTGTTCTTATAGCCATTCAATGTACTTTATCATCTTGAGTACATGGGAAATAGATTAAGTTCCATTTTTAAATCAATACATGATCATTTTGATCATTATCTCATTGATTTATCTCTTCACTTTCATATAATAAACTTCTTGGAGATGAGAAAGCATGGTATATACACCCATGTCCCGATGTTTCACATGAAAATCTTTGGAAATTGATGTTATAATTATGAAATAACATCAAATACATCATCCAAGAGTCTTCTATAAGAATATTTCTCATCTCACTAGCTCCATGTGGAGGCTGACCAAGTTATGGGGAGTCCTGCACATATAATTTCCCTTTTTACTATAGTACTATGCGCAAGTGTCGACCCCACTCTTGGAAATTTGTTTCGGTGGGGACAATATCTTTTTACATTATGGATCAATGATTATATATGGTTTTACTTTTCATTTCATACAAAATAGACACTAAAAGATAAGTATTTTATCTTAACTAATAATTATAAATTATTTATTAATTAACTAAATCATTAAATGTATCCCACTATATTATTAACCTCTAGAAACCCTCTATACTAGAATCATAATACTCTGTCGCTTGAGAATTCTAGAAGCAACGATCCTTGAAACCTCTTATCATATTCTACATGCTATGACTATTCCAATACTTAGATATTTTCATTATAGGATTTTGTTTATCCAACCACATTAACTCATTTCTATTTAATATGTTGAGTGAAGTCCCAAATTCTAAAATCAAAACCTGATTTACTCAACACTTGTCTCTAATGATGAAATAATCTAGATATGGATACTTATTTACTTGTATAATTAGTTAATTTAACCCATAATTCCCATAAAAACCCCATAGTAGTTGGAGGCACCATCAACTATGGCTTATGAACACCCTGTACACCTGGTTGTGTTGAAATTCAAATGATAGGAGACATTTGTGACTTAATGTTTCTTTAAGGGGTTTTAAAATTTTCTCAATGATTTTAATCCTTTCATATTAATTATGTTCATACTATGTTTTCTCTCTCACAACTAAACATTAATATAATACATTCATTGTTTATTTATAAATTTCTTATTATTAAATGTGTTTCCTACAAATATGAAATTGCATAAAATAAAAAACAATGTGTAAAGGAAATAAATTACCTAAATGGTCCTAAAACTCTAATATTAGTTGATCCATATAAACTCAATGGATCACCTATGACCTAGGGGTATCATACCTAAGTCAAGTCTTGAATCATTATGAACCTTTCCCTCAATCCAATGTTTTTATTTTCATATGGTAAACCTCCTCATCTTTGAGTGGTCCACATCTTATATCACCATTGTCTAAATAAGAATGTACTTTCATGTAGGTGAGGGGGTCTTAGGAAGTGAAATATACATATAGAAACAAAAATTAATGCACATGACCTTATACATATTTAATAAATAATGAATATGTACATACCATCAATAAAACTAATTAAATATTACAATCATCACATGCAGTTGTAATAAATATTTTAAATAGAACTAGACGTGAAAAATCAATGCTCAAAACTACTCTATGGTTAAATAAAAGCGTGATAAAAATTAAAATGTAAAAAATTTATGTTCCAGGGATTTTAATGAATTAAACGAGTTATTTTAAATTTAAATAATTTAATTTAATTTAGTCAAAATATTAATTTAATTTTTATTCTAAAATTAAATTAACTAAATAATTTAATTTTAGACCCAAATAAAATCAATTTTTTTAGAATATTACTATTGGCGCCAAAATATTGAACGCAAAGGGAAGAAGGAAAAGAAGCCCACATGCTGCCTCGCGAAGCCTCGACGCGAAGCTCCCCCGAGAAATGTGGCCGCCGCAAAGCAAAGGAGGCAGGAATGCTCCGCGAACTCCCTGACGTTCGCGAGCCCGCCACGAAGCACCAGAGGCGGTAACACTCCACGAACCCGGTTGACGTTCGCGAGCTGCTGCAAAGCAACCGTCGCCCCTTCGCGCCGCGTGAGCTCTGCTTCATGGCACCCCTTGCATATAAATACTGGGCTCCCCCTGAGTCCAGAGGACGGACAATATGACCTTTCACATTCTCAACTCCTGAATCGCGAAGCACCCTTCGCCCTGGGAATCATGAGCCCCGCAAGGTATTTTTGCTTCGCGAGATGCCTTTGTCTGGTCTCATTTTGAGCCCCTCTTCCGAGAGGGATGCCCTTCGGGAAGCCTAAGTGAATTCGTGAAGGAAGGGGATTCCTAAGGGAACCTGGGCAGCCGTGGATCATTTATGCTTCGCGAAACACCCATCCTGTACAAGTGATGCATATTCCAAGGCAGGTTCGTTGTACATCGTGAAGCACACTGCTTCACAACACCTTGCTTCACGAGGCACCTCTACTTCGTGAGGCCGTGCTCTACGAACACTATTCCACTTCGCAAAGCACCTCCCATTCACACCCCTGCCCCATGATAAGGCCAAGGCACTCCACTTCACGAAGCACACCCATTTTCTTGGCAATTCCTCTTCCCGTGAGACCCTCCAGGTTTTCATGATGTGATTTCAAAGTCCCATGGACAACACCAATCCTAGCGTTGCTTCGCCTAATGCTTCTTTGCATAGGAACGCTAACAGCTATTGATTCTTTACATAGCCATGCTAATGTGGATCCCTCGATGGTTCGCTCTGTGACCCCCCTTGACCATGGCCTTGCCGGTACCTTCCCTCCCCTAAGGGGAAGAGGGTACCGGTCAAGTAAGTCCTAGGGGTATGGAGTAAACCCACCTCGTCCGAGCTGCAGGAAGCTAAATTGACAAGAACCTCATCCTCAACACATGACGTTAAACTGTGACCCGACCCCATGCCTCGCACGCAGGGCACCCCCATCTCGGAAATTCTTTACGCCACTCGTCTCCACGGGAATGGAATCACCCTCGCACGAGATGATATCCTCCTTTTCGGAGTAGTGTATGTCTACAGGAGAAGGGCAACCACATTGGTGTAAGCCCCCTAGCCTCTCTTGTGGAAGGTATCACCCATGCACCTCCGTACTTCCCCACTGCCAAGGTCAGTGGAGGGAACGATAATGAACGAGGAACCTTCCATCTTTTGTCACAAATCCCTCTCCCACTACGCTTTTCCACACTTTGGGCCTCCATCCTGGAGTAAGTCCCAGCACCATGGGCCACCTAACGTGTAAGCCCCTCTTCGTTTCCCATGGATGCACCCTTCGCGACGTAATCGTCAGGCCTCTGCTGCCTCTTGTTTCTCACACCGAGCATGACTCGCGTGGGCTTGGAGTAAGCATCGACCATGGAAATGCCCTCGTCCAGCATGACGTTAAACTGTATGCCCCCATCCAGCATGACGTTAAACTGAACAACCATTTGAACTACGAGGTTATTGATCCATGTCAAGGCATGGTACGTAGGAAGCCTCTACGAGGTTCAAGCCCACCGCCCGTCATTTCTTCACGTCATGTTCCACCTTCATCCGGCATGACGTTAAACTGCATTCCAGTCCGACGGTAAGCCGTTGTGACTAACCCGAACTACGGGGACTTTGATCCATGTCAAGGCATGATATGTAGGAAGCCTCCCTAAGGTTCAAGCCCATCTACCATCAGACCAAGGTCCTTTCTTCGCATCGGTTCGCCGACACCCACCATTTTCTCCCGAACTACGAGGACATTGATCCATGTCAAGGCATGGTACGTAGGAAGCCTCCACGAGGTTCAATCCCACCACCAGTGGACCCATAGGTTTACCTTCATGTCAGTTCGCTGACGAAAACCACCACCTGAACTACAAGGTCTTTAATCCATGTCAAGGCATGGGAGGTAGGAAGCCTCCATGAAGTTCAAGCCCATCACCCGGTTGTTCCGACTTCATTCACGTCGGTTCACCCCATCCTGCATGACGTTAAACTGTATTCCACATCTCATTTGAACTACAAGGACTTTGATCCATGTCAAGGGATGGTATGTAGGAATCCTCCCTAAGGTTCAAGCCCAACAATTATTGGCCTCGACTATCTCTGTGTCGGTGTGCCAAGCCCCCATTTTCACCCGAACTACGAGGTTTTTGATCTATGTCAAGGCATGGTACGTAGCAAACCTCACAAGGTTCAATCCCACCATCCACCCGGGCCAAGGTCCACCTTCACTTTGGTTCGCTGACAACACCATCGGGCCATGGTCCACCTTCACGTTGGTTCACTGACACCACCCGAACTACGTGGACTTTGATTCCCTGCCACGGGGATACGTAGGAGGTCTCTTCGAGGCTCAAGCCCCACTTCACTGTCGCCCTTGGGATGGTCCCATTTCATTCCCCCTCCATTTCATTCATCCATCCATCATCCATCCTGATTATCACCCGGGCTGCCACATCCCTATGAGATCATGCCACTCCACTCCCCTCCACAGCATCCGAGAAGCCGCCCATGGGCCGACTCCGATATCAGCATCGCCTCAAGGGAAATTCCTCAGTATTATCCACTCTAGCTAGTGTTCTGATCAGGCCGATCCGTCTCCACTGGACATTAAACCCGCGACAAACCCTGTGTTAAAAATAGGAAGCTGAGGAAAACTTCAGATACATGCCTATGGAATATGATTCCCCATGATTGATGTGGGATGCCTCAGGCTTCTACGCCCTCGAGAAGCCCTATAATAAGGGACAAAAGACAGACACACCAATTCCCCAACTTTCAGACACGTTACTGTTGCCTCGACGTGACTACTCCCCCGATTGAAGGTTGCTGCCCTGACCGGACCCTTTGGAATGTCCTGACAGAAGTAGTGTAATTAATCGGTGTCCATGGAAACATGGCACTAGGAAGAGTTTCACGAACAACGTATTAAATATATGAGGGAGACTCAGACTAGGTGACGAGTTTCGAGGAGGAATCCACGGAAAGAAGAACCGACATCCCATCATCCCAGTTTCGATCAAGGAGCAGAAATCCCTGAATAAGGAGAGGATGCCGCCCGCCTTTGGAAAGCTGGAATGCAGGGAAACATAAGAAATCCGCACCTGTCGAGCCCTGGTGGCAGACGCGTGTGCCCCGACAAAAGAGTCAGAAACAGAAATGGTGAACCCGACGTGAAGTTATTCTCCTCAATATGGAGATTAGTAGCGCTCGAGACATCAATAGATTGACGTGTTACCGGATTCAAATATCCGGCGCCGGGCCCCACTAATCAAATAGCGGGCCTGGCCTGAAACTCACCGGAAGTTGGGGCAGTAGAATGTGGGGCATTCCGTTCTGCAACGTGTTCTCGTGGATTCCTCTCACTGACCATGGAAGACGTAATGATGCTGGGGCACTGGGTATCGATCCTTTTCCTCGCAGTGCTGATGAGTTAACCTCCCTGCTTCTCAGGAACCAAATTACTGCTATGGAGACACAATCACCGCCCGCTCACCTATGCAGGGGCGGGGGAAATTACAACACAACAGCTCAGTGTGGCTCCACTTCTGTCACAACGGCCTCTACATCCATGACTACGAGACGCCCACGTCCCCTTTATCCATTAGAAATCATCCAAAAAAGGGTGATCAACAACCTTGTACATAGGTACGAGGAGGAAGGGGGCATCCCAACTCGAGATATGCCCCGCCTAGACCTGGAGGCATCTAGGCCCCACCGTCAATGCTTCCCTCAGAGGCCGCGTAGGGAGCCCCTGCTCCCCACCCCAATGTTCAATATTTTCGGGATCCTGTCCCTGGAACGCCTCGACGACTCCTCTCCTTACGCTGATGAGGTGGGCGATGTCTGGCTCAGCCCAGTCAGAGTCCCAATTCATGGATACCAGGAAAGGGCCCCCATCTGGCTATGTCAGTGCCTCCATCTGGCTTTGCCAGAGGAGTAGGTAGGCTACGACCCTACACCACCTGCGCCTGCTCGTCTGACCCGACGCCAGCGTCAGGCCCGAGTTGAGGACGCCCGTCAAGGGACATCGACGTCAATAGATACTGTGGCCCAATCCACTGCCGACGTGCATCATAAAGTCCCTTCATACACTGAGCAGGGTCACTCCTTCACCTGACCAGGACTAAGGCCCCAACTGCCCCATGGACAGGTTGGGTTGACTCTTGGGGTCACAGGCTTGAGTGGTGATCACCACGAACAAATTCGTGGTGATGTCCACCCATACGGAGGGCCTCCCCGTACCACCATTCCACAGAGTGTGGGCCTTCCCCACTCCGAAGCTCATCATGGAGGTATGCCCCATGCTACCCCCATCCCGAAGGAAGACTTCCCCCATGGTAGTGATGCTTGGCGCGGAAGTCTCTCCCGCGCCCACCACACTGGGTATGGAGTTCCTCCTCCTGCCACCAACCGTCGATGTGAAGGTGTTTCCCATCCGGTCCCTATCCAACATGGGGATCCTCCCTAAGTCCTATCTACAACTGGTGAAGGTCCTCCTCGCCCTGACAACTCAAGGGGTGAAGGTCATCCTCGCTCCACCCGCACCAAGCATGGAGGTCCTCCCCATGCTCCTGCCGGTTCCAACAGAGGTTCTACCCACATGGGTGCTATCCATGGAGGTCCTCCCCTTGTAACCTTCGACATTTTCCCTAGTTCCCCTCACACCCCGGTTTTCTCAAGAGGGAGTCCTCTCCGCCATGGCACCAACACCGCTCTGAGACTACATACCGAGAATCAGCCTTGTCCCGAAGAGCCATACAAGGACAGGAGAGCAGGTCATCACCACCACAAGAAGAGTATTGGGAAGGCCCGAGTGGAGGTCAAACCAGCCCGATTCTCAGATCTTGAAGCAGAATGCGACTCGACGATGGAACCTTCTTCCCGTTTCTCCATGTCAAGGACTAGGGCAGGAACAAGGTGCGTCAGTCTCGTTCTCCCAGAATATGAAGTCCACAGGATTCCCGCCTCTCTCCGCTGGTACATCCAGGAGGAGGAAATTGTGGAAATTTTGCAGGTTCCGACCATGCAATCACCACCGTCGTCACCAGAAGCGCCCTCTACCTCTACCAGAGATCACATTGAGCTATTTTGGGGACCAACGGTGGTAGAGTAACGGCGTGACCCATCGCCGGTGACCATAGTTCCCGGGCCAGAGGCTGTGGCTATCAGCCCATCGTATCGTGATATTGTGATTAGGTCACCCCACTCTTTAGAGGATGGAACAGAATTCAGCATCCAGTCATCTCGTTCGCTGTATTCTCCACCGCCCAATTTACTATCTTAGAGGTCCTCTTCAGTACCGCTACCGGTCCCTCGGCCGCCCCTGGTTGACGAGTGGGGAAATACGGGGCCAGACCTTGAATCTGAGCCCAGGTACTTCTGGAACATTCTCACAGTGGACCACTTCCCGGAGATGTTCTGGCCAGTGGCGGCGTCGAAATTTTGTGCGCTGGAATCCCTCACCCAGGAGGCAGTAGAGTTATTTTTCCAAACCCTATGGGAAATGCACTTTAGTCTTCGCTATCAGTGAGTGTTGTACCCTAGTAGCCATGTGCACTTTGAGGAAATGGTGATCAATGCCATCTGGTTGATTTGGATGCACTCCATGTGGCCCAGCGCCCCGAGTCGCCAGGTCGCCAGAGCGCCCTCCAACAAAAATGCGTTCAGAGTTTCAAAGTACTCCGCAAAATCATCAGGGAACCTACCCCCATGTGAAAGTCCGTGGCTGGGGATAGTATTCCTCCCTCCTCTTCAGTTCTATCCGGAGGCAGCCTGATTTGTTAGGCGACATTGAGGACATGCCCACAAGAAGGGTTGCGGTCCACATGTCTGACGTAGTGGACATAGAGGAAAAGATTGAATTTCTTGATGGAGACTTACCACCTGAGGGTGTACCACCACTGCTGGACCCATCAGGGAGGGTTACCTGTCAGCAGAGGAACCTTCTAGGCCTCCCTGTACCCACCGAGTCACCGGTACTTAGTCGAAATGCCAGTAAGGGTAAGGAGCATGTCAAAACCGTCAAGCACTCCAACCCATCCGCCTCTGTACAGAAGACGGACGAAGACCCCGAGAAGGCCGCATTGTGCTAGAAGATTGCTGAGAAGAAGAGGCCAGTTGATGAAATCTTAGCCGAGCGCGTTGTAGAGTGGAAACCCGACTATGGTAATCCCATGCCGGGGCAGTAGGGGCAGGAACTATTTCCCCCGGCGAGATGCCTTCGGGGGACCCTGATCATGCTACTTCCACAGACAGGGCAGAAGCTAGAACTCATGGCAAGAGGGTGCGATAAGTCTCGTCAAACCCTCCTAAATGGCGGGGCAATCTGAGGAATCCAACCCGGGTTCCCCCAGCCGCCCCACAGGCCATTCCTCCAGTCGTTCCATGAGCTGCTGAAGCCATCTTCCATGTCGAAGAACCCGAAAATGCACTTGTGATTATAGATCCCCGTTAAGACAGGGACCCCCACACGAATGATCTTATAACAGCACTCATCGCCCGCCTCGAAGCGTTGGAAACGCGGCAGGTGGTAGTCCCACCGGATGGCAAGCCATATCCTGCGTGGGTGGATGATATGCCCACACCCCCGGGTTTTGGGAACCCCACTTTCTCACCCTTCAGCGGGACAAGGGACCCACCGCATCACTTGGCCCACTTTTCTTCCAGGTGTGGCCCCATTCTGACGAACCCGACCTAGCAAGAAGGCACCAAGCTCTGATGTTTCGTGCATACATTGGAGGGCCCTGCATTCATCTGGTACAACCAGCTCCCTATCGGATCGATGACCAGCTGGGAGGATCTCCACCGGCAGTTCCTATACTAGTTCATCTCAACCACGTGAAAGAACAGCATCGCAGACCTCTTCAAGTGCAAACAAAGTCTTGATGAGCAAGTTGCAGACATCATTGCTCGGTGGAAGGGACTTACATACTCCCTCGACATGCCACTGACTCAGGAAAAATTACTGACGATGTGTGTAGGGAACGTTAAAACAGAGCTGGTTCCTTCCCTGATCACCCAGAACTACCCTAGAGGGTTCCGAGATTTCTCAGATAAGGCTCAGCGCCTCGAGGAAGCTCTGTAACAGGCTAGTCAGGCATGTCTCTTCCAGAGCCGAACCCACCATGGTGGCCCAAATAGAGGCCCCCAAGCAGCTAGAATTACTGCCAGCGGCACCGGCCCAACAACCCCGTAGAGGCCCTCCACCTCAAGCGTAGGCTCCTACCCAGCAGCGACTGCCTCAGAATCGACCGGTTCCCCCGCGCAATGCGCCACCACCAGTTAGGAAAGACAATCAGGCACCAGCTCCTCAACATGCCCCTCTGGCCCCTGGTCACGGCCAGGCTCCCAGGGCCCCCTATCCAGAAAGAAGGCACCTGAATTACTCGTTCAACGAGAATCAGGTCCCTGGATACTTCCGAAGTGCTCTAGAGCAAGGGATTGTGTGTTTACCCGATTACAGAAGGCCTATAGAGGCGAATCTCACCGATCACCCCAACTACTATCCCTATCATTAGATTCTGGGGCACACACTCAAGCAATGATATGTGTTTAAATACTGGCTTCAAGACCAGGTTGACAAAAACATATTCAAGTTGGGCCCAGCCCTGACACAAGTAGTGGGTGTCTTCGTAAGGTTAGAGATCGGTAGTGACGACGAAGGCGAGGGGCAGCAGGTTCCCAGCCGTGGGTCCCATAAATATGATGACTGGATGGCTCGAAAAACCATCACCCGTGCCCATGGTATCATTCGGGCACGCCTGAATCAGCCGGAGCCTTCAGAGGAAGTAGCCAGTACCTCTACATTGTCATCACATCCGACCTCTTCCCAAAAGGGCAAGCAGCGACGACGCAAGAAGAAGCAACGCCCTCCACCACTGTCGTCATCATCCCGCACTCTTGGTGACTTTATGTCCCCAGAAATGGGGATTCCTCCCAGAATCCACCCGGTGGTGGATGATTCATCAAGCGAGCTAGGGGTACAATTCGGTTAATACCATGGAGCTGGTAAAGCCCTATATGACCCCCGACGAGGGGGAACACCAAGAGAACCTCCCCAACGTCCCCAGCTGACGTCAACATCAGCGGAACCGCAACCACACCGGTCGTCGAGGCACGTCAGAGGGCGCTTTCAGTCATGCCGTGTAGGCTACTGAAACCAGACAGCAGGCTCAACGCAAATCTTAGCACGCACAACCTCCTATAATTCCCTCAGATCTACCTCCACCGCCGTTTGTGCTACAAGATCAGGTAGAGATACCTCGTCCGTATCGCGGTCAGTCTTACCCGGCTGTAGGCCAATCTCCGTTGTCCGGTCCTAATCCAACGGCTACTCCCCAGGCCTCAACTAGTAGGCTGTGGGATGTACCCAGTATTAGCCAGCCACCGGTTCAAGCGGTAGGACCCGCTATGCCTCCAACTACATAACGACCTCCTGTAAGTAGAGGCTCGTGTTTGGCACGAAAGTATGATGTCCTAAAGCACATGGCCGACATTCCAGCAAGGCTTTCTATTTTTGAGGCTCTTCTCCTATCGTCTGAAATGCGCGAAGCACTTGCCGAGGCCCTAAGGAGCCCCCTCCAGTTTGAGATGGAGGTAGCAGCTGCGGAAGCCTTCCACGCTGAGGCAATTGAGAACACCGAATGCCAGGTAGTTATCTCGTTCTCCGAGGAAGATGAAGACCCTCCCATACATGGGCATATTCACCCACTGTACATCACTGGCAAGTTGAATGGCATGGAAGTCCACAGTTTTCTTGTTGACACAGGTTCTGGGATTAACCTAATCCCCACTTGGACACTGCGAAAGCTGGGTTTGTCTGAGGATGATTTAAATCCCTCTGACCTCAGAATCTAGGGATACGATAGGACCGAGCAGTCCCCAGTCGGCAAGATCCGCTTGAAGACCCAGTTCGGTGGCCTAATTTCCAGCACCGAGTTCATGGTTGTCTCCCAAGACACCGCTTACAACACATTGATGGGTAGGTCATGGCTCTATCTGCATGCAGCGGTCCCTTCGTCTTATCACCAATGCCTCAAATACTCCCTCAATGGTCGATTTGGCATGCTCCAAAGAGATGCGACTCCTTTCAACTCTTGTGAAGCCTGCTATCTGGACACTGACTATTACAAGAGCAAGGATAAGCAAATCCTAGAAAGTGAGGATGAACCTGCCCCAGTCACAAGCGATCCCTGGGCAGGCCTGGATGACGCCTACATCTTCCCGATCCATCGATTGGAGGCCACGACCCCCGACATGGGGCAGTGTTTTGTTTTTTCAGGTGTGAAAGGAAGGCATGTTCCCATTTCCAAGGGACGATGGAAAATCACCTCGTACTCCTACACCAACCAGGATCAGGTGATCCCAGAACCTCCTACCCCTGGCGGTATCAGAATGTAAGGCTTATGGCAAAGACAATACGTCATACGTGTCTCTTCCACCGGGCTAGAATAAACCGAATCAGGCCGACGTGTCACCACTTCTTTGATATCATCAAACGTGGCCCCTTAGGCTGAAGGCCAGATGGGATAGGATCAACTGACTTCATTGCTATGATCTCAGCAGTGCATGGGTATCCTGATATGATGACCACCACCGCCCAAGCTGGCACCAGCTACCCGTCAGGGTTTGATAACTCAGAAGCATCTCCCATTGCGGGAAATCCCTCCATGGGTGGACAGGAAGATATGGAGGATGCTCCACCACCTTTGAGGAAGGCGTCTCAACCACGGTTGATGAACTGGTACAGGTGAACCTTGGTAGCGAGGTAGATCCGAGACCCACATTGATCAGTGCAACCATGTCCCCCGAGGAGCAGCAGCAGTACGTAGACTTTCTCAAACAACACCGTGATGTGTTTTCCTGGAGTTACGGCGAGATGCCAGGACTAGATCCTCAGGTAGTTGTTCACCGCCTGGGCCTCCCGTCAAACCATCACGGGTTTAAGCAACCTCCCAGAAAGATGCACCCTTCTCACGGTGCCATGGTTGAGGCCAAAGTTGACAAGTTGATCAAATCCAGCTTCGTCAAGGAATTCCAGTACCCCAAGTGGCTTGCCAACATTGTGAGAGTCAGGAAGAAGAACAGACAGATCAGAGTCTGCATCGACTTTCGCGAACTCAATCGCCACTGCCCAAAGGATGAATTTCCCCTTCCGGTGACCGAGTTATTGATTGATGCCACGGCCGGGTTCCAAGACCTCTCTTTTATGGATGGATATTCTGGGTACAACCAGATCCATATAGCCCTTGAGGACGGGGATTCCACTGCCTTTAGGGCTCCCCAAGGTACTTTTTGTTACCGGGTTATGCCATTCAGCCTGAAAAATGCAGGTGCCACTTATCATCGGGCCATGCATCTCATATTCAGGCCGATTCTCGGGATGCTGGTGGAATGATATGTGGATGATCTAGTGGCAAAATCTCACCAGTGTCAGGACCATCTCAAATACCTTGAGAAAGTGTACGGTTTCCTCCGTTCCCGCCACCTAAAGATGAACTCGTTAAAGTGTACCTTTGGGGTCACCTCCGACAAGTCTCTTGGCTTTGTTGTTAGATACCGGGGCATTGAGATCGACCCAGATAAGATCAAGGCCATCAGCCAAATTCCTCCCCCGAGCAATATTCGGGAGCTTCGAGGTCTCCAAGGACAATTAGCCTATATACGTTGATTCGTTGCGAATCTGGCCGGCAAGTGTAATCCCTTTTCCCGGCTCATGAAGAAAGGTGCCGCCTACAAATGGGATGAAGAGTGTCGGACCGCCTTCGAGGAAACCAAGCAGTATATGCTCCAACCTCCAATTTTGATGGCACCCATCTCCAGAAAGTCGTTGGTTCTTTACGTGACCGCCCGGGAATGGTCCCTCGGTGCACTTCTCACCCAGAAGAACAAAGAGGGTATGGAGAACAGTCTCTACTATCTCAGCCGCATGCTTCTCGATACAGAGATCAGATACTCTCCTATCAAAAAGAGTTGCCTTGCACTCATGTTTTCCATACAGAAGTTTCAACATTACCAGCAGCACCATGAGGTACAGTTGGTCTCTCGGGTAGACCCACTGAAGTACATCCTGAACCGCCCCATGTTGACTGGCCGACTAGTGTAGTGGGAAGTGATCCTCCTGCAGTTCGACATCAGGTTCGTGCCTTAGAAGGACATCAAGGGACATGCATTGGAAGACTTTTTAGCTGCCCATCCAACCTCTGCGGATCAATCCATGGACCTGGATTTTCTTGATGAGGCGATCCTCTCAGTCGATCATGTCGTCTAATGTTGGAAAATGCACTTCAACGGTGCCTCCCGGAGCCCCACTGGTAGGGGGCTCAATGATCCTAATCTCAACAGAGTGGGTCTAGGTATCGTCTTCATCACCCCTGTGAAAGCCATCCTACCATACTCATTTCTATTGTCAGAAGGATGCACCAACAACGAGGCATAGTACCAGGTTCTCATCACCGGCCTCGAGTTGGCCCTCAAGATCAATGTGCCCCATTTAAATGTGAAAGGATATTCCAAGCTGGTAATCAAGAAGGTCAATGGAGACTATGTCGTCAGGAAGCCGAAGCTTGTACCATTGCTAGAGGGAACCCTCTGTCTAATGGCCCAGTTCTCTTCTCGACAAGAGGTTACCCATGTCCCTCAGTCACAGAACGGTTGAGCAGGCGCTTTGGAAGGCTTAGCTACGTCGCTCGCAGAACCTGAGCAAGATGATTTGATCATACAAGTGGCACACCAGAGAGTCATTGCCCCCATCACCCTAGAGGACAATGATGGATTACGGGTAAGTCATCTTACCTCCAGACCATCTACGTTAGGGTCCCAGGTTCGTCAGACACAGTAGTTGAGGCCACTCCCGACTGGAGGGCACATTTTGTCGAGTATCTCCAAAATGGTTGCCTCCCGGACAACCGGGCCGACTGCGAGCGAATCCGACGCTGCGCGCTGAAATTTAACCTCTAGATCAGTCCCATTCTTGAGAAGATCCTCTATAAGTGGAGCTTCGATGGCGTTCTCCTCCGTTGCATTCAAGGAGTCGAGATTTCTCAGGTTATGCAAGAGGTTCATGACGGTTCCTGTGGTGCCCACCAAGCTGGGCCAAAGCTGTCCCATAAAATCCGGAGGTTGGGGTACTTCTGGACCTCTATGATCCATGATTGTATTGAGTTTTCCAAGAGATTCCATGCATGCCAAGTTCATGCCAACTTTCTGCATCGGCCACCAGATCCTCTCCACACCACCAAGTATTCTTGGCCATTTGCGGTGTGGGGACTCGATGTAGTGGGACCATATCCACCGCGTGATAGCTCTCCAGTGTAGGTTCATCCTAACTACTATAGTTTTCTTCTCCAAGTGGGCAGAGGCAGTTCCACTCAAAGAGGTCAAGGCCCGTTCCATCATTGAATTTGTGAGCTCCAATATCATCCACCGGTTTTGGGTCCCTCACGCTATTCTCACTGATAACGGCACCAAATTCTGAGCAGCTGAGCTGAAGAAATTTTACTCCAAGTACAATATCTATTCGAACCATACCTCTCGTTATCATGGGCAGGAAAATGGATAGATCGAGGCGTTCAACAAAACCCTCTCTAACATTCTGAAGAAAATGGTTGGTCAGAATAAGAAAAGTTGGCCGGAAAATCTCCCCAACGCCCTCTAGGATTATCAGATGACAACTCGCAATTCCACCTAGGTGACCCCATATTCCCTGGTGTATGGGGATGAGGCCATCCTACCCATTGAGATCCAGCTGCCATCATTATGCACTACAGTCTATGACCAGCAGGCACCAGATAAGGTGGCCGAAATCCATATATCTGAATTGGAAGCACTGGACGAGAACAGGCTTCGTGCCCTGTACAATCTGTAAAGGCATCAGAATAAGATAGCCATAGCCTTCAACAAGAAGGATCTCCTTCGCTCTTTTTTGCAGGGTGACCTAGTGTTGGCCATTCGAGTGCCAATGATTCCCAGTAGGAAACCACCCAAGCTAGAGCCCAAGTGGGAAGGACCTTACGTCATCCATAAGTTTTACCCCAACGGAGCATACTCCTTGGTGACGACGAATGGTGAGCGCATAACTCCTCCGACCAATGCCAAGTTCCTCAATCAGTACTTTGCCTAAGCCCCATTGGTACTACATGAACTTAAAATGTACAGTCCCGCACGACCATAAACTACACGTTACGATCCTGCACGACCCTAAACTGCACGTTACGGTCCCGCATGACCCTAAACTGCACCATCGTCCTGCATGACATTGAAACTGTGATATCGTCCTGCAAGATGATAAATCACAAAATGGTCCAAGCTCTATGACCTTAAACTAAGATCTCCCTCTTCCTTACTGTAAGACGTTAAACTGCAAGACAAACAGGCCTTCCTGACCGAGGCTTAGCCTTAGGGCCCTTGGCCTCTTCGGGCCCCTGGCCCCCGTTCTTACTATAAGACGTTAAACTGCAAGCCAGTTAGGCCTTCCTGACCGAGGCTTAGCCTCAGGCCCCTTGGCCTCTTTGGGCCCCTGGCCCCCGTCCTTACTGTAAGATGTTAAACTACAAGCCAGTCAGACCTTCCTAACCAAGGCTTAGCCTCAGGCCCCTTGGCCTCTTCGGGCCCCTAGCCCCCGTCCTTACTGTAAGACGTTAAAATGAAATCCGGTTAGGTCTCCTTGACCAAGGCTAGGCCTTAGTCCCCTTGGCCTTCGTCGACTCAAACTCTCTTATGGGATCGTACAGTGTGGTGTGGGATACGTCCTCATTCACATCGGGTTACCCACCGTACCGTACATATCCCCAAATGAGATTCATCTCTCGTCCAGCACGACATTAAACTTCACTTCAAGAACTACATATGGCTTGATTTCCATCCTAATGGGATACGTAGGAACACTCGGACACCTCGTCTTAAGCCCATCCCTGAGCTCTTCTCTTTCACTGTCCCCCCTGGGTATAGTTTCCTCGGAGGATCCTTGCATGACTAGGAGTAGGCTTTCTTAACCCCTATCATACAAGGATTATAAGGGTCACACCATGTGCCCACTACCGTTCTTCTATCCTCCCACGTCCTCACCTCATGACGTTAAACAGTAGGGCCTTCAAGAACTATGTATGGTTTGATTCCCATCCTCATGGGATATGTAGGAATGCCCAGACATTTTGTCTGTTGGCCCAGCCCAAAAGCCAAAATATTCCCCTCGGGTCAAGGCATATGGCAGGATGCACACTTTTTCTCCAACTCACGTCGATCAAGCCTCAACCCGGCTGTACTTCCCCCTGGAGATGTTCGCCTCTTTCGTGGATGAGTATAACTATGCTTCACCCACTCCTTGACTGGTATTCCATCACTTTCTTCACCTAGAGGGACCCCCAAGAATGACTTGGATACCACACCCATGGTCTCTCCTACCAATACGGGCCAACGCCCCTGAGGGTTTTCGAGCAACAGGCCGATACAAGTCCCACGTTGCGAATTTGGTCAATGGTCGATGCTCATTTGTTGCTCCCATATCAGTTCACCATAGGGACGCTATGTTCCGAACATGGTCACCAGTGTCCTGGATCTTTAGGTCCACCCTGATATGTCCCAATCATCGAGTGTAGTGATTCGTTCTGCCCCATCCCGAAGGGACAAACATCCCTCCGTGTGGTGCCAGTGGTCAGGCCCACGACCCCGATTCTCTTAAAAGGGATCTACGGCGTGGTGTGGGATTACGTCCTCTTTCACGTCGGGTTACTTTCCATGCCGTACACTTCCCCGGATGAGATACAGTTATCTCTTTCTCTGTCCTCATTGCAAGATAATAAACTGCAAGTTGGTCAGGCTTTCCTGAACGATTCCTAACCTCAGGTCCCTTCGCCTTTCCAGGCCCACGGTCCTTGTCCTTACTGCAAGATGTTAAACTGCAAGTTAGTCAGGCCTTCCTGACCGATGCCCAGCCTCATGCCTCCCTTATCGAGGCTTAGCCTCAGGTCCCTTAGCCTCTTCGGGCCCCCTATCAAAGGGTTCTTCCCTACATGATTTTGCGGTGTGGTGCGGCATTACGTCCTCATTCACGTCAGGCTACTCGCCGCATCGTACACATCCTCGTTAGGAGTATTATACCCCTGGGTATCTTCAATAACTACGTATGGCTTGATTCCCATCCTTATGGGATACATAGGACCACCTGAATGTCTATACATTGGGTCCGACCCCACTTACTAGAGATCTACCGATATCACAGTCACCTAGGCCCCTTGGCATATCCCTCTCTAAGGGGGGGATATATAGGAATGATACAGAGTTTTTAGCACTATGCCCTCTTTCTCGGGAGTCCACCATCTCTCGATTGCCCGCAAGTTGAGTCCCTTGACTCCTATTAGTGATCCACCCATGTGTTAAGAATACTCTAGTCTAGGACCAAGAGTTTCAGATTCGACTTTTTCAAGTTCCTTCCACTTTCCAAGCTTTGTGTTCCCCTTCATTCGGGATTTAATCACCTTTCACACCTGAAGGGACCCCCGAAAACGACCTGCATGCAATGCCCAAGGGATCTCCTACTATTACGGGCCAACGCCCCCGAGGGTTTTAGACAACAAATTGATAAAAATCTCGTGTTGTGAACATGGTTAGCGGTCGATGCTCATTTGTTTGTCCCCATTTCAGGATAATGCGACAGGATGCTGTGTTGCGAACATGGTCAGAAGTAATCCTTTATCGTCACTCCAACCCTTCCCGGCCTCAAATGTTGGTCACATGATTCAAATTATGATCCACCCCACCATGTATGGGTGGAATCTTGACACTCTTAGCGCTACCCCTTAGTGCACCATTTCATATCGGGGGGACAAAGCTGCAATACGATGTCCTTCGGGGCACCCACAGTCCGACCTCTAAGACCATAAACTAAGATCTCCTCAGAACTACGTTCCCCTTGGGGCACATCCTCATAGGATACGTAGGACCGCCCGAACATCTTTGGGTCAAGCTTATTTGGGGGCTAAACTCTTCCCCTTAACCTCTCACCTTTATGTGGGCCCCTTGGCTCGAGGGTCCCCTCTCGGGATTGTACGGTATGGTGTAGGATTACGTCCTCATTCACATCGGTTATGTCAACGACACCGTACACATACCCCATCTAGCATCGTCTTTTCTACCTCTACGCTGCATGACGTTTAAATGCATGCTGGGTCCTATTATACGACCCTAAACTGTGACATTATCATCCTGGCCGCACGACGGAAAACGGGACTGCATTGTGATGACCTTATTGTAGAGGGCATCACATTGGGTATTGGTCACGTTCCATGCCATTTGTCAATACCTATCATGGCTTGATTCTTATGGCGACACTAGGGATTCCTACCCTAGGCTTGTTTCTTCACAAAAAAAACCACTCACATTAAAGGACAAACATGATTTATCAAATTCGGGTTATTTTGGTGCAAGGGCCACGTCCACACTTCCCTTTTTCCCTGGCACTGGTATCTTACCATGCCACCCTTTATAACTATGTATGGATTGATTCTCATCCTCATGGGATACGTAGGAGTTCCCAGGCACTTCCCCACGGGCCCAACCTAACTTTCATGTTCGGTCCGTCGACTCGAGCACTCCCCATAGAGTACATGGTAAGTAGGGCTTATGTCCCCATTCACACCGGGTTTTCTAACCACATTACTGTGTGTCCCCTACTCTCTTTACCCCTACATGGTCCGAATTATACGACCCTAAACTAAGATCTCCCTATGGGAAATGACTCTTCTCCCTCTATCTAATACACGTAGTTGTCGTGTTCAGATGCGTTTTGACAAAGAGCCCGAAGTGTGGGATTTTCATAGGGACATTCCCCTCGTCCCATGACCAAGCTTTGTGAGCTTGATATTTGGATCATCATCCTCTTCCACATCTAAAAGGACCCTCATATGACATGGATACTAGGCTTAAGGCCTCTCCGTGGATGCTGGACCTAAGGTCCCTCCAATCGTTTCAGGACAACATTCCTACGGATCTCTGAAAAAATTTGTGACATGGTCCTTTGTTTCAAACATGGTCAACAGTCGACCCTCATTTGTCTATCCCCATTCTAGGCTAACACGATATGGATTCTACATTTTCACCATAGTTAACAGTTATCCTCTATCGTCACGCCGCTATCATTGTGATCCAAATCTCGAGCGTCATGATTCACACATTTCCACTTCCTCTTGTTTAAGTGGAATTCCAACACACTCCTATATATCTCTTCATGCATCTAGGTGTTCCACCTGATCGTGTTAGTATCATGGCGCCAATATTCACCGAGCGCCCCTTCACCCTAACCTATCCCTTTCTGTGTCGGGAAAGTCCCACCACTACTTCTTGTTTCCCACACCGAGCATGACTCACGTGGGCTTAGTAGTTTTGGCAGGATGTGTACCAACACGGCTAGGCTTCTCATCATCCCCTCAGAACTACGTATGGATTGATTCCCACCCTCATGGGATACATAGAGACACCCTGGTATTTTGCCTAGGGTCCAGCCCATATGAATCATTAATCCTATTCTTCCCCTTTCCGGCCCCCTGGCCAGACCCCTCGTAGAGAACCATGTAACTATGAATCTGACCTGAACAAGTTCAGGATGCCCCAAGATCCCATTGGGAAGTGACATACCCCCTCACCAGAGAGGCCCTGTCCCAAAGAAGGAATGATCCATGATCAAACTGATGCGCCCATCTGGCGTACTCCCACCACGGTGGTGTAATTACATGAGTGTTGGATTCTCTTCGGACAAACCATCACTCCATATTCCACACTTTGCGTGCCCCTTATTTGGACCCTCTTCCCCTTTCATGTCTAAAGGGACCCCCTAACGGTCTGGTCTCATGCCGCATCGGCTCACCTACCATCCTGGGCCAACGTTCCGGAAGACTGGTCATGTTTGGAAGGACCCCCTAACAGTATGGATGCTTGAACTAGGGTCCGCCTACTATCCTGGGCCAACCTCTCAAAGGATTGATCGACAAAATTTGTGACATGGTCCCGTGTTTCAAACATGGTCAACGGTTGAACCTCATTTATTTTCCCCATTTCAGGCTAACGTAGTAAGGATACCATTTCTCCACCACGGTTAACGTTTGTCCTTTATTGTCACACCATCCCCACAGTGTTCTGAATCTTGGGTATCGTGATTCATACTTCCCATTTCCATATATTCGAACCGATTTCAATGCCCCTGGCATTGCACCATTCGTGCATAAGAGCACACTGAAGAAATGGTAATTAGGCTCTTTTGAGAACATCCTTCTCTGGCCTGGTCTCTCCTATTTTTTGGAAATTCGGACTGGTTATCCAAACCCCGGATGCCCGAAGCCTGGTTTCCACTCCTATGTTGGGTGGGACGATGAGGAAACTATCTCTTGTTTCTCAAATCGGGCCTGACCCACGTGAGCTTAGGGAATTGTCGCCAGACGTCCCACAAACATTGTAGGGATGTAATGAACCGATGCAAATAGTGGAAATTGTGCATGCTACGACATTCAAAGAGAGAATAAAGATGAAGCACGAAAGTACCATTAAAAGGTTTGTAATTGTTACAGTACCTGGGGGTCGACTCCCCCCATGGAAGGATTGAGCCCATCAGAAGAGCGTTGCAGCTTTGACACCCTTTGACTTGTGGCGTCTAGGAATTACTACCGCTGACTCAGATCCCACTCCTCCTCAGCAGCGGCGGGGCACAGTTCGTCAGCCTTGGACATGGCCCTCTCTATGCCAGCCTGAATGGTAGCCATATTTCCAGAATCCTGCCTCATATAATCTTCTGCCTCTGCCAGCTAGGCCTTCAACTGTGAGATCAGCTCAGATTTTGTATTAAGAGAGGCTGAGTGCTCATCTGCCCGGGCCTGTAGCTGTTGGACCTCACTTTCATCCTCATGGAGCTTCTTGATGTTTGTCCCCTTCCTTCGCTGCTAGCCCACGCTGAGCTCGTGATCATACTCCTAGATCTTCTCAGCCATGAGATATCGGATGAGCGCATGAGGATGTTGGGAATCCACTCCCCCAGCGCACAGTTCGCACAGCCGCAAGCGAAGTCTGTCCACTTCGTTCAGCCATAGAACTTTGGGGGGGGGGGGGGGGGTCCTTGATGAAGCACGTGATTAGATTCCATGATCGAAGATGGACTATGCTGATATCTTCTTCATCGGAGGCCGTTTCATCGCAGTCCGCGCGATTGGCAGGCTCGTATACAGGATACACCCACAGGAAGTCCTCGGCAGGATATGCATCTGGCATTGAATCCGGCGCGACATCTGGCACCGGAGCAGGCGTGACGGGACTTGGGTCGGCTGATTGATCCTCTCCATCATACTCCACATCAATAACCTCAGGCACGACCCTGCTGGTGGTCCCTCTAATAATAGTGTGTGCTGCAGCTCGAGGATATGGGGGGACTATCTCCACCATCACCAGCATGATCCTAGGAGGGATGCCACCAGACATCCTGACTAGCCTTGTCATAGCATCCCATGCCAGTCGGAGAACTGTACGACAGAGAGGGACATAAAAGTTAGTTGGAACGATCTACATATGACAACAGTGAATCAAGTAGAGGAAACTTACAGATATCGAACTCCTGGTGCTGCTCTTGAGTCGATGTTTATGGCACCCCAAGTCGTGGACCTCCGTATACTATCAAAAGTTCTGGAGATTCTGGAGGAGCCACCTTGGGTGCTCTGGCCCCACCAGACGCAGAACTGGACGTAGCCATAGGCACAGGTTCTGAAGGTCCTGCATCATCACCCGCCAAGGGGTGAGAGCGAGGCCTGTGTACAAGTTCTTACTGCATGGTTCAAAAATTGGTAAGAAATCCATGATGGCCTAAGAATGGAACATGAGAAATGAAGCTTGGAAATATACCTCGAGAGCCTCTGCAAAATCATCAGAATATGAGTCTTGATCTCTGACTTCTTCCTCCTCCAATGGGCTCCCTCCTCTAGCCTCATCCCCCTGAGAGGATTCCTCCGAGTCTTCCAGCAGGGGGAAGCGCTCCTACAGATCGGTGACTGAAAGCTGTGAAGGAACCATCCGATCCAGCAATACCCTCACCTGTCCTGTCATTGGATGTGGGACACCACTAGAGTGAACATAGTCCTCCAGCTCACTCAAGTATTGCTCTGCCTCCGGCGGAGATGCTGTGAAACCAGCCCGGAATGGGCCTATACCTGGCAGAACCATCCCACGACGGTTCAGGAATTCCCACATCTCGGGCAGACTGAGGTGTTGCCGGTTGACATCCCAAATGTCCCAGGCCTCCGGGAAGATGACATCCTCTGGCACGTCGATATGACGCAACCGCTTCCCTGGAACCTGAGTGGATATCCTGCAGAATCCCCTCGGTGGTCGCCCCTCTGGATGGCCCTGCTCTTTTGGAATCACCGAATCCGCTACTGCGGCCACACCCTCAGCCGGTGCAGGTCTCGCCGCCACGGCAGCCCCGCCACCACAAGAGGCCCTTGCTGCCCTTTGACCCCGACTTCGGGATAGGGGAGACCCGCCGTCACCAACCCGAATGGTTGTCTGCCTCAGCATCTCCCCCGGATAAGCGGCCTCCCAACTGATGACATACTACCTCACCAATCCGAAAGAGGCGGTGGATGGAGGTAATGCAATTCACATCTTCACATATTCCCGTGTGAACATGATCCATAGATGCCTCATCACAGATGAGTTCTCCTCGTGACGCACCTCCCAGTAGACCTGTAGGGTCAGGTGCTACAGGCATCAGAACTGACTCGCAAACTGATGTGGGGTGTACGATTTGAAGAGCGGCTCACGATCCACTCGTGCCACCAAAACTCCGCCTTGAAAGGCCAGACGATAAGCCCGTTGCTCTTCCATTCCCTACCCGTCGTCAGTAAGTACCCCCGTCGGCAATGGAAATGGGTGGAAGTTAAACTCATCCGCCCTCCACACCCGGTTCAACACCATCAGTACGATTAGTTTGAATGGGAGGCTCCTAGCTGCATTCAGAATGGAGGGGCGAAAGTTTGATCCCGATGGAGAGATAGGGTTTGGATACTCATAAATCCCCCAGATGTGCGCTGCAATCTTCCCATACAGAAGGTGGAAGGGCCCGTATATCCTTGGTGGATTCTTGCCCTCGCTAACATGCCACAACATCTTGTACAGCTTGGCAAGCATCGAAATCCCCAGATTGACCCATTTTCCCATGGCCAGCATGGACGCCATGATGAACGACCTGGGCCGCACCCCCATGTTGGTATTCCTCACCGGTAGGATCCAACCACAGATAAGGGCCACGATGGATGCCTCCATCCTGACTATCGACTGCTGTTCAGTGCTGACACAGAAACCCCATGTCTTCAATTGGCTGTTCTCCAAGAGCCTCCAATACGAGTGATCCTTGCCCCGTTTAGCCGCCTTCGGACAAGTTCGAGGCCTCAGAGGGAACTCTCGATTCTCCTGGATGTTCAGAAACCAATTGAACCACTTATTAAAGTGGACATCTCTCACCGCCTCCTTGTCCTCTCCAGGGACCAGTGACATTAGTGCCGATGCCAGTCGCGGCATCTGCTCCGGATCCTCCCACGTGCTCATGACCGGGAGGAACTCATCATACATGGCCCCCAAGATCGGGAACACCAAAATCTGATGGACATCCCACAGAATGATACCCACCTCCCCCTGGTGAATGTGAAAAGTATTGGTCCTAGAAGACCATCTCCTCAGCAGCTCCAGCATCAGCAGTTTCAGTTGGTAAATGTAGAACTGGGAGGCATGCAGCCTCATACAGGCCCAACCTCCTCAGCTCGGCCCCAAACTCCTCGCATGAGGTGCCTACCCAGTAGTCCCATGCCCATTCATTTGTAAAGTTGTCGCCCTGGCATAGGTCCCACTCATCAGACCACCCCTTCTTCAAACCCTGCAAAGCTGCGTTCAGCATGGTGCGGTACAGAGGAGGGGACGTCTCCGGTTACAGTGGCTTCCCATAAATATTGTTCACATGGTTATAGAGACAGTCAGCAGTGACAGGTGTGAAGTACTCCCGCGTATGACCATCGGCCACCCTGAACCACTGGCGCTGGCATGGCGTGCTCCTGAACCAGCAATCTAGTTCGTCCCTACTCACCTTAGGAATGAAGACATCATCCCTTATCCCGAAGCCATACAAGGGCAGCTTCCTGCATTGCGGATAGTTCTTCTGACTCTCTAATAGCAGTTCTGTCAAAGAATTATGGTCCGAGTGACTTCAGACCATCTCTCCAAGGCTCAGAAAGTTGTCCATCTCATCCCTCCGGGCGGTGTCTGCAAGCACCCCCAACACAGCTTTTTGATGTGCCATTTCGGTTTTGGAACTTGAAAAAATTTCAGGTCGGGTCGCAAAGGTTTCTCACGAAGATCTCTAGCGACGATAGGGCGCAAAACCAAGATACATAGCCTGCCCTCGGCCTGTAAGCAGAAGTTCTCTTGGCGCGGTCTCAGAGTCAGAGACTCGCAGTTCACCACGAAGCTCGATTCGTGGAGAGCGGACGCGGAGTATGCGGAGCTTCGTGAAGTCGAGAGCACAAAAGGACAAAAGTTGTGAGAGGAAAAAAGAAAGGTTAGACCCCCCCAATTTATAGGCAGCGACCCAGGAGCTTTGCGGCGCGTCCCGCCCACACAGAGCATCGCGGTGCGTCCGGACCGTGCAACCGCTGTCATCCCAGCGCGCCCCTTCACGAGTCCGCATCGCGAACCACCGATAATTTTGGCGATTTTCCCTCAGACTTTGACCCTTGATCCCTCCGTGGCTCCAATTCTGAGGGGGGGCATTTGTTAGTGCCAAAATATTGAATGCAAAGAGAAGAAGGAAAAGAATCCTGCATGCTGCCTTGTGAAGCCCCGACGTGGAGCTCCCCCGAGCAACGCGGCTGCCGCGAAGCAAAGGAGGTGGGAACGCTTCGCGAACGCCCTAACGTTCGTGAGCCCACTGCGAAGCCCTAGAGGCGGTAATGCTCTGTGAACCCAGTTGACGTTCATGACTCGCCGCGAAGCCTCCGCTTCCCCTTCATTCCGCATGAGCTCTGCTTCGTGGCGCCCCTTGCCTACAAATACTGGGCTCCCCCTGAGTCCAGTGGAAGGAAAATCCGACCTTTCAGCTTCTCAACTCCCGAATTGTGAAGCACCCTTCGCCCTGGGAATCATGAGCTCTGTAAGGTATTTTTGCTTCGTGATACACCTTTGATTGGTCTCATTTTGAGCCCCTCTTCTGAGAGGGATTCCCTTCGTGAACCCTAAGGGAATTCACGACGGAAGAGGATTCCTAAGGGAACCCGGGCAGCTGCGGAGTGTTTATGATTCACGAAACACCCATCCTATAAAAGTGATCCATATGCCAAGGTAGGGTCGCTGTACATCGCGGAGCACACTGCTTCATAACACCTTGCTTCACGAGGCACCTCTGCTTCGCGAGGCCATGATCTGCGAACACTATTTCACTTCGTGAAGCACCTCCCATTCACACCCCTACGCCATGCAAAGGACAAGGCACTCCACTTCGTGAAGCACACCCCTTTTCTTGGAAATTATTCTTCCCGTGCGTCCCTCCAGGTTTGCACGATGTGATTTCAAAGTCCCATGGAAAATAACACTCGTAGCATTGCTTCGCATAATGCTTCTTCGCATAGGCACGCTAACGAATATTGCTTCTTCGCATAGACACGCTAACGTGGACCCCTCTATGGTTCGATCTGCGACCCCCCTTGACCATGGCCTTGCCGGTACCTTCCCTCCCCCAAGGGGAAGAGGGTACCGGTCATGTATGTCCTAGGGGTTTGGAGTAAACCCACCTCGTCTGAGCTGCAAGATGATAAACTACCAATCACCTCGTCCTCAACACATGATGTTAAACTGTGACCCGACCCCGTGCCTCACATGCAGGGTCCCCCTAGCTTGGACATTCTTTACGCCACTCATCTCCACGGGAATGGAATCACCCTCACACGGGATGATATACTCCTTCTCGGAGTAGCGTATGTCCACAGGAGAAGGGAAACCACCTTGGTGTAAGCCCCCTAGCCTCTCTTGAGAATGTTAGCACCCATGCACCTCCGTACTTCCCCACTTCCAAGGTCAGTGGAGGGCGTGATAGAAAATGAGGCACCTTCCATCTTTGGTCCCAAATCCCTCCCCCGCGGCACTTTGCCGCACTTTGGGCCTCCATCCTGGAGTAATTCCTAGAACCATGGGCCGCTTAACGCGTAAGCCCCTCTTCATTTCCCACGGACGCACCCTTCACGACGTGATCATCAGGCCTCTGCTGCCTCTTGTTTCTCACCCCGAGCATGACTCACGTGGGCTTAGAGTAAGCATCGACTATGTCAATGCCCTCGTCGAGCATGACGTTAAACAGTATGCCCTCGTCTAGCATGATGTTAAACTGCACAACCATTTTAACTACGAGGTCTTTGATCCATGTCAAGGCATGGTACGTAGGAAGACTCCACGAGGTTCAAACCCACCTCCCTTCATTTCTTAACGTCAGGTTCCACCCTCGTCCGACATGACGTTAAACTGCATTCCAATTTGACGGTATGTCGTTGTGACTAAATCGAACTACAAGGACTTTGATCCATGTCAAGGCACGGTACGTAGGAAGCCTCCCTGAGGTTCAAGCCCATCTCGCATCAGACCAAGGTCCTTTCTTCGCATCGGTTCGCCGACACCCACCATTTTCTCCCAAACTACAAGGACTTTGATCCATGTCAAGGCATGGTACGTAGGAAGCCTCCAAGAGGTTCAAGCCCACAACCAGTGGACCCACAGGTTTACCTTCACATCGGTTCGCTGACGAAAACCACCACCCGAACTCTGAGGTATTCAATCCATGTCAAGGCTGGTACGTAGGAAGCCTACATGAGGTTCAAGCCCATCACCCAGTAATTCCGACCTCATTCACGTCGGTTCACCCCCATCCTGCATGAAATTAAACTATATTCCACATCTCATTTGAACTACGAGGACTTTGATCCATGTCAAGGCATGGTATGTAGGAAGCCTCCCTAAGGTTCAAGCCCAAAAATTACCTGCCTCGACTGTCTCTGTGTCGGTGTGCCAAGCCCCCATTTTCACCCGAACTATGAGGTTTTTGATCTATGTCAAGGCATGGTACGTAGGAAACCTCATGAGGTTCAAGCCCACCATCCACCCGGGCCAAGGTCCACCTTCACTTCGGTTCACTGACAACACCATCGGGCCAAGGTCCACCTTCACGTCGGTTCACCGACACCACCCGAACTACGCAGACTTTGATTCCCTGCCATGGGGATACGTAGGAGGTCTCTTCGAGGCTCAAGCCCCACTTCACTGCACCCTTGAGATGGTCCCATTTCATTCCCCCTACACTTCATTCATCCATCCATCATCCATCATAATTCTCACCCGGGCCGCCACATCCCGATGAGATCATGCCACTCCACTCCCCTCCACAGCATCCAGGAAGCTGCCCATGGGCCGACCCTGATATCAGCATCTCCTTAAGGGAAATTACTCAATCTGATCCACTCCAGCTAGTGTTCTGATCAGGCCGATCCGTCTCCACTGGACGTTAAACCCATGACATACCCTGTGTTAAACATAGGAAGTTGAGGAAAACCTCAGATACATGCATATTGAATATGATTCCCCGTGCTTGATGTGGGATGCCTAGGGCTTCCACACCCTCTAGAAGCCCTATAATAAGGGAAAAAATACAGAAACACCAATTCCCCAGCATTCAGACACATTAATGATGCCTCGACGTGACTACTCCCCCGACTGAAGGTTGCTTCCCTTACCGGACCCTTTGGAATGTCCTGACAGAAGCAGTGTAATTAACCGGCGTCCATGGAAACATGGAACTGGGAAGAGTTTCACGAACAACGTATTAAATCTATGAGGGAGACCCGGACTAGGTGACGAGTTCTGAGGAGGAATCCACGAAAGGAAGAACCGAAATCCCATCATCCCGGTTTCGATCAAGGAGTAGATGCTGCCCGCCTTTGGAAAGTGGGAATACAGGGCAACACAAGAAATCCGAGCCTGTCACGCCATAGCAGAAGGATGTGCGCGCCCCAGATAAAGCGTCAGAAACAATTACAATTATTATTTTTGAAATTTCAAAAATTAAAAAAATTTATTTTTTGAAATTTTAATTTTTTTGGATTCCTGAACCCTGTGTAGGGCTGTTGTGAGTTTTACTATTCCTACATAAGCCCATTTTGGACCGAGAAGACCCTATGTAGGGGTGATCTAGTCTAGAAAGACCCTCCCTAACCCGTTTTGGGTTAGACAGACCAACCTCACTCCATTTTGGGGTGGATCAAGTCAAATATAACCCACATATTAGCCTAATGGGGGTAGAGGAATCACAGGACATTGGGTTTACCACATGACAAGAGGGAAGACATAGGTGACCAAAGGTAGAGGCTACCTGTAAAACCATGTTAACTTTATATTAGTTATGTTCTAGTCTTTTCTTTTGGTTTCTTTTTTCATTGGGGGAGTATTTCCAACCATGAAACTAGGAGGATACCTGTAAGGATGATGTTTGAGATTTGTTGTAATTTTCAGCATAAAACTATATTTTCTGTTGTTCACTGGGATAATACATGACATTTAATGGGATTTCATGATGTGTAGTTGAAATTGGATAGATTCGATGAACTAAATACACAACGTGAGAATTTTACATTCTATATATGGGTTACGTGTCTTGTAATCTGAAAAATGGTGTTTTAATCCTGGACGACACGTTATTCAACATAACATAAAATAAAATAATTTCATGATGTGTAAAGTAATTAAACACTCTTTAATTCCACAAGATGATACTTTTAGAGGATCATACATGTATTTTAGGTTTCATTCTCTTTTGCAACCTACTCCTATAAACCAGATATCTTACCCTTAGTATTTTTGGGTGACTCCTTTCCCTTTGGATCACTCCACTCAGTGATTGATCTATAGGGCTAGGCATTTCATCTCTTCGGGTAATCATTCCTTTCGATTTATTCCTTGTTTCAAGATTTTGGTTGGGGTTTTAATCAGATCATGTTTTATATCAATCCTTTAAAGTCTATTATCATGTCTTGTCTTCCAATGAAAGATCTTGTGGTTTCCAATCCCCATTGTCAATGGTAGTTAGATTTTCTACATCCTTATGGTATGTGGATCTATCCAAGCATTCTAAAATCCTTCAATTTCTTATTATTCTTATTCATTCATTGATATTTGAAATAGAATTGCATGTGTTGGAATGAGAATTTATTTTAAAGGGTTTTTTTCATTGAAAACATATTTATGTTTATTTGGAAGAAATATATTTTCAAACTCTGAAGTAGATAGGCTTAGCTTTCAAATGGTTTTATAAAAAATGCAATCATAGTTTTTAAAATAGAAATTGAAAAACATTGCACAATAGGAACCTTGGGTGCATCAAGAGAGAGACACAGTAGCCTTAGTATACGTGAAGCCACTAGGAGGAGACATCTTATATAGGTATAGACTATGGAAAGACTCTATATTAGTTGTATCCAACCTTATGCCTTGTTTTAGGCTCGTGAGTGTCTATTACATATTTTCCCATAATCAATATCATGAATGGAATGTTCATTGTTGTTTTTGTTTTTTTATTTCATGATACATTATTTCTATAGAAACTCGAGCCTTTTACATATAACATTTCATGATTTTAACCATAATTCATCATCAGAGTACAAGTCAAGGATCATTAAGTCTAGTGTCTTGGAAGACTAGGTACATTCAACACGAAACATGGGGCTAAAAAACACTTCTTTATTTAATCTCCATAATGAGCTCCAAACTTCCTTTGAGCCCTTATATCTTCATAGGTACCCTGGAGAACACATGGAAAAAGGGATGAGCTAAAAATCCCAGAAAGGGAATGAACATAAGGATACATATCAAGCACATGAGTTAAGAGACATGACATAATGATATCAAAAGCATGTAACTTATAAAATAATTTAGTATAATCACGGGATCATATAAACATGGAATCATATAAATGTGTCATAATAATAAAAAATTTCTTTATTATGGGTCAAGACTAACCACCAATCCCATTTTCCATTTTAGTACGGGTCAAGGTTAACCTCCAATCCCATTTCCCATTTCAGTACGGGTCAAGGCTAACCACAAATCCCGTTTCCCATTGCATCTCATGAGACTTAACCTTACACAATGCATTTGAGCGCTATCTGGGCTCACCCATCTTGTCATAGTCATTAATATTATTTCCACATAAATAATCATACATAATCAACCATACATAAACATATGGTGACCCATGGAAAGAATTGGGTACCACAATCATGACATAAAACATATCCAATGGGCGTATCACGATAGTGTCTATGAAAGGAAGAGATTAGAACATACATGTACATTAATAGTGTAACATAGGAATATAACATGGTAATTGGAGTCAAATATAAGTTACAACATAAAACAATTTATTTTAGAAACATTAGCATTAAAACATTTTTTTGCGGTTTTAAGGAAAACACTCTAGAGCTTTTCAAATAGACAAGAGGACATTATTTTATATAAAACCAGAATTGAACCAAGAATGTTTTCATAATAAAAATACTGATTTTATAAATAAAATTTTGTTTTAAAACATAGGATAGAGTGAACATGAAATTTGGGTAAAAATTTGGGAAGTCCCCTTAAAACAGGTTGGCTTATCAGAAAGTTCTAAGGAGGGAATCTTTCGAAATCATTTATATCCCTGAAAGAAAGTGATGAAAGGGACTTGATATTAGAATATTTTACAACTATACATAATTCACAATATTCACATAAATATATTTTATAACACCATTTTGAAAGAAAGATGAGGCAACCCGGAAGAACAAAGAAGGTTCGGGTAGAATTAATTACGATTTTATCGGCATGGTGTCGGGTGTAACTAAGAGGGCTTGATGAGAGAGGTAAGGGGTTTCTCATCACTTATAAAACATTATGTTAGTATGAGGAAGGTGTATAATCATACCCCATCACTTGTTATTACACAAAAAAACATAGCATAGAGAACAATCTGGATTAGGAGTGAAAAGGGGAGGATCCCTTACCTTAAACCCGGTGGTGTTCTCCACTTGTTATTAATGACCTGAATAAAAAATTGGGATTATTAATTCATAATTCCGTGACCTCTTATATATTTAATTGATTTATTATAACCATTTTTAGTTCATTCAAATAATTTTTTATTAGTTATAATGTTCAATTTCATTGTTCGAGCTCGTTTGTTTACATGGCTTTAAAAGATCGGTTCACTTATATTCAAGTTTGGATTATATGAAAGATGAAAGTGGTTGTACAGAATTAAAGTTAAATTATTTAGTTCATATATAAGAGATTACAAGGTTTTAATTTTAATTATGTTACTTAGAGTGATGTCGAATTATTATATATATAACCTTAGTGATAACCGTTTTTGTTAATCGGTGGATTTGATTACAAAGAATGTGTTTTTTATTATAACTTAATTAAATTTGTACCAAAATATTACAGAACCCAAAATAGGATATATTACATATATAATAATCTGGTTCAACCATAACAAAAAAGGTTTCATGACCATAATTAAATATAATAACAAAAATTGATAAACTGTTGTCCTTGAATGTGCTAAATTAGCACATCTCAAACGGTGCTTTCATTTCTTTCAAATAAAAGGGTGGGGAAAGAAGATAATGAAATTTTCCACTAGCATGAAAAAATTATATTACATGTATGCTACTGTATTTATCATACTATTATGTTGAAGGTATGTGAGGAAAGAAATTAAAAATAAAAGAACTTAAAAAAGAAGAAATTTGGGAAGAGGAATTTACCTCTTGAGACTTCCTCCTTTGAGAACCTCTTAAGGGGAGTGGTTTTGATATTTTGAGGAGGATGAGAGATTTTTGACGTGGGGGAGGACCTTGGGGAGAGATTTGGACATAATTTAGAGAAGTATTGGAGCATGAGAGGAGTCGAGAGAAGAGGGAGTGAAGGTGGGTTTTATAGTGAAGGAGAGGAGGGATTTAATGATATTATAATCCTTAATTTATTATTTCTTCACAAGAAAAAGAATAGTAAGTATATCATGACCAATAATAGTAAATGGGTCATGTGAATTTGAACCATGGGTGGTGACATCATCCATGATTCCATGAATAGTATCTTTAGCTTATAAAGTATATATACGGTAAATTACCGTATTTTACTATTCATAAAAAATTCAAGTATTTCAGAAAAATCTAAAAAATTCCCCCAAACCATTTTTTGATTTGTAGAATCCAAAAATGAAGTCCATTTTTCAAAAATAATTTTCTAAATATTATTATTTTAATATTTAATTAAAATCATAATTTATTATCAAAAACCAGATTTAAAAACACGCATTAACTCATTCTAAAACATAGGTATATTGTAATTCCAACTAGAATATTATTTTTATACTATAATAGGTGAGGTTAATATTCATTAGGGTATATAACTATTCATAAGGGTATGTTACTATTCATTAGGGTAGGTTACTATTCACCAAAAAAATTAAGTTTTTCTTATCAGACTCCAAAAAACATCTTGAACATAGCCGTGTACATCAGATTTTCAAAATTCCAACCACAGAAGTGACAAAATTATGTTTAAAGGTCAATTATCACTTAGTAGTTCATTATTATGTGATTTTATGGAATATTTATAAGAAGGGAATTTCCATTAAAAACATTGGGTCGTTACAATTTCATGGAAGTTGGATCATATGTAAATTTATATTTTGGTATGCTTACCTTCTTGTTTTACAACTGACATGTTTCTAGCTTTGGAAAAAAACTATATGAAAATTGTGGAAAACCCAAAGACTATTTGATAAATTCTTTCATATTACTTTATTTATAAAAATTATTATAAAAATGGTTTCTCTAAATCTAGAAATTTTCCATTCTTTATATTAGAGCTCATATAGATTTCTTGGTGATTTTATACTAGGTTCTTTTTCCCACACCATAATTCTACCTTTGGGAATATATAGATGTAGTACTCTCAGATTGAGGTATGTGACCCTTGTTTCGGTTGGTTTTTAGTTTTTTAAGTGGTTGGTTGAAGTTTGGACAATTCTGGGAAATTTTTTTAAAGTTGTGGAGGTTGTGTAGGGGCGCACAGTTGGCGCACGGTCTGAACAAACCATGTGGCCATCCTAAGAAACCGAGCACCCTTGATAGTGGGCTCATCACGAGAGGTGCATGGTTTGTCAGACCATGCGGGCAAGCTATAAAAAGTCCCTGGGTGAGATAGTGGCAACCACACGGTTGGTGCACGGTTTTCCAAACTGTGCGAGATAACTGTGCGACCACCTAAATTTAGAGTTTTTAAGTCCCAGGCCACTCAGGATTTCCCATTTTTTCCCTCATTCTTCCTCCCACTCGTGGCTCACATGGGAGTTCCAGTTTTCAGAGGTTGGGGGAGCTCCTCAGCTCGTTTTGGAGGAAAATCGAATGGGTTTCTTGGTGGATCAAAGGAGGTTATCCTCGGGTAAGTCCCTCTTTTGGTTCTTCGAGGTTTTGGTTAGGGTTAGCCCTATCCCACTTTTCGTTTCATAGATCTACACGGGTTTCATGTAGATCTAGGGTTTTTTTGCCTTTGTGTGTTAAAGGTTGAGCTTGTTGATGTTAGGGAAGGGTTTTTGAGGTGGTTTTGAGGAGGTGTTCACCCAGTTTGGAGTGTGTTTGGGTGAAGGGTCGATTTCGCTGAACCCTAAGAGGTATGTGGCTTCTCTCTTGACTCCAATTTTATAGAACATGAATCTTGGTTACAATTAATTTGTGTTTCTTAAAATTAATTGTGGTTTTTGATGTGTGAAATTGATTGGAAATACCTTTGGTGGTGTTTTTGGGATTTTTGGGAAGAAAGGGTTTTTTGGGTAAAATACTCTTGTTGTGATTTTAAAATGGAGTTTTTAAAATAGGTTGTTTTTTTGAATTAATTAAGATAGCTTGTGAAATATTTTTTCAATAAAGGGGTTGTTTTATTGAAATGGGAATTGGCATGTAAAAATTTTGGAATGGTGTTTTCAATAAATGTTTGATTTATTGAAGTGGTTTGACATGTAATTGAAATTGTTAATTTCATATTTTGGTGACCATGGTGGGTTATATGCTTGGTTATGGCTTGATTGAATGTTGTGTGGATGTGGGCGGGAAGTACCACTATAAAAGGGGGTGAAAAGTGGATGGAAGGGCCACCATCAATAGAAAGTGGGTGGGAAGTACCACTTGAGTGGATTGGTAATGAATGGGGTGGACGGGGAAGTGCCACTATAAAAAGGGGATAGATAGTGGACGGAAGGGCCACCATCACTAGAAAGTGGGTGGGAAGTACCACTTGAGTGGATTGGTAATGAATGGGTTGGACGAGATGTGACACCACGGTTTTTTGTGTTCTTTATTGGTGATATTTGTAGATGGGGCTTGTGAGTGAATTATGAAAATGGTAATCAGCTTGTGGCATGGTTTAATTGGCTTCCTTGTGTGGCATGGTTGATTTGGCTTCCTTGTGTGGCATGATTGGCTTATGGAATTTTTGGATTATAAACAATTGGTATCTTGGTTTTTCTTTATATAAAATGTTTTATATAAATGTGCTAATAGTTTTATCCTAGTGGCATCTCTAGGGAAGTCAGTTGGGGAAATCCTACTGAGTAGTTGTACCACCCCCTTCTTTGGTACTTTGGTGTCTTTGTAGATGTTGTGTACCGTGACGTGGGAAAATTTAATACATCACCCTCCTTTAGTGGTGAATTGTGATGTTTTGGTGGAGCTTGGAGCTTGGTGTGGAGCTGTGGTGGTGTCATGGCTCATGGTGTTTTGTTGTTTAGTTTCCACTTTTTACTCTGATGTTTTGTGGACATGTCTTGTTGAATGATTTTGGAGTTTGTGATGGAATTGTTAGCAGTACATGGTTGGGTTTGTAAGTGCATGAATCGTTAGTTGTTGGTTGGTTGAGTTGGGTTATCTTCTTAAGGGAAAATCGTTCCCCACTATTCCTTGAAGCCCTTAGCATTTATTTCCATCCTTTGGCACATTGTGAGCGTCACTTAAGGCCAATTAATTCTCAATGCCTCCTCAAGCCAATAAAGTAGGGGTGGGGTGTTACAATAGAACTTTTTTTGAAGTAAACATGTAAATTAAAGGGAATTATGTATAATGTTGGATTCACTTTATGTCCTTGTTTTGGGTTGGGATGGTTTGGAGGAGACAATTGGTCACATGGAGAATTGTTAGTCTAATATTTTCATTCTTCATGTTTTAGCCCTTTGACTTATTTTTATCTCCATTTTTTATGCTTTTAACTCTGATTAGATATCTTTTTTTTTCTTATATTTAAGACTGGTGTTTTTATCTTTGTTATACATCACCATGTAATGGGATAACTTGGGTGACTGGTCTAGTTGACCTGGGTTGTTTTGTTATAGTTTGGTATCAAAGGGGTTACTCAGCCTAACATGAATCAGCACTACCTGAGTTGGTTCTGTGTCTTGTATAGATAGAAGTAGGATCATAGGAATTTTGATAGTAGGTATAGAAAAGGGGCCGAGGTAGCTCACTCCCATGAATGAATTTTAGTTTCCATAGGTGGTTGGAAATTTTTTACTAAGCCCGAGACATATTAATTAGGATCATTTGAATGAATTTTATTAGAAATATATTTAAATTGGCCTCTTTAATAATTTTGGAGAATTTGTGTATGTAAGGTCATTTGAATAAACTAAGAGGGGAGTTTATTTAGATAAAAAATTTCCTTTCAATTTGTGTTTCCTTTTTGTGGTAGAATTCATAATTGATTTAAATTCTTATCTTTATAAAGCATTATTTTGATTCTATAAGTTTTTTGAATGTTTTTGGAGTTTTATTGTGAATAATTGGTTATTATCTTGTGTTTTATCAAACAATTCCTCCTAGAATTGGTCTTCCAAATATGAGGGGGGAATCTACAAGGATGGTTCGGCAGGTGGATCCCCTAATGGACCCTTCTTTGGTCAATGAAGTCATCTATACCATTCAAACTCTAGGTTCAGGGGGAGGCATGAACCTAGGACATGTAGTGGATAGTGGTTCATAGTTTACCAATAAACACCCACAAATCTTCCATGGTGATAAAGGAACTAAATAAAAAAAGGAGTGGATTAAAAAGATTGATAAGATCATTAAATTTTTTAATAATCATGAAGATTCTCAGGTGGATTTTTCCAGGTATATGATTGAGGGGTGAACAAGAAGATAATGAGAGTCTACAATGAAAGATATGTTACATGTGGGTCATACCTATGTTTCTTTAATTAATGTATTTAATTATAAGCTTTATTTAATGACTTTAAATTCATCAAATACCCCAAAGTTTTTGACCTTCTTTTAGGGAGAGCATTCCATTCCGAAGTACTCCACCCATTTTTCTGAATTGGGGCATCTGGAACCAGGACTTTTCACTACTGATTAACTAAAGGATCGTAGGTTTTAGATGGGGATGATGTCTGATATTTGGTTGATTCTAGTTCTTTTATGCCTTATAAAATTTTTGGAGGTATTGGATAAAACAACCTTGGATAAGGCATACATATCTAGAGGGGAAGGTTTGTGAAGAGCACAATTTGGTGTAGCGGTTATCTAGGGTGCTTTTTTTGGTCAGAAAAGGAATTGGAAGAGTGTTCAGTTTTTTGAAAGACCAGTTTTAGGGGCTTATCCAGGGTAGAAATAGGTAATCTACTACTAGAGTGTAAGGCATGGTCATACCTGGCCTCATTATACAGAGTCTTGTAGGAATTGTCATATTTGTGGGAAATATGACCATCTAACATGTTTCTATGATAGTATGCACCAAGGATGTAATATGGGATCCTCTTTCACCATGGGATTTAAGGTTCACATTGATGGTCCCAATGTTGGAAGGTCTCATTCCTAGGGAATGGTGGATGTCTAGGTGGCTAAGTCCATATGACTTTATGTGAAAGAGTGTGCTCCTAAGGAATCTGAAGTAGGGACCACTACTATTAGAGGTATGATATTTATTTATTCTCTTATAGTTATAGTTTTTTATATGGGTGATAATCATTATTTTATATTTTCAATGTTGGTTGATGTGTTGTGTTTGAATTTGTAGTTTATTTTATTCTTTTTGGATCTTCCCACACCTTTGGTAAAGAGGAATGAATAATGCTTTAAGTTCCCCACATATCAGGTGTTGATAGAAGACTTTGATGTGGTTTTAGACTTATTAGTGATTGATCATGACATATTTGACTCGATTATTAGTATGGATTAGATGATCATCATGAAGGACTAGATAGACTATTATAACCAATGGGTATAATTCTTTTTTACTGATGGGGCACTCATGTTTTCCAGGGTGAGTGGGACTCTAGATCAGGAAGGGTGGGGATTGTTGTTCCTTATATAGGTATAATCTCATGCTAGTTTTCAAAAATGTTTCTTGATGTACTTGACCCTTTTTTGGGAAGTTTGATACCTTCCGTTGTGTGTGCATACCCTAAGGTCTTTCTAGATTATTTTTCTAGTTTACTGCCACAATGATAGGTCATGTTTACTATTGAACTACTCCTTGGAATAATTACCACTTATATTCCATCATATTGAATATGAATTTATGAATTGGTGAAATTAAGGTCCATATTGAGGACCTGGAGGAGAAATGTTTTATTAATTATTTCATGTTACCAAGGGATTCACCTATACTCTTTTCTAAGAAGGTAGAAAAAATTCTCAGGCTTTGTATTGACTATAAAAAGTTGAATATGATTACTGTTAAGAATAATTATCCTTTACTAAAAATTTATGATTTATTTAATCATATTATAGGGGATCATTGGTTTTCTAATATATATATGTGGTCATGGTACCATCATTTGATATTCTTATAGGAGGACATAACCTAGGAAATATTTCATATTTGATATGGTAATTTCAGGTTTCTGGTTATTCCATTCAATGTCACTAACTCTACTATAGTATTTTGGTATTTGAATAACTATGTCTTTCAATGGTTATTGAGCTCTATTGTTTTTGTGTTTTTCATTGATATCTTGTTTTACTCCATGTTAGAGGGGGAACATGTGGACCATTTGGATTTAATTATTCAAACCTTGAAAGAACATCATTTGTATAATAAACATTCCAAGTGTGAGTTTTGGATTATAGAGGTGATGTTTCTTGAAAATGTGATATCTAATAGAGGCATCTCAATGGATCATGAAAAGTTATGTTCAGTTATCTCTTGGGATAATACTAGAAACATGTTTGAGATTTTAATATTCTTAGGGTCGGGTGGTTATTATGGATGGTTTGTTTGAGAATTATCCAAGCTTGAATATATGATAATAACTTTGACCTTCAAGGGTGTAAATTTTGAGTCAGATAAAAAATCTCAATGATATTTTGAGGAGATGACAGTGAGGTTGACTTTAGAACCAGTGTTGATTCTCCATGAACCAGGTTTGGGTTATTATATTTTCTGTGATTCTATAGGTATGGGTTTGGGATGTTTCTTGATTCATGGAAAAAAGGTGGTGGATCATGACTTAAAATAGTTAAACTCTCAAGAGAATAACTAACCAACTAATGATATTGGTTAACAATTGTTATTCATGAACTCAAGATGTGGCACCACTGCCTTTTTAGGGAGAAATTTATAGTGTACTCTGATCACAAAATCCTAAAGTATGTTTTCACTTAGAGGGATATGAACTTGAGAAAGAGATACTAGGTGGAGTATCTTCAGAGCTATTATTTTTATGTCTTATATACCCCTAAGAATAAAAACATGGTTTCCAATGTTTTCAGTAAAGAATATTGTTCCAAGAAGTGAAATAATCAATTAAAGTGTGGTCTCTGATGAGTTTTTTCTGAGATGATTTAGGGAGTGAAGAAGGTTGTTGGAAAGGTGTTCTCGGATTTAATAAATCTTTACTTTCCTTTTGATGAGTGAGTTAAAATTTATCAGATGGTAGACACTGAGATCTAATTCTTAAAATAAATCTTAATTAGTGGGGTGACCTTTTTGAGTGGTCACATTCTCCTAGGGGAGATTTGTGCTTTTGAAGAAGGATGTTTTTTATTTTTTACCTAAGAGAGGTGTTGTTAGATAGTGGAAACCAGTCATGTTGGTCTATAAAACCTAGTTCTATAAATATGTACCATGATTAGAGATGTTGGTATTGGTGGATGAGGATAAAGTGTCCAGTTTCATATATTATATTGTAGTGTCTCACACGTCAAAGAGTTAAGGTGGAAGACCAAATACCTATAGGCTTGTTACAGCCTTTAAATTTTTTGTTATGGAAGTGGGATAAAATATCCATGGAATTTATCATTAGTTTACCATGGAACCAAAGTGGGAAGGATGTGATTTGGGTGAGTATAAAAAACTCACAAAATCAAAAGATTTCTTAACAATAAAGAAAAACAAAAAATGGGCCAACTCGTATTTGTAAGTGATTGTAATACATAGTGAGGTTCCCTCCATGGTTGTATTTAATAGGGACTCATGGTTCAAATTCATATTATGTAATTTTTTTAATAGGAAATGTATTCCTAGTTGAAATTGAGAATGGATTATCATCCACAGATGGATTGACAGACATAAAGATCTATCTACGTACTTGGGGATATGCTCTGGTCTTGTGTGACTAATTTCAGTGGATATTGGGAGATGAATATTCCTTTGGTAAAGTTTTCCTATAACAATAATTTCCATGATTAGATCAGGATGGCACCCTTAGAGGCTTTTTTATAGTAGGCCATGTCAATCTCCCTTGTGATGGGTAGAGTTAGGAGAGTGGTCCTTGGTTGGGCTAAGTCTGGTTTAGAAGATGATGGATATAGTGTAGTTGATCATGGCATAGAGTCATCATAAATATTATTTGGAACGTCATCATTAGAAATTATAGTTTTTAGTTGGTGATTAGATTTTTCTCAAAGTTTCACCTCACTTGGGACATCATCAATTGGGCAGAAAGGTTAAGTTAACACCAAGGTTTGTGGGCCCCTTTAAGATCATTTAGAAAATGAGGAGGGTAGCCTACATGTTTTATATATCTTTTGTTTTTAATTCTATCCTTGATGGGTTTTATGTTTTTTAGTTGAGGAGGTATATACAAGATCCCTCCGGTGTGATTAGGTGGGAGGATATAGTTCTTGAACTTGATACCACTTTGGTTGAGCAGTCAGTTTAGATTATGGATCACCAAGACAAGGTACCATGCAGTAAAATGATCCCCATACTCTAGGAACTGTGGAATTGTGGACATGATCTACATGAGATGTGGGAGTGGGGATAATTGATGAGTCTTTAGTTTCCTTCAATTTTTTCATATCCATGATCTTGATCACTTTTTGGGGATATAAAGTTTTTTAGGGCACGGAGGTTGTAATTCCCCATTACCTTTCTATCAAGCATATTCTAATCTTTTCTTTTGGTTGAATTTCTTATTGGGAAAATATTTTTGATCAATAAATTGGGGCAATAACTATAATGGTGAAGTTAGGAATTTTTTTCATTTTTTATTATAAACATATAGTTTCTGCTATTTGCTAGGCAGTTACACGACATGTAATGGGATTTTCTAAAATGTAATGGCCACCAGAAAAATTACATGAACTGAATACATAGTGTGGGAATTGTACACATAGTGTAAGGTTTATACATCATATAATGTAAAAAATGCGTTTTAATCCTAAATGATGTGTTTTCCGGCATAACATAAAATGAAATAATTTCACGACATGTATGTTAATTATATGCTATGTAATTACTTGAGATGCTACTTTATGAGTGACGTATGGGTGTTTGAGGCTTCATTCAATTTTATAGCATCCTCCTCTTGGCTACATATCTTACTCTAGGAATTTTTGGGTGACTCTTTTCACTTCGAATTTCTCCGTTTAATGATTAATGAACATGTCTAGGTGTTTCATCTCTTTGAGTAAGAATTACTTTCGGTTTCTTCCTTATTTATGGTTTTTGGTTGGGATTTGTAACCTGATCATATATTCTATAAATTTTTATATAATCCTATCATACCTTGTATTTAAAAGGTATATTTGGTGGTTTCCAATCCCCATTGTTAAAGGCGGGTAGTTTATATCCTTGAGGTAGGTGGATCCATCCAAGCGTTCTAATTTCTTGAATTACCTATTGTTCTTATTGATTCCTTGATATTTTAAATGGAATTGAATGTGTTGAAACTGAAAAGGTAATGGGTTCATATATTAATGGTGGTTTTCTATGAAAATAAAAATTCCTTTATTTGGAAGAAATGTATTTTCAAACCCTGAAGTAGATTTTATTGGCATTGAAATGATTTTATAAAAAACATGATCAAGGTTTTTAAAATAGAAATTGACAAACATTGCATAGTGGGAACCTTAGGTGTGCAAAGAAAGAGACACATGTACACTTAGTGTGTGTAACACCACTAGAAGGGAGCCTCTTGTATATCTATGGAATGTGGATGGAATTGATATTAGTTGGATCCAACCATATGCCTTTATTTAGGATCATGAGTGTCTATTATGTATTGTACCATAGTCTAGAGCCAGAATAGAAGGTGCATTGTTCTTTCTATTTTTTATTGCATGATAGATTATTTAATGGAAGTTAGCTTACATTTATATTTCTATTTTATTATGTTTTACTTATTTTTTTTATGAATGGAATGTTTTTGGATTTGGAAAACATGGCATCAAATTTTTTTAAAACTTAAGGAATATTTGAGAAAATTTTTCAAATTATTTTATTTATAAAAATTCTTATAAAAATATTTTTTTAAAAGCCCGGATTTGTTCATTATTGATATTAGAACTTTTATATACCCCTTATTGATTTCCTACCTATATTTCTTTATCACACCCTACATATTCCTTTGGTTGGAAATAGACATTGTTCTTCTAAAAAAAAGTAAAGGGAATAGAATTTTGTATCATGATGGAATCTATTTATATCACTATTTTGGTTTGGGATGGTTTTGAGGTGATAGTTGTTTAGATGGAGACTTATTAGTCTACATTTATCATTATTCCTGGTTTATCCCATTTTCTTTGTTGTATCTCCATTTTTTTCACTTTTTACTCTCGTTGTATGTCTTTTTTTTATTATATTCATGTTTGGTCTTGTTATCTTTGTTATACCCCACTCTATAATGAGATAGCTTGGGTGATCGATCTAGATGAACTGGGTTGGTTTGTTACATTGCCTGCATGGTCGATTGAGGCATCATAGATGGATGGTCAAGGAAAAATCCCATGGGGCATGTAGTTTAATGACAATGAAGGTCATGGCGGGAGTGTCGATGGGAACTAGTGACCTCATGAAAATGAATTCATTCATAGGGGGTAGCAGTATGAGATCTCAGCCAGGCAAGAGTTTGTGTGGCCGGAGTAGGGAGACAGAGGTGGCAGGGACCTCAGGGGGATGAGAAGCCAGTTTTGGTCTGGGTTTCTTCACGTGGCCAAGATCTTGGTTTGGGGGAGGGGATTTAGTAAGGTAGTTTCAAGGTCTCATACAAAAGTGTTCTCGACCATGGTAGGGATGGGTAGTGGGGTCTGGCCAGTGGAACACCATGGAGGATGGTGCAATGTTTCATTGGAGGGATATGGAGGTATTGCCTATAGTCAAGTGGCCTATGGTTGAGAAGCTAGTGGAGGTGTTGTGATATGGCTTCTATTGGAAGCTTCCCTTTTTTTATTATAATTTTTTTCATCCAATGGGCCATGTTTCTCCCCATTTTTTATTAAAAATAAAATAAAAATACCTATCTGACTATGCTATTAATTGTTTCAAATTTTTGTATCCCATGAACGTATGCCATTCTTTTCAATAGCCTATGTTATGGAATTTGAAAAATGTTACCCACTATAAATATCTCTTAATTATTTTTAATAATTTATTTAATTTATTTTTTAATTCCATGATAATGTAGAATTAAACTCTCACCAGAATACCCTATTATAACAACTAGACATGCAGTCAGAATACTTAGTTTCACCCAAAATTATTTAAGCTGATTTATTTAGGTTTAAAATAACATATATAAATATATATATTTTCTTCTAAATACATGAAAAAAACTTTTTTGATACATACTTTTTTTCCGGATGACCGTAACTAGGTCATCCGAGACTAGATCGAAGCATGGTAAGATTTATTGGGACCTATTTAATCACCACTACTTAATTTAAGGGAAATTAATTTTTTTCTTAAATTATAAAATTAACATGATCATTATGATATCAATTCATGGCATTGGGGAATATAGATGAAGCCATTGTGGCAGGGATTTAAAAATTTTCATCATTTAAGTGATGAATTTTTTTCATCTCCGATGATCCAAACCCTTGTAGAGGTCCAAGGATCTAATGTGAATTTAATAAGCACAAAAATAAATAAACATGTACCTTATTCTATTAGAAATACATTTTACTATATCTAGTCACCATTAATCATTGTTCTAAGGATTAAAATCCAAACCCCTCTAGAAGTGAAGGAGCATCCCATTGAGGACTTAAATAGGGTATCTACCTTGTATAAAGATGCATTCAATGTTTCTAATGAAGGGAACTACATATCAATAAAATATGAGTGTATCCAGCCTGAATGGACCGAAGGCCTTCATTTTTTATTGATTTTTGATAACCCCTCTTTCAAGGGATGAGAGGGAACCCTTACAAGGCCCGTAGGCTCAGAGATTATATGGCCCGTAGGCTTAAGAGATTACATGACCCGAAGGTCTTAAGGGAATTCAACCAGACTATCTACAAGGAACTGCCCCTCCCCAGCATCTGCATCTTGATAGTAGCTCTCCACCTTTGCATGCGTGTATCCTCTCTGTAACAATATGAAAAGTATGATTAAGGTGATCCTTTCCACAAAAATTGACCCATTTAAAGAGGGATAAAGGGAGTGACACTTTGGATGTAATTATACGTCCTTAAAACTATAAGGTAGTGATTTTTGGAATATATGTGACATAGATCAAACCTATATATGAAATAATATTTAGAGAATATTTTACCACATGAAACAATGTTGATAGATTCTCATTGGATGTATTCTAGTGATAGTGAACCAAGTAAATACTTGTGCCATATTTTCTTTATAAATTTACACCAAAATAGATAAATAAATATAAATAATATTTGATTAAAGGAAATAAAAAGTAACCCCATAAGGTAGAGAGGTCAATATCCTTATGTTAATGCGAGACATCAAATAATAAAGAGTTTTAATTAGAACAGATAGTGCATACCCTGATTCAACCCCTCTCTTAGTGTAATCTCACTTTAAATCCCTTGTATAGGTCTAAAAAGTGGTATCAAAGGGAAGGTTAATTTTGAATCCATATCTTAGGGTAATATATTTAAGTATCCTTTATTTTATGGTATGAATTTAAAATCATGGAAAAAATACTTCATCCAATTTATGTAAATTTTTATTGGTGCTTCTTAATAATTGGTTGGAGAAAGAATTTTTATATTAATAATATATGAAATTTTCTTTGAAACTAATCCAAGAAAAATTTCAATTTATGCCTTCATCAAAGAGGCATTAAGGGTATATCTCAAGGAAGACTTTCATAAATAGGTGAATCATGGAATGTTATCCAAATACATATGGGTGAAACTAGAATATTTGTTTGGAAAATAAGAGAATCAAAGTGATAAGTTCCTTATAATAAAAGGAAATAATAAGAAGAGTAAGAAGAATTCATCCTATAAATTTTGTTCTCCAAACAAGGTAAAATATAACTTTATGTATTATATGATTCCAAACCATGTTAGGAGAAAGGATATGAAATATTACACCCTCTCTTTGAGATGATTCTGGTCATGAAATGACCACAAAATGAAGTTGATATTCCTAATAATTTTTATGAAATGAAAATACTTTTCATTAATGTATCATGCTTGGATTATACTATTTAATGGTTTAATAATCATCCTTGTAAAATAAAAGGTTTAAGAATGAATAAGTTGTTGGACGGAGAAAGAAGGGAGTGATGGCAAGAGGGGGGGGGTGAATTGCCTTTAAAAAAAATATTAACAAATTAAAATCAAAGTGAAAGTGCAGCGGAATATAAAAGAGGCAATCAACACAAGAAATTGTTAACGGAGTTCGGCCAAAACCCGGCCTACGTCTCCGCTCCCAACTCAACCGTTGAGAGATTCCTACCGCTTGCTTTTCAATGGTTTTAGCAAGAAACCCACTAGGCTTTGAGGTAGCACTAGAACCTATTACATCTTGCTTTTGATGGTTGAGCAAGAACCCACTTGCTTTTAATGGTTTAGCAAGAACCCACTATCCTTCTTACAGGTGAAGGATAGCTCACCTATGTCTCAAGCTATTTAAAGGAAAGCTTTACAACCTTTTCACACCTTAATGGTGATGTGAAACCCAAAAGAAAGAGGGGATGAGAAAGAGTTTGGGGTTTGTAGGCACAAACCCAATATTAAAGCTCAAAATAAATAAAACAATAAAAACCGTATTTAAGGAAGTCTTGGGCGCCTTTGATTGATTGGAGATGTTGAAGGCCGCTTCCAAGCTTCTTTGAAGGAGCTCCTTGGATGTGGAAGTTGTTGGAGCAAAGAGGGTTCCTTTGAGGAAGTCCGCCGGAGGTACGCCAAAGATGGAAAATGTGTACGGTGGATTTGTATATGATCCGGCTAGTGTCTGGGGATTCCTTGGCCTTTATTTATAGGCATGGAACCCTTGGGGAGTCTTCGGAGCCGTTGGAGGCCAAAAGAGGGTTGACTGGTCAAAGCCAACGGCTAGTTTGACTGGGCCACCGACTGGCCGGTACAGCTCCACCGGCTGGCCGGTGCCTTGGCATAGGATAAGAGTTTTGGTCCAGGCTCCACCGGCTGACCGGTGGAGGAGCCACCGGCTGGCCGGTGGGGAGACAGTAGCTCACACTATTCATCTGGGTGCCACCGGCTGGCCGGTGACAGAGCCACCGGCTGACCGGTGGAACCTGGAAATGGGCAATGCCTCTGCCAGGTCCACCGGCTGGCCGGTGCTATCACACCGGTTGGCCGGTGGACTGAATTTCAGTCCACTTCTTGATTCTTTCTTGGGCCATTTTCTTGGCAACCTTGTGCCTATCATTCAAAAACACTTCAAACAAAATTAGACAAATAATAAGGTGATTGTGATCATGAAAATCAAACAACGAGGGGAACGAGAGGTACAACAATCTCCCCCTATTTTGATGATCACAATCACCAAAACAATAAATGTAAAAACAAAAATTAAAGACACGCTTAAAGGATAAAAAAGTAAATGCTAAGCATGATAAAAAGGATTCTCCCCCAATCAATCAAGAATTTATCCCCCTTTGTGATTATCAAAAAAGCACGGGGCATAAAACTTGATTGAGGGAAAACTTTGAAAAGCAAGATGGAGATTTTAAACCAAATGAAATTTTTGAAATTTGATTTGAAAGTTTTGAATCAAGAATTCAATAACAGTTTGAATTGAAAGTTTTGAAAAGAAAATTGAATAACAGTTTGAATTGAAAGTTTTGAATCGAAAAATTGAATAAAAATTTGAATAACAGTTTTGAAAAGAAAGTTTTTGAAACGAAAATTTTGAAATTGAAATCAAAAGGGCTTAAACGAACCTAACTCCCCCTAAATAAAAACAACAAATCACCGGGGAGAGGGATTTTGAAAAGAGACAATTTTAGGCCCGGAGAGACTCACCAAAAGGGATTTTTCAATCCAAATTTGTTTCATGGCGGGTCTTCTCCTATAAAATTCGTCCGAAAAGTAAATAGATTTAGGCATACCGTAACGGGCATTTTTGCAATCGCATTCATAAATTAGGTTCCTGGGTTTTTTACAATAATTGCAAAATTTAAAACAAGAGCTCCCCCTTACAAAAACAGTTGGAGCATGGGAGGAGGAAGCTACATTGGTGTAGCCAAGTCCATTGGTGGTTCTAGATATGCGTTGGGAACCAAGGAGATTGTTCAAATTTTGTTCACCTTGGGTGAACTTGGCTAGGGATTCTTTTAAATCTTTGATAGTTGATTCCATAGAATCAACATTTGGAAAATTTTGGATTTTGAGGGTCAACTCTTCCTTCTCTTTGAGAAGTTGTTCTTTTTCGGAAGAGAGTTTTTTGAAATTCTTTTTCAAAGCAACGAATTTTGAAGAAAGCTCATGAAAACCATTTTCTAATTGGCCTCTAGCATGTTGGAGTTCTTCATATGATAGATGATTAAATGAATTAGAAGAACTAGAGGAGGAAGAGGAGGAAGAGGAGGAAGATACCTCATGTTTTGCCATTAGGCAATTATTACCATTGTCGCTCGAGGAGGAAGAAGAGAAGGAGGAGCTATCACTCCAAGTTTTCTTTAAAGCCTTCTTCTTCTTCTTCTTAGCCCTTTTCTTGTGAGGTGGAAAAACGGGCTTGATCTTTTCGTCGGGTTCTTGCTTTTGATCGGATTCTTGCTTTGGAGCCTCACTAGTACCTTCATAGGTTAGTTCTAAAGATTTCCAAAGATCGTAAGAAGTAGAGCAAGTAGAAATACAATTAAATACATTTCGGTCTAGCCCACAATGTAGAGCATTCATGGCTTTGCCATCAAGCTCGAAATTTGCAATGTCGGCGGGGGTCCATTTAGACTCATCGGGAGAGGAGAGTTGGCAGATGAGAAGAGTTTTGGTCCAGGCTCCACCGGCTGACCGGTGGAGGAGCCACCGACTGGCCGGTGGGGAGACAGTAGCTCACACTATTCATCTGGGTGCCACCGGCTGGCCGGTGACAGAGCCACCGGCTGACCGGTGGAACCTGGCAATGGCCAATGCCTCTGCCAGGTCCACCGGCTGGCCGGTGCTATCACACCGGTTGGCCGGTGGACTGAATTTCAATCCACTTCTTGATTCTTTCTTGGGCCATTTTCTTGGCAACCTTGTGCCTATCATTCAAAAACACTTCAAACAAAATTAGACAAATAATAAGGTGATTGTGATCATGAAAATCAAACGACGAGGGGAACGAGAGGTACAACATAAGTTGCCTAGAATTTCAGTATGAAGAAAATGGGAACAAATCTGAATAGAAAAGTGACATTATTGAACATTGATCGAAAAAAACCATGAAATAAATGGCCCCAAAAAAGGAATTAAAGGAATGTTTTCTTTCACTAAAAATAGGCTATGAGATATAATGTCTTACTATCGAAAAAATTGGTTACTAATACATAAAAAAAGTATAAAAACATAAAATCCCTTTAATAGAGGATAGATAGATCAAGTAATAAAGTAAATATCCCTTTAAAATGTCTTCTCAATTTGTACATCAACAAAGTGAAGTTGAGATACGAAATCTATAAGAAAAGAATTTTTCCCTACAAGATGTGTGGTTCCATAAAAAAAGGAGGAAACAAAGTATTTCTATTATGGAAAATTTGGGCACATCATGAAAATATTCTTTAAATCCAATATACCCAAAGAAGTGAGAAGAGCTCCAACATTATTAACATCTCATTTGAGGAGAAACCAAACGAGGTATTATTATTTTATAAGATATTTCATTTGTTTGAACCTCAATCATATGGAAAGGTATTTGAATTGGAGAAATTCATGGAAGGATAAAAAATCCATATAGAGATTCTCCAGTCCTATGACTTAAAAGGAAAACGATTATCCATGAAAAAGTCCTATTAAGATGGAAATAGGTTCAATGTTATAGAGAAAGAAGATGAATCTAATTTAAAAGTGTATCAAACATAAAAAATTGGTTTTTCATAATAAACCTTTTAGAGGAAATGAAGAGAAATTTGGAGGTAAAAGAAAGAAAAGAGTGTAAATTTGATTCCTTAAAAAAAGTTGTATTCCGAGATGGATCTTCTCACCATCAAGGAAGTGGGTTTCTGAAGTATTCCTATAAAAAAATGTAATAGGAAAAAGATAAATTTGAAATAGAAAACAAATCCATATGTGAAATCCAATAGTGATGAAACTAATGAAGTTATTTATTTAAGTGTGATCGATTCTCCAATTGCAGATATGCCTAATTCAAGAAAGTTTATCGATGATTATACCCATGAAGAAAATTATGAAAGTAAAAGCATACAAGGAAAATAATTTATAAATAAGAAGATTTGTATGGTTACAAGTGTTGATAAAGAACATTAATAGATGATTAAATTCCTTTCCCAAAGTCTAGAAAATGGAAAATGAAAAGTGGATGGTGGTTGGATGGTTTATCTTGAACAACCCTATTCCTCAACATGAGAAACTTTGAGGTACCCCTCTTCCTATATGATTTATTCTATCTAACTATTTGTGAAGTGGTGAATAATTAATGGTTAGATATGATCCATGGGGTGATTATGATTGAATATCACAATATTTTGTGTGATTAAAGAGAACATGGTTATTTTTTGTAGAAAAATCACAAGAGGATGGATCTGAATGAAAATCTATATAGGCATCAAATTTTCATGAAAATTATGATTTCAATTTTGTTTCAAATAAAAATTTCTATTTACTTATCTAGAAAATTTTCAAGACTGAAGATTCATGTATATAGATTATTTCCATGATAAAAATTACATGGAAAGGAGGTGTAGAAAATGTAAAACAAAGTTGGTTCCTAGATATGAGTTTAAAACTGGCCACAACTCAAGTTGTTTTAGTCCCATTGAATAGGATTGAATAGGAATCATAATCATCCAAAAAAGTAATTTTATTTTCATATATTTTTTTTCTATAATAAGTGGTTGGAGTATGGTATCAGCTATTTTAATTTCACAAGATAAAAAATATCCTGAAATATTTTTCTCCCCAAACAATTGGTAATCCCATTTTTTCACTCTAACAAGTAAAATATTTAAATTGTGTCTATATAATAAGACCTAGGGGGAGTTATACTGAACTAATGGTTTGGTGTGAATTAAAGGACACCATAGTTAATCTATTGAGAATGAAAATAAAAAGTTGTTATGTGTTTCTTGGAATTCATGAGTGGGATGGGAATCTTTGTTGATTATATATAAAAACATTTTTTTCTTACACCGATCTCTATGTTAGTAGGATTAAATAATTTATATTAATTTTCAAGTTCTAAGTGGTAAATTCACTTAGTGAATGTCTTGTGAATATTCAGTAGGAAAGAATATTTTGTTTTGTAAATTGTGGTTTCAAAGGGTTTGGATAATCAAAAAGTGGTTGATGCCAAAAATATAGTTGGTTTGAAATAGTTATAGGAGAAATTACCAAAGGGGAAGTAGATATTTCTCATATTATTTCTATATAACACAGGGGATAAATATTTCAAAATCAAAGGGGAGAAGATTATTTTCATAGGGGAGAACTTTATTTCATTAATGGATGCTTTCCTGTGAAGTTGAAAATTATAATGGGAGTAGATGCACATGGAGTAAAACCCTTTAAATTTTATTTATAATAATGAGGAGAAGTGAAAATGAAGTTTGGTTCACTTGATATCAAGGTTATATAAGAAATTTCATATGGGAGAAGGGAAATGATGTTTGGTTTTCACTTGATCTCAAGTGATTTAGATAAAGGAGAGACCAAAAGGGATATTGTCAAATAAATCCAAAAATTAATATTATTATAAATCCCTATGGATTGATTTTTTATTTGTTGATAATAATATCAGACAAGGTTAATTACCAAAATAAAGATGGATGTTTGAATCTCAATGAAGGAAGTTGGATTTGTTGATAATGCCATTGGTGACAATACATGTTGATGATGACCAAATTATAGTATTATTGCTTGCATGATTGATATATACATAAGGTTTAATGACCAAGACAATTTTTTGACATCAATATTTACATTTATACATGTTCAAGTGCTGAAAAAATGATTAATGGTTAAGAGGGAGATGTATGGATTACTAGAAAAAGTAAAGTGTGTTGCACAAGAGTGAAATTTAGAAAACTCAAGTAATACCCTGTCATTGTGGAGACGATATAGGTGATGATAAAATAGAATACTAGGCTAATTCCATCATGGATACACTATATGAATGTATGGAAGTTTATATAAAAGAGTCCAATATTGGCCGACCAGCCAAGACAGCTCGACCTTGCACATGTGGGAGAAAGATCGACCATGCAGGGGAACCAACATGGAAAGCCGAACACGGTGGAACCAAAGAAGAAGTTATAAAATAATATATTGAGAAGTGGTCCTCACCATAGGGGTATAATAAAAAATAATATGTTCTACAATGTAGGGTGACACCATGGAGGAGGTCGGCAGTGGACCCCTAAACTCGCAACTAGTATGTTAGTGGAACACAATATCCTGTATACCTTGATAAAACTGTAGGAGTTTCCAATATGATAATTGAGGATTTTAGATGGTGTTTCTTCCAAATAAACCATGGATTAGAGTTTTTATGAGAGGTTTTCTTTGTCTTTGGAATATTTGGGGTTTCCATGCCAAAGCACTTGGGCTATATTGTAGTCTTCATTAGATAAGAAAGTGTCAACACCACAACCAGTGTTTGCAATGTGGAGGGTATGCATTTGGTATATGTGATTATTTAAGGTTATACTATGCTACATGAGGTTAGTCTACATCAGTTTTCTCCACAACATAGCCAGTTTGGTGTGAGAATTAGTTTTAAGATATATTTTCACATATTTTGCAGAGTTAATAGAGGTGTCATTTCACGTGAGATATGTGGATCTAGTTAACTTGACCAGGCCACAGTGAGTGTGACCATGTGTGGAACTGGAGGCTATATCGTGGTAGACTTGACCAAACTGAAAAAATACATAATGGGTGATACTATAACGCAGTGATAAATACCATGTATCTGTAGTTGAAGGTGCTATACTGTAGTCATTCAAACCATTCCAAAACAAGGAGATTTTTGGTCCACAATCATTTATCCCTCAATAGATATTTAGGGAAATTAATGAGTATTTATATGTGGTTTTAAAGGAACAGTTATGGGGAAATAGGTGGAAATTGTTGGCATATGATATCTAATTTATTAAGCAATATTGTGTAGGAAATGTATAGAGAGAGGGAAATAAGAGGATTATCTTTTCACATATTTCATATAAAAAAACAGATAGAAAAGGAGACACATGATTTTACAAATATCTGAATTCCTTGAAGAGAAGAAGAAGATTGTGTTCCAGTCAGGGAAAAGAAATTGTTGAATAAGGCATTGGTATCTTTTAGATATTATTATAATGTTTGATATGGTGTGAATTCCATATGTATAAGAAAGAGAAGAATAATTCTAGACTAGTTCTGGAAAGTATTGAGTTGAATCAAGGTTCTTTCACAGAAGTGAAATATAATCCTAGAAAGGACTTCAAAAAAGAATCAAAATTTTTAAATAAAAATTCAATGACTCTAATGAATGGAACTATATGTCTATAAACTGTGATTGGATCCTCTCTGTAGTAGTGAGAAAAGGAGGAGGAAGTCGATCCTTCTGACTGAAAGATATCCATCAAAGGATGGTTCCAGGGAGTGTCCCTTGGGAGGTATTGAGTTGTGTCTATACCTATAAGGTAGTGATCTTGGTCATATAAGTAACCTATGATAAATCAATGTAAGCAGTGAGTTTTATAGTGGATTTTGGTGCATTACACAATGTCGATGCATTCTCTTTGGATGTATCCCAATGTGGTTAAATCAAGTAAATACTTGTGTCATATTTACTTTATTCATGCACACCATAAGATATCAATCGATATAAATAATATTTTATGGATGACCACAACATATAACACTCAGTATTGATATTTATATACCCTTAAGGGAAAGTGATATTTTAAATAATAAATAGTTTTAATTGGCATAAATAGTGCATACCCTGATTCTCCCACTATTAGGGTAATATCAATATAAGTCCTTATATAATTTAAACATTACTTTTACAATTAAACCTTATATTATGTGTCCACATAGAACACTATGAAATCACAAATAAACAAAATAAATCTAAATCATAAAGATCATGATCGACTATTGAATATTCATTGATCAATATATATTCCTCAAGTGTTGATTCTCTATTTATAGGCCTCCATTGTAACAAATTTTTTGAGATCTTTTGGATTCCAGCTATTACTCTAGTGAGTTCATATAATATTCAATACAAAATTTTAGTTATATATTGTATAAATGACTTTATAATGATTCCAAATGACCATGATCCAAAAGAGGTATTTCAAAATAAGTAATTCACATAAAAAATTTCTACAAAATAAAAACATAAAAATACTCTATGTAAATAAAAAAAATAAGTTAAATATATTGTGATTTATTTAAAAAATCATTTGAAATGAATATTTTCATAATATGACTCTATTGGCCCATGATATGGATAACAATCACACTTCAAGAAGGTAGGGGGAGTAGTTGAATTTCACTTGAAATCAAGTATTTTTTTTCCTCCTCAATTATTTAAAATCTATTATAAAAAATTATCCAATATACCCACAATAAAATTAGAGTCAAATAGAATTAAGCAAAGAAGTAATAAAACAATTAATATTTTACAACTACCAATAAATGTAATAAAAATATTGAAAAAATAAACCAACAGGATTTTATCATTTACCAATAAAAGAATTAGAACAAAAAAAACATAGAGTATTTATTTAGAAATTAAACACATTTTTATGGTTGTACTTTAACCCAAAGCACAATGGAGTTTTTTAGACCTGATTCAAGTTAACATTAACTATAAACTTCTCAAATGGTATATCTTTCCAAACTCAGGTATCCCATAACTGTAGACCCATCATAAGGTTTATGGTTCTATAAACTAAAATCATGACTATATATTCTAGATGGAAGTCCTCAATGAAACTGATCAAAAATTTACCACCTATACCAACTAGAATACTGACTCCATTTCCTACACCATGAATCACTCAATCAATATGATAAAAAACATAGAGAATACAAAAATAAAACTAATATCTATTATATTGAAACCTCTCAATCATAATATCTTAGTAATAAATATAAATTAAATTAATCAAAAGCAAACTAAACAATAAACCATCAGAGGATTAAAGAAATTTACTAGTTTTAGAGTATTCTCATATCATCTCTTTTTTATTCATTCAAGTATGAATCTATTTATAAGAAAAACTCTAATGAATAATTCTGACAAACATTGTGTTCATTTGGAATGAATTCAATGGAATTCCACTTGTTCATATTCTAATTGAATTGGTGTATTTTCATATCTACTGATGAAGTTATTAGAACCACTAAAATTATAAATATATGTAATTCAAATATTCAGATTACTAGAATTTAACAATACTTAAAACAATTATATTTTTGGTTAAATTATCAAAAACTTTAGATATATTCTCCCCCTATATGATATAATCTATAATCCAATAGGATCCCTATTCACATTACGGTTTTATTCACCCTTTCTATATAGATCATCTCAACTTTCACTATTATTTGGTCAAAGATGTGTGAATTTAAACTCTATCCCTTGATGGTCAAGATCATAAAACCTTAAACCAAAAATGAGAGAGATATACAAATTTATAAAATAAAAACCTACAAAGGACATATTGAGAAAAAATTCAAGTCTCTACCAACTAATATTTCAACTTTCAAGTCTTAGGAAAACATTAGAGTGAAAATAAAAAATGAGTAAAGATTATGGTGCCTACCCTATGTCCCTAGTGGTAGACAATACATGATTTTTAAACCCCCTAGTTCAATAAAGAATTGTAGAATTTAAATTATATATATTATTTCTTTGATAATATATTCAATATATAATGATGTAATTTTTAGGGCACTAAAACCCTTATTGAATTCCATTTCATCCATGAATATATTTCATTTTCCAAATGTTTGTATCCTCAAAAACCATTCACAGCTCTTTGTAATGAGGGAATTGAATTTTTAAGGAAACATATTCTTAGCTATGCATAGATTCCCCAATGTTACTCCTATATACACACCCCAATAATGTTTCGAATAAGAGGCATGTTTCCATCTTGAAAAAAAGGTCCTATAATCTCTATATACCTTAAAACCATTACAATGAAAATTATTATTCAAATGTAGTCAACATTCATCCACAACATATGTGTCCCATACCATCATTCATAATTCAAAACTCTATATGTTTTTATTTACACACTCCATAATCCTAATATTTAATTGGATTTAATATCCATGGTTTTATGCATCCATGCATCATACTAATTTTCAAAGCCTCGATAAAACATCTCATCATTAAAACCTTAAATTCTCATTATCACGTGACATGAAACCATATGATGAAATGGTAAAAATATTCTTGAACATAATCAAAATTACCCATTTTTATAACTATCTATTTTAGAAATGGTCCCTTCATTCACATCATACTTTCCTTGACCTTACTAGCTTGGTTATCCATGAAATTTGGTCAATTGTTTCTGACCATAAACATTAACAACCACTACTCTAAGAAATATAACCATTAAGCTACAGAAGCCATACCACAATGCTATTTTCATATACTATAATTAGATCTACATTTATACTAGGTTTTACATGTCCTATGTTATTATGTTGGCTGATTTATTTTGTTCAAATCTATGTGACCTTTAAACATTAATGGTATCTGGTCAAATATATCTTATTTTAAAGAAAAGCTACACTGGTATTACTTTCATGACCTAAAAATTATTAAGACAAATAAAATGTCACACCTTTACTTTATTTTTATTTTGATTTTATTATATTCTTGGTTGTTGATCCATTTAGTTGTTTTTTGGTAGAGTTATTAGTATAAATTTTTCATTTTTTGGAGTTTTCATTTGAAGGATAGAGGGTAGTGCATAGTTGGATCCTAGTTAGGGAAAACCATGCACCAAAATAGGGAAAACATTGTATCCTAAGAAATACCTGTATCTAGGCTACAATTTTAGGAACATGACCATGAAACAACTCCCATTCAAACAGTGTATTATACAAAGTAGTTCTATCTAGACCATATGGGTTGAAGCATGGGAATGTGGCCATATCCATGATACTATACTATATTGGGAAGAATCACCAAGTACTTTATGATTAAGTTACATGGTCTGGTAGACCATGTATCCAAACCATGTGGCCTACCTCAGTATTTTAAAAATAGAAATTTTCAAATGTTCATTTATAGGTTTTTAACAAAAATCCTCCCTTATCCTCCCCCACTCATTTGTGTATCATATTATGAGCCTTGGGTGGATTCTTCTTGTCCACTTTCTTGGATTTTAGGTTATCCTCCTTCAAATTTTGGGCAGATCTCTTCTTGGGTAAGTATTATTCTCCCTTTAATTTCTAATAATTCTTGTTCCATCCTCCTTATTTTCATGGTACTCACTTAGAAAAACCCAAAGGCAAAGGTTGGCTAACTTGGGTTGATTATTTTGATGTTATAGTGCGTGGTTTTCTTCTTGGAAAATTTTCTTTCTTCATCTGAGGTTTCGTTATATTCCCACACTATAGAGTTATTTTTTTACATCCATTTCCTTTATGAAGCATTCCATAAGATTTTTGAGTTTCATTAATAAATTTTAAATGTGTTATTCATGATTTTGTGGTGTGATTATGGTTTTTATGTATTTCTATGTTGGTTTATTATTTTAAAATGATTTTTCAAAGGGTTCCATAATTATTACTATATGTATATGTATGTAATGATTTTGATAAAATTAAAAGTGAAACTTTAAAAGTTTTTGGGTATTTTAATTTTTTTTGTACTTGTTTGATCATTTTTAACTTAGTTTACATGTGGAATTTTAGTTTGATGGGGTTTTGGTGCCTCTTAATAGTTTGACTCTTATGTGAGAACTCTTGTGTTTTGGTTTCAAGCTCTATGTGTAAATTTTATTAGACCCATGGACATTATTATGGTTATCCATTTATATTCTAGTAAATATGGTAATATCTATATATTCACAGGGTACACATATAGATATGCACAAAATCATATATGGAAACTCCATAAAACATCTACGTGGTAGATTCCATTATTCAAAAACACTTTCCCCCCATTTTAATCTTTTCCATTATTTTTACCAAATGGTTTTCTCTAAAACTCTAACTATATTTCCATATAACTTCAAATGTGTTTTCCAATGGGGGTTCAAAATCATGGACCATTTTTACCTTTTATGTTATTTTTGTAAAATATCCTTAGGTTTGTAAATGGGTTCAATGAAAGGACCTCCTTAGTAAATGGTTTTTGTTTTTATGATAAAGAGACCCAATTGGTACCTTGATATGTTTTTAGAAATTGGAATTGAATACTCATGAAATTTATGATTGGTTTGAACTTGTTAATGGTTTTATTTGTGAAGGTAACCCTTATGGTTATCCCTCCACATTGGGAGGGACATCACATAGATGGCGTTGGGGAGTGGGAAAGTCATGCACGATGGAATCTATGTGTTATATTTAATGCCAAGTGTGTAATGACCTCCTGACATTCCCTTATACTAATATCATGGGATTCATAAATTTAATCTTGAGGGTTGAGTGATGGTCAATATCTTTTTCCTAATTAGAAATAATAAATCCCCTTAAAGAGTGATATTCCATGTGGGATTTTCCACTAGTGAGGATAGTTAGAGTAGCCAGGTTGGTTATTAATCATTGATTGCATCACACATTGATAGATGGGTCCAAACTGAGTATGTCCAGTGTCACATATAAAGGTGTCTAAGAAATTCCCATTATTAAAAACTTGTATTTATATATTTTATTTCAGGGAACTTTTATTACTTGAATCTATTTGTATGTATGCCTTCTCACACTTGTTTTGTTTCCATTATTTTTGGAATTTTTTGATATATCTGGATATTATGATTAGTTTGAATTTCCATTTCTCTTATATATTTACCTGGGTTGTGTTTTATATTTTTCATTTGGTTTTTGAAAATGGGTTTTGAAATGGAATCACTTTTAAAAATTAATGCCATGATTTATTTTTGGATGGGGATTTTTAGAAATCTATATTATGTTTCTTAAAAAATAAAAATCTATTTTCAATATATATTTTCAAACTACTGTTTAAGGACTATTCATGAAAGAATATGTATGGATTATATGGTTCCTACCTACTAAATATTTTTATATGCACACCCTACTTATACCACTTGACATTGGTAGACCTTGGTTGTTTTGTTAGTTTTGGTTATCGATCAGGTTCTCCCTTGGAGTGGGTTTCTTTTAAGAATGGTCATGACCAAGAGGTCACATGGATATCATGTCAGGTTTTTGTTGTTGTAGTTTTACTTATGGTATGTTCTATATAGATCTATTTATATATTTATTTGTCTAGTGGTTAATGTATTCAATTTATGTTTCATAATCCTTTTTCTTCATGTTTATTATTTATGGGATAAACCATCACCAATGATTTATTTTGGATGTACAGATTCTAATACAAAGCTCATGGGGATCGAGGATTCCATTTAGGACTCATCTTATACTAGTTTGGGTGTTTGGTTTAGAGTCAAATTGGGATGTTTTGTGAAAAAATGGTATCAGAGTAGCGCTTTATTATTTTTCGTGTATGGAAGACTGTATATAGGATTGTCGGAACTTGAGAGGTTTGGGTGAGAATATTTTCACAAACTCTTACTCATTCTAAGCCTCAAGGTACAAGTGATAGTCATCATTTTAGACTTTTATTTTGATTTTTTGATAATTTTCTTGGTGATTGTTTGGTTCGATGATTTTGTTCATGTCAAGGAATGATAGTTGAAGTGTGATAGTTCTACACAGTGATCTCACATGTTATAGAAAAACATATGGAGTTTGAGTGCATGGTTTAATATTGATTTAGATGGATGGAAAATGCTTAGCACATGGTCTTCTAAACCATGTGTCTAAGTCATGCTTGACCCCTAGTTCCCCACATAATATTTTGTGTGGTTGATGCAATTGTATGATTTTGGTTGGTGTGGGAATATTTTTAAAGAAAAAGGTTTTTAGAAATGATTTTATTGTAAATAAGTTTATTTTAGGATTTTTTTTCTATTAGATATAGGGATTCATTTTTTAATGGGATGTGTGGTTTAAGAAAGTTAAAATTAAGGTGGTTTTTTGGGTTTTAAACTAGATTTTTTGGAATCTTTTTAGTCTTAGGGTACTTGAATGGGAAATTAAATTTCAAAGTTGGATTTATTGTTTCAATCGGATTTGGAAATGTGTTTTGGGGTTGGTAAATTGGTCTTGGAGTAAAATTGTTATGAATTTTGAATGGTGATCATGTTTTTGTTTTGTGACGTTCTTATTTGTGAGATTGGTGTTTTAATTTGAGATTTTTATTTGGTTGAATTTTGGATCGATGATGATTTAATTTTGTGTTTTATGTTTTTTAGATTATGAAACCTAGAATCATTGCAATGGTTTATAGCGAGTCTCATCTAGTTTTTGGGCCAACCCACTCCCAGTGGAGTCATGGAGTCAATACCATCTATGATGTAGCCTATTTTACATGGTTTTTTAGGTTAATTAGAGTCTATGCAGTGTCTCAATGAGGAGGAAACTATAATTAGGTATTTGGGAACTCCTAAATCTATAAGAGTACGATATGTAATTGGTTTATTTTAGGGACTACATTTGGATCGATGGAAGGTGATCATTCCATCCTCATCACATGTTTGGATATCTTGGGAAATCTATAAGACCACTTTTATCTAATGGTTTGTACCTAATTAGGTGAAGGTGATGAAATTGGTAGAGATATTTGGTATTTAACAAGGTCAATGAGAAATGAAGGCCTATGTTGACCATTTCAAAGATCTAGTTTCTTTCTCTCCAGAGATAGCATCAAAGGACCTAATAAAAGAACCTCTCTTAAGGTGGTTACTTCGCCCAGAGATTAAGGATTGAGTTATATCATCCAGGAAATTCCTATTTGAGATGTTAGTTGATGATGAGTTTCAAGATTAATTAGTTTCAATAAGGAAACCTATATTGGTTTTCTACCTATCTTATATTGGTTCCAATGATTATAAACTAGGGGAAACTACTCTTGAGAAGTCCCTTTTATCAGTTCCTACTTACCATTTGTTATAACATCCACTTGTGTGATTCCAGTGTGGTTATTTTGGAAATTCAAATCCATATTTAGATAATACTTTGAATTATTATCAATGGTATGGTTGTTTGTGTAATCTAGAGAAGTTCTTTAAGTTTTGTTTCCAAAAAATTAAGTATTGGTAAGAGTTTTTCAAATCCTATAGTAGATTATTCAAGAAATTTGGGGTCTATGCAAGGCCATAAAATGATTTTTTTCATGTAATCAAGGTTATTGTAGGTTTGGGGGGAGTGTTGGACTAGATTTTTTAATCTGATATTGGATTGGGAACAATTTAAGACATACTATTTTTTAGTTTTTTTTTGAAAAATCCAAATTATTTTGAAATTTTTAGCAGAATTTTTTTCTTAATATTTTTTTGGTTGTTCATTCTGGATGAAAATTATTTTATGGTTAAATTTCTTATGGTACAATTTTAGTTTTGGGTGGAATTTTTTTGGTGATGACTTTGTCTTCTAGAAATTATGAATCATGGTCTGGTTTGGTGTTTGGCTTGAGTTTCTTATCTTGAGTTTCTTATATAGTTTCCTCCCATTGTGATATAGGTTAGTTATGTTAGGGTAGTTAGTTCCTAAATTTTGGGGAGAACCACCCTTATATTTCTCTATGGATATCCTTGTTGTTTTATCTCTAGAGATGATCAATTTTTAATTGTGGGATTAAATGGTCAAACCAGTGTTCTTAGTTTCATTTGGTTTTGATCACTTTTTTCTTTGGTTTGGAATTTTTTATTATAGGCCTTGTTCTTTGTTCTCAATTGGGTTAGGTTAATTTCTGTAGGTATAAAGTTTTTCATGGTGGGGTTAAATTTCACACCCCAACCATGATTTTATTCTTATTTTGTTATTTTTTGGTTTGTGATCTCACCAATGGTTTTTGGATTGGGTTTCAAGTGAAGATTTTGAGTTTTTGAAGTTTTTCATGAAGGTTTGAGGGTGGTTCATAGTTGTTTAATTGTTCGGGAAACCATTAAATAAACTAGATAAAACCATGCATCCTTGATAGTGGCTCTATCTAGGCTGTACAATCAAGTGTATGACCATAAACCATTTCCACTTCAAACTAAATGTCTTTAACATTTGGTTTTTCCAGATCACACGGCTACCCGCATGGGCATTCATCCTTCTCCAGGAGGCCATACAACCTTGTTTAGAAGTACTCGGGTCCACATGGTTAGGGAACATGGTCTAGCAGTGGTCTTTCTAGGTATTTTAATAATGGAAATTTTACATTTCACTTCAATTTTTAACCCAAATCCACCCTTATTCTCCCTCTATAATTTGTTTATCCTCTTTGTATCTTTTGGTAGATTTATACTCTCATTATACTTGGGTTATAGGTTATACTTATTCAAATTTTATGTGGATTTAACCTTGGGGAAGTCATATTATCCCTCTTCATGATACCTTTTCTTATTCCATACTCTTTCTTGGATAGTTCCTCAATTATACAAACCTTAGGGTGAGGGTTTGATAATGTGGGTTTACTTATTGATGTTAGGATGTTAATTTTTCTTCTTTTAACTTATTATTCCTTTTTTAGAGTTTTGTTGTATTTTTATACTATTGAGGTAAGTGTTTCTGTCTATTTTCTTTCTAAAACACTCCATTAGATGACTGATCATTCCTAAATCAATGTTAAATGTGTTATCCATGCTTTTGGGGGTGTGATTATAGTTTATTGAGAATTTATATGTTATTAGTATGGTTAAAAATGGGGTTTCAAAGTGATTCCACAATTATACATGTATGTATACATATATAAGTTGTTTAATAAAATACCAAGTTCCATTTTTAATAGGTTTGGGTATTTTGAAATGGTTTTTGGCCTTGTTTGAGATTTGGTAACTTGGTTCACAAGTGGAGTTATAGTTTGGTTAGGGTTTAATTCCTCTTAATGGTTTAATGTTTATGTGAGAAATCTTGTGCTTTGGTGTGATGATCCTTGTGCTACTTTGATTAGACCCATATACAATTTTATAGTTATCCATTTATATACCAGTGAATATGATCATATACATATGACAACATGGTGAATATATATATATATATATATAAATTAATATAACTAAAAACTCCATTAAATTTCTAAGTGATGGATTTTGTTTTCAAAAACACTTTCCTATCATATTCTTATATTTTCCCTTATTTCTACAAAAATGTTTTCTCTAAAACCCTAAATGTATTTCCAAATGAATTATTGGTTTTCAAATTTATTCAAATTTTATTTTAAATGGGATTTAAAAATATTGTCCCATTTTCATCCTTTGATGTTATATTTTTAAAATCAAATTGGGTTAGGAATTGGTTTGGAAAGAATGGTTTTCTATCTTAAATGGTTTTGGTTTCTCAAATAAATAGGCCAGATTGGTACATTGAGATATTGTTTTTGGAAATTTTCTTTCAACTATAATGAAGTGTAGGCCTAGTTGGAACTTGGGGAAGGTTTTCCATATTAAAGGAACTTCTGTGGTTGTCCCTTAATTTTGAGGGCCTTCACATAGACTGTGTTCAGAAGTGTGCAAGGCATGCACAATGGTATCTATGGGTTATATTTAATTCAAAGCATGAGATAAACTACCCACACTACCTTATAAAATTATCATGGGATTTCTGGAATTAATCTTGATGGGTGAGTAATGGTTACTATCTATGTCCTAATTAGACATACTATATCCCTTTTGTGAGTAATAGTTCGTGCATGATTTTCCATTGGTGTGAATATTTAGAGCATCTAGGTTTTTCATTGATCATGGATTTCAACATATGTTGATAAATGGGTTTGGAAAAAGTATATCTATGGCCAAATCCAACTATTTTCAGGTCATTCCCATGATTTCATAGCAGTATTTTCTAGTTTTACATTGTGTAACTTTGGTTACTTGATTCTTTTTTTATGCATGGTTGCTTGAACATATGTTATTTCAGTTATTTTTGACATTGTTTGATATACCTTGCTATTATGATTAGTTCATATTTGTATCTTTCTTATTCATTTAATTGAGATGTGTTTTCTCTTTATAATATTGTTTCCAAAATTTGGTTTTGAAATTGAATATTTTTTTAAAAGGAAAGCCATGTTTTTAAAGGAGATTTATAGAAAGCTGTATTCAGTTTCTCAAAAGATAAAAACCTATTTTCTATCTATATTTTCAAAATATAGTCTATTTAGTTTTTCAATAAAGGTAAGGTATTTAATTTTTTGTGTGTATTTATAGAGATATTTTACTCTCACAACCTACTTATTCCACTCAGTGTTTGTAGACCCAATCTATTTTGTTGGTCCATGTTATCGGATGGTTCTATTGTGGAGCGGGTTGGTTTTGAGGATGGTTGTGACAAAGAGGTCACATGAAGATAATTAAATGTTTTTTTGGGTTTTAGTTTTAGTTTAGTTATGTTTTATTTTGATCTATCTATATATTTATTTTTCCAATGGTTTATGTATTCAGTTTATGTTTTTTACTCTATTTGTTTTATATCTATGATTTATGGGATAATCCATCCCCAACGATTTACCCATGATTCCCAAATTCTTTTATTCAATCCATAGGGATTAGGGACACCCTTCAGGCCTAGTCTTGTGTTAGTTCATGTTTTTTGTTTTGGGTTAACCTGGTCTATTTTGTTTACATATAACTTTCTAGGATGAAAACCCAAAAAGGGAATCGTAGGAAAAATTAGAGTCTCCACTCAGTAGATGTGAACCTAACATGATTTTGAAAAAAATTATATTTTGAAATTAAGAAGTCATAAATCATTTTACATTGAAAACTATTATATATAAACCTAAGAAACATTTATGTTTCAGTTCTCTAAGTCTTACCCCATATGTGACTTTGGTTAAAAATGGGTTAATGTGAAAAAGATATATAGATTGTGGGAGTCCACCATATTACCTCAAAAAATTCAATTTGTGCTAAATAGGTCTATTGGGATATGAAAAAGTTAGATAATTTTTCAGATATACCGATTTATATATCAATGTAAGTTTCCCAAAGATATAAATTCAAAGTGTTTGAGCCATCTTGAGAATTTGAATCCTCATTCCAAATTTCCCAATTTTTTTATCATTATCACATTGAGTAAACTATTCCTATCTAAGTGGACCAAATCTAGTGTATGTTGTTGCAAATTTGTGCCTATAGACATATATAATCCATTCCTTGTATGAAATCATAAAAATAGACCCACTCTTGTGTATGGAGATGGTATTTATTCCTATACTCACTTTTATCCACACACATGAGTTAATCATCAAAATGGAAACACTCTAGTTTACGATGATAGAATTTCTTAATATATCTATGAATGAGATACACCCAGGAGGATATATTTAAAACTTAGATGATTGTGAATCATGATTTAATTTATCTATTCTAGATCAATGATTAGGTGGTCTCAAGTTCTCATGATATTTATCTTTGAGGGTTTCATAGTGTTTCCATGAGTTGATAAATTGAGGTAGCACAAACACCATGAGTTGATATCCTAATCCCAATGAGAACCTTCCAAATAGAAATACAACTTCAGATTCCTACTATATGTTCATATTATGTATAAAATATTCACTATGTTACCTTATAATCATATTATTTTCATTTAGAATGATTCTAATTATAAGGGTGGTATTATTTTGGTATCGAGAATGTTAGGCAAAAAAAATTTAGAATAGAATTCCCAACACATTCCTTGCTCAGACATCATAATTCAAGTTTGATTTGAAAAGTAACCTATCACCCAAATACTAATCAAATAATATTTTCATATTTAATATTATTGATCATAAACTGGTGGGATGGACATTCCTAAAAAATATTTCTAGTTTATTGATATAGTGGTTAGAACCTCCTTCTTAGAGTAAGCAATAGATTTTTTAAATTGCTCATAAAAGGGTTTCAAGACCATAAAACTCATTTTGAGGGTATTTTGGGAACTTTTTTATCTTTGAAACTATCTATTAAGTGGTATACCACATATCTTATGACATAGTTCACTCCATATGATTTTATTTGGCTGATTTTGAATCCCAAATAGACATACACATAAATATTTATGGTTATCTTAGGTTGGGAATTTCTCATTTAGAAATCTAAGAACATTATCAAGTCTAACACTCAACTCCTCAGCCTAGAATCCTCACCCAAATCCTATATTCACTATAGGGGTGTTCACAATACACTTCTTATGGGGGCCTCTATGTGTGACCAAGCCATTTTACCTAGGGTACCCTTTGTGTGCCCAAGTTGATTTACCCAATAAACATATACACATTTCCATCTCTAACATTATCAAAGTGACAATGCCCCCATATTTTCCTATAAATAGACCCCCTAAGTTAATAACTAGTGAATAAGATTCCCCAATTTTTGATGATATAGAGACACTCAGAGTAAATTTGTATGGGTCTCAAAATCCCTCTTTAAGTAGTGTATGGTATTCAAACACTAAGGGAATTATCTCAAGTGGTAATTTGTTCATTGAAGGGGAAAACATTCATGAATGAAATTTTTTACCTAGTCAAAATTAATTAGGTTTAATGACTATCTTGTCATTTATACATGGATGTAGTATCCCATGGTCATCCATAAGGACCCCTGAGCACCAAGGAAAATCCACACTCATGTTTCATATGGGATATAATTTTCACAAGGTGTTCTATAAGGGAAACCATTAAAATGAATACATTCACCCAGGTAACCCATTTACCCAGGCTCTTCACTAAGGTGATCACTCAACCAAGTCATCTCACTTAGGTAAACCATCACTCAAGTATATTTACTTAGGTGACCCATTTCAAAATTAGCTTCACATAGGATATCCATAACCTAAGGAATATCACTTAGTCAACCCATCTCCCAATTCTCTCACAAAGGTGAAAATTCCCCAAGGTAATCTACTATGGTGAAGCATATCCAAGACCTTAAAATAGGGAGAACTACTTTTATACCTATCATACTTTTGAATCTTTTATACCATATTCTCCATAGAATACTACCCCTTAAACCAAGTCCCCTATTCATGTATCTACCTATCAAGGCATCCTCAAAGGCCACCATATTTATAGGATTGGGGCATCAACACCAGTGTGAACAATTTTAATTATGTATTACCTCAATAAAAGGGGCTAGAGAGATATACACTTGGATAGTTAGAACCATAAGTTGGTAAAAATTGTGTATCCCCTTAATAATGAGAATCTATATCTCAAGGACACTATATGGGTCTCTCTTAGACTAGGATTCTCATCCTAGCTCCCATATTTAATAAGTTCTTTCTCAATGACGAATTTCATCCCCACTTAGCATGGAACGATATACCAGAAAGGAAATCTATAATGTGAAAGCTCCAATAAATCATCTTCACAAGGCTATATACCCTATTAAACCTATCATCGAAGCCCATGTTCCTTTTTTATCATGTTATACACAAAAGGCCATATTCCCTTTAGGGAAGCATTAGTGTGTAGACCCCTATCAAATTTTATTTTAAAACCTAATTCAATATGTTTGATCTTATATTATCTATTGTTTATCAAGTAAATCATGACTCACATGGTATATGGATATAAGTTGATTTTACAATTAGAATAAACTAAATTCCTATAATTTGGGCCTCCGTATTAGGTATAATAAACAAACCAATCCTTCCATCATTAATGAATTATTCCCAATGATTTTTAGTGATATTCCTAAGGGAATATATAATGCATAAAACCCACCCAATCCTACGTTTCTACACCTTCAATGATACAAAAATACTCGAAACATGATGATAAACCACATGGTAAATTTATTAGTCATGTAAAGACCCGAAGCTTGACGTACATTGACATTACATTACATTTGCGGAAGAATTAGTACATAACAAAAACACACACACAAGGATCGTAATAGTTTAGTGTCTTCGAAAACTCGGAATATAATCTTCTAATCCTGGTGAAAGATCTTCAACATATCCCATAAAGATCTTCCTTTTTTTTATACCTAAAACCTTTCTTTATATCCTCGGGAAAAGAAAACATAAAAGGGTGAGCTCAAATGCTCAGTAAGGGTAAACAAAAGAAATATCAATCACATCATATACAAAAGCACATAACTTTTGGAAATCTTAACCTGCAAAAGAGATCATAATTTCATAACATGGGATAAATCATGGCAGTGAAATGTAATCACAATAATCATAACTTAAAACATGAAACTTTGTGGCATACACACATAATCATAGAGAATCATTTCTTGTTAGTCAAGACTCATTTCCAAGACTATCTTAGTGGACGAAGTCCCTTTCTGAACCGAGTCACCCTCGTTTCAGTCCTGTTTCACTGAACCGGTATAACCTACCATTCTAGCCATGTCTATCTAATGAGATATAAAATCTTTACCCAATGCATTGGAGGGAGATATAGGTCCCACCCATCTCATAATGATACCATTCTTATGTGTGCCACAAAATCATAAATCATACATCGTTGTATAACCCATGTAATAAAAATGGGATTCTTAAACAACATGACATCATAAAACAATTCATATAAGATAAAGGAATTCATAAAAATAATTCCATCACAACATAATCAAATCAATGTAATAATAGGGATATAAACAGAACCCTATATTATCTTAGATGGAAAATAATTTGATAAAACACTTAAACTCCATTCTTGAGGAAAATATCCTTTCTACTTCAAAAACACTTTTCATTTCTTAACATGTCATAAAATTATAACTAAAAGAAGTTGATTAAAAATAAACTTGAAAACTTGTAAAGGAAGCTTCCTGGAAATAATGTTTTAAAAATCCATTCATGTCGTATAAGTTAAAAAAACATTCTTCTCATACTTTTGTCGGAAATGTCAAAAAGTACCTCGTACGAAAAACGACAAAAGATTCCTTTCATATCTTTTACTAAAAACTCACCGAAGGGTAAAAATGGATTTAAACAATTTTAGGTGGATGGAAATAATATTACATATTGAAGAAACATGGATGTGGATGATAAAATACACCCCAGTAAATACTGATGTATAAACAATCTCGGATAAAAATTAGATTGTGATATTTCCCTTACCTTAGGTCTGATTTGCTTCGTAAGTGTCCGAAACTCCTGTATAATGATTTAAATAATGTCATTGACTTATTACAGAATCATATTCATTGTTATGATATCATATATGGTTCACTTATGACTTTATATTACCCGTTCTTTTGTAAATTCCATGTTAAAGAGCGTTTTGGGTAAAATTGTTTCATTTGTCGTCCGTGTTTTGACTTGTAATTATTCATATGATTACTTAGATCATGATTAATTAATTCCAGAATATAAAACATGATTTATATATATATATTCAGAATATACATATATATAATTAATCAATAAATGGAAATAAATACACTGTTCATGGAGACGGTAGGCCGTACGTACGCATGAACGCTGTTTTCGTTTCCTTATTGAGTTGAACAGAATTAAGTAGATGACATTCATATATATACACATAAATACAATATCATTATTATTTCATATATTTCATGATTACTTATTATATATACATTATAATCATTCATGAATGTTTTAAAGTGGAGAATGAATCTCATCGCGTCGTGGAGACGGTAGTCCGTACATACGCACGAGCGATGATATCGTTCTCATGATCGTGGGACTGTATTGGAGTGTATGAATACTATTTCAGAATCAATATCACTTTAAAATAATAATATATAGTTATTATTTACACCAGTATACCCATCCATGTAAGGTGGTGGTGGAAAATAGATTTCACCACGGCGTGGAGACGGTATTCCGTACTTACGCACGCACGGTGATTTCGTTTTTCGTAGGATGGATAGATGGTGAAATAGGATTGTTTCATACTTATAATAACATATCAGTATATGAGTGATACTGATGTTATTACTTCATAATGAAACAACCTAAGAAGAAGAAGTGGAAGAAGAAATAAAGGTGAAATAATCGGTAACGGAAATTACCTCTTCTTTGAAGCGCCTCTTTGAGACCTCCTCTTAGGACACTAAAATTGGTCTTTGAGGAAGACCAGAACCTCTAGGATGTTTCTAGGGAAGTGGAGAAGATAAATTGGCAGGGGTTTTCCGAGCTTGAAGGCTCAAAGTTGTGTGAGGAAGAGAGGGAGGCGGTGCCCTTTTATAAGGGAGGAGAGGGGCACCTTTGGAATAACTAAAAATATTATTTTATTATAAAGTCAATTTCGATTTTAAATAGCTCCAAATTGATTTATTTCTAGGCTAAGGTGGGGATGGGTCGAAATCCTCTCATCCAATAGAATTTAGACAAGTTTAGGTTCCTATTTTAACCTTATCATTTAGATTTAACATTAAGTTAAATAATTTTACTTTTACCGTGTCTTCTTGTGTTCTTACACTATAAGGTTAATAAACATACTATAAGAAGCCAAACGAACCCCAAGTTGTTTATTATTAATATATATAACCTTATCTAATTAATTTTGCCGAACCTTAGATTTTTAGGAATAAAATAACAATTAATAATATAATATTTGTTTTAAAAACTATTTTATGTCAATTTTGACACTATTTAGTAATTGATTTTTTTAAAAATCATAACAGAATGATAACTTATAAAAAAGTTTATTAAATCACTACTAACATGTCATATTAACCTAGAAAATTAGTGGAATTCATAAAAAGTCTCAAAGTATATTTATTTGGGTATTTATAACATCAATTATGTCAATATTTCATTAATAAGATAATTACTGCATCATCGTTGTGTCATAAATAAATTAAATTATTTAATGTCTAAAAATTACAAATAAACTACCATTATTTAGTAAATCTTTTTAGAATTCTAATTAATATTTATAGTCGAATTTATTTTATGTATAAACCTATATTAAAAATGATTTACTTATTAAACTTTGATTTTAACTATTTTAACCCTTCTTTAAATAAATAAATAATAAATGTCCTAATCTAATTCAAGTGGGCCTAAAGGGTCATATTTTATTCCTAAGGTTGTTTTTGGTCGAATTACACTTGTCCAATAGAATTAGGACATGTGTTAGGGTAATAATAATACCATTTTTACCCCTAATTACCCTATTTACTTTTAACCGTGGTAAAAAAAGTAAAAAGTTACTATTCACCAAAAAATTATTTTCATCTCATTGAACCACATTTTACTTACTGACATCAACCGTGTCTCTCGGATTTTCGAAATTCTACTCACAGAAGCGGTAAAATTATGTTTTATGAAAAATTCAGTTTTTTTTACTACCACCTAGTGGTTTCACTATTCATCAAAAATTGAAAGTTTTCAGAAAAATATTAAAAATTAGGCCTAAGCTATATTTGATATTATAAACTTAAAAATGATGTCTATTTTACCAAATTCAAAACATATCAGTTACATTAACTAATTTAAAAATTAATTCTCGTCGTCAAAACAAATAGCGTGTTTTTAAGAGATAATAACTATCAAAAGATTGACACTTGTTTATAACTGTTTTAAATGTGAAATTACATCCAATGACCAACATTGTATTAAATTGTAAAAATATATTATAAATATACTTTAAAACCACTAAAAATAATAATTTATAACTAATAATTATTTCGATTAAAAAAAATTGTTTTTAATTAAAATTTAGTAATTTTCACTATTCATCAAAATATGAAAGTTATCCGAAAATCACCAAAATTTCACCCTAAGCTAATTTCGATATTCCGAATCCAAAAATGAAGTCCATTTTGAAAAATAAAATTTACAAAATTTTAAAAAGTGGTTATTATTATTCATAACGGCTAATTTTAAGAATAGCATATCGTTGTTTAGTGAAACTCGGTTTTGCGTACTACACACGCTATCGAGGAAGGTCGTGATTACGTGTAATGCAAGGAAAGTCAAGGATGCGTGTTGTGCAAGCTCCTTTTGGTGTAGCATACAACACAAGACATTAATCAAATTAAAAAGAATATTTTTCATAAAATCTCGGGGTGTTACATTCTACCCCCCTTAAAATGAATTTCGCCCTCGAAATTCGTCGGGGTTATAAATGGTTTACTATTAAAAAGTTTCTTTAATAGAAACCCACATCGTAAAAAGGAATACCAAAACCAATATTTAAAAAATAAAAGTATGAAACATAATGGTTACCCAAATAAACTAATCACTGGGTTTCCACATAGGTGAAAATATGGATATGGAAGAGAAATCTAAACATCATGCTCTGATGGAGAGTGGTAGAGAACATGGATATGGAAAAGCCAGCAATCTCAAAGCCATAAATTTGTGATGATCTAGGGTACCATCTGATTCATCGGATATAAGGGCAGTAGGACAACATTTTTGGTTTTCAAGATCATTTCCCTAAAGTTGAAGAATTTGAATTAGAATAAATACTTACTTTATTTTGGTACAATCTCACTGTTGTTCGTGCCTTGAACAATTTCCACTTCATCTCTTAAATAAATGAAGTTGAATTTGTTATTCGTGAAGTGTTAGAAGATCATGTGATAGAATGATGGGTCATTCCATCTGTCTCAAAATAAAGGTTAGCAAAAGTTATATACATAAGTCAATCTATAGTGAGATTAATCATATATGGTTCCTAAAATGGACTTATACTTCATATATCATACTTCTTAATATAATAAAACTAGTTTCTACTAAACATGGACTTCCTATAGGCCAGTGGTAGGCGATAAAGGCCAGTCGCACTTCGGTTGTGGGTTCGATTCCCATAGCCTTGTCCGAAGCGATGGGCTGTCGCCCGTCCTACAGGTTATCCTTTTTCTAAAACTATATTACTATAACATCCCATCAATAACATCGAAAAAAAACTTCTATCCTTAAACAATACTAACTTATGTCCAACATAATCCATTCCAATCTTTAGGCTTATCCATAATACTGCAGTCCACTCTCATAATATAGTGAAAATGATTACCAGAGATTTAATACCATCATTGATCCCCATATATCATAAGATATGTCTTGTTGGTCACATTCCAAACATTCAAAGGCCTTAATCATGTATTCTCTTCAATACCCTTTGAACCTTAGTGAAAACATGAATGCAGTTAAAAGTTAACACCTTCCACATACCAAAATCCTCAAAATTCTATATACTCAAACCATGATATCACTTAGTCCTTATATCAATCGTGAGCTCATGAATACAATCAAACATCTCATTATCGTCTTATCCCTTCATTATGCGCATATCATCTACATTCCAAAAATATCTGAATAACATTTCATGGATACTGGTACCATTAATCATACACTTTCAAAAATCAAGGAAAGACAACAGTGTAACAATCTTTAGATGTCTCTTTATTCCATAGTACCATGAGATTACTTATACAACATTACACATGATAAACATGTCATCATTCCACTACATTCTTATACCATTGACCGAGCTTCAACAATTCTTTCATCTCACATATCATTTGTAGTCTCTTCATCATCATCAACATAAATACTACCCATACGACCATACTGATTCTCTTCATGAGACTTTCCCTTATGGAATTGGTTTGCATAATGCCCGTACATTCCAAATTTAAAACATTTAACCATTGTTGATGTTGTAGCAATACCATTATCCTCATCCCTGGTGTTAACTGAACCTTTTCCTTTGCACTTACTGGCTTTGTGTCCTTCTTTTCCACACCCAAAGCATCTTCCAGTTCCTTTGAAACATTCTCCTTGATGCCTCTTCCCACATGATTTACATAGGGGAAATTGAACTTTATTTCCTCTATGATCATCATGAAACTCCATCTTTCTCTTATTAGCCGAGTCAGGAAACTTACCAAATTTTACTTTATTGATCATATTATGAGATTGCTGATTCGGAATAATAATGATGTTTGGACTTCCAAATCCCATTTCATTTGGTTTCTCATGAATAATATCATTCCATTGTCCATCATATCCTCCATTATCGTGAATCATCTGGTTTCCAGCCATCTTCTAAAACCCAAAAAGAATAGTGTGAGAGGCAAAAATCATGCTAGGGAAAACAACATTATAAAGGGGGAGTATCCTCAATATCTAACTTCTTAGGTTAAATTCTAAGATCGTTAGCACAATTCTAGGACTATAACCTATACGCATACTTAACCTTAGAGACATCCCTAGACATACCTTAGAAATATCTCTAGGGATCTCACTAACGTTTTCGCATACTAGTTTCCAAAGGTTGACTAAACATTTCCTCTGATACCAACTGTAAAGACCCGAAGCTTGACGTACATTGACATTACATTACATTTGCGGAATACTTATTACATAACAAAAACACACACACAAGGATCGTAATAGTTTAGTGTCTTTGGAAACTCGGAATATAATCTTCTAATCCTGGTGAAAGATCTTCAACATCTCCCATAAAGATCTTCCTTTTTTTATACCTAAAACCTTTCTTTATATCATGGGGAAAAGAAAACATAAAAGGGTGAGCTCTAATGCTCAGTAAGGGTAAACAAAAGAAATATCAATCACATCATATACAAAAGCACATAACTTTTGGAAATCTTAACCTGCAAAAGAGATCATAATTTCATAACATGGGATAAATCATGGCAGTGAAATGTAATCACAATAATCATAACTGAAAACATGAAACTTTTTGGCATACACACATAATCATAGAGAATCATTTCTTGTTAGTCAAGACTCATTTCCAAGACTATCTTAGTGGACAAAGTCCCTTTCTGAACCGAGTCACCCTCGTTTCAGTCCTGTTTTGCTGAACCGATATAACCTACCGTTCCAGCCATGTCTATCTCATGAGATATAAAATCTTTACCCAATGCATTGGAGGGAGATATAGGTCCCACCCATCTCATAATGATACCATTCTTATGTGTGCCACAAAATCATAAATCATACATCATTGCATAACCCATGTAATAAAAATGGGATTCTTAAACAACATGACATCATAAAACAATTCATATAAGATAAAGGAATTCATAAAAATAATTCCATCACAAAATAATCAAATCAATGTAATAATAGGGATAGAAACAGAACCCTATATTATCTTAGATGGAAAATAATTTGATAAAACACTTGAACTCCATTATTGAGGAAAATATCCTTTCTACTTCAAAAACACTTTTTATTTCTTAACATGTCATAAAATTATAACTAAAAGAAGTTGATTAAAAATAAACGTGAAAACTTGTAAAGGAAGCTTCTTGGAAATAATGTTTTCAAAATCCATTCATGTCGTAAAAGTTAAAAAAACATTCTTCTCGTACTTTTGTCGGAAAAGTCAAAAAGTACCTCGTACGAAAAACGACAAAAGATTACTTTCATATCTTTTACTAAAAACTCACCGAAGGGTAAAATTGGATTTAAACAATTTTAGGTGGATGGAAATAATATTACATATTGAAGAAACATGGATGTGGATGATAAAATACACCCCAGTAAATACTAAAGTATAAACAATCTCGGAAAAAAATTAGATTGTGATATTTCCCTTACCTTAGGTCCGATTTGCTTCGTAAGTGTCCGAACCTCCTGTATAATGATTTAAATAATGTCATTGACTTATTACAGAATCATATTCATTGTTATGATATCATATATGGTTCACTTATGACTTTATATTACCCGTTCTTTTGTAAATTCCATGTTAAAGAGCATTTTGGGTAAAATTGTTTCGTTTGTCGTCCGTGTTTTGACTTGTAATTATTCATATGATTACTTAGATCATGATTAATTAATTCCAGAATATAAAACATGATTTATATATATATATTCAGAATATACATATATATAATAAATCAATAAATGGAAAGAAATACACCATTCATGGAGACGGTAGGCCGTGCGTACGCATGAACGCTGTTTTCGTTTCCTTATTGAGTTGAACGGAATTAAGTAGATGACATTCATATACATACACATAAATCCAGTATCATTATTATGTCATATATTTCATGATTACTTATTATATATACTTTATAATCATTCATTAATGGTTTAAAGTGGAGAATGAATCTCATCGCGTCGTGGAGACGGTAGTCCGTACGTACGCACGAGCGATGATATCATTTTCATGATCGTGGGACTGTATTGGAGTTTATGTATACTATTTCAGAATCAATATCACTTTAAAATAATAATATATAGTTATTATTTACACCATTATACCCATCCAAGTAAGGTGGTGGTGGAAAATAGATTTCACCACGGCGTGGAGACGGTATTCCGTACGTACGCACGCGCGGTGATTTCGTTTTCCGTTGGATGGATAGATGGTGAAATAGGATTGTTTCATACTTATAATAACATATCCGTATATTAGTGATACTGATGTTATTACTTCATAATGAAACAACCTAAGAAGAAGAAGTGGAAGAAGAAATAAAGGTGAAATAATCGGTAACGGAAATTACCTCTTCTTTGAAGCGCCTCTTTGAGACCTCCTCTTAGGACACTAAAATTGGTCTTTGAGGAAGACCAGAACCTCTAGGATGTTTCTAGGGAAGTGGAGAAGAGAATTTTTCAGGGGTTCGCCGAGCTTGAAGGCTCAAAGTTGTGTGAGGAAGAGAGGGAGGAGGTGCCCTTTTATAAGGGAGGAGAGGGGCACCTTTGGAATAACTAAAAATATTATTTTATTATAAAGTCAATTTCAGTTTTAAATAGCTCCAAATTGATTTATTTCGAGGCTAAGGTGGGGATGGGTCGAAATCGTCTCATCCAATAGAATTTAGACAAGTTTAGGTTCCTATTTTAACCTTATCATTTAGATTTAACATTAAGTTAAATAATTTTACTTTTACCGTGTCTTCTTGTGTTCTTACACTATAAGGTTAATAAACATACTATAAGAAGCCAAACGAACCCCAAGTTTTTTATTTTTAATATATATAACCTTATCTAAGTCATTTGGCTGAACCTTAGATTTTTATGAATAAAATAACAATTAATAATATAATATTTTTTTTAAAAACTATTTCATGTCAATTTTGATACTATTTAGTAATTGATTTTTGTAAAAATCATAACAGAATGATAACTTCGAAAAAAGTTTATTAAATCACTACTAACATGTCATATTAACCTATAAAATTAGTGGAATTCATAAAAAGTCTCAAAGTATATTTATTTGGGTATTTATAACATCAATTATGTCAATATTTCATTAATAAGATAATTACTGCATCATCGTTGTGTCATAAATAAATTAAATTATTTAATGTCTAAAAATTACAAATAAAATACCATTATGTATTAAATATTCTTATATTTCTAATTAATATTTATAGTCGAATTTATATTATGTATAACCCTATATTAAAAATTATTTACTTATTAAACTTTGATTTTAACTATTTTAACCCTTCTTTAAATAAATAAATAATAAATGTCCTAATCTAATCCAAGTGGGCCTAAATGGTCATATTTTATTCCTAAGGTTTTTTTGGTCGAATTACACTTGTCCAATAGAATTAGGACATGTGTTAGGGTAATAATAATATCATTTTTACCCTTAATTACCCAATTTACTTTTAACCGTGGTAAAAAAAAGTAAAAAGTTACTGTTCACCAAAAAATTATTTTCATCTCATTGAACCACATTTTACTTACTGACATCAACTGTGTCTCTCGGATTTTCTAAATTCCACTCACAGAAGCGGTAAAATTATGTTTTATGAAAAATTCAGTTTTTTTAACTACCACTTAGTGGTTTCACTATTCATCAAAAATTGAAAGTTTTCATAAAAATATCAAAAATTAGGCCTAAGCTATATTTGATATTATGAACTTAAAAATGATGACTATTTTACCAAATTCAAATCATATTGGTTACATTAACTAATTTAAAAATTAATTCTCGTCGTCAAAACAAATAGCGTGTTTTTAACAGATAATAACTATCAAAAGATTGACATTTGTTTATAACTGTTTTAAATGTGAAATTACATCCAATGACCAACATTGTATTAAATTGTAAAAATATATTCTAAATATACTTTAAAACCACTCAAATTAATAATTTATCACTATTAATTATTTCGATTAAAAAAAATTGTTTTTAATTAAAATTTAGTAATTTTCACTATTCATCAAAATATGAAAGTTATCCGAAAATCACCAAAATTTCACCCTAAGCTAATTTCGATATTCCGAATCCAAAAATGAAGTCCATTTTGAAAAATAAAATTTACAAAATTTCAAAAAGTGGTTATTACTATTCATAATGGCTAGTTTTAATAATAGCATATTGTTGTTTAGTGAAACTCGGTTTTGCGTACTACACACGCTATCGAGGAAGGTCGTGATGGAGTGTAATGCAAGGAAAGTCAAGGATGCGTGTTGTGCAAGCTCCTTTTGGTGTAGCTTACAACACAAGATATTAATGAAATTAAAAAGAATATTTTTCATAAAATCTCGGGGTGTTACAAGTCACATGTCATAAAATTGCACGACAACATCCCTACAACACAACATTAAACTTTGTCAAAACATCCTAGTATGATCCCATCACATGCCCCTAAATTGTTTCACTCAAACTAGGTATGATTTTATTCAATTTAACCATAATATATAGGATTCCTCTTTGAGGTTTTTAACCAACATCACCAACCCTCTACATCCATCCTTGGGGTGACAAAATACTCAAAAGATCATTTACATCCTTCCTCACTAGGAAATATCCTCCATATTGTTGGATGTCCTTACTCATTGGGATATATCCCATCTGAAACCCATATTTAGTTTCACTAGGGGCATATTAAATATTATTATTTTACCATGACATAATTTTGACAAAACGTTTTCCCACTGGGAGGGCTATATCCCCCCCACTGACCACTATATTTCCTTCATATGGGCATATTTCTAAAGAAACTATTTTGCTCTGTGGGTAATATTCCTTATTTTTAAATCAACACATACCGTATAGGGAAATATTCCATATTAAAATTACCTATATTTTATTAGGCCATATTCCCTTTGAGTTAAACCATAAAGGGGTTCTCATGCATAAGTCCCACACCATCTATCACTATGCATCTTCTTCCTATAAGTCCACTCTACATGATTTTAATTTTCTTAGAACCAGTCCATGTCACATGAATTTAAAATTTATGAAATATAATGTTATGTGAAACTAAAATACATTGGTTCTTATTATTTTTATAAGTATATATAGGTATACCTTCTCATAGGTGAAATCCTAAGACCATAAATTCCGATAGTCTCTCTGAAGAACGACAAACAAAAGAATTCCCTACAGTTTAGATTTAAACCATAGTAACCTAAGATAAAGAAGAATACCTAATCAATAAAATGAATATTTATATCCTATAATACATAAATATATTCACATACACTCTTATTAATGACCAATTGTTAGCTTAAGGGTACCTAGTCCCACATCAGGATTTGAGAAAGATTCATGAATATGTCTTGAATCAACAATAGAGTCACAAAGTAGGCAAGAATTCCCACATAAAAGGAGTGGGTGAGCCTGAAATCCCATAATATAAAACAAAATAAATTCCAGGTAATCATTGTTAAAGTACCAATTCTTTCCTATATTTAGAAACACGTTTTATACAAACACAAAATTCTACGATGAAGTTGCATTGGAAGTTTCATGACCACCCTAATCCAATTCCATCAGAAATAAACATGATTCCATTCAAGGAAACCATGTGGAGGGAAAAAATAAATTATGAAATTATGTTCATGTGTGTTATTGTTTAATATACTATTAATATCATTTTAGGATTTATATTAATTTACCCATTAATAATCAATAAATAGTGTTTTTATTCTTATTTATTAGAGATGATTAGATAAATATAAATCCTTAAGTGATTAATTTGAGTAATAGGATATCATTATTATAACTATTATATATTTTATGATTATAACTAAATTACTAGTTTGAACATTTTGTTTTTTGATTTAATTTTCATAAAAACATGATTAGTGTAATTAAAATAGAATGTGATAATGGTCTAGTCAAACCATTACTGTTATTGAATTAAGAGATACATTTCTATTTTTGGTTAATTAAATTAATTTCTTACTCTATTTAATTATAGAAAATATATCCATGATAACCACCTATAAGTATATTATTGGGGAATGATGATCATGCTTCACCTTATGGGCTTAATGTTGATCGATAAGATGAAAATAAACTATCTCAACTATTAAAATATATATCATTGGGGTTTACATGATATGAATTCAAGATTCCCTATCTTATATGATACTTAAATTTTTATTATCCCCCAACATTTATAGGTGATTTATCACTACAAAAATTAGAAGAATTATTGAATATATCTATCAAATATTTGATATCATTAACAAAACTAAATTCCATAGGTTGTAATTGATAAAATTTATTCTTGAAGGGGCCACTCAACACTGGTGAGATTTTGTAGTGGAATCCAAAAAACATCAAGGGTTTAATTTTAAAGGATTTAAAGAAATTTTCCTTGAGTAATTATATCCTAACATCATTTTTTATATTATTTCTCAAGGGTTCATGAAACATTGGAAAGGTGTAACATGCAAACCCAGACCCATTAGCTTGGGTAGGAATAAAAGTATACCAACCATAGGTGTATCCCCCAAACACAAAAGGTTAGAATAAATTACAAGGGAATATGAAATATTTAGGGGTTGATTTTACCTTTACACAACATGATAATGATAGATAAAAAATGGTATAAAATAAATATAACACATGATATAAAACTATCCAAACTCAGTAAACATAAAAAAAATAAAATCAGAGTAACAAAAATAAAAAATTCACCACATAAATATATAAAAACAAAAAACATATAAATAATATGAGGTACTCAAGTAGAACCACCCCCAAGATCCACCCCTTGACTATAACCCAACTCCACCCCTATCAACTAGTACTATAGACTCAATTTGCTCCATAAGAGATGTATGTGACCTTTCCCTTACCTATATCATGTAAAATGAAAACTTTTTATACATTAAAGTTTATATATAGGGGTTGAGTATGAAACCCAATAAGAAAACCCCAAGACTTCCCTTATATGACACTAGAAAAAGAATAAGTTATCTCCTAAAAATGAATATATATATATACATACAGTTATAATATCATGAGTGATAAATAAGATACAAATGTGTAAATAGTGAATGTAACTCCAACCATAATTATAACCCATTTTATGAATGAAAAAACATATGAAATTATATAACCAATGTATTCCCCATAAAAAATTTACTCTTAATATTCATAACTAATGAGTGTAATTCATCCTTCTAGACCCAAGTTGTAACTTGGAGGGATAATCCATCATGTCCCCAATTCAGAATGAAAACTAGGTATGAACAATGTGACAACCCTAGATTGAGTTATTTTACTATTTTATTATGCATGTTTAACTAATTGGATTGTTTGGGTTGGATTAAATATGTTTTAATGGGTTTTAAAATTTTTTTAAGGGATATTTTAGGTTGACCAATTAGTGTATGGTTAAGGTAAATTGAGTGAAACTCTTAGGTAACTATTCATTAGTGTATGGGGTTGTCTAGTTAGGTGTATGATTGGCCCATGGTTTGAAAAAATCATGTGTCAACCATATGAACTCGAGTAATATTTTGGGTAGTGATGATTTTCATGGTTAGGACATGATTTTTCAAATTGTGCAACCTTGTGTGTCGTCTACTAATACCCACATTGTTGCAACATAGTTCTAAAAAATGTGTGGCCAAAATATGCACATAATTAAATGGAATAAAAAATTTAGATTTTAAACATCATTTCTTCCTTGAAATACTATTTTTTCCTCCTATAGATATGGCTCTCAAACCAAAGGGTTAATTTTGACAATTTTGATGCTCTTCTTGTTTTTTGATTTTTTTCCTCTTGGATTCTAAGAGATGTTGACCTAGAAATCAAAGGTAAGGCTCCAAAATATTCTTTTCCTCTCTTATGATCTCATTTTTTACATAGAATACATAGTAATGGAAACAAAGATCATATGTTGTATCTAAGACATATCTTGGTTGGTATTTTAGGGCGATTCATCAGTAAAAGGTGGTATGATCTTGGATCTATGATATTTTGGTATGATTATTCAGGATGAGCATGTTTGAGGTAGGTGGATTCTCTATAACTTTAGTCTTACTCAAAACCAGAAGGATTTTTTTTATGAACATTTAATGATAATTTATTTGATAAAAAACCCTTGGTAACCCTATCATAGAGAAATATATTATGGTTGTTGATTTTGAAAATAAAGGTTGTGGGTGATACCATTGACACCTACCAAATGATCATTAGAAAAATTTAATGTTTAAGAAATAACTATAGGATTGATATCATGACTATTAGGATTGGAATCACCTGGTGTTACAAAACCTTCTGGTTGAGCGATATAGAGATCTTCCTAAAGGTTCCCATTATGGAATGCAGTTTTGAAATCCATATAACAAATATCATATTCATGGTAAGATACTATGGAAAATATTATTTTGATGAATTTAAACATGGAAACTGGAAAAAATATATCATTATAGTCAATTCCTTGATGATGTTTAAACACTTTATCCACTAGCCTTGATTTATAGGTACTTACTTTACCTTCCATATCTAGTTTCTTCTTGAATAAACATTTACACCCAACATGATTTACATCAATTGGTACATTGAATAGAACCAAAACTTGGTTCTATTACATGGAATCCATCTCAAAATTCATAGCTTCTATCCATATTGCAGCTTCTAAGCTCTCTACTTCCTCCTTGTAGGAGAGAGGCTCGTCATTTTCAAACAATAGTGATTCACCATATTCAGTGACAATAAAACCATATATCCCTAGTTCCCTTTCCTCTCTTACACTCCTAATAAGTACTTGTGTTTCAGGAACCACTTATTCCATAGGGACCTATGGAACTTGTTCCTATACCAACTCTTGTTTATCTTGAGCATCAACTTCATAGAAGTCAATCTTCATCCCACTATCTTTTTTGAGGATTTTATACCTCTCAATAAAGACATCTTGTTTGGAAACAGTACCTTTCTTGTCTGAGGGGTTTTATATCTAGTATCCTGATGTTTCCTTTGGATACCCTATAAAGATACACATCATGCCCTGATGTGCTAGTTTGTTACCTGAGAAAGCTTTAACAAATTCCTCGCAATTCCATACATGTGTATCCAACAAAACAAGTTCATTTCAACTCCAAATATCAAAGGGGATTCAATTTTACACTTTTTTGGTACTTGGTTTAATGTTTATAGTTTTTAATTCATACCGCCAAAAGGATAACAGAATATATGCGTGGCTCATCTTCATCATTACCATGTCTAACATGGTACGATTCCTCCTTTCATTAAAAATATTCCACTATGGTGTATAAGGTGGAGTGAGTTGAGATAGAATCCAAACTCTCATATAAATTTGACGAACACTTAGTTAATATATTCTCCACCTCGATCTGATCAAATCTTATTTATCTTCTTTCCAAGACAATTTTATACTTTATTCTTGAATTCCTTGAATTTATTAAAGGACTCAGACTTATACCTCATTAAGTAAATATAACCATATCTACTAAATTCATTAGTAAAAGTTATGAATAGAAAATATCCACTTTGATATTCTAATATAAATGGTCCATACACATTATTGTGTACCAATAATAGAAGCTCTATGGCCCTTTCACCCTATCCACCAAATGGTGTTTTGGTCATTTTACCTTGTAAACAAGCGTGAAATCTATCAAGTGGTTTTAGCTCAGAAGATTCTATAACCATCTTGACATAGAAATATCAAATGATTCTAGTTGACATGACCAAGATGGTGATTCCACTACTAGGTGTTATATGAGTCGTGTGAACATGATTCATTATTGATTTCCAACACTTAGTTTTTGTAATTATATACATAAAAATCATTATTTAAATGTTCCATACTGTAATATATGTTGTTCTTATAAAAGAAAAAAATTTTATTTTTGAATTTAAAAATTAACCCATATGTATCTAAACTTTATACATAAATTATTTTCATGGTAACACTTGGTTCAAAATAACAGTTATGTAAAACCAAAATCTTTCTGGTTGATAACTAAAGGGTGTAATCACCAATGGAAAGAGCAGCCAACCACGAACCATTGGCATCTCGTAGATCCACCAATCCTCTAAACATTTTATGAAATATAATTGGTTCCCACATTTGAATATATATGTGAGCACCACAAGCTATATCTTATACAAAATGTGTAGAAATGGAAATATGGCACTCGATAACGAATGTACCTTTGGATTCCCCTTTAATATTAGTGCAGTTCCCCTTATAGTGGTTTGACTTTCCACATGAAAAATATATTCCCTCCTTTTACATACCCTTACTTTGGATCTTATTCTTCTTGGTCAGATGGTGCTTGAGGGATTTATAATGTTTATAAGTCTTAGGCCCATTTTCCTTGTCGTTCCTCTTCCTATTCCCCATAATGACTGTGGCTTTGGCACACCCCATGTCATTATCGACTTTGTGAATCAGGTTCAGAAGTTACTATAGGTTCTTCTCATTATTTCTCATCTTATAATTCACAGTCAAACTATATAAGGCCTTAATAAGTAATGATATTATGAGATCAGTATGCAACTCATCAAGGAATTTAATCCCTAAGATGTCTAGATGCTCAATATAGCCAATAATCTTGACTGCATGAGGTCCAACTAGAATAGAATCTCAACGATTAGTTGCGAACAAAGCGTTAGAGATATCATACCTCTATTTTCTCTCCTTCTCCTAATAGAGATCCTAATGGTGAGACATCATGCTATAAGAATCCATTTTCTCATGTTGCTTCAAGAGATCATTGGACATGTATGATAACATGAAGCATTGAACATATGTGTCATCATTCAGATGTTTCACATAAAGAAAGAGTTCCTCATCACTCACCTCATTTATAGCAGCAATAGGTAATACTTCTTCCAGTACATATAGTTTCCTTTCATGGTGAAAGATGACCCGTAGGTGCCTTTTCCACTACTGGAAATTAGTTCTAGTGAGAAGGTTTTCCTTATCAAGTATGGATCACAACAATATGTTTGATTTCATTTTGATTCTATTTATACAAATAAGATGAGCATAATTTTAGTAGTTTATCTAATAAAATTTAGGCAAATAAATAAATATTATATTTATTAGTCTCCCACTATTTTATTGAAACCCAATATCCCTCACCACTAGCTTTAGAATATATTATTGTTTGGATATTATAGTGGCAATTATCCATATTAAATTCTAATTACACCAAAATTGACTGGTCAAGAAACTCGAATGGTTTTAGGCCATCATTCCAAATGAAAACTCCATTAAATCATAGTACCTTGATTTATTGAGTGGACTCCCAAATACTAAAATCAGAATTTATATTTCCTCATCCTTTACCTCTCAGTTACACCAAGTCCTACTTTGGCAGTCAACCCTTGATTTCAACCAATTTATGTTAACCCAAAACCTCAAATTAAAATTCCCTGATAATTAAAAGCACCCCAACTTTGGCTGGTCAAGCTCTTTGAACTGTGGTTTTATTCTAACCGAAGTAATGGAAGTATATACTAACTTAATATTTTATTTAAGGATTTTATCTTTTATCCGTAAATTTCCAATTATTATCTTTTTCACATGCTTGTTATTATTAAGTGAGATTACTTAATTAATTAACAATGTCTTTAGATAATATTTACACATAATCCAGATTATTTTAGTCTCTTCTTTTTATGCTTCTTAATTCACTAAATATGTGATTGTGACAAAAAATCCATAATGAAATAAATATTCAACTGACATAATTAAAATAAAGGTTATAATCATGAGATTATTCTAATGGTTATTCTATCTAAAAATTTATAAAATAACAAATTACATAGGGGAGAAATACGTTGAACCAATTAAGGTTCATGTTTACAGCTTTCCACTAGTCCACCTTTGTATCTCCTTATATCAGTTTCACCTCAGATTCTAACTTGAACCGCCTCCACTAGCTTGAGAGCTCCATTCATTACATAAGCTTTTACTCACACATAGGTGAGGGGTAAAAGGGGGTTTACATAAAAGAAACCACGGGTTCTCATGCCCTACATATTAATGAGGAGATAAGACACACATACCAACAATTTAATTTAATAATAAATTAAAAGGAAACCAATCACATAAAAAGGTTTGGTTTAGCTCATGATCATCCACATTCATGCAACATATTACACATTTAATAAAACTGACATTCATTTATTTAATCGTTATTATTTAATATAAAACACGTTTGAATCGATTAATTATTATCTTTAATTAATCAATACTTTTATCTTAATCGTTTTTAAGAATTTACATGAGATTATCATCCATTATAATTTGAATCAAATTAATAAATTCATTTAAAATTAACTGTGTACATAAGTTGTTCTTTGGTAACCCAATGGATACCCATCCAAAACTACCCAACATGTATTATACTTGTATACAATTTATTCTTTGTGACATATAATATGCACATAGAATAATAACTGTAACACGACTCATGATGTGAAGATCTTGAATATTATGAAGATTATAGTAATATATATATATATATATATATCAAATCCTATCACATGGTGTTTCTTATATTTACACCCACAAACAAGTACATGTCTCAACGGTTACATATATAATAAATTTTGAATCTGTATAACAGGTAAAAGTACATGGTGCGAAGATCCAATCTACACAACATGTACATTCTTCATCAAGTATCCAAAGTACATTCATAGGGACTGGTGTGTGAGGCACGCATTGGAAATCTTGGAGTACATGGCATGTCTAGTGGGCCAAACACTGTGTTGTATCTATGTTACATAGTCACCGGTTGGATAGGCTGTTTATGGAATACACGGACTAGCCCTGACCCAAAATGTACTACATGTCGTGTCCAGTGGGCCACATGGCGTGTAATCCAGCTAACCATGTGCTAGTCTGTCCTATTCAACATGCAATGTAATAATTAACTACACCACTTATAATTAATGAAAATGGGTTGGGTAATTGAAAAAATATACTCATGATGCATTGAACACAAATACATGTCTTATAGATCTGACTACATGGTGTGTACTACTATGTTATCGGGACATAACCCTTGGCACCTCCGGATGAGTTGCTCGATTTAATTTTAATCAAAAAACTAATCATTTCCATTAGATATGTCAAAAATGATAGAGGAAGAATAGATATCACAATTCAGATTAAAAATAATGATTAAAATTTAATTGAAAAACAAAATTATTAAAGTGTAAATAATAAATTAATTATTTAAATAATTATAAATAATAATATTACCACTCTGATACAACTTTTAGGTTCCTGGTGTAGTAGAAGTGTGGGAGGAAGGATGCCCAAATTTAATTTTTTTCATATTCAATGACAATCCGGGATCTATGCAACACTGAACACTATGATCCACATAATTGAATTAAATAAATAGGACAAAGGAATATAAAAACTAGAACCAAGAGAGTGGATCAACATTTTTTGTTTATAATTAATTTAATTAAATAATAATTACCTCCAAGGCGATTCTTTCTTCATTTATGTGTTCAACCATAGATCTGTAAGTGTACTGTCATTTATTTGTAGAGATAAAGGGTTTTTCTCCTATAGAGTTTATCCACACATGTTCCACATATCTCCAAATGTCACCGAAGGAGTCTCTGGGTGCTAGCATGGAAGATACTTTCACTAGCGATGTCTGCCTTCAATCACCTTGAGAACTGATTCCAAAGATTCTCCTTGATTTGGTGGAGGAGGACCTCTCTCGTTATTGAGAGAATTCTTGGAGAGGGATGAACTATATGGGATTGAAATATTTTCTCCAATTCATTGTGTATAACCCAATAGGTGTCTCTTTCTTACCCTTGGCTAATGAGTGAATAATATAACTGGGAATTTATTTCACTAGGGTAAAAAAAATATTAACAAGTGCCTTAATTATCTTATTAAACATAGAGAAACCCCCATGTCAAATAATGATAGCAATATTATTATTTCCTGACATGTTCATAACTTCTGAGTTATAATTAAATATTATTTAATCAAATAATATTTAATATTATTATTTCTCACTACACCATTAAACTTGATCCATAAATCCTTCTCAATATTTTTTTAATTATTCCACTCATAATATATTTTCTCTAATAACTAGTGAAGGAATAAATACGATCAGACATACCTGAATAATTATTAAACCATGACCAGGAATAATATTTATTCAACTTGTTAAATAATAAATTATTTTACTGAGATACTGGATACACTTAGTATGTGAACCTTTAGGACTCTTTCTTAGTGGCATTAGGAAAACATACTTAAAGTCCAAGGTTAGAATATAGAAACATGCCAAGGCACCCATAGAGAAATATTTTAATGTCTCAATGACATGTCACCTCATACGAACACTTATAGTGTAATATAATCCCTTTACCATAATATCTCTAATCAAGTAGGTTTCATGCTAGTTCCATTAACCTATATGCCTGATATCTTTTTATTTTAATTTTATGAAATAGAAATTTCCTATTGATCATGATGTAGATGGATTTTTTAGGCTATATCATTTCTGTCAAAGGGCCTATTATATTATCTTTCATTAAATAACAGAAGTGATAAATCCTTTCTTTAATTATTCATTAATGTAATATTACTCATGACGCACCCAACAAATCCCATCTCTATGGGAACATATATCATCATGGTTTTCATCAATACATCTAATTGTGTGACTCATAATATCTATTAATAATAATATTAATGTTTAAGGACCAATACACACGTCTGTAGATAGGAACATCCAATGAAACTTATGAATATGGATGTCCTACTATTGCATCTCCTTCTCCTAATATCAAACTAGATATCACTAAGGGTGTACACCATGAGAAGGTGCCTCATATTCTTATGAGTCTCCACCCCTGATATCCTAAATAATTTGTGTCCCCCAAATGATATCATCTATCTATAGAACATATAGTCAAGAATGGTATCACAACAATTTTGGGTTTTCATCATAGGCTGGATTTTCTATGACCTTTTTGTGTGATAGTTATTCTTAGGACATTATTACAAACAATATTATTCATAAGAACAATCATAATGTGATAAGAAATTTATTAATATTAAAATCCATGAATATAATTTATCATAAATTACAAATGAAGTTGGTTATAGGGAACCAACTCCAACAACCTCCTAAAGATTCAATCCCAATTCCAAAATACTAATAACCTAGGTTGAAATAAACTCTAGAGTGCCCAGTAATATAATTTAAAAACATAAAAAACCACTTTATTATTAAGAATCAATGTGTATAAATATAGATAACCATTGATACATAAAGATATTTCTAGTGATATGACCCCAATCTATATATACATAGATTCAACAACTGATCATTTTGTTTGGATAAACAGCCCCATATTGGGTATTTGGAAAGATTCAAAAACATATCTTAAATCTATAAAAGAGTACAGAAGTAGGAAATAATTCCCCACAATAGGGTGTTTTGAGCCCAACCTATCATCATTATGACTATTGTGAGTTCCTAATCATCATTGATAAAAAAACCCAATGACAAATTCCCTTTGGAAATCAAGCCCATAGCTCTTTAGGGATGTGAGATCCATCAAGTGTTTCCATGTATAAACCTTACTGACATGTAACCTTTAACTACAACAATAACTTTTCACATGGGAATGGATTGGTCTTTCATTGAACATAAGTTAATAAGTTTTTTTAGGAAACATACACCCAAAACATGTTTGATAAAATTCATAAAAGGTGTTTATTATTTTCAAAGGACGCTTTTGGTCTCTAAACATAGTATGTGAATGGTTGGAATGATTTAATGATGCATAATAAGAACATATGGGTTTGGAATTAGGTATATTCCAAATTAGGTCAATCTGGATTATATAGATAAGTGACGACTTGAGTCTAGAGGTAAGAGTTCCTCTCACATGTTTTAACTATTCTGAGTAAATATAGGTTGGGGAATACATTGGTTGGGTACTTTCAGGGGTGTGAACATTCATAACATGGGTGATCATTATAGTTTGAGTTACATTAAATAATTTAACATTTGTGTCTTATCCACTAATTCATGATATTATAACTTATTTTATATATATTTATTTTTATGATATATTTTTTTCTTGTTCTAGTGGAATGTGTGGGAAGTATTGGGGTTTTCTAACAAGGTTACATACTCAACCCATGCTTATGAACTATAATGTGAATGAAAATGTTGTTTTTCATGATATATACAAAGGGAAATGTATCCTACCTATTGAGTGGAGCATATGGAGGTTATATTCTTGTCTGATTGGGAGTGGACCCTTGGAATAGTCTAGAGGTTGATTTTTTTTCTAGTGAAGTATAAGAACCTTAGAGTCTTTTTGAGCTTTTTATTTGATAGATTTATGTAGATTATTGTTTTTTCATTTCAAATTTGATTATGATTTGATTATGTTTATTAAGTTTAGTTGGTTTTATTTCATACATCATATCTATTTTATACCATTTTGGTAGATTTATTGTAGGTCATGTTGTCTATGATGGTAAATAGTCCCCCAATGATGTCATATACACTTGGTATTTCTTTCCCACCTTTTTTTTATCTAGGGGATGCACCTAAGGTTAATGGTATTTTAGTCCGATATTCTATACCCAAATTCTATTTTGGTTATTTTTTTGTCAATAGATCAATATATTGAAATATGGATAAAATAAAGGTGTTTGGAAAGCTAACAATTAGAACCATCCATCGGAATGAGTTCACCCCCATGAGTCATTTATAAGATTGGGGTTTTTAATAGAAAGACAGATGCTTCTGAAAATCATATTGTTCTTGGAATGAATGATTTGATTATAATTATAAGGTTTTTGAAAGTATACATTCAATAATAAATCTGACGATACTTTAAAGATATTGGAGTTCCCATAAATCAAAAGTAATATGTAAAACTTATGATGCAAGACTTATGAAGGAAAAAGGGAGAGCTAGTACTACCAATCAAATTGTGGATTGATTGGAAAGAAGGATTTTTTCAGATTTTTAGGATGTTACAATACTTCCCAATGAAAATTAGATGATGCTATGCTGATCCAAAATGTATTCATAGTAATCAGAAAGTCATGATATAAGCATAATTTGGTGAAAGTAGAAATTTGATGAAGTCAAAGCTTTCCGGTCTCAGTTCATCGGTACGAGAATAATGAATGTAGGAATATTTGAAGGTTGTAAATATTTTTTCATAATGTGAGAAGACAACGATGCTGATTTTTAGTCAGTACAGAAAGTCACAAGATAAATATACTTGGAGAAATAAGTTGATGAGAATCATATTCATAAAATAGGATTAGTTGCTGAAGCCGAAGATACTGACACCGGTCCATCAGACGTTGTGTTTCACCGATCCATCATAATATATTCTAACACCAATTTTTTTATGAATTATTTTAATCTTTAAGACATAATATATAGAGTTTTATCAGAGGAATAATGTTCATGAAAGGTTTAATTATATGTTGATTAAGACAAGATAAAAATGAATCACAGTTTTTTCTATTTCAATTGAGTCAAGAGAGAAAGAACAAAAGTATTGATTGTCTTTTAAAAAATCGTTCTAACTTATCAGAATAGAACTAACACTAATTCCTCAGAGTGAATATGATAACAATTCATCATATACATGATGAAATAGATAAAGTCATTAATGCTGAACTTCCTCGAACGTGGAATCATCAGTCTCTAGAATTGAAGAAAATAAGAAATAATTTGAAGATATTTCTGATATGTGTTTACTTATATAATATTATCAAAAGATGTTTTGGAAGCTACAAATAGTTATCAATGTTTTAACAAATGTTTTTAGATAGTACTAATAATCTGTATGAGAAGACTATTAGTTTTTACAAGAGGTCATCATAATGGTCCATCTTCAGTTTTTCATGTCTTTATTGTAATTTAAAATTAGAATCATGAATCAGACTGAAGAAATGATTGAAAACATGAAGAAGTATGAATTTTTGATAACATTTTATAATCTACTATAAGTATTATAAATATTTTAAGAAATCAAATATGAAGACATAAATGTGCTATAAATTTAGGATTTATGAATTTCATTGACCGATAAGTGAAATTGATTTTTACCACATTTTTCATTTTGGGTTACCTATAAATGAAGATAATAGTTCCTTTGAAAAGTGTGAAAAAAATTAAACTATTCACATATGCTAGAGCTATGATATTTTTGGAACAATTATTTTTTTTCCAATGAATTTTCTTTTTAGGTTGATGTTGAGGAAGATAATCAGTTTGAGGTTCAATCTGACCATCAGAGTAAGGTCTAATGGGAGACGTTACATTAGAGTTAGTGCATCAAAATGATCCCATCAGAGAGACATACATCATAGAAAGTTCCATTGGGTCATGTTACATCATATATTTTAATTTTTAACTGCTAATTGAGTTTCTGTAACATAGAAAAAGAAAGAGGATAAGGGGAATCAGACTGGGACAAATCAGATAGAGACTATCAAACAGAGGTTACCATACTGAGAAAGATCTGAATGACTTTTTCTAAGGAATTTTTTCCAATATAGTTTTTTGAGAATGATTTAAGACTAAGAATTTCCTTTGAGAATTGTTGAAGTTATTAAATATTGTATTCAGGTAATGTTTGATTCATATTACATATGGAGGAATTGAAGAATTTCTAAAGTGGATCAGAAGAGAAGAAGAAAACCGAAGCTTGTGACTATGGATACTGACTAGTTGATGAAAATGATTGTCTTGCTAGGGTGTGTAACTTGTTGTGGGAAAGTGGATATTGGAAAGGATAGTTAGGGGGTGTAACCAACTATAGTAGTGAAGTTTCTACTTGTATTGTATAATTTTTCATTGCTTGTGCCATTATATTCCAAAAAGAAGATATTGAAAGAATCCATATTAGTGGGACTATCCAACATGAAAAAGTATGTTTTTATAGTGAAACTTGTAAATATAACGTGCAAACTTTTCATTGTATTTGTTGCATATGAATGTCGAGTATGAGAAGTTATATTTTTGTGGGTCATAAATTTAAAAAGTTTTAGAGGCTAAGAAATTTTACATAAGAAGTTAAGAAACATTCTTATAAGAGAACAAGGAACCACTGATTCAACCCCCCCTTAGTGGTCGCGATCCTATTTGGAAAAAACACTATAAAAGCCAATGAGAATAGGTTAGGATATTAAAAATATAATAACTTGTGTGTGTTCTGTTAGTTTGGATGGTGAGTGTGGGGAATGAATGTTTCATGATGTTAAATTTAGATTATAGAAAATCCTAACTAAACTATTTATTCTAAACATCAAGTTACTAGGGTAAATTAGGTATAATAAAGGTTTCTAAACTCTTTTAGGTGTGTCATAACCTCATCAGTGTGGGTTTATATGATGATAGTTATGTATCATGTGTTATTAAAGAGACGCCCACTAGAATTTCATCATACATATGATATTCTTTCATATTTTATTTGGTAGTTAGTTATATAATAATTTTTTTACAATAATAATTTTTTATTCTTGTGGATGAGATCTATAACTTTTATTAAATGGTATGCATGACATGGTAAAATTATTTTTTTCTCTTTGTGGTGTTCAAAATTTGATACCATTTAATTATGCTTATGAATTACTTGTGTTTTATTGTTTATAGTAACATTAACTTAGTGTAAAATTAGAACATAAATTTATAATGACTTTGATTATAAGTAATTAACTAATGGTAATGAGAATACATTTATTTTTTAATAGAATGCTCAAAATTTTAGAATGATTACTGAAAATTATAATTACATGTTCACTATCCAACCTGTTTATGATTATTGTCTTGTATATGTTGTATAAAACCATTAAAAATATTTATTAACCTTTTTATTCAAAAATAATAATATTTTTGAGATATTATATGTGAGATTTAAATTTACTGATTTCAGAAAATGGTGTAAAATGGCTATAATTAAATTAAAAACATTATATAAGTTTGGGTTATTTCTATCTTAGATAATTTGAAGATATATTAAAATGATAAACATGTTGTTTTCACCCCATGATAGGAAAAAAATTAGCTAAACATGTTTAACACAATGAGAATGACATAAAATAAATTTTTTATGTTAAAAGGGAAATCCTACTATACTGTTTAGCCTATTTTTAGATTCTTACAATTTTTAGGTTAATACTTATGAATGAATTCTAAAATCTATGAAATATTAAAAATGGATGATTTTTTTTCTTTATTGATCATGATTAGTTGGTAATATTTTTTTGATAATATATTTACATTAGAACATAATGGCATGAAATATGGTAGAAGAGTATGAGTCACAAAGACTTGTTTTCAATTTTATTAAAAGTAATTTCTCATGGTTTAGATATTTGGAATATGGAGTAAAATGACCTTATACCAAACAGTATTATTGATCATATGTTGATAATTAGTTTATTAAACTTCTCATGTTTATTAAATGATAAGTTCATATTTCTCATGTGTTACTTATTTTTGGCTATATGATTTTTTTAGTGGTGTTTTTTATATAGTAGACATGGATATTTTTTTGTTGATATAGAGGTTTTAAAATTATATAATTCCACTGAAGGTTTGGTTTTAAAAATTTCCTATTGATTTATAGTTTTATTTTACAAAAATTATTTTCAGGAACTTTTAATTTGATGAAAAATTTTAAAACATTTCTTAAATGAACCTTAGGGAAAAAAAGTACTAAAATAAATTTCTTTTACTATTTTAAAAGTTTTAGTTTCATAGTTTTTATAAATTAGTTGGATGTGATTAATTTATGGTTGGAATCCAATAATTTTTTTATGAAATTTAGGAAATAAGTTACTATTATATTAGAAGGTTTTTTTAATTAGTTTATTATTTATATCATTGTCCTTGTTTTACTTATTGTTTTTGATCAAATTCTTCCACTTGTTGTGTTTTTTTTCTAGTTATGTTGGTTTTTCAAGTATCATTCTTGTTGTTATTTTTATGTTTATTGTTTTTGTTGAGAATAAATGATATGTGGAAGGGGAAAAATAGGGATTTCATGTAGAAATGATATCATATGGGATGATAATTAAGGAAACTTATAAGTAATGGGTTATCATAGAGATTTAATTAGGTCAAAATGATCAATAACCATTTCTATTATCTAGTTTTAGTGGTAATTATTTTCCTTATAAATGGATATATTTTACAGAACCTTCAGGATGAAGGGGTTTCTAATATTCAATGTCGCATTAATTTCTACACATGGTGAGTCAATATCACATTTTTATATGGGGTTGTTCATATTTTTAATGGGTATGGGACATGAGTCATGAAATATTACATAATATAGGTTTGAACTATGTCTTACACATTTCCAAATAAACACTAGATATTGAGGGTTCTATTGGGGAATTGGAAAAAAATTCTCACTTCTCTTTTTGGCTACCAACCAATATTGAAATTTGGTTATGTGTGGTTTTTCAGGAGTATTTTTAGAATGGGTAACCTCCTTGGATGTTTCTCTGGGTGTGGGTGAGTGAATGATCATTACATTTACTATTAAAAATGTGTGAGTTGTCTTCTATGCACTAGGGATGGTATCATACATATATATGTTTATAAACCTTATCCTTTGATTTTGGTATATTGTTTACAATGATTGTTTTTCATGTTTATCATGTATATTATCATTGAGGACTACTCTAAATAGGTGTGAAACTTTATAGTCAATTTAGTGGGGAATTACTTAGCTCACAAGTCCTTATATGTCTGACTAATATAGTATAGGATTAATGATTTTTCATCGGCTAAATTGTAGAAATGAACTTGGGTTTCACAAACCAAGATGAATCCATGTTTTTCTAGTGGGTAATTATCTTTCCTAACTTGGATGAACAAGTCTACAAAAGTTTATTAGTCAAAATAAGATATCCTTAACATTTTGTTAAACCTCTTTCATGGGGATCTATTGATGGATGGACAAAGGGAAGGTATTATCTAGTGTTCCAGGGATTAAGTTCCAGTTCCTCTTCTAATCCAACACAATTTCACCAAACCCATCATCAATAATGTGGGTGACACATCTAGGTATTGGATATGTATATAAGGTAATGAACATAGAACACTGATGATGAGTGAGCATGTTGAATCTATAACCTATACCTTTACTATAGCATGATTGAATTGTTTTAGATCATGAAACTTGAATTAATTATATGATTTTGAAGCATGTTTTCATTATCATGATTATTGATTGACTCACCAAGTTGTCACATTCTTTACTAAATTGGGAGATGAATTTTATAATATTTTTTAAAAGAGTGTATGTCTTGGAAGTGTGGTAGTTACATGTTGTTCTAATTTTCATAGTCTCTCATTAAGACCATTGTTTTCTATCATGGGTTGTCCGGAAATTATTCACATGGTTCTATTTATAATATTTTATAGCAATCCATTTAAATATCCACTTATAATTTCATTTTATGGTCCCTATCTAGTGAGAGAGAGTATAAACTAGATTTAATGATATGAGGAAAAATGGGTATGAATATGTGTATTTTGATATATTATTCATACTATGATTGTTTTCCATTATTATTGGTAGTGGGAAATCATATCTGTTTTTGGGTATATCCATGATTATGTATTTCTCTTCTACATAAGTAAGGGTAGTTATCTCAGCAATATATTATTCACTTTGATATTGTCAAGTGTTTTGATTAGAGTTATTCTTGATTAAGAGTACCCTTTGATTAATCATAGCATATAATACCATTTTCCTCAATTCATAGTGGTAGGAGAGCAGTCCAAACTAAATCCACATTTTTTGTGGGGATCACATTACTCTTGAATTATATGATCTATTAGGTTTTCACTATGTTTATTATTTTAGAATAGGAAAAATAAAACCATGCGAGTGTTAGGATGGTATGAATCTGAGTATGATATACTCTGATATACCAAACATAGGATCGAAATAAGAATGATATTGTCAGATACAAGAGGGGGGGGGGGGGGGTGAATTGTACCTTTTAAAAATTCCCTAAGGAAATTTTTAGGATGGTTAGGTTTAACAAGGTTAAACGGGATAATTCACAAGACCTTTATAAGTTCTAAATACTTGCTGGATTCCGGAAAAGTGATTCCGGAAATGAAACTTAACAAAAGTTTACACCAGCTAAGATTCTACCTTAAAGTGTATAGAATCTAACTAAATCAGAGTACAGGTAAGGAAGTATAAGAAAGTTATACTATCCTTAAAAATACAAAAATGAAGCGGAAAAAAAGTAGTAAAACTACAAGTAACAAATAATAACTCTTTTAACGCAAAGAGAAGGGTATCCAACAACCTTGGATAAAGGTCCCTTGATTTATACTTTCATGAAATTATGTCTTACACACACTAGGGTAAGACCTTGATACGAAGATCAGAGTTTGTCTTTCTATCCCTTCAAGCCATCAACTATCAGGTAGTCGGCACCTCTATCTTCCGTAGAAAGGAAGCCCTCAACTTCAAGGTGTTGGAACCTTTGTCTTACTATCCCTGGAAGCCCTCGATTGTAATCAACAACAATCAGAGTCGCACGAAGCAAGTCTGCACAAGAAAAGTTTGAACAAGCTATTCAAACTTTCTACACGAAGCTTTGAGAGTTGATAAGAGCCTCTCTCTCTAGAAATCACTTCAACAACATGTAAGAATAAGTTGTGTCAAAGTTGTTGCTTCTTTTTAAATGAGCTCTTATTTATAGGTGAATCTCCAACGGTCGGCTCCCTCCTCCAACGGTCCTATTTCTATGTGAATTTCAGAGGGACCTGTACACGTTTCACTCAACCAATGGTTATTTAATAACTGAAAGCACGACATCGGTTTCTAATGAAACAAGTGTAAGCATAAGTAAACTGAAGTTCGGAATGTATGAAAATAAAAAAGTTCAGAGTCTAACCAAAATAGAATTCAGAGTCTATAATAAAGAGATATTTGGATTCTGTTTTGTAGGAATTAGGAACCTGAATTTTGTAGAAATATGGAGTCTGAATCTCAAGGAAATTCAGATTCTCGATTCACTAGAATTCAGAATATGAACTTACAGAGTTCGGAGTCGAAATCGTAAAAGTTCAGAGTCGAACTAGTAGAAGTTCGTAGTCGAACTCATAGAAGTTCGGAGTTGAACTAGTAGAAGTTCAGAGTCTCATATAAGTTCAGAGTCGAACTAGTAGAAGTTTGTAATCGGAATTCAGAGTCGAACTACATGATAATTTTTATCCATAATTCTGAGTCGAACTACATGAGAGTTCGTAGCCAGAATTCAGAGTGGAACTTCATGAAAGTTCATACTCGGAATTCGGAGTGGAACTTCATGAGAGTTCGTATCCAGAATTCGGAGTGGAACTTCATGAGAGTTCATATCCAGAATTCGGAATGGAACTTCATTAGAGTTCGTATCCAGAATTCGGAATGGAACTTTATTAGAGTTCGTATCCAGAATTTGTAATGGAAATTTATTAGAGTTTGTATCCAGAATTCGGAATGGAACTTCATTAGAGTTCGTATCAAGAATTCATAATGAAACTTTATTAGAGTTCGTATCCAGAATTCGGAATGGAACTTCATTATAGTTCGTATCCAGAATTCGGATCCTAAAACAGAATGCTTCATATCTAAGTATTATATGAATATGAGGTTTTAGGTATGAATCCTATTTTTATACTTAATAAAAATACTGATATGAGCAATGAAAATATGGTAGGGGTAAATTATTTTGCGAATGAAATTTTCCTTATAGAAGTAAAATATAGATTTGCTTAAGTATAAGGTCTTTGTGATTTTCAAAACAAGATGGAATGGAAAAGACATAAAGAAAACCTTATTGACTCAACAAAAAGATCAACACATACCTTTGGTACACTACTATAACAATTTTAATATCTTGTTAATAGATTGGGAGTGACATAACTTGATACTAGAGCTATGTATCAATTTCTTACTAAAATTTCCCAACCTCAATATTTCCAAGAAGAAATCCCAATAGTATAAAGAATTTAATACCCCTATTTTGAGGTATTTTACTATTTTATTGTGTATGTATATGTTATTGGATAGTTTTGGTTGGATTTAGGATGTTATAGAGTGTTTTTGGAAGTTTTAGATGTATTTTTACGGAATAATATTGATGTATGATTAGAATAAACTATGTCAAACTCCAAGGTTACTTTATAAAAGTGAAAGAGGGTATCTCGGAAAGAATGTAGTTTGTGAATATTTTAGAAAAACCCTATGGTAACCATGCCATCTCAGGGAATTTTAGAATAATTATGATTCACGTGGTTGGAGATGGATTTTAAAAACCACATGAACAAACCATTTATACCTAGGTTTCATCTTGTAATACCCACATAGCTGGCACTTGTTTTTCCAAACTTTGTAGTTAAACCATGGGAATACTTAAAGGGATTATGAAAATTTGATTTTAAAATTGATTTCTATCATAAAACACTCATTTTTCTTTTTCAAAGAAACCATAATCTAGGCATCTATGAATATATATTACAACTAGGGCCTATTTTTATAGGGATTTCATAGGGATCCATTATATAAATGTGGTGAGAGATTATATATGAAAAATTATGGTATGATTCTTTAAGATGATCACATTGGAGGTAGGTGGATACTCTCTCAATCTACTATTCCCTAGAACTAGAAGGATTCCGTTTTCAAAGTTTAATACTCATTTATTTAATAAAAAATACTTAGAAACTCAATTTTGGAGAAATATATCATGGTTATTTTTTTGAAAATAACGGTTGTGGGAAACAACCAGAAAATTTGGTATAAAATTTATAAATGGTGTTATCATTTTAAAAGATTTTTTAGGGATTAAACATATTATGATATTGGGTGTCATGTGTTCATGACTCATACTAAATCATTTTTGGTTTGCACTTGTCTTCTATTATAAATTGGGGTTACACTAAATTATATATCTAAGGGAGAATATAGGTATGGAGGGATATGTTCCTCTCATGAGTTTGAAATACACATAGGCAATTTTGGATGTGGAATACATTGGTTGGGTACTTTCATGGGTGTTTGAATTCATAACAAGGGTGAGAATTATGGTTTTATTTACTTTAACTACTTCTATATTTGAATATTATTTTATTATTTATGATATTCTATCTTATTATATATAAATTTATTTTTTTAGATAACTTATTTTTATTCTAGTGGTGTGTGTGGGAAGTATTGGGGTTCTCCTACTGTGTTTTTTAATCACTATGTATATATTCACCTCCATGCTTATATGAATTTTGTTTTTTGAGACATATGTAAGGGAAAGGTCTACTATATATCAAGTGTACCACCTTGATATTTCACTCATGGTTGATGGTGGATGGATCCTGGGGATATTAGAGGGTTTGGTCTTGGTGGTGGTGCTGATTAAGGACATTATATTCTATATATCATTTATTAATTTTCATATTTATGTGGTGTATTATTGATTTTAATGACTATAATTATAGTTTTTTTATGTTCCTAGAGTTTTTTTTTTCAATCACGTATCATATTTATTTTATACCATTATGGTAAATGTATTATAGGTTTTGGGGTGTATGAGGATAAATAATCCTCCAATGATATCATATAACATTGGAATTTATTTCCAAACATTGGTGGATGGGGGATTGACCTAGATTAGTGGAATTGTATTCTATCCCAATAAAATTGGTATGAGTTAGGATATTAAAAAATGGGTGACGAAAGTGATGGAATACACTACCAAGTTCACTGATATGATTTATTTCACTAATTTTTTATCATGGTTAAGGAAATAAGCTTTGCTACTTTCAGATGGCCTTGAAAGAACCCTTACAATTTTAAGTCATATTATTCAATCATTACACATTAATAGAGGTTATGAAGAAATATATTTCAGTTGAGAGAGGTTTCATGGGAAATTATGGGGTTAGTGGTGTACCACCTATTCAAAAAAAATAAGTGATCCTCCAATGGGAAGAAAAAGAAATAAGATGAGAGAATTTAAGGTGGATGTTTTCAGGGAAGTCATGGTGGAATATGTACTCTTCCATATAGTGTTGGAAGATCTTCAGTTTAGTGTTATAAATATGGAAATCTATGAAATAGTAATCCTACTTTTTCCTTTGAGACAAAATAGTGTTATATATATGGATATTATAGTTATATCTAAAGATTTTAATGGGAAAATCCTTAAGAAAGTATTGTATAGTGATCTCACAAGACTTTGATATCTCTTTCTCAATCTAGAAGATAGTTTATATTAATAATTCAACCACATACACATAGTTTTGATCAGGATTCAAGAGCGGTGGATAGGGTCCCAGTTAATAATTTTACTTATTTTGATAGGAAACACATCTTTAGGGTTTTTTTAGACGACACATTCAAGGTTTCGATAGCTGAGCAATCCACAAATGATGCCAGTGAGGGCCCCTGCACTGTTAGTGGTATTATTTTAGCATCATCTACTATGGAATGTAAATTAATTGATAAAATTAAATCTTATTTATATATATATAATAAAAAACATCTCATTTAGGATTGGTATTAGAAATATCTTAGTATCTTATGAGTATTGATACCTCCTTCAGTAGGATCTTAAACAGGAGTAAAACAAGTCTATGTTGTACCATTGTAGTTGACACTTAAAGGGATTTATGGGATTTTATTACCATTAAAATGGATATTTTTTTATTTTATATTGGGTTTTGTTTGGTGATGGTCAAGTATTTTTCAATGTTCCTCAGATAATTATATTTTTATTAACCTAATAAATAAATATAGTGTGCACACCCATGGTCGATGTCAAAGAGGATACTTATGCACACATATTTTTCCGATGTCACTATTATATTATCACTATTATAAAACAACTAAAAAAATATATATATATGGGGTTTGATTATGTAATTCATTTAAAAATATATATAATAATTAAAATACTAAATGAAAAGAAAAGAATGAAAAGACATAAAGAAGTTAGTAGAAGAAAACCAGTGTTCTCATGGTTCCATGGTGATGTTATGATTGTTATTAAAAATATATTCTTCATTATTTTATTCAATGTAGAAATATAAAAAAATTCACTCCAAACCCCCTCATTTTAAATGTATAACCCTACATAGATACCTCTACATATTGGAGTAATCTCTTCTAGATAAACAAAAAAATCAAACTACATAATTTGAATGACAGAGGTATCAATGAGAAAGAAAAATGATTAAAGAGGAAGAATAAAATAGTTTTATAGAAAGTGGGGTGAACTGTTAAATCATGTTACCTAATTTCAGGTATTTTACTAGGGTTTATTCTGGTTCTGTTTCCCCTTACCCCTCCAGCATGGTCTGTTCATGGCGGATGTCCTTGGTCTTGACTTGGTGTGAGAGTCATCATGCATCCAGTTCCCATGTTCAGAGTTATCTTCTTAGCAGGGCTTAACGTCTTCTCTTCTCGGAAGATTTGGCTCAGTTTGGCTTAGAAGGTGTCATTCTCGGTTTCATCAGTGGAGTAAGTGGTGTTCCCTATCATTCGACGATGAGGCTTGTCTCCTACATGGTTTTTCGGCTAGTCCGACCTGACTAATCTTTATTGGTTTCTAGTGTGGATCACCCCAGATCTACGTGACTCAGAGGGGGGGGAGGCTTTGAGAATCCGATTCTGTGAGATTTTGTTCAGATTTTATTTTGGTATATTGTGGCTTGTGCAATTGGATGGATCTAGTTTGGTTTGGTTCGATGTTGATGGTTCTTCTCTACCTTTCCCGCTGGTTTCTCATTGTTAGATCTCACGTTTTTTGAATTGTATTCCGGGTTTTTGAGGATGTGACAGCGGGGTGTCTAGTGGAGAGTAGTGGGGTTGGTCTAGGTTGGTCGTGGAGCTTAAGACATGTAGTTTTGAAATGGTGGAAGGTTTTGGAGATGTTGAAGGAATTATAGGAGGTTGTAGCTTTTGGTTTATTTTGACTTAGTGAAGGTTGATTTGGTTTATGTTTCTCTGCATTGAGCCAGATTTGTGGTTTGAATTTTGTGTCTTCACTTGTGGCACTACGGCCTTGGTCCATGAGACATTGCATCCAATTTATTTTCAAGGAAATCTTCCAGAATATGTTCATAGTAGGGAGCATTATTTTTATCATCGCTATCCAAAATTGGATGTTTTGATAGTATATGACGTTTTCCATCGGTACCGGGCTAGTTCATCCTTGCACGAGACATCTAGCCAAGAAGTGATGGGATGGTGGACGTTGTTCATATTATTTTTTTTTCTAGGGTGGGGCCTTTCCTTACTTTTAAATTGGATTATATTTGGTCTTGATGATCTTGGATATGGATATGGGGTTGTGTTTAGGTCTTTGATGTCATTATGGTTTCCCACTTTCTCCTCAAAAGTGCTTTTGAAATAAAAATTTAATTTTCATTCAAGTATTTTCCTACTCTCTAATATTTTTCATCTTTAATTGGGCGTGTCTAGGGAATCTTGAGGAAAAAGAAAATTTTCCAATAAAGATGACCAAATGTTCAAAGATGTTTGATTTTTTCAATTAATTGTGTTTGGGTATAATTTTGTAATTGAATTGTGGAGTTCTCTTCAAATTTGGAGAATTACCAAGCTGGTTTGAGGTATTGTAAGGAAACTGGTTCTTTTTTAGTCTACTTGAGTAATAAATGTCGTGTAATAGGAATACATGATGTATAATATCTTCTGGGTAGATTTCATGAAATATATAAATAGTCTAAAGTGAGTGCATGTTGTTTAAAGGTTACATTTTTGTAATGTTAAAAGATTGGTTTTTTAAAAAAAAGTGATGATTTTTTGATGTATCTGAGTCCCAAGGATTTAACAACATGTAATGTGATTAAAAATTGAGTAAATTTCATGGAAAGGGATTTTAGGGTTCTATTTGAGTGATATGTTATTTTATTTTTCCATATGTTTTGTTTCTCTCAACCTAAAATGGTTTTCAGGTGACTTTGGGAGTTTCTGTTAGATCAGAACTGATTCGTTCAATGATTGATCACCATTGTGGTTGGATTTCATCTCTATAGGTGAGTAAACCTTTCCTATTATTCATTTATTTCAACATGTTAGTGAATTTTCATCGTGTTATTGGATCCATTGACTAGTGGTGATGATTCTACTGATTAATTTATAGATCCTTTGTGTGATATCATTTTGGGGTCCATTTCCTTTATTAGTTTTCTGTTAATGAGTGTGTGTTCATTAGGTATGTGATTTTTTTATTCTTCACTGACCATTTTGTTATATTGTATAAATTATGAGATGTTTGGATTGATCCTAGGGTATAAAATGTTATTTTTGAATCATTTCTTATGGTGGAGTTGGTTGCGGGCATGTGTGACCGAAGTTTTGAGGTAGTTGGTTATGTATCTAACTTGTTTTGGTGAACTACATTGTTCTTGTTTTGATAAATTTTTTTGCTAAATAAAATGGGATGATATGAATGATTTATTTTTATGCGTGAAATTGAGTTTTTATAAAATATTTCTTTCCCTTGTCTTTTGTAAATAGAAAAGGGATTTTCTATGCATTTTGAAATAGATTTGTGAAATTTTTTTCAAAGGATGGTGTGGTGAAAATGGTTTGATGAATTGACTTGGAAAATAGAGAACATAGGAATCCATTAGTACATAGGTGGAAGGTTTAGAAATAGGTCTCATCCGCTATCGTGAGGTTTTCTTATGGGGATTTTCTCTTCTCCATAATCTTGTCATTATGTGGCCTTGTTAGACCTGTGGGGGGGGGGGGTTCAATTTATGTGGTGTTCCTCTGATATATAGTCTCAATGAATATGTGTAGTGTATTGATTCATATTCAAATTTCTATGTTAGGTATGACTGTCCCATCTATCCCGACCCAGTGTGATCCTTGGCCTATTCTGACCTCTGCTTCATGGATGATTTGAGATGTTGGGTTTGTATTATTTTTTTGTACTAAAAAGGATTTGATATGATATATGATGAATAGTTTGTTTCTATAAGATATATCTTCAATGATATATTGATATCAAATAATTTTAAATTTATTTACCATATTTATTTTAAAATTTATAAAAAATGGATATTAATTTTTCCCATTCTTTTGATATAAAACGATTAAACTGTAATCATGAATTATTTTTTTAAAGTTGAGCATACTTGGATTATTGTTTAGAGACTAGATATAGAACACATGGGAGATACCCTAATAAGCTGTTTATCTCTTATCTTGCATACCCCATTAGTGGTGTATAGACATATTTATGTATATTTATGCTGATAAATGCATGATGACACAATGAATAAGTGAGGTTTTCAATTATCTGGATTTTGTGTAGCTAGTGGTGATATAGAGAGAGTTTTACCATAGTTTTAAATAGATATATTGGAGCATATATTTGGTTTAATAGTCCTTTATAGTTGGACTTGTCTCTTGGAGATTATTTTTTCTACCTTGTTCAATTATATCACTTCTATTGTTCCTTATCTATTATAGAATTTATTTTTACATTACATTATTTCTTTTGGTTATGTCAATATATTCCATGTTGTTTTGACTTCAAGTTAGGATAAATCATTCCATCAGGTTGTTTTTTGATTCCTAAGTTCTAGTCACCCGCTCATGGATATTATTAATACCCTTCTTGTATGTGGTGGTTCTGTTCGGGTACCATTTAGCGGGGTTATTTAGGCCGGTTCATTATAGTTTGGTATAAAAGGTGGTATTTCTTCAATATTTTGTTTCTTGAGATGTTTGGTATATTGAAGAAAAAAATTTCAGGACTTAATAGGTATATTTTGATGAGTTTCTGTCCATCTCTTTCTTTGATGAGACTCAAGTTACAATGGGATGTTGGGATGCGTGTCACATATTTTGAGTTCTTAATGTTAATCTCAATTTTTTCTTATGGGATTTCTAGTTTATAGTATGATTGTTTTTTGTTCTAATTGTTTATTTTGTTTCAATGTGTTGAAGTATGCCTCTAAGATGTGTTCTATGAGATCCTTATGTGGGAGAAACTAATGCTCCTCAAGGTAATCCTCCTATGGATCAAAATTATCTTGAGGTTATCTTGTTTGAGTTTTGGGATGTTTCCCATAATGTACTTTAAGTTTAGAATGTAGTTGTTGAGGTATAACTAGGAGCTATAAGAGAACAAGATCAATCATTAGTGTTCTTGTAGGATAATACACCATCCTTTAAAGGTAAAAATGAACCTAAAGAGGATGAGGACTAGAATGAAAAGGTCGATCAAATATTTTACTTCCCATATACACCTGAGAGATTCAAGGTGACGTTCATAGTGTTCAAACTTGATATTCCTAGAAAAATTTGGTGGGATTATATGATACAGGAAGATCGACATATGTATTTGGACTAGAAGGGTTTTAAGAGTCTCTTATTCAAGAAATTTTGTATAGGGTCACTGATGATAGATATATATCTAGAGTTACTCTATTTTCAAAAGGTAGTGTGTTTAGTGTCAACATACACCAATCAGTTTTCTAATTTGGTTTGTTTTTCACCAGATATTATAAATAATTACCATAAAAAGCTCATAAATACCTATAGGGTTTCTTAATATTAGATCCCAGTTATTTATACCTAATATTTCAACCTTTTCAAAGAAAGTGTATTGGCCTATTATGGAAGAAATGATTATAGAAGGAAAGTTTGAATATTATTCCTCTGCTCTTCCACCTAGTGGTTGCTTCAGTGGAACCCCATGTAAAAAGAAGAAGTGGAAAGATCATTACAAGTGTGGTGGATGTGGTTTTCAAAAGAAGGCATCTTCATCACCAATAGTTGCAGATATCATTGTGATTCTAAATTTCTTTCAGCGTGGAAAGGTCTGACACACCTAACATTCATGTCCTTCACCTTCTATGATGTGAAATATTTTTGAATTTTATGTTCATATGTAACATTTCTATAAGGCTATGTCTACAAATTGATATGGTTAGGTATTTTCAGCTTCTAAGGATACTACAGGGTAGTCTGATGATTCAAAGACTACATAGCTCTAACTTCAGGCAATAGGAGGGAAGCAAATTTATGCAGTATATGAGTTTCTAGTTGAGCCATATGTGAGTCCATCGATAGTGATAGGTACCATATTTATTTAATCCTTAGTAGATATTGTTTTATTTTATATTTTTTCTTGAAATTTGTTTATATATAGCTATTTTTTTCAATATTATCAACCTTACAAGAGAGATCATGCACCTATTTATGGATTTAATGACACATATTTGTAAAAGGAAAGAGTAGGGGTTTCATTTTTCTACTTTTTCACCATCAATAGCGATATAGAGTTTGTATGAGATTTTTTTTCTCAATATGGATATGTTTTATGTCATCATTATGATGGATTGTCTTGTTGCTCATCATGTTTAGGTTTATTGTTATAATTGACATGTCTCATTTATTATGGCCTATGGGATATCACAAGTGATTTAGGGAGAGTGGGATCTGAGGTTTGGTCATAAAGGACCTTCCTACCCCGAGGTCAAGAGTTTATTGTCTACAGTAGTAGTTATGATCAATGAATTTTCTTATATTGTTTATCTTCCCAACCATGATTGGGATATTCCTAATGTTTTCATAGAGATTTATCTAGGATTCATCCAGAGTGGGAGGTAGAATTTAATATTAAATTGGTGTCAGGGATGGATCTGATATTGATACATTCTTATCATATGAAACCAATGGAGCTAAAGGTTCCCAAGATTTAGTTGGAATATCTAGTAGGGAAGGGTTTGGTTCACCCTAGTGTTTTACCTTGGGAATCCTTAGTGCTATTTTCTATGAAGGAAGAAAATTCAATTAGATTGTGTGTATACTATCGGAAGTTGAACTAAGTACCAATTTAGAATAATAATTATTTACCTTGTTTTAATAATTTTTTTGATAAGCTAATGGGGGAAAGTGGTTTTGGAAGACTGATATTTGGTCAGGTTATCATCATCTTAGATTTCAAGAGTTTTATTTACCGAAGACGTCTTTTAGGAGTAGGTATGTCCATTATGAATATTGTGAGATGCTCTTTAGTCTAACTAATGCTTCTACAGTTTTATGGATTTGATGAATTGGATATTTCATTAGTATCTAGAAACTTTTATGGTAGTGTTCTTAGATGATATTTTGGTTTATTCATGATCCAAACATGATCATGAGTACCATCTTAGTTAGGTTTTATAAATCCAAAGGAGTCACCATTTTTATGGAAATATTTCAAAATGAAACATATGGATTCATGTAGTGAAATTATTAGATCACATGATTTTTCAAGAATCACTTATCAGTTGACCCTATGATTCCCATGAAGTGTCTTTGTGATTCAGAGCTTCCTTGGTCTTGATGGATAATATAGATGGTTATTTTTGTATTTATCAAATTTGAGGTCACTTTTGAATGTTCTTACATGTAAAGGGGTAAATTTCATATGGGATGATAAGTGTCATTATATTATTGAAAATATTAAAGGACTTCTAAGATTATCTTTTATTCTGATCTGACTTGATCCCATAGAATGGTACATGGTTTTATTTGATGTTCCTAGATCTATTTTGGTCTCTACGCTCATGTAAGATGATCATGTCGTAGTTTTCAATTCTGATCATCTTTGATCGCATGATAAGAATTACCATTGTCATGATTTAGAGCATTCCATATTTATTCGTGTGCTTAAGTGTTAGAGAAACTATCTTTTTGGGGAGAGTTTCATATCCTTTTATAACCAAAATATTTTTAGCTATATCTCTTCTTAGAGGGACCTGAATCTTAGATAGATTTGGGGGTGGAATACCTTTAAATGTCGAACATAGATATTTCCTACACCCTAGGGAGAGAGAATGTTTTTGTAGATGATATTAGTTGGAAAGTACCATCACAAGATGTTTTGAAATAACAACATTAATGGAACCTTATGGAGTGTTTTTCTCAATTATATTTGGATGATTAAGATGATGTTTTTGGAATGGTTTTGACCAATTTTTAGTTATCATCATCTCTCTTTAAGTCTATTCATCAGATTTAGCTACAAGATGTTGAGTTTATAGGAATTATATAAAACCTATATAGTTGGGAGACCATTTATATTGGTCTCTCTCTTAATAAGTCATTCATAGTTTTGGGGATTGGGTTTTCATCCCAACATTATTGAGGATCTCAGTTTGGTTTATTTTTTATTTTTCTTCATGGTTCATTCATCATCAAACTAAAAATATGTAATATGACACTAGATGGTGATTCTGTTGGCCAGATATGAAGCGTGAAATTGTTGGTCATGTGTCTCTCTATTACACCTTCCAATAGATAAAGGCATACCACTTGAAACCTTTTGGTTTTCTCAAGCCTCTTTTGATGCCGGTTTGAAAATGGGATGAGGTATCCATGGATTTTTTATTACATTACCTTATATATCCAAAAAGAGTAATGCAATCTGAGAGGTTATTGATTGTTTGACAAAGTCAACTCATTTCATTTTGATCAGGGATACCTCTAAATTTTAGGATTTTGGTAAGAAATATGTGTAGGAAATTATGAGGATACATGGGGTTCCTTTTCATAATGTTTTAGAAAGGGATCCTAGGTTTACTATGAGGTTTTGGAGGAGTCTCCATGAGTTATTGGGTACTCATGTCAGATTTAGTACAACTTATCATCCATAGATATATGGTTTGAAAGAGCATTCTATTTAGATTTTGGAGGATATGATTCATGGTTGTGTCTTGAATTTTGGTAGATTGTGGGATTCCCATATGATACTGGTTGAGTTTTCATATAACATTAGTTACCAATCATTAATTAGAATGGATTATTTTAAGGATTAGTATGGTTTCTTAGGTAGGTAACCAATTTTTTAGGAAGCGGTGGGTGAAAAATATTTTGTGGGACCAAGTTTGGCTCAGTAGATATCTATGAGGATTTAGAATATACATTGGTGTCTAGTTACATATTAGAGTGGAAAAAAAATCTTATACAAACTATTGGCACTATCATTAGTATTTTTATAGAGGTGACCATGTTTTATAGAAATATTCTCATAGGTTGGGTAACCATCATCTTGAAAAATAGGGAAACATGGTTCCACGATATATAAGATTGTTTGAGGTCACTGATGTGATTGGGAAGGTTTCTTATTAGTTAGAATTTCTAGTTCAGTTGACAAGAATTCATGATGTTTTCAACATATCAAATATTAGTAAACACCATCCTAACCCATCTCACATTCTGATATGGGAAGAGATTGTGTTATAGATAGGTGTTTATATTATGAAGCATCCAATAGAGATCGTTGATTCTCAAGTGAATGTTTGGTAAGGGAAGATTATTTCGTTAGTCAGAGTGTTATGGAGTCACGAATTGGATTATCATAAAACATGGGAGTATGAGTCTTTGATGAGGGGGTAGTGGCCTAACCTATTTATGATACTAAATTCTTCCATATATCTTTCCCATTCTGAAAAGTCTTATGGTGGGGAGTTTATAACATATCACTACCTACTTTCAGGTATTTTTCTACTCTTTTCTTATTTTCCTCTTTAATTGGGTGAATATTATGACTCCTAAGGATGAAGAAAATTTGCTGATAAAATAACATAATGTTCAAGGATGTTTTTTTTGAATTAATGGATTTTGGGTATAAATGTGTAATGGAGTTTTCAGGTTCTCCTTGATTTTATAGAACACCAGAGTTGGTTTGAGGTTTTTGGGTGGAAATTGGAGTTTTTGTAGCATTCTAGGGAAATTGACATCATGTAATGAGAATACAAGACATGTAATATATTTTGGGAAGATACTGTGAACCATGTACACAAAATTAAGTGAGTACACACCATGTAAAGTTTACGCACTGTGTAATGTTAACATATCATTTAAAAAAAAAGAAGAAGTGGTTTTTAGCATATCTGAGGCCCAAGGATTTCATGACTTGTAAAGATATTACATGATATGTAAATGTAACATACACCGATTTTATGGAGTTTTAAAAGTGACATTCTATTTCATTCATCCACAGGTCTTGTTTCTCTTGACCTGGAAAGGCTCTCTGTAAATTTTTAGAGTCTTTGTTCAATACAGTTTGATTCATTCAATGATTGATCATTATTGATGGTGAATTTTATCTCTTCGGGTGAGTAAAAATTTCTAATTATTCATTTCATTGATCATGGTAGTTACTTTACATTATGTTATCAGATCTGTTGATCCATGGTTAGAATTATCTTGATTCCTTTATAGACCCTTTGTGTAATATCATTCTAAGGGAAATCTTTTTTTTGGTTTTGGTGTGGTGGGTGTGTGTTCTTGATTTATGTGTTGTTTCCTCTTCTCCTATAAAACTTTTGTTAAATTTAATCAATTATAAGATGTGTGTATTGATTCTAGGGGTATCTATTGTCATTGTTTAATTATTTTCTATGGTGTATTTGGTTGTGGGCATGTACTACCCGAGTTTTGAGGTAGGTGGTTCCGTCTCTAGCTAGTATTGGTTGATTTCATTCCTCACATTTTGATAAATTATTTTATTAAATAAAATGGCATGATATGACTAATTAATTTTTGTGTATAGAAAGGGGTTTTTATAAATGTTTTCCCCTATTTTTGGTAAATGGAAAAGGGTGTTTCAAAGAATTGTGAAATGGGTTTGACCAATGTTTTTTAAAGAATGGTTTTATGAAAATTGTGTGATGAATTGATTTGTTAAATAGAGAACATGGGAAGCCTTGGGTACTCAGGTGTATGGTTTTGTATTATGTATCATCCACTATTCGAGGGGTTTTCTTATTAGGGCTTCCTTTTCTCCCTTGGGCTATTGTTCTATGGACTTGTTAGACCTTTGGGGGGGGGGGGGGTCAATTAATGGGTTCTTCCAATGATCTCTGGACTCGATGTATTTTTCTAGTGTCTTGATGCATACTCAATTTTCTTTTTTGGGAAGGAGTATCCTAGCTATCCAAACATAGTGTAATCCTTGCTATATTGTGACCTATTCTTCTTGGACATTTTGGGCTGTTTGGTTTGTACAATTTTATTGTACTTTCATGGATTTGATATGATATGTGATGCATTATTTGTTTTAACATGATATATATATATAGTGATATATGTATATGAAATTATTTGAAATAGATTTACCTAGTTCCTTTTGAAATTTCGAAAAAGGGAAAATTAAATTTTTTTTCAATGATTTTGTCATAAAAATATTAAAATTTTATCATGACTTGTTTTATTTAAAGTTGATTAGGTTAGATTATTATTTAAATAATGGAAATAAAAAACATGGGTGAGGCCCAAATGAGCATTTTTTATCACACCCTACATATCCCTTTAGTATTTCATAGGTCTAGTTATGTATTTTGATGCATGGAATGGTATGGGACCACAGTGAGTCAGTGATGTTTTCTGTCAGCTTGGTTTTGGGTACCTGGTGGTGAGATGGTGGGAGTTTTCCCAAGTTATCACATGGAGTTGTTAGAGTACATGTCTAGTTTAGTAGTCCTTTAGAGTTGGAATTGTATATTGGATATTTTCTTCTACCTTATCCAGTTTTAACACTTCTACTGTCCATTATCTGTTATGGTATATATTTTTATCGTCATTTATTTCTTACTATTATGGTTATATATCCCATGTTTTTATATCTTTAGGTTGGTTGAAATCATTAAATTAGGTTTTTTTGATGCTTTGGTGCTAGTCTCCAGACCATGGGGATCGAGAACTCCCTTTGAGTAAGTGACATATTGGGTCGGGTACTAGTTAGAGATGGTATTTGGGTTGGTAGGTTACGTTAGCTCTCACCAAAATCATTTTAACCACCATTAAAATCATAGAATAAAATAGTAAAACTCATGAAAGTACAGTAAACTGAAACACCATAATGTCCCCCCTTGAACATCAATGAGGGTTAGTTCCCCAAAAACATGGAGTTAAAAGAATTAGGGCGGGGAAAACAACAAAAAATTAAAAGAAGAAGAAAAGAAGAAAGAATAAGGGAATAAAGACCATAAATATTAAAAAAATGAAAAACTATTATAAAAGATAAAGTCCAACTTATCTATAGAAAATGTATATCCTTGGTAATGGAATATGATACACATATTTATACAGAGGGGAGTGGGAAATTCTCTCTCCCAAATATGTCCACTGAATGATTTTAAATTTTAGTCCAACTTAACATCCAAATCATGTGAAGTGTTTAGTATTAATGTTTTTGCTCTATGTATTCTAAAAATTTTATCTTGATTGGCCTTACCTACTCAATATATAGTCATATATTTAAAAGTATCCAAATTTATAAAAATATTTCAAGGCCAAGATGTGATTTGGTTTTAGGCCTACAAACAATAGATTTAGCTTTGTATATCATTGAATTAAATTAATCCCATGTTGTATGGAATCCTTGAAAAATAAATTTCACAATTTCAATTAGTGAAGAATATGTTAATTCCAAAATAAAAAATAAAAACAAAATATTTAAAATCTAAAATTAGCCAATTTTTGAAATTAAGATAAATATCTTCAATAAATTTTTTTTTACAATTTAACATAGAATAACACTATTATGGTATTGAACACATTGAATTACCATATTAAATATGTGAAAATTTTATATTCATTACTCCTCAAAACTTAACCATTGAACTCCCAAAAAATCATCATATATCTGAATCAAGATCCTCATAAGAATAAAAAATGAGCAAACATCAATAATATATTCCAAAATAGAATTCTATTATGTATATTGTATAGAAATGAATTCCCTATCATTTTAATTACTCAAATTTAAATTAATTAAAACTCATAAATCAATCCATGAACCAATTAAAACTAAACTCACCTTGTATTTCATGTCGCTCTTCACTCATGAGAAATTGAATTTGGAATTATGATCATACTTTAAAAATGATTGTTTCACCTTAGGCTTGTGAAAGTTATAATTTTCCCATAGTATGAAACATTAATATTAACTTAATCATGATTAATTTTTTTAAGTTAATTATATGGATTTGGGTTGGTGGGAAAATTATTTAAAAATTAAGGCTGAAAAGAGGAGGATGGACTTTTAAGTAGAATACATGAATATTCTTTTGAAAACATAAGAAATTAATCATTAAATTACCTTTGAGAATATAAAACACAATACTACCACCTTTTTATGACTAGGTAAATCAGAGAATAAATTATTATAATGAATTATATCTTCAATTTTCTTGCTTTGGTTTATTTGTTTTTTCCTTTCTTAATGATCCAGAAAGGAACACCTATTTTTTTTAGTTTCTTATAGAGGATGATATAAAAAATTAATAAAATAAAAGGATTTAAATTCATTCCCATCATTTTTGAGATGAAAAAAATCACAAAATAATTTTAAATGATAAATTCAAGCTCATCTCTTTTTTTTCTATTTCTATTTTTTTCATTATTTTTTTGAAGGGGAACTAGATGATATAAATAAAGCATAATGAAATGATGATTCATGACCTATTATATATATCTATATATAAACCAAAATGTTGAAACACTCCTCACATCACCCAAAAATGAAAAAATACCAAATAATGCACACAAGAGGCCCTTACCCCACACTCAAACATGAAAAATTCTAGAAAATAATATCAAGAGTACAAGTAGGTAAGGGAAAATAAGCTTGTAATACAGATGAAACCTATAAGTAAATTCATGTAATATAAGATACAATGAAGGATATATTTAACAATGGGTATTAGGTAAAAAACATGGATAGCTAAATAAGTTCCTCAATCATGTCAAAAATATTCCATGAAGTTCAAATCATTGAAAGAGAAAAATCATAAGTTCATGTTCTCCCCTAAAATCAAAGTTTCTATAGAAAAAGTGTGGATATTAGGAATAATATCTATAAATGGTTTAAAATAACAAAAAAACTAGGAAACAATATTTTTAGTTAGTGTTTCATGGGCATAGATTTCCAAAATCATTCAAAATCATAAAAATTCTTGAAAATCATATTCAAGGAAAAATATTCCACATGAAAAATAATTTGAAATCCATTCATTCAAAAATAATTCCAATCATATCAAAATGTATTAATGTTGGAAAAATCATAATAATATTAAATGATGAAAAATGATCATAAAAATTTTAAAAACAAAAATAATATCACACAAAAATAAAAAATAGGTTGACACTCCCCCACACATAGATTTCACTACACTTCATTTCCACTCAACAAGATATAAATAAGGGCAGAAAAAAAGGGATGGAAAGATACAACCTAAAATTATTATCAAGTAGAATATTTGAGTTAAGATCATATATATTTACAAATTAAACCTATAAATCATTAAATAAGGAAATGAATAAAACAAAGAATGAAAAATAAAGAGATAGGCAAAAAAGGATAAAACATGGTTCATACCCCCATGTGGGTGCTAGGTATTTACTTCTATTTATCAGGAAGTTGAAGTGGTTTAACCCCAATCTGATGGTGGATAATTTTTATTATTCATTAAACACTTTATAAAACATTTCCAAATATCCATGAGTGCCTGAAAAGAACTGATTACCCTTAAATAAAAGAAAAGTTTCCCCAAACCTAAGAAGATATGATGGAGAAAATATTATTAGTAGATGGGGTGGGAAAAAATATAGTGGTGCTCCTTATTTTTTCCACTAGAGGAGTGGTTTAAAATGGTGGTGAAGGTATTAGAATACGATTTGGATTCTATTATAGTTTTGGTTAATCAAATTATTGTACAATTATTTCTTGTTTTGTTCCATCATCCTCATATGCAACAATATACAACTCAACTGTCACATCCATTTTATCCTCAACAAAAAAACTTCTTTATATTATTTATACAGGGACTCCATTAGTGGTAATAAATATAAAAAAATAAGAATAATGGATATTATTTTCTAATGAAAAACTAAAAATATTTTAATAATTATAAGGTTCAAAAAGTAAATCTCTATAAAAAATTTCAACTTCAAACCCTTTTTCCTTAAGTAGAGATGTTAGGAATTAATTTTTTGGAGAGGGAAGTGGATCCTAATGTTTTTGTTCAACCTCAACCCTATCTTATTGAAATTAATGTGGAATAAGAATTTTATTATCCTTAGGTTGTCTTTGTTTCCATTCCATCTATATAACTTTAACTTCTTCATCCTCGGTATACAATGATGTAACTAGCTTACTTATTTTTTCATGAATTTTGAAATTCTCTTGAATATTCTAGGAATATTATTCCAATTGATGTGAATTTTGTTGCATTTGAATCTTTAATATATATTCCATATTATAAAATTAATAAATAATCCATTCATATAAAAAATCACTAATGTAATCCATGACCTATGGAAAGAAATATTTGTAATAAAGATATTATTTTTTATTGAAATTTTGTATTTTTTGGGGGTTTTATGAAAAAAGTGTGTTTAACCTCTTAGCCTCCCCCGAAATGGAACCAAATTGATAGATGGGTTTTTTAATATATCCCCTATCAACGAGATTTTTATTATCCTTATAATAAAATATATTGTGCACACCCAAGGTCGATCTCATGGAGGATATTTACAAGAAAATATTTTTATATTGTCACTATTATATTATAGATAAAATAAAATTACTAAACTAATATAAATATGGGGGGTGTGGATTTATTTTATAATTCATGTAATAATATATATCTTAATGAAAATACTAAACAAAATGAAAACAAAAAAATACAGAAATATGTTATTGAAAGAAAACTGATATTCTTGAGGTTTCATGGTGTTTTTTTCATTATTATTAAAAATATAATATACATTATTTTATTATTTTTGAGATCCTAAACTTTTTATATACACCCTCCCATTTGAATGGTATTACCCTACTATAAAACCTATCCATGTTGGAGTAATATATTCCACAATAATACCTAATCCAAAATCTACCATTTCAGTTACCTAGATATTAATGAGAAGGTAAATGATAAAATGAGGTAGAGGAAAATAGTAGTAAAAAAAGTCGGGGTGACCTCTCACCACAACAATTTTAAAAACCAGTGAAATATTATAATAAAATAGGATAACTCATGAAAGTACAATAAACTCAAACACCACCACTTACCCTCTCAAACAATAGTGAGTTTTAGTTCTATATTAACATGGAATTAAAAGAATTATAATGGGGGAAACACAAAATTGAAAAGAATATAAAAGGTAAGAATAGTAAGGTAACTAAGATAATATATATTGAAAAAATTAATGAATATTATAGAAACTAAACTACACCTTCAACCCTATAAATGGATATTCCTTGTAATGAAATATGATACTCATATTTATAGGTATGAGAGTAGAAAATTTTATCTCCAAAATATTCCCACGGAAAGATTTGATTTTATCATACCACTTAATGGATGAATATTGAAAAGTTTTTATCATTATTTTCTTCCTTAATGTCTTCTTTATGTGTTATAGAAATTTATTATTGATTAACCAACCCTACTTGATATATATTCAATCATTAAAAGTATCTATACCAATGAAAATATTTTGAGGCCCATATTGTGAGATAGTTTTAGGGATTCAAGTAATTGATTGATATCTATATCCAATTGTATTAAATGAATCCAATTATATATAAATCCTAAAAAAAGAATTTTTCTGTTTTAGTTAGTGTATATAATTTAATGGATGGAATACTAAATAAAAATAAAACAGTTAAAATTCAAAAATAGGAAATTTTAGAAATTAAGCTCAAAATAATTTGAAACACTAAAAATGTGACAATTTATAATAAAACAAAACTATGGTGGGATTTAAAACATTTAATTACAATATATAATATGTTAAAATGTTAGCTTCATCAACCCCACACAAAACCATTACAATCATGGGAAATAATCATATATCTGAATAAAAATCCACACAAGAATAAAAAATGAGAAAAAATCCATGATATTTTCCAAAATAGAATTACATCATGTCTATTCCATTAAAAACCATTACCTATCATTTTAAATCATAAAATTTAAATTTTTTTAACCCCATAAATCCATCCATGACCCAATCATAACTAAGCTCGCCTTGAATTTTATTTCACTATTCACTCATGAGAAAATGAATTTGAAGTTATGCTCATACTTAGAAAATTAATGTTTCACTATAGGATTGTGACAAATATCATTTCTATATAGTGTATAACATGAATATAAGTTAAATAATGAGTTTTTCCAGGTTAATTCTATGGCTTAGGGTTAGTGGAAAATGATTTAAAAATTGAGGCTCAAATGAGAAGGTTGAACTCTTATGTAAAATAACAGACTAATCATGTGAAAACATAGGAAATTACACCCTCAATCCACCTTGAAAATTTAAAAAAAACACAAAACCATTTTTACAACAAGGTAAATGAGCCAAGTAGTGATCAAAATGCATTATATAATCCTTGTTATCCATTTTGTCTTTCTTTTATCCCATTTTAAAAGATTTTGAAAGGAAAAAATTTATTTTTATTATATTTTTATGGATGATGAGATAAAAATTAAATACAATTAAGGAATAAAAATTAATTTTTATGATTTTTGATAGGGTTATGAATCAAAAAATAATATACAAAGATAAATTCAATCTGATCTCCAATATTTGTTTAACTCTTTTTTTCCATTTTTCTTTTTTGGAAGGAGAATCGAATGATAAAAAGAAACCACAATTAAATGATGAATCATGACCAATTATCTCTATCTATAAATTTCCCAAAAATGTTGACACAAAAATCAGATCATTCACAAATTAAACACATCCCATATAACCTACAAAAAAGGAACTTAACCCACAATTAATCTTTAAATTTCCATGAAAAATATCAATAGCGCGGGTAGGTAAGGAAAAAATGTCTTCTAATGTTGCTAAAAATATAAGGAAATTCGTTGAATCTAAGGGATAAAGAAGGATTGATGAAAATTTGATTCTCAGTTAAGAATTTGGATAACCAAATATGTTCCTAAAATAAGTGAAAAACATTCTAGGAAGTTTAATTTTTTGAAAAAGAAAAATCAAAAGTTTTAGTTCTCACAAAAAATCCACGTTTCTATCAAGAAAGTGAGAGTATGAGGAATAATAAGTCTAAATTATTCTGAATTCCTAAAATTACTATAAAAAATATTTTGAGTCATTGTTTCATAGGAATGGATCTTAAAAATGAGTCAAACTCTAAAAAATTCTGGAATATCCAATTCAAGGAAAACATTTTCTCATTAAAAATTATTTAAAATATATTTTTTAAAAAATCATATCAATCATCTCAAAATATATTAATGTGTGAAAAATTATAATAATATTAACAGAATCTAAAGGATCCATTTAAAAAAAAGTAAATCACACAAGAAAACTAAGTAGGTTGATGGTCCCCCAGACATATATTTCACTACCCTTTATTTCAGATCAACATAATATATATAATGGTAGAAAAAATAAAAGGATAGATACAAACAAGAATTATTATTCACTTGTTGATTTGAATTAAGATCCAAAATAATAACACTTTATACATAGAAATCATGAAACAACTCAGATCATAATTGAAATAATGAAAAATAAGTAAAAAGGGAAAAGAGCATAGAACATGGTTGTGTTAGAGTTTGTGTTCTAAGAACCAACTGTTTGTAATTTGATTACATAAATGTACACTTATTATATATTGTTCATTGTTTTGCATGACCATAATATAATAACGTCCTAGAATATTTTTTTCATTAATCAAGTCATGGAAGATCCCCGCTTTGATGAGAACCTAAAAATTCTATAATAATATTCTTAAATAAAGTTGTACGGTTGGATGATATACTATGATAGGAAACATAGTATACATACCGTCATGTGAAAGTACTCATAAGAAGATGAGACTCTCTCTCATGGAGTTCGCACTTGGTAATCTCTAAGATGAGAGATTATGAGAACAAACCCACCAGTAGTAATTGCACATGTCTTGCTGTCATCAGATATTTCTATCTGTGAGTGTGTGTAATGGTCCTTAGACTGGAAGATTATCATTAACTAATGTCATGAATCGCACACTTAGATTTGCTGACAAAAACCATCACATAGACAGTTGGCGGGAAGTAGGGTACGTTGGGTGCGTCATGAATGACATGTTGTTAATGGATAAGTCGAGGAAGGATTTTTCCCTTCCATATTTATGGAAGTAGATATCTTGGGCCCTTTGATTGAAATAGAATTGTCGCCCAAATTCCATGGCCATGGTGTAACAACGAGTTTATTTCTGGAAGTCAAGGAATGAAAGATCAAGAATATAGGTTTATGAAACTTTCATGAAACCTGCTTGAAGAGATATTTAGATAAAAGCATTAAATTACACAGTAATCACAACTTCAATGTGGTGTCAACTTCTTTCTCTTGGGTGCGTTGAACCATTGCTAGACAGTAATATTGGACTTTAGGCAAGCCCACCTAATGCCAAGAAGAAAGAGGCATAGAGGGTCACACACTAAGTGTATCCAATTATCTCAAGTGGAATAAAGATTATTACCATACGTGGTTTAATAATTATTCAAGGAAGTTTAAATTGTTTTAATGTTGGAGGAAGAATAAAATGAAAACAAGTACACGCCGTGTATTAATGATTACACATCGTGTAGTTTTTTATTTTGAAAACAAGTACATGCCATGTATTATTGAATGTACACGCCTTGTATTTTTCATTATGGAAGGGAAATGAATAAATTAAAACAAGATATACATGTCGTGTACATTGAATGTACACGCCGTGTAGTTTTCAATGAAAAACAAGTACATGCTATGTATTTATGATTACATGCTGTGTAGTTTTTCCAGTCAGGATTTTGAGGAAATAATATCATTTTATTAAATGATATTTATTATAATTAGTGTGGGTGCATGTCAAGGAATTAATGACTCTACATGGGGTTTTCAATAGAGTTAATGAAATAAATAAAATGCGTAATGCATTTATTTATTTTCATAACTTTACAACCTCAAACCCGATTATAAATATCCTCACAACCCCAAATCCTTTCCTAAGAGAATCTTTGTGCACAACAATTATGGAGAATTCCCTAAAGACCGAAAGAACTCCGTCCTCCAAGAACTCTCTCAAGACAATCTAAGGAAGACAATGTATGCAAAGGTTTCCCCATGCTAGCACCCAAAGACTCCTTTGGCGATGGCCAGAGATACGAGGTGCACATGTGGATCATTGCTAGAGGAAGTATGAACTTGGCTTCTGCGATTCAATGACCAATCAAATCAGAACGTGATCAAGAATATCAATGAATAAAGAACACCCAAAAGGTACTTCTTGTAAATTATTTAAATTAATTATAATCAACCTTTGACGATCCACTTTTGAGGTTCCGGGGCCTTTCTTATTCTTTTTCTATTTCTATGAATCGATCTGTGGAGACTGGCATTTATCATCGTATTGATCCCAGATTCATCATTGCTAATGATCAAAAGCCAAGTGGGAACATCCACCCACGAGCTTCCGCTACGCCCAAAACCATCAATTAGTATCATAGGGAGGTTACAACATTGATTATAGTTATTTAATTTTTGTTAATAATTTACACATTTATATTTGATTCAATTAATGATAAATCATTCTATAAAAATGAATGAATGAGATCTGTTCTTATTCCTTTGTTTCTCAATTCAGATTAGAGAAACACACTTTTAATTTTAGTTTTGATTAAATTAAAAATGAGGAACTCATCTGGAGGAGCCACTCTTTCTATCTATACAACACAAGAGTACACGGCGTGTAGTGAAAGCTACACACCGTGTACTTAGGTTTAATGAACCGGTACTGGTCCACCAAACCATGTCATGTGAATTGAGTATGCCTAAGTATTTATTAAACCATGTTGACCAGAAATGAACAACACATGGAACTGGAATACACAGCGTGTATGATAAATCAACACATTGTGTATTCCGATCCAACCCAGGTGAAACCATGTACAATGAAAAGCCATGTTCCATGTACACAGGATTGTCAGGCCGGTAACCACATAACAAGGAAGTACATGACATGTTAGATTAATCTACACATCATGTACTCCAAAATTTCCAAAGTACAGAAACCATGCCAAAGCCCCCCGCGTGACTTTGGATAAAGGGTGAAAAAAACACGGTGTGTAGGCTATATTACACGCCCTGTACATTCCAGAAATGGAATCTCACCAGGTTTCCTCCAAAAGTACAAAGACCTGTACATGGAATATGGATGAGATTAATCTCAAGGAAATTTAGAACGAAATTTAAGATAATTAATAGATTAATTATAAGATCGTAATTAATTAATTTTAAGCACAACTTATCTTATTTAATAGAACGATTAAAAGAATTTGAATGCTAAATATGTTTAAATGTTGTTGCATGCTATGGATGATCATGAGCTAGACCAAAGACCCTTTGTATGTGTGTATGGTTTCATTTAAATTTGTTTAATTTAAATTCGTTGGCCTGCGAGCCTTCTTCCAATAAAATTTAGGGCCTGCATGCCAATGGTTTCTTTAATGTAAACCCCATGTAATGGAGGATCTCCCAAGCCAGAGGAGACGGTTCAAAACCAGAAGCTGAGGTGAAACCAACCCAAGAAAATACAACGGTGGATAGGTGGGAGCTGCAAAACATGAACCATCCATTCAAGGTGTTGTCCCTTAGGTCAGGGTTAGCTTGTCAAACCACTAGATAATCTAACCAATAAAATCTCATGATCATGAAATCTTATTTTATTTATGTCTGATTGCATAGTTTATTTATTATGTATGTGTTTTCGTGATCACATAATTAATTAAATAAACAATCATTCAAAGATGGAATAAAATAAAAACCAAACTATGCGTAAAAATTATCAGAACATGGTTAATCACTTAATAAAGCATCACCTAATATTAACAAGAATGTGATAATGAAAAACTACGCAAAAAGAATAAAATCCCTCAAATACCATATTAAGTCAAACCAAGCCATCCGTTACTTGATTAAGGGAAAGACTCAATAAAAATATGTGTTTGACCAACCCTTGTTGGGACACTTACTTTTATAAAATAATCTCTTATGAAAGTTTTAGGTTGACTTAAACATTTTAAATCAAGAGGAGTACCCCTTGCTAGACTTTTTGTAAAATAGACGCAAGTGTCGAGGAAATCCAAGTCAGGATTTCAGGATTGGTGAGTCCACTCAACAGATCAAGGAATTGTAAGATCACAGTTGGGAAAGACCTGCCTACCTAAATACCTTCAAAAATATTGACCAACCCTTTTTGGGGTTATGTGAAGGGGAATATGGATTCTTGCCACTAGAATGTAAAAGAAACTGGACATTCTGAGGTCAATGGTGAGGTCTGTTGGGACTTGATAAAAAAGTGGGAGACTTAATAAAATTTATTATTTCTCATAAAATGTAATCAAGAAAGTACTGATTAATCTTCTCTTTTAATTTGTAGAATAAATATGAAAAACTCATCAACCACCTTTTCTCTGAGATCAATTCTGGATAAAGACAATATCCTCACCGGTAGTAACTTTTAGGAATGATTTAGTCACATTCTGGTTATCCTACTCCATGAACGAAAGTATTACGTACTGGAGTCCTCACTTCATGATTCTCGTTCCCATGGGGAGAGTGATGAAGATTTCGTGGACTATGATCAACATTTGAATGATGCACTCGACGTTCAATGTTTGATGCTATCATCAATGTCAAGTGATCTCATGAAGTCTCATGAGGACATGGATGCCTATAGCATGCTTGATCACCTCCGTGGTCTATACCAGGAGAGAGAAAGACAAGAAAGGTTTGTGATCTCCAAGGCTCTATTCTAGAGGATGCTTGGAGAGGGTGCCCCAAATGGGCCTCATGTAGTTAAGCTCATTGGCTACATTGAGCGCTTGGAGGTTCTAGGGTTTAAAATCCCTGAAGATCTGGGTACCAATATCATTATTGAATCACTCCCTTAGAGCTTCTCTAAATTTGTTTTGAATTTCAACATGAACAACATTGAGAAGTCTATATCTGATCTCCTTATCCTCATTCTCAAAGTGGACAATGATATGAAGCGTGAAAATAATTATTTCCTTATGGTGAATAAAAGGAAAGGGAAGGTGAAGTGATTTAAGCCCAAATATTCTTTAAGGCCTTCCAAGAAAAGGAAGATCAAAGGGGAGGCAAGAGAACATGAGGCTGTTTGTTTCACATGTGGAAAGAAGGGACACTGGAAAAAAAACTTCACCTAGCCAAGAAAGAAAGGGGAATCTTCAGGTGCATTTGTTATCAAATGCAATCTATCTGTTTCTACAAATTGGGTATTAGATATATCTTGTGGTGATCAAATATTTATCCAAATACAGGAACCAAGTAGATTTAGAAAGATTGATCGAAGGGATGTAGATTTACGAGTAGCCAACAGAGCTAGACTTGCTGCAGTAGCTAGTAGGGACTACCACCTCACATTGCCAACTGGAATGATCTTGGTGTTAAAGGGTTGTTATTATGTGCCTTCTATTACTAAAAACATTATTTCGGTATGTAGATTAGATACTGATGGATTCATCTTAATGTTTGGAAATTAATGTTGCAACTTTTATAAAGATAAAATTTTTTTTGGTAGGGACCATTTATATAACGACCTTTATGTGTTAGACTACACAAACCAAGTAATGGAAATCAATGACAATGTAAATTCAGATGACTCATACCACACCCAACTTTGGCATCACCAGCTAGGTCATGTCAATGAGAAACGTTTGACAAAATTACATCAAGATGGGTATTTAGATTCTTTCTAACTAAAACCACTTGGTGTATGTCATGTGTGTCTAAAAGGAAAAATGACCAAAGCCCCATTTAGTGGGAAAGGTGAAAGAGATAAATAGCTTCTAGAATTAGTTCACACAGATGTGTGTGAACCATTTCCAGTTGAAGCAATGGGTGGGTTCTTATACTTCATAACTTTTACTAATGATTTTAGTAGATACAGATATATTTACTTAATGAGGTATAAGTCAGATTATTTTGATAGGTTCAAAGAATAAAATAATGAAGTTGAGAACCCGATTGGTAAGAAGATTAAGAAACTATGCTCAGATAGAGGAGGATAATATCTTAATCAAGACTTCATTGATTTCCTATGGGAGTTTAGGATTCTATCTCAACTCACTCCTCCTTACATGCCTCAGTGGAATGGCATAAGTGAAAGGAGGAACTGCACCCTGTTGGACATGGTGAGATCAATGATGAGTCATGCGAGTCTTCCATTATCCTTTTGGGGATATGAATTACAAACAGCAGCACACATACTAAACCAAGTACCAACTAAATCGATAAATGGTATTCCATATGAGTTATGGAGTGGACACAAATCCATGTTATCAAATTTAAATGTGTGGGGTTGCGAAGCATTTTTTATGTCCTCTTCAGGTAACAAACTTGCACCCCGAGGCACAAAGTGTATCTTTATAAGATAACCCAAGGAAACAAGGGGATATTACCTATACAACCCCTCAGATAAAAAGTTTATAGTGGCATGACATGCCATATTCCTTGAGAGGGATCACATCTTCAAAAGAGATTGTGAGAGAAAGATAGAATTTGATTAAGTCGAGGCTCAAGATACACGGGAGTTGGTACAAGAACATATTCCACAAAGCCCCATGGAAGAACAATCTATTCCAAAGACACAAGAACTACGTAGGAGCACTAGATAGGTGAGAGAACTAGAACGATATGTTTTTATTTTCACCGAGGATGGTGACTCATTAATGTTTGAAAATGATGATCCTCTTACCTACAAAGAAGTAGTTGAAGGCACAAATGTTTCCAAGTGGTAGGAAGCCATGAATTCTGAAATACATTCCATGTACCAAAACCAAGTATGAATTTTGGTAGATCCTCTAGTTGATGTAAAGAAAATTGGTAATAAATGGGTATTCAAGAATAAACTGGACATGGAGGGGCAAGTCAGCACCTATAAGGCACAAATGGTTGCAAAAGGTTTTACACATCATCAATAATAGACTATGATGAAAATTTTTCACCGGTTGTGATGCTGAAATCCATCAGAATACTATTGGCCATTGCTGCTTACCATGACCATGAAATTTGGAAAATGGATGTCAAAACAGCATTCCTTAATGGGAACCTCCAGGAAGATGTCTACATGACACAACATGAAGGTTTTGTGACTCTAAAGGATGCCAAAAAGGTATACAAGTTGCAGAAATCCATTTATGGATTAAAACAAGAATCAAGGTCATGGAACATTCATTTTGATGAATCTGTAAAATAATTTGTCTTCGTTAAGAATGAATGTGAGCCTTGTGTCTACAAAAGGTTTAGTGGAAGTGTAGTCGTTTTTCTAATAGTATATGTTGATGACATATTACTAATTGGAAACGAAGTACCTGTCTTATAGTCAGTTAAGGAATGGTTGGATAAATTCTTCTCTATGAAAGACTTGGGCGAGGCAGCATATATTCTTGGGATCAAGATCTATCGTTATAGATCCAAGAGAATGTTGGGCCTAAGTCAAAGTACATACATTGCCATAATACTGAAGAGATTCAGTATGGAACAATCTAAGAGGGGATTGTTGCCAGTGTCACATGGCATTCGTCTTTCCAAGAAAATGTGTCCTCTGACACATGAGGAAAGAAAGAAAATGTCAAGGATACCTTACATATCAGCGATTGGGTCAGTCATGTATGCTATTATATGTATAAGGATAGATGTTTCTTATGCATTAAGTGCGGTAGGAAGATATCAAGCTGATCCATGAGACCACTGTTAAATTGAAGTCAAGACTATCCTTAAGTATCTGAGGCGTACTAAGTATATGTTCTTGGTTTATGGAGGATATGTGGAACTAGTCATACGAGTAAATATAGATGCTAGTTTTCAGATGGATCAAGATGACACGAAGTCGCAAACTGGATACATCTTTATATTGAATGGGGGTGCAGTGAGCTGGAAGAGCTCAATGAAAATTGTGGTCACAGATTCTACATCAGAGTCTGAGTATATCACAGCTTCTGAGGTAGCTAAAGAAGCAGTATGGATGCGAATCTTCCTTCAAGAGATGGATGTAATACCTAGAAGTAAAGATCATATCACACTCTATTGTGATAATACTGCAGCGGTGGCACTTGCAAAAGAGATAAGGTCATATCAGCTGACAAAGCACATACTTCGGAAGTATCATCTCTTGAGGGATTTTTCTCAGAGAGGTGAAGTTTGCAGGGAGCAGTGTTTCCAATGAAGACAATGTGGAAGACCACTTGACTAAAGCCTTGACTCAGTAGAAACATGATCATCATGTGAGGTCTGGCGGACTAAAAGTCGTAGGCAGTTGGCTCTAGTACAAGTGGGAGTTTGTTAGAGTTGGTTTCCTAAGAACCAAATATTTGTACATTTATTACATAAATGTACACTTATTATATATTGTTCAATGTTATGCATGACTATAATATAATAATGTCCTGGAATATTTGTTGCATTAATAAGGTCATGGAAGATCCTTGATATGATGAGAACCTTAAAATTCTATAACAATATTCTTAAATAAATTTTTATAGTTGGATGATATACTATGATAGGAAACATAGTATACAGACCGTCATGTGCGAGTACTCGTAAGAAAATGAGACTCTCTCTCATGGAGTTCGCACTTGGTAATCTCCAAGATGGGAGATTATGAGAACAGACCCGCCCGTAGTAATTCTTCATGTCTTTCTGTTATAGAATATTTCTATCTGCGAGCATGTGTAATGGTCCTTAGACTGGAAGATTATCATTAACTCATGTTATGAATCACGCACTTAGATTTGCTGACTAAAACCATCACATAGACAGTTGGAGGGAAGTAGGGTTCATTGGGTACCTCACGAATGACATGTTGTTAATGGATAAGTCGAGGAAGGATTTGTCCCTTCCATATTTATGGAAGTAGATATCTCGGTCTCTTTGATTGAAATAGAACCGTCACCTAAATTCCATGGCCATGGTGTAACGACGAGTTTATTTCTGGAAGTGAAAGAATGACAGATCAAGCATATAAGTTTATGACACTGCCATGAAACCAGATTGATGAGATATTGAGATAAAGTGATTAAATTACACAGTAAGCGTTCATATGAGGTGACACGTCAATGCGGCATCAACTTCTTTCTCTTGGGTGCCTTGACCCGTTTCTAGATAGTAATCTTAGACTTTAGGCAAGCCCGCCTAATGCCAATGGGAAAGAGGCCTAGAGGGTCACACACTAAGTGTATCCAAGTATCTCAAGTAGCATAAATATTATTCCCGTACATGGTTTAATAATTATTCAAGTAAGCCTAAATCATTTTAATGTTGGAGGAAGAGTAAAATGAAAACAAGTACACGCAGTGTATTAATGATTACACACCGTGTAGTTTTTTATTTTGAAAACAAGTACACGCCATGTATTATTGTACGTACATGCTATGTATTTTTCATTATGCAAAGGAAATTAATAAATGAAAACAAGATATACACGTCGTTTACATTGAATGTGCACACCGTGTAGTTTTCCATGAAAAATAAGTAAACGCCGTGTATTTATGATTACACGCCGTGAATTTTTTCCAGTTGGGATTTTGAGGAAATAATATAATTTTATTAAATGATATTTATTATTATTAGTGTGGGCACAAGTCAAGGAATTAATGAATCGAAATGGGGTTTTCAAAATAGTTAATGAAATAAATAAAATGCCTAACACGTTTATTTATTATCATAACTTTACAAACTCAAACCCAATTATAAATATCCTCACAACCCCAACTCCATTCCTAAGAGAATCGTTGTGCACAACAATTCTGGAGAATTCTCTAAAGACTGAAACAACTCCATCCTCCAAGAACGCTCTTAAGACCGAGAGAGATCCTCTTCCATCTGATCAAGATGATCTAAGGAGGACAACACAATCAAAGGTTTCTCCATACTAGCACCCAGAGACTCCTTTGGCGATGTCCATAGATATGAGGTGCACGTATGGATCACCGCTAGAGGAATTCTACACTTGGATTCTGAGAAACAATGAAGAATCACATCGGAACGTGATCAATAATATCAAAAAATAAAGAACACCTAAAAGTTACTTCTTGACAATTAATTAAATTAATTATAATCAACCTGTGACGATCCACTTTTGTGGTTATGGGACCTTTCTTCTTCGTTGTCTATTTCTGTGAATAGATCCAAGGAGAATGTCATTTATCGTCATATTGATCCCGGATTGATCATTGATAATGACAAAAATCCACGTGGACACATCCACCCATGATTTTCCGCTGTGCCCGGAACCATTAGTTTGGACCCCTATGCCGGTGATAGGTTTTTAATTCCTCTAGTCCCACATCTATTATGATTTAACCCAAATATGAAGTTGGATGGGGTTTCTTTTTATTGAACCACAATATATAAAGATTTCCAACATCCATGAATGGATTAAAAAATTGAGGACCCCCAAATAAAGGAAAAATATCCCCAACCCCAAGAAGATATGAAAGATTTAATTTTAGGAGCACAGTGGTAGGGAAAAGAATATAGGGGTTCTAACTATTTTGTTAATATGGAGGAGTGGTGTACACTAATGGTGAAAGTATTATAATATTATGTTGTTTCTATTATCTTTTAGTTTTATAAAATTATTCTATGATTATTTCTTGTTTTTCTTCATCAACCTCATAATCACCTATGTAAAACTCGAATGCCTCGTCCATTTTCTCCTCAACACAAATAACTTCTTTATGTTCATCATTTAGGGAATAATGAAGTCGTATAGAATCTAAATAATCAGAATAAGGGAGGAAAGTTTTCAATTAAAAATTAATAATATTTTAAAAAAGATATTGTTTTTAAATTTAATCTACCTCAATACATTCAGCTTCAAACAATTTTTCCTCAACCAGGTCTACTAGAAATTCCTTTTTTGGAGAGGGAAGTGGATCCAAAAGTTTTTATTCAACCACATAAATTTTTTATTAATTTTTTTAAAATATTTATTTAATTATCCTTATCATTTCTTTTTTGTCATTTCATACCTATAACCTTATCTTCTTTTACTTCAACAGCCAGTGATGCAACTATCTTTCTTGGTTTTTCAATAATTTTGAAATTATCATGAATCTTCAAGGTATAATGTTCCTTTTTTTGTGAATATTATTCCATTATAATATTAAATATTTTTTTTTAACTAATATAAATTTTATTACTAGGCTATCCAAATAAAGAATCATTAATGTACTCCATGACCTAAGGAAAGAAAGATATGTAATGAAGTTATTCATTTTTTAATTGTTTTCCATTTTTTATGAAAAAAGAAAATTGTGCTTGATCTTGTCCTCCTAAGAAACAACACCAAATTGATATATGAGAATTTTTTTCAGATCCCTTATCAATTAAATTTTTATGATCCTAATAATTCTATATAGCATTCACACCTATAGTTGATCTTAAGGATGTCTCTTACAAAAACAAATTATTCTATTTCCACTATTATATTCAAACTAATTTGAAACTACTAAACTAATATATGTAATGGTGAAGTGTATTGATTACGTAATTAATGTAATGTAATATATATTTATTAAATAAATTAAAAAAAACAAATAAAATAAATAAAATACAGAGTAAAGTTAGCAGAAAAAATCATTCCTGTAGGGGTTTCATGGTGATGCTATTATTGTCATTTAAAATATATTTATTAATATTTTATTCAATGTAGAGATCCAAAAATTCAATATAACCCCTATCATTTGAATGGTATTACCCTACACACTGATTATGTAATATAGGAGTAATATCTTCCAAATAAATACCTAATCTAAGCACCACTATTTTAATGACATAGATATAAATGACAAGGAAAATGATTAAATGAGGAAGATGAAAACATTAGTAGAGAAAGTGTGGTGACCAATCATCAAAATAATTTTAACAAACACTGAAATATTATAATAAAAAATGAAAACTCATGAAATAAAAATAACCTAAAACACAAAAACTTCCCCCTAGAATAACAACGAGTGTTAGTTCTTCACAGACATGGAATTAAAATATTTATGGTGGGGGAAACAAAAAATTGAAAAGAATAGAAAATAAAGGAAGAAGATGAGAACTAAGATAATATATATTGAAGATAAGACAAAATATTACTGAAAATATACCCAATGTTATACTGTGGTAATGTATATCCATTTTAATGTAAAATGAGACACACGTTTATAGGGAGGGGAGTGAGAAATTTTATCTCTAAAATATGTCTACTAAAAGATTTTAATTTTTCATCCCACATAATGGTTAAATCATGGAATGCATTCTTAATGAAAGTTATTCTTATCTTTCTTCCCCATTTGTACTCAAAGTTTTAGATTGATAATATATCCCTATTCGATATATAGTCCCATATTTTGATGTTTCTATATCCATGCACATATTTAGAAGCCCAAATATTGATATGGGTTTAGGCTTTAAAATGATAGACTAAGTTTTGGGTAAAGTTGAATTAAATAAATACCATGATGAAGGGAAGCCTAATGAAAAATAATTTCACAATTTCAATTTGTGTCAAAAATGTTATGGATCAAATATAGAATAAAAATAAAATAGTTCCAATCCAGAATTTTTCCATTTTAAAAATTAATCTCAAAAGACTACTAAAACTAAAAAATGTGAAAATTTCCCATAAAATAACACTATAATGGGATTTAAAAAATTTGATTAGAGTATAAAATATGTGAAAATGTTATCTTCTTCAATTTGTTAACCTTATTTTGATCCCACATTGAATAATCTCAAATAGAGGTTTCTTTACCATCTCTATATAGGTTTCAATATACATTTATTTTAGATTGGGAAATTCATGTAGGTTAGGTAGGACATACTCAGAGGTATGTCAAATATATCATTGTGAAACATGAATGTTTTATACTTGGAGTAGTTAAAGCAGTTGAACCAAGGGTATTATCTCTTATTATGGACCTCTTTTTTAATGTCTTCCTTAAAGACTTTAATGGAGTAAATCCTAAATAAGATGTTGTATTTTTTATTGATTTTTTTCATAGAATTGACAATATTTTTATTCCCCTTTATCATTAAACCAAAAAAATATATAAGGGACTTTGAAATTTAGATTTTGGATCTTGATGATAAAGGATCCAACATACCAAACACATCTTCATGAGGTACCCCTGTTCTCTTAACTAAGAGAGGTAACATGAGTCTAATTATTCATGGAATATTGAAAATTGAGTTAGGTAACTATGAAGAATTACAATCCAATAAATTAAAATTTATTTGATAAATTTAAATGTGTTGGTCAGAGTGGATACTCAAGAGGGGGGGGGGGGGTGAATTATGTTCCAATTAAAAATTTCTGTTAAATAGATTCTTATTAAAATCCCCCAAATTGAATAACAAGATAATCTATAGTGAATTTGTAAAACTATAAAGGGTTAGTTAGATTATCAAAAGATTTAATAGTTCTTAATTAATCTAATCTGAAGATAAATTAACTTTTAAAGCTAAACTAAAGCTTTACAGTACATACAAACACTTTCTAGATTAGCTATCAATGTAACTTTAAAATTATTTGATATTTCAAAGTAATTAGCAGAGGAATATTCAATATAGGTTAAAAAAATAAGTAAGCACAACAGTTTTAAACAAGAGGTTTAGTCTTAAGCCAAGACATATTCCTCTCAAACAATTTATATAAATTTTATCCACACCCTGGATCAGGATAAAGAACAGTGCAAAGACTGTCCAGGTACTAAGACCTCTATCACAGTTCTAAGTGGGAAAACAAAACAACATCACACTGGATGTCCAGGTCCTACTTGACCTCTACCACTATCCACATTGGGATATAAGAGAGTTATAGAAGGTTTGTGTGAGGATTTAGAAATCCTACAGCTTAGCTCAGGAGTCAGTGTGTGTATAAAATATATAGAGTATACACACTTCTTGAAATATAAATAAAAGAATCACTAAGAGAATAGATATGAATTTAGAATGCTCTAGTGATTTGAAGTGTAGCTCTGGAGTCTTTTTGATTTGTCAGAAATTCTTTTGAGTCCTTATCTGGTTTTTGTTTGGGAAACAGAGTATGGTTTGCTTCCTTGGTCCTCAGGTTCAGCATGATCAGCTTGAGTGTATGACCAGCTCGTTGTAGTTATTCACTCCTTGACTGGAGTTTGGTTTTTGTTTTTTCTTCTTATATGGATTGATTGATGTATGTCTAGTGTTCTTGGAATATGAATGTAGTATTTATTGATGCACCGATTTACAACACTCTTTTTCCTTTTTGTGCACGACCACACAACTTCTGGTTGTTTTTCGCCCGGTCTCTGTACTTTCTTTTATAGCTTTCAGCACCAGCAATGGGAATGATTACCTTTTTATAGGTACGAGGTACGGTTCCCTGACATTCCAACAACTATCATTAAATAACATTAATTTTATTAAAATCATCAAATATGACCGTTGCTTAATAAATAAATAATGTGGACAAAAGTAGAGTTTATGAATCAGTGACTGAAGTCTTCCATTAGTAGAATTCTGTCAGTAGATGTGTGACAGTGGACTTTGTATAGTATTGAGCACCTATCATTAGCTCTTTGTCCTTGTACCGGTATCTACTTGTATCAGTAGATGTTACTTCGTGTATCAGTAGCTCTATGTAATGGTGACTCCTTCTATCGATAGCTCTTGGTGTATCGGTAGCTCGCTTGTATCAGGGGCTCTTTTTTATCGGTGACTGTCTGTATCGGTAGACATTGTATCGGTATCTTGGGCATATTGGTAGATTTGTTATATACCAGTGATTAAGTGTATACTAGTAGAATTATGCATACTGGCAGACTTGTTCTATCCGTAGCTCAGCTTCTATCTGTAGCTATCTGTATCGGTGGACTTGATCTATCAGTGGCATGCTTACCGGTGGACTTATACATACTGGTAGCTGTGCGTATCAGTGATATTTTCTTATTGGAGACTATGACTATTGGTAAACTAAGTGCCGGTAGATCTGTATCAATAGCTATAAGCAAATCAATGAGTTAACACTTATCTACTTTATGCAAAACATATCCGATTGAGTTAGAATTATTTAAAAATTCATATAAACATAGATAAACATTGATTAACATATTTCAAAGATTATTTTAATATTATTATCAATTCGATAATAGAATGTCATAGATTGAAAGAATTAATATATAGATAAACATTAATTGGGATTATCAAAGTATGTGAAAGCATAATTGGGATTATCAAAACAGGTGGGGTCAACAATCTCCCCCCTTTTGATAATCAAAACTTATGATATTATAAGTCTAAAATAATTAGTAATGTATCAGAGAAAAATAATCATGAATGTATCAGATGAAAATATTATGAGCCCAAGATAGTATCAGAGGATATTTTAGTAAAGCCAATTTTATCAGAGAAAATAATGTATTATAAAACATATATAGCAAATATAAAATATAAAACAAATGTACTAGAGGAAAATGAATTAATATCATAAAATATAGTATTTATCTTCCTTTTTAATAAAAGATATTAGTTCTCCCTCATATATGTTTCCCTTAGATGACATTTCTCCCCCTTTGTGATAATTAAAAAGTGGGACAAGAAGGAAAAAAACAAGAGAAGAGAAGTAACATAGGGTAAAAGAAATTAAGATCACATACATTCCTTGGAGGAAACACTTAGAAAGAAATACCTAAATAAAAAAAATAAATACAAGAGATTCCTATCAAAAGTCCTAATCAAAGATCAATCCACATCCTCAGAATGAGATTTTCCTTTGGGATCAGAAGAGGATTCAGGTGTGGTGGATTTAGGTGGAGGCTTAGGAACACCAGTGATGATTAGAGGTGGCTGAGCTACAGAAACTGTTCCTGGTCTATACTGGGGAGCTCTATGAGTGATCATAGGAGTAAGGCTTCAGATGGCTTGAACTGGAGGCATCTGGACATGAGAAGTAGCTGAGAAAGAGGTAGGTAAATATGGAGGTATAATCACTGGACGAGCATGGACATGCAAGAATGGAAAAATAAGATTTATAAAGTCTATTATAATTCCTCCTCCTCTCTACATAGTAGAAATGAAATCGTCCTTGTTCTCCAGGAATTTTTCTAGTGCAGGTGTCAATTATCTGAGCTTGCTAACTTTTTCTCTAAAGGCTTGATTGACTTGAGGTAGATTCATGTTTTTTAACATAATCTTGAAATGATTATTGAGTTGATGCTTGGTATAAAACCTTTTGAAATAATAATATACCTTGTATTTCATCTTTTTTTGAGAATCATAAGATTCTCTCATATAGTCTTGAACATTCTTCATGATATCTCTAGTGGTATCTCTAGTAGAAGTCAACACTTTGGTCAAATCTGATGAGTCCACAGAGCCACTGGTTGATGCTGAACCAAGATCCTCTTTCATCAAAGCTCTTAACTGATCCAAATCCACTGAAGGTTTGGAAGAAAAAGAACCAAGAGAGAAGGTTACAGTTTCCATGAAACTCTTAGTTAGTCCACTAATAAGATTTTGTACTTGAGAACCCTAGTTGCTAACATTATTTGTTATGGAAAAATTAAAATCCTCAAAAACTGTGATCATATGGCTCACTACACTCTTCACATAGGCCAAATCCTTATCTTCTTGAGATTTAAAACTAATATATGATTCCAGAGAAACAAATGATTTCTTTAGAACTTCAACATCCTTTTCCAGGCTAGACATCTGATTCTAGAAAGCTGTGACTTCATATACTATCTCAGCCACAAAGTTTGACACATTACAACCCAGAGAGAGTTCGAAGGACTTTTCCAAATTGCTCATATCTTCAACAAAGCAGCTCTTTAACTCAGAAATAGAAACACTCACAAGCTCTTTCATCTCACCATTTAAAGATGCTAAGTCATCCCTGGTGATCATATCAGCAGGTGCAACCTCAATAGGTTCTCTTTTAGACACTATACTAGCCACAAAGTCATTCATAATCGATTGAATAGATGACACCAGTGAAGCTTCCATTTTCCTTATTTATTCCACAAAACTAATTTTGAGATCAGACGTGAGATTATCCAGATCATGTGTTCTGACCACATCTCCATGTAATATCTCAGACTGAATATCATAATTGATTTTTGGTCTATTAAGGGATTCCTCATTATCAAAATCAGGATAATATAATCCACAAACCAAAAAACATGGTTCTTCAACCTAATCATCAATTTCAATTTGGATGATCCCCCTAAAATGGTGCATACTCTTTTATGGAAACAACACTCTCATCAGTCTGGTCTTCCTCATCAGAATATTGCACAACCATCTCTATTTCTAAAATAGCAGGAGGTTCCTCAGAAATAGGTAATGGTCTTTCAACTTCATCAAGAACAGCCTCTAAAGGCATACCAGAACTTCCAATAAGAGGACTTAAGCTCAAGGTGGAAGAAGCTGAGGCTTCAGTTTTAGATCCTCTATATTGTTCCTCATTCTCTAGAATAGACTCTTCCTGATCTAGTCTCTTTTGGTCTTCCTAATACATAGGTGCCTCTTTATTTCTTACACCTATAATAGTTTCTGTACTAGGTAGGTTCAAAGATTCACTCTCCTTTTCTTGTGACACAATTTCAGGAGTTGGGCTAGGAGGAAAGTCAGGATCTCCTCCATTTGTTGAAGATGATTCTTCCTCTTCTGAATCATCACTATACTGTGGCTCTTATTCATCAGGTCCCAGACATGTATCCCTCAAATTCTTAGGTCTTGAAGGATGATCCACAGGATTGAACTTATCATAAAACATTTTTTCATCTGTAACCCACTCTCCTTTCAATGGGTTCCAGTTTATCTTCATGTATTTACACACAGTGCTTGTGATACATAAGTTGTTATTTAACACCATTATCTCATCTTAAGAATAATCTACTCCTTTCACTTTGATCATCACTGAGATCAACTTGGCAAAGAATAAGGAATTTGTTTTTCACTTTGGTCTAATCATATCCTCTATTTGAGTCATTATCATCCTACACAGATTTACTTCAACACCATGTCTCAAGAGATGTAACAGATAGATATATTGATATCTCAAATTTTCAAAGTCTCCCCTCTTTATAATTAAAACATGCTGAACAAACTTGAACATCAATATGTTCTATCCATCCATTTTAGTAGCCACCACCTATCTTTCTTTCCACTACCGGTGAGCTTCTCGGCAGTCTCATAATCAAATATGTCACTTGTAGGTGGTACTGATTTTGGGAAATTTCCAGAAACACCTTCATGTGGAACCTTCAGGCATTCATCCCACTCCATAGAAGAAAAAGCTATCTCCTTTCCATTTACCCATGAAACCATTCTATTCTCAACTTCTGATTTCTCAAAAGTTACAAACTCATAGAACTATTTTTCCCGCTTCGGATAGTAGGGGACATTGTTGTTAAAAAATTAGTCCACCCAATTCTGGTCTTCTAGTACCTCTAGAACTATCAATTTACTAAACAACAACCATTCCACGCATAGCTCTTTTTCGATCACAATAACTCTATTTTGTAAATGCGGGTTCACTGGTCACCTTCCTAACCTTGTTATACTAACACTGGCACTTCCTTCTTGCTCTAACTTCTACTTCATCGCATTCGGCTCATCAATGTCATCTTGGATAGTAGGAATTTTGGTTTTTTCCATTTCTCATTTAAGGAACTTAGGGTTTTCATGAGATTTGGGAGCTAAGGCTTGAGGGAAAAGAGTTTAAGGTAGATCAAGAAGTAATTAAGACTTAGTTTTATCATTTAGGAATCATAAAATAAGTAATTAAAATATAATAAGTAAAATATAAACGATATAGATTCTGGCGGCAGACAGAAGTTTAAAACAACACATATTTATCGGTAGTGTATACCGGTGAGAATTCCTAATGGTGAGATCCACTAATCTGTGAGGTATATCGGTGAGGTTTCATACCAGTGAGGTATATTGGTGAGGTTTCATACCGTTGAGGTATATTAGTGAAGTTTCATACTGGTGAGGTGTATCAGTGAGGTTTCATACCAGTGAGGTATATCGGTGAGGTTTCTAACTAACATAGTCTATCATTCTTAATTCATTTCTAATGTAACTTAACATATCCGAAATTAAAGGTTTGGTAAAAATTTCAGCTAATTGATCTTCAGTACCTATAAATTCAAGAGTAATATTACCTTTTTGGTAATGATCACTCAAGAAATGGTTCCCTACATCAATGTGTTTGGTCCTAGAGTGAGATATAGGATTCATAGAGATATTAATGGCACTATTTTTATCACAATTAATAGATACATGTAAAAATTGATATCCATAGTCCAAAAGAGTGTGTTTCATCCACAGAATTTGTGCACAGCAACTACCAATAGCTATGTACTCTTCTTCAACAGTAGACAATGCAACATAATTCTGCTTCTTACTACACCATGATACTAAGGATTTTCACAATAAATGACATGTTCCAGATGTGCTTTTTCTATCCAACTTGCAACCAGAAAATTCATCATCTGAATAACTCATTAATTCAAAATATTGTACTTTTGGATAAAACAAACCCAAATTTGCAGTATGTTTAAGATACTTAAAAATTATTTTTACAGTAAGAAAATGTGATTCTTTAGGATTAACTTGAAATCTTGCACATATGCACACACTAAACATAATATATGGTCGACTAGCAGTAAGGTAAAGTAAGATTCCAATCATACCTCTATAGTTGGTTTGATCCACTAGTTTCCCAGTTTCATCAATTTCCAATTTACAAACAGTACTCATATGTGTATCACTTTCCTTAATACTATCCAAACCAAATCATTTCAAAATATCTTTTGTATATTTACTTTGATTCAAAATAATACCATTTTCATTTTGAAAAACTTGAAATCCAAGAAAATATTTGAGTTCTCTCATTAAACTCATATCAAATTAATTTTTCATATTTTTTGAGAAATCAGTACATAAATAATGTTTAGAAGATCCAAAAATAATATCATCAACATAGATTTTTACTATAAAAAAATCTTTAGAAATTATTTTAATAAAAAGAGTTGGATTAGAAATACCTTTAGTAAAACCTTTTGAAATAAGAAAATTTGTAAATCTATCATACGATGCTCTTGGAGCTTGTTTCATACCATATAAAGCTTTTGAAAGTTTAAAAAATCGATTTGGAAAATGTGGATTAGTAAATCCAGGTGGTTGTTAAACCAAAACATCTTCAATTATAAAACCATTTAGAAAATCACTTTTGACATCCATTTGATATAACTTGAAATTTAGATGAGCAACATAGGCAAGTAGAATCCTAATGGCTTCTAATCTAGCTACTGGTGTAAAGGTTTCCTCATAGTCTATTCCTTCTTTTTGACTATATCCTTGTGCAACTAACCTATCTTTGTTTCTAACTATATTTCTAGACTCATCAACTTTGTTTTTCAAGACCCATTTAGTGCCTATGGTCAAAGTGTCCTTAGGTCTGTAAACTAATTCCCAGACTTTGTTTCTTTCAAATTGATTTAGTTCTTCTTGCATATACATTACCCAAAATTCATCATTGATTGCATCATTGACATTTTTAGGTTCTAACTGTGAAATAAAATCTTGATGTTCAACCTGGTTTCGTAGAGACGCTCTAGTCTGTTTCCCTATATCGAGATTACCAAAAACAGCATCCAAATGATGATTCTTTATAATCCTAGTTGATCTAGTATAGGTAGGACTAGAAATTTTAAGCTCCTCTCTAGGTTCGGGTTCTATAGAAGCAGATTATTGAATATGTCCAGAACTGGTTGCCATTACAGCAGGGTCACTATTTTTGTCATTAAGGTCCAGAACAGACAAATCTTTTTCAAGATTTTCAAGAGAAGACTTAGGCTCATGTGGATCAGTTTCATCAAACCTGATGTGAACATGCTCTTCCACAGAATTGGTTCTTTTATTGAAAACTCTATAGGATTTTCTAATTAAAGAATAACCATGAAAAATTCATTCATCACTTTTAGATGCAAACTTGTCAAGATTATCATTTGTATTAAGAATGAAGACTTTGAACCAAACACTCTTAAGTAATTAACCTTAGGTTTCCTATTGTTACACAATTCATAAGGGGTCTTCTTATGAACATGTATAATTATGACTCTATTGATAATATAAAAAGATGTATTTATAGCTTTAGCCCAAAATAAACAGGCAGGTCATATTCATTAAGCGTAGTTCTTGCAATCTCATGAAGGGTTCTATTTCTTCTTTCTACTACAACATTCTGCTGAGGTGTTCTAGGGGCAGAAATTTTTTGACTATAGCCATTGTGTGAGCAATAAGATTCAAACTCATGATTTTCAAACTCACGACCATGGTCACTTCTCAGGGTATTAATCGTAAGTTCACTAAGGTTTTCTATAGACTTGGAGTATTTAATAAAGTAAGATCAAGATTCGCTTTTGTGAGCTAAGAAGTATACCCAAGTATATCTATAATAGTCATATACCAAGACATAGACATAATGCTTCCCATTTAAACTAGAAACTCTAGAAGGTCTAAAAAAATTCATGTGAACCAACTCGAGAGGATGAGAAGTTGAAACTTATTTCTTTGATTTAAAATAAACTTTATGTTGCTTTCCCTTTTGACAGGGATTATGAACTTTATCATCTGGGAATTCAAGTTTAGGTAGGTCTCTAACAAAGTTCTTCCTAGTCAGTTTTCTAAGTGAATAAACATTGTAGTGTCTTAATCTTCTGTGCCACAACCAAGACTCTTTATTAAAAGCACTTAAACAAGTAATTTTCTGTTTTTCTAAAGAATCCAAATCAATAACAGAAACATTTTCATTTGTCAAATAATAAAATACTAAAACATTTTTAGAATTAAACACATTACAAGAATCATTTTCAAATTTAACATTGAAACCATCATCACATAACTGAGAGATACTCAACAGATTATATTTAAGTCCATTAACAAATAAAACTTTGGAAATTAAAACTGAATCAGTGTTAACAATATGGCCTAGTTCGATGATATTTCCATTAGAGTTATCACCAAAGGTGACATGGACTCCATAAACTTTTATTAAACTCTTGAAGCATGAGTAATCCCCAATCATATTCCTTGAACATCCACTGTCCAAATTCCATATCTTCTTATGGTAAATCTTCAAGTAAGTTTCCTACAAAACAGGTTTAGATGGAAAATGATTTTGGTACCCAGATTTTCTTGGGTCCAGATAGGTTAGCAATCAATGATTTAGGTACCCATATTTGTCTTATGGGTCTCAAATAATTCACAGAATCAATAGATTTTGAAAGATAAACTTTATTTGATCTATAACTATGTGATTAACTAGTTGAAACATGTGAATTTATAGAACTATAACTAGCACTATTCTGTCCAGATTTAGAAATAAATCTAGTTTTGGTAAACTGTCTCTGTCCAGGCTAATATCCTATTCCAGTGGTATATTTTAGTGCCACTTGTTTACCTAGCATTTTTTAAGAGCATATTTTACATTTTTGATTTTTAAGTCCTTTATTAATTTATCATTGAAATATTTCAGTTCAGAATTTTCCTTATTTAATTGAGCATTCATTTCTTTTTCTATATCAAGGGAAGATTTAACAGAGCTAGTCAAAGCCTGTTGTTTCTTTAATGATTTGTACTTGTCCTTAAATTCATTACAGGTTTCTTCTGGCATATTACAATATTCAAATAATTATTTACTAGACATATTTTTAGATTCGTAATCAGAATCAACTTCAGAATAATAATAATTTAAAGTAGGAGTATCCAGTGTTACCTCTGATGTGTATGTCATGAAACACATATTAGCTTTTTGAGATTTTTCATCCTGAGTAGAATCAGAATCACTTGAACTGTCCACTGAATCACTCCATGTTTCTTTCATAGATTTCTTATACTTATTGTCCTTATCGTCATGTTTCTTCTTGCACTTCAATTTTGGACAGTCTGCTTTAATGTGACCTTTCCTTTTTCATTCATAGCAGACAACTTCATGACTTCTATCAGGATTTTTCCAATCCTTCTTCTAATGACCTTTATTGTCATAGTTTCCTTTGTAGTTTGATTTTCTGAAGAATTTCTTCTTCCTGTAGAACTTCTTGAATCTTCTGGCTATTTGAGCCATCTTAGCATCACTATCAGATGCACTCTCATCACTGCTTGAACTATCACTTTCACTTTGAATTTTTCCATTGTCTTTACTCTTTGAAGCAGATGTCTTAAAGGCCACTGACTTCTTCCTCGGTTCATCATCCTCTTCTTTGTTGACCTTCAGCTCTTCCTCATACATCATAATATTACCAATAAATTCCTTAATAGGTTGTGAACTTATATCATGCGATTCTCTTATAGAGATAGATGTGCCTCTCCATCTTTCTGGACAATATCTTAGTTTTCTCATGATCTGTTCTTTTTCAGGAACAACTTTACCAAGAGCTCTCATAGTTTTTTCAATCTCATTGAACCTGACATACATGTCAGAAATGGGTTCATTAGGCTTAATTTTAAAATTATCATATTTAATAGTATAGGTATTCCACCTTATTTCTTTAACATTGGTTGTTCCCTCATGGGAAATCGCCAAAGTGTCCCAAATTTCATAAGCAGTTTTACAAGAAGATATTCTATTAAATTCCTCATCACCTAAATCACAGTACAAGGCATTCATTTCATTACAATTTTTATTGTAATCAGTCTTAGTAGGTTCATCCCAAGTAGTTCTTTCAGTTTCTGGAATTTTATATTGAGTTTCTATAGCCATCCTGATATCAAATCCCATACTCTCTAAATGAGTTTTCATTTTAAGCTTCCACTGAGCATAATTTGTACCATTAAAGAAGGGTGGCATGTTATTAGCATCACCTTCAAGTCTATTATCCATAGTTCGATTTTAGAAAATGTATTTAAGAAGATAATATTTAGAACTAACAGAAATTTAAGATCTTTGAGATACAACTAAAATCACAGTTGAAAAACAGTGTATTTTGAAAACCTTGATAAACAAAACTTCCTTTGATAAAAAATGTTGTTCGGAGTGGATACTCAAGATGGGGAGTGAATTGAGTTCTAATTAAAAATTTCTGTTAAAAAGATTCTTATTAAAATCCCCCAAATTGAATAACAAGATAATCTATAGTAAATTTGTAAAACTATAAAGGGTTAGTTAGATTATAAAAATATTAATTAGTTCTATGTTAATCTAATATAATGATTAATTTACTTTTGAAGCTAACCTAATTATTTATAGTACATACAAACACTTTCTATATTAACTATCAAAGTAACTTTAAAACGATTTTATATTTAAAATTAATTTGTAGCAGAATATTCAATATTGGTTAAAAACAAAACCAGTAAGCACAAAAGTTTTAAACAAGAGGTTCAGTCTCAAGCTGAGACTTAGTCCTCTCAAAAAATTTATATAAATTTGATCCACACCCTGGATCTGGGTGAACAACAGTTCAAAGACTATCCAGGTACTAAGACCTCTACCATAGTTCTACGTGGGAAAACAAAACAACACCACACTGGCTGTCCAGGTCCTACTTGACCTCTACCACAATCCACAATGGGATATAAGAGAGTTATGGATGGTTTTTTTGAGGATTTATAAATCCTCCATGTAACACCCCAAGATTTCACGATACGCTTCTCTTTCAATAATGCAATAGCTTGCATTGTACGCAAGTTCGAGATTCTAACACATAGCGACCAATCAAAGTACCTGTTATGAATAGTAATACCCACTTTTTGAAATTATATAAATTTTATATTTCAAATTGGATATCATTTTTGTATTCGAAATATCGAAATTATCCTAAGTTGAATTATTTGTAATTTTCTGAGAACTTCCAATTTTTTATGAATAGTAAAAAATACTTAAAAAAACTTTTTTAATCAAAATAATTTATAGTGATAAATTATACCATTTATAGGTTTTAAAAAATAATTAAAATATATTTTTACCATTTCATCCAATGGTGGTCATTAGAATTAATCTCACTTTGAAATTGGACATAAACAATTGTCCATATTTTGATATATATTGTTTCTTAAAAACACGCTATTTGTTGTGACATCGAGAATTAATTATTAAATTAATTAATTCAACTTATATGTTTTTAATTTTTTAAAATAGACATCATTTTTGAATTAGGAATATCAAATATATCTTAGGTTGAATTTTTGTTATTTTTCAAAAAAACTTCAATTTTTGATGAATAGTGAAACCACTAAGTGGTAGTTAAAAAACAAATTTTTCATTTAAATGAAACTTTACCACATCTGTGAATTTAATTTCAAAAATACGTCATATATGGTTGTCATTAGTAAGTAAAATGTGGTTCAATGATATGAAAAAAATATTTGATGAATAGAAACTTTTAAGTTTTATTAATCGTGATTAAAGGTAATTAGTGTAATTTAAGGTAAATATAATGTTATAATAATATGAAATTATCTTTACACTTATCCTACCCTTATTTTATGAGTCATTTCTGACCAATAAAATCCATGGGTCAACATGGGGACCCCATGGAGCCACTTGGGTATGAAAATGACATAAATAACTTTTTATTTAAAGTAAAAATAAAATTGTCACAAACATGTATTGTTTTACTAAAACAATTATTACATGAGGTTATATAAGTTAACTTTTCGACTATAAATATTAATTGGAATTATAAAAATATTTCATACATCATGGTTATTTTTCAATAATTTTTAGACATTAAATAAATTAAATTTTTTATGACATCATGATGATGCAACGATTACCTCATTAATTAACGATTTAAATAAAATGAAATGATAATGTAAAATCTAAGACTTACACTTGTCAAAAACCTATTGTATGAGTATATTTAGAAACCTCATCATTTTATCCTATAAATATATAATTGCGGGACCTTTGAAATCCAAAAAATTACTTCATAATAATCTAACATTTCATGAGTTTCCAAGAGTGCCCCTCCTCTCCTCTTATAAAAGGCCCCCACCTATACCACCTTATTCACACATTCAAGCCATTTGGCTCGGCCAAAATCTGCCCAAATACTCTCTCAACTTCTCTCTCTTACTCCTAGAAGCCTCAATTTGGGACTAAGTATTTTCAAGGAAGCCTTTGGCTCAAATCAAAAAGAGTTACCCGATTTTAAGGTAATGTCTTCTCTTATGTTCTTTTGTTTTATTTTGCTTCTCCAACCCCTTAAACTCTTTTTATTCCTTTATTTTGTAACAAAAAAAGTATCTTTAATATACTAGGATGTTTTTAGGGGAAGTATTTGATTTAAAATTACACACACCTTCGTCTAATGGTTAAAGAACTTACTGTTTCTGTGGGTGGCGAATTACTACCTCATGAAACGATGATTGTTCAATATTCTTTTAACACCTCTCATGGTGGACATTATGATGAAAATATTTTCATATATGATATATATATATTATGTTTATGTTTTACTTATGCTTTTGTATTTCTCATTTATGGAATACCTTTATGATTTCCATTATGGGTAAACACGATAATTTCATTTTAGGAAGTGCGGACAACCGCCCCCTCAAAGTGATTTGAATAGTTAATGCCATATGTGGGACGTATAAAGGATGGAGTAAATGATATTATATATGATATTATACTGGAATTATATTATAACTTTATATCATTACGATTCCATTCCATTAAATATGAAATAGAAATGAAAGTAGCGTTCATGCGTATGTACGCCTTACCGTCTCCATGAATGGTGCATTTCATTTCCTACCTCTAAATGTTACGTAATATTATGAATGAATGTATATACTGTATATATATGATATATATGATATATACATCATGAATATAATTATTGATATAATGGATATTTTACCACATGAACAACCTGTAATTATAAGAAGTTTATTTTTTACTCAAGTACCAAATATCGAAAAAACGACCGTTATTAACAAAAATAATTACATAATGTTCATAACATGGTAATAAGTGATCTAAAAGGAACAATAAACTTGAAAAATGTTGTTAAGAAATTATAAATTAACTCTAGTTTATTATTCAGGAGGTTAAATAACGGTCGAGTCAAGTCGGACGCGAGGTAAGGGACATCGTCTAAATCTCCTTTCATTGAGGAATATTTTGTTTTATAAACAACTTTATTTTATATGGTGTTTAAAACCCTTTGAATTTTATGTTTATTCAAAATGAATATTTTTTTATATAAATATTTTTACAAAACGAAAAAAGGGAATGTTTTTTTGTCGTACGTATGCAGCGACGACGACTTCTCCGCCGCCGTGACCATTATTTGAGTTTTGGCTTCCTCTACAAGACATAACTTTTTTTAAATGAAAAATAAATACCAAGTTTTAAATTTATTTTATTTTGGTATTGAAAATGGTTCTGATAATGTTTTTATTATATCAATGTGTTGTATGGATATCTTGTGATTTAAATGTCGAAATGTAATGTTTCCTTTATGCATGTTTTATGTGATATGATTATGTTATGGGTTATGATATGTTTAAACATGTTCATATGAGGAATGCATTGGACTTAATAAGTGATGGGTGGAGCCCGCTATAGATCCTCGATATATCGGTAGGTCTCATGAGACAAACTAGTGTCTTGTCACGAGTCCTTGACAAAATCTTATTTGTAGTCTTGGCACGAGGCCTTGGCTACATGGTTATGACAGTCTGACATTATGCATTCCATCACTATGAAAGTGGTTATTGATATTGCATGTGATTATTCGACTAGTAGAATATCCATGTGAATAAGTAAATGGAATTATTTTATTTCATTGTTGTCATATTATGCTGAAGTTCAAGTCTAAAATGATTTTGTTTTAGTTATACATTGCCTTAAATGTTTATGTTTATTTATGAAAGTTTCCGCTGTATTGTTATCCTTACTGAGCATCTAAGCTCACCCTTTTCAATGTTTTAATTTTTCTAGGATGTGATGAAGTATATTATGAATGACCTGTGAGGATAGTATGAGGGGATATAAATACAAGATTTTTTTTAGTTTTGTTTTGCTTTATGATGTAATGTAAGACTTATGAATGTATCTAGTGTTTCCATGGAAACTAAACTAATCAGTCTTTCGAGACTTGATCTTTTGTGATCATGCCAATGTTACGCAATAATGCACCAAATCTGGGTAACTAGGGTCGGGGCGTTACAATTGGTATCAGAGGTAGTTTAGTACTAACCGTGGAAGCTAGATTTAGATAAACTCTGATTAGATCACATAGCTCTAAGATAGACTTTGAGGATTAGTATAGAAGAACTTCCTAGAATTTTGGTATTATAGATATTTTGTGAGTTTTCTGAGCAATACATCCCTGTCTGGATTCGAGCAGGTAGAGGCTACTCTGGCATAGATGTACCTAGGGGTAAAACATGAAAACACCGCCTTGAGATAGACTATAACGGGAACTGGTGCACGACAACGATCCTTGTTGCACTCTTGGTTACGACACTCCCAGGGGATATGCTTAGGATAATTCACGATTTCTTTAAAAACAATTATGAAGGGTTTATGAGTATATAATACCTCAATGAAAACATATTTTATGGATTATATCCATAAGTAGTTCAATTTATGTTAATCGTTTTACAAGTATGGAATTATGTATTTCGATTCATAAACTAATCTAGTTTATGACATTGTTTAGAAATGGAGCCTACTGAAAGGAATGGAAACCGTATCAATGCATGTACTCAATGTAGGTATTTCCCTCCTACTCAAGATAATTATAATGGAGTTGGTGATACAACTGGTGATTATCCTCTTATCACCATACTGAGATAACTCACTCAGGTTATGAATAATAACCTTACCCGTATGGATCACCCTGATCCGCAGCATTGAGGATCAATGTTAGATCGTTTCATGAGGCAGAAACCACCAACATTCAATGGGAGTACAAATCCCTTAGTAGCTGAGAAATGGATAAATTCCCTAGAGAAAATATTTCAGGCTTTTGAGAGTAGTGAAAGTGAAAAGGTTATCATGGAAGTTTACCTCCTCATTGGAGATTTTGATCAATGGTGGTCATTGATTCAAAACACAAAGGAAGATGATGAAGTATCAAATATGGAATGGAGGGAGTTCAAAGAGCTTTTATTAGAAAAATACTTTCCTCGTGACCATCGAGCAGATATGGAAAGGAAATTTCTGAGTCTGAGACAAAAGGAGGATGAAGATGTCCCAAAGTATGAGGCTAACTTTACAAGGTTATCGAGGCATGCATCAGATTATATACGCAACCAAAGAAGTAAGATTGATCGTTTCTTTTATGGGTTAAAACCATTTATCCCTCGAGATTTAGTATCACAATAATTCTCAATGTACGAAGATATAGTCTCGTGTGCTATCAAGACAGAAAAGGAATTCTCTAAATCTTATGACAATAAAGTAAATCAAGAGAATAAGAGAATGGTAGAACAAGAGACAAATAAAGGGGAAAAGGGAAAGAAGGATTTTCTATTATGTGATAATTTTTGGAAGAATCACCTCGGTACTTGCCTAAAAGAAATGAGAGTTTGTTATAAATGTGGAGAAAAAGGTCACCAGGCTCGTGATTACTAGGGAATGAAAGAGGCTGTCAATGTTGAATGCTATAATTGTAGAGAAATGGGTCATTAGGCAAATGAATGTTCTAAGCGTCAGGGAAACTTACCTCAGAAAAGGCCATGTGATCAAGGACAAGCTTATGCTGTTACTACAGTTGAAGTGGAATAATTAATGTATTGGTGCTTTTGGACTCAAGGATTATATTCTGGTTATAAGAATAATGTGATATATATAAGGATTGTATTGCAGTACTTGTTTTTTTCATTAAGTTTTTAATATGATAAAGGTAATCATATTTTTAGTATGTGACAATTAGTGGAACTTTACTTTGTTCGGGGAATCTGATGTTACAATTGATTTTGGAATTTAGATACCTTTTAGAGAAAGTCTGGACATAGGTATTTTGGATAACTATAAAGGTTGGAATAGATTAAGTTTAAATTTGGATAGTATTGTTTAAGGTTAAAACATTTCTGAAGATTATTTTTGGAATATTATAATACTATAGTTTTAGGAAAAGGACAACCTATAGGTCAGGGGATAACCCGTCGCGTCGAACAAAGCTGCAGGAATCAAACCCACAACCATAGTGTGACATGCCTTTATTACCTACCACTAGCCTACAAGAAGTCCTTGGTTATTAAAAAATAGTTTTCCTAATCTAAATGGTATGTGTTAATATTTGGAACCTTGTACGATTAAAATAAATATAATATTTTTGAGTTCTATTATCTTTTTGAGTGAAAGATGAGTTTGTGGTAGAAATTAGTTGAAGGTTGAAACTCTACTTGTCAAGTATATATATATATACCTTTCTCTTATTCAATGAATAAATTAATTCTTCAACTTTAGGAAAGGGATATTAAAAAAATGTGTTATCCTAATACCTTATGTTTTGTTGAACTGATGATATTTTAAATCACCATAGATTGAAGGCTTTGAGGCCCTCAATTTTACATTTGTTTGTGATTGATGACCTCAATCACTCCCTACTAATATTTACGTTTTCCCTCCAATTATTTGTCTCTAATGGACACAAATGTTTTCCTAATCGAGATCATAATTTGGTTGTGACTTTTTCATTTCCCTTTTCCCTCTTATTAAGGATAAATTTTATTAACCTTATTTCCGATGTGGGATTTCCACAAATGTATTTTCTATTTTCAAACTTTTATTTTCGATGAAAATTTTCAAATTTCGAGGACGCAATTTATTGAAGGAGGGGAGAATGTAACACCCCATTATTTCATGATACACTTCTCTTTCAATAATGCAATAGCTTGCATTGTACGCAAGTTCGTGATTCTAACACACCGCGACCAATCAAAGTAGCCGTTATGAATAGTAATACCCACCTTCTAAAATTATATAAATTTTATATTTCAAAATGGACTTAATTTTTGTATTCAGAATATAGAAATTATCCTACGTTGTATTTTTTGTAATTTTCTGAGAACTTCCAATTTTTTATGAATAGTGAAAAATACTTAAAGACTTCTTTTTTAATCAAAATAATTTATAGTGATAAATTATACCATTGAAAGGTTTTAATGTATAATTAGAATATATTTTTTCCATTTCATCCAATGGTGGTCATTAGAATTAATCTCACTTTGAAATTGGACATAAACAATTATCAATCTTTTGATATATATTGTTTCTTAAAAACACACTATTTGTTGTGACAGCGGGAATTAATTATTAAATTAATTAATTCAACTAATATGTTTTAAATTTTTTAAAATAGACATCATTTTTGAATTAGGAATATCAAATATATCTTAGGGTGAATTTTTTGTATTTTTTTGAAAAACTTCAATTTTTGATGAATAGTGAAACCACTAAGTGGTAGTTAAAAAACTAATTTTTCATTTAAATGAAACTTTACCACTTCTGTGAATTGAATTTAAAAAATCCAATATACATTTTTTTCATTAGTAAGTAAAATTTGGTTCAATGAGATGAAAAGAATTTTTGGTGAATAGTAACTTTTAAGTTTTATTAATCGCGATTAAAGGTAATTAGTGTAATTTAAGGTAAATATAATGTTATAATAATATGAAATTACCTTTACACATGTCCTAACCTTATTGGATGAGTCATGGCCGACCAAGAAAATCCATGGGTCAACTTGGGGACACCATGGAGCCACTTGGGTAAGAAAATGACATTAATAACTTTTTATTTAAAGTAAAAATAAAATTGTCACAAACATGTGTTGTTTTAATAAAAAAATTATTACATGGGGTTAAATAGACTAACTTTTCGACTATAAATATTAATTGTAAAGATAAAAATATTTCCCACATCATGGTAATTTTTTTATAATTTTTAGACATTAAATAAATTAAATTTTTATGACATCATGATGATGTAGTGGTTACCTCATTAATTAACGATTTAAATAAAATGAAAAGATAATGTAAACTCTAAGACTTACACTTGTCAAAAACCTATTGGATGAGTATATTTCGAACCCTTATCACCTTATCCTCTAAATATATAATTGTGGGACCTTTGAAATCTGAAAAGCACTTCATAATAATGTAACATATCATTAGTTTCCAAGAGTGCCCCTCCTCTCCTCTTATAAAAGGCCCCCACTTCTACCACCTTATTTGTAGAGACCCGAAGCTTGACGTACATGGACATTACATTAATTTTGTGGAATACTTAATACATAACAAAAACAGACACACAAGGACCGTAATAGTTTAGTGTCTTTGGAAACTTGGAACGTAATCTTCTAATCGTGGTGAAAGATCTTCAACATCTCCCATAAAGATCTTCCACTTTTTGTTTCCTTACCTAAAACCTTTCTTTTAATCCTGGGGGAAAAGAAAACATAAAAAGGGTGAGCTCAAATTCTCAGTAAGGGTAAGCATGGATAAAATAAAACATACCATATACATTTGAACTTAAAAACATGAACATAATGTTTAAACATCAAAATCTTGAGCAACGACATAAAACATGGAAGTACATAAGGCATAGATCATAATAGAACATAAATCATGATAAAATAGCATGGGAATAAAACATGTAATTGTGTCAACCATTAAAAACATGTCATGATTTCCATAGTAGCCAAGGCATTGCTGCCAAGACCATCTTAGTGGACAAAGTCCCTTTCTGAATCGAGTTCACTCCTCGTTTCAGTCCTGTAGCACTGAACCGGATTAACTTACCATTCCAGCCATGTCTATCTCATGAGATATAAAATATTTACCCAATGAATTGGAGGGATATATAGGTCCCACCCATCTCATAATGAAATCATTCTTTCTTGTGCCACAAAATCATAAATCATACATCATAGCCTAACCCATGAAAGAAAATGGGATTCTTAAACATCATGCCATCATAACATAATCCATAAACAATTGATATCATTTCATCATAAGAAAATTGAAACCATTTAAATCATAGAGACATTTTACTTGAAACATACACATATGAAATAATGTCATCTTAGATGGAAAATAGTTTTGACAAAACACTTGAAATGAATTCTTGAGGAAAATATCCTTTCTTCTTTAAAATCATTTTCTTTTCACAGAATTCCATGAAATTTTAAAAGATAAGGGTTTTGTTGAAAATAATCATGAAATCTTGTAGAGGAATCTTCTTGAAAATGAGGCGTTATGAAACCGTAAAAATCCGTTCACGCCATATAAGTTAAAAATAACATTCTCCTCGTACTTTTGTCGGAAAAGTCAAAAAGTACCTTATATGGTAACCAAAGGAAAGATTCCATTCATACAATGTGGTAAAAAAGTAAATAAAGGGTAAAAATGACATTAAAAATACATGGAATAATGGTAAACATCTTATGAAAGCATTTTTAGAAAACATGGTCATGAATGATAAACGTAACCCCAGTAAATACTTACTTATAAGAAATCTCGGATAAAAAATGAGATTGAAAATTTATCCCTTACCTTAGGTCCGATTTGCTTCGTAAGTGTCCGAACCTCCTGTATAATTATTTAAATAATGTCATTGAATTATTCCAGAATCATACGCATTGTTATGATATTATATATGGTTCACTTATGACTTTATATTACCCGTTCTTTTGTAAATTCCATGTTAAAGAGCGTTTTGGGTAAAATCGTTTCATTTGTCGTCCGTGTTTTGACATGTAATTATTCATATAATTACTCAGATAATGATTACTTAATTCCAGAATATAAAACATGATTTATATATAATATATATTCAGAATATACATATATATAATAGGTCAGTAAATGGAAAGAAATACACCATTCATGGAGACGGTAGGTCGTACGTACGCATGAACGCTGTTTTCGTTTCCTTATTGAGTTGAATGGAATTAAGTAGACGACATACATATATATACACATAAATCCAGTATCATTATTATGTCATATATTTTATGATTACTTATTATATATACTTTATAATCATTCATGAATGGTTAATGTGGAGAATGAATCTCATCGTGTCGTGGAGACGGTAGTCCGTACGTACGCACGAGCGATGATATCATTCTCATGATCGCGGAATTGTATTGGAGTGTATGTATAATATTTAATAATTAATATCACTTTACAATAATCATATATAGTTATTATGTACACCATTATACCCATCCAAGTAAGGTGGTGGTGGAAAATAGATTACACCACGGCGTGGAGACGGTATTCCGTACGTACGCACGTGCGGTGATTTCGTTTTCTGTAGGATGGATAGATGGTGAAATATGGTTGTTTCATAATTATAATAACATATCAGTATATTATTGATACTGATGTTATTACTTCATAATGAAAAAACCTAAGAAGAAGAAGTGGAAGAAGAAATAAAGTTGAAAGAATCGGTAACAGACATTACCTCTTCTTTGAAGCGCCTCTTTGAGTCCTCCTCTTAGGGAACTAAAATTGGTATTTGAAGAAGACCAGGACCTCTAGGATGTTTCTAGGGAAGTGGATAAGAGAATTGTTCAGGGTTTGGCCGAGCTTGAAGGCTCAAATTGGTGTGAGTAAGAGAGGGAGGAGGTTCCCTTTTATAAGGGAGGAGAGGGGCACCTTTGGAATAACAAAAAATATTATTATATTATAAAGCCAAATTCGGTTTTAAAGAGCTCCAAATTGATTTATTTCTAATATATGTTGGGGATGGGTCTAAATCCTATCATAAAATAGAATTTAGACAAGTTTAGGTTCCTATTTTAACCTTATCATTTGGATTTAACATTAAGTTAGATAATTTTACTTTTACCGTGTCTTTTTGTGTTCTTACACTATAAGGCTAATAAACTTACCATAAGAAGCCAAACGAACCCCAAGTTGTTTATTATTAATATATATAACCTTATCTAAGTCATTTGGCCGAACCTTATATTTTTAGGAATAAAATAACAATTAATAATATAATATTTGTTTTAAAAACTATTTTATGTCAATTTTGACACTATTTAGTAATTGATTTTTGTGAAAATCATAACAGACTGATTATTTAGAAAAAAGTTAATTATATCAATAATACCATGTCATATTAACCTATCAAATTAGTGTAATTCATAAAAAGTCTCAAATTACATTTATTTTGGTATTTATAACATCAATTATGTCAATATTTCATTAATAAGATTATTACTGCATCATCTTTGTGTCATAAATAAATTAAATTATTTAATGTCTAAAAATTAAAAATAAAATACCATTATGTAGGACATCGTTCTATATTTCTAATGAATATTTATAGTAGAATTTATCTTATGTATAACCCTATATTAAAAATGATATACTTATTAAACATTGATTTTAGCTATTTTAACCCTTCTTTAAATAAATTAATAATAAATGTCCTAATCTAATCCAAGTGGACCTAAATGGTCATATTTTCTTACTAAGGTTGTATTTGGTCGAATTACACTTATCCAATAGAATTAAGACATGTGTTAGGGTAATAATAAAATCATTTTTACCCTTAATTACCCTATTTTACTTTTAACCGTGGTAAAAAAAAGTAAAAAGTTACTATTCACCAAAAATTATTTTCATCTCATTGAACCACATTTTACTTACTAACATCAACCGTGTCTCTTGGATTTTTCAAATTCCACTCACAGAAGCGGTAAAATTATGTTTTATGAAAAATTCATTTTTTTAACTACCATTTAGTGGTTTCACTATTCTTAAAAAAATGAAAGTTTCCAGAAAAATACCAAAAATTAGGCCTAAGATATATTTGATATTATGAACTAAAAAATGATTTCTATTTTACCAAATTCAAAACATATCAGTTGCATTAATTAATTTAGAAATTAATTCCCGTCGTCTAAACAAATAGCGTGTTCTTAAGAGATAATAACTATCAAAAGATTGACACTTGTTTATGTCTGGTTTAAATGTGAAATTACATCCAATGACAAAAATTGTATTAAATTGTAAAAATATATTCTAAATATACTTTAAAACCACTCAAATTAATAATTTATCTATAGTAATTATTTCTATTAAAAAGGTTGTTTTTATTTAAAATTTAGTAATTTTCACTATTCATCAGAAAATGAAAGTTATCCGAAAAGTTCCAAAATTTCACCCTAAGCTAATTTTGATATTTTGAATCAAAAAATGAAGTCCATTTTAAAAACTAAAATTTACAAAATTCCATAAAGTGGTTATTACTATTCATAACGGTTAGTTTTAATAATATTTTAATAGCATATTGTTGTTTAGTGAAACTCGTTATTGCGTACTACACACGTTATCGAGGAAGGTCGCGATTGCGTGTAATGCAAGGCAAGTCAAGGAGGCGTGTTGTGCAAGATCCTTTTGGTGTAGAGTACAACCCAAGAGATTAATAAAATTAAAAAGAATATTTTTCATAAAATCTCGGGGTGTTACATTCTACCCCCCTTAAAATGAATTTCACCCTCGAAATTCGTCCGGGTTATAAATGGTTTACTACTCGAAAGTTTCTTTAATAGAAACCCAAATCGTAAAAAGGAATACCAAAACCAATCTTTAAAAACAAATGTATGAAACATAACGGTTACCCAAATAAACAAATCACTGGGTTTCCACGTAGATGAAAATATGGATATGGAAGAGAAATCTAACCATCTTGTTCTGATGGAGAGTGGTAGAGAACATGGCTATGGAAAATCCAGCAATCACAAATCCATAGATTTGTGATGATCTAAGGTACCATCTGATTCATCGGATATAAGGGCACTAGGACAACATTTTTGGTTTTCAAGATCATTTCCCTAAAGTTGATGAATTAAAAGAAATACTTACATGATTTTGGTACAATCTCACTATTGTTCGTTAATTGAACAATTTCCACTTCATCCCTTAATGAAATGAAGTTGAATTTGTTATTCGTGATGTGTTAGCAGATCATGTGATAGAATGATGGGTCATTCCATCTATCTCAAACAAAAGGTTATAAAAGTTATCAAAAATACATAAGTCCATCTATAGTGAGATTAATCATATATGGTTCCTAAAATGGAATTATACTTCATATATCATAATGCTTAATATAATAAAACTAGTTTCTACTAAACAGGGACTTCCTGTAGGCCAGTGGTAGGTGATAAAGGCCAGTGGTAGGTGATAAAGGCCAGTCACACTTCGGTTGTGGGTTCGATTCCCACAGCCTTGTCTGACGTGATGGGTTGTCGCCCATCCTGCAGGTTGTCCTTTTTATAAAACTAAATTACTATAACATCCCATAAATAATATCAAAAAATAAAAGTTCTATCCTTAAACAATACTAACTTATGTCCAACATAATCCATTCCAATCTTTATGCTTATCTAAGATACTTCAGTCCAAGCTCATAGTATAAAGAAAAAGATTACTTGAAAGGTCATCAACCAAGCATGTGAATACCATCATTTATCCCCCATATATCTTGTTGGTCACATTCCAATCATGTGAATACCTTAATCATGTATTCTCTTGAAAAACGAATACCCATTAAACCTTAGTGGAAACATGAATGCTGTCAAAAGTTAACTCTTTCCACATACCAAAATCCAAAAATACTATATACTCAAACCATGATACAACCTTATCCTTATATCAGTCATGAGCTCATGAATACTATCAAACATTTAATTTTCTCCTTACCTATTCATTATGCGCATATCTTCTACATTCCAAAAATATCTGAATAACCTTTCATGGATACTGGTACCATTAATCATACATTTTCAAAACTTAAGGAAAGACAACAGTGTAACAATCCTTAGATGTCTCTTTATTCCATAGTACCATGAGATTACTTATACAACATTACACATGATAAACATGTAATCATTCCACTGCATTCTTAAACCATTGACCGAGCTTCAATAATTCTTTCATCTCACATATCATTTGAAGTCTCTTCATCATCATCAACATAAATACTACCCATATGACCATACTGATTCTCTTCGTGAGGCTTTCCCTTAGGGAATTGGTTTGCATAATACCCGTACATTCCACATCTAAAACATTTAGCCATTGTTGATGTCGTAGAAATACCATTATCCTCATCCCTAGTGTTAACTGAAACTTTTCCTTTGCACTTACTGGCTTTGTGTCCTTCTTTTCCACACCCAAAGCATCTCTTAGTTCCTTTGAAACATTCTACTTAATTCCTCTTTCCACATGATTTACATAGGGGAAATTGAACTTTCTTTCCTCTATGATCATCATGAAACTCCATCTTTCTCTTATTAGACGAGTCAGGAAACTTACCAAATTTTACTTTATTGATTATATTATGAGATTGCTGATTAGGCATAAAAATGACGTTTGGACTTCCAAATCCCATTTCATTTGGTTGCTCATGAATAATATCATTACATTGTCCATCATATCCTCCATTATTGTGAATCATCTTGTTTCCAACCATTTTCTAAAACCCAAAAAGAATAGTGTGAGAGGCAAAAATCATAATAAAGGGGGAGTAACTTCAATATCTAATATCTTTGGTTTAATCTAATATCGTTACCATAGTTCTAGGACTATATCCTACACGTATACTTATCCTTAGGGACATCCCTAGACATACCTTAGAAATATCTCTAGGGATCTCACTAACGTTTTCGCATCCTAGTTTCCAAAGGTTGACTAAACCTCCCTCTGATACCAACTGTAGAGACCCGAAGCTTGACGTACATGGACATTATATTACTTTTGCGGAATACTTAATACATAACAAAAACAGACACACAAGGACCGTAATAGTTTAGTGTCTTTGGAAACTTGGAACGTAATCTTCTAATCGTGGTGAAAGATCTTCAATATCTCCTATAAAGATCTTCCACTTTTTGTTTCCTTACCTAAAACCTTTCTTTTAATCCTGGGAGAAAAGAAAACATAAAAAGGGTGAGCTCAAATTCTCAGTAAGGGTAAGCATGGATAAAATAGAACATACCATATACATTTGAACTTAAAAACATGAACATAATGTTTAAACATCAAAATCTTGAGCAACGACATAAAACATGGAAGTACATAAGGCATAGATCATAATGGAACATAAATCATGATAAAATAGCATGGGAATAAAACATGTAATTGTGGCAACCATTCAGCACATGTCATGATTTCCATAGTAGCCAAGGCATTGCTGCCAAGACCATCTTACTGGACAAAGTCCCTTTCTGAATCGAGTTCACTCCTCGTTTCAGTCCTGTAACACTGAACCGGATTAACTTACTGTTCCAGCCTTGTCTATCTCATGAGATATAAAATCTTTACCCAATGCATTGGAGGGAGATATAGGTCCCACCCATCTCATAATGAAATCATTCTTTTGTGTTCCATAAAATCATAAATCATACATCATAGCATAACCCATGAAATAAAATGGGATTCTTAAACATCATGCCATCATAACATAATCCATAAACAATTGATATCATTTCATCATAAGAAAATTGAAACCATTTAAATCATAGAGACATTTTACTTGAAACATACACATATGAAATAATGTCATCTTAGATGGAAAATAGTTTTGACAAAACACTTGAAATGAATTCTTGAGGAAAATATACTTTCTTCTTTAAAATCATTTTCTTTTCAAAAAATTCCATGCAATTTTAGAAGATAAGTGTTTATTTGAAAATAATAATGCAATCTTGTAGAGGAAGATTCTTGAAAATGAGGTGTTATGAAACCGTAAAAATCCATTCACGCCGTATAAGTTAAAAATAACATTCTCCTCATACGTTTGTCGGAAAAGTCAAAAAGTACCTTATATGGTAACCAAAGGAAAGATTCCATTCATACAATGTGGTAAAAAGTAAATAAAGGGTAAAAATTACTTTAAACATCCATGGAAGAATGGTAAAATTTTTATAAATGCATTTTTAGAAAACATGGTCATGGATGATAAACATAACCCCAGTAAATACTTACGTATAAGCAATCTCGGATAAAAAATGAGATTGAAAATTTATCCCTTACCTTATGTCCGATTTGCTTCGTAAGTGTCCGAACCTATTGTATAATGATTTAAATAATGTCATTGACTTATTCTAGAATCATACTCATTGTTATGATATTATATATGGTTCACTTATGACTTTATATTACCCGTTCTTTTGTAAATTCCATGTTAAAGAGTGTTTTGGGTAAAATCGTTTCATTTGTCGTCCGTGTTTTGACTTGTAATTATTCATAGGATTACTTAGATCATGATTACTTAATTCCAGAATATAAAACATGATTTATATATAATATATATTCAGAATATACATATATATAATAGATCAGTAAATGGAAAGAAATACACCATTCATGGCGACGGTAGGTCGTACGTACGCATGAACGCTGTTTTCGTTTCCTTATTGAGTTGAATGGAATTAAGTATACGACATACATATATATATACATAAATAAATTATCATTATTATGTCATATATTTCATGATTACGTATTATATATACTTTATAATCATTCATGAATGGTTAATGTGGAGAATGAATCTCATCGCGTCATGGAGACGGTAGTCCGTATGTACGCACGAGTGATGATATCGTTCTCATGATCGTGCAATTGTATTGGAGTGTATGTATACTATTTAATAATAAATATCAATTTACAATAATCATATATAGTTATTATTTACACCATTATACCCATCCAAGTAAGGTGGTGGTGGAAAATAGATTACACCACAGCGTGGAGACGGTATTCCGTACGTATGTGATTTCGTTTTCCGTAGGATGGATAGATGGTGAAATAGGGTTGTTTAATACTTATAATAAAATATCAGTATATGATTGATACTGATGTTATTACATCATAATGAAACAACCTAAGAAGAAGAACTGGAAGAAGAAATAAAGTTGAAAGAATCGGTAACGGACATTACCTCTTCTTTGAAGCGCCTCTTGGAGTCCTCCTCTTAGGGCACTAAAATTGGTCTTCGAAGAAGACCAGGACCTCTAGGATGTTTCTAGGGAAGTGTAGAAGAGAATTTGGCAGGGGTTGGCCGAGCTTGAAGGCTCAAAGTGGTGTGAGGAAGAGAGGGAGGAGGTTCCCTTTTATAAGGGAGGAGAGGGGCACCTTTGGAATAACTAAAACTATTATTTTATTATAAAGACAAATTCGGTTTTAAATAACTCCAAATTGATTTATTTCTAAGATAAGGTTGGGATGGGTCCAAATACCCTCATAAAATAGAATTTAGACAAGTTTAGGTTCCTATTTTAACCTTATCATTTAGATTTAACGTTAAGTTAGATAATTTTACTTTTACCGTGTCTTTTTGTGTTCTTACACTATAAGGTTAATAAACATACTATAAGAAGCCAAACGAACCCCAAGTTGTTTATTATTAATATATATAACCGTATCTAAGTCATTTGGCCGAACCTTATATTTTTAGGAATAAAATAACAATTAATAATATAATATTTGTTTTAAAAACTATTTTATGTCAATTTTGACACTATTTAGTAATTGATTTTTGTGAAAATCATAACAGACTGATTAGTTCAAAAAAAGTTAATTATATCAATACTAACATGTAATATTAACCTATAAAATTAGTTGAATTAATAAAAAGTCTCAAATTACATTTATTTTGGTATTTATAACATCAATTATGTCAATATTTCATTAATAAGATAATTACTGCATCATCATTGTGTCATAAATAAATTAAATTATTTAATGTCTAAAAATTACAAATAAAATACCATTATGTATTAAATCTTGTTATATTTCTAATGAATATTTATAGTCTAATTTATCTTATGTATAGCCCTGTATTAAAAATTATATACTTATTAAACTTTGATTTTAACTATTTTAACCCTTCTTTAAATAAATTAATAATAAATGTCCAAATCTAATCCAAGTGGGCCTAAATGGTCATATTTTATTCCTAAGGTTGTTTTTGGTCGAATTAAACTTATCCAATAGAATTAGGACATGTTTTATGGTAATAATAATATCATTTTTACCCTTAATTACCCTATTTACTTTTAACCGTGGGAAAAAAGTAAAAAGTTACTATTCACCAAAAAAATATTTTCATCTCATTGAACCACATTTTACATAATGACATCAACCATGTATCTCGGATTTTTGAAATTCCACTCATAGAAGCAGTAAAATTAAGTTTTATGAAAAATTCATTTTTTTAACTACCACTTAGTGGTTTCACTATTCATCAAAAAATGAAAGTTTCCAGAAAAATACCAAAAATTAGGCCTAAGCTATATTTGATATTATGAACTCAAAAATGATGTCTATTTTACCAAATGAAAAACATATCAGTTGTATTAATTAATATAAAAATTAATTCCCGTCGTCTAAACAAATAGCGTGTTCTTAAGAGATAATAACTATCAAAAGATTGACACTTGTTTATGTCTGGTTTAAATGTGAAATTACATCCAATGACAAACATTGTATTAAATTGTAAAAATATATTCTAAATATACTTTAAAACCACTCAAATTAATAATTTATCTCTATTAATTATTTCTATTAAAAAGGATGTTTTTAATTAAAATTTAGTAATTTTAACTATTCATCAGAAAATGAAAGTTATCCGAAAAGTACCAAAATTTCACCCTAAGATAATTTCGATATTCCGAATCCAAAAATAAAGTCCATTTTGAAAACTAAAATTTACAAAATTTCAAAAATTGGTTATTACTATTCATAATGGCTAGTTTTAATAATATTTTAATAGCATATTGTTGTTTAGTGAAACTCATTATTGCGTACTACACACTCTATCGAGGAAGGTTGCGATTGCGTGTAATGCAAGGAATGTCAAGGATGCATGTTTTGCAAGATCCTTTTGGTGTAACATACAACCCAAGACATTAATGAAATTAAAAAGAATATTTTTCATAAAATCTCAGGATGTTACATTCTACCCCCCTTAAAATGAATTTTGCCCTCGAAATTCGTCAGGGTTATAAATGGTTTACTACTCGAAAGTTTCTTTAATAGAAACCCACATCGTAAAAAGGAATACCAAAACCAATCTTTAAAAACAAATGTATGAAACGTAACGGTTACCCAAATAAACTAATCACTGGGTTTCCACATAGATGAAAATATGGATATGGAAGAGAAATCTAACCATCATGTTCTGATGGAGAGTGGTAGAGAACATGGCTATGGAAAAGCCAACAATCACAAATCCATAGATTTGTGATGATCTAAGGTAAAATCTGATTCATCGGATATAAGGGCACTAGGACAACATTTTTGGTTTTCAAGATCATTTACCTAAAGTTGATGAATTAAAAGAAATACTTATATTATTTTGGTACAATCTCACTATTGTTCATTAATTGAACAATTTCCACTTCATCCCTTAATTAAATATAGTTGAATTTGTTATTCGTGATGTGTTAGCAGATCATGTGATAGAATGATGGGTCATTCCATCTATCTCAAACAAAAGGTTATAAAAGTTATCAAAAATACATAAGTCTATCTATAGTGAGATGAATCATATATGATTCCTAAAATGGACTTATACTTCATATATCATACTTCTTAATATAATAAAACTAGTTTCTACTAAACAGGGACTTCCTGTAGGCCAGTGGTAGGCGATAAAGGCTAGTCGCACTTCGGTTGTGGGTTCGATTCCCACAGCCTTGTCCGACGCGATGGGTTGTCGCCCATCCTGCAGGTTGTCCTTTTTCTAAAACTACATTACTATAACATCCCATAAATAATATCAAAAAAAAGTTATATCCTTAAACAATAATAACTTATGTCCAACATAATCCATTCCAATCTTTAGGCTTATCTAAGATACTTCGGTCCAAGCTCATAGTATAAAGAAAACGATTACTTGAAATGTCATCAACCAAGCATGTGAATACCATCATTTATCCCCCATATATCTTGTTGGTCACATTCCAATCATGTGAATACCTTAATCATGTATTCTCTTGAAAAATGAATACCCATTAAACCTTAGTGAAAACATGAATGCTGTCAAAAGTTAACTCTTTCCACATACCAAAATCCAAAAATTCTATATCCTCAAACCATGATATAACTTTCTCCTTATATCAGTCATGAGCTCATGAATACTATCAAACATTTAATTTTCTCCTTATCCCTTCATTATGAGCATATCATCTACATTCCAAAAATATCTGAATAGCATTTCATGGATACTAGTACCATTAATCATACACTTTCAAAACTCAAGGAAAGACAACAGTGTAACAATCCTTAGACGTCTCTTTATTCCATAGTACCATGAGATTACTTATACAACATTACACATGATAAACATGTAATCATTCCACTACATTTTTAAACCATTGACTGAGCTTCAACAATTCTTTCATCTCACATATCATTTATAGTCTCTTCATCATCATCAACAATAATACTACCCATACGACCATACTGATTCTCTTCATGAGACTTTCCCTTAGGGCATTGGTTTGCATAATGCCCATACATTCCACATTTAAAACATTTAACCATTGTTGATGTCGTAGCAATACCATTATCCTCATCCCTGGTGTTAACTAAACCTTTTCCTTTGCACTTACTGGCTTTGTGTCCTTCTTTTCCACACCCAAATCATCTTCCAGTTCCTTTGAAACATTCTCCTTGATGCCTCTTCCCACATGAATTACATAGGGGAAATTGAACTTTCTTTCCTCTATGATCATCATTAAACTACATCTTTCTCTTATTAGCCAAGTCAGGAAACTTACCCAAATTTTACTTTATTGATCATATTATGAGATTGCTGATTCGGCATAATAATGATTTTCGGACTTTCAAATCCCATTTCATTTGGTTTCTCATGAAGAATATCATTCCATTGTCCATCATATCCTCTATTATCGTGAATCATCTTGTTTCCATCCATTTTCTAAAACCCAAAAATTATAGTGTGAGAGGAAAAAATCATAATAAATGGGGATTAACTTCAATATCTAACATCTTTGGTTTAATCTAATATCGTTACCATAGTTCTAGGACTACATCCTATATGTATACTTATCCTTAGGGATATCCCTAGACATACCTTAGAAATATCTCTAGGGATCTCACTAACGTTTTCGCATCCTAGTTTCCAAAGGTTAACTAAACCTCACTCTGATACCAACTGTAGAGACCCGAAGCTTGACGTACATGGACATTACATTACTTTTTCGGAATACTTAATAAATAACAAAAACAGACACACAAGGACTGTAATAGTTTAGTGTCTTTGGAAACTTGGAACGTAATCTTCTAATCGTGGTGAAAGATCTTCAACATCTCCCATAAAGATCTTCTACTTTTTGTTTCCTTACCTAAAACCTTTCTTTTAATCCTGGGGGAAAAGAAAACATAAAAAGGGTGAGCTCAAATGCTCAGTAAGGGTAAGCATGGATAAAATAAAACATACCATATACATTTGAACTTAAAAACATTAACATAATGTTTAAACATCAAAATCTTGAGCAACGACATAAAACATGGAAGTACATAAGGCATAGATCATAATGGAACATAAATCATGATAAAATAGCATAGGAATAAAACATGTAATTGTGGAAACAATTCAGCACATGTCATGATTTCCATAGTAGCCAAGGCATTGCTGCCAATACCATCTTAGTGGACAAAGTCCCTTTCTGAATCGAGTTCACTCCTCGTTTCAGTCCTGTAACACTGAACCAGATTAACTTACCGTTCCAGCCATGTCTATCTCATGAGATATAAAATCTTTACCCAATGCATTGGAGGGAGATATATGTCCCACCCATCTCATAATGAAATCATTCTTTCGTGTGCCACAAAATCATAAATCATACATCATAGCATAACCCATGAAATAAAATGGGATTCTTAAACATCATGCCATGATAACATAATCCATAAAAAATTGATATCATTTCATCATAAGAAAATTGAAACCATTTAAATCATAGAGACATTTTATTTGAAACATACACATATGAAATAATGTCATCTTAGATGGAAACTAGTTTTAACAAAACACTTGAAATGAATTCTTGAGGAAAATATCCTTTCTTCTTTAAAATCATTTTCTTTTCACAAAATTCCATGCAATTTTAAAAGATAAGGGTTTTGTTGAAAATAATCATGCAATCTTTTAGAGGAAGCCTCTTGAAAATTAGGCATTATGAAACCGTAAAAATCCGTTCATGCCGTATAAGTTAAAAATAACATTCTCCTCGTACTTTTGTCAGAAAAGTCAAAAAGTACCTTATATGGTAACCAAAGGAAAGATTCCATTCATACAATGTGGTAAAAAGTCAATAAAGGGTAAAAATTACTTTAAACGTCCATGGAAGAATGGTAAAAATTTTATGAAAGAATTTTTAGAAAACATGGTCATGGATGATAAACGTAACCCCAGTAAATACTTACGTATAAGCAATCTCGGATAAAAAATGAGATTGAAAATTTATCCGTTAACTTAGGTTCGATTTGCTTCGTAAGTGTCAGAACCTCCTATATAATGATTTAAATAATGTCATTGACTTATTCCAAAATCATACTCATTGTAATGATATTATATATGGTTCACTTATGACTTTATATTACCCGTTCTTTTGTAAAGTCCATGTTAAAGAGTGTTTTGGGTAAAATCGTTTCATTTGTCCTCCGTGTTTTGACTTGTAATTATTCATATGATTACTTAGATCATGATTAATTAATTCCAGAATTTAAAACATGATTTATATATAATATATATTCAGAATATAAATATGTATAATAGATCAGTAAATGGAAAGAAATACACCGTTCATGGAGACGGTAGGCCGTACGTACGCATGAACGCTGTTTTTGTTTCCATATTGAGTTGAATGGAATTAAGTAAACGACATACATATATATACACATAAATCCAGTATCATTATTATGTCATATATTTCATGATTACTTATTATATATACTTTATAATCATTCATAAATGGTTAATGTGGAGAATGAATCTCATCGCGTCGTGGAGAAGGTAGTCCGTACGTACGCACGAGCGATGATATCGTTCTCATGATTGTGGAATTGTATTGGAGTGTATGTATACTTTATAAGAATCAATATCACTTTACAATAATCATATATAGTTATTATGTACACCATTATACCCATCCAAGTAAGGTGGTGGTGGAAAATAGATTACACCACAGCGTGGAGACGGTATTCCGTACGTATGTGATTTTGTTTTCCATAGGATGGATAGATGGTGAAATAGGGTTGTTTCATACTGATAATAACATATCAGTATATGATTGATACTGATGTTATTACTTCATAATGAAACAACCTAAGAAGAAGAAGTGGAAGAAGAAATAAAGTTGAAGGAATCGGTAACGGACATTACCTCTTCTTTGAAGCGCCTCTTTGAGTCCTCCTCTTAGGGCACTAAAATTGGTCTTTGAAGAAGACCAGGACCTCTAGGATGTTTCTTGGGAAGTGGAGAAGAGAATTTGTCAGGGGTTGGCCGATCTTGAAGGCTCAAAGCGGTGTGAGGAAGAGAGGGAGGAGGTTCCCTTTTATAAGGTAGGAGAGGGGCACCTTTGGAATAACTAAATATATTATTTTATTATAAAGCCAAATTCGGTTTTAAATATCTCCAAATTGATTTATTTAGAAGATAAGGTGGGGATGGGTCTAAATCCTCTCATCCAATATAATTTAGACAAGTTCAGGTTCCTATTTTAACCTTATCATTTAGATTTAACATTAAGTTATATAATTTTACTTTTACCGTGTCTTTTTGTGTTCTTACCCTATAAGGTTAATAAACTTACTATAAGAAGCCAAACTAACCCCAATTTGTTTATTATTAATATATATAACCTTATTTAAGTCATTTTTCGAACCTTATATTTTTATAAATAAAATAACAATTAATAATATAATAGTTGTTTTAAAAACTATTTTATGTCAATTTTGACACTATTTAGTAATTGATTTTTGTGAAAATCATAATAGACTTATTAGTTCGAAAGAAGTTAATTATATCAATACTAACATGTCAGATTAACCTATAAAATTAGTGGAATTCATAATAAGTCTCAAATTACATTTATTTTGGTATTTATAACATCAATTATGTCAATATTTCATTAATAAGATAATTACTGCATCATCTTTGTGTCATAAATAAATTAAATTATTTAATGTCTAAAAATTAAAAATAAAATACCATTATGTAGGAGATCTTTTTAGCTTTATAATTAATATTTATAGTCGAATTTATCTTATGTATAACCCTATATTAAAAATGATATACTTATTAAACATTGATTTTACCTATTTTAACCCTTCTTTAAATAAATTAATAATAAATGTCCTAATCTAATCCAAGTGGGCCTAAATGGTCATATTTTATTCCTAAGGTTGTTTTTGGTCGAATTACACTTATCCAATAGAATTAGGACATGTGGTAGGGTAATAATAATATCATTTGTACCCTTAATTACCCTATTTACATTTAACCGTGGTAAAAAAAAGTAAAAAGTTACTATTCACCAAAAATTATTTTCATCTCATTGATCCACATTTTACTTACTGATATCAATCGTGTCTCTCAAATTTTTGAAATTTCACTCACAGAAGCGGAAAAATTAAGTTTTTTGAAAAATTCATTTTTTTTAACTACCACTTAGTTGTTTCACTATTCATCAAAAAATGAAAGTTTCCAGAAAAATACCAAAAATTAGGCCTAAGATATATTTGATATTATGAACTAAAAAATGATGTCTATTTTACCAAATTCAAAACATATCAGTTGCATTAATTAATTTAAAAATTAATTCCCGTCGTCTAAACAAATAGCGTGTTCTTAAGAGATAATAACTATGAAAAGATTGACACTTGTTTATGTTTGGTTTAAATGTGAAATTACATCTAATGACAAACATTGTATTAAATTGTAAAAATATATTCTAAATATACTTTAAAACCACTCAAATTAATAATTTATCTCTATTAATTATTTCCATTAAAAAGGATGTTTTTATTTAAAATTTAGTAATTTTCACTATTCATCAGAAAAAAAAATTTATCCGAAAAGTACCAAAATTTCACCCTAAGCTAATTTCAATATTCCGAATCCAAAAATAAAGTCCATTTTGAAAACTAAAATTTATAAAATTTCAAAAAGTGGTTATTACTATTCATAACGGCTAGTTTTAATAATATTTTAATAGCATATTGTTGTTTAGTGAAACTCATTATTGCGTACTACACACGCTATCGAGGAAGGTCACGATTCCGTGTAATGTAAGGCAAGTCAAGGATGTGTGTTGTGCAAGATCCTTTTGGTGTAGCGTACAACCCAAGACATTAATAAAATTAAAAAGAATATTTTTCATAAAATCTTGGGGTGTTACATTATTCACACCATCAACCCATTTGGATCATCAAAACTCTGCCCAAATACTCTCTCAACTTCCCTCTCTTACTCCTAGAAGCCTCACTTTGGGAATAATTCTTCCTAAGGAAGCCTTTGGATCAAATCAAAAAGAGTTACCCGATTTTAAGGTAATATCTTCTCTTATGTTCTTTTGTTTTATTTTGCTTCTCCAACCCCTTAAACTCTTTTTATTCCTTTATTTTGTAACAAAACCAGTATCTTAAATATACTAGGATGTTTTTAGGAGAATTTTTTTATTTACACTTACACACACCTTCGTCTAATGGTTAAAGAACATACTGTTTCTGTGGGTGACGAATTACTGCATCACAAAACGATGATTGTTCAATCTTCTTTTAACACATCTCATGGTGGCCATTATGATGACACTCTTTTCATATATGATATATATATTATGTTTATGTTTTCATTATGCTTATTTATTTCTCATTTATGGCATACCTTTATGATTTCCATTATGGGTAAACACGATAATTTCATTTTAGGAAGTGCGGACTACTGCCCCCTCAAAGTGATTTGAATCATTAATGCCATATGTGGGACGTATAAAGGATGGATTAAATGATATTATATATGATATTATACTAGAATTATAATATTTCTTTATATCATTATGATTACATTCCATTAAATACGAAATAGAATTGAAAGTAGCGTTCATGCGTACGTACGCCTTACCGTCTCCATGAACGGTGCATTTCATTTCTTACCTCTAAATGTTACGTAATATTATGAATGAATGTATATACTGGATATATATGATATATATGATATCTAAATCTGGAATATAATTCTGGATATAATGGATATTTTACGACATGAACAACTTGTAATTATAAGAAGTTTATTTTTGGCTCAAGTACCAAAGATTGAAAAAACGACCGTTATTAACATAAATAATTACATAATGTCCATAACATTGTAATAAGTTATATAAAAGGAATAATAAACTTGAAAAAGGTTCTTAAGAAATTATAAATAAACTATAGTTTATTATTCACGAGGATAAATATAATGCCCCAGCCTTAAACCTTACTTAATCTTGAGTTATTACAAGATTACACATTGAGGATCTTTTTAGGTTTAGAGTTTTAGAGAATTAGATCATGAAACTTGCATTACATTCCACACTAAAACAAAGTGGTTACATAAAAAACAATATTCAATATTCCCATCAACGGAAACATATTTAAAATAAAACACGGATTCTTTCTTGACACATCCTTGACACTATCATCACATCATGTACATTTCCCTTGACCTGTGAAAAACATTTCAAAAACTTGGGATGAGCATAAAAAGCTCAGTAAGGGTTATAAAAATATGGAAAGGAAACATGAGTTCATATATACATAAGAATGAAATCATAATTTACCCATAAAACATAGGCACTTTAACATACCTCATCAAACCATGAATAAATCATAGAAATCATAGGACATAAAAGGTAACTTGAGGCATTCATAACTTTCTTACATAGGGAGTAACCCTCTTGGTTACGTTTGGAATACCCATTACAGTATATTCCCTAAATCTCTTCGGAGAAACCTTAACGTTTCACTCCTTCGTGTTACCCAATTCATTGGAGAGCTATATCGGGCTCACCCACCCTTAGTCTATCACGGAACCACCCGTCTTCATAATAATGCCCAAGAACCTCAACATAATCGTATCACATAAAACATCCATAAAGGAAACATAACATTTCCACCATTCAATCACAAGATATCAATACAACACATTGATATAAAAATATTATGAAAACCATTTTCAATACCAAAATAAAAGAAAAGTAAAACATGGTATTTATTTTTCTTTTAAAAAAATCTATGGCTTGTAGAGGAAGACTAAACTCAAAAAATTGTCACGACGGTGGAGAAGTCGTTCTCTCCACATACGTACGAAAAAAACATTCCCTTTTGTTGTTTAGTAAACGATTCGTAAAAAAATATTCCTTTTGAATAAATTTCAATGTCAAAGGGTCTATACACCGTATAAAAGAAGGTTGTGTATGAAACAAAATATGCCTCAATGAAAGGAGATTGAGACGAAGTCCCATACCACCTTGAAGCTTTTAAAATTTTAAAACATTAATATCCATATAAATAAATCTTTAAAACCATTTTGAAAACATGGATATTAATAAGAACAAATAATTAAAACATTTAAAGTGATATTTTGGTTAAAGGGGTTCTACCAAAATTAGAGACACTTGAATACAATAATTGAGGAATAACATTTATTCAGAACTTTATAATATCATGAGAATAAATGGATTCATGATATAATATTCCAAAGGATAGTATATATACCATATAAGAGTTAATTGGTGCATAACAACAATGAAGTCACAATAGAAATGTCAATTGTGATGAATTCCCTTATAAAGAAGGTATCCTTAAATTAAGGATAATTCAATCACAAAATTATGTGCGACAAATATAAATACACCCAATATAAGTGGATATTAAGTGTAAAAAAATCAAAGGACATTCACACATATTCAAAGGATGACATATTCAATAACTACATGTTGAACCCAAAGAAATCGAAATTGGGTTAAGAAGTTCCCTTGACATCCTAACGACGTCACATCAAAATGAGTTGATGAGAGATAAAAATTTTATCTCATCACTTGGACATAAAATTTACATCAATAAGGATATATGAGAACATATCCCAACATAACAATATGTAAATTAAAAGACCCAACAAAAGAAGTCTTTTAAAAAGAGGAGGGTGAAAGGTTCCCTTACAGACTTGGGTATCTTTCAAAACATACACCCCATGAAAGAAGGAAAAATACATCATTGATGTAAATACTCATAAAAGAAATTATATTACACAAAGAGTAAAATAATGGGCAGTACATACACCAATAAAAGGAAATTGTGGCAAATGTAGCATAAATCTCACGGGAATAAAAGTCAGATGAAAAATCCCTTACGAAAACTCGGCAGCCTAACGGCGCCACTCAAAAACTTCCAAAATGGATTGATGAGAGAGAATAGGGTCTCTAATCATATGAACATAAAAATTACAGTAAGATTAATATAAAATAACATCCCAATAACAAGAAAGATGAGCTTAGAAGGAATGACATAAAAGAGTGTACTTAAAAAGAAAGAGAGGAGTAGGATCCCTTACCTCAAGTCCAACTTGTCTTGTTCGTTTCTTTATATTCCTGAATAATAAACTTTGGTAAATTAATAATTTCCTAAGTACCTCATTTAGAGATTATTATTCAGTTCATATCACATATTATAATGTTATAATAATTGTTTAATAATGTTAGTTCATATCAGACGTTTTTGCCGATGTTTGGTACATGAGTCAAAAATGAACTTGTTTGAAAAAAGATTGCCCATGTAGTTATAAGTAAATAATTTCCAGAATAGTATTAATGATTAAAATATCAAATATATCCAGTAAATATTCATTTCATACTATTCCATATCATTTGGAGATAAAAAACAAAAATCACCGTTCATGGAGACGGTAGGCCGTACGTACGCATGAACGCTACTTTCATTTTTGTCATATTAATGGAATTAAAACAAAATGAGAGAGATATATATATGTTATAATTCCAGAATTATATCCATAATTTTGATGTAATATATTACATATATATCCATTATATATATGTACTTATAATATTACATAACATTTTGAGATAAGAAATGAAATGTACCGTTCATGGAGACGGTAAGCCGTACGTACGCATGAACGCTACTTCCATTTCTATTTCATATTTAATGGAATTAAAACATAATGATAAATAATAGTATTTTAATTCCATTATGGTATCATATATAATATCATTAAATATATCCTTTATACGTACCACATATGGTATTAACGAATCAAATCACTTTTAGGGGGCGGTAGTCCGCACTTCCTTAAATGAAGATATCGCGTTTACCCATAATGGAAACCATAAAGGTATGCACAAAATGAAAAATACAGAAGCTTAAGGAAAACATAAACATATTATATATCATATATAAATATAGTTTCATCTTAATGGACACCTTTGAAGGTGTTAGAAGAATGTTGAACAATCATCGTTTCGGGAGGCCGAAATTCGCCATCCACAGAAACAGTATGTTCTTTAACCATTAGATGTAGGTGTGTGAAAGTGTAGCTCGAATCCTTCTTATAACAACATCATAGTATATTTATGATACTGGAGTTGTTACAAAATAAATTAATAAAAAGAGTTTAGGGGGTTGGAGAAGCAAAATAAAACAAAAGGACTCAAGTGAAAACATTACCTTAAAATCGGGTAACTCCCTTTGGTTTGAGCTCAAAGGCTTCCTTGGGAAGACTTCTGCCCAAAGTGAGGCTTCAAGGAGTAAGAGAGGGAAGTGGAGAGACAAAATGGGCAGAGGTTGGCCGAGCAAAAGGCTTTGGGAGTGTGGGTAAGGAGGTAGAGGTGGGGGCCTTTTATAAGAGGAGAGGAGGGGCACTCTTGGAAGGTAAAGAAAAGTCACTTTATTTTAAACTGGTATTCGGATTTAAGAGGTCCCATATTGATGTGTTTCGAGGATAAGGTGATAAGGGTTCTAAATCCACTCATCTAATTGGTTTTGGACATGTGTAGGTCTTAGATATTACATTATCTTTCCATTTTATTTAAATTGTTAAATAATGAGGTCATCGTTGCATCATCATGATGTCATAAATAATTTAATTTATTTAATGTCTAAAAATTATAATAAAAATTCTATAATGTAGGAAATAGTTTTAGATTTACAATGAATATTTATAGTCAAAAATCGGATTTGTATAACCTCATGTAAAAATTGTTTTAGTAAAACATTTCATGTTTGTCTCATTTTTACTTTAACTTTAAACAAAAAGATATTAATGTCATTTTCCAACCAAAGTGGCTTCATGGGGTCCCCAAGTTGACCCATGGGTTTTCTTGGTCGGCCATGACACATCCAATGAGGTTAGGACATGTGTAAAGTTCATTTCATATTATTAAAACTTTATTTTTACCTTAAACTACACTAATTACCTCTAATCGCGATTAAAAACTTAATAAGTTACTATTCAAAAAAAAATTATTTTTATCCCATTGAACCACATTTTACTTCTTAATAAAAACCATGTATGTCGGATTTTTGAAATTCAAAACACAAAGATGGAAAAATTTCATTTAAACGGAAAAATCAGTTTTTATAAGTACCACTTAGTGGTTTCACTATCCATCAAAAGTTGAAGTTTTTCAGAAAAATCCCAAAAATTCACCCTAAGCTATATTTGATATTCCGAATTAAAAAATGAAGTCTATTTTACAAAATTCAAAACATATAAGTCACATTAATTAATTTAATAATTAATTCCCGCTGTCAGAGCAAATAGCATGTTTTTATGAAACAATAAGTATCAAAAGATTGACATTAGTTTAAGTCTGATTTCAAAGTGAAATTAATTCCAACGACCACTATTGGATTTCATGGTAAAAATATATTCTAATTTCACTTTAAAACCAATTCAAAAGATAATCTAATCATAGGAATAAATTATATTAAAAAGAGGTTTTGAATTAAAATACAACATTTTACACTATTCATTAAAAAAAATGAACTTTATCAGAAAGATACCAAAAATTTACACAAAGTAAATTTTGATGTCCCAATTCTTAAGAAAAGTTCTATTTGGTCCAAAAGGATGTATAATGAACAGAACTATATTTAATGACGGTTCTCCATCAAAAGGCGATAAGTGAACCTTTTGTAAAAACTAGGGCATATACGCCTAAAATTGAATTCTTTCCGTATTTTATGCCTTTATCTTTTATTGGATAAATGTAAAAACATTTAAAAACATATATAATCATATTTTAGTTATTTCTATCCATTCCCGCCAATACAACAGCTACATGTTAACTACCATTTAAAATAATATTATTTTATTATTAGAGTGCAACGTAAGATTCCCAAGAAACTCGTTGTTACGTGTTGGGTACGCCATCGAGAATAGCATCCCATTTAAAGTCATATTAATATTTTATTCACAAATATGGATAAATATGAGAATTTCATATTATTTATTTACCTGGGGTGTTACATCCTTCCCCCCTTTTGGGAATTGTGTCCTCGCAATTTTTAAAATTGAGCTTAGAAACATCCTTGAAAGTCCCACATCGGAACAGGAGTTGGTAAAACAATCACTTTAAAATAAAGGAAGATAAGTACAGAAGTCACCCGAGTTAACCCATATGTAGAAAAACAAGGACATGGAAGAAAAAGCAAAGGGTCATGTTCTTGAGGGAGAGTGATAGTAAACATGTCTAGGAGAAAGTTAACCATAAGAAAACCACAAACTTGTGATGGGTTAAACGGTATTGGACTCCCCAGTAGGAAAAGTTAATAGACAACATTTTTGATTTAAGTTACTTTTTATTGAGGAATTTATTCATAAGGAAAAATAATCACTTATCATGTTGACTTTCAACTTTTTCTAGATTCCTTAATCAAACTCATATTTTTTTCCGAAAGACGAGTATTTAGGGAGACTTGTTCGCATTAAGAGTACTATAATCAACTTCTAGAGAATCACCTAATCCACCAAAGAGAACTATATACTTCCCATGTCTTTAGACTTTAACCAAAACCAAAACCAAAAAAGGTTAGTACAAGATTAGAAAATCCAGAAAAGGCTAACCCTTTATAAAAAGAAAATCTATTCTTAATCTCCAAAATTTGTCCAACAAACCCAAAGTTCAACGAGGACCATTCGATAAACAATTTGTCCATAAAATTCTTCAAAGTAAACCAATCTAAGATTGAAACCCAAATATTTGAAGGATTTAGTCACATAGTCTTCCAAGTTAAATCGTAACATTTATCTACAAACAACATCAGTTGCTCCTAAAGTTTCGTATTGAAAAGTAATTAACCTAATCACATATCCTCCATGATAGGTTAATAATTTTCATAAATAACCCAAAATCAACTTACTCTTAATTCATAAAATCATATAACTAAAAAGAATCAGTCAAACTAACCAGGGACTTCACGTAGTCCAGTGGTAGGCGATAAATACCAGTCGCACTTTGGTTGTGGGTTCGATTCCCGCAGCTTTGTCCGACGCGACGGGTTGTCACACGGTCTCTGTGTTGTCCTTTTTCCAAAACTATATAATTCTTAAATCATTCCCCAAAAATAGATAAAATCATAAAAAATGATCAGAACATATTTTAACCTCAAGTTTATATCATGCCTTTCATTTTCCAGCATATCATATAATAACCCATAATTACCTCAAAAGTAAGGATCATATAAACTCTAATGGTTACCTTTATAATTATTACCTGAACTTCCACATCGATTGGTCATCTCGTACATGATGCATTACAGAACATACTAAGGTTCAAGTGGTTGATCATGACTCCTTGATATTTGGTTTAGAACAACCACGCATTGAATCCTCCATTTTATCTAGTATCTTAATCAGAGAACCACCATAGTTTCCTTCAAACCTGTTGTCTCTTTGGTGCCTACTAGATCCATCCATTCACTAAAAACAGAAATGTCAGTGTGAGTATATCAACAAAACCATCATGTACTAATGAGGAAGGTAAACACTAAGATATACTTACTCATTCACATTATCTAAAACTAGGACACTTTCTAAAATCCTAACCATTATGGTAATGTCACTTATGCTTAAAGAATACCCTAATCTCTAAAGTTATCTAAACCGACCTTTGATACCAACTATAATGCCCCAGCCTTAAACCTTACTTAATCTTGAGTTATTACAAGATTACACATTGAGGATCTTTTTAGGTTTAGAGTTTTAGAGAATTAGATCATGAAACTTGCATTAAATTCCACACTAAAACAAAGTGGTTACATAAAAAACAATATTCAATCTTCCCATCAACGGAAACATATTTAAAATAAAACACGGATTCTTTCTTGACACATCCTTGACATTATCATCACATCATGAACCTTTCCCTTGACCTGTGAAAAACATTTCAAAAACTTGGGATGAGCATAAAAAGATCAGTAAGGGTTATAAAAATATGGAAAGGAAACATGAGTTCATATATACATAAGAATGAAATCATACTTTACCCATAAAACATAGGCACTTTAACATACCTCATCAAACCATTAATAAATCATAGAAATAATAAGACATAAAAGGTAACTTGAGGCATTCATAACTTTCTTACATAGGGAGTAACCCTCTTGGTTACGTTTGGAATACCCATCACAGTATATTCCCTAAACCTCTTCAGAGAAAACTTAACGTTTCACTCCTTCGCGTTACCCAATGCATTGGAGAGCTATATCGGGCTCACCCGCCCTTATTCTATCACGGAACCACCCATCTTCATAATAATGCCCAAGAACCTCAACATAATCGTATCACATAAAACATGCATAAAGGAAACATAACATTTCCACCTTTCAATCACAAGATATCAATACAGCACATTGATATAAAAATATTATGAAAACCATTTTCAATACCAAAATAAAAGAAAAGTAAAACATGGTATTTATTTTTCTTTTAAAAAAATGTATGGCTTGTAGAGGAATCCTAAACTCAAATAATGGTCACGGCGGCAGAGAAGTCATTGTCGCCGTATACGAACGACAAAAACATTCCCTTTTGTCGTTTAGTAAACGATTCGTAAAAAAAAAAGATTCCTTTTGAATAAATGTCAATGTCAAAAGGGTTTATACACCGTATAAAAGAAGGTTGTGTATAAAACAAAATATGACTCAATGAAAGGAGATTGAGACGAAGTCCCATACCACCTTGAAGATTTTAAAATGTTAAACCATTAATATCCATATAAATAAATCCTTAAAACCATTTTGAAAACATGGATATTAATAAGAACAAATAATTAAAACATTTAAAGCGATATTTTGGTTAAAGGTGTTCTACCAAAATTAGAGACACTTGAATACAATAATTGAGGAATAACATTTAGTCAGAACTTTATAATATCATGAGAATAAATGGATTCATGATATAATATTCCAAAGGACATTATATATACCATATAAGAGTTAATTGGTTCATAACAACAATGAAGTCTCAATAGAAATGTCAAATGTGATGAATTCCCTTATAAAGAAGGTACCCTTAAATTAAGGATAATTCAATATCAAAATTATGTGTGACAAATATAAATACAACCAATATAAGTGGATATTAAGTGTAAAACAATCAAAGGTCATTCACACATATTCAAAGAATGACATATTCAATAACTACATGTTGAACCCAAAGAAATCGAAATTGGGTTAAGAAGTTCCCTTGATAGCCTAACGGCGTCACATCGAAATGAGTTGATGAGAGATAAAAAGTGTATCTCATCACTTGGACATAAAATTTACATCAATAAGGATATATGAGAACATATCCCAAAATGATAATATGTAAATTAAAATACCCAACAAAAGAAGTCTTTTAAAAAGAGGAGGGTGAAAGGTTCCCTTACCGACCTGGGTATCTTTCAAAACATACACCCCATGAAAGAAGGACAATACATCATTGATTTAAATACTCATAAAAGAAAGTATATTAAACAAAGAGTAAAATAATGGGCAATACATACACCACTCAAAGGAAATTGGGGAAAATGTAGCATAAATCTCATGGGAATAAAAGTGAGATGAAAAATCCCTTACGAAAACTCGGCAGCCTAACGGCGCCACTCAAAAACATCCATAATGGATTGATGAGAGATAATAGGGTGTCTCATCATATGAACATAAAAATTACAGTAAGATTAATATAAAATAACATCCCAATAACAAGAAATATGAGCTTAGAAGGAATGACATAAAAGAGTGTACTTAAAAAGAAAGAGAGGAGTAGGATCCCTTACCTCAAGTCCAACTTGTCTTGTTCGTTTCTTTATATTCCTGAATAATAAACTTTGGTCAATTAATAATTGCCTAAGTACCTCCTTTAGAGATTATTATTCAGTTCATATCACATTATATAATGTTATAATAATTGTTTAATAATGTTAGTTCATATCAGACGTGTTTGCCGATGGTTGGTACATGAGTAAAAAATGAACTTGTTTGAAAAAAGATTGCCCAAGTAGTTATAAGTAAATTATTTCCAGAATAGTATTAATGATTAAAATATCATATATATCCATTAAATATTAATTTCATACTATTCCATATCATTTTGAGATAAAAAACGAAAAGCACCGTTCATGGAGACTGTAGGTCGTACGTACGCATGAACGCTACTTTCATTTTTGTCATATTAATGGAATTAAAACAAAATGAGAGATATATATATATGTTATAATTCCAGAATGATATCCATAATTTTGATGTAATATATTACATATATATCCATTATATATACGTACTTATAATATTACATAACATTTTGAGATAAGAAATGAAATGTACCGTTTATGGAGACGGTAAGCCGTACGTACGCATGAATGCTAGTTCCATTTATATTTCATATTTAATGGAATTAAAACATAATGATACATAATAGTATTTTAATTCTAGTATGGTATCATATATAATATCATTAAATATATCCTTTATACATACCACATATGGTATTAACGAATCAAATCACTTTGAGGGGGCGGTAGTCCGCACTTCCTCAAATGAAGATATCGCGTTTACCCATAATGGAAACCATAAAGGTATGCCCAATGTAACACCCCGAGCTTCCACGATACGCTTCTCATTCAATAATGCAATAGCTTGCATTGTACGTAACTTCGAGTTCTAAAACACCGTGACTAATCAAAGTAGCCATTTTGAATAGGAATAACCACTTTTTAAAATTATAGAAATTTTATATTTCAAAATGGACTTCATTTTTTTATTCGTAATATCGAAATTATCCAAAGTTGAATTTTTTGTAATTTTCTGAGAACTTCCAATTTTTTATGAATAGTGAAAATTACTTAGAAACAACTTTTTTAATCAAAATAATTTATAGTGATAAATTATACTATTTAGTGGTTTTAATGTATAATTAGAATATATTTTTACCATTTTATCCAATGGTGGTCATTAGAATTAATTTAACATTGAAATTGGACATAAACAATTGCCAATCTTTTGATATAAATTGTTTCTTAAAAACACGCTATTGTTGTGACAGCGAGAATTAATTATAAAATTAATTAATTCAACTTATATGTTTGGAATTTTGTAAAATAGACATCATTTTTTAATTTGGAATATCAATTATAGCTTATGGTGAAATTTTGGCATTGTTCTGAAAAACTTCAATTTTTGATAAATAGTGAAACCACTAAGTGGTAGTTAAATAACTGATTTTTCGTTTAAATGAAATATTACCACTTCTGTGATTTGATTTTCAAAAATCTGACATACATGGTTTTCATTAAGAAGTAAACTGTGGTTCAATGAGATTAAAATAATTTTTTGGTGAATAGTAACTTTTAAGTTCTTAATCGCGATTAGAGGTAATTAGTGTAGTTTAAGGTAAAAATAATGTTTTAATAATATGAGATGAGCTTGACACTTGTCCTACTCATATTGGATGAGTCGTGGCCGACCAAGAAAACCCATGGGTCAACTTGGGGACCCCATGGAGCCACTTTGGTTGGAAAATGACATTAATATATATATTTATTTAATGTTAAAATCAAATTGACACAAACATGAGTTGTTCTACTAAAACAGTTTTTAAGTGGGGTTACACAAGTCCCAATTTTGACTATAAATATTCATTAGAAAGCTAAAAATATTTCCTACATCATAGTATTTTTTTTATAATTTTTAGACATTAAATAAATTAAATTATTTAGGACATCATTATGATGCAGCGATGACCTCATTATTTAACGATTTTAATAAAATGAAAAGATAATGTAAAATCCAAGGCTTACACTTGTCCAAAGACTATTGGATGTGTAGATTTATAACCCTTATCACCTTATCCACGAATTATATAAGTGTGGGACCTTTAGAATCTGAAAAGCATTGTATAATAATGTAACATTTCAATCTTTCCAAAAGAGCCCCTCCTCTCCTCTAATAAAAGGCCCCCACCTCTACCACCTCATTCACACTTTCAAGACATTTGGTTCGGCCAAGCTCTGCCCAAATACTCTCCCAACTTACCCCTATTACTCTTAGAAGCCTCACTTTGGTCAGAACGCTTCCCAAGGAAGCCTTTGGCTCAAATCAAAAAGAGTTACCCGATTTTGAGGTAATGTCTTCTCTAATGTTGTTTTGTTTTATTTTTCTTCTCCAACCCCCTAAACTCTTTTTATTAATCTCTTTTGTAACAAAACCAGTATCCTCAATATACTAGGATGTTGTTATAAGAAGTATTAGAGCTACACTTACACACACCTACATCTAATGGTTAAAGAACATACGGTTTCTGTGGATGGCGAATTTCTGCCTCACGAAACGATGATTGTTCAACACTCATATAACACCTTAAAAGGTGGCCATTAAGATGTAACTATATTTATATATGATATATAATATGTTTATGTTTTACTTATGCTTCTGTATTTCTCATTTATGGCATACTTTATGATTTCCATTATGGGTAAAACGCGATAATTTCATTTTAGGAAGTGCGGACTACCGCCCCCTCAAAGTGATTTGAATCGTTAATGCCATATGTGGGATGTATAAAGGATGGAGTAAATGTTATTATACACTATATTATACTGGAATTATATTATACATTTATATCATTATGATTTCATTCCATTAAATACGAAATAGAAATGAAAGTAGCATTCATGCTTACGTACGGCTTACCGTCTCCATGAACGGTGCATTTCATTTCTTACCTCTAAATGTTACATAATATTATAAATGAATGTATATACTGGATATATATGATATATATGACATCTAAATCATGAATATAATTCTGGAGATAATGGATATTCTACCACATAAACAACTTGTAATTATAAGAAATTTATTGTTGACTCAAGTACCAAAGATCGACAAAACGACCGTTATTAACTTAAATAATTACATAATGTTCATAACATTGTAATAAGTGATATAAAAAGGATAATGAAATTAAAAATGGTTCTTAATAAGGTATATATTAACTCTAGTTTATTATTCAGGAGGTTAAGGAACGGTTGAGTCAAGTCAGACACGAGGTAAGGGAACTTCTTAACCCAATTTCCATTCTTTGGGTTAATCTCCTACTTTCAAATTATGTCATGATATTATTATGTCTTATTTTGTATTCTATATGTGTACCTATAGTGAATAAACATAATAGATCTATTTTATTTTAAAAATGATCTTTTTAAGGACTTCGTCTCAATCTCCTTTCATTGAGACATATTTGGTTTTATACACAACTTCCTTTTGTACGGTGTATAAACCCCTTTGACTTTTACGTTCATTCAAAAGGAATCTTTTCTATACGAAGCATTTTACTAAACGAAAAAAAGGGAATGTTTTTCTTTCCGTACATATGCGGAGACAATGACTTCTCCGCCGCCGTGACCATTATTTGTGTTTCGGCTTCCTCTACAAGCCATCTTTTTTTTAATGAAAAATAAATACATAGTTTTAACTTTCTTTTATTTTGGTATTGAAAATGGTTTTGAAAGCGTTTTTATTATATCATGTGTTGTATTGATATCTTGTGATTGAAATGTGGAAATGTTATGTTTCCTTTATGCATGTCTTATGTGATACGATTATGTTATGGTTTATGATATGTTTAAACCTATTCATGTGAGGAATGTATTGGACTTAATAAGTGACGGGTGGAGCCCGCTATAGCTCCTCGATGCATCGGTAGGTCTCATGAGACAACTAGACGTGGAATTGGCCGAGGCCCTTTCCCAATTTGATTTATGGTTTTGGCCGAGGCCTTAATCATTTTAGACGTCTTGTCCGAGGCCTTGACAAAATGTTTCAGAATGTCTGGCATTATACATTCCCTCATTATGAAAGTGGTTATTGATATTGCATGTGATTATTCGACCAGTAGAATATCCATGTGAAGAAGTGAATGGCATTATCTCATTTTACTTTTGCCATATTATGTTGATGTTAAAGTTTAAAAGGCTTTTGTTTTAGTTATACATTGCCTTAAATTTTTATGTTTATTTATGAAAGATTCCGCAATATTGTTATCATTACTGAGCATCTGAGCTCACCCCTTTCAATGTTTTAATATTTTTCAGGATGTGAAGAAGTATTTAGGAATGACCTGCAGGGATAGTCAGAAGAGGATATGAGTGTGGACTATGAAGAGTTTGTTTTTAGTTTTTTACTTTATGATGTATTGTAAGACTTATGAATGTATCTAGTGTTTCCAAGGCTACTAAACTAATCCGTCTTTCGAGACTTGATATTTTCTGATCATGCCAATGTTACGAAGTAATGCACCAGCTCTGGGTAGCTGGGGTCGGGGCGTTACAGTTGGCATCAGAGGAAGTTTAGTACTAACCTTGGAAGCTAGATTTAGACAAACTCTGATTAGAGCACGTAGACCTAAGATGAACTTTGAGGATTAGTATATAAGAACTTCCTAAAAAATTTGGTATTGTAGAGATTTTGTGAGTTTTCCGAGCAATACATCCCTGTCTAGATACGAGTAGGTAGAGGCGGCTCTGGCACAGATGTACCTAGGGGTAAAACCCGAAAACACCGCTTTGAGCTAGACTCGAACGGGAACTGGTGCACGACAACGGGCCTTGCTGCACTCTTGGTTACGACACTCCCGGGGGATATGCTTATGATAATTCCCATTTTCTTTACAATCCACTATGAAGGGTTACGAGTATATACTTACTCAAAGAAAACATTTTTATAATTATGGATTATATCCATAATTAGTTCAATTTATGTTAAGTGTTTTACAAGTATGGAATTATGTATTTTGATTAATAAACTAATCCAGTTTATTCCATTATTTAGAAATGGCGCCTAGTGGAAGGAATGGAAACCGTATCAATGCACGCACTCCGTGTAGGGATTTCTCTCCTGCTCAAGATAATTATGGTGGAGCTAGTGATACAACTGGTGCTGATCAGCTTCTCACCGTATTGGGACAACTCACGCAGGTTATGAATAATAACCTTACTCGTATGGAGCACCCTGATCCGCAACATGGAGGATCGATGCTAGACCGTTTCATGAGGCAAAAACCACCAACCTTCAATGGGATTACAAATCCTATAGTAGCTGAGCAATGGATAAATTCCTTAGAGAAAATATTCCATGCCTTGGGGGGTAGTGAAAGGGAGAAAGTTGTCATGGCAGTTTACCGCCTCACTGGAGATGCCGATCAATGGTGGTCACTAATTCAAAACACAAAGGAAGATGATGAATTAAAAAACATGGAATGGCAGGAGTTTAAAGAGCTGTTCTTAGAAAAATACTTTCCTCGAGACTATCGAGCGGATATGGAAAGGCAATTTCTGAGTCTGAGGCAGAAGGAGGATGAGAATGTCGCAAAGTATGAGGATAACTTTACAAGGTTAGCGAGGCATGCTGCCGATTATATACGTAACCCAAGGAGTAAGATTGATCGTTTCTTTGATGGGTTAAAACCATTTCTCTGTCGAGATTTAGTATCACAATCCTTCTCATCATACGAAGATATTGTCTCGTGTGCTATCAAGACAGAAAAGGAATTCTCTATGTCTTATGACAACAATGTAAAGCAAGAGAAGAAGAGAACGGTGGAACAAGAGACAGATAAAGGGAAAAAGGGAAAGAAGGATTTTCCATTATGTGGTAATTGTGGGAAGAATCACCCTGGTACTTTCCTAAAAGGAATGGGAGTTTGTTATAAATGTGGATAAAAGGGTCACCAGGCTCGTGATTGCAAGGGAAAGAAAGAGGCTATCAAAGTTGAATGCTACAATTGTAGAGAAATGGGTCATTATGAAAATGAATGTCCTAAGCGTCAGGGAAACTTACCTCAGAAAAGGCCAAGGGATCAAGGACAATCTTATGCTGTTACTACAGTTGAAGCAGAATAACTAATGTATTGGTACTTTTGGACTCAAGGATTATATTCTGGTTATTAGAATAATGTGATATATATATAAGGATTGTACTGCAGTACTTGTTGATTTCAGTAAGGTTTTAATATGATGAAGGTAATTATATTTTTAGTATGTGACAATAAGAGAAACTTTACTTTGTTTTGGGAATCTGATAAATTGATTTTGGAATTAAGAGACCTTTTAGAGAAAGTCTGGACAGAGGTATTTTGGATAACTATAAAGGTTGGAGTGGATTAAGTTGATCTTTGGATAGTATTGTTTAAGGTTAAAAAATTTATGAAGATTATTTTTGGAATATTATGATACTATAGTTTTAGGAAAAGGACAACCTGTAGGGTGGGGCATAACCCGTCGCGTCGGACAAAGCTGCAGGAATCGAACCCACAATCATAGTGCGACATGCCTTTATTTCCTACCACTAGCCTACAGGAAGTCCCTGGTTATTACAAAATAATTTTACTAATCTAAATGGTATGTGTTAACATTTGGAACCTTATACAATTAGGATAAGTATAATATTTTTGATTTCTATTATCTTTTTGAGTGAAAGATGAGTTAAAGGTTGAAACTCTAATTGTCAAGCATAAATATATATATACCTATCTCTTATTCAATGAATAAATTAATTCTTAAACTTTAGTAAAGGGATATTAAAACAAAAAAATGTGTTATCCTAATACCTTATGTCTTGTTGAACTGATGATATTTTAAATCAACATAGATTGAAGGCTTTGAGGCCCTCAATTTGACAGTTGATTGTAATTGATGACCTCAATCACTCCCTACAAATATTTAAATTTTTCCTCTAATTATATGTCTCTAATTTCCACCAATTTTCTCCTAATCGAGATCATAATTGGGTGGTTACTTTTTCATTTCCCTTTCCCTCTTATTAAGGCTAAATTTTATTAATCTTATTTCCGATGTGGGTTTTCCTCAAAGGTATTTTCTCTTTTCAACATTTTATTTTCAAAGAAAAATTTCAAATTGCGAGGACGCAATTTATTGAAGGAGGGGAGAATGTAACACCCCGAGCATCCACGATACGCTTCTCATTCAATAATGCAATAGCTTGCATTGTACGCAACTTCGAGTTCTAAAACACCGCGACTAATCAAAGTAGCAGTTTTGCATAGTAATAACCACTTTTTAAAATTATAGAAATTTTATATTTGAAAATGGACTTCATTTTTGTATTCCTAATATCAAAATTATCCAAAGTTGAAGTTTTTGTAATTTTCTGAGAACTTCCAATTTTTTATGAATAGTGAAAATTACTTAGAAAGAACTTTTTTAATCAAAATAATTTATAGTGATAAATTATACTATTTAGTGGTTTTAAAGTATAATTAGAATATATTTTTACCATTTTATCCAATGGTGGTCATTAGAATTAATTTAACATTGAAATTGGACATAAACAATTGCCAATCTTTTGATATAAATTGTTTCTTAAAAACACGCTATTGTTGTGACAGCGGGAATTAATTATAAAATTAATTAATAAAACTTATATGTTTGGAATTTTGTAAAATAGACATCATTTTTGAATTTGGAATATCAATTATAGCTTATGGTGAAATTTTGGCATTGTTCTGAAAAACTTCAATTTTTGATGAATAGTGAAACCACTAAGTGGTAGTTAAATAACTGATTTTTCGTTTAAATGAAATATTACCACTTCTGTGATTTGATTTTCAAAAATCCGACATACATGGTTGTCATTAAGAAGTAAAATGTGGTTCAATGAGATTAAAATAATTTTTTGGTGAATAGTAACTTTTAAGTTCTTAATCGCGATTAGAGGTAATTAGTGTAGTTTAAGGTAAAAATAATGTTTTAATAATATGAGATGAGCTTGAAACTTGTCCTACTCCTATTGGATGATTCATGGCCGACCAAGACAACCCATGGGTCAACTTGGGGACCCCATGGAGCCACTTTGGTTGGAAAATGACATTAATATATATTTATTTAATGTTAAAATTAAATTGACACAAACATGAGTTGTTCTACTAAAACAGTTTTTAAGTGGGGTTACACAAGTCCCAATTTTGACTATAAATATTCATTAGAAAGATAAAAAGATTTACTACATCATATTATATTTTTTATAATTTTTAGACATTAAATAAATTAAATTATTTTTGACATCATTATGATGTAGCGATGCCCTCATTATTTACCGATTTTAATAAAATGAAAAGATAATGTAACATCCAAGGCTTACACTTGTCCAAAGACTATTGTATGGGTAGATTTCGAACCCTTATCACCTTATCCATGAATTATATAAGTGTGGGACCTTTAGAATCCAAAAATCATTGTATAATAATGTAACATTTCAATCTTTCCAAAAGAGCCCCTCCTCTCCTCTTATAAAAGTCCCCCACCTATACCACCTCATTCACACTTTCAAGCCATTTTGTTCGGCCAAACTCTGCCCAAATACTCTCCCAACTTCCCCCTCTTACTCCTAGAAGCCTCAATGTTGGCAGAACGCTTCCCAAGGAAGCCTTTGGCTCAAATCAAAAAGAGTTACTCGATTTTGAGGTAATGTCTTCTCTAATGTTGTTTTGTATTATTTTTCTTCTCCAACCCCCTAAAATCTTTTTATTCATTTCTTTTGTAACAACACCAGTATCCTAAATATACTAGGATGTTGTTATAAGAAGGATTCTAGCTACACTTACACACACCTACATCTAATGGTTAAAGAACATACGGTTTCTGTGGATGGCGAATTTCTGCCTCACGAAACGATGATTGTTCAACACTCATATAACACCTTCAAAGGTGGCCATTAATATGTCACTATATTTATATATGATATATAATATGTTTATGTTTTACTTATGCTTCTGTGTTTCTCATTTATGGCATACTTTATGATTTCCATTATGGGTAAAACGCGATAATTTCATTTTAGGAAATGCGGACTACCGCCCCCTCAAAGTGATTTGAATCGTTAATGCCATATGTGGGATGTATAAAGGATGGAGTAAATGGTATTATACAATATATTATACTGGAATTATATTATACATTTATATCAATATGATTTCATTCCATTAAATACGAAATAGAAATGAAAGTAGCGTTCATGCGTACGTACGGCTTACCGTCTCCATGAACGGTGCATTTCATTTCTTACCTCTAAATGTTACGTAATATTATAAATGAATGTATATACTGGATATATATGATATATATGACATCTAAATCATGAATATAATTCTGGAGATAATGGATATTCTACCACATAAACAACTTGTAATTATAAGAAATTTATTGTTGACTCAAGTACCAAAGATCGACAAAACGACCGTTATTAACTTAAATAATTACATAATGTTCATAACATTGTAATAAGTGATATAAAAAGGATAATGAAATTAAAAATGGTTCTTAATAAGGTATATATTAACTCTAGTTTATTATTCATGAGGTTAAAGAACGGTTGAGTCAAGTCCGACATGAGGTAAGAGAACTTCTTAACCCAATTTTCATTCTTTGCGTTAATCTCCTACTTTAAAATTATGTCATGATATTATTATGTCTTATTTTGTATTCTTTATGTGTAACTATAGTGAATAAACATAATAGATCTATTTTATTTTAAAAATTATCTTTTTAAGGACTTCGTCTCAATCTCCTTTCATTGAGACATATTTGGTTTTATACACAACTTCCTTTTGTACGGTGTATAAACCCCTTTGACTTTTACGTTCATTCAAGAGGAATCTTTTCTATATGAAGCGTTTTACTAAACGACAAAAAGGGAATATTTTTCTTTCCATACATATGCGGCGACAACGACTTCTCCACCGCCATGACCATTATTTGAGTTTTGGCTTCCTCTACAAGCCATCTTTTTTTTAATGAAAAATAAATACAAAGTTTTAACTTTCTTTTATTTTGGTATTGAAAATGGTTTTGAAAGAGTTTTTATTATATCATGTGTTGTATTGATATCTTGTGATTGAAATGTGGAAATGTTATGTTTCCTTTATGCATGTCTTATGTGATACGATTATGTTATGGTTTATGATATGTTTAAACCTATTCATATGAGGAATGTATTGGACTTAATAAGTGACGGGTGGAGCCCGCTACAGCTCCTCGATGCATCGGTAGGTCTCATGAGACAACTAGACGTTGAATTGGCCGAGGCCCTTTCCCAATTTTATTTATGGTTTTGGTCGAGGCCTTAATAATTTTAGACGTCTTGGCCGAGGACTTGACAAAATGTTTTAGAATGTCTGGCATTATTAATTCCCTCATTATGAAAGTGGTTATTGATATTGCATGTGATTATTCGACCAGTAGAATATCCATGTGAAGAAGTGAATGACATTATCTCATTTTACTTTTTCCATATAATGTTGATGTTAATGTTTAAAAGGCTTTTGTTTTAGTTATACATTGCCTTAAATTTTTATGTTTATTTATGAAAGATTCCGCAATATTGTTATCCATACTGAGCATCTGAGCTCACCCCTTTCAATGTTTTAATATTTTCCAGGATGTGAAGAAGTATTTAGGAATGACCTGCAGGGATAGTCAGAAGAGGATATGAGTGTGGACTATGAAGAATTTGTTTTCAGTTTTTTACTTTATGATGTAATGTAAGACTTATGAATGTATCTAGTGTTTCCAAGGCTACTAAACTAATCAGTCTTTCGAGACTTGATCTTTTGTGATCATGCCAATGTTACGAAGTAATGCACCGGCTTTGAGTAGCTGGGGTCGGGGCGTTACCCCCAAAATGAAAAATACAGAAGCTTAAGGAAAACATAAACATATTATATATCATATATAAATATAGTGTCATCTTAATGGCCACCTTTGAAGGTGTTAGAAGAATGTTGAACAATCATCGTTTCGGGAGGCCGAAATTCGCCATCCATGGAAACAATATGTTCTTTAACCATTAGATGCCGGTGTGTGAAAGTGTAGCTCTAATCCTTCTTATAAAAACATCCTAGTATATTTATGATACTGGAGTTGTTACAAAAGAAATAAATAAAAAGAGTTTAGGGGGTTGGAGAAGCAAAATAAAACAAAAGGACTCAAGTGAAGACATTACCTTAAAATCGGGTAACTCCCTTTGGTTTGAGCTCAAAGGATTCCTTGGGAAGACTTCTGCCCAAAGTGAGGATTCAAGGATTAAGATAGGGAAGTGGAGAGACAAAATGGGCATAGGTTGGCCGAGCCAAAGGCTTTTGGAGTGTGGGTAAGGAGGTAGAGGTGGGGGCCTTTTATAAGGCGAGAGGAGGGGCACTCTTGGAAGGTAAAGAAAAGTCACTTTATTTTAAAATGGTATTAGGATTTAAGAGGTCCCACATTGATGTGTTTCAAGGATAAGGTGATAAGGGTTAGAAATCCACTCATCCAATAGGTTTTTGACATGTGTAGGTCTTAGATATTACATTATCTTACCATTTTATTTAAATTGTTAAATAATGAGGTCATGTTGCATCATCATGATGTCATAAATAATTTAATTTATTTAATGTATAAAAAATATAATAAAAATGCTATAATATTGTAAATCTTTTTATCTTTACAATGAATATTTATAGTCAAAAATATTATTTTTATAACCCCATGTAAAAATTGTTTTAGTAAAACATTTCATGTTTGTCTCATTTTTTACTTTAACTTTAAACAAAAAGATATTAATGTCATTTTCCAACCAAAGTGGCTTCAGGGGGTCCCCAAGTTGACCCATGGGTTTTCTTGGTCGTCCATGACACATACAATGAGGTTAGGACATTTTTCAAGTTCATTTCATATTATTAAAACATTATTTTTACCTTAAACTACACTAATTACCTCTAATCGCGATTAAAAACTTAATAAGTTACTATTCACCAAAAAATTATTTTTATCCCATTGAACCACATTTTACTTCTTAATGACAACCATGTATGTCGGATTTTTGAAATTCAAAACACAAAGATGGAAAAATTTCATTTAAACGGAAAAATTAGTTTTTATAAGTACCACTTAGTGGTTTCACTATTCATCAAAAGTTGAAGTTTTTCAGAAAAATCCCAAAAATTCACCCTAAGCTATATTTGATATTCCAAATTAAAAAATGAAGTCTATTTTAAAAAATTAAAAACATATAAGTCACCTTAATTAATTTAATAATTAATTCCCGCTGTCAGAGCAAATAGCGTGTTTTTATGAAACAATACGTATCAAAAGATTGACACTAGTTTAAGTCTGATTTCAAAGTGAAATTAATTCCAACGACCACTATTGGATTTAATGGTAAAAATATATTCTAATTTCACTTTAAAACCAATTCAAAAGATAATCTAATCATATGAATAAATTATATTAAAAAGAGGTTTTGAATTAAAATACAACATTTTACACTATTCATTAAAAAAATGAACTTTATCAGAAAATACCAAAAATTTACAAAAAGTAAATTTTGATGTCCCAATTCTTAAGAAAAGTTCTATTTGGTCCAGAAGGATGTATAAGAGTGAACAAAACTATATTTAATGATGGTTCTCCATCAAAAGGCGATAAGTGAACCTTTAGTGAAAACTAGGGCATATACGCCTAAAATTGAATTCTTTCCGTATTTTATGCCTTTATCTTTTATTGGATAAATGTAAAAACATTTAAAAACATATATAATCATATTTTAGTTATTTCTATCCATTCCCGCCAATACAACAACTACATGTTAACTACCATTTAAAATAATATTATTTTATTATTAGAGTGCAACGTAAGATTCCCAAGAAACTCGTTGTTGCGTGTTGGGTACGCCATCGAGAATAGCGTCCCCTTTAAAGTCATATTAATATTTTATTCACAAATATGGATAAATATGAATATGTCATATTATTTATTTACCTGGGGTGTTACATTAAAGAACGGTTGAGTCAAGTCGGACACGAGTTAAGAGACTTCGTCTCAATCTCCATTCATTGAGGAATATTTTGTTTTATGCACAACTTTCTTTTATACAGTGTATAAACACCATTGACTTTTACGTTTATTTAAAAAAATTCTTCTTTTATACGAATATTTTTACTAAATGACAAAAGGGAATGTTTTTTTGTTGTACATATGCGGCGACAATGACTTCTCCGCCGCCGTGACCATTATTTGAGTATCAGATTCCTCTACAAGCAATAAATATTTTTAAATGAAAAATAAATACCAAATTTTAATTTTTTTTATTTTGGTATTGAAAATGGTTCTGATAATGTTTTTATTATATCAATGTGTTGTATTGATATCTTGTGATTGAAATGTGGAAATGTTATATTTCCTTTATGCATGTTTTATGTGATACGATTATGTTATGGTTTATGATATGTTTAAACTTGTTCATATGAAGAATGCATTGGACTTTATAAGTGATGGGTGGAGCCCGCTATAGCTCATCAATGCATCGGTAGGTCTCATGAGACAAAAAAGTGTCTTGGAACGAGGCCTTGACAAAATCTTATTTGTATTCTTAGAACGAGGTCTTGGCTACGTGGTTATGATAGTTTGGCATTATGCATTCCCTCACTATGAAAGTGGTTATAGATATTTCATGTGATTATTAAACTAGTAGAATATCCATGTGAATAAGTAAATGGAATTATTTCATTTTATTGTTGCCATATTATTGTGAATTTCAAGTTTAAATGGCTTGTGTTTTAGTTATACATTGTCTTAAATATTTATGTTTATTTATGAAAGTTTCTGTTGTATTGTTAACCTTACTGAGCATCTGAGCTCACCCCTTTCAATGTTTTAATTTTTCCAGGATGTGATGAAGTATATTATAAATGAACTGTAAGGATAGTATGAGGGGATATGAAGACATGATAATTTTTTAGTTTTGTTTTACTTTATGATGTAATGTAAGACTTATGAATGTATCTAGTGTTTCCCGGGCTACTAAGCTAATCGGTTTGTTGAGACTTGATCTTTTCTGATCATGCCAATGTTACGCTATAATGCACCGACTCTGGGTAACTGGGGTCGGGACGTTACACTCCATATTAGCTCAGGAGACAGTGTATGTATAAAATATAAAGAGAATACACACTACTCAAAATATAAATAAAAGAATCGCTAAGAGAGTAGATATGAGTTTAGAATGCTCTAGTGATTTGAAGTGCAGCTCTGGACTCCTTTTGATTTGTCAGAAATGCTTCTGAGTCCTTATCTGGGTTTTGTTTGGAAAATAGAGTATGGTTTGCTTCCTTGGTTCTCAGGTTCAGCTTGATCATCTTGAGTGTATGAGCAGCTCGTTGTAGTTCATCACTCCTTGACTGAAGTTTTGTTTTTTTTCTCTTCATGTATGGATTTCTTCATGTATGTCCAGTGTTCTTGGAGTATGGATGTATTCTTTCTGTATGAACTTCTTTACAACACTCTTTTTCCTTTTTTGTGCATGTCCACGCAACTTCTGGTTGTTTTTCACCCGGTCTTTGTCCTTTCTTTTATAGCTTTCAGCACCGGTAATGGGAATGATTACCTTTTTACAGATACGAGGTATGGTTCCCTGAAATGCCAACAACTATCATTAAAAAACATTAATTCCATTAAAATAATCAAATATGACTGTTTCTTAATAAATAAATAATGTGGAAAAAATTAGAGTTTAGGAATCAGTAGCTGCAGTCTTCCATCAGTAGCTTTCTATTGGTACATGTGTAATGGTGGACTTTGTATAGCAGTGAGCTCCTATCAGTAGCTCTTTTTCCTTGTACCGGTATCTCCTTGTATCAGTAGTTGTTACTCCATGTATCGGTAGCTCTATGTACTGGTGACTCCATCTATCGGTAGCTCTTGGTCTACCGGTAGCTCTCTTGTATTGGTGGCTCTTTATATCTGTGACTGTCTGTATCGAAAAACTTTGTATCAGTAGCTTGTGCATATCGGTAGCTTCATTCTATACCAGTGATTAAGTGTATACTAGTAGACTTATGCATACCAGCAGACTTGTTCTATCGGTAGCTCAACATCTATCGTTAGCTGTCTTTATTGGTGGACTTGATCTGTCAGTGACATGCTTACTGGTGGACTTATACATACTGGTAACTCTGCGTATCAGTGACCTTTGCTTATCGGGGACTATGTCTATCGGTAGACTAAGTACTGGTAGATCTATATCAGTAGATATAAGCACATCAGTGACTTAACACTTATCTGCTTTATGCAAAACATGCCCGATTGAGTTAGATTTATTTCAAAATTCATATAAACTTAGATAAACATTGATCAACAAATTTCAAAAATTATTTTAATATTATTATCAATTTGATAATATAATGTCATAGATTGAAAGAATTAATATATAAATAAACATTAATTGGGATTATCAAAGTACGTGAATGAATAATTGGGATTATCAAAACAGGTGAGGTCAACAAAAGGGTATAAACCGTTTTAAATGATTAACCCGATCATAGTTGTCATCAACTCTAAGTGTGAACGTAAGATATTAAAAATTTGACTTTCTAGTTTTTGAATATTCATGTTGAATACTTGTTCATGCTATTTGGATTGAATAGTGAACTGAAAATATTTATTTACATAATTAATATAATATTTTATCCATTCTTAGGGTGTTTCATGGTGGTTTTTTTGTTTGAAATTATCATGTATGTGAGGTATAAGGAAGATCATAAAAGAAATCAGTAGATTGTGTTATAGTAATTATAAAAGAACTATATTTATTAAATTATTTCAAAAAGATTATTCTATATTCTTCAGAAAATATATCTTAGGCATGTGGTATCAGAGGCATGAATTTCCTTATATCTTAATTTTTTTTAAATAGTAATGAATTTGGAGGTTCCTAAGATTGCCTTTTAAGTTCATATTTTTTTAGGATTATAAAAAAACTATGATATATTCCTTAAATAGTTTTCCTAGATAACATGTTATATGAATTATTTAATAAAGAAGAGGGTAAAGATTCTTTGGTTTTAAAAATTTGAAGTGTTTTTTAATAATTAAAGAATAGAATTAATAATACTTCTATCATTAATTTTGTATGGATGATGAAGTGTTTAAATTATATAATGATGCCTCAATAGTGTGTTGTAGATGTGTGATTATATAGTATAATCAGGTGTTAGCCTATGGTACTCATTTTATTTTAACACCTAAAAAGAATTATCCAACCCATGATCTGGAATTTGTAATTGTAGTGTATACTCTAAAATCCGAGAGGACATATCTGTTTAGAGAGAGATTTTTGGATTACATTGATCATAATAACCTCAAGTAAATATTTTCCCAATGGGATATGAATCCAAGACAATAAAGTCATATTGAATAATTATAATCATTCAATGAAAAAATTATTTATGAAGGCAAGGAAGGGAATATGGTTTTATATTCGTTTAATAGAATATATCAACTACTAAAGGTGTAGTAAGAAAACGAGGAATATATATTGATGTCTCTAATGATTTATATTCATTTAGATGTCACTAAGGATTATGATGAGATTTATTTACACTCTATCAAGCTTACATAATCTATTATTGAGTGATTAAATTATCTTAGGTATTTAATCATGATTGTATCATAAATTTAGATAGACATGATATTGGGGAGATAATATATGGATTGTTTAAAGATTTTAATTTTTTACGCTTTTACTTTGGAATATCTAGTTTCCAATTGTTATGAGGGAATATCACAATTAAAAGTGAGCTATTCACCTAGTGTATCTAAAATATAACATGAAATTCATTGTAAAATTTAGTTTTTGGGTATGAAATGAGATCCAACAGGTTTTATTTCTCGATGTCTCACTTATCAACAAGTGAAAGCTTAACACATTCTATTTATAAAATAATTATAGGCACTTCCTATACCTATATTGAAGTGGGATAAAATCATGATATATATATTTTTAATATCTTAACATGTAATTTTAGGGAAATATATTTAGTTTGAGTGATCATATATTATTTGAATAAGGCAGATCACTTCTTTGATTTCATGGAAGCTACATCTGTTGATATCCTGGGTAAGCTGTGTATATGGTAAGTGGTGACATTTCATTGAGTGACAAATCGCAATGTATTAGATTATAATATAAGGTTTAATTCCTTATTTTGAAAAGTATTTAAATGATCTCTTTGTAATTAGTTAAAACTAAGTGAAACATATTATCCTCACACCAATCTCTAGTTAGAGTTGACCAATCATATTTTGTAATATATTCTTCATGCTTGTATCATGGTTTTTTAAAACTCTTAGAATGATGATATAATAATAACAAAAATTTTTATAATAAATTATATCAATCATCCATCTATATGGATACTTTTTAATCACTCTATGGTTAAAATTTTAATTCTATACTATCCTAGACATAGATTATTGAATCAACCTTGATTAAACCTTACAAAGTGTAAGAAATTACTGATCACATGAAATTGATTAAAAAATTATTTAGTACTAATTAAAGAATATAAAAAATATAGTGGTTATAAGTAATGAAAATTTTGGATTCCAAGTAGTATATCATATATTTTGCCATTTTTTTCTATAGTTGGTTCATAGAAGAATGGGAGAGCAAGGAAAACCAAATCCCCAATTCATTGAACAGTTTGAATGTTTTGAACATATCAAAAAACTATCTACATGATATCTCTTTATCATTATTCAAATGTTATACACACTATTTTTCATGTGTCTCAATTGAGTAAATATGCACTTGATCATACTAATGTTATCGAAGATGATGGTTTTTATATAGATAAACCAATTAACATTATTGATCAGAGTGTAAAGGCTTTATTAGCGAAAGTCATTCCACTAGTTCAAGTATATTAGTTTCATGTTAAACTCTAAGGTTATAATTGGGAGTGAGAGGTAGAGGATAAAGACCATTAACCATAATTTTCCCTCTATAATCTCAATTGTGATTCTCAAGGTTGAGAATATTAATGATAGAGATATTTTAATGACCCATGGATTTTTTTAGATTTCTTATTTTTTAATAATGTACTTAATTTAGAAATTTATAGTTTAATTTTGTCTGAGGAATGAATTGAATGGATAAAGGGAAAAAAGATTGAATTTTAGTACATAAGTAAAAATGTGTAAATGATGTCTTTGGAAAAGGTGCCTAATAGAATTTAGGAGTTTTAGAATATATTATTTCTAAAATGGATACTGGTGGATTTTTTAACTAGGTACCTAGTTTCCACTAGATGGTGAATTTTCCTCAATAAGTACTTGATAGGTGCCAAACTAATCTTTTAAACTATGGGTAAAATGGTAAAATGTTTCGAAAAATTTTACCTTCTCAACTCTCCTATCTACTATTTTTTTTAAAATCAATTTTGAGACACCACTTATAATCCATTTCATCATCCATATCCTATTCCAAGAAAAATCATCCTTGATATTTATCCAATACATTTCCAAGTAATTTATGTAGTTTAATTTTAGTGACTCTAAGGTTTTTATTACCCCTTTTCTTCCATATTTATTTTATTCACTTGTAATTAATCTAAATCCTTAAATTTTCCTTTCATCTAGGTTTATGAAATCCTTTAGGTGGTAGAATATTTCTTCCTCTAACTTAATGGATTAAGACCAACATTATATTATATAGGTGAACCCATTAAATATTATTGTAATGTAGTGGTTAATAAAAACATTTGGTATAGTGTTACTCAACTATAAATGGTTTTAATTACTAATTTTTTTATATTAATTCACATTTATTATAACCTCTAATTAGTTGAGTTATTTGTATTCTATGTTTAGAGACATGACTTATTTGGTATAAAATATTGAATTTTCCCTTATAGTTATTGTTTTTCTTATTATATCTGTGATGGTATCATGTTATAAATATGTTAGTAGCATGATAAAATTGTTATAATTTTCATATATGTTATTCATACCACAAGAGATTATGAATACAAGTATATATATATATATATACTCTCTATAAGTATATATGTTATTAAGTATTTGTGTGTATATATATAATTAAATAAAGGATTATTATGGAATAAACCCTTGGAATATACAGTTGTCCCTATATAACATGATTTCTTTTCCCTATCATGTGAGTAGGATGATATATATGGTTATATTTATACATAGTGAGGATGTACATTTACAGACAACATGGATCTCAAACTTGTTTTTAAGTAGGTATGGATGTTTTCCATAGTGTCTTGGTAATAATGTAGATATGAACACCCAAAATAGATTTATTTATTTAAATCTTGTACTTGAATGATAAATATATTATTTTAATATTTTTCGTAACTTCCTAGTTTGCATTGATTATGCTTACACTTTGTTTTATGGTTGATAGGTAGGGGATGGGTAGTGACTGCCTATTGGGTATGATATACTCACACCTTACAGATCTCCATTGGTATGCATGTAGATGTTATTTTTTATGATCTAGGTAAGGGAAAGGCTCCAAAACATAAGGTTTTATTGGTTCAGGATATAGGATTCATAGAGATTGTTTTAAAGATGATGATGGATGAACAAGTAGATATGGGTTGGGTTATTTTAAAAATAAGGGTTCCATTAATGGTCCCTTATTATGTGAAACCTCATCTAGTGATTTTGATTTTTCCTATGGCACCCAAACCTCTTTAGGGGAGAGTGGATACCACTAACATCGCCTTCTTCCCTTAATAGGGTTTTCCCTTCACTATCTCGGAATACCTTATTCCTTTTCCACATATATCATTGAGTCTAAATATCCCTGGGTTTTTAATGGTGTCCTAATGCTTTTTATATCCTTTATGGAATTCATTGAGGCCTCATACTTTCACTGATTCTCACTGGTAGCTCACTTTGGTTACTTATGGACATTGATTGATTCTCTTGTTAGATTTTTTCAATACCTCTACGGGTATTATAGCTCATGATATGGTAGGTATGTTCAACCTAAAACACTTTCCAATTATATTATCTAAAAAAATAAAATCTCACTATCAACTGGTCAAAAGTTAAAATTTTTGTTAATGGTTTTAAATTTTTTTTTCTAGTCCTATGTATTCAATATGTGACAGGACCTCTCAACATTGGCTATCTAGGTTTCCTTACCCTGTTTAACCATCCCATTTTAAAAACAAAACATTCTATATATTCTCATTAAACTTATTTTATAATTATTTATCATCAATTATAGGTCAAATACCTACTGACATCCCATTCCTCCATATATCTCTATTGACGTTGATGTATTGAAGCCATCAGTGGAGTCCATGTATATTGAGGTTGAAGATGTGTTCAATTTCAATCATGGGTGAACTTTGATTATTAGTGTGACTTTTATTCTTTATATAAGAGGATTTTTAATCACATACAAGTGTTCCATTGAGTTTCTATTAGGCACCCTATTTCATCTAAATTGAAAATGGTCACCCTTATTAAAGATATTTGTAGGGATAATCTGAATCATGGGAACCCGCCAATGACAGCCTCTTCAGAAGTATCTATTTATCTTCATAGAAAATAGTAGACCCATATTCATAATCATTATTTTAATAATTATTTGAACACTTCTAACCCCTTATATACATAAAAAACTTGTCATAAAGGAATTTTATTTGGTCTAGACGCATTCTCTAGGAAGAAGACTTTGAGGAGGTGTTGGGTAGGGGTATTTTCCCCCTAAGATTCACTTATATAACTATAATGAGTTAGTTTTGATATATATACCTGGAATGGATTAAATAATCCTATCAATAGATGTTTTATATGTTAGTGACCTTGCGTTTGGGATCTGGTTATAAGGATAATTTCATAGGAGTCAGGTTACAAAATAGGTTTGCAGTCTTAGGCACAATTGTTGTGGGAAATGAGGAGGAACACAAGTCTCCCGTAGCTTTATAGGTTGTAGATTAAGGCACAAAATTATTTGTACTAGAAACATTAGTGGGTGAACTAGAGATATAGGCTAGAGATTTCTTCATATCATAAATGAAGAATACAAAAAATGGAAGATTTGATTTGGTATGGTATCTAGTAGACAAGTGTAAGAAAACATGGGCTAGGAAGGACTAGTTTATGCTTCCAAAACCAATTGACATAATATAGTCTATAAAATATATATTTAAATAAAAAGTAAATGATGATATAATAGGAATGAATAAGAATTCATCTACTGGTGGAGGGTCTATTGAAAAGTCTAACACCAATTTTAATGTTCATGAGGCTTAAGAGATACAGTCCTCTTTGCTACATGAATTGATATCTATGAGTGAATAGTTGGACTGGGAAGATGAATAGAGGTAAAAATAAGGAGAAATGAGATCATGTTGAGATAGATATAGAGTATTGACCTACCAAGAGATATATTAATATGTAATTGTGTAACATTCCATAAACCAAATTGGATCTATTAATGTACTCTAAAGGAGATATGGAGGACAAATATTTTTCTTATCAAGGACGCACTCGAAGATGTTGGGAGAATTCATGATAGATAAATACAAGTAAAAATGATTGAAGAATAAGAATAATGGATGAAATTTTAATACCAAATTTTTCTTTAGGGTTTGAATAAGAATAATATCAACATGACAGAGTGCATCTAATCCTAGGGTAAAATGATTTACTTCTTTGAATCCTTCATAGACGATAACCCATAAAAAAGACAAATTCCCATGGAGTAGAGTTTACATAGGGTTTATGGATATAGAACTATTAAATTATTATGGAATTATCCTGTGATAGATTATGCGGTATAATACTCTGCATCTATTTTGGAGTTCAGTAAGGTTAACACATAACCTATATAGGAATATATCTTGAATATAATTATATTTAATTAGTAGGAGGTTGGGACATTTTTTGTTTTTTAGAAATTATATTATATGTTTTCACTTTAGATATGGATTATCTTTGTTATAATTATATGTAATATCATTTATATGTTTGAATCCAAAATTCAAAATCTTTTCCTTTTATTATATTATGTGTATATTATGTTTATCCTAAGGATATTTTTAACATGTGCCTCTTATTATTAGCTAGTATATTTATAGTGAGGGAAAACAGCTTCCCACACAATCTTATTTATCAGTAAACATTTACGCTATCCTCTTCTGATTGTGAATCAAACTTAATATATTATCTCAATTTTGGTTAGACATGGGAATATGAATCGGGTTATTATTTTTTCATTGGAAGTTATTTAATGGAATTTTATACTAAAAAGCATTTCCACTATAAGTTCTCTAGATGAATTTCCAACTTTATATTTTCCAGTTTAATTTGACACTAAAATTTACTTAGTGAAAATTTTCACTGAAATTTCTCTAAAATAATTTTCCATCACATGTTATTTAGTGGAATTATTACTATAAATTATCTTCTAGAAATTTTAACAGTAAATTATGTATTTAAAATTTTCATTATATGTTATCTGATTGAATTTTATAGGATATATTTAACCTTACACTTATTTAATAGAAGTTATATTAGAATTATTTCAATAAATATATCTACTTAAATAGTTGCAACTTAATTTTATTTTATATTTTATTTTATTATGAACATAATTTTTTATTTTATAAAATATCTATTTAGGGGTTTAGGGTAAGACAAAAATCCAACTATAAGATCCCCATATAGAATTAGATATCGGTAAAAACATTGTCATTGCACACATAATTTAATTTTACATAAGAACCTTTCTTGTGGAATTTTATTCTTAAAATATTTTAATAGAATTTAATAATTGGATAAAAAAGTGTAATTTTATACTAAAATTTATATAATTTAATTTTACATTATTTATATAGTGTATGTTTACACTATAATTTCCCCTATGGAATTTTTATCTTTGAGTTATATGGTTGAATTCACCTTGTACACAACTCCTACTACATTTTCAACTTATAGTTATAATACAGAATTAATTTTGAATTAAATACAATGAAAAATATTCAATAATAAGATTATCAAAGGGATTTGTTTTTTTCTTATTTTTGACGTTGTGAGTTTTGGAGGTGTTGGAGAATGAAGTGAAAGGTGCATTGTTAAATTTGAAGAGAAATTCATCTTAAAAAAAGTCATGAATTATTGAGTGGGAAACAAAATGTAGTTATTTATTTTTGATAATTGATATTTGATAATAATAAGGGATGGAAACCCTTACTATATATTTCTGAAACAACTTAAAAATAATTCCATAGTTTATTGGGTTTTTACATGGTTTAGTTGGAGAAATCATGGTTATTGAATGTGGTTTTAATTTTATCTACCTGAATTAGGTACAAAATAAAGATTTCTTGTTAAATTTAAAATATATCTTGGTGTATTTTAATAAGATAATAGAAATTAAATTACTAGGAATGATGAAGAATACATGTAATGGTAACATGTCATGATTTATATAAATGTTGTAAAATATTTTATGTTATATATGAAAATGTTATTTTAGTTATTAGATATGTGATAATTTAATTTTCTAAATGGTCATTGGTTAAGTAGAGTTAAATTAAAACAATTTACTTTTTCAGATCAATATTTTCCTGATGAATATAATATCATGTTTGAGTTTAACGCACTATGATTTTTGGGAAATTGTATAAAAAATAATAGAAATTTATTTAAAACTATATTACTACCCCTGTAACCTATCAATTAATTTGGTATGGAAAAGTTTTACTTGGGATATATTTATGAGTATATCAATCATTGATTGAATTATTTATTCATGGTTGTAATCAAATCAATTCATATATTGATGGTAATAATAATTATTTACATATTCTTTATCATGGATTGGTGGAGCCTTCTTTTTCAAAATTTTTCATAAGAAAGGATCCCATAGATGAATTTATTATGTGGATGGTTTTTATGAATATTTTTTTTGAAGAATTAATGAATGATATTGATGTTTATTGAATGATCATACCTTATTTATGTAACATATTCTAGCTTCTCTTTCATAAATTTACATAATTTGGTTCATGTGGTGGTGGGATAATTTTTATGGATTAAATATAATTAATATAAGATAAAAAAATTCATAGGTTATGTGTGGGAATTTGAAATTAAATTAGTATGGAATAATGAACTAGTTATAAAGATATGGAATATGGTAAATTGTGGTGGAATAAATTAGCTTTTATTGATAATGTGATGTTTGATAAGAAGAGGTTGTTAATGGGAAATAAATAAAATTAATTGATATTTTGATTACTTATGAGGTATTTTTATACAGATAATGATACATTATATTTTTTTAGTGCTATACACATGATATATATTATGTAACAAATAACCAAAAATTGTGAATTAGTAAGAGGATATGTAGTTATAAGGTGGTGGATTATGAGATGGGGAATGTGGTTGAAAATGGATAGTTAAGGTATATTTTACATGTACATTTGGATATTAGATTCAATATACATATGTGTTATAATTTTTGATGTGTTGTAAAAATATGGGTATATATTGGGTTTAGTGTGAAAATTTTAAATATGTGAAAATTATATAATTTTAATTCTTATGATATGAATCATGTTAATTCTTTTTTGATTGATTAGATTATTGATATTTGAATGATGTGGTATTATATGATGTTTATGTGATGTATGGATATGATATTACTTTATTTTGATGTGATTTTAGGGATGTGGTATTCCTAACAAAATTATAATTGTTATTATTGTAGCTCTATTGTTATATAGTTGATATTATTGTAGTTATGTGGTAATTAGACACAAAAAATATATATTGTTTTGTGGATGTATGTATATCATCATTACAGGTGTTAATAGTTATATGTTGTAGATTATGTGTGGTTATTTTGATGATTTACATGCGATAACAAGATTATATTGGTTTGGATGTAGTGATATGGATGGTGTTGTGGGTGATATGCAATGAATATTTTACTTTAATGATACAATTCCAGTTTGTTATGATGAATTTATTAATATATATATATATATATTTCATTCACCAAGGCTTCTATTATTCTTTCTTACACGACACAAGAGATTTTAAAGGACTTAATAAGAATTCTTGTATACTCACCAAATTATTATATATATATTTTTATACTTATATAACTGTGTGACATGTGCTATCAAGTTAAGTTATTTCCAGCATTATGTGATCTATATTATAGTAGGAGGATCTTTATATTGTTAAATTCTTATATGATTTGTGGATATTTTATTTGGTGTGTATGAGATAACCATCTATGCATTTCATTTTTAAAAGATGAGGCATATTTTTTAGTTTATGGTGAATATTGATGATAGTTTAAAATAACTAAGGGTAATTCCTCCCATAATTGTGATTTCATACTCTTTGTTTTAGACTCCACCCCATGTACAATTGTATGTGGGATTAGAGGGTCACTGTCAATATCATTTCCATCTCAAGAGGAGTTTTGGTGTGGTTCAGATGTGATAGAATAACATTAAATATAACATTATACGATATGGTTTTGTGTAGGTAATGATGAGAATTATATGAGTTAGTAAATAAGTCATATTACTTGAACCTATAAGTGAAGTGGGTAGGGAAATTGTCTAAGGATTAAATGGGAATATTTTATTTTATATAAAACGTAAAATTATCTATGATTCATTATTAGATGGATAGTTTATTATATTCCATAAATTTATACATGTATGGATTCATGCATCATATAATATTAGGTCATGATAATTATGTGTTCTATAAATTAAATTATTATTTTTTATTTTTATTTATGTCTTTTAATTTGATACATTCACATTTTCCTTAGGATAATATGCTTGTATACTTGTATTTATATCACTTGTGAGCTGGATTTGTGTGGTGATGAGGAATGAATGGTCATTAACATGGGGGGGGGGGGTTTGAATCATTATTACACACTTTTTATAATTTCATTCTTAAAAAAACTTCTAGGATCGAATAAAGTTTTAATATTCTCAAATATTTAAACCCACCTTCATCCATATTTAAAAAATAGATAATAATATATAGAACACATAAATTTTACATGGTTCACCACAAATTTGGGTAACTTTATCCTTAATGTGATAGATGAAATTAAAATCATAAATTGTTCAATAATATCATAAAATTAATATAAAATAGGGAAGGAATCATCCTTGACCGATAAATTATTATTAATTGATTTTTCCTCTAATAGTTTTTACAGGACCCTCCTATTTACAATGGTTGAACGAAATTGAATGAAAATGATCTTTAGAAAGATCCAGAATGCTTCAATATCAACAGGTAGATCTTATTTCAACACCAAGAGTCTATTATAAGTGGCAATGAACTTCCACCAAAATTTTCACTAATAAATTCTTAGTCATAATAAATTCATAAGAGTGTATAATATCATAATGAATACGGTCTCTTAATTTATTTTTTTTTAAAATAAATACTTCTTCACTGTCTTATTCTTGTTCACAATATTCTATTCTTTTATTATAACTTATAACTTTATTATATATTTAAATATATTTGAGATAATTAGAAACCACTTGAATACCATCCTTTAGAATATACACTTAATATATCATTCAATACCATTTAAAAATTATCCAAAAAACCTGGTAGTATTAATCATAAAAATATATAAACAACACATCTCATTTAAAATTCCTAAAATACACTTCAAGGATATCTCATAATATTCTTCTATTTTTTCTCCATTTAATTATCATAAAAATAATTCCAAAAAATAAAAATTCTCTTAAATTAAAAAAAAATTTAATGCTTATGTGTAATTAGGTAACACATATTCCATCTTTTTCACAAAAATAAGAGAGATTCAAAATACTCAATAAAAAATTATATGTGAATTTTCTTAATTATGTTGTCATTGAAAGATGCAATTCATTATTAATTTTACTCTGATCCATGTTACACGAGATTTGAAAATTTTATCCAACTTTACATCACTATAATTCTTACTTAAGAGATATTTTTAAATCCAATCAAATATTACATTATTTTACTTCATTATTATATAAACCATGAAATTTCCATTTCATTATTATATATCCACTTGTTCTTTTTAGTCTCACATACATAAACAATTAAATTTTATTCTCATAAATTTTTTGTTTAATTTAACTTAAGTATAATTTTAATTTTTTTCACATAAACATAGAAACTTCAAACTTTTCAAAAATTCCCAAATTATTTCTAAAATATTTCTAAAGTATTTAAAACTTCTCAAATAAATTGAATGAAAATTCAAACATCTATCAAAAAATTTCTTAGGTTATTCAGTCTCCCCCTTTGAAGTTATTTTCAATTATAATAACTCATATAAATTAATATAATTTTACTAAAGAGAAAATACTAATACCATATAAATAGATAAAGTAATGTTTTTTAAATAATTTCATCCAAATATAAAAGTAATTTTTTTATTTTGAAATTAATTTTCTTCCCTATAATATAATCAAATAATAAATATCTATTTATCAATAAAATAAAATTTTAATTTTTTCAAAAAAAATATCAAATGTCTCTTCTCCCAAAAAAATATCACATGAGTTATGTTACTTCCCCCTTAAAAAATATAATCTAAAGAACTATGGGGATATTTCTAACATACTTTGAGTTAGTGGTAAATACTAGACATTAATTTATAGCCTTAACTATTATAATCTGTCCATTGGAAAAGTCTTTGGGAAAATATATACAATCCAATTCAGTGCTAAAATGTACTCATGTATCACTATACCATTTATATCAATATAATTTATAAAATTATATTTTATATTGATATTCTTTGACCATGAGTAATGGATAATGTTTTTTAAATTGATTTCACTCAAATTCTTATAGTTAGTTTTTAATGGGGTTTAAATTTAAAATTTAAAAAAATAACATAGATCATTCATAAAAATAATCTGTGTAAATTTATGTATAATAATAATATAATCAATATTTAAAGAACTAACTTTAATTATGTTTTTTATTCTAGTACCAAATCAAATAGATTTTACCCAAAAAGACTATGCCTCATTATTTTATTTTATATCATCAATACTTATATCAAAGTGAACTTGAATGTATCTAAATAAATCTATATTTTTACCTCTTAAATACAGAAAAAGTTAATTCATATTATATTTGATGTAACTAAGAATTATTTTAACAACATTTATGTCTAATGTTTTAATATTACTTTTTAAATCTTGAACACAATGTCCCTATATAGACTATGTTTGGTCTAATGTTGAAAAAACAAGATTCTAATTTTATTTTTAAACTCATTTTGATTTATAATTTAACATATTGAATTCTTACTCAAATTCACACCATCTATATTAAGTGTGGAAACCTATTTTAATTATTTCATGCCAAATTTATTCAATAATTATTTGGTATATTTCTACTAAAATAGAAAATTATATCTATCTTCTAATAAAACATATAATCCTAAAAGAAACTTCATTTTACCAAACATAGATATCTCAGAAATTATTTTTCATTTTTTTCTAGAAAGTTACTCTAAAAAATATCCCCACCACCTATAAAATTATTTACTTGTAGTCATGGTGAAATTAAAACCAAATAAAAGAACTCACACACCCAGTTGGTCCAAACAGGGTTCAAACCCTCTATCCATGGTTGATCTACACACTAAATGGGCCCTTAATTTTTTAGAGACTTAATTTGGAATTAAAAAATTTCCGAAAATAAGATAAAAATCATCAAGATGAAAAAACTTATTCACTCATGTGTTTTTAGGCATTCCCACTTTCTCTATGCCTTATTACTTTTATGATTTTTTTCTAGACACCAGGTGAATCCTATGCTTTCTCTATTCTTGTTGACTAACCAATACATCCTATACCTAAATGGGTTTTTTCCTTTGATCATTATCCACATGTATTATCCCTCAAATATAAATAATTATCATAATAGTACTTACACTAATATCCTACATACTTGTGGGAAAATTCTACTTAAACAAAATTTATTCTTTTTAAGAAACATTCCATATTATAATACAAGATATTGGATTTTTTATAAACTCATGTAAAACATACTTTAACTAAAAAAACTTTATTCTGTCATTTTAAAATATAAATCCTTAAAGCTGTTAAAAGAACACTTCTTCCTTAAGATCACCTTTAAAAAATAAAAAAATTAACAAAAATTGGATAAAATTAGTATTTATTATGTTTTATAGAATCCAATATCATAATGGTATCCATAATTATAATAATAGGTGAAAATTTCAATTCAATATAAATTCCCCAACTTGAATATATCTTTTGAAAAATAAATATATTTATTTCTAATAACCCCATTTTTGTCATGTTCTTTATTTCTAAACACCCACTTGGTAACAATAACATTCTTTCTTATTTGTCTTAAAATAATATCCCACGAAACATTATTTTGAAACATTAAAGTTAATAATTCATTAAAATATCCATTATTTATATTTAAGAACTTAAACGACTAAATATTTTTTAATTTGAGATATTATAACTATCTGATGGTTGAATTTTAGTCATCATCATGTTTAGATAGGTGATTATAAAAATTTTAATGATAGTTTCATCTCCCACATTATTTTTAACTATTTTATACTTATGTTTTTAATTTTTATGAAAACCTCATTTATAATTGGAATGATTGAAATATATATAATTAGATTTTAGTTCGTCTATAATATCTTCTATTCTCAGCTATGAAAAAAATTCATTTCACTTTCATCAAAAGTTTCAGTAATTTTATCACGCATCTCACATAGAATAGATATATTTCATTAATTTTTACATAAAAAATAGTCAACTTATTATGAAACAATTTATTCCAAAGCTTTTAACCTCTCATATTTAATCAATAACCCATGAAAATCCCTTCTTATATTTTCTTACCAAATTTTCCAAGATTATTTTTTTCATCAAATATGGACTACCAAAAAATTTAATTTAATTTTCTAAAGGATTAATTTTATAACAAATCTCATAAGTAATAACATCTGATCAAGGTATCAATAAAAATTTATTTTCTATGAGTATAGTATTTGAAATAAATTCTATCTAATTTGTTGTAAATGTTTAAATTTAACAAACATAGTTCTTCCCATTTCAATAAAACTTGAATTATTAATTTCTATAACTAAATTTTACTATAATGTATATGATGTGTTTTAATTTTATTTGATACATTTATTTGAGATATATTACTCAAATTTATTTCTTTTACATTCCCTTATAGTATAAATAATCAACTTCATAATAAAAAGACCATACTCTCTTTCAACACAGCTTATAAAAAGTATGATATCTTCAAAAACTTCATTATTGTATTTCATGAATATAACATTATCCATCCAAGTTAAATCACTAATAAATTTAATGAAATAAATATAATATTTTGTTTACTTATGTTTTATAGGATTATATACATTAGAATTTATCAATTCAAGTGGTCTTTTATTCCATATCTCCACTCTATTTTTACTTCGCTATACCATATTTCCATTATAATTTGCCTCACAAATGATATATATTATCTTTTTTATTTTAATAATATCTTTCATAGATTCTAATTTAATTTTTTTCTCATTATTATTTAGACAAAATGACCAAAACTTTTATACCAAATTGATTTCTTATTCATATAACTAAAATAGAATTAGTTTTTTGTGTGTTTACCCTATGAATTAATACCCAATAATTATTTATTCCTTTGTGATAAATCTTTAATATTTTAGATTTTAGATAATACAAGAACTATTACTAAAAATAACTTCATTTATATCATTAAACAATAGAATAATATTCAAAATATTTTGCTTGAGCCCATAAAAACTGAACTTCTTTGTACTTCAGTTTTTTGTTTTGATCACAATACTTACTATTCCTTTAATATTAAGTGAATTTTTATTCTTAATATTAGTATATCCTTCATTAGGAATTTAAATATTTTTTCATAATATTTGTATCACCAGGAATGTAAGATAAATAACCACTATTATGATTCTATGGGTTATCCTTCTTCCACGATTTTAAATCCACTTCAACCATAAATGCATTAACAAAATTAATTATATTGTAAATTATTTTATAAAATATATTTCTATAGTTATTTTTAAGGAATTTTCAAACCATATTCAGTATGATGACCAAATATTTTACATTTTTTATATAATTTCTCTAAATATTTAATATTTTTGAGTATTTCGAACTTAAATTTTCTCCTTCCATATAGATTTTTTAATTTTAAATTCATGGTTTATATTTGTTAATTTAAAACACATTAATTAAAGACATATTTTATAGGATAATTATATATTGTACGAGTAAAAATTTTATTTATGCCTATAGACTCCACAACACCAATATTTAAAATGATATTTTAATCCTCAAAATAATGAGAATTCTTTTGAAAATTATTTATTCTGTTTCGTGGTGAAAATTAAGAAACATTTTGTCTTAATTTTTGGAAAATAATTTTCTTATGGTTGAGCACATTGTTTTTTATGTAATAATGAATTTTTCATGATTGTTTGTAAATAAAATTTTCTACATTTTATTTTACAACTTACATTGTTATAATAATAGTTAAAAAAATTTAATATTTTATATACCAACACATTTACATTTTCTTTGGGATAAAAAAATCATCATAATATGATGATTTAGGATTCAAAATAAAGGTTTTTTTAATAATATTATATCATATTATTTCAATAATTTTTAACCCTTAGACACCTTGATTGAGCTTCATTCAGCATATTTTCTATTGTATTATATTTTTCATTAGTATTTAATTTTTTTCCCAGTTGTACCATTTTAAATTTATAAAGCATGATTTATTTAATATATATAGATTCTTTATTGGGTAACATTACTTAAATTTCTTTAAATTTATCATCATATTTCTTTAATATCTCGATATAACATTTAATCTTTTATTTTTTCAAGAAAATCACAAGTTCAACTTTTAACATATTATCAATATATATTAATTCAACCTATTCTTCACTTATTGAATATTCCATAAGTTTTTCTACATGTTCTATAAAGATTATATGTTTTTCAATGATGTTTTCTTCCTATGACCCACACATTTATATAGAACCATCTTCATCTTCATTACTGAACACACTTCTTATCCTTCTTCTGTAATATATTATCTTCTTATTAAAATATTTAATAAATTTTTGGAGTATATATTTTTACTATGTTTATTTAATATATATTTTTCTTATTCATTATATTCTAAAATAGTATTCAATATCTTTAGATAGTCAATTGAAAAATATCTAATTGAACCACACTTTCATAGGTAAATTACCTTTATACATTTCTCATTATTTTATAAAAATTTTAGAGATTAGACATATTGATTTCTTATAGTACTTATTTTACTCTCCATCATTATCAAAATTAGTTGATGAATCATATTTATTCTCTTTAAACTTAAAATTTATGATTATTTTAAAATAAATTTCTATATAATTTTTGATCATTTTTTTAAAAAATGTTTCTTTTTCATTTTAAAGGAAACAAGTGTAATGGGTAGATCATCATGATAGCATGGTTTGAAATCTATTTTTCCAATGAAGGTTTTTTTTGAATCAAATCTATTAGGTTAAATCCTTAATAGTTTTTTAATATAGTGGAATCATATAATGTGTCTAAAATTCTACTATATTACTCACAATCACATTAACTTGAGTGAATAAGTCCTCGATGGTTTCATCATTAGGAATATTCAAATCTTAAAACATTTCCATATATATTTCCATATTTGATTCTTAAAATTTTAGATTTAACCTATAAATATTCTCTAGATTATTAGATATTTATTTGATATCCATCAATTTCATAACCTTAGTGAAAAAATTTTCATATAGGGAAACAAAAAATTTATTCTTTATATTTCCATAATTCTCAATATTCTTCTTATCATCATGTTTGATAGGTGAACATTTCTTAACAAGTGTAAAAATAATAGTGATAGAATCAAAAACCTCAAGGAAAAGTGATAATATATATAAAACAGTTATATTATTATATCTATGGTAGTTTTTTTATAAAAAGGTTGTATTAATCTAATGTGTATTGAATTTTGATTATCTATTTTATCTCCAAAGAATAATCATAAAAATAAGTGAAAAACCACAATAGAAATCAAAATTCAATCTATTATGGTTATTTTTGAGGAAAACTAGTTTTCTTTTATACCAGTTGAGTTGACTAATTATAATTTATTACTAACATGGGGGGGGGGGGTAAAGTAGTGTTACCCAATTTATATTTTATATATTAATAATAATTTTTCACTAATTAATTTTTTAACCATATTAAATGTTTAAACACACCCTCAATCATATATTAAAAATAAATAAAAACACAAAGCATGTATATTATTTTTATAAGGTCATTCCCTAATGTGGGTCACTACATCATTATTGTGTTAGGTGAAATATCTAAAGAATGATCCAATAATATTTTGAAGTGAATAAGAACCTGGGAGTGATTATCGTTGACCCATGAACTATTTCGCAGTAGTTTTATCTCCCATCATTTTATACATGTTCCCTCTTATTTATACTTTTTTAACAAAACATACAAAAACATAGAATTATAAGAATTCAGAAAGCATCAAAATTAATATACAGATCTTATTATATCATTAATAGTACATTGTAAGTATAAAACATATTCAAATTCTTTAAATAAATAAAATCTTAACCAAGTTCAACTATAAATCCATTAAAAATTTAGAATGAGTATATTCTCTTACTTTAATAATTATTACATAAATATTTTTTCAATAAATCCTCCTTATTCAAAATATTCTTTTTTTTCATTTAATTTTTTAAATCTATATAAAAGGAATGAAATCCATCCATAGAAATGATTCATGTTAATTATATCAAATAAGGAATGTGTAACATATAGTTTAATGTCATATTAATAGGGTATTAAAATAATTTTCAGTGATAATTCATTTAGTTTAAAATAGTGCGACTAGGTGTACCATATATTTTAATATATTTTAGGTAGGATGATGGTAATTCTCTTTAAAGTCTTACGATGTGAAATAATGTTTTGAATTTTAAATTCATAAAATTAGGACCAGTTTTTTGACTTTTACGTTCATCCATCCAGGACCAATGTATCATATATATTAAGGTCATTTAATTAGGATCATTCATTCAATGGTTATAAATAATGAATTAAATGAGATACTTATCCATATGAGTCCCTAATAGTACACACTATTTTGAAGGTACGATCTTGCAATAAGTATTCAACACATAATAAGGAACCCCCTATGGTAGTTGGTACTAACAACTTTGATAACTCCATAAGAGAGGTAACTAATGGTATAAATCATTTAAAGTGACCACATAAATGTTGGGGAAAGGTTTGTGGATTAAACCATGGTGGTATCTCAAAGATGATGATTTCTACCTCAATATCCTTGTGGGTATTTAGGAATGGGAGGAACACCATGTTTTCCTTAAGATAAAGGATCCTTATTATTAAAGGGGTATATAATAGACTTTGTATTGAGGATACATAATAATTAGAAGAATATACTATGAGATATCTTCAAAATATTTCATGATTCCTATTATTTGAGGATTACCTGATCATATAATCCACATGAATTTAAAAAATGGAATAATCATGGTAGTGGATTTGTAAAAGTGAAGTATTTAGAGAAGCTTCAATTTTGGGGGCAATACCTAAGAAAAATGGATCCCTTAAGGCCATAGGGTCCAATTGGGTAAAATATAAGGGATTAACGTAGGTTGATGAATTTGGAGAAGGTTGGGACCCAATACAAGGGTTGGGGAAAACCTTTTTTTATTAAAGGGGGAATGAATCCCACACCATTTACTTATTCTATTTTAAAATATAACTAGAGAATGTATTCTTCTAAAATATGGATCTAGGACATGGGAGAATTGTTCTTTTATGATAATAGTATTTATAAAACCATTGAATAAATTAATTTATCACATTTTATTTATCCCACCATAGGGTTTTATCCACAAATCAATCATGATAGTTTATATAGCTTAGATGTGCTACGAATGAAGTTTTATCCAACCCATTTTCTGTAGTCATCCATAGCCTCTTGTGTATCAAATAAGGTAGTTAAAGTATTTATTTATAATAAAACTCATCTTGATCTACCAACCTTCATATTTATGCATTCTGAGCGTCTTGTATGGATCTCACTTAGCCCGGTGGAGCAAGTACACTCAACCTTAAGAAGGGTGTGTTATTATACTTGAGTAAGGCACACACTCAACCTTGAGTAGGCTCCACAAATTTACTTATATTGAAAACTCTTTAAAATTTTCCTTAGGATTTTTATAACCATGTTGAAAAATTTACAAGCACTTACAAATTCCCCACTCATAATTAAATCTGTTTTCAATGAATAGGATTGAATTCTTAGGTAAAAATTACTCAAGTGTGTTTTATTGTTTTGTTATAAGGAGGTAGGTGTAATCATAAGATTCTTCATATAAATAAAGGGGAAACCCAAGATAAGTTGTCTACTCACCTTGGAGGATCCTGTAGATGGATATCTCTATTTGAAACCTAGTTTGAATACAGTATAAGTTGTGTTATACATAACTCTTGGAGAAACTCTATCTCACTAAATCCTTGTATAATAAAAATGAGTAAGGAATTTTATTTACTTTGAAAAAAAATTCGGTCTTTAACTTCATGCCATGATTTATGATTTCTAAAGAAATAGTGTCCAATATTTATGAACTTATATTAATTATTATAATATATTTTATATAGAAATATTATCATGTACATAAGTTATTATTCTTGTTTTATTATCATGTACTTAAGATATTATTATTTTCTTGGATTTGGATTTGGATCTTTTTTGTTGAGGTTCTGGTTGAGACTCTGTTTAATGAATTGAATTTTTGGTGTCCTAGGTGGGGTTTTTGCCTATACATGGTTTTGATTCATAGTTTGGGAAACCATGGACCCTACCCAGGTATCCATGCAACCTGTATTGGGTGTCTAGTAGTGAGGTGGATGGGTTGCGCACAGTTTAGGAAACCATGCAATAATCGTCCCGTTTGGTTCTACAACCAGACAGAGGTATTCAACACAGTTGGTGCATGGGTTACAGAACCATGCAACCAAACCATACCAGGTGACCCTCCTTTCCAGTAGCTCGATCATGGCTAGTGCACAGTCTGGAAAAATGTATGGAAAACCTGTGTGAGTTTCTTACTTTATTAAAAGGTAGAAATTACCTCTTTTAACCTCCATTATTTTAATAAAAAATTAGGTTTCTCCTCCCTCCTCTGACCCAAGAACACTAGGGATTCTCCAAACCCATATACCTTAATCCCAAAACTACATCGATTTCCCTGTAAGGTTTCAAAAGTAATTTCCTTTGGTTCTTAGTAAATTTCTACCTTACCTCTCCCTTCTCTCTCAAGTTCTTGGGATTTCCTTATGGGGTTTTCCTTTTATCCAAACCTTAAGAGTTAGGGTTTGTGTGTGAATCAATTTTCTATTATTCTAGGCTATGAAAATAATTTCTTGGGGCCCATTCTTCATTATCTTGGAGTTTCATTGCATCTAAATTTTATTGAGGTAGGTGGTTCCATTATTTTCCTTTCCGACACAATCCATTTATGATTGTGTGATCATAAATAATTTATAAATTTATAAAGCTTGCATGATATGTTTTTTTTGGTTTATCGTTGTATTTTGGTGTTGGTATATATTTTTTTCAAATGGATTTTGATGTAATTATTAAAATATTCCTATGTATATCTGCACCAAATGTGTTTGATAAAATTTCAATTGAGACTTTAAAGTAAAATTGGATGATTTGAGTGGTGTTTTCACTTATTTATGTTTTATTAAATTGATAGGATGGTTATTTTGGATTTATATATGGAATGAGGTGGCTTTTATAGTTTGGTTTGTTTAGTTGGTTGGAAGTCATGTGATGTTTCTTTGAAAACGTTTTTGGAAAATTTCATGGATGATTGTGTTGCTTATTGGATGCGGGCACATCCATTCATGCTCGAAGTACACACATGGCTGGGCACACAAATGATAATAGTATTGGATAAATCCTTTTAACAACAAAACCTATTTTTCCAAACACCTAACCTTTTACTCATCCTTCTAGAAATTCTCTTTAAGCCCACATGTTCTCTTAGATGGTTCATGGTATCAATATGGGTTTGAAATTAGTTTCGAATTTTTCCTTTAAAAATTGTCTTTTTTTGGAATTTTGGGACATGATTGGTCTATAAATGGTTAGAAATACCATTTGTGATATTTAAATATATTGTTTGTTTCATAATATATTTTAATGGAATTAATATTGAAAGGTACATGCCCGTTTAGCATTATATATTTGAAAATGGTGTTTTATATCATTTTGTAAATAGTTTGAGGCCTGATTGGAACCTTATAATTTTTTGGAAATAAAATGAGGTTTTTGAAGCAAAAATTTCCCATTGGTATCTTTGAATGTTATGATAAATAATTTTGAAATATTATGTGATATGAAAACCCAGTTGGCACTTCTATATGACTTTTTTTATTTAGGACACACCAATTAAGGATTTACCCTATATGGGTCATCACATAGGGGGTTTTAGTTTTTTGGGTAGGAAAGTGCGGTGGAGGTAGGTAAGGTGAGTCTCATATGTGAGGGCCTCCTACTTATATAGTATACTATTACCCTAGGTTTCCTGGGAATCATTTTGAGGTTCGAGTTTTTTTTTCAAAGGTCAAAGCACAATATATAAAATAAAAAGGTTACAAGTGACGAAAAGATGAGATTTTTTTACAATCTCTGTCAAAAAGATAAGATAAATCAGCTGGTAGAGTGTCAAACCAAGTCATGCTTTGATGGACTCCTTTTTTAGCAAGGGCATTAACAGCAACATTTGCTTCACGGTAGGCATGAGTAGCAATGTAATCAATCCCATGGAGAGTCTTCAAGCAATTCATCCAGTGTGTAGTGAGAGGCTAGGCTAGATGAATTATGCCATTCCAGATGGCATGAATGATGGTGGTTGAATCACTTTCAATCCAAAGCTTTCTCCATAATTTTTGAAGCGCAAACTCAACAGCGTGAATGACTCCAAGAATTTCCGCCTCCAGAGATGAAGAGTGACCACAACCAACATAGAAGCAACCCTGACATTGGCCAGCTGAGTCTCTGAAGATAGCACCACAACTAGAAGGGCCTAGATTGCCTTTAGAAGCACCATCAACATTCACTTTGATCCATCCCGGTATCGGCGATTTCCAGAAAACTTCAAAGGATCGTTTGGGTGTAGGGTAGATTCCAGGAACACGGAGATGACAAAGAAACTCAAAGTCACCAATCGAGTTGTTGCAACAGTCTTTTTGAATTGAGGCGGCTTCATGGATTGCAATAAGAATCCGAGATTCTCCTGCATTGAGACTAAATGAGCAATTATTATGAATGAGATCATTTCTAGCGTACCAGATCTCATGCAGGAGTTCCGCCACAGCCGCAAGAAAAAAAAATTTAACCTGTGAAGAAGCTTCATGTCTAATACAATTTTTTAAAAACGAAGAAATAGAGTCAGTTAAGATCCATCTGCAATTGAATAATTCAAAAACATAATTCCATGAAGCAGAGGTCGTGGCATAAGAAAGAAAAAGATGATTGGCATCCTCCCTGTGTTGACTACACAAGCGACATTTAGAACAAAGCTGAATGCCGAAATTTTGCAGAATAATTTCAGTGGGCAATCTATTATTAGAAATACGCCAAATAAGGGTGAGCCTAGAAGGTTTAATCCAAGGTTTATTGAAATGACTCACCCAAAGATAATTAGAATCCTCATTAGAAAAGTTATGCTTATAAAAGTTTTTTGAGTGAAGCATACCATTTGGAGAAGGTTCCCAAACAAGGAAGTCCCCATCAGAGGAAAAGGGATAATTATCAATAGTATGCACAATATGTTCAGGGAGGTCATGTCTATGTGAATGTAAGACATCTTTTATGGACTGACTAGTATCAGCAGGAATGACATTGGGTGGTAACAGAGAGATCAGGGGGTTACCACACCATTTTCCACACCAAAACTTAATGGAAGAATCAGCACTGACCATCCATCTAGCATTTTCTATGATCTTACAGTAAGATTCTCTGATAGAAGGCCATATTATGGAGTTGATGAAAGTAGAATTACCCGTTAAAATTTTATGAAGAAATATATGATTTAACAACTCATAAACTTTAGAAGTAGAATTGATAATACGCCATGTTAGAAGGGCTTGCAGAGCGCTATTGAACAACTTTAGATTTATAATGCCAACTCCACCATTATCGATCGGTTTACAACAAGAATTCCAAGGGATAGTGACAAGCTTCTTTTCAAAAATACTTCCAGTACAAATAAAGTTTTTAATGTGAGTATTAATTTTTTTGAAGATGCTTATAGGCCATTTATAAATGATGAGGGTGTAGACCATTTTAGAAACAATGGTGGATTTGACCAAGCATATTCGCCCAACCATGGAAAGGGACTTACCCTTCCAATTAGAGAGTTGGTTAATGATTTGATCTACGATATTATCAAAGTGGCTAACTTTGGGTCTACCCCAAAAGATAGGAACACCTAAATAAGAGAAAGGTAAGAGACCTTATTTGATACCCAGATAAGTGGTAATGGTAGATTTTCTTCTAACCGGAAAGTTCTTACCAAAAAAATATGAGATTTATTCCAAGAGATAGATTGACCCGAAACTTCCTCATAGTGGGTTATGGTTCTCTTGAAAACTTGAATGTTTTTTTATCCCCATTAAGAAACAGAATAATATCGTCAGCATATAAAAAACTAGTAGGGGCCATTAAGTTTCTGGTAACTTGAATAGGCTTAAGTTTACCCTGATCCACCAGACTGCTGAGAAGTCTACTTAGGTAATCCTCAGCGATAACAAAAAGGATGGAAGAAAGGGGGTCGCACTGTCTAACACCTTTAGAGCATTTAAAAAAACCTCTAGGAGTACCATTAATGAGAATAGAGATGAAAGCTGATTGAAAAAGAGTCTTAATTCTTCCAATAAAGGTATCATTAAACCCAATGTTTTTTTAAGACTTTGAAGATAAAATTCCATTCTATGGTGTCAAAAGACTTTCTGATATCTAATTTAATAGCCACACATCCTTCTATAGTGTTTTTATTTATACTATTGGTACATTCGGAGGCAATACAAATGCAGTCTTGAATTGACCTACCTTTGATGAAGCCAAATTGATTCCAAGAAACAATTTTATTATAAATAGGAGCAAGTCTATTCGCAATGATTTTGGTAATAATCTTATAAAGAGTGTTAATCAGGGAAATCGGTCTGAATTGATGGATCTGAGAGGAATTTGCAACCTTGGGAACTAAGGTTAAAAATTGAGCATTGATCCCATGTGGTGAAGATCCATGAATAAAGAAGGTCTTGGTGGGATGTTCCACTGGATTGGTCAGTTTAGGGTGGCTAGCTATTCATAGACTATTGAGCTACACAATATGATGACAGATGAGTCCAACCCAATTGCATCATGGGATCTCTCTATGGATGTTTAGGAAATTCCCATTCTTACTATCTATACATGCTTGTTTATTTTTTTTGTATTTGGTTTCTAGATTACATTGCCTATTTAATTTCAACATAGCTAGGTATTTCCTTGTTTAGGTTTTTGGTTTGGGATTTTTTTAAAGGGTAACCCTTTTTAAAAATAAAGATGTGGTGTGAATTATTTTAAAAAAGGAAAAGCTGTGTTGGTTTAATAAATGATAAAAACCCATTTTTATATATGTATTTCAAACTAGTTTTTATGGACTGTTTTATGGAATTGAATTGTATGGATTTTGTGGTGGTTGCCTATTGAGATTTCAAGCTCACACAATTCTTGTACCATTCAGTATTGGTAGGCCCGATCTGTTTTGTTGGTTGATTCTTTTGGTTTTATTTCTTATTGTTGGAGCATGTTAGTCTTGTGGTTGTTGGTGACCAAGAGTTCACATGGAGATCGGGTTGGCGTGTTCAGTCTCAGTTTTTTTATTTTGAATTTTATGTATATTTTGTAACTAAATATATTTTCTATATTTATTTTATGTTCATTTATTTTTGGTTTTTTCTACTTATTGGGTTATTCTATAGAACCTGGTTTATTGGGATAAATTTTTTCCATAGTAATTACTTTGATGTGAAGCACTAGCTACCAATCTGGAGGATTAAGAACCCCCTTTGGGCCATGTCTCAGACCGGTTCGGAAGCCAGGTTGGATTTCATCTCTACTTGGTTCATGAAAAAATGTTATTAAAAAGGCCATAGTTACTTGGGGTGTTAGGTAGTTGGAGATTAGAACTGTCATGACTCAAGACGTAGGTACAAGATGGATGTCATGAACCCTTTATCATCCTGAGCCTAGAGTTTCCATGGGTAGTTAGGGATTTGGGTATTTTGTCTTTGTTTTGGATTGAGGAATAATAATGGAAGTGGTACTACATCATGTTGTGATCTAACATAGTGTAGCGACCCATGTGGAGTCTAAGTAAATGGTTCAATCTCCTCCTAGTTATTTATTATTTCATGGGGAATGTCCCACTACCATGTCACTAGGTTATACATGACTAATATTTCTTTATTCATATAGTTTGTAATGAGTTATGTCTTTTTTTGGTCTATGTTGATGTAAGTGAGATTTTAAAATGAAAACTATTTTGAAATGGAATTTATTTCTTTCAAATATATTCAGATTGGAAAAATGGGGTTTTAATTGGAAATGTTTTAGATCCAAAATTTGGTAAAAGCTAGGGTTTTGAAAAGGAAAAGAAATGCGTGACCCTTGGTACTCGTTATAAAAGTTCACATATGTAAGGGTATGTGTGGAATGTGTGTGATGGAATGCGTGAATGGAAACAGATGAACACATGTGTGAAGGTTCATAGGATCCCATGGTTGTGTGTTTGAAATCACAGGCATGACTTGGTTTTTCTAAAATGGATTTGAATGAGAAAAATATTTCAGGAATTGAATTTGGTTTAAAAAATGAGATATTGGATGTTTGAAAATGGGATTAGAAGGAGATAGTTTTGAAATTAAAATAGATGTGGTGATTTTTTAGAAGGGGTTTTTAGTTACATTTGTAAGTGTTTTGGTTGTGATGATGTTGTTCTAGCTTGGGATTTTTTATTTGATTTCATTTTGGTTTGATATTGGTTTTGGTTTCATTTTATTTGTATTGTTATTGATATAACACCTAGAAATGTCCCCAAAATTTCTAATGAGTCATGCTAGTTCCTATTTCATCATGGATTTTACCTATTCTTAGCAGTGATCGGGGTCCATTTGAGGTAATGGAGTGGATTGAGGGAGTCGAGTGCATCTTCATATTGTTGGGAACTCTTGAAGATGTTAGATTCCATGATGTTATGGGGTTGTTTGAGGGTCCATATTTGGATGAATGGGAGTTGTTTCCTCCACTGTTTATGCAAGTTGGTATGATTTGGGAAGTGTTTAAGTCTATCTTTTCCAATGGTTTAAAACTTAGGAGGTGAAGAAGAAGAAAAGGGAAGAGATCATGAATATTCAGTGAGGCTAGCGGATGATGAAGGACTGTTTTGGATACTTATAAGACATGGTTTACTTTTCTATGAATGTGGAATAATTGGCTCTATTGAAGGATTCTATTTCCATTAGGGTTATCTAACCAGAGATCAAGAAGCAATTCCTCTTCTCTACGGATCTTCATTTTTGTGATGTTGGTGGATGAAGAATTTTTAGCAGAGTTGCTTTCCGAAGCACATGCATTTGGCACTCTGGTGTCTCATATTTCCCGTAAAGGTTCCCCATCAAGTGAGGAGTGTATTCCATATGATCCTATCTTTGAGAAGTCTCCTTCATTGGTTTTGGATTCCAACTTATTATACCATTCACTCATGTGACACCAATGTGGCTAGTTTGGTCATTGAAAGTCATATTGTCACAATATTCTAAAGACTTGTCATCACCGTAACCATTTGGGTCATTTGGAGAGAATTTTTAGGGAGGGTTACTTGAAGAATATGTCTTAATTAGAAGAATCTAGTGCCTAACTGTGAGGAAGGAAATGATTTAGTCATCAGGGATCCAACCGGATTCCTTGGAGTGAATCATTCCCATAATAATGAGTCATCAAGGATATGGAAAACCTTGGCCTATTTGTTGTCTCCCATGTTGGGGTGGAGAAATGTTAAGATTCATTGTTTTTGTTTTGTTTTTGTTATAATTTAACCCTTATTTTTCAAAATTGTGATGGAATTGTTCTATTGTAATCTAAGTGGATGTCTTTGTCTGAATATGGCCTTTGAATTGTATATTCTTCTTTGAATGTGCTTAGCCTTTATGTTGGTTAGTTATGGTTTTAGATATGTTCATTTATATATGCTTGAGTTTTCTGGAATTTATAGGGTATGATTTGGTTCACCACTTTATTTGTTTTTCTTTCATGGATTTACCTTATCTTGAGAATTGTTGGCTTCTGAGGGAGATTTATGGTTTTTGTGTGGAGGTCCCTTATTCCCAGCTGTAGTGGGAATTTTTCTCAGTTGGTATTGGGTAGTTTGTGTTAGTTCCTATTTAAGTCCTAGTGTTGTTGGTAGTTTTAAAGTTTCCATGCTAGATGGGTTTTTGTGGGGGGGGGGGGCACCATCTTGTGTTCTCCCACTATTCCCGTGTTGTGTTTACTTCTTGACCAGTTGGGTGTGAATTTTGCAGTGGAAGGTCACCCCGAGGATTGAGGATTCTTTTGGTTTCGATAAGGAATGGATTCATGTTTTTTTATCTTTCGGATGGGTGAATTTTATGGGGTAGAAAGTGTCTATTGTGGGAAGAAGTTTCACACCTCAACCTTGGATATTCCATTATTTTATTCCTTTTATGGCTTTGGATATTTTTAGTTGAGGTTCAGGTTGATCCCTAATTTAATTTTTTGAATTTATGAAGTCCCGAGTGGGTTTTTGGCCAATGCATAGTTTGCTGCATGGTTTGGGAAACTGTGGACCCTACCCATGTATCTATTTAACCTAAGTTGTTATCTAGTAGCGATCCACATAGGTTTCACATGGTTTGGGAAACCATGAGACAACAGTGAAGTTCAGTTCTAAAACTGTACAAAGGCATTCATCACGGTTGTTGCACGGTTTGGGAAACCATGAAACAAAAACATACAGGGTTCCCCTCCTTTTTAGTAGCTCGATCACGGTTGGTGCATGGTTTGAAAAAAATGTGGACAAACCATGTGAGTTTTCGACTACATTAAAATGTGGAAACTACCTCTTTGACCATCCATTATTTAAACCCAAAACCAGGTTTTTCCTCCCTCCTCTGACCTAGGATCACCAGAGGGCTTCTCTAAACCCCTCTCCCTTGCTCCCAAACCTCCATTAATTCCCCTTGCAGGTTACTAAGGTAATCTAATCCAGTTTTAAGTTTATTTCATCCTTCACTATTTCTTCTCTCTCAATTTCTTAGGGTTTACCTTTGAGTTTTCCCTCTTGGATGAACCCTAAGGGTCAGGGTTTGTGTGTGACTCAATTTTCTCTTAATCAAGGGTGTGTGGATCATTCATTGTGGCCTATTATTACTTTCATGGGAGTTTCATTATTTCTTCACTCCGTTGAGGTAGGTGTTTCCATTTATTTCATTTTTGGCACAATTAATTGAATATTTCACATTTCAAAATAATTTATAATATACTACAAATGCTTTTGTTTTGTTTTTTCATGGTGTTTTGGTGTTGGTAGAATTTTCTATATTTTTTTAAAGTGTTTCTTCAAATATTACTATGTATATATTCACCAAATGTGTTTGATAAAATGTCAGTTGATCCTTTAAAGTAAAATTGTAATATTTTAATGGTATTTCCCCTTATATATGAATTATTAAATTGGTTGGTTGGTGATTTGGGGTTTATATATGGAATGATGTGTCTTATGGTTTGGTTTGTTGTGTTTTTTTGAATTCATGTAATGTTTCTTTGAAAATGGTTTTGGGTAAATTCATAGATTCTTGTGGTGTTCCATTGGATGTGGGCACTCCCATGTGTTCTCAGAGTGAACACTTGGATCAGAACATAAATGCTAACTATATTAGATAAATATTTTTAACAATAAAACCATGTTTTCAAAACACATAACCTTTATTCCTTATCCTTATAACAATTTTCTTTAAGACCACATGTTTTCCAAAATGGTTCATGGTCTCAATTTGGTTTTGAAAGTTGTTTCAAATGTTTCCTTTAAAACTTGTTCCATTTTTCATTTTGGGACACAATTTTTATCATGATGGTTTGAATTCCCATTTGAAATCTTTAAATATAGTGTGTGTTTTAATCATGATTTTGAATAGAACTAATCTTGAAAGGTACATGCCCTTATGGAATTGGATATTTGAAAATGGTGTTTTATATCATTTTGGAAGTGATTTTGAAATTCTTTTCAAGTGTATTTTATATAGACTTGATGTGAGGCCTGATTGGAACTTTATAATGTTTTGAAAAAAATTTGTGGTTTTGGATGTGTAAATGCCCGATTTCAATCTTTTAATGTTTTGAGAGATGATTTTGAATGATCATGTGATATGACATCCTAGTTGGAACTTTTTTATGATTTTTTATGTCAGGAACCACAATGGAGGATTTACACTATATGGGTCATCACGTAGGGGGTGTTAGTGTTTGGGGTAGGCAAGTACAATGAGGTAAGGTAAGGTGAGTCATGCATGTTATGGCCTACTAATTACATATTATACTATTACTATGGGTTTCATGGGAGCCTTTTAGAGGGTCGAGTGACAGTTTCTTATTGGCCCTGATTAGACATGTTGATACCCCCTTTACATTATAGAGCTTGATGGGACGTTCCACTGAATTGGTTAGTTTATGGAGGATATTTGGTTATAGAGTATGAAGATTCACCATATTCCAGTATGTGAGTTTGACCCGAGTGCATCCAGGGATCTCTCTAGGGATATTTAGAAAATTACCATAGTTATTGTCTGTATATGTTTATGACTTATCTATTGTTTTTGGTTTCCAACTTACATTTCCTATTTATTTTCAACACAACTTGGTATTTCCTTGTTTGGGTTTTTGGTTTGGGATTTAGTTTGTAAATGGTAACCCTTTTTCAAAATAAGGACGTGGGGAGATTTAAAAAAAAAGTCAAATATGTGTTGGTTTAATAAATGAAAAAACCTATTTTTTATGTGTATTCCCAAGTAGTGTTTATGGACTTTTTTTAGGAAATGAATTTTAAGGATTATGTGGTGGTTTCCTACTGAGATGGAAAGATCACTCCCTACTTATACGATTCGGTGTTGGAAGACCCATGACTTTTTGAAGGTATAGGTTTTAGTTTTGAGTAATTATTGTTGTATTAGGTTGGTCTTATGGTTATAGGTGACCAAGAGGTCACATAGAGATTGGGTTGGCATGTTCAGTATCAATTTGTATTTAGTATCTGTTTTGTTTAGCCTTTTTAGTTAAATAATTTTTTTATATTTATTTTATGTTTAGTAATTTTCGAATTTTTATGCTTATTGGTTTTTTATATAGATCCTAGTTTATTGGGTTAAATATTTCCCATTGTAATTACATTGATTCTTGACAATAGTTTCCAGCCCGTAAAGAATGGGAATTCCCTATAGGCCATGTCTTGGACTAGGTTAGATGCTGTGTTGGATGACTTCCCATCTTGGTTCGTGACATAATCTATAATTCATATAAACCATATTGATTTTCTAATTTTTTTGATTCCTATAGAGAAAAATTTCTTCCACATTTATTGAAGAAAGTGATTTTATAATACTCGATATTTTCTCAAAAAAGATTGTCAATGATGATGCAGGTGGATATTCATGCCTATATTATAATTCCATTGATGGATTATGGAATTAGGTTGTATAAAAATTTTGTTGATGCATGGATCCAAAAAATGTTTGGGGACATTTTTTATAGAACAAATAGTTCACTTTGATATCCTTATGGTTAAAAATAATAGACTGTGTGAAACTGGAAAAAATTAGAAATAAAAAAATATAATTATAGTGACACTCCACCATAACTACTGAAATTAACATCCTTCTTTTATAGTAAGAATTGTATTAAACTAAATTATGGTTGTCCAATAAGAAGTTACATGTTGAGACACCAAATCAGAGGTATGTATCAAGAAATATCCTAAATCACAAGAAACCAATCTTTCAAACTATTCAAGAAGAGTTCAATCCATATATTCCTAATTTTATATACCCCAAGGAAAACCACATATGGGATAGATGGGTGGTAGAAACTATTCTTGAGGATGTGTGGTAAATTTTTTAGGTTTTCATCCACATTAAAAAAATCAAGAACATGAAGGCCCCTATCCATATCAATTTGGATGATAATACCACTAAAATCCACACTCATATCAATGATCTAGAAACACTAATCCACAATATCGATAGAAAGACCCCCTTTAAAGGGTTTATAAGTCAACTCATGGATTTTGGTAACAAAGAAGATATAGTCTTAAATGTCACTAAATTTGCGAGGGTTGAATATTTTGACAACATATATGTATTGAAATAATCTCCAAATTTTTCATTTTAGTACATTTTAAGAGGAAGAATATGATTTTTGAGGACACCTTTATTGATCAAATAATGAAAGGATATAAGGGAAGAAAAGGTCATGTGGGAAACAAAAAAGGTACTTTGACACCCAAATTAGGATAATCATGCCCAAAGTGGCAATAAAAAGTCAAAAATTCCATCAAATAGGGAAAAGATACAACAATAAAGATCCCACAAGTAAGTAAACATAATATAACTATGCTTGAAAATCTGAATACATTATTTCCAACATCTTAAAATATCCTCAAATACACCTTTCTTATATAAAAATATTGACTCAGAGACCATTATAATTTTCATAGCTAGAGATCTGGTACCCATGATATGAAAAGAGCCATGAGATCCCATGATATAATATCACTTCCCTTATTTATATCTTTTTACATTTTTACAATTACATTCATCCTCAATGTCATTTAACAAATATGAAAATTTAATTCGAGGATATGAGACAAAAGAATTCATCACAACTGTATTATTTCCCTTATCAAATATCAAATCCTTTATATAGAGTGCATAAAGTGAGTCCTAATTTATTGACTATTCTCAATTTCCTATGAATCTAGAAAAGAATGTTTTTAGAGTTATAAACAAAAAATTATACTAGACTACAATAATATTTTATATTAGAGGTACTTTTCATGGAAAGGGAAGCTTCTTTAGCTCTATCACTGAGAGATATCAATATTTTATACTCCATAGATCACTGCATTTAAACATGATTCCTTGGAATAAAGTTGTTAAAACTAGAGATCCCTAATCATCTAACTTATGATAAGAAAAATCGAATTCCTTTTATTTTCTAGATCCAAAGACTAGAGTTTTCATTTCCCCAACATTAGAATTATTTGATTTGAAAGAAATAGGTTTAATTAATGCATTATTAGAAGAAATGATTTCAGAGGTAGCCACATAAGGCATTATTTTAATACTAGATTCACAAGTGTAACCAAATTTTTCTAAAGTTAATGGAGTCTTTCATAACTCATTGTTAAGGACGTACATTCCAAATCCTACATATATACTCACCACTAATGAAATAGAGTTCAAACATGAATTTTTATAAAATTAAGACCCAATCTAAATTCTATACACTAGAGAGTTGGTGTTATGGAATCATGAAACCAAATTAGTGATGGTTATCTTGAGGAATATCATTTTGGAGGAAGAAATATGGGATCTTGAGTAATAAATGATGAAGAATCACCCTTATTTGTTCCAAGATTAATGTACACCCAGAATTTTGAGGGTGAAATTATCTATGGGGGATGTATTACATCAGATTATACTATAGTAAATAAAATTTTATTTTCAATAATTTTTTTATAATTAAAATAATATAAATTCATCACAATTTTAAAAAATATTATAATATAATAGGAAACAAGAGGAACACATTTATAATAAATGACACAACTAGTACCATAAAACATATTTATTATTTAGAAAAGAGAATTCTACTGTGTGGCCTTTTTGAACCCTCCAAACATGGAAACCCCCTCCCCCATGAAGAGGTCACTTCCCTGAGATAGAGCACCAAATAGGGAAGGATCCATTTCCAGCTGAGATGGTAGATCATCCCAAAGCATAATGGCCCGATCAGTGATGGTCTGTCACAATGATCTGTCAACACATTAGGCCACAAAACCTATATATATATATATACACAACAACAACATCATCTTATACCCTATAATATTATAATGAATAAAATAATAACATATATATGATATGAAAATATATTAATAATAAAATAACAAGAAATGTAATAGTCATGTTGTTGAAAATTAGATATTTATATGAATGATTTTTTAGTATTAGAGTAAGGACTCTATATAATAAGTAATATGGATACTGGAATATGAACATTTGGAATCGAACCGTTATTTATAAGAGTCCAATAAAATGATTAATTTTTTTTATGATAGTATAAATAATGATTATATTTATTTTTTAATGAATAGTAATACAATTACAAACATATGACCTAGAACAAAAATAGGATTTATTGGAAGAATGAGTTTTTCAATTTTGGATATGAACATCTAATTTTAAAATATAAGAATATTTTTATATAATAATTAAAAATCTCATATAAATATATATTTTAAAAAAATCGATTTAAATTTGAATTGAATGAGTTAAAATTATCTAATGGTGAATATTTCATAATTTTTGGAGTCATTTATTACTTAATAGTAAAATACAGTAAGCATATAAAATAAGTACACTGGAATTATATTGATGTAATAATTAATATAAGTGAATCCATGAATAAATAAAAGTTATATACTTAATATATTATGTTTTAATTTTTTGAAATGAATTTAAACACCTATAAAAACATTCCAAAGTATAAATTGAAATTTAAGTTTATTTTTTGGGAAAAATAATATTATCATGGAAAAATTAATATAAAATAATCGATTTTGGTCTTCAAACCCAATAATTTAAAAATTAATTCCATAAATAGAAAGAACCATGATAAAAAACCATTGGAAATACAATGGTTATTTATTTTTCACAACCTATATTTCCAAAGCCTATTCTAATAAATTAATAAAAAAAATTCCATTATTTACTATATATTATCTATAATACTACCATTAATATTTACTATAAATCTATTTATAATGAATTTAATTTCATTTTCCCTCTCATGAGTCCCTTCAATGAGTTTTTAAGCTTATATGTTGTTCATATCCATCATTAGGAAGATACCTTTTCAAGGCAAGGGTTCTTAACTTCTTCTCTAACATACTTTTCAAAATCATTCCAATTAATTTTCTTATCAAATGATTAATGTTATTATTATTTACAGTTATAAATTTATTATTATATTATTTATGATATATCATAATTCTATATCTTTTTTCTACATTTAAATGATGTTATAATGCTCAAACATTCCCATAGAAATAAAACATTCTAAAATTTTGGTAAAGTTAAGAGTGTGTGGTCTCCTAGAAATGAAATAAAAACATTTATATGAAAAGTGGATATAGTATTAGAATAATATGCTCTATTTCATACAATTTCATTCGGTATAGTTCATCTTGCACACTTTTGTTTCCCTACATTCCCACTTTCCAAAGGCTGGTGACTTTCGTCACTCCCAATCGACAACGTCGTCTCCTTGATAAAAATGGGATGATGGGATATCAATTCCTCCTTCCATGTAATCCTTATTAGAGATCATATCATATTACATGTCTATATCATATAATTATTTCATATTACTTAAACTAATTTTGGTGCTATCATAAGGTGGATATGAGTTAATTACGCTAATTTTGTCTCAGAAGGGAAGCAGCCTTTGGTCAGATTATGTAGTAATTTTGGGAAAATTGGGAATTTTTGGATGTTGGGTAGGTATGGAAACTATAAATAATTCATATTATTGAGGTTATATCACATGTGGGGAATATTTGTTATGAAATCCAAGACATACCATGTCTTTCACAAGGTAGTTGATACTAGAGACATAAGTCTTTCATGGATTTTAACCTCCGGTATCCTGTGTTTATTTGATGGAGTAGAGATTATACATATTATCACAATTTTAATGTCATGTAAATGTAGTAAAAGATTTAAATTAATGTGGGGAAAAATAGTGTAGTGTTTCCCCCCTAATGGGGAAGATTTTCATTTTTAGATTTTATGAAGTGTGTCCCCCAAGGGGGGAAATTTCACACTTGTATGGTAGAGTGTGTCCCCCGACGAGGATGATTTCACACAGGGATGGTTGAGTGTATACCACCAAAGGGGATGATTTCACACTTGAATGGTTGATTTTGTCCCCATAAGATGGATTATTTCAAACATGTATGGTTTAGTGTGTCCCCCTAGGGGGATAAATTCACACGATGATTGGATGGAGTGTGTCCTCCTGAGCATGAAGATTTCACACTAGGATTTGATGGATTGTGTCCCCCCTAAGGGGGAAGATTTCAAACATGTATGGTAGAGTGAATCATAAGGGGGGTGTGGGAGGATTTAAAACATAGATATTGTAAGGTTGTTCAATTAGGGAGGTATCCTGCATACCCTATTTAACATGAAAATATCAAAACCCATGTAGTTTGATGCTGCAGTTTAAGGTATTGGGATGATAATAGTTCATGTAGTTTAATGTCACATAGTAAGGAAACTCATGTCATAGAAGGAGTATCAATGAGGGATGGTGTGAAGATTATGTGTGAAAGAGTCATAGGGTTGCAGTTTCATCCCATGGAAGGGGAGGACATTGTGGGGCTTACACATGAAATCTTCCCTGTAAAACCAAGATGTTTTTATGAAATATTTTATCTAAATGATTTTAATTCTTTAATAGCTTTCATTTCATAAAATCATGATATTAAAATAATAGAGATGTCCCCCTAGTATAAAACAACAATTTAACCCTAGCCTTTCTGTTAACTGGAATAAATATAACTAACTTATGAAAATGTATGTTGAAGTCATTCGCTACCAATTATTTCTGAAAAATATAAATCAATTATATAATTTTATTTGTTTGTATTAATAAATAGAGGATTTACTATTAGTAAATTAAATTAATGAAATATATATTTTATATACTTAATAAAATATTTTTTATTTTCATCCAGTAGATATGTTTGTCATAAGGTATGAATAAGCCCTATTTGATGTATAAAAACCTCTATTTTTAAAGGGAAATTTTACATTCTGTTAATGGAGAACCCTTTTAAATTATGATTTTGACACATTAATAATTTTTATCTGAATTTTTTTTATCTTTATAAGTGGGATATAAAAATTTACTTTGGATGAATTTTTAATATTTTTCTAATAACTTTAAAATTTTGATGTATAGTAAAAATACACTAAACTTTAATTTAAAACAACTTTTTTTCATCAAAATAATTTATATGGTTAAATTATTATATATATCTGTTTTAAAGTATAAATAGAATATATTTTTATCATTCAATATAATCTATGTCATTATAATTAATTTTACATTGAATTTAGATTTAAAAACATTTCAATCATTTGCAAAGTTTTAACTTTTAAAACTTGTTCTCCCTTTCCGACAATGAGATTAATTTTAAATTAATTACAGAAAATTATGTGTTCTTTATTTTGAAAAATTGATTCCTTATTTTGAATTATTATGTCAAAATTATGTAAATAATTGGGTTTTATTTTTGGGTATCATGAACAGTAACGTCGATAATTTTTATTAATATGATAAAATGGTAAAACAGGTAATTAAGGGTAAGAATACTTTTATAAAATTTCGCTAACACATATATAAATATTATTATATGAGTTTTTCGACCTAAATCATCCTTGGGTTGTAATTTTGTCCTTTATAATCCACTTTGATTAGATTACGACATTTAATTTATTTTATTTAGAGAAAATTTAAATTTGTCTCACTCAAATTTTAATAATTAAATCATTATTTATACAAGGATATAAAGAAGATAAATTTGATTATAAATACTAATTTGAATTAAAACATTTTTTTATTTATCATGGTTATTTTTTTAATTTTTAGGAAATTAATAATTAACTTAATATCTTATACATTAATGATGTATAAATTATTTAATTGATGAAACATCAATAATATAATTTTTATTAGAATAATAATACCCTTTTAAAGACCCATTCACTTGACCAAATATCATTAGTCAAGTATATCGGAACCATAATCATCCAAGGGTCGAGTTATTGACCATTTGGAGCCTTATATAAGGGATTATGACACATATGTTATTTTATTTAAAGCAATCTTAAAGTTGTCACCTTCATAATTTAATAAGTATAACTTTTTAAATGTTGGATTTTACAGAAGATAAATTAAAATAAAAGTATTATTCTAAAATCTAGTAGATTTATATTGATCATAGTATTTTATTTTTCATTTTTATTCAATAATAATTATATTAAATAATTACATAAAATTGATGTAGTAATTATTCTCATAATGTTGATATCAAGTACATGTTATTAAAAATATTAAAAATAATTATAATATTCACTAATTAAAATGTACAATGAATATTTTATATTACCTTTTCCTCTTATAAATATAATAAAATACCTGGTTTGAAGTTAACATGTTATCTTAATGTTTTAAATAATCAATGAATTGAATAGTGTCAAAATTGACACTATTGATTGTTTATCAAAATAATGTTTTATTAAATTATTTTAAAAATCATAAAACATTTTTAAAAATACATAATAATTATTATGTGGTCTAATATTTTCTATTGTATTTACTTGTGGTCTATTTTACATCAATTAAGTAAATATTTCACACATTTAATATTGATTTATTTGTTACCCTAGTTAAAAATTAAATAAAATAACTATGTGTTAATTACAAATATAATGTTTAAATTGACATAAATACATTTAAAAAATTTATTAGTTGATTATATTGAAACATTATATAATATTATATTCTAATTTAGATCATTTTTTATGCTTTTGGGCATGGTTTGATTTTATTAGAAATTAATATTTTTGGAGATCCCTAATGTGCCCCTCACCTCAGTTATAAAATGGAACCTCTTCCCTCATATCTTCACTTAAATTTCACTTTTTAAGATCAGAAATACCCTTAAAATTTCACTTATAAACCTCTCTAGTTACATTATATAGGTTCTTGTCTTCTTCAAAGATCAACTCTAGTTCACTACCGAGATATTTATAAGAAGCACATCGAAGAAGATATAATATACTCTACCAATTCTTTGAAACTTAATTTTTCTAATAATTACTTTTCATGAGTTGTTTTATCATAAAGTAATATATCAATTATCACTTATATATTGATATGTTATTATAATTACGAAGCAACCATATTCTAACTTCTATCTATCCTACGAAAAATGAAATCACTATGCATGTGTACATACGACTTACCTTCTCTACGCCATGGTGTAAAATGTTTTCCACCTTCACCTTACATTGATGGGAATAATGATTTAAATAATAAGTATATATTATTATTATAAAATTATATTTATGCTGAAATATTATACACCATCCAATTTGATACCATTCAACAATTATGGGAATGATATCGCCACTCGTGCGTATGTACGACCTACCGTCTCCATGATCTGATGCGATTAATTCTACATGATCTTCATTAAATCATAATTATATAAATTTAAACAATGAATAAATATGTTATATATTATGTTAATATAAGGTTTAATGATAAAACTATGACCAAGGAAGGAAAACTAGAACTTCTTCAACAATACATGCATAAGAACATAAAGCAGTTAATATCCAAATAATGAGGAACAATGAAATGTTACCAAAAAAAATATTATAATATTATCATATATGTTATCGTAAAAATTACTATGATTATATAATAAGTCAATGACACTATTTAAATCAGTATACAATAGTTTCAGATACGTATGAAGGATATCAGACCTATGGTAAGGGATAATTTTTTAATCTCATTATTATCTGAGATTATTTATTCTTAAGTATTTACTAGGGTATATTTGTCATCCACATACATGATCCCTAAAAATATATTACTATTTATATTCTTATAAAATTGTTTAAATTCAATTTTACCCATTGGAGTGACCCATCAATCCGATGGGTTTAATAAGAATAAAAAAATTCAATTCAAGGGAAAATATAAATACCACAGTGAAAAGAATATGAATTTTCCCTTATACTCAAATTATGGAATGAGACATGGAATAAATTATCTTAAAGGTAATAGTAAATGTTTTAAATGTGGAAGAGTAGGTCATCGAGCATTTGAATTCCTATGTGATGGGAAAAACATATCTCATGATGCAAATAGATAAAAGGCTACATATAAATCACCTCCTACACTTAAATGTTACAAGTTCAAGGAAAAGCGGCATTATTCTAATAAATTCCCTAAACCAAGGGTTATTGGTGATGATCGATGTCAACAAACTCTTAAGGCCAAAGAAAAAGGAAAGTCACATGCAATCGCTACCAGATATGTGTAGTTTGATAATGAAGTGGTGAAAGGTATAATTACCATCCACTATAAAGTAGAAAATGTTTTATTTGATTCTGGATCCACCCACTCCTTTATTTTTGAATAATTTTCTAAGGGTATCTCTATATTAACTCAACAATTAGAAGTTGAGTTTTCCGTGATAACTTCTAATGGCACAACTGTCACATAAAAAGTTTATAATTATTCTATGGTTGAAGTTTGTGGGAATGTGATTCTTGAAAATCTTATGATCCTTCCTATAGTGAAATTTTATGTGAATCATGGCATGGATTGGCATTATCTATATGGATCTCATATCGATTTTCAAGGAAGGGAAGTCACCTTTCATATTCCAGATCAATCTATGATCATCTATCAATGAAAGGGTGAATACAACCTTCCAGTAGAAATTTATTCCATATTATTGGTCTTGATCCCTATAAATGAAGGTTATTTTTATCAAATTTTTGGGGATAAACTCACAATTAACAACATGCCCATTATACAACAGTTTGATGATGTCTTTCTGGAATAATTACTAGGTCTTCTACCAAATCATGAAGTTGAGTTTTCAATAGTACTCATACCGGGTGATATGCCTATTTCGAAGACACCTTATAGAATGAACCCAAATGAGTTGAAGGAATTGAAGAACCAACTCTAAGATATTCTTGATAAGGGATTCATATACCCTAGTGAGTCACCTTGGGGAGAACCTGTTCCATATGTTAAGAATAAATATGTATCAATGAGACTCTGCATTTATTATCGACAACTTAATAAGATCACTATCAAGAACTAATATCCTCATTCCCAAATTGATGACTTATTTAACCAACTATATGGAACTAAATACTTTTCCAATATTGATCTTCCTTTAGGAAATCATCAATTAAGGGTAAAGAATGAGGATATAACCAAGGAAAAATTCTGTAAAAAGTATGGACACTATTAATTTAAAGTGATTTCTTTTGGTCTTACTAATGCCCCTGTTATATTCAAGGATATAATTAATAGAGTATTTAGAGGCTATCTGGATCAGTTTTTGGTAGTCTTTAAAGACAATATTCTTATATATTCCTTGATCAATGTAGAACATGAAGATCACTTGAGAATTTAACTAGAGATGCTGAGAAAGTAAAATATCTATAAAACATTTACCAGCTATTAATTTTGGCTTCAAGAAGTATCATTTTTTGGGTCACATAATCTCAAGAGAGAGGATATCTATGGATCTAGCAAAAATAGAAGTTATTGAAAGTTGGCTAAGACCAAAAACGGTAACTGAGATCCAAAGTTTTATTGGTTTGGATGGATATTATCAACATTTTGTGAAATATTTTTTAAAATTATCTAATCCAGTCACCATGTCGACTTAGAAAGGAGTTTTGTTTGTGTGGATAGAGGAATGTGAAGAGAATTTCAAGGATCTCAAAAGAAGGTTAACCAATTCACATATGCTAACATTGCCTTGTAGTGTATAAATGTTTGTGATCTATAAAGGGTATGGGTTGTGTCATCATGAAAAATTATATAGTGATGGATTATTCCTCATGAAAAAATAAAAAACCAGGAGTAAAATTACACAACTTTGGATTTGGATTTAGCTGCTGTAATAATTACACTAAGGATATGGAGGAATTATCTTTATGGGGAAAGGTGTGATATTTATACTGATCATAAAAGTTTAAAATATATTTTCACACAAAAAGAGATTAATATGTGTCAAAGAATATGGTTGGAGTTGATTAATGATTAAGAATTCTCAATACATTACCACCATGGGAAAGAAAACATGGTGGTAGATGATTTGAGTTAAAAGGACCATGCTCGCCAATCCATGATGAGGATAAAAAATGATACAATATTTATGGATTTGAACAGATCTTAAACTTTTGAAGGAAGGGGATGCATATTATCTTTCTTAAATGAATTTTTAACTATCTATATAAGTGAAGATTAAGGAGACACAAAAGGAATATGTAGAGGTACAAAAGAAGGTGATAAATGTTGCTGAATTCAACCTTGATTATAATGGAATAATAAAGTTCATGAATCAGGTTTTTATTCCTCTTATACCAAAAATAAAAAAGGATCTATTGGATGATGCTCATAGCCCTTCATTATCTATTCACCCAAGAATCAAAAAGATGTATAGGGACCTGAATGAGTATTTCGGGTGGGATGGTCTTGAAAGAGATGTTGTAGAATATTTCACTCGATGCTTGGTTTGTCAGTAAGTTAAGGAAGAGAGACAAAAGTCTGAAGGGATTTTACAACCATTACACATACCAGAATGGAGATAGGAAAGCCTCACTATGGAATTTTTCATTGGAATTCCCCAAACATCCAAAGGAAATAATGCTATTTGGGTTATAGTTGATCGCCTTATGAAGTCATCACACTTCATTTCTATTAGAGAGGATTTTTCTCTTGATCATATTGCCACAATATATGTAAATTATGTAGTAATATTTCATGGATTAAACATTTCCATTATATCTGATAAGGATCCAAAGTTTACGTTGATGTTTTGGAGAAGTCTTCAGTAGGATTTAGATATTGAGTTATGTTTCAGCACTATTTATCATCCTCATATAGATGGTCAGTCTGAGAGGAAAATTGAAACTCTAGAAGAAATGTTGAGAGCTTTCTCTATGGATTTCATAGGTTATTGGATACAACACCTACATTTCATGGGATTTTATTACATTAATAGAATTCACTCTAGTAATTAGATGGATCCCTATAATTCACTCTATGGAAAAAAATTTATATTATTCAACTTGCTGGGATTAAGTTGGGGAACGAAAGCTATTTGGACCAGAACATGTGGACGAAATGGAAGAAAAGTTCATATCTGTTCCATAACACATAAGAGAAGATCATAGTCGAAAAAAAGTTACGTTGAAAATCGAATAAAAGGCCTAGAGTTTGATGTGGGTCATAATGTGTTTCTACGAATATCTCCCCAGAATAGAGTAATGAGATTTGAAAAGGAGAGAATGTTGAGACCTAATTATATCGGTCCTTTTGAAATTATGGATCGTGTCGGGAAGGTAAATTACCTTTTTAATATTCGACCAAATATATCTCAAGTTAAGGATGTGTTCCATGTATCTATCTTGAGAAAGTGCATACATGATCCTTCACATGTAATAAACTCAGAAGTCATATCGCTAGTGCAAGATCATTTTTATGAAGAACAACCGATATAGATTCTGAATCGTAGTAAAAAAGTTATGTGAAATAAGACCACTCACTTAGTTAAAGTTTTGTGGTGGAACCACCAATTCGAGGAAGCTACATGGGAATTTGATGATATTATGAGGGATATATATCATTATTTGTTTATATATAAGTGATGAATTTTGAGGGTGAAATTTAGTTTATGGGGGTAGCATGTAACACCCAAGTTTTTTATGAAATATTTTCTCTAAATAATTTTTATTCTTCAATAGCTTGCATTGCATGCAATTGTGATTTTAAAGGAACCATGAGAAAACCTTAGTATAAAATTACCTTTTTAACCTATCTATTAGGTTATCAGGAATAAATATAACTAACTTATGAAAATGTATGGTGAAGTCATCCATTACCAATTATTTATGAAAAATGTAAATCAATTATATTTTTGTATTTTTTTATTAATAAATTGAGTTAATTAATATTAGTAAATGAAATTAATGTAATATATATGTTATATACTTAATAAAATATATTTTATATTAATACAATAGATATTTTTTTTCATAGGGTGTGAATAACCCTATTAGATGTATAAAAATCTATATTTTAAAGGGAAATTTTAAGACCTATTAATGGAGAACCCTTTTTAAAATATTATTTGGATGCATTAATAATTTTTATATGAAAAAAAAATTATTCTTTTGAAGCAGGATATAAGAAACTACTTTGGTTGAATTTTTAATATTTTTCTAATAACTTTCAAATTTTGGTGAATAGTAAAAGTAGATTAAATTTTAATTGAAAAAAACGTTTTTTTTCATAAAAATGGTTTATATGGTTAAGTTATAGTATTGGATGGTTTTAAAGTATAAATAGAATATATTTTTATCATTAAATAGAATATATGTCATTAGCATTAATTTTACATTGTATTTAGATGTAAAACATTTCAATCTTTTGTAATGTTTTATCTTTTAAAACTCATTCTCTCTTTTCAACAACCAGATTAATTTTAAATGAATTACTGAAAATTATGTGTTTTGAATTTTTAAAAATGGATTACATATTTGGAATCATTAGGTCCAAATTATTTAAATAAATTTGTTTTATTTTTGGGCACTATGAATAGTAAATTCCTTAATTTTTATTAATACAGTAAAAGGGAAAACTGGTAATTAAGGGTAAGAATACTGTTATAAAATTACCCTAACACCCATCTTAATATAATTTAATGCATTTTTTTACTAAAACTATTCATGGGTCAAAATAGTATCCTTTTGAATCCACTTGGATGTGAATATGACATTTAAGTATTTTTAATTAAAATAATGTTAAATATGTCTCACTCAAATTTTAATAACTAAATAATCTTATTATATAAGGTTATACAAAATATATATTAGATTATAAATACTAATTTTAAATATAACATGTTTCATTTATCATGGTAATTTATTTTTAATTTTTATTAAATAAATATTTTACTTAATAGCTTATACATTAAAGATTTAAAAATTATTTAATTAATGAAAAATCAATAATATAGTTTTTATTAAAATAAAAATACTCATTAAATGACCCAAACACTTGACCATATCTTATTCATTGATTATATATATGATATTCATTCAAGGGTCTAGTTATTGCCCATTTGGAGCCTTATATAAAGGATTATGACACTTATATTATTTTATTTAAAGTGAGGTTAAAGTTGTCACCTGCAGAATTTAATAAGTATGACATTTTAAATGTTGGATATTACAATTGATAAATTCAAATAAAATTATTATTATAAAATCTAGTAGATTTATATTCATCATAGTATTTTATTTTTAATTTTTTTTTGAAAAAAATATGTATATTAAATAATTACACAAAATTTATGTAGTAATTATTTTTATTAATGATGATATCAAATAAATGTTAATAAAAATATCAAAAATAAATAAAATATGGCATAATTAATATGTAAAAATAATTTTTTATATTACCTTGACCTTATATTAATATAATAAAATATTTTTTTGAAGTTATCTTTTTTATCTTAATATTTTTAAAAATCAATGAATAGAATAGTGTCAAAATGGCCATAATTGATTTTTTATCAAAATAATTTTTTATTAAATTATTTTAAAAATCATAAACGATTTTTAATTTTTTATAATTATTATATAGTATAAAATGTTTTAATTAATTTATTTATCATATATTTTTCATCAAATAAGTAAAGATTTCACCCTTTTAATATTGAATTATTTGTCACCCTAGTTAAACATTAGATAGAATTACTAAGTGTCAATTTAAAAGATAAGGTTTAAATTGACATAAATACTTGTACAAATTTTATTTTTTGATGAAATTGAAACTCTATCTAATCTCATATTAGAATTTGGGTCATTTTTTATGTTTTTGGGTAGGGTTTTATTTTATTATAAATTAATATTTTTGGAGATCCCTAAAGTGACCCTCACCTAAATTATAAAAGGGAAACTCCACCCTCATATTTTCACTTCAATTTGATCCTTCAATATCATTCATCCCCTAACCTTTTACTTTATCACCTTACCTAGTTACATCTTAGATGTTTTGATCTTATTCAAAGACCAAATCTAGTTCTCTAAGGGGATATTTAGAGAAAGCACGGTGAAGAAGAGGTAATCTCCTCTACCGATTCTTTCAAACTTATTTCTTCTTATACTTGCTCTTAATGATTTGTTTCATTATAAAGTTATATATATAGTATAAATTATATAATAAGATTTTATTAGAATTATGAAACAACCATATTAAATCTTCTATCCATCCTACTAAAAATGAAATCACTTTGTGTGCGTACATACAACTTACTATCTCCATGTCATGGTGTAATCATTTTTCACCTTCATCCTAATTGGAAGGATACAATGAAGGAAAAAATAACTATTAATTATTATTAAAGCATTATATTTATTATGAAATATTATACACTATTCACTTTAATACCATTCAACAATTATAGGAATGATATCAACGCTCGTGCGTACGTACGACCAACCATCTCCACAATGTGACACAATTCATTATAAATGATCTTAATGAAAGATTAATTATTTAAATGTAATGAATTAATATATATGTTATATATTATGTTAATATAATTTCGTAATTATAAAACTATGACCTAAGAAAGAGAACCATAAATTATTCAATAAAACATGCATAAGAACATAAAGCAATTAATATATAAATAATGAGTAATAACAAAATGTCTATAAAAAATGGTAATATGATCATATATGATATCATAAAAATTACTATGATTATATAATAATTCAATAAACTTATTTAAATCATTATACAGGAGGTTAAAATACATATTAAGGATATCATACCTAAGTTAAGGGATAATTTTGGAATCTCATTATTATCTGATATTGTTTATTCGTAAGAATTTAATGGGGTATATTTATCATCCAAATTTATGTTCCCTAAAAAGGTAATACTATTTCTATCATTCTATAATTTTTTAAAATCAATTTTACCCAATGTTGAATTTTTACTAAAGGTGTGAAAGGAATATTTTGTCATTATTCTATACTGGGTACTTTTTTGACTCTTCCAACAAATGTATAGGGAGAATATTTTTTAACTTATACAACATGAATAGATTTTTACGTCTCCATAACACCTTATTTCCATGAATCTTCTTCAACCGGATTTCATGTTTATCTTCAAATAAATTTTTTTTTCTTTTACAAATTGTGTGACATTTTGAGATAAAAAAACAATTTTTAAGAACAAAGGATATTTTCCACAAGAATTAATATAACACATTTTATCAAAATTATTACCCATATAAGATGATATTATTTAATAGGGTTATGTTTATATCCCTATTATTACTATGGTTCTATTGTGATTACAATGGAATGATATTTATGAAATCCATTTGTTTTTTATGGATTATGATGGAATGAATCTTAAAAAATGCATTTTATTCCTTGGGTTATTCTATGACGAATGATTTATGTTTTTGTGGCGTGTGTAAGAATGATTTAATTTTGATATGGGTGGGACATATATCTAAATCTAATTTATTGGGTAAATATTTATATATCATGAGATAGAAAAGGATGTAACATGAAATCATCTCGGTCCAGTAATATAGTGTTGGAAAGAGGAGTGAAATAATTTCAGTAATGGACTTTGTCTGCTATGATGGTCTTGGAAACATGCCTTGACTAATATGAAATTCTTTTCTATGTTTATTTGTATGCCAAAAAACATTATGTCTTATTATTTGAATTTTAGGATTATGCTCATTGATTCTTATGAAATTTTAAGATTTATCCCATGGCATGATATCATGATCTTTCAAATGTTTGATGAGATTTTCAAATGTCATATTATTATGTCTTATGATTATGATAGGATTGATATCTCCCGTGTTTACCCTTATTGAGAATTTTAGCTCACCCTTTAATATGTTTCTTTTACCCAGGCCATGAATAATGATAGTAATTAAGATATGCAAAAAATGGGTCTAGTTATGATGAAATATGTTGGAGACATTAAAGATTTCTTACTAACTGGTTGATTATGTATCCCAGTTTCTATAGAAAATTTACATATAAATGCCTATCATAGTTTTGATATATTTTGTAAATAATATTATAAATTTTTTATTTAATATAAATTTATGTAAATTATGGGGCATTATATTCCTATTGCGGGTATTCATCCCATGGTAGAGAAAGGAGTGAAATCCAATGGTAATCATACATGGAGAATCTTATGATTATCATAGAAGGTAAGGATATAGTTTAACATCATTTTTTGAGGATGTTGTCATGTAGTTTCCTATTGTACGACTAGGATGTGGAGCTAGGTAGGTATACATATTTCATCTTTGATATGGATGGGGGTTACTCCACAATGGGTTCCATATCAATATGAGAGGAATATTGAACATAAGGACTCTCTACCAAGATAGGCAAGCTGTTTACCCCATTTAAACCACGTATAAGGATTATGTGTCCACTAATCAAGAGACTCTATGTGAAGTATAGAATATACACTTCCATAGAGGATTGGAAATCTGGAGGGCTGATGTTAGGGTACCTAGTATAAGGGTAAAATACATTGGGGTACCTATGATTTGGAGAAACAAGTAGGTTGATGGCCCAGGATACACTTGAAGTAGTGGATGGAAAAAATGGTGGGTGGAACCAGTTGTATAATGATTTTGGGTGCAGTTGAGCCAATAAGATATTGGTATTGGAGCCCTGTGAACTCAATTTTTATTAAAGGGTGTTTGATAGAAGAAGGAACCATATGGAGGCTTGGACGATAGGTTTGTTGAAGGATGGAACTTCATAAATGTTTGGAGATTCAAAAAATCCATGAGTATTTCAATGTTTAAGAGAGTCACGAAAGGGTATGATTTAAGAAACATGGCTACCCTAACTTGGAGTAATGTCTTGGTACCCATGGGGTTAGTTTCTCAAAGGATAGTTATCTTGTGAAACACTGAGAGGCTCAAATAAATTTATTATTATGAAAATTCCATTAATGTTTCAGAAAGGAATCTAAACCATGGGTTGAGGTTCTTAAAACCCATGGGAGGTGGTTTCATGAAAGATGACTACATTTTCAAATCCATATTATATCTCACATGCGACAATTCAGAGTGTGGTGAATTTTCTGCATTTATTGGATGTTTAAAGGGAACATCCCCTTAAATGGAAGACTTAGGATGTTATTTATAGGTTTAGTGGAGGAAAGGGAACTAGTTTTGTGAAATATGGAGGATTTTATAAAACCTTATGGGATTCACGAATAGGGAGGTTTTTCAAACCATTGTTACATTATGTGAATGTTACCTTCAAGGCTTCACATTAATGATGATTTCAGTAAACTAGATCTATATGAACCAGACATATGTTATGTGGCGGTTACCATCAATGCTCCGGGTGGTCGGGGAATTCTGTGGGCAATGAAAATTCAAGAAGGTGTATACTTTAATTAATATAGTCCCTTAAGTGGATTTTTCTATTTGGCCAAAAATTTCTTCAAACCAGTTGTGCCTTCCTAAACCCCTCCAATGACATGCATGTTTCAGCTTTATGAAATTCTTTCCTCAGAATTGGATCTGATGATGGAAATGAGGTTCATATTTTGAAAAAGAACCACAAAAAATTGGTGATTCAAAATCCCTATTCATGAATCTTAGTATAACCTTACACGTATAACTAGGGGTGGGTTTCTCTTAGTGGAGCATGAGATTTTTGGTAATGAAAGGCCTGTGATATAGTTTTCATAAACTGATGATTTTAATGATATTTTTGTTATCCCAATCCTCCCCACTCACAAAACTCAACTCCTCTATAAACTGCTATTCTATAAGAAGACCTCCACGAACACAAAACTTTCATGAACCAGATCATCATGAACAAACACTTTCAAACCAATACAAAAAAATGTCTAAAGTATTTTAACTATGACCTATAAGGGTATAAATGAAGTCGTAACTAGACAAGTACATATGTTATGTATCCTTATTATTGAATAGATCATTCTTAGTGCATTAGATTAAAACACACTCACCACATTTCCACTAAATTCATATCCAGAATACTCGCTATGAAAAAGGATTCCACTGTATAGTTTTGGCCTAAGGTAAGATTTTTTCTTCCCTAATGTTGATCAATATGATCTCTTCTACTGTTTTAGGAGCACACCTAGACTATACCAATGGAATATGGCATTTTTAAGACACATCCTGATGGATTAAATTTCTCTCACTATGAAAACCCTACTGAACCATATGAACAACATCAATAGTGAGGCATTAGAGGTGGAGGCTTCTTCTCCTTAGTATGAGGCAATTCTCAAGACTGTCTTGGTGAACCCACTTAGGTGGTGGAAAAAATTATGGAACATACACGATGGTGGAAATTTCATGGATGAATGAGACTAGGTATACTAGGAATCCCATTCCATCCATGAGGTTAAGGTGGATCTAAATAATTTTAGGCATTATGAGGTCACATGGTCCTCATAGTTCCACATCTACCATCATCTAAATATCATGGGGTCATCAGGGGCATTACATTCAATCCGCATCATAGATAGTTCAATATTAACTTGTGGGATCTTTATGAGATTCTTGAGATCCCAATTCAAGGAGACATGAATGATGAGTTTCTCCCTATATATAATGTATGGGAGGATCATGATCATCTTATAACCATTTAAAGGGCATTATTTCACTTGGTTTAGGGAAGAAGAGAGAAAAACCCAGGGATAATGGACAACATATTCAAGTAGTGATTTAGGTATTTTCTAAATGAACTAGAGAACATGCTACTAGGGATGCTAAGTCACTGCCTTGGGGAGTTCCAAAGAGGAAAGTATAACTCTTATTAAGGGATTTTAAATCCAAGATAATGACTAATGTGGGGTTATAGTGTAAAGCATGGGGATACCATGTACAGGATATCAAGGTTTATCGCTACACTGATGTTTGGTTGTATTCTTATAATAAGATATGTGAACATGGGGGGTCTGGATAAGAACCTTCATCATGGATGGAATTCAAGCGATGGGGAAGCACATAATCATAATTGTCCCAGTATTAGAGAATCTATACAATGGGCTCTACTATATCATCTAGGGTAAGAATCCTCTTAGTGTGTACATGATCTTCCACTTTTTGTACAGTTTTTTAGCCACACATATGGGGAGATATGAGTATAGAAACTCTATTTCTCCGCCCAGAATATACCTCCTTATATCGATCCTCAACATTGAGGGGAGTCGAATTCTCAACATTGAATTAGTGTAATATGCTGGTGAGGACTGGGTGGTGGATCCATCATTCTCCACCAATTCCCACTTCTCATAGGGACGGTGATCGATTATGACCCATTGTCAATTAAAAAGTGTTCATACCCATTGGCCTTTCGAGGTGGGGTACTAGTCGTGAGGGTGGATAGCAAGGTGATCTTTTAGCTGTACACCCCACATTAGTTCATAAGGCAATTCTAATGCCTTCTGAATATCACCTTGATGGTATACATAGGGGAGCACAATGAACTCCAACCATTAACAATTCAATATATAGGTAACTTTTTCACACATGAATATGGGAAGGGTCATAATGTTCTTCCAGCACCAATTGATACTTATGGGCTTAACCATGATTATGTGTTGATCTAGGAGAGCACATACTATTGGGAGGTGATGGGGAGTAAAACCACTCAGTCTAATGATGGAGATGTCACATAACCATGAGGTTAATGATCAATGGAAGTTTAAGAACCTGTGGATGTAGGTTCAGTCTGGTGGGTGGAGAAACAACTAAAAAGATGACAATTCCTTCCCCTACAAAACAATAATACATAGGGAGGAGATCATAAAAAGGATCCATGCTTATGGTAAATTGGATATGGAAGGAAGGTGAACTATCTAGGGAATTCCTGAGGAATAATTTCCAAGTCCTAGGGATGTGATGGTGCCACCCATATGTCCCTAGTTATTTCATTCTTCTGGAATCCTAGGAGAGTTAGGGAATTTACTTCACCTCTATACACAGGATATGGAAGTGCATTCATGATTAGGGGATATTCCTCCTTAGGATGGGCTACACAAGGGAATTATTACTTGTTTCCCAAGACAAATAGATATAATACATGGTGGATCTGGAGGACTAGATCTTCTTTCATATAATTATTAATCCCTTGACCAACTGAGGTAATGTGTTTTCGGACATGTCGTCTTCTCTAGATCTCTTACCAAGCAAGATAAATAAGAAAATTACTCTTTAAGAGAGGTTGGAGGAGGATTAAAATGGAATTCAAACCTATTGAGAGTCTCCCAATGATAGAGGACCTATTTTGAATCAGGAAAATCATATGATCTTATGAGTCTAAACTATAATCCATTCTTTAGAACTGATTCCTAAATACCATTTCAATTGGGTAGGAGCCAACAATCCTAGAGGATATGGGGGATCATTTTTTTAGTTCCTTCAGTACCTAGTTCTTTCCTTTTTTAGAACAATGGTTTACCATTTTCCCTTAAAATGGATTTTCTTTAATAAAAATTTAAGTTGGATGGAGGAGAGGGAGGTTCATGAAAAACCTTAGATAGATGGTGAGGGAGCCTTGATCCTTTAAGGGGTGATCATTGGGCCTTTACTTAATGTTTTAGCCATAGGAGGCCCACTTTCTGCTGAAGTGGAACCTGCTACTGAGATAATAACTATAATAGAAATCCTTTTCTAGGGGGATTTTCCATGAATATCTACCAGTTTCTAATTGGGATATATTATTCCTATAATTAATTCCCCCTTTCCCCTTTACTTTCTTGTTTTACCTTTAATAAGTCATGATTGGATAAACTTATTCTTCAAATGGAAGTTGAAACCATATTTGGAGCTTATCCAGATGCGGCGATGCTTGATCTCGGGGTTATAGCAGTGGATGAGGCTATGCCTTTGACTAAGGAAGTAGAAGAGGTTATGGTGGATGGAACACCTATAGAAGTGAGACTGGAGGTCGATTATAGAGAAAAATACAAGATTTGGGCGGTTGATATTGTTATATTAATAGAAGTGATTGTGGAGGCTACGATGACAACACCTGTCTCAGAATCATCGTCAGTGGAAGCTACTGAGGCCGAGGCCTTGAAAAAGGTGGTTGAGATCATGCCACCAAAAGAGGTGATAGAAGAGTATTTGATGGATGATACTACCTAGGGTATTCTATAGCATGTAACTAAGGCTCCCTATATGGATGAGGGTTCTAGAGAAGATGCATTTCCTATATAATTAGGGTTTAACCTACCTGAGTACATGACTGTGGATGATCTAACCACTAACTTTCTGTAGGTCTTTTCTTGGTATGAGCATGCGCCTCTTGAGGACATAAATTATTTAATATCATATTTTTCCTAGGAAAACTGGTACTTAAGGAATACGTATTAGGTAAGCATGAAAAATTTCATGCCCCACACATCACTGGTTGATCTTCCATATAAGGTGGGATCCCTCAACCATTAGTTATTCATCTTAGGGACTAGAGGGGTAGAATCTAGTGGCCTCTATGCACAATCTCAAGAATTTACCGTTGATTGGTTTCATACCTAGTGGAAGTTTTTTGACTTTTCATGGAATAAAATGATTTCTTAGGTCACTCAATCTCTCTAGAAGGATAAATAAGAGGTAACTCTCTTAGAAGGGTTGGTATAAGAGCATGCGTCCATCATCACTACTCAAGAAGAGATGATCAACCAAATAAGGGAACCGTTAGTAGAAGATGATTAAAAGATAGTAGAAGATAAATCTATTTCATTCATGTGATTATATAAGTAGGATCTAGTAGGAATCAAGACCAAATAAATTATCCCCATCATTGAGGAGGAGGTGACTGATCTAGAGGTGTGAAATTTGACACTGGAGGATTCTCAATATAGGATGGATCAGTTCAAGAATTTGGTTCCAAGGGACAACCTCAGTGAAATTTATTATATAATATAATATATTAGAGTCATAAACATGTTTATGACCCTCCTAAACATTATATTGGTTGTTTTAAATTACCATATTCTTTGAAATGTTTTATTTTTTTCTGTATCTCAGTCACATTAACAAGGAAACCAAAAATGAATCCCTAAGACCATGTGAGTCATGATCAGTGTGGGATACAAGGAATAAATAATATTTATAATTTATTTTAGAGTAAACGATGAGGTATTAATACTCAAGGTTAGATCTTGTTTTTCAACTATAGAGAATTTCCTGACTGAGAAATCTCTATCTAGAGAATGAGAATCTATTCGAAACAGACATAAATTATCAACATTCACTAGTTCATGATTGGGGTAACACTAAGGGGGTTTAATTATCCCCTAATAGAGGTGTGATGAAGATCATGAATTGTGAAACTCTATATTTGGGACACAATGAGGGTGGTCTGATGATGGAAGATAACTAATTTACATATTTGAAAAATATAATCTATAATTTGATTATCATTCTTCCTAAGTTGGGAAAAAGTTATATAGTCAACTATGACGCTTCAGGAATCAGGATGGGGGTAGTTTTGAGGAAAGGTTATCGAGTCTTGGAATATGGATCTCTCTAGTTTAGGCCTTGCGAGAGGAACTATCCTATGCATGTCATGGATCTAGAATCCATGGTTCATGCTCTATTATGTTGTAACCACTATCTTTTAGGTGAATGTTTCATTTTTTACAAATCATAAAATCTTAAAATATATCTCCATAGAGAGAGACATGAATTTTTGGCATTGCATGTGGGTGGAATACCTGTATTCCTTTAATTTTGAGCTTGAATACACATCTGGTAAGGTAAATTTTGTGGCCGAAGAATTCAGTCAAAAAATTAGGACTCAAGACATCTAGGCAGCAAGTAGTGAGTAGAAGATGATGGATTTGTTTTCTAAGTTGTATATTTAGGTTTAGGAATGACACATAAAACTAGTATTAGAATCATTAGAAGTGATTTCTTCTCTTTTAGAGTGATTCTAAATATGGTAGTTGTCTAATTATGAGGGACCCATTTTGTGGGAGAGTGTCGCATGAGAGAACCCACCTCTAGGTTGGGTTGTTTATGGAAGTGAGACCCGTCTATACTATGTATGTGTTTGGATGCCTTATGATATATTGGAAGATTTGATGATGGAATTTCATGCCTCCATTTGGTAAGTTCATTCTGGGTTTAACAAGATGTACACAAACATGCATCATCTGTACTAGTGGACAAGTGTGAAGAATAATATAGTAGGATTTATCAATCAGTGATCCACCTATCAGTAGTTGAATGTAGAGAACCATTAACCCTCCTGACTTCTACAGCCTCTATCCATTCTTGAGTGGAAATTGAATTACATATCCATTGATTTCATGGTATTCTTTCCAGAATCTCATTGAGGAAGCAATGCCATATGGGTGATCATCAATTGGTTGACCAAAGTCACGTACTTTCTACTGATCTGGGAGTTCTTCTCTATTGATGAGTTTGTAGAATTTACATTCGAGAGATAGTGAGATTTCATGGAATACCTAATTATATCATTTCAGACAAAGACTTCTATTTAACATCACATTTCTAGAAAGGGTTGTTGTAGACACTTTGTTCACAGGTACACATGATTACTGCATATCACCCTCAGATCGATGGGCAGTTCGAGAAAACGATTCAAATGTTAGAGGATATTCTACGGGCATGCATCCTTATTTCTAGAGGTTCATGGAAAAAGAATATTTCTTGGGTGGAGTTTTCCAACTATAACATATTATAGGAAAATATTCAGATGAATTCATATGAGGCACTCTATTTTAGACTGTGTTGTTCACCTTTATGTGGGCTATAGGCAGGTGAGGTAGCTTCAATGGGTCCTCATCTTGTTTAGGATACTTTATAGACAGTCTAGCTTATTCAGAATAACATGGAAACAAATAATTTGAGGAAGAAGTCATATAATGATAATCTCTATAGACCTTTGGAGTTTGAGGTGGGATTTTTGGTCTTTCTACATGAATCTAATAGGTTTGGTCATAAATGAATTAGAAGATAGGGAAAGTTATCACCTTTGTCTACCGTCCCTTTCGAGATAGTGGAGAGTGTTAGGTTAGTGCCATATCAGTTTCTATTACCTCAAAGGTACCATTACATGAACAACATCTTCCACATATGTCAACTTCAATAATATCATTCATCCCCATCTCATTCATTTGATCATGATGATATCGACCTGGAGGCGAATGCATCCTTGGTGGAGCATCTGATTCTTATCGTTGATCACATAATGAAGGTTATATGAGGAAGGAAAATTCCATTGGTCTATGTACTATGGTAGTATGAACATGTTCATCAAGAGACATTAGAGAGGGAGGCTGATGTATATGCTCAATGGTAAGATCTTTTCTCAGAATATGTTCAACTACCCTCGGAAGGGAAACCTGGGGATGAGTAGTTTTAAAGAGGGGATGTTATAACATCTCAAATTTATCCAATGGAATGGATCAATAATTTTTTGGTACAAATAATTGAAATTGACACTAATTTGAAACCTATAATGTTAATGGAGGCCCCGAGTGTGTTCGGTGTTAATTTGAATCCAAAAGCACCGAAAATGTAGAAAAAGACTCAAACGCCTAGTTTTTCCAAAATTATAAAACATAAGGAGAACAACCATGTTCCTTGTTTCAGGTTTTGGATAGTGATAAACCACATGGTCTTCTCATGATTATTCAACCCATGCACCTTGACCATGCAGTGTGCCATAAGCAGCATAACCTTGTTTACGGTTGGCGCACGGTTTGGCCGAACCGTGCGACCAAACCCTGCATAGTGAAAATGGGGTGGGGGAAGTAAAACTTTTAAATTAATGAATGTTTAATCCTCATTTTCCTTCTACCCTCTCTCTCCATATGATTTTCTTCTCCTCCATGACACCCGAAGATCTCCACCTCCCTCTCATGTGGTTTTGATGTTTCTCCCTCAAATATTATCGTTTTCCTTATCCATCAGAAGATATGGACTCATCTTGGTAATATCTACCATCCAAATACCAATATTCCTTTCTTTCTATATCATCTGTTGCACTATTTTAGTGCAATATACTTTTTCCCTATTTGGGTTTTTTGTTAAATCCATTGATTATTCCCATTTTAGGTTAAATCAAGGGTTGTTACCCGACATATGGAAAACTAAATCTATGAGGTAGGGTGTCTAATATCTTTCCCATCATTATTTGTATTTTTATGAGGATGTGATGTTATGCCTCTCAATGGAGCCTTTCAACAAAGCCTTTTTATTTCATATTAAATGAATTGGAGTGATTTTCCATGTTTGTGGTGACCATCACTTATCGCTAAACCCATTCATAGGGTTTTTGTTTTTTCTTCATCCACCCCTTTGGGTATTCCAACTTAAATGACCTAAATTTCCTTTTTCCTTGACTTGTGTTTCACCTTGGGTGTGTGAGTGGAACCTTGTCTTATTATTCTAAACTGATAAATAGATTAAAGATGAGGAATAAAACGTGAGTCCAATACTCCTGAAAATACATATGGTTAATTCTAATTGATTGACCCATATATGATATCATATTACATTGACATGCTTGAATTTTCATTTTCAATTAGTTTCATTAAATTTATTTTCCCAATAAAATATTAAATTTTTTTCCTTATGTTATATATAATTTCTTTAATTTATGATATGCCATGTTCATTATGTTTTATGAATCATCTTTTTCTTAATGACTTATTTTTACACACTACCATGTAATTATGTGTGCCTTGACTTGTTGGTGATTATAGATTAAAACATATGCTTAGTTTGAGAGGAATGTTATGCTTATTCATTCTTGAGATCTTGAGACATTGAGATGACATTGAAGACATATGATTAGAGGTATGATATTTCCATGTTCTTATGGTTTCATTTCATTTTTTAGAGATTATTCCATGTAGATTATGTCTCTTTTTTGTGCCTTTCTTAGGTTTAATTGTTATTTCCATGCCCTATGAATTATACTATTGTTGTTTCACTTAAATTGAATAGATTGATGGATTGTGATCATGTGGTATTTTGATGCTCATTTGTTGGAATTTCATTATATATATATATATATATATATATATATTCGTGCATTCTAATTTCCTTTGGCTACTTGATCACTTGATAAGTACCAGAAGAGAACATGGGGTTTGTATTAAGGATCCATGGATGGACTCACCATGTTCATTTGGTTACAAATATATGCGTCGAGGATGATACTTTGTCTTACTAGGAAAGGTCTACCTAAGTGGTTTACTTTACTATTGATTGACTCCAATTCCATAGGTGAGAAACTATGGATGGAACCATTGTAAATATGGCCAGTCCATGCGATGGGAGATAATTGGCTCCCTACGTGAGCTACCTAGGATGGACTCAAAGTTACTCTACCTCGAGTGATACTAGGTAGGCCTTATGGGTCACCTAGTATGCACTCAATGGAATTGGATTATATTGTATGTACCATAGTCAACCTTGGAATTTTTTTATATTTCCTTAGACGGGATCAGACTCCTCCTTATATTTTATGGATTTAATGATTTTTTTATATGTGATTCATCCTTTATTTTTATAATAAGATTGATTTTGTATATATAATTCTTCCACCTTGCATGACTATAACACTTGAATGATGACATGTGAACTAAATCCCAAGAATATGAACAATATTGGGGGGTTTTCTTTCATGGTTTGCATAATTTATTTTTCCCTTGTATATATATTATTCTTGCACAATTACTCTATATAGACATCAGATATAGGCTGAAGTTGATGGTATGGAACATGTGTCTGTTTAGGAACCCATACCCTGATGCAGTTGTTTTATTTATGTACAACTATTCATTTATTATATCTGTAATAGTTTTTATTATTTACAACATGAAATGGAAAGGTCTAGACACCATGGATGATGGATTAATAGGATTTATATCTGACACCCTTCTCAGGTTCCATTTGGTACCCGAGTAGACTTTATGATCATAGGTATGTATAAAGGGGATATGTTTACCTCTGATGCAAGATTTCTTTTATTTTTAGGATGTATATTTGGGTGAAGAGGACTAGGTCTATTCTCAAGATGATGTGTAGTAATTTTTGGAATTTTTTGTAGTTTTTGATAGCATATAGTATATGCTTGTACCCTTATCCCCATGTAATTCTATTTTTGTATAGCATCACGACCTAAAAACCATAATTATATTTGTTAATATTATTCATCTTTTTCTAGTTCTGTATTTATATTATAGTTCTTATTCATTTACTTACACAAGTATTTTTATATTCTTATGATTCATCTATTTAATATGTTTTTTTTACCTCCATGCATACTAGAACTTTGATGGAATAGTCTCCCCATAAAGACACCCTAGGCCCTCACTGCTAGTCAGCTACCTCTAGTATTTGGGGTGATATGTGTGAGGTCCTGTAGCCAACTAGGCCTATGGCACAATTTAGTGGAATATGGTTCTGAAATGCTATAAGAAAACCCTAAAGTTGACGTAAAAAGTTGGAATGGATATAAAAATTGTGACACGTCTTGGTGAACTTAATATAGTCATGAACCATGATAGGACATAAGTAACCCAATCTATAAATTTTGTGGGAGAGCTTTAATAAAGATGTTGGGAAGCACACTATATAGAATATAACTACTTCATGAACTGAGGTATCTCATATCATTGGATGAAAAATGGTAAAATTCCATCCAAACCATGCTTGTAGATGTGTTTCTATAGGTTAAGGAAACTTTATATTGTAAACTATGTAGCGCGCCGATGGATTCACTCATGCTTGACTTAGTTTGGATGGATTATTCCATGCTAGAGATACTCAATCAAGGGAGTAATCAAATCCGATGGTTCCTCAGACATGGGGGGATTTGATGTTCCAAGAACCGATGTACTTGAAGCCAGCTGATTTACTAGTTGGTCTCCATCATTTTAAGTGGTGGGAACTAAGACCATCTGGTGTGACACATGAATGACTAGGTTATACTGGTAGGGTTCTAAATGAGATGTCACCATACATTCTAATGAATTTAATCAACCATTATATGACCAAGAAATATGAGTCATCTTTGGTTTGGAAGGGTACTAGACCATCAACTGATGGGTGGATTCTAGAAGGTGAAGCTTCTCTTTCTTTCTGACTATGTAATCACCCTTGATCTTTTTAATGACTAACGTAGAGTCTACCTTTAAGTTTATACTAGGGAAGTAAATATATAGGGACAACCTAATAGCATTAATGAGAGCCTAATATTATGTCTCATTATTGCTGTAGCCTTTTGAAAAATGAAAGAGTATGACAAGATGACCTGTGCTAAGGTGATGAAAATGATTCACATGCCTAACATGTTGAACTTGGGGTTGTTGATCATTATATTGGTATGTCTTTTAGAGTAACCATTGAAATAATCTACCAACATGTAACAACATGATCCACTGATAAAATAACATCATATGGGAATTATACTTTTCAGGTTACTTCTTTAGGGGATGCATGTGCATCCAGAATGTTAACCAATGCCTAGCCTTTGACGTCCTTCTTTGGGGAAAACTTGATTTCAAGTTATAGAAGGATTACTACCCAGTGTTCCAATTATCCCAAAAGTATGGGGAGATTTTTAATATTCTTTAGTGGGTCCACACAAAATAGTATCTCTATCCCATGATGATATAGATAATGTTTCAAAATTTTCACTACAAAATCTAGAATGAGGAAACCCTTCTCGATGGGTGAGTATTTGGTATCAATATCAAAGAGAACATAGATGAGATAATATATGATGTTTTATATTATTTCATTGTTTTTATAGGATATATGTGAACTGAGGGATTATTCCCGATTAGTCACGTAGTGGACTAAATTATTTTCTGAGATGAGTGGAATTAGAACTAGAGGTTGTAGAAGGTACTGCTTTATGTCCTCAGAGGTATTCTACCACTCATCATCACATTGGAAAATGGGGTCATTTTCAAAGAGCATCTATATTGTCTTACATTTTCTACCCATATTTTAAATAAATCATTTTGTGTAGCCTAAGTGTCCTTGGAGGGATCAAAACTCTTAGAGATATCTTGATGGAAGAATTTAATTGACTCCCTTGATATTCTCTTGGTCAATCTTTACCTCCCTGTATTTTATGAATAAGATAAGAAATTCTATAGATGTAACCCTGAATGACCACTTTAGGGGGTTCATCTTCATGTGATAGTAGAGGAGTAATACAAAATATTTCTCAAGGTCCTTGAGATAGTTCTGAAGCTGGAGAGATTTGACCACCAGAACAACTATGTAACATTTCACCAATGTCCTAAGAATCAGATTGAATATGTGGTGCATGTCCTACTAGTATGTGGCTACAATATTTTTTTGATCTAAAAGGAATCACTTGATAGAATAAATTACTTAGGGGGTCATTAAAGGTGATTAAATCCTTATTTTCGGTGGCTATCAATATTTTTTTTACCCAAAGTATCCATCCATGAAAGAGGTGACTTGAAACCCAAATATAGAATTAATCAACAAATCCTTCACTAGAAGGGGAAAATCCACCTCAAAAAAAAATACTCATTTAGGTCTTAGAAATATATATAGACTATGATCTTCCTATTCTTCTTCTTGAATAGAAATATTTTGGCTAGCCACAAGGGGTACTGGACTTCCCAGATAATGCTAGATTTGAAAGGCATGTTAACATCATCCATTAGCAAAACACCGTGAGAGGAATGCATCATTATGGGAGGATGTTTGAACCCGTAATGACTCACTTGGGGGCCAAGGTGATGAATGTTGACCTAAGGGTACATCCCTAACATCTCATCATAGCTCCTAAAAAAATACATAATGATACTATTTTAGGAAGGAAATATACTATTGATACTTCTCTGAAAACATGGATTCACCGATCAGTGTTTGCCTCATATTTTCCTTGATACCAAGGCTCACCTAGGTTATGTCATCAATAATATTGGACACACCCTATTAAAATATAGGGGGGTAATCTTAAAAATACTCTTCATCATCTATGATAGGAGGATTAGAGGGAGGAGGATGTGCTTCTAGGCTATTTAATGGAGGGAGATCAGTAACATTTTCTTTTCTAGGCACAAAATCCTCAGAGAGGGGTTACTGATCAACTGAGATCATAGAGAATGGTTCTATTGATCAAATCCCATCTAGATTATAGATGTGAGGACCACTCTTGATGTAGAAGAAATAAAGAAAATTATACCTTTATCGAGTCATCAATACTTTGTGGAACATGCGGGAATTCCATCGATCAATGGTAATGAGGTGATCTTCTTGGTAATTAATATGAGTAGGGGTCTTGGTATCATCCAAGAATGTCCAATGTATGAGTACAAGGAAATATACAAGCACTACTTTTTCTTAAATACAATGAAATAACCCCCATGTTTTAAATCATGGGTTCTAACCATTGACTTAGTAAGAAAATACTATTTATCATGTATACCCATGGATTTCCTATAGTGGCAATTAGATAAATGGGGGTAGTGATGCACTCAACCCCATCACTCAGAACCTACATTACCTCCCTATTTGACTAATGAACATCAAGATAAATGGCCTCATAGGAGTCAAAGGGGGACACATCTCCTTTTATTACCCCTACTTGACCATCAAGTGCATATTTGAAGAATTGGTGGTATGAATAGTTTACTAATTGATGAAAATGAAGATAAGGTATTTATAGTAGTTCATTGTAGGTAGTATACTATGATACAAAATTAAATTTAGTGCTTGATACCAGAACATAGAACCGAGTCTTCAGGTGATTTTTTCCAAGATGCTTATCCTCACTCTTATCATAACCTTGAGTTTTTATGTCAGATGGAGTAAGATCTACTTCCATAATTCCCACTTTATAGAGAATTTGGTTCAAGGTGAGGTTGATCCCAGAGCCATTATCCACTTGGTAGTGGAAGATATCTATTTTATTGAATTAACCTATGATGTACAGTTGGAACATGTGGCCCGGGATGGTGATTCCATTGACTTATATGAAAAATGAGATAACAGATCAAAATTTCTCTTGATCAACCTCATCTACATAGCAGGCATCATCTGATGGTACCTTATCCTAAAACTGATAGGTAATTTTAAATACATTATCAAGGGAATCACACATTTCCTTTTATAAGAATAGATCCCTAAGGATGAAAAATCTCATAGGTATACTAATGATTTGATTTATCGCATCATACCTACATGATAGTTGAATATTGTTTCCTATGGAGGGTCATTCCTTGGTAGGGGGTGCAGTGGATTCCATTGGATGAATAGTTAGGGACTAGCTAGTACTGGAGGTATTATACTGCTGGCTTGCTGGAATGCTTTGAAAAGCTACCAACTAAGTGTTGGTCAACTAAGGTCTATCTCGGGATGGATGAAACTAATCAAGGCACAATCATAACTGAGATGGACACTCAACTAATATAGTCAGCTACAGAGACATACCTGGTAGACTAGATTGGGAGGGATATGATTTATTAGGATTTTACATGAATATATTCCTAGTCTTAGAAACCTGAACATCCTGGTTTGGATCATTGACATGAGCTCTATATTTTATTGTGTGTTCTATACCTCTCCTTCTATTGTGTTAGATAGAAGCACCTGAGGGGTTTCATTGAATTTCTTATTATCATGAATTGTGGAGTGGTCCACTAGCTAAACGGTATTAACATAGTTTTATTCCTCATCATCATAAATGTAATAGTGCAGGGTTGGGTGGTCCCTATAAGAATCTGTAAACTCACAAGTCATGAACTCTCTAATGGTGTGGGTAGCTTTTGGCACCGATGGATGACTCTAATTTCCCTTGAAAAATCAGGGGTTTCTCTTCCAACAGATATAAGGAAATGATGGAGATGTAGTTGCATATATTAGAGGAGGGGAAACAATAGTATGCGGTTTTGAACTACTCAAGTTGGTATAAAAAATTCCATGGGTATGAGAGACTTTCTTATGAGCCACGTAGTCATCATAATTATACATCCCGTGACTTTAATCATGTTTCCACTCTTCAGAGTCATTACATTCTTGTTGGGTTCATTAAAGGAAAGTTTCACCTACACTGGAACATATCCCAACTTAACTAATCCATGATCAACTTGGTTCTAGACTCAATCCATGAATAAAAAAAAATTCTTTAATGGTTTTTCCAAGGATCTCGTGATATAGAAAATAGTTGGTGTGGCTAGTGATTTCAGCCTCTTAGAGTCTCTTTCATTATAGAAAATTTAGGATTCCATTTTCTAGGGTGTTTATTAAATATCATGGGACCTCTAAATCCCTAAAAGAATATTTATCTTTTATCCCTTATGTTAAAGGAACCATGGGATATTGTAATCGATTAGGGGATGAAGCCATATTTTTTCATCTAGGAACCTATTCTTAGAAAGAAGATTCCTAGAAAGGATATACCAAGTGAGGCTGTGCCTGATAGGGATGCACTCAACAAGGATCATTCAAAAAATGGGCCAATATGTGTTCTGGATTAGGGAGATCTCCATTTATAATAGTGGATATCTATACCTTTACAGGACTTCTTGTAAGAGCTATATAGAGAAGTGGGTGTGAATTTGTTTTATTAGGATGTAAGGCTTCCTCTAGATGTTGATCCTTTTTAGAGAAGTCGAAAATTCCACCTATGTAGTTTAGAGAGATAAGGGTAGGGACTAACTCATTATTGATTTTATCTAAGCACATTGTGAGCATCTTCTCATAGGACATCAACATGTCTGGTGAATACATGATCCCTGTCCATCAGGTGAAAAAGTCAACAACTCACTCATCAGACCTCTATTTTCATTTGAAGAGGTCATTGATTCATTTCTTTCATGAGGTGGAGATGAAATGGAAGAGATACTATTGAGATTGATCCTACCATCTAATAATGGAAACTATGTGGAATATACTATACCAGATGAAACCAAACCCTTCATGGATGAAGAACTGGAGCTTGACAACCTCATGTTGTTCCCGAGTTCCCATCATTAGACCTCACATAGAGGTGAAGTGGGCCAAATGATATAGAGAGTCACCCATTCCATAAAATGAGGTGAATGTCTAATTACCTAACTTTTGGGGCACTTGGAAATGGTCCACCCATGCCGAGTATGACATTCCATTAGAAAGAACATCTACATATCATGTTTCCAGAGCTAGAAAATCACTGAGGAAAGTAACTACCATATCATATTGTTGAGTATTTATAGCCACCAATGCATTGAAAGGATCATCGACTCAGGGAGTAAAATGACCTTGATCCCATGGCAGATAATCACACTAGTCCGGTAGGGTGGGTTACTCATATCTCTATCATTTTCCGTATACACTACCTTTTTCCCTGACTAGGTGTACCGGGCCTCAAGTTCATCTTGGTGGGTCTGACCAAGGAGGACCAACTACCCCACAAAAAGAGAGACAAGCTTACTTATAATGTTTTCAGGGTCTTGGCTCTATGTAGAAATGAGTTTAATGTTGATACATTTATCCTCCTCAAGATACCAATGCAACGCGGCTACTAGGGGGCCTATTCTACTTTGGAAACAACATCTAATGTTTCATAAGTCTTGGAACATACCTTTGCTTTGTTAATATACTGATGAATATGAAGAAACATCTCATTTGGGGGAGTCATGAGGCCTGATTCCTAACTCTACTAATGAGTGCGAATGCCAATTGAGGGGTCTTCCTAGTATTGTGTCACCCCTTGAATAAGATTGTCCCAGGTGTCCACTACATCGACATACCTATTCCTATGGTCCATTATCTGGTTGATTATGACCACATTCATAATAGAGAATGTCAGGTGGGAATATTCATTTTCAGACAATGGTTCAGATTAGAGGTCTTATCACTACCGTAGGATAGGGTGGAAATGGAGGGTGGCATACTTCACCAATCCTGTAATATTCATTTATGGAGATTACTTTTACATGACTTAGTATAGCTTAATAAGGCTCTTAACACATGTTTTATAGAGAGTTTGGTAGTATCCATATGAATCTGAATGCCGATCTAAATGGATTTCTATGATCTCAATCCTCTTGAACTATTAGTGAAAGACATAGAGGTTCTCATGGATTCTTAATTATTCTACTTGATAATCCAAAATATGCTAGAATTTATCCTACATAATTTGAAAAAATGGACTGTCCAGTCCTTGGTGAAGGACTCCATGATGAAAAAATCTAGAAATGTATGTGGATAGAATACAAATGAAATCTATTCAACATCTATAATCTCCCATAGGTCCTCTTCCTCACTTCCATGGGAAGGGTTTTGATCTTGGTTGGCCCAAGTTTGTATTTAAATAGGCTAAGATAAGGTCATTGGCTATGACACAAACCTTCTTTGTGACTAATCCACTAGAGGAGGAGGCACCAGGAAAGTCATATATCCACTACACACTGGGATGTCTTTTGGAGGTGGATCCATCTTCAAGATCATGTAAATATAAAATAGGGTGTTTACCATTAGCTCATATGTGAGGGGGAGTGTTTTCCGTTATGGCTTAGCAGAGTTATCACCATAATTTTAGGGTATAAAAAAAACCCTATCATCTATCCAACTTCTTATGTAGAGGTAGAGATGAGAGAAACATTAATTGACAAAGATGGTTACACTGGTAGTCTTTGGAAGGAGGCTACAATTTCATACACCTATAGGTACCTATAGAAGAACCTAGGGATCTTTATTACCTCATATTCCACTATCATAAGCCTCAATTGATATTCTTCTTTCCTAAACTATGGTAGTGGGGGTGAATGTTCCCTCATTCAGTCATACATTGCTTCTAAGTCTGAGAGGTTGATGATGACATGATGCTTCCTAGGGTTCCACCTCTAATAGTACATGATTTCTACAAGTGATGAATTTTTAGAGTTATTTCAGTTTCCATGATTTGGGTTGTGACCTTCACCATTGGTGCAACCCCCTCGATGGGATTTTCCTTCCTACCCTGATATGGTTCTTTAGAGCAAGGGATGTCTTCTATATGGGGATGAAATCGGTGATTGTTGATGGTGGAAAATGAGGAGGACCTCTATGGTAGTTGATAATGTCACATGAAGGAACTCTATTATTTTTTATGGTGGCATGGGGAGTTACTCTATTCTGTTTGGAGGTGGAATGGGGAATATGGCATCCTTCCTTTTTCATTACATAAACTTTCATTACATAATACAGAACCGAGGATCTTTAAGGATTAGTGTCTTGGAAACCAGAAACTTAATACATGACAACATAAAAAAATCTTCTTAAACACTTGAAAGGCTTTTTCATTTTTCATCCTAGGTTCATTATAACATCTCATAACCTGGGAGCATACATCAAAGGAAAGAGTTAGAAGAAGGCCTAGTAAGGTAAACAAGAGAAACATTTTGCATGTGAACTTGAGATACATCAATAAAGACATGATAAATAGATTTTAGGAATGAGAAAGAGATCATGAGGCATATCATAATGGAAAGAACATGATTCATAACTTGTAGATGTGGCTACAACATTTAACCTAGAAAATCATGAACATATCACCAAGGTCCATCCCCAAGGTGTCATTTGAAATTACCAAGGTTATTCACCAAGATATCGTTAAAATTGTAATCTCTAGTTGTTACATCATTACCCAATGAATTCGAGCGCTATCAGGGCGCAAACTTAAATTTATCTTTATCATAATGTGATCCACATATATAATCATAAAAAATTTCATAAATATCCCATATAGCATAAAATAAATGGGTTTTATTTCATAATCATAACATTTTAAAAACTGCTTTTAAGACATGATCTTTATGTCACTTTAAACCCATGGAAAAAGGAAAGAGGGTTTCATGTATGTAAATCCCAGAATTTATAATAGAAAATTTTGATATATATGTGAATACCCCTATAGAAGAAAGAGCTTTGAGTATCCACTGAATAAAATAAAAGAATTTGGGAAAAAGAGAGACATTTTGAGACCAAAAATTCTACAGCATAACGGCTATGTTACAGGGTTTTAGAAAACATTGAAAAGAGAGGAGACATGGGTCACCCACTCATAAATGATCCATAAAACAGTAGGGGGACAGAATATAGAGGATATAAGAACATGTTAATAAAATTTTAAAGACATACCATACTAAATGAAAAACATCAAAGGAAGACAAAAATAAGATTTCTCTTATGAAAATTCAGCAGCATAACGGTGTCACTTAAAACTTCAAAAAGAGAATTGGAGAGATAAAATAGGGTCTCTAATTATATGAACATAAATGATAAGTATCATAGATATAGAGATCATACCCCAAAATAATAAAAAGGAACTCGAAAGGCTTGACATGAAAATAGAACTTGAAAATGAGAAGGGTGAAAGAATCCCTTAAAAATTCGGCAGCCTAACGGCGCCACTTAACCATTATTAAAATGAATTGATGAGAGAAAGGGGGGGTATATCATAAAATGAAAATAAAAAGGACAGTAGGATGAATATAAAATAACATCCCCAACATAAGAGCTTGGGGCTTAAAGGAAATGACATAAAAGAGAGTACTTGGAAAAGAAAGAGAGAGGTAGGATCCCTTACCTTAAAACGTAACTCTTAAAACTCGAAGGTTGGAACCATGAGGGGATTGAGGGAACCTTGGGAGGAATACTTGGGAGGTAAGGAGACCATAACTTAGTATAGGATGATTTTGGAATGGAAAGGATGAGATAATGGGTTGGTATTTATAGGGGAAGTGACGGGACAAGCCATTAATGGCTAAGGGACACCTCAACGGTGGTATTGGAAAAACCATGGGCTTGCCCATGGTATTTGCCTATGGTATTGGACACTTGGGACACCTCATACCTTATATTACTATTCATAAGTCAACAAGAATTATTACATAATTATTACATCCTTAATGATGTTATTAAACACACGAAACTTTAAACTGAAAATTCATTATCCACTAAAAATTCAACTTTTCTAGAAAAATACCAAAAATTCAGCCTAACATAATATCGATGCTCTAAATTCAAAAAAGAAATAAATTTTATAAAAATAATTTTCTAAATATTTTTAATTTAATTTTTAAATAAAAAACACTATTCACCTGAGAAAACTAATACTTAACTAATAATTTCTGAAACTTTATTTATCTATTTTATTGAATCACATTACTTAATCAAGGTGCATAAATTATAATAATACACTCTTTAATTGAGATTACTAATACATTTGGTCACATTACTAATCCCAAGCGTAAAATCACTATTCATAATTTACTATTCACCAAAAATTATGTTGATCTTTTTAGACTGTAAATTTCATATTGAACACAACTGTAGAAGACCATTTTTTGAAAATCATTACACATTTGTGATTATTTAATGTGTACATAAATATTTTTAAAATATCCTTTTTCTAAAATTCATTAATAAGATACATCCTAATTTTATCCTGGCATCTGAAAATTTATAAACTTCACCAAAGGAAGAAATGGAAATATTATTTATCTCAAAGGATTACACAAAGTAGCTATGGTCTCGTTACATAGCCCCTTATAACACCAGCATACGACCTAAGTGTAAGGTGTGCTAAGGTGAGTGAATCTTAGGGATGCTCGGATAACATTGCCCTAGTAGTAATCTCCACTAACTTGAACTTCTCCCGTAGGCTACTCCATTCAAGCTTGACATGCTGGAGTTCGACTTGGGCTTGGTCTAAAGTGAAGCCCAAAGATGCCACCTCCTTCCCAAGCAGTGATAAGTGGGCTTTATAGGGTTCGAGTCTACTAGATAAAGCCATCGACTCTTCTTTCTGCATTAACCATTAACATCTATATTAAATATTTAAGAGTAAATTAAAATACTATTCAAAAAGTTTGGGTCGTTACATTCTTCCCCCCTTAAGAAATTTCATCCCTGAAATTTTAAACCAAAGGCCTAGCCGAAAAGGTGACGGTACTTTTGCTTCATTGTTTCCTCAGGCTCCCACGTTGTTTCTTCATACTTATGATTCCTCAACAACACCTTCACAAGGTGGGTAGACTTGTTCCGTAGAACCTTGTCTCTATGGTCTAAGATCTCCACCGGATGCTCCTCATAAGAGAGGTCATGTTCCAATTGTACCACCTATGGGTTCAGTACATGTGAAGGCTCGGGTTTGTACTTCCTCAAGATAGATACATGGAAGACATCATGAACTTGATCTAGGCTCGGTGGAAGTTCTAGACGATAGGCCACTCCTCCTATTCGATCAAGGATTTCATAGGGGCCAATGTACCTAGGGATGAGCTTCCGTTTCTTCCCAAACCACATGACTCTCTTCCATGGAGAAATTAGAAGGAAAACTTTGTCCCCAACACAAAACTCCAAGTCCCATTGACGATTTTCAGCATAGCTCTTCTGCCGACTCTGAGCAGCATTTATGTGTTGTTGGATGGAATGAAACTTTTCTTTCATCTCTTGTACAAGATCAGGCCCATGAATCTTTCACTAACCAGCTTCATCCCAACAAGTAGATGTTCTATATCACTTTCCATATAGTGCTTCATAGGGTGCCATCTGAATATTTGAATGGAAGCTATTGTTGTATGAGAACTCAACTAATGGGAGGTGTTGATCCCATACGCCTTTAAATTCCATTGAGCATAATCTCAGCATGTCCTCAAGTATATGAATAGTCCTTTCAGATTGGCCATCAGTTTGAGGATGATAGGCCGTAATAAAATTCAATTCAGTATTTAGAGCATGTTGAATACTTCTCCTGAATTTTGATGTGAATCTTGGATCACGATCAGTTACGATGGATAGTGGTACCCCATGCAGCCTTAACACTTCCTTAACGTATATCTTGGCAAGTTGATCAAAAAATAAATCTTCTTGAATGGAGATAAAATGGACAGTCTTGGTGAGACGGTCCACAATATCCCATATCGCATTGTTTCCTTTGGAAGTTTTCGGGATACCAGTGACAAAGTCTATAGTGATATTATACCACTTCCATACTGGTATGGGTAGCGATTGTAATACCCCCTTAGGAAGTTGTCATTATCCCTTTACTTGTTGACACAGCAGGTACCTTGTAGTGTAATCAGCAATCTCCCTCTTCATGTTATCCCACCAATAATGATCACGAAGGTCTCTATACATTTTAGTGCTTCCCGGATGTATAGAGAATGTGGAGCTATGAGCTTCATCCATCAGTTATTTCTTTATCTCCGGAATAGATGGAACACACAGTCTTGTAAGAAATTTCAATACACCTTCTTGATCAATATTGAAATCATGAAACTTCCCATCCTTTACATCCTCAAACTTCTCCTGCAAAAAAAGATCTTATTTTTTAGCCTTCTTGATCCTCTCTAGTAATGAAGGTTGAGAAATCATTTGGGATAGGGTTGATGATGTCCCTTCCCTTAGAATTCCCATGTCTAGCTTTACAAGATCCTTAATCAAGGGATCTCCTAGGATCCTCATTGTTGCCAGAACAACATGGTATTTCCAGCTTAATGCATCCGCGACTTTGTTTCCTCTTCCAGGGTGATAATGAATTGAACAATAATAGACTTTAATAAGCTCCAACCATCTCTTTTGTCTCATGTTCAATTCTTTCTACATGAAAATATACTTTAAACTTTGGTGGTCGGTGTAAATATCACATTTCTCCCCATAAATATAGTTCCTCCATATCATTAGAGAAAAAACAACTGCCGCTAGCTCTAGATCATGTGTAGGATAATTCTGATCATGAATCCTCAACTATCAAGATGCAAAAGCAATGACTTTGTCATTTTTCATGAGGATGCACCCAATCCCTTTTAGAGGTTCATCGCTAAAAATAATGAATCCTTCTCTGATAGAGGGTAGTGTTAACAGAGGTGTAGTAACCAATCTCTTCTTCAGCTCTTGGAAACTTTCCTCGCATTCATTTGTCTAGATGAATTTAACCCCATTTCGAGTCAACTTGGTTAGTGGATTAGAAATCCATGAAAAGGTTTTCACAAACCTCCTATAATATCCTGCTAAACCAAGGAAACTACGAATCTCAGTTACTATTGTGGGTCGAGGCCACTCCTACACAACCATTGTCTTTTCAAGGTCAACCGAGATTCCTTCATTGGTTACTATGTGCCCCAAAAAAGTCACCTGTTGTAACCAAAACTCACACTTGCTGAACATTCCAAAGAGCCTCTCCTTCTGAAGAGTTTTCAAAATGACCCTCAGATGAACTTCATGCTCCCCATGAATTTTTGAATATATCAAAATATCATCAATAAAAACTATGACAAATTTTTCAAGGTAGTCCTTGAAGACTCTATTCATCAAATCCATAAAAATTGAAGGAGCATTAGTTAAGTCGAAGGGCGTAACAGTAAAATCATAATGCCCATATCTTGATCAGAAGGCAGTCTTTGGAATATATCCCTTCTTCAACCTCAGTTGATGATAACCAGATGGAAGATCAATCTTGGAGAAGAATTGAGCCCCATGAAGTTGGTCAAATAAATCATCAATTCTTGGAAGAGGGTATTTTTTCTTCACTGTGATCCCATTCAGTTCTCTATAATCAATGCATAGCTGCATTGATCCATCCTTCTTCTTCACAAAGAGAACTGGTGCTCCCTAAGGAGACACACTCACTCGGATAAAACCCTTCTCCAACAAGTCTTGGATTTGTTTCTTTAACCTCCCTAGATCCACATTTTCTATTCTATATGGTGTATTTGATATCAGTTGAGATCCAGGTACGAGTTCAATGGAGAACACTTCCTCTGTTTTTGGGGGAGGTCCAGGTAACTCCTCAGGAAATACGTCCATGTATTCCTGAACAATCGTAACATCTTCTATTTGTATACACCATTTTCCTTCTTCATCCTCACTGATTAACTCGATAAAGAAGGCAATAGGAGGTGCTTCTAGACAAGGATCAGGTCGGGATATCTCTCCTTGGAAGATAATTGTAGGTTTTCATTCAAGACTACTGAGATTTACTTACTTCTGCATTTGATCGTAGCATTATACTTTGAGATCCAGTCCATACCTAGTATAACTTCGAATTCCACCATGGGAACGACTACTTGATTTTTAATAAGATTGTGCTCACTAAAGTAAACACTAGAGTCACTAAACACTGTTTATGCATGGATAATCCGACTTGGAGTCTTGACTGACAACTCTACCTCTAGCAGTTCGAGGATTGATTCTATATTCTTTGCAAAGTTGGAGGAAATAAAGGAATGCGTCGAACCAGAATCAAACAAAGTACTTGCTAGTTTTTAGAGGACAATAAGAGTACCTGCTACCACGTCATTCAGAGCTTCAACTTCAGTTGTTGTGATATCAAAAGCATGACCTTGCTCCCTTGGCCTTTGCTGAGGTTGATGGTGATTCCCCTCCACTGCCCTCGTATTTGGACAGTGATTAGAAAAGTTCCCAATCCATCCACACTTAAATCATTGGACTTCAGGTAGGGCCAGAACCATCTTTCCCCTATTGTTAGTGTTGGGAAGTTGAGGCTTCACATCACTACAACAATTCCTAGAAATATGGCCTTCTCTTCCACACTTGTAGCACTTACCACTTCCAATGAAGAAGTTCCCTGAATGCCTCTTCCCACATTTATTGCATGTGGCATGTTGCATTTTCATTCCACCTCTTTCCTGAAAAAAACCTCTTCCTAGGCTTGGTTCTAGAGCTCTCTTCTTCTCATTATATTTTTGAGACCACTGTGTCTCACCAAACTCCAGTTCGACTTTCATAGCACTTCAAACTATTTATTCGTAGCTATCACAGTCCCTGATGGCTAGATTCTTCCGCAGATGAGGTCGTAGTCCACCAAAGAATATATAAAACTTTACATCTAGGTCCATGACAAAGCTAGAGGTATATCATGAAAGTTGGGTGAAGTTCATCTCATAGCTTTCGACGGATTTGTTCTCCTTCTACTTTAGCTCGAGAAACTTTTTCTCCATTCTCGTTCTCATGGAACAAGGGAAATAATTATTAAAGAATATTCCCCTGAACTCATCCTAATCCATAGCTTCCATCTCTCCTCTTGGCTTCGTGTTTTTGACCAGTGACCACCACTGATCAGATTCTCCCTCTAGGCGATAAACAACAAGGGTAACTTTTTATTGTTCTGAACAATGGAGTACAGAAAAGATCTTTTCAATGGATCTTATCCATTGTTCTGCAACCAATGGGTTAGTCAATCCACTGAAGGTTTGTAGTTGTTGAGGCATAATAGACTCAACAAAATTTTGTTCCCTTCATGGCGAGAGCAGCCTCTCAGTTTGATTCATGTTATTTACCGTTACTTGAGTCAGTTGGTTCATCACCTGCATGAATGTTTCCATTCCGGCTTCCATCGGAGGGCCATCAGCACATGGTGCATAGCGTTCACCATTTTCACGATTCCTCCTATTTCCCGCCATTTTATAAAAGAATTAAACCTTATTGATAAACTTGTTTAATTTATGAATCTTTTGACTATACAGGATTCTATGACTTAAAACATCATTCTTAAATTATATTTCTCTATAATTCCTTCATAATGATTCATAAAAATCTTGTGATTAACCAAACATATCCCCTGGGAGTGTCGTAACCTAGAGTGCATCAAAGTCATTATCGTGCACCAGTTCCCGTTTGAATCTAGCTCAAAGCAGTGGTTTCAGGGTTTTTACCCCTATGTACATTTGTGCCAGATCCACCTCTACCTGCTCGTATCCAGACAGTGATTTATTTTTTTGATAAACCACTAGCTCTATACTCAACAAAATACCAGCAATATTTCATATATTTAAACTTTCTATAGGGTTATTCCTAACATTTCATATCCTAATTTCCAAAAATAGCTAAACCATACTTTGACACCAACTATGGAATACCACCTTTTTCATTACATAAACATTCATTACATAATACAAAACCGATGATCATTAAGGTTTAGTGTCTTGGAAACCAGGAACATAATACATGACAACATAAAACAATTCTTCTTAATTACTTGAAAGGCTTCTTCATTGTCCATCCTAGTTTCATTATATCATCTCATAACCTGGGAGAATACATCAAAGTAAAGGGTGAGAAGAAGGCCCAGTAAGGTAAACAAGAGAAACATTTTCCATGTAAACTTGAGATACATCAATAAAGTCATGATAAATAGTTTTTTGGAATGAGAAAGAGATAATGAAGAATATCATAATGGAAAGAACATGATTCATAACTTGTATATGTGGATAGAACATTTAACTTATACAATCATGAACATATCAACAAGGTCCAAACCTAATGTGTCATTTTAAATTACCAAGGTTATTCACCAAGATATCGTTAAAATTGTAATCTCTATTGGTTACATCATTACCCAATGAATTAGAGCGCTATCAGGGCGCACCCTTAAATTTTTCATTATAATCATGTGAGACACATATATCATCATAAAAAATTTCATAAATAACCCATATAGAATAAAATAAATGTGTTTTATTTCATAATCATAATGTTTTAAAAACTGCTTTTAAGACATGATCTTTATGTCACTTTAAACCCACGGAAAAAGGAAAGCAGGTTTCAAGTATGTAAATACCAGAATTTATAATAGAAAATTTTGATATATATGTGAATACCCCTATAAAATAAAGATCTTTGAGTATCCACTGAATAAAATAAAAGAATTTGGGAAAAAGAGAGAGACATTTTGAGACCAAAAATTCTGCAGCATAATGGCTATGTTACAGGGTTTTAGAAAACATTGAAAAGAGAGGGGACATGAGAATCACACAAATAAATGATCCATAAAACAGTATAGGGGAAGAATATAGAGGATATAAGAACATGGTAATGAAATTTTAAATACATACCATATGAAATGAAAAACATGTAAGGAGGACAAAAATAAGATTTCTCTTATGAAAATTCGGCAGCCTAACGACGTCACTTAAAACTTCAAAAATGGAATTGAAAAGATCAAATTGGGTCTCTCATCATATGAACATAAAATATCAGTATGATAGATATAGATATCATACCCCAATATAATAAATAGGAATTTGAAAGACTTGATATGAAAATAGAACTTGAAAATGACAAGGGTGAAAGAATCCCTTACAAATTCAGCAGCCTAACGATGCCACTTAAACATTATTAAAATGAATTGATGAGATAAAGAGGGGGTCTCTAATAAAGTTAAAATGAAAAGGAAATTAGGATGAATATAAAAGAACATAACCAACATAAGAACTTGGGGCTTAAAAGAAATGACATAAAAGAGAGTACTTGGAAAGAAAGAGAGAGGTGTGATCCTTACCTTAAAACGTAAATATTAAAACTAGAAATTTGGAACCTTGAGGGGATTGAGGGATCCTTGGGAGGACTCCTTGGGTGGTAAGGAGACTATAAATTCGTTTAGGATGATTTTGGAATGTAAAGGATGAGAGAATGTCTTGGTATTTATAGGGGAAGTGAGGGGACAAGGCATTAATGTCTAAGAGACACCTCATTGGTGGTATTGGAAAAATGATGGGCTTGCCCATGGTATTTGCCCATGGTATTGGCCACTTGGGACACCTAATAACATATCTTACTATTCATAAGTCGACCAGAATTATTAAATAATTATTACATCCTTAATGATTTTATTAAACACCCGAAACTCTAAACTGAAAATTTATTATTCCCGGAAAATTCAACTTTTCCAGAAAAATACCAAAAATTCACCTTAACATAATATCGATGCTCTAAATTCAAAAAATAAATCCATTTTATAAAAATATTTTTCTAAATATTTTTAATTTAATTTTTAAATAAAAAACACTATTCACCCGAAAAAACTAATACTTAACTAATAATTTCTGAAATAGTTATTTACCTATTTTATTGAATCACATTACTTAATCAAGGTGCATAAATTATACTAATACTTTCTTTAAATGAGATTACTAATACATTTTGTCACATTACTAATCCTAAGCGTAAAATCCTTATTCATAATTTACTATTAACCAAAAATTAAGTTGATCTTATTAGACTCTAAATTTCATACTGGACACAACTGTAGAAGACCATTTTTTGAAAATCATTACACATTTTAAATTATTTATGGTTTACATAAATATTTTTAAAACATCCTTTTTCTAAAATTCATCAATAAGATACATCTTATTTTTATCCTGACATCTAAAAATTCACAAACTTCACCAAAGGAAGAAATCACAATTTTATTTATCTCAATGGACTAAACAAAGTAGCTATGGTCTTGTTATATAGCCCCTTATAACACCAACATAAGACCTATGTGTAAGGTGTGATAAGGTGAGTGAATCTTGGGGAGGCTCGGATAACATTGCCAAAGTAGTAATCTCCACTAACTTGAACTTCTCCTGTAGGCTACTCCGTTCAAGATTGACATGCTGGAGTTCGACTTGGGCTTGGTCCAAAGCGTAGCCCAATGATGCCACCTCCTTCAAAAGCTCTGATAAGTGGGATTTATAGGGTTCGATTCTACTGGATGAAGCCATCGACTCTTCTTTTTTGCATTAACCATTAACATCTCTATTAAATCATTAAGAGTAAATTAAAATACTATTCAAAAAGTTTGGGTCGTTACATTCTTCCCCCCTTAAAAAATTTCATCCCTGAAATTTTAAACCAAAGGCCTAGTCGAAAAGGTGAGGGTACTTTTGCTTCATTGTTTCCTCAGGCTCCCACATCACTTCTTCATACTTATGATTCCTCCACAACACTTTCACAAGGTGGGTAGTCTTGTTGCGTAGAACCTTGTCTCTATGGTCTAAGATCTCTACTGGTTTCTCCTCATAAGAGAGGTCATGTTCCAGTTGTACCACCTATGGATTCAGTACATGTGAAGGGTCGGGTATGTACTTCCTCAACAGAGATACATGGAAGACATCGTGAACTTGATCTAGGTTCGCTGGATGTTCTAGATGATAGGCCACTCCTCCTATGTGATCAAGGATTTCATAGGGGCCAATGTACCTAGGTATGAGCTTCCCTTTATTCCCAAACCACATGACTCTATTCCATGGAGAAATTCGAAGGAAGACTTTGTCGCCAACACAAAACTCCAAGTACCTTCGACGGTTGTCAGCATAGCTCTTCTGCCGACTCTGAGCAGCCTTTATGTGTTGTTGGATGGCATGAACCTTTTCTACCATCTCTTTCACAAGATCAGGCCCAAGAAGCTTTCACTAACCAGCTTCATCCCAACAAGTAGGTGTTCTACATCACTTTCCATACAATGCTTCATAGGGTGCCATCTGAATACTTGAATGGAAGCTATTGTTGTATGAGAACTCAACTAATGGGATGTGTTGATCCCATCCACATTTAAATTCCATTGAGCATAATCTCAGCATGTCCTCAATTTTCTGAATAGTCCGTTCAGATTGGCCATCAGTTTGAGGATGATAGGCCGTACTAAAATTCAATTCAGTATTTATAGCATGTTGAAGATTTCTACATAATTTTGATGTGAATCTTGGATCACGATCAGATACGATGGATAATGGTACCCCATGCAGCCTTACCACTTCTTTAACGTATATCTTTTCAAGTTTATCCAAAGAGAAATCTTCCCGAATGGAGATAAAATGGGCAGTCCGGGTGAGATGGTCCACAATAACCCATATCGCATTATTTCCTTTGGAAGTTTTCGGGAGACCAGTGGCAAAGTCCATAGTGATATTATCCCACTTCCATGCTGGTATGGGTAGCTGTTGTAATAAACCCTTAGGATGTTGTCATTCTGCCTTTACTTATTGACACACCATGCACCTTGTAGTTTAATCAGCAATCTCCCTCTTCATGTTATCCCACCAATAATGACCACGAAGGACTCTATACATTTTAGTGCTTCCCAGATGTATAGAGAAGGTGGAGCTATGAGATTCATCCATCAGTTAATTCTTTATCTCCGGAATAGATGGAAGACATAGTCTTGTATGAAATTTCAATACACCTTATTGATCAATATTGAAATAAAAAAACTTCCCATCCTTCACAGCCTCAAACTTCTCCTGCAACAAAAGATCTTATTTCTGAGCCTTCTTAATCCTCTCTAGTAATGAAGGTTGATAAATCATTTGGTATAGGGTTGATGATGTCCCTTACCATACAATTCCCATGTCTAGATTTACAAGATCCTTAATCAAGCGATCTCCTAGGATCCTCATTGTTGCCAGAACAACAGGGTCTTTCCTGCTTAATGCATCCATGACTTTGTTTGCTCTTCCAGGGTGATAATGAATTGAACAATCATAGTATTTAATAAGCTCCAACCATCTCTTTTATCTCACGTTCAATTATTTCTGCGTGAAAATACACTTTAAACTATGTTGGTCAGTGTAAATATCACATTTCTCCCCATAAAGATAGTGCCTCCATATTTTTAGAGAAAAAAAAACTACCGCTAGCTCTAGATCATGCGTAGGATAATTCTGCTCATGAATCCTCACTTGTAGAGATGCATAAGCAATGACCTTATCATTTTTCATGAGGACGCACCCAATCCCTTTTAGAGATGCATCACTAAAAATAACGAATCCTTCTCCGATAGAGGGTAGTGTAAACACAGGTGTAGTAACCAATATCTTGTTCAGCTCTTGGAAACTTTCCTCGCATTCCTATGTCCATATGAATTTAACCCCTTTTCGAGTCAACTTGGTTAGTGGATTAGAAATCCATGAAAAGTTTTTCAAAAACATCCTATAATATCCTGCTAAACCAAGGAAACTATGAATCTCAGTTACTATTGTGGGGTGAGGCCACTCCTCCACTACCATTGTCTTTTTAGGGTCAACCAAGATTTCTTCATTGGTTACCATGTGCCCCAAAAAAGTCATTTATTGTAACCAAAACTCACACTTGCTAAACATTCCAAAGAGCCTCTCCTTCTGCAGAGTTTTCAAAATGACCCTCATATGAACTTCATGCTCCCCATGACTTTTTGAATATATCAAAATATCATCAATAAAAACTACCAAAAATTTATCAAGGTTGTCCTTAAAGACTCTGTTCATCAAATCCTTGAAAATAGAAGGAGCATTAGTTAAGTCGAAGGGCATAATAGTAAACTCATAATGCCCATATCTTGATTGGAAGGCAGTCTTTGGAATATCTCCCTTCTTAACCCTTAGTTGATGATAACCAGATGGAAGATCAATCTTGGAGAAGAATTGAGCCCCATGAAGTTGGTCAAATAAATCATCAATTCATGGTAGAGTGTATTTGTTCTTCACTCTGATCCCATTCATTTCTCTATAATAAATGCACAACCACATTGATCCATCCTTCTTATTCACAAAAAGAACTGGTTCTCCCCAAGGAGACACACTCAGTCGGATAAAACCCTTTTCCAACAAGTCTTGGAGTTGTTTATTTAACCTCGCTAGCTCCACATTTTCCATTCTATACAGGGTATTTGATATCGGTTGAGATCCAGGTACGAGTTCAATGGAGAACTCTACCTCTCTTTTTGGGGGAGGTCCAGGTAACTCCTCCCGAAATACGTCCATGTATTCCTGAACAATCGGAGCATCTTCTATTTGTATGCACCCTTTTCCTTCATCATCATCACCGATTAACTCCATAAATAAGGCTATAGGATGTGCTTCTAGACAAGGATCAAGTCAGGATATCTTTCCTTGGAAGATAATTGTAGTTTGTTCATTCAAGACTACTGAGATTTCCTTACTTCTGCATTTGATCTTAGCATTATACTTTGAGAGCCAGTTCATCCCTAGTATAATGTCGAATTCCATCATGGGAATGACTACAAGATTTGAAATAAGATTGTTCTCACTAAAGTAAACATCAGAGCCTGTAAACACTGTTGATGCATGAATAATCCGACTTGGAGTCTTGACTGACAACTTTACCTCTAGCAGTTCGGGGATTGATTCTATATTCTTTGTAAAGTTGGAGGAAATAAAGGAATGCGTCGAACCAGAATCCAACAAAGTACTTGCTAGTTTTGAGAGGACAACAAGAGTACCTACTACCACGTCATTCAGAGCTTTAACTGCAGTTGTTGTGATATCAAAAGCATGACCTTACTCCCTTGGCCTTTGCTAAGGTTGATGGGGATTTCCCTCCACTGCCCTTGTATTTGGAAAGTGATTAGAAAAGTTCCCAAGCTGTCCACACTTGAAGCATTGGACTTCAGGTAGGTCCAGAACCATCCTTCCTCTATTGTTAGTGTTGGGAAGTTGAGGTTTCACATCACATTGACAATTCCGAGAAATATGGCCTTCTCTTCCACACTTGTAGCACTTACCACTTCCGATCAAGCAGTTCCCCAAATGCCTCTTCCCACATTTATTGCATTTGGCATGTTGCATTTTATTTCCATCTCTTTCCTGAACAAAACATCTTCCCAGGCTTGGTTCTAGAGCTCTCATCATCTCATTAGATTTCTTAGACCACTGTGTCTCACCAAACTCCAGTTCGAATTTCATAGCACTTCGAACTATTTCTTCATAGCTATCATAGTCCTTGTTGGATAGATTCATCCGCAAATGAGGTTGTAGTCCACCAAAGAATCTATTAACCTTTCCATCTGGGTCCATGACAAAGCTAGAGGTATATCGTGAAAGTCGGGTGAAGTTCATCTCATAGATTCCGACGGATTCGTTCTCCTTCTACTTTAGCTCGAGAAACTCCTTCTCCATTCTCGTTCTCATGTAACGAGGGAAATAATTATTAAAGAATATTCCCCTGAACTCATCCCACTCCATAGCTTCCATCTCTCCTCGTGGCTTCATGTTTTTGACCAGTGACCACCACTGATCAGATTCTCCCTCTAGGTGATAAAAAATAAGGGTGACTTTTTCTTGTTCCGAACAATGGAGTATAGAAAAGATCTTTTCAATGGATCTTATTCATTGTTCTGCAACCAATGGGTCAGTCGATCCACTGAAGATTTGTGGTCATTGACGCATAATGGACTCAACAAAATGTTGTTCCCTTCATGGTGAGATCAGCCTCTCAGCTTGATTCAAGTTATTTCCCATAACTTGAGTCAGTTGGTTCATCATGAGCATGAATGTTTCCATTCCATCTTCCATCAGAGGGCTGTCAGCACATGGTGCATTGCGTTCACCATTTGCATGTTTCCTCCTATTTCCCACCATTTTCTAAAAGAATGAAACCTTAGTGAGAAACTTTTTTAATTTACGAATCTTTTGACTATAAAGGATTCTATGTCTTAAAACATCATTCTTAAATTATATTTCTCTATAGTTCATTCAGAATGATTCAGACAAAGCTTGCGATTAACCAAACATATCCCCTGGGAGTGTCGTAACCTAGTGTGCAGCAAGGCCCATTATCGTGCACTAGTTCCCGTTAAAATCTAGCTCAAAGCAGTGTTTTCAGGGTTTTTAACCCTATGTACATCTGTGCCAGAGCCACCTCTACCCGCTCGTATCCAGATAGGGATGTATTTGTTTGATAAACCACTAGCTCTATACTCACCAAAATACCAGGAATATTTACTATATTTAAACTTTCTATAGGGTTCTTCCTAACATTTTCATATAATAATTTCCACAAATAACTAAACCATCCTTTGATACCAACTACGGCATCCCAACTTTTTCATTATATAAACATTCATTACATAATAGAAAACCGAGGATCTTTAAGGTTTAGTGTTTTGGAAACCAGGAACTTAATACATGACAACATTAAAAAATTCTTCTTAAACACTTGGAAGGATTCTATATTTTCCATCATAGGTTCATTATAACAACTCATAACCAGGGAGAATACATCAAAGGAAAGGGTGAGCAGAAAGCCCAGTAAGGTAAACAAGAGAAACATTTTCCATGTGAACTTGAGATACATCAGTAAAGTCATGATAAATAGCTTTTTGGAATGAGAAAGATATCATGAGGAATATCATAATGGAAATAAAATTATTCATAACTTGTATATGTTGCTACAAACTTTAACTTATATAATCATGAACATATCAACAAGGTCTATCCCCAAGGTGTCATTTGAAATTACCATGGTTATTCACCAAGATATCGTTAAAATTGTAATCTCTAGTGGTTACATCATCACCCAATGCATTGGAGCGCTATTAGGGAGCACCCTTAAATTTGTATTTATAATCTTTTGAGACACATATATCATCAAAAAAAATTTCTTAAATAACCCATATAGCATAAAAGAAATGGGATTTATTTCATAATCATAACGTTTTAAAAACTACTTTTAAGATATGATCTTTATGTCACTTGAAATCCATTGAAAAAGGAAAGCAGGTTTCATGTATGTAAATACCAGAATTTATAATAGAAAATTTTGATATATATGTGAATACCCCTATAAAATAAAGAGCTTTGAGTATCCACTGAATAAAATAAAAGAATTTGGGAAAAAGAGAGAGACATTTTGAGACCAAAAATTCTACAGCATAATGGTTATGTTATAGGGTTTTAGAAAACATTGAAAAGAGATGGGACATGGGAATAACACACATAAATGATCAATAAAATAGTAGGGGGACATAATATAGAGGATATAAGAACATGGTTACGAAATTCTAAATACATACCATATGAAATGAAAAACCTAGAATGAAGACAAAAATAAGATTTCTCTTATCAAAATTCGGCAGCCTAACGATGTCACTTAAAACATCAAAAAGGGAATTGAAAAGATCAAATAGGGTCTCTAATCATATGAAAATAAAATATCAGTATGATAGATATATATATCATACCCCAACATAATAAAAAGGAACATGAAATACTTGATATGAAAATAGAACTTGAAAATGACAAGGGTGAAAGAATCCCTTAAAAATTCAGCAGCCTAACGGCGCCACTTAAACATTCTTAAAATGAATTGATGAGAGAAAGAGGGGGTATATAATCAAATTAAAATGAAAAGGAAACTTTGATGAGTATAAAATAACATCCCCAACATAATAACTTGGGTCTTAAAAGAAATTACATAAAAGAGGGTACTTGGAAAGAAAGAGAGAGGTGTGATCCCTTACCTTAAAACGTAACTCTTAAAACACGAAGGGTGGAAACTTGAGGGGATTGAGGGATCCTTGGGAGGAATCCTTGGTAGGTAAGGAGACCATAAATTGGTTTAGGATTATTTTTTAATGGAAAGGATGAGATAATGGCTTGGTAGTTATAGGGGAAGTGAGGGGACAAGACATTAATGGCTAAGGGACACCTCATTGGTGGAATTGGAAAAACCATGGGCTTGCCCATGGTATTTTCCCATGTTATTGTCCACTTGGGACACCAAATACCATATCATACTATTCATAAGTCTACCAGAATTATTAAAAAATTATTACATCCTTAATTATGTCGTTAAACACCCGAAACTCTAAATTAAAAATTCATTATTCACCGAAACTTCAACTTTTCCAAAAAATTCCCAAAAATTCACCTTAACATAATATCGATGCTCTAAATTCAAAAATGAAATCCATTTTATAAAAATAATTTTCTAAATATTTTTAATTTGATTTTCAAATAAAAAATACTATTCACCTGAAAAAACTAATACTTAACTAATAATTTCTAAAACAGTTATTTACCTATTTTATTGAATAACATTACTTAATAAAGGTGCATAAATTATACTAATACTTTCTTTAAGTGATATTACTAATCCATTTGGTCACATTACTAATCCTAAGCATAAAATCACTTTTCATACTTTACTATTCACCAAAAATTAATTTGATCTTATTATACTCTAAATTTTATACTGAAAAAAAACTGTAGAAGAACATTTTATGAAAATAATTACACATTTTTAATTATTTAATGTTTACATAAATATTTTTAAAACATACTTTTTCTATAATTCATCAATAAGATACATCCTATTTTTATCCGGACATCTAAAAATTCAAAAACTTCACCAAAGGAAGAAATCACAATTTTATTTATCTCAAAGGATTACACAAAGTAGATACGGTCTCGTTACATAGACCCTTATAACACCAGCATAAGGCCTAAGTGTAAGGTGTGTAAGGTGAGAGAATCTTGGGGAGGCTCGGACAACATTTCCCTAGTCGTAATCTCTACTAACTTGAACTTCTCACGTAGGCGACTCCGTTCAAGCTTGACACGCTGGAGTTCAGCTTGGGATTGGTCCAAAGTGAAGCCCAAAGATGCCACCTCCTTCCCAAGCTCTGATAAGTGGGCTTTATAAGGTTCAAGTCTACTTGATGAAGCCATCGACTCTTCTTTGTGCATTAATCATTAACATCTCTATTAAATCGTTATGAGAAAATTAAAATACTATTCAAAAAGTTTGGGTTGTTATAGGGAAGAACACCATGATTATTGTTGAGGATTTTGGGAGAAATTCCACATTGGTTTTCCTCATTTCAGGACACCGTATAATGGATTCTGGTGGTGATAGAGACTAACATTGAGAACCAAGACTACCTGTGAGGTGGCTAGGGTCTCGATACTTAGAGGGAAAAGATAGATCATCGTTCACATGTTTCATGGATCTGTTGGGATACACTGATGATGGTAGGTTCCATAGGACCTACAAAATATGACTCTTGTTGGGAAAAGTTTTGGGCCTAACACCAATGTCAGTGTCAGATATTATGGACTGGGTCCAATAGAGTGGGGATGAATTGAAGCCACTCATTGGCCTATGTGACTGGTTAGTGTTGGTCTAGTGCAGGCTGGTGGTATCCATCCTAGGTAGCTCCAAAGTGGTGGCCACTGTAGGCAGGTCTTGAAAAACCTCTAACTCCTCAACATAGGCGATTGAGATGTCAAACCACAATTAAGAGAGGATCCCAAAGTGTTTCTCTATCAAAACGAGGGGTGGTTTCCCACTACATGGACCTCGAGGGTGATGGTAATGGTGATATACTAATGCCTCAAGATCTTAGTAGGCCAAATCTATGGTAGGAATAATCTCATGATGATCATACCAGTGAACAAGGGCATCCATCACCATCCTCTAAATGATATTAGAGGGTGAATTATGACATGTGTACACAAAAAATGAAGGTGTGGTGGATATAGTGGCCAGAACATAGTCATTCGGGATTATCACACCAATGTTCCCCCTACCCATATACCTATTGTTTATATGTCACTAAATTCATGTATCTTATCTTATAGATTTATTATTATAAGGATTATTGGTTCTTACATAAATATAGATATAGGAATGGTGATTAAAAATTCCCCAATTTCATCATTCCTCCTAAAGTAGAGAAGAAACCACACTAACGATGCCGCAAAATAAGGATGTACAATGTTATCTGCCTTATTTCATAGGTTAATTTCATGTTGGGCCTAATGATTTGTTGGTGGGAACATGAATTAAATATTAGGATCTGGTGAAATGAAAATTTTATGGTTCCCCAATTCTAATAGACCCCATCCTTGAAGGAGACTATTTTCATATCGGGTTAACCATTCTTATTCCAAATGCTTTCATTAAGGCCAATGTGTCATGCATGATTTTGTTACCCTACATTACCACTTTACAAAGGAGAGAGAACATCATCACTTCTAGTCATATATGTCAGATCCTTCATCAAAATAGGATGATGGTATGTTAGTTCCTCCTACCATGTATTCCTCCATGGAGCTCATCACTAAGTCCAGGTCTCCCCCATAGATTTAAGTCATGTCAGTGAAACTCATTCTTGGTGCCATCGTAAGGTGGATGTCAATTAATTCTGTTTATTCTATATCAAAATGGAATAAAACATTAGTTATAGGAGGTAGTAATTTTGGGAAGGTTGGGAATGTTTGTACTTTGGGTATGTCAGTCAACTATAGAGTATTTCTCTATTAGAGGATATCTCATTTGTGATGCAGCTTAGGAATGGAATTGATAGAATATTATGTCGACCACAAGGTATTTTATTCCATATGCATAATTATTATGAGTATTTTTCACCTTGGGAATCCCATGTTTATTACATGGTGTAAGGATTCTAGATCAGGTCACAATTTTAACATCTTCTGTATATGGTCACATATTTAACATCTTGTGGGGACATATAGTGGAGTTTGCCCCCTAAAGTGGGAATATTTTAATCTTGGATTTGATGGAGGGTTTCCACCCAAAGGGGGAAAATTTCACACATTTGGATGGTTGAGTGTGTCCCTACAAGGGGGATGATTTCACACTTGAATGGTTGAGTGTGTCCCCCCAAGGGGGATGATTTCACACTTGTATTATTGAGTGTGTCCCCCAAGGAGGTGATTTCACACCATGATTTGGTGAATTGTTTCCCCCTAGGGTGGAATATTTCACAGTAAAATTTTATGGAGTACATCCTTCAAATGGGGATATTTAATACTGGAATGGTGGAGTGTGTTCCCAAGGGGGGAAGATTTCACACTTGGATGTTGTTGGGATTGAACCTGAGGGGGGGAGTCTCCTTTATACCCTTTTAAGTGTTAAGGATCCAAACCCATGTAGTTCTATTCCACAATTATGTTCATGTAATGGGAAATTTCCATGTAGTTTAACATCATGTGGTAAGGATTCTCATGTCATGGAAGGAATGTTAATGGGGAATGGTGAGAGTAATAGTTTTGGATATTCCTAACACTAAGAGGGGGGGGGGGATGAAACATTGTGGGGACTTTTTAAACTACTTATAACTTTTTATACCTATACCTCTTGACTTGTTAGGATCTTAATTCTATTATGATCTTTTCCCTATTACATGCAATAATATGAAAGCAGTAAAAAATTATACTTGATATTTTTACAAGTTTCACCACTCAATAAGATCATCTACATCCTTCCCATGTATGTGCATGACAAGTACACGGATTCTCAAAAATAATGTAGTAACAAGTTACAGTGGGATGCCTCAGAAAAATAATCCTTAAGCTAGTGTGGGTCACTACACTTTGGAGGTGGAATGAAACAATTCTAAATCCCTAAACTTGTGATTACCTTGTCCAAGTTGCAACTCATTTTCGGTTATTTATACTACCCCTCAAGATAGTCTTCTCTCTATTGAAAAGGGTTTTTAACACCAATAGATTCATCCACCTATTGAGACATGTCTGATGTCACACTTCTGCTTGATCTTCCACTCGTCACTTGTTACTTTCTTAGAATCATGAAATTAACTCTCATAGATTCTTCACATCAGAAGACTCGAGAGTTTCACAATCTTTCTGATCCTTCTTCAGTGAAAAACCAACTTAACTAAAATCCTATTCTTCTTTTTGATAGAATTACAACCCTATTTTGTGATTTTCAAAACAGTAAGGATCATCTCATCTTAGTATCATCACTATTAAACTTCCCTAAATGATTATCAATATTTAGTTTGGCACACTCTCCTTCTTCGTTGATACACAATATCAATAATGCATGTAGTATGAATTATTTTCTCTTCTTCTTGATATAGTTAATATTTTCATAACTTAATTGCACCTTTTTACGTATGAATGAAATCATGCTTATACTATACACGTTTAATTATTCCTTCTTCACAAGTTCACACACATAATACCATGGGTATTTTCAAAAAACAAGTGCATAAATGTATGTACTTATCCTTGTTTTCTTCTCTCCATATCTTTTCATGCACACACACTCAGTTTCCCAGAATCATGCACATGAATTCATGTGCATCATTCATATGTTCTCCTATATCATTTGTGCACACTCGAATGGATGAAATACCTCCCAAACACACTACCTTGATTTTTTTTATGATTTTACATATTCATGTTCATGAATGTGGTTTTTCTGATGGATATTATTCATGAAAACGGTCTTAAGAATAGTTTGGTTCCTCAACATGAAAATATAAGCATAATATACTTTTCTTTGTGGAACCTAAGGGTTCATAGTTAATTTTCACACAATATGTGCATAGATATTCTATACATAGGATGTGTGGTTCTTCAGGAAGTGCAGTGGGAGTTAAAGAATCATGAACTGGCTCAGAGTAACAGTGACCTTACCGAAACACACCGAGGGTGTTAAACACCTATATCATACGAATGTGGTATCCAGTTCACGTTGTGTGCTAAAATTATTCATACAGGATGTGAAAATCTAATTCATGCCACCAAGATGGGTTGCAAAACCTACTTTCTTAGAAAGTCCTTGAAGGATCATATATCTCATTGCTCCTTTTCATAGAACAACGAATCGGGAGTGCTCTATTTCTAAAAAACACAAACACCAAAAGAGATGTGAATGGAAGAAACCTCCTCAGCTTGGTGTGCCTCTCCTTTTATATAATAAGATCATATCTTTTTCTTTGTTCAAATATTATAGAATCAACCCTTTTTAAATATTCCCTTTGAACATTTGATATCATTGGTTTTTAATATCTTCAAACCCATGTAAAAGATACCCCATGAATATTGGCATATTTCCTTTTACTTGTGTTGTAGACTCTTCTTGTGCATGCATTCAAAATCACATGAAATCCTCACTCAAATTCAATCTATTATCATCCATGTGGACTTATAGACTTCATTTTCCTTTTTACAAGACATATTCATAAAAATATCAACATGTATGAAATATATAGATTTCATGCACGGTCTCAGTTAGAACCTAAGACTCTCCTTCGATGGCAATAAATTTGATATGGTGATTGGCCATCATCTTCGGTGATTGATATGGGCAACGTTGAGTGCTGGGAGGAAGGAGACAATGGTGAAAGGTGATAAAAAGTCTACATGGGGAATAAAAAAACCTCATTTAATTCATCTCAAGGTGGGATACGATGGATGATGATGATTAAATGAGAGGAACATATGATTAGATGAGCGAATAGATTTTTTCATGAGATCTGATGGACGGCTGAGATCACTTCATTCATTAAAAAAATCCATCAAACCTCTAAATAAAGATAATGGTTCCCTCTTATTTATAAGAAACTCTTCTCCAAAAGCTACTCAAAATTATATTCCCCTCTCCCTGGTACCGCCCGTACTGATTTTGTGGGCACACTCTTCACCCACCTTTCTGTGGGCCCTTGGCCCAAACTCTTCATGGGCTCATCCCCATTTTCTTTAGTGGGCTTACACGTGACCCTGCATGTGACTATCCTACTGACCTAAACAGATTCCCTTTGGTGTAGTTTACCTTGAGTCATGCATTCACCCTTGGTATAGGATAACCGATTAGATAGTTTGGCTGAAATATTTTTAAGCAATCCTAACAAAAATACTTAGTTAAAAACTATGTATGCAATTCAATACCACATGCATGGCCACCTAAATGCTTAGAACTCCAAGACTATGCATGCTTTCCCTTTTCCTATTCTTCTATTCTTTTTGGAACATAAATCCCAAATAACTTCAATAAACCTCAATTAGATGATACTTCAACAATATACATTGTTTTAAATAATTTATCACATTTGATACATGTACTTTGAACTTAGGACCAAAAAAAATCATATGATTTGAACAACGTGGAGAATTTTCCAAGCATTGAATCTAACGCTATGAATCCATAAATATTCTCTAAGAATCACTTAAACCAACTTCCACTAACTTTGGTTACTCTTATTCATTTTTATTAGCATTTACAACCTTTGGAAACAAATAAAACTCATATAAAATAGTGGTCCCAACAATCTCCCTGTAACACCCCAACCCATCAAGACCGGATCTGGTGCATTACTTGTTATATTTTCCTGGTTATAAGTAATGAAAATACCAAAGGAACAATTATTTTAGTAGTCTTTACGAAACTAGATACATATATGTAACTCAAATTATATTGGAAAAGGTTACAAAATAAAATACACAACAAAAACTAAAGAGTGCATCCACCAGAACTCAATAAATGATGTCCTATTCGTCACCTGTTGAAAGTAAAAAATGAAATGGGTGAGCTCAAATGATCATTAAAGGTTAATAATGGTAGAATAATGAATCAATAATAACTAAATTGTAAACAATTTGAAATAATCAATATGGAATTGTGAATAAATGAAAAACTCACACCATTAATAAACTGAGAATGAAACTACATCCATTGATTTTGTCATAGTGAAAACTTCATGGATAGTAATAACTGATAATGAATGAAGAGAATTATTGTTAATTCAACATAATGTATCAGGAACATGATACCATGATACTATAAATGAAATTTTCTTTTATGGGTAGAAACCCGTCTTAATTTTGGAAACAAACTCAAAGGGTTTGTCGCCAACCGATTTCTCGCATGAGACCTATCGATGGATAGAGGGGCTATAGTGGGCCCTGCCCACCTATGTATACAAATAATTATTTATAGATATATTCAACACAAGTTTAACATTACTTTACATTATCCTTATTGAATAGAGGATACAAATTCATTAATATTTCCACAGTCAAAACAACATTCAAAATAAATACCGTAATTAAAATGGTATACAAATTAGAAAATAATCATATCCTGGATATGAGAATATGGATATTTAAATGGAATATAATTTCAATTTAAAAGTGATCTCAAATGGTCATTAGGTACACACATAAGAAAGAGTAGGTGCACAATACTAAGTAAGTCACAATGAAGTGAAAATTGAGACAAAGCTCGTTACCAAGTTGTAATCAATTGAGTCGTATGACCCAAAGTCAATAACCACCAAATGAATCATAAAATACCATGAATATGAATAGAATAATGATAATATATATCAAATGTTAGTACAACTATACCACATATAATAAATAAGAGGCAGACAATGTAAATTCCACAGAATTGAAAGTGAGATGAGAAAACCCCTTACAAACATTTCAGCATGGTAACAAGTGTTCTTGCGAGGGATTAATGAGAGGTAAAGGGGTATACCATTATTTATATGTCATAAGGTCAGTATGGGGGAGGTTAGAAAACATACCCCATCATTAGGAATTAAAAATAAAAGAGCACATCATAGGAGAGATTCTTGAACGAAAGTGAGAGAGAGGATCCCTTAACTTATTCTTGAAGGTGTTCTTGATTGTTCTTAATGACATGAATAATAAAATTTATCTTTATTAATTAATAATTCCATAACCTCATCAACATGTTATTGATATTTTATTACCTTATTAGGTTCATTAATGGTATTTTTTATTGTTTAAGAGATTCAATTGTTTTTGTTTTGGTAGCATTTTTCTCTTTGGTTTTCATGATCCTTTTAATTATATTCACGAATGGATGTTTGTTTGAAATATGGTTAAAAATCAAGAATTGTTAATATAAATTATTAGTGAAATTAAAGAGTTATAAATGCTCTTATAATTAATCTGGTTATATACCATTATGATGACTAATTCGATGAGTTAAAAATAAACGCTTGGATTTGGCTTGGCGATTTTGTGCACAATAAACTTGTTTTGTATTATTATTCCATATTATGAATGTGTAAGGATTCCAGAAAATTAATCAAGATAAAATACATATATTATGACCTGGTTCAACCATTGAAAAGGTTTCAGGACCCATATAGATGATAGTAATGCAAATTGAAAATCCGTCTTCTTGAGTGTGATAAATTAACACATGTCGGACGATGTTTGCATTTATTGTATCAAAGGAGTGGAAAATAGAGATTATGATGAAATATTCCATTAAAAAAAATAAAAATACAGTACATGTAAGTTACAAGAATTATCATGGCATTTGGATGGGGGGACGTGAGAAGGGAGAACAAAATAATGTAACTTTGTAAAAGAAATTGAAAGAAAAGAGAAGAAAGGTTCACCTCTTGAGTACTCCTCCTTGAGAATATCCTTAAGGACTTTGTTTTAGGCCATTTGGTGAGACCAGAAGGTCTTGGACGTAGGGATAGGGCTTAAGAAGTGATTTGGGCATAATATTGGTAAGGAACATGGCTTGAGAGGAGTGAAGAGAGGAGGGAGTGGGGGGGGGGGGGAGGGGTTATTGTGGAGGAGAGGAGGGTTTTCATAATTTTTTAATCATTAGTTTATTATTTCTTCACAAGACAAGGAATAGTAAGTATTCTATGAACATGAAAAGTTATAAATACATCTGACTTCAAACCAATTGGGCTTACATCATCATTGACTCAATAAATTCCTTATTTAGTATTTATCGTAAATTAGCGCATTTTACTATTCTTAAAATATTCAAGTATTTCAGAAAAATACCAAAAAATCACCCTAACCATTTTTCGATGTGTAGAATCCAAAAATAAAGTATATTTTTCAAAAATAATTTTCTAAATATGATTATTTTAATATTTAATTTAAAACATTATTTAATTGAAAAATATAATCATGTAAATTATTCAACTTCATTTTTAAGGTGCCTAAATTTATTTATACATTCATGGGTGTGGATATCATTAATAAGAGTCATATTACTATTCATAAGGGTAAGTTACTATTCAGAAGGAAAGGTTACTATTCATAAGGGTATGTTACAATTCACTAAAAATTAAGTTAATTCTATTATACTCTAAATATCATCTTAAACACAACCGTGTATGTCAGATTTTTAAAATTCAAAACCCACAAGTGGAAAGTTTAAGTTCAATGGCTTGGTTTTGACTATCTCTTAAATAACCAAGTGTTGTTTCAAAGGAGAATAGTTCTTAATGAAATATATGATATGAATAGAATGTATTTAGGAGAAGCATACCATAAAATGTTTGGGGTGTTTTATTATTCCCTCTAGAAATTTCATCCTCAAAATTTTATGTATAAATCATACCAAAAAGATGTGGGTGGTTCTTCTTCATAACATCCTCACGTTCTCATGTTGCTTCCTCCATATTCTAGTTCCTCAAAATAACCTTTACTAGACAAGTTTTCAGATTTCTTAATACCTTATCCCTTGTGTTAAGAATCCTAATATGATTTTCATAGTATGACATATCATGTTCCAATTCTATTTCATCATAGGTGATTACATGCATTGGGTCTTGCATTTATTTCTTCAATAATGACACATGGAACACATCATTAACATTGAAGATACTTGAACGCATTACTAAATGGTAAGCTATAACTCTGATTCTTTCCAAAATTTCAAATGGTCCAATGTACCTGGGGCTCAATTTCCATTTCTTACCAAACCTTAAGACACCCTTCCATGGAGATACTTTCAGAAAGACTTGATCTCCCACTTGTAATTCAAAATCCTTTCTCCAGTTGTCAGTATAACTCTTCTTCCTACTTTGGTCTGCATTAATATGGTCTTTTATTGTCTTCACCTGTGCTGTGGTCTCTTCAATAAGTTTCGGGCCTATAATTTTCCTCTCACCAAATTCATCCTAACAATTTGGAGTTGGAAATCTCATTCCATAAAACACTTCATATGGAGCCATTTGAATACTAGAATGGAAAATATTATTGAAAGAAAATTCCACCAAAGGAATGTATTAATCCCACATACCTTTAAAGTCGAGAGAGCATGATATAAACATGTCTTCTAGAATTTGAATAGTTCTTTCAGACTGTCCGATGGTTTGTGGGTGATAAGTAGTACTCACATGAAGCACAGTATTCAAAGCCTTTTGGAGACTTTTCTAGAATTTTGAGGTAAACCGGGGATCTCGATCAGACACAATAGATAACAGTGAACCATGAATTCTTACAACTTCCTTGATATAAAGTCTTTCCAAGCACTAAAGTGGTAAATCCTCTCTTATTGAAAGGAAATGTGATGATTTTGTGAGGATATCAACAATTATCCATATTACATCATTCCTTCTAGGTGTCCTCGGTATTCCGGTGACAAAATCCATTATAATGATATCCCACTTCCACAAAGAAATAGGTAGAGGTTTTATCACTCCTTTGGGATGTTGTCTCTCTGAACATAATTTTTGAAAAACTAGACACCTTGACATGTAGTCAGCAATTTCCCTCTTCATATTATCCCACCAAAAATATTCCTTCAAACATCTATACATCTTGGTGCTACCGGGGTGCATAGAGAAATTTGAGCTATGAGTATTGTCTAATAGTTCTTTATTTATCTCAGGTACTGATGGAACACATAACCTCTTCCCAAATTTCAAAACTCCTTCATCATACATGAAGTCTTCCAATCTCCCATCCTTGACAGCATTAATTTTCTTGTGCAGATTCTCATCATTAGATTGAGAGATTTTTATCTTCTCTAATAAATATGGTTTAGCAATAATTTGAAAGATCAATGATGACTACTCTTCATTAAAAATTCCCATATTCATCTTTAGTAGATCCAAAAATATAAGATCTCTCTCAACCCTCATTTGAGTCAGAAGTCCATGATCTTAACTTCCCAATGCATCTGCCACCTTATTCTCTTTTCCTGGGTGGTAATGTGTTGAAAAATAGTAATCTTTGAGTAACTCAAGCCATATCCTTTGCCTCATGTTGAGTTCTTTTTGTGTGAAAATGTATTTCAAACTCTTTTGATCCATATAAATCTCACATCTTCCACCATAGATATAATGTCTCTATATTTTCAGAGAAACGATTACAGTTGTTAACTCAATATCATGAGTTGGATAATATTTCTCACGAGTCTTCAACTATTTTGATGCATAAGCAATAACTTTATCATTTTTCATAAGGATTCAACCTAGTCCATTCTTTGATGCATCACTGTATATTACAAATCTATCACTTCTAGATGGAAGAGTCAAAATTGAAGCATTGAATAATGTTCTTTTCAATTCATTGAAGCATTCTATACATTCTTTTTTCCACACAAACATAACTGCTTTATGTGTGAGCTTGGATAGTGGGTTATCCAGTCAAGAAAAATTCTGAACAAAACCCCGATAGTATCCTGCTAAGCAAATAAAACTGTGTACCTTGGTTATGTTTGTTTGCATGGGCCATTCTTGGATTGCCTTTGTCTTTGCAGGATCAACTAGGATTCCATCCTTAAAGAAAATATGTCCTAGAAAAAAACTGATTGAAGCAAGAATTATCACTTTCTAAACATCCCATATAATTAATTTTTTAAAGAGTTTTCATAATAATCCGCAAGTGATCTTCATTGTCTTCATAGATTTTTGAGTATACCAGGATATCATCGATGAATACAAAAACAATTTTTTCAAGATATTTCTTGAAAACTCTATTCATAAAATCCATGAAAATAGAGGGTGCATTAGTCAATCCAAAACGCATCACAGTAAACTCGTAATGCCCATACGTAGTTTCAAATGTTTTCTTAGGAATATCTTCCTTCCTCACATGTAGCTGATGATATCCAGATCGAAGGTCAATATTCGAAAAGTATTGAGATCCATGAATTTAATCAAATATATCATCAATCCGAGGTAGAAGATACTTATTCTTTGTTGTAATAGCATTGATTTCCCTATAATCAATGCATATCCTCATGGATCCATCTTTCTTCTTGACAAAGAGGACATAGGCTCCCCATGGAGAAACACTCGGTTGAATAAATCCCTTTTCACTCAATTCCTCTAATTTTTTATTTAGCTACATTAATTCCATGGTGGAAATTCTATAGGGAATCTTTGATATAGGTCTTTCACCAAGAATTAAATCAATAGAGAACTCAAATTCCTGCTCTGGAGGATGTCCATGTAAATCCTCTGGAAATACAATAATGTATTCTTGCACTATGTGCACATATTCAATTTGAAGATTTATTTCCTCACCCATTGATATTGGGTTCTATTCCTCTCCAAGAATTTCATTTAACAGAGCTACTGGGGGTGGGTCTAGATAAGAATTAGATGGCGAGGTATCTTCTCTAAAGATAAAATATTCTACACCATTTTCAAAAATTGTAACTTCCTTTTTCTTTCAATATATATTTGTATCATAATTTGACATCCAATTCATACTAGGAATTATATCAAATTCAGTAATTGGTATGACGATAAGGTTAGTAACTAAACCATGTTTATGTGTCACGAGGGGGACTAGTTGAAATGACTTTTTTGAAATGATGCATCCCTTAGGTGTTTTTACTGATAACTCATTTATTAAATCTAATTGGACAAGTCTAATTTTCTTGGAAAACTGGGAAGATATAAATGAATACGATGATCTAGAATCAAATAAAGTGTTGGATAAGTTTTAGGAAATAATTAATTTACCTGCCACCACATCAATAAGAACATGAACTTCCGCAGTTGCAATCACATATTTTCTCCCTTACACTCTTGGATTTTTTGAATCATGTTTCTTTGTAGCTAATGAAACTCATTTGCATGGATTTCCCTCTAACTAAAATTGTAGCATTGAACATCATCAAATTATTTCTTCCCCTTGCATTCATGAGATAGATAACCCTTTTATCCACACTTATAGCCGACTCCCATGCCTTTCAAGCATTTCCCTAGATGATTAATTCCACAGTTCTCGCATAATGGGAATTTATTCATTCCCTTGTTCTTCTTTGGTGCATCACCTTTCCCTTGGTTATCAGAGTACCATTTTTTATCATGGTTTCCCTTGAAAAAATTTGATCTGGAAAATTCCTTCTCTGTTTTGATGACACTTGGTATAATTTCATTATAAGATGAAAATATTTGAGAATATAGTTTCATTCTAAGACATGGCTTAAGACCATAAAAGAAATGACCAATCTTGTCAGGTGAGTCACTTACGTAATCTACGACATACTTGGCTAGCCTTGTGAAGGTAGCCTCATACTCTGCAACACTATCTTCTTCCCTTTGTTTTAAGATAAGGAATTTCATATCCATTTCGGTTCATTGCTCATGAGGGAAACATTTTTCAAATAATATTTCCTTAAATGTTCTTCATTTAATATCTTCTATTTCTTCTTCCTCCATGGTATTATAAATCATGTACCACCATTGATTAGCATTACCCTTGAGACAATATACTTCCAGTACTACATTTTCATTTTCATGGCATCTTAATGCCATGAATATCTTTTCAAGGGACTTGATCCACTGCTTAGTAACCACTGGATTACTAGTCCCGCTGAAAGATGGGGGATTTTTCCACATGAAACGATCCAACACAGGTGTGGAATGGTTATTCATTACAACCTGAGTATGTTTTCCCAATATGGTCACGATCTGTTCTGCTCCAACAGTGACTGTGTTGACTTGCTCAGTGGGGAGGTCCCTACATAGCCCATGAGTATTGATTCCCTATCTTCCATTAGATGCCATTTCTAAATAATGGCACACATTATATTGTGTATTTAATCATATTTTATAATCTTAACTTAACCAAATTCTTAGCATAAATTGAGATCCTATGCATGGATAATCTCATAATCAATAAAATTGTTTCTTTGAGGAATAATTTACATTTCAATCCTTATAATGGCTTGTAAAGAAAATATGAGTTATCCTAAGTTTATCCCCAAGTATTTTCATAACCAAGAGTGCAGCAAGACCCATTTTCATGTACCAGGATACCCTTGGTCAATCCTGAAACTCCTTGTTGGAGCTTTCACTCCTAGGTACATCTGTATCAAAGCCACCACTACCTGCTCATTTTCCAGACAGGGATGTATTTGCTGTAAATATTCATATAATATATTCCTTACCAAAATAAAAGGACGTTATTGTACATTCATCCTCATATACGACCTTTGGTCTTTGTTGCCTAATCTTTTTTTTCTAATCTAGTTTCCATGTTTTCTACTAAACTTCCTTTGATACCAACTGTAACACCCTGACCCCTCTAGACTAGAGCTAGTGCATTACTTGTTATATTATCATGGTTAGAAGGAATGAAAATTTTGAAGGAACTATCAGTTTATTATTCATGAAGAAACTAGATACATAGATCTAACTAAAAATACATTGGAAAAGGTTAAAAAATACAATACATAATAAAAACTAAGGGCTACATCCACAAGAACTCAATAAATGATATCCTCTTAATCACATGTTGAAAGCAAACAATGAAAGGGGTGAGCTCAAATACTCAGTAAGAGTTACAAATTGTAAATTCATGACTCAATAATAACTGAATTGTAAACAATTTGACATAATAAATATGGCACGGTGAATAAATGAAAAACTCACCCCATTAAAAAACTGAAAATAAAACTACATCGATAGATTTTTTCATAGTGAAAACATCATGGACAGTAATAACTGACAATGAATAAAGAGAATGATTATTAATTTGACTTCATGTATCTGGAACATGTAGGATCTAAATAATGATGTAGATTCTCAATATACAAGAGGGGGGGGGGGGTGAATTGGACACTTTAAAAAATTATTTTGAAACTTTTAGACAAGCAAGGATCTAAGTTTAATGAAGTTAAACTAAGAAGATTCACAACACCTCTAACAAAAATTGTTGGATTGGAACTAATGTTTACAATATGAGATTCTACCTTAAAGCGTATAGAATCTAAACTTATCAGAGTACAATTGTAAGGAAATATAAGAAGATACTTTCCTTACAATACAGTATGCAGCAGAAAAACAAGTAGTAAAACTAGAAGTAACAAGATATAAGTCTTTTAACCCAAAGAGAAGGGTATCGAACAACTTTGGATAAAGGTCCCTTGATTTATACCATCAAGCAGGTCTGTCTTACCCACACTAGGGTAAGCCCTTGACACGAAGATTGGAATCTCTGTCTTGCTATCCCTGCAAGCCCTCAACTTCAAGGTAGTTGGAACCTCTGTCTCCCTCCGCAAGGAAGCCCTCGAACTTCAAGGTAGTTGGCACCTCTGTCCTCCTATCCCTGGAAGTCCTCGAATGTAATCACCAACATTCGGAGTCGCATGAAGCAATCTGAACGAGCGGTTCAGTATGAACAAGGCATGAAAAGCTTGTCTCTCTAGAAATCACCTTAACAGCGTGTGGTCTCAAGATAGATTAACCTCTTTTATCTCTTGAGATCTTTCAAATGAGCTCCTATTTATAAGAAAATTTCCAATGGTGGCTACCTACTCCAATAGTCATATTTTCCCTGAAATTCGGAGGGACCTGTACAGGTGTAACTCAACCAACGGTTAGATTGAAACAAAATAGACAACATTGTTTAATAACTAACCAAGTATAACTGAATGCATGACATCGTTTTGAAATGGAACATATGTAAGTAAAAACTATTCAACATTTCAGAGTGTAAGTAAATTAAAAGTTCGGAGTCTAACCAAAATAAAATTCGGAGCCTATGTTAAGAAATGTTCAGATTCTGTTTTATAGGGATTCGGAGTCTGATTTCACCAGAGATTGGAATCTGAACTTGTAGAGTTCGGAGTCGAACCAGTAAAATTTCGGAGTCGAGCTACTTAAGAGTTCAGAGTCGAGCTACTTAAGAGTTCAGAGTCGAATTACTTATGAGTTCGGAGTCGAATTACTTAAGAGTTTGGAGTCGAACTACTTAAGAGTTTGGAGTCGAACTACTTAAGAGTTCTGAGTCGAACTACTTAAGAGTTCGTAGTCAAACTACTTAAGAGTTCGGAGTCGAACTACTTAAGAGTTCGGAGTCGAACTCATGCAAGATCGGAGTCCAAAATTCAGATTGGAACTTCATTATAGTTCACATCCAGAATTCAGATCCTAAAAATAGAATACTCTAATACTTGTCATTATATGATTCCGGGATTTTGGTTAATAATCCGGGTTTTTTACTTTAAGAATAAAATATTGCTATGTATAAGAAACTCTAGGTAAGGGTAAATTTCCTTAAAGAAGTAAATTTTCCTTATGGGAGTAAAAATTTATATTTACTTTAGTGTAAGGTGTTTGTGATTTTGAAAACAAGAAGGAAGGGAATAGTCATAAGGAAAACCTTATTGACTCAACAATATCCCCCTTTTTGGAAAGCACAAACAACCTTATGAAAAAAAATATAAGGACTCTGAAAAATTTCCTTAGACTTTTAAATTAAAACTTATCTCCCTTAGTTCATGGATGAAAATGAATACAAGTAACTCCCCCTTAGGCATTGAAATTCTAAGGATTGTATTCTGACTTTTCAGAGTGGAGTTCACATTAACATGGTAATGAAAAACTTCTAAGTGAGAAACTCCCCCTTTCTTTAAGAATATTTTACATAGAAATTTTTCTTTCTCCTCCTTAGGAGTAGTTCTTTTTCCTTCTCTCCCTTTGTGATTTTCAAAAAGAATTGAAGGGAATGGAAAAACAAAGTATGGTACCTGAAACATTAGTTTTATAACAAGATACAACTGACGAAATAATAATTTCATTAGAGTTTGAAAAACAATTTACAAGGAAATTAAAATTCAACAAAAGATCGGAGTGAGTTCATTTGTCTTCCTTTTCCTTCGGAATGAGCTTCTTTAACAAGGTTTTGAGTTTCTTCAAGTCTCTTTGGTCTTCCTCACGTTGCCTCTCCAAGGCTTTTACCTTTTCTTCTTAAACTTTTAAATCTTATACCTGAGCCTCCAAGGATTCTTTCTGCAACTTTATTATATCATCTTGCTTTTCCATCTTCTGCTGAAAATCAATCCGGAAATCTCTTTTAGTTTTCCAATTCTGAGATACTGATTTAAGCTTCCTATTTAGGTCCATGACCTGTTGATTCCGAGAAATTTTCTCCTGGGTCAGCTTTTCATAAATCTCGTTAACCTTTTTATCCTCCATTTTAAAACCATTTTTAACTTCAGACTGAAAATTCTCAAAGTGAACTAAATATTCATCAACTCTCTTAGACCACTTGGTTACCTTACTGCAAGACTTTTTATGCACATCATAATCGATAAGAAATCTTTTCTGTTCAGCTTACAACTTCACAAACTTATACATGACCATGGATAAAGAATATGATTTCTGATTCAAACTTTGTTGCAGCATCTGGCATATGGAATCTATCATTGGAAAAATTGGAATGGTGTCCACCCACTTTCTCAGAGATTGAACCACAAAATCATGCCCATGAGATGATGATTCCGAATCAGATGCATCTCTTTGAGATTGTTCCTCTTCAACTTGCACTAGGTTCCTTTTAGAGGTACCACCAACCTCTTTCCTCCTGATGACAACTTTTATAGGTGTCTCCATGAGAGTTTTCATTCCCTTATTAGACTTTCTGAATAGGTTCTTTATTAAGAGATACTTCCTCGGATTCAGACACTTGGATAATCTGGTCTTCATCAGGTTTCTGTTTTACTTGTCCTTCCTCAAGGAAATTCGTCTCATAGGATTCGTCCTCATCATACAATACATTTTCTTCTTCTTCTTCTTGCTGTTGTTTGTCTTCATTCTTACCAGCTTCCTGATATGCCTTTCCTGGAGATACTAACTTTGCGGGTTCAACCTTATCTTTATAGTCATATACTTGCTTGATCAGGGTATCCAAATCTTCACTTTCCTCTTCTTCTTCTTCTTCATCTTCCTCAACTTCTTCCTCTACTTCTACTTCTTCAGAAACTTCTTTTTTAGCCTCTTCAACTACTTCTTTACCCTTGGCCTTTTCCGGAGTGACATAATTCTTGGCTGGAGTAACTGGTAAAGAAGGTTCATAACCGAACATTTTCGGAACGAGAATCATTTTGGAAGCTAACTCTGTATCTTTCAGAAAATATCGCACAAAATTAGCTTCAGATATTTTCTTTTTCATTTTCATTTCCTTTGCTTGTTTCTCTAGCTCCTCGGCGGATTTTTCTTTTAAGGCTTTAGCCTCTGGAGGGTCCAATTCGAATCGTGGATCCCCTTCCTTCCTATTTTCTTTGTCTTCCCTCCACTTGGCTGCTACTTCATCTGTATATGTTTTCTGCTTCTTTGGCTTGGGGGGAGCAGATTGAGTTTCCTTAACCTGAAGATTTTCTTAATCAGAAACAATTTCCTTAACCTTTCTCTTCCTCCTTTGCTTATTGGATGGTTCCGGATTCTGTGATTCTTTCTGAGCTGCTTCAACCTCTTCCACAGACAGAGGGTAAAATTCTCCGGATTCACTAGAAAAACCCATCTTCATCCTTTTGAGGGTATCATCACTGACTAGCATAAGCTTGCAATTCCGAACTTTTGATTTTCAAGCAACCTAGAAAGATTCTAAGAACCAAACTATTAGCTTAGATAGTAAAGGAGGAAGCATGATAATCTGAGCTCTCAAATTGCCTTCTTTGATGTTATTTATTGTATCCAAGACATGCCTCATCATATTTATCTTTCATAGATTTACCAAGAAATATAAAACATAGATATCACTCTTCATCAAATTATTTTTATCACCTATTCTTGGAACCTGAAATCCTTTCACCCGAAGTTGAAGGATTCTATTGTTTGGAGTGAGATGAGTAATCTTGATAGTTGAATCATACTTAAGACCAAGACACTTCAGTGCCTTCTCCTTGTTGAAACTTCCTTGCACATCGGGAAGTTTGTGAGAGAAGAATTCAGATTCTCCTTCATTGGATAAACCAACCAAGCTCGCAGACTTGGTGTAAGATGGCTTATATGTCTTCCACAAACACTTGAAAGAAAACCATTCTCTGCCATATTCTTTCTGGAAGGAAACAGACTCGTAGAATTCGATCAACAAATTAGTATAAACCGGATCCTGTTTATCTGATTTTTCTACACAGACATCTTCCAAGCCATTCAGCTTTATATTCTTGGTTATAAGGGAATCAAATTTATAGAAATCCGGATGAACTAACATTTTTCTAAAGACTAGCCACATAGAGATTGGTTTCGTAGTTGACATATCTGGAGATTTTTCTTCTACAGACATTCAGAATGAAGAAATCGGAAAGATTCGGAACGACTTTGCAAAGTTCGGAACTGGCCTTAAGAAGTGCAATAGGGATTCGAGACTCAAAAGCTTGAAAAAACGATGTGGGATGAGAATTGGGGTATCCTTTATATAGGCGATGGATGTAACCTTTGGTCTTCCAAAATCCATCTAATGGTTGAAAAATCTTTGATCTAATCTGACGGATGAAAACAAACCCGCAAGGAAGACTTGAGTCCGATCATTTGAGGTTTTTTTAAAGAAAACATTCGGAATTAAAAAAAACAAGAATCCGAATTTTTTTTAGAAAAAAAAAAGAAAATACCAGCAAGAAAAATTTGATTACGAAACTATAAGTAAGGAAATCATAGCTTTCGGATTGGGTAGAATGATTGTTCATAATTGGTAATATTTTTTTAAAAACAAAACTCATTACAAAAGTTCTAGTACGAAAATATCGTTACGAAAATACTAGTACGAAAATATCCATTCAAGATGTTCTCAGTACGAACATCTCGTTATGAAAACATCAGTATGAAAATCTCCATTCTGGAAGTTCCAGTTCCAAAATGTTTGAAAAACTAACTACGGAAAAATTTTAGTTACAGTCAGGTTTAAAAAAAAACGAATTACAAAAAAAATTTAGTTACACTAACAAATAAATGTACTCCCCCTATAAAAAAGAGTTTATTACTGTTAGGATAATTGTTCAACAAGAAGTTAATGATGAATGATTACCTTACGGGTATCATTCCTAACTTTTGTTTAATGTTTTCAAATCTATCGGAGGGTAATGATTTTGTGAAAATATCAGCAAGTTGATCTTGCGTTCCGATAAATTGAAGAATGATATCTCTTTTAAGTGTGTGATCCCTAAAAAAGTGATGCCTAATATCTATGTGTTTTTCACGACAGTGATGTGAACGGTTCTTACTTAGGGCAATGGCACTTGTGTTATCACACAAAATTTGAGTCTCTAGTAAAACTCAGCCCATAGTCTGTGAGTGTGTGTTGCATCCACAACACTCATGCACAACAACTTTCAGCTGCTACATATTCAACTTCAGTAGTGGAAAGTGCTACAGAATGTTGCTTCTTTCAGGACCAAGAAACTAATGAATCTTCTAAGAAATGACAAGTTCTAGATGTACTCTTTCTATCCATTCTACATCCACCAAAGTCAGCATCCGAAATGCTTTTTAGAATAAAATCATTTCTATAAGTATAAAATAATCCTAGATCCATGGTTCCCTTAAGGTAGCGAAAAATTATTTTTACTGCCTTTATGTGAGATTCCTTAGGATTGGATTGATATCTTGCACATAAGCATACTGAGAACATTAAGTCTGTTCGACTAGCTGTTAAGTAAAGTAAACTTCCTATCATACCTCTAAAAGATGTTTGATCTACTAGTTTCCCAGCTTCATCAAAATCTAAAGAGTTTGAGGTACCAATGGGAGTACTTATACTCTTAGTGTTTTCATAACCCTACTTTTTGAGAAGATCTTTAATATACATTTGTTGAGATATATAGGTTCCTTCTGGTCTTTGAGAAATTTGAAAACCAAGGAAAAAAGTTAACTCACCCATCATACTCATTTCAAACTCAGATTTAATTATACTTGCAAAAGAGTCAGTTAAAGATTGCTGAGTTAAACCAAATATGATGTCATCAACATAAATTTAAACAATCAAATTTATTTTCTTATCTTTCATTTTACAAAGCGTTGGATCTACATTTCCCATAACATAGTTATTTTGAAGCAAAAATCTTGTGAGTCTATCATACCAAGCTCATGGGGCTTGCTTAATACCATACAGTGCTTTGGTAAGTCTAAAAACATGATTAGGATGTTTTGTATCTTCAAAGCCAGGAGGTTTTTCAACAAAAACATCCTCTTGAACATAACCGTTAAGAAAAGAACATTTCACATCCATTTGAAAAAGTATAAAATTTAAGAATGCTGAAAAGGCAAGTACAATACGAATAGATTCAAGTATAGCTATTGGACCATAGTTTTCTTCATAGTCTATTCCCTCTTGCGGGTTATAGCCTTTAACAACGAGTCTAGATTTATTTCTTACTATGACTCCATTTTCATCACACTTGTTTCTGAAGACCCACTTTACTCCAATACATAAGTTTCCTTAGGTCTTTCAACCAAATTCCAAACTTTATTCCTTTCAAATTCATTTAGTTCATCTTGCATGGCTTTGATCCAATCATCATCACTTAGAGCTTCATCAATGATTTTTGGTTCTAATTGGGAAATAAATGCTATATGTTCTACATCATTTCTCAAGGAAATACTAGTCCTTACAGGTTGATTTACATCACCAATGATGCTATCACTGGGATGATTCTTAAGGAACACCTAATTTGGGTTTTGTAAAACCTGTTCATCAACATAGGGTAGAAAGTCTTCTGGGGTAAATGTTTCAGAAGTATCTTCTTGAACATTTTCTATATCAGAAGGATATTCTATCAAAGGTTGACAATCAGTTTTTGAAAACACATCCGAGGATGTAGGTTGTGATGGTTTAAAAACAAAAGGATCTGACTCATCAAATTTTACATGCACTGTTTCTTCAATAGTACAAGTATTTTTATTGAAAACTCTATATGCCTTAGAAGTTGTGGAGTAGCCTAACAAAATTCCATCAATAGATTTTGGTGCGAATTTATGTAAATTATCTTTAGTATTCAGAATGAATACTTTTCAACCAAAAACCTTGAAGTAGGAAAGTCTTGGTTTTCTACTATTCCATAACTCATAATGAGTTTTATTAAGAAAAGTTCTAATCAAAACTTCATTTATAGTATAACAAGCAGTACTTACAGCTTCATCCCAGAAATGTCTAGCTATATAATGTTCACTGAAAATGGTTCAAGTTATCTCTTGAAAAATTCTATTTCTTCTTTCAACTACACTATTCTGTTGAGGAGTTCTAGGTTCTGAAAAATTGTGAGTAATAACTTTTCTACTACAAAAAGTTTCAAAATCAGAATTTTGAAATTATCCTCCACGATCACTATGAATAGTTTTCAGTGGAAGGTTTTTCCCATTTTTAACGCATGCTCTAAAATTTTGAAATAATAAAAAGCTTCAGACTTCTTTTTTAGAAAATATACCCATGTAAATCTGGTGTAATCATCAACTAAAACAAACACATAATATTTGCCTCCAATGCTTCTGGATTGTGTTTGACTAAAAAGATCCATGTGCAATAACTGTAATGCATCAATTGTTGAGACTTCAACAATTGATTTAAAACTAGATTTATGTTTCTTTCTATATTGACAAGGATCAAAAACTTTAGAAGAATCAAATCTAAGCTCCGGTAGATCCTTAACTAGTTTCTTCTTAGAGAGTTTACATAAGTTCCTAAGGTTACAATGACATAGTATTCTATGCCATAACCAGGAATGATCTTCCATTACACTTAGGCAATGTAGGTATTGACTCTTGAGGTCTTATATGTTCAAAGTGTAAACATTCTCTTGCCTATTGGCTAAGAGAATAAATTCTTCCTTGGAATTGTGTACTAAGAACTTATCATTCCTAAAATTCACAAGGTAACCTTCATCAAATAACTGACTTATGCTAATGAGGTTGTGCTTAAGACCCTTAACAAATAAAACATTTGAAATCAACGTTTTACCTAGAAGAACAATATTACCAATACCAACAATTTCTCCTTGAGCATTATCTCCGAAAGTTACCTTTCCTCCTTTCATTTTGATAATATTTTCAAAATAGCTTTTGTTACCAGTCATGTGCCAGGAACATCCACTATCCATGTACCATGTATTGTTGTTGGTACTTCTTCTATTTTCCTGAGAATAAGATAGAAATTAGACTTTCAGAATCCAAACTTGCTTGGATCCGAGATTTCCAGACAACAAAATTTTAGGTACCCACATCTTCATTGAAAAATATTCCTTATGAAAACCTAATGATTGGGTTTTATTTAAAGAATAGTTCATTGCCCAGTGACCACCACATTGAAACTTGGTAAAAAATGGGGCACTTTTTGGAACAAAATATTTGTTACTAAAAATTGGTATTGCATGGTTATACCCAAATCCTGATTTGTTTCTCAAAGGTCGTATTTGAGAATACATTTTATCAAAATTTTCCTTACCATGGGTAAAGTTTGATAAACACTTCTTTAAGGAAAATATTTCAGACTTCAGTTTTATAACCAAGTTTTTATCTTCAAAATAATTAGATTTAGAACTAGAGCTAGGCTCAAAAATACTTTTCTTAGAAATTGCTTTTTCTAACTCTTTTGAAAGTTTGTTCTTCTCAGAACTTACTTCCTCAAGATTTTTTGAAATATTTACAAAATCAGCATTTTTTCTATCAAGATCTTTAGAAAGATCTGATATTTCTTTTGTAAGAATATAATTCCTAGAATTTTCCTTATCAATCTTTTTGTTGAGTTTTGAATTCTCAATCCCAATAAGTTCAGAAAACCAAGAAACTTCTTCATAGGTAGGTAAAGTATTTTCTTCATCATAAGAGGATTCTTCATCAGAAGAGTTATAATATTCTCTATCATTAGAATTTAAAGAAACATTGATCAATAATTCAGAATTTCATACCTTAGCCATAAAACACTGATTTTTTATAGGTAATCTGGATATAAGACCAAGATTCTTCTATCCTGATGATTCATAATCAGAAGATTCATCTGAAGAGTCATCACCACTAGCACTCCATGTGTCATTTTATTTCATAACTTTCTTAGATTTGGTTTTGTAGTACTTCTTTCTGTTCCTTTCAGAATGCCTTTCTTTCCTTTCTTTATTTTTGAGCAAAGGGAAATACGGTCTAATATGTCAACATCTCTTTCATTCATAACAAGTGACTTCTCCATATTTCCTATCTTTCCTTTCCTTTTTCTTATACTTGGAATGGAAATTTCTCTGGCCATCTATCTTGTTCATCCTTCGAGTAATATTTTCTAACTCATTTTATGAGATTTCACTTCCACTAGAACTTGATTGAATAACCATCTTCTTAGACTTGGATCTGGTTACTCTCTCTAGAGTCTTAGCTTTCATATAATTTGATGTTGTTGTAAAAGCAATAGTACCATTCCCATTCTTCTTCTTGATGTTGACAACATCTCTCTTCATTCTTGTTTCATGTTGGAGAAGAGTTCCAAATAACTCATCAAGAGAAATTTGAGTGACTTTCTTGTTCTCATCTATAGCTGTTCTCTTTGATTCCCACTCATTGGGCATAATATCAATTATCTTATCCACAAGAGAATCATCATCTAAACCTTTTTCTCCCATAGACTGTAAGCTGTTGACTATAGTCATAAATCTATGTTGAACTTTGCAGATTGGTTCACCATACGGAAAATTGAAACCATGGTATTCATCTCTAAGCATAGCTCTCCTAGTCTCAATTACTTTAGAAGTGCCAAAGTGTGTAACCTCTAACTTCTTCCAGATACAATTAGCTGCTTCACAAGAGGAAATTTGGCTATATATATTTCTAGTAATTGAACATAGTAAAGTATTGCGTACCTTATAATTGAGTTGATACTCTTGCTTTTCCTGGTTAGTGAATGTTCTAACTTCCTTATCAGGAATTTTATATTCACCAGTAAGCATAACAAAGTTTTACACTCCAGTATTGATAACACAAGTCTTCATTCGGTCTCTCCAGTACTCATAGTCATTACAATCAATGATTGGTGGACTTGTAGGATTTATATTGTCAATAGAACCAACATTGACTCCTGCCATTCTAATAGAAACCTGGAAACCAAACTAGTTAGAAAAGTTCATAACCACAAAGTTCGGAATGACACAGTTTTGAATGACGATGTTCGGAATGAAAAAGTTCAGAATGAAAAAGTTCAGAATGACAAAGTTCAGAATGACAAGTTTGGAATGACAAAGTTCGGAATGAAAAAGTTCAGAATGACAAAGTTCAGAATGACAATGTTCGGAATGAAAAAGTTCGAAATGAAAAAATTCTGAAAGAAAAAGTTATACGCGAGTATAAGTATTTCAGAGACCTGCTCTGATACCAATTTTAGGATCGAAATAATGACGTAGATTCTCAATATACAAGAGGGGGTGTGAATTTTACACTTTAAAAAAATTCTTTTGGAACTTTTAGACAAGGAAATATCTAAGTTTAACGAATTTAAACTAAGCATATTCACAACACCTCTAACACAAATTGTAGGATTGGAACTAAGGCTTAAAATATGAGATTCTACCTTAAAGTGTATAGAATCTAAACTTATCAGAGTACAAGTGTATGGAAATACAAGAAGATACTTTCCTTACAATACAGTATGCAGCGGAAAAACAAGTAGTAAAACTACAAGTAACAAGATATAAGTATTTTAACCCAAAGAGAAGGGTATCCAACAAACTTGGATAACGGTCCCTTGATTTATACTTTCAAACAAGTCTGTCTTACCCACACCAGGGTAAGCCCTCGATACGAAGATCGGAATCTCTTTCTTTCTATCCCCGCAAGCCCTCAACTTCAAGGTAGTTGGAACCTCTGTCTCCCTCAGCAAGGAAGCCCTCAAACTTCATGGTAGTCGGCACCTCTGTCTTCCTATCCCTAGAAGTCCTTGAATGTAATCACTAACATTCGGAGGCGCATGAAGCAATCTGAACGAGCGGTTCAGTATGCACAAGGCATGAAAAGATTCTCTCTCTAGAAAGCACCTTAATAGCGTGTGGTCTCTAGATCGATTAACCTCTTTTCTCTCTGGAGCTCTTTCAAATGAGCTCCTATTTATAGGAAAATTTCCAAAGGTCAGCTCCCTCCTCCAACGGTCATATTTTCAATGAAATTCTGATGGAACTGTACATGTGTAACTCAACCAATGGTTAGTTTGAAACAAAATAGACGACATCGTTTAATAACTAACCAAGTATAACTGAATGCATGACATCGTTTTGAAATGGAACACATGTAAGTAAAAACTATTCAACATTTCGGAGTGTAAGTAAATTAAAAGTTTAGAGTCTAACCAAAATTAAATTCGGAGTCTATGTTAAGAAATGTTCGGATTCTGTTTTATAGGGATTCCGAGTCTGGTTTCACCGGAGATTGGAATCTGAACTTTCAGAGTTCGGAGTCGAACCAGTAAAAGTTCGGAGTCGAGCTGCTTAAGAGTTCGGAGTCGAGCTACTTAAGAGTTCAGAGTTGAATTATATAAGAGTTCAGAGTCAAATTACTTAAGAGTTCGGAGTCGAACTACTTAAGAGTTCAGAGTCGAACTACTTAAGTGTTCGGAGTTGAACTACTTAAGATTTTGGAGTATAACTACTTAAGAGTTCGGAGTTTAACTACTTAAGAGTTTGGAGTCAAACTACTTAAGAATTCGGAGTCGAACTCATGAAAGCTCGGAGACCAAAATTTGAATTGGAACTTCATTATTGTTCACATCCAGAATTCGTATCCTAAAAACAGAATACTCCAATACTTGTCATTATTTGATTCCGGGATTTTGGTTAATAATCCGGGTTTTGTACTTTAAGAAAAAATATTGCTATATATAAGAAACTCTAGGTAAGGGTAAATTTACTTAAAGAAGTAAATTTTCCTTATGGGAGTAAAACATTATATTTGCTTTCGTGTAAGGTATTTGTGATTTTCAAAACAATAAGGAATGGAAAAGTCATAAGGAAAACCTTATTGACTCAACAGAACATGATACCATAATACCGTAAAAACGGTTTAGTTCTGTGGGTAGAAACCCATCTGATTTCTGGAAACAAACTCGAAGGGTTTGTCGCCAAATGATTTTTCTTATGAGACCTACCGATGCATCGAGGGGCTGTAGAAGGCCCCACCCACCTCTATATCCAAATAATTCTTTATAAATAGATTCAAAACAAGAGAAAAATTACTTTAAATTATCCATATAGAATAGAGGATACAAAGTCATCAATATTTCCACAGTCAAAACAACAATCAAAATAAATACCGTAAGTAAAATGGTATACGACTTAGACAATAATCATATCCAGTATATGAGAATATGGATATTTAAATGGAATATAATTTCAATTTAAAAGTGATCTCAAATGGTCATTAGGTACACCACATAAGAAATAGTAGGTGCACAATACTAAGAAAGTCGCAATGAAGTGAAAAGTGAGACAAAGCTCATTACCAAGTTGTAATAAATTGAGTCGTATGACCAAAAGTTAATAACCACAAAATGAATCATATAATACCATGAATATAAAGATAATCATGAAAATATATATCAAATAGTAGTAAAACTATACCGCATATAATAAATAAGTGGCAACCAATGGAAATCCCACAAAATTGCAAGTGAGATGAGAAAACCCCTTACAAACATTTCGGCATGGTAATGAGTGTTCTTGAGAGGGATTAATGAGAGGTAAAGGGGTTTACCATTATTTATATGTCATAAAGGAAGTGTGGGGGAGGTGAGAAAACATACCCCATCATTATGCATTAAAAATAAAAGTGCACAACATAGGGGAGAGTATTGAACAAAAGTGAGAGAGAGGATCCCTTACCTTATGCTTGAAGGTGTTGTTGATTGTTCTTAACGACCTGAATAATCAAATTTAGCTTCATTAATTAATAATTACAGAACCTAATCAACAATTAATTGATATTTTATGACTTTATGAGGTTCAATAATAGAATTTTTATGGTTTAATAGATTCAATTTTATTGTTTTGGTAGCATTTTCTTCTTTGGTTTTCATGATCTGTTTACCTGTATTCACGAATGGATGTTTGTTTGAAATATGGTTAAACAACCAGAATTGTTAATATAAATTATTAGTGAAATTAAATATATATAACTGATATTATAATTATTCTCTTTATATACCATGAGGATGACTCATTCGATGAGTTAAAAATAAACGCTTGGATTTGGCTTGGCGGTTTTGTGTACAATAAACTTGTTTTGTATTATTATTCCATATTATGAATCGGTAAGGATTCCAGAACAATAATCAAGATAAGATACATATATTATGACCGGTACAACCATTGACAAGGTTTCATAACTAGTATTTAAGATAGTAATGCAAATTGAAAACCTGTCTTCCTTGCGTGTGATAAATTAACACATCTAGGACAGTGTTTGCATTTATTGTATAAAAGGAGGGGAAAAAGAGAGATTATGATGAAATATTCAATTATTAAAATAAAAATATAGTACATGTAAGGTAATGTAATTATAATGGAATTTGGATGAGGGGAGGTGAGAAGGGAGAACAAAAGGATGGAACTTTGTAAAAGAAATTGAAAGAAAAGAAAAGAAAGGTTCTCCTCTTGAGTACTCCTCCTTGAGCATCTCATTAAGGCCATTGTTTTTGAACTTTTGGTTAGACCATCAGGTCTTGGATGTGGGTAGAGGGCTTGGGAAGAGATTTGGGTAGAATATTGTCAAGTCACAAGGCTTGAGAGGAGTGAACAGAAGAGGGAGTTAGGGGGGGGTTATAGTGGAGGAGAGGAGGGTTTTCATAATTTATTAATCATTAATTTATTATTTATTCACAAGATAAGGAATTTTAAGTATTACATGAACAATAATAGTAATAAATGAATATTAATTCGATCCAATTGGGATTACATTAGCATATCATCATCAATGAATTAATAAATCCCTTATCTAGCCTTTATCACAAATTATCGCATTTTACTATTCATAAAAAATTCTAGTACTTTAGAAAAATCCCAAAACAATCACCCTAACAATTTTTCAACGTGTAGAATCCAAAAATGAAGTCATTGTTTCAATTTTTTTATATATGATTATTTTAATATTTAATTAAAATTTTTATTTAATCAAAAAGTATAAACACTTAGATTATTCAACTTCATTTTTAAGGTGCCTAAATTTATTTATACATTCATGGGTGTTGATTCCATTCATAAGAGTCATATTACTATTCATAAGGGTATGTTACTATTCATAAGGGCAGGTTACTATTAAAAAGGGTATGATACTATTCCACAAAAATTAAGTTAATTCTATCAGACTCTAAATATCATCCTAAACACAACCTTGTATGTCATATTTTTAAAATTAAAAACACACAAGTAAAAAATTTAAGTTCAATTGCTAGGTTTTGACTATCTCTTAAATAACCAAGTGTTGTTTCAAAGGAACACAATTATTAATGAAATATAGGCTATGAATAGAATGTATTTAAGATAAGCATACCATAAAATGTTTTGGGTGTTATACTCCCCCTTTGTATTTGTTGGAAATACTCAATGTTCTTTCACAAAAGAATGTTTCAATGTCAAATTGTGAAATATTGTCTCTCCCCTTCACCATTTCAGTTTCATTTCACTTTCTCTCCACCTTATTGAAAAGAAATACAATGTTCATGGGAAAATGGTATCAATCCACATTTAAGAAATGATCCATCCATAATTTCACTCTAACTCCACTAGATATATGCTTGGTGTAGAAAACAATGGGATTTGATTTAAACAACAATGTTGTCCCTTAAAATTGATCTTTATACCTCATGAGATGAGAACTCATGAACTTGTCTTCAAGGATTGTTCACATTCATTATAGGATGGAATCACTAACAATTCCATGAATTTTTCTAAGTACAATAAACCTGAAACTCCTACTCTCACTTCAAAAAATGGATCAAGAACATTCAAGTGCCATAGGCAGGATAAGTGAGCTTGGGGAACTTTCTTTCTTCTTATGTCACCAAATAATTCAATTACTCCCACTTTGTAAAAAGATTTTTTATTTTTAATAACCAAGGATAATAGATTAATAAATGACGTACCTTTTCCATAGACACAATATTCAATAAATTTCTAGAATAATTTGATACCCATTGAAATAATAATTATGTGTGCTTCTTCATTTGTCTCCCCCTCAAGGGAAAACACTTCTCATCACCGTTTATCAGGTTCTCCCTCAGATTACTTTCTTTACCTTGAATTTCCTATATTATAAGACAAAATTCAATAAATAATTATTTAAGAGAATAAGGTGGATCCCCCTTGCTTCATCACTGTGAACAACAAGGTTGAGATGTTTTTTCTAAACCAAGTTGCTCCATCCTATCCAGTCTTCATGTTTGTACATTTGAACTTATGTTCTGATATATGTTAAGGTATCATGGATCTATTTAAATTGTGTGGAGAAATTTTATTCTTAACATACATTATAGATGATGCATTATTTTTCCTCTTGAGGACTACTTCTTACTCTGGTAGTACGGTTAGACAACCTTTATCAATGTGATCAGGTTTCTTGTATCACTCACACAAAACATAATTTACAATTGCACTAACCTTTTCTTTCCCATCTTTAAGCTTCCTCATACTTTCCATGTCTTCATGCCAAATAACTAACAAGTAATTATGAACTATGGAAGGCTTTTTAGATCTTCCACATGGGTTCTTATGAGTTTCATCATTTTTATTAATTCTTTTTGATGCACCGCCCTTTAGCTTCTTGGATTTAGAATCCAAGGTATTCTTTCCTTTCTTTCATTGAACATTGTTTTGAGATTTTATTTACAACATTATTATAATTTTCTACCAAGGTAACTTATTCATTATTGGATTGTTTATATGGTTTTTTGTTTATATCTAATTTGGATACATGTTGAAATGAGAATGAACCGACCTTGTGACCGCTCCCATTGTATACACCATAGATATTGTTAAGTAGTTCAAATCTATTTGTAGTATACTGATGCTTCTGGATCTGTGGATTTTGGTTATTCCTCTATTGAATTCTTCCCCTTGATAAGTGATTCCTTTGTGCTTTTATATTATGAGGATTATAACAAAAATTTAATACATAGTGCCAAAATATGTTGTAGCACCAACATTGAACCTAAACCTCAATTTCATGAAATATTCTGTAATATATTGTTGTGTATTTTTCAATATATGTTGTGATTTTTTTGGGGAAACATATTACATATTCTTCTTCCTCTCTACTCTAGTCATGGTGGTTGGTAGATCATCTCCTTTCGCCATCAACACTTATTTTGAATATATCTTCCAAACTATACTTCTTGTTGAAACAAATTTAGAAACATGAGTACAAGAAGGTATGGATTGTACCTGAACCATCTCAAAAGCTTGTGATAGACCAAAGAGTGATTTCATGATCTTATTATCACATGTTGGGGGTCTTTCATCCTTATAATCCTTCAATAAACATTGATTACTAGTAGTAATTGTCTCCTTTTGTGAAGTTTCAATATGAGACTTCTCAAGATTGGTCAACTGAGCTTCCACTTATAGAAATTTCATATTGAGGATGATTTTCCCACATTAAATCATAATCATATTCTCTTCACATAACTTCTTTATTATTTCAACTTCATCTTCATGTAGCTTCACTTTTTTTTGTAATAATAAGTCATGATCCTTTATCTTCTTGGATGTTTATTCTAAATATAAACCCTTGACGTCTGTATTCTTCTTCAGCTCATATTCAAGTGAATGGATCATTTCTTCTAGAGACTTATTCACTCCATATTTCTCTTCTTCTTTGATGAATTTTGATGAAATCATTTGAAATTACCTATTGGTTTCTTCAAAGGCTCTAACTTGTCTGGATATCTTTAATCATTCAACAATTTTTTCTTGCAAGCCTTTCTCTTGAACATCATATTCTTCTTCCATTTGGGTGATATATTATTTCATGAATTGAAATAATCCAAAATCAAGGGATGAACTTTCTTCAGGAATACCATGATAATATTTATAAATCTATCAACTGATAATTTTTGAGAATTTTTAGATTGAGCATCACCATTGTTTCTATAATTTTCATCATGAGAATAATTTTCAAATGTACTAACACATACCTCCTATTCAATTTAGGTAGAAAGGTTATCCATCTTCATGGTGGAATTTTGAGAAACCTTCTCATTACTTTCCATGCCTAATGTATACTCATTGTAAGAAAGTTATAGAGGACTAGATATTGCCTCTTCTTTAGATAAGAGGGACTTCTTCTTCAACATTATATTTTATCTTGTTCATCATGGTCTTGGTAGATATAACCTTCTACACAGAGATAACTATGTCTTTACCAAAACTAAATTTCATTGTTGACTCTATAAATAAACTCAATTCTTAAAAAGAGAATATATTCACTCTAGAGAATCTCTCAAAGGTGAACCTGGCCTCTGATACCAATTGAGATGAACAGTTTTAGATATGCCTAACACTGAGAGGTGGTGTGAATCAGTGTTGGGATCTTTTTAAAACAATTTTAACTTTTTATCCCCATACCACATGACCTATTAAGATCTTGAGTCTATTATTAACTTATCCTTGTTTCATGAAATAATATGAATGAAGTAAAAATCACAAATGATATTTTTACAAGGATCACAATGCAATAAGAGAATCTATATCCTTACTGTGTATGGGTATGACTGGGAAACAGATTCTCCACTATATTATAGTAACAAGTTATAGCGGGTTGTCTTATAAAATAATCCTTAATCTACTGTGGGTCCCTACACATTGGAGGGGGAATGAAACACTTTTACTTCCCTAATGGTGAGATGAACATGTCCAACTGGAATCTCCTTGCTGTTTCTTTATACTACCTCATAAGACTTACCTATCCATATTGAAAATGGTTTGAAACACCAATAGAGTCTTCCACCTGTTGAGACCTGTTGGATGTCACACTACTACTAGATCTTTCACTCTTCAGTTGTAAATTTCTTAACAATATTAAAGTAACTCTTCTCAATTATTCACATCAAAAAACTTTATAGTTGAAAAATCTTTCTTCTTCTTCCTTTTAAGTGTAAAACCAACTACACCAAAACCCTATTCTTCTTTTTTCTAAAATCACAAACCTAATTTTTTATTTTGAAAAAAATAAGGATAATTATATCTTATCATCATCACAAATAAAATACCTTGAATGATTATCAATATCTATTTGGGACCACTATCCTTATTTGATACACAATATCAACAGTGTATATAGTATCAATTCTATTATCTTTTTCTTAATACAGTTAATATTTTCTTAACTAAATTGAACCTTTTTATGTAAGTATGTAAGAATTAATATACTCTTCACTTATAATTCTTCCTTCTTCACAAGATCAATCACATACTGCCTTGGATATGTTTAAATAATAAGTGCATGTATTTAATTACTTATCCTTGTTTTCTTATCTCCCTGTCTTTGCATGCACCAACACATGGATGTATCAAATCATGCACATGGATGCATGTGAATCCAACATATTTTCTCCACTATCACTTGTGGACACCTGAATGGATGGAATCCATCACACACACTACCTTAATTATTGTTTTATGATTTTACATACGTCGGTGGATACATGAGTTCATTCAGGTAGTGTTTCTATTGTATCTTCTTCATGAAAACTCTCTTGAAAGTTGTGTGGTTTTTCAACGTGAAAATTGAAACAAATTCACCTTCTCTTTTTGAAACCAAAGGGTTCAGAATTCTTCTTCGCACAAGAGGTGCACGAATCGTCTACGCACAAGTTGTGAGGTTCTTCACAAAGAATAATGGGATTGTAATACTCAAGAATTAGCTCATGGTAATGGTGGCCTTCATGAAACACAATAACAATGTTAAACACCTATATTTCTTGAACGTGGTTACTAATTCAAGTCGTGTGCTGAACTTATTCACATAGGATATGCAGATCTTATTTTCATAACCCTAATGGTTCAAAGAACCCCTTGCTTTGTGAGGCCTCAAAGGATCTTCGTTTTCCTTTATCCTTTGCATAGAACTATGAATAAGGAATTCTCTGTTTCTGAAAAACAGGAACACCCAAAGAGATGCAAATGTAAGAAACCTCCTCATCTTGGTGTGACTCTCCTTTTATAGGTGAGAATCATATCTTTATCCTCATTCAAATCTCATAGGATATGACATATTCAAATATTCCCTTTTAACTATAGAGATCTTCTGTTTTTAATATCTTAAAACTAATGTAAAATATAAGATTATAATCTTTCCATATTTCTATTTATTTTTGCAGCATACTATTCTCATAAATGCATTGAAAATCGTATGCAATCATTAATCAAATTCATTCTTGGATCATCCATGTGGACTCAAGAACATTATTTTCCTTTGGAAAACAATTATTATTTGAGATATTCACATTCATGAATATATAGATTGTAATCATGGTCTCAGTTCGATCCTGGGACTCTTTGATGAGCGAGAAATGTGGCATTTCTCAGTAGGAGGAAGAAGATGGAAACATTGGGTGATACAGTGGCATCAAGGACAATTTAACAGCCCTAGTTCGATTTGTAAAGATGTCTGATACGATGTATGGAAATGAATAAATGATAAGGACCCAGAATTAGATGAGCATCTGGGATTTTATATAAGAACTGATGGACATTTGAGATCACTTCATTCGTTAAAAAAATTGTTTAACATCGAATTAGAGATGCATGTTATCTCCAATTTATGATCAAAGTTACTCAAAATTCTCCTTCCCCCCTTCCTGGTACCACCCCATAACAGTTCTATGGGCCAGCTCTGCACCCACCTCTCTAAGGACCCTTGGAAAAAACATTCCATGAGCTCACCCCCATGCTCTCTAGAGGGATTACACATTACGCTATATGAGACCAGACTGCTGGCTTGGAGGGATTCTCTTAGGTGTGGTTGAACTTGAGTCCCACATACACCCTTGGTCAAGGCTATCCAGTTTTCTTGGTTGGATGCCATATTTTTTAGTAATATTTATAGAAAATACTTAGTTAAGAACTAAGTATGAAATTCAATACCACATGCATGGACACCTACAAGACTAGAACTCCAAACCAATGCATGATTTATCTTTTTATCTTACTCTATTATTTTTGTAACATGAATATAAAAAAAAAATCAACCTCAAATAGATGATACTTCAACCATTTTCATTATTGTAAACTGTGTATCACATTTGATATATGTACTTTAATATTAGGACCAGTAAAACAATCATCTGATTTGAACAACATGGATAATTTACCAATCATTTAATCTAATGATATGAATCCATTATAATTCTCCACACATCACTTAAATCAACATACATTAAATTTGGTGCTTATTCTTCATGTTTATCAGTATTGACAACCTTTGACAACAAATAAAACTCATTCACAAAAGTGGTCCCAAAAGATGGTGTGGGGATTAATCATGAAAACTACCTAGGGTATGAGTTTCATCTTATAAAATGGCAGATAATGTGGGGATTACTCATGTAAGCTTCCAACTGTAATTGTTTCATCCCATAGTTGGGAAGGGCATGAAATCCCATGATGATCATACATGAAGAATTTTCTGTTAATAATATAGGGTAAATCAACAATTTAATGTCATGTGTTGAGGATGTTGTGGTGAATTTTAATTTTATATTACTTCGACATAAAGCTAGGTAGTTTTATGTCTTGAACCTCAAATATGGATGTGGTTTACACCTTATGAGAGACTGTTTCAAGGTGATAAGAATATTAATTGTAAGAACTCTCTACCAAGAAAGGTGAGTTTTTTCCTTAGTGACACCACCTTTAGGGATTATGTGTCTATTACTGATGAGACTATTGGGTTTTCATGGGGTAGACACTATCTTGGATGATTGGTAGTACGGAGGCATGATGTTAAGGAACACATTTTTAGTAGGAAAAGGTATTAGGGTGCTAATTTTGAAGAGAAATAGTTTGGGTGATAGACCATAATGTACTTATAGAAATGCGAAAATACACTAGGGTGGGTTTTAATAGTCTCATATAGATTTTTTGTGTGTTTGAACTAGTCATGGATCGGTATGGGAGCCCTGGGCACTAAAATTTCACAAAAATAGGTTTGGTTGAAAGGAGAAACCATAAGGAGGCTTGGATGATGGGTTTCATGAATTTTGGAGCTTTGAGAAAGTTTGGAGCTTCATGAAGGCCATGGGTCTCACATAAGTTAGGGTTTTTGTAATAGAGTATGTTTCATGAAACAGGGTGACCCTACATTAGAGTAAAGTCTTGGTTCCAATAGGGTTGGTTTCATTAAGGGTAATTATCTCATGAAACCCCATGATCCTCAAATGGATGTGTTCTTAAATGAAGGCCAATTAACATCTCAAATAAAATCATAAAAATGGGTTGAGTTTATAAAAAACTCATGGGATGAAGCTTCATTAAAGAATGGATACCTTTGGAAATCCATATTCTCGCTCACTCATAAATATTCTGAGTAAAAAAATTCAGATATTTTATTAGATGATGAAAGGTAATGTCCCCATAAATGATAGAAATTAGGGGGTAGGGGTATTTATTGTTCTAATAGAGACAAGGGAATTGAATTAATAAAATATGGATAATTTTGTGAAACTTTATGGGATTTATGAATATATGAGGTTTTCAAACCAGAGTTATGCTACGCATGGGTTATAGTCGAATCTCCACGTGACTAGGGAATTATAGGAAATATATCTTTAAAAACCTGACATACATTGTGTTGTGGTTACCACCAAATATCTACGTGTTCAAGAAAATTTCATGAGTTAAGGAAATTTTCTAAGGTATGAACATTCAAAAATCTAGTCTCAGTTGTTTGGGTCATTTTCCATAAATTATCTTCAAACTGACTATTCCTTCTTCATCTTCTCATATGACGTATGTATTTTAGCATCAAACGGAACCTAAGGATAATTAAAATTATTATTTTTAGGTACAAACCTAATCTTCAATCGATTCATAAATGTGATATCCTAACCCATGTGACACTCAAATATTCCCCAAACCTAGTTGGGAATATGGCCTCCAACATTCCTCCCCATAGTCTAGAGGCTTCTGACTAGTAGCGAGGTCCTAGAGTGTGTCTATGGAGAGACTATTCCCTCATGTCATTGTGAAGAAAATTGAATATAGAAATAATAAACACATTCATAACTGTTTCCGACGCTTTTGCTGGGGCACGCGCATCCGTCTACTTGAGTGTGATAGGCGTGACTTTTGTTACCCCACATTCCCACTTTCCAAATGTGAGTGACATCCATTCCTTGTTTAGGGATGTTTTCTCCTTGACCGAAACAAGATTATGGGATATAGGTTCTTCCTTTCCTGGATTCCTCCTCATAATTTGTCACCTAGTCTGGGTCTCCCTCATAGATTTAATACATTGTTCGTGAAACTCTTCCTGGCGCCATATCTTCATGGACACCAGTTAATTATGCTGCTTCTGTCAGAACATTCCAAGGGGTCTGGTCAGGGCAGCAATCTTTGGTTAGGGGAGTAGTCACACTGGGCATCACTGGCATATCTGGACGTTGGGGATTGATGTGTCTCTTTTCTGTCCCTTATTATTGGGCTTCTCGAGGGTGAGGAAGCCTAAGGCATCCCACATATGATGCAGGGAATTGTATACCTTGGGGTAATGTATCTGAGGTTTTCCTCAGCTTCCCATGTTTAACAAAGGGTATGCATCAAGTTTAACGTCTAGCAGAGACAGATCAGACTGATCGGAACACCGATTAGAGTGGATCAGGCAGAAGAACCCCCTTGGAGGGAACACCGATATTGGGGCCAACACATGGGTGACTTCCTAAATGCTGTGGGAGGGAATGAGGTGGCATGATGTCACCGGGATGTGGTGTCCAGGGTAAGAATTAGGATGGACGATGGTTTTGGGCTTGATCCTCGAAGAGACCTCCTACGTATCGCCGTGGGAGGGAATCAAAGTCCGCGTAGTTCATCTGGCGATGGATTACCATCGAATGATGTTTAAAATGGCTTACCACTGAAGGAGGTTGCAACATCTTACCTCTAGATGTGGTCGAACCGACATGAAGGAGGTTGTAACGACCGGGTGGTGGGCTTGAACCTCGTGGATGCTTCCAACGTACCAATCCTTGGCTAGGATCAAAGTCTTTGTAGTTCGGGAAGGAGGATTTGAACATCAAAACAAAGATAGTTGGGGCCAATGGTTGTTGGGATTGAGCCTCAGGGAGGCTTCCTACTTACCATGCCTTGAAATGGATCAAAGACCACGTAGTTCAGAAGGGGTTGTGTCGGCGAACTGACGTGAAGATGGACCGGGGGTCCGATGGATGATGGGATTGAACCTCGTGAGGCTTCCTACGTACCATACATTAACATGGATCAAATACCACGTAGTTCAGGATGTTTTTTGGTGAACCGACATGGTCGGAATGACCGGGTGGTGGGATTGAACCTCATGGAGGCTTCCTATGTACCATGCCTTGACATGGATCAAAGTCCCCGTAGTTTGGGTAGATTGGGGCTTGAACCACAGGGAGTCTTCCTACGTACCATGCCTTAACATGGATCAAAGTCCTCGTAGTTCGGGATGATGTGTCGGCGAACTAACGTGAAGATGGATTAGGGGTTCGATGGGTTTTGGGCTTGAACCTCGTAGAGGCTTCCTACGTACCATGCTTTGAAATAGACCAAATTCCCCATAGTTTGGGATGTGTATAGTTTAATGTCACCTGGGACGGGGGAGAACCAACGTGAAGGGAGTCAGAACAACCAGGTGGTGGGCATGGACCTTGTGGAGGCTTCCTACATACCATGCCTTGACATGGATCAAAGTCAACGTAGTTCAGTATGGGTACAGTTTAATGTCATGAGGACGGGGGAGAACAGACGTGAAGGGGGCCATAACAACAAGGTGGTGGGATTATACCTCGTAGAGGCTTCCTACGTACCATACCTTGACATAGATCAAAGTCCACATAGTTCAAGATGGGTACAGTTTAATTTCATGCGGGACAAGGGCAATGTCAAGGTCGATGCTTACTATAAGCCCATGTGAGTCATTCTCAGTGTGAGAAACAAGAGGCATCAAAGGCTTGATGACCACATTGTGAAATGTGCATCTGCGAGAAGTGAAGAGGGGCTTACACATTGAGAGGCCCAAGAAGTGTCAAGGCTTACTCCATGATGGAGGCCCGAGTGTGACAAAGCGTAGTGGGAGAGGGGTTTGGGACCAAAGAAAGGAGGCACCTTGTTCCATATCACGCCCTCCGCTGGCCTTGGGACAGAGGAAGTGAGGAGAAGCAGGGGTGAAACATCCTACAAAAGGACAGGGGCTTACACCAAGGTGGGTTCCCTTCCCCCACGGATAAACACCACTCCTAGAAGGAGGATATCATGACTTGTGGAGACCAGGGGGCGTGGAGAATGTCTGAGGTGGGGAAACCCTGTGTGCGAGGCATGGGGAGAGGTCATAGTTTAACGTTATGTGTTGAGGATGATGGTGCTTGGCAGTTTAACATCATGCAGCTCAGATGAGGTGGGTTTTCTCCGCACCCCTAGGACTTACATAACTGGTACCCTATACTCCTTGTGGGAGGGAAGGCACCGACAACACCGTGGTGAGGGGGTGTCACGGAGCGAACCATAGATGGGTCCACGTTAGCGTGGCTATGTGAAGAATCATTATCCATTAGTGTGCCTATGAGAAGAAGCATTAGGCGATGAAACGTAATGGGTGGTATCGTCCAGGGGACTTTGAAGTCTCATCAAGAAAACCTGGAGGGTCGCACGGGAAAAGGTTTTTGCAAGCAGAGGGGTCCATAGGTAGGGGCCTTATGGAGCTCTGTTGCTCCACGTGGAAGAGGAAACTTGCAAAGGGGAGTGCTTTGCGAAGTGGGGTGCCTTAGCCTTTGCACGGGGTGGAGGTGAAAATGGGAGGTGCTTCGGGAAGTGTAAGGGCATTCGCAGAGCACAGTCTCACGGACCAAAGGTGCCTCGTGAAGCAATGTGCTTCACGAGGTACAGTGACCCTACCTTAGTATGTGGATCATGTGTACATGATGGGTGATTCGCGAAGCATAGAAGCTTTACAATGCCCCGGGTCCCCTTGGGGACCCCCTTCCTTCGTGAAAGTCCTTAGGCTTCGTGAAGGGCATCCCTCTCAGAACAGGGGATCAAAAAAAGACAATGAAGAGGCACTTCACGAAGCAGAAGTACCTCGCACAGATCATGGTTCACCGAGCGGAAGACTACTTTGCAATTTGGAAGCTGGGAAGCCGAAAGGTCGGATTGTTCGTCCTGAAAGCTCAGGTGGATCCTAGTATTTCTAGGCAAGAGGCGATGTGGAGCAGAGCTCACGTGGCCTGAAGAGGGTCTTGGTGGCTTCGCAGCGGGCCACGAATGCCAAATGGGTTCATCGAGCGTCTCGCCTCATTACTTCGTGGAGGCGTCACGAATGTCAAATTTGCTCACGGAGCGTCCCGCCTCCTTTGCTTTGCGTCGGGCTTGCGAATGTCAAATGTGTTTGCAGAGCCTCATGCTTTCTTTTCTTCGCGGTGGCCAGGGTGCTGGGGGGACTCCATGAAGGGGATTCACGAGGATGTCTGTGGAGCCATCTTGGGGCCTTATAATTATCTCGAATTTTGGCAACAAAAGTGCTTCCCCCCATATAAATGGAGGCACAGAGAGATCAAGGGTCGAAGTCTGAGGGAAATCACTGAAAATCCTAGGCCCTTCGCGGTGCTGACTCGTGAAGAAGGCTCACGAGGCGGATAGGGGACGCGCAGGATGAGCACGCCGCGAAGATCCGCATGACCTGGACACACTGTGAAGCTTTGAAGGCCGCCACCTATAAATATAGGGCCTACTATATCTTGAGTCCTTTCCCTTCTCCGCAATCTTGTCTTCTTGCACTCTTGATTCGTGAAGCTCTGCATACTCCGTGAGTGATCTCTTCGAATCGGGTCATCGCGGCGCACAACGAGTCCTCGACTCCGTATTTTCACTCTGTGATCCGGCTTTGAATTCCTAGGTAGTGCTATGCGAACAGTCTTCATGATCGGACTTCGTGAAAGCGCTCCGCAGACAAGATTCGTGATCCAACCGAAAAAACGTTCAAGTTCGAGAACCGAATGGCCCACCAATAAGCTTCCTAGGGGGTCCTTGCGGATGCTTCCCAGAGGGATGAAAGGGAAAATAGTCTGGGGATATGAGAGTTAGTCTGGAGCCACTCAGAACACAGTTCATTGGTGGAGCTTCTTTCGGAGATCCAGAAGAGCTACCCGCTGTGTAGGAGGTTTCCCTTGTATGGCTTCGAGCTAAGGGATGATGTATTCAACCCTGAAGAAAGTAGGGATGAGCCAGATTACTGGTTTCAGAGTACACCATGCCAGCATCGATAGTTCAGGGCGCCCGATGGTCATTCATGGGAGGACATTACGCCAGTCATTGTCGAATGCCTATACAATCATCTGATCAACGTCGACGGGAGGGAATTGTAGCCGGAGATGTCCCCTCCTCTGTACCGAACCATCCTCAAGGAGGCGCTGGGGAACCCAAAGAAGGGGAGTTACAAAGAATGGGACCTATGCCAAGTTGGAAACTTTAGAGATGATTGGGCTTGGGCCTATTGGGTAGGTACTTCATGCAAGGAGTTCGGAGCGGAGCTGAGAAGAGTGGGGCTCTATGAAGCAGCTTCGGCTTCCCAGTTCCATATTTAACAGCCGAAGCAATTAATGATAGAGCTATTGATCTGGTGATCACTGGGGAGAATACCTTCCACTTGCATCATGGGGAGGTTGGAATCAGCCTATGGGATGTGCATCAGATCTCGGGGGTCCCGATACTGGGGGCGATGTATGAAGAATTCCTCCTGGATATGGGTGTGTTGGAGGATCCAGAGCAGATGTCGTGTCTGGAGATGGTATTGATGGAGCTTGTGCCTGGGGAGGAGAAGGAGGCAGTGAGGGATGTCCACTTCAAGCACTAGTTCATGAATATTATGAACTTCACAGAGAATAGGTAGTTCCCAATGAGGCCTCGAACTTTCCCGAAGGGTTTCCGGAGTAAGGAAAACTCATACTGGTGGTTGTTGGAGAATAGCCAGCGGAAGACCTAGGGGTTTAGTGTTAGCACTGAACAACGGACAATAGTCAGGCTGAAGACATTCATCGCAGCTCTCATCTGTGGTTGGATCCTGCGGGTGAGGAATAAAAACATGGGAGTGCAGCCAAGCACTTTCATCCTGGGGTCCACATTGGCGACGGGAGGGTGGGTCAACCTGGGGATCCTGATGCTCGCCAAGTTTTACAAAATGTTTTGGCACATCGGCATGGGGATGAGGCCACAGAGGGCATGCGTGCCATTCCACTTCCTGTATGGATGAATGGTGGCGCACATCAGGGGGATTTATGAGTATCGAAAACCCATCTCGCCCCCAGGGTCGAACTTTCGTCCCTCAATCTTGAACGCTATAGGGAGATTTCAGACTAAGTATAGAGCACCATTGGTTCTGAACCGGGTGTGGAGGGTGGAGGAATTCAATTTCCACCTGAACCGCTGCTGACAAGGGCCTTCACGGATGATGGCTGGGGAACAGAAGAGCATCTGAACTATCTCCTAGCCTTTAGAGGTGGAGTCCTGGTGTCCAGGGTGGACCGCGATCATCTCTGCGAGCCATACACCCCACACCGGTTTGCAAGGAAATTCCAGTGCCTGCAGTGGCTGACCCCACAGGTCTACCTGGGGGTTCCATACGAGGGGCACCCATGTGTGATGAGCTAGATGTGGCTCATTTTCACACGAGAAGATGGAATGATGCGGAATGTACAGCCTCCACTGACCTCTGTCCTTGGGCTGGTAAAAGAATATTCCCAGAGCTGGGAGGCGGCCTATCCAGGGGAGATGCTAAAGCGACCAACTGTCTTGGTCAGTGAGGGTGATCTTCCTCGATCTCAGGGCCAAGGCCGGAAGGCGACAATGGCATCCCATAGTGGCTGGGATGCGGTAGCGGCAACAGCTGCACTTGTTGGGGAGGGAGCAGCGGTAGCGGATTCGACAACGGAAGAGGAGCCGGTGGTCCCAAGAGAACAGAGTCATCCAGAGGGGTGGCCACCGAGAGGATTCCATATGATTTATACTCAGGCCCCGGAGAAACGGCTGCGCTACATTGACATGCTGGAGAATTCTATCTTCCCGGAGGCCTGGGACATCTAGGAAGTCAACCAGGAATTCCTCGACCCATCTGAGTTATGGAAGCACCTCAACCGCATCAGGATATATTTTCTGGGAATTGGCCCTATTAGGATCAGTGTCGCAGTATCCCAGGTAGAGGTGGAGCAGTACACAGCCGAGATGGAAGACTTTATCCACTCCCGGGGTGCCCTACACCCGATAAAAGACTGAGTCTGGGTTCTGTTGGTTCATACGGTCTGTCCTTAGCTATCATCTACTGACCTGATGGAGCGCTTCCCCCTGCCAGACCAATCAGACATGTCCTCCTGGGGAGACGAGGCTGGTAGAGAAAGTCCTCCGGAGGAGGTTGAAGTCAGCGATCAATCCTTAAATCTTGAAGATTTTGCGGAGTCCCTCGAGGTAAAATCCCAAATTCCTTCTTCAGAATCTTCCCCTAGGTTTCTCTGGGTTTTTTTATCGGCATCTTAACTATGCAGGAGGACCATGTGCATAGACCTCGATCCCACCCCTCAGTGGGCACCGACGCGATCCCTTATGGATCCGCACCTGTGGCTACATCATCCTCCGTGTTTGGCAGCACTGGGACGGTCGAGGTTGCTCCCCTGGAGTCTCCAGACCTACCAACCAAATACGGGGGGCTACCTCTCGGGGTTCCGATGACATTATCCCAAGAGCGAGGCCAAGGATTTGACCTATGTAAGTCTTCTCTACCGAATTCACAACTGCCATCCCTTGACCATGTTAACTAACATACACGTCTCCTTCTTGGTGTGTACAGTCCTTCAATTAGCCTGGGATACTACGAAGAAGTTGATCGGGGCTTCTAGTAGCCCCCTTCTCATGGGCATGCCAATGGTCGTGGAGGTTGACATCTAGCCTGACCGAACTGCAGCACTCCCGATCCCTAGTGGGGGTGCCAGTGGGACTGTGCCTGAGATTATCAAGGTGGGATCTGATGATGAGGATCAACCAAATGATTTAGGCCCCACCACACCCGATCTGACGCCAGACGTGGACCCGGCTGAGGAGTTCCTGGGGGAATTCTCTGCATATGAGCCGGCCAATCGCACTGACTGGGACGAGACGGCCTCTGACGAGGAGGAAAACAAAATAGTCTGTTGCCGATCATGGAAGCTGATCGCGCGATTTGTCAATGACACCCCCATGCACTATGGCTGGACGAGATGAACAGATTTTTCTCGCGATTCCGCGAACTGTGTGCTGGGGAAGTGGATGCCCAATGCCCTCAGATGATCATCTGAGATCATATGGTGGAAAGGATTCAGGAGTATGACCGTGGCATTGGCTTGCAGCGGAGGAAGTCGATAAACATCAAGAGGTTGCGGAAGGATGAAGACGAGGTTCAGTGGCTGCAGAATTGGGCAGACAAGCACTTGACCTCCCTCAATGTGTAGTCTGAGCTAATATTAAGATTGAAGGCCCAACTGGAAGAAGCTGAAGAGGGCCTGAAGCGAGCTTCTGGGGAGATGATTGTCTTCCGGCATAACTTGGAGTAGGCCCAGATTATGGCCAATGAATTACGCCCTCTCACCACCGAGGAGGAGCGAGAGCTGAAAAAGCGGCATAAACTCCTAGACGCCACCAGCCAAAGGGTGGCGGAGCTTCTACGCTTTTTCTAGGAGGTTAATCCATCCATGGGGATAGTTGAACCACGAGTACTATAATGATTACAAACCCTTAAACGTACTTTCATGATTTGATTGCCTGAATGTCATAGCACGCATGACTTCCATTGTTCACATTGGTTTATTGCATCCTTTTGATGTTCGCGAAGTGTCTAGAGATCATTCTCTAAGCTCACGTGGGTTATACCCGATGTGAGAAACAAGGTATGACCACCTTATCACCCCATCTGAACATAAAAGTGCAAACCAAGCTTTGGGAATCCGAGGTTTGGATGACTGGTCCAGATCTTTGGGAGGAAATGGGGAAGACCTTACAAGAGAATTAATCTCTTATAACAATCAAATTATCATCTTCCTAGCATGATGTTGTGCACGAACGGGGTAACTTCGGGGGTGCTGAGATCGATCCGAATAGATGGGAATGGTTGGTGTGAATCATGATACCCAGGATTTAGAACATTGTGGGGGCGACGTGACAATAAATAATAACTGTTGACCATATTTGAAACATAAAATTCTTATCGTATTAGCTTGGTGTGGGGATGGTAAACGAGGGTTGACCGTTGACCATGTTCGAAACACATGACCAGACTCAAAATGTCATCCATTAGTCTTCCAGAATGTTGGCCCAGGACAATAGATGGGCCATAGGCCGAGAATCCATACTGTTAGGGGGTTCCTCTAGATGTGAAAGAGGACGAGTGTCCAAATAAGGGGAACACAAAGCGTGGAATGTGGAGTGAGGGTTTTTTTGAATAGAATCCAACACTCTTGAAATTATGCCACCATGGTGGGAGAACACTATATGGATGCATCAGTTTGATCAGGATCATTCCTTCTTTCAGACAGGGCTTCTCTGGCGAGGGAGCTGCTGCTTCCCAATGTCATCTTGGGGCATCCCAAACTTGTTAAGGGAAATTTTTTAGTTGCACGGTTTCTTACAAGTAGTCAGGACAAGGGGCTGACGATGGGAAAGGATGTGATCCATAATTCTAGTTTCTAGATCCTAGGTGAAATGTCTAGGTGTCTCTACATATCCCAGGAGGATTGGAATCAAGCCGTACGTAGTTCTGGAAGCACAGTGTAATCAAAGACCAACACATATGGGTGAAATCCTCTCTGGTAGGGGATCCGGTGCATCCCATGACTAACATGGGGCATCCTGAACTTGTTTAGGGTAGAACCAAAGTTTAGTTTCATGCATTGAGGACATATGGAATCCTGAAGTTTAACATCATACGATAGGACGTGGGGTGAAGGGGAAGATCCCAGGGATTATGTGGTGCGGTAGTTATGAAACCAACATGAATGAGGACTTGGAGTCCAAATCACACCACGTATACCCATAGGAAACTCTTCAGGTTGAGGGACCAAGAGTAAGAATTAGGCTGGTCCGAAAAAGAGTTTCTGGGCATTCCTACGTACCCCATGAGGATGGGAATCAAGCCATACATAGTTCTGAGAGTACAGTTTAACGTCACACAGGATGATGAGTAGCCTGGTCGCGCCAGTACACATCCTACCAAAACTACTAAGCCCACGTGAGTCGTGCCCAATGTGGGAAACAAGAAGTAGTGGTGGGTCTTTCCCAACACAAGAAGGGTCATGTTAGGAGGAGGGAAACTCGGTGAATACCGACCTAATGATTCTAACCCATCTATGTAGCACACCTAGCCGCGTGAGGAGATAAAGTCGAGTATGTCAGAATTCCACTTAAACACGAGGAAATGGAAATGTGTGAATCATGAAGCTCTAAATATGGACTAAAATGATGGCAGCGTGGAGGACGAATTTTAACTGTGGTAGAAACGTAGTATCCACATTGCGTTAGCCTGTAATGGGGATGGACAGATGAGGGTTAACCGTTGACCAAGTTCGAAACATGGGACCTGTCGCAAATTTTTTCAAAGATCCTTGGGGGAATTGGCCCAGGACGATAGGTGAGCTTATGCGGAATGGGACTAGGCCTAAATAGGGTCCCTTTGGATATGGAAGTGGATGAGGATCCAAATAGTGAGTCCATGAAGCTTGGACATGGAAAGGGGGGAATGTCTCCATGAAAATTCCACACTTCGGGCTCTTTGTCAAAATGCATCTGAAAAGAGAAAAGATACGTATTAAATAGAGGGATTCGAGTCCCTTACCATAGGGAGATCTTAGTTTAGGGTTGTAGAACTCAGACAATGGATGGTAGGAAACGTAGGAGACATATGCTGGGGTAATTACAAAAACACGAGGTGAATGGGAACCGAGGTTTCCGACCACCACGTGTTCCTTGGAGAGTTTTTAGGTCGAGGGACCAAAAAAGAGAGCTGAGATGGGCCTAAGGTGAAGTGAACATGCGTTCCTATGTACCCCATGATGATGGGGATCAAGCTGCACGCAATTCTTGAGGTGGCACGATAAGGTACCGGTGCCAGGGTAGAAAGGGGCGTGCAGGTGTTGACCTCGCACCAAGAGAAGTGGAGTTTGATAAATCTTGTTTGTACTTTAAGGTGAGTGGATTTTATTTTGTGGAGTGATAGGCCTAGGGTAGAAGGCCCTGGAATCTCCACAAGAATCAGGCCGTAGAAGGAGTTATCAAAAGGTGTGGCGTGTGACCAATACCAAACATGGTGTCACTTTGAGTGAGGACACCAGGATGTAGTGCGGTTTTTTTCGTCGTGCAGCCAGGACGATAATGTCATAGTTCAAGGTCATGTGATAGGACCAGGCATGAATTTTAACATCATGCAACACAGATTTAGTAGAGATTATACTAGGTTGAGAATGTGTATGGTGCAATAAAACATGCCCGACGTGAATGGGGAAATGATCCCATATCACACCATACACAATTTCGAGATGGGATACTCAGTCCAAGGTGCCCAAATAGGTGTAAGAGGGAAAGGGGTAGGAAAAACTAGCTCCCAAATGGGATGTACCCAAAAATGAGGCATCTGGGTGGTCCTACATATCCCATAAGGATGGGAATCAAGCCACACGTAGTTCTAGAAGAGATCTTAGTTTATGGCCTTAGATCTCGGACCATGGATTGAGTGAAAACCCTGCAAGTAAGTGCAGACCTCAACTCGATCCCTAATCCCATGTGAGTTAAAATAGGTGCGGGAAATAAGAGAAGAAGATGTCTGTTACAATACCAGGAATGCATGCTAAAGGGAAATTGGTGTGGTGCCCCGAGTAACACCCCTATTGCAGCTTTGGTCCTTTTAACACGCAGATGCGCACTAAGGAATAATGCCAAGAGTTTCGAAGTTCTACTTGGACATGGTGAGGTGGAGGAGGATGTGAATCATGTAACCGACATTTTGGGCTTAATGGGGTTGGCGTGGGGATGGAGGATAATAGTTGACCATGGCAGAAATTCTATATCCATATCGCGTTAGCCTGAAATTGGAACAATGAATGAGCTTCAACTGTTGACCATATTCATAATGCAGTATTTGTATCGGTTCATTGTATGCGACCCTCAGGGGAGTTGGCCCTTAATGGTAGGAGAGCACTTTGGCATATCATCCATGCCACTCGGGGGTCCCTTCGGGTTTGAGAGGTGATGGAAGCCCTAATGAAGGGGAACAAAAAGCCTAAAAAGAGGGTGGAAGCATGTCTGAGAAGAGTCTGACATTCCAGATACTAACCTAGAGTACCCTTAGGCACATTGGTGAACTACCGAAGAGGGTTGATAAAGGTGATCAACTTGAGAGTAAGGGGATAGAGAATTCCTAAGAGGGAGAGGTACATGGCGTTTTCGTTACAAGCCCGACATGAATGAGGACATAATCCCATGACACACCATATACTCCCCTCCTTGGGGAAGGGCAGTATAAGGGTCCAAGGTGAAATGAAGATTTCTGGGAGATGGGGATGGACCTGATGTCTAGACATTTGGGTGGTCCTACGTATTCCATGAGGATGGGAATCAATCCACACATAGTTCATGAAGGCACCCGGGGGTAAGATGCCCTAACGAGGAGTGTGTATTGAACGATGACTAACCCGAAGTGAATGAGGACATAATCATGTACCACACCATACACTCCGGGTAAGAACTTGGTTCGGGTACCCAAGAAGGCCAAGGGGCCTAAGGGTGGGCCTCAGTCAGGGAGGCCTGACTAGCTTTCTCTTTAACATCTTGCAGTGAGGATGATTGTCGGGGATAAGGTGTCTCATCCGGGGATGTGTATGGCCCGGTGATAAACCCAACGTGAATGAGGATATAATCCCATACCACACTACACAATCCCATAAGAGAGAACCTAGGCCGGGGGCCCGAAAAGGCCAAGGGGCCTGATGGTTGGCATCGCCCGGAGGGTGTTCCTCACATGGAGATACAACGGGGTAGAAGTAACCACTACACTCGATGTTTGGGACATCTTGGGGTGTCCCCAATGGTCTCGGACAGCCGTTGACCATGTTCTAAACACAGCGTCCCTATAGTGACCTTAAATATGAACAACAAATGAGCATCGACCGCTGACCATATTCGAAATGCCAGACTTTTATCGGCTTGTTTCTCGATATCCTTGAGGGCATTGACCCTAAGTGGTAAGAGGGAGCCTTTAGGCCTAGCATCCATACCATTCGTGGGCCCTTCCGGACAGGGAAGGTGATGGAGTCCCAATCAATCAAGTGGGTGAAGCATAACTGCATCCATATCTAAAAGAGGCGAACATCTCTAGGGAGCGGGACGCACGACTGGATTGAGGTTAGCCTGACATGAATTGGGGCAAAATTTTGTGCCCCTACAATAGGTATTGACCCAGGGGGAAGATTCTGGTGTTTGGGCTGGACCAACAGATGAAATGTCTGGGCGTTCCTACGTATCCCATGGGGATGGGAATCAAGCCACACATAGTTCTTGAAGGCCATGCAGTTTAACATCACGTGGTGAAGATGTGGGAGGATAGAAGAATAAGAGTGGGCACATGATGTGACCATTGCAATCCTAGTATGAGTTGCACTGAGGAAGCCTACATCATATCATGTGAGGATCCCCCAAGAGAACTATACCCAATGGGGATAGTTGGGAAGAAGAGTTAGGGGCTGGGCTCAAGAAGAGGCGTCTGAGCATTCCTACGTATCCCATGTGGAAGAGAATCAAGCCATAAATAGTTCTCAAAACACATTTTAACGTCTTGCTGGATGATGCACATTTTAAAGTCATGTAGGACTAGATAGTTTAAGGTAATGCAGGACCATCCAGTTTAAGGTTGTGCAGGACCATCCTGTTTAAGGTTGTGTAGGACCATCCAGTTTAAGGTCGTGAAGGACCATTGAGTTTAAGGTTATGCAGACCATCCAATTTAAGGTCGTGTAGGACCATCCAGTTTAAGGTCACGCAGGACCATCTATTTTAAGGTCTTGCAATACCATCCAGTTTAAGGTCATGTAGGACCATCCAGTTTAAGGTCGTGCAGGACCATCCAGTTTAAGGGCGTGCAGGATCGTCCATTTTAAGGTTTTGTAGGACCATCCAGTTTAAAGTCATGTAGGACCCTCCAGTTTAAGGTCATTCAGGACCATCTAGTTTAAGGTCATGCAATACCATCCAGTTTAAGGTCGTGCAGGACCATCCAGTTTAAGGTCGTGCAGGACCATCCAGTTTAAGGTCGTGCAGGACCATCCAGTTTAAGGTTGTGCGGGACCATCCAGTTTAAGGTCGTGCAGGACCATCTAGTTTAAGGTCATGAAGGGCCATCCAGGTTGAGGTTTTGAAATACTATCTAGTTTAAGGTTGTGCAGCACCATCCAGTTTAAGGTCATGCATGACCATGTGGCTCAGTCAAAGTATTGCTTGAGGAATTTGGAATTTGTGGGAGGAGTTACACGCTCACCATCCATAGTCACCAAGGAGTATGGTCCATTGGGTAAACCCTGTGGACTATGTAAGGTCATTCCCATTTGGGCTCCAACTTGGGTGGTTTCTTTCTAGGGATAATTGGCACTCAGAGGTCCAATACCAGGACGCCTTGTAGAAAAGAGAAGAGACAAACCTTCTTATTGAAGGCTCTAGCCATCTTATTCTGATGCCTCTCTAGATTGTGTAGGGTATGGAGCCTATTCTCGTGAAGTGCTTCCAATTCAGCTAGACAGATTTCGGACACTCTATCTGGTTCCTGATAGTCATAGAACACAGTTCATAATGAAGGCATCTAGATTTCGATGGGCAGGATGGCCTCGGCCCTGTACACCAGTGAATAAGGGTTCACTTGGGTGGAGTTACGAGTCATCATCTGATAAGCCCAGAGGGCGTTGGGGAGCTTGCCCAACCAACTCTTCTTGTTCTGGCCAATCATTTTCTCCAAAATGTTAGAGAGTGTTTTGTTGAACTCCTCGATCTGTCCATTTTCATGCACGAGATAGTGGGAGGTATGGTTCGAACGGATATTGTACTTGGCGTACAATTTCATCAGTTCGACTGCTCGGAAGTTGGTGCCATTATCGGAGAGGACAACGTGATGGAATCCAAACTGGTGGATGATATTGGAATTCATGAAGTCAATGATGGAATGGGCCTTGACATCCTTGATCAGAATTTCCTCTTCCCACTTGGAAATGAAATCTGTGGCGGTTAGGATGAACTCGCATTGGCGAGCTGTTACCGGTGGATATGGTCCAACGACATCGAGTCCCCACACCGCGAATGGCTAAGAGTACATGGTGGAGTGGAGACGTAATGGCGGACGATGCAGGAAGTTATCATGAACATGGCATGTGTGAAATCCCTAGGAAAACCCGACACAATCATGGATTGTAGAGGGACAAAAGTACCCCAGTCTCCGAATCTGATGGGACAGCTTTGGCCTAGTCTGGTGGGAACCATAAGAACCAGCATGAACCTCTTACATAAACTGTGGAATCTTGACTCCTTGGATGAAACAGAGGATAATAAAATTGAAACTGCTCTTATAGAGGGTCTTCTCAAGTCTACGACCACTTTGGAGGATAAACTGCAGCACGTGACATCAGATTCACTCACGCTCGACCCGATCAGCCCGGAGGAAACCACTTTGGAGATACTCGACAAAAGGGTCTCTTTAGTTGGGTATCACCCCAATCACTGGATCTGATGAGCCTAGTGGTCCAGACATAGTGGATCCGGTGGTAAGATGGCTTACTCATAGGCCGTCGTCATCCTCTGGGGTGATGGGGGCAATGAATCTCCGGTGTGCCACATGTATAATCTTATTTTCCTGCTCGGGCTCTGCAAGTGATGAAGCTAAGCCGTCTAAAGTATCCGCTCGACCATTCTGTGACTGAGGGACATGGGTAACCACCGGTCGAGAAGGGAACTGGGCCATTAGATGGAGGGTGCGCTCCAACAATGGCACGATCTATGGATTTCTGACAACATAGCCACCGTTGACTTACTTGATGACTATCTCGAAATTCCCTTTCACATGAAAATGGGGCACATTGATCTCAAGGGCTTGCTCGAGGCTAGTGATAAGAGCCTGATACTCTGCCTATTTGTTGGTGTAGCCTTCTGACAATAAGAATTAGTACGGCAGAATGGCTTGCGCTGGGGTAATGAAGATGACACCCAATCCCACTCTATTAAGCCTAGGATCATTGAGACTCCTACCAGTGGGGATTCAGGAGGCACCATCAAAGTGCAATTTCCAATATGGTATGACTTGATCGACTTAGAGGATTGCCTCATCAGGAAAATCCAAGTCCAGGGACGGATCTGCGAAGGTTGTGAGGGAAGCTATAATGTCTACCAATGCCCACCCCTTGATAACCTTCTGAGACAAGAACCTGATGTCGAACTGCTGGAGGATTACCACCCACCGTTCTTGACGGCCAGTCAATATGGAGCGATTTATAATGTACTTAAGTAGGTCTACTATGGAGACCATCTATAACTCATGGTGTTGCAGGTAATGCCGCAACTTTTTCACAACAAATACGAGCGCAAGTCAGCTCTTCTCGATGGGGTAGTATCTAGTCTCTGTATCGAGAAGCATGCATCTGAGGTAGTAGAGACTGTTCTATGTCCCATTATTGTTCTTCTGGGTGAGAAGGGCACCAAGATATCAGTCCAGGACACTAATGTACAGGATTAGCAGCTTATCGGAGATGGGTGGTATCAAGACTGGAGGCTGGAGAAAATATTGCTTTATTTTTTCAAAAGTTGTCTGGCACTCTTCATCTCATTTGTTGGCAGAGCCTTTCTTCATGAGCCAGGAAAAGGGCTTACACTTGCCAGCCAGATTCACAATGAATCGGAAGATGTAGGCTAAGAGGCCTTGGATACCTTGATGCTGCCAAATATTTCTTGGAGGAGGCATCAGGCAGATTTCCTTGATCTTCTCTGGGTCGATCTCGATGCCTCGGTACCTGACAAAAAAACCAAAAACTTCTCGAAAGTGACCCCAAAGGCACACTTCAACGGGTTCATCTTCAAGTGGTGAGAATGGAGGAAACTGAATACTTTCTCAAGTTCCTTGAGGTGGTCCTGGTGTTAACGAGATTTTATCACTAGGTCGTCCACATAGCATTCCACCAATATCCCGAGGATTGGCATGAATATGCGATGCATGGCCCGCTGATAGGTGGCACCTTCATTCTTTAGGCCAAATTGCATAACATGGTAACAGAAAGTACCTTGGGGTTCCTTGAAAGCCTTGGACTCTTCATCCTCAGGGGCCATCCAGATCTGATTATATCCAGAGTAACCATCCATGAAAGAGAGGTCTTGGAACCCGGTCGTAGCGTTGATCAACAATTCTGTCACTCAAAGGGGAAAATCATCCTTCAGACAATGACAGTTGAGATCCCGGAAGTTGTTACAGACTCTGATCTGCCCGTTCTTCGTCCTGACTGGAAAAATTTTGGATAGCCACTTGGGGTAATACACCTCCCTAAAGAAGATGGCCCTGATGAGCTTGTCAAATTCGGCCTCGACCATGGAACCGTGGGAAGGGTGCATCTTTCAGGGAGGCTTCTTGAACCCACGATGGTTTGTCAGGAGACCGAGATAGTGGATGGATACCTGAGGATCTAGTCCTGGCATATCATCGTAAATCGAGGAGAACATGTCATGATGCTATTTAAGGAAGTCTACGTACCGCTGCTGCTCCTCAAGGGACATAACGACACTGATCAACATGGGTCTTGGATCTGCCTAGCTACCAAGGTTCACCTGTACCAGTTCATTGACTGTGGAAGAGACGCCTTCTTCAATGGTAGGGGGAGTTTCCTTTCAATCCTCTTCTTTGCTTGCGGAGGAGGGATTCCCAGCAGATGAGGCTTCCCCTTGGTCGGAGGAACCTAATGGGAGGCTGGTACCATCCTGGATAGTAATGGATATCATATCCGGAAATTCATGTGCCGCTCAGACCAGGGTGATGAAGGCAGTTGATCCAATCCCATCTGGCCTCTAGCCCAACGACCCATGCTTGATGATATCAAAGAAGTAGTGGTGCGTCGACTTGAGTTAGTTTATCCCAGCCCAGCCAAATAGACACGTATGACGTAATACCATTTCCATGGGGCGGACGTCCCGATATCGAACAGGGGTAGGAGGTTCCGGGATCACCTGCGCCTGGTTTGTGTAGAAGTACGTGGTGATTTTATTCCATCGCTTGGACTAGGGAATATGCCTTTTTATTGTACCCAAGAAAAAAAAATCATTTCCCCATGTCTGGGGTTGTGGCCTCCAATCGATGGATTGGGAATACATAGGCGTCATCCATACCTGCTCAGGGGTCACTAGTGATCGTGGCGGGCTCAACCATGCTTTCCAGAATCTGCTTATCCTTTCTCTTGTAATAGTCAATGTCTAGATAATGGGCTTCACAAGAGGCGAAAGGAGATGAATCACCTTGGAGTATGCCTACTCGACCATTAATGGAGTACTTGAGGCACTAGTGTTACGATGAGGGGACCGCTGTATGCAGGTGGAGACATGGCCTGCCCATCAATGCATTGTACGCGGTGTCCTAAGAGACGACCCTAAATTCAGTACTTGCAACTAGGAAACCGAACTGGGTCTTCAAATAGATCTTGCCGACTAGGGACTGCTCTGTCATGTCATATCCCTGGATCCTTAAATCGGAGGGTGTCAGGTCATCCTCAAATAACCCCAGTTTCCGCAACGTCTGTGTCGGGATAAGGTTAATCCTGGAGCCGGTGTCAACAAGACAGCGGAGAACCTCCACACCGTTAAAATGACCGGTGATGTATAAAGGGAGGATGTGCCCCTATGTGGGAGAGCCTTCATCCTCTCTATAGAATGAAATGATGGCCTCACATTCAGCAGTCTCAACTGCTTCATCATGAAAGGCTTCCTCAGCTGCTACCTCCATCACAAACTGTAGGGGGCTCCTTAAAGCCTCAGTGAGGGCCTCACACATCTCTGATGAAAAGTAGAGGGATTAGAGGATGGAAAGTCTCCCTGGGATTCTGGAAAGTTTCTTGAGAACATCATACTTCCATGCCAGGCGCGAACTTCTTCTTACAGGAGGCCACTCTGCAATTAGAGGAATGGCGGGCCCTGTCAGCTGGACTGGCAACCGGCTGGTGCTGTGAATATCCCGATGCTCACTAGTCGAATCCTGAAGAGCAACTGCCGGATGAGGTCCGGATGACTGAGGTCAACCTGTAGTGAGGAAAAGCTGGTCGGAGTATGTCCTAAGTGGCTCTTCTTGATCTAGTAGCACAAACGGTGGTGGTGGCGGTTCTGACGACACCGGATGAAGAGGTTGCGAGTGTTGAGCTCTATGCTGGGCCTTCTGTCTGATCTACGTGGAATTTATGGCCTGGATGGAGGTTCCAACTGATGTGCCTCGATGAACCATATATCCGCGGATTCTTCGACGTTGGCATAGACTAGAGACATTGGGGTGGTTCACCTGACATTCCCCCTCATCGGGAGTCATATAGTGGTTTACCAACTCGACGGTGTTAACAGAAGCATACCCTTGACTGTCACTCGAAGAATCATCCACCACTGGGTGGATTCTGGGAGGGATCGCCTTCCCAGGGGGCATGAAGTCTCCGAGAGTGTGGGACAACGATGGCATCAGTGGGTGATTAGTCACTGAAAGTGGATAATTTTAATTGTTAATATCTTTATATTCATTGTTCCAAAGTCTATAAACATTTTTTAGTGCATTACATAAATATAACTTCTTTTCTCATCTTAAATGTAATTCATGTTTAAAATGAAAATTTGGGTCCAATCATTCATTTGTTTGTGGAAAACATTATATTCATTTCATGAATTTGAAATTTTGGGATATTATTTATCACTTTTTTGGAACATTTTATCTTTTAGGTCCGATGGATGAATCCCATGCGAAGATGGATAATTTTGCGCTCAAATGCAGATATTTGCTGAAAAAAGCAAATGGGCCTACGGCCCATCAAACAAATGTGGGGCCCAAAAACCAAGCCCAATGAAGCAAAAATTTATACAATAGAAATATAAGCATATGACGATCATTTTATTCAACTATGGCCAGAGCTAATTCTGAAGTTTTCAGGATGATAAAGGGATCTGAAGACGAGATTTAAATGGTGGACCTGACATTAATGCACCTAAATCCATCCCACAATTTCGACCATAATATCCAAAGGGCTGAGACAAATTTCTTGAAATATTTACAGATCTTAAATAACAGATTAGAGAAGATATTTCTCTTATACAGCCCCTCTGGATTTGGCTTTCTTCAATTACTAATTTACACATCAATATGGTGGATGAATCTGGACAGTTTTTTCGGGTCAACTTCGAAATGTCAATTTACTTTTGATTATTCACCCTCATTTTGAATCTATTAATTTTTGGGGGTGAATTAATTATTGGGGGGTGGACCTAAGGCTTATAATATTCCTACATAAGGATCTAGTGGTGAAGGGAATAGGGGTGGATATTTTTCTTATCATCTTTTGTTGCTTGTTTCATTGTAAGGTTATGCTTCCAAATTTCCTTGTAATGTTTTCCATTTCCATGTAAGTTTCTATTTTTATCTTTATGTTCTTAATCAACTTCATTATCTTATATATTTTCCATTTCATTTATTAAAACATTATTATCACAAAGCATAGTGATATCTCTGCGTTGTTGTGAATTAGTACACACATAGGTGTGAATTTCATTCACACACACGGAGGAGTGCTCGTTATTTCCGCGGTTTTAATTTCTTCAATCCAATTCTTGTTAGCCATCTTCCACCCACCATTGAGAGTATACCATCAATGGAGGGATAAAACAGTAATGGGTTTATCTTAGGAGGATGAAAAGGCTGGATTGAATATTATTTTATGAATGAATTGTTGTTAATTGGATAATTAATTTAAGACATCCATTATTCAGTTATTTCTACTCTTCATCTTTACTGTGTTTGAGCAAACTAAATTCAATTACTAAATGACCATATACCTCGGAGAGATCATGAATTTGGTACTCTATGTGTATAGGGGGTTAGTAATTGTGTTTAGTAAGCACCAAACCAGAAAATGATGAAGGTAGTGTTATTTTTGAAGAATGGATTCATCAAGAATTAATAAAACCAAAATTTTCTAAAGAAGTAAAATTCATTCAATCCACCCCGAGCATAATCCTAAGTTCAACCCATTTTAATTGAATTTAATTCACTTAGGTTTCTTAGTTTTCTTTAAACCATCCAAAATCAAAATCAACGTTGGCTACTTCATAGCCCATCCTTCACCAAATGATAGCGTCTCAAGGTTTCTTCTTCGATCCCTGTGGATTTGACCCCTACATGTACTACATCAACCGCTTTTACCAGTAGGGTAAATTTGGGCGTAACCAAATTTTGGCACCATTGACGGGGACCCAAGTAAGTATTTTTAGACACCCACCTTCTATTCTCACATAACTTTCCTTTTCTCACCTATATTTCTCTTTTCTTTTCCCCTTTCTATTTTCGTGTGTCCAAAAAAATCCAAATCCAAATTTCATTCAACTCTAATGGATTATCATCAAAAATTTCCTTTCATAAACACGGGCTGTAATTAAATTGGAAATAAATATTGGGAAAAACTTTACATAGGGAGTTTCATTGACAAATCCTTAATTTAATACACCACACCAGATGAGATGTACAATCAATGGGATGCTGAATGTTTAAAAGATCAATTTCCATACATATCAAGAATGATTCAAAAGATAAATAATGGAAAGTCCATGCTGTACAAACATATATCAACCCTAATCCTGAAAAAATTCTTGAACAATTGTGTGAAGAAATGGCTAAAATGAATTCATAAGTTTCATCTTTCAGATTAGAATTACAAAGCTTTAAGATCTTTGAGGAACCCGTTCCCACTCAAGATGTTCTTTCCTCATCATTGATAGATGAATCTTTTATCCCAAAAACCTCGCATGAATTGAAAAAATAACTAACCTTTGGATATGGGATAACTGAACAAGATTAAGGAAATGTTGAAGCGTATTTAAATCAGGAGGAAATTAATTTTTTGGATTCACAAGGGGAAATTTTGTCTTTATGGATTGAGTGTTCAGAATATTGCTCCAATAACATTTTTTTAGAATCACCGATCATTGAACAATTGGGAGATATAATGAATAGTGAGTCCATACCAACTCATGAAATTAAAATGGAAAATTTTAGGGATGAATAATATTTTCAAAAGGAACAAATTCTTTCAAAATGTTTTGTAGAAGAAACAAATTTAGATTCAAATTTCCATTCATCTTTGGGAAAATTTAATGAAACTGAACTGAACAATATAATCCTTCCTTTACCACTCAAGAATCCCTCTATTTTTAAAAACCTAGACCATTCAATTGTCGTCCAATTTCATCAAGAATCTCACAAATTAGGAATGAACTTTTAAATCTTAGGAAATACTCCAAATGAATCTCAATCAACCATTACTGAAATTCCTTGGAATTTCACACTCTTTTTTAAGCATGGGATTTCACATGGAAAAAATTCTAAAAAAATACTTAATCTAAATCTTGTTGAGGTGTAGAAAGATGGGTTCATTAAAATTTTTAATGTTGGAATTGGATAAGTTGGGGGGTTCAAGTCAAGCTAACGACGTTAAACAAAAGCGATGCATAGGAGGCAACCCATGGTTTTCATGTTTCTAATCATTTTGAATAATTTTATTTTTCATATAATAAATTACCATAGACTGTTGACCTGTTCTTCTTTTATGAGTAAGTTTGGGTATGAAAGGGGAGCGCCATATTCATCCGTGTTACGTGGCGTGATCTCTGAGTAATACCTTACCCAGAAATCTAAAAAGAAGACAATGTATCATCAGTTTATTTTGTTTTGTTTATTTTTATGTTTTTATAGGTCAAAAAATAAAAGGACATTTCGTAAGTCATAAGTAAAATCCATTCACCACCATCAAAGCCACTGAGACTCGAACCCAGGATTGAAGGGAGACATTGGCATGCGATTTATTCATCAAACACCATGTGAATTTATTCCATGATTATCATTTTAAATTTTCCTATTTTAACTCCTCTCCTACCCCCCTTCTAACTTTTCTTTTCTTTAAACACTGGGGACAATGTTATTCTATGTTTTGGGGTGATAAAAAATGTTTTTTTGTGAATAAAAACATGCATGAAAAGAAAATTTCCATTAACCTTGAACATGATAACACACATTGCAAACTCTGAAATTGTATATCAAATAATTATGCATACCTTGATTCTGATTTTAATGCAAGTTTAAATTCATGAGCATAGTTTTTGAAAAGTGTTGTTGTCTGATGTGATTTTTCAAAGTTTAAATTTTCATCCTCTTAATAAAATGCCACAATGCATTTCTACTGGATCTTGGGTGTAAATTTGAGTTCTTGGGTCCCTTTAATTATAGAATAGGGTTCTGGGGTCACTTTTAGTTTAATTTGAGTACTCAAAAAAAAACAAAAACATTTGAAAAAAAATAAAGACCACATAGAGAAATGTTTTGTCAAAATGCGTGGAATTTGGGACTTGGGGATCGTGACTCCATAGTTGTCTTGCCCAGAGTTAGGCTTTATATCTCTATTGTAGAGCATGGAATTGACAATATGTGTGTTGTCTGACACTTGGGGATCGTGACTCCATAGTTGTCTTGCCCAGAGTTAGTCTTTTCATATCTATTGTGGTTAAAAAAAATTAAAAAACAAATCAAAAAAATATGGATACTCATCTTAAGGTTTAATGTGATTCCCACCTATCGCTTCCATTTTTTCCCTTGAACAATAAAATGGGCTCCATATCTTTTGTGATGCACAAAACTTTATCATGCTTAATTGAAATCGGATGAAATGTGGCGATAAATTTGAACAGAGGAATGGGCTTGGGCTTGGGAAATGCTTATGGAAATATCTTGTTTTAAATGATTTTGATGGGTTTCATAATTTGTTTTGATATGAAGTCTTTGGTGAGCAATGTGTATTAAAATGTTTTTGGAAAAGGGGATTTGAATTTCATATTTGTAATTTATTTTGGTCGGGACTAGCAAAAATCAAGTTGGGGGGTGTGATTAGTCACTAAAAGTGGATAATATTAATTGTTAATATCCTTATATTCATTGTTCCAAATTCCATAAGCATTGTTTTCAGTGAATTACATAAATAAAACTTCTTTTATCATCTTAAATGTAATTCATGTTTAAAATAAAAATTTGGGGCCAATCATTCATTTGTTTGTGGACAACATTATATTTATTTTATAAATTTGAAATTTTGGGATATTATTTATCACTTTATTTGGAACATTTTATCTTTTAGGTCCGATGGATGAATCCCAAGGGAAGATGGATATTTTTGCGCCCAAATGCAGAAATTTGCTGGAGAAAGCATAATGGGCCTAAGGCCCATCAAACAAATGTGGGGCACACAAAACAAGCCCAATGAAGCTCAAATTTATACATTAGAAAGATAAAAAAAGAGGATCATTTTATTCAACTGTGGCCAGAGCTAATTCTGATTTTTTTCATGATAATAAAGGGATCTGATGTTGAGATTTAAATGGTGGACATGACATTAATGCACCTAAATCCGTCCTACAATGTCGACCATAACTTCCAAACGGCTAAGCCAAATTTCCAGAAAGTTTTACTGCTCATAAAGCATATATGGAAGAATATATTTATCTTCAAAAACCCCTCCGAATTCGGCCTTATTCAATTATGAATTCACACGTCAATATGGTGGATGAATCTTGACAGTTTTCCAGGTCAACTTCGAAACGTCAATTTCCATTTAATTATTCACCCTCATTTTGACTCTATTAATTGTTTAGGGGTGAATTAATTGTTGGGGGGTGGACCTAAGGTTTCTAATATTCCTATATAAGGATCTGGTGGTGAAGGGAATAGAGGTGGATATTTTTCTTATCATCTTTTGTTGCTTGTTTCATTGTAAGGTTATGCTTCCATATTTCCTTGTAATGTTTTCCATTTCCATGTAAGTTTCTTTTTTGTATCTTTATGTTATTAATTAACTTCTTTCTCTTCTATATTTTCCATTTAATTTATTAAAAATTTATTATCACAAAGCACAGTGATATATCTGTGTTGTTGTGAATTATTTCACACATTGGTGTGAATTTCATTCACACACACGGGGGAGTGCTCGTTATTTCCGTAGTTTTAATTTCTTTAATCCAATTCTTATTAGACATATTCTGCCCACCATAGAGAGTATACCATAAATGGAGGGATAAAACTTTAATGGGTTGATCTTAGGAGGATGCAAATACTGGATTGAATGTTATTTTAAGAACGAATTGTTGTTAATTAGATAATTAATTTAAGACATCCATTCTTCAGTTATTTCTACTCTTCATCTTTACTGTATTTGAGAAAACTAAATTCAATTAATAAATGACCATATACCTTGGAGAGATCAGGAATTTGGTTCTCTAAGTGTATAGGGGATTATTAATTGTGTATAGTAAGCACCAAACCAGAAAACAATGAAGGTAGTGTTATTTTTGAAGAATGGATTCATCAAGAAGTAATAAAACCAAAATTCTATAACAAAGTAAAATTCATTCAATCCACCCCAAGCATAATCCTAAGATCAACCCATTTTCATTGAATTTAATTCACTTAGGTTTCTTAGTGTTCTTTACACCATCCAAAATCAAAACCAAAGTTGGCTACTTCATAACCCATCCTTCACCAAATCATAGGGTCTCAAGGTTACTTCTTCGATCCCTGTGGATTCGACCCCTACATGTACTACATCGACCACTTTTACCAGTAGGGTAAATTTGGGCATAACCAAATTTTGGCGCCATTTCCAGGGACCCAAGTAAGTATTTTTAGACACCCACCTTCTATTCTCACCTAACTTCTCTTTTCTAACCTATATTTCCCTTTTCATTTCCCCTTTCTGTTTTCGTGCTTCCAAGAAAATCCAAATCCAAATTTCATTCAACACCAATGGATTATCATCAACAATTTCCTTTCATAAAATCGGACTGTAATCAATTCAGAAATCAATATTGGGAAACACCTCACATATGGAATTTCATTGACCAATCCTTAATTGAATACACCACACCAGATGGGATATACAATCAATGGGATGCTGAATGTTTAAAATATCAATTTCCATACCTATAAAAAATTATTAAAAAGATAAATAATGAGGAAGTCCATGTTGTAAAAAAATATATCAACCATAATCCTGATAAAATTCTTGAACAATTGTGTGAAAAAATGGATAAAATTAATTCATAAGTTTCGTCTTTTAGATTATAATAACAAATCTTTAAGACTTTTGAGGAACCCGTTCCAACTCAAGATGTTCTTTCCTCATCATTGATAGATGAATATTTTATCCAAAAAACCTCCCATGAATTGAAAAATGAACTAACCTTTGTATATGGGATAACTGAACAAGATCAATGAAATGTTTAAGGGTATTTAAATCAAGAGGAAATTAATTTTTTGGATTCCCAAGGGGAAAATTTTTCTTCATGGATTGAGTGTTCAGAGTAATGATCCAATAACATTTTTTTAGAATCACCGATCCTTGAACCATTGGGAGATATAACGAATAGTGATTCCATACCCACTCATGAAATTCAAATGGAAAATTTTAGGGATGAATCATATTTTCAAAAGGAACAAATTCTTTCAAAATGTTTTGTAGAAGAAAAAAAATTTGGATTCAAATATCCATTCATCTTTGCGAAAATTAAATGAAACTGAACTCAAAACTATAATCCTTACTTTCCCACTCAAGAACCCCTCTATTTATGAAAACCTAGACCATTCAATTATCATCTATTTTCATCAAGAATATCACAAATTAGGAATGAACCTTGAATTCTTAGGAAATACTCTAAATGAAACTCAATCAACCATTACCGAAATTCCTTGGACTTTCACACTCATTTTTAAGCATGGGATTTCACATGGAAAAAATTCTAAAAAAAGACTTAATATAAATCTTGTTGAGGTGGAGAAAGATGGGTTCATTAAAATTTTGAAATTTGGAATTGGATAAGTTGGGGGGTTCAAGTCGAGCTAACAACGTTAAAAAAAAGCGTTGCATGGGAGGCAACCCATGGTTTTCATGTTTCTAATCATTTTGAATAATTTTATTTTTCATATAATAAATTACCATAGACTTTTGACCTGTTCTTCTTTTATGAGTAAGGATGGGTATGAAAGGGGAGCGCCATATTCAACCATGTCACGTGGCGTGATCTCTGAGTAATACCTTACCCATAAATCTAAAAAGAAGGCAATGTATCATCAGTTTATTTTGTTTTGTTTATTTTTATGTTTTTACAGGTTAAAAAATAAAAGTACATGTCGTAAGTCATAAAGAAAATCCATTCACCACCATCCAAGCTGCTGAGACTCGAACCCAGGATTGAAGGGAGACATTGGCATGTGATTTATTCATCAAACACTAGGTGACTTCATTCCATGATTATCATTTTCAATTTCCTATTTTAACTCCTCTCCTACCCCCCTTCTAACTTTTCTTTTCTTTAAACATTGGGGAAAATGTTATTCTATATTGGGGGGAGATAAAAAATGTTTTTTTGTGAATAAAAACATTCATAAAAAGAAAATTTTCATTAACCTTGAACATGATAACACACATTACAAACTCTGAAATTGGATATCAAATAATTATGCATGCCTTGATTCTGATTTTAATGCAAGTTTAAATTCATGAGCATTGTTTTTGGAAAGTGCGGTTGTCCGATGTGTTTTTTCAAAGTTTAATTTTCATGCTCTTAATAAAAATGCCACAATGCATGTCTACTGGATCGTGGGTGTAAATTTGAGTTCTTGGGTCCCTTTAATTATAGCATAGGCTTCTGAGTTCAATTTTAGTTTAATTTTTGTATCCAAAACAAAAAACCAAAACAAAAATAAAAAAATTTGAAAAAAAATAAAGAGCACATAGAGCAATGTTTTTTCCAAATTCATGGAGTCTGACACTTGGGGATCGTGACTCCATAGTTGTCTTTCAAAGAGTTATGCTTTATATCTCTATTGTAGAGCATGGAATTTTCAATATGTGTGGCGTCCAGAACTTGGGGATCGTGACTCCATAGTTGTCTTGCCCAGAGTTAGTCTTTTCATATCTATTGTGGTTAAAAAAAATCAAAAAAAAATCAAAAAAATATGGATACTCATCTTAAGATTTAATGTGTTTCCCACATAGAGCTTCAATTTTTTCCCTTGAACAATAAAATGGGCCCCATATCTTTTGTGATGCACAACAATTTATCAGGCTTAATTGAAATTAGATGAAATGTGGCGATGAAATTGAACAAAGGAATGAGCTTGGGATTGGGATATGCTTATGGACCTAGCTTTTTTTAAATGATTTTGACGGGTTTCATAATTGTTTTTGATATGAAGTCTTGGGTGAGCAATTTTTATTAAAATGATTTTGGAAAAGGGGATTTGAATTTCATATTTGTAATTTATTTTTCTCGGGACTAGAAAAAATCAAGTTGGTGGGTGTGATTAGTCACTGAAAGTGTATAATATTAATAGTTAATATATTTATATTCATTGTTCCAAAGTCCATAAAAATTGTTTTTAGTGCATTACATAAATAGAACTTCTTTTCTCATCTTAAATGTAATTCATGTTTAAAATGAAAATTTGGGCCCAATCATTCATTTGTTTGTGGACAACATTATATTCATTTTATGAATTAGAAATTTTGGGATATGATTTATCACTTTTTTTTGGAACATTTTATCTTTTAGGTCCGATGGATGGATCCCAAGGGAAGATGGAAAATTTTGCGCCTGAATGCAGAAATTTGCTGGAGAAAGCATAATGGGCCTAAGGCCCATCAAAAAAATGTGGGGCCCACAAACCATACCCAATGAATCTCAAATTTATAAAATAGAATGATAAAAATATGAGGATCATTTTAATCAACTGTGGCCGAAGCTAATTCTGAATTTTTCATGATGATAAATGGATCTGAGGTTGATATTTAAATGGTGGACCTGACATTAATGCACATAAATCCGTCCCACAGTGTCGACCATAACATTCAAACGGCAGAGCCAAATTTCCTGAAATTTTTCTAGCTCATAAAGGACAGATGTAAAAAGATATTTATCTTCTACAAACCTGACGGATTTGGCCTTCTTCAATTACGAATTCACACGTCAATATGGTGGATGAATCTGGACATTTTTCCGGGTCAACATCGAAACACCAATTTCCTTTTGATTATTCACCATCATTTTGACTCTATTAATTTTTGGGGGGTGAATTAATTGTTAGGGGGTGTACCTAAGGCTTATAATATTCCTATACAAGGAGATGGTGGTGAAGGTAATAGGGGTGGATATTTTTCTTATCATATTTTGTTGCTTGTTTCATTGTAAGGTAATGCTTCCAAATTTCCGTGTAATGATTTCCATTTCCATGTAAGTTTCATTTTTGTATATTTATGTTCTTAATAAACTTCATTCTCTTATATATTTTCAATTTCATTTATTAAAACTTTATTATCACAAAGCACAGTGATATCTCTATGTTGTTGTGAATTAGTTCACACATAGGTGTGAATTTCATTCACACACACGGAGGGGTGCTCGTTATTTCTGCGGTTTTAATTTCATCAATCCTATTTTTTTATCCATCTTCCGCCCACCATTGAGAGTATACCATCAATGGAGGGTTAACCCTTTAATGGGTTGATCTTAGGATGATTCAAAGGCTAGATTGAATGTTATTTTATGAATGAATTGTTGTTAATTGGATAATTAATTTAAGACATAAATTCTTCAGTTATTTCTACTCTTCATCTTTACTGTTTTTGAGCAAACTAAATTCAATTACTAAATGACCATATTTCTCATAGAGATCATGAATTTGATTCTCTAAGTGTATAGGGGATTAGTAATTGTGTTTAGTAATCACCAAACCAGAAAATGATGAAGGTAGTGTTTTTTTTGAAGAATGGATTCATCAAGAATTAATAAAACCAAAATTGTCTAAAGAAGTAAAATTCATTCAATCCACCCCAAGAATAATCCTAAGATCAACCCATTTTCATTGAATTGAATTCCCTTAGGTTTCTTAGTGTTCTTTAAACCATCCAAAATCAAAACCAAAGTTGGCTACTTGATAGACCATCCTTCACCAAATCATAGCGTCTCAAGGTTACTTCTTCGGTCCCTGTGGATTCGACCCCTACATGTACTACATCGACCGCTTTTACCAGTAGGGTAAATTTGGGTGTAACAAGCGGGGCACATTCCTTCTTCTTGTGCCACTGACTCTTGCTCTTCTGGGAAGAGGCCAGCTGAGATGATAATACAGAGGTGGCAGTCAAAGATTTTGAAGGCTTTGGATGATTCTGGCGTACACGAATGATTCCATGGGTGGGAGAAACCATTTTACAAGCCATCCAGTCATCATACTTTTGGGATTCGTGGCTGGTAACTTGTTTCCACTCACCTTCGACATCACTACTGCTATCTGACCTCACAAAGAAACCTTCCACCTGTGCTGGGACCGGGCCCAGCCTGACTATGTTGTTGTCAACCTGGTCTTGAAACCAGTCCTTAAACACATAGCACTACTTGAGCGTGTGCCCCAGAATCCGATGATAGGGCTAGTAGTTAGGGAGATCGGTGAGATTCTCCTCTGTCGGCCTTCTGCACTTAGGGAAGCGTACAATCCCATGCTATGGGGCACTACATAAGTAACCGGGGACCTGATTCTCACTGAACGAGTAAGTCTGGTCTCTTATTTATAGATAGGGATCCATTGGAGCCTGGCCTTGATGAGGAGCTGGAGGAGACTTTTGAGGAGGTGGAACCTGATTGTCCCGCCTGGGTGGTGGCGTCGCATTCCGTAGGGGGAGCCTGCTGATTCTGAGGATGTTTCAGAGCTAGAGGCTATGCCTGAGGCAGAGGGCCTCTATAAGGATGCAGGGCCGGTGCTACTGGTAGGAATTCTAGCTGCCTGGGGGCTTCTATTTGGGCCACCGCGGTGGGATTTTCTCTGGAAGCTCTCCTTGCTGGGATTACAGGGGGCAATGGACGTGCCTATCTGGCCTATTGCAGGGCTTCTTTAAGGCGCTGGGCCTTATCTGAGAAGTCTCGGAACCCTCCATGATAGTTTTGAGTGATCAGGAAGGGAACCAGTTCCATCATAACATTCCCTACGCACATCGTTAGTAATTGCTCCTGAGTCAGTGGCATGTCAAGGGAGTATGTGAACCCCTTCCACCGAGCGATAAAGTCCGCAACTTGCTCATCAGGACTTTGTTTTCACATGAAGAGGTCTGTGATGTTGTTCTTCTGGGTGGTAGAGCTGAACTGGTAGAGGATCTACCTACGAAGGTCCTCCCAACTGGTCACGAATCCATCGGGGAGCTGGTTGTACCTGATGAATGCTGGCCCCTACAGTGTCTGAAAGAAACAGTGGAGCTTGGCAGACTCCTACTGCACTGGAGTCCCCAACATGGGCCCGCACCTTGAGTTGAAGTGGGCCAGATGTCACAGCGGGTCCCCCATCCCATTAAAGGGGGAGAAGGTGGGATTCTCGAAACCCGGAGGTGCCGACATATCATTCACCCAGGCTGGGTACGGCTTGTCATCTGGTGGTATTTCCACCTTTCCCATTTCTAAAACCTCAAGGTAGGATATGAGTGCAGCCATAGGATCATCTGGGTGGGGGTCCTTATCTTGACGGGGATCCCTAACCACGAGTTCTTTGTTGGGATATTTGACACGGTATACGAGTTCAGCGGCTCATGGAGCGACTAGTGGAACGGCCTGCGGGGAAGCTAGGTGAACCTAGGCTGGATTCCTCGTATTGTCACGCCGTTCACGAGGGTTTGGTGAGACATAAAATTCCCTCTTTCTTTGAGTTCTAGCTTCAGTCCTGTCAACAGGAGTGGTATGACCAAGGTTTCCCGGAGGCATCTCGCCAAGGTGTAGTTGTTCCTACCCCTACTTCCCTAGCCTAGGATCACCATAGTCGGGTTGTCGCTCTACAATGGATTTCTGGAGGAGTTCGTCGACCAACCTCTTCTGCTCAGCAAGTTGTTGGCACAACATTGCCTTCTCAGAGTCTTCCTATGTCTTCTGGACTGAGGCAGACGGGTCAGAGTGCTTGACTACTCCGACATGATCTTTGCCCTTACTGACGTTCCGGCTGAGCACTAATCACTCGGTGGGTGCAGGGAGACCTAGGAGGTTCTTCTTCTGAAGGGTAATCCTCACTAATGGGTCCAACAATGGTGGCACACCCTCAGCGGGAAAGTCTCTATAGAGAAAATCGAGTTCGTCCTCCTTGTCCACTATGTCGGCCTTGTGGACCGTGACCCTTCCTAGGGTCATGTCCTCAATATCGCATAGCGAGTCATGATATCGTCAGATAGGGCTGAAGAGGAGGGAAACATACTGCCCCCATCCATGGACTTTCACGTGGGGGTATCCTCCCTAATGATTCTACAAATTACATTGATACTCAGAATGCATTGCTGCTGGAGGGCCTCACGACGGCCCGGTGACTCGGGGCGTTGGGCCACCGGGAGTGCGTCTAGATCGACTAGATGACACTGCTCGCTGATTTCTTCAAAATGCGCTCGAATCCTTGGATAAACCACGCGCTGATGACAGAGACTGAAATGCATTTCCCAGAGGGTGTATCGAAGACACTCATCATTCTCTAGGGTGAGGGACTCGGGTATGCAAAAATCCTGCACTTCCATGGGCCAGAACATCTTGGGGAAGTGGTCCACTACAAGGATGCTCAAGAAGCTCCTCAGATCAAATTTAGGGTCTGGACCTTGATTGACCAACTCACTAACTGGGGGTGGTTGAGGAACTGGCAGCGGTACTGAGGCAGACCACTGGGATGGCAGGTTGGGTGGTGGAGAATACAGCGAACGAGCTGAATGGCTGCCGATTCTTGGGTTGTCCTCCGAGGAGTGTAGCGACCTGGCCACTACATCGCATTAGGACGGGCTGGAGGTCACCGTTCCTGGCTCAGGTGATAGGGCTACTGGTGGTGGGTCATCATGCTTCTCGCCTACCATTGGTCCCTAGAATAGCTCTCTGTGATCTCTTGTGTAGGTAGAAAGTGCTTCCGGCGACGATGGTGGGGATTGTACGACCGTAACCTATGGGGTCTCCAGATTTTTATCTTCCTGGATAAACCTATGGAGGGAGGCGGGAATCTTATGGACCTCACTTCATGGAAGTACCAGGCTGATGCGCCTCATCCCTACCCCGACCATTGACTCAGATGAGCGAGGGGAGGTCTCCTGAGCTGAGTCGCACTCTACTTCAGAGTCTAAGAAGTGGACCGGTTTGATCTCTGTCCCGTCCTTCCTAGGATTTTTCTTGTGGTGGCGATGACCCACCTTCCTGCCCCTAGGCGGATCTTAGGGACATGGATGATTCCCGACATGTGGTCCTTCATCCACGCTGGTTCTAGGGTGGAGAGGGTTTCCACTTGAGACAACCAGGGTGCGAGGAGCACCAGGACAAATGTCGAAGGGGACATGGGGAGGACCTCTATGAATAGCACTTGAGCGGGAAAAACCTCCATCGGAACCAACGGGAGCATGGGGAGGACCTCCTTTCTTGGTGTGGGTGGAGTGAGGCTGGCCTTCACTACTCTGGTTTCCGGGGTGAGGAGGACCTACACCAGCTACGAAGAGGGCGCATGGAGGATCCCCATGTTGGAGGGAGAACAGATGGGTAACATCTCCACGTTGACGGTCAGGGGTAGGAGGAAGGGCCCCATACCCATTGTGATGGGCATAGAAGAGGCTTCCATACCGAACATCACCATCACGGGGCGAACCTTCATTCAGATTGGGGGTGGCAAGGGGCAGACCTCCATGATGAGCCTCGAAGCATGGAAGACCCACGCTCTCTGTGGTGGTGGTACGAGGTGGCATCACTGTGGGTTGGTTCACGATGACCCCCACTTGTGCCTGTGACCAGGAGAGTCGACCCATCCTGCCCATGGGGCAGTTGGGGCCTCGATCCCAGTTGGGTGTAGGAGCACCTTAGCTCCGTGTGTGCAGGGACTTGATGATATGCATCGTTGGTGGCTCAGGCCATAGTAGCTGTCAACGTTGGCACCCCTTGGTGGGTGTCCTCAGCTCGTGCCTGACGCTGGCGTCGGGTCGGATGAGTCGGTGCTGGTTGTGCAGGTGCATAGCTTACCTGCTCCTCTGGTAATTCCGGGTGGCGGTGCTAATGTGGCCGGGTGAGGGCTCTTTCTAGGATCCCCTAGATTGAGACTCTAACTAGGATGCGCTAGACGTCTCCCACCTCATCAACGTAAGGTAGGGAGTTGTCAAAGCGCTCTGAGGACAAGCTCCCCAAAAGATTGGATGTTGGGGTTGGGAGGAGCGGCTCCCTGAACGACCATTGAGGGCGGCATTGACGGCGGGGCCTGGATGCCTCCAGGTCCAGGCGGTCCATATCCCGGGATGGGATTATTCCCTCCTCCTCATAACGACGTAAGAGGTTGTTAATTACCATTCATTGGATAACATCTGATGGGGAGATGGGGCATGGGCTCCCCACAGTCATGGATGCAGAAGTCGTTGCGGAAGCAGCGAAGCCACGTGGAGGGGTTGTGCTAGCATTTCCCCTGCCCCTGTATAGATGGGCGAGCGGTGATCGTGTTCCTATGGCAGCAACCTGATTCCTGAGAAGCAGAGAGACCGACTCATCAGTGCTGAAAAGAAAAAGGAATCAATGACCAAATCCCCAATGCCATCCTGCCTTTCGTGACCAGTAAGAGGGATCCATGCTGACAACGTCGTAGAACGGGATGTCCAATGTTATACTATCCCATCTTCTGGTGAGTTTAACACCAGGCCCACAATTTTTTTTGCGGGACCCAGTGCTGGATAGCTGGATCTGGTGACACGTTAATCCATGGATTCCCTGAGCATTACTAATCTTCGTATTGAAAAGAAGACCTTCACGTCGGGTTCACCATTTATGTTTATCACGCTTTTTCCGGGGCACACACATCCGTCTGCTTGAGTGAGACAGGTGAAACTTTTGTTACCCCACATTCCCACTTTCCAAAGGTAGGAAACATCTGTTCCTTGTTCAGGGACATTTTATCCTTGATCAAAATGGGATGATGGGATGTTGGTTCATCCCTCTGTGGATTCCTCCTCAGAATTCATCACCTAGTCCAGGTCTCCCTCATAGATTTAATATGTTGTTCATGAAACTCTTCCCATCGCCATATGTTTATGGAAACTAGTTAATTATGCTGCTTCTGTCAGGATATTCTAAGGGGTCCGGTCAGTCCAGAAACCTTCAGTTAGGGGAGTAGTCACGCTGGGCATCACTAGCGTATCTGGACGCTGGGGATTGGTGTGTCTCTCTTATGTCCCTTATTATAGGGCTTCTTGAGGGCGCAGAATCCTGAGGCATCCCACATCGGATTCGGGGAATTGAATACCATGGGCATGAATATGAGGCTTTCCTCATCTTCCCATGTTTAACACATGGTATGCCGCAAGTTTAACATCCAACAGAGGTGGATAAAACTGATCGGAACATCGATTAGAGTGGATCAGGTGGAAGAACCCCCTTATAGGGAACACCGATATTAGGGCCAACATGTGGGCGACTTCCTGAATTCTATGGGAGGGAATGAGGTGGCATGATATCACCGAAATGTGGCGGCCTGGGTAAGAATCAGGATGAAATATGGTTTTGGGATTGAGCATCAAAAATACCCTTGAAAGGGCACTGTCGTGGGCACCCTCAAATGATTAATGTGATTTTGGGGTACTTAGGTGCAGCAGAGTGGCTCACCAAGGTCGTCTCTCAAAGGAGGAAGTAGATTTAAAACAAAATTTTAAAGATATTCTAAAAATGAAATAAAAGAGAATAAAAACACTATTTGAAATGATGGGGGTTGGTTATAGTTTATGAATCTAGAAGATGTTTACTGGAAGAAGATTGTATTTTTTTGTTTTTAGTTTTGAAATGAAGTTCGATTAAAATGACACAAGAAAAAGATGTTTTTTAGACAATATTTAAAATATGTAATCGATCTAACTCTACCTATTCAATCATTTATTAATCATTATAATTTAAATTAATATTCACTTAATTATGATCCCTTAATTTGTTTACCCCCGAACCCTATGATAATTAACCTTACCACAAAGATGAAATTAATTAAACCCTAGGCTAGCTTCGGAACATTCTATCGTAGCACCCTGCTTTGATTTATGTTCTAAGGCTAGCTTATGGTCAGTGGTAAATTAAGGCACATAACCACTCTGGAAATGATGATTAATTGAGTTTAGGGATTGTATTTGAACTCTAAAAACTGATCCCGTGTGGTCTTGTATTACCGATTAAGATCGCGCTCTCACAATTCACACAAATCCCGACCTCGCGTGTTTGTGTTAATTGTTCAATTGCTCAGTTAGTTTCTTATAATTTAAAAACTCAATTAATGGATCATTTTTATTTAATAAAAGTATACCATTGATTCAAAATAAATTAATATTGAATGTGAGAGGTAGATCGATTACTAAAAATAACTACTGTTCCATGGGTGGCGTAATGATTGTAGAATCGTTTTGCATGTGCAAAGGTTTATAATGGATATAACCCAATAACGCTTGTACTCAAGAATTATAGCCCAAAGAGGAAGATTAAGAGAAGAATAAATTCAAACAAAACATAAGAAAAGAGAATAAATAAAAGAAGAATAAAGAAGTTTATTAAGAAAACACAAACATTACAACATGAGGGAGAAGAATAGGGCTTCGACAAAGGGATCCTTCCTTCAAGAGCTACCCTTATTGAATTGCTTAGAGAAATGGAGTGGAACCTCTTATCCTCAGCCCAAAACTTCCTAATTCACGACCCCAACCCATCCAAATAATAAAAACTCCAATTTATAGAGGGGAGGGGAGGAGAGGTTACAAGTGGTTTCAAGTGTGAATGTGGAAATTCGGCCAAATATTTTATTCCATATTGTACCGCCAATTTTACCACCACAACACGTGACGAGGCCAGCCTTCCAGAAGGATAATATGTGCGGATATGGGTTCTCTATCTCCTATAAATATTTGGGCTCATTACAAGCCCAGATGAAGGCGTTATGGCCGAAATACAGAAGCTTCTCCATTCTGGCGAGTCCAGCCCAACTTTGACTTCATGGCCCATATTCAACGACCAAATTCACTATTTAGCTCTAGTGTCCTGAATAAAAGTTGTAGACAATTTAGTTAGTAACACTGTTAAAACATTTCAAATTCAAATAGTAAATATAAAAAATATCTATCTTCGAAATACTACAGTGCACTATAAAGGGTAAAACTGGAATTTTCACCAAATTTTCAAATGAATGGTCAAATCCAAAATATTTTATAAATAAACATATTTAACACAATGTGTGGAAATTATATCATTTATTATCAATAAAATATTCAAAAAAATAGTGTTTTATCAACTCCCCCACACTTACCCTTTTGCACTCTTGGGAATAACCTCATGTCAGGTAAACATCAATATCAAATCAAAACCAATTTTAAAACACATATCTTTGAGATCAATAAATTTCACAACAAGAATAAGAAGATATCATGCCTCATAAAATAAAACTTATTTCAAGTTCTCCATTTATATCATTCAATATATTTCCACTTCATTTATCCTCCCATGCAAAAAATACTTACCTCACTTGAATTTTCTCTCATCACTCAAATATCAATTTTTTTTGCAATGTCTTTCTCATCCAAACTCATACAAGGGTCACCATAGGCTTGATAAATTCCTACTTCGCCACCCAATGTGAGTCAACGATGTATGTTTATCATGAGGACTTTTCAGGGTTGTTTAGTGGCTTTCAGTTGGTAGGATTTAGATGTCAAAAATTATGAGGGTGAATGAGGAGGGCTTGACTCTTTTTGAAGCAAAATTGCATTAATCTAATTTTTACTTAAATATGGTCTTCTCCTCAATCACTATAGTATCAATTCAAATCCATCATCAAGAAAAGTCATGAAAATATTACACCATTCATCATTTCAGCATAAAAAATGTCAATCTTCTCAAACATGATTTTCTTGAAAGCTCTAGATGGGCACAACTTTCCACCTCAATTAGAAGCTCCAGAAAAGGCACAACTTCACTTGTAATGAAAGCTCCAGAAAAGGCATAGCATTCAATATAATGAATTTTTTCAGAAGCAAACACATCTCTTTAGAATTTAATTTTCCACCCAATGTATCACAGAATGTGGTAGCACAACACAAGATAGATTCCCCCATACTTAATATCAACTAGATTATGCAATTTCACTTCAAGAGTTGGTTGGATAGGGAAAATTGGCTTGTAATGTAGCTAACCTAATAGGTTGTGCATGGATTCTAAGGGCTACAAGGATTAAATGTTCAAGTTAGTCCATTATAAACAATTATTCTTTGAAATAGGTGCTTTAATACCAAACAAATTCATCAATTATTTAAACATAAGTACCCCAAACCCTCAAGTTTTGACAAGAATAGTTCAAATTATGGTTAAATCAAGCATGGTTTGGTTCTATCAAGAAGTGAGGTGAATGTAAAGAATATGAAAATAATGGTTCAGAATCCTCACAGGAAAGTGATTTCAGATATAAAGATAGTGATATGTGGCATGGGATTCAAAACTTAATGTACTTTTCATGAAATTACTAAATATTTGAACTTGAAACAAAGTCATTTTTAGTATTCATTTAAGTTTAGTTTCAAGGGATAAATTGTTTCACTCATTGATATGCATTTCAAAATTGTGATGAGAATCATTTCAGCTCAAAAATTTCAAAAACACAAAGAAAATTGAAAAATAAACACACAAAATTTGAAAAAACACACAATTTATTTGTTTGTTTTTTTAAATCAGGAAAACGATTGAAATTAATAAACTAAAAGCTTCCCTCCCCCACACTTAAACGATTTCATTTTCCTCAATGTGAACCCATGAGATGATATATGCACATGAAATGCAGAATTTTTAAATAGGAGAAATAATATTAAAGTGAAAGGGTTGGGAACAACCTGATTTCCTCAAGTGATGATGGGGTCATGTAGTGTGATAAAATCCACTGCATTAGTAGGAATTCCCTCAATGTATCTCTTCAAATGTTTCCCATTGACTGTAAAGCTCCTTCCAGTGTCCTCTTGTGTGATCTCCACTACACCATAAGGAAAAACATTAGATACAATATGAGGACCTAACCATCTGGAACGCAACTTACCAGGCATCAGCATCAGTCGTGAACTGTAGAGAAGGACTTTCTCTCCAACATGAAACTACCTTTGTTGGATCATTCTATCATGAGATGCTTTTGATTTTTCTTTATAGAGCCTTGAGTTCTCATACGAAGAAAATCATATATCCTCAAGCTCTTGAATTTGTAGCTTCATTTGGATTCCAGCTTGGGACAAATCCATGTTACATTGCTTTATATCCCAATAAGCCCGATGCTCAACTTCCATGGGGAGATGAAATGATTTCCCAAAAACAATCCGAAATGGGGACATACCAATGGGTGTCTTGTATGCTGTCCTATAAGCCCATAATGCATCATCCAAGCGCTTTCTCCAATACTTCATATTTGGCTGCACGGTTTTCTACAAGATTTTTTTCAACTAACTATTTGAAACCTCAGCTTGTCCATTTTTTTGAGGATGGTATGGTGTTGATGTTTTGTGTGTCACCCCATACTTCCGAAGGAGGGAAGAAAAATTCCGATTACAGAAGTGTGTCCCTTGGTCATTGATGATGTCCTTTGGTACTCCAAACCTGAAAAAAATTTGTACTTTGACAAAGTCCACTACAACATGAGAATCGTCAGTCCTGGTGGCCTTGGCCTCCACCCATTTACTAACATAATCAATAGCAACCAAAAAATATAAAAATCCAAATTAACTAGGAAAAGGACCCATAAAATCAATGCTCCATACATCAAAAATCTCACAGAATAGTATGGGTTGTTGGGGAATCTCATGTCTCCTAGAAATGTTCCCAGTGTGTTGGAAACGAGAGCATGACTTACAAAACACATGAGCATCATGGAATAAGATAGGGAAATATAATCCAGAGTCTAAGAATTTTCTAGTGGTCTGTTGGGGTCCAAAGTTTCCACCACAAGCAACTGTATGATAGAAATGAAAAATAGACTCAAACTCAGGATCAGGAACACACCTCCTAATAACTTGGTCACTACACATGCGCCATAGGTATGGATCATCCCAAACATAAAATCTTGACTCACTCTTTAATTTTTGGACGTGATGTTTCTTTATATTTGCAGTTATTTTAGAGGCAACAAGGTAGTTCACTAAATCAGCATACCAAGGATGTGTTCCTGAGATGAAATAAAGATTATCATCGAGAAAAGTGTCCCGAAGTGGTACCTGGTCCAAGGTGTCATACTCTAGTGTGTGAGTAAGCCTACTCATGTATTCTACCACCAAATTATCTAACCCCTTCTTGTCCTTTATCTCAAGGTAAAACTCTTGAAGAAGGATAATCCAATGGATAAGTCGTGGCTTTGCATCTGGCTTCTTCAGGAGGTACCTCAAAGCTGCATGGTCAGAAAAAACAACTACTTTAGCGCCCAATAAATATGAACGAAATTTATCTAAAGAAAATATGACAGCAAGAAACTCCTTTTCCGTGGTTGTGTAATTTGATTGGGTAGAATCTAGTGTCCTCGATTCATAGGTGGTCACATGTGAACGTCCCTCCACCCTCTAAGATAAGACAGGTCCAACCATGAAGTTCAAGGCATCACCTATAAGCTCAAAAGGAATCTCCCACCGTGGGGGATATATGATCGGTGGAGTGGTCAGACGTTGTTTTATCTCATCAAATGAATTCCTGTAAGAAACATCAAACAAAAAATCAGAATCCTTTTGAAGTAATCTTGACATAGGAAGAGCAATCTTACTAAAATCTTTGACAAAGCGCCGATAAAATCCTAGATGCACAAGGAAAGATCTAACATCATGCACACATGAAGGATATGGTAAGGATGAAATAATGTCTATCTTAGATCTATCAACCTTTATCCCATGTTTTGACACTACATGCCCTAAGACAGTGCCATGCTCTACCATGAAATAACACTTTTCAAAGTTCAAGACCAGATTCTTCTCAATACAACGATTTAATACATTTCCAAAACTATTTAGACATTAATCAAATGAGGATCCATACACTGTAAAATCATCCATAAATACCTCCATGCAGGTCTCAATAAAATAAGAAAAAATACTCACCATGCATCTCTGGAAGGTACCTGGGGCATTGCAAAGTCCAAATGGAATCCTCCAGTAGGAAAATGTGCCAAAGGGATAAGTGAATGTAGTCTTCTCCTGATCCTCCAGAGCTATAGGAACCTAAAAATATCCATAAAATTCATCCATGAAATAATATTGTGTATTCCCAGCTAGTCTCTCAAGCATCTGATCAATAAATGGGAGGGGGACATGGTTTTTGCGAGTGGAATGATTTAGTTTCCCATAATCAATACACACATTTCAACTGTTTTGTACCCTCATTGGAACTAACTCATCTTTCTCATTTTTAATAACAGTAACACCACTCTTCTTAGGCACAACCTGAATAGGACTTACCCACTGAGAATCTGAAATGGGAAAGATTATACCTGCCTCGATCAATTTATCAAATTCGTTTTTAACAACTTCCAGAAGGGTGGGGTTGAGTCTCCTTTATGGTTGTCTCACCGGTTTGGCCCCATCCTCCAAGAGAATCCTATGCATGAAAATGGAGGGGCTAATACCTTATATGTCATCCAAGGTCCACCCAATCGCCTTGATGTTCTTCCTCAAAATATTCAATAGCTTTTCTACATGTTCAAAAGGGAGATTGTTAGAAATGATAACAGGTAATCTCTCACCACTCAACAAGTATGAGTATTTCAGATTTGGTGGCAATGGATTGAGTTCTAATGAAGGAGGGTCTAGTATGGATGGGGACCTTGAAGGAACTGAAATATGTGCACAAAGGGCATCAGTATCAAAATAGACATCATCAAAATCATAGAATAAAGCATCAAATCCATCAGCATACTCAACAGCCATGTCATAATCAGAGTGAACAAGATCAAAATTAGAATATGAATCCACATCAAAATCAAATCCAAGAGAGGATTGTGTTTCAGAAACATGTGTGGAAGTGCTCTTAGACATCAAACTCTAACCAATATTCATAATCTCCCTAAGCATAGGAAAATAAAACTCTATGGAGTTTTTATTTGGTGGTTCAAAATGGGAGATAACAAATGCAGAGTGATCCTCTGAGGGGTACTTCATGGAATACATAACATTAAATATCACAAATTCATCTCCAAACTCCATGGAATGTGTACCCTCATTGAAATTTATGATAGTTTTTGCAGTTTTGAGGAAGAGTCTACCTAAGATTATTGGAGCATGAGAACTTACCTGATCTTCCTCCATGTTAAGCATGTAGAAATATGCTAGGAAGATCATGTCTCTTACCTGGACAAGTATATCCTCATGAACTCCCGCTGGATATGTTGTAGCTCTATTTTCCAACTGCACCACTACTCTTGTTGGCTTCAACTCACCAACCTGCAATGAAGAGAATACAGAGTGAGGAATCAAATTTATTGAAGCTCCTAAATCACAAAGAGCATCAGATAAGTGCCACTCCCCTATGCTACATGGGATGGTGAATGTCCCGGGATCCTTCCACTTTGTTGGCATTGCTAGAGTTGGTGTAATGAGTGCTGAGACATTTTTTACAAGGTTGATCCTCTCATTTCCTTTGAGCCCTCTTCGATTGGTGCAGAGTTCTTTTAATAATTTGGCATACCATGGGATTTTCTTAATGGATTCAAGTAGAGGAATTTTGATCTCCACACGCTTGAATGTGTCCAAACCCTCCTTTTTCATTTCTTCTTCAGCCATCTTCTTGGTTTGAACAACCCTATTTGGAAAAGGAAGGGGTTTAGGAGGAACATCATCAATCTTTTTTTACCTTTATCTTTCTCCTTGGATTTCTCATCTGTTGGTATGGAATGCGGCTTCTCTAGAGAAGAGGTGAATCTCGGTGGAACGATAGGTACATATGTATCATTGATTTTCTTCCCACTTCTCAATGTGATGTTATTAACATTCCCCTTTGGATTTGGAGTGGGTTGGGAAGGTAGATTTCTGGAATTCTTACTTACATGTTCATGGAGGGCAGTGGGAATCTGGATCATTTGAGTCTTCAACTCCCTCAACTCCGAACTTTGACTCTTCAGATCATTCTGTTGATTAAGAACAATTTTCTTCAAAATATCATCAGTTTTATAATCTACCTTTGGTTGAGAATTCCCTTGTTGTTGTCTTGTTGATGCTTGGGTTTCAAATCTCCTTTGGGGTTGTTGGAAACCCTGCTGGTAAGGTGGAGGCTACTGGAAGTTTTGTTGAAAGGGTGGCTTTGTTGTTTTCCAGAGCCATACCTCATGTCCGGTTGATCTTTACACCCTTGGTTGTATGTTGGAGCAAATGAATCAAATTTTTTTGGGGATATAGTTGTTATTTCTACTGAAATGGTATCCCTGGGAATACTGCTGCGCAATCCTCTGTCTCTTGTAGTTGTGGGCAACAGTCAGTTGGGTGGCTTGTCTTAGTGAAAATGCAACATGGCCTTGAAGGAGGGGGTTGGGATTTCTTTTGATCCAATGCATTCTGCCTCACCATAGAGGTCAATTCTTCCAACTTGGTATCAATCAAATGACTTTCAAGAGAAGAAGGACTTACCCGATGTAGTCCCCTGACATATAGTGTAACTCGATCGCCAAATTGTTGGGAGTTTTTTGCCATCTTGTCGATCAATGAACGTGGAGCTACTGGTGTCTTGTCCACAACTGCCCCTCCTGCTATGGTATCCACCATGCTTATCTCCATAGGTGTGAGTCCTTCATCGATGTACTGAATGAGGAGTTTCTCACTGATTTGGTGATGTGGATAGCTTGCACATAACTTCTTTAATCTCTCCCAATACTCATACATTGACTCCCCTTGTTCTTTCTTGATCCACAAGATCTCCATACGAATGGAAGTGGTCCTCGATGCTGGAAAAAATCTCTGCATGAAAAGGCGTTTAAAATCGTTCCAACAAGTTATATCCTCAGGTTGTAAATAATACATCCAATCTTTCGCAGATCCATCAAGTGAGAATGGGAATGCTCTTAATTGGATTTTATCTTCAGAAACATTTCTTGGTTTAAGGGTTGAGAAAAACACAATAAATTATTTAAGGTGTTTGTTTGGATCCTTACCAGATAAGCCATGAAATTTTGGAAGAAGGTGAATTAACCCAGATTTTAACTCAAAGTCTAATTAGAGATTTGGGTATGCAATAAAATTTGGCTGATAGTTAATATCAGGTGTAGACAATTCTTGAATGGTTTTATTAGGTTCATTTCCATTATTTCTAGCCATTGGTTCCTCTTTTATATTTTAAATTGAATTTCTTCCAATTTCAATGTTTCCAGAAGAGAGGAATTCACCAACTAGTTGAATATTGAAACTTCCCGTAGACTGAGAATGTCTGATTCAAGCCCTAAGGCTACGTTCAATCTCAGGGTCAATATCTAAGAGATCTTAGGGATTAGTTCATTTCATAAATAAAATAAAAATTAAATGAACGTGAGTGGACCATAGTAAAATAAAAATGAGAAGTTGAGTTTGTGGTCCAAAAAGAAAAGAAGAGTATGAAAAAAATAAAAACTTGAGAAAGGGGAAAGATGAAAGAGAGAGGTGAAGAAAATAATTAAATTAAAAATAAAATAAATACCTATAAATGGTTGAATAAATTACTTGACTACCTAGAAACGGCGCCAATTTGAAAGAGCACTATCATGGGCGCCCTCAAATGATTAATGTGATTTTGGGGTACTTAGGTGCAGCAGAGTGGCTGACCAAGGTCGTCTCTCAAAGGAGGAAGTAGATTTAAAACAACTTTTTAAAGATATTCTAAAAATAAAATAAAAGAGAATAAAAACAATACTCTAAAGGATGGGGGTTGGTTGTATTTTATGAATCTATAAGAAGTTTTCTGGAAGAAGATTGTATTTTTTTTGTTTTTAGTTTTGAAATGAAGTTCGATTAAAATGACACAACAAAAAGATGTTTTTAGACAATATTTAAAAGATGTAATCGATCTAACTATACCTCTTCAATAATTTATTAATCATTATCATTTAAATTAATATTCACTTAATTATGATCCCTTAATTTGTTAACCCCCGAACCCTACGAGAATTAACTTTACCACAAAGCTGAAATTAATTAAACCCTAGGCTAGCTTCGGAACATGCTATCGTAGCACCCTTATTTGATTGATGTTTTAAGGCTAGATTATGGTCAGTGGTAATTTAAGGCACATAAACACTCTGTAAATGAGGATTAATTGAGTTTATGGATTGTATTTGAACTCTACAAATTGATCCTGTGTGGTCTTGTATTACCGATTAAGATTGCGCTCTCACAATTCACACAAATCCCGACCTCGCACGTTTGTGTTAATTGTTCAATTGCTCACTTAGTTTATTAGAATTTAAAAACACAATTAATGGATCATGTTTAGTGAATTAAATTATATCATTTATTCAAAATAAATTAATGAAGAAGGTGAGAGGTAGATCGATTACTAAAAATAACTACTTTTCCATGGGTGACGTAATCATCGTAGAAGCATTTTGCACGTGCAAAAGTTTATAATGGGTATAACCCAATAAAACTTCTACTCAATAATTCCAGCCCAAAGAGGAAGATTAAGAGAATAAGAAATTTAAACAAAAAATAAGAAAAGTGAATAAATAAAAGAAGAACAATGAATATTATTAAGTAAACACAAACATTACAACATGAGGAAGAAGAATAGGGCTTCGACGAAGGGATCCTTACTTCAAGAGATACCCTTATTGAATTACTTGGAGAATTGGAGTGGAACCTCTTCTACTCTTCCCTAAACTTCCTAATTCACGTCCCCAACCCCTCAAAATGAGAAAAAATCCAATTTATAGAGGGGAGGGGAGGAGAGGTTACAAGTCGTTTCAAGTGTGAATGTGGAAATTCGGCCAAATATTTTATTCTATCTTGCACCACCAATTTGACCATCAAAACGCGTGAATTGGCCGGCCTTGAAGAAGGATCATATGTGAGGATATGGTACCTCTATCTCCTCTAAATATTTGGGCTCAATACAAGACCAGATGAATGAGTTATTTCCGAAATACATAAGCTTCTCCATTCTGGAGAGTCCATCACAACTTTGACTTCATGGCCCATTTTCAACAATCAAATGCACTATTTAGCTCTAGTGTCCAGAATAAAAGTTGTAGAAACTTAATTTAGTAACACTGTTACAAAATTTTAAATTAAAATAATAAATATAAAAAAATTTATTTTCGAAATACAACAGTGCACTATAAAGGGTAAAACTGGAATTTTCACCAAATTTTCAAATGAATGATTAAATCCCAAATATTTTATAAATAAACATATTTACCAAAATGTGAGGAAATTATATCATTTATTATCAATAAAATATTTAACAAAATAGTGTTTTATCAACCTCCTATGTATCCCTATGGTAGGGAATCAAAGTCCATGTAGTCCATCTGGCGACGGCTTACCATCGAATGATGTTGAAAATGGATTACCGCTAAAGGAGGTTGAAAAAGCTTACCTCTAGATGAGGTCAAACCGACATGAAGGAGGTTGGAATGACTGGGTGGTGGGATTGAACCTCGTGGAGGCTTCATATGTACCATGGCATGGCATGGATCAAAGTCCTTTTAGTTCGGGAAGGGGGATTGGCACACCAATACGGAGACGGTCGGTGCCAATGGTTGTTGGGCTTGAGCCCCAGGGAGGCTTCCTATGTACCATGCCTTGACATGGATGAATGTACACGAAGTTTATAATGGTTTGTGTTGGCGAACCAATGTGAAGATAGACCGGGGGTCCGACAGATGATGGTCTTGAACCTCGTGAGTATTCTTACGTACCATGCCTTGACATGGATCAAATACCACATAGTTCAGGAAGTGGGTTGGTGAACCGACATGGTCGGAATGACTGGGTGTTGGGATTGAACCTCTTGGAGGCTTCCTATGTACCATGCCTTGAAATGGATCAAAGTCCCAGTAGTTCTGGTAGATTGGGGCTTGAACCTCAGGGAGGCTTCCTACATACCATGCCTTAACATGGATCAATGTCCTCGTAGTTCGGGATGGTGTGTCGGTGAACCTATGTAAAGATGGACCGGGGGTCCGATGGGTGTTGGTCTTGAACCTCGTGGAGGCTTCCTATGTACTATGCCTTGAAATGGATCAATGTACCTGTAGTTCAGGATGGGTATAGTTTAACGTCACGTGGGATGGGTGAGAACCAACGTGAAGGGAGTCAGAACAACCAAGTGGTGGGCTTGGACCTCGTGAAGGCTTCATACATACCATGCCTTAACATGGATCAATGTACACATAGTTCAGGATGGGTACAGTTTAACATCATGCGGGACGAGGGAGAAGCGGCGTGAAGAGGGTCGGAACAACTAGGTGGTGGGATTAGACCTCATGGAGGCTTCCTTCATACCATGGCTTGACATGGATCAAAGTCCACATAGTTCAAGATGGTTACAGTTTAACATCATGCGGGACGAGGGCGATTTCATGGTCGATGCTTACTCTAAGTCCATGTGAGTCATGCTCAGTGTGAGAAATAAGAGGCAGCAAAGGCCTGATGACCACATCGTGAAAGGTGCGCCCGCGGGAAGTGAAGAGGGGCTTACGTGTTGAGCAACCCAAGAAGTGTTGGGGATTACTCCAGGATGGGGGCCCGAGTGTGAAAAAGCACAGCGGGAGAGGGGTTTGGGACCGATGAAAGGAGGCACCATGTTCCTTATCACGCCCTCCGCTGGCCTTGGGACCGAGGAAGTGGGGAGAAGCAGGGGTGCTGCCTCATGCAGGAAAGGTCAGGGGCTTACACCAAGGTGGCTACCCTTCCCCCACGGAGAAACTCCACTCCTAGAAGGAGGATATCATCCCCTGTAGAGACCGGGGGGCATGGAGAATGACTGAGGTGGGGGAACCCCACGTGCGAGGCACAGGGAGAGGTCACAGTTTAACGTCATGTGTTGAGGATGATGGTTCTTGGAAGTTTAACATCCTGCAGCTCGGATGAGGTGGGTTTTCTCGGCACCCCTAAGACATACATAACCGGTACCCTCTGCTCCTTGTGGGAGGGAAGGCACTGGAAACATTGTGGTGAGGGGGTGTCGCGGATCGAACCATCGAGGATTCCATGTTCGCGTGGCTATACGAAGAAGCAATAGCCATTAGCATTGATATGTGAAGAAGCATTAGGAGAAGCAATGCAACAATTGGTATCATCTAAGGGACATTTAAGTCACATCATGCAAACCTAGAGGGTCGCACGAGAAAAGGATTTTCCAAGTAGAGGGGTCCATAGGCAGGGGCCTTGTGGAGCTCTGTTGCTCCGCGTGGCAAAGGAAACTTGCGAAGGGGAGTGCTTCACGAAGTGGGGTGACTTAGCCTTAGCACATGGCAGAGGTGAAAATGGGAGTTTCTTCGCGAAGTGGAAGGGAATTCGCAGAGCACAGCCTCGCGAAGCAAAGGTGCCTCCCGAAGCAAGGTGTTGGGAAGCAATGTGCTTCGCAAGGTACAATGACCCTACCTTAGCATGTGAATCATGTGTACATGATGGGTGCTTCACGAAGCATAAATGATTCGGGACGCCCTGGGTCCCCTTGGGGATCCCCTTACTTCGTGAAATCCCTTAGACTTCACGAAGGGTATCCCTCTTAGAAGAGGGGATCAAAACAAGACAATGGGTAGGAAGTTCGCGAAGCAGAAGTACCTCACATAGCTCATGGTTCACCGACCAGAAGACTGCTTTGCGATTCGGGAGCTGGGAAGCTGAATGTTTGGATTTCCCATCCCGAGAACTCAGGGGGAGCCCAATATTTATAGGAAAGAGGCGTCGTAGAGCGAAGCTCACGCAATGCAAAGAGGGGCTTGGTGTCTTCTTGGTGGATCACGAATGTCAAATGGGGTTGCCGAGAGTCTCGCCTCATTACTTCGTGGTGGCGTCATGAACGTCAAATTCACTCGCAGAGCGTCCCACCTCCTTTGCATTCTGGTAGGCTCGCTAATGTCAAATGCGTTCATGAAGACTCCCTCTTTCATTGCATCGCAGCGGCCATGGTGCTGGGGGGGACTCTGTGAAAGGGCTTCGTGAGGCAGTTCGTGGGGCCGTCTTGGGGCCCTCTCTTTGTCCCTAATTTTTCCGATAACAATAACAATGGAGGAATCATAATAATGAATAAAAACTACCAAAAAAGGAAAAGATGAAATATCCATCAATAATAACCAACTAAAAAAGTTGAAGAGTATAATATATAAAAGTTGATAATATTATTATACATCTCTAAAAAGAAGGAAAATTGGTATACAAGGTAGAAGAAAATAATTACAATTTATTCTATACAATTTAATAAAAAAGAAAAAAAATCCAAGAATCCTAAGCACTGGACTAGTCATCTACTACCAAGATCAATCATAATGAAAGAGAGAAATTCAGGTGTCCAAGGCTAGATTATTTCCCTTGTCCATACCTACAATCATATAATCTTCCAAGGTACCAAAAAACAACCAATATAGGGTGAGATATAAATCTCAATAGGCCACCACCAAGGAAATATATACAATCCAGTCTGTGAATATAAATTGAGAAGTGTGTAGGTATATATATATAAATGTAATGCAATGCAGGAACACTAATTCATACCTATTTGATCTTCTAATGGTAATGTATCTAAACATGGGAATATAAAATTAATTCATTTAAGTTTAGTTTAGATAGATAAATTATGTAAAGGTGTCATCAACACTAATAGATTTCATAATAAAAGTAGAGGAGGATCCAAGGTGAAACCAAGGCATCCTTGACCTCAGGGGTTGCCCAACTCATAGTAGTAACTCAATATGTCTATAAAAAAAGGGTTATGAGTGTAATATATGGGACCAAAAAGGAATTACACTATAAAAGCGTATAACTAAGTACATGAACCATGTTCATAGTAATCTCAAGCTAAACGTGACTTGGACCAATGGGGTGAATCCCTTGGTGCTTGTGTTTGATGACATCAATTTGCATGCAAGGGGTGTATCCAATGCTTACTAATAACTAGAGAGATAGTGAAGGGATCCTGTAGAGTCATTCTGAGCATCCTATACTAGACAAGGACCATGTTCCATGTTGCATATATCCCTTTGAAACTAGTTATTTGAATAAGAATGGCGTCCTCAAAGAACATAAGGCATTCCCTTAGTGAAATAAGACTTCCTCAATTTTGACCATTCCTATGATGATAAAAATATCCATATGTAATATGCACATTATACTTATACCATTTATATCATATGTAATCTTATCCCATGAAATAATAAGGCCTTTTAATCATTTTTCATTTACCTTTCACTAAATATGACTAGGTGGGATAAGGACAAGCAAGCAACTACCATTAAATTATAATTAATTAGTCCAAGTGATATATATATATAGTTTCCATTAAACTATTTTAGATTAACTTATTAAATTGTATCACTTACCTTATAAGGTTCAAGTGACAGTTTTATAAAATATACATGTGCATTCCATTATCAATTCATAAATCATTTTAATTAAAAATGATCTACCATTAGTAGGGTCTAGCCAACACACCTGAATGATGTCTCAAAAAAATTATAAAAAGCGTTATAAAGGCATAATAAGGGAAGAAACATATATCGGTAGATGGTGTTGAGGTTCCAACCTCCAAATACCAAAAGAACATGTGTAATTATGGATTTAGAATTCAAGAATAACAATTAAATTCAAGGATGATTAATTTTTAAGAAATTCTTGGTAAAACTATCTTGTGAAATATAAAGAAAATTTATAAAGGAAAATATTTTTTTGGAAAAGTCATCGACCATCTACTTCAATACTATAACACTTTCCATGTATAGTATCTAATGCCAGTTTTTTAAGATTAGAAGAAAACTAAAGAATATAGATCAACACCCTAAAAATATGTTATATGAGCCTGTATCAAAATAGTGTTATTGAGAGGAAGATAGAAAAAGAACTGAGCCAAAGTACTGAAGCACTTACTGATAGGAATCCACTGGGATTATCATAGGTTGAATCAAATATTTAATGGTGAGTCAATCTAAGATCCTATGTATTGGTCCGAGTAGAGTACTAAATATGGGGGGTGTGAATTGATTATCTATAAAAATATATATTTAACAACTATTCTTAAATATTGATTAATTCTCAGTAATATTAATATTGGTTATTAACATTACTTTTGAAGATATTATAATAAGGCACAATAATTATAACTCATTTCCAAGATTAACTATCAATGTAAATTTATTTATTTCTGAATTAAATTGCAAAACTGAGAAAACTAAATTAAATAGCATAGCAGATATAAAACAAGTGGTTCAGTCACAAGCTGAGACGTAATCCACTCCACTTGGTGATCACCTTCCACCAGGAAATTTATATAAATAAACTTGATCCACACCCTGGATTGGGGTTATAAATAGTTCAGAAGACTATCCAGGTCACACGACCTCTTCCACAGATCTTTGTGGGTATAAATTTTTTTTGATCACACATGGACCTCTTCCACACTTATCCGTGGGAATACATAAGTGTAAAAAGATTTATAAGAAATGATATCTTTTATTCATTCATATTAATGTAGGATAAAGTGCATGTTTTTATACTGACACACTCACACACTATTCGAAAGATAAAAATAATACACAACATTGAAGAAATCATGAGATAAGTTTAGAAGTACTTTGAATGTTAGTATATGCAGCTATTGACTTCTAGGATGAAGCAAATGCAGAAATCGAGTCCTCTTGTACAAAACATAGTATCAAAAGTCTGTTAGATTTGGCTTGTGTTCTTCATATAGTTGATGGTGTGAAAATATTCTCAACTCTAGGATTCGAGTATGCTTTGTGTGTTCTTCTGTAGTATCAGGTTGCATATATCAGTTCTTATTTCAAAAATGCTTGTGCTTCTTCGTTATCTCACACACACTTGTTTCTCTATTGTCACCACTGTCGCCTTTTCACCACCTTTTTCTTCTAGCCACGTTGTTCTTTTTATTCTTAGAATGCATGTGTTGGAGCTGATATAATGCATGTATTTGGTACCTCGTACTGTTAGATGACATGTCTATAAAGAAACATTAATTATGTAAGTGCGTTTAAAAGCATCAAATATGACCATTAAAAATTAAATTGAAAACGATAAAACAGATTAAAAAACGGTGTCACAGCCTTTTTGGAAACATTGTCTCCAAGAAACTGTGTCTCCTTGAAATGATGTCTTCTTCTTTTCCTTTGATCGGTGAGATAATTATGATGGAATAGTCTTATAGAGATCAGGAATCAGTATCATAGATGTGGTGTTTGATCAAAATGTCTGAATGGTTACGGTGTTTGGATGGTCATAATGTTTGGATAGTCATGGTGTCTGGATCACAGTGTCTGAGTCACGGTGTCTGAGTCACAGTGTCTGGATGGTCATGATGTCTGGGTCATGGAGTCTGGTCATGGTGTCTGGGTCACGGAGTCTAGTCATGGTGTTTGGGTCATGGTGTCTGGGTCATGGTGTCTCGTCACAGTGTCTGGGTCACGCTGTCTGGTTCCTTTTCCAAAAAAACATAACCGAGGGCAGAGTCACGACTTTTCCTACTTATCCAAATAGTTATATACAGACTTAAACAGTGATATTCATAGAATGGATTAGACTTACACAAACTCAGCATAGTTTACAACCATTAAACATAACACTTAAGATATTTGATATGTTTATGTAAAGCATAAAGAAACTAATCATCTATACACCTGATTTTAGATAGATTAAATAGGATTATCAAGATTTACAGAATGTATATGATTTTTGATGATTAAATCACGATTAACACATGAGGAGTCCAACACTCTCCCCCTTTTTGATGGCCACAAATCATTTGAGTAAGAGATTTATTCTTGGATAACGTGTCTCTTCTTTAATGTACATATAGAATACATATTTCTCCCCCTTTTGGGATTATCAAAAAAAGTAAATAAGAAATAGACAATAAATGTTCACAATTCATTAGATGGATAAAAAGTGTCATGAGAAACTGTAAGTAATAAGAATACATAAAGCATCCCTATCAAAAGATAGTAGTCATTATTCTTCAGCATTGGCTTGACTACTCTTTTCCATTGTCAGCAGCATCAGAAGAAGAAACCATAGGAGTTGAGGTGAAAGTGTAAGAAGAGAGTGAACTAGTGGATAGAAAAGGTAAAATAAGTCCTACAAAAAACATAAGGGTCCAATTTAGGTTCATCGGAAGACCGAGGTAACTACTGATCAAGGATAACATGCCTGATGTGACTATAAGCCTGAGAGACAAACATAGATGTATAGGCAAGGGAAGATGACAAGAAGGTAGGAAAATCATATCTCAAGGGTACAACTATAGGAGAGACAATGGAAGTTCTCTGGACATGAATATAAGGCCTCAAAAGCTTGCTGAAGTCAACAATGATATCTCCACAATACTCCATGGATTTCTCAATGTCATCCTTGTTCTTCATAAACTTATGCAACAAAGGAGTGAAATCTTTGAGCTTTTGGACTTGAGTTTTGAAATCTTGTGTAATAGGAGGTATTCATAGATTCTCCACTAGGTACTTGAAGTGGTTGGTCATTTAATTCTTAGAGAATATCTGATTGAAGTATAAATCCACCTTCATAGAAATTTCTTGCTTAGAATCATTGGAAATCTTGGAATGAATTCTCACCAAATCAAGAACTCTATCATTATTATTGACAACATCAAATAAATATTCTTTGTCAAATCCACTCAACCCAGATTGAAGTTCTTCTTTGACAACAGTTCTGAGCAGATTATTGTCTAAAGAGGGTTGAGATGGTTTTCTATAAGTACTGGAAGTAGTAACAGCCAAGGTAAGGTATTTCAATTGGTTTAGAACTATCTAGATACAACCCTTATACTCACATTTAACTTGTTAAGAACAATAACAAGCTCACACATCTCTTGAACAATATTCTTGTTTCATTCAGCTACCTTATCAGCTAAGGAAGTGAGATTTGGTTGAATTATGGAGGCTAATTCTTTTGGAAGCTGACTAACAACATCCTCAATAGGATAAGAAACAAGATCTTGTCTTGATTTCATCACTCTCTACTTTCCTTCAACCATACCTCTGAGAGTCTTTACTTAATCACTTAACTATTTTTTATCAACTCAAAACTCTTGAATATCATGGAGCATCTTGGGTTGAATCTTCCATATGATCTTATCCAAAAATAGGGAAACATATTTTTCACTTAAATTGGTTACAGGAGCCGGTTGGTACTCATGAGTTATTAAACTCCAGCTAATAGGGTAGCTCCAAATGCTTTCAGATCATCCCTATTCACCATGATTGGAGGTTCTTGTAATGGTTCAAAGATAGAATCTGAGACAAGCTCTTGATCTTAGGTAGAGATAGCTTTAGTAGTAGATTCCAGTTTTAATTGAAACATAGTATACATATCAATACCTTTTACTGAGACATCTAGTGAAACATTCACATCAAAATTACTAAGGAATTTATAACATGTATCCACTGATCTTGGATCAATGGGATTAGGGACTTCAAAACTTTCTAGACTTGGAGGCTGCTCCCCCTCACTAGGTGCATCTTTCTCAGGGCTGAGAGATTGAGATCCATGATCTACTTCCAAAATTTCTTTCTTGATATCATCACCCATTTTCTTACTAGCCCACTGAAAGGCTTGCTCCATTCTTTCTTCAGCAGATGGAATGATTTTAGGAACAACTTTTTCCTTAGGGTGTTACTCAAGAGAAACTTATTGCATAATAGAATGTTCTTATTCTATTTTCTTTTTTACAAAATCTTATTCTTTTATCTTAGAAATAGATTCTTCTTCAGTAGCAGGTTGTTCTTCTAAATCGGCAACATCTTCAAGAACAGGTATTTCTTTCTCAATTAATACTTGAAAAGTTTATTCACTATCTTCCTCAACCAAAATAGTTTATATTGAAGGTACAAAAACCTATTATTCTTCTTCCTAATTATAATACTCAACAATTTCATCTGGTTCCAAACAAAGATCAGAAGTATCCTTAGATATTGAAGACTTTTCCACCTAATTTATCTTTTCATAAACCCTATCATTTTCTTCCACCCAAGCTTTTATCCATGGATTCCAACTGATTTTCATTATCTTTATTGTAAATTTAGAGAGTAAAAACTCATAATCATAAATATAATCTTTATCTGGTCTAACCAACCCTTTTTTCATGAAGCATAGCTAAAATAAGCCTTGAATAGAACATGGAAGTTGACTTGGAGGTTGTTTTGATCATTAACAAATATGGTGTATAACATATTTTCATAGGTTGATCTTATGTCCATTTTTCATGATATGTATAAAAAATAATTCCTGATACTTAAGTGTAGAAAAATCACATTTCTTAGGCTAATCAGATGCTAAAAAAACATAAACAGAAGTCTGGTTTCACCATCTAGCTCATCAGCTATAGCTCTTCGCTTTGTTTCATTCCCAGTTAAGATTCCCAACGCTTTTTCCAAAACAAAGAACTCACTTGTCGATGGAGGAAATATCTGGTAGAACTCAAAAATACCCTCATTAGGTATCCTAAGGCATGCAGCCCATAACGTTGAAGAAAATGTACATCTTTGTCCATTGATCCAGCTTCTCACAACATATCCATCTTCTGAATCAAAAGAGAATTGAACATACAGATAAAATTGTGAAACTAATTTCAGTTAAATAGGCCTATCATCCTTTGTGAACCAATCCAACCATCCTTTATCTTTTTGGACTTTCTATACCAAATAATTACTTGATAGAAGACAATTAGGGCATATCTTTTTTGAGTACCACTATTCTGTCTACCAAATTCAGATTCAGAGGACCTTCAGGTGCTATCTTCGGCACTATTTTCAACTTCTTCTTTGAATTGCGCTTTTGAGGAGTAGATTATGATGGACGTTTCATGCTGGGCATTCAACGATGGTTCAAGAGAGAAAGAGAGAGAAAGATAATACTGAAGCGTTGAGAGAGGGGTTATAGTTTGATAGAAGAGAGCTGAAGTGAAGAATGAGTGAAAATTCTTTAGTTTTTATCATTTAGGGATATCAGTGGATCAAAAAATGCCAGAAATAAAAGGGTAAAATAATTAATCAATGTGATATGGGTTATTATGTATAAATAAAACAATAATGCGTCTTTACAGTGAGACTATAATCAACTTTCATGGTGACATTGTAACTGGCTGTCACGGTGAGACTCTAACTGGATTTCACTGTGAGACCGTAACTGGCTTTCATGGTGAGACTGTGACTATGCGATTTCTAAACTGTGAGACCGTATTGTTTAAGACAGTAAGATCTAGATAGTAACCAAGAAATAGTAACTATGAGATTGTAAACATGAAACAATAAGTCTTAAGACAGTAAAAATATAGAACTGTTAGATAGTGACTTGTGAAACCGTAAACTATGAAATAGAAAACTTACTGATTATGATTTATCATTCTGAATTCATGTATGATGTAATCTATTATTTAAGAATTTAATAGTTTGGTGAATATACCAGTGAGATGATATTTAGTTCCAATTAATTCCAAAGTGATGTCACCTTATTGATAATGATATCTCAAAAAGTAATGTCTTACATCAATATGTTTTGTCATAGAGTGTGAAAAACAATTTTTTGAGATGTTAATAGCACTTGTATTATCACAATTTATAGGTACATGTCTGAATTAATATCCATAATCTAGTAATGTGTGTTTCAACCACAAAATTTTTGTACAAAAACAACTAGTTGCTATGTATTTACCTTCTACAGTAGATAATGAAATAGTGTTTTGTTTCTTACTACACCATGATACTAGTGACTTTCCTAAAAAGTGACATGTTCCTGAGGTGATTTTTCTCTCTAAATTACAACCACCGAAGTCAGCATCAGAATAACTCACTAACTCAAATGATTTTCCTCTAGGATAGAAAATTCCTAGACTGGGTGTATGCTTGAGGTATTTGAAGATTATTTTAGCAGTATTTAAATGATATTCCGTAGGATTTTTTTTTGAAAATGAGAACACATACACACACTAAACATAATGTCAGGTCGGCTAGAAGTTATGTAGGGTAAGCTTCAAATCATTCCTCTGTAAGTGGTTTAATCAACATATTTTCCATTTTCATCAAGATCAAATTTACAAGTAGTACTCATTGGAGTGTCACTACTTTTAGTGCTATCTAATAAAAAACATTTTAGAAGATCTCTAGTATATTTTCTTTTATTTATAATGATACCATCATTATTTTGAATGATTTTAAATCAAAGAAAGAATTTTAGTTAAACCATTAAACTCATTTCAAATTATTTTTTCATTATTTTAGGAAATTCAGTACATAATTTTTTTTGAAGATCCAAATATAAATTCATATACATAAATTTGAACTGCTAAAACATCATTGGAAATTCGTTTTATAAAATGGTTAGGATCAACTATTCCTTTTATAAAACATTTGGAAATAAGAGAAGTACTCAGTCTATCATACAAAGCTCTTGGAGCTTATTTTAAACCATATAATAATTTTTATAATTAAAAAATAAGGTTTGAAAAATGAGGTTTTGTAAAACTAGGGGGTTTCTCAAAAAAGACATCATCAGCTATATACCAATTTAGAAATGCACTTTTAACATCTATTTGATATAGTTTGAAATTCATATGTGCAGAATAAGCAAGAAGAATTATGATGGATTCAAGTCTAGAAACTTGTGAAAAGGTATCTTCATATTCAATTACTTCTTCTTAACTATAACCTTGTGCAATTAATATAGCCTTGTTTCTAACTATGTTACCAGATTCATCTACCTTATTTCTAAAATCCCATTTAGAGCATATGGTGAATGTGTCTTTGGGTCTGTCAATAAGATTCCAATTTTTTTCCTTCAAACTGATTTAGTTAATATTTCTTATCCATCACCCAAAATTCATCATTTATAGAATCATTAATGTTTCTTGGATCAATTTGTGAAAAGAAAACCTAATGTTATACCTGATTTCTATGATAAGCTCTTGTTTTAGTTCCCTTATCTAATTATCCTACTATAACATCTAAAGGATGGTTCTTAAGAGTTCTAACTGCTCTAGAAAAATAAGGACTGGTGATTTTAGGTTCTTAAATAGGGTTAGGTTCATTTTGACCTAAATCTAAAGAATTTCCAGAACTCGATGTTTTCATAGATTCCTTTATAGGATTGTTAGAGTATTTTGAATTAATGTCCAGATCATCCTCCAGGTTCTCTAGAGTGGTCTTAGGCTCATGTGGATCCATTTTTAAAAATTTGACATGGACATATTCTTACACACATTTAGATATTTTATTAAACACCCTATAGGCTTTATTATAGATTGAATATCCTAAAAAGATTCCTTCACCACTCTTGGATGAAAAATTTTCAAGATTTTCTTTAATATTAAGGATATAAACTTTGCAACAAAAAACATTGAGGTATCTAACTCTAGGTTTTCAGTTGTTCCACAACTCATATGAAGTTCTTTTAAGAATAGGTCTAATCAACACTCTATTGATAATATAGTATGTTGTATTTACAACTTCAGCCCAAAAATAAATAGGTATGTCATATTCACTAAGCATGGTTATAGAAGTCTCTAGTAGGGTTCTATTTCTTCTTTCTATAACTCCATTCTATTGAGGTGTTCTAGGGGCAGATAAATTATGACTATATCCATTTTGTGAGAAAAAAGATTCAAACTCTTTATTTTCAAACTCACATCCATGATCTCTTCCTAATTATTTAATTCTAATTCAACTATGATTTTTGATAGTTTTCTCATATTTCGTAAAGTGAGAGTAGGCTTCACTTTTTTGAGCCAAAAAGAAATTCCAAGTATATCTAGAAAATTCATGTACAAGAACATAAACATAGTGCTTTCCATTTAAACTAGAAACTCTAGATGGTCCAGACAAATCCATGTGAACTAGTTTGAGAGGTTAATAAGGTGACACATATTTCTTTGGCATGAAAAAAATTTGTGTTTCTTTCCTTTTTAAAAAGGATTACAAACTTTTTCATTTGGAAGCTTAAGTTTGGGTAGGTATTTGACTAAGCGTTCTCTAGTTAAATTTATAAGTGAGTGAGTATTACATTGTCCTAGTATCCTATTGTAATTCCAATATTCGTTGTGAAATACACTTAAACATGAAGAATTTTGAGAGACTAATGATTCTATGTTAACATAGTTAACATTTTCATTTCTTAATGCAGAAAAAAATAATTCATTTTTAGAATTAAAAATATTACAAGCATCACTTTCAAATTTAAAATGAAATCCATCATCACATAGTTATGAAATACTGAGCAGATTATATTTCAATCCATCAATGAAAAGTACTTTGGAAATCAAAACTGAGTTAGGGTTTCCAATTTTTCCAATGCAAATAATATTTCCTTTTTCATTTTCACCAATGGTGAAATATCCACCATAAATTTTTATTATATTATTGAAACATAAATAGTCTCCTGTTATGTGTCTCTAACACCCACTTTACAAGTACCATAAGCTTTTATAGGAACTCTTTAAGAAACCTTCCTAAAAAATGGTCAAATGAAAACAAATTTTGGTACCCATACTTGTTTGGGCCCAGTAATATTAGTGACTAGTGCCTTAGGAACCCATATCTGCCACATAGGTTTCCTATAAGAATTATGTAAAGTTCTTGAGAAATAAACTCTATTTGGTCCAAAAAATCTTGAAACAGTAGAGAGTGTATCATAACATGAACTAGCTGAATGTTTTCTAGAACTAGGAGTAATGTTGTATGTCCATGAATTTGAAACAAAATTTTTTCTTCCAAAATTCCTTTTACCAGGTTGATAGCAGATGCCCATAGTATATTTTGGAGCAATATGTTTACCTAGAATTTGTACCAAGGTATCTTTAAAATTAGTAAACCTTTCAATATACTTTTTCAATTGTTCATTAGATTTAATTATTTCATTGTCTTATTTAAGTAATTGATCATTTTCTACCTTTCTATAGTGAGATCAGTTTTAATAGTTGAGGCAAGAGCATGTTGTTTCATTAAAGACTTGTATTTATCTTTTAGTTAATTGCATGTTTTTTCAAGAATATTATAGTACTCAAACATTTCTTCATTATACATATTTTTAGAGTCACTATCATCTACAGAATAATATAAATTTTTTATAGGAGATTCCTGTGTTACCTCAGATGTGTTTGTCATAAAACACATATTGGATTTGTTTGCCTATTCATTATGTGAAGATTCTGAGTCACTTGAACTGCCCTCAAAAGCACTCCATGTTTCTTTCATTTCCTTTTTATACTTTCTATCATTGTCCTCATATTTATTTTTGTAAATGAGTTTGGGAAAATCATCCATAATATGTCCCTTTCACTTACATTCATAGCAGAAAATATCATCAGACCTTTAAATTCTTTTCCAATCATTTTTCTAACATCATTTTTGATCATATCTTCCCTTGAAGTTAGGATTTCTGAAAAATTTCTTCGTATGGTAAAATCATTTAAACCTTCTAGCTAATTGATCCATCTCCTCATCATTGTCATGCGTTGAATGTTCACTACTGGAACATTCTACAGAAACATCCAATTCTCCTTTCTCATTTTTTTAGAGGTGGTGGTATTAAATGCAAATGATTTTAATTTGGGTTCATCCTCTTCTTCCTTGTTGACTTTCAGCTCCTCTTCATACATCATCAGTTTTCTAATGAGTTATTTTATATGTAGCTTGGTGATGTCGCATGACTCTCTAATAATGATAGAGGTTCCTCTCCATCTGTCAGGTAGGAATCTTAGAATCCTCAAGATCTATTCTTTGGAAATGACTTCTCTTCCAAGAGAAATCATTATGTTGACAATTTTGTTGAACCTGAGTTACATTTCATAAATAGGCTAATCAGGTTTCATTTTAAAGTTATCATATTTGATAGTAAAAGTATTAAATCTCATTTCTTTCACACTATATGTTCCATCATGTGAAACAGAAAAGGTATCCCAAATTTCATGGATGGTTTTACATGCATAGATTCTATTAAATTCCTCATCTCCTAAAGAGAAATATAAATAATTTATGTATTTACAATTTTTATTGTAGGCAGCCTTGGTTATATCATCCCAAGTGATTCAATCAGTAGCATGAATCTTATATTCATCTCTAATTGAAGACCAGATTTCAAAACTCATACTTTCTAAATTCACTTTAATTTTAATTTTCCATTGAACATAATTGGTTCCATTAAAGAATGGTTTTATGTTTGTTATCGTAATATCTAATCTATTATCCATAATATAGAAAAACTTTGAAATATCTAGAAATTTAGAATTAACAGAAATTTACAGATCTTTAAAGTAAAACTAAAATTACAGTTGAATATGGTCAATAATAGAGTCTTAATAAACAATCCTCTAACACCAAATGTTGGTTGGATTAGAGTACTCAAGAGGGGGAGATTGAGTATCTATAAAAAATTATGTTTAACAAGTATTCCTAAAAATTTTCCCTAATAAATTTAGAAAAATCCTAAATAATCAAAGTAATACGGTTATGAAGGTTTGACTATTTAAATAACTTCACAGAAGACTGATTAATTCTCATTAATCTTAATATAAGTTATTAACATTACTTTTGAAGCTATTATAATAAGGAAAACCAATTATAACTTCTTTACAAGATTTACTTTCAAAGTAAATTTAGTGATTTCTGAATAAAATAGTAAAACAGAGAAAACAAAATTAAAAAACACAACAGATATAAAACAAATGGTTTAGTCTCAAGACGAGACCTAATCCACTTCACTGGGTGATCAACTGCCACCAAGAAGTTTATATAAATAAACATGATCCACACACTCGATCAGGGTTAACATAAGTACACAATATTGTCCTGGTCACATGACCTCTTCCACAATTCTTCGTGGGTATGAACTTTTTCAGGTCTCATAGGGACCTCTTACACACTTATCCATGGGAATACACAAGTGTTAAAAGATATTTCAGAAAGGATATCTTGTATTCTTTAGTTTAATGTAGGATACAATGCGTGTTTTTATTCTGACACACACAAACGTCTCAAAGGATAAAAGTAATACACAATAGAGAATAAATGGTGAGATAAGGTTAGAAGTGATCTGAGTGTTATTCTATACAACCCTGGACTTCTATGATGAAGAAGATGCAGAAATCGAGTCCTCTTGCGAGAAATAGAGTATCACAAGTCAACAAGATCTGTCTCGTATTCTTTGTCGAGTTGATGGGGAAAAAATGTTCTTGACTCTTCGATTCGATTATGTTTCATGTGTTCTTCAACAGTATCGGGTTTCATGTATCGGTTCTTCATTCAAGAATGATCGTGCTTCTTTGTTATCACACACACACTTGTTTCTCTGTTATCACTATTGTCACCTTTTCACCCCCTTTTTTCTTCTTTCCACATTGTTCTTTTTATTCATAGATTTCATGTGTTAGAGCTGACATGATTCATATATTCTACACCTCATACCTCGTACTGTCAGATGACATGTTTACAAAGAAAAATTAATTATGTCATTGCGTTTAAAATCTTCAAAATGATAGTTAGAAATTAAATTGAAAAATATCAAAACAAATTAAGAAATGGTGTCATAGTCTATCTAGAAATGATTTCTCCATGAATCAGTGTCTTCTTGAAATGGTGTCTCCTTATTCTCTATTTAGCAGTTAGATAGTTATGATGGAATAGTTGTATAGAGATCATGAAACGATAACATATATGCGGTGTTTGATCATAATGTCTGTCTAGTTACGGTGTCTGAATAGTCACGGTGTATGGATGGTCATAGTGTCTGGATCACGGTGTCTAAGTTACAGTTTCTGGATGGTCACGGTGTCTGGGTCACGGTGTCTTGTCACGGTGTCTGGGTCACAGTGTCTAGTCACAGTGTCTAGGTCACGGTGTCGAGTCACAGTGTCTGGGTCACGGTGTCTGGTTCCTTTTCCAGAAAAACCTAACCGGTGGCAGACCCACAGTTTTTCAGACTTAGCCAAATAGCTATATATAGACATAAATAGTGATATTCATAGAATGGATTAGACTTAATCATTTATCAAGGAAATACATTATTACAAAAACTCAACATATTTTACAATAAGTAAATATATCACTTAAGATATTGGATAGGTTTATGTAAAGCATAAAGAAACTAATCACGTGTACACATGATTTTAGATAGATTAAACTAGATTAACAAGATTTACAGAATGTATAGAATTTGTGATCATTAATACATGATTAACATATGAGGATTCAAACACTAAGTTTTGAAATGGTGGGAGATCTAACATGGTAAAGGGGATCCTCTATCACTAGAAAAAGTAAATAAAGAATAGGGGTAAGGTGAATTATAAGTTTAAGGGAGAAATTTTCTTTTTACCCAAAAAATAATAGGTTGCATAGTTTTTCCACACAGTTTTTGAAACCACACCCAAACCATGTGCACCTCACCCCCTCAAGAGGGAACCCATATGGTTTGGCATCATAGTATGAGAAAATGTGTTCCATATTTTTAATTTCTCTCTACTAAAAATTATTGAAAATCAACATTGGCATGTGGCCCTAGGTGCATGGTATGGAAAAAAAATGTGCGCCTTGTTTTTCCCTCTAAAATTCCTCATATGGTTATGCAAAATTGTGTGGGTTGGGAAGAAAAATTTCTATTATTTTTGTTTCATAGTTTTTATTCTATTGGCCAGGGTTATGGGCTCTAAACAATCCTTAGGCAGCCCCAAAACTTGTGTAACCCCATTTGGTATCCAATATTTATTGAAGATAAAGAATTATATTGAAATTTAAAGGATCTTTAGCTCATAGAAAAACTAGGTTCTTACAATATTACCCCCTTAAATGAACTCATCCCCAAGTTCTCTTCGAAGTGTGGAAAAAATTATTCTGAGAAAAAATCCGGCCACTGAGATCATACGTCAGCCTCCCCTCTTATGTATTGTCCTATAAATGACTATGCTTAAAAATACCCCATAGTAATTCAATAAAATAGTGTCATAGAGACTTCATTCTCTGGTCAATAATGCGTACTGGATATTCTTAAAATGAAGCATCAACATCCAACTCAACCTCCTCGAGATAAAAATTATGAGGTGGGTCTTCATGATAATAGGGAAGCCATAAAATGTGAAAGAAATAATGAATGTAATGGTACATATGAGGTAATATAAACCTATATGAAACCAACATAACTCTATTCAAGATCATGAATGCCCCAACATAACGTGAAAATTGTTCCATTTCCTTTGTATCTGTCTATACCCATGTCTGGGTGATACCCAAAAGAAAGAAAGATCCCCATCATTGAACTCTAGAGGTCATCGAATATGATTCTCAAAAGATTTCATTCTAGACCAAGCAGTAGAAATACACTTTCCGATTAACTACACCTACAACAGTGTATCCATCATGAGTATATGACCTAGTAGTTCTTCCTCCCCTTCCTCTACACTACACATGGGTTAAAGAAATAATCATATATATAAGGCCTCATAAGGATCCATTGGAATCATCACCTAATATATTTTAATGTAAGAAAACCTGACGAGAGGGATATTATTCTCCAAATAAATTCCAAAATTAAGGATGCATGCTCAAATCATGTATTCCAACACATGTCTTATCCGTTTTGACTAAACATCAGCCTAAGGGTAAAATGATATTCTCAAAGGAACCTATGTACCCATATCTCTCTATAAACTTAGGTATAACCTCAAGGTGAAACAATAATCCCTATAATAGATTATGGTAAAAGGGACCTCGTGTAGCTGTATGATCTCATTGACATAAAATATTCATAACTCATCAACTGAGAATGTCTCCTAGATAGGAAGTAAGTGGAATACATTTTTCAGTAGATCCATAACTACCCAAACCATGTCTCTATCTTGAGGTGACCTTTGTAATCTAACTTCAAAATCTTTTACAACATCTACCCATTTACATTTTAGGATTGGTAATGGCTGTGAAGGCCACTTTTTTTCTGCCTTCACCTGCTGATAGGGGGAACACCTAGTGATAAAACATGATATCTAACATTTCATCCACAAACACCAATATTAGCATCTAATATCACAATACATAATGGATCTGTATGGATGATCTGCCAACTAAGAGGCATTGGACTCATGCATCAATTCCTCGTTCATATCTGTAAGAACCCAAACACTCCCATGTGTACATATGTTTTTATCTCCATTCATAGACCAATCATGAGGCATGTCCTCACCAGATATACTCTCTCAAATAACTAACCCCTCAGGATATAAAAACTACCTTCTCTTCATTCTATTTACAATATAAGAGGTGACTAACATGGCTATAAGAAAATACCTCTTGTGACTCTCATGAAACTCAAGATGTATCTCAAAAAAGGGCTCCCGTAAATTTCCAATCATCATTAGCTTCATGAATGGATTTTTCATAAGTCTTCCAGCTCAGTGCATCAGTAACCACATTTCTCATTCAAGACGTATAGGTAAGCTCAAATTCAAATGACTGAAAGTATTCAACCCATCTTCACTATCTTACATTCATGTCAAGATACATAAAGATATATTTGATAATCTTTTGGTTCATATACACCACAATGTTATCACCTATCAGATAGTTCCTCCAATAGCATAAGGCATGGAAAATTGAAACTATATCAAGGTTTTGTGTTGGGTAATTATTCTAATGAGGTATCAACTAGTGAGACCCCTACACAATGACTATATCTGCTTGAATCAATACTTCACCCAGAAAAATGCCTGATGCATCATTGAAACATATATAAACTATGATAGGAACAAGAATTATCAGAATTGTTGATGAATATATCCTTCATTTGAACTCCAGTAAGTCCTTATCACATGCTTAAACACCCAAGAACTTTACACCCTTCTTTGTATGACCATTATGTGGTTAAAAAAGGCATGAGACATCCTATATGAAAAGTTTGTAATATATAGCAAAAAAAACTTCTTATATCAAAAAAAATCTTGTAATGTTCCAAGGAAACCACAACACTCACCTTCTCTAGGTCACCTGATAATCATGTTTCCAAGCAAACATGACCCATAAGTGAAAATTTTCAATCTATAAGTAGCCCTTAAAAATATTTGAATATTGATAATTCACTCTCAATTTTTTCAAAATGATCACAATATGTTGATCATGTTCACTCCATGTTTGAGAATACACCATGATTTCAACAAAAAAATGAAATATAGAGAGGGGTGAAAAAATCTATTCATAAAATCCATGAAAATGGAAGGTACATTGGTAAGACCGAATGGCATAACTAGATACCCATATTAAGCATACAGACTTTGAAAATTTATAAATGGTATATCTAAAGGCGTGACTCAAACCTGATGATAGACTGATCTTCTATTATTCTGTGAGAATACCCTTGATCCTCAGAGTTGGTAAGAGTGATAATCTATTCAGGGTAGTGGATACATGTTCTTAATAATTATTTTGTTCAACTATCAGTAATCCACACATAAAATAAGGGTCCCATACACCTTGGAAAAAATCATTGGTGAAAACAAAAAAGTGATGGTTCGGACAAAACATTTAGATTCCAGGTCTTCTAACTGTCTCTTGAAGTCACCATGGTCAATAGATTTCATCCTGTATAGAAAAAGGGACACTAGAGATTCTCCTAAAAAAATCTAAATTGTAAAATATACCTCTCTCTTAGGAGGTTATACAAAAAAATTGGAAAATACATCCATGAAATGATATACTACCAGAGTGGATTCATCCAAATGTAAAATTTACTCATCCATATGAAGTATAGCGACCTTTGTGGTCACACCACATAGCCCAGGACATTTTGGTATAAATATACTAATCTATACATTACAATAACCCTTGTGGAGATAACTGTCATCCTCTAGTGATGTGAAGGATACCATACAGCTATAGCAATCCAAGTCGACATGATATGGAACCAGCCAATCAATCCCAAGAATGACATAAAATCCCTTCATATCGATGATGAATATGACCCCTAATAATGGATGACTACCACCTCAAGGGGATAGTCCATGCATTTATGTATTACCTCTAACCGCACTCTCAAAGGTGTCTCAAAGATCATCAACCTAAAATGTAATAAATTTATAGCCCAAGAATTTTCATGTTCAATAAAGAGATAAGGGAGTGAGATTCCACTATATCAAATTTATAAAACACAATATTAGAGGCCACTAGAATTATACCTCATATAATCAATGTTTCTTCACTCAAGCCCTTGGGTATCGACTGTAAAGCATGCAACTGGCCAGAACCATGGACCTATGCTACAAATAGACTACGATGAGTAGATCCACTAGGTTGTTTCTATTAATCATAATTCTGGATTCTATTTCCATAGACTTCTCCCTAGCCTTTTTGGATGATGTTACTTAATGTCCCAACCTGACATGGTGCAAGAAATCCTACCCCTAATAGTGGAGATAGTAAAGATCTTCTTGAACCCGAAGCATGTATAAATGTCTATTAGGATCTCTTATGATGTCCCATATGCTAAAAATCATGATATTCAAGAGGTTATATATCACACTGAGGAATAAGGTCCCCTTACTTTCCACTCTAATGGAATATAACATAGCTTCTAGTGCACATGCTATGGCTTCCACTACTCTGATGAGAAACCTCAAGGGTATAATTCCTTCTACTAGAAGATCTTCCAACCTACCTCGGTACTGAACCATCATTCTTGATACAATTGGATTCTTTCAGTTTGCATTTAGTGATAAGAGTTAGATTTACGATTTTAGAAGAGGTGGATAGGAAAAATAAATTCAACTGCAAGTGGATGGCATAATTAAGCCCCTCATAAAAATTTCATGCTTGGGATAGCTCATCATTGGATAGAAGTGATGAAAAACATTGAAACTTAGTAAAATGAACAGAATTGTCCATTACATACATGTCACCATGCTCTAGGAGGACGGACACTCTAGCTCAGCTAGGTCTCAACATCTGAGGGAAATAGTAATAATAAAAGTCATCCTAGATGTCTTCCTGGACCATGCCATGATGATGCCCAACCCGAGTAATAAAATCCTACTACCACTTGGAGGAATAATTTACAATGTAAATGGAAATCATTTCCCTAGATTCTTGAGTATAGAAATAATGGCCTATATGAAAGACTCATCGTCCTAAGGACCTCTATCCTCTGGGAATATGGTAGGATGCTGCTATTTGAACTCATGAGTCTGATGAACCATAATACATTCAAGTAATGAAAAACCCTACATAGAATGAATAAAACATAATAAACTATCTCAAAGATAAGTTTCGGTTTCTATTTTAGGAATAATAGGGGTTCCTCAGGTTACTCTACTGGGGGATCACTAGTGGCTCATGGACTACCACCTATAAAGCATGATCATCATAAACATCCTTGAGCATGACTAAAGGAAACAATGGTGGAATAGTTCTAAAACTTTAAGGCACACATCTTATAATATGTTTTTTAAAAGATAGAGTCACTAGAATAATTAGATCATTTGAAAAAGGTTTCACTACCTAAGGTATACTACCCAAACTATCATCTTTAAAGGCTAGTGTATTGATAAGTGTTCAAGTATGATTTATAGGGGTTCTATTAGGTGAAGGGTAAACTGAAAATTTCATATAGATAAATTAAAAAAATTTATTTTATAATTAAATATTAACTTTTAGATTTAGTATTTTCTTATATAATAATATGAAGGTTCAATATAAATGTATCTTCATTCCGAACTAATAAAAGCCGATTCACTTTATAACTGAAAGCAACACCCCTTTAAATTCTAATTAGATATATTACATTCGGTCTCAAAATGAAACACATAATATATAATGGATTGAATTAGGTAATGAACCATTACAATTGAAAAGGGCCTATACACCTTATGGATTTAAACTAGAAGTCACCCAATCACATGAAAAGTCCAACTCATGTTACTAGGGGTAGATAGCTAACATGGGTATAAAATACCTATTTAATATGCCAGCATCAACCTATACTGGAAATAACAATTTATATTGATGGAAATAATTTCATAATCAATTCCCTTACCTTACATAAGATGTTATTATGAAAGAAATATATAAAAACCATGTACCACTAAACAATCACAAGAAAAAAGTTAATGAAAGTAGTGAATTACACCGACATGGCTTGAAATATGCATGGAATGTGAATTCTAGGTGCCTATAATGATGCATGTAACAATGATCTTTTCCATACTAGGATAAGGAAAATCTCTGTAAATAATATGAAATACCTCAAGTCATGTGAATCATCCAATGGTGAAAGAATATCAAATGTAATATGAGAAATACACAACAAAAAAATTTTAGTTCGAGGAAACATGGAATTTACCCCAAACATATGTTAGCTTCTCCCAGGCACACCTTATAACCATGTTTCAAAATTTTCCTAATATTTTGTCAAAATTTTCCAAAAAATAAGAATCAATAAAAGAGAAAATGTCTTTAATAACACTTTGTAAAGTCCCAACATGGGTGTTACTTAATGGTTCCCTAAACCTGGTTGTCTATAGGGCCATAAGCACACCTCATCATACGCCAGAGGCTGATGAATAGTATCAAGGTACTAGGGTGTGTCTATGGAGAGAATATTCCCACATGATAGAGTGTATCATATTAGATAGTTATACAAAAAAAATAGATTGAAATAGTGGCTGATAATAATGAATAACAAAATAGGAAGCATAAGATAAGAAGAAACATCCATCTGTAATAACCAACTCAAAAGATAAACAATACAATATAAAAAATATGATGATGTAATGAAGTATCTCTAAAAAGTAAGAAAATATGTATATAAGGTATAAGTAAGTAATTAAAATGAATTTTATACAAAACAAACAAAAATAAAAAAATCTATCCAAGCACCCCAAGCATTGGCCCAATCATTTTCTACCAAGCTTCATCCTAAAGAAAGTGATAAAGCTAGGTTTCCAAGGTGGGATGCTTCCCAATATCCATACACGTGATCAATTAATATTCCCGGGAACCAAAGAAGTCCCTAATAGGGTGTGAGAAAAATCTAATTAGACCACCACCAAAAACTTCTATACAATCCAGTCTATAAATATAAACTATAATGTGTTCAGGTATATATATAAATGTAAAGTAATATCAGAATAATAACTCATACATGCTTCAACCTCATTTGGAAATGTCTATGAACAAGGGATCAATTAATTAATTCTTTTAAGTTCAGTTTATACAGATAAATCCTAAAAATGTGTCAATAACACTAAAATAAGTCTGAATAATAATAAAGGAGGTTTCAAAGTGAAATCAAGGCATCCTCGACTCTACGGGTCATTCAACTCATAGTAGTAACTCTTGATGTTTAGAAATAAAGAGGTATGATTGTAATCCAAAATAACTTCCAAAGTAATTCTATTGTGAAATAGTCTAACAATTTCCATGGAACTCATCCATAGTAATCTAGGATAATCACGACTAGGCCCAATGAGGTGAATCCCTAGCTCCATGTGTCCAAAGACATCAAGTTAGATCCCAGGACTATATCTAAGGAATCTTAATATCAGGACATATGGTGAAGGGATCCAACAAAATAATTTTTATCATTTGATAATAAAAAAGTACCATGTCCCAAGGTGGTTATCTACCTTGGAATATGTATCCTTGAATCGAAATGACATCCTTAGAGTGCTCAAGGTATTACCTCAAGAATCAAAGCATGGATCAAGTCTGACTGTTAATATAAAGATAAAAAGGTCTATATTCTATAGGCACCATATAATTATTATATTTATATCATATGTATTCATAGTATATGTAATAATCACTCCTTTTAATCATTTAGTAGGATAATTCCTATTCTTTTCCCTAAACATGACAATGAGGGAAACAGAAATGAAACCAATTACTGTAAAATTAAATTTAACTGGTCCAAGTGAAATATATAGATATAATTTCCATCAAACCATTTAAGATTCATTTATTAAATTGTAACATGTACCATAGAAGGGTCGAGTGATAGTTTTATACAATATAAATGTGAATTCCATTATCAATTCATAATTTATTTTAATTAAAAAGGTCCTACCAATAGTAGTGTCAACAAAACAAACCTGAATGATGTATCAAATAATTATAATAGGGGTCATAAAGGAATAATAAGGGAATAAACCTACATGTGTTTACAGAGTTGAGGTTCCAACCTACAATTTCTGGGAGAACATGTGTTATTATGTCCATAAAATAAAATCATAAAAACTGAATTTATGGTAGTTGGATTTTATAAGCAATGGCCTATGAAATAAGTGTGCACACAATGATGAAAATTTATAAATGACAAGACTTTTTGGTTAAAGTCATAGAACACCTACCTCAAGCCTATAAAACTCTCTTTGTCTAGTATCAACCTTTAGTTTGGACTCGAATGGAATAAAACTGATGGACATATAAACACTATAGAAAAGGGCATACGAGCCTACATCAAAATAAAATCACGGAGAGGAAGACAAAAAATGAACTAAGCCACAAGACTGAATCCCTTTTTGAGAGGAATCTAATGATATGATTAGAGGATGAATCAGAATTTGGATTTTCAGAAAATCCAAGAACCTAGGTTATGCCAGGTTGTGAGATCCAATATAATGAAGTGGAGAATCAATCATTGAAAAAATGATATAAGGAAGACGGGTAGGGTTAATTAGAATTTTATGGGAAATATGGTATTTTTACCAAAAAAATAATGGGTCCCATGTTTTGTCTGCATGGTTTCCAAACCATGTGCCAACCGTTCACACCTCACTAACTCATGAGGGAACTCACAAGGTTTTAGAAACCATTCTCCAACCATGATATTATTTTTTCAAAAAATTAGAGACAATCCATATGGGAATGTGGACCTAGGTGCATAGTCTAGAAAAATTTTGTATACTTATTTTCCTACTATAATACTCTAAAATTTTATAAGAAACCATGTAGACTAGATAACATAGTTTCTACTATCCATATAGCCTGGTTCTTTCTTCCACTAGTAGAGATTGCATGCTCTAAAAAATCCCTGAACACCCTAAAACATCTATGACCTCATTGGGAATCCATAATTGGTTAAATATAAACAATTAGACAAAAATGTAAGGATATTTACCTCATAGTGATGCTAGGTGATAAAAATAACTTATATGGATAACTTCACACTAAGTTCCACATTCACAGGGGAATTATTTTGATAATTTCATGATGTTTTTATGAACCATAATGAAGGATTGTCTATTATTTATTTTTTTAATACATGAAATTTATCTTCATTAATTCCTTTTCTATCATTCCTTTGATAAGGTTACTTTTCTCTATGTTGTAAATATTTGGTTATTTTTATGTTAATTGTGGGATATTTACCTAAATTGGCACATTGTTCCATTGAATGGGGAAATAATAGTATTATATATATCAATTATTTCTATATGAAAAAATATTGATTACTTAGCTATGAACATGTTTCAGGTTCCTTAGGAAAAATTATAATATTTATATTTATCTATTATCTTCTTCTGATTAATGGATTGGACTTATTATATGATAGGTAGGGCCCATAATTATATATCTATTTGATGAATTTGTAGGTGTCAGGAGACAAACTGACCTTGATATTTGGTATAATCCTTACACTTTTATGTATGTTGTCTTGGAATGAAGAATTGAATATATGATTATGATTTTCATCATTATGCATTCCATGTCTAAGAAAATAATTATTCTTAACCATACATTTATTTCTTGTTTTGTAAACCATGTATATATTATGATCAGAATTCCATTTTTTAAAACATTTATTTATTCCTATAATATTATTTATTCCCTGATTATGTATGATTTTTTCCACTTTATGCTATGTGTTACTGAGAATATGATATAGAACCTTTATTTTTTTCTCATTCCCTAAGAAACCAAGAGGATTATTATGTGTGAAATATAGATTCTCAGGGAGAAATAATAAATTTTTACTATTTTTATATGATATATCTTTAATTTTTAATTTAATTTAATTTATATATCTAGTTTCTTAATAATAATAAATTGTTGGATCCTATGATCTATGTATTAGGTAACCACCTACTCTAGGATATTAGATTTAGGGTTTTACAGGTCATATCATTGTGACTTTAGTAGAAACCTTAGGAACTATATTTAAAAGAACATAGTAAGATAATATAATTTAACAACAAAACCTTAAGATATTATCAAAATGTTTCAATACCATATGACATGCATTTATAATAAATGCATTATAATTATATAATATGATTTATAATTAATATTTTTATTCATAAACTAATTATGTATATTTAGTTATTTATAAATCATGTTTAATGGAATGAATATAATCCTTTTCAACACCCATAATCATTGTAGGAATTTCTTTCCAGAGAAAGTCAACATGGTTGGTGTTGGAGTGGAGTAGATTATAACTATATTATGGTTGTTTAATTATATTATGACCAATATAATTTCCCTATAGAAATTTTTTTTCTAAAACATGGTATAACAATGTTGACTACTTCATATGGTAATGACCCGCATCCTTTAATTGAACCACGAATCTATTAGTAGATTAACAATGAATCAAATTACTAGAGAATATATTCTGTACTTTGGGATGTAGTTAATGGGAAATATTTATAATGGATCTATATATTCTAAGTGGATATACTTATTAATGGTGGTATTTGGTTCAAATCACAAATAAGGAGGAAAAGGTATAAAACATTGAGTGGAAAGATTCTAAAGTGATATTCTAGGATAAATATTTTCCTCACGAAAAAAGAGTTGATATAGAAATTAAGTTATTGAATTTAAGAAAAAGTGATGAATGAGAGGGTATGGCAGCCGCCATTAGGACCAGGCACCGTACAACTTTGTACGGGGCAATGCTAGCTGATTAGCAATGCAAAGTGGGAGCTATGTGATCAGTGACGCAGAAAGCTAGAGATGGGAAGTTCAAGTGGGCTAGGCCTACGAGTCATGTATTGGGCATGGTATGCCTCTGGGCCTTCAGGTAATGTATTGAGGGTTTGTCAGGCCTTGTGCCTTGTTCCTATGGGTGGGTTCCCCTTCAACCCTTAAAATGGGGATTATCCATAATAAAATAAAAAAGAATGCCTTCGGGCCATTCGGGGTTATTGTTCAAAGATAAATTCACAATGTTAATGAGGCATTCTTTAAATAATGTATACAACAATAAAAAATATCAATGTATTATTTTATGGTATGAAAATATGTGTCAGAATAGAATTATTCCCAAAAACATTTTAACCTTATAAGGATATTGTTTCAAGAACAATCAAGAATGAGGTTGAGTTATCTATGTCTTATAGTTTCAAAGGAATGCATGAAAATGAAGGGAAACTGAGCACCATGTTGAAATAAATTAGATAAAAAAAAATAAAATAAGGATAGAATTCCAAACAACAAATAGATTTAATAAGAAACAACCTAGATCTTGATTGAACGGATTGGGACATTTCTTCATGCGTGGAGATAAATTCACTCAAACAATTGAGTGAAAATGAAACATAAAATATGATCATGTCCAATAATTTAATTTCAAGGAGATGAGACACTATTCAAATAAATTCCAAAAGGATCAAGGGAATCTATCATAAAAGAGAATAATGTAGAAAAGAAAATATTATGCCATCACCACATTAGATTTTATAGTCCCAAATGCTTTCTTAATAGTTACATTGATCATTAATTCAATGTTTTACAATAAATTATTTTATTATTGATCTATAAATTCAATTATATGTTATAAGATTTATAAGAATATTAAATCATACATTTAAGTATTAATGAAGGAGTTTTAGTCAGAGTGGAAGTCCAATAGTAAAAAACTTATGTTGTTCCATCATTATTAAAGTACTTGAAATTTCATTATTTTTAAACCTAAATGTTATAGAAATGTGTGAATTTCAAATAATACATGGGATCTAATAGCTCTCAGTGTATAATTAAGGAATTTATTATTAAGAAAATGGGATTACAATCTATATGGAAAGACCAAAATCACTTATTTTTATAGGAGATATTTCATAACAAGAATCTTGTTTGGAGCTTCCTATAGTGGCTACTATTAATGAAATTCAAAGAGTAGATGAATCAATGAATGAGAAGGTTATCCCATGTTTAGAATAAGTATCTATTTTAATGTATTATATTGATGTATTTATTTATTAATTACATTGATATCCACTTAATTATAAGTTAAATTTTTTATAGATTTTATCCTTGATGCAAAACCTATATTTAAGCTTCCTTATAGAATGGATCTGGTGGAATTTATGGAATTAAATAAATAACTAAAACAGTTATGTGATAAGATACTTATTCAAACTTTAATCTCACCTTAGGGATAACATGTATTATTTTTGAGAAAAAAAGATGGATCTTGGAGGTTATTCATTGAATTTCATGAAATCACTACAATCACTATTAAGAACAAATATAAATTACATCACATTTATGATTTGTCCAGTCAAATTTATGGGGATAAATAATTATCAAATATTGAAAACAGTTTTGTTTATCAACAATTACTATTAAATTATGATCATATACCAAATATGGATTTTCATATAAGGTAGGTGGTGTTTACAAAAAATAATTTTTTGTTTACAAATATTCAATATATGTTTATGGAAATTATGAATAGAGTATTCAAGTATTATCTTGGAAAATTTATTTTCATTTTTATTGATTATATTTTGATATAATATATGTTATATAAAGATAATGAATACCATTTATAGACTATACTTGAGACTCTAAGTAAGAAGATACTATATTATAAATTTAGTAAGTGTGAATTTCCTTCTTCAAAAAGATTCATTTCTTAATAAATACACCACACTAATAAATATGAAAAATATACAAAACTTATTTACCTTATATTGAAACTATTGGAGATTTGTTGAAATATTTTCTCTACTACATGATTTTCCAAACAAGTTGATGTGTAAAGGGATTATATTAACATGGTCTAAAAAGTGTGATGATTTTTTTTAATAACATAATAAAATATAAATTAATTAACCAATATTTAGCAGAACATACAAATTGTAAGGATATTTTTAAAATATTTAAGTATCCAAGAAATGAGAAGTGTGTATAATTATTTTAAAATATAGAGTATTTAATTTTATATCAATATAGCTAAAGACCCATGAAAAAGACTTTACAAATCACCATATTGAGTTGGAAACTATAATCCTTTATTAAAATATATAAAGATATTATTTTAATGGAGAAATAGTTGACATATATACAGATAAATTTTTTAGTGTATATATTCAATTAAAAATAGATAATTATGTGTTAAATAATATGGATAGAAATACTCAAGAAGTATGACTTTATAATAAACTGCCACCTTAGTAAGGAAAACGAGGTTGCAAATACATTGACAGGAAGGAACATGGAGCTATACCTATGATGAATATGGTTAGGGATCTTATTTTCATGGATTTATTAGGTTTGGATACGTAAATTAAATGTTAAGATGAAAATAATTTTTCCATGTAATTGACCATCCATATTTAACAGAGAAGATAATAAACTATTGATAAGAAGAAAAGGGTTTACATATGAAAATAAAATCAATTAATTATAGGATATTGATAGATTTCATCTATGAAGATGGTTCATTGTTATTTGGAAATAGACAATGTGTACCATCAGTACTTGAGATGAAGTGGGAATTACTAGATGAAGCTCTTAGATAAAACATCTCTATACACCAAAGTAGCACCAATATTTATTGAGATATTATAGAACAAATTTGGAGGGAACAAATGAAATGGTAAATTGATAAATATATTTCCAAGTGAAAGATAAATAAACAAGTAATGTTTGAGTGAAAATTTTCAAAGGGTTTCATGAATTTCATCCTTATTACAATGTGGAAGTGGGATAATATAATAATGGAGTTTCTTATCGTTCTGGTTGAGACATCTAAGAGGAATGATACTACATGATTCATTGTGTATCACCTTAAAAAGATTGAAAATTTCATATAAATAAGGGAGTATTTACCCCTTTAGTTTATTTTATGTATCTATGTCAGTGATTTTGTTATATATAATGGTACACTTTTATCAATTGCATCTGATCATGACCCTAATTTTGCATTAAAATTGTAGAGGAGTAATCAAATGGATTATCAACCAAATTATATTTTTTTTATTTTTAAATAATCAACTTTAAGGATGAGCGTGAAGTATAAAAACATAATATTATAAGAAAAACCCTAAAATAAAAACACAGGCCACCCAAGTGCCAGTTGGGCGACTTGGGAGACCCAATAAACATGGAAATTTAAAAAATAAAAAGAAATAATTTGAAAATATATAATACCATTAGAGGATTATTAGAAAAATCATGATACTTATGATGTATTCAACCTACAATGTACAATTTTCCATTATAGTTCAATGAAAATCACATTTATTTAGTCAGATAACCTTATCACCACTAGAAACAAAAATTGAAACCCTGTATCATTATATCAGGAGCTTTCATCACCGAGTATGCTTTCATGATGAAGTAGACATGTTCGATACCTATCTTCCCAAAAACATAGAAAACCCCATTATAGATAAACCACCATATAAATATAGATATATGGATGAATATTTTAACCACCACTTTATGTAAATAAATAATAAAATATCTAAATCAACAATGTGAAACCACCATCAAAATTGTTACAAAACTCCATCAATGAAACATTATCAAATAATAAAAAATAACCATAAATAAACATCATTATTGATTATTGAAACACTTTGGGCCTCCATATGAACCAATAATAGAAACATTTTCATTAATGGAGATAATAGAAAAAACAGAAAAAACAATAAATAACCCAAAAAATAGGGAAAAAGAGTGACTAAAATGAAAAGGAATAAGACAAAAAAGAATAGAAAAAGATGAATATGAAAATAATACTCACATGGAACATGTCTAACATTCCACCCACACAATACCTATCCACTTTTAGAGACATAATGGAATTCTATATTTGGGATTAACATGATATATCAAAAGATAATATCAAATGAGAAATGAAGATGATCATCATATGTAAGAAATGACCATAAATGAAATACTAAAAGAAAAACCCACACCAAAGCAGACAAAGAACCCTCAAATCTACAATAACTAACCCAAGACAACAAAATCACCACTATGTTATACAAATGTGGGGTATAGTATAATTGAAATGGAGGAAAGTGTAGAGGAGGAAGAAAGTTTATCAAGCCATATGACAATCACACGAAGATGGGAATTATAATGACATAGAATGCAACCACCACCTCAATCCAAGACCTAATTATTCAAAAAGGATTTGAACATTGAGATTCTATTGATAACTTATCATAATTCTCCAATTTATTGGAATTTGTAAATGAATATACAAACCTTAGAGGGCATTCTGAGTTGATTCTTAATTGAATTCCAAGGAACATGGGACCAATACCTATATGTTGTGGATTTTTAAAAAAATAATAGATTGTATTTGTGTATAAAAATGGTATTGTTTGAGGCCTGGTAGAGGGGAAAATATTAAACTCTAAACCATTGGAATAAATTTGGGTAAGTGAGGTTAGTCGGTCCAAAACACATTGAGGGGATAATATAGAAGGTGCAAGCCATCCAGAATCATATCAAGGATTCTTAGAGTACACAAAAAAGATATTATTATAATTAGAGAAAGGATATAGAAGTCCATATTTGGTATCATGTATTATTGAATGTATCACATTATAATGGTTTTATAAGGTTTGGTGTAAATGGGAAGCTATTTTTGAGGTATATTAGAACATTTGAAATTTTATATAGAATTGGAGCTATGACTTATTTTTGTTCTTTGACACTAAATCCTTCTATTTTGGATGGATTATTTAATGAAATAATGTTTATAATGTCTATACCAAACAAAATTCATGTACTCACCCATGATGAAATAGAGCTCGAAAATGAATCGTCCTATAATGAATCTCCTATCCACATTTTTATTACCGGAGAGAAAGTTTTATTGAATCAAATAACATAAGTAGTGAAACTTCTCTAGAGTAATTTCAAGCTAGAGAAAGCAATATAGTATCCTAAGAATCCAATGAGGAAGAATTACCCACATTTCTTCCTATATTAATGTACTCCCAAAAATTTGAGGAAGAAATTATTTAGTGGGGATGTAATAACAAATATTACACTATAATAAATATATATTTCATTAGAAAAATTTATAAACAACAAAAAGCGTATTATTTCATATATTAGTAGAACACATTATAAAAAAATAAAAAACGAGGTAATTGTATTTATAATAAAATCAAAAACTAGTATTGTAAAACATGTAATAGTATGAAAAAATAACAGAATATTTTACCCAAAATAATCATGCTAAAAAAAGAATGACATGTATGTGAGATATATTGAAATTAAGAAGGAAAAGATAAAAATATTAATAGTCATGGTTTAGAAAAGAGAATAATTATATTAATGATTTTTAGTGTTATAATTATGTGTATATGTAGAGTAATATGACCATTTGAACCTAATCATTGGAATATGAATATTGGGGATCTAGTCATTATTCGTGAAAGTGTATAATAAAATGAATAAAATTTGTTTATAATAACATTATTAAATATTATAAACACTTTTTATTAAAAAGATTGTTTTATAAACACACACATGTGAATTAAAACAAAAATAAGATTTACTAGAAGAAATCATTTTTAAATTTTTTCTTCAAACACATGATTTTGAAATATAACAATAGCATCATTTTAAAAATAAAATTATCATATAAAAAATAATATCCATAAAAACCATTAAATTTAAAATCATAACTTAAAATTATCTAATGGTGAATTTTTCATAATTTTTTATATAATCAAATTTTCAATAAATTGTAAAACATGGTACACATATATGGTAATTATAATGACATGATCATGATGTAATAATGATGAAATAATTAATACAAGTGAATCCATGAATAAAAAAAGTTATTTATTTAACACATTTTCTTTTATTTAATAATAATTATTTTAAAAACCTTTAAATAAAATTATAAAGTTTAAATTGTAAATTAATATTTTAAAATACAGTTTAAAAATTATATTTTACGGAAAAAGTATAAAAAAATAATGTATTTCAGTTCTCAACCTAAAAAATTTCATAAAACATACCTTAAATTTTAATAAAACATCGTTATGCTAATGGGTTTTCATTGAAAAAACCAATTTTTCCATGTCATGTGTTAAGAAATTAATAAGAAATCCTTTGTTATCTACTATAAATACCCATCCATTCTCTCATTACTCTTCACTTCAAATCCATTGAGGTAAAATTCCTTCTAATTTTTACTCTCAAGATTCCCTCTAAAAAGTTTTTAAGATTTCAATTTTTTATTGTTAAACTTTAATGATCTACCTTTGCAATGTAAGGGTTCTTAAACTATTTTCTACATTAATTTTTACAATCCATAATACTCTATTCCTTTTCAAATGAAAAATTTTACCTTATTACAATGTTATAAATTATTTATTATATTATCGATGTGATATTACCATTCATTCTCATAATAAAACCTTTAAAGGCTGTTATAATCCACAAACATTCCTATATGCATAAAATATCATAAAAATTTGGAAAATTAAAGTGTTTTAGTTTTTAAGGAATGAAACCCATATCTGGATAAAAATAAGTGGATGAAATATCATGATTAGATTCACTAAGGGGTAATAAACATGAAAAAGGTTAGTTGGGTATTAACATGATATTTAGTCAGTGAAAAAATATTGATCCTAACTACACACCTCATTTTTCACTCCTAGGAGATATTCTTTGGATGATTTTGTGAGTTCTTTATGAACTATAATAATTAATTATTTTCTATTAATATACCCACACAATAAAACAACTCTTCACTACAACCTTTTTATTTTTCCTTTGACATGTGTAATTTATTTGGCATTGTAAATATTCTTTTATTTACTAGTTGATTATGGGATATTCACGTATATAACCATGTTGTTCTATATAATGTGGAAATATTGCTATTTTTTATTCCTATTATTTCAATATTTGAAACAATTAATTACTTATCTATAAATATGCATGAGGTTCCTTAGGGAACATTATTATTTGTATTTTTTATCCATTATCTTCATATGATGGATGAATTGGAATTAATTTGTGGTGGAAGGGTCCTAGAATTATATATCTCCTTAAGAAATAGTATTTTTCACATGAGAAAAACCAGATTGATAATTATTTTTCATTTTTACCCATTTTTGTATTATTTCATGGCATGGGGGAATGATAATATGTTATTTATATATGACATTATCAATTCCAAAACTATTAAATAATTCAATCTTATCTATGAATTTATTTTTTATTATGTAATCCATGGATATGTTATACTCTCAGTTCTTTTTTAATGGATTTTATTTATCACTATCATATTATTTATTCATTGTTTATGTATGATAACTTCCACTGTACACTACCCATCACTGTGAATATGAGATCACCCCTTTATTATTTTTAATTACACATGAAACTAATAGAATTTATAAATGTGATATATGTACATGAATGGAGAAATAATAATTTTTTTTATTTTTATATGACATTTATTTAGTTTTAATTTAATTTAATTTATATATATAGTTTACCGAGACTACTAAATTGTTGGGTCATGTGATCTATATGTTTTATATCCACCATATTTGGGTTAATGGAGTGAAGGTATTACATAGTAGTTACATAATTACAAAGAATTATTTATTTTACAAGATGAAACACATGACTTATAGAGGGAGATAAAGTTGGAAAGAATCAATGGAGGTTCACAATGTATAAATTTTAACTCTCCCTTCCATGAAAAAGAGATTGATGATTTGTTAAGAGTACATGAAGTAGTATATTACCTTAACATATTCCTTGATGTATCCATGTATTCAATTTAAAAAATGTAAACTAATTTACTACCTCGATATACTAAAGTGATCAGGTTATAAATGGATTAAATAGAAGCAGGGTGATTAATTTTACATTTATTAAGGATTTGAAAGCTACTATGGCATGTATAAACTTCTTCACACTATAGTGAAATTTACTTGAATTATTTTCATTATTGAATAATTGGACACATCCAAATCTCATTTCATGGTGAGGAGTTTATAGGAATTTGGATGTGGTTATGAAAAACATAATGAAACCTTTAGACCCCTAGTAGGGATCATGTAATGAGATAACTAGGTTGTTAAGAGAATAAATCATGATTGTAGGTGGTTTTAGTTGATGATGACACATGAATATTGGTTACCATGTTAATGAAAGATAAGGAAATTGTTATGGTGGGGGGAAACCATTGATTTTCAAATAATGTGATAATATTTTTTTAAAATTGGATTATACATGTAATCAAGTGAGTTATTCTTAGTAAGATGAGAATTTCTAAGATAAAATTCATATTAATAGTGTTCAATGGTATTTGAATCCTGTGGAATTGTTTAGGTATAATTTTATGAATGGATTTATATATTATATAATGTTGGGTGAAATTTTAGGTTTATGAATACTATTTGAATATGGGTATTGTTCTATAATTCTCAATGAATGATAGTGTGATTGGTACAATTTGGTGAATATTTGATAATTGGTTAAATATAATGACATGATTACACAAATTTTTTTGATCTAACTCGAAATCATGACATAAAATACTATAATTTTTTTTTCTATAAAATATTGTTTATTAGAGACATAAGGTTTGAGGTATCATTATGGATTTAAAATGAAATTTTTTGGTGTTACTATGTACATGAGGTTAATGAATTTGATATAAAAAAATATGTTATATATAAATGGAATATTATCACGCTGTTTAAGTTGTGATGGGATGATATTATAATTATTCATGCTATTTAAGATGTGGTAGATGGATATTTCGACTAGAACTGGTAGGATTTAATGAGGGAGTAGTTCTCAAGAATAGTTGTTTATAATTCCTATAGAGTTTTATGACTAATTATGTGATGAGATATTTGATTTTTGTTGTTGATTAAAATCTTTAAAAATACCATATAAACATATATGGTATGAGAAGTTATAGTGCGCTATTCTTAGTTAACCCTTCCTATTTATATCGATGAAATATACTAACGGGTAGAATTCTATTAAATTGAAGTCTAGGAAAATTTAAATTTGGAGATAAAGACCAGAGGAGTGTATTTTTAATTCATGATTTAAATGATTTAAGAGAGTTTTCAAATGTGTTGTGGTAGGGTAAAATGACCAGCATAGGAATTGTTGGGTCATGATAATAAACCCCCCTATAGGGTGTAGTTAAACCCAACAATATGTATGGAAGGCCTGGTGGAGTTGGGCATAGAAGTAAATCTATTTTCATGCCACCAGAGTTCTGATAATGGTTCAGCAGAGTTATAGTATCCCAAATTCTATTTTTTAAAATTTTAATTTGATTATAATTTTTTTGTAAATAAAACCAACTCCTCCCTCCCATCACTCTTTACTGATCAAATATGGAAAGACCTAGGGGAACATAAATCTATTCTCCCCCATAATATTTATTTTCTTATTTATGCTTCATTGATGTTGTATTTATCATTCAACTTAATTAGTTGATTTAACTTGGTTATTCTAAGACCATTCTACCTATTTATTATTTCCTCTTTCATTGTATCTTGTCGCTTCTCTCTAAAATCCCTATTTTGGGGTTTTGTTTAATTTTATACTTTTAGGTATTTAATGATGGATCAACTATCCATTTTTGGAATCTCTAATCATGATAGTATATAGTAGGTACCCCTAAAATTTATCTTTATACTATAAAGGATTTTATATATGGGCTGATAGAGAGATAAGGTTAAAGGGGTTCATGTGATATTAAAATTAACTGATAGGGATTGGTGTTGTCATCAATGAGAGAGTGGGGGTTTTTATCTCCATGACAGATGTACCTATCAAGGTCCATCAAAATATTTGTGATATTTAATCTCATTTTGAGATATTTTATTAGTTTTAATGAAATAAATAAAAACTATAGAGGGTTTTTTTAAACAGTTTATTTTTTATATATTAGAGATTCCAATGCATTGGTGTTTGATTATTCTTCCTTGAATCATGTCATAACATGGGTAATAAGATTTTTGAAAATGTGTATCTATAATTAAAGAATCTATCAACCAGTTTAAAATTTTTATTTGAGTAATTTTGTTTTTTTAAATTATTCATTATGTCTTATTTTTCCATAGGTGTGATCCTTGATTGGAAAGTTTGGACTAATTTTGTTTTGTTTTGTAGTTTTCCTATGTTATTGAGATTGAGTTTAAAATTGAAATGGTGTATTGTTTCATTAATTGCCTTTTTAAGTGACTTTAGGAGTGGATATTTGTGGATTTTATATAGATTTGTGGTTATGAGTAGGTCTTTAAGGCCTTATCATATTTTATAATGTGACATACACTACTACAAAACGGGCTTTATCAGCACTCAAAACAGGCTTTATCAGCACTAAAAAATCACTGTAAAGCTCAGCGATGATAAAGGGGGGTTCCCCTTTATCAGCACTCAAATGTACTGATAAAATACAGATTTATCAGCGCTAAAAGAGCGCTGATAAAGAAAGACTTAATCAGCGCTCCTTTAGTATTGATAAATGTGTATTTTATCAGGGGTTTTTTAGCGTTGATAAAGGCTTCTTTTATTAGCGCTAAAAAAGCAATGATAAATGTCCTATCTGCTGTAAAAAAACAATTCTACAGCTGCACACCCAAACAACACCTGCAAATAATTTAGCATCTCAGTAAGTATACCCATACAAAATTAACACATAAATCATAAGGTAATTACACCAATTATTCCCATACACCATTAACACATAATTCATAATTTAATTAAATACATAAATAATTTTATTTAGAATTCTAGGGGTTTGGGAGGTTGTTCAAAGGTTTTGGGTGGCTGTCCAAGGGGGGGTAGGGGGTGTCCAGGGGGATGGGGTGTCCAGGGGGTTGGGGGGGGGGTCTAGGAGGTTGGGGGGCTGTCCAAGGAGGGTGGTGGTGTCCAGGGGGTGGGGGTGTATAGGTGGTGGGGTGGTGTCTAGGAGGGGGGGGGGTGTCCACGTGAGGGGGGGGGGGGGCTTTCTAGGGGGTTAATGGGGTGTCCGAGGGGGTGGGGTGGTCTGGGGGGTTTGTGGGGCTGTCCAAGGGGGGTGGGGTGGTGTCCAGGAGGGTGGGATGGGGGATTCCGCAGGGATAGGGGTGTCTAGGGGGGTGGGGGTGTCTAGGGGGTGGGGTGGGGGGGGAGGTCCAGGGTATTGGTGTGGCTGTCCAAGGGGGGTGGGGTGGTGCCCAAGGAGGGGGGTGTCCAGGTGGGGGGGTGTCTATGGGGTGTCCATGGGGGTTGGCTGGTGTCTAGGGTGTCGGGGGGGGGGGGGATTTCTAGGGGGTGTGGGGATGTCCGGGGGAGGGGGGGTCTAGGGGGTCAGTGGGGCTGTCCAAGGGGGTGGGATGGTGTCTAGGAGGGTGGGGATGTCTGTCCATGGGTGGGGGTGTCCAAGGTGGTTGGGGGTATGCAGGTGGTGGGGTGGTGTGAAGGAGGGGTGGGGGTGTCGTCCAGGGGGTGGTGGTTGTCCAGGGGGTGGGGGTGTCTGGGGGGGGAGGGGGGCTATCTAAGGTGGGGGGGTTGTCCATGGGCATGTCCAGGGGGGTGGGGGTGTCCAGGGGGTTGAGGGGGCTTTCCAGGGGGTAGGGGTGTCGATAGGGGTGGTGGTGTCCAGGGGGTGGGGGTGTCCAGGGGGGTTGGTGGGGTCGACTCTTACATTTCACAAAATACGCATGAATTATTCTCATAAAGGATCAAGAAAATCCGAATGAATTTGGTCAGATTTCCTTAGTTCAGTTGTTGTTTTCACTTAAAATTGTGCCCAATTTAAACAAAAGAGAGACCCTTTGAGTGGTACCGGCCACACTGTGCCTCGGATTGTGGCGGGGATGACTCGTACACGTCAAAAAGGACCCTTGGTTTGTTCTCATAAAATACCAAGACAATCCGAATGCGTTTGGTCGAATTTCCGTAGGTTAGTTGTTGTTTTCAATTAAAAATTTGTCCATTTTAAACAAAAGTGAGACCCTTTGAGTGGTACCGTCTACACCGCGCCTCTTATTGAGGCAGGTATGAATCTTTCACATCACAAAGGACCCATGGATTGTTCTCCTAAAAGATAATGATTATCCAAATGCGTTTGGTCAGATTTCCTTAGGCTAGTTGTTGATTTCACTTAAAAATGTGTTCAATCTAAACAAAAGAGAGAACCTTTGAGTGGTAACGGATACACCATGCCTCATATTGAGGTGGGGATTACTTGTACATGTCAAAAATGACCCGTGGATCATTATCCTAAAAGATCAAGATAATCCGAATGCGTTCGGTCAAATTTTCGTAGGTCAGTTGTTGTTTTCACATAAATTTTTTTCCATTTTAAAAAGAAGGGAGACCCTTTGAGTAGTACCGGCCACACCGTGCCTCAGATTGAGGCGGGGTTTACTCTTACATGTCCCCAAAACACCCTTGGATCATTCTATTAATGTATGAAGACAATCTGAATGCATTTGGTTGGATTTCTACAGGTCTGTTGTTGTTTTCACGTAAAATTATGTCCTTTTTAAAGAAAAGTGAGACCCTTTGAGTGCTACCGGACACAATGTGCCTTAGATTAAGATGGTGATGACTTGTGAACGTCAAAAAGGACCCATTTATAATTCTCCTAAAGTATTAATACAATATGAATGCATTTGGTCGGATTTCCGTAGGTCAGTTGTTGTTTTCACTTAAAAATTTGTCCATTTTAAACAGAAGAGAGACCCTTTGAGTGGTACTGGCCACACCGTTCCTCAGATTGAGGTGGGGATGACTCATAAATGTCAAAAAAGACCCGTGGATCATTCTCCGAATGGATTAATACAATCCAAAAGCGTGTGGTCGTATTTCCTTAGGTCAGTTGTTGTTTTCACTTAAAATCGTGTCCATTTTAAACAAAAGAGAGACCATTTGAGTGGTACTATCCACAACGTGCCTCAGATTGAGGGGGGAATGACTCGTGCATGTCAAAAAGGACCCGTGGATTTTTCTCACAAAATATCAACACAATCTGAATGCGTTTGGTAGGATTTTTATAGGTCAGTTGTTGTTTTCACTTAAATTGTTTTCCATTTTAACCAAAAGTGAGACCCTTTGAGTGGTACCAGCCACACCGTGCCTCGGATTGTGGTGGGGATGACTCGTTCACATCAAAAAGGTCTCGTGGATCATTCTCCTAAAGGATCAAGACAATCGTAATGCGTTTGGTTGGATTTCTATAGGTCAGTTGTTGTTTTCACTTAAAAATTTGTCCATTTTAAAAAAAGAGAGACCCTTTGAGTGGTACCTGCCACAACGTGCCTCGTATTGAGGAATGGATGAATCTTACACATTACAAAGTACCTTTGGATATTTCTATTAAAATATCAAGAGAATCCTAATGCGTTTGGTCGAATTTATGTAGGTCAGTTGTTGTTTTCACTTAAAAATTTGTCCATTTTAAATCGAAGAGAGACCCTTTGAGTGTTACCGGCCACACCGTTCCCTTTATTAAGGTAGGGATTACTCTTACACATCCCCAAAGCACACTTGGATTGTTATTTTAAAGGATCAAGACAATTCTAATGCGTTTGGTCAGATTTCCGTAGGTCAGTTGTTGTTTTCACTTAAAATTGTTCCCATTTTAAAGAAAATATAGACCCTTTGAGTCGTACCAGCCACACCATACCTCAGCTTGAGATAGGGATGACCCGTTCACATCCCAAAGGACCCTTGGATCTTTATCCAAAAGGATCAATACAATCCAAATGCGTTTGGTTAGATTTCTGTAGGTCAGTTGTTGTTTTCACTTAAGAATTTCTCCATTTTAAACAAAAGAGAGACCCTTTGAGTGGTACCAGCCACACCTTGCCTCGAATTGAGGTGAGGATGACTAGTACACATCAAAAAGGACCCGTGGATTGTTCTACTAAAATATCAAGACAATACAAATGTGTTTCGTCGAATTTCCGTAGGTTAGTTGTTGTTTTCACTTAAAAATTTGTCCATTTTAAACAGAAGAGAGACTCTTTGAGTGGTACCAGCCACACTGTGCCTCATATTGAGGAAGAGATTACTCGTTCACATCAAAAAGGTCTCGTGGATCGTTCTCCAAAAGTATCAATACAATCTGAATGCGTTTGGTCTGATTTCCTTAGGTCAGTTATTGTTTTCACTTAAAATTGTGTCCACTTTAAACAAAAGAGAGACCCTTTGGGTGGTACCAGCCACACTGTGCCTTGTATTGAGGCGGGGATGACACTTTCACGTCCCTAATTTACTCATGGACCATTCTATTAAAGGATCAAAATAATCTGAATGCGTTGATCAGATTTCCATAGGTTAGTTATTGTTTTCACTTAAAATTGTGTCCATTTTAAACAAAAGAGAGACCCTTTGAGTGGTACCGGCCACACCGTGCCTTGGATTGAGGTGGTAATGAGTCATGCATGTCAGAAAGGACCCATGGATCTTTATCTTAAAGTATCAAGACAATATGAATGTGTTTGTTCAGATTTCTGTAGGACAATTATTGTTTTCACTTAAAAATTTATCCATTTTAAACAGAAGAGAGACCCTTTGAGTGGTACCGGCCACACCGTGCCTTGTATTGAGGCTGAGATGACTCGTGCACATCACAAAGGACCCTTGGATCATTCTCCTAATAGATCAAGACAATATGAATGTGTTTGTTTGAATTTCCATAGGTCAGTTGTTGTTTTCAAATAAATTTTTTTCCATTTTAAATAGGAGAGAGACACTTTGAGTGGTACCAGCCACACCGTGCCTCAGATTGAGGTGGGGATTACTCGTCCACATCACAAAGGACCCATATATTTTTCTCTTAAAGGATCGATACAATCCGAATGTGTTTGGTCAGATTTCCTTAGGTCAGTTGTTGTTTTCACTTAAAATTGTGTCCACTTTAAACAAAAGAGAGACCCTTTGAGTTGTACCGGCCACAACATGCCTCAGATTGAGGCACATATGACTCGTGTACATTTAAAAGGACCCTTGTATTGTTCTACTAATGGATAAACACAATCCAAATTCGTTTGGTCAGATTTCCTTAGATATGTTGATGTTTTCACTTAAAATTGTGTCCATTTTAAACAAAAGAGAGTCCCTTTGAGTGGTACCGGCCACACCGTGCCTCATATTGAGGCGGGGATTACTTGTAAACTTCCCCAACGCACCCTTGGATCATTATATTAGAGGATCAAGACAATCTGAATGTGTTTGGTTTGAATTCCGTAGGTCGGTTTCTATTTTCACTTAAAATTGTCTCTATTTTAATGAAAAGAGAGACCCTTTAGGTTGTTACGGCCACACCATGCCTCTAATTGAGGCAGGGATTACTCATACACGTCCCCACCACACCCGTGGATCGTTTTCTTAAAGGATAAAGATAATCATAATGAGTTTTGTTGGATTTATGTAGGTCAGTTGTTGTTTTCACTTAAAATTGTGTCCATTTTAAAGAAAAGAGAGACCCTTTGAGTGGTACCGGCCACACTGTGCCTTGGATTGAGGAGGGGATGCCTCGTTAACGTCATAAAGGACCTGTGGATTAATATCCTAAAGGATCAATACAATATAAATGCGTTTGGTTGGATTTCCATAGGCCAGTTGTTGTTTTCACTAAAACATTTGTCCATTTTAAACAGAAGAGAGATCCTTTGAGTGGTACCTACCACACCGTTCCTTGGATTGAGGCGAGGATGACTCGTACACGTCACAAAGGACCCTTGTATTGTTCTCCTAAAGGATAAATACAATACAAATGCGTTTGGTCAGATTTACGTAGGTCAGTTGTTGTTTTAACATAAAATTGTGTCCATTTTAAACAAAAGAGAGACCCTTTGAGTGGTACTAGACACATAATGCCTTGGATTGATGTGGGGATGACTCATGCATGTCAAAAAGGACTCTTGTAATGTTCTCATAACGGATCCAGATAATCCGAATGAGTTTGGTAGGATTTCCTTAGGTCAGTTTTTGTTTTCACTTAAAATTTGTCCATTTTAAACAAAAGTGAGACCCTTTGAGTAGTACCAACCACACCGTATCTTGGATTGAGGCGGGAATTACTCTTGAACGTCACAAAGGACCTGTGAATAGTTTTCCTAAATGATCAAGACAATCCGAATGCGTTTGGTCAGATTTCCGTAGGTCAGTTGTTGTTTTCACTTAAAAATTTGTCCATTTTATAAAAAAGAGAGACAATTTGAGTGGTACCGGCCACACTGTGCCTGAGATTGAGGTAGGGATGACTCTTACACATCACAAAGTACTCATGGGTAGTTCTCCTAAAATATCAAGAAAATATTAATGTGTTTGGTCGAATTTCCCTAGGTCAGTTTTGTTTTCACTTAAAAATTTGTCCATTTTAAACAGAAGAGAGACCCTTTGAGTGGTACCAGCCACACTATGCTTCCGAATGAGGTGAGGATTACTCGTAAACATCCACAATGCACACTTGGATAATTCCCTTAAATTATCAAGACAATAAAAATGCACTTGGTTAGATTTCCGTACGTCAGTTGTTGTTTGCACTTAAAATTGTGTCCATTTTAAAGAAAAGAGAGACCCTTTGAGTGGTATTGGCCACACCATGCCTTAGATTGAGGTGGGGATGACTCTTAAATGTAACAAAGGACCTGTGGATCATTCTCCTAAATGATCAAGACAATTCGAATGCATTTGGTCAAATTTATGTAGGTCAGTTTTTGTTTTCACTTAAAAATTTGTCCATTTTAAATAGAAGAGAGACCCTTTGAGTGGTACCGACCACACCATGCCTCGGATTGAGGCGGGGATTTCTTGTAAATGTCCCCAACGCACCCATGAATTGTTCTCTTAATGTATCAAGACAATCAGAATGCATTTGGTCAGATTTCCAAAGGTCAATTTTTGTTTTCACTTAATTTTTTTTTCCATTTAAACAAAAGAGAGACCCTTTGAGTGGTACCGGCCACACCGTTCCTCTAATTGAGAAGGGGTTGACTCGTACACATCCCCAATGCACACATGGATCATTATCTTAAAGTATCAACACAATCATAATTCATTTGGTCAGATTTCCATAGGCCATTTGTTGTTTTCACTAAAAAATCTGTCTATTTTAAACAAAAGAGAGACCCTTTGAGTGTATCATCATTCTTGCATGTTGTTGGTGCATATCATCTGTTAAAATGGGAAATTGACTCATTAGAGAAAGTATGTTTTATTTAATAACAATAACAATATTTCTATGAACATTTACATACAATAATTTGTCATCTTTTGATCCCCTAAACCCCTCTCAAAAATGACCGCCAATTGTACATGTCCCCAAGTCAGATCTTCATGTTATTTTTGTAAAATCTATCATCAGGTATGAGGCCCACTCATTTCTGGACATATCAATATCTTCTTGTGAGTATGAGGCTTTTCGACAGTCAGATTAGTACTGCAAGATATAAAAATAAATAATAAATAATTAAAATAAACGAACTAGTAGTTGTTTTTGAAAATACCTCTTTAAGGATTCTTGTTTCTTGAAGAAAAATGATCTCGTTCAGAAATTTACAAACATAATAACCAAAATAATTATTGTCTGTTTGTTTTAGACACTGAAAAAATTGATCATTAGAAGAATAAGTAACTTGTGTTGATATTTGTTTGGATAGTGAAACTTTATTATATATACCCTAATATTTTTCCAGACGTAGTACTTGCTCGCCTCCTTATGCTTAGCCCCTATCCTCATTCCTTTTTTAGAAGATAATTATACACCACCCTATCATAATAGAATCCTCAGTAAAAGATAATATAAATTATATTACTTGATGTTTAGACCTAAAATGTAGGATGTAGTGTCTTACCGATTCACAAACTCCATCATGTGTGGCCAGTTTGATGGATAACCTTGCTTTGAATCTAGAAAATAAATCTTTAGAGTATCAAAGTTCACCAAAATTTTCATCCAATGTTTCCTAAAAACACAAAAAGGAATAAGTAATAAAAGAAGTGAAAATATAATTGATATTATTTTATCATAGGGTTTTACCCCTGCATAGTTGGTATTAAGAACCGTCTTTCATCTGTAATATTTCTTTAAAATGTTTTCAGCAAGCCGTTCACTATTTCATTCTTTTTTGATGGATCTATTCTCATTAGATGTGATGATGTGGTATAAGGACTAACGAGTCCAAATTTTGGCTCATAGGAAAATTCCTTCAACTGTTTTTCATATATACGTCTGTCAATAATATAAAATCCATTTAGTCATAATTTTCACATTAGATCAGCTTTTAGAAAATAAATTCACGGAAACATACCTCATATATATTTTTACTAATGTGATGTCTAACCAACCATTTTAAAGGATCTCATTTTCATTTTCAGCAGCAACGAAATCTTGTCTTTCCACGCCATATATATTTTCTTCGAAAACCACTATATGACTACTACCACCTCTTAGCATAGTATCCACATGAGTCTTCAATGATAGTAAATGTGGATAGAGAACACGTGGTGTAATTGTTATTTCTTTAGCTACTTGGGATCGGTTGGTCGATCCTCTATATGGTTTTGAGGTGACGTTTGTCACCCCCTTCCCTTTCTCTGTCTATAATAACATTCATCGGTTCATACCCTTTTTTCATTAATTGTTAATGGTTTAGCTTGAAAAAAAGGAAATAAATACCTCTTTGGCCGCAAATACACTTACAAGTTGTGACGACCATGAAATGAATGTCCTAATATCCTTTTCGATCATATGAATATCATTGTCATCAAGTGGAATAGGTAGCTTTGCATTTGGATCATGAGGAACAGTAATCGTCACTTTTAGATGATCTTTTGAAAGTGGTCTATTATGCAACGTGTCATCGGGGATATTGAACACTGTAGCCCTCACTACAAGGTGATAGGTGGGTGTTGAAAGATATAAATAACAATCATTATCACCTTTTAGAAGATCAATACAGAAAAAGTACCAATATTTGTCTGATTCAAATTTTATGGGAACAATTATTAGAATATTGATTACCACGGCTAAGACAACTCTTTGAGGGGAATGGCTCGCCTCAAAGCTAGTGGGGGGGTGGGGCGGGATCTTCACACACTGGTTATTCCTGAGTTTTTCTTCTCCTTGCTTCCCACCCATACAAGTTGCTATCAACTCTCTCTTCCATTGCAATCGTTCTTCAAGGGTTGCTAGTTTTTCGCTCATTTTTTCAATGTTTTGTCTCTATCATCCATTTTTTTAGTCTCAAAATATACTCGGGGTGTCACCCCAACCCCGAACCCCTGACACGACTGTATTTTTCTGGCTGCTTCAAAGCCGTCGATAATAGGTCTGCATCCACTACAGGAGTAGCTGATTCCTGTGACTGTCAGATATAGAAAAATAACTAATTATTTTTATGTAATAGAAATTTAAAATAAATCTTTTTATCATCGTGTCATACTTACACAAATTTCCTACACATTTTGTGTCTTCTCTTCTACTAGATTCCCTTCCTTATTCACACGTGCCTCCTTCCAATGCACATGGCACGGGATGGAAGTGTATTTGGTTTTAGACTCATCAATCAACATATAAACATAGAAAGATAATTATGATGTTGTTTTTTGGCACATAACAATATTACTGTAAATTTAAAATATGTACCATTTTCTTTTCTAGTGAAGTGTACCCCATCCTTGCTTTATGATAGGGGTATGTTGGTTTTGATGCACGTTCCTTATTTTCTTTACAAAGTCACTATTTTATAAATGAAATATTGACAATCAAATTGATGAATACATGTATCCTCAAAACAACGTATTATCACCCACAATGTACCTGAAACTTCCCATCCCCACGGTGGCCAATAAATGCATCCCATGCTTCTTGGGTTATTAGGTGAGCGTAGACAATGGGTGGGTGTGGGTTTATTTTTCCTTTGGAATCTTTCAGGTGACATCTTGTTAAAATAGTGTGGAAACCTTGATGAATCCTTCCTACAAGCCTTAGTACATAATCCTTATGTGGATCATCTACTATAAATGTATTCTACAAGAGATTAACAAGATTAAGACATTGTTTCATTATTTTATTTTCTAGTAAATTAAAGAAATAAATTCATAATGTTACCGTAATTTCTTCCCAGATCACAACCTTCATCCTGGACACAACATGGTTCCATGAATCTATGTCAATCAGTAAGCGTTGCCGATTGAAAACTCCAATGTAACTACTAAAAATAGCATTGTTGGGATTCCAATGTTGGCCTCGTGCATTCCATCCGACGTAAAATTTGATGCCTTTTCTTTTTTCCTTAATAACTTTGGCTAACACCGTCAAACTACGATGCACCTATGTTTTCTGCGACAACGATCCTTCATTCCCGACCATTTCATCGATATCAACATCATCTATATGTTCATATGAAATGGTAGAAATGAAATGTGCTGAAGGTTGTCGGACCTCAACAATAGAAGCATTAGGAGCCGCAGGAGCTACAACAACAGGAGCAGTAGGAGCAGCAGGAGCAGTAGGAGAAGCAGCAGTAGGAGCAGCAGGAGCTGCAGCAGCAGCTTGAGAGACTTTTTCCGCCTTAAGGTTAGGAGCACCAGAATGTGCAGAATTCATTATCTTCAAAAGTGGTTGAACAGTTAATTTAGATTACATAAGTTCAGTAATGATAAGATAATAACATGATATAACAAGATCTATATTACAAACAAAATACAACCTATTTATTGAACTCTCTTTCTTTTTTTCAAAGGCTGATGGGATTTGACACATCTATCGATTATCCAAATCCTTTCATTGTGGTATCCTCTAACATACAAAACATCATCTACATTGGGACTGCTCTGAAATTATTGTGACGTACCACTGAAAGGATCGTCCTCAACTGCATTTTCATCAGAACCTTCACTAGTTTTGGATGCTAACAGAACAATTGACCACTTTTGGTTTGCGAGATATGGAACATAAAAAACTTGTACCGCTTGTGATGACATTATAAACTTTTCGTCTTTATACCCTTATTTACTAAAATCAACTTTCACAAATCCTCATTCATCTATTTTAACACCACTTTTGATATCAACCCATTTTCATTGAAGAATCGACAATTGGAATGTTGTATAATCCAACTCCCATATTAGTTTTATAATGACAATATATGACATATTTTCAGAAATTGGATTTCTGTCCTTACAACCAAAAAAATGCATCGCTTCAGCCACTAGTGTAACTCCACTATTTTTCGTGGTACTATCTTCATCATGTTCATTTTTATAGAATGTATACCCATTAATTACATAACCACTGTAAGATAATACAAACAAACTTGGTCAAGCGGCTAGCCATCAAAGTCATTCTGAAATTAAATTCGGATTTTTATCCAACTTCTTAAAAATATGGTCCAGAATCCATCCTATAAACTAGTGATTATGTGTATTTGATAACCATTTTCAGCCCTTGATGGATTCAACTTCCTAAGAATTTCTTTGTGAGTTTCAATATATGGAAAACCTCCCAACTGTTATGCAAAACATAAAGGTGGGCCTGCTCCCGATCTGTAATGCCGATTGTCACAACATCTCTTCCAGAAATTCCCTCACCGTCAATGCGTCCAATGTGACGAGATTTCGAGAGACCAATGCTTTCCACATCAGATAGGTATTCGGTACAAAATTCAATGGCTTCCTCAACAATATATCGCTCCACTATACAACCCTCTGGCCGACATTGATTTTTGACATACCCTTTCAAAATCTTTATATACCATTCATTAAGATACATCCATCTACAGTGCACAGGACCACAAAGTCTGATCTCTCTCACCAAGTGAATCATCAAATGAACCATCATATCAAAGAATGTTGGTGGGAAGAACATTTCTAATTCACATAATATGATGACAATTTCTTTTTCCATAGTTGGAAATTTTTCCAGGTCTAAAACATTACTACATATAGCTTTGAAAAAGAAACAAATTTTGGTTAACGTATGATGAAAATTCTTGGGAAAAATGCAACGTAAAGCTATAGGAATTAGATCTTGCATCAAAACATGGCAGTCATGTGATTTCAAACCTTTTAACTTCAAATCATTTAATGACACGGTGTTCTTGATATTTGAAAAATACCCCTCTGGAACCATTACATCATTGAAGAAGTTGCAAAACTGGTATCTCTCGTCCCGAGAAAGAGTATAACCAGCTGGAGGAAGAAACATTGGATTTTCACCCTTCACGGGAGCTAACTCTTCTCATATTCCCATGTCAACCATGTCCAACCTTGCCTTAATTCCATCCTTTGTTTTTCCAGGGGAATTTAGAAACATTCCGATAACACTATCACTTATATTTTTTTCCACATGCATCACATCAACAAAATGTCTGACATATAAACAATTCTAGTATGGTAATTCAAAAAAAACCGATCTCTTTTTCCAACCAATTTTCGTAAGGTTTTTCAAAAATGGTTTACCAAAAAGAGTTTTCACATCTTTTAATTTCTCAAACAGCTGATAACCTGTTAGTGGAGATGGTGATGCGCGTTGTTTTGAACTTCCATTGAATGATGTCTTCCAAGATCGGTACTTATACAGACGAGGTAGAAATATACGATTTCCTAGAAACACAGGTTTCAATGAATGTTTCAACCTAATTGATTCTGTATCTTCTTCACACATGGGACACCCTTGAGTTCCTTTAATGCTATAGCCTGAAAAATTTCCATAAGAAGGTAAATCATTTATTTTCCCACACAACATCTCTCTCAACATGAAGTATTCACTTTTATAATCATCATACAACATAACACCTGAATCCTATAATAACTTCAAATCCTCGATCAAAGGAACCAAATAAACATCATTATCGTTACCTAGTTGTTTTGGTCCTGATATAAGCATAGATAATATGAAGAATTTCTACTTCATGCATAACTAGGGTGGAAAGTTATAATTTACCAACATAACAGGACATGTACTATGAGTGCTGGTTTGAAAACCAAACAGATTTACTCCATCTGTAGATAATGCAAGATGAAGGTTTCTTGGCTCTTTTCCAAATTCAGGATACTCATGATCAATTTTCTTACATTGAGGAGAGTTGGCCAGATGACGTAATTTCCCATCATTATTTCTTTTATCTATATTCCACGACAATTGTCTTGCAGTACTTTAACTTCCATATAGATGCCTAAACCTTGGAATGATTGGAATGTACCATACAAATTTTGTAGGATTGGATTCATCTTTCTTGTATCGAGAAGCACCACACTTTGAGAATTCTATATGTGATTTTTTCTCCTTGTGAAACAATATACAGTCTTTCAGGCAGGCATGTATTATTTGAGAAATCATACCCATCGAGTGTAGCATTCGTTTTGATTCATATGTATGGATTCGAAGCTCATTATCTTCAGGGAGCATGTCAATCAAGAGAGCAAGTAGTTCCTTAAAACAGACATCACTCCATCCATTGCCTGCTTTCAATTTATAAAACTTCAGTACAGCTGAAAATGTTGTATACTTGGTGCAACCAGCATATAATGGCGTATTTGCACAACTCTTTAACTTCTCAAACAATTTTGGGTAATCACGGAGTTCATCTTCAATTGTCTTTGTCTTTTCCTCAATATGATCTTCATCATCATTGACATCTGTAATCACATCCTCCATACAATCTTCTTCACTATCAATATTTGTATTCATATTTGATGACCCATAAAATGTAGTTTTATCCCAGCCAGTAGCTACATTCTCTTTTTCTTCGTGTTTATTCCAGCATTTATAACTCTGATCTATTCTGTACATATAAAATGTTCTTCCAACACCTATGGAGTAAGTAGTCTAGAATAACAACAACATAAACACAGAAAAATAATTTGAGAAGGATCCTTTGCATGATCCTTTGCAAATTTGATGAACTCTTTCACTCCGTTCTCGTACTCTATTGTCAAACGATTAGAATCCATCAAATATTTATTCATCTTCATCCTATTTGAATCTCAAATATTAGTATTTATGGTTCAAGTAAAAAAATAATACTTCCAAATATATTAAAATAGAACCACTTCCTTATAAAAATATAGATTAATAGAGCGTAACCATTAGTATTTATTCATCTCCATTAAATATAATTACTTTAGATTCATTATATTTTCCTCAAATCACCCCATACCAAACACAATAATAATAAAGATTGGTACATCTACCACTCCTTGGTCTCTGCCCTACATTCAATATCATCATGCCTAAATACCCATATATCAACACATACACATATCACAAACTCATAAAAAACCATAACCACATCAAAACCAATGTACCAATATAGATTTCAGTCAGGTTACTTGACTCAAGTGGTGGTGTGTAAGAAATAATAAGAAAATATAATAAGTATATAGTCAAACATAAATCTCAAACTAGTGTTAATAATCTAATAAACCCAAGGTATCATTCCATCTATCAGAATACTCTAAAGGATCCCATATGTGATAGTAGGCCCAGGTGGTGAAGGTTACTGAGGAGGAAGGGGCGATCATGAACCTATCAGGGTTTGAGGTCAGGTCACTTAGGTTGAATGTGGCTCGATAATTATACAAGGGTTCATTACATATTTCACAAACCATGTCCTGGTACAAGGTTTCTTCCAAGGGTTCATGACGATTATGATAAAAAATGTAAACCAAGAGGGGGGAGTGGTTCAAAATATCTAATTAAGGATGAAAAAACATGGTATTTGAGAATAGGTTAGTGGATTTCATGTTGTCTAGACACCTATATAATAGGCTCCACAAGCGGTGATGGCCCCTATAGTTGTTGCACCAGGTGAAACTGTCACATGAGAAGTTGAGATCAATGAGGCCCTTACCAGCCATGAACTGAACAAACTCCTTGATGACCTTCCTCTGGAATGGGCTTCTACCTTTCCTTTCCATTGGGTTGGAAATAACATTAAAGTCACCCCTAACAAACAATGGATGGTGGTCGGGATCAAAGGTATTTTGTTCACTCCATAGAGATTCCCTTTGAAGAGGGTCATAACAACCAAAAACAAAAGTCATAAGGAAAGAGGTATCACCGTTAGAAACCTTGGTAGTGATGAATTGATTGCAATATTGAACAGTCTCAACAAAATATTTATGGTGCCAAAATACCCATTTGTGTCCGTTGGAGGGGTCAGAGTGTATAAATCCATGCAACATAATCTTCCAGGGAAATTCTATGATTATTATAGGGTTTTTTGTGTTATTTGACAATATCAACAATGACATTATACTTTTTGATTTCTATAGTGAGGAAGTATGATTTAACATGGACACTAAGACGATGATCATTACATATGAAGATAATAATTATGGGTAAGACATGGCTTTGGAATTGGATCAAGAGCTAGTAGCCTTATTGAAGTTGGAGGATGATCTCTCATTGAGGTCCCTTGATTTTGAACATGTTCATAATCCCTTCTTGTTGGTATGCTTCATATGAGTGGGAGATGAGGATCCAAATGGGCAGGGGAAGGATGGGTAATCAAAATTGGGGGCTGGTGAGGGAGTTCTATCTAGATCAATAAGTGTTTGGAGCTAGATGACAGGCTCGGATCCATGGGAGACAAAACAGACACTACTAGGAAGGGGCCTATACATTATAGAGAAGCATACAGTAACCTCAGTGAGGGAGAAGGACAAAGATGGAGGTAGGGGTGGAAAGACTAGAAATCTTAGTGGTCTGGGCATCATTCAAAACAAGTGCACTGCCAAACAAAGTCACTTAGATATAATTAAGTAAAGAAGGGGGGAACCCCTCGAAGAAAATAGGGTTCAAGAATTGGATGACCTAGAAATGCATCAAAACTGGGTGGTGTTGTCCTTAAAGAAAAAGGTTATCCTTCATTCCTTAATTTACGGTAACATGGTGTTGTAACTAGGGGAATCAATGATACCTAGGAGGAATCTAGTGAAACTGGAATCCAAGTGGGAAGCACCTTAAATTTTTCATAAACTTCTCTCTGATAGTGTAAACTCATTGATCACCATTTATGATGAGCATATCAATCTTTCCACCAATACTAGTTTTTTCAAGAGATATTTTACATGAATATACCATCCCTTTAGTCTGAGATATATGTATTTGAACTAAAAATCTAGTGTCCTAGTTATATGTTTTTTCATATGGTGTTGAGCCGCCACAATCCCCTTCTCACATCAGGTCATTATTCTTGCATGACATGCCAAAATTCTGGTACACACCCCCTTTGGTCCATGAATGATGAACTTAATCCTTTTTCATCCTCTACCCAAATTTCACATGGTGTAGGGAATATATGGATGGAAAATTCACATCACCCTCACTATATGTTCTAGTTGCATGATATGAAACCGTGTGACATTTTGGTAAAATATATTCAACCTTAAAATACATTATCATAATCCTAATCACAAGATATTAAAATGTGTGTCCAATGTTCTCATTGCATGAAGTTAAGAAACCTGGTTCATTTCCCTATTGTATGATATAAAACTATGAAATGAATTTAACCTTCAACTGAGAGGGATCCCTCTTTCTGATGGCGATCACTTACCACACCATGTTGAAGAACTAAATATGGATTGATTCCCATTTAATATCATAAGATATCAAGAGAGTGAAAAATTATATATCATTGGATGATCTTTCTCATTGAACTACCTCAACAATTCCATCAATAAAAATAATTTTTCCTCTAACTCACGGATGCACTCCATCTATTAAAAAATTGAATTGAATCTATTACAAAAACAAAACATTGTGGTCACCCATTTCATAAAATATACATTTCATTTTTTTATAAATTAAAAATTTGAAAAGGAATTCTATTTTTCTAACTTAATCTAATTTTATAAAAAGAAAAACACACATATTTAGAAATCCCTTTGAATGAAAATCAACCCATGTCAAACATTTCCAAAAGATTCAACATTTTTATTTATAGTAAAAAAATATACTAATATAAAATCTTAGAGTAATGGAGTAATGATAAAAGAAAAAATAAATAATCAAGGTTAGATAAAAACTAAACTCTATAAAATGTAAATAATAAAGTTAATCAATGGGAGTAACTCATAATCACAGAATCATCCATTAAAATAATTATGAGAAAGAAACTAATTTTAATTGGAGAAACATAGGATGATATATGACCTATAGGTTCTAATGGAAATTTACTCACTCACGGAACACCACCTGGTTATGTGACCAAACAATCAATATAAATGGGTCCTCTTGGGGACATCAAAAATAGACTCAAGTGATCACCTCAAGGCTAATTAGATTAGAACCCATTTGATTACTCAAAAATCTAAGGTCTCCCATGTACCAACTACCAAACATAAAGAAAAGTATTCAACACAATCATCAAAAATAAAATCCCAAAATCAAAAAATGATTTTGAAAATATGCCTTAAACATATCATTAACTTATTTCTGGTATATCTAGAACCTTGTTTTCCTCTCCTTATATTTGGAGATTATCTAAATATGTTTTGAGTGAATTTTGATAAATTTTGGTGGTTTTGGGGTGGTGTTCATGGTGCGATCATTTCTTGGGAAAATCATGTCATTGGTCCGAATAAACCATTCATCCTATGATGAGACACTACAAGGGGTTTCATAGATTTTTCAGACTGTGCAAAGCGAAGCTTGAAGGGCGGTGAAGGTCCGGCACACGAAGCTCAATGGGTGGTAGAGGACCAACAATGCGAAGCTCGAGGGCGATGGAGGTCCGACAACACGAAGATCAGCGGGGGATGAATGTCCAACAAAGAAAATCTCAAGGGCAACGGAGGTTCGGAAACAAGAAGCTCAGCGGGCGGTGGAGGTCCGGCAACGAGAAGCTCGAGGGCGGCAGAGGTCTGGAAATGTGATGCTCAATGGGCAGCGGAGAGGAGTCGCAGGGTTCCAGTAATGTGAGAGCATTAGGTCATGATAAAATAATGGAAATGTCCAACCGAATTTATAAAAAAATGGACTACGGTTTTATCAGCGCTAACAAAGCGCTGATAAAGACTACCTTTATCAGCGCTTTTTTAGCGCTCATAAAGGTTACCATTTATTAGTGCTAAAATTTTAGTGCGGATAAAGGGATTCATTATCAACTCTAGAAAAGCCCTGATAAAGAGTCCCTTTATCAGTGCTAAAATTTATGCACTAATAAAGGGTGTCTTTATCAGCGGGTTTTGATTAGCGCTGATATAAGGTGGTGATTCCCTTGACCATTTTTGTAGTAGTGATAGGATGGAATCCTTTATATCTATCCTAAAATAGGGTGGGTCATTGGATTAGTGAAAGAATAATTTTTGATAGGAGGTGAACATTTATATATTTGGTACAACTCACCAATGTGTTTATGGGTATATCTGTATGTGTTTAAGAGTGAAATAATAAAAAAATAGATTTACTTTTAAAACTAATTTTTTTAATTTTTTCCCTTAATATTGAACAAATGACTAAAGAGTATACATTTGTTTGTGCCTTGATTTTTTATATGAATCCACGTGCATGTTTATTCAAAAAGATCATGTTTCTATTATTTTTATACCTAATAAATTTTATTTTAGTAAAAATTCTGGTTATTACAATCATTCCATGAGAAATAGACTACCTAGAGCAGTTTATTGATGTAAGCATAATTTATTTTGTTTTATACCATTTATACATTTTGATCTTGTCATTATAAAAATTTTACTTCAAATATGACATGAAAAGCGGATTACCTATAGATTCTTAATATATTGGACATGTTTAAATATTTCCATATGAATTGATTATCCGTTTATCCATCTTAGGGAATTCCTTCTAAGAGTTTTTATATCAATATATGCTTTAATAACATTATGTGGTTAAATATATATATTTGAAATTCTTTAGGGTCATATTCATATGTAGTGACTTTATGGAATACACTGATGATTCCAATTATAATATTTGTTATGTGAAATACTTGAGAAATGATCATTAATATAATATGATTTTTTTTGTTTCAAAACTATTTCCCAAGGTTTTTATATTTGGTTATTTCCTTTCTTAGAATGTTTAAGGGCTTTAATTAATAGCATTTAATATGTATATCGTTGGTTTTTTATATATAGTAAATGTTTTTTATGAAATTATTATTATTTTATTGGAAAATATATGTGTATATCAATCATATGTGATGATATATATATATAAATATATATATATATATATATAAAGTTTCTATATAATAGGAGAGAGTGTCCACCTAGGTGTGGATGACTACAAATATACATTTATATATTTTATCCATATGGGGGGAGAGAGGCACCCAACAAGTGGATGGTTATATAAATATATATGTTTCTTTTTATGAAGAGAGCATGACCATTAGCATGAGGATAAATATGGATATAATATTATGATCCTCCCTATGAAGAGGGAGTGGAATATTAGGTGAGGATTATTACACACACTCATAAGGACATATACACTACCTTATATAGATAATATAGTTTTATAGAAATCCATGACAGATGTGTCACTTTTTCTAGATAGGTATTATTTTTGAATTTCTAATCATGTATTGATGTAGGTTTCTTGATTTCCTTATTTCATTTTATTATAATTATAGTGGATACATGAAATATAACTTAACTACATAATATAAATGAATGTATAATTATTTATGTGATACTTAACTGGATAAACTACTTCATATTTTATTTAATAATAGACTATCTGGTATAAAAATCACATATCAGGTCATTTATTACATACACTCATGTATATAATGGATTTTTTAGAACACTATTACTGACGGCTGCTGATTTATTTATACAAACCCTTCATATTAATATCAATGCATATGAAAACAAAAAAATTTCATTTTAGGTAAAATTTTCTGCATGATTTAAATGATTACATATATAAATAAATGACATATTATGCATGGTTATCTTTTTTAGAGATAAGTATTTACAGAGATTTAGAGCATGTGGATGAAAAATTTAGCAGGACTTGTACTGGAATATCACCACATCTATTTATTTATATTTTGAGTCTGGTTGTTAGTTATATTATTCGGTATGGATTCTGGTTTGTTTTAATTCCAAACTATTACATGAAGATTGATATATACATATATAGAGTATTTATAGTACTGTATAGATAACATATGTACTTTGAGGTATGTATTTTTTTATTTTAAAAAAAATGTCTAATATAGCCAAAAAATGATAGATTTTTGGTAGAATATGACATCAACCTAATTTTTTAATTAAAGATGGTAAATGGTATCCTAATTAATAATTTAGACCCCTGGTGCTAATAGAGAACCCCTGGAGAACAGGGTATACTCTTGGGGTTTCTGATGACCAATTTTGATACTATTAGGGTATTTGACTCTGGGATGCTATAGAATGAGTAAAGAAATAGTGTTTTTTCTAGAGAGATAAAAATAATCCCTAAATAAATTCCATCAAGTTTTCGATTCTCAATCATATTCCCAGTTTTCTTCAAGAATCACAATCGAGGTAAATATATTGTGTCTGAGATCTTTGGATAATATATAATACTTTCTCATTGATAAGTTTTTCATCCAATGGTAACTCATTCAGGGTAGGGTTTTCAACATAGAAATCTATAAATTCATTTTCTTTGTTCACCTTTTAAGGGATGTATTGAATGTTAAAGTATTTAATAATAACCACCTATATATATAATTTCTTAATCAATATTGAGTTGTTGAGGATGCATTGAAAGGGATCAAATTAATATATTCGATTGACCAAATGACGATAAAACTAATGAAATAACCTTTTCACTGGAAATATCAAGGCTATGGAATTATTCTTGGTCATGGTATATTATTTGTCAACCACTAACATCACATGGTTTAGTTAACATTTTTTCCTTACCCAATTTATTATTTTGGGAATGTTGGGAGCCAAGGGATCATTCCAAGGACACCACATAGATGATGAGTGTCTAAATTTTGGACTTATATTAGAGGGTTTTGTATTTGTTGAAAATATATGTAGATATAGTGCAGGGTGTTTTGTTTAAAAGAAGGGGAGATTTTTGAATACCCCTAAGTGAGTTGGAATTGTTGACAAGGTGGCCAAGTTGATGTTTAGTGTGGTTAGAAAATAGTTATTATGTCAATACATCATGGATTTGTTGAAAAAAAAATGTAAAGGTTGTAGTGATGCATTAAGATCTGTAAATGATGAATAATTCCATGAATCATCATATGAAGAGATCATGGGATGATATATGAAGTCTAGAAGTTATGAAAACAAAATTTTGAGGAATTTTTGATCTTATTTAGAAGTGAATTAGGAATATGGATAAAGTGATAAGTACCCATATATGTGATTTCCCATGTAATAAAATTCAGTAGGGATGATTTACATTAGTTTTACCATGTGGAATGTTCAAGTAAGAAATATCTATTATGTAAGGAAATTTGATACATGAGAAAACCCCCTCTGTGACTATGCCCATATATGGGAATTTGGATACAAGATGGGGTAACATTTTTAAATCACTAATTTAGTAAAATATTTATACATGAATATTTTCATACATGAAAATCCAGTGATGTGTGAGATTTAGTTCATGTAAGGAAATGCAGCTACATGATAAACTATGTACGTGAATCTAGACAGGTATGTGAATTTGATCAAATGTATTAGAATTCTATAACAACATATGGAATTTATTTTTTTATTTTATAAAAATGCAGAACAACTTTGAAAATATATCACATTATGAATTTTGTATGAAATATTTTGATATCATGAAATATGACATGAGATCCATGACTAAGTCAATAATGAATATGAAGTTGCAGGTGAGATGTTGTGAATTAAATAAAATATTTTTCACAGTGTAGTAGAATGTTTCATTCTGTAAATAAGGTATCTAGTTGGGTTTAATCCTACCTTCTTGAAGCTTAAATATGTTGATTTTTATTCAAGATGGAATTTTGTAAGGCTTCATGTGATTAGAATTCACATATATGGAAGATCTAATGTTTTTTCGTATAACAAACCAATAAATATAAAAGTTACATAGTGGAAAGAGTATTTATAGTATTGGATAACTTAAAATGTATGAGTAGTTCAAGATCTTCAGTCCACCCAATATAAACTATTTTGCTAGATTCGATGAAAAAAATAGTTTTCCTATTAAAGGGATGATATCTAACTGAGGAGTCATATACTCTCATCATATATCTTTCATCATCATATATAAAGATAAAGAAGAAGAAAGTACTCTCATGAATTCTATTGAAGACCAGAGTACCAATAGAAAAAAAGAAGCATGAACCTATATAAAGATATGTATTCTTATAAGAATATTCGTTTTCTATTGTACAATAACATAATGAAGAGGGTGTTATAGATTTTATATAAAGAGGAATCTATAAATAAGGAGTGCACAATAGGCTTGTGAAGTCATCCATGGAGTTAAAAAATGCATCTACATATATTGAGGATGTAGTAATTGAACCTAATTTTGGTTGAGGAAGGACCTAAAATTCTATAGACTATGTGTTTTTGTCTCTGGAGTAGTTTACAAAGGAAGAAGAAAGAGCAATGATATCATGGGAGTCCTACCCCAGAGTAGTGTGTAAAGAAGGAGGAAAGAAGAAGTGCACCTTCATAGGTAGTGAACATTGGGTGGCTGTGGGACAACCTTGAACTTATAAAGTTTTTGAGCCTTGGATGACCATTATCCAACCCAAAACCTTTTAAGGTAAGTGTTTCAAATAAGTATTCATATACCTTAAACCCTTCGATAAGTCAATGCAGTTAGTTTATTTGGTGCATAAAAAAAGTATCAAAATCATTCTCCCGAGAGTAGTCCTCTGAGGGTGAACAAAGTAATCATATCTACATTGCATTTAAATTTTTTTAATATAGAACAACCCATAAAAATTATAAAGTAATGTTATATAATTTATAGGATGTTAGGTATTGAAAAGGCATAATCTGATCTACAATAAAAAACAAGGGTATAGAAAGTGACCATTAAATCTTAGAGGTCCATGAATGTTAGGATAGTGAGTATTAGAAATGAAAACTATGTAAATTGTTTAATCATTATATATCATGATTTAGCCATATCATGGAATTTATCACTCTATGTTCATTTATGTACTATCAACTGGTATCATAGAATATTTTTATTTGTCCTGCTCCAATATGAACTTATATGGTGTTTTAAAGATGAATTTTATCCTTATTGTTTTTTTCATTATAGAGAATTGGGATAAGTTCAGGGAGAAAATAAAGCTCCATAGGAATTCCAAAACATGTAACATAAAATTTATTGAAATAGAATAATCCACTAGCTATCAAAGGGATAGTACAGATAGTTCATATTGTTATTTGATTTAATCACTTAATAATGTTTCATAAATAAATGAAGAGGATGTTATAAAAAGTGAGGTTGGGACTAAATAAGATGGGGATACCCTAAAAAGGATTAAGGTGGTTGATTTAAACCTTTTATATAAAGTATATTGATAGCTCATAAAAGATAACTTAAAGTTGAAATAAGAGAACAATTCATTATAGGTTTAGGTAAATATATTGAAAATAGACGTTTATAAACTGAAAAGTATGAACAAGAGTCTTGTTGAAATATCTACTTTTCAAAGGGGGATGAATAAATCCCAAATTGAGAAATTATAATTAATGTATTCAAATGTGAAACAAAAATGGAATATTATAATGAGAAGGTCTATAACTTAATGGAATACCAAACATTGTTGGTTAAGAGAGAAGAATTGGCTACACATATGGTAGACCTGGTTGAGGAGAATAAAAGTATACAATAAGATAATGTGATCCTTAAAGTATTTATTTATTTAATAAAATATAAAATTAAGGATTAAAGTGTTATATTATAGAACATATCTGTATCTTTATAATAAGGGATATAAATTAGAAAGTCACTCAAGAAAAATATGAATTTCCATCCTCAATTAATGAGATACATAGTCTAGTAGTTGGAAGTGGTGGTGCACTCAACCAAAAAGGATGTAATTTCCAAGGAATATATAAATAATTAGAAGATTAAATCAATGAAAATTACAAAGAAAAGTAAAATTTTAGGAATTATTAGGAATAAATTCAAAAAAATTCAATAATATGTAATGAGATTTGAGTGAGTAATTAAAGAAGAAATGGAAACTAGTTCTATTTTTTTGGATGCCTATAAACACTTTTTTTGTTGAGACATGGGAATATATCAACTATTGTTAAGTTTTTTAAATGAATTAAAAATTGATTTCTCATTCACAAAATAGGTACATTTATTATTTGAAATATTCTTATCATACTAACTGTGTCATGAGTATAAATTCTAGGGGTCGTTCATCTAGAATAAATGAAAAAAATGAAATATATTTAAATATGAATTTATTTACTTTTGAAATAACTTTTAAGGGATAGTTGAATAAGATCCTTATACTGAATATAGGTTGAAAATAAAATCCAAATATATTCCTAAATCAATGGCCTACTTGAAAGTCAAGAAGAAACTCTGGTAAAAAAGAAATGGGTATGCATGGTACTGAAACCAAAAAGCTCATGTGATGGTTGTATCCCAAATCAAATTAAATATTGAAAAAAAACCTATATGTATTAACAAGGTATACATAAGGTGTAATAAAATATGAATTTGTGATGAAATAGGATATCCTTGAAGTTAAGAGTACTTATGGGAGAGTAGGTTGTGAAAGGATCCATAAATAAAAGAACAAGACCAAGGAAGGAAAGGATAATCCACTAAGTTAGAAGATGTATACAATTTAGGATCATATAAAAGAAAACTAAGTAGATTAAGGGATGTAATTACTCACCATAAAGTTTAAAAGGGGAGAAGGAAAGGTTGATGTAAATGGGTGGGTTCATCAATGTACAAGACCATTCTTCGACCTAAGGAAATCTGAGGTACCCTCTCCCCATGAATAAAATGGGGTTTAACTATTTTTGTGGTTATGTACTAATATTGGAGGAGAAATTATCCATGTGGTATGTGTGCTCAAAATGAATAATAATTGAAGCCTAAAAAAATCTATCTAGAATTGGAATGTGTGTGCAATGATGGATGTCTTGAATTAATTTTATAGTTATTTTATATGAATCCCAAAAAAATAATTCAAGGATAAACATGTTCCATTCATAAGTATTGAGTAACATGGTTTAACATTCCACATGAACCTGGAAGTTTATTCCTAAATGTTATTTTTCAAATATAGAATCTAAAATATACTTACCATGTATAACATTATAGAAAATAAAAAGTTTCTAAAATTAAGTTAAAAGAGGATTCAAAACCATATTTGAGATTATATATGGTATTAGGTTCAACATGATTAAAGTCAAGTAATTACTGTATTTCATGATTATTTATATTTTTGTTTCAAAAATTGGTATTAAATACCATATGTGTAAAAGGTTCCCATTTCTGTAGACCTAGAGTTTTTTTCCAAACAAGGGGAACCACAAAGATGAAAAAATTTCAATAATTGTTGTGAAGAGATGAAGTTGGATGAGAGTTTGATGATGATATTTTTTGGATGTTAATCCTAATTTTCACTACAATGGAGATAATGAAGATATAAAGGCTCAGTATGTCTCACATTTAATGAATTTAAAATTTTTACACTAACTATTTAGGGTGAAAGTGTGATAGATATCACATGTTGATTGTTGGAAAGTGAAAGAAAAAGCAAATGACATTTTTATTTGAATCACTAGTGAAGTAGATAACTTTGGGGTTATTTATAGAAAGTCTTGTTCCTTACACTGATCATAGGAATAGTTGGATTGGAAAATGATTTTCTCACACAAGTTTTATGTGGTAAATTTAATAACTAATTTTCATAGGCATGTGAATCTATATAAGAAAGGGAAATTCTAGATCGGTTAGTTTAATAAAGATAGATACAAAATCATTAGAACAGAGTTGAATTTTTAGGTTTCTTAAAAAAGGCGGAGATGGATAGTAGGAGAAGCCTCCCCATCCTTTTATGGATTTTTCCTTGTTATATTTTATTCCCACACAATAAGGGGGATAAAAGTATTATGTAAGCCAAAGAATTTAAAAACTGGGTGATTAATAACTCATTATATAAAGCTATCAATGGATATCACCATTAAAAGTGTGAGTTTGAGCAAAAAATCGAGAACCTTATTATAAAGGGGGTGGTGTCTCAAGAACACCCAATGGGGTAGATGAATTGAAATAAAAAAATTAGCTTAGAGATGACCCTTTTTATTTCATTAAAAATGGGGGTATGATGTGTCTTGGAGATTTTTTTCAACAAAAATCCATTTGGTGAGATTGTGGTACACACTTTGGTGAGTGTTTTATTCGTTATAAAGGTGAATAAATTTAGACCAAGGTATTTTCTTAAAAATATGAGACGATTTTTGGATAACCATATGTGAGTTAGAATTGATGAAAACGTGGTTGATGTGATGTTTATAGATTTTTAAAAATAGATCTGGGATATACATGTTGGATTTGTTGATAAAGAAACATAGAGGTTGAAGTGATGCATAGTACATTAAATATGAATGAAAATGTCCACGAGTTAGCTTTTGAAGTGATCATGGGATGATTCATAAAGTTTAGAAGTCAAGGAAACCAATTATGGATGCACTTAATATCTAATATTGAAAAGTAGTATAAATATATAAAAATGTATTAGTACCCACATATGGTATTACCAATGTATGAAAATATGGTAGGAGAAAAATATGTGAATTTTTATATATAAGGTTTTCAGGTAAACAAAGTCCCTAATATAAGTAAATTCAGTGTAGGTGAAACCAAAAATGAAATTTTTTCAACATATAAGAATTTGGATATGTGATGGGGTCACATATGAAAATCTTCTACCTTAGTGAATCATTCTACATGAAGAATTTCATGATTGTTAATCTAGTGATGCTGGAAATTTAGACCATGTTAGAAAAATTGACTACATCATGGACTACTTCGGAGGATTCGGTCACACAATAGTTTTTTTCCCGCCATATGGAAATTTTATATCATTGTAGGGGTTTTCTTCTATGTTTTTTTATAGATATCAACCAACTATGAATCAAGATCATGTGAGGTAGGAATTATTCATGAATTATTTCAACTACATGTAACATCAAATGTGATCCATGATTAAAATCCAAAATGAAAATAAAGTTACTAGTGAGTTGTAGTGAATTAAATTTTAATATTATTCATGCTGTATTAGAGTGTTTCAAGATGAGAATGAAGATCCATCCATAAATTAGCCTATTGAAATGCAGTTCAAAGATATTATTTTATTTATTTAAGATGTTATATTGAAAGATACATGTGATGAGTAGTCATGGATATTTAGTATCTAGAGTTTGTATATACATCCCAATAAGAAAACTAAATATCGCATAGTGGATGGATTTTTTTTTGGAAAAATAAAATGATATGATAAGACTAATGAGATTAATCTACTCCTAATAGAATATTTTCATAGATTTGATGAATAAAAATACATGTGACTATCAAAGGGGTGATATTAACATGTGACGTTAGGTACTCCCAATATAGTTCTTTCAACCTCATATCTATATAGGAAGAAGAACAGAGGAATATGAGACATTCTACATAAGATTAGAGTATCGAGAGAAGAAGAGTACTAGTAAATATAATATAGATATATTTTTGAAATGAATAATGGGTTGTGGTTATGAAAATAGTGATAAAGAAAGACTTCCAAATTTTTTGGTAAGTAGAATTGATGAATAGGGAGTTTAAAACAGGCCTGTGAAGGCATCCAAGGAGTTTAGAAACTCATCTATATATACTAGTGATATAATACATACACATGATACAAGTTTGAGATGAACCTACAAGTCCATAAACTATTTGTTTTTCATTCTTTAGAGTACAACAAAAAGCAGGGATAAGGGGAAATGATATCATAGGTGCCCTACCTCAGAGAAACACATGAAGGAGGAGGAATGACATAATTCACCTTTAGAGGTAGTGTTCCTTGGGATATAATGAACATACTTAGAGCCTATAAAGGGAGTGGGGCTTGGGTGGTTGTAAGCCAACCCAAAACCATGTAAGAGATTTTCACCTTAGTATAAGTAACCTACCCCAAACTATTCTATGGATCCATGTGGTTAGTGGATTGAATAAAAACCTTGTCGATATCATGATCCTTCGAGTCTCCTAATGACGGTGAACTAATTAAAAATATCCACATCACATTTAATTTTTTTTCAAGCACACCAACTAGTAAAAAAGTTAAAAAAATCTTAATGAACATATGATAATGAAGTCCATGCAAAGGAATAAACAAATAATGGGTCATATTAAACATTTCTTTATTTTTATCTAGGTTTACCTCAATTCCATGAAAAAATTTGAAAAAATATAAGAAATTTTCTTGAATTCTCTCCCAAATATAACTTTAGAGGGTTTATCATTAATTTATGAAAATAATGTTTTGAAAACACTACCATGATTTCAGTGAAGTGGTATAGATACTAGTGTGACTTAATAATTAGATAACCTATATAAAATTTCATATTTTTATCTAGGAGGATTTTCAAGACATGGTGAATCCATTTTTTATGTGGATAAAACATTAATAATATGGAATTGAATCACCTTATAATATTATACTATTTGAGGGTCTTTGAAGGAGATAAACTCCTCATCCTTGAAGAAATTTGGATTTCATTATAACCATAGTACCTATATATAATTGTGTATACTTAACCAATTATTGTGTCAATCAATAATTCCATGACTAGAATAGGGAAAAAAATAGTTTAGAAAATGATGGTTAAGATCCATGAAACTAATATAGATTCAATTTTAACCACTCTTCTTCCTAATGGGGATAATATTGGCAATCTACATGGGGAAATGAACCTCTTAGATAAATATGACATTGATTATCTTGTTAAATTTATCTTTTACCAATAAATTGTGAGATGGGTAAATCTTTAACAAAAATGGTTATATTGTAAACCATTTATTGAACAACAACTTGGTGATAATTTTTTGAAAATTTAGTGTCACTCCATAAAAATAAATCTTTATTCCACTTAAATAATTAAATGTACAACTCTTGATCCTATTAAGTAATTTATATACTAATTAACAAAGGTTTTAGGTCTTTTCAGTACCTATATTCACCTATTTGAGATTGTATATTATTGTTAGGACATCTTCTTTAAAGTGAAGTAGGAAATATATATGATTTTCCTCAACAAACCCAGGAGTGTAGGATATACCAACCTTTTAATATTTATAGGATTTCATAAGAATGTCATCATATTTTTTAGAATTTTACTCATCATAAATGGATGAAGGTTATTTATAATATGAAAATTCCATGTTAATGGTGAAATAATTTCCCAAGAATTGTGTCTTTTTTCTTGTGATATGTACTTATTTTGTTAAAATATCTCTGTTTTGTTGTTTTGGAAACATTAAAAACTATGTTTTAATAGGTACACTAAAATCCAAGATAAATACTTTTTGGAACATTTTTACATGTACATAATATAAGAAAAATTCAATCTTGGATCTTTAAATTTAGTTAAAAGGACCTAATGACTTATTAAATTTAATTTTATTATTTCAATATAATTGATACAGAGAAAAAAGAGTCGTTCTTATAATTCTTATTAATGATATAGGATACCTCTAATCTATTTAGGGATACCTATTTTATTTTATTTCACATCCATGGTTTCTTATTTTCCATTTTATAGCACACTACATCAATGTATCAAGATTAATTGGACTCAAAATGGGAACTATCACTATAACAGACCCCTATTTTTTCATTGAAAGAATTCTTTAGGAATGTATTATATAAGGAGGTGCTAGTTGTGTATAAATTATGGAATCTGTTTCTTAGTAAAGTATTAAATATGGAATCTTTATGAACAATCATGAACTCAAATAAAGACCTTAGATATTCAGAATGTTTTTTAGTTTGATATTTCATAATAGTTTATATTCAATTTTTATTATTATCCTAATTAATTAAATAACATTGATCCAAATTAACTTCTTTTTATCTCAATTGATAGATATTCCAAGATATAATGAGGCTAATACCAAAACTACTACCCACATGGGTGTGATGAAATATGATGATATTGAGATTCTTATATATATATATAAGCTATTTCTACAGAACAAATACCTGGGTATATTATCAACATGATAAGTTTTGGTAGTAGTTACTTCAATATCAAATTCTTCAGGGTTTAAGAAGGGTAAGATATAGATTAACCTATGTTCTTAAGAAAAATAGTGGGTAACCATGATTAGGAATATTTCCTAAATTATGAAGAGATGATTCAACACATCATAATTATGAGAAAAGGGAATGAAATTAATAATATGAAATTGTTCTCACGATTTATGCATAGAAGGTTTATCTAGATATAGATATGGTACTACCTTGTCTATATTTTAGGGATTTTATATTGGTAATGATAATAAGATTCCGTACTATTATAGGGATGAATAAGTCACTATTCTCAAATAATTGGACCACCAGTTGAATAAGATCATGGTAATAAATAGAGGGTCTAAGATCACACTATATATCCAGTTTAACTCATTAAATTTCCCTCTTTTTGGTTTTAGATACATTTATATTATTTTCAGTGATTACTTCCTACCTTTAGGTCACACCTGAGTTATTTCTCTGTGTAATCCAAATTTTCACATGAGAGTTACTAAAATAACATAGTTCAAAAATCTCTTTCTACTCAGTATACATGTATGCATATATAATGATATTAACATAGGGGGACTGGTTCTCTTCATCATAAAATAATTTCATTTGGTGATGCGTTCCTCATTCCATGAATGATAGGGACATAATGTCTAAGAGGGGGGGGGGTTCCTCTTATTATTATTTATTTTATTATCAATTATTTCCCCATTTATTTATTGGTAGAGAATTAGAGGGTACTTATACTAGAGTGAAATATGAAATTAGATTTGGTACTAGTTGATTATCTCATTCTCTAATGATTTTATGTTCATGATTCACTATTTTATAGGTCATCAACTCTCTATCGTTTTCAAATTATTGTTCATAACCTCATGGAACTATTATATTTTCTTTGTGGATACTACTTATAGACAAGTAATATGTTAATTTAGACTATCTAATACTACCTGGACATCATCCATCATCTTTTTGAGAAATTATTTAAAGATAAAACAACCATGAATAATGTGGCCAATAATCCAATGTTTGAGGAAATAATTAGAAAGAGAATTCTACCAATTCATCAAATTTCATAATATCTTGAAGTTTGATCAAATTTTTCTTAATGGTAGAAATGAAATACCCTAGAACCTAAATATTTGAGAATTAATATAACCTATATATCATGTTATTGAAATCAATACACCTTTTATCCCTATTCATATCTGGTATTGTTTTATTAAGGAATGAAAATTGATTCTACTCTGTCCTTATGTGGGGTACTATATTAAACCTAGTTATCTTAGAGGATGGGGTTTTTAATGGTACTGATTTAAGGGTTTTGATAGAAAATTATTCAATTAAATACCCACTTATTTATGATTAGGGTTTTAAATTTATTTCATTATGGTTTTATTGATTTCAACATCTTGATAATATGCTATTTTAGTAAACTCAATGAATATTTTGAGATATTTTTATTGAATTACAATGGTAAATAACTTATCTTGAAATATTTTGACATATATTTCTAGTAAATACTATTAAATAAGTTATACCCCTTGGGAATACATTATTCCCTCCCATAGAGAAATGAAATAAACACCCCCTCATTCTCTTAATTTTTAAATAGGGTTCAAATGCATATTTTCCTCAGCATAGAACTAAAATTTTAAATGAATTTCTGGAAAGGATCTACCAAAATAGTGATGGATATAGATGTAATGTTTCATTACTAGTAATATAAAGGACCATCAAAATTCTTAAAAATTATAATATTTGATTCCTCTTACTATTTATGGGTCCCCAAATTTATCCCACATTAACAATTTAATTGAGTAATATGTAGATCTAGTTCTATCATGTAATTAAATGATAAGAAGTTGGGATTTCCAAATTTGGAGGATAAAAAAACTAATTTCACACATTCAAGATATATATTTTTCTTTGGTTGTACCATCACATTCTTATATTTAGTAATCTTTAGTAAATAATTTTTTACATCAACTATATCTTCTTGTGAAATCATTTCTTGTATAATTTATTTTCTCAAATAACATAGTAAATAATTGAATTAATAAGGGAATAAAGAATGAAAATATTGATAATATATTATTCTAGTGATTAATCATAATATTGTATAAAATCTCAAGTAATTTGTATGACTTTATTCACATTTTATAGGTTAGAAAAATTATTCTTATTGTGGAGGATCAACCAATGGATTTATATTTCATCTAGATGTTTTTTGTTTTTATATTTTTATTAATAAAATTAGAATTAAAATTTTCATGTTTTTCTAGATTGAAATTCAACCAAGTAATCTGTTTATTTAAATATATAACCTTAATAATTATGGGTTGTGGGTGGGATGAATATTTAGTAATTTCTTTTACTTTATCTATAGAATTACAAGTATCCAAAACTAGAGAATTTAGTGAGGACCCAGATGTTTTTTCCTATATTTTTTATCTAGTACATACTCTTTCTTTATGTATGATGATATGAGTGAAATTGCTTAAAATTTTCTATTTTTTATATTAAACATTTTAATTATCATGTTTTGAGGCATTTTAGGTACTTGGATTAATGAAAAATAGTTTTTGGAATATTATAGGAACCAAATACTCAACTATATTTGTGAAGTATAAGGATTTAACAAATTTAGAGTAAATTTCAAGGGTATAGTTATAATCAACTCTAACTGTTATAATATTGGTGGGAAATATGGTTTTACTAACCTTATGAAATTTTATTTTATTAATTCCACACTTCCATGGTGATGAAGTAGAATATTGGTAATTAAATTTGTTTCATAGAGAATTTACTATGACAATTACTAAGCATAATCTACAGAGAGGAGTTATTTCATGAACTATCAATAGAGATACACTAACCATTTGAATACTAAATTTTTATGAGGAGGTAAATAATGATTTGATTAACCTTTTTATTGATAAAACATATATGGGATGATGGTGGGAAAAATTACCCCATCATAACGGAATCCGGTTTCCCTTATAATGCTATAGAATATTATATTATAATTAGAATTTGATGTGGTGTAACCTTTAGAAATTCTTCCTGAGTGGTGTCCACTAAATAAAATTGTTTTGTGTTTATAGGTTTTCACCACTAACACATATTTTTAATTTTTATTATCTTGATGAATAAGCCTATTAATTTTTTAATCCGATTGAGTATTCCCCTTATATACACTAAAGATAGTATATTATTTTTGATCTAAGAGACTGGTACTTCCATTATATTAACTTGATGCATGACATGTGGTGATAAAATTAAACTCCCATAATGTGTTCAATCTCGTTGATATATGGGAGGAGAAAAATGAAATTCCTTCAATTATCCCCAACCTTTGACATGTATATAATTTAAGTACTCCTTAATAATTTGAAAAAGTTTATTGAGGTTAGTTGGGTAGATTTGTTAGAGTTTATGATGCGATTTTATGGATTTTTTGATCTAGATACATGGTGGGTGACAAGGTTAACCATATAATATTTATAATATAATTACATTAGATGATTGTAATACAATTCATAAGTAAAAAAAATACATTTGAACTAGGTAAATGATTCTTATAGGTTTTGATAGATGCATCATAACATTATATACTCCAAAAACCTAGATCTAGTAGTAATATTATATTATTGGCATAAAATACAAGAGTTATTATTGGATACACCAACTTATTAGACATGGCAGACTAGATACATAAATATTTTTGAAATTACACTTGAAAAAATAATATAGAACATAAAAAACATTTTATATTATTATTATTTATTCTAAAATATTCATAAAATTTAAACATTGTTTTATTCTAGGTTCCCTAGATAATGAAAAAAGGATGAGCTCAGATGTTCAGTAAAAAGTAATGTTCAGCCAAATATATCACAACATAAGCATGAGATAAATAATATAGAAAAAATAAATGATCAAAATAATTTTAAATTCAAATAAATCTAAGAGCATAACATATCCATGCATAATAATGGAAATGAATTGATCACATATATAACACTAAAAAATTTCCTGGTGATGGAATGCGTAACTATGGACTTGTTAATGCCTTTTCTCAAGACCTCTACCTGTTATTAATAACACAAATATAACATCTAAATAGTTCGGTAGACATATACCAAATATCTAGACTAGTTTTTCTCATGAGACCTACAAATACATAACAGTTCTATCTATATTGGGACCCACTTGTCTCTAATTAAGTATAATTCATTCAACATATAAAGGAATAAATAAACTATATAATACATAAACAAACTAACATAGTAATTAATACATCCATTTTTATATAACATGTATAAAAATTGTTAATATTTCCCCAATCAATAAATTAATAGATCATATAGATAACACTAAAAAATTTCCTGGTGATGAAATGAAAAATTATGGACTTGTTAATGCCTTATGTCAAGATATCTACTTGCTATTTATAACACAACTATAACATCTAAATAAATGGATAGACATATACCAAATACCTAGACTAGTTTTTCTCAGGAGACCTATAGATACATCACAGTTCTATCTATATTAGAACACACTTGTCTCTAATTAAAAATAATTCATTCATCATATAATGGAATAAATAAACTATATAATACATAACCAACCTAACATAGTAATTAATACATCTGTTTGTATATAACATGTATTTTTTTTAATATTTCCCCAATAAATAAATTGAATATATTTCTATGTAAGCATACCTCAAACTACTACCATATAGAGTAATCATATATTGTTGATTTAATAATTTCAACAATAAATAAATAGAATAGCTTTTAATATGAGAATCCATCAAAATAAAAAAAACAAAATCTCATTACTTTACTTAATTTAGGATTTTAGTGCATAATGATGACATAGGTAAATGACTTAATGAGAGGAAATCAAATTTTAAATATTTCAAATGGGTGATAATTTGATATAATTACCTGTACGATGAAATTAAAAAATGTTTTGTTATTGAAAATTGATGGGTGGATTGACAAAACATATGTCATGATAAAATGACATATAAAAAATACTATAACGAGTGTGTATAAATAGTATCTTGTTAAAAAAACTTCAAATGGGAGATAATACCATGAAATTACAATATAATAAATAAGTGGGAATAAAATTATAATAAAATAATTTATATTAATGAGGAACGAAAAGAATTGTAAAACTTTATATGAAATATTGTTTTTTAAATCTGGTGAGGGCCTCCTTTGATCCTTAGAAACTATATAGATGGGATATTGAGAGGGAGAAGGAGGGTAAAATTTTTCTCAATAGACTTGGACTAGGGATGGATGGGAATATAGGTAGAAGTTAAATTCTATTATAGGTGAGGGGAATGAGATTCAGGTAAATATAACTTCTTAATATAAAGAGTGAACATGTATTACATGTAATGTGAAAAAATAGTGGAAAATAATCAAGTGGGAAAGGAGATAAGTTTGATAATTCCTGCACAACACGTTTTCAAACATGTTTTAAACATGTTTTTTATATATTTTACTCGTATATTTTTCACTTTTATCATTTTGTTTTTACCATGGTAATTATTTTTTGCAAAAGTAATTTACTTTTAAAATTTAAAAAATAGGCCTTATTATAACTCATTCTTAATGATTCCACATAATAAATCAATTTTATGAAATAAAATTTCTAAATTTATGAAAAATTAATTTTATCATAAGTGGATGTAATGCATATAAATGAATGAGTATAAGTGTATTTTTAATCATAAAATTGTTATGTAGGATAATATTATTAGTTCCTTTGAAGTTAATTAAATAAATTTGTTTATTATAAAATAAATAAAAGCTATGTTTCTTACAAATCAATATGAAATGGAATTTTAACAAAATAAAATGTAATTAATAGAAAAGTAAAATACAATTTTTTTGGAAATTATTAATTTTATCGTTAAAATAATATTAATAGTTTTTCTAAATTCAATCAAGTATTTTAAATATTTGTAGTTTTACTGATTAAATATTTCATTGTTTATAAGGTATGATAATTTTCTCAGTTATTCATATGACAATTTCTTGTTTTGGTAAAAACTATATTTTCACTATTCACCTAAACACCAACTATTTAAGAAATATCCTGAGAATTCGCCCTAATATAATTTGGAAATTATTAATCAAAATATAAAATCATTTTTTATATAAAATATATTAATGAAATTATAAATTTATATATTAAATTTAATCACGGATAAATGGAATATAGGCAGTAAATTATGCTATAGTTTTGGCGATGTAGTGTTTAATTACCAGATTAAGGTCATATGTGTTTCATTCTACCCCCTTAAATAATATTTTCCTAAAAATTTGGACAATATTTATCTAATAAAAAATATGGGTTTTCCATTCTCATATCTTCATCAAAATTCAATGTTTTCTCTAATAGTTTTTGATTTCTCTTAAGAAATTTGACCATCCTAGTTGTATGCTTCCAAAAAATATTCTCTCTAGTATCATGGATCTAGATAGGATATTCACTATAAGACAATTTAGGTTCCAAATATATTACCAAATATGAAAGTAAATACATGGATCAGGTATGTACTTCCTCAAAAATGAAATATTGAAGACATCATGTACTTTAAGAAGGGTGGATGAAATAAAACAAATGTAAGATACAACACTAATTTTTTGTACAATTTAAAAAGTTCTAATGTACCTATGGTGAACCTTAATATTTTCATAAAATATTAAAAATACTTTTAATGGGGACACATTTAATACTACATCACCCGCCATGATAAATTCAAACTATTTCCTTCAATTTACAATATATCTGTTTTTTTACTGAGCTTCTTTGATATTATTTTGAATGGTTCATAGTTTCCAAATTATATCCACCACAAGTTATCGGCCTATATACAACCTTTCCCCAACTTATTCCCAAAACATTTCAGTATGAAATCTCTTCTTATTTAATGCCTCAATAAGTTGTATATAGATGATTAAATGAAAAATATTATTTTTTTGTGAATTCCACTAGAGGTAGATAACAATCCAATTATACATGGATGTTTGGAGAAAATGATCTAAAAATGTCTTATAATATTTTATTTTTTCTATTTAGAATACACATTATTTTGGGTATGATAGGAAATAGTTAAATGTGCCTATGTGTTTAGTTTATTTTGAAGGCTCTTCTAGAACTACGATATAAACTAAGGGTCATGATAAAATAAAATTGATATAGGTTTCACATGGATTATTTTGTTTTCAAGGATATAGAGTAAGAAAGTAACTCAAGGGGTAGGTAGTCCATTATTACTATAAAACATATAGACCTGGCAAGGTTATTCACAGTGAAAAATATAACATTATTCTTTGTTGAAGTCTTTATATGTTTAGTGAAAAATTCCATTGTAAAATTTCTTTAATTTTGTATCGGTATTGAAAAAGGTTTCATGACTCCCTTGGGATGTTTTCTTTTAACATTTTTATACAGGGATACTATGGATTTGGATAAATTTTCTACAATTTTCTACATCATACTGTCCTAGAAGAATTGTTCTCTTAAATCTCTACATATCTTTGTTCTACCATGGTGTATAGAGAAATTTATGCTATGTCTTTTATCTAGTAGTCCTATTATCATTTATAATATATATGGATCACATAACCTCTTTCAAAATATAAACACTACAACTTTTTATATTAATTATATAAATTTTACATCATTCACTACATTAATCATCCTTTTTTAAATACTTATCATCTTACTAGGACTTCTATATCATTTATAGTAATGACAATTTATCAATTTCTTGGAAAGGTAATGATGGATCCCCTTGCCAAAAAATTATAATATATATATTTACTAAATACCTTAATATTTGATCCTTATTAATAAGAATCATAGTAAAAAATCTATTGTCACTCCTAATCATTACATCAACCAATTGTTTTCCAAGGTTGATAGTGTATTGAGCTATCATAGTTCTTAAGTAGTTCCAACCATCTCTTTTATCTCACGTTGAACACTTTTTGAGAGAAAATTTATGTTAAACTTTTTTTCCTTTTATATATTTCATCTTTAAACATATAGATAGTTCCTGTATATCTTTTTGGAAAATATTACCGGTTTCAACTCATTATCATGAGTTTGATAGTTCATTTCAAGGATTTTAAATTGTCTTAATGCATAAGAAAACACTCTATCATTATTCATAAATACCCATCCATGTCCTTTATTTAATGCATCACTATATATAAAATCATAATTCCATTCCAAATGGGAAAATAGAAATTTTTTCATTAAGGAATATCTTATTTAAATCTTTGTGACTTTCATCACATTTTCTTGACTATGAGAATTTAACCAACTTATGTGTCAACTTGTTTAATCGGTTGTCCTTTTAGGAAATATTTTGAATAAATAATCATTAGTAACATGATAAAAAAATAAGCTAAATAGCCATATTAGATCTTTTAGTGTTATAAATTATTTTAATAACATTGTATTTAAAGGATCAATAAATATTCCATCCTTGGAGAAAATATGTATAAGAAAAGAATATTTATGGATGAAAAACTTATATTTACTAAATATCCAATATAATTCATTTTCTCAGAGGGTCTCAAAAATTATTTGTAGATAGTTATCATACTCTTAATAAATTTTATAGTATATCAAGATATCATCAATTAATACCGTGAAAAAGTTATCAAGATAATCCTTGAATAATCTATTCATAAAATACAAAAAATAAGAAGGCACATTAGTCAATCCAAAGGTTATTATATTAAAATCTAAATTTAAATATTTTTTATGAAATTTAATATTTAGTATATCAAACTTCTTCACCCTTACCTAATGATAACTATAAAGAATATATATCTTTTAAAAATATTTTTGTCTTTGAGATTGATCAAATAAGTCATTAATGTGTGAAAAAAGATATATATTATTTATTTCAATTGTGTTGATCTCCTTTTAATCGATGAAAAATATCATAGAATTATCTTTCTTTTTCACCATTAAAATATGGGACCACCATGTTGAAACACCAGGGAATATAAATCCATCTTCATTCAACTCATGTAGTTATTTCTTTGACTCAATGAACTCCACTGGTGGTGTTATATATGTTGTATTAGATATGTGTCTTGAATCAGGAATGAGTTCAATAGAAAACTCAATATTATAATCAAGTGAATGAATTGGTAATTAATATATAAATAAATAAATTTATTAATTGAAAATGGGTTAATAATCTATATTTATGATGTTCTTACCATTCATATATAGTGTTTTATCCTCATATTATCTCTTAATTTCATTATGTTGGTCTATTAGAGGTGGGTCAGGAAATAACATGGGCTGTGAAATATCACCCTCGAAAATAAGGTATTTTATACCCTCTTCATAAATATTAATATAATTTTATAATAATTATATTCATTCATTAAAAATTTCGCGAGAATCTATACCAAATTATATAAGAAAATCAATCATAGGTATAACAATAATGTTTTCTATTAGTGTATATATAAGAATATTAATAGAGAATACTTGGAAAATAATTATTTTAATAATAACCCCCTTAGGATTCACAACTAAAAACTCATTTATCAGAGTATTAGGGGATGATTCAATGATCTTAGAAAAAATTCATGATATAATGTGCAACATATACCAATAATCAAATAAAACATTAGAAAAACTTTAGTTTAGGATTACTGTATTTTATATCACATCATTTTTTAGTCCAGCCATAGTTATAAAGATTCTATAAACCTAGCATTTATCCCATGTACATTTTTTTGTTAAATTACATTGATATTTTTTGGTCTTGGTTCATATAGAACATCATCACCTTACATTTAAAGTTTTAATCATTTGAAACATATAACATACCTTTGTATTTGTGAGATTGATGGACTTTTTATCCATAAATGACAAAAACTACTATTTCCTTCTAGAAAGTCCATATATGTTTCATTCCACAGTTAATATATGATGGAATTTCCTATTATCCATTCAACACCCTTACCACACAATTCTTTCCATGATGCTCAGTTGACCACTTCTTGGAATTTCCTTTGATGATATAAGTTGTATATAACTCATTTTTCATCTTAATGGAACTTGGGGTAATATCCTAATATGATAACAATGTGTGAGAGAATACACCCTTCAAAGGCTCACCTTTATCCCATCAAAGAATGATCAGTATTACTTTCGAGTTGGTGTACATAGTCTACAAAATTTATAGTGGACCTTATAAAGATATCCTCATACTAAGAAATATATTCTTCCTCATTTTATCAATGATTGATGAATTAACTTTTTATTTTGCACCATTTTCTCAGGGGGAAATTATTTTTAATAAAATTGAGTCTAGAAATTTCTCCATTACAAGCACTTTATCTCTAATTCATGTTATGTTTTTTCAAATTAGTGATCAAAATTGATCTGTATCTCCCTTTAAATAATAGTTTACCATAAATAATTTTTCCTTTTTACTACTTATTAAGGAAATAAATATCTTTTATTTGGACTTGATAAATTTATTTTTCACCAGTGGATTAGTAGTTCCATTTAATGATTGAGTTTTTTTCACATGAAGTGGCCCAACACAGTCACACCACAATGTGGGTTTGAAGGTTTCTCTATACGGGTGAGGATATTTTTTATAACCCCTATCAACTTCCACAATATGGTTATGATTTTTTCATATACAACTCTATCATCATTCACTTTCTCAAGAGGAACATCACTAAATTTTATATGGGTATTGATATGATTTCCATTATTTCTGCTAGTTACCATCTCTAAATAATGGAATACACATAATTATCTCATGGTATTAAAATGTAAAATAAAATTCCTATTAGGTTTGATAGGAATGTTTATTAGAAACATCAAGGTAGTTTATTTCATAATATTTATGTCATATAACTTGGTTCATCTAAATCTAGTTACCAAGGTTTATACAAAACATTCTATAATACCAATTGTAATATCCCATAATACAGAAACCTAGATCTAGTAGTAATATTACATTATTGGTAAAAAAAATAAAAGATTTATTATAGTATTTAACAACTCAGTAGTCATGGATGACTAGATACATTCGGTTTTTTCACATTACAATTGAAAAAATAAAATACATTATATAAACTCCATGAGATCATTATTATATATTCAAGAATAACATTTAAAGAAACCCACAGTTCTATTCTATGTTTCCTGGAAAAAGCAAAACAAAATATGGGTGATCATTGAGGCTCAGTATAGAGAATAATTTAACAAAATATGTCACAACATAAGTTATAGATAAATAATATGGAAAAAATAAATGATCATAATAATTATATATTTATATAAAACTGAGAAAATAAAATAATCTTGGACAATAATGGGAATGGATAGATCAGATGGATATAAATAACTTATTTCATGGTGATAAAATTAATAAATTTAGACTTCTCATGGAATTATTCTAGTACAATATATATCTTCAATTCCTTATTCCAAGACATCTAATTTCTTTCAGGACCACATCCATTATAAATAAATAAATTGGTAGGCATACACCGAATACCTAGGCTATTTTTTCTTATGAGACATACCAATGCATGAAGGGGATATCAATATACAGACTAACCCATAACTAATTAAGTCTAATGAATTAATCGTATAAAAGATTTAATAAACAATACAATACATAACCAACATTCCTAATTAATCAGTAATCAACTTTATTAGAATAACATGTACACAAATTTTAAATATTTACCCAATATATAAATGGAATAACTTTATATTCCATCATCCCTAAAATTACCACCACATAGAGTAATAGTTTATAGTTAAGTAAAAAATTTCCCCAATTAATAATTTTAATATATTTCAAAACAAGCACCCCACAAATAGACACCATATAGAGTAATGGTATATTATTAAGTCAATAATTTCCCCAATAACAAAAATTGAATAATGCGACTCTCTATGAGAATAAACCATTATCAATATAAAAACTATGGGTTATTATCCATTTAATAAGAAGTATAATTATCAAATAAATATTGAATTTTAGTGGTTGAAGTTAGTTATGAAGTGTTAGGTTATCAACATAAGATAATAATTGAGTTTAATAGTTATCACTGGTAAGAGACCACATAAATGGTAGGCAAACCATTCATTATGGTTTGTAAAAATCATTTGAATTATCCAAATCATATCCCCTAGATGATTCCATCAAGTTGTAAAGTATTATTCCCACTCATAATGAAGCATAGTGAAGATAGAGTTGAAAATTATCTATTTTTTAGGGTGACTAACCCTAGGTGCATCTGTTCCATGACCACATCGACTTGCTAGTATCCAAAAAATAAACTTCATTTCTTCGAAATCCACAAAATATTTAATTTCTAAAATTTAGGTTTTTAATAATTATAACATCTTAAGAAATTAATTTAATGATAAAAAAAATCAAATCTCCAATGTATAAAATGGGTGATAATTCCCTAGAATTACGAGCTTGATGACATAACAATTAAGGGTTTAATTGAATATGGAAGGGATTGAATAAGAACACGTATGTTATCCTAATAACGACAATGGGAAAAGGCTATAACGAGATGGTATAAGTAGTATCTAATTAAAAAAATATAAAATGAGACATTATACCATGAAATTACTATAAATTAAATTTGTGGAAATGGTATTATAATAAAATAATTTCAATTAAAAAAGATATGGAAGGATGGAAAGCCTTACTTATATGGTAAATTTTTAAAGATAGAGAGGGCCTCCTTAGAACCTTGTAAACTCTTTATAACGAATATTGATAGGGAAACGAGGGTAAATTTATGCTCAATGGGTTTTTAGATGATAGGTATGTGAGAATGGGTGGAAATGAGCTTCTTTAATAGGTGAGGTGAATTAAATTCTTGTAAATATAACATCTTAATATAATGAGAGAACATGTTTCATGTGACATGTGAAAATAATATGGGAAAAAATGGATTGGGATATGATATATGTTTGAGCATAATTTAACCTTTTATTTTTATCCGATGTTTTAAATATGTTTTTAAGTATTTTACTCTTATAATTTTCACATTTACCATTTAGGACATTATCTTGGAAAATAATCACTGCCTAAGAAATTTAATTTCAATGAATAAAAAGTTGTCATTATTAAAAATTTTGGGCTTACTAGTTACAAATAAAAAATACTTTTTATAAAATAAAATTTCTTTGTGTGAGAAAAAATAATTTTAACATTAGCACATGTCATCCCTAAAAAACCATTTAAAAGAAAATGTATTTTTATGGTTGAATTTGATGTGTTGGATAAAATTATGAACAATTTTTATTTTCATCAAATAAATTATTTTATTATAAAACACATAAATTTTATATTTCCTAAAAAAATCCAAAACCTGATTTTACCCAAATAATATCTAATTAAAAAAAAGATCACATAGATTTCGTTAGAAATTATGATGTATGTCCTTAATATGTTAATCATAGGTTTTATAAAACCAAAATACTAGTTTTAAAATAAATAGCTTCACTTATTAAATATTTTATCAATTAAAAGGTATCATAACCTTCTAGGTCTTACATATGTAACATTATTGTTTTGATAAAAACTATATTTTTACCTCTCACATAAAAATCAACTATTTCGTAAAAATCTAAAGAGAATCTACATAAACTAATTTTGATATGATTGATTCTAATATGAACTAATTTTTATCAAATATAAATTATAAAAATTTGGAATTTAAATTTTTAATTAAATCAAGGATAAAGTATATTTAGGTTATGGATTGTGATCTAGATTTTGAGATGTTGTGTTTACATGATAAAGTAAGTTATGGTGTATTAATTTCATGATATTTATCATTCCTACCCAATCTTAGGAATAATTTACTCAAAGATCATTAAGGGTTTAATACATGGTTGGTATTTTCCCTCTGACTGGTTCTTTCCACATATTATTAGAGTTCTATTTATATTCATTGGACATATATTTGAGTTATTATGAACAATTTGGTCAATTTATGGTAGCTTTATTATATAAGACCATATCACTTTAAGAATATTCATTTTCTTCAAAATTAAAATGGCCCATTAGAGAGATTCATGAAAAACATAATTTTGACACATACATTGGCTAAAAATAATTGAATTTAGATGATGATGTAATATAAGATAAAGATGGTATCAATTCATGTTTATCCCTAAATAAGAGAGTTATTTTTAAATGAGTGTGGTATGAGGAGGACCATTATATCTATATAATATTTACCTATGTTGAGGAACTCTCAAAATAGTGTCTTATATAGGACCTTAATGTCTTATTGTTACATGAACCTACCCCCTAGGGCCCACATGGAAAGTGGAAAGACAAGTGTGCCACACAAATTATACCAGTGATAGAATAGGGGATGGTGACTAGCATTGAGTGGATAAACAATGAATACGGGAGGCCTTATCCTAATTCACATGAACACACACATGTCTCACAATATACTAGAGTAATGCGAAAGAAAAAAACTAGAATAATATATTCATGTTAAAACTTTAGTATACCACAATAAAATATGATAATAGATAATGAAATAAAGAGAAAACAAATATATGAACAACAAACCAAAAATTAGTTCCATCATAAAAAAAATAGGTACATACAACCTCCAATATAATAATAATCCTTCTACCAAAACATACAAACTACCACTAAACAATACTTACAATAGGTCTACCCAGATCTCTGTCATGTTATATATAATATATACAAAACACCACATGTGTGGGAAGATCCTATGATAGGTGAGTATATATATACCCATTAGTACATCCTAAAACCACCAAGAATTACAACATCAAAATATATTATTCTCAAAACCATGATCAATAAGGTAGGAATTAAGAACCCAAATATGAAAATTGGATGGGTACTCAATCTAAGAGTATGGTCTTAGTCTTTATAGATAGTATAATGATTCTTAACATCTTTCATGATTATAAAACCATATAAAAATTCTATTGATACCAAGTCTATTATTTAAATAAGTTCCTCTTGGATGTGACATTAATCTATAGAAGTATGAATGGAGAAAGTTAATGTGGATGTGATTCTTTTATCATATTTTTTTATCAACACATAAATCATTTTCAAATTTAAAATGTGATTATTATTATGATATTATGAAAATAAATTCATGAAATTTGTTGGTTTATGAAATAACCTTATCTACTTCTTGTGATTGGTGTTTGAAGGTCCTGGGTTTGATGACCATGTATTACTTGAGGTGTTTGAGATGTGTATGAGATGGAACTAAATGATTTTCAGTTAAACTATCTACAAACATAAAGGTAATTAAATAATTTCATTACCAATGTAAAGGTAATATAAAAGTACGACTCTACACATAAGGGTAATTAAATATTTATACATCATGTGTAAAGGTAAAATAGAATCAACATGATACTAAAAATTCAATTTAAGATTTATCAACCTATATAAATGCAACTAGGAAATACATAGAGAATTTTAGAGTTGCTTCACATTTTTTTTTCAGGGTTTATATTGTGCATGTAAAGGTAATTATAAAATTTCAATACCCATATGATAGTAATACCATCACTATATAATTGAAATCCTAATGGAATCCAAGCTATATAAGAGTAGTCTAACCTCTTCATAATAGTAACTCATAAATTCCATTAAAATTATAAATGTTGAATTCATAGATGAAATATAGTATGATCCTAATTGTTATTTATATCAAAATATAAATTATCATGATCCTTATTAGATGGAGAATAATTTATGGAATTGTGAAGAATTAGTGTTGATTCTAGGGTTAAGGTAATTTATAGAGTGAATAAGTCCTTCTTATAGTAAGTAGTGAGATTGAGACCTTCATAAAGAATTTCAGGTGACCATGGATTTCACAAGATATGTATAGTAACTATCTTAGCTATGGAAGGTTGACTGGCGCTAAGAATGATCAACCACATGATAGGATGATCATATGATCATTTTATTGAACACCATAAAAATGGCTATATGATTTATGGTAGATCAAGTGACCACATGAATTATGATACATCAAGTGACTGCATTACTCATGATTGATCCATCATTTTTCACATAAAGTAAATTTTATGATATTTATTATAAGAAAAATTAAGAAGGTTCCATTTGATGTTTTATTTTTTTCAAATAAATTTTACGACACTATGTTTATCATGATTTATCTTGTATAAATTATACAAAGTATTTGTAAAATTATTTTTCATAAAAAAATACAGATGTTGGAGAAACCAAGTAAGAAGGAAGTTATATCATGGTGTTTTGATGCTGAAAATGAAGAAAAGAGGATAAAAAGTGAATGCATGAATACATATGAATAATTTGAAGGATGAATATTATTATAAAGTGATATGGTTTAGTGTTATTAATGAAGAAGAATACCAAGATTTAAGAAAGAATTATAATTAACTATATGATAGAGAAAATGAGAAAGAAGTAGTTTGGATGTGAATTTAAATACATGGTAACATAAAAACAAGGTGATTTAAATAAAGAAAATGTATTGGAAGAATATAAGAAATAAAGATGTGATATTTTCATGTGTTTGAATTAATGTGGAAAATTATTAATTGAATAATCTTTCAAGTAGTTATGGAGGAGTCTCAGTTAGAAACTATAGATTCAATAATTCCAATATTTTTGAATTTGAGTTATTCACAATATTTTTTTATGAATAAACTGTCAATTAAGGAAGGGGAAAGGTGTTAAATGTTTTATCAACAAACCAAACTGGCGAGTTTTTCATGAAGTTTATAAGAGATAAATAGATATGGGAATAAGTTATATCCATCATCTATATATTCTAAAAAACTATTACATGATGATTATGAAGCCAGCCTATGAAGTTATTACACGTAGTGATGTGCATGTTAAATAAAGCAAAAAAGATCACATGACCCCAAAAAACTAGATAATTGTTTATAATAAGAAGATAATTATATTTTTACCCAAACATTTGATATTATTGTATTAGTTTTTGATTCATGAAAATAGTTATGAGAATTTTAAAGGGAGTTCTAATGATTTTTCCTTCATACAGTTATTCATAATATTTTACTAGTGGATTGTAGATCATGGGTTTTACCAGATCATTCCATGAACTATATGCACATATTGAGTAGTTGAGTAGGCGCATTGGTGTTTTTACATGATATAGAATTATATCAGTCTATAATTGCATTCACCAAGGTTAAACCTAAGAGAAATAGAAACATAGAATTTAATAGAATGTAATTCGTCACAAAATTACAGAAACTAAGACAGACTAAACTAGAGGAAGTATACTTGGATGGAATCAAAGAACAAAAATATGATTAAGGGAAGAGAATTGGTATACATGGATGGTTTCATATTAATTAAAATCAAGTTAATTTCACTTATGCAAAAACTCATAATATTTTTCATAACAATTCTTTCTATTACTAGTTATTCCTCTAATCCTCAACTATAACTAGATATTCTCACTTATACCTCCTTATAAGTAATTTATAGCCAATATATGTGTATTAAAGTTACGTCTAGAAAGAATAATATAGTTAAAGACATCTATTGTTCCCACACAGACCTAAAGTATAGTAGGTTTTATCCCTAAATCACCCTCACTCTTAGTAGAAAATTAGAAAATAAGTTATAAATTATTCATAATAAAATTATACAATAATATGAACACCCCACCATAAAAAATGTAAAAACATGTCACACAAACTTCCTTAAAACAATTTCACCAATTCTAAAAAACTTATACACTCAAAATTGATTGCTCAAATATGAAATAACTTTGATTCATTGACGAGGGAATGAAAAATGTTGTTGAGTAAAGATGAAACACATAATTTTATTCCATTTACTAATAAAAGAGTAATTACTCCATTATAAAAAATAAAAATTCAAAATAAAAATAAAGTCATAAATACTCACACCGTAATATTCAATGTGGATAATCCTTATTTCAATCTCACTTCAATAACTGTACTTTTATATTTAACTGATATTTCCCTCAAGAGGTTTCCAATCCACCAAAATTTGTACAAAACATCTTTATTTATATTCAAGGAACCCAAAGATATCTCTAATATATATTTTATCTTAAATACTATATCTCTTTTATCTTATATTTCATATCTACCATATGTATCTCTCTAAATATTTATCCATTTAGATCTACCTTGTTAATCATTGGGTCCACTTATGATAATATACTTATATATCTCATGAGATATAGAATATTCTTATCCCATATCTTAACATATTTGGATCACAGATATATCTCTTTATATTTCATCATTTTTAGATTCCTTGATTATTCCACCACCTTTTATACATATAGTCATCAATACATGTGAAAATACCTCAATTATATTACCTAAAAGATAACAGAAATATCTAAGAGAAAGATAGTGTCTTAAATTTTATTTTATTTTTATATTTATATGCAATGTTGTGATACAATTCATATAGAATAATATGAATCGCATCAACTCAAGTTGTGGAATGGACATATTAAGGGATAAAAAACATCCCCATAATCATGTTGGATTTGGAAGAAGGAATTTGAGAAATGAACTTGTTATATATTACCCCATCAAAAGAATATATAATGACCTAGGTATATATTAAAGATAAATATTTATTGACTTTAGAAGTAATGCACAGTAATAAAGGGAGAGATAAGGTTAGTTAGAGAGAGAATGGTCATTACCTAAAGAAAAGGGTTGTTTAGAAATATACCCTTACATAAAATTTAAAATGTTCCAAATATTAAGGGATACATTTTATTTTAAAAAAACATTGATTTTTTTTTAATTATTCTTCAATGAATTGGGTGGTCGTGATGGTAGAAAATTATATTCATTCAATATAAGTAGAAAGAGAACATTTCTTTCATATTTTTTCAAAAAGTTAAAATTAAATCATTTTTAAAATTAAAATAATACCAATTCTTAAATCATTTGGTAAAAATTAAAAAATGTAAAAAATGATTCTAAAAAAATATTGGAGAATAATTAACAAATTCTTGAAAACATTTTAAACAATGTGGACTTAAAATAGAAAAAATTTCTTGACTAAAGAGAGAAATAAAGTTGATTTTCATTAAAATAATTATGTTTGTTTCTGAATTTATAAATAGAGGAAAATTAAATGACGTCATGTAACTTCTATAAATATCTAGAGGTTGAAAAAACTACTAGTTTTATTGATTTGTGTAACATCCCAGGTAAAAAAAGAATATGAAATTTTCATATTTATTAATATTTGTGAATTAAATATTAATTTTTATTTAAAGGGGATTCTATGTTAGATGACATAAATGACATGAAACAATGAGTTTCTCCAAAAATTTCATGTTGCACATAAGGCTAAGTCATAGTGAAAAATAATAATATAATATTATTTTAAATGGTAATTAACCCCTAGTCGTTGTATTGTAAAGAATAAATAGAACTAACTAAAATATGATTATACATTTTTGTTAAATGTTTTTACATTTATCCAATAAAATTTAGAGGCCTAAAATGTGAATAAATCCAATTTTAACTATAAGTACTCTAATATTGTTTAAAAGTTCAATTTACCGCCTTTTGATGGTGAACCCTTATTAAATATAGTTTTTGTCACTTTTATATTTTATTTTTAACAAAATAAAATTCTTTTTTATAATAGTGACATTAAAGTTTATTTTGTTTGAATTTTTTTATTTTTCTGATAATGTTCATTTTTTAATGAATTGTAAAAAAATACTACATTTTAATTCAAAACTGCCTCTTAATATAATTTATTTATATATTTATATTGTTCTTTTTATTTATTTTAAAGTGTAATTGATTTATATTTTTACCATTTAATCGAATTTTTTCATTGTAAGAAATTTCACCAAGAAATTGGACATAAACTAGTGTCAATCGTTTGATACTTATTATTTCTTAAAAACAAGTTTTTAGGTTTTGACAACGACAATTAATATTAAATTAATGTATAAAAATTTTTTGTTTTGAATTTGGGAAAAATGAATCCATATTTCTAATTAGTAAATCCAAATTTTTAAATAGGTAACTTTTATTTTTAGTCATTATGAATAGAAACTTCAGTAAATATTTTATTTACCATGGTTAAAGTGTAAATCCGGTAAACAAGGGTAAAGAAGAATATTATAATATTATTAAATTATCATAACACGTGTCCTAATGCTATTTTATGATACATTTCATACCATGGGCATCATTGGGTCGATTTTGGTACCCCATGCATCCACTTGTAAGTGAAAATGATATTTTATAAAAACTTAATTTAAAGATAAGAAAAATATAACCTAAACATATAAATTTTATTAAAAAAAATTTATATGGGGTTATATAAGTGATCTCTTTGACTAAAAATAATAATTAGAAATATAATAACATTTCCTACATCATTCTATTTTATTTATAATTTTTATACATTAAATAAATAAATTTAATTATGAAACAATGGTGATGCAGTAATTGCTTCATTAATAAAGGATTCAAATAAATGATTATATAAATATTAATATAAATTTATTATTAAACTTTTTGTGCCATCCACGAATTTTAAGGATAATAATGACTTGTTTTATTTTTATTAATGAATTTTTTTTAAAGAATCAAGTTGTTATTGATTTTGTAAAAGTCTTGATATGAAATGTTTATAAATTGACACAAATAAGTTTTCAAACAAATTAATATTTTATTAAATGATAAAATAATCATAAAAATATAAGATTCTTCCAAATGAAATATATGATGTTAAAAATGTCATTAATGATCCTTTTTTGGACACTTTGAATATTATGGTAAATATATTAACCATATAGTATGAATATATAAGAGAACATGGTAAAAGTTAAAAAAGCTAACAAAGGGTTAAATAAAAAAGATAAGGATTAAAAAATATTCAAATCCTATTAAATTATTATTGGATGAATTTATTTCGACTTATATCTATCTTATAATAGAATTTATTATGTTTTGGACATTTTGAAACTGAAAATTATTTTATAATAAAATAATACTTTCAAACATTCTTAAAGATCCCCTCCCTCCTCTTATAAAAGGCCACCACCTCTAACCCATTACAAACACCTCTCAAGCACCATGGATAGTCTAAATCATATATAATAATCTACAAACATCCCAATTTTCATACTATAATCCTTACTTTGGGAAGAAGGAAATTCAATAAAGCCTTTTGGTTCAAAGTGAAGAGAGTTAACTGATTTGAAGGTAACGTCTTCTCTCAAGTTCTTTTATTTTATTTTACTTCTCCAACACGTAAACACTATTTATTATATTCTTTTATAACAAAAACTATATAATAAATATAATTTTTATAATAATTATTCTAACTATACTTCCACAAACCTCCATCTAATGGATAAGATCATACCGTTTCTGTGGATGGTGAACTGCTGCCTCACGAAACGATGATTTTTCAATTATCTTCTCCCACCTCACATAGTGTCCATTATAATGGAACTGAAATTATATATGATATATATGATATATATTGTATCTCTATGATTATTTAATTCTCATTTATAACATTCCTTTATGCTTTTCATGTTGTATATACACGATAATTTCATTTGAGGAAGTGCGGACTACCACCCCCTCGAAGTGATATGACTCTTTCATGCTATAAATGGAACATACAAATGATGGAATTAATTAACTTATGTAATATATATATATATATATTAAAATTTAATTACAATAAACCTATGTATAATTTAGTTTTCATTATTTTAAATACGAAAAACAAATGAAAGTAGTGTTCATGCGTATGTACGGCTAACCATCTCCAATAACGATGGATTTCAATTCTTATGTCTAAATGATATGGATTATTCTAAATACATATATAATTGATATATAGGATATATATGATATCTATAAAATTAATATCATTTGGGAAATAATGTAATTTTTACCATATGGATAATTTGTAATTATAACAAGTTCATTTTTGTCTAATGTAACCAATATCGACAAAACAATCGATATTAACATAAATAACTATGTAATTTTTATAACATGGTAATAATTGATATAAAAGGAATAATAAACTTTAAAAAGGTCATGAAGAAATTATGAATTATTTTATTTTATTATTAAGGAAATTAAATAATGAACGAGTCACGTCGTACACAAGGTACGAGAACCATTCGCCATGCTCTTTTTGTCAGACTTATTTTATGTAATTTCATTTAATTTTAATTTTTTAGTGTTGGGATATGTTATTATATATCCTTATTATAGTAAATTTTATTTCCATGTGATGAGAGACCCTTTTTCTCTCTCATCAACTCATTTTCTAAATTTTTAAGTGACATCGTTGGGCTGCTGAAATTTTTTAAGGGAACTTCATATCCCAATTTATATTATTTGGGATTACCTTATACTTATTTATTATGTAGTTATATGAATCAATGTGAATTTACTCTGATTTTCTATAATTAATATCTACTTATATTGGGTGTATTTTTATTTTCCACACATAATTATGTCATTGATTTATCCTTAATCTCATGATAAAATCTTTGTAAGGGACTACGTCTCAATTTCTTTCCATTGAGGAATATCTTGATATTGTTAACCTTTATTATCCAATAAGGTGTATATATAACCATTTTGAACTTTTATATCATAAATTTTTATATTATCATGATATTTATAGCTTTCTCTGATTTTATTCTTTAATAATTTTTATTCAAAATTTTCTCATGTGGTAAAGGTTTCTTTAACTAAAACATCTTTTTAATTGTTTTAAGGATTTAATATTCTAAATCCTTAACTTTAATGTACATGTTTTAGAAATGATTTTAAGGATTTATTTATATTTACATGATTGTTTTATTTTGTAAATTCCTTTCAAAATATTCAGAGTTGTATCAGGCACTTTGATTCAAAACTCTTCTTTTTGAATTTTTTAAATGAAAAGATTATTTCAATATCTTGAATTGATATCTTGTGAATTCAATGTGGAAATGTTATTTTTTATTTTATTTTTGTTTTATATGTTATGAATTTTTTATGGTTCATGGGAATTGTTTATGTATACGGGTGGTTCCGTGATAAACCTTGCGCGGGTGAGCCCGAGATAGCTCTCCAATGCATTGGGTAATATGATGGAGGTAAACGTTAATGTTTATCTTAAGAGATTCAGGTAACATACTATGATGGGTATTCCAAACTCACTCCCTATGTAGATATGAATGCTATAATGTATGTTTGATATGGATGCCACAAGTTAACTTTATGATTTATGGTTTCTATGTTTTATTCGTAAATCTTATGATTTCATGAGGTGTGTCAAACAACTTATGTATTGTATGTATTGATGGGATAAAGATTTCTCTCTTTGTTTTAAAACCCGTACTGAGATTTTTATGCTCATCCCTTGTTTTTGAAAAGATTTACACCACACTTAAGGATGAATATGGTCAATCATTGGATCATGGAAATGTCATGCTATTTAAAACATGGAAGTAGACATGTTTTTTAAGAGTTTTTATCTTATGAAAAATTTTATACTGAGTATAAGCCTCAATATGTAATTTTTAATTTATTATGTATTAGTTATGGCCTAATTCTACAAATCTTTAAACCTAAAAAGATCCTCAATTTTAATTAATATATTAATTCATGATTATGTAATGTTTAAAGCCGGGGCCTTATAGTTGGAATCAATGGTCAGTTTAGACAACTTTAAGAGTTAGGATATTGTGAAATTAATATCCATAAATTAATTTGTGGATAAATTGAAATGATATAGAATTTGAAGATTACGATGTTTCTTCGTCTAATATATTCCTATGTTTATAATGGTTTTTCATAGAGGAAACAAGGACTCTATACTAGGAAGGCATAAAATGGGAAATGACCTTCCAGATCAACATCTTGATATGGTCAGAATCAAAATTAAATCATTTGTTGTAGTGATGTCTTAGTTTATTCAGGTGATAAATGGTGGTTTTGTTTATAGATAATATTTTGGTATATTCTAAAATTAATGAGGAGAAGGAAATTCATTTAATGGTTGTCTTTAAAACCTTAAAAAAAACTATGGTAAATTCAGCAAGGGTGAGTTTTGGTTACAATAAATTTCATTCTTTGGTCACATTGATTCAAAAAATGGCATAACTATTGATCCTTATAAAAAATGTTGTTGAAGAATATCCAAGACCCACAAATATAATCGTTATCCTTAGTTTTCTTGTTTTAGTAGGTTATTTCTAGAGGTTTGTTGAAAGTTTTTCATAGTTATCTAGACCAATGACTAAGTTAACTCCAAAAGGTGTTAAGTTCATTTGGAAAAAATAATGTGATGATTGTTTTTAGGAATTAAAAAGAAGATTGGTGAATGATCCAATTTTGGAACTGCCTTCTAGAATTTGTGAGTTTGTTATCTACAGTGATGCTTCGTTGAAAGGACTTGGTTGTGTCCTAATGCAGAATGATCAGGTAATTTCTTATGCTTCACGTCATTTGAAACCACATGAGTTAAATTATCCTACACACTATCTAGAATTAGCTGATCTTTTTTTCATTCAAAATTTGGAGGCATAATTTGTATAGAGTAAAGTGTGAATATATACTGATCACAAAATATTTAATTATATATTTACACAAAAATAATTAAACACATGATAGAGGAGATGGATAGAATTAATCAAGCATTATGATTGAACGATCCATTTACCATTCAAGAAAGGAAAATAATGTGGATGATGCTTTGAGTCGAAAAAGTAATGATACATTAACCATGTTATGTTTGGAACAAGATACATTGATTAAATATTTGATTAACTTTGTAATAGATGTTTTTGGTGTAGCAAAATTTCCCTATTTTGTTTCAGGTGTCAGTGAAATCATCTCTATCAGATAGAATTAAGCAAGCATAGAAGGAAGATAGTGAGTTGCAGAAAAAGGTAGAGTTGGTTAAAAAGGGTAATTTTCTTGATTTTAACATTGATAATGATTTTATTTTGAGATTTGGAAAAGATTATGTGTGCCTTGTGATTCATAGTTTAAGAATGAGTTGTTATGTGAAGCTCATAGGTCTCCGTTTTTAGTTCATCTTGGAATTACTAAGATGTACAAATATCATTGGGATTATTACTAGTTGGATGGAATGAAAAGATATATTGTCGACTTTACTGTAATTTTTTTGATGTATCAACAAGTTAAAGTAGAGAAAGATTTATTGAAAGGGATGCTTCAGCCTTTACTGGTGACAGTGTAGAAATGAGAAAATATATCCATGGAATTCGTTGTGGTATTACAGAAGACATCCTGAGGTAACAATGCAATCTAGGTTATTGTTGATTGATTGACTAAATATGATCATTTTCTTTCCTACTAAGGATACTCTGTCTCTAGATCAATATTCTCAATTGTATGTTAAAGAGATAATCATGTTACATGAAGTTTCCCACTCCATTGTATCTGATCGTGGTCACAGGGTTACTTCTAACTTTTGGAAAGGCCTTTAGAAGTCGTTGGGTACTGAATTAATTTTTCATACAAATTTTCATCTTCAATTAGATGGGAATTCAAAACAAATAATTTCGACTTTAGAATATATGCTACATGCTTTATAAATGGATTACCAGGGTAGTTGGGAGAAACATATTTCTTTTGATGAGGTTTCTTATAATAATATTTTTCATTCCAGTATACAGATGGCATTATTTGAGGCATTATATGGAAAGTGGTGTCAAACGCTAGCTTTCTGGGATGATGTAAGTGAAAGTAAGTTGATGTGACCATAATTGGTAGAAGAGATGGCATAAAATGTTCAATTGATTTTGAAGCACATGAGAACAGCTCAGAGAAGGAAAAAAGTCATGAAGATAACCAGAGGAAGGATATTTCATTCAAGGTAGGTGATCATGTATTTCTCAAAGTTTCTCCATAGAAAAATGTGATGCATTTTGGTAGGAATGTAAAGATGAGTCCGAGGTTCATTGGCCCCTATGAAATTCTAAAAAACATTGGATCAGTTGAAAATACAGTGGATTTACCTCCTAGTTTTGTAACACCTCAAGATTTTATGAAAAACATTTTTTTAATTTCATTAATGTCTTTTCTTGTACGCTAAACAAAAAGGAGCTTGCAGAACACGCATCCCTGACTTGGCTTGCAGTACACGCAATTGCGACCTTCCACGATAGCGTGTGTTGTACGCAATACCGAGTTTCGCGAAACAACGATATATTATAAAAACTAGCTGTTATGAATAGTAATACCCACTTTTTGAAATTTAATAAATTTTATCTTTAAAAATGGACTTCATTTTTGGATTCGGAATATCGAAATTAGCCTAGGGTGAAATTTTGGTATTTTTCTGAAAACTTTCCATTTTTGAAGAATTGTGAAAACACTGGGTTACTATTTAAAAACCGAATTTTTATTTAAATAATTATTTATTTTATTTATATTTATACATAATACCTATATAAGTTCAATGTAATTCATTGGAGTCATTTTATAATAATTTTAGATATATAAAAATTTTATTGAACTTTTGACCGTCTTTTACCCACCTCCTAGGAGAATTACCAAATTCACATAAAACTTAATTTTACCGCTTCTATGAGTGGAATTTAAAAAATCTGAGAGACACGGTTGATGTCAGTAAGTAAAATGTGGTTCAATGAGATGAAAATAATTTTTGGTGAATAGTAACTTTTTACTTTTTTTACCACGGTTAAAAGTAAATAGGGTAATTAAGGGTAAAAATGATATTATTATTACCCTAACACATGTCCTAATTCTATTGGATAAGTGTAATTCGACCGAAAACAAGCTTAGGAATAAAATATGACCATTTAGGCCCACATGGATTAGATTAGGATATTTAATATTAATTTATTTAAAGAAGGGTTAAAATAGTTAAAATCAATTTTAATAACTAAACCATTTTTAATATAGGGTTATACATAAGATAAATTAGACTATAAATATTCATTATAAATATAAAAGGATTTCCTACATAATGGTATTTTATTTATAATTTTTATACATTAAATAATTTAATTTATTTATGACCCAATGATGATGCAGGAATTACCATAAGAGTGGAAAATTAAAATAATTAATATTATAAATACCCAAATAAATATAATTTGAGACTTTTTATGAATTCCACTAATTTTATAGGTTAATAGGACATGTTATTATTTATTTAATTAACCTTTTTCGAACTAATCATTCTCTTATAGTTTTCACAAAAATCAATTACCAAATAGTTTCAAAATTGACATAAAATAGTTTGTGAAACAAATATTATATTATTAATTGTTATTTTATTCCTAAAAATCTAAAGTTCGTCCAAATGACTTAGATAAGGTTATATATGTTAATAATAAACAACTTGGTGTTCGTTGGGCTTGTTATTGTATGTTTATTAACCTTATAGTGTAAGAAAACAAGAAGACACGGTAAAAGAGAAATTATTTAACTTCAAGTTAAATCTAAATGATAAGGTTAAAATAGAACCCTAAACTTGTATAAATTCTATTGGATGAGATTATTTCAACCCATCCCCACATTAGATTCAAAATAACTCAAATTGGATCTATTAAAAACCAAATATGACTTTATAATAAAATAATATTTTTAGTTATTCTAAAGGTGCCCCTCTCCACCCTTATAAAAGGGAAACCCCTCCCTCTCTTCCTCACACCACTTTGAGCCTTCAAGCTCAGCCAAACCCTGAAGAATTATTTTCTCCACTTTCCTAGAAACATCCTAGAGTTCATGGTCTTCTTCAAAGACCAATTTTAGTTCCCTAAGTGGAGGTCTCAAAGAGGCGCTTCAAAGAAGAGGTAATGTCCGTTACCGATTATTTCAACTTTATTTCTTCTTCCACTTCTTCTTCTTTAGTTGTTTCATTATGAAGTAATAACATCAGAATCACTCAAATAATTATATGTTATTATAAGTATGAAACAACCCTATTTCACCATCTATCAATCCTACGGAAAACGAAATCACCACGCGTGCGTACGTACGGAATACCGTCTCCACGCCGTGGTGAAATTTGTTTTTCCACCAACACCTTACATGGATGGGTATAATGGTGTAAATAATAACTATATATGGTTATTATAACATCATAATGATTCTGATATATTATACCATACACTAAAATTCTATTCAATAATCATGGGAATGATATCATCGCTCGTGCGTACGTACGGAATACCGTCTCCACGACGCGATGAGATTCATTCTCAATGATTAACCATTCATAAATGATTATAAAGTATATATAATAAGTAATCATGAAATATATGAAATAATAATGCTACTGGATTTATGTATATAAATATGTATGTCATCTATTTAGTTTCATTCAATTAAATAAGGGAACGAAAATAGCGTTCATGCATACATACGGCCTACCATCTCCATGAACGGTGTATTTCATTCCTTTTATCAATCTATAATATATATATATGTATATTATGAATATATATTATATATAAATAATTTTTTACATTCTGGAATTATGTAAATCAGGATATAAGTATTAATATCAAGAACGACAAGTTGAAACACATACGATAAATAAAATGATTTTACCCAAAACGCTGCTTTAACAAGGAATTTACAAAAGAACGTGTAATATAAAGTCATAAGTGAAAAATTTATGATATACTAAAAATGAACATGATTATGAAATAATTCAATGACATTATTTAAAACATTATACATGAGGATCGGATACGTACGAAGCATATCGGACCTAGGGTAATGGATAATTTTGCAAATCTCATTTTTATCCGAGATTGGTTATTTTTAAGTATTTACTGGGGTTATTTCAATCGTCCATGTCCATGATTTATAAAAGTGTTTTCATGTATTTTTAAAGTCCTTTTTCTCATTTTTACTTTTACCCCATGGTATGGAATGAATCTTTCTTTTATTAACCTACAAGATACATTTTGACTTTTCCGACAAAAGTACGAGAAGAATGTTTTTTAACCTATACGACATGAAAGGATTTTTACGGTTTTATAAAGCCTTATTTTCATGAAGCTTCCTCCAAAATATTTCATGACTATTTTCAAAAAAAAATCTCTTTCTTTTAAAATTTCATGACGTTTGGTGAAAAGAAATTGATTTTGAAGAAGAAAGGATATTATCCTCAAGAATTCATTTCAAGTGTTTTATCAAAACCATTTTTCCATCTAAGATGACATTATTTCATATGTGTATGTTTCAAGTATAATGCCTCTATGATTTACATGGTTTCAATTTTATTATTATGAAATTATATCCATTTCTTTTATATGCATTATGTGATGATAGGATTATGTTTATGAAACCCATTTTATTCGTTGGGTTATTATGAATGATGTATGTTTATTTTGTGGCACAAGTAAGAATGATTTCATTATGAGATTGGTGGGACCTATATCTCCCTGAAATGCATTGGGTAATGATTTATATCTCATGAGATAGACATGGATGGAATGTTAAGTTAATCTGGTTCAGTGTTACAGGACTGAAATGAGGAGTGAACTCGATTCAGAAAGGGACTTTTTCCACTAAGATGGTCTTGGAAGAAATGCCTTGGCTACTATGGAAATCATAACATGTGCATTATGGTTTCCACAATTACATGTGTTATTCCCATGCTATTTTATCATGATTGATGTTCCCTTATGATATATTCCTTACGTACTTCCAAGATTCATGTCTTTGCTCAAGATTTTGATGTTTAGATTTTATGTTCATGTTTTTGCATTCTAATGTTTATGGATTTTTTTATGTTCTCTATGTTTACCCTTACTAGGAATTTGAGCTCACCCCTTTTATGTTTTCTTTTCCCTAGGATATAAATAAAGGTTTTAGGTAAGAAAAAAAGGGGAAGATCTTTATGGGAGATGTTGAAGATCTTTCACCACAATTAGAAGATTATATTCCAAGTTTCCAAAGACACTAAACTATTACGGTCCTTGTGTGTATGTTTTTGTTACATACTAAGTATTCCACAAAAGTAATTTAATGTCCATATACGTCAAGCTTCGGGTCTCTATAGTTGGTATTAGAGGAAAGGTTTAGTCAACCTTTGGAAACTAGGATGTGAAAAAGTTAGTGAGATCCCTAGAGATATTTCTAAGGTATGTCTAGGGATGTACCTAAGGATAAGTATACGTATAGGATATAGTCCTCTAACTACGGTAACAATATTAGAATTTAAACAAAGATTTTAGATATTGATGGTACTCCCCCTTCATTATGTTGTTTTCCCTAGCATGATTTTTGCCTCTCACACTATTCTTTTTGGGTTTTAGACGATGGCTGGAACCCGATGGAACCGTGTTGATCAATGTAATGGACAATGCAATGATTGTCCTCTGAACAAACCAATGTTATGGGATATGGAGTGAAAAATATTATTTCTATACTTACACAAGATATAAATCATTCTGGACATCCAAATGAGTAGAGAATGGAACAATATTCTATTGAGTCCTTCATGAGGCAACATCCACCTTCTTTCAGTGGGTCTTCCGATCCACTTGTTGCTGAACAATGTATCAGTACCACTGAAATGATATTTTAAGTTCTTCAATGTTCTGAACATGATAAAGTCATCTTATCAGTATATCGTTTGGAAGGTGAAGCTGATAAATGGTGGAATCTTATCAAGAATACAAGGCCAAGAGATGAAATTGAGTCCATGGAATGGGACGAGTTCAAGAACTTATTTTTCAATAAGTACTTCCCTCGTATTCTTCGAAAAAAGATGGAGAAGGAGTTTCTTGAACTAAAGCAAAAGGATGATGAATCTGTTGTTATATACGAAGCGAATTTTAAAAGGCTTGCAAGGTATGAATCTGGATTTATTATCCAACCTGAATGTAAAGTTTATCGATTCTTCAGTGGCTTAAAACCAATTCTTCGAAGGGCATTAGCTATAAGAGACTTCAGTAGCTATGAAGAAATTGTGCGTTGTGCTATCAAGGTAGAATTGGAAGTTGGTGTAACATATCCATCTCATGGTTTTGACAAGAAACGAAAGATGGAGTTCAAGGAGAAATCTCAGAACAATGGTGAAAAGAAGATGAATGTTTCTTTATGCTCAAAGTGTGGAAAGAATCATGGTGGTGATTGCCTAAAAGGTACTAGAAAATGTTTTAAGTGTCCAAAAGAAGGTCATAGAGCAGTTGATTGTCGAAGTAATGGGAAAAAGGATTCTAATGATGTGAATAGAGAAAAGACTACAGAGAACTTTCCACCAACACTTCAATGCTTCAAGTGAAAGGAAATAGGGCATTATGCTAATAAATGCCCTAATCCAAGGGTTAGTGATGATCGACATGAGCAACCACCTAAGGCAAAGCACAAAGGGAAGTCACATGTGATCACTATTGGCGATGTTGAATATGACAATGATGTGGTGGAATGATTAAGTGTTTATGTAATGGGATTCCAAAATAATGTTGTATATAGTATCTTGGAATATTGGAATATTTATGTATTTATCTATTGTGGGTTTCAATAGATTTATGGTCCCAGTAACCATGGAAAGTGATTGAGATATTTTTGGAAATAAGATGAAATGCGCATAATGAAGGGATAAGGAGAAAATAATATGATAGTAATCATGAGCTCATGACTAAAATAAGGACAAAGTGATATCATGGTTTGATTATATAGATTATTCTTTTGGGATTTTGGTATGTGGAAAGAGTTACCTTTTGACAGTATTCATGTTTTCACTAAGGTTCTATGGTAATTTAAGTTTCAAGAGAATATATGACTAAGGTATTCATGAGTTTGGAATACAACCAACAAGATATATCTTATGATATATGTGGGATAAATGCTTGTATTCACATTCTTGGTAGATAAACTTTCTAGTAATTGTTTTCTTTATACTATGAGCTTGGACTGAAGTATTTTAGTTAAGCCTAAAGATTGGATTAGATTATTTTGGACATAAGTTAGTATTGTTTAAGGATAGAACTTTTTTCGATATTATTGATGGGATATTATAGAAATGTAGTTTTAGAAAAAGGAAAACCTGCAGGACGGGCGACAGCCCATCGCGTCGGACAAGGCTGTGGGAATCGAACCCACAACCGAAGTGCGACTGGCCTTTATTGCATACTAATGGCCTACAGGAAGTCTATGGTTAGTAGAAACTAGTTTTATTTTATTAAGCGGCATGATAGATTAAGTATAAGTTCATTTTTGGAATCGTATACGATTAACCTCACCATAGATGGACTTATGTATATTTGATAACTTTTTCTAACCTTTTGTTTGAAATAGATGGAATGACTCATCATTCTATCACCTGATCTGATAAAACTTCATAAATGACAAATTCAACTTCATTTATTTAAGAGATGAAATGGAAATTGTTCAAAGCACCAACAACAGTGAGATTGTACCAAAATCAAGAAAGTATTTCTTCTAATTCAAAATTTTCAACTTTAGGGAAATGATATTGAAAGCCAAAAATGTTTTCCTAGTGCCCTTATATCCGATGAATCAGATGGTACATTAGATCATCAAAAATATATGGATTTGTGATTGCTGGATTTTCCATAGCCATTTTCTCTACCACTCTCCATCAGAACATGATGGTTATATTTCTCTTCCATATCCATATTTTCACCTATGTGGAAACCCAGTGATTAGTTTATTTGGGTAACCATTACATTTTATACTTTGGGTTTTAAAGATTGGTTTTGGTATTCCTTTTTACGATGTGGGTTTGTATTAAAGAAACTTTCGAGTAGTAAACTATTTATAACCCCAATGAATTTCGAGGGCGAAATTCATTTTAAGGGGGCTAGAATGTAACACCCCAAGATTTTATGAAAAATATTCTTTTTATTTTCATTAATATCTTGTGTTTTACGCTACACCAAAAGGAGGTTGCACAACACGCATCCCTGACTTGGCTTTCACTACATGCAATCGCGACCTTTCACGATGGTGTGTGTTGTACGCAATAACGAGTTTCGATAAACAACGATATGTTATAAAAACTAGCCGTTATGAATAGTAATACCCACTTTTTGAAATTTTATAAATTTTATCTTTCAAAATGGACTTCATTTTTGGATTCGGAATATCGAAAATAGCCTATGGTGAAAGTTTGGTATTTTTCTGAAAACTTTCAATTTTTGATGAATAGTGAAAACACAAGGTTACTATTTAAAAACCGAATTTTAAATTAAATAATTATTTATTTTATTTAAATTTATACATAATAACTATATAAGTTTAATGTAATTCATTGGAGTCATTTTATAATAATTTTAGATATATAAAAATTTTATTGAACTTTTGACCGTCTTTTACCCACCTCCTAGGAGAATTACCAAATTCACATAAAACTTAATTTTACTGTTTCTATGAGTGAAATTTCCAAAATAAGAGAAACATGGTTGATGTCAGTAAGTAAAATGTGGTTCAATGATATGAAAATAATTTTTGGTGAATAGTAACTTTTTACTTTTTTTTACCAGAGTTAAAAGTAAATAGGGTAATTAAGGGTAAAAATGATATTATTATTACCCTAAAACATGTCTTAATTCTATTTTATATCTGTAATTCGACCAAAAACAACCTTAGGAATAAAATATGACCATTTAGGCCCACTTGGATTAGATTAGGACATTGAATATTAATTTATTTAAAGAAGGGTTAAAATAGTTAAAATCAACGTTTAATCACTAAACCATTTTTAATATAGGGTTATACATAAGATAAATCAACTATAAATATTAGTTAGAAACATAAAAAGATTTAATACATAATTGTATTTTATTTATAATTTTTAGACATTAAATAATTTAATTTATTTATGACCCAATGATGATGCAGTAATTACCATAAGAGTACAAAATTAAAATAATTGATATTATAAATACCCAAATAAATATAATTTGAGACTTTTCATGAATTAAACTAATTTTATAGGTTAATATGACATGTTAGTATTGATTTAATAAACTTTTTTAGAACTAATCATTCTCTTATGATTTTCAAAAATACCAATTACCAAATAGTGTCAAAATTGACATAAAATAGTTTTTAAAACAAATATTATATTATTAATTGTTATTTTATTCCTAAAAATATAAGGATCGTCCAAATGACTTAGATAAGGTTATATATGTTAATAATAAACAACTTGGTGTTCGTTTGGATTGTTATAGTAAGTTTATTAACCTTATAGTGTAAGAAAACAAGAAGACACAGTAAAAGAGAAATTATTTAACTTAAAGTTAAATCGAAATGATAGGGTTAAAATAGAAACCTCAACTAGTATAGATTATATTGGATGAGAGTATTTCGACCCATACCCACCTTAGCTTCGAAATAACTCAACTTGGAGCTATTAAAAACCTAATATGACTTTATAATAAAATAATATTTTTAGTTATTCCAAAGGTGCCCCTCTCCACCTTTATAAAAGGGAACCTCCTCCCTCTCTTCCTCACACCACTTTGAGCCTTAAAACTCGGCCAACCCCTGCCACATTATCTTATACACTTCCCTAGAAATATCCTAGAGTTTATGGTCTTCTTAAAAGACCAATTTTAGTTCCCTAAGATGAGGTCTCAAAGAGGCGCTTCAAAGAAGAGGTAATGTCCGTTACTGATTCTTTCAACATTATTTCATCTTCCACTTCTTCTTATTTAGTTGTTTCATTATGAAGTAATAACATCAGAATAACTCATATACTTATATGTTATTATAATTATCAAAAAACCCTATTTCACCATCTATCCATCCTACGGAAAACGAAATCACCACGCGTGCGTACGTACGGAATATCGTCTCCACGCCGTGGTGAAATCTGTTTTTCCACCAACACCTTACATGGATGGGTATAATGGTGTAAAGAATAACTATATATGGTTATTATCACATCATACTGATTTTGATATATTATACCATCCACTAAAATTCTATTCAATAATCATGGGAACGATATCATCGCTCGTGCGTACGTACAGAATACAGTCTCCACGATGCGATTAGATTCATTCTCAATGATTAACCGTTCATAAATGATTATAAAGTATATATAATAAGTAATCATGAAATATATGAAATAATAATTCTACTGGATTTATGTATATATATATATATGTATGTCATCAATTTAGTTTCATTCAATTAAATAAGGAAACGAAAACAGCGTTCATGCGTACGTACGGCCTACCGTCTCCATGAACGATGTATTTCATTCCATTGATCGATCTATAATATATATATATGTTTATGATGAATATATATTATATATAAATAATGTTTTACATTCTTTAATTATGTAAATCAGGATATAAGTATTAATATCAAGAACGACAAGTCAAAACACATATGATAAATAAAACAATTTTACCCAAAACGCTGCTTTAACATGGAATTTACAAAAGAACGAGTAATATAAAGTCATAAGTGAAACTACATGATATAATAACAATGAAAATGATTCTGTAATAAGTCAATGACATTATTTAAAACATTATACAGGAGGTTCGGATACTTACGAAGCATATCGGATCTAAGGTAAGGGATAATTTTGCAAATCTCATTTTTATCCGAGATTGGTTAATTGTAAGTATTTACTAGGGTTATTGCAATCATCCATATACATGTTTTATAAAAGTGTTTTCATGTATGTTTAAAGTCATTTTTACCCATTTTGACTTTTACCCCATGGTATGGAAGGAATATTTCTTTTATTTACCCTACAAGGTACTTTTTGACTTTTCCGAACAAATTACGAGAATAATGTTTTTTTAACGTATACGACATGAAAGGATTTTTAGGGTTTTATAAAGCCTTATTTTAATGAAGCTTCCTCTAAAATATTTCATGACTATTTTCAACAAAATCTCTTTATTTTAAAATTTCATGACGTTTTGTGAAAAGAAATTGATTTTTAAGAAGAAAGGATATTTTTCTCAAGAATTCATTTCAAGTGTTTTATCAAAACCATTTTTCCATCTAAGATGACATTATTTCATATGCGTATGTTTCAAGTATAATGTATCTATGAATTAAATGGTTTCAATTTTCTTATTATGAAATGATATCCATTTCTTTTATATGGATTATGTGATGGTGGTATTATGTTTATGAAACCCATTTTATTCGTTGGGTTATTATGAATGATGTATGTTTATATTGTGGCACAAGTAAGAATGATTTCATTATGAGATGGGTGGGACCTATATCTCCCTAAAATACATTGGGTAAGGATTTATATCTCGTGAGATAGACATGGCTGGAACAGTAAGTTAATTTGGTTCAGTGTTACAGGACTGAAACGAGGAGTGAACTCGATTCAAAAAGGGACTTTGTCCACTAAGATGGTCTTGGAAGCAATGCCTTGGCTACTATGGAAATCATAACATGTGCATAATGGTTTCCACAATTACACATTTTATTCCCATGCTATTTTATCATGATTGATGTTCCCCTAGGATATATTCCTGAAGTACTTCCAAGATTCATGTCTTTGCTCAAGATTTTGATGTTTAGATTTTATGTTCATGTTTTTGCATTCAAATGTTTATGGATTGTTTTATGTTCTCTATGTTTACCCTTACTGGGCATTTGAGATCACCCCTTTTATGTTTTCTTTTCCCCAGGATATAAATAAAGGTTTTGGGTAAGAAAAAAAGGGGAAGATCTTTATGGGAGATGTTGAAGATCATTCACCGTGATTAGAAGATTATATTCCGAGTTTCCAAAGACACTAAACTATTAGAGTCCTTGTGTGTCTGTTTTTGTTATTTACTAAGTATTCCGAAAAAGTAATGTAATCTCCATGTATGTCAAGCTTCAGGTATCTACAAGTTTATCTTAGGTACACAATGTTTTTCATGTTTCAATGTCGAGAATCTATATGTCGTATACATATCTTGTTTGGAGTCTAGAGGTAGATCAGTTAGAAGAGAATATTTCTTTTGAGAAACAACCTGACTGGATTCTTGACTGAAGGGAGAAAGTGTTGAGGAATAGGTTAATTTATCAGGTAATGTTTTTTTGGAAAAACCATATGTTTAAAGAGGCAACATGGGAATCTGAAAATTCTATGAGGGATAAATACCCCCATTTATTTGACATGTGAATAAAACTTTTTAGGATGAAATTTATAAAAGGGGAGAAGGATTTAACATCCAATGTAAATAAATAATATGACATTTTCATATTTATTTATATTTGTGAATTAAATATTAATTTTAATTTAAAGTGGATCCTATGTTCGATGACATACATAACACACAACAATGGTTTTTTTTCAAAATCTCATGTTGCAGATAAGGCTGAGGCATACTGAAAAATAATAAAATAATAATATTTTAAATGGTAGTTAACACCTAGCCATTTTATTGGAAGTAATGAATAAGACTGACTAAAATATGATTATACATGGTTGTTAAATTTTTTTACATTTTTCTAATAAATGTTAGAGGCTAAAAATATAAATGAATCCAATTTTAAGTAGAAATACTCTAATATTCTTTAAAATGCTAATTTAAAAACATTTAATGGAGATACCATTTTAAATATAGTTTTTGTCAGTTTTATATGTTATATTTGACAAAATAAAATTCTCATTTAGAATCGAGAAATCATAATTTACTTTGGATGAAATTTTGCTATTTTTCTGATAATGTTCATTTTTAAGGAATAGTGAAAAATACTGCATTTTAATTCAAAACTACCTTTTAATGTAATTTAATTATATAGTTAGATTGTTATTTTTATTTTATTTTTAATTTTTATTTTATTATATCCTCACCATTTAATCCAATTTTCTTCATTGGAAGAAATTTAAACTTGAAATTGGACATAAACATGTGACAATCTATTGATATTTATTATTTCTTAAAAACACATTTTTTGGTTTTGACAATAGGAATTAATTTTAAATTATTTTATGAAACTTATATGTTTATAATTTCTAAAAATAAATTCCATATTTGGAATCAGGAGTTTAAAACTTTGTAAATAGGTAACTTTTTTTAGACATTACGAATAGTAACTTCAGTAAATATTTTATTTACCATGGTTAAAGAGTAAATATGGTAAATAAGGGTAAAAAATAATATTATAATAATATTAAATTACCCTAACACATGTACTAATACTATTGGCTGATACATGTCTGACCATGACCATCCTTGAGACGATTTTGGAACCCTATGGAGCCACTTGTAAGTGAAAACGACATTTTATAAAAATTAATATAAGGACAAGGAAAATATAACCTAAACAAATATCTTTTACTAAAATAATTTTTATGTGGTGTTATATAAGTGATCCCTTCTAATATAAATATTAATTGGAAAGTTAAAGATATTTCCTACATCATGGTATTTTATTTATAATTTTTATGCATTAAATAAATAAATTTAATTATGATAAAATGTTGATGTAGTAATTGATTCATTAATAAAGGATTCAAATTAATGATATTATAAATATTAAAATAAATTTATTTCTAAACTTTTTATACCATCCATTAATTTTAAGGATAATAATTACATGTTATATTCAAATTAATTATGGTTTTCCCAATAAATAAAGTTTTTATATATTTTTAAAAGTATTGATACGAATAGTTTATAAATTGACATAAATGAGTTTTTAAAAAAATTAAAACATTAATAAATGATAAAATAATCCAAAAAATATAATATTCAGCCCAATGACATATATGATGTTGAAAATTTCATTAATGATCCATTTTGGGTCAATTGGAATATTATATTAAATATATTAACTATATAGTATGAATGTATAAGAGGGCATGGTAAAAGTGAAATAATTTAAAAAAGGGTTAAATAAGAAAGATAAGGATGAACTAATATCCAAAAACCTATCTAATTCTTGTTGAATGATTTTATTTCAACTTATATTCATCTTATATTATAAGTTTAGAAGTTTTGGACCTTTTGAGACAAAAAATCATTTTATAATTAAATAATACTTTCAAACTTTCTTAAAGAGACCCTCCGCCCTATTATAAAAGGCAACAACCTCTAACCCATTACATACACCTCTCAAGCCCCTTGGCTTGTCCAAAATCTGCTCCAATGTGCTACCAAAATTTCTATATTACATTAAGAATCCTTATTTTTGGTAGAAGAAAATTAAATAAAGCCTTTTGGTCCAAACGAAAGGGAGTTACCCGATTTAAAGGTAACGTCTTCTCTCAAGTTATTTTCTTTTATTTTCCTTCTCCAAACACCTAAAATATATTTATTCTATTTTTTTATAAAAACCCTAGTATAATTAATATACTTGGATGTTATTATGATATATACTCAAACTAAAATTCCACCCACCTCCATCTAATGGATACGAACATACTGTTACTGTGGACGGTGAACTATAGCCACACAAAACGATGATTGTTCAATTATCTTCTACTACCTCTCATAGTGGCCATTATGATAGAAATAAAAGTATATATGATATATATGATATTCAATGTCTCTATATGATTATTTAATTCTCATTTATAACAAACCTTTATGCTTTTCATGTTGTATATATACGATAATCTCATTTGAGGAAGTGCGGACTACCACCCCCTAAAAGTGATATGAGTCATTCATGTTATACATGGAACGTATAAATGATAGAATTAATGAACATATGTAACACACACACACACATATATATTATTTAATTATAATATATATATGTTTCTTTTAGTTTTCATTCCATTAAATATGAAAACCAAATGAAATTAGCGTTCATGCCTACGTACGGCTTACCGTCTCCGTGAACAGTGCATTTCATTTCTTATGTTCAAATGCTATAGACTATTATAAATACATATATTCTGGATATATATGAAATATATGAAATATAAATAATGAATATAACTCTAGAGATAATGTAATTTTAACCACCTGGAAAATTTTTAATTATAAAAAGTTCATTTTTGACTCAAATACCCAATATTGACAAAATGACCGATATTAACCAAAATAATTATTTAATTTTTATAACATCGTAGTAAGTGAAATAAAAAGAATATGAAACTTGAAAAAGTTTTTAATGTAATTATAAATTAATTTATGTTTATTATTCAAGAAATTAAAGGACAAACGAGTCAAGTCAGACACGAGGAAAGGGAACCTGTCACCATCCTCTTTTTATCAAAGACTTCTTTTACGTTATGTCTTGAAATATCAATTTTTAAATGTTTTGATATGTTATTATTTATTCTTATTGCATTAAATTTTATGTCCATATGATGAGAAACCCTTTTTATCTCTAATAAACCCATTTTATGAATTTTTATGTGAGGCTTTTAGGCTGCCGAATTTTTGTAAGGGAACTTCCTAACCCAATTTCAATTCTTTGTGTTAATCATCTACTTATTGATTAAGTTGTGCTATGAATATTTTTTAATTACATATTATTGTTTTAAACTTAATATCTACATATATTGGGTGTATTTATATTCTCCATAGATAATTATGTCATTTATTTATTCTTAATCTCATGATAAAATATTTGCAAGGGACAACATCTCAATCTCTATCCATTGAGGAATATCTTGATAGTTTCCACCTTTATTATCCTATAATGTGTATATAAAACTTTTTTACATTTTATATCATGAATTTATATATTATGATGATATTTTTATTTTTATTTGATGTCATTCTTTAATTATTTATATTCAAGACTTTCTCAAGTGGTAAGGGATTCTTAACTAAAACATCATTTGGAATTTTTTAATGATTTAATATTCTAAATTCTTAATATTCATGTCCATGTATTATAAATGAAGATAAGGATTTATTAATATTTATATGAGTGTGTTAAATTATAAAATAATTTCAAAAGTTTTAGATTGGTATGGGACACTTTGATTGAAAACTCTTCTTTTTGAATGGTTTAAATGAATTGATTATATCAATATATTGAACTGATATCTTGTGAATGCAATGTGGAAATGTTATCTTTATTTTATGCTTGTTTTATGTGTTTTGAATTTTTTATGGTTCTTGGTCATTGTATATTTACACTGGTGGTTCTGTGATAATCCTAGGGCAGGTGAGCTCGAGATAGCTCTCCAATGCATTGGGTAACATGATGGAGGTAAACGTTATTGTTTCTCCTAATAGATTTAGGGAATACATTGTTATGGGTATTCCAAATGTAACTTCCTATGTAGATGTGAAAGATACAATGTATATTTGATATGGATTCTAGAAATTACCTTTACGATTTATGATTTATAAGTGCTATTCATAAATATTATGATTTCATGAGGTGTGTTAAAGAGATTATGTATTATATGTATTGATGGGATAATGATTTTTTTTATAACCCTTATTGATATTTTTATGCTCATCCCATGTTTTTGAAATTCATTCCTTGGGACTTAAATATGAATAGGGTGAAATATGGGATCAAGGAATAGTCATGCTGTCTAAAATATGGAAGTAGACATGTCTCTTTTTTAAGAGTTTTTATTTTATGATAAAAATGGATTCTGAGTATAAGAGTATACATGTAATACACAAGTTATTATGTATAAGTTATGACCTAATTCTCTAAAGCTAAAAACCTAAAAAGAACCTCAATGTGAATTATTAACTTAACTCCAAATTATGTAATTTTTATGGTTGGGGCCATTTAATAGGTTTACCATATATTTCATTAATGAATCTTATTCACAAACAATTATGATAAAAAATGAGATTGTGACATGTAACGCTTATAACATAGATAAATATTGAATCATATACCCCATGAAAGAATACCATAAAATGAAACTCTTAGTGTCACAATAATAATTATATTTACTATATAACACGATAAAGGGTCTGTATAAACACCTAATAATATAATATAGGTGTATAATATAACATATTTCCTGAAGAAGAAAATTTGAGATGATAAACCCTTACCTCAGGTCTAGGCATTCAATGTATGTCATTTATATAAAATATAATAAACTTTTATCAATTATTTGATCTCTTATTAAACTTAATATGTGTAATAACTTATCAGTAGACAAATTATATCATTTTTTATGACTATTTAATTACATATTTAGTTATGTATATGTTAGTTATTTTAAGGATGTTCTGTTCATAAAGCCAAACCAACATCAGTATGATGAACATGGTCAAATAGGTAATTGTTAATTCGTCCCAAGAAAAATAACTATGAAGTAATTGTCATTTTTATAGATAAATTATATTTTTTAAAACAACCACCATTTTTTATGAAAAAGTATTTACATTAAAATCTTAGAGATGGTAGGTCGTACGTTCACATGAGTAAGATTTCCATTATTCTCCTATCATGATGTAAAGAAGGTGAATATTATTTTATATTTACATAATTATAATTATACCATAAATAATGTATTATTATATATATATATCCATGTGATGTTGTTATGGTAAATGAATCACATCGTTTCATGGATGTGGTAGTCCACACGTACGCACGAACTACTATATCATTTTTCAATGGATGTAAAGATATGAAAGTAGATGATATCATTTATTTTTTAGAATGAAAAATATGTTATGAATATAAAATATAAAAATTAAACCCATCATTATATCCAGAATTTGTAGGTGGTGATGGAAAATTCTTTAGATCAGTTCTCAAGGTGGTAGTCCGCCTTACACATAAATGATGATTTTATTTCCCATTTGATAGAAGAAGATATGGATGTAGGTTATGGTATTAAAATAATCAAATATTAGATTATTTAAAATTTTTTTGTTATTATTTCATCCTTTTTGATGAAAATTTAATGGAGGTATAAGAATAAATAAAACTAAAACATTTAGTTAAATACTATACCTATTATTTAAAAAACATATTTTCATTACACCTCAAACCTATAAGGTTTGTATTGTACCCAAAAAAGAATATATTATGTGGGAAGAGATATTATTAATGGATTTGAGTATGTATTTTCTGAACTAAGAGGTTTTTTAATTGGGAAATAAATAGAGAAATAGGCCCCCTTTTAGAAGTGGGGAGGGGACTCTTAGAATTATTAAAAATATGAAATTAATAAAAATTAAGTTTCAAGGAAAAAATCCCCAAAAATGGTATAATTATAATATATGAAGACTAATGGTCTAAATTCTACCATAGAATGAATTATTTATATGTTAATATTATTTTTTACCATTATCTATTTTTTATCCAAGATCAACCCTTTTTTAAAATTACCACGATAACAAAGTTGTTAGTATTTTGGGGTCAATATAGTTACTATAAAAGAAAAATTATTCCAGAAATAGAAAATATTTTATATTTTTAAACATATAACAATAAAATAGATGAATATAGTATTTTAATAATTTTAAACCATTTAATAAAATCTTATTTATTATAGAATTACAATAATGTCATTTTTGAATCTCTTCATTTAATTTGATTTGGAAAATAACACGAAAATAATGTAATTTGAATATAATCCTTTTAAACTTATATAATATGTTTTTTTATCTAAAAAATTAATATTACATAACAATTCTTTCAATTTTTTTAATATTAACATTTTAGAAATCATTTATATTATTTTTCTATTAATTGAATAAATACTATGTCCATGTTTTGTAACAATTTAAAGTTATTATTTCATAAATAAAAATTACAAATAAGTTAACACGATACAAAATAATTTATCTTTTATATAATCCATTTATAAACGAACATATCCTTCATTTATTCTTATGTCAAAAAATGTGTAGATAATAAAACATATAGAATGACATTTTGGGATTTTATTTACATAAAATAATATAAAGTTCAAAATCAAATAAAAATGGTTCCAGGTTTCCATACTTTCAAAACATGGATGGAAATGGTGGAATTAGACACATACAATGGAGTAAAGGCAAGTGTTATGGTAATTTTTTTCATTCTTATCATTTTATGTTTAACATTAATTATCTAAAATACCCTTACTTTGGTGACAATTATTTACTATAGTTACTATTAATAATGAATAGAAATAAAATGTATCATTTTTAAAAATTTGTAAAACATGATTCCAAATGTGGAATTTTTTTAAGATTCGGTTTTTATAATTATAAAATTTTATTTTCAAAATAAACTTGAAAAACGTGATGAAAAATACTATTTTAGAGAAATATTAATTTAAGTAAAAAATATTTTTATACCAAATTCAAGTATAAAAATAATTTAAAATACTATAATTGAATTATTCAATATATAATACAAATAATTTTACTTTTAAAACATTTTAAAACCAAATGTAACTTTTTAAATTCTTTAAAAACTATAGTTTTTATTAAAAATTAGCATTTTCACTCTTTACCAGAGAATCTATTTTTCCAAAAAAACCAAATATACACTCTAGGATAATTCTGAATATTTTTTAAAATAATTTAATTTTATCAAATAGATTTTCAAAAATAAAAAAATGGTAATATTAACTCAATAAAAGTAACAGAAAATAAATTTAAAGAATACATATATTTAAAGAATAAAACGACTTTACTAAAAATTGGGTTATTATTTTCTAAAAACATATTAATAAAATTTTATGGATTTTAATCCTTATATGTATTTTATAATTTATTTATTATAGTTTTTACCCTACAATTTAACAACTATGTTATAATGGTCATATTTAAATAATAATATTTCATGGTTCCTTTATGCTTTGTGTTACGTATCATGTATGATATCGAACATAGTTATTATTTTAAAATATAAAGGTGCTAAATTCTCCCTATTAAATAAATTTAATCCTTGCAATTTTAACTTTTTATAAGTAATAAAGATATTTTCATTTAAAATTCTTTTTTGGATAACCCACATAATAAAAAAAGTTAATAAAGAATAATATTAAAAAGATGGAAATAAAAATATGAAGGTCATATAGAATAAACCAAAACATGGTTTTCAAATCAGTGAAAATTGTTAAGAAGAGAAAATATGGAATTTGATGAGAAAAATAATCTCCAATGAATAAAAGAGAGTGATAGAGCACATGGTAAATAAAAAGTTAACGACCAAAAAACCCTAAATCTGTGATGGGTGAAAAGACTAGAGATTCATTTGAAATAAAGGAAATAAGATATAATATTTATTTTAAGATCCTTTTCCCAGAGTTGCGGAATTACATTACCATATATAATAAGAATAAATTGAAATATTCTTAGAGAAAAAGTAAAATTAAATCCTTTAATAAACTTCTACCATAATCTCATATTTCACTCTATATGATTAGTATTCATTATGAATTTTTATAACTAAAGAACTAAAATATAATTTTAATGGATCACATAATTCTAGAAAAGGATAAAAATATATTCCTAGTTTCTTTATACAATATAAAAAACCAAAATTGTTACTATAAAGAATGATAGTTTCCAAAATGAATAATCCATTATATGAATAATTGATACATTAATCTCAAAAATTCTTTAATAATACCCAAAGTAAAATTTAAATCATTATATAAATAAATAACAATAAAATTCATCAAAATATTCTTTACTATGCATTAAAACCAATCATTAGAATGATTAGATCACATATTATTGCCTAATAAATTTTAACATTTTTTTCCAAATAATATGAATCCATTTTAAATTCTCATATAGAAATTGTATATAGAGTAATCACGTAATATTTGATATATAAAAATTATTTATTTAAATATCCTGAATCACTATAAATCCATATTAGAATTATGCATTCCTATAAAATATAATTTAACCTTTATTCCTAAAATAAAATCCCATCTTAAAGAACAATATTTTTTACCTTAATCATATAATATTCCCAAAAAAATATAGAGATTATCTTCCAAAAATAACATTAATCACCAAAATAACATTTCAATCCCATGAATTTATATAAGACAAAACTTTTGATACTAATATCAAATTATTCTTTATCTGTGAAATATTTTAAGTAAAAAAATCTTATAATAATCAGGAAATGGCATGGGCAAATCTTAGGGGCTTCACCCTTTTTTCCCTTCAGTTGTTGAATCAAGCCCCACAACCTTTCCGAACATGATTATTTTTTACTCATCATTTGAGTTGTCCTTTTAGTAAATTAATATAATTCTTATCATATTTATAAAAAATAAAATGAGAATCCTAAAAAATAACCTTAATAAAATCATCACTAAATAAATTTTAAACCACAAGGTTAATCTAATATATTTCAGTTTATATCCTTAAAAATTTTATATAATTCTTTTGAAATAATCCTTCATGTTAAACCTAAGGGTACCATATAAGTTAACCCAATATAATGACTCCCAAAATTTCATTAATCATATAAAATACCATCACATAAAACATTAAAATGGTGTCAAAGATATTAAAAATAAGAGAAAAATTAATCTTATAAACCCATAATGTTACCCAAAGAACATAATTATAACCTCACATGGAATCATAAAAATAATCAAAACTATCTGAAATGAAAAAAGATACCAAATGACATAGAAAAAAACTTGTATTTCTAGATCTAGTGAAAAAAATATAACCTTTACATTTATATACTTAATAACATTAAATGAGATGAAATTTTTACCCATTAATATATATAACATAAAAATTAATTATTGGATCACTTACATAAGGAATGACCTTTTAGGTTTAGAGTTTTTTAGAATTAGAAAAAACTCTTACATAACAACTTCAATACATACACAACTGGTTTATAAAATTCTACAAAATATCTTAAAAGTTATTCTAATGTAATATCCTTAATAAAAAACTTTATAAAATCCTCTCATCATAATATAAAGAAAGGAAACATAAGACTTGTTGATCTAAGAATCTTATCAAGGGAATAAACCTGAAAAAGAATCAAAATGTTTGAGAAAAAATATAACATGATATCATATAACAGAAAGCTTATGAGTAATAAAATGGGATAATAAAATAAATTAATTGGTTTCAAAATATAATAGAAACAAAGTAATTATGGTAGTGTCAAAAATCTTGATTTAAGAATAATTCAATGACAAATACCAAGATAATAACACATGGTGGAGAGAGTGTCATCATGTATTAGGTTAACTCACTAATCTCATACATAATGTCTCACAAGGAGAAAAATATACCCAATTCATTGGAGAAATATCTAGGTGCACCGACCATAACTTGTTGAAGATTATATATGCCACAAAACTGATTCACCCATAAGGAATTATCATACGAAATACCAATGGAATGAAATTAGTTTCATATTCTTGCCTCATATCACTATCAATAGAAATTTTAAAATGATTCCAAAGAGAAGAAGTAATTAAATAATATGGTTATTCGTATCAGATTAAATAATAATGTCAATAAATAATGTCTTTATTGGGAATTTAAACCATAAATGATTGTTATGTCAATGGATCAAGTGATAGAAAAGCTCCGCTTTACCGGGTTTAAGATTAAAGAATGAAAATGAGAATTGAACTTATGTTATTCATTACCACATCAAAGAAAGGGGTAATGAGCTAGGTATATATTTAAGATACATATATATGGAATTTATATGACATATATTAATAATATAGAGATAATGTGAGTTATAGAGAGAATGATTATAACATGAAGAAAAAGGGTGGCTTAGAAATATCCCCTACATAAAATGTAAAAAATTTAAAAGAATTATGGAAAAAAAAATCATTAAAAATAACCTTGATACCATGTATTGGAATCTTAAAATAATTTATGGGTTATGACTTTGTGAATTATATTAATTCCATATAAGTTCAATGAAAACATTACATTCAAACTTTTTGAAAAAGTTAAATATACCACATTTGGAAAACCTCAAGAATATTCCTTTTAAAAAATCATTTAAAAATTAAAAAATGGAAAAAAATATGTTAAAATATCATTATGGAATATTGAAAACATTCTTGAATATTTTTAGAAAACATGGACATGGAATAAAAATAATTTCTCAACTGAAGATAAAAATTAAGCTGTTTTTTCATAAAAACATTCTTTCATTTTCTTGAGTTATTAAATAGAAGAAAATGAAAGGGAAAAATGTTATTTGTAGAAATAACTAAAGTTGAATAAAATTCATGGTCTTCTTTAATAGTTATACTATATGATTTCATCAAAGAAACCTAATCCCAAAAATCTTGATAAATAATGAGTTTGTAATATAAAATCTTTAATCACTTTGGTAACATTTGAATTGTATTCCCCAAGAATGAATAACATAAATTGAAACATTAAGTGTAATATTTATAATGATATTAATTATATTACATGAAAAATGGGTTTTATAAAAAACTCATAAAATAAGATAGGCTCATAAAAATATATTTTTACACAAACAAGACAATTTGAGTCGATAAACCCTTACCTCAGCTCTTATATTTACATGTTTATCCTTTATACCATGTATAATAAAATTATAACAATTATTTGATTTACAAATAAAATTTATAGGTGCAATTAATTATCCTTAAAACAATAATTCAATTTATTTATTTCAAAAATTTAATGACTTATTTATTTAAATCTACATCTGGTCTTTTGAGGATGATCAGTTCACAATCCAAATAAAAAATCAACATGATAAATCTGTTCAAAGAGGTAATTATTCCATCATAACCAGAATAATAATCAGGAAATAAAAAAATGATTCTTAAATTATAATTTTAAAACCAACCATAAAATATTGTCCTTAAAAATGTACTATATTATAATCATTTAGATGGAAATCTGTACATACGCATGATTAACAATTCTATTTTTCAATGATCATGATGGGAAGAGGGTAAGTATTACTTTATGATTATATAATGATAATTATATCACAAATACCATATTATTTCATTAAATAAACATTTACATATCCATTTTATGTGGTGATGGAAAGCAAGTCACATCAATTTATGAAAGTGGTAGTCCACGCGTATGCATTAAAAAAATTATCATTTTAGTGGATGAAAATGTATGAAATTAGATGATATTTTAATTTTATAATTAGAAAAATTTTATTATTATTATATATAAACATTTAATTCCATTATTATAACCATACCCATGAGGTGGTGGTGGAAAACAATTTATATCAGTTCATGAGGTGGTAGTCCACCTTACACACAAATAACAATTTCATTTCACATTTTATGGAAGATGAGATGGATTTATATGATGAAATTAATATAATAAAATCTCACTATATAGAAGTTATTTGCGTAATTATTTCATCATATTTGAAGTAAATTTTATGGAGGTAGGGAAATAAATAAAACAAAAACATTTGGTTAAAGACTATAACACTTATTCTGAAAACCTCAGCTACTTTACACCTAAAACCCTCAATGGTTGGTATTATACCCATAAAATATATAAAATGTGTTTAGGGATGTTAAAAAATGGATTTAGGAAGGGGTTTTATGAACTAAAATTATTTTTAAATGTCAATAAAAAGGGGAAATTCACCATTTTATAAGTGATGAGATGGTCACTCTTGAAATTACTTAAAATATTAATTTAATTTTACTTAATTTGCATAGATAAAAGGATCCAAAAAAATATAATTCCAAGGTAGAATGTGTATGAGTCCAAAATATATCATAAAACCAAATAATGACATGTTTAGATTAGCTTTTTACCCTTATTTCTTTGTTTTAAACCATATTATCCCCTTTTGACAATTATTACAATATTGAAGGTTTTACTCTTTTAGGGTCAATATAGTAACCATAAAAAGATAATTGGTAAAAAATGGTTCATATTTTATATTTTCAATCATATAAAAAATAATTTTCTAAATATATAAATTTACTTAATTTTTAATAGTTTAATAAAATATTATTTATTAGAAAATAACATTAATGTAATTACACTGACCCTAGTAGCCTAGAGTTTGTGGTTACATTATTACATTACCACTATATACAAGGAATAAAATAATGAAGGACTTAATAGTTTAGTTGTATTTGTTAGAATGATATATACTCTTATTTTATATTACAGTTGAAAATTTAAAATACTACATAAAATATCCTTTGAGGACACCATAATTCCCTTCAGTATATCTCTAAAAAGCAGTTATAATACACATCCTAGAATATTAGGTAATGGAAATATAGAAAATGGTTGAACATTAGTTTTTATTAAGGGAATCTATATAATGAAATATATCATGAATAAGTATGTACTAATCAATATTGAAAGGTAAATAGCTGAAGTATATGCCATTTAATCAACAACTTAAGCATAAAGAGTAATGTAGGAAGAATAAATGTTGTTCAAATAATTTTATATAAAAAATCACGTGATATTGAAACATATCCATAGATGTTATTATTAATATAATAATCATTTTTCAATTAATAACTAATCTCAAAATGAGGGAATTCATAATTATGGACATCATAAACATACATTTAATGCCTCATTCCAAGAAATATAACATTAATGTGTATGGCCTAGGCTAAATACTCAGATTAGTTTGTATCATGAGACGTACCAATTCATCAAGAATATATATTAATCCCCACCCATCACATACCATGTCCAATTAATGCCATGTATGAATGGGGATAAACAAAATCATGTAAAAATTCAATAAAACAATCAACCTAAATATTAGTATTAAAAACAAGTATATGAAATGTTAATAATTTCACCAATAAATAAACATAATCATAAAAAATCAATAGAAATATGGATAGTGTTATAATAATAATAAATCCCCTAACAATCAAGTGAAAAAATATCCATAGAAATTGTAAAAATGGTATAATTACAACATATCCTCAATGAAACAAAATTTAAATCAGGGTTGTTTCTATTGAAAAATATAAATTCCATAAATGTTCAATTAAAATACTTTTTGAAGAAAATATTCTTTCCACTATAAAAATAAGTTATAAAGATAAGAAATTATAAAATATGAGGGAATAATTTTTATTTTAAAAAACATGTAAAATTGTAATGGGAGCTTCAAAAAGATGATGGCTAGTAATTATATACATGTTTTATAAGTTAAAACAATCCATTCACACTGTTTTAAAATGTTTTAAAAGTACATAATGGATAAAGTGATAAGATGATTCCTTGATTTTGATTGTTAAAAAATAAAAAATGGGTAAAAATTTATTTAATATAACATTTAGATAATGTTAATAACACTTCGGATAATATTTTTTATCATAAAACAAGAATATGGAAGAAAATGGATATTTGACAAAAGGGATAAATAAATTTAGTTTTTATTAAAAAAAATTATCAATAATTTTAAGTAATAGAGATTTTTAAATAGAACTATATATTTAAAATATATTGAATAGACATTTGAGAATAAAATTGGAGGGTTTTTTTATAAAATGATAAAATATTTTCCTTTCATGGAAGTTCAAGCATTAAAAGTTTTGATAAAAATGAAATTGAAACATAAATCTATTACCACTTCTGTAAATTCTAAATTATAATCCCTTATAAAGGAATAAAATAAAATGAAACATTAAATACCATGAATATAAAGATATTAATGATATAATATATCAATTTTGAAGTAGATATTTCTCATAAAATAAGAATGTGGTATAACATGACATATGTCTCAAAGAAGACAATTAGAGATAAAAAACCCTTACAATGATCACAATATAGAGGTTAGAATTAATTAATGATTTTATTATGTACATAAAATTTAAATTCACATAAAATATGTAGAACTAAAACATAATATAATTAAAAAAATATAAACACACAATCTTATAATATCAAAGACAATTAATATGGAATGTAACCCAATGAAAATAAATTGTGTTATGAAATTATTTTCCACATGGTAATTTTCAAGTGAAACCCCCTTGGATTTAATTATTCAAATGAAAAAATTAAATTACATGAATTATTAATTATTTACAACATTATATTTTAAAGGAAAAATATATGCACCATTTTAAAAAATAGGTGTATAAAATTATAATATTCCCCAATAAAAGGAATTTGGTACAACATCCCTTAACTTAAGTCCGATTTCCTTTATATGTGCTTGAATATAAAGAATAAAAAATATATAGTTTTTTATAAATAAATTATAAAACCATAAAAATTTATATTAGTCCATATATTATTTTATTATAACCTTTTTACCAATTAATTTACAATAAATTGTTAAAAAACCTATTCCTAGAGATAGGTGATTTGTTTTTCACATATGATTTGGTTCATTAGTTTAAATCCAAGTGAAATGATCATAGTAACATAATATAAATAATGTTCAAAATGATATCAATAACATCTATTTTATTTATTTAATTATTTATTGTAATCCATAAATTTTAGATAGAAAAATAAATTACATCGCTCATAGAGACTGTGGGTTGTACATACATATAAACATTGTTTCCATTTTTATTATTTCCCATGGAATAAAAGGAAGGAAGGTAGATGTGATAATATATATTCATAAGTTTTATTATTTTATAAATATCACATATATATATATATGTGTGTTTGTGTGTGTGTGTGTTAAAACCATCATTACATCCATCCATGAGAGGTGGTAATGGGAAACTAAATACATCATTTCACGATGAGGTACTCCACCATACACACGATTGGATGTTACATCTCACATTTGATGGAATAGAAGTTTTATATAAATCATAACATTAAAAAAATTACATCTATTTATATGGTAGATACTATTTTTATTTTTTATCATATTTTATTGATTTTTATGTAGTTAAAGGAAGAAATAAAATGAATATGCATGGTTAATATCTATATTTTTCTTCATATGACCTCTTTAAGTTTATACCAAAATCCTTTAGAAATTATATTTATGATTAATAAAGGCATATAGTTTATGGGTAGGGATGTAAGGAAGATATTTGGGTAAGTATGGGCTTAAAAAACAACTTTGTAATTGTGAAGTGTAAAGGAGATGTGGGGTGTTTTTATAAGTGTGGGGGGGGGGACACAGTTGGCATTTTTGAAAAATATAAATTGTACCCATGTTTTTAAATTAAAAAATTATATTGAATGGATAATTATATAACCATATATGTTTAAGGAAAAAAATATGGCCCTAAAATAAGAATTGGAAATTGTTTAGGTTATTTTAACCCTTATCTTCTTAGTTTAACCCCTAGTAAACCTGTTTTAACCTTAACCATGTTAATGCATTTTTACTATTTTCAGTATTTATTATGAATAAAAACCAAGTTTACCATATTATATAATATATATTATTTTGATTCAAAATTTTTATTCTATTTTTTGTAAATTCAAATTATAGAAATAGCGTATTTTATTTCAAATTTAATCTCACAAACCTGACAAAAAATAGTTTTCCAAAGGGAATGTTATCAGAAGTATAAATATTTATTATATCAAAATTTAATATATAATTGATTCCAATGATATAAATTGGTCTAATTATTATATTATTTTAATAATTTTACATTTAAATAAATTAATCCAAATGGAACTTTGTAATTTATTTAAAAAGAAATTCAGTTTCACTAAAATATGTATTTTTTACTATTCAATGAAAATCTAATAATTTCAAAAAATAAACAAAAAAATACTCTATGATAATTTTAAAATTAAAATTTAAAATTTTAATTAATTTTTAAATATATATTTTCAAAAATTTATAAATTTTAATTTTAAAATAAGCATTTAAAACGTGCCAAAACCACTTTTTAGTAGAAATTATTTTTAATAAAAAGTGGGTTTATTATTTTCTCTTTATTTCCAAAAATATTTTATGAATAGTTAAAAAAATTATTGATTATATAATATAAAAATTTCCCTAAAATAATTCACCAATATTTACTAAATTAATTTATTAAGATACAAACACACTGAGCTCATAAAAATAGTTTTTCAAAAGAATATATCTTTTACTTGAAAATTATTTTTATTTTTATTTAAAATATATAGATAATTATTGTATTTATTTTATACTTGAATAAACTATATAATTTTCATAGTTTTGTAATTACTATTCATAGCCTCTATTTCAATGGCTATATTATAGTGGTCATATTTAAATAATAAATTTGTGGGTCATTTAACCTCAGTGTTGCATGTCGTATATACTATCAAACATAATGTTATTAATTTAAAATATCAGGGTTTTGTTTATAACATGGTATCAAGGAGGATAAATTTATTTATAATAAATATACAATAATTTCTCAGCGTTTTACATTCTTAATACCTTTGATAAATCATATCCTCACAAGTTGAACATGCTCTTGGAAAACAATGTTTTGACATTTCCCGATTCCTTTTATAGAAAACTCACATCATAAAAGTGTTTAATAAAACTTCATATTAAAAAGTGTAAAATAGGAATATAAAGGTTATCTAGAATAACCTATAACTAAGCTCTTATTTGGAAAAAATTACTGGGACATTGATGAAAATAAAAAATAATTATGAAGAGATATAAAGATCACTAATCACAAGAAAGTGAATCATCAAGAGATTGTTAACCATCACAAAAGAATAAACCAATGAATTATGAAATAGTAAATTTTATTAATCAAAAATTAATGTAAATTTTTAAAAAAAAATCAAGATAGTTTTCTTAAATTTTATGGATTCTTTTACTATCAAGATAGAGAAGACCATAAAATATTATTACCTGATATCGTTTTATTTCGTAAGTATAATTTCATCATTTAGTTGTTCATCAATCCACCTACAATTTATTTTCACTCCATGAAATAAATATCCAAGATGATATTTTTATATCATAAGAACTAAAATTAACTATTAATAGATTATAATATATATAAAACAGTGGATAGTCCTTCTATATGTCTCAAAATATTTACCAAAATAAAAAATAGTTAGCACAGGTTCTCTAATATATTAAATCAGTATATAAAACTCAACAGTAACACCCACATATTAACTTAATCCATTCCATAAGTATTCATTCCCAAAAGAAATTATCTTATATCTCCAAAAAAATAATATAATTCTTCCCAAATAATCTTTTCTGTTAAACATATTGGTTATATATGTATCTTTGATCAATACAATGACTCTAAGAATATCATTAATTTCCAAAAAATAAAAAAATAAAATAATATTTATTGAAATTAATTTATTCTATCAGAAAATTAATCTAGAAATATTTCATATTAACCAGTACTTCACACAATCTAGTGATAGTTACTGGCCCATTTTGACCCTTCAATTAGGGGTTCAAGACCCACAACCTTTCCAGACGTGATGGGTTGTCAATCGATGTGTGGGTTTTCCATTCATCATAAAATTATTTATAATGTTCCTATAAAATTAACAGATTTTAATAACCCATAATTACGTCAACATAAAAAAATTATAAGCTTTTATGGTTACCAATTCCATTAAACTTATGTCCAAAAAATGTAATGGAATTCTTCTTTAAATAATTTGTTCACTAAAACATATACTAAAACTATGAGTTGTATTTCTATAAATGTCTCCAAAATTATCCTTAATCTTGATAAAGTCCCATAACATAAAATATAAAATGGGATGATCAAGAGTTAAAATATATGATCCTACTGAAACTTATAAACCCATGATGTTATCCAAAACTCTTAATTTTATTTAAAATAAAAAATATATTTTTTAAAAAATTAACGTAATCCTTATATGATTAATGATTCTTGAAATTATAATTTCATTGATAATATATTTCTAAAAAAAATTCTTGAATCCAAATACACAAGTAATAAATTCTACTTTATCTATATTAATAAAATAACATTGATCTTGAACCCTTAGTTTCTTCGGAGGTATATCCCCTTGAATCTTGGGGAACTAGTTTTCATAGTTCCCCATATCTTTATAGTTGAAATACTTAATATTTAAGGTTTCTTTGATTTCCTTTCATTCAAATTCTAGATATAATTTCTCTAGACACAAGAATAAAACTCCCATTATATTCAAGAAATATCCAAAGTGTTTTATTCCATAATTATCACAAGTGGTAAAACCCTTCTTCCCCTTGGTCACCTTATATATTTTTTCTCAATAACATCCTATTATTCTCTTACATCCCTTAAAATACATATTTCTTGGAAAATTATTTCTCTATATTAATGGAACATTATTCTATTTCCTTGTAAAATTGGAAAGTTCGGGAGACTAGTGACCTTTAAATATTGGATTGAGGATATAAAATAAATGGCAAATATTTCTATTTGGATTATGTTTGTAGAAAACAAGATTCCTTTATATCCTAGTAAAGTTGTAATCATACTTAGTAATATTTTCATCTTATTTTTTTCTTATACATAGGAATCCTCTATCCATACTTGCTTATTAATCATTAGGGAAATGTTTTTTTTTCAAGAATAGTATCTTTAAATTCTTCTACTATATGTTTTTTTTCTTATTTATCTTTATCATTTTGAATAAATTACCACCTTTGACCTGTATTCCTTAAATGATGATAAACATCCACAACAACCGTATACATTTCATTAATTCCCAAATAATGACATATTTTATGCATGGAACTTATCCATTTCACAATAATAAATATATTTATAGTCTCATTTAAAGGTGGAGGTTTCTGATGATTAACATGATATAACATTGTTACACCACACTGTGGATCATTAGATTTCTCCATATGGGAAATGTTATTTGACATAACATGGATTATCTACACCAATATGGTTATAATTGTTTCATCTCCAGCTTTAGATCCAAGTCCAACTTCCTTATCTCACATGGGATGGAAATCCCACTATAGATTATGCGCATTGACACAGTTTTCATCCCTTCCACTAGGAATAATTTCTACAAAATGAAATTAACTTTATTAGATTATAACATTAGGAAAAATAATGTATAGTTCTAAAAATAGTGAAAAAATAACAAAAATTAAAACATTTATGCATAGATAATATCATAATCAAAAAAATTATTTCATTGTAAAAGTATTGGAGTCATAAAAATATTTTTAAATAATTTATAATGGGTTGTAAAGAAAATGAGAATTAACTCAAACATATCCCTTATAACTTCAACCCAGGTGTGAAATAAGGCACACTATAATGAATTCATTTTTGATCGATTCGATCATAATGATTCATTTTTAGAGCTATTATACCTAGGTGCATCTTTCCTAGAGCCACATCCACTTTTAATCTATAACAATTGACGTTTTTCAAGGAAATACTCATAATCAAAACCTAAAAAAATATAGATTATTATCCTATACTTAGTCATATCCCCAAAGATATTAATAGGGATATATTTTAAAGTATATGTTATTCTAAATCTAATTTATATGGTTTCTAAAAAACATCATATGATACCAACCATAATGACCCTGGACCTAGTAGCTTAGAGTCATTTGTTACTTTATTACATTTCCAATACATAAAGGGAATAACATCATGAAGGAATAAATAGTTTAGTAGTCTTGGTTAACTAGATACATACATGATTATTTTATTTCAATTGAGAACATAAAATATAATATTTAAATTTCTAGGATAAACCTACAATAGCCTTTATCAAATAGCTACAGATCAATCATAAAACACTTCTTAGAACCCCAGGGAAAGGAAAAAAGAAATTGTTAAGCTCTAATTCTTAGTAATGGTATGTGTACAAGGAAATATATTATTAATAAATAATTATTAATAAATATGACATGGTAAATAACTAAAACCCATGAAATTTAAAAAATAACGTGAACATGAAAAATAATAGGGATGGAATAAATACTGATAAAATAATTCCATATAAATAATCATATGATAATAAAAAGTATCCATGTATATTATGAATGACAAAATAGTAACATGGTCATCAATAAATAATCTCAAAATGAGGGAATTAATAATACCGGACATCATATAAATGCTTCCAAGGCCTTGTTCCAGGATATCTTTTATTAATGCGTAAGGTGTTTGCTAAAAACATAAGATAGTTTGTCACATGATACCAACTGATGCATCGAGGGTCTATAAAATGCCTCACCCATCATATTCTAAGTCCAATTCATTCCTCATATGAAAGGGGAGAAACATAATCACCCAAATATTCACATTGAAAATCTACCATACAAAATGTTAATAATTTCCTTAATCAATAAACAAAACAATATAAAAATTCATATAAAAAATGGCATATAAAATATTAATAATTTTTCCTATCAATAATCATATCATAAACCATCTAGACAAGTATGGATAATGATATAAAATGACTACATCCTCGGTCAAAATAATCATAAAAAATGAAAATAAATAATAAGGATGGTATCATTATAAGATATTCTCAATAGGGAAAATGAAAAATATGAGTGGCTTTTATTAAAAATTATAAGATCCATAAAAGTTACATTAAATAAATTCTTGAGGTAAATATCATTGTTTCTTTGAAAATAAGATTTAAAAACTAAAAATATCCATTAAAAAATCACTAAAAACCCTTAACATATTGTAACGGAAGCCTCAAAATGAAGATGGAAGGTAATTCCAAACATTCAGTATAAGTTAAGAAAGCATTCCATTTTTATTGTTGTAAAAAGTTTAAAAAATAACTCATTCATTTTTTTGTGGTTTAGGCCTCAAAATGCCCAACAACTCCGTATCCGATGATGGATGGACCTTCTTTCCAAAGGCGGGTGTTCATCGGATGATCTGACCAATGATGCTTAAGATCTCACATTGGTCGAAAGGATGGGAAGTCTGGATCATCACACCCTTTTGGGGGTAAATTATTTCATGTTCCATGAATCCCTTATAGATTTAACACGTATTCATATGTTCGTGAATCTTTGGTTTATACCCAAACATAGTATCCACAGATTTAACCCTGGTAGGCAATGGTCAACTAGACGTAGGGGGTTCAGAATCATTTAGGCCTGAGGTTTACCATCCCTCGTTGGATTAATTACCCCGAGGAGTCAGAACTCATTGAGGCGGCACTAGGAGTGGCACAATGAACAAATGTTAAGATAGTCAGATCGACCTGTTTTTGGGCTTGAACCTCAGGGAGGCTTCTTATGTACCCTACCTAGGAGACAGGGAGAAAAGTCCACATAGTTCGAATCGAGGTGTCGGAGAACCAACGTGAAGGTGGACCCGGGGGTCCGATTGTGATCGAGCATGAACCTCTTGGAGGCTTCCAACGTACCCTGCCTAGGAGGAAGGGATCAAAGTCCATGTAGTTCGCATGGTCATGGGGCTTACACTTTGACGTAGCTGAGGGCGATGAATTGGGGCTTACACTCTGAGGAGGCCCACGACGATGGATATGGGCTTACACTCTGAGGAGGCCCAGGGCGATGGATTTGGGATTACACTCTGAGGAGACTTGTGGTGATGGATTGGGGCTTACACTCTGAGGAGGCCCCTGGTGATGGATTGGGGCTTACACTCTGAGCAGGCCCATAAGAGGATGTCTTGGTCGATGCTTACTCTAATCCCACGTGAGTCATGCTCGGTGTGAGAAACAAGAGGCAGCAGGGACCAGGGGATCACGTCGCGAAAGGTTCGTCCGTGAGAAGTGGAGTGGGGCTTATGCATGAGGGTGGACCATTATTTCTGGGAGTACTCTAGGTTGGACGCCCATGGTGACAAATCACAGCGGGAGAGGGAAAGGGGTTCTCCTATTCCCGTCACATCTCTTGTTCCCTGGGGAAGTACTCGAGGAAGTACCGAGGTGCATGGGGATAGCTTCCATCTGATGGATATGTCGCCCCCTCTATAGGGAGGGGGGAAGTTCCCGACCACAGAAGCGTGCAGTCCCCCATCCTGGAAAGTAGAGGCAGGAAGGAGGCTCTCAGGCTCAGACCCCACTTTACCTTGGGGATGTGGGCCCAAGCATGCCTCAGGAATTTGCCCAAGGGTCGGGGCAACCCCTTTTTCCCCTGTTTACTGTGGGTATGTAAACTCAAATGGTGCACTGGTGTGCCCGAGGGTTACACCACACAGATCTGGTGGCTCTGGTGAAGGGCTCGGGTTGGGGCCGATGAGTAGGCCAGTGAAGGAGTCATGGGGGATTGGGCCGGATTGGAGGGATTTTATAAGGCTCCGGGAATGGTAATTCCGAAGTTTTTGTAGCCCCTCACGTAGGGAAGTGCTACGCAGATGGAGGGGCCGTTCGCGAACCAGGGTGGTCCATGGACTGAGAAACTGTCCGCGAACCACGGTGGTCTGCGGACTAAGAGGCCGTCCGCGAACCAGGGTGGTCTGCGGACTGAGAGTTCATCCGCGAACCAGGGTGGTCGGCAGACTGAGAGGCCCTCTATGAACCAAGGTGGTCTACCGACTGAGAGGCCATCCGTGAAACAGGAGGGTTCGTGGCTTCGGGTTCGCCCCACATACAATGTTGGTACATGGAGTGTTCCACGCGAGCAACGGCAGCAAAGGTTGGCACCGGTCGGGGGTTCATTTGTCGAGGATTCGGCCGCATAGGAGGGTGTTATGTGGTGTGACAGATCGGAAAAGAGGCATAAACTACCTGGTCCGTGGGGAGTACATCCGTGGAGGGATCTTGGTTCACAGTTTTCTCTTTTTGTTATTTTAAGTTCGTGATTCACAAAGTTATTATGCGTTTTTGGTTCCTTATTAGTTCATTCCCAGATTTATACCTGATCTGGTTCATGAACTGGAACATTCGAAATCCTAATCCATCCTTCGAAATACTTCCACCCAAATATGAACGATCTTCTCTTTATTCCCTTCCTCCGAATCTGAATCCTCCTCTCCTTCCTCCCCTCGGTCTTCTTTTATAGAGTGGGGTAAATATATGTATCTGCGGTCACGCGGAAACTTTTTCGGAGGCCCATGACCGAATACCCAGTTTACGGTTGACTTGGTCAAATCATAATTCATGGTGGGTATTGAGCGCTTCTCCCCCCCCCCCCCCCCGTGAACTGAACAAGGGGAGAGCTTCGCAGCTACGGAGGGTTCTGCCTCCATTTCGCGAACGACAGCGGAGGCGGTTCGGGCCGTCTGATACGATTCACGGCTGGGGCGGTTCATGTCGGTGAACTGGATTGACACCCGCCCTGCTTCGCACCCGGGGAGGATCTCTGCCTCCATTCCGCGAACAACAATGGTCCGCGGAGGAGGGACGCTTCGCAGAACCGATCGTGCGTCGTTAATATTAGACCGGTCAGCGGACCGGTTCCTCCTTCGCCATCCTTGAGTATTGTCCACATTTTCCCATCCCTTTTGTGGGGAAATTGGGAAGAAACTCCCTTGAGTTAAAGGGGATCATCATTCTCTTTTATGGATTTTTCAGGACCCTACAAATTCCCCCCATAGTAATGGGGTCCAATTGGAACAAAGAGGAGGCTATTCTGATGCAGAGTGGTCCTGAAACTTAGGTGGTTCACAGTAGGGGAGTGGACCCGATAGGGGACTACACCTATAAATACGGAGGGCCCCTTTCATTTTTCCTTTACCGGATTCTTCACGAAACCAGATATTTTTTCACTTTTCTGCCTCCATGGGATTGTTCCTTCGCGAAGCGATTCATATGCGAACCAACTTCTACTTCCGTGAACCATTTCTCATTCACGCCATTCTTCATCCGTGGATCAACATCCCAGCCACGAACCAACAATTTTAATTAATTTAAAAGTAAGTTACGACATGCTGTGTAAGAACTCACTTCGCAGTTTTGGTGCTCCGCGGTTTCGATGCTCCGCAGTTTTGATGCTCTGCGGTTTCGATGCTCCGTGGTTTCGATGCTCCACGGTTTTGATGCTTTGAGGACTAAAATATTATGAAATTTAAAAAATTCTAAGTCTTCTGAACATAACCACTTAAACTCGGGATTGTAATTCCGCAGAGCAACCTGGTCCGCGGTTTCCTAGCCAATGCTCCGCGGGCCAGGGTTTTGTGGACTGCTTTTACGAAGGGATGGTTTGTGGGATGCTGTCATCACGAACCATCCTTCAAGGCCTCCTTGAATAACTTTCATTGAAGGATTCTTAATAGATCCTTAGCCATATATTTTGTATTTTTTCAAAGTTTTATTATTTTTGTACTAACCATTTGTTGGCTTTCATTGTGCAGGGAGAAAATATGGTTCCCCCTCGTTTTGCATTGAGGGATGCTGCAGAGACTCTCCCAATCATTTTAGGGAGACTTTTATCTATGATTCGCAAATCGGAGAACATCTATGAGGACCCTAGTCAGTCCATCATTCCTGACAATGGTGTCTTGAAAGACTTCCTCCCTCATGAGCTCCTAGATTATCCACTATCAAATCGACTTCCGTTTCGTGGATTCAGTCTTTAATACGATGTCCCTATTCCCCCCACTTTCTTAGGTCTTCCTTCTCCTTTCTTGGAAGTGTCATCTATGGGTATTCAGGAGAAGCTTACCCAATCGGGGGAGATAGCTTCCGACTCTGACCAGAAAGACGCCAACATTTTGAGAGGCTCTGTTTGGACCCAAAGTGATCAGCACGCCCGAAGCTTTTCTCAGGAGGATGTCTTCAAGAGTTACTCTACCATTATCAACCTTGATCAAGTAGATCCTGGTGCGGGGTGGATTCCTAGGTGGGACTTCGGTCTGGAGGGCTCTTCTCGAATGACTGGGTCTGGGATTTCAGGGTCCATCATCACTGTCGGGAGTCTCCCGAATCACTGGAAGCGGTCAATTTATACTCTGTAGTGTGGGCTTCCCAGTTTTCTATTTACCCACCATCCTTGGTACTGCCAGACCTACTCAGTCGCAGGTGTTCAAGCACTAATACATTCCACCTTTCTCACGGTGAAGTTGGCTTTAGTCTGTTTGATATCCATCACATGGGAGGACTCCCGATAATTGGTGAAATGTATGAAGAATTTCTGCCTGCTCTTGATGCATGGGACGACGTCGAACAAGTGCCTTCATTGGCCAAGTATCTGATGGTTATGGCGGAGTAGTCATTGGGTCAGGCATTTCGTGCCCGCTCTCTTATTCCCTATAGTACCTGGATAGGGTTATTTCTGAACACCACTGGTCCTGTGCCGAAGATCAAGCTCCCCAGGACTCATCCTTCTCAACAGTCATGAACCTCCCCAGGTTCCTACTGGGCGGTTCTGGAGGCGTGCAACTACCTTTAATGGGTTTACAAGGTGTGCCCCGGTGTGCCGCCTATGCTTCATCTGGAAGGTTTGTTTGCTATGTTCCTGAGCAGGTGGCTATTCCCTTCTCGAGATATTAATCCTGGAGTCCGGGATTCACCCTGATGATGGAAGTTGAGCTGGCAGAGGGTCGCCTGGTGAATTTGGCCATGCCCACATTGGCTCATATTTATGAACTGTTGGGCCACATGTAGAAGAGAGATTCACCCTTCTGTCTGAGTGGGCCATTTCAATTTTTGTATGGCTGGGTTGCGGATCATTGTCGCTGTTATGAGTATCATCATAACATGGTCATCCCGCTTCCTACTTTTCAGCCTACACTGCTTAATATATCTGGAGTTCTCTTGAAATCCCTCAGCCCTGGTGAAGTCCTCGAGCTTCTACGTGACTTTTCCCAGTTTGCTTTCAATCCCTACCCACCCCTTCTGGCATCTTAGTTGACAACTGCCCGAGGAGTCTGGAGGAGCGTTCTTACATGATATCTCTGCCGGATGAATTTCTGTCTGTGCAGAACGACGGAGTTTCTCTATGCGAGCTGTATGTCCCATATCGTTTTTCTCTCCATTCTGGGTGCATGAAAGTCAGTGTTTCCCTTCCCCCTCCTCAGGCTCGAGTACTGCACCCGGCTATACTTCGTCAATGGTGGCTGATGCTGACGTGGGAGGGATCTGACACAAGCATTCCCCTGCCTATCGTGGGGTCGGCCGCTGGCCTTTCCATAGAGTATGCAAAGGCATGGGAAAAATACTATCCTGTTGGGATCCTAGGGAATTCCGTTTGGTAGGTTCCCAAATCAAGAGGTATTGCGGCTGTTATGCCCACCACACCCTCCTCATCCACTCTAAGGGAGGATCGACTGATGGCTCCTCGATCAAAGCGGGTAATGGGATTTTTCTCTCGGAGACCTGCAGGGGCCGAAGTTCATACGGGTTCATCCTTCTTGTATGTGGATGAGGATGACCCTGTGGTTCCAGGTCCTTGTGAGACAATCCCGGACGTTTTTCCAATTGACACCAGGCTTAGCAACATGATCCCAAAGCCTGAACCGGGGTTAGGGGCTCCAGACTTTTCAGATTCGGAACCAAATTCTAGTGAGCACATTCCTATGCTGGTTTCAATGCCAAATTTTGTTCCCATGCTATCCGGCGAGGATACCGAAGATCCTCATGTCATGGCGGACCACCGAGCGGTGTTCAGGTAGGCCTGGCCTCAGATTCACGTGATCATTGCTGAAACTCCTCTAGCTGAGAAGGAAACTAAGACCGAATCTCTTCGACATCTCTTCCTAGGTTCGGGGTCAGGTGGCTTTAACTATTGGCAGTTCTATTCTCTTGCTTACCAAGTTGTCATGGCCTGTGAGGAATCTGCCACTAGTGAATGAAAAGTTGCTCACTTCACTGCCGCTCATCATGGGACCCGAGCTCTAGAGGATGCCACAATACAATTCCATAAGGTGATAGCATAGGAGGTGATATCTTGAGATCAGGCGGTCGTCCTATCCTCTGAGATACATGAATGTGAAGAACAAGTAGTGATGCTGAGGAATCAGTTGTTATCCATGACTGGTCTTCATGAAGCCACCAAGAAAGGGATCAACGATCTCCAAACAATAGTGGAGGGTACTTGTCTGGTGGCTGAGGTTGAAGACAGGGAGAAGGCCGTGTTGGAACAGTCTTGCAATGACCTCCATCATGTGGTCGCTGATCTGGTAGAGAGAGCGAGTCAGGCTCCTTTATGACTATCAGAGCCACTCTTGTACTCTCTGTTTTACTTACCCCTCTCCCCATTTTTTGTGTGGGAGAGACACCAATTTGTGGACATCCTCCCTTTTTTTGTTCGAAAGAAATTAAATCTCCATCGATCACTTGTCTCTGTAAAATTTGATTGTTACTAGAATAATTTTTGTGTAAATAACAACTCACGGAATCAAAATTAATCATAACTCAGGAAATCAAGCTCTAAATTTTTCCTAGACCATGGGGTCTGGCGAGCATAGTTCGACTATTGCTAGGGATTTGTAGAAAATCCCTACAAACTTTTTTTTGTCTTTTCTCTTAATACCATAATTTTACCTGGGATCATTTAGTGTGAACCCAGCGGGTGTGGCCAGAATTTTTCTTAGGTCGCCCTTTTCAGGGTTTCGGCCTAACAGGCTTTGTGCCTCTTTTCTTGGGCGGTTTAAAGTTCTATCATCAAGACTATCATTACTGATGTTTTAGGTCGAACAGCTTTGACCAAATATGGTGGGGAAAGGGCCCCAATGGGGTTTAGTTTATTAAAAGATGTATCAATAGTCTTCAGTCGCATGTGGGGTGGGGACCTGTTTAAATTTGAACGACATGCAGGGCATGTCTTAAGGCATGGGAGTCTCATCGGCGTATAGAGGTAGGAAGAGAATTAACTAAGGAGATATTGCCTTTGGTAGACGGGCCAGGGGAGATCAATATGAAGAGCCGCTGAGGGCATGGTATGCAAATTCGTACAAAGGTGTCCTTAAGTCAATGAATGTCCATTTCTGATGGCCCAGGGACTTCATGGATGTCCATCTCATTGAAACCACCATGGGTGGCTTGGAGAACTATGGAAACCATATGGGGTGTCTTGTAAAGGGTATGTAATGTCGGAATGGTTTTGAGAACATCTGTATCAATCAGGGGTGTGGTTGGGAGACCACTTCCCTACGCATTAGCGTAAGGGATGGTTGAAGCTTGGCGTAGTTTATAGTCAGGAAGCTGTGACATCATTTAAAAATCGGACGACTTATCTTGGAGCTTGGTAATCTTGTCAAAGATGTTCCACCATATTCAGGTAGTGTTGTGAAAGAGGTTGGTAAACTTCAACTCAGAGGGTTTCCGAATCCCGGGATAAACATGGGGGCTCGGAGGCCAAGAGGCATACTGAGAGAATCATTGCCTATGGAAATATTTCCTTTAGTAGACGGGCCAGGGGCGATCAATATGCATGGCCGCTGAAGGCATGGTATGAATAGTCGTAAAAAGGTGTCCTCAGGTCAATGATTTTATTCCCATGATAGCCATGAAACTTCAGGGAAGTTGAGATTTGGGACCACCAGGGGTGGCTAATGAGAGTCCGAATTTTTCTGAGTACAAAGTATGGTTTATGATGAGAGGGTTCCTGGATACAGGGGAACATCTAGACTGAACTTCTCAAGAATTGGTGAAGTAATACCTTCTCATACGGATGTGAGACAGTGTCTTGTGCCGTTCTGACTCGTGCACTAATAGACAGAGAAAATCCTCTGTTCCTTATTGAACCCGTGGCGGGTTTGCCCATGCAGTTTAGCGTCGTGCAGTAAAGAAGAAGAGCATTATTGAAGGATGATGTGCAGTTTAACGTCTTGTAGTGAGGACGAGGGGAATGTTTCTTTCTTTTTCCAATGTTTTGCAGTTTAATGTCGTGAAGCAAGGACGATTGACCATGTAGTTTAATGTCGTGCGGTGAGGACGTAGTTAAAAAGGCCGCTCTTGATTAGAATGTAACTAGGACCGAGTATCCCGGCATGTCCATGAAGTGGAGGGAGGGGGGTTGATGGTGTGAATCATTGTTCTGGGGCTTCTTGGATCAGGAGACATGTCACGGAGTATCTGAGGCCTGTAATCATACGAAGCTAGGAAGAGTACCAGCCAAGGAAATCTTTCCATTGATGGACAAGACATGGGATATCATTATGAAGAGCCACTGAGGGCATGGTATGAATAGTCATAAAAAGGTGTCCCCAGGTTAATGAATTTCCACTTGCGATGGCCATGAATGGTTATGAAGCTCCACAATTATTCAGGCCACGAAGTCTATCGCCGGGTAAGGAAATATCTGAACTTGTCAGGCATACTCGTCCATGGTTACTGTTAAAGATTAGAGAGCTCCCTGCGTTGATTTATTTTGCGTGTGGGGGTGTACCTTTACTCCATAAAGTTTAACATCGTCCGGTAAGGACAATATACTTTTAGTTTAGCGGTCATAGAGCTTGGACCATTGGGTGACTATTGCTACAGCCACTTGAAGGATAACTAGGTCAACATGCTCTGATATACTTGGAACAAGGTGGGGGATGAGGGTCGTAAACTGCAACTTTGAGTTTTCCCGGATTAGGAGGTTTGGTGTGGGGGATCTGAGGCATGTAAGCGTATGGAGCTAGGAAGAGTACCACCCAAGGAAATCTTGCCTTTTATGGACGAGCCAGAGGCTATCATTATGCAGATCCATTGAGGGCATGGTATGCATAGGTGTACAAAGGTGTCCCCGGATCGATGAATTTCCACTTCTGATGGTCGTGGCTGATTATGAGGATCCGCGGTCACTCATAGTGCAAAGTTAGGCATGTGGGGATAATGGAGTCTGAGTATACAAGAAACATCTTCACTGAAATTTTCCATTGAGTCAAAGTATCCAAGTCCTGGCTTGATGTTCGTTGATGTAGGTCGCTATGTGCACCACCGGCGGACACATAGGCTAGCCAGATAGGGATACCCTAGAAACACCTGGATGTGAAAAGGGAATGAACATGTAAACCACTTCTCCATACACTTTTGGATCAGGAGGTATGGTATGGGGGCTCTGAGGCCGATAAGGGTACAGAGCTAGGAAGAGTGTCTCCTGTGGAAATATTGACTTTGGTAGACGAGCCAAGGGCTATCATTATGTAGAGCCACTGAGGGCATGGTATGCATAGTCATGCAAAGGTGTCCACAAGTCGATGACCTTCCACTTGCAATGGCTATAAATGGTTATGAGGATCCATAATTGTCCGATTCGTGGAGTCTCATGTATGGAGAGGATGCATCCAAATGTGCAAGGTGTGTCTCCATCTTGTACCGCCATGTGTCTTGGGTGGGTCGCGACAATGTCCGTGTAGTTTAACATCATGCGGTGAGGATGAAGTCTATGCAGTTTAACGTCATGCGGTGAGGATGAAGTCTGTGATGTTTAACGTCATGTGATGAGGAAGAAGTCCGTGCAGTTTAACATCATGCTATTAGGATGAAGTCCGTGCAGTTTAATGTCATGCGGTAAAGATAAAGTCCGTACCCCATGTAGGTTTGGTCCATACATGGGGGAAGGGGGAATTTTAAACATTATTGTCCATGCATTTTAACGTCGTGCGGAAAGGATGCAAAAATACACCCCGTTCAGGTCTATCCCATACACAGGGGAAAGGGATCATTTTTAAATCTTGCTATCCATGCAGTTTTACATCGTGCGGTAAGGACGAGGAGTAAACCCCATGACGGTCTTGTCCATACATGAGGCGAAAGGGAATTTTTATCTTTTATTCAGGGGTTAGGCCAGGATGGGGAACCCTAGCGTCACTACGTATCCTGCGAGGGAAAGAATCAAGCCGCACATAGTTCTCTGGAAGAAGTACACCCTGTACAGGGCAGGTCCATACATGGGGGAATGCGACATCGTCTAACTTCTATTTTATTTCATTTGGAGGAGGCTGGGCCAGGATGGGGAACCCTGGCGTCACTACGTATCTTGCAAGGGTAGGAATAAATCCATACATAGTTCTCTAAATTAAGTACACCCCATGCAGGTCTGGTCCATATACGGGGGGAGAGGCATTGTTAAAACATCTTGTTCGTGCAGTTTAACGTCGTAAGGTGAGGACAAGGGATACCTCCTTTGCAGGTTTGGTCCGTACGCGGGGAGAGGGGAGAAGGGATTTTTAACTTTTATTTGGGAGTGGCTGGGCCAAGATAGGGGATCCCGACGTCACTACATATCCTGGAAGGGCACGAATCAAGCCGTATGTAGTTCTCTGAAATCCATTTAGTTTAATGTCATGCAGTGAGGACGAGGAATACACCATATGTAGGTCTGGTCCGTACACGGGGCAGAAGGCATTTTTAAATCTTATTATCCATATATTTTAATGTATTGCGGTATGGACGAAGGGTTTTATTGGATTCCGTGCAGTTTAACTTCATGAGGTGAGGACGCAATACTATTAGTTTAGGGTCATAGAGTTTGTAACATTGGGTTCTTGGCAGTTTAACGTCATGTAGCTCGGACGAACTCCATGCAGTTTAACATCATGTGGTGAGAACGTAATACTCTTGGTTTCTATGCGAAATACTTCTTTAGAAATCTAGCATTGGTAGGAGCTATTGTAAATTGTCCGTCTATGGAGATCATGGAATATGCTCCGTTGGAGTAGACCTTGTGTACAACGTATGGTCCCTCCCACTTGGGCTCCATCTTTGGAGGCTTCTTTCTAGGTATCATTGGGGTACAGAGGACCAATACAAATTCTCCCTCCAAGAAAGACCGAAGACGAACCTTTTTATTGAAGGCTCGTGCAATCCAATTATGATAGTCTTCCAGATGGTGCAAAGTGTGCAGCCGCTTCTCATCCAACTGTTCCAATTCACCTAGCCACTTTTTTGACTGCTCATCATCAGATAATTGATTCTAGATGGCAACATGGAGTGATGGAAGTTTGAGTTCAATGGGAAGGACTGCCTCTGCGCCGTACACCAATGAGTACGGGGTGGCCCGAGTAGTAGTGCGGATTGTGTTTCAATAAGCCAACAATGCAAGGATGAGTTTATCCGGCTATGACTTCTTGTCTTTGTCCACCATTTTCTGGAGAATGTTGGGAAATGTCTTGTTGAAAGCCACTATCTGTCTGTTGGCCGTGGCATGGTAGTGGGATGAGTGGTTAGCCTTGATACCATACTCGTGGTATAGTTTCTCTAATTCAGCAGAGCAGATGTTGGCACCATTGTTCTTCAGTATGGTATGAGGGACACCAAATATGATGATGATATTGGTCTTCAAAAAGCTGACATTATTTCTTGCCCTGACTTCCTTGAGGGGTATGGCTTCTGCCCATTTGAAAAATAAGTCAGTTTCCATGAGGATATACTTCAGTTGTTTGGCCTTGGTGGGAGGATATAGTCCCACGACATCCATTCCCCAGATGGAAAAAGGCCAAGAGTACTTGGCATTATGAAGTAACTCCGGGGGTTGATGTATGAAGTTGGCATGAATCTGGAATGAGTGGCATTTCATGGTAAAGTGCCCACAATCTCGTGCCACTATGGGCCAGTAGTACACAAGCCTTCAAACCTGATGTGAAAGCTTGGTCCCCGGTTGATGTGCTCCACATACTCTGGCATGCACTTCAGCCATGACGACGACAGTTTCCTTTCCGTCAATTCATATGTCGAGGCCTCATTTGTAGAGGACCTCTTGCTGACCCACGCTTCCTTATAGGACAAATTTTATTGCCCTTCTCCACATTTTATCTTGTTCAACCCTGTCTGATGGAAGTTCTCCCCGTTGAAGGTAGTTTGCAATGGGGGTCATCCAACTAGTGGCAAGAGCATATGGCTCGAGGACATGACTGAATTCTTGAATTTATTCCATCTTGGTCTGAAAAAATGGCAATACCATTCGACGGTGAGTAATATTGATAACCGTTTAATCCCGGCCTGAGTCAGCTAGGGTTGTGGCTGTGTTGGCCAATGCATCAGCCTGAGCATTATGAGACCAGAGAATATAGGTCAATGTTGGTTCTGTGGAGAATTCCTCCATTAACCCCAGGACATGGTCAAATAGGGGGATCACCTCCTCCTTTTTAATATCATATTCATCATTGACTTGCTTGCTGACCAGTTCCGAGTCACCTTTTACCTTAAGGTGTTGTACTTGTGCCTCGAGTGAAAGTTTTAAGCTTGCAATGAGACCTTGATATTCTGCTTCATTGTTCACACATCCTTCTGATAGGAGGAAGGAATATGGCAAGACTGCCTTTTCTGGGGACACATTGATTATCCCCAAACCCACTTTGCTGAATCTGGGATCCTCCATCCTCTTCCCGGTTGGGCTTCACGATGCGCCGTAGAAGTACATTTCCCATGCTAGGAACTCATCTCGAACCAAGAATATGTCTTCATCAGGTAGGTTAGAATCCAGTGCAGTGGTCCCTGTCAAATGGTTCTCTACTAGAAAGTCTGCTAATGCCTGACCCTTGATGGCTTTCTGAGGCACAAATTGGATGTCAAACTGTTGCAGGATGACCGCCCATCGGGATAGCCGTTCGGTTAGCATCGGGCGGCTGAGGATGTACATGAGCGGGTTACTCTGTGAGATCAAATGGACTTCATGATGCCGCATAAAATGTCACAAATTTTCAATCATGAAGACCAAGGCTAAACAGCTCTTCTCAATGTTTGTCTATCGAGTCTCAGCATCAATCATTGTTCGGCTGAGGTAATAGAGATAGTTTTCACTGCCCGCATCGTTGTTTTATGCTAGGAAGGCTCCCAGTGATCGCTCTAAGGCTGTCACGTACAAGATGAGAGGTCTTCCTTCAACCAGGGGCATGAGCAGCAGTGGGATTAAGAGGTACTTCTTCAAATTTTTGAACGCCTCTTGGCAGTCATCCGTCCATTGGTACGTGACCCCCTTCTTCATTAATGTGGTGAAGGGAAAACATTTTCCTACCAAGTTGGCTATGAACCGCCTAATGTAGGCTAGGTTTCCTTGGAATCCCCTCAACTCGGTGAGATTTCAGGGAGGTGGCAGGCCAAGGATAGCCTTTGTATTCTTAGGGTCGACTTCGATGCCACGATGGCGTACGACGAAGCCAAGGAATTTCCCTATGGTAACCCCAAAAGCGCATTTCATGGGGTTTATCGTCAAGCTATGCTGTCAGAGTTTGTTGAAGATGGTATCATGGTCTGACAGGTGATCTGAGCACTGTCTGTACATGAACACCAGGTCATCCACATAGCATTCAATGAATTTCCCCATGAACGGTTTAAAGATCCAATGCATGGCACACTAAAATGTGGCTCCAGCGTTCTTCAGACCAAAGGGAATGACCCTGTAACAGAATACCCCTTGAGGGGCACTGAAGGCAGTGGATTCCTCATCTTCTCGGGCCATCTTGATTTGATTATATCAAGAATAGACATCCATGAAGGATAGATCCTCGTAACCAACCGTCGCATCGATTAATAATTCGGTGATCGGGACCGGGAAATAATCTTTCAGACAATACTGATTGAGATCTTTGAAGTCAATGCAGATGTGGATTTGTCCGTTCTTTTTCATGATAGGGATGTTGTTGGCCAACCAAATGGGGTACTGGACCTCCTGAATGAAGGCTGTTTTAATGAGATTATTGACTTTAGCCTCTATTTTTGCGTCATGTGAGGGATGTGTCCTTCTAGAGGCATGTTTATAGCCCCGATGGTTTTCTGGATGACCCAGGTGATGCGTCGCCACTTTGGGATTGAGTGCCAGCATTTCTATGTAATTCCAGGAAAAAACATCCTGGTGTTTCCTCAAGAAAGAGGCATATACCTCGTGCTCCTCGATGGATATGGATGCACTGATGAGAGAAGGCATTAGATCCTCCTTGGTACCTAGGTTTATTTCCTTGAGCTCGTCCACCGTGGTGCAGATACCCTCCTCAAATGCGGGAGGTGCATCCTAGAGATCTTCCTCCTATTTTTCTCCCAGATTTTCATCTTCTTGATCCGACGGGTGGAGAGTTTCCGGTCTGAGCCTTCATAGGTTTGAGGGAGAGGCATCATGGGAATCCCCACTTGAGTATTCATCCCCAGTTCAAGGGTTGGCGGACATTCCCGCATTGTCATGCTTGACCATCGTGGCTGAAGTCATGAGTACATCTGAATGTGTGTCTATACTTGAACTCTTACTCTCAACATGGTTGATGGGAAGGACATAATCTCTTCCAAGCTGCCTGAGGGGGTCATCAGGAACCATTTCTAGGCCATTTGGAGCGGGGATCCAGTCAACGCCATTGACCAAAGAATTCTTTTTCTTTTTCTCATAGAACCCGACGTCAATGTAATGTGACTCGGAGAGCATGAAAGAGCATGTCGGCATGAAATGTTCCACTTTGTCCATTGACGCAGTACTTGATACACTAGTGGTAGGATGAAGGGACGACCATGTTCTTATGGATCCACGACCTTCCAAGCAGGGCATTTAATGTTGTGCTCTACCGGACCACCAGGAATTCCGTGTAGGCTACCAGGTCACCAAAATGGGTATTTATCTTAATTTTTCCCATTGGTTTCTGCTCACTCTTGTCATAACCCAATAGAGTTATGGCCGAGGTAATTAGGTCGTCCTCACTGTGGCCCAACTTATGGAGTGTCTGTAGGGGAAGGAGGTTAACTCCAGGGCCATTGTCTATAAAGACTTTTCGGATCTCGATACTATTCAGTGTGTCGGACACATACAGTGGTCTAATGTGTCCTTGGACGATGGAATCTTTACTCTAATCAGTGAAGGAAATCACCGCATTACATTCAGTCGGGTCAGTCTCCGTCTGGTAAATCTCGGTGGCAGTTACCTCGGCTTGAAACTCCTAGGGGCTGATAAAAGCTTCTATAAGTGCCTCCCTGAGGTCTGATGATAGACTTAGGGCATCTAGGATGGGAAGTTTGGCAAATACTGACACCACCTGCTTATGGATGTCCTATTTCCGCTCCAGTGGCCGACGCTTCGACATTGGTGGGAGAGTCTTAGTGGGTGCTTTAGGGGCTAGAGCATTTGACGAGGAGGGACCGGTTGTGGGTTCAGATATCGATTCCATTCCCACATTTTGAGGACATGGCCCAGCCGGTCTGCTTGTGCGCACTAGGAGGCCGTACACTTGTTCCTCCTCTGGTGGGTATCACAGGATAACAGGGCCAGAGTGGCCGCTTGTGGAGGTAGAAGGGCACTCTTTCTCGTACTGAGTCCGTTGAATGGCTCTCCCACAGGTTTCTGTGATATTAGCGATTTGGTCCGGTGTCCAACCATAGGGTTGGTTTCGGCCATGGTTGCGGCTCCCCTAGTATCCCCTACCTCTGCGATTCCTCCTCCTGGCTCCTCGTGCAGGGAACTAGGTTTTGTAACCATACCCTTCGTTAGGTAATGATTATATAAGATGGATGACGTTAATAGAACCATAGATTGGATCTTCATCCTCTGACAGGTCAACCTGGTCAGTTGTCCCCGATGGTGCCGTTTGGTGGGTCGGTGCTCGTGGCGCCAAACGCGGGGGCTTTTAATCTGTAAGGGTCGGGACTAACTTTGGGCCCATCGCGGACCGCTCCTCTTGCAATTGTTTCCTCCTCCTTCGATTACGCCCGAATGACCAGCTCGTGGAGGTTTTTGAGGTCTATACTACCGACTCTTCAGCTTCAGGGGATGTTGGTGGCAACATCAACTACTGTAGTTGAGCTTGGAGTATGCCCCGGGCTCGATTGATAGTCTTCCGAGTCATCTAGTTTTCAAATTTCTTCCCCTTCTTGCTGGTGACTTTCTGCCACTCCTCCACTTTGTCTGAGTCGGTGGTAGAGATACATGCCACATGTGGTTGGGGTGGTCCCAGCTCGACCTTCCCGGAGTCTACCATCCTCTGTAGGAGGTCTTTGAAGATGAAGCATTCTCGGATACTGTGTGCCAACATCTGATGGTAGGGGTAGTAATATGGCCTATCATCGCGGCCGAACTCTTTAGGTTTCCTCAGCTCCGAGAGGCGGAGCAAGTTGCAATTCATGGTGGCAATGAAGTTTCCACAGACTTGATCATCTCGGAATGAGTATAATTTTTTTCTTCATTCCTCAAACTGGTTCCGCTTCGGTCCTCGCTGATCATCCTATTTAGGCGGAGGCGACCGCTGATATGTAGAAGGTCCTTGAGAATTTGGTGGAGGCCTGAGCGGTGGAGCGGGCACAGGGGCTGGCTTGAGTGTGACAGTAGATGCTTCAGCTCTAGGGGCTCTTTTCGCAGGATCCTACGAGGCTATTCAGGACTTTGAATTGGTTCACTACAGGGAGTCCTCAATTCTCTGGGCAATGGCTGAGAGATGGAGGAAGCCAGTGGTTCACTCCACTGGTATGAGCGGTGTTCACAGCTCATCTCGATGATTATCGATGCATATGGATAGCATCTCATCATGAAGCATTAGACTGTTTAGGGAATAGGTTAGACCATTCCATCTGGTGATGAAATCTGAGACCCTCTCGTTCTCACTCTACTTGCCGTTCATGAGATCGCTGACCGATTTTTTAGGCAATGTCGAGTTGAAGTGGAACATGAACTGCTGCCGAAGGACCTCCTAGCTCTTTATTGATTGGGCTGGCAGACTCGTATACCAGACGAAGGAAGATCCTTACAAGGTCCGTATGAAGCATCTGAGTTTCACTGCTTTTTGTTGCTCCGGATTTCCAATCATAGGGTCGCAATAGGATGCGTAGTGCATCAGATGCTATTCTAGATCTCCCGATCCATTGATGATAAGGAATACAGGGCTCCCAAAATTGGGCGGAGGTGGTGTATTGCTAACCCAATCCCGGTAGGGTTTCCACTCTGATTGTATCGGAGCATCTCGACCTTCAATTGCTTCCAATGGAGCTTGTAGTCCCTCGAGGGTGTTGGTGAGACCCTACTTTACATCCTGTAGGGCCTGGTCCTGGGCAGGCGTAGCCCGAGGCATTTCTTGAGGATCCAGATTGGCCGGCACCAGGGGTGTGTGTGCCATTTGTGGCACCTTCAGAGGGTTCAGGGGTACCCACTCCGGTTTCTTCATGAGTGGAGGGAAGTCCTGGTATTCATCCGAATCTACGTTTAGGTAGTTGGATGTGTCGGGCGCCTCGTTGGACGAGATCCTTGACTGTGTTTCGTTTTCCGGGGCGAACCTTAGTCTTTGAGGTGCAGTTGTTGGGAGTGTATGATGTGGCTCCTCCTGGGATTCACTTTCAATAAGGAGGTTCCTCTAGAGTAGCTCGGAGTTAAGCCGCCTCAATTCCTTCATATCCTCTTCCTGTCGAGCGAATTTATTTTCGAGCGTGAGTGGCTCATTTTTTTTTTGAGAGAAGGTGGTGGGTTAAGGGTAACCAGTCCTTTGTTCTTATCCTTGTTGGAAGATCGTAGGGTAGGCAGAGGAGGGATGGCTGGAAGGATGGCCATATATAGGGTGGCCCTCTGGTTCTGTGTGTGCACACCTGGGGGTTCGTTGTGAGTCACATATTGACCAGAACTATCGTCTCTCGATCCCTTATGATTTGCAGTATCTCTGGTGTCACCCGTGGTGTTTACCTCTATGAAGTTGATAGATTCATATCGCAGGGCGGAGAAGATGTCATCTTCCAAATGGGAAGAGTATGTCCCGCGTCATCTGCTGTCCTTCCCTTTCGTGACCTGGGATTGTATTTGGACTTCTTGAAGAAGGGTGACATGGAGAGTTATTTGGTGCGACCTTACGGTGCGCCATCCTCTCGGAGGGGATGATGATAAAAATGACGGGATAGGATGAGGACCTCCTCTTCTAACGCACCTCCCTAGATGAGAGAATAGTGATTCTCATTGGGGAGGTTGTTGTTGAGGGGGTAATAATGACCCTAGCCCTGAGGGATGGGGTTGGCTCCATTAATTGGGCATTGATCCTCTTTCCGGTTTCATTGGTTTCACGGGGGAATTTGTTGTTAAAAAATCCCCCAGCCCTATACGATGGGGTTGACCCTAGATTGCGGCAGTGGCTGTGGCTATCGCTACCTGCCTGATCTAGCGTGCCCCCATTCGGGGGTGAACTGGGGTTGATGCTGAGTTCTTTTGTGAATAAATCCCTTTTGGGGAGGCAGGAAAAGATCACTGATTGGCCTCTATTAGGCGACAGGCCTGTTGTATGCTCTCAGTGGCCAGATTCAGGAGTTCTTGAATGGCTTGTTCCCATCGGGCCTGACGCTTCTGGGACTTACTCAAGGCCTAACTCTGCTAGGTGTGTTACCATTCCTGTATAGAGAGACCACTCGATTTTTGTCTTGATGTGATGACATTGCAAGACACCACACCGAACGAGTTCTTCTGGGTAGGGAGAAGAGTGAAATGCAGAGCTCCATGTTCTCCCCATTCCCAGATATGGACTCCCGTCAGAGCGTCACTGATGAGGCGGCGCAGCTGGTGCAGCGCACAGAGGTAGGATATCTCCATGTTTCCTTTACGCCTCTCGGGTCGCTGTTGCCGTGCTGAAGGAAGAGCTTCCAGGTCGATGTGACATAGGAGGTCTCCTATCGTCTTGACGTGGTCTACATACCCATCGTATGGTAGGAATCTTGACTTCAGTCGGTGGAGGGTTGTCCATATAATATGGAATATGCCTTGCATGCATTCTTCTGACAACTCTCTGGGTATGTTGAACAGAGAGGTGGCCATAGGCCAAAACATAACTGGTATATCATCCCTGGCCAGTCATTTCCTCAGGTGCAGCATATCGGCATACTTCTCCGCGGGTGACTCCTCTACCTGGTCAGCCCAACTGAGATGCTCGCTGTCAGTGTAGTCATTCGTAGTGGGACCGGTAGGTGATTAATCATTATGTGGGCGATTCCGAGGTGGTTCAGAGGATGAACGCGACCCTGGACTGTCTCCTGATTGTCGAAGGATGTTGTCGTGAATAACTAGGAATCTGACATGCTTGATCCCATCGTTCTGATTTCCTCAGCATACGAGGGCTTTTCTGTGCTTTATTCGTCAGGGGTAGGACCTTCCTGTCGATATGATATGTCATCGCGGGGAGGGCCTCTGCAATGGAGGCCGTAATGGCAAGGACTACCATTACCACATGATGCTTCACTGCATAGAGGACTTTTGTAGTGCACACACTGGGGAGGACCTCCAAGGCGTGTCGCAGTAAGGGGAGGACCTTCTGGCTACGTAACGTCGTTACGAGGAGGACCTTTGCAACAATTTCCATCATGGTGAGGATGTCCATCCTGGCTTGACGTTCGACATGCATCCTGGGGAGGACCTTAAGAACACACCACAACAAGGGGAGGACCTTCTTGTTGCTAGGGGACAATGCGGGGAGGACCTTCACAATGGCGGTCGTGGTGGCAAGAACTACCATCACAGCTGCAGAAATGGTGAGGACTACCATTACTGCTGCCGAAGGGAGAATAACTATGGGATATGTAACAGCCCGAGATTTTATGAAAAATATTCTTTTTAATTTTATTAATGTCTTGTGTTGTACGCTACACCAAAAGGAGCTTGCACAACACGCATCTTTGACTTGCCTTGCATTACACGCAATCGCAACCTTCCTCGATAGCGTGTGTAGTACGCAATACTGAGTTTCACGAAACAACGATATGCTATTAAAATATTATTAAAACTAGCCGTTATGAATAGTAATAACCACTTTTTAAATTTTAGAAATTTTAGCTCTCAAAATGGACTTCATTTTTGGATTCGGAGTATCGAATTTAGCCTAAGGTGAAATTTTGGTACTTTTCGGATAACTTTCATATTCTGATGAATAGTGAAAATTACTAAATTATAATTAAAAACAACTTTTTTAATCGAAATAATTAATAGTGATAAATCATTAATTTGAGTGGTTTTAAAGTATATTTAGAATATATTTTTACAATTTAATACAATGTTGGTCATTGGATGTAATTTCACATTTAAACCAGACATAATCAAGTGTCAATCTTTTGATAGATATTGTTTCTTAAAAACACGCTATTTGTTTTAACAACGGGATTTAATTATAAAATTAATTAATGCAATTTATATGTTATGAATTTGGTAAAATAGACTTCATTTTTGAATTTGGAATATGAAATATAGCTTAGGATGAAATTTTGGCATTTTTCTGAAAACTTTCAATTTTTGATGAATAGTAAAACCACTAAGTGGTAGGTTAAAAACTGAATTTTGCATAAAACTTAATTTTACCGCTTCTGTGAATGGAATTTCGAAAATCCGACAGACACGGTTAATATCAAGGACTAAAATGTGGTTCAATGAGATGAAAATAATTTTTGGTGAATAGTAACTTTTTACTTTTTTTTACCACGGTTAATAGTAAATAGGGTAACTAAGGGTAAATATGATATTACTATTACCCTAACACATGTCCTAATTCTATTGGATAAGTGTAATTCGACCAAAAACAACCTTATAAATATAATATGACCATTTAGGTCCACTTGGATTAGATTATGACATTTAATATTATTTTATTTAATGAATAGTTAAAATAGTTAAAATCAAAGTTTACTAACTAAAACATTTTTAATATGGGGTTATACATAAGATAAATTCGACTATAAATATTCATTAGAAAGCTAAAAAGATTTCCTACATAATGATATTTTATTTATAATTTTTAGACTTTAAATAAAGTAATTTATTTATGACACAACGATGATGGAGTAATTACCCTTTTAAGGAAATATTAACATAATTGATGTTATAAATGCTCAAATGAATGTAATTAGAGACTTTTTATGAATTCCACTAATTTTATAGGTTACTATGATATATTAGTGTTGATTTAATCAACTTGGTTCGAACATATAATTCTGTTATGACTTTCTCAAAAATCATATATCAAATAGTATCAAAATTGACACAAAATAGTTTTTAAATCAAATATTATATTATTAATTGTTATTTTATTCCTAAAAATATAAGGTTCGGCCAAATGACATATATAAGGATATATATATTAATAATAAACAATTTGGGGTTCGTTTGGCATGTTATAGTAAGTGTATTAACCATATAGTGAAAGAAAACAAAAAGACACGGTAAAAGTTAAATTATTTAACTTAGAGTTAAATCTAATTGATAAGGTTAAAATAATACCCTAAACTTGTCTAAATCCTATTGGATGATAGGATTTCGACCCATCCCCACTTTAGCTTTGAAATAAGACCCTTTGGAACCATTATAAACTGATTTTGACATTAATATAAAATAATATTTTGAGATTTTCCTAAGGTGCCCCTCTCCTCCCTTATAAAAGGGCACCTCCTCCCCCCTCCTCCTCACACCAATTTGAGCACTCAAGCTCGGACAACCCCTGCCATTTTCTCTTCTCCACTTCCCTAGAATAATCCTAGAGGTCATGGTCTTCTTAAAAGACCAATATTAGTTCCCTAAGTGGAGGATTCAAAGAGGTGTTCCAAAGAAGAGGTAATATCCATTACCGATCTTTTCAATTTCTTTCTTCTTCAACTTCTTCTTCTTTAGTTGTTTCATGATAAAGTAATAACATCAGTATTTCTTATATACTGATATGTTATTATAAATATGAAACAACTCTAATTATCCTTCTATCCATCCTATGGAAAAAGGAAATCACCGCACGTGCGTACGTACGGAATACCGTCTCCACGCCGTGGTGTAATCTATTTTCCGCCACCACCTTAATTGGATGGGTATAAAGGTGTAATGAGTAACTATATATTATTATTATAAAGTGATATTGATAATTAAATAGTATACATACACTTCAACACAATTCCACGACCATGGGAACGATATCATCGCTCGTGCGTACGTACGGACTACCGTCTCCACGACGCGATGAGATTCATTCTCAATGATTAACCATTCATGAATGATTATAAATTATATACAATAAGTACTAATGAAATATATGACCTAATAATGATACTGGAATTATTTATATTTATATGTATGTCATCTACTTAATTCCATTCAATTCAATAAGGAAACGAAAACAGCGTTCATGCGTACGTACGGACTACCGTCTCCATGAACGGTGTATTTCTTTCCATTTACTGATTTATTAAATATGTGTATTATGAATATATATATATATATATCATGTTTTATATTCTGGAATTAAGTAATCATGATCTAAGTAATCATATGAATAATTTACAAGTTAAAAACACGAACGAAAAATGAGACGATTTTACCCAAAACGCTACTTTAACATGAATTTACAAAAGAACGGGTAATATAATGTCATAAGTGAACCATATATGATATCATAACAATGAATATGATTCTGTAATAAGTCAATGACATTATTTAAATCATTATACAGGAGGTTCGGACACATACGAAGCAAATCGGACCTAAGGTAAGGGAAATATCACAATCTCATTTTTATCCGAGATTGTTTATTCGTAAGTATTTACTGGGGTGTATTTTATCATCCACATCCATGTTTCATCAATATGTAATATTATTTCCATCCACCTACAATTGTTTAAATCCATTTTTACCCTTTGGTGAGTTTTTAGTAATATGTATGAAAGGAATCTTTTGTCGTTTTTCGTACGAGGTACTTTTTGACTTTTCCGACAAAAGTACGAAGAATGTTCTTTTTAACTTATACGGCATGAATGGATTCTTAAAACATTATTTCCAATAAGATTCCTTTACAAGTATTCAAGTTTATTTTTAATCAACTTCTTTTAGTTTAAAATTGTATGACATGTTAAGAAAGGAAAAATGTTTTTGAAGTAGAAAGGATATTTTCCTCAAGAATGAAGTTCAAGTGTTTTATCAAAATTATTTTCCATCTAAGATGATAAAGGGTTCTATTTTTATCCCTATTATTAAATGGATTTGATTATGTTGTGATGGAAATATTTTTATGAATTCCTTTATCTTATATGAATTGTTTTATGATGTCATGTTGTTTAAGAATTCCATTTTTATTACATTGGTTACGCTATGATGTATGGTTTATGATTATGTGGCACACATAAGAAAGGATTCATTTTAAGATGGTTGGGACCTATATCTCCCTCCAATGCATTGGGTAAAGATTTTATATCTCATGAGATAGACATGCCTAGAATGGTAGGTTATACCGGTTCAGTGAAACAGGACTGAAACGAGGGTTACTCGATTCAGAAAGGGACTTTGTCCACTAAGATAGTCTTGGCAATGAGTCTTGACTAACAAGAAATGATTCTATATGATTATGTGTGAATGACACAAAGTTTCATGTTTTAAGTTATGATTATTGTGATTACATTTCACTACCATGATTTATCCCATGTTATGAAATTATGCTCTCTTTTGCAGGTTATGATTTCCAAAATGTTATGTTCTTATGAATACGATGTGATTGATATTTATTTTGTTTACCCTTACTGAGCATTTGAGCTCACCCTTTTATGTTTTCTTTTTCCCAGGATATAAAGAAAGGTTTTAGGTTTAAAAAAAATGAAGATCTTTATGGGAGATGTTGAAGATCTTTCACCACGATTAGAAGATTTTATTCCGAGTTTCCAAAGACACTAAACTATTATGGTCCTTGTGTGTGTGTTTTTGTTATGTACTAAGTATTCCGCAAAAGTAATGTAAAGTCCATGTATGTCAGGCTTCGGGTCTCTACAGTTGGTATCATAGGAAAGTTTTAGTCAACCTTTGGAAACTAGGATGCGAGAACTTTAGTGAGATCCCTAGAGATATTTATAAGGTATGTCTAGGGATGTCCCTAAGGATAAGTATACATATAGGATACAGTCCTAGAACTATGGTAACGATCATAGAATTTAACATAAGATGTTAGATATTGAGGGTACTCCCCCTTTATTATGTTATTTTCCCTAGCATGATTTTTGCCTCTCACACTATTCTTTTTTGGGTTTTAGAAAATGGCTGGAAACAAGATGATTCACGATAATGGAGGATATGATGGACAATGGAATGATATTCTTCATAATGAAATGGGATTTGGAAGTCCAAACATCATTATTATGCTGAATCAACAATCTCATAATATGATCAATAAAGTAAAATTTGGTAAGTTTCCTGACTGGGCTAATAAGAGAAAGATGGAGTTTCATGATGATCATAGAGGAAAGAAAGTTCAATTTCCCCTATGTAAATCATGTGGTAAGAGGCATCAAGGAGAATGTTTCAAAGGAACTGGAAGATGCTTTGGGTGTGGAAAAGAAGTACACAAAGCAAGTAAATGCAAAGGAAAAGGTTCAGTTAACAACATGGATGAGGATAATGGTATTGCTACGACATCAACAATGGTTAAATGTTTTAAATGTGGAATGTGCGGGCATTATGCAAACCAATGCCCTAAGGGGAAGTCTCATGAAGATAATCAGTATGGTCGTATGGGAAGTATTTATGTGGATGATGATGAAGAGACTACAAATGATATGTGAGATGAAAGAATTGTTGAAGCTCGGTCAATGGTTTAAGAATGTAGTGGAATGATTACATGTTTATCATGTGTAATGTTGTATAAGTAATCTCATGGTACTATGGATTAAAGAGACATGTAAGGATTGTTACACTCTTGTCTGATTAATGTTACCAGTATCCATGAAAGGTTATTCAGATATTTTTGTAATGTAGATGATATGCGCATAATGAAGGGATAAGGAGAAAATTAAATGTTTAACAGTATTCATGAGCTCATGATTGATATAAGGACTAAGTGATATCATTGTTTGAGTATATAGAATTTTGAGGATTTTGGTATGTGGAAAGTGTTAAATTTTAACTGCATTCATGTTTTCACTAAGGTATTCAAGAGAGTACATGATTAAGGACTTTGAATGTTTGGAATGTGACCAACAAAACATATCTTATCATATATGGGGATCAACGATGGTATTAAATCTCTGGTAATCGTTTTCACTATGTTATGAGAGTGGACTGCAGTATTATGGATAAGCCTAAAGATTGGAATGGATTATGTTGGACATAAGTTAGTATTGTTTAAGAAGTTTTTTCGATATTATTGATGAGATGTTATAGTAATATAGTTTTAGAAAATAGGACAACCTGCAGGACGGGCGACAGCCCATCGCGTCGGACAAGGATGTGGGAATCGAACCCACAACCGAAGTGCGACTGGCCTTTATCGCCTACCACTGGCCTACAGGAAGTCCCTGTTTAGTAGAAACTAGTTTTATTATATTAAGAAGTATGATATATGAAGTATATGCCCATTTTAGGAACCATATATGATTAATCCCACTATAGATCGACTTATGTATATAAATTTTTCTAACCTTTTGAGATAGATGGAATGACCCGTCATTCTATCACATGATCTGCTAACACTTCACGAATAACAAATTCAACTTCATTTATTTAAGAGATGAAGTGGAAATTGTTAAAGGCACGAACAACAGTGAGATTGTACCAAAATAAAGTAAGTATTTATTCTAATTCAAACTCTTCAAATTTAGGGAAACGATCTTGAAAACCAAAAATGTTGTCCTAGTGATCTTATATCTGATGAATCAGATGGTACCTTAGATCGTCACAAATTTATGGCTTTGTGATTGCTGGCTTTTCCATAGCCATGTTCTCTACCACTCTCCATCAGAACATGATGGTTAGATTTCTCTTCCATATCCATATTTTCACCTATGTGGAAACCCAATGATTAGTTTATTTGGGTAACCGTTACGTTTCATACTTTTGTTTTTAAAGATTGGTTTTGGTATTCTTTTTTACGATGTGGGTTTTTATTAAAGAAACATTCGAATAGTAAACCATTTATAACCCCGACGAATTTCGAGGGCGAAATTCATTTTAAGGGGGGTAGAATGTAACAGCCCGAGATTTTATGAAAAATATTATTTTTAGTTTTATTAATGTCTTGTGTTGTACGCTACACCAAAAGGAGCTTTCACAACACGCATCTTTGACTTGCCTTGCATTACACGCAATCGCAACCTTCCTCGATAGCGTGTGTAGTACGCAATACTGAGTTTCACGAAACAACGATATGCTATTAAAATATTATTAAAACTAGCCGTTATGAATAGTAATAACCACTTTTTAAATTTTAGAAATTTTAGCTCTCAAAATGGACTTCATTTTTGGATTCAGAGTATCGAATTTAGCCTAAGGTGAAATTTTGGTACTTTTCGGATAACTTTCATATTCTGATTAATAGTGAAAATTACTAAATTATAATTAAAAACAACTTTTTAATCGAAAGAATTAATAGTGATAAATCATTAATTTGAGTGGTTTTAAAGTATATTTAGAATATATTTTTACAATTTAATAAAATGTTGGTCATTGGATGTAATTTCACATTTAAACCAGACATAATCAAGTGTCAATCTTTTGATAGATATTGTTTCTTAAAAACAAGCTATTTGTTTTAACAGCGGGATTTAATTATAAAATTAATTAATGCAATTTATATGTTATGAATTTGGTAAAATAGACTTCATTTTTGAATTTGGAATATGAAATATAGCTTAGGATGAAATTTTGGCATTTTTCTGAAAACTTTCAATTTTTGATGAATAGTAAAACCACTAAGTGGTAGGTTAAAAACTGAATTTTGCATAAAACTTAATTTTACCGCTTCTGTGAATGGAATTTCGAAAATCCGACAGACACGGTTAATATCAAGGACTAAAATGTGGTTCAATGAGATGAAAATAATTTTTGGTGAATAGTAACTTTTTACTTTTTTTTACCACGGTTAATAGTAAATAGGGTAACTAAGGGTAAATATGATATTACTATTACCCTAAAACATGTCCTAATTCTATTGGATAAGTGTAATTCGACCAAAAACAACCTTATAAATATAATATGACCATTTAGGTCCACTTGGATTAGATTATGACATTTAATATTATTTTATTTAATGAATAGTTAAAATAGTTAAAATCAAGGTTTACTAACTAAAACATTTTTAATATGGGGTTATACATAAGATAAATTCGACTATAAATATTCATTAGAAAGATAAAGAGATTTCCTACATAATGATATTTTATTTATAATTTTTAGACTTTAAATAAATTAATTTATTTATGACACAACGATGATGGAGTAATTACCCTTTTAAGGAAATATTAACATAATTGATGTTATAAATGCTCAAATGAATGTAATTTGAGACTTTTTATGAATTCCACTAATTTTCTAGGTTACTATGATATATTAGTGTTGATTTAATAAACTTGGTTTGAACATATAATTCTGTTATGACTTTCACAAAAATCATATATCAAATAGTGTCAAAATTGACACAAAATAGTTTTTAAATCAAATATTATATTATTAATTGTTATTTTATTCCTAAAAATCTAAGGTTCGGCCAAATGACATATATAAGGATATATATATTAATAATAAACAATTTGGGGTTCGTTTGGCATGTTATAGTAAGTGTATTAACCATATAGTGAAAGAAAACAAAAAGACACAGTAAAAGTTAAATTATTTAACTTAGAGTTAAATCTAATTGATAAGGTTAAAATAATACCCTAAACTTGTCTAAATACTATTGGATGATAGGATTTCGACCCATCCCCACTTTATCTTCGAAATAAGACCCTTTGGAACCATTATAAACCGATTTTGACATTAATATAAAATAATATTTTGAGATATTCCTAAGGTGCCCCTCTCCTCCCTTATAAAAGGGCACCTCCTCCCCCCCCCCTCCTCACACCAATTTGGGTACTCAAGCTCGGCCAACCCCTGACATTTTCTCCTCTCCACTTCCCTAGAATAATCCTAGAGGTCCTGGTCTTCTTAAAAGACCAATATTAGTTCCCTAAGTGGAGGATTCAATGAGGCGTTCCAAAGAATAGGTAATATCCATTACCGATCTTTTCAATTTCTTTCTTCTTCAACATCTTCTTCTTTAGTTGTTTCATGATAAAGTAATAACATAATTATTTCTTATATACTGATATGTTATTATAAATATGAAACAACTCTAATTATCCTTCTATCGATCCTATGGAAAAAGGAAATCAACGCGCGTGCGTACGTACGGAATACCGTCTCCACACTGTGGTGTAATCTATTTTCCGCCACCACCTTAATTGGATGGGTATAAAGGTGTAATGAGTAACTATATATTATTATTATAAAGTGATATTGATAATGAAATAGTATACATACACTTCAACACAATTCCACGACCATGGGAACGATATCATCGCACGTGCGTACGTACGGACTACCGTCTCCACGACGCGATGAGATTCATTCTCAATGATTAACCATTCATGAATGATTATAAAGTATATACAATAAGTACTAATGAAATATATGACCTAATAATGATACTGTAATTATTTATATTTATATGTATGTCATCTACTTAATTCCATTCAATTCAATAAGGAAACGAAAACAACGTTCATGCGTACGTACGGACTACCGTCTCCATGAATGGTGTATTTCTTTCCATTTACTGATTTATTATATATGTGTATTATGAATATATATATATATATATCATGTTTTATATTCTGTAATTAAGTAATCATGATCTAAGTAATAATAAGAATAATTACAAGTTAAAAACACGAACGAAAAATGAGACGATTTTACCCAAAACGCTACTTTAACATGAATTTACAAAAGAACGGGTAATATAATGTCATAAGTGAACCATATATGATATCATAACAATGAATATGATTCTTTAATAAGTCAATGACATTATTTAAATCATTATACAGGAGGTTCGGACACATACGAAGCAAATCGGACCTAAGGTAAGGGAAATATCACAATCTCATTTTTATCCGAGATTGTTTATTCGTAAGTATTTACTGGGGTGTATTTTATCATCCACATCCATGTTTCATCAATATGTAATATTATTTCCATCCACCTACAATTGTTTAAATCCATTTTTACCCTTCGGTGAGTTTATAGTAATATGTATGAAAGGAATCTTTTGTCGTTTTTCGTACGAGGTACTTTTTGACTTTTCCGACAAAAGTACGAAGAATGTTTTTTTTAACTTATACGGCATGAATGGATTCTTAAAACATTATTTCCAATAAGATTCCTTTACAAGTATTCAAGTTTATTTTTAATCAACTTCTTTTAGTTTAAAATTGTATGACATGTTAAGAAAGGAAAAATGTTTTTGAAGTAGAAAGGATATTTTCCTCAAGAATGAAGTTCAAGTGTTTTATCAAAATTATTTTCCATCTAAGATGATAAGGGGTTCTATTTTTATCCCTATTATTAAATGGATTTGATTATGTTGTGATGGAAATATTTTTATGAATTCCTTTATCTTATATGAATTGTTTTATGATGTCATGTTGTTTAAGAATTCCATTTTTATTACATTGGTTACGCTATGATGTATGGTTTATGATTATGTGGCACACATAAGAAAGGATTCATTTTAAGATGGGTGGGACCTATATCTCCCTCCAATGCATTGGGTAAAGATTTTATATCTCATGAGATAGACATGCCTGGAATGGTAGGTTATACCGGTTCAGTGAAACAGGACTGAAACGAGGGTTACTCGATTCAGAAAGGGACTTTGTCCACTAAGATAGTCTTGGAAATGAGTCTTGACTAACAAGAAATGATTCTATATGATTATGTGTGAATGACACAAAGTTTCATGTTTTAAGTTATGATTATTGTGATTACATTTCACTACCATGATTTATCCCATGTTATGAAATTATGCTCTCTTTTGCAGGTTATGATTTCCAAAATGTTATGTTCTTATGAATACGATGTGATTGATATTTCTTTTGTTTACCCTTACTGAGAATTTGAGCTCACCCTTTTATGTTTTCTTTTTCCCAGGATATAAATAAAGGTTTTAGGTTTAAAAAAAAGGAAGATCTTTATGGGAGATGTTGAAGATATTTCACCACGATTAGAAGATTTTATTCCGAGTTTCCAAAGACACTAAACTATTACGGTCCTTGTGTGTGTGTTTTTGTTATGTACTAAGTATTCCGCAAAAGTAATGTAAAGTCCATGTATGTCAGGCTTCGGGTCTCTACAGTTGGTATCAGAGGAAAGTTTTAGTCAACCTTTGGAAACTAGGATGCGAGAACTTTAGTGAGATCCCTAGAGATATTTATAAGGTATGTCTAGGGATGTCCCTAAGGATAAGTATACATATAGGATACAGTCCTAGAACTATGGTAACGATCATAGAATTTAACATAAGATGTTAGATATTGAGGGTACTCCCCCTTTATTATGTTATTTTCCCTAGCATGATTTTTGCCTCTCACACTATTCTTTTTTGGGTTTTAGAAAATGGCTGGAAACAAGATGATTCACTATAATGGAGGATATGATGGACAATGGAATGATATTCTTCATAATGAAATGGGATTTGGAAGTCCAAACATCATTATTATGCCGAATCAACAATCTCATAATATGATCAATAAAGTAAAATTTGTTAAGTTTCCTGACTCGGCTAATAAGAGAAAGATGGAGTTTCATGATGATCATAGAGGAAAGAAAGTTCAATTTCCCCTATGTAAATCATGTGGTAAGAGGCATCAAGGAGAATGTTTCAAAGGAACTGGAAGATGCTTTGGGTGTGGAAAATAAGTACACAAAGCAAGTAATGCAAAGGAAAAGGTTCAGTTAACAACATGGATGAGGATAATGGTATTGCTACGACATCAACAATGGTTAAATGTTTTAAATGTGGAATGTGCGGGCATTATGCAAACCAATGCCCTAAGGGGAAGTCTCATGAAGATAATCAGTATGGTCGTATGGGAAGTATTTATGTGGATGATGATGAAGAGACTACAAATGATATGTGAGATGAAAGAATTGTTGAAGCTCGGTCAATGGTTTAAGAATGTAGTGGAATGATTACATGTTTATCATGTGTAATGTTGTATAAGTAATCTCATGGTACTATGGATTAAAGAGACATGTAAGGATTGTTACACTGTTGTCTGATTAATGTTACCAGTATCCATGAAAGGTTATTCAGATATTTTTGTAATGTAGATGATATGCGCATAATGAAGGGATAAGGAGAAAATTAAATGTTTAACAGTATTCATGAGCTCATGATTGATATAAGGACTAAGTGATATCATTGTTTGGGTATATAGAATTTTGAGGATTTTGGTATGTGGAAAGTGTTAAATTTTAACTGCATTCATGTTTTCACTAAGGTATTCAAGAGAGTACATGATTAAGGACTTTGAATGTTTGGAATGTGACCAACAAAACATATCTTATCATATATGGGGATCAACGATGGTATTAAATCTCTGGTAATCGTTTTCACTATGTTATGAGAGTGGACTGCAGTATTATGGATAAGCCTAAAGATTGGAATGGATTATGTTGGACATAAGTTAGTATTGTTTAAGAAGTTTTTTCGATATTATTGATGAGATGTTATAGTAATATAGTTTTAGAAAATAGGACAACCTGCAGGACGGGCGACAGCCCATCGCGTCGGACAAGGATGTGGGAATCGAACCCACAACCGAAGTGCGACTGGCCTTTATCGCCTACCACTGGCCTACAGGAAGTCCCTGTTTAGTAGAAACTAGTTTTATTATATTAAGAAGTATGATATATGAAGTATATGCCCATTTTAGGAACCATATATGATTAATCCCACTATAGATCGACTTATGTATATAAATTTTTCTAACCTTTTGAGATAGATGGAATGACCCGTCATTCTATCACATGATCTGCTAACACTTCACGAATAACAAATTCAACTTCATTTATTTAAGAGATGAAGTGGAAATTGTTAAAGGCACGAACAACAGTGAGATTGTACCAAAATAAAGTAAGTATTTATTCTAATTCAAACTCTTCAACTTTAGGGAAACGATCTTGAAAACCAAAAATGTTGTCCTAGTGATCTTATATCTGATGAATCAGATGGTACCTTAGATCGTCACAAATTTATGGCTTTGTGATTGCTGGCTTTTCCATAGCCATGTTCTCTACCACTCTCCATCAGAACATGATGGTTAGATTTCTCTTCCATATCCATATTTTCACCTATGTGGAAACCCAGTGATTAGTTTATTTGGGTAACCGTTACGTTTCATACTTTTGTTTTTAAAGATTGGTTTTGGTATTCTTTTTTACGATGTGGGTTTTTATTAAAGAAACTTTCGAATAGTAAACCATTTATAACCACGACGAATTTCGAGGGCGAAATTCATTTTAAGGGGGGTAGAATGTAACAGCCCGAGATTTTATGAAAAATATTCTTTTTAATTTTATTAATGTCTTGTGTTGTACGCTACACCAAAAGGAGCTTGCTCAACACGCATATTTGACTTGCCTTGCATTACACGCAATCGCAACCTTCCTCGATAGCGTGTGTAGTACGCAATACTGAGTTTCACGAAACAACGATATGCTATTAAAATATTATTAAAACTAGCCGTTATGAATAGTAATAACCACTTTTTAAATTTTAGAAATTTTAGCTCTCAAAATGGACTTCATTTTTGGATTCAGAGTATCGAATTTAGCCTAAGGTGAAATTTTGGTACTTTTCGGATAACTTTCATATTCTGATTAATAGTGAAAATTACTAAATTATAATTAAAAACAACTTTTTTAATCGAAATAATTAATAGTGATAAATCATTAATTTGAGTGGTTTTAAAGTATATTTAGAATATATTTTTACAATTTAATAAAATTTTGGTCATTGGATGTAATTTCACATTTAAACCAGACATAATCAAGTGTCAATCTTTTGATAGATATTGTTTCTTAAAAACACGCTATTTGTTTTAACAGAAGGATTTAATTATAAAATTAATTAATGCAATTTATATGTTATGAATTTGGTAAAATAGACTTCATTTTTGAATTTGGAATATGAAATATAGCTTAGGATGAAATTTTGGCATTTTTCTGAAAACTTTCAATTTTTGATGAATAGTAAAACCACTAAGTGGTAGGTTAAAAACTGAATTTTGCATAAAACTTAATTTTACCGCTTCTGTGAATGGAATTTCGAAAATCCGAAAGACACGGTTAATATCAAGGACTAAAATGTGGTTCAATGAGATGAAAATAATTTTTGGTGAATAGTAACTTTTTACTTCTTTTTACCACGGTTAATAGTAAATAGGGTAACTAAGGGTAAATATGATATTACTTTTACCCTAACACATGTCCTAATTCTATTGGATAAGTGTAATTCGACCAAAAACAACCTTATAAATATAATATGACCATTTAGGTCCACTTGGATTAGATTATGACATTTAATATTATTTTATTTAATGAATAGTTAAAATAGTTAAAATCAAGGTTTACTAACTAAAACATTTTTAATATGGGGTTATACATAAGATAAATTCGACTATAAATATTCATTAGAAAGCTAAAGAGATTTCCTACATAATGATAGTTTATTTATAATTTTTAGACTTTAAATAAATTAATTTATTTATGACACAACGATGATGGAGTAATTACCCTTTTAAGGAAATATTAACATAATTGATGTTATAAATGCTCAAATGAATGTAATTTGAGACTTTTTATGAATTCCACTAATTTTCTAGGTTACTATGATATATTAGTGTTGATTTAATAAACTTGGTTTGAACATATAATTCTGTTATGACTTTCACAAAAATCATATATCAAATAGTGTCAAAATTGACACAAAATAGTTTTTAAATCAAATATTATATTATTAATTGTTATTTTATTCCTAAAAATCTAAGGTTCGGCCAAATGACATATATAAGGATATATATATTAATAATAAACAATTTGGGGTTCGTTTGGCATGTTATAGTAAGTGTATTAACCATATAGTGAAAGAAAACAAAAAGACACGGTAAAAGTTAAATTATTTAACTTAGAGTTAAATCTAATTGATAAGGTTAAAATAATACCCTAAACCTGTATAAATCCTATTGGATGATAGGATTTCGACCCATCCCCCCTTTAACTTCGAAATAAGACCCTTTGGAACCATTATAAACCGATTTTGACATTAATATAAAATAATATTTTGAGATATTCCTAAGGTGCCCCTCTCCTCCCTTATAAAAGGGCACCTCCTCCCCCCCCCTCCTCACACCAATTTGAGCACTCAAGATCGGCCAACCCCTGACATTTTCTCCTCTCCACTTCCCTAGAATAATCCTAGAGGTCCTGGTCTTCTTAAAAGACCAATATTAGTTCCCTAAGTGGAGGATTCAATGAGGCGTTCCAAAGAATAGGTAATATCCATTACCGATCTTTTCAATTTCTTTCTTCTTCAACATCTTCTTCTTTAGTTGTTTCATGATAAAGTAATAACATCAGTATTTCTTATATACTGATATGTTATTATATATATGAAACAACTCTAATTATCCTTCTATCGATCCTATGGAAAAAGGAAATCAACGCGCGTGCGTACGTACGGAATACCGTCTCCACACCGTGGTGTAATCTATTTTCCGCCACCACCTTAATTGGATGGGTATAAAGGTGTAATGAGTAACTATATATTATTATTATAAAGTGATATTGATAATGAAATAGTATACATACACTTCAACACAATTCCACGACCATGGGAACGATATCATCGCTCGTGCGTACGTACGGACTACCGTCTCCACGACGCGATGAGATTCATTCTCAATGATTAACCATTCATGAATGATTATAAAGTATATACAATAAGTACTAATGAAATATATGACCTAATAATGATACTTTAATTATTTATATTTATATGTATGTCATCTACTTAATTCCATTCAATTCAATAAGGAAACGAAAACAACGTTCATGCGTACGTACGGACTACCGTCTCCATGAATGGTGTATTTCTTTCCATTTACTGATTTATTATATATGTGTATTATGAATATATATATATATATATCATGTTTTATATTCTGGAATTAAGTAATCATGATCTAAGTAATAATAAGAATAATTACAAGTTAAAAACACGAACGAAAAATGAGACGATTTTACCCAAAACGCTACTTTAACATGAATTTACAAAAGAACGGGTAATATAATGTCATAAGTGAACCATATATGATATCATAACAATGAATATGATTCTTTAATAAGTCAATGACATTATTTAAATCATTATACAGGAGGTTCGGACACATACGAAGCAAATCGGACCTAAGGTAAGGGAAATATCACAATCTCATTTTTATCCGAGATTGTTTATTCGTAAGTATTTACTGGGGTGTATTTTATCATCCACATCCATGTTTCATCAATATGTAATATTATTTCCATCCACCTACAATTGTTTAAATCCCTTTTTACCCTTCGGTGAGTTTTTAGTAATATGTATGAAAGGAATCTTTTGTCGTTTTTCGTACGAGGTACTTTTTGACTTTTCCGACAAAAGTACGAAGAATGTTTTTTTAACTTATACGGCATGAATGGATTCTTAAAACATTATTTCCAATAAGATTCCTTTACAAGTATTCAAGTTTATTTTTAATCATATTCTTTTAGTTTAAAATTGTATGACATGTTAAGAAAGGAAAAATGTTTTTGAAGTAGAAAGGATATTTTCCTCAAGAATGAAGTTCAAGTGTTTTATCAAAATTATTTTCCATCTAAGATGATAAAGGGTTCTGTTTTTATCCCTATTATTACATGGATTTGATTATGTTGTGATGGAAATATTTTTATGAATTCCTTTATCTTATATGAATTGTTTTATGATGTCATGTTGTTTAAGAATTCCATTTTTATTACATGGGTTACGATAAGATGTATGGTTTATGATTATGTGGCACACATAAGAAAGGATTCATTTTAAGATGGGTGGGACCTATATCTCCCTCCAATGCATTGGGTAAAGATTTTATATCTCATGAGATAGACATGCCTGGAATGGTAGGTTATACCGGTTCAGTGAAACAGGACTGAAACGAGGGTTACTCGATTCAGAAAGGGACTTTGTCCACTAAGATAGTCTTGGCAATGAGTCTTGACTAACAAGAAATGATTCTATATGATTATGTGTGAATGACACAAAGTTTCATGTTTTAAGTTATGATTATTGTGATTACATTTCACTACCATGATTTATCCCATGTTATGAAATTATGCTCTCTTTTGCAGGTTATGATTTCCAAAATGTTATGTTCTTATGAATATGATGTGATTGATATTTCTTTTGTTTACCCTTACTGAGCATTTGAGCTCCCCCTTTTATGTTTTCTTTTTCCCAGGATATAAAGAAAGGTTTTAGGTTAAAAAAAAGGAAGATCTTTATGGGAGATGTTGAAGATCTTTCACCACGATTAGAAGATTTTATTCCGAGTTTCCAAAGACACTAAACTATTACGGTCCTTGTGTGTGTGTTTTTGTTATATACTAAGTATTCCGCAAAAGTAATGTAAAGTCCATGTAAGTCAGGCTTCGGGTCTCTACAGGATACATCCTGGGGAGGGCCTCCAAAATGTACAACAATGAGGGGAGGGCCTTATCGTTGCCCAACGTCTCTACGGGGAGGACCTCCATTATCAGGGTGGTGAGGACTACCACCGTGATCCGATTACCGGCTGCGCGGAGTGTTGTTGTAGCATAACCCCTGGGGAGGACCTTCAGGGCAGGCCACGACAAGGGGAGGGCCTTCTTGTCGTGATGAGATGTCACTACGGGGAGGGCCTCCGCAGTTGCGATTATGATAGCGAGGACTACTATCATAAATTGTGGTCCCACTGCATGGAGAGTGATTGTAGTGTATACCCCAGGGTGGACCTTTAGTGTGGACCACAGTAAGTGGAGGACCTTCTTTCTACTCAATCTTCTGGCCACTTGGAGTTTTTCTGGGACTCACATCAAAAGAGGATCTCTCATGATCGATCATTATACGCTTGCGGGGGAGGCCCCCAGGGGTGCTCTGGGAAGGACCTTCAGAGCTGCTGGTAGCAAAATTATGGGGAGGACCTTCGCAACTGCTACTGCCACTCCCATAATATGTTAATGGTTGGGAAGGGTTCCAAGCTTGCGATGTGTGATTAACAGTGTTGGTAACCCCAAATTCCAGCAGAGAGGAGTCATGAACCCGTTCTTTATTTTCCACCTTCCATTGGCGCGTTCCAGGCGCTCTTTTGCGGGTAGCGGGAACCGCATAGTATTGACAATGGCCTTCTCCTTTGGTTCATTGTCTAATAAAGTCTCGTGATGCTGCTGGGATACACCGATGAACATCTTGACTTTTAGCAGGGATATATGCCTATTCTAGAGCATACACCATGATGGACGAGTGTCCCCTAGTTGGAATGAGTGAAGCTGCTCAATCCGGTTTCCCTTGTGTTGCGGAATATGACCGGCAACCCTCTTGGGTAGAAGAAGGGATGCAGATCTGCTCCGAGGAGGCAACCTCGTCTCTTAGATGAGTCGCCATAATTGGGGAGACAAGCTCACGGGCCCGAGTTCTTGCTATTTCCGCTGAAGTAATTACATTCTGTCAAGTCTACAAGATATGATCTAGGATCGATACCTGATCTTTCATCATTGCTAGGATATGTAGAGAGACATCTTACGCTGGAACGGGTTTGAAGCCCCATTCCGGTATCGGAGTAGGAATATCTTGCTCCGATTCTCCAGTGGTCAGTGGGTACTGACAATTATCCTGTGTCGGGGTAGGTGAACGAATCTACCCCTGTACCAAGATACGCCGGTTTATCTCTCCATTTTCCGCCACATTGGGATGACGGACTTTACTTGCATCCGCAGGGAGCTGGACCTACATATATTTGTTTCCCATCATATCGAGTCGGTGGCCTTTGTTGGCAGGGAGATGTGACCGCCTATGATTTTCCTCCACATCTGGGTGGCAGGCATTGTTGATCACCACAATAGAAAGATGGCGGGCGTCAAAAGAAACTGCTAGGAGCTGGTCCTGCAGGTGGTGGGTCGCCACCACGTCAAGCTGGTGGGCTTCACGACCCTGGGCAGGGAGAGGTGCTTGCCTGGTAAGTGTCGTCCTATGTGAACGAAAAACTTGATGGAGCTCGACGGGGATGTGAGCTGGCTCTTATGATGCCTCCATGTCTGGATGGCGGGCTCGGGAGGAGCGAATAGGTATAGGTGCATGTTCGTGGTACGTCTCCGTGGCTGGGCAGCGTAGCTCCTCCTCAGGGACCAGGGTGATGACCGGTCCCTGATTGTATGCCTGCCGCCCTCGTCGGGTGGTCCGAGGGGCTAGAGCTCGGGGAGTGTGGGCATGAATCCTCGTGGAGACATCATCCTCTGCGTGAGGGTGTTGAATCGCGGCGTGACTGTGATGACGTCTTCCAGCGGGGGCCTTGGAGAGGAACCCCCGTCTGGTGGGGATGAAGTCCTCAACGTCGACCTCATCCACCTACCTAAGATAAGGGAGGTATGCATTGCCCGTTCTGGGGATAGACGCCCAAAATGGTTGGAGACAACAACAGGGGATGTCTGGATTTGCCTTTGCGGCTGTTGCTGGGCAGGCGACCAGTGAGTTCTGGCGGATTGAAGGGTTTTCATGGCCACCTCCACCGTTGGGAGAGTACCGTTCACGTGGTACTCTCGGATCAGCACGTCCGAGACCCAGCATTGAAGATGCTTGGTGGGTGACGAGGTCCTCTGTAGGTTAGGACGTCCGGTCATTGCATTTCCTGAAGTGCGCACATGCGAGTTCCATCGGGACACCATTGGATCGAAGGGAGTTCTGAAGGTAGTACCTATAAAACATTTTAACAAATACAAACAACAAACCCGTCAAAGCATCATCTCATGATCCCATGCGTAATTAATGAACTTTCTTGGCCCTCCTTGTGAGTAAGATGGGGGTCATGGTGGGATTAGGTGAAATAAGTCATTCTTGGTTAAAGATTCACATCAGGTTCACCATTTTTGTTTCGTGGTTTTGGTCTCGAAACAACAAACGGATCCGTATCCGTTGATGGATGGACTTTCTTTCCAAAGGCATGCATTCGCCGGATGGTTTGACCAGTGACGCTTAAGAACTCACATTGGTCGAGAGGATGTGAAGTTGGCTCATCGCACCCTTTTGGGGGAAAATTATTGCCTGTTTCGGGACTCTCTTATAGGTTTAAGATGTATTCATATGTTCTCAAATCTTTGCTTTATACCCAAACATAGTATTCAGGGATTTAACCCTGGTAGGCAATGGTTAATTGGACTCATGGGGTTTGGAATCATTTAGTCCCGAGGTTTACCATCCCTCACTAGATTAATGAACCTGAGGAGTCGGAACTCATTGAGGCGACAATAGGAGTGGCACGGTGAACCGATGTGAAGATAGTCAGATCGACCGATTGTTGGGATTGAACCTCAGGGAGGCTTCCTACGTACCCTTCATAGGAGACAGGGATCAAAGTCCATGTAGTTCGAATCGGGGTGTCGGAGAACCGACATGAAGGAGGAACCGGGGGTCCGATTGTGATCAGGCTTGAACCTCTTGGAGGATTCCTATATACCCTGCCTAAGAGGAAGGGATCAAAGTCCGCATAGTTTTCATGGGCATGGGGCATACGCTCTGAGGCAGCCCATGGTGAGGGATTGGGGCTTACACTCTGAGGAGGCCTAGGGCGATGGATTAGGGCTTACACTCTGAGGATGCCCAGAGTGATGGATTGGGGCATACCCTCTGAGGAGGCCCATGGTGATGGATTGGGGCTTACACTCTGAGGAGGTCCATGGTGATGGATTGGGGATTACACTCTAAGGAGGCCCATGGTGATGGATAGGGGCTTACACTCTAAGGAGGCTCATAAGAGGATGTCATGGTCGATGCTTACTCTAAGCCCATGTGAGCCATGCTCGGTGTGAGACAAAAGCGGCAGTAGGGACCAGAGGATCACGTCACGAAAGGTGCGTCCGTGAGAAGTGGAGTTGGGCTTATTCATGAGGGCGTCCCATTAATTCGGTGCTTACTTTTGGTTGGACTCCCATGGCGACAAAGTGTAGCGGGATAGGGAAAGGGGTGCTTCTGTGCCCGTCACCTCTCTTGTTCTTCAGGGAAGTACCCAGGGAAGTACCAAGGTGCATGGGGACGACTTCCTTCTGATGGATATGTCATCCCCTCTCTGGGGAGGGGAGAAGTGCCTGACCGCTGAAGCGTTCAGTCTCGCATCATGGCGAGTAGAGGCAGGAAGGGGGCTCTCGAGCTCAGACCCCGCATTACCATGGGAAGGTGGACCTAGGAATGCCTCGGGAATCTTCCCAAGGGTCGGGGCAACCCCTTTTCCCCTGTTTACCGTGGATATGTGAACTAAAATGGGGGGTCTGTTGCGCCCGAGGGTTACACCACATGGATCTGGTGGCTCTGGTGGAGGCCTCATCTTGGGGCCGATGAGTAGGCCAATGAAGGAGTCATGGGGGAACGGTCCGGATTGGAGGGATTTTATCAGGATCTGGGAATGGGAACTCCGATGGTTTTGGCACCCCTCGCGTAGGGAAGTGCTACGCGGCTGGAGGGGTCGTCTACAAACCAGGGTGGTCCGCAGAATGAGAAGCCGTCTGCGAACCCGGGTTGTCCGCATACTGAGAGGCTATCCATGAACCAGGGTGGTCCACGGATTGAGAGGTCATTCGCGAACCAGGAGGGTCCGCAGACTAAGAGGCTATCCGTGAACCAGGATGGTCCACATACTGAAAGGCCGTCCGTGAACCAGGAGGGTTCGTGGCTTCGGGTTCAGCCCGCGTACAAGGTTGGTACGTGGAGATTTCCACGCGAGCAGTGACAGCCAAGGTTGGCACCAGTCGGGGGTTCGTTGGTCGAGGCTTCGCCCACATTTGAGGGTGCTAAGTGGTGCGACGTATCGGAAAAGAGTCATAAACTCCCCGGTCTATGGGGAGTACATCCGCGGAGGGACCCTGGTTCGCAGTATTCTCTTTTTGTTATTTTATGTTCACTGTTCACCAATTTATTATGTGTTTTCATTTCCTTATTAGTTCATTCCCAGATTTATACCTGCTCTGGTTCGTGAACTGGATCTTTCAAAATCCTAATACTTCCTTCGAAATCCTTCCACCCGAATCTGAATTATCTCCACTACGTTCCCTTCCTCCGAATCTGAATCCTCCTCTCCTTCGCCCCTCGGTCTCCTTTTATTGAGTGGGGAAAGAGATGTATCTGCGGTCACGTGACACCTTTTGCAGAGGCCCATGACCGAATAACCAGTTTACGATGGACATGGTCAATCCATAATTCATGGTGGGTATTGAGCGCTTCTCACCCAACCCCCCCCCCCCACGAACCGAACGAGGGGAGTGCTTCGCGGGCATGAAGGTTTCCGACTCCATTTCACGAATGACAGTGGAGGCGGTTCAGGCCAGCTGACACGACTCGCGGCTAGGGAGGTTCATGTATGTGAAAGGGATTTGTGCCCACCCTACGTCATGCCCACGGAGGACCTCTGCCTCCATTCCGCGAACGACAATGGTCCGCGGAGGAGGGACGCTTCACGGAACCGGCCATGCGTTGTTAACATTAGACCAGTCCGTGGACCAGTTCCTCCTTCTCCATCCTTGAGTATTGTCCACATTTGACTATCCCTTTTGAGGGGAAATTTGGCAGAATCTCCCTTGAGTTAAAGGGGATCATCATTCTCCTTTGCGGATTTTTTAGGACCCTATATTCATAAAAAGACATGAAGATTCATTTCGAACCATTTTCAAAAAAGTCAAACATGGGAAAAAATTTATTAAATAAATTTTTTTGAGAATGTTAACAAAATTTCTTGAAATACTTTTTTAGAAAACATAAATATTTAAGAAAAACGATTTTCAACTGATGATAGAAATATAGTTATATTTTCATAAAAACATTCCCAATAATTATAAGCACCTAAGATAGTAAAATGGAAATGTAACATGAAAATTTATGTAATAAATAGAGGATAAGAAAATAAAATGGGTCTATTATTCAATTATCATATAATTTATTTCAATAGTAATTCAATCATAAATAATCCTGATTAAAATGAGATTGAAATATAAGTTTCATTCCCCAGGTAAATTTTTAATTGTAGGCCCCATGAATGGAATAAGATCAAATGAAACATTAAATACCATGAATATAGAGATATTACTGATATAAAAATATCATATGGGATGTACATATACCTAAAAAATATGATGTATGTATAACATTATATATGTCCCAAAAAGGGCAATATGAGACGACCAACCCTTACAGTGATAATAACATTGAGGTGATAATTAATCAAAGAATTGATTATGTGTCTAAAAGTTTAATAAAAATAAAATAATATTAAATAAAACATAATAAAAATAATAATTACACAGATAATATTTGAATATCAAAGACAATGAAGAGGAAATGTAACCCAATAAAAAGAAGTTTTGTTTTGAAATTCTTTAACACTTGGAAATTTTCAAGTCAAATACCATTGAATGAAATAATATAAATAAAAACATAAAATAAAATGAATTATAAATTATTCATGATATTATATTTAATTTGGGATATATATACACCATATAAAAAAATTAGGTGCATAACATTGTAATATGCCTCAATGAAATGAAACTGAGAGAAAATACCTTACCTTGATTATGATTTCATCTATGAATTTATTATAATTTTTTTCTCCCATTAATTAATAATACTTGGTTAAATACAGTATTCCTGGTAACAACTACTTAGTTTTTCATGTCTATTTGGGTTAAGTAGTTTCAGTCATTGTATATCGATCATGGTTCCATCATTTAAAAATTTCTAAGAATCACATAAATTTAATAAATATTCATTATATATTTGTTTACATTTATCAAAAAAAATTATATAGAAAAAATAATTAGACTATTCATAGAGACGGTGGGCCATACGTACGAATGAACGTTGTTTCCATTTTTTTGATAGATGGAATGAAAGAAAGGTAGTTAAAATTTAAACATTTAAAAATAATTATAATTTAAAATGTATTATATATAATAATTAAATATATGTCGGATACCATCCATGTCAAAATTAAATAAAAAACTTATCACATTGCAACATGGAGGTGGTAGTCCACACGTAGGCACAAGAAACTTTATCATTTGCCGACAGATAGTAAGGTAAGACGTTTGAAGTGTTATTATAGTTTCAAAAGTCTAAATATGTAATAAATATCATATATATATATATATATATATATTAAATCTATAATTACACCCAATCCTAATAATAAGTGATGGATAACCAATTATATATGTTCCTGAGTAGGCAGTCCATTGTACACATCATCGACAATTTTGTTACCCATTTAATGAAATAATAGATGGATATAGGTCATTCCATTAACATAATAACATATAATTATATGGTAGATTCTGGTTTTATTATTTCATAATAATTTATGGATATTTTAAGGATCCAAATGAAGAAATAATATTAAAACACATGGTTAAGAACTATAAATATTCTCCTGACAACCTCTTTGGGTTTATACATAAAGCCTTCCTATATTGGATTTCTACGTATAAAAATAGATCTAGGTCATGGGTAGGAATTGCAGGAAAATTTTTGGGTCTAGCGTAGAAAAAAAAGGTATCTTTATGTGTGAACAAGAGAATAGATAGGGTGTCCTTTTATAAATGTGGGGTGTGGGACACACTTAGAATCTTTGTAAAGAATAAATTATACCCATCTTTTATACATAAAAAGTGATAAAAATATAACATTTTTGAAAATTAGTTTAGATAATTTCTAAATATGTTGATAAAATAGAAATTGGGAAAAAAATTAGGTCATTTTAACCTTTATCATCTCAGTTCAACTAATGATAAACCCTTTTTATCTTTAACCATTATTATTAATTTATAATGTTTTTTACTATTAATAAAGAATAAAAATTAAGTTAAATGTGTTATATAATAATAATTTCTGATTAAAAATGTGGAATACATTTTTTGAAATTAAATTTATAGAAGTGGTAGAATCAAATTTAATGTTAATCCTATACATGTAAGGAAATAAGTGGTTCTTCATAGGGAAACTTTTTATAAGTATAAAATGTTGTTATAATAAAATTGAACATATAATTTATTTTAATGAACTAAAATAGATTAATGATTATATTATTAAAAAAAGTATATTTTTAAAATAATATATAAAAAATGTAACTTTTTAAATTATTTAAATGAAAAGGCAATTTTAAAAAAAAATATGTATTTTTTAGTATTCATCTAAAAATTAATCTTTTTAGAAAATTATAAAAAATAAATCTAACAAAAAAATTTCATTCTATTTTATAATTTTAATTTTTTCTTTCATAATAAATTTTATAAAATTTGAAAATTTTATTGTTAAAATAACAATGCCAAGTATAGTGAAATATGTTTTTAGAAAAACCATGTTTTAAGCATACAACTGAATTTATTCTTATATCATGCTTAAAAAAACATTTTAATGATTAATCATTTTATTGAATATATTACATATAAATTTCATTAAAATCATTCACCAATAGTGAATATTTTTATTTATTAAGATAAAAACACACTACATGCATAAAAAGAGTTTTTTAGAAAAATATTTTTTTTCTTGATAAAAATTTATATTTTCATTTCTACTCGATTGAAAATAAATGAATTAATTTTATACATGTACTGAAAATATAATTTTCACTATTTAGATACTCCTATTCATACTTTACATTTTAATATCTAGGTTATAATGATCATATTAAAATATTATATTTCACAGGTCATTTAAGTTTGTTGTTGCATGTCATATACACTGTCAAATATAATTTCCTTATTTTAACCAATTGGGGATGAATGTCTTAAAATTTATAAACGAGGATAAAATTATTTAAATTTAATTTATCATAAATTCTCAAGGTATTATAATTATTATAATTTTTGAAAATATTAATTAAATTTCACATTGATAACAACATGAAAATATTCGAATTCATATATAATCTATTAAAAATTATCTAATATGTTATTTTTAACTAAATAATTTGTGAGATTTTTTTTCATTCAAATTATATTACTTTTATCATTTTAAAAATAAATTATTTTAGTTTTCTATTAATTAAATGAATATTATGTCAATGTTTCATAAGCATTTAGTATAATTATTTCATACATAAAAATAATAATTAAATTCACATGATAAAAATAAACAATTTTTAAATTTTAGTTTATAAAACCCTTTTATAACAGAAATTTTATTCTTTTTATCCCTATGTAAAAAATCTAGAGATAACAAAACAAAGAGAATGATATTTTTTCTTTTCATTACATAAAATAACATAAATTCAAAATCAAAGAAATATGGTATCTAGTTTCTATATTTCTAATACATGGGAAATAATTGATGAATTAAGCTAAATAAAAGTAATAAAGAATTTTTATTATCAATTTTTTAGTCATAACCTTTTTATTTTTAACTTTAATTACCCGATTTTCCCATAATGTGGTGACAATTATTTACTATGGTTACTATTCATAATGACTAGAAATAAAAGGGATACATTTTCAAAATATCTAAATCCTAATAAAAAATATGTGATCCATTTTTCATGACTCAATTTCTATAATTTGAATAATTAAATTTAAAATTAAACCAACAAAATGCGATGAAAACATTTTTTTAGAAAAATGTCTATATAGGTAAAATAAATAATACCAAATTCAAGTGAAAAAATTAATTACGAATTATATAAATGGATTAATAATAATATAATATAAAAAATTTTACTTTAAAAATTTTATAAAGAAAAATGAAGGATTAAAATTCTTTAAACAAAAATACAGTTTTAATTGAAAATCTATATGTTTCACTATTCACTAGAAAACCTATATTTTGACCAAAAAACTCAAAAATTCACTCAAATATAATTTTAACATGAAGAATTCCTAAAATAATAAAATTTTATAAAATTAATTTTCAAAAATATTCGAAAAATAATTATAATATTTACACACTAAAAGTAAAAAATGAAATTTTAGAGAAAATGTATTTCCAAAAAATAAAATGACTTTACTTAAAAGCGAGTGATTTTTTACTAAGAATTTATTAATAATTCTTTTAATATGTGGTACCTTTACATATATTTCATAAATTACTATTTCCTATTTATACTTTCCAATTTAATTTATATGTTATAATTGCAATATTAAAATATTAACATTTCATTATTCATTTAAGCACGGTGTTGCATATCCTATATTATATTGAACATCATTATTATTTTAAAATATCAGGCAGTTAAAAATTATGTTGAATAATATAAATATAAATATAAATAATAATTTCCGGATCACGATGATATTAAAAATATTTGTATAAATTAGGAGAATAATATGGATGTAAAAATAACTATGTTTGTGGATAAATCAAATGAGTATAAGAAATATGGATTTTTTTGAAAAAAACGTTCGTTCAAAACATTATATAAATTGTGACTAAAAAATGAATTAGATATTCTTATTATGAGTTGAAATATTTTAGGACTTCATTAAAAAATTTATTCTGAAAATTATCCCTAAATGATTATGAAAATAAGGTAGAGAGAAAGATATATAATTCTATCCAAACACTATTTCGAAATGTAAATATTATTTTTAAATATAGTTTTTAAACTATGGTGGATTTGGGAATATAAATATGATATGTTTTTAAATTTTAAATATCAAAATGAGTATATAAATATTGGGAGAAGAAAATAAAGGAGGAGGAATCTCAATCAAAGAGGTTAGAAATAGAATCATTATAAAAAATATGGATTGAAGACTTGAAATAAATTTATTGTCTTAGAAGAACTATGTGAAATAAGTGATCATATTGGAATCATTTATAAAGGATGAGTCAACATTCTACTATACCAATAGAAAAATAAGTCTCAATACAAAAAGTATAATGGTAAAAAATAGGCTCTTGTTGTATAATTTGATTATAAAGCATTTAATATGGAGAAACCATAGATATTGGATATTGTGTTCTCTACACATATAATAGGAGACTTGAAGTATTTGAACAATATTAATATTTTTAAAGAGGTATCTGTCATTTTTTTGGAAATTATGGGTTAATAAATATCAAATGGCTAGGTATTTTTCTTTTTGGAAAAGAAAATTTTTAATCGTAGAACACCATTTAGGTTGATGGGTTCAGAAAAAAACATTTTGAGTGTTTTTCAGATCTTTGATGCAGTAAATTATGTTATATTTAGTAAATATTTAATTTTGGTGAAAATTACAAAAGATATAATGGTTGTGGAAAGAGTTAAATGAGAAAAGGATTACTTATTTTACTTTTTATATGTATAGATTACATTCTATCTGATCATGAAAGAAGAAAATAAACACTGGCACATAAGGATTAGGTATCTTAGTGAAAAGAATACGTGGAAACATAACCAAAGGGAATGTTTTTATTTATTACCTAAGAAAAAGATAGATATTGTTTGGATTATATATATTTGTTCTATGTGGCATATTATTTATTCTTTACTTAAAATTTTTAGATCAAATATCTCATCCTTTAGATTTGATCCATCCTGACATATGTGGTCCCATTAGAAGGAAAACCAAAAATATATTTAATTATTTTATTTCCTTTATTGAAAAATGTACTCATATTTAATATATTATGGTTATGAAACATAAATAAGAGTCCATAAATATGTTTTTTAGTTTTAAGATAAGTAATTAAAATGAATATAATTTATACCTTATGAAAATCTAGACAGATAATGGTTCTTTCTACACTAAAAACAATTGTCAATATTATCATGAAAATTTTATCATTCTTCTTGAAATCATTATTTTTTGAGGAAATAAATTAATTAATAAAGTCTATGGAAATATTTATTGAATAATGTTTATAGGGAATAATACCTCTTGTAATTTTTCTACGTAATAAAATGGAGGAAAATTTTTGTTCAAAATCAGTACTTTTATAGACAAAATTCTGGTAATTTTCCATATGAGAAATAATGAGAGAATTACCCAAGTTTGAAATATATTATAGTGTTTGGAAGTATCTATATTATCAAAATAAATGTTGATTACCTAGGTAAATTTGATCCTAGAAAAGTTACTATAATTTTTTTGGTTATACTCTAAATGGTAGATGATATTACTGTTATAACAAAGATATTAGAAGAAAATATTATTTCGGATTATAAAAAAAATAATATTATAGATAATTAATAATGTTCAATAAGTTATGTTGATGCTAAATTTGTTAAATATTTTAAAAAAATTCCATAAAAAAATGAATGTTTTATTGACCTATAAGATGGATAAGTAGATTCATCTATTTTATGTAATTAGGAATAATTATATTCAACTAATAAATGGAAGATAATGTATGTTCCGGTCTAAAACATCATTGGAAATCATGGATAGTTAGTATAGAGTAGGAGAACATTGGGACGAAAATATAATAATTCATTGTTCTCCAAAGATGGTCATGAATATGTTGAAGAAAAATTACTGAATCAAGAGTGGGTTGATTCTATTAATGGATAATTGGACCATATTGATATTTGGGATATAGTTCCCAAACCTCAAGATAATAATTTGGTCAGAACAATGGGGATTCTCTAAAATAAAATGATTCAAAAGGGATAAGTGTTTGAAAATAATGTATGATTGGTAGGTACATGTTATTCAATGATTGAAGGAGTTTACTTAGATGAGTATTTTTAAAATTTCAAAATGATTAAAACCAATATAATTTTTCTTTCTATTACAACAAAAAGGAATTTAAATTCATTATAAATGGATTTCAAGTCATAATTTATCATTTATGGGTAATAATGAAATGTTTACATTGAGAAACCATAAGGGTTATTTCTTAGAGAATATTGAAATTATATTGGAAGTTTGAAGAAGGATTTATATGGGCTTAAACATTCAACAAGAGATTGGTATTCTATGATATAAATATATTTACAGAGGTTGATTTTTAGAAAGGGAAGAGTATAAAAAATCTCTATATCGTGGATGGTGATGAGATATCACTTCTTGTTATTGTTTATGTAAATGGAATCATTTTTTCTAGAAATGATGATGTAATTTGTGAGTGTTTTTTTGAAGGAGATGGTGAAATTATTTTAAATGTACGAAGTAGGAGAGAATAGTTACATTATTAGATTACAAATCTCTAAAGAGAAAAACATTTTTCTTTATCAAGATATGTATTTTAATTATCATTGAAAAAGGTTTTCTAAGGAGGGTTTGAAGCTTATTTCCTAACCCATTTCAGTTGTAATAAAAGTATCCAAATATGAATATGGAAAAGATGTTGATCAAATGGAATTCAAAAATTTATTCTTAAGTATATTATATCTCAAAAAATTAAGACCATATTTAATATATTATCTGACACTTTGTTCTATGTAGCAATGAGAAAATAATTTTAGAGAACTAAATAGGATTATTAGTCATATAATGGTTAAAATTAAATTTAGGTTTAAATATAGTAACAAAGGAAAGATATATTTTTTGGTTGTACTGATGTAGATTGGGATAATTGTGTTAATGAAAAAAATATCCACATTTGATGGAGTTATCTATCTTCGTGATCCGTGTGTTTTCTTATATAATAATTAGTTTATTTTTGTGACATTAAAATCTACTAAGGTAGAAAATGTGGAAGAATATCATACTATATCTCAGTTCCTGTGGATGAGGAAAAATATATAATATTTTATGGTAGGGGGGAATAAACAACTCATTCATAGATGTGATAATAAATGTGATCTCAATTAACCAAGGAACAATATTCAATATTTAAGGATAAATAATATTGATATTAAATATCACTTTATCATGGAGATTGTAGATAGAAATGAGTTATGTTAGAACATGTTCATATAATGGATAAAATAAATAATGTTCTCATTATGTCTTTGTCTAAACAATCTTATCAAAATTTGATATTGAGTTGGGTGTTATTTCTAACCCATCTAAAAGATAAGGTATGATATCTAGGTACCCTCTCTATTATTATCTTTTGATATTGTTTTCAAAGTGTGATAAATATGGAAACAAAAATATTTATTGATATGTGATTTACCTATTTAGGGGAAACATATATTTATGGTGAGTTTTTAAAGTTTTAATCTATGAAGCCTTCATGTTTTAATGTGTTAATAGTTTTTTATGTATGTGGAGGAATTTTTTATTAAATATTCCATGATAAGTTTGATAAGTTTTGAGGATAAAGGGGATTAAATGAAAATAAATTTTTTATCATGGGTAACATGATTTCATTATCAAATGTTCTTATTTCCAACATTGTTTTTTTCTCACAATAGATTACTGTTTTTAATTATTAATCATTTCTATGTGTGATAATTATAAAATTGATTTATGTTCCATGGTTTCCAAAAAAATATCAAGGGTTTTATTTTTGTGACTAAGTCTATTGTTTTATGATGCAATATTCATCTAGAGAGGTATTAATAAATATGGTTAAAGTGAATGTGATTCTAGTGTTTCATTTTGTTTTCAATTAATAAATAATGTTCAAATTTAAAATGTAATGATTGGTTTATTGTTCTTTAAAAAAATTCAAGATAAGTGTTGGTGGATGAAGGAACCATGTTTGATTCATGTGATGGAAGTTTTAAGGCCTTGGGTTTGATGATTAAGGATATCATGAGGTGCATGAGAAGTGTCTAAGAAGGTCATGGATGATTTTTATTTAATTTTTATACCTATTTAAACATTATTATAAAAATTCATTAACTATGTAACGTTAATATAGAAGTACCACTGTACAAATAAGGTTAATTCAAGGTTTATACTTGATACATAAAGGTAAACTAATATCTCAATACTAGGTAAAGTTTAACTTAATATTTACCTACATATAAAAAATAAAGTAGTAATTACACAAAGTATGTTAGAGTAATTATCTATTTTTGATATATGTGTAAAGGTAGTTCTGGGATTACATTTTTCACACAAAGGTAACTTGAAAATTTTAGTACCCATATAAGGGAAATATATATACAACCTAAAGGTTTCCTTGAAGAAAAAATGGATATATACAAGTGTCCTAGAATATATATAAGGGTAACTCATAAATTCAATATATATCATAAATGTTTAATCTATTGATGTAATGTAGAGTGATCCTAGAATAGATGCATGTCATGATATAAATTTTCATGATCCATGATACCTCAAGAATATGTCAAGGAATATTGATAAAATTATTTTTGATTCTTGGATGAAGTTCGTTAGAAGAGTGATCGTGTCCATTTTATGGATGGTCGAGTGACTATGGCCTTTTCTTGCTGGGCTGAGCAGCCATGGAATTCACGCGGTAGATCGAGTGATTAAGGAATTCACATGATAGGTCAAGTGATTATGTTACTCATGATATGATGAATTACTATATTAATGAACAACAACAAGAAATTATGCTAACCCTATAAGATGTATGACCATAAGATGAATTTCTATATTACTCATAGTAGATCAGGAAAACACATTCCTGATGGAAGATCAAGTGGCTATATTACTCATGGTCAATCAATCAGTTTGTATAAAAAATAAAGTTCATGATATTTCTCACTAGTAAAATTGATATAAATCTTGGTGAATTGTTATCTTATAAATAAAATGATACTATTTTTATTATTATTTAGTATTATATATATAAATTTAAGTCTATTTTGGAATTATTTTTTAAATTAAATAAAGATGCAATATAAATTGTGTAAGAAGAAAGATATCAATGGATGATTTCATAACACGGATTAAGAAACCATGAACAAAATTTCATGAATGCATATATATGTAGAATTTAATACATGAAAATTTTCATAGATAGTGAAGGTTCAATGGTATCCATGAGGAGAAATACCAAATATTGAGGAAAGTAGAATAGTTGACATGATGAAAGAAACTTTTACAATGAAGGAGGGTGTCCAAGATAAAAAATTATTGGTATCATGCATACACAGTGATTTAAATGTATTATATTTATTTTAATAAATTAATAAATAAAGATATTCCATTTTTCATGTTTCAATTTATGTGGTTCATGCATAACTATAAGTAGTTTCAAGTAGTTTTGGAGGAGTCTCAATCGATAATTCTTGATCTAATAATTCTCGGTCATTTGAATTTGTATTATTCATGTGGTTTTTTAGAATAACTTATTGATAATGTAAATATAATAGGGTATTATTTTTGGTAAATCAAAAATCATGAAGATTTATTCATGAAGTTCACAATATGGAGAATTATGGAGAGAGGGAGAGGTAAATAACTTGCAGATTATATTTTAATATTCTGAGAAACATTTACATAACAAAGAAGAATTTATTCTATGATGTTGTTTTATTCATTTATGTGCATGATAAATGAATTGAATAATATCTTGACACACCAGAAAACATGTTATTTTTTTACATAAAGAATATGTATAAGTTAAAACCAAAACATTTGGTATTATTGTAATAGTGTGGTATGTACTAACAATGTGGTATTCTCAAAAACCATCTAAAGACTTATACAGTGTCTTCTAAGGATTGTCCTATTAAAAGTGGTTCAAATTATTTTACTATTGGATCATATGATGATGATTATTTTTAATAGATAATTACATAAAAATACTAAAATTGAGTATTGAACCATTTAAACTGTATGTATTCTCTCTGTGTGAGATTCTGCGTGTGATTGGACATAAAATCCAGCCACTCAAACAAGTGATAAATGTTTTATAAAGGTAACAACTCTAAATTATTTAATCAAATATTCATCCCTCTAAGTAATTCCACTTATTCCTATCCCTAAATCATAATCCCATGTAACCTATCTATATATATAATGAAGGATTATAGGCCCCTTGTTGTGTAGGAAGGATGTAAACCCCAGTGGGGAATACCTCTCCCCATTATATCTTAATGAAAAAAATGGTATATCAATTTCATAAATAGAGGATCAAATTATTTATTCTAGTATAGGGGATACCAACCCTATTTTATTTGAAGGTAATGGATCCCATGCCCTAATCTAATTGTGGAATTACAAATACTCTATAAGGATGGAAAGATGATACTATATCATTGAAACACTTCCCATTAGGGTAGTTTTCCACTCACTAAGAGTGTCAAAAATCCCATCTTTACCTCCTAAATATTAGTTGGTGCAAAAAACACATCTCAATCATAGAAGGATAGTATTTCTCTAAAATAAAGCTGCACCATATCCGAATGAGTCTTTTTTGAGTTGGCGGAGTGAAGTAACACAACATATAGTCATTAATAATAGTTATATGATTCATGCACAATTCAATTTTATGAGAAGGAAACATCAAAGAGACAAAGTTTTTAGGCTCCATAAAATGGCCTAACTTCCGAAATTTTTTAATCACACGTCATTTAAACCGTGAAAACAAAACAGAATATAGACATGGCAAATTATTTTATGAGGAATGTTCTATTGAAACATTTCCATGTATGACCCTATTTCGACGGAAAAGGTATGGATAGTGAAAACCATTGTGGGAAATGAGGAGAGTCACTCAATATAAGCTTCCAATTTGTCCTATAAATATATAGTGACCCCATTTAAGGACAGAACTTCAGAAGTTAATGTGTAAGCTATAATTCCTTAAAACCCCACCTCCATGGCAAATGCAACTCCGAACTCACCAAGATTCCCAAAGGTAGATCACTTTCATGACAAACATTGAATGGGCCGCCACTTTTTCTAGATTGTGTTTGGAATTTCCTTACAAAACATCCCATAATGAATGTATGGTTACATTAAATAGAATATTACTTCGTATAATCCTAGGTTTCACAAAACTCTTGATGTTTCAGGAATGGACACAATAAAGGTTCTTGTAGTACCCTTATGATAAAACCCATAGTTCTCGAAAACCAATTTGTGTTCACAAATATAGTGTTCTGTGCCGAAAAATATGGGTCCCTAATCCTTGTCTCCTTCCTCAAAATATATTTATGTGCAGGTTGAGTGCCCTCATTCCCCACACCTACTCCAACTAGCTTCCACTATGCCTCCATCACATGTGCGACTGATTTCATAAACCTTCTTGTCTGGTATCTTTAAATCAAGAATATAATGGATAATTATATTGACTCTTTCTCCTTATAATAGTAATTATAACATTGTTATGCCCATATTAAAATTCACCATGATATTTGTATTCATGGAACTACCCATAGGTGAGTTTTTAGTAGATACATAAGCCCTAATAGTACCATCATCATTGGAAACTTCCCACGATTTATGGTATAAAGAACTAGTTCTAGATCATTCCCTTTTAATTGGAAGTGATCTCCCGGGGTGTAGGATCATCCCATGTCTGAGCTTCATGACATAAAACTCATCTATAGAGACCCAATCTTGACATACATGGACATTACATTACTTTATCAGAATACTTAATACATAACAAAAACCAACACTCAAGGATCGTAATAGTTTATTGTCTTTGGAAACTCAGAATATAATCTTCTAATCTTGGTGAAAGATCTTAAACATATCCCATAAAGATATTACCCATTTGTATTCTTACCTAAATCCTTTCTTTATATCCTGGGGAAAAGAAAACATATAAAGGGTGAGCTAAAATGATCAGTAAGGGTAAGCATGAAGAAAATAAAACAACCCATATACATTTGAACTTAAAAACATGGACATAATGTTTAAACATCAAAATCTTGAGCAATGACATAAAACATGGCAGTACGTAAGGAATAGATCATAATGTAACATCAATCATGATAAAATAGTATGGGAATAAAACATTTAATTTTGTAAAACCATTAATCACATGATATTATTTCAATATTAGCCAAGGCATTTCTTCCAAGACCATATTAGTCGACAAAGTCCCTTTCTGAATCGAGTTCACTCCTCGTTCCAGTCCTATAACACTGAACCATATTAACTTAACATTCTAGCCATGTCTACCTCATGAGATATAAATCTTTACCCAATTCATTGGAGGGAGATATAGGTCCCACCCATCGCATAATGAAATCATTCATACGTTTTCCACAACATAAACATAAATCATTCATCATAACCCAAAGAATAAAATGGGTTTAATAAACATCATCCCATCATAACATAATCCATATAAAATAAATGGATATCATTTCATCATAAGAGAAGTGAAACCATGTAAATCATAGAGAAATTAAACTTGAAACATACACATATGAAATAATGTCATCTTAGATGGAAAATCGTTTTGATAAAACACTTGAAATAAATTTTTGAGGAAAATATCCTTTCGTATAAAAAATCATTTTATTTTCACAAAATGCCATGAAATTTTAAAAGAAGGGGATTTTTTGAAAATAGCCATGAAATCTTGTAGAGTAAGCTTCATGAAAATAAGGTGTTATGAAATCATAAAAATCCATCCATGTCGTATATGTTAAAAAAACATTATCCTCATACTTTTGTCGGAAAAGTCAAAAAGTTCCTCGTATTGAAAAAACAGAAATATTCCTTTCATAACATGTGGTAAAAGTAAAAAATGGGTAAAAATGACTTTAAACATACATAAAAAAACTTTTAGAAAACATGGACATGGATGAGAACAATAACCCCAGTAAATACTTGCGAATAAACAATCTCGGATAAGAACGAGATTGGAAAGGTTATCCCTTACGTTAGGTATGATATACTTTATACGTATCCAAACCTCCTATATAATGATTTAAATAATGTCATTGACTTATTAAAGAATCATATTCATTGTTATGATATCATATATGGGTAACTAATAACTTTATATTACCCGTTCTTTTGTAAATTCCATGTTAAAGCAGCATTTTGGGAAAAGTCGTTTTACTTATCAGACGTGTTTAGACTTGTTGGTCTTGATATTATTATTACATATATCATGATTTAATTACTTCAGGAATTTAAATCATGATTTATATATCATATATATTCAGTATATATATATAATAAATTTATAAATGAAATTAAATACACCGTTCATGGAGACGGTAGGCCATACATACGCGTGAATGCTATTTTCTTTACTTTATTGACTTGAATGGAAGTAAGTAGATGACATATATATATATATACATAAATACAGTAGCTTTATAATTTCATATATTTCATTATTATTCAATATAAATACTTTATATTCAATCTTGAGTGGTTAACATGAAGAATGAATCTCATCGAGTCGTGGAGACGGTAATCCGTACGTACGTACGAGCGATGATATCGTTCCCATAATTATTGAATTGAATTGGAGTGTATGATATAATATCTCAGAATCAGTATGATGTTACAATAACTATATATTGTCATTCCTTACACAATTATACCCACCCAAGTAAGGTGGTGGTGGAAAAACAGATTACACCACGACGTGGAGATGGTATTCCGTACGTACGCACGTGCGGTGATTTTGGTTTTCGTAGGATAGATAGAAGGTGAAATAGGGTTGTTTCATATTTATAATGACATATAATTATATTAGTGATACTTATGTTATTAATTTATGATGAAGCAAATAAAGAAGAAGATGTTGAAGAAGAAAGAAACTTGAAAGAATCGGTAGAAGAGATTACCTCTTCTTTGACGCGGCTCCTCTTATCCTCCTCTTAGGGTACTATAGATGGGCTTTAAATAAGACCAGGACCTCTAGAATGTTTCTATGGAAGTTTAGAAGTGAAATGGGAAGGGTTTTCCGAGCTTGAAGGCTCAAAATTGTTTAAATAGAATAGGGAGGAGGTGCCCTTTTATAAGGGAGGAGAGAGGCCCCTTAAGAAAAACATAAAAATATTAGAAAATAATAAAATGAAACCCCACATAAAAACCTCCAACAATGACTCAACTCAAAGATGAGATGCGATATGGTAGTAATATCATCAAAAAATAAAATTGAGACATGTTTTAAGTTTATTTTAAACCTTATCAACTTTATTTATCATTATTTAATCTATTTAATTTTATTTGTGGTAACAAAATTCTAAATTCTAAATTGATATAAATACAAACTTAAATGTTGTCAATTTTACCTAATTTGATACTTTATAACCTTTTGGACCATATAATTTCCAATTTGTAGTTTTTATATATTTTTGTGATTTTTAAATAATTTAATAATATGTTATTTTTATAAAATATCCATAGTGTCAATTTTGATAATATTGATTATTTGAATTTAAATAATCACCACACATAAGATATGTTCAAACAAAAATATATAATATTTTCCAAACATGTCATAATCCTCAAAAAATCATGAGGTATATTACTTTGTTTATATAGTATTTATTTTAATATTTTTAAAACCATTTGTTTGGTATATCTCTTAATAAAATAATTACTACATCATTTGTTTATAATTAATTAATATAATTATTTTTTGCATAAAAATTAAAAATAAAATCTTATGATGAATATAATTATAATACCTTTCATAATAATATTTTTACTAGAATTTATCATCTTAAAATCACAACATGTAAATTGTTATATTTATTAAATTATGAAGGTGACATCTTTGATACCATTTAAAATAAAATAATATAAATGTCCTAATTGGTTTTATAAGGATCCAAATGGTCCAAAAATAGACCCTTGGATGATTAGGCTATAGATATACTCTACCAATAATTTTTGGTCACGTTTATGGAACTTTTTATAGGTATTGTTATTTTAATAAAAACTATATTATTGATTTTTCACTAAATAAATAATTTCTTCATCATTAATGTATAAGATATTAAAGTAATTAAATATTTCTTAAAAATTACAAATATATTACCATGATAAATAAAAAAAATTTAGATTTCAAATGAGTATTTATAATTGAATTTATATTCTGTATAACTTTATATTAAAAATAATCTAATTATTAAAGTTTGAGTGAGACATTTCACTTTCTTTTAAATAAAATAAATAAAAGGACTTAAATCAAATAAAAGTGGGTTCCATTAGATTTAATTTCCACCCAAGTATGATATATGGTAAAATATAATCATCCAATTATATTAGGACAAGTGTTAGGGTAATTTTATAATATTATATTTACACTTAATTACCCGATTTACCTTTAACTATGGTAAATAAAATTTACCATAGTTACTATTCAAAATGATTAAAAATAAAAAGTATCTTATTAACATAATTTGGACCTAATTATTACTAATATGGAATCCATTTTTTCAAATTCAAATCATACAAGTTTAATAAATTAATTTAAAATTAATCCCGTTGTTAAGAAAATGAGTTTTAAAAGTTAAAACATTGCAAAAGATTGAAATGATTTTACCTATGAATTCAATGTAAAATCAATGCTAATTACATTAATTATATTAAATTGTAAAAATATAATCTATTTATACTTTAAAACCATTAAATATTATAATTTAACCATATAAATTATCTTGTTCAAAAAAGTTGTTTTTAATTAAAATTTAGTGCATTTTTACTATTCATAAAAATAAGAAACTTATCAGAAAAATATAAAAAATTTATCCAAAGTAAATTTTTTTATCCTGATTCAAAAGAATAATTTTATTTTTTCAAATTGAACTTATAAACATTACAAAAACTATATTTAATGTGGGTTCTACATCAAAAGGCGACAAAACTGCATTTTTTGAAAAATACTTATTTTACTTGAAAATTTTATTTTGTTCTCATACCATGTTCTATAAAATGTATAAAATGAATTATAATGTCATAAAATTAAAAATATAATTACTAATATTCATAACTACTAGTTTATAATAATATTATAACTATATGTCATTGTTTAGTGAAACCCAGTATTGCGTACAACACACGTTATCGAGGAAGGTCGCGATTGCGTGTAAGGCAAGCCAAGTCAGGGTTGCGTATACTGCAAGCTAATACCGTGTTGCATATAGTGAAAGATAATCTTGGTGTAGCGTACAACACAATATATGAATGTAATTGAAAAGAATATATCTTATAAAATCTCGGGATGTTACATAGTCAGCTTGATATCCTAGCCATATGGAATTAAACAACATGAAAATATCCTCATTTTATGTTAAACTGTAGCATTACCCTATTTAACAAAAACATGATTCTAAATGTGTTGTAAAAATGGGATGAAACTCTCCCAACAACCGTCATATATGAATCACATCCCAGGATGATTCTATGCATAGGCCTTACAACATCCATTCCCACTATTGATAGTTACTCACACCAAGTGAAGCATCTATGAAAAAGATCCATACCATTATTCCACACTATATGATGTGACTTATATTTTGGGTAGCCTTTATGCATTATCACCAAAATATTTATTTCAATTTTTCCTTCCACATATCATGTGTCCTTACCACATGACCTTAAATTTCATGGACCAGTCCTACCACATGACCTTAAACTATGACATTGTACATCATGGTTTCTTATCCTTATATCATAAATGTGTACGTAATACACCTCCATGTGGTTGAACCCTAACATATAGAAAAACTGGGTAAACAATAAGAGATTTAATCCAAGCATCCCTAAATTCACATAAAAGAAACATGTCTTCCCCTCAGAAGATGATAACTATAATGTTTTATCATTTCCCCATGGGAACACACTGAAATCCACCCTAACTATCCCCATAATAGATTAAAACCATGTCCTATATTTTCCAACAAGACATTAAACTCATGAACCATCTATCCACATAAGACATTAAACCTGCGACCAATTTATCCCCACAAGAACCTAATAAAGTGATCTACTTGAAATATTTACCCCATATAATAACTATGAGATTTCTAGTGTAAAAATCCACAGTAGTATTATGTCCCTGGTGTTAACTACCTCGTAGAAAAAGTATTCTACCATGAGTTCCACATATATGATGCATCACACATGAGATACACTTTTATTGTGGATTAAATTATAGGTTCCCGACACAACCCCCTACTTTGATGAATGTATGCTTCTCGTTTGAGACAAAAGTAACATAAATAACTAGCATCCACCCTGAGATAGAACTGGGAATTATTTTTATTAACATGACACAAATATATGAGGGAGATCTGGTCTAGGAAATGATTTCTAAAGACGAATATATTGAAGTACGAACCAAAAACCCCTCATCATATTTCGATCAAGGATCCAAAATCACCAACCCTGGTAATGGAGACCGCCAGACTTTGGAAAGATGGAATATGGGCCAAGGAAAAAAATACATTCATTTCATGGAGGAACAAATTAGGAACAAAAATAGTGATCCCATAATTTAGTTCTTCACCTTCAATTGTGAGTAGATCAGTAATTCTAGGAACCATCTTATTTGATCATGGATAGATCAAGATATCTAGCACCAAGCCTGTACCAAATAGATGGTGGGCACATTACTGAATTACTATTATTTTAAATAGGTTAATGTGAAGGTTTTTGTTCATATTCTATGTAAGTAATTATCAACATGTATCTTACCTATACCTTGTACAAGGATGAATAATGTTGGTAAAATTGGTAATAACATTCGAAGTATATTTATTGATGGTTGTATCCATATATTTCTACAACAACCAATCCACAATGAATGGATGATGACCCACTAACAATATGTGTGGTGGAATGGGGACCAATAGTGTGACAACCCCATACTATTTTGATCACTTCATAACAGTTACCTCCCCCAAAACTACTAGGGGTGAACACCCCATATTTCATTCCCAACTCATCTTGAGAAGGGTCATCAATACCCTTGTTTTTTAATATGAAAAAGACAAATTCATCCCAACTAAGGATATTTCCTAACAAGACGTGAAATCCATGAACCATGCCAAAACTGTAATTCACAAGGAATTGCATAGGGAAATCCCCACATATAACACTGATGAATCATTTTAGGATCCTCTCTTTGGAATGATCTGATAGCTTCCCCCATATGATGATGAAGTAGGGAACATAAATGTTATACTCACAATTTCCCCCACCTAAGAGACTTCTAGGAGGGATCTCACATAGCCACACTAAAAAATTTTCTGGATCTGCAGGTCAAAGAGAAATCCAATTCATCCCCTACTCTTTTGACACATGTCCATAACACCATTGACAAACTCCGGGGGTATTCCATAAACCCTACCTATCATGGGTCCTATTCTATAACTCTAGTAGCCTCAAGAACCACCAATATATTTACCTTTTCCCCCATCAATAACTTCAAGGGGACCCATATTTTCATTAATTAAATAAAAACCCCAAAAAAATCTTATATAGATTGGGTTCAATCTCCCAATCACTAGTTCCATAGAAAACTATCATGGTCTATCCAATGTTGAAGGATTTCACTATAGAGGTCCTACCTGCACTATCACTAACTAGAACAAAAGTTCATCCCATGATATATATATATATATGAACAACTCCAAGGAACCATCCTAGGGTAGTAAAAAAAGAAACCAACATGGGGTCTAAGACCGTGGCATAGTTCACAACATGGTTGAAATAAAATGTAGTGACTTCTGGAAAATTATGCTTAGGGAACTCCATCTCCACCAGAGGTAGTACCATGAGAAACATCATTCCAATATCGATCTCTCAGACCCTGATATGCTAGATGACATGATGAAGGAGACTTCATCATTGATAATAGGTATAAGAGAATAATACCATAATCTAAGGCTAATAATCCTAAATTCGTAGGTCCATAAAATCCCTATGTCTTTATGTAGATACCTATAGTTGGGGATATTCTGGAATATTTCCAAAGACTCGTAGTGTAACAGTCTCCGCCACGATCAAATTACCTTCTATATTCCTCAATTCTAGAAGTGGGAGAGATGTTAGGGTCTACGATGATGCCATAAGATGATAGAGTGTGCTTCACTGAGACCTAGAAAGATATTTACACTATAACTCATGTGGATGTTTTGAATAGCATGAACAACAAGGGAATGATTTTGATGTTGGACCAACCACTGAAATAATTTCCATCATTTATTGGATAGTTGGATTATTTAGTACCCCACTCACCACATTTTTTTCAATAAATTACAATATCATCTATGCCAGCACCAATTTCATGACCATCACGAGTTGGGATTTGTGCCAATTAAGAGCATAATGATTCCATAGCAATGAAAAAGTTGAATTTTGGGGGATCCTAGCCACTAAAAATCTTTCATTCCTATTTTTAAAACCATAAAACAGTTATTTTTTAATCCTATGATCCCTCACAAAGTACCACGTAACATGATTAACCTTGAATACATGGGTTAGGTCCAATCACCTTCCAGACCTACATTTGATTTACCTGGAAATCTATGAACATATTGATGCCATTAAATAATAGTGTAATAGGGTTCAAACCAAAATGATCTCAGTAACTCAGCACCCTAACATGTATGTATACAACCAATCTTTTCAAAATAAACATGGAAATGGCCCCACTATGCACTGGTTAGTCATAGAAGAGTTATATAAACATGTGATGATTAGAGAATGGTGTGGTATGATACCATCCATTTCATCCCTATCCCAAAAAAATGGATCATCAGTCTAGTCCACCCATTGATAGTGAAATACCTTCTCCAACCACCACAATAATGAATTTCATCACTATCGACCCTCATGAGGATCCAAGAAACCAGGCCACTGATATAGGGCATGATAGGGATAAACCATCTAGAGGACTGTCACAATACCAAGGGGATCCCTTAGAAGGTAATCAAACATATCAGTAGAGATTGGTGTTGGAAATTGGGAGTCCCCCCAAAAGATACATTTCCACCAGAAAACTAATATCTCCAAAAAGGAAAGGGTCCCACCAAGCCATTGGTCAATATGAGATCATGCCGAAAACTAAATTAGAAACTAAAATGGTTATGTTTTTCCAATGTTTTTAATGGATATAATAGGATTAATACTACAATTACATATGATTGGCACATAGGTCACCATTATATCAAAAGGTATCCATTTATCTTTTATATTGGAACCCATTCCTCCTTGCCGAGAAACCCATATATATGCCAAGAGTCCGCCAGTATCTGATTAGGGAAGAATCTAAGGGGCTACAAAAAATTACTATGATTTGTGTCACCCAATCAGTATTAGTAACACACATACATTCCTTGATATGAGGACTACCTCACCCCCCACTCTGATGAGTCGTTCAGTGCACTGGTGACCCCAAATCCTTACTAGGAGAAAATGATATCTTCTCTCGTCACACACCTTGAGGAATTAGATAGAAAACCCCAATATTATTGTACAATGACACTACAACATTTTTATAGAAAATTACATACACTACACAAACACATACACATTCCCATAGACTGTATTAGTTTATTCCATTTGGAAACATGAAAGAATAAACAATTGGTTCATAATAAATATACATACTATCCCTTATATTTCATTATATCTATAACCTTTTATGAAATATCATACATAAAAAAATTCTTCAAATCCTTAGAAAAAGAAACTAAGAAAAGAGTGAGCTCATATTCTTAAGAAGGGTAAAAAATGATACATTTAAGAATAAGGGTATGAGATCATGATCATAACATTATAAGATCATTCATTGTATATCAAAGATAATAAAAATGAATCATGGAATAAATATTGGTACTTCATAAAACATGAATCATAAAGGAATAAAAGAAATTAATCCATGAGATCATAACATTGATATAAGACATTAAATTGTTTCATACACATAAACTTGTATCTTTTTGAACATGTATAAATATTAGTAGGTTCACTAATGAAATTATTGAATTGAAATCAGGACGTTGCATAAACATATGGAAATGAAAACTGATTCCACACATAAAATTATATAAATAAAATCCTAGTCCATTCATATAATTATGGAAGTAAAAGTGAAGTCCACACAATGAATTGTAAACATGAAATCGGGTTCACACATAACATATATACCTCATGAATTTTTATCATTACCCAATGCATTAGAGGGATATATAGGTTCTGACTATTACACAATGGAAAACATACATATGTTTTCCACTATAATTGAAATCATACACCATATCAGAACCCATGGAATGGAATGAGTATTACAAACATCATTAATTTATAAAATAACCCATAGAAAATCAATAAGTTTCATAAATATCATTCCATCATAAACATAAACCATTATTAGAAGTATTACAATTGGTATTATTGAATAATAACTCCATTAAACCATAATTATCATAAAATATATTTATCATAGATGGAAAATATTTTTGAGAGTTCACTTGAAAATATTATTGAGTAAAATATTCATTCTTCTTTAAAAACGTTTTCTTTTCATAAAATGCCCCAAAATTTGAAAAGAAAAAATTATATTTGGAAATAAACTTGTAAGATTGTAAAGGATGATTCAAAGCATTAATTAATCTTGATAATTGAGGATTAAATTCTTTTTGTATAAGTTAATAAACATTTCTTTCATTCTTTTTCTAGAAAAGTAAGAAATTTCCTCATTTGGAAAACGATAAAAATATTCATTTCAAACGCTGTAGTAAAAAAGGGAAAAATGGGTAGAAATGACATTGCACATCTATAGGAAAACTGTAAAAAAAATTGAAAACATTTTTCAAAAACAAGAAAATATAAAATAAATATTCCCCAATGGTTAATTAAAATAAAAAAATCCAAAATTTTTATGAGAGTGTGAAATAAATACTCATCTGTTTATAATTAGTAGAATCATAAAACCCATGAATGAAAGAAAATTACATGGTTTTGAAAATACCATAATATTATTGATTATAATAATAAAATAAATTAATATGAAGTATATACAATTTTTATAATAAACAAGTAGTTTATAAGGAATGTGTACCATAGAAATAAAGGTGAGACAAAAATCACTTACTACATATCATGACTCTCTTTGTGCTCGTGAAAACATCCTGTATAATAAAAATAATTTTATTAAAAATATATTAAAAATAAACACACATAAACACACACACACACACATATATATATTTATATAATACTATTTATAATTTACTTATGATTTTTTATTACCACTTATTAACAATTCATGTTTAAGTTATGTTTCGGGTAATAATTGTTTTCTTTCTCATACATGTTTTGACTTTCTATTCTTGGTCCTCATACTTGGATAATGATTTAATTATCTCAAAAATTTTATCCATGATATAAAAATCATATATATTCATTATATATGTATTATGGTTATCTATAACACATTTAAATGGAAAATAAAATACACTATTTCTGGAGATGGTAGGTTGTATGTAATTATGAATGCTGCTTCCATTTATTCATTTTTGAATGAAAGTAAATAACATATATTAATATATATAATATCATTATATTCAAATTATTATGTCTTATATATCATATAATTTCACTAAATCCATATTTTATACATTCCATGTAATGTGTGAGCAAATCACATTGCTTTGAAGAGGTGGTAGTCCACACGGTCACAAAAAAAGTTATCATATTTACAAAAAATAGAAATTGTAGATGTATTTTTTATATAATAATTATAGAAGAATAAATAAATCATATATATAATATATATAACATACATCCATATTTTCCATCATATTACCAACCATGAGAAGTGGTAAATATAAAAAAACCACATCATTTTGTGATGCAGTAGTTCACCATACACAAGAACGACAAGTTCGTCAACCATTAGATGGAAGTGTATGTAAGTGAAGGATAAACCCTTATAATAAAAATATATATGTATATTAAGTAAACTTATGTTTTTATTTAATCATGTCATAATAATAATTTTGGGGGTTCAAGGAAGAAATAAATTGAAAACGTTCTTTGATGAATGTTACCTCTTATTTGGGTATCTCATTTTGATTTTCAAAAACAACTTCATTGGTTTTATTTAAGCCCAAAGTAAATATTATAGGATTTAGGGAAGGAATTTGGAAGGATATTTGGATAGTGTTTGGCCAAGCCAAAGAGGTTCTGATGTGTGTAGAGAGGAGAATGAGAGGTTCCCTTTTATAAGAGAGTGTAGTGGCACTTTTGGAATTCCTCAAATTATCAATTTATAATAAATTAAACATAAAACAAATACATAAAAAATAATTTTATTTGAATATATGATATGGTAATTTTATAATATAATCAACCAAAATATTTTATACATTTTTAGGGTAATAGTAAAACTCATAATTCTTATTAACCATCAGTTAATCAATTTTAATTTTAACCATGGTAACAATGTTTTTAAAATGAAGAGGATGTAATTTTTACATAGAACTTTCCAATTAGGCCAAAAATGTCCAATTTAATTTATTTTAGACCATATATCATCCCCTTATCTCATTTATAATTTTTATGATTCTTAAATAATTTAATGAAATATTACTTTCATAAAATATATTAAGTGTTAATTTTGACACTATTCATAACATTGACTTTAGGAATATCAATCCAGAAAGATTCATTTAAAAAATTAATTTAATAAACATATAATATGTCATATTAACCTAGAATATACTTAAATCTCATTAATTAAGTATTTTTCTTTTCTTTTAATATTTCTAATTTCATTCAGTTGATTGTTTCATTAATTGAGTAATTACAACAACATCATTTTGTAATTATTTTTGAAAATAATTTCATTAGTAAATATTAAAAATAAACTCTAGAATATTGAAAAAAAATTTATATTTTATAATAATATATATAATTAATCGTATCTTCTATTTATTCCCATATTAAAAATATTATACTTATCAAAAGTAAGAGTGTTATATTTTGTCACTCTATTTGATTTTAATAATATTTAATTCATTTTCATGGAAAAGTTTCTATTTAAAAGAATAAATTTAGATAATTAGGTATTATGGGTAAAATTTATCTCTAAAATTTATATTTAGGCAGGATTTAGGGTAGTTTTATAATATTTATTACATTATTTTTAACCTTAATAACTCGATTTACCCTTAACAATAGTAAAACAAATTACTAGTTTCTATTCATATTATGAAAAAAATAAAAGAAACCTAATTATAAAATTTGAAAATTATAATTAGAAATATGGAATCCATATTTTCTAACAATAAAAATATAATTGTTATAAATTAATTTAAAAATAATCCCATTGGCAGAGTGAGAAAATGAGTTTTTAAAGTAAAACATCCAAAATATTAAAATGTTTTATATTGAATTTCAATGTAAAATTAATTAGAATGACCTGAATTTTATTAAATGATAAAAAATTAATATAATTATACTTTTAAAAAAATTAAAAACATAATTTAACTATATAAATAAATTTGAAGAAAAAGCAGTTCTGAATTAAAATTCAGTATTTTTTACTATTTATCAAAACATGATACTTCACAGAAAAATACCGAAAGCTCACCAAAAGTAAATTTTAATATCCTAATTTCAAAGAATATCTTTATTTTGTAAAATAATATTTATAAAAGTTTAAAAAAATAGATTTTATACACGTTTAACATCAAAAGGAAACAAAACTACCTTTTTAGAAAAATACTTCTTTTATGCATAAAATTGAATTTCTGCTTATATTATGAATTGAAAACACATAAGCTGAATGTTAAGAATGATATTTAATATAATATATATAGATTTAATATAATTAAGAAAGATTTATTTTTTATTATTGGTATAAAACACACTTGTTCTCATTTAAATATTTTTTCAAGAAAACATTTCCTTTTTCAAAAAGGGGTTTACATTAATTTATAATTTGTTTATCAATGAAAAAATATATAATTTCAAAAACCATAATTCCATAATTTGGTTAACCATTTTCAAAATTTACATTAAAATGGATGTGTTATAATTTTATGGATTAGATAATTAAAATAATTAAAGGATGTTTAATTCAAACTCAGCATTGCATGTAACACAAGCTAAGTCGGTGTTACAAGTAACATAAGATATAAATGAAATAAAATTATTTAATAAAAATTAAATCTCATAAAAATAATTGGGAGTTACATTCTACCCCCTTAAATTAATTTCTCCCACTAGATTTGTCTAGGTTATCAAAGTTTTAGTACTTGAAAGATTCATTTATAGAAACCCACATCATAAAAATTAAAACTAAAACATACATTAAAAATGATGGAAACATAAATTTTACCAAAAGTAAGTCCTAAAAAGGTTTATATATAGGATACCATATGTGTAAAGTGAAAAAATTTACATGGAAGAGAAATCTAACTATCATGTTCTGATGGAATGTGATAGAGAAAATATTCAAGATAAGGTTAACAATCACAAAACCATCGAAGAAATAGTTCTGAAAATGGTCATTGATATCATCAAAAATGATGACAATAGGAGAACATTTTTTTCAGAATCCATTCAAAAGGTATACTTACATGATTTCATCTCATTAGTACAATTTCACAATATGGTTTTTCTTTGATCAATTTCCACTTCATCTCTTATTCCATGAAATAAAGTTAAGATGGCCATTAATAAATCATTAACAGACCTTGAGATCCTTAAATTTAGTGGTAGTTCATTCTATATGTCATTATCACAACAAAAAATTTATTACATGTTAAATAATATTCATAAATATTCATATAGAAAGATAACACTTTAATATCTAAAACCTCATATGAAGTTTAACATAAACTGTTCCCTAAATGGTTAACCTTGTAACCTTTCCAAAATATGAAATTATAAAAAATTAGATAAAAGGTAATAATGTTTCTCAAAAACAACATAGCATTGATCCCACATATATCATAATGTTGATCTTATTTTTCAAATACCAAAAATTTGAATACCTTCATTATTTATTCTCTTGAAAAATTTTAATTACCACAAATACTTATTAGAATCATTAATTATCCCTTAATCCAAATAGAATTGGATTTATTAATTATGTCAAAAAATGTCATAAACTCCACCTGTGATAGCATAAACCACTTTTTCAAAAAAAATCCTTAACCAGTACCAAGGTGATAAATACCAAACAATTTACCTATTCATTTACAATATTAATTTATAAAAATATCATTATCCAAACATTATTAATATTGTAAGGGTTATATTTCACTTAATCATGTGTTTGGAATGAATATAAACTTAGTACCTCAATCAAATTTTATGGTTACTAGTACCATTCATCACATGCTCCGAAATCCTTAAGGGGAAACTATAGTGGACCAATTATTAGATAGTAAATTATTCCATAATATTGTAAAAGTAATTCTACAATATTATTCTTGAATTCCATTACATAAGAACTTCAATCCTAAAACATTATTATTAAACAATTAATATAGCTTAATTGTCTTATTTATTATTTCCCCATTCATGGAATATGAAATAAGAATTATATATTATGGTTCCTCAACCTAAATATAATCATGTTTCTTATGTTTAATGTATAAAATACTATTAGAATATCCCAGACATTTCACATGTAATTTTTTAGTCTCATTATACTCAGTATTATAACCCATAGTCGTACCACCTTACTGATTATCATCATAAGATTTAAATTTTTGATGTTGATTTTCATAATGACCATACATTCCACGTATGAATCATTAATTGTTAACCCTATTCCTTCCTGTTCTCTCTATTGAAAAATACCATAAAACATAGTGTAAGAAACACTTATCATAGAATACAAACATGCAATAATGAAAAATTACTTATAATATTCCTAAATCATGAGACATACTTTTAAATCTATGATACCTTATGCCTATCCTTAAATACATACCTATAAATACCCTTAAAAATATCACTAGGCATCTCACTAATGTTTTATCATCCGATTTATCAAGGTTTGACTAAACCAGTTCTGTCATGCTAACTATAATGACCAAAGCTTAACATACATTGACATTACATCATTTTTGTAGATCATTTCATGCATTACAAAAAAACATACACACGCCCAAATACCATATTAGTTTATTGAATTTTTAAATATGAAAAAAATAAAAAATAAGTTTCTAATACTTCTACATCATCTCCCACATATTTATACACACACAGATATATATATATATATATATATATCCATTTTTGACAAATCATTCTTAAAAAAATCATCTTATCATAAGGAAAAAATAAGAAAATGGTGAGCTCAGATTCTCTATAAGGGTAAACGAATGAGATATGTAAGAATAAGGGTATGGGAATGTGATCATAACATTATAAGATAATAATATGAATATGAAAGACCATAATAATTAATCATGGAATAAATATTAGAAGTTCAAATGAAATTAATCTTAAGGGAATTGAATAACTTAATCCATGTGATGACAACATTTATATAAGAAATGAAATTTTGGCATAAACATAAACCTCTAACTTTGTGAACGTGTATAAATAGTAATAGGTTCACTAATTAATTTAAGGACATGAAATTAGAACCTTTCAGAAAAATAAGTACATGAAAACGAGGTCCATGCATAAAATTATGGACATGAAAACCAGTTTCATGAATATAATTTAAAATTGAAAACATGGCCCACAAATTGAATTGTGAAAATCAAATCATGTTAGCACACTAAATATATACATCATGAGTTATCTATATTTAACCAATGAATTAGAGGGAGATATATCCCCTATCCATCATAAAATGAAAACTATAAAAATGCATTCCATAATAAAAAAATCAGTCATTATATCAGATCCCATTAATGAAATGGGTTTCATAATCATCATCCAATCATAACATAACCCATGGAAAAATATAGGTTTCATAAACATCATTCCATCACTAATAAACTTTTCTTATAAATTATATTAATGTTATCATTGAATCCCATACCTATTAAAACATAAGTATCAAAAAATAATTTTATCTTAGATGGAAAATAATTTTGATTGATCATTTGAAAATAATTCTTGAGGAAAATATCCTTTCAGTGTTGAACAAATTTTTTTATTAAAATACTATGAAATTTTATAATAAATAATATTATTTGAAAGTAAAATTTTAATCTTGTAAAGGAATTTGCAACGAAATATGGTACCTTGATGGAAGAGGATTCCATTTATAACATATACATTAAAACAACATTCATTTTACACTTTTTCCAAAAAAGTCACAAAGTTCCTCATTTGTAAAATGACAAAAATATTATTTTAAAACCATTTAGTAAAAAGTAAGAAATATTTAATAATTAATTTAAAAATATTTTGGAGAATCATAATAAATTTTTTGAAAAAATGGACATGGAAGATAAATATTCCCCAACCGAGACTTAAAACGGACAATCCCTCAAATTGATGAGATTACAAAATAAATACTCATCACATTGAAGTTAGTATAATCGTATGCCCCATGAAATAAATAAAATTATATATAAATAAACATAACATAATATTATGGATAATAATCATAAAATAAATTCATGGTATGTATATACACCATTTAGAAGAAACTAGTAGTGTATAAGGAATGTGTCCCACAAAAATAAATATAAAATATAAATCCCAAAACATATATATTGAATCTCATCATTATCAAGAGAAACTCTTTTATCATAAATATATGTTTATATTAAATAAAGTATAAAACCATATATTATTTACTTCTGACATTATATTACCCTCTTATTAACAATTAAACGTTTAAGTTTTCTTTTAGGTAATAATTGCTTCATTTATCGTACATGTTTTGACTTGTTATTCTTGGTCCTCATACATAGATCATGATTTAATTATCTACAAAATTATAAAAATGATATAAATATCATATATATTAATTATATATTAATTTATGTTTTTATTTAAAAGATATAAATAGAAAATAAATTACACCATTCATAGAGACAATATGACATACATATGCACGAACGCTACTTCTATTTTATGTCGTATTGAAAGAATGAATGTAAATAATATAAATATATATATATATCATTAAAGTAGAATTATTCTGTCATATATATCATATAATTTCACTTAACCCACCCTTAATACATTCCATGTAAAGTGTGAATGAATCACATCGTTTTGAGGAGGTTGTATTCCACACATCCCCAAACGATGTTATCGTATTTACAAAAAAATGCAAAGCACAAGGGTATGTTTTATATAATAATTTGATAAGAATAAAGACATCATAAATATAATATATATCATATAAAACTATATTTTCCTTCATAATTCCAGACAATAATATGTGATAAAGGAAAGAGGAACAACATCGTTTCGAGAGGCGATAATTCACCTTACATAAGAATAGTAAGTTCACTACCCATTAGATGAAAGTGTGTGTAAATTTATTTAAAATCAATAGATTAAAAATAGATCAGTATATTTTGGATATTGAGGATATTATATAACCATGTAATAAGAATATTTGAGGGGGTTAAAGTAATAAATAAAGTTAAAATGTATGTTGATGAACTTTACCTATTCTTTGGGTACCTCATTTTGATTTGCACGAAAGGAATTCTTTGGTTGGACTTATTCCCAAATAAAGTATTCTAGTATAAAGTGAAGAATCGTTGGAGGTTATATATATATATATTCCAATAAAATAGGTTCTGAACTATGTGGAGAAGATAAGAAGATGTTCCCTTTTATAACATAGGGGAGGGTGTCTTTTTTAATCTATCAAAATATAAATTTATAATAAAATCAATATCAATAAAAATATCGATAGAAAGACATTGATAAGAATATAATATGTGATTGTTTTTTAATATAATCAACCAATATATTTATAATAAGTTATGATTTCATTTAAAACCTTATCATTATTATTATCCCTTAGTTAAGTAATATTAATTTTAACTATGGAAAGAAAGTTTTTAATATTAATAGGATATAATTTTTAAATATAATGTGTAAATTGGACCATAAATAGAAATATTAATATATTTTATACCACATAACATCCATTGTAATTATTCATTATTTTCATCATTCTTTAATAATTTAAAAAATTAATGTTTTCATAAAATATCATAAGTTTAAATTTTGACACTATTCATAACATTGACTTTATGAAAATAATTCTAGTAATATTATTCTGAAACAATTCATTTAATACACCCATAAAATTTCATATTAACATATACAATTCATTGATCACATTAATTTAGAAAAGTTATATTTATTTTAATACTTTTAATACCATTTAATTGATTATTTCATTAATTAAGTAATTACCACGTCATCGTTTTGTAATTATTTCTTCACAAAAAATTAAAAATATATTTCATGATATATAAAAACCTTTTAGATTTAAGAAGAAAATATATAGTCTATAATATCTTATTTTTAATCCCATATAAAAAATATTATACTTATTTAAAGAAAGAGTGTGACATTTTGTCACTCTCTTTGATTTTAATAATATCTAAGTCATTTTCATGGAAAAGTATCCATAAAAAATTCAATTTAGATCCTTAGGTTTTAATGGTAAAATACAAATTTTCAATATTATTTTGGAATGTTTTAGTTCCATTTTATAATATTTGTTATATTATTTTTACACTTAATTACCTGATTTACCCTTAACTGTGGTAATAAAAATTAATAATGTTACTGTTAAGGTTGTAGAAAAACAAAAGGAACATAATTAATAAATATGGATATTTTTATTCAAAATATAGAATAAAATTTTTCAAATTATAATCAACCAATTGGAAGGTATTTATTTAAAATTAATTTTTTTGATGGCATAAGAAAACATGTTTTTAAAGTAAAAACGTTCAAAATATCAAAATGCTTTTATATCCAAATTGAATGTGAAACTAATTACAATTATCTACATTGGATTAAAAGATAAAAAATTTGATCTAATTATAATTTTATAAAAATTAAAAATATAATTTAACTATATACATAATAGAGAAGAAAAAGATGTTTGAATTAAAATTTAGTATTTTTTCACAATTCATGAAAACGTGAAACTTACCAAATTTTTTTTAAAAGTTCACCCAAAGTAAATTTTGATATCCCTAATTTGATGAATATGTTTATTTTTTCAAATATAATTTATAAAAATGTTAATGAATATATTTTAAAAGTGTTCTTTATCAAAATGCTAGAAAACTACCTCTCTAGAAAAATAATTATTTTAAGCATAAAATTGGATTTGATCTTATATCTTGTCTAAAAAAGTAAAAAAATGTTAAAAATTAGAATAAATAATATATATATATAATTAATATAATCTCACAATACCAATTTTTTAGTTATTGGTATAAACACACCTTTTCACATTTAATTAAGTTTTCAATAAAAAAATCACTTATTTGAAAAAGTGTTTTACATTCATTTAGAATTAATTTTTCAAAGAATTATATATATAAATATATCTGTGTGTGTGTGTGTAAAAAAATTAATTCATAATTTAATTAATCATATTAATAAAAAGCATTCTAATGGGTAGGTTATAATTTTTTGATATAAATAATTACAATAACGAAAAGATGTTTCATACAAACTCAGTGTTGTGTGTAATGAATGCTAAGCCAGTGTTGTGTGTAATGTAAGAAGACAATGAAAAAAATTATTCAAAACAATAATATCCCATAAAAACATTGGGGAGTTACTCTATAAATTTGGTAGGTGTTAATTTTGACTGAAGGAAATCCATATCCATCATGGGTAAACCAGATGCATCCACTGCTAGAATTCAAAAATCCATGATTCTCCTCATTCAATGAAACATGTGATCCATTAAAACATTTGGACCACTTCAACTCATCGTGCATCGCAATTTTTAGGATCCTATAATAGTAGGAAGACTCCAAAATATAATATTTCTTCTATAATTTAGAAGGAACTACACTCATTTAGTATAACTAGTTTTCTGATGGATCTGTTGCTGGATTGGAGGATCTCTGTCGGCAGTTCCACTACTAGTTCAGCTTCACTATGTGCAAGACCAGTCTAACAGACCTCTCTAAATGAAAATAAATGGATGATGAGTGAATATAAAACTTCATCACCCAATATAAAGGGATCACATACTCCCTTGATATGTATCATTACCAGGAGTATATGATAATAAATTTTATAAATAATGTCCAAGATGAGTTGGTCGCTTCACTCATCTCTATGAATTATCTGGTATGATTTAAACAATATACTAAAAATTCTCAGCATTTGGAAGAATCATATTATCATAAAATGAAACAGTCAGACCTATTACCCCTTCTATCACCCCTAATAAGGTATATGAAATAAGAAACAACTGCATCCATGTATAGAGAGGCTCTTGATCCAGTTTACATATATTTCCCCTTGACAGATGATCCTCACAAAGTACAACCTCACCATGTGTAACCTCTCTACGAGATGCATCCTAAGGTATAACCTCATTGATTGAACATCATCTAGACCACTATTTGGGCTAGTAACACAGGGTCTATTTTTATAATGAAAGAACAAGAAAAAATCCATCAAGGATGAAAATGTCATGGATTACATTCTCTACACCCTAGAAAAGTGTATTTGGAAAATGACACAATAAAAGAGAATCCAAGAGGGTGAACTAACTGAACCCAACAACCACTGTGTTCACCACATGATCCTATAACATACCATCAAAGAGTTTTTTTTCAAATATTGGCTCCAGGACCAAGTGGACTATGACCTGGTCAAATTGGGTGACATCCTAGTGTAGGCAGCGCATGTCTCTACTAATAATGATAGTGATAGTGAAGACTATGATGAGTGGAAACATTCACTTGACCATGGAATGAAAAAGTAAAATTATTGGTTAGTTTTAAAGGTAGTCTACCATGCCTAAGTTATTATTCATGCTATTTTGAGCAGACCATAATCTCTTATAGTTTATGTGTCATCTCTAATCACTTCATCTAAATCTGTGTCACAACCCTCTCGGTATCAATATAATAGTCATCAAAAATGAAAAAAACAACCAAATTACCTCGAATGATTTTAGGATAACCCTCAAACTATGTGATTATATGCTTCTTGAATTGGGGAATGTTTATAGAGTGTTTATATCCTTGGAGTATTCCACCAATAAAAATAAAGAATACACCTCCTTAAACACTTTTCAACTAGTATATTTGTACACAATACTCAGTTATGTGGATGGCCATGTATCCCCCTAGATACATTTAAAACTATGCCATCAAAGGATAGGTATGGGACAAAACAATTGGGAATAATATTCAAGATATCACTTAAAAACAGGCTATTAATTCTATTGAGACTAGACAACATGCCACACATAGTGCTCAATAAGCACCACATTACCAAGCCACTCAGTCAGGCGTGCTTCTACATCTGAATGTATTGGTTGATCTCATGACTCACTTGTGATTGCACTATGATCTTCTATGCACATCCAAGGACCAACCTAAAACACCTAGTTCATATCCATTAGGTGTTTATAGTAATCCTTCTAACAAACAATAAAGTACAACCATCACTAGTCGAGCCTTAGCACCTTGTATAATGGTTCCTTATACTCTCAATGATAAAGAGAGACCCTATATAGGCATGAACATTCCCCTATCATGGAAATATGACATGTTTAAACACCATTTCAACATACTATAATGTTTTTCAATCCTTTAGGAGATCCAATTTTTAATGGAGATACATGAGGTCCTTATCAAAGAATTGAAGAGTAAACTTCAGTTTGATACCGAGGTAGGAACTACTTAGGCCTATTTAACAGAAGAATCTAAATGAGAATAATTTTGGTAAACAATTTTTTTCACTAAATAAGATGTGGCTACAACAATTAAGGGGTAAAAATGTTTTTTATATCATAATTTGTCTCAATGGTGTGGAAATCCACCACTATATAGTATATATTGGCTCAAAGATCAATATAATCCTGACATGAATAGTCTAAAAGATGAGTCTCATTAAAGAGGATCTGATCTCCTCTAACCTAAAAATATAGGGGTATGAAAAGAGTGAGAATATGACAAATGGAAATGTTTAGATAAAGACCAAATTTTGTGGCATGGTAGAAATCAATGAAATTGTGGTGGTCTCATAAGATAAGACCTAAACCTCCTTGATGGGAAGTCCCTCAACCCATATGCATTTAGTGACCCCCTATTCATACCACCTGAGCATCAAATACTCCATTTATTTTTGTGTAGGAGTACTGTAAGGAGATTCTTCTCCCATCAAATCATGCGACTCTTAGTACCATGATTCCAGATACATTAAAAGGGAGGGAAATAACCCTATATTGCGGATGAGATTATCAATTAACCTAATGATATGATATCCACTATAGCTAATCTTTAGGTAGGCATGAAATATAGATTTATCCTACTAATCCATCAGTTGGAACCCACATCACCAGTCCTAGGAAGTTGTTTTATTGTTTATAAAAAGAAAGTGTGCTCACAGATTTCAATATATTACTATACTGGAAAGGTCCAACTAGCACAGAAAAACATTCCCCTATAAAGTTATAAGAAGGTATCCCCATGACCATTGATATATGAAAATCTCATATATTCCACAAATTGGGGTTGCCTCAATGGAATTTAACCCATCTTCATTACTTTGATTTCAATAGTATACCTTGTGGTCATAAACAACATGGGATTGGATTATCAATATTTTTCAATATAATAACCATAGAGAAAAACTTACTTGTTGAATAATATTCCCCCAATCATATCAAATTATGTTTCCATTCATGGATCCAATGTTTTGGGAGAGTTTTTTCTTCCATCTAATCCTTAAATATCATATTATTAAGAGGATCTGGAGGATTCCCTTACCTTTGATGAGGATGTCTCCACCATTATTAATTAGTTGACCCAAATAAACTTTGGACCTAAATAGGATCCAAATATATACAAGTATGAATGGATATTTTATTAGATGAATAGTGGTAGTATGTGGATTTCTTATAACAGTAATGTGACATGTTCTCTTGGGGATATACTAAGATGCTAGGCCTTGATCCCCTACTTTCTATTCATCAACCTGGGCTCCCAGTGGGTCACCATGGGTTAAACCAACATCCCAAAAAGATAAACCCCTCCTAATGTTCCATGTTGAGATTATATTTGAAAAAAGTATTATGAGAAACATTATTAGAGTAGTCGAATACCCCTAGTGGAAAGACAACATTGTCCCGATGAGGTAGAAGAATGGGCATTTCAGAGTGTTAATCAACTTCTGTGGCATAATCCACCATTACCTAAAAGATGATTTTACAATTTCGATTACGAAACTAATAATTTATGTTATGAAGGGATTCCATACTCTCTTATTCAAGGATGGTTATTATGGGTACACTCAGATTTGGATGGACCCCAGAGATGACAAGGCCACTCTCTTCAGGGCACCTCAAGGTACATTATGAAATTTGTTGATGCCTTTTTGTTTAAAACATTTCACATCCAACAAAAAACATTTAATGATACAAATATTCAAGATTATTTTTGAGATGTTGGTAGATTTTTTCATGGATGATTTCGTGGTGAAGTCCTTCCAATGACAGGACTATCTTAATGACCATGAGAAAGTGTTCAGTTTCCACTTCTCTCATCTATAGAAGGTGAAACCTACTAAGTGTGTGTTTAGATTTACCTTCGTAACATTTCTTAGATTCACCATCAGTTATAGAAGTATTGATATTGATAAAAAAAATCAATTCTACCAGTTAAATTCATATTCTAAGGTACCTCTAGGATTCATGAGGCCTCAAAGGAAAATTTTATTATATAACTGATTTATTGAGAAATATGGATGGAAAGTGTATTCCATTCTTTAGAATCATGAATAATTGAATTATTTACTTATGGGATGAATAATTACATATTTCCATTGAAAAAATTATCTAGTAAATTCTACAAACATTAGTTATGATTCTAACCATCTTAGTAAATAATCTGGTCTACATCATGACCACTCTAGAATGGTACCTTGGTTCCTTTTATCAAAAATGAACAATGAGGGTAGGTAAAATTGTCACAAACCGACCCAAGCAGGGGCTCGAGCCATGACCACACAAATCCCAACTCTATAGGAATGGGGTTGGTGAAAAGTGATGAAGGCATATAAAATAAAGGAGGCATTTGTATAAGAAACTACACACACACATATACAACTTAATGAAAAAGTCCACTAGAAAAGTTAAAAAAATGCACAAAATTCTATAAATTAAAATGGAACTTAATTAACCTCTAGACAGTAGAAAATTACATTAGTGTAAATTGAAAAGTAAAGGGGGAAATAAATTCCCAAATAGGAAACATATCCCAACATTAAGGAAAATCGAAAAAGAGTAAAAGGTGAGAGGTCCCATCTCTTGAATCCAAACTATGACCACCATACGTAGTCGGAGCCGCACATATCCTTAAGATCTTTTATATCCATGATCAACCTATACACCAAATGAAAATATGCGACACATGTTGGGAAAATACATGCATGGGTGAATATATACATACCCAGTACAACACCTCAAAAAGGAGAAGGGGTGCAGTAAGAGATACAACTTAGAAGAATAAGTAAATAGAATAAGGTACGATAAAAAATGGAAAGAGTACAACTCAACCAAACAAGAGGGGGAAGGTAGACTCATACAAACACATGGAGTTAAAAATGGTGAGGAGATTTACTCTTTATTTAGTATTCTATACCTATATAAAAAGTGAAGTCTCACCCAATCATGAGAATCTAGACACAAAAATCACGGTGCATACCCTTCCCGTCTTCGCCTCTCAGAGAAGGAGAGTAACAAAAACCAAAGGAGTGGGTACAGTAACATGATATATATATATATTCACATTAAAATAATCCCAACCAAGAAATTAATGGGATATCTATCACACAGCTCATCCCATGAAGATGAGTATCCAACAGTTCCAAAGTAAATCCAACTGCAATTCCCAACACCTCATGCGTATACCCAAGATACACAAGTCAAAGGGGCTCAATCACCAAACCTTGATACTATTATCTTTGGGAAGAACTAAATCAATTGCATGATTTTAAGTCATGTCATATGAATTCATATCAGTGGGGAAATAACCCCTCTTTCTAGTGAGTCTAAGGGTATGTCGAACCATGCCTCTTTACTGTGCCGCCTAGTTGAGGGTCCTTCTCTAGTAGTCACTGAAGAATGAAACTCCCCATCCCAACTGGAGGGTACCACATGTGAAGGTCACTAAGGAATTACAATATTGATACACTTCCAGAGGGTAATCTTGAAGTGTCTTCAGGGAAACACCACTACCCATCCAGGATAGAGGGTTACGCCTAGAAGATCATCAGAGAATGCCTTAACCCATCCCAGAAGGTGAGTAATCCCAGAATGTTGATGAAATAGACTGCCTAGATCCTAATGGAGGGTAACATAAAAAGATCAGTGGGGAATACCATTGGTATGTACTACTAGAGAGTAAGCCCTAAAAGATCACTGGGGAATTCTAATTCTATTTCCAGCTATAGGGTATGCTCAATACTGATTTAATGATTCTATATGATTATAAATGTCATCAAGTGTCACCTTTGTGAATGAAAAGACTATAAAATCTATGTTGTGTCTCAAAATACACTTCAGAGGGAACCATAATTTTCTACATAGAAAAAACATAGATAGGCATCACACAGTATAAAATACTAGTTCAAATGAAGGAGAAATGGGGGACTAAATCTCGATTGAAGGATCTCAAGAAGTACACAGCATGTGAGGGGACCCACATGATGCATGGTCCCTCTCCAATACCTGGAATTGTTTCTAGCTGGCACATAGCACTCATACCATATAGTGGAAAATGTAGTGTAGGTGGACTACACGCCATGTCCAAACTATATGAGACTGGGTCTGTGTTCACTGGATATGTCTGTGTACTCAGATCTTGTGTTCGTGCAGTCTGTCACACAACTTGTTGGTCCACAAAGGATGTGACCCGTGTGCCCATCCCATGTCTATGTAATTAGCACATGGTGTATGCCTGTCCATGTGTTCCTTCACATGACATGTTCAATATGGGAATGCAATACATGGCATGTTAAGGTGAGTATACTCTATGTCATCCATATCTTCACTGAAACCCTAATATCGCCACTAAGGGAGGCTAGAATAAGTGTTTTCTTCAATATACATGGTGTGGAGTCGGTTTTTTCTTCCATATACCCTCATGTTTTTAATCTAGATTCGATAATTATAATATGGTCCTCCACATCATATATGGTTGTGAAAATTCCCATAACATCTCGATCAACCCGTGAATTGTAGTTTCGAACTACCATTCACCAACAATTGACCACCCAGACGAATGAGGGTTTCATTAATCATTCTTCATTCCATTGCACCACTGATTCTCTATGGTTTTTTGTAAAACTATCATATTTTTTATCCTTTCATCATGCCGATCCCAGATATATTAACCTTTCTTGATTTTATTATTTTTCCACCAATCCAACCTTAATTAGGATGCCTGATCAAACTCAGGTCTCCAGACAATCATCGAGCCATGAAACATAGGGTTCCAAGGATGAATAATGCATATAAAGGGGAAATTAAAAGCACATAAACAAGGGTTTGGATCTTTTTCCATGTTTTCATTGGTAATAAATAAATATTCATAAATATTGGGTTAGAAACAACTAATAAGAGCAATTAATTTCAAAACCCATGCGTGTGAAATGGCTGCAGATTGATGAAAGAATTGTCAAAATACTCAATCATTTAATTAAAGGCATAATAACACCAAAGATTGGTCTTAATTGTATTTTATCGATTACCATTTATGAATAACATTCATTATAGCATATGTTTCATTCATCACTCATTGAATCAATTTGATATTAAGTTTCATAATTCTTCACCATTCGTCAAAGGAGTTCGCTAGAGAAGGTTAATTCTCTCACCGGTGAATTTCAGGGTTTATGAGGCCAAATCCATTTAAACTTATATTAATAAATTTTTATTAGGTTAAAAGGTAATTTAATTAATTATATAAATTAAATTTATTTAATCACTTATACAAACCTCCAATAATTGAGGGGTTAGGACATCCCACATAGTCATATTTTATGTCGTGCCTAAGAAAAAAACAGTGTTTGAGACCCAACCATGTCCTCAAATTTACAATATGATCATCCATTTGAGAGTTATTCATTTTTATTTAGTTAAATGTGTATGTTTAATATAAAATAAATTTAATATTTGTATAAAATTAATCATAGGCACACCTAGCCTCACAATCGCGCGTAGTCTCAATACCTAGCTCTGGAAATTTTTTTAGAAATATTTCAATATCTTACAAGGAAAAAACTGTGCCCCTACATCATTCCCTCCATCAATATTTTCATCACATAAAATAAAAACTAAAAAAATCAATGATACTAATCCCACATCTAGTTCTCCCACTTCTTGGCACTCTCTTTCACATTTTTGTGCTTCCCTAACACTCAAATTTGAGGGATGGTACTTCCTCTCATGGTCCACTCCTATCAGACCTCAATCGCCACTAGGTGGTATGAAAAGGGGGGTCTATCCACAATGTATATCTCTCCCCAAAAAATTATGTTCAAGGGGTCATGCACGTATATACTTAGATGTAACATGTGGGAAATGTTGTGCACCTGCTCCAATTTTGTGGGTAACGAAAAGTTCCCGACAAGCTCACCAATCCTCTATATGATCTCGAATAGCCTAATGAATCTCAGGGATAGATTACCTCCCCGGATGAACCTCAATATTCTACATAGTGTGGAGACTCTCAAGAATACATGGAATCCCTTCTCAAACTGAAAGGGCCAATTACTCCAAACTATATAGGAATTTTTTCTTCTCTGGGCCATCTTCATCTATTCACAGATGACCAACACTTTCATTGTCATCGCCTGAACCAAGTGGGGGACCATAAGATATTACCCAAAAACCCCTGTCCATCACAAGGGTGATATAAATGGTCTTTTTTATAGGGCCTCAAAAGGTGGCATGCCAATGGAAGAGTGGTATCTTTTTATGTATGAAAACTCCACCAAATATAGGTGATCCTCCCATCTCTAACCAAAATCCAACATACTATCCCTGAACATAATCTCTATCACTTGGATAGTGAATTTAGTCTACGCATTTTTCTAGAGGTGAAAGGATGTACTATTACTCATCTAGGTCTCAAATGCATCATGTAGGCCTCTCTATAATCGTGATATAAAATTCATATCACAATTAGAGAAAATCAATGAATGAACCCCATGAATGTGGACGATCTCACGTATATACAATTGCCTCAAACTCTCCACCTAACTATGATATCTGACAACAAAGAATTGCACCGAGTTTTTTAGTTGGTATACTATCACCCAGATCGTTTCATGGCCCTTCACTCTGTGTGGAAGACATATGAAAAAGTTAGTGGATATATCATCCCATTTCAACTCTGGAATATCAAGAGTTTGCAACAATCCCATAGAAACCTAGTGTTTAGGATTTACATGCTGACATGTGAGGAATCATGGGGTGAACTCATCTATAATTAATCACATTCTAGAACTCCAAAATTACAACTGAAGATTCACATACATCTTCCCCACATCAGGATGTATAACTAAGGGATATGTGTGAAACTCCTACATCTCCTCTTCTTACATCCTCACTGGAACCATTGCTCACCCCTTGAACAAGATCTCACGATTCTCTACTTCATAATTTCCATATGGTGCGTCACCTATGGATATTTCTTCATGAAGAAAATTATTGTCAATGCCTCCCTGTTGGGACTCTTTCACACACTCAAGGAGTGATGGATTCAAAACCATAGACTGATGAAAAGTTGTACCATCTGGCTCCACCATTGTCAGTTACAGGGAAGAGAACTACTCCAAAGACTCCTTCACTAGGTGATCCTGGTATTTATTTCTAAATAAATTTTCTAAATTTTTCTCATTCACCCGAGTATAGACAATAACAATGTCATAGTGTTGCATGAATTATAATAAAAATCACTTATTCAGTTTCATATCTCTCTGAGTGAAGACGTACCTGAGCCTCTGGTGGTCTATGTAGAACAAAATTCATTTTCCCATAAGGTATTGTCTCCACACCCTCAAGGAAAAGTCCTCCACTGCTAGATCAATATCACGAGTCTTATAGTTTTTCTCATGGGGGCTCAACTACCTCGATGCGTATTGGATGACTTCCTATCATTGCATCAACACGCAACCGAGGCCAAATCTCTATGTGTCACAAAACAACACAAAATCAATTCATTCCTCTAGTAGTCTCAAAACTAGAGTTCTCATCATACTATAACTAAACTAATCAAAGGCATATCACACTACTCAGAACGGGTAAAAAATTGTTCCATCCACATCAGAGTTGTCATAGGGGCTATGATCCTAGAGAAAGTTTCAACAAATATTATGTAGTACCCCACCATGAAAAGAAATTTTAGACATCTAACACATTTTTGGATGGCTCCCAAGAAAGAACTACTTTTGTCTTTGTTATATCCATGGGTAATCCTTGTTTATAAATGCATTCTCTAGCTAGTAGACCTCATGTATCAAGAATTGAAAGGTAGTTATCTTTACTTAATGATGGTGCGATCGAAGTAAACAAAGGACCATATTCAAGTGCTTTGTATGCACCTCCTCTATCACAGAGTATACAAGTATTTCATTAATGAAGATAATAAATAATTGTTCCGTGTATGGTTTGATGATCTGGTTTAGGAAAGGATTGAAAACACGAGGGAGATTTGTCACACCAATGGGAATCACTAGGAATTCCTAGTTCCCATAGAGACCTTGAAAAGACAACTTTAAAATATCAGGCTCATGAACATGAAATTGGTGGTAATCAAACCTACGATCGATCATGAAGAACCATATTTCCCCTTTCATCTGATCACAGTGGTCCTAAATCCTTAGAAAGGTTTATTTATTTTTATCATGGCATGGTTTAGGCAACGATAATCTCTAAAAAGTATTAGGATCTTATATTCCATCATCACAAACAAAAATGGGGATGACCAAGGGGACACACTAGTTATAATGAAACATTTCTCATAATGTAAATCTAACTACAACCTTTTTTATTTGAGCCCTATGGGTTCCATATGATATTCCAAAGAAGATATCGAGGTAGTCCCTAGTTGCATGTCGATGAAAAAATCCAACTCTCACCTCAAAGATAGTACTGGAATGTCTTCAAGAAATGTGTCTATATAATCATCCACAACTGCAGGATATAGATTTTTGAAGATTCTATTGCACCAAGGGTAACACTCTCTAGCTAATGGGTAATAGTATGTACTTATTTCTCATAATACACCCTCATTATTCTACAAGGTCTCCCTCACTGAAAAAGGTCATCCTCATTCCATTAGCACATAAGTATCTGATTAATGTGAAATGAAAGTAAATTTGGTCTATCTCTATAGAAAGATAATCCATGCTCATGATAATGTCATAGGGTTCCATAGTGATAACCAGTAGGTCCAAATGAGCCTCTATCCTCCAAGAAATATCTCACACCACCAGTAGATAAAATATATGTAGGAAGCATCCCCTATATGAACCTTAAGACATAGAGGTTGTGCTATAGTTTATACTGGGAGCTATATATACCACCCCAAGAATCAAGAGGCAAAAGAATGGCTAAAACCTATGTCTACAAATAATGAGGAAAGAGTAGAAAAAAAAATATTGTACCTCAAATCATCTCATACACTGTAGGATCATAGACATCAAAGGCATGAAGTTTCCTATGGCCCTATCCACAATATCCCTGAGCTTGATGTGGGATGCTTAGTGGTTGTGGTGGAAGGACCTCAATGTGTCATCCCCAACATACAACTACCCCTACTCCCCTTCCATCTCCACCTTCTTGGGGACCACCTTGCCCCAATCCAGGAGATCCCTGATGATGGAATTGACTATGTCGTGGTAGTCTATCTGTGGTCCTCTTGGGATGATCAACATGCCTGATCTGGAAGTCCCATTCCATGTAACTCCACCCGTCCGAAGCATATAATCTTCCCTCTATGAGTTTCACATGTTCTTCATGATTCACCTAAATGGTATGAAAGTTCCCCTGGTTCTACTCATGAAAGTGTCTCATGATCCGAGATCTATAGAATCTGGTTGTATCTAATGTTGACTCAGCCCTTTCGCACTTACTTCCAAATACAACTATCTAAAATCCCTCTGGTAGGAAGCTATATCTCACAAGTGCATGCTCCAGTACACTGGCATAAGTGGGGATGCACAATTGGAACTACAGTGGCCTATATATCTCTACGGAGTCCCTACTAAAAATTCCATTCTGATAATTATCCATTTATTATCTTGTTAAGAGAGTAATGTGTATGGTCTGTGAACTTTTCCTCATAAACTACCACTTCTATCCCTCCCTTCTGAAGCTCTTGAAGCTCTTGAATCTGAATAAATCATAAGCAGGAGGGGTATTACCCATATGAAACAACTAATGTATAAGGCCCTGACCATAAAAATTATTTAATAATGAGTTAAGTCAATAATTTCATGTTCAATAATATCAATGTTATTTTCATGTTTAGATCATTATATAATTATTCCATAACAAATACATATCAACATGACTATTACAAATTAGGCACATCTAATCACTATCTATTTTTTCCTAAAACAAACAATTTTACACAAAACATGGTTTCTTCCCATGCTTAAACATCATAACTTTTCCATGATCCCATCCATGACTCTATTTTCCTTTAAATGCCATGATTTTTTTTTTCAAAACATGGGATGAGAATAAAAATATTAGTTGGGAATACACAAATAATTCAAAATTTTAGCTTTGCGAAAACATGTAAACCATGAATACATTATCATAAAGTAATACTTTTCACCTTTATGAAGTAGTAAATACTCATCCCAAAATATAATCTCATTTATTATATTTTTATAACCAAAATATTTCCATAAAACCCATTTAAGGCACACATAACATATAAGAGTTATCATTGGAAAAAATCATACATAATAGAAGAACCACACGATCAAATTCCACACTTACCATTCCTACAAATGGAATAGCCATACGACCAACTTCCATAACCAATGCATTGGAGGTTATAATGTAACCACACATCCTTTGTTTATCATGTAACCACCCATCTTTGGTTTATCACGTATCCACCCATCAAATTTCTATGTACCATTATATAATCATAACATGTAAAGATTTCAATTATCAACATTTCAATCTTAACATTTCATTTTCAATCATAAGAAATCATTTCAGGATATTGAAATAATAAATTCACTTTAAAAACCATTTTCAATACCAAAACACCCAAAAATGTAATAATGTACTTCTTTTCCTTTTAAATACTTTATGTCTTATAGAGGAATCCAAATATCAAATAACGATTGCGGCAGTAGAGGATTTTTCATCACCACATACATTAAAAACATTACTTTTTTCATTTTGTAAAATGCTTTGTAGAAAAATGATTCCCTTTGAAATAAATTAAATGTAAAAAGGCTTTATTATACAACAAATGAAATAAGTTTTTGTATTGCCTAAAAATATTCCCCAATGAAAGGAAATTGAGGCGAAGTCTCTTACCTTGAGTTTAACACGTCACACACAATCATTATATTCCTAAATAATAAACTTAAGTTAATTTTTACTTTCTTGACAACCATTTTTATATGTTTATTATTTCTTTTATATCATATGTCACCATTATATAAAAAAATATAATTATTTAAGTTCATATGAGACTTTTTTTCAATATTTGGCACTTCAGTCAAAAATTGGACTTGTTATGAATACAAATTTTCCATGCGGTCAAAATTCCATTATCTCTAGAATATTATTAATGATTTAAATATCATATATATACATTATATATGTATTTATAATAATCCAAGATATTTTGATATATGAAATGAAATGCACCATTCATGGAGACAGTAGGCCGTATATACGCATGAATGCTACTTTTAATTCATTGTCATATTGAAGGAGAGAAAACTAAATGATACATAGGTATATTATAATTAGATTATAATACCAATGTTATATATGTTACATAATTTCATTAAAACCATAATTTATACATTCCATGTATGTCATGAATGAGTCATTTCACTTTGAGGGGGCGGTTTTCCACACTTCCCCAAATGAAATTATCATATTTACACATTATGGAAAGAATAAAGGTATGTTATATTAAAAATTATAAAAGAATGGATAAAATATAAATATAATTTAGATCCCATATAAATAATGTTTCGTCATATTTTCTACCATGATAGGTGGGAGGAGAGAATTTAACAATCATCATTTTGTGAGGCAATAGTTCACCGTACACCGAAATAGTATGTTCGATATCCATTAGATGGAGGTGTGTGTAATTATAGGTTGAATATTTTCATAAAACCACCCCAATATATTTATTTTACTTATTTTTTAATAAAAAAAGGATTAAAAAGAGGTTATGGGGTTGTTGAAGGAAAAAATAAATGAAAAGTGATCGAGAGAAGACATTACCTCTAAATCGGGTAATACCTCTTGATTTGAGCCAAAATGATTTCTTGAATTTTATTATTACCAAGGTGAGGGTTCAAGGAGGAAGGTAGGGATGTTGGGAGAATATTTGTGCATAGTAGGGATGATACAAGGGGATTGGGAGGTGTTAGTAGGTGGGTAGAGGTGGTGGCCTTTTATTAGAGAGAGAGAGGGGAACTTTGGAAAAGTTTTGAAATAATATTTTATTATAAATTAAAATTAAAATTATAATATCTAAAAAATGATATATTTTGAGGATAAGATATTTATGGGTATAAATACTCTCAACCAATAGTTTTTATACAAGCTTAGGTCACATATTTAACTTTATCTTTTGGCTTTAACCCTTTGTTAAATAAATTAACTCTTATCATGACTTCATATATTTTTATAGTATATGGTTAATATATTTAATATTAAATTCCATTATAATCTCAAGTGGATAATTAATGAAATTATTAACATTATATATGTCTTTTAGAAGAGTATTTAATTTTTATGACTATTATAACATTTAATAAGATAGTATTTGTTTTAAATACTCATTTATGTCAATTTTGATATTATTTATTAATTGATATGTTTTTAAAGTCATAGAAACAAGAATAATTGAAAAAACTACATTATATCATAGTTAACATGTCATAATCATCCATAAAATTCTTAGATCGGACCAAATTTTCAAATTAAATTTATTTTAATGTTTATAATATCATTTATTTGAATTTTTCATTAATAAGGTAGTCACTGCATCGTCATTGTGTCACAAATAAATTTATTTATTTAATGTATAAAAATTATAAATAAATTACCATGATGTAATAATTTTTTTTATATTTTGAATGAATATTTATAATAAAATAGATCAGGAATATAACCTTACATTGAAAATTTTTTTGTAAAAAGATACATGTTTATGTTATATTGTTCTTTACTTTAAAGTAATTATTATAATATGTCATTATCATACCCAAGTGGCTCCCAAATGAAAAATGTTTTGCCTAATGATTTTTTTGGTCTCCAATAAATCATCCAACAAATATTAGGACACCTTTTAAGGTATTTTCATTTTACTATTAAATTATTTCTACCCTTATTTACCTAATTTACCCATTAACCGTGGTAAATAAAAATAATTATTGAAGTTACTATTCATAATGTCTAAAAATAAAAGTGACCTATTTACATAATTTGAACCATATAATTCATAATATGGAATCAATTTTTCCAAATTCAAAAAATAGAGGTTGCATTCATTAATTTAAATTTAATTCTTATTGTTAAAATGAAAAAACATTTTTTTAAAAGTAAAAACCATCAAAATATTAACATGTGTTTATATCAAATTTCAATGTGAAATTACTTCCAATGGCCAGATTTGTATTAAATTATGAAAAAATAATCTAAATATACTTTAAAAAAAATTAAATGGACAATATACAAATACAAACAATTAGATGAAAAGGCCATTTTGAATAAAAAATGCAGTATTTTCCACTTTTCATTAAAATATAAATTTATTAGAAAAATACCAAAATTTAAACCAAAGTAAATTATGATGTCCCAAATACAAATATGAATTTTATTATCTCAAATAGAAAATATAAAAGTTGCCAAAACTAGATTTAAAAAATGGTTGTCCATCAAAAGGTAGAAAAATGTCCTTTTTCAAATATTAGATTATTTAATGCTTAAAATTTGATTTATTCCCATTTCGTGCCTCTAAAATCAATTGAATAATTTTAAACACATTTAGAAAATATGTGTAATTATATTTTAGTTATTTCAGTTCATTCCTGCCAATACAATGACTAGGCATTAATTACCATTTAAAATAATAATAATATTATTGTATTAGTTTTTGGTATAAATCAGTGTTGTGTGCAACATAAGATTTTGGAGAAAACTATTTTTGTGTGTTGAGTAAGAAATCGGAAAAAGAACCCCCTATAATGTAAAATTAACATCTTATTCAAAAATATTAATAGATATGAAAATATATTATTCTATAAATACATTGGATGTTACATCCTTCACCCTTTTGGAAATTGCATTCCTGAAATTTTATTTATTTATCAAATAGGTGGAGGTAATTCTACCTTATATAAGTTTCAGATTCCCACATTTTTTCTTTAACCATATGGGTTTTCCACAAAACCTTTAACTAATGAATCACCTAATTTCACAACACGTTCTCTCTATGATCAAGAATATGGACTCTTTGTTCCTAATAGGAATGATTCTCTTCCAACTGAACTAATTTTGGAATAAAAATTTGAGATGGATCTAGAATCAAATTCCATGACATTGAAAATTTAAAAACATTGTGTTTCTGGGATTAATTCAGAGGTAAATCCACTAAGTAGTCAACAGACCCAATTTTATCAAAGATTTAATAGGGTCCAATGAACCGCAAAATCGTCTTCCCGTGAAACATTGAGAAATACATGATCACTTAGAAAGAATAATCCTTCCTCCGATTATCTACATAACGTTTTTGCCTAATCTGAACTATCCTCACGTGGTTCTAAATAAACAGAACATTATCTTACATCTCTTATACCAATTGTACTCCCTTCAACTTCCTTTCACCTACTTCATCCAAAAAATATGGAGTTCGACACTGCTTCCCATATAATGCGTCAAATGGTTCCATATATATACTGTAATGAAAATAGGTTTTATAATAAAACTTAACCAAATAAGGATTTTGATCCCAACTTCCTTGGTAATCCATTGAACAAGCATATAGAATATCTTCTAATTTCTGAATTGTTTGTTCTGAATGACAATATGATTGAGGATGAAAAGTTTTACTGATATTTAATTCAATACCCAATAATCTATGAAATCCTTTGAAAAAAGTTATAAGTGATCCCGAGATCATAATCAGATACAATAGGGAGTGGAACACCGTGTAACCTGACTATATCATTAATATACAATCGAGAAAGTTGATCCAGATAGAGAGTATCTCAAATTGGAATAAAATGAGAATATTTAGTCAATCAATAAACAACAATATAGATTTCATTATTAGCTTGAGATGACTTCGGTAATCCCACAACGAATTCCATGGATATATTCTCCCATTTCCATTCTAGCATTGGAAAATTCTGAAGCATCCCATTATGAAATTGTCGTTGTTCTTTAACCTTTTGAAAAGTCAAAAATTTCATGGTAAAATCATCAATATATCTTTTCATTCCATCCCAGTAGTTATAATCTCGAAGGTCTCTGTACATATTTGTGTTGGAAAAATGAACTGAAGACACAGAACTATGATCTTCACATAACAACTCTTTTGTCAACTGTGAATCATAAGGCACACTTAATCTTTTCCCAAATATCAAAACACAATATTTATCAATGTTACATTTAGGAAACTTATAATTCTAAACCAATTCAACCTTTCTCTAGAACTCAATGTCTTCCTTATATGATTTCTTTCAATTAGATATGATTTCACTGACACCAAAAACAAAATATAGGAATTCCTTGTGCCAAAAAATTCCAATCCAATATTCATCAAATATATAACGAAAGGATCGTGTTTTTAACATATCATGGTTAATGAAACATTAAATTTTCAACTCAAACCATCAGCCACATTATTTCCCTTTCCCGGATGGTAAAGAATCATGAAATCAAAATCCTTGATTAATTCCGTATATCTCCTCTGTCTCTTGTTCAATTCCTTTTATGTGAATATATAATTTAAACTTTTATGATTAGTATATATGTCACATTTACACCATACAAATGATGCCTCCAAATTTCTTATGAAAAAACAGCATCAGATAATTCCAATCATGTGTACGGTAATTTAACTCATGTGGTTTCATATGATGTGAAGTAAAATCAATAACCTTATAATTCTACATTAGGACACAACCAACTCCTTTCAATGATGTATCACTAGAGATAAAAAAACTCACAATTCCTATAAAGTAAGGACAAATATGGAGGATTTACCAATCTTATTTTTTGTTCCTGAAAATAATCATAAAATTATTTTATCTAGATGATCTTAACTCCCTGACATTTTATCTTTGTTAGTGGGATAGATAACTGAGAATTTTTTTTAACAAACCTTCAATAATAACCATATAATCTATTAAAACTTATAAACTCTATGATATTGGATGGTCTTGCCCACTCTTCTATAAATTTTGTTTTGAAATGGTCAATAGTTATTCCATCATTAAAAACAATATGTCCATGGTATGAAATTTTTTTTTATCCAAAATTCACTCTCAATAATCTTTACATATACTTTCTTTTCATTTAGGGTTTTAAAAACAATATTTAGGTGACCTTCATGTTCCTCAGGTCTTTTAGAATACACCAAAATATCATCAATAAAAAAACCTAAAACGGATCTAGAAACTGATGAAATACCCTATTCATGAGATTTATAAATATAATAGATGCATTAGATAACACAAAGAACATAACTAGATACTCATAATACCCATATCTCATTCGGAAAGTTGTATTTGGAATTTCATCCTCTTTCACCTTCAGGTCATGGTACCTAAAACTCAAATCAATCTTCAAAAAGTACTTAGCTCCCTGGTGCTGATTAAACAAATCATAGATATGATGTAAAGGATACTTGTTCTTTATACTCAGGTTATTCAAGGATATATAATCAACACAAAGTCTCATAAAACCAAATTTTTTCCATAATGAAAAATGGAGCACCCCATGATGATGTTCTAGGTCGAATGAAACCATTATCAAGTAATTATTGCAACTATTTTTTAATTCAACAAGTTATACTTGATAATTTTTAATAATTTTTTTAGAAATAGGATTTTCATTAGGCTCTAAATCAAGAGTAAATATAATCTTCTAATTAGGAACAATTGCAGGAAATTCATCCAGAAAAACATTTGTGAATTAATTCACTACTGGAATTTCACTAATAAAAATTGTTTCTTTATTTTCAACAATATAAGTTAGATAAATTTTATTTCCATTTTTAATCAATATTTTAGCTTCACGGTATATAATCAAATGTATAAAATCACTGAATAAAAAATTCTTAGATTTACAATCTATTTTAGAATGATAAACTGAAATCCAATCCATACCAAAAATGATATCAAATTATACTATGGGGAGTTTGACAAGATTTGTAGGAAAGACTATCCCACTAAGGATAATAGGAATATTTTTATAAATATTTGTTTCTTTAATACATCCAGCTGAAGTCTTTAACAAAAGTTCTATATCACATTCATGATGTTCTATTTCAAATGAACTTGAATACTCTCAAAAGTGAAAGATTGTGAAGATCTAGAGTCAAATAGAGTACTGAAATATTTTGGAAAAACATGTAACATACCTCTCACCACTTCATTTGATGGTCCCAAAATAACTGTAGTAGTAGAAAATTATTCTTCCATGCCCTTATACTTTTGATCTTGCTCGTTTATACCTTGGTTAATCATCTTTGGACACACATTGGCATAATGTCCTCTCTCATTTCAACTAAAACATTTTACCATTTGATTTTTATTGTTGGCCTGATCATCTTTATTACAATTATGAGTAATATGAACCATATTGACACATTGAAAGAAATTACTAGAATTTTATAGGTATTATAAAGGATGGTTTTTACCACACTTACCAAAAGTTAGAAATTAAGTTTCCTTACCTCTAGGTTTCTTTGATGAATTATTTACCATTACCTTCAAACATGATTTATTTTTTTATCTCATGGAGCACATGATCATTAAAAAAGACCATTTCTACCTTCTTAACACATCTGAAAAGTTTCTCATTAATTTTGAACTCATGAGAAGATAACATCTTTCGATATTTTTGCTTTAATACAGAGTAAAACTAATTTACCATTCTATCAATATGCTGGATAAATTTTTTTGACATACCTTGAAAAAAGTGTGAAATTTTCTTCAAATGAAGAAATTGAATCTTCCCCCTTTTATCTCAATTACAAGAACTAATTTTCCATCCTAAATAAAAAAATAGAAAAATATTCCTCGAGGAATATATTCTTAAATTCATCCCATTACATGGTGTCAATAACTTCACCTATTCAAATATTTTTAATCATTGAACACAAATGATCAGATTCACCTTCAAAACCATAAAAAAACTAACCATTTGATTGTCTGAACAACCCATTTCATCAAAAATTGTTCTTTAATACACACTTCAGCTTGCACAGGGTCAGATGATCCTCTTAATTATAGGGGGTGTTGCGTCATGAATTTATCCACAATTGAGTCATTCCTCTTAAGGTGGTCTGATTGATCTCATGCAAGGACAGGGCCAACATTTATCTCCTAAGTCAACTTATCCTTCATAACTAAAAAATTTTAGTTCCAATTCCAACAATCTCAGGATGTTGATTTGGAATGTTTCCCCCCCCATATGCCTTCCCATCACAGCTTATCTATTTCCTCTATAGAAAACCATTCTGAAGAAATATATACTAGATGAAGAAACATGGTATTATAAAATGTTATATCATTTCATTTTTAACATAAATTAAAAATATTTATGGATATTATATTAAAATCATAATAACTCCTAAATTTTTATAAACCGACCTATGATACCAACTATATGTTCTCAACCTTAATCATTACTTAATCTTGACTTATTTCAATAGTTTGAGTTTCAATAACATCGAGGATCTTTTATGGTTTAGAGATTTACATAATTATGCCATAACATATACATATAAAATTTATTATTAAATTGTATACACTTTTACTCAATATCCATTTTTTCTTAAAATAAAACTTTTAAACAAAACATGGTTTCGTTCAATGCTTAAACATGAAATGTTTTCTATGATCCCATCATTGAATTTATTCTCCTTTAAATCCTATGAAATATTTTCAATACGTGGGATGAGAATATCAATATAAATAAGGGATACACAAAGAATGAAAACTCTTATCTTTGTGAAAAAAAGAAACTCTGAAAACATTTCCATAGTGTTATACTTTTCACCTTTATTAAGTAGTAAGTAATATTAACCAAAGATAAGATAATTTCTTACATTTTTGTAATAAAAATATTACCATAAAACCCATATAAAGTACACATAACATATAAAAGGTATCTTAGGACATAATGATACTTAAATGGAATAACCATACAGTCTACTTCCACACATACCTTAGTTTATCATGTAACCACCAGTCTTTGGTCTATCACGTAACCACATGTTAATTATCTGAGTACCATTATATAATCGTAACATGCAATGATTTAAATTATCAATATTTCACTCATAACATTTCATTTGAAATCATGAGAAATAATTTTAGGATATTGAAATAGAAAGTTCACATTAAAAACCATTTTCAATACCAAAACACCCAAAAAGGGAATAAGGTATTTCTTTTCATTTTAAAAACATAAAGCTTTATAAAGGATGCCAAATATCAAAAAATGATTGCAGTGACAGAGGATTCGTTGTCACCACATATGTTAAAACCATTTGTTTTTTTAATTTGGTAAAAAGATTCATAAAATATAGATTCCCTTGGAATGAAGTTAAATGTTGGAGGGGTTTTATTATACAAAATATAAAAGAAGGTGGTGTATAACATCCAAATATGCCTCAATGAAATGAGATTGAGATGATGTCCCTTACCTTGAGTCTGACTTGTCACGTATAATCATTATGACCCTAGATAATAAACTTATGTTAGCTTCTACTTACTAGAAACCCTTTTTTATGTCTATCATTCCTTTTATATCACTTATTAGAATCTTATAAACATTACATAATTATTTATGTTCATATATGAAATTTTGTCAATATTTGTTACTTGAGTAAAAAATGAACTTGTTGTGATTTAAAATTTTCCATGTGGTCAAAAGTTAATTATCTAAAGAATAATATTAATGATTTAAATATCATATATATATATATAGTATATATGTATTTATTGTAACAACCCAAACTTTCATTAATGGAAATCCCTCTTGATCTAATTAAATGTCTCTTTATGTTTATATAAAATGTCAACTTCTTCGGTTTTATGTTATGAATTTTTACCGTTTCTAATATAGCCGTTGAACAGTGATCACATGATTAGTATAATATAGGGCTTTAAAAAATCCAAATTTACTCAGATAAAGGAAGCGATGGCCTCATCTAGTAGAATTTCCCCATAAAAGCCCATTTTTCAAAGCTCAGAAAATAGGTGGCATCCTTGGGCTTCGCTCTTGACCATGCCCAAGACGAGCTTCACCATGTCAAGCTCGAACGAGCCCGTCTATGGGAGAAGTGGAAGTTGATAGAAATTACCACTCAAGCGATGTTATCCGAGCCACCCCAAGAGTCTATCACCATTGTACACCTCACCTGTAGGTCTTATGAGGCTGTTTTAAGGGGTTATGTAACTAATATATAGTACTATGTTCATGTACATTATTTTTGAATATAATAATTAATATAATTTCTTGTCAATATTGACACATTGTAAATAGTTTTTAATGTACAAATGGTGTTTTTTAGTTATTATTTAATTAAGAAATCTATTTTATTTAATTAAGGGATTTTTTAATGAATTTTTTTAATAAAATATTATTATTATTATTATTAGGTTTATTTTATTATATATAAATGATTATATAATTTCATGAATGAAATTATAATTTTTATTAAGGTTTGAAATCCATTTCTGTCAAAACAAGTGAATTTTCGATAAATTTAGGTTTTTATTTTAAAAGTGAAAATTAACATATTTAGAAAACAATTTAGATATAATAAATGTTATTTTCAGAATCAGGATGTCGAAATTATCCAACGGTGAATTTTTTATAATTTTCTGAGATAGTCAAATTTTTGAGTAAAAATTAAATACCCTTTAAATATATAATGTGTTTTATAACATCATAATGACCCAATAGTGATGTAATAAAATACTATACTCTTTATGTTCGGCCAATATATGTTTTGACATTAAAATAATGTTATTTTGGGTTTGTTTGGATTACATTTAAAAGCATTAATGGTCCCCTCAAGACTTATTAAACACCTTGTCTTTTTAAATTAATTTCCATGGGAGTATGACTCACCTCCACATAAGCAACACTATTATTTTAAGAAGTTAGTACATTGTCCTTATAAAATATTGTTTTTCTCTTCCCTTTTCCAAAAACCATGGGAAAAAACCATGGGATGGTTTTTGGTTTGGATTAATTTAATGTAAGGGGACCAAAACCTAAATAATAAATAATTCCCTCGCCTTTCATATATAAACCCACCCAAGCTCCCACTTCCTCCTCACTCAAAGACTTTTGAGTTCATCATACCTCTGCCCTACTCTCTCTATAATCCAACCACGGTTCCCCATGCTCCCAAGAAGCCTCTCACAGGCCTCTCTCTAGCCTTTGGAAGCACACTTCCAAGTAAGGGTTTTTTCTTCCTTTCCCATTTTGTCCAATTTTATTTAAGTTGTTTTGCCCTTTTAATTTCAATTATGAATGTTGGTGTATGGGTTATCACCTCCCCCATACTGACCTCTTATTTTTTGAATGATGGGATACCCATTTCTCTTTCATTAAATACCTCCCATGTACACCCGTTACTTTGCCAAAATTCCGAAAGGAACTTCTCTCACCTCTTTGACATTCAAGCAATACTTTTGTATCATGAATCTAAATTACATTAGAATTGTTTTTACATGTCTCTATATTATCTCCTTACTTTCCATTACATGTAAATATGATGAGGAACTCCTTTCTCTCTCATCAACCATTTCTATGAATTCTTACATCACGCCGTTACACTGACGAAATCACACCGATTTTCTAAGAAAATTCCATTGTGTAGTGAATACCATGCCCATTTCTCAATCAAGGGTATTCACATTTATGCATATTTACTTATTGATTATAATGTTTCATGTATTAATTCCACATTCCTTTATCGTGAAATAAATTATTATGTTTTATGAATCCATGTTTTAAGATCCATGTGGCACACTTATGCATTAAATGAAATATTTAAGAAGGGTGCGCCCTTATAGGTCTCCAATGAATTGGGTAAAGTATAGTATCATGATACATCATGTGAAATGAGTGTTGAATTATACTAATTCAAGTGAAATGAGGGTTTACTCGTGCTTCATGTGCAATGAGGATTTACTCATGCTCCATGTGCAATTAGCCTTTGTTCATGCTAATTCCATGTTAAGTGTTGTTGCCACATTTCCATGTTATGATTATCATGCTTTATCATGACTTTTGTTCATGTTTCTCTTGTGCTCTATTGATATTCCTAATGTCTAACATTTATTGTACTCCTCATGTTATTCCATGTGTATTCCCTTACTGGGATTTATAGCTCACCCTTTTCTTATGCATGTCCTCAGGTTATCCCATGCAATGCTTAGTACGAAGTAATGTAGTGGTCATGTAAAGGAACTTTTCAATAAAGATGTTGTATTTCATGTTTTAGGTTATTATATAATGATCATAATCCCCAAAGACACTAAACCTCTCGATCTTCTTTGTTTTATCATGTAAAGTTTTATGTAATAAATCATGTTTAAGTTTGTAAAAAAAGCAGGGTGGTCATAGTTGGTATCAGAGGATAGGTTTAGTTATTTTTGGGATTAGGATTAGAAAACCCTAGTAAAGCCTTAGAGACAAGAATAAGTATAATAAAAACATCCCTATGTTTTGGTGTGTATTGAGTAACTGGGTTATCAAAAAAATATATCCATGTTTGGATACGAGCAGGTAGAGGCGACTATGGCACAGATGTATCCGAGGGGTAAAACCCGAAAACACCGCTTTGAGCGAAACTCGAACGGGAACAGGTGGACGACAACGGGCATTGCTGCACTCTTGGTTACGATACTCCCAGGGGATATGTTTTAATAAATTCACAATCTTAGTATGAACCCTTATTAAGGGAATTAAATAAAATGACCCTAAGAATATATGTTAGAAGGTAGATCATGAAAAGCCAAGATTGAAGCATATAGACTCATGAGTTAAGGAAATATAAGTTTATTTATAAGTCATCAACTTTTGTCTTTAGATTACCCATTATGTGTTACCCCTAACTTTCCTTTTATTCCAGCCAATGGCCGGTAATAGGAGGATACGAGGTAACAACCGTTGTGAAGATTAGTGCGATGAATGTACTAATGATATGCCCAATCCAATGGGAGCGGGAATCGCGAACTTTGTCATGCTTCTCTCTCAGCTAACTCATGTTTTTAATAGAAACACGGGTCAAGAGGAACGTTCAACCCCCCTTAGAAAGAACAAGTCGCTATCAAGATCCACATGAGACAAAGGCCTCCTACTTTTAGTGTATCATCTGATCCCACAATCTCTGAACAATGGATCAACTCCATTGAAAAGATCTTCTCCATCCTTCAATGTTCTGAATAAGAGAAGGTTCTCCTGGAGGCTTATCGTATGGAGGGTGAAGCTGATCAATGGTGGATGTTGATAAAAAATACGAAGCCTAAGGAGGAGATCGAGGTGTTGTAATGGAATTAATTCTGGAAGATGTTTTTTGATAAATATTATCCACGCACCCTCTGGCTTAAGATGGAAAGGGACTTCCTTTCCCTCAAGAAAAAAAGAAAAATAATCTGTTGGAGCGTACGAGGAAAACATCACAAGGCTTGAACGATACACTTCTGGCTTTTTCGTTACCCTTGAATGCAATGTTGACCGATTCTTTGGTGGGTTGAAGCCTAGCCTACGGAAAGCATTAGCAATCCGTGACTTCGACAACTATAAGGAAATTTTCCGATGTGCCCTCAAGGTCGAAATGGAGATTGGAGAATCACAGGGGTATCATGGGGATAAGAAGCGTAAGGTGGACTTCAGTGCTGGTGGTCCGATGGATAAATCTAACGGTGCTAAGAAGATCCAGCACCCCACTAGCCAAAAGTGTGGAAAGAAGCACCCTGGAAATTACCTTAAGGGGGCGAGGAAATGCTTCAGGTGTGGAAGAGAAGGGCACCTAGCTGTTAACTGTCGGAAAGAAAGACCCACGGCTACGATAGAGTATAATAATTCTCCATTCAAACCTCAATGCGTTGTTCAATGCTACAACTGAAAAGAACCGGGTCATTTTGCAAATCAGTGCCCTAATACAAGGGTTTTCGGAGGCAACGAAGAACCTCCAAGTTAGCAAGGAAGAGCTTTTTCCATCACTTCTGCCGAAGTGAACCCTGACAAAGAAGTGGTGACAGGTACGCTAGTTATTCATTCAAGAATAGAGAACATACTTTTTGATTCAGGTTCTACGCATTCTTTTATATCTTGAATGTTTAGTAGAACAATCCCAGCACCACCACAAATCATGGAAGTGAAGATGTAGGTGAGTACGGAAAATGGGGAAATCATTGCATCCAATGAATATAAGTCCTCCAATATTATAATCTGTGGATTGAACGTCCCAATGAACCTCGTCATACTCCCTCTGGTTGAATTTGGTGCAATTCATGGCATGTATTGTCTTTCCTTATATAGAGCCAACATAATTTGTCGGGAGAGGGAAATCACACTCCATCTGGAGAATCAACCCCCGATTCTTTACAAGTGTAAGGAGGAAGATGAATCTCCATTAGCTCCATCATCTCAACCATGGATATTACTGCCTTATGAGCCCGCATATCTGGCTCAGATGATTGAGTCTAAGGAAGAAACCATCCTTGATGAAATTCCAATTGCGAGGGAATTAACTGAAAAGTTTCCCGAGGAACTGCCTGGTCTTCCTCCTAGAAGAGATGTTGAATTCTCAATTGAACTTATACTCAAGGCATTACCAATATCCAAGAATCCATATAGAATGGATTTTTTAGAGCTTGAAGAGCATAAGAAACAACTACAAAATAATCTAGATAAGGGATTTATATGCCCAAGTGCTTCACCATGGGGTGAACCAGTCCTCTTCGTCAAGAAGAAGGATGGGTCAAAGCGACTTTTCATCGATTATCTTGAACTTAACAAAATAACAATAAAGAACAAGTATCCTATCCCAAGAATTAATGACTTGTTCGATCAGATGCGTGGAGCACAATACATCTCCAATGTGGACTTGCGGTCAGGATATTATCAAGTAAGGGTGAAGAAGGAAGATATCCCCAAGACTGCTTTTCGCACAAGATACGGGCACTATGAATTCATAGTAATGCCTTTAGGACTCCCTAATTCTCCAACAATATTCATGGACTTAATGAATAGAGTCTTTATAGATTACCTAGAAAAATTTTGGTAGTCTATATAGATGATATTCTAATATACTCCAAAACCAAGGAGGATCATCCGGAGCATTTAAGAACTGTACTGGAGACTTTATGAAAGGAGAAGCTCTATGAAAAGTACATCAAGTGTGAGTTCTAGTTGAAGGAAGTATCATTCTTGGGACATATCATCACAAGCAATGGGATATCTGTGGATCCCTCCAAAACAGATGCAATTGAGGGATGGCTGAGGCCAACATCGGTAACAGATATCCGTAGCTTCTTGGGGTTAGCTGGATATTATCGACGATTTGTGAGAAATTTCTCACGATTGTCCAACCCTCTTACCAAGCTAACTCGAAAGGGGGTAATGTTTTCTTAGAGTGATGAATGTTAAGAAATCCTCAAGGAGTTGAAAAGATGGATTATCACTGGCCCCATTCTCACTTTACCCACAAGTGGGGATATTTTTGTGGTTTTCAGTGATGCTTCAAAGAAGGTATTAGGCTATGTGCTGATGCAGAATGATAAAGTTATATCCTATGCCTCAAGGCAGTTGAAGATCCATGAGAGAAACTATCCAACTCATGATCTGGAGTCGGTGGCGGTGATCTTTCCCTTCAAAATTTGGTGGCATTATCTCTATGGAGAGAAATATGGGATATATGTTGACCACAAGAGTCTTAAATATATATTCACATAGAAAGAGCTTAATATGCGATAGAGAAGATGGATTGAGCTTATCAAGGATTGTGACTGTTCAATCCATTACCACCCTGGGAAAGCGAACAAGGTGGTAGATGACCTAAGTAGAAAGGATCCAGCGATTCTATCAATGTTGAGAATTGAGAAAGATCCAATATTCTTAGACTTGATGAATAGGGACATGGGAATCATAGAGAAGGGAACATCATCATTTCTTTCACAAATTATTTCTCAACTGTCTCTTTTGGAAAGGTTAAAGGATGCTCAAAAGGATGATGTGGGAATTCAAGAAAAATTGGAAGCTATCGAAAAAGGGAAATCCTCAGAGTTTAAGGTTAATGAAGAAGGAATTGTGCGGTATAGGAAAAGAATATGTGTTCCATATAGTCCAGATATGAAGAAGGAACTTTTGGATGATGCACATAGTTCAAATTTCTCTATTCACCCAGGGAGCAAAAAGATGTATCGAGATCTCCGAGAAAACCTTTGGTGGGATAATATTAAAAACGAGATCGCTGAATATACATCAAAGTGCCTGGTGTGACAGAAAGTGAAGGCAGAGAGGCAGAAGTCTAAGGGGATGAGGCAACCATTATCCATACCAGAATGGAAATGGGAGAACATCACCATGGACTTTGTCACTGGACTTCTGAGGACATCCAAAGGCAACAATGCAATCTGGGTTGTTGTGGATCATCTTACAAAGACTGCGCACTTCATTTCTATTCGGGTGGATTTCTTATTGGATCAAATGGCACGGATATATATCAGGGAAGTGGTAAGGTTTCATGGAGTACCAAAATCTATTGTGTCTGACCAAGATCCAAGATTCACCTCTATGTTTTGGAAGAGTCTTAAACAAGCTCGGAATACTGAACTGAACTTTAGTACGACCTATCATCCTTAAACTGATAGCCAATCTGAATGGACTATCCAAAAACTTGGGGATATGTTGAGAGCGTGCTCAATGGACTTTAAAGGAGGATGGGATCAACATCTTCCTCTGGTTGATTTCTCTTATAATAATAGTTTCCACTCGAGCATCCAAATGACACCATATGAAGCCCTGTATGGGAAAAGGTGCATAACACCGGCATGTTGGGATGAGGTCGGTGAACGTAAGCTGCTTGGACCCGAAATGGTTGAGGAAATGGTAGAGAAGGTGAAAAACATTCAGCAGCATATCAAGGAATCCCAGAGTCGACAGAAGTGTTATGCAGATAACCATCGACGAGACCTTGAGTTTAAAGTTGTAGATATGGTTTTTCTATGCATACCTCCATTTAAGAAGTTCATGAGGTTTGGAAAGAAAGGGAAGTTAAGTCCAAGGTACATCGGCCCCTTCAAGATTCTTGATCGTGTCGGGGCTGTGGCCTATCGACTAGCACTTCCACCTACCATGGCCAATGTACATGATGTCTTTCATATATCCCTTTTAAGGAAGTACATACCGGACCCTTCACATGTACTCTCTTCTGAGGTGGTACAATTGGAAGATGATCTTTCTTATGAGGAACAACCCGTGAAGATCTTAGATCATAGAGAAAAAGTTCTACGAAATAAGAAAATTCCCCTTGTCAAGGTGTTGTGGAGAAACCACATGTTTGATGAAGTGATTTGGGAATCAGAGGAAATGATGAAGCTGAGTTACCCACATCTTTTTTAGTGTGGGAAAAGGAAAATTTCGAGGGTGAAATTTCTTAAGGGGGGAATATTGTAACGACCCAAAGTTTCATTAATGGAAGTCCCTCTTGATCTAATTAAATGTCTCTTTATGTTTATATAAAATGTCAACTTCATTGGTTTTATGTTAAGAATTTTTACCATTGCTAATATAGTTGTTGAACAGTGGTCACATGATTAGTTTAAAGGTAGGGCTTTAACAAATCCAAATTTATTCAGAAAAAGGAAGTGACGGCCTCAACCAGTAGAATTTCCCCATACGAAGGACATTTGTCAGAGCTCGAAAAAGAGGTGGCATACTTGGGCTTATCTCTTGAACAAGACCAAGCTAAGCTTCAACATGTCAAGATGGAACGGGACTGTCTACGGGAGAAGTGGAAGTTGATAGAAATTACCACTCGAGCAATGTTATCCGAGCCACCCCAAGAGTCTGTCACCATCGCACACCTTACCCTTTGGTCTTATGAGTCTGTTTTAAGGGGTCATGTAACTAATCGATATTACTATGTTCATGTATATTATTTTTGTATATAATAATGAATATAATTTCTTGTCATTATTGATACATTGTAAATAGTTTTTAAAGTACAAATGATGTTTTTTAGTTAATATTTAAATAATAAATCTATTTATTTAATTAAGGGATTTTTGAATGAAATAATTTTTTTAATAAAATAATAATAATAATAATAATAGGATAATTTTATTATATATAAATGATCATATAATTGTATGAATGAAATTATAATTTTTATTAAGGTTTGAAATCCATTTTTGTCAAAACCCGTGAATTTTCGATAAATGTCAGTTTTTATTTCAAAAGTAAAAATTAACATATTTAGAAAATTATTTAGATAAAATAAATGTTATTTCTGGCATCAGGACCTCGAAATTACCCAATAGTGAATTTTTGATAATTTTCTGAGACAATCAAATTTATGAGTAAAAATTAAATACCGTTTAAATATATAATGTGTTTTATGACATCATAATGACCCAATAGTAATGTAATAAAATAGTATAATCTTTATGTTCGACCAATATATGTTTTAACATTAAAATAATGTTATTTTGGGTTTTTTTGGCTTACTTTTCAAAGTATTAATGGACCCCTCAAGATTTATTAAACACCTTGTCTTTTTAAATTAATTTCAATGGGAGTATGACTCACCTCTGCATAAGCAACCCTATTATTTTAAGAAGTTAGGACTTTATCCTTATAAAATATTTTTTTCATCTTCCCTTTTCCAAAAACCATGGGCAAAAACAAGGGGATGGTTTGTGGTTTGGATTAATTTAATGTAAGGGGACACAAACCTAAATAATAAAGAATTCCCTCACCTTTCCTATATAAACCCAACCATGCAGTCACTTCCTCCCCACTCAAAGCCTCTTTAGTTCGTCCAACCTCTTCCATACTCTCTCTAAAATCCTCCCAAGGTTACCCAAGCTCCCAAGAAGCCTCTCACAAGCCTCTCTCTAGCCTTTGGAAACACACTTCCAAGTAAAGGTTTTTTCTTCCTTTCTCATTTTTGTCCAATTTTATATAAGTTGTTTTGCCCTTTTAATTTCAATTATGAATGTCGGGGTATGGTTTCGCACCTCCGCCATACTGCCCTCTTATTGTTTGAATGATGGGATACCCCTTTCTCTCCCATTAAATTCCTCCCACGTACACCTGTTAGTATGCCAAAATTCAGAAAGGAATTTCTCTCTCCTCTTTTACATTCAAGCAATACTTTTGTATCATGAATCTAAATTCCATTACAATTGTTTAGAAATGTTTCTATATTACCTCCTTACTATCCATTACATATAAATATGATGAGGAACCACTTTCACTCTCATCAACCATTTCTATGAATTGTTACGTCACGCCGTTACACTACCGAAATCGCACCGATTTTCTATGAAAATGTTGTTGTGTAGTGAATACCGTGCCCATTTCTCCATCAAGGGTATTCAACTTTATGCACATTTACTTATTTATTATAATGTTTCATGTATTAATTCCACATTCCTTTATCGTGGAATACATTATTATGTTTTATGAATCCATGTTTTATGATCCATGTGGCACACTTATGCATGAAGTGAAATGTTTAAGAAGGGGTCACCCTTATAGCGCTCGAATGCATTGGGTAAAGTATAGTATCATGATACATCATGTGCAATGAGTGTTGACTCATGATAATTCATGTTCAATGAGGGTTTACTCATGATTCATGTGCAATGGGGATTTACTCATGATCCATGTGCAATGAGCCTTGGCTCATTCTAATTCCATGTTAAGTGTTGTTGCCACATCTCCATGTTATGATTATCATGCTTTATCATGACTTTTGTTCATGTTTCTCTTGTGATCTATTGATATGCCTAATTTCTAACATGTATTTTACTCTCATGTTATTCCATGTGTATTCCCTTATTGGTCTTTATAGCTCACCCTTTTCTTATGCATGTCCTCAGGTTATCCCATGCAATGCTAAGTACGAAGGAATGTAGTGGTCATGTAAAGGATGTTTTCAATAAAGATTTTGTATTTCATGTTTTAAGTTTTTATGTAATGATAATAAGCCCCAAATAAACTAAACCTATCGATATTACTTTTTGTATTAAGTGAAGTTTTATGTAATAAATCATGTTTATGATTGTAATAAAATCAAGGTTGTCAGATTTATAATATTCCACAATATTTGGAGATAAAAATGAAATTCACCATTCAGGAAGATGGTAGGCTATACGTGCGCATGAATGATACTTTTGTTTATTTAATATATTAAAGGAATGAAAACTAAATGATGAATAAGTATATTATAATTACAACATAATATATAGGTTATATATATTACATAAATTCATTAATTCCAAACTTTATATATTCTATGTGTGGATTGAACGAGTCATATCACTTTGAGGGGGAGGTAATCCACACTTCCTGAAATGAAATTATCGTATTTACACATTATGGAAAGCATAAAGATATGTTATAATAAATATTAAAGAAAAATAGAGACAATATAAAAATTATATATCATATATAAATATATTTACATCATAATGGACACCATGAGAGGTGGATGGATAAAATTGAACAATCGTCCTTTTGGGAGGCAGTAGTTCAATGTACACAGAAATAATATGTTCTATATCCATTGGATGGATGTGTATGCAAGTGTTGGTCAAAAAATTAGCATAAATTTTTTTTTATTATATTAAAGATACTGGTTTTTTATATAATAATATAATAAAAAGAGGTTAGGTGGATAGAGAAGGAAAAAATAAATGAAAGGATCTTGAGATAAGACATTACCACTAAATCGGGTAACTCCTCTTGATTTGAGCAAAAAGGCATTCTCAAATTTCCTTATTCCAATGAAAAAGATTCTAGGAGGAAGGTAGGGATGTTGGGATATTATTTGAATAGAATTTCTATTAGGAAAAGGGACTTGAGAGGTGTGAGTAAGTGGGTACAGGCGGTGGCCTTTTATAAGAGGGAGTTGGGGCATTTTAGAAAAGTCCATACATGTTATTTTATTATAAATTTATTTTCGAATTATAAAATCACAAATGTGATATATTTCGAGTATAATATGAGTATGGGTCTAAATCCTTTCAACCAATAGATTTTAGACAAGTTTAGGTCACAAATTTAACCTTATATTTTGGCTTTAACCCTAAGTTAAATAAATTAACTCTTACCATGTCTTCTTGTATTTTTAAACTATAAGGTTAATATAGTTTCTATAAAATGACCAAAGAACCTCAAGTATACCATTAATAAACTTTTTAACATTATCTACGTTATTTCAAATAATATTATATTTTTATGACTAAAATTTGATTTTATAAAATAATATTTTATTTAAAAACTCATTTTTGTCAATTTTGATTCAATTTATTAATTTATTTTTTTTGAAGTCATAACAATTTAATTCTTTATAAAAAACTACATTAACAAAAATATAAAATGTCATAATCATTCATAAAATTTTGGGATGACATAAAAACATTAAAATTCCATTTATTTTAATATTTATAATATCATTTATTTGAATATTTCACTAATAAGGTAACCACTGTAGTATCATTGTATCATAAATAAATTTATTGTTTTAATATATGAAAATTATAAATAAAATACCATGATTTAGGATGTATTTTTATAAGATTACTATTTATAGTCAAAACGATCAGTTATATAGCCCTATAATAAAATTGTATTAGTAAGAAGATATATGTTTATTTTATATTTCTCTTTACTTTAAATTAATTATTATAACATGTCATTATCACACCCAAGTGGCTCCCGAATGCCAAAATTCCGGCCCAATGATTGTTTTAGTTTTCCATTACTCATAAAATAAGACTGTGACACATGTTAGGGTTGTTTGATATTATTATAAGTTTATTATTACCCTTTTTTACCTTATTTACCCATCATCTGTGGTAAATAAAAATAATTACTAAAGTTACTATTAATAATGTCCAAAAATTAAAAGGACCTATTTAAAAATTTTGTAAATTTTGATTCCAATTATGGAATCCATTTTTCCAAATTCAAAACATAGAAGTTACACTTATTAATTTAAATTAATTCTTGTTTTCAAAATGAGAAAACGGGTTTTTTAAAAGAAAAAAACCATCAAAAGATTGACGTGTGATTATATCAAATTTCAATGCGATGTTACCTCAAATGAACAAAATTGGATTAAATGATAAAAAAGTAATCTAAATAAAATTTAAAAATAATTCAAATTTTGATCTATCAATAAAAATAAATTTGACAAAAAGGTAGTTTTGAATTAATAAATGTAGAAATTTTTTTACTATTCATTAAAATATGAATTTATTAGAAAAGTACAAAAATTTAAACCAATGTAAATTATTATGTCTCAATTACAAAGAAGAAGTTTATTTTTTCAAATAGATTATATAAAAGTGGAAGAAACTAAATTTAAAAAATGGTTCTCCATCAAAAGAATATAATTTTTTAAAAAAAATATTAGAGTATTCAATCTTTAAAATAGTATTTATTCCCATCTTAAACCTCTAAAATTAAGTAGATAAATGTAAAAACATTTAAAAAACTTGTGAAAAAATATTTTAGTTTTTTTATTCATTCCCTCTAATACAACTATTAGGGGCTAACTACAATTTAAAATAATAATAATATTTTGGTATTGTTTTTCGGTATAACTCAGTGTTGTGTGCAACATACGATTTCATAGAAACCCATTGTTTCATGTAGAGTATGATATCAGAAAAAGAATCTTCTTTTACATAAAATTTATATCTTATTTATAAATATTAATAGATATGAAAATGTATTATTCTATAAATACCCATCATTTTACATTATAGATGTCATCCCATGAGGGTTTCGACTCATCATGTATCTAAGCAACTTCACCAATGACTTATTGCTCTATTGAAGAGAATCTCTTCCAAACCTACCATCTGATATTTCAGGGTTCGAACATGCCTGATGACATAAACCATTGAATCTTGCCAATCCTTTGCTGCCTGGGGATCTGGATCACCACAGAACCACATCGGTCTCTGATGTTGAAACTTGCAGAGTGCGCATGTCCTACACATTCCCTCAGCCAAATCTACTGGGATTATATACTTCTAAACATGTGGGGGTGCTTCTACCTACCCACCTGGAGGAAGGGGATCGCATGATGGACCCTAAACTATGGCCTCATCATCATAGGATCTTCATCACAAACTAGATCTAGTATCCTGGCCAACTGTCATCGTGGAGGCATCCAGAAAGTCATCATGGAATACACTAGTCAGATTAGCATATATATATATATTTGAAAAAAATTGGAGGTGACTCAATAAGTACACTCAAAGACTAAATCCTATATGATAGATAAACCATTGTTTCCTTCAAAAAATGTTTTAGGGTACTGAGTGGAAATGTGGGTAATTAGGATCCTGGTAAATGAAAACATCGGCCACCCACACAACAACTGGAGTCCCTAGACTAAGATTCACAGTCGAGACAATTCAACACTATTGTTTTATAAAAAACCAATCCTTTTTTAGGTATAAAATCCGAAAAAAGTACCATGGAATAAACGTTCTCTAATAACACTCCATCACAAACTGACCCAAGCTGGGGCTTGAGTCATGACTACCCCAAGCCCACCTCTATAGGCTAGGTCATGACAAAAAGTGAAGAAAGCACAAAAAACGTGGTCATACATTTTACTAAGAAACTAAACACATGTTCACAACCAACATAATGAAAAAGTGTAGAGGGAAAGTAGAAAAAAGTGAAAACTTCTATAATGTAAAATGAACATTCATGAACCTCCAGATAGTACAAGGGTATGGTAGTGTAAACTGAAAAGTAAAAGAGAAAATACATGGCCAAACTAGATACATGTACCAACATTAAGGAAACTGGAAAAGGAGTAATAGATAGATGGCCCTGCTCTTGAATCCCAATTATGACCCCCATATATCGTACGAACAACCTGTATACCTATCCTCCTATATAGTCACGATCCACCTATCCACGGTCTAAAAAAGATAGGACAAATGTTGGGAAAATCCAATGTTGGGGTGAGTATATTTATACCTAGTAGAGCTTCTCAAAAAGGTTAAGGGGGAGCAGTAAGAGATACAACTAAAGAGATGTAGTAGATAGAAAAGGTATGGTAAAAGAGACCGGAAAAATTACAACACAACCTAACAAGAGAGTGAATGTAGACCCATAAAAACAAAAGGATCTAAAAAATGTGATTAGATGAACTTCTAATTAAGTCTTCGTTACCTATTGTAGGATAATATAATCTTCCAACCATGATAAGTTAGGTACAAAAATTACGTGGAATACCCTGTATATATTCGCCTCTCCTAGAAAGAGAGTAACCAAAACCCAAGGAGTGGGTATTGTAACATGATATATATATATGCTCAATAAAAGATTCCAAAATGAGTGAGTAGTCGGATTTACATCCCAAAACACATCCCAAGAAGATGAGTATCCAATGATACCAAACTAAATCAATCTTTAATTCCCAATACCTCATGCGTCTTCCCATGAGACAAAAGTCAAAGGGGATCAATCATCACACCTTGATACTATCATATTTGGGTGTAAATGAATCAAATTATCTATTTTAAGTCACTTCACAAGAATGCGTATTGGTGGAGAAAACACCCCACTTTTTCAGGAGTGCAAGGGTATGTTAACACTAGCCTCGTCACTATGACACACAGTTAAGTGTCCTGCTGTGGAATTCACTGAGGAACACTGATGCCCACCTGACTAGAGGGTACCACTTATGAAGTTCAAGGGGTAAAGTGACTACCCAAACACTACTAGAGGGTATGATCAGTGAGCCATTAGGGAAACACTACTGTCGAGCCCAACTTGAGGGTTGCCCCTTGAAGATCCACAAGGAATGCCACCGCCCAGCCCATCTGGAGGGTAAGCCTGGAACCTCGATGAAATCTACTATCCAAATAATAATAGAGGGTAACTCAGAAAGATTATAACGGAATGAAGATTCCTAGTCTTACTAGAGGGTATGCCCAGAAAGATCATTAGGGAATGACATTGCCTAGCCCATCTGGAGGGTAAGCCCAGTGTTGCTCGGATGATTCTGTATGATCGTTGTCTTCATTGGTTGTCCCCACTATTCATTCCAAACCTAGAAAATTTATTTCATATCTCGATATCCACTTCCAGTGAACCATCATGTTCTATGTGGAAAGACACTCAAGATATGCATCTCAGGGGCCAAAATCCTATTTCAAATGAAGAAGATATGACGGACTAAAGATCACTCAAAATAGATAAAGAAGTACACAACAGGTGAGGGGACCCACACAACATGTTTATGATGATATTAAATTACTCATAATTTATTATATACTCCCTTTACTTATTTTATATGAAATTTTCATAATTTATGTAAAATATTAATGTCTAAATATTAAATATAATTTTTGAGCAATATTTGAATTCATCGAGATTCAAGTCTGTTTAATTTTTTAAAAATAAATATCATCCTACTGATCCAAATTGTATGGTTCTTAATTTTTAGGATTAATAATTCAATATCAATCATTTCATTAGAAGGTATCTTGGGCCATTTCATCCATTTTAAGGGTCATATAGATCACAAAGGAAGACCCAATGAATTTGTGAAGAAACTAGACAAGATATGATGATTGAATTACTGGGCTCCATCCAGAATACCAAATTACTTTATTCCCCTCCGAATTTATTCTAACAATTCAAGGAGTGTGGATAAAGGTTTCAGAGTCCAAATCCAATAATAAGGGGCCCAAATGATTCTATTAAATCTATCCTACTATTCTGTCTGGGAAATGAAATCAACACACCAAAATTGAATCTTCTCCTTGTCTATAAATAAATTCTACCTGAGATTTTATATTTTCAAAGATAAGATATGGATGGACGTCTTTGTTGAAGAAAGCATTCATAATTTAAGACATATGTATATTAAAAAATCCATTCACATTTCAGCCATCGAAAATTAAAGGATAGAAATGGTCATTTAAACATTGTTTTTTAAAACCAACATAACATTGGATATAGATGTTCAATGTTCACCAAATTTTGATGTATGATAGAAAAAATCAACATATACAACTTTTAAGAATATTACATATCTAGATGCAGCTGTCTGGATGGCCAAATTGGCATTTCAAATGGAGGGGAAGTGTATGCAAACTATCAACCTTTATGGGCTATAAATACAAACCCCTATTCTCCTTGCATGTGGTTAGAATTTAAGAAGATATGAGAACATATTGGTATGAAAAAAGACTTTCCAAAGGCTTTTGAGGACTTTACATAGTCATTTATTCAGTTTAGAGACCTTTCCTCCTCTCTTTGTTTTCATTTAGTTTTGTGTTCTTCATTGTTGAAATCTTGTATGTCTTTTTTTGTAATTCTGTTTTAATGAAATTTTGTTATTTAACATATCTTATTCTCATCCATATTATGTAGTATACTATTAATTTCCATAAAATGGTTTAAATCATATTAAAACACCTTCCCTTCTTTTTCTTCATCATTCAATCAAAAGCCTTTTTTAACTCTCTTCAACGATTGTGTGTGTGTTCGACGCACAACTATTTTCTTATCCAGTTATTTTTAATTTCTTTATAATTCATCACCTTAAACATATTTAAATAGATTAATAATAATATAAATGGATTATTAAATCTACCATTGGGTTTAGTTATAATTTTAGGATATTCAGTGATTGAGAGCTTTTGTTCGATGAGTATTCTTTGAGTTGAAATTGTGAATGTTGAAATTTATATGTCATAGATTAATGTCATGATTTGTTTAATATATGGATTACATGGATTATTGGAACCAAAAATACACTAACATAAACAATTAATTGTAATTATTAGAATCCTAAGTTAAGATACAGCTTGGATTAAAGATTTAACATTGTGGAATTCCGATCAAAGTCATCTTGTGAAGAGAGTATTAATTTAATGAAATATAAAGAAAAGCTCAAGGATATCATAAGATTAAATCCGGAATAATAAACTCAACCAAATATTTATTAATTTTTTAAATAAAACATCATCCATAAATTATTTCATCAGCTCTGTAAAAAAATCCCCACAATAAAAATCAAATCAACTAAAAACAACTTACTATTAAAAAAGTATCATCGTCGAGGATTCGACCTGAGTGCTGATATACACCTTAGCAGAGTATCAGAACTTTGAATGACTAATAGATGACAATCGAATGCAATTTTAAATGGATTTATCACTAGGGATGGTTCATTAATTAGTTATTTTTTTTTGTTATTATAGAAAAACCCCCTAAAAAACTAAATTTAAAAAAATTGAAAAAAATACCAAAGTAAAACCCACCTTTTCCTAAAAATTAAAAACAGGAAAAAAACAAAGAAAAACATGTCTTCCAAATTCTTAGAAAATCTCTTTGAATTTTCCATAGCCTCCCAAACAATCCCTCTAATTTTTTTTGACACTAAAATTGAGCGAACACTTCGCCAACTTTTGAGAAAAATAAGAGATAATCAAATAATTCAAGAACCAGTCCTTGTCCAACCAATTGAATTAGATATGGATAATCATAGGGAAAACCCTTAAAGAACTCACTACCCCAGATATAAATTACCAAACCCTTGGTATTCAATATTTAAACACAGAGGCAACCATTGAACTCAAATCAGGTTTGATTCATCTTATTCCTCATTTCCACGGGCTATCCTAGTAGGATCCACATCTTCATTTTAAAGAGTTCCAACTGGTGTGTAGTACCATGAAGCCTAAAGTGGTTTCTGAGGAATAAATAAAACATCAAGAATTCCCTTTTTTCAATAGCTGACTTTTCCATGTCATGTATCTAATACTTCCCTTCTGGTTCCATAACTACATGGAATGGCATGAAGCGACTTTTCTTAGAAAAATTATTTCCTTCTTCTCGTACTGCTTCTATCCAAAAAGAAATTAGTGGTATCTGAAAAATCCTAAATTAATCACTTCATATGTATTGGGATAGTTTCAAAAAGATTGTGTCAACCTACCCACATCACCAAATCCCTGACCAACACTTGATCCAATACTTCCATGAGAGGCTATTGGCTATGAATAGAACTCTCATTGATGCCGCAAGTGGCGGTTCTCTTATTGATAAACCTTTTGCATCTGTAAGAGATATCATTGGTAACATGGCTGCAAACATACTATATTTCTATACTTGATAATATTTATAAGCGAAACAATCTTAAGATAATCAATATATAGATCAAAACATGATGAAAAAGTGGATGAGTGAACATACATGTCTTGTGAGACAACTAGTTGTGGCTACCAAAGCCCCAACATCATCTTCTCCACAATCTCTGTTCTCTAGACCTATCATGAAATGTGGAATATGTAGCTCCCCATATCATCCAACTGACACATTTCCACAACTTCAAGAGGATAAATCTAATTCAACCAGACCAATAGAGCTAAAATGCAGCATATGCTCAGTGGAACCCAACCCTCAACTATAAGGTCAGTTTTTTAGAAACATTAACCAACCCCACTCGAAGTTATTCTCTTCTACCTATAACCCTAATTTTAGATACAAGAATCCCATTTCTCATCCCCTCATCCCCCTCCTCAAAACCCAAACCAATTCCAATATGGTCAAGCTGTTGGTAACTTTCAACAACCTTATCCTTTTATTCGTCAACCTCAAAGGAACAATCCTCCTCCTGGATTCCACTATCCTAGAAAGCCATCCCAATTCCCAAACCAATAAAATCTATTTCCCAAGAAACAAAATCAATGAAATACCAATCAATTACATGCCTCTTCTTCCAAGAAACCAGGGTAAAGTGATGTAGAAGATCTTTCATCCTTCACCCGTTCTAGCCTCGAGAACATTGAAACCAAAATTGGTCAACTTGCATCCCATATGATCCAACAACAACAATCATATTCTTCCCAACATTCATGTTAACCATTACCCAACCCCAATGGTAATGTATTTGAAATTTCACTTATATTGGGACAAAAAATTCCTAACCCTCAAGATAAGTCCTCCAACCCCCCTTTGAATGTTGAACTAGAAAATAAAAAGAAAAAGAAACATGAAAAGGATTATGAATCAATTACCTCACCTCATTCTATTCCACTTAGGAACATAATTAATTTTCCTCAAGACATTTCTAAGAGAAATAAATCCTTTGAACCCAATATGTAAGTTCTTGACATGTTTAGACATGTTGAAGTCAACATTCCCCTCTTATATGCCATAAAACAAATCTCTAAGTATGCCGAGTTTATTAAGGAATTTGGCACCCATAAGAAGAAACTTAGGACCTTTTAAAATGATTCCACCTAGAATTCTATTCCCATAATGTGAAAAGATATAGGGACCATTACGGTTCCATGGAAAATTGGAAGTTCCAACTTTTATGATGCACTCAGAGACCTAGGATCCTCAATTAATGTCATGCCAAAATGTATCTTCTCCATCCTTTGTCTAGGACCCTTACATCCAATGAGTGTTTTCATTCAGTTATCCAATAAAATCACATACAGTCCTGAGGGAATAATTGAGAATTTCATTGTTCGTGTCAATGATCTTGTCTTCCCTGCTGATTTATATGTCCTTGACATGTAAGGTGAGATGAACTCTTCCTTATCTACCTTAATTCTTGGAAGACCATTATTCATGACTGCTAGAACCAAGATTGATGTCCATCTAGGCATCATATACATGGAATTTCGTGACCAAATGGTCAAGTTCAATATTTTCCAATCCATGCGATACCCATCTGAGGATCACTCTGCATTCCCAATCCATGCTTCCGAAGACACATAGAAGAGTAAATTGAACCCCAATCCATCATGTTATTCATATTCTAATGAAGAAGGATATTTTAAAATTTTCACCATGATTAACCATGTCATAAATGGTGAATTTGATATAGACCTCTCATTCCTAGATTCCATCAATATGAAAGATCAAGAAAACACTCAGGAATCCCCCATCAATGCTAATCTCTACTGATCCACCTTGAACAACATTAAGGATAATTAATCAAAAGAAATTGAAATCACTTCCTCTATTCCCGAGTTGTTTGACACACAAATGAAAGATGTGACTGATCTGAAACCTCTTCCAACACACCTAAAATATGAATTCGTCTTCTACGATCACTCTTATCCTATCATTTTATCTACATAACATACCGAAACTAAGGAGTAAAAACACGTTCAAGTGTTAATGGAAAACAAAAAAGCCATAGGTTGGACCCTAGATGACATATCCGGAATCAACCCTGCCATTTTCATGCATTACATCCATCTTGAGGAATCATCCAAACTAAGTAGATAACCACAAAGAATACTCAATCCACTCATACTTTAGGTAGTTAGGGAAGAGATCACCAGGCTTTTTCAAGCTGGTATTATATTCCCAATTTCTAATAGTGAAAAGGATAGTCCAATTTATGTTTTACCTAAGAGGGGTGGGATAACTGTTGTCACAAATGAACATGGGGAGGTATTCAAAACTTGAGTTAAGAACAAATGGAGTGTGTGAATTGATTACCAAAATTGAATGTTGAAACATGAAAAGATAAATACCATCTTCCATTCCTTTGTCAAATGCTAGAACTATTAGCCATAAATTCACACAATAGCATTCTTGAAGGATACACTGGTTACTTACAAACCCCAATCGCACCTCATGACCAAGAAAAGACCACATTCACTTTCCCCTTTGTAACATAAGCATATAGGAGAATGCCTTTTGTCCTTTGAAATTATCCTAAAACATTCCAGAGGTGTATAATGAGTATCTTCTATGAATTCATTGAACACTTAACGAAAGTTTTCATGGATGAATTTTCACTACTACAACCTGCCCCTTTATCAGTGCTAAAAACCAGCATTAACAGCGCTAGAAAAGCACTGTTAATTCTGTCGTAGATAAAGGGGGGGGGCTTTATCAGCGCTCTGAGAAGCGCTGATAAAGGTCAACTATATCACCGCTCCTTTAGTAGTGTTAAATGTGTCCTTTATCAGCGCTAAAATAGCTCTGATAAAGGCCTCAACTCCTGCACCTAAAAAACAGTACCTGCACACCTGCAAACCAGAATACCTGCACAAAGTAGCACATGCACACCTGCACACCAAAGCACCCGCACCCAATATTTTGACTGACAACGGTATATACATTTACTTAACATCATGAATACAAAAAAATGCATTGCTATATACATTTCAAACATTGTTTTACATGGTTACATTTACAATTATTCAACAACAGTTATAAACATTCATGTTTCATCCTTTGATATCCGTGATCCGCTCTCGATGGTATTTGTTGCCGAACAAAGCATCCGAACTCAAGGAAAAAAATTCAACTATATAAGAAAACAAATATTATGTTAGTAATGAAATAATGAAAGAAATTAAAACAGTAATATGAAATAATACATTAATATGGCAATGTGAAACTAAAATATTAATTTTTAAACTCAAAAGTTTTCATTTTCATAATAATGAAAGGGAATAATGTAAAATCAATATGTTTTTTATTGATTTATCTCATTTAATAAATACTGATTCTTTATCTAATGAAAAGCTTTACCAGTCACACCGTGCATCGGATTGAGGTGTGCTTGATTTGTACACGTCAAAAATGATTCATGGATCATTTTCCTAAAGTATCAAAACAATCTGAACGCGTTTGATCGGTTTGGCGTATGTCATTGGTATTGTTTTCCAAAGTTTATGTCATTTTCAAACTGATATCAGACAATTTTAGCCATACCGGTCACACCGTTCGTCGTATTGAGGTGCGGTTGATTCGTACACGTCACAAATGACTCATGGATCGTTTTCCTAAAGTATCAGAACAATCCGAAGGCGTTTTCTCAGTTTGGCGTATGTCATTGGTGTTGTTTTCTAAATTTTATGTCATTTTCAAACTAATTTCAGACACTTTTAGCCATACCGGTCACACCGTGCGTCGGATTGAGGTGCGGTTGATTCTTACATGTCACAAATGACTCATGGATCGTTTTCCTAAAGTATCAAAACAGTCCGAAGGCATTTTCTCGTTTTGGCGTATGTCATTGGTGTTGTTTTCCAAAGTTTATGTCATTTTCAAACTGATATCAGACAATTTTAGCCATACCGGTCACACCGTGCGTCAGATTGAGGTGTGGTCGATTCGTACACATCACAAATGACTCGTGGATCGTTTTCATAAAGTATAAAAACAATCCGAACATGTTTTCTCGGTTTGGCGTATGTCATTGGTGTTGTTTTCCAAAGTTTATGTCATTTTCAAATTGATATCAGACAATTTTAGCCATACCGGTCACACTGTGCATCAGATTGAGGTGCGGTCAATTCGTGCACATCACAAATGACTCATGTATCGTTGTCCTAAAGTATTAAAACAATCCGAATATGTTTTCTCGGTTTGGCGTATGTCAATGGTGTTGTTTTCCAAAGTTTATGTCATTTTCAAACTGATATCAGACACTTTTAGCCATACTGGTCACACCGTGCGTCGGATTGAGGTGCGGTCAATTCGTACACGTCATAAATGACTCGTGGATAATTTTCATAAAGTATCAAAACAATCCGAGGGCGTTTTCTCGGTTTCGCGTATGTCATTGGTGTTGTTTTCCAAAGTTTATGTCATTTTCAAACTGATATCAGACAACTTTAGCCATACCGGTCACACCATGTGTCGGATTGAGGTGCGGTCAATTCGTACACGTCACAAATGACTCGTGGATTGTTTTCCTAAAGTATCAAAACAATCTGAAGGCTTTTTCTTGGTTTGCAGTATGTCATTGTTGTTGTTTTCCAAAGTTTATGTCATTTTCAAACTGATATCAGACAATTTTAGCCATACCGGTCACACAGTGCGTCAGATTGAGGTGCGGTCGATTCGTACACATCAAAAATGAATCGTGGATCGTTTTCCTAAAGTATCAAAACAATCCGAACGCATTTTCTCGGTTTGGAATATGTCATTGGTATTGTTTTCCAAAGTTTATCTCAATTTGAAACTGATATCAGACACTTTTAGCCATACCAGTCACACCGTGCGTCGGATAGAGGTGCGGTCGATTCGTACACGTCAAAAATGATTCGTGGATCGTTGTCCTAATGTATCAAAACAATCCGAAGGCGTTTTCTCGGTTTGTCGTATGTCATTGGTGTTGTTTTCCAAAGTTTATGTCATTTTCAAACTGATATCAAACACTTTTAGCCATACCGGTCACACTGTGCGTCGGATTGAGATGAGGTTGATTCATAAACGTCACAAATGACTTGTGGATGGTTTTCCTAAAGTATCAAAACAATCCGAAGGCATTTTCTCAGTTTGGATTGTGTCATTGGTGTTGTTTTCCAAAGTTTATGTCATTTTCAAACTAATATCAGACACTTTTAGCCATACCGGTCACACCGTGCGTCGGATTGAGGTGCAGTCGATTCTTACACGTCACAAATGACTCGTGGATCATTTTCCTAAAGTATCAAAACAATCCGAAGGAATTTTCTCGGTTTGGTGTATGTCATTGGTGTTGTTTTCCAATGTTTATGTCATTTTCAAACTGATATCAGACACTTTTATCCATACCGGTCACACCATGCATCGGATTGAGGTGTGGTCGATTCGTACACGTCACAAATGACTCATGGATCGTTGTCGTAAAGTATCAAAACAATCAGAAGGAATTTTCTCAGTTTGGCGTATGTCATTGGTGTTGTTTTCCAAAGTTTATGTCATTTTCAAACTGATATCAGACAATTTTATCCATACCGGTCACACTGTGCATCAGATTGAGGTGAGGTAGATTCCTACATGTCACAAATGACTCGTGGATCGTTTTCCTAAAGTATAAAAACAATCCGAATGCGTTTGCTCAGTTTGGCGTATGTCATTGGTGTTATTTTCCAAAGTTTATCTCAATTTGAAACTGATATCAGACACTTTTAGCCATACCGGTCACACCATGCGTCGGATTGAGGTGCAGTCGATTCGTACACGTCACAAATGACTCGTGGATCGTTTTCCTAAAGTATCAAAACAATCTGAAGGCGTTTGCTCGGTTTGGTGTATGTCATTGGTGTTGTTTTCCAAAGTTTATGTCATTTTCAAACTGATATCAGACAATTTTATCCATACCGGTCACACCGTGTGTCGGATTGAGGTACGGTCAATTCGTACACGTCAAAAATGACTCGTGGATCATTTTACTAAAGTATCAAAACAATCCGAAGGCGTTTGCTCGGTTTTCCGTGTGTCATTGGTGTTGTTTTCCAAAGTTTATGTCATTTTCAAACTAAGTAGTAAGAATTCACTAATCTAAGGATATGAAACATAAGAAAGGGAGATCATAGATGCTCAATAAGTGTAAAGGGAGATATCAATGACCATATAAAGATAACATAAGTATTAGTAATTCACCTTCATTGTCCTATTTGTTTACATTCTTCGATCAGGTACGCTGCCCATTCGTTTCTAAAGACATTTATATCATCTTCTAAATATGAGTTTTTGCGACAGTCATAGTAGTACTGAAAAAATATAAATACACAAAGGAATAATAATTATTTTAAATAAATTAGTAATTATTTTCAAAAATACCTCTTCAGGGATGCTAGTTTTTCCATGAAATACGATCTCTTTCATAAATTTACAAACATAATAACCACAGTCCTTGTCATTTGTTTGTTTCGGACACTGCAGAAACATCGAGAAAAATAAGTAATTTGTTTTGATATGTATTTGGATAGTGAAATATAATTATATATACCCAGATACTTCTCCATTTGTAGAGCTTGTGGGCATTGTCGTCCTTATGCCCTGGATTCAGTCCAGCCTTTAGACGATATTCATACACCGCCCTATCATAACAAAATCCTCATTAAAAGATAATATAAATTATATAACTAGATATTTAGTTCTAAAATGTTGGATCTAGTGTATTACAAATTGACAATCGCCATCATGTGTGGTCGGTTAGTTGGATATCCATGCAGTGAATCCAGAAAATAAATCTTTGGAGTATCCAAATTGACTACAATGAGCATCCAATGTTCCCTAAAAACACAAAAAGAAATAAGTACTTCTAGAAATGAAAACATAATTGATATGATTAAAATTTAGAGTTTTACCCTTTCATATTTGGTATTAAAAAGAGCCCGTCAGTCGTAATTCTTCTTTGAAACGTTCTGAGCAGATTTGACATCAATTCAGCCTGAAAATTAGAATCTATTTCTGTTCGTTGTGTAGAAATGGTGTGAGGACTAACAAGTCCAAATTTGTATTCATGGGAAAATCCCTTCAATTGTTTTTCATATATATGCCTGTGAAAAAAATGAGATGTATTTCTCCATAATTATCAAAGTATATCAGCTTCTGTAAAATCAAATCATGAAAACATACCTCATGTATACATTTATAACTGAGGCGCCTAGCCAGTCTTATGTGATGATCTCAGAAACAGCGTCTGCACTAACGAAATGCATTTTTTCCTCTCCGTACATATCTTTTTCACAAGCAATTGTATGATTATTTCCATCTTTCATTTTCGTATCCACATGAGCTTGCAATGATATTAAATGTGGATATAGAACGGGCGGGGTGAACGCGCTCTCAGTATATCGTTTTGATCAGTTGGTTGATCCAATCTTGGAGTAGCTATTTCGTTTTAGCTTCTCCATTTTATCCTTCTGTAATAACATTCATCGGTTCAGCCATTTTCTAATTTAATGTTAAAGGTTCTGCTTGAAAAACGAACTGGAAATGAATACCTCCTGCTCAATGTGTTTTTTTACAAGATTCGACGTCCATGCAACGAATGTTCCAATAGCTTTTTCCACCGTATGAATGTCGTCATCATCATTTTGCATGGGTAGCTCGGTGCTCTGCTCATGAGCTACATTAATCGACACATTGACATGACCGGTTGGAAGTGGTCTGGAGTGTAGCGTGTCATTCTGCATATTGAACAACGTAGCCCTCGCTACAAGGTGATGGGTGGGAGTTGACAGATATAAATCACAATCATTTTTACCCTGCAGAATATCATTAAATGAAAGGTATCAGTGTCTATTTGATTCAAATCTCACAAAAACCAATATTATAACATTGATTACCTCAGTTAAGTCAGGTCTTTGAGGGGAATGGCTCGCCTCAAAGCTGGTGAGGGGTGGATCTTCTCACGGGGGTTGTTCTTGAGTTGTTTGTTCTCTTCGCCTCTCCTCTATCAAACTGTTTAGCATCTCTCCCTGAGTTTGGATTAGTTCTTCAAGGGTAGCTACTCTATCTCTCATTACATGCAACTCTTTAGTTTGTTCATCCTCTTGTTTTTTTTTCTTAAAATATGTCTTGGGTGACACCCCAAAACCCACACCTCTAACGCGGCCATACTGTTCTGGCTGTTTCAAGGCTGTTGAAAGTATGTCTGCATCCGGTGTAGGTGTTGTTGTTTCCTGTGACTATGTAAAATAGAAAATATGAAAAAATAAGTAAGCATCATTATGTAATACTGATTTAAAGAAAAACAAGTTTATATTATGTCATACTTACACATGTTTCTCACACTTTTTGTGTGTTTTCATCTATCAGTTTCCCCTCTTTATTAACACGAGCCTCCTTCCATAGCACATGGCGTGGAACGGAAGTGACTTGAGATTTTTCTTCATCAATCTTCTTATAAACAGAGAAAAATGGTGGCAGTGTTGTTTTATGTCACATAAAATTATTACTGTACTTTTAAAATACATACCAATTGTTTTTCAATTGAAGCGTACCCCAACCTTGCTTTACGGTAGGGGTACGCTGGTTTTGCTTCCCGTTCATTATTTTCAGCACTCAATTGCTATTTCATAAATAAAAAACCTATCAATCAATGTGATGAATACAAGCAATGTTACACAACGTGTAACCAAACACAATGTACCTGAAAATTCTTTTCCGCACGACGGTTGCAAAACGCATCCCACGTTTCTTGGGATACCAAGTGTGCATAAAGAGGAGGCGGGTGCGGCGTGATTTTCCCTTCGGCATCTTTTAGATGATTTTTCATTAAAATGGTGCGAAAGCCTCTATGAATAATTCCTGTCAGTCTGAAAACATATTCTTTGTGCGAATCATCTACTATAAATGCACTCTGCAAGAGATGACGAAGGGTTAGTCAAAATTTCAATATTTTATTTTATTTTAATAAATTAAATTGATGATATCGTAATGTTACCGTAATCTCTTCCTACATTAATGTTTTCAACCCGCTGACAACATAGTGCCACGACCCTACGTCAATCGGCACGCGTTGTCGATTGGTGATTCCAATGTAGCTACTAAACATGGCTTTGTTGGGGTTTACATGATGGCCTAGCTTATTCCATCCCACCTCATATTTGATGCCTTTTGCTTTTTCCTTAAGGATTTTTTGTAAAACTGTCAAACTACAGCACACCTGTTTTTTTGTGTCACTGGGGTTTCATCGCCTACCATTTCCTCAGTTTCTGCATCATCATTATGTTTCTCCGAAGCGCTAGCTTCGGCACTGACACCAGCTGCAACAGGTTGAGAGACCTGTTGTACGTCAGCAGTGGGACCAACTGCAACAGGTTGAGAGACCTGTTGTCTCTCAGCAGTGGGACCAGCTACAACAGGTTGAGAGACCTGTTGTACGTCAGCAGTGGGACCAGCTGCAACAGGTTGAGAGACCTGTTGTCTCTCAACAATGGGACCAGCTGCAACAGGTTGAGAGACGTGTTGTGTCTCGGGATTGGGTGAATCAGTAGGTGAAGAAGTCATTATCTGCAGAACTGGTTTAAAATTTAAGTTAGATCACATTAAAGCAGTAGCGAACAGATAATAACATAATGTAACACAATCTATATTACAATAAAAATCAATAACCTGATTATGGAACTCCTTTTTTTTAAAGGCTGAAGGGATTTAACCCCTCTATCAACTATCCATATCCCTTCATTATGGTCTCCTCTAACATACAAAACGTCGTCTACATTGGGACCACTGCGAAATGATTGCGAAATCCCAATGAAAGGATCATCTTCCGTTGAATTTTCATCTGACCCTTTAGCTGTTTTGGTCGATAACAGAACAATTGACCAGTTTCGGTTTGCGGGATCGGGAACATAAAATACTTGCACTGCCTGTGATGCCATTATAAATGGTTCGTCTTTCTCCCCTTCCTTACTAAAATCAACTTTCACAAATCCCAAATCATTTATTTTAATAGCACTCCTGTTATCAATCCACTTGCATTGAAATATCGGAACTTGAAATTCCGTATAATCCAACTCTCATATTTGTTTGATGATGCCAAAGTATGACATATTCGCATAAATTGGATTTCTGTCCTTAGCACCGGAAACATGCATTGCTTCAGCCACAAGTGTAACCCCACTATTTTTCATGGTACTGTCTTCATCATGTTCATTAGTATAAAATGTATAACCATTAACTACATAAGCATCGTAAGATAATGCATACACACTTGGTCCTCCGTCTAGCCATCGAAGTCGGTCCAAAATAGACTTTGGATTTTCATTTGACTTCTTAAAAATATGATCTCGAAACCATCCTATAAACTGTCGATTATGTGTATCTGATATCCATTTTTCAGCCCTTGATGGATTCAATTGCGTAACAATTTCTTTGTGGATTTAAACATATGGGTCAACGGCCAAACTGTTATGCAAAACATAAAGGTGGGCCTGCTCCCGATCTGTAATATTGATTGTGACAACCATTCTTCCAGAAATTCCTTCACCCTCTAGCCGCCCAGTGTGAAGAGATTTCGGTAAGCCAATGCTTTCCACACCATACAAGTATTCGGTACAGAATTCAACGGCTTCCTCAACAATATATCGCTCTTCAATACAACCCTCTGGCCGACTTCGATTTTTGACATACCCATTCAAAATCTTCATATACCGTTCAATGTGGTACATCCATCTGTAATGTACAGAACCACGTAGTCGAATATCTCTCACCAAGTGGACCATCAAATGAACCATCATATCAAAAAATGAAGGCGGGAAGAACATTTCTAATTCACATAATATGACGGCAATTTCTTTTTCCATAGGTGGCAATTTCGCCAGGTCTATAACTTTGCTGCATATAGCTTTGAAGAAGAAACACAGTTTCGTTAATGTATGGAAAACATTCTTTGGAAAAATGCAACGTAAAGCAATTGGAATGATATTTTTCATCAAAACATGACAATCATGTGATTTCAGACCTTTTAACTTCAAGTCGCTCATTGGCACAAGGTTACTGATATTTGACGAATACCCCTCTGGAACCTTTACGTCATTCAAGAAGTTGCAAAACTGATATCTCTCCTGCCTGGAAAGAGTGTAAGCAGCAGGAGGAAGAAATGTTCGTTTTTCACCCTTTACAGGTGCCAACTCTTCTCGTATTCCAATCTCAACCATGTCCAACCTAGCCTTAATTCCATCTTTTGTTTTACCAGATGTATTTAGCAACGTGCTGATAACACTGTCAAATACATTTTTTTCTACATGCATAACATCAATAAAATGTATTACATACAGAAAATTCCAGTATTGTAATTAAAAAAAAATTGATCTCTTTTTCCAACCGATTTTCATAAGGTTTTTTGAAGCCGGTTTACCAACAGTAGTGTCCAAATTTTTAACTTTCTCAATCAATTGATCGCCTGTTAGTGGAGACAGTGTTGTACATTCTTCTGAACTTCCATTGAATGATGTCTTCCAAGAACGGTACTTATGTCGTCATGGTAGAAATCTACGATGTCCTAGAAACACGGTTTTCGATGAATGTTTCAACCTAATTGATTGTGTACCTTCTTCGCAAACGGGATAGCCTTGAGTTCCTTTAATGCTATATCCTGAAAAATTTCCATAAGCTGGGATGTCATTTATCGTCCCATACAACATGACTCCCAAAGTGAAATCTTCCTTTCTGTAAGCATCATACAATGTAACACCTGAATCCCACAATAATTTAAAATCTTCGATCAATGGAGCTAAATAAACATCAATATCATTACTCGGTTGTTTTGGTCCTGATATAAGCATAGATAACATGATGTATTTTCGTTTCATGCATAACCACGGTGGTAAGTTAAAATTTATCAACATAACCGGCCATGTACTGTGACTGCTGCTTTGAAAACCAAAAGGATTCACTCCATATGAAGATAACGCAAGACGAAGGTTTCTCGACTCGTTTCCAAATTCAGGATACTCATGATCGATTCTCTTCCACTGAGGAGAGTCTGCCGGGTGACGTAGTATCCCATCTTTAATTCTTGTATCTGCATGCCATGTTAATTGTTCTGCAGTCTCCTCACTTCCATATAGGCATCTAAACCTTGGAATGATTGGAAAGTACCATACAACTTTAGTAGGACTAGATTCATCTTTCTTGTATCGAGAAGCACCACACTTTGGGCATTCTTTAAGTGATTTGTGGTCCTTGAGAAACAGTATACAGTCATTCGGGCAGGCGTGTATTCTTTCAGAGATCATACCCATAGAGCGTAGCATTCGTTTGGCATCGTATGTTCGGCCCGGGAGCTCATTGTCTTCTGGGAGCATGTCATTCAAGAGGGCAAGTAGTTTCGTAAAACTGTCGTCACTCCACCCATTATCTGCTTTCAAATTATACAGCTTCAGTACGGCTGACAATGCTGTATATTTAGTGAAACCAGCATACAATGGCGTCTTTTCACAACTTTTTAACTTCTCAAACAATTTTGGGCAATCACGAAGTTCATCTTCGATGGTCCTTGTCATTTTTTCAATACGATCTTCATCATCATTCACATCTGTAATCACATCCTCCATACGGTCATCTTCATTGTTCATGTTTGTAATAATATTAGATGATCCATAAAACACAGTGTCACCCCAGTCACTACCTACATTCGTTGTTTCCCCGTGTTTATTCCAACATGTATAACTTTGATCTATTCCGTGACAGATCAAGTGTTCTTCCAACTCATCTGGACTAATTTGTTTTGAATAACAAAAGCGTAAACACGGACAAAGGATTTGAGAAGATTCACATGCATGATATTTTGCAAACTTGATAAATTATTTCACGCCTTCTTCATACTCTTTTGTCAACCGATTGACATTCATCCATTCTTTATTTATAATCATCCTATTTAAAATCCATAGGATAAGTATATAGGTTAAAGGAGAAGGAATATGAGTATAATTTAGATAAAAAACAAGATACTTCAAGGAAATAAAGGAATAAATAAAAACCAAAATAAAAAATATATTGGGAACCACTACAATCCCCAAGCCTCACATCATCTAGATCTCTAAAACCCATCAAAGTTACTCCAACTCGATCTGGAAACACTGGGACCCAATTCTACCTGACCTTAAATACATGAGGATTTCTTGGGTACTCAGTAGGGAACCACCAATGTGGTTTCATAAATTCTAATTTTTAGTTATATGTGCATGTTTCATGCTCTGAATAAATAAATAATATCTAATAAATAAATAAATAAATCATCATTGATCCTCAGGTTCGTAGCCTCGATCATCCATACCAACTTTGGCTAGTGCCAAAGTGTATTTGAGAACATCGTGATGACTATACCAACCATAACAATAATCATGAGGTCTTTCACCCTAGTATACATTGATAATTACCCTAGATATAAACTCACCCTGGTGAATATGATAATAACCTGGAAAACCTCCATCCCATTATCACAACTTGAGTAGTATCCATACTAGTATAAAATTGTTCCCAACAACTTAACCCCAGTAGTGCAGGACACTCAACCAAACATGCCAAATACACAATAAGGACTAAAATCTCTCACCTATCCACTTTTCATAACAAATATAATCACTACTAAAAATCAATGGCATCCCTATTAGTAGTATCATACACCTCACTACTATGTAATTTTTTCCATTTCAATAAAATACCACCTCAAGGTCATTTTTTTAATAAAAGTGGTGACATGAATTGGTCACCTAATTCATGCCCCAAAGGACTCAATTAAAAAAAATAGTATAAGTACAAACACAAGGTGAAAAGAACTTACACCAGTAGGCATTGAGAGAAGTATAAAACAAAAACACCAAGGAAAATCTGGAAAAATATCTAGAAGCAATAGAATGATCCAAACAACCTATTATCAACTATTCCATGATCTCCAAAAGGGGGTTTACTATCCATGGGGACAACACTAATCCATTTGGCTCGAAGGGAATCCAATGCCTTCATAAATTTTCTTCTCTATCAACTTGAGTTATGTTATTCATGCTGTTATACAGCTGTTATTTTAAAATGAAGGGCTGAAATGAAACCTGAGAAAGACCTTGATACATTAAAACCAATGTTTTGAAAGGAAAACCATTAATGGTTTGGATCAATAAGCTATTAAGAATGAAGACCATCATTGCAACGTCACCATCCAACAGAAGCACATGATGTAGTGAAACACTCATCGCATGAGAGAATCATATTATTTATCAGTGTCTTACATGGTATAGCCTCATAATATTTACATGGTAATATTCCATACTATAAATAGTCTCAAGAGATGGCTCATGTCCCATTTCAATATATAGGTTTGTTTTGGGTCATTCTACACATCCAGCCTATCAAAAACCTTACAATGTTATACCCACCCAAGTAGTCACATCCCGAAGGGGGATTTTTACACACTTTAGGTTCAATTCAATAAGGCCAAGGGCTCTGATGTATAACTAGTTCCATGTGTGGCCTATGGGAACAAATAAATAAAAGTCACAGAATGTATTCCAAGAGGTCTCCGGGTTCCCCCTAACAAGGTCCTCTAAGTCACACTCACTCTAATAACACCCATTAAGGAATTTATAAATCCATAAAGAAATTACCAGTACCACATACCTATTTTATATGTTTCTACTATTTTAATTCCAAGTTGAAAACATTTCCTAGGCTCGCTAAGCCTCGTCCAATGTCTACCCCATGATCAACACATCAATATAGCTCCTTCCTCTTTCCAAAAAACCAAATTTATTAAATTATAACATTTATAATTAATTATCCAAATCAATTTAAACTTGTTATATTCACTAGAAACTCATCTTGTGGACTTTTCATGTTAGAACCAAGACCAAAAATCCATATAAGATCTGAAGTGGGATCTTAGTTCCATCTTAGGAAAAATACCCCACCATCAGAACCAAATCCATAGAAAACATTATATAATTTGATCCAATATCCATGAAAACTACAAAAGGAAACACAAATCCTTCATAATGATTGGTGACTTGAAGATACCATCATGATGCCTCTTATACATGAGGTAGGAAAACACCCCCATTAAATAAATATGATACCACCGTGATCCAGTTGAATCTCCCATAAACCCTAATCTAGATAAATCAAAAATCAATAGAAACTAAATATAAAGAATAAAATGGAAAAGAAGATGGTGAAATAACTTAGAATTGTTGAATAAATCCACTAAAAAACTCCCCATGGAAAGGGGAATCAAAGAAGAATAAGGGGGTGGGTCGATTGGGCATTGTATAAGAGGGAGGATGAGAAATGGGGGCTTCACCTATTGGAATTTCAGAGGGAAAAAGATGAAAATATAATTTTAATGTTCTACACAATTTTCCAAACCATATATTAATAATGTGGTGGCACTGTACAAGAAAACCCCTTCAAATATTTGGTCAACATAGTTTACCAAACTATGCATTAATTATGTAAATTGGAACTACCTCAGTCTACAAAATTTCACATGTTTTGTATGAAATCATGAAAAAATGGTATGTTAATCCCTAACTAAAATCCACCTCACATGGTTTCCTCTAAGATATCCCATGGTTAACCTTCACTAACCATGATAGTCAACTATGTGATTTAGAAAGAGGACTGAAAACCTCCTCATGCTCAAGGTTCTACATTGTTTCTCAAAATATATGAACACAAAACCATGTTTCATTTGAAAAATCTGCAAAAAACATCATATAAAACTAAAATAAAGCTTGTGAGACTCACCCAAGTACTTGAGGCACCTCTCAAACCACGTTGGAGGAGGAGGCAGCAGAGTAGGCAGAGGAGGAGGAGGAGGAGGCGCCGGTGGAGGAGGAGGATGAGGCAGCGGACTAGGAGGAGGAGGAGGAAGCGCCGGTGGAGGAGGAGGAGGACGAGGCTGCGGTGAAGGAGAAGGAGGAGGAGGAGGAGCAGCAGAGTAGGAGGAGGAGGCGACGGCCGAAGGAGGAGAAGAAGGATGAGGCGACGGTCGGAGGAGGAGGCGGCGGCCAGAGGAGGAGGAGAAGGAGGAGGCGGCGGTCGGAGGAGGAGGCGGCGGCCGGAGGAGGAGGAGAAGGAGGTGGTGGCCGCCGCAGTGGAGGAGGAGGAGGCAGCGGTAGCGGTGTAGAGGAGGGCTTCCGTGAGAGCTTGACCGGGTGCAGGGAGGAGAAAGAGGACCCGCGGGTTTTTAACAAATTCGTGTGAGCCTTTATCAGCGCTAGTAAAAAGCGCTAATAAAGGATGTATTTATCAGCGCTAAAATGAAAAGCGCTGATAAATATAACCTTTATCAGCGCTAAAATAGCTCTGATAAAGGGGAGGACCTTTATCAACCCTTTTGTTAGCGCTGATAAAGGTCCGGCCCTTTATCAGCGCTTTTCCGTTAGCGCTGATAAAGGCAGGCACATGCCTTGCCCAGTTTTGTGGTAGTGTTTACATTTATTGTGATTCATTGGAATATTTTTTGAATTCAATCTCTCTTTTTCTTCAAAAGTGTGTCAAGTGAAACCTTGTGTTAAATTTTCAAAAAATGTACTTCATGGTTGAAAATGGGATTGTTCTAGGGAACATAGTTCCAAAAGAAGTTATTGAAGTTGATCTTTCCAAAATTGGAGTGATCCAATCACTTCCTGAACACACCTCTTTTTGAGACATTTGTTCATTCCTTGGTTATGCGGGTTTCTATCTTAAACTAATCAATAAATTCAGTAGGATTTTCATTCCACTCAGTTGATTGCTCCAAAATTATGTCAATTTACATTTCTATGAGGTTTTGAAGAGAGACTTCATTGAACTCAAAGCTGCTCTTACTTCATCCCCGATAATCCAACCACCAGATTGGTCTTTACCCTTTGAGTTGATGTGGGATTCTTCTAATAGAGATGTTGGGTATGTTCTTGGTCAAAGAAGAGAAAAAATTTCTCATGTAATTTATTATGCCTCAAAAACATTGGATGAAAATAAATCTTACTACACTATCACTGAAAAAGAACTTGTAGTAGGGGTTTTACCCTTAGATAAATTCTGGCCCTATCTCTTAAGTGCCAAAATCATCATCTTCACAAACCATTCTGCTATAAAGTTCTTACTCAAGAAAATTTATTCCAAACCGAGGCTAATAAGATGGATCTTAATTCTCCAAGAGTTTGAAAATTAAATAAAATATAGAACAGGGAAAGAAAACCATGTGGCTGATCACTTGAATTTAATTTCTAATTCATGTCTTTCTAAAATTATTGATCCATAATTTCCAACTGAGAACCTTTCGTCTCCCACTCAAAAAATACCATGGTATTCACCAATTTTAAATTACTTGGTTGTTGGTATTTTTCTTAAACGTTTTTTAAAAGAATAAAAAATGAAGTTAAAAAGTGATTCAAAATTATGTTTTTGGGAAGAAAATAATATTTAGAACTGGGGATGACATAGTAATTAGAATATGTGTTGATGAATATGAACATTTCTCTATCTTATAATTCCATCACTCACTTCTCATTGGTGGCCACTTTGGACCCCAAAGGACATCCTGAAAGGTCATAAACAATGGATTCTTTTGTCCTTCACTCTTCAAGGACTCACATGAGTTCTATTAATCATGTCCTACTTACCAAATGTTTGGTACAGTTTCAAAGAGAACTAAAATGCCCCAAAAGCCTTTAATTTTCTAAGAGATCTTTGATGTTTGGGGCATCGATTTCATGGGAACATTTCCCCCTTCCAATGTATTCCCATACGTTTTTCTTGTGGTTGATTATGTTTCTAGGTGGGTTGAGGAAAACACCACTAGAAAATTTGGTTCACATACTATTAATGAGTTCATAAAGACACATTATCCACCAATTTTCCACACCATATGCCTTGATCAGTTGCTTTGGAACCCATTTTTGTCATAGAACCATGGAATATATTTTAGCAAATAATGGTGTTGTACATAAAACATCAACTTCATATCACCCCCAAACATATGTAACGGTAGATCTTTCTAATAGATAAGTGAAAAGGGTTCCTGAGAGAATTGTAAAACTGACCAGAAAAGGCTAGCCTAAAAGACTTGGTAAAGCACTTTGGGCTTATCAAACTGCCTATAAAACACCCATTGGGATGTCTCCTTTTAGGCTATTATTTTGGTAAAGCATATCACTTACTAGTTTAAATCCAACATAAGTCATTTTGGGTTGTAAAAACTTGTAATTTTGATAATGAAAAATATATGGAAGAATTGTTGTTACAATTTAATGAACTAGAGCAGCTTGGACTTGATTCCTATGAGAATTAAAATCTGTGCAAAGAAAAGGATAAGGTACTCCATGAAAAAAACATCCAAAGAATGGTATTCCGTGAAGTTGAAAAGGTATTTCTCTTCAAATATTCATTTCGGCTTCACCCAGGTATGCTTAACTCTCGTTGGGAAGTTCCTTTTGTTATTACTAAGGTTTACCCATTTGGTGCAGTGAAATTCAAAGACCCCTCTTCAAGAATGACATTCACAGTTAATGGAAACTAGTCAAATCATCACCATAAAAGGGAACACAATCCTTGAACCACATATACTACCATAGGATCCAAAAATTCAACCTTAAACACACCACTAGATGGAGGCGACAACCCACCAAATCCAAACCAGGGGAACCACTTTACCTTTAACTCCTCTCACACACGCTCTCTCTCCATCTCTCTCTATTCTTCCTCTCTCATTCTCATTTTTACCACTTTTCTCATCGCAAATTTTATTTAAACCTTCTCTTTTGTGTGGGTGTGTCTTTATGAAAAACTAAAAAAACCAAAAAAAAAAATTCATTTAAAAATTTATTAAAAATAAAGAGTCATAATTACTCACCTTCCAATTTTCAAAATTTTCCCAACCATTTTGGGGAGTCAAAAGACTTGGTTTCATCTCAAAATTTTTTTGGTTTCTTCATAAGTTTGGATAAAGAATATTTTGTCAAAACCAAGAAATTTTGAATGCGCATTTTTATATTTGGAAAATTATTTTCCACACCCATGAGGGAAAAATTTTCTTTCTTTCCAAGGACACCTATCGAAATTATTTTAAAATGTGTGTTTTCACCCCCATTTTTGAGTCTTGAGTTTGTGGACCTTCAAGCTAAATTTCCTACATTAGTGTGCATTAATATGATAGAGTTATTTTCTGAACCACATTAAAATTATAATAGCTAAATAACCTCTCATCAACCATACATTAATCCTCATTTTGAAAGCCCCTTCGATCCTATGAAATAATTTTCTTTGATATCCACATTACAAGACCAATAACTTATCCCACCCAATATCAACATGTATATTCATTTCATAATTTTTTTAAATTTATGATAGGGGTAATGGATTTCATTTTGGGTACCATTTTGTTGATTTAACCATATTATAATATGCTTGATATCAAGCATAAACTTCAGTGTGGGGGAGAGTTTTTCATTTAGTGAGTTTTAGGAATGTATATATTTTTCCTTGTTCAAATGTTTTTGAAAAGTGTTCAAAAAAATGAAAAAAAAATCACAAAAAAGGAAAAAAAGAATGGGTTGTGTATTGGGTGGGTCAAAAATAACTCTTCCTCATCCTTTGATCTTGTTATAACTATTATAATTAGTATCGTGAGGAGATCAAACATGGGTTGGGAGATCAGTGTGAGATCTTTTTCAAGTTCAAATATCGAAAAAATTAAAAAAAGAAATAAAAAACACTTTTTTCATTGGGGGAAGTTTCGTGGTTCATAAATATTTCAACTTCTCATCCACTTCATATTTACTTCCTCTTTTTTGTCTTATTTAATGTTTTCATTCCCATGTTAATATTTGTTTCCATTTCCTTCCATGTCTCATTTAGAAAAAAAATGTTCATTGGTTTTTCCATATTGGTGATTTACCTCCTTTTTCCTATATTTTGGAAATTATCTTTCTACTATCCCATAGCCACAGAAAAACCCTTAACAAGACCTATTTATTTTTGAGAACTTTAGGATAGAGTGTGTAAGCTATGATTTCTTATAAACTTTAAGATTTTTTCTTTTGGTTTGTGAATGAGTGAAGCTAGAAAAATTAATTTTATCATCTTTAGATAAGTAAGTTCTGTGTTCCACAATTTTACATTTCTAAATTTGAGCATGAAAAAATGAAATGATTTTGGAAAATTTTATCTGTAACAAATTGTGGTGGAATTCAATATAGATGAGTGAAATTGTTTAAACCTCCCCTTATTGGGGAAAACAAAATTTTAATGTTTGTTGGTGAGTTAAAATGATTTTGTAATATTTTTATATTTGTTGGATATGAGGACATGAACAAGACTAAGTGTGGTGGAGTTGATGTTATTAACTTATTCAGAACATATTATATACTCCATTTTCTAATTTTATATGAAATATGAATACTTTATGTGAAATATTAATGTTTAAAAATTAAATATATTTTTGAGCACTATTTGAATTCATCAAAATTAAAGTATGTATATTGTTTTAATAATAACTATCACCTGACATACCCAAATTGTATGATTATTATATTTTAGTATTCCTAATTTAATATCAAACATTTCACTAGAAGGGAACTTCATCTAATTCGTTAATTTTCTGGGTCATATAGATCACACAGGAAGACCCAAAGAATTTGTGATGAAACTGAACAAGCTATGAAGATTGAATTACTGGGATCAATCCAGATATCAAAATTCTTTGATTCTCCTCCAATGTTTAGGAAAAAATTCAAGTAGTCATGAATATTAAATTTAAGGACTAAATCCTATATAAAAGGGCCCAAATTAATCTATTAAATCTATCCCACTATTTTGTCTGGGAAATGAAAACCACACACCAAAATTGATTCTTTTATTTATCTACACATCAATTTGATCTAATATTTTTCAGCACAAAATAGAAGATATGGGTGGATGAATTTTTTTAAAAAATAATTTGGATTTTAAGGAATATTCTTATAAAAAGTCCATTCACATTTCAGCCATCGAAAAAGCATGGATAGAAATTGAAAGTTTAACAGTGTTTTAAAAACTACCACAACATTGGATACATAATTTCAATTAACTCCATATTTTTAGGGATGATATTAAACAAAAATATATACAACTTGGAAGAAAATATCATCTTTAAATTCAGCTTTATGTATGGAAAAATTTGTGATTGAAGTGGAGAGGCAGATTTGGAATGAAAATTGTCCACCTCTTTGGGCTATAAATACAACCCCCTCTTATCCTTGCATGTGGTTAGTATTTTAAAATAGAGGATAATATATTGGCACGAACAAAGCCTTTAAAAATTCTTGGGAGGACCTTACATTCTCACGTTTTCACTTGCGAGAACATTACTCCTCTCATTATTTTCATTTACTTTTGTGTTCATCATTGTTGTAATCTTGAATGTCTTTTTTTGTAATTATTTTTTAATGAATATTTTTTTTAAATATTTATTTTTCTCTTACACCTTGTGTAGTTTAATATTAATTTTATTAAAATAGTTTATATCAAGTTATAATACCTTCCTTTCTTTTGATTCTCATTCAATCAAAATTCTTTTTTAACTCTCTTCAAAGATCGTGTGTCTGTTCGACCCACTACACTTTTCTTATCCTGTTCCTTTCAGTTTATTTATAATTCATCACTATAAAAATATTTAACTATATTAATAATCATTTCAATGGATGAGTAAATCTACCATTGGGGTGAGTTATAATTTTGGGACATTAAGTGAGTGATAGATTTTTCTCGATGAGTATTCTTTGAGTTAATATTATATATGTTGAACTTTTTATGTCATGAATTAATGACATGTTTTGTTTAAAATGGGGATTCCATGGATTATTAGAACAAAAAATACACTAACATAAACAAGTAATAGTAATTATTAGAACATTAAGTTATGTTACAGCTTGTATTAATGTTTATCACTTGGGAACTCCGATCAAAGTTATCTTGTGATGTAACACCCCAAGCTTCCACGATACGCTTCTCTTTCAATAATGCAATAGCTTTCATTGTACGCAAGTTTGAGATTCTAACACACCGCAACCAATAAAAATAGCCATTATGAATAGTAAATCAAAACTTTTTAAATTATATATATTTTATATTTCAAAATGGACTTCATTTTTGGAATCAGAATATCGAAATTAGCCTATGTTGAATTTTTGGTATTTTTCTGAGAACATCCAATTTTTTATGAATAGTGAAAAATACTTAAAAACAAATTTTTTAATCAAAGTAATTTATAGTGATAAATTATACTATTGAGTGGTTTTAAAGTGTAATTATAATATATTTTTACCATTTTATCCAATGGTGGTCATTATAATTAATTTCACTTTGAAATTGGACATAAACAATTGTCAATCTTTTGATATATATTGTTTCTTAGAAACACGCTATTTGTTGTGACAGCGGGAATTAATTATAAAATTAATTAATGAAACATAAATTTTTGGTATTTTTTAAAATATACATCATTTTTGAATTTGGAATATCAATTATATCTAAGGCTGAAATTTTGGCATTGTTATGAAAAACTTCAATTTTTGATGAATAGTGAAACCACTAAGTGGTAGTTAAAAAACTGATTTTTCGTTTAAATGAAACATTACCACTTCTATGATTTGATTTTCAAAAATACTACATACATGGTTGTCATTATGAAGTACAATGTGGTTCAATGGGATTAAAATAATTTTTTGGTGAATAGTAACTTTTAAGTTTAATTAATCGCGATTAAAGGTATTTAGTGAAATTTAAGGTAAAAATGATATTATAAAAATATGAAAATACCTTTACACTTGTCGTAATCTTATTGGATGAGTCATGGCCGACCATGAAAATCCATGGGTCAACTTGGGGACCCCATGGATCCACTTTTGTAGGAAAATGACATTAAAAACTTTTTATTTAATGTTAAAATAAAAATGTCACAAACATGAGTTGTTTTACTAAAAAAAATTTAAATGGGGTTATACAAGTCATATTTTTGACTATAAATATTCATTTGAAAGCTAAAACGATTTTCTAAATCATTATATATTTTTCATAATTTTTAGACATTAAATAAATTAAATATTTAATGACACCATGATGATGCAGCGATTACCTCATTAATAACGATTTTAATAAAATGGAAGGATAATGTAAAATCTAAGACTTAAACTTGTCAAAATCTATTTTTATTGGTGGATTTTGAACCCTTGTCACCTTAGCCTCGAAATATATCATCTTGGGACCTTTGTAATTCTAAAATCATTTCATAATAAAGTAACATTTCAATCCTTCCAAGAGTGCCCCTCCTCTCCTCTTATAAAAGGCCCCCACCACTACCACCTTATTCACATCTTCCAAGCCATTTGGCTCGGCCAACCTCTACCCAAATACTCTCTCAACTTCCCTCTCTTACTCCTATAAGCCTCAGTTTGGGCATAATTCTTCCCAAGGAAGCCTTTGGCTCAAATCAAAAAGAGTTACCCGTTTTAAAGGTAGTGTTTTCTCTTATGTTCTTATGTTTTATTTTGCTTCTCCAACCCCATAAAATCTTTTTATTAATTTATTTTGTAACAACACAAGTATCTAAAATATACTAGGATGTGTTTATGAGAAGTTTTTTATTTACACTTACACACACCTTCGTCTAATGGTTAATGAACATATTGTTTCTGTGGTTGGCGAATTTCTGCCTCACGAAACGATGATTGTTCAATCTTATTTTAACAACTCTCATGGTGTCCATTATGATGAATCTATTTTTATATATGATATATATTATGTTTTTTTTCCTTATGATTCTTTATTTTTCATTTATGGCATACCTTTATGATTTCCATTATGGGTAAACGCGATAATTTCATTTTAGGAAGTGCGGACTACCGCCCCCTCAAAGTGATTTGAATCATTAATGCCATATTTGGGTTGTATAAAGGATGGAGTAAATGGTATTATACATTATATTATACTGTAATTATATTATAACTTTATATACTTATAATTTAATTCCATTAAATATGAAATATAAATGAAAGTAGCGTTCATGCATACGTACGGCTTACTGTCTCCATGAATGGTGCATTTCATTTCTTACCTCTAAATGTTACGTAATATTATGAATGAATGTATATACTGGATATATATGATATATATGATATATAAATCATGAATATAATTCTGTATATAAAGGATATTTCACAACATGAACAACTTGTAATTATAAGATGTTTATTTTTTACTCAAGTACCAAAGATCTACAAAAATAACCGTTATTAACTTAAATAATTACATTATGTTCATAACATAATAATAAGTGATATAAAAGGAATAATAAAATTGAAAAATGTTCTTAAGAAATTATAAATTAACTCTAGTTTATTATTCAGGAGGTTAAAGAACAGTTAAGTCAAGTCGGACACGAGGTAAAGGAATTTCTTAACCCAATTTCCATTCTTTGGGTTAATCTCCTACTTTCAAATTATGTCATGATATTATTATGTCCTATCATGTATTTGTACTTTCTTTATATGTACTTATAGTAAATACACATAATAGATTTATTTTATTTTAAAAATGATCTTTGTAAGGACTTCGTCTCAATCTCCTTTCATTGAGGCATATTTGGTTTTATACACAACTTTCATTTATACGGTTTATAAACCCCCTTTGACTTTTACTTTTATTCAAAAGGAATATTTTTATACGAATCATTTTTACTAAACAACAAAAGGAATGTATTTTTCTTACTTATGCGGTGAAAACGACTTCTCCGCCACCGTGACTATTATTTGGGTTTTAGCTTCCTCCATAATCCATAACTTGTTTTTAAAAGAAAAATAAATACCAAGTGTTACTTTTCTTTTATTTTGGTATTGAAAATGGTTTTGATATAGTTTTTATTATATCAGTGTGTTTTATTGATATCTTGTGATTGATGTGTGGAAATCTTATGTTTCCTTTATTCATGTTTTATGTGATACAATTGTTTTATGGTTTATGATATGTTTAAACCTGTTCATATGAGGAATGCATTGAATATAATAAGTGACGGGTGGAGCCCGATATAGCGTCTCAATGCATCGGTAGGTCTAATGAGACAAACCAGTGTCATGGCACGAGGCCTTGAAAAATTCTTATTTGTAGTCTTGGCACGAGGCCTTGGCTACGTGGTTATTATAGTCTGGTATTATGCATTCCATCATTATGAAAGTGGTTATTGATATTGCATGTGATTGTTCGAATAGTAGAATATCCATGTGAGTAAGTAAATGGAATTATTTAATTTTATTTTTTACATATTATGCTGACGTTCGAGTTTAAAAAGGCTTTTGTTTTAGTTATACATTTCCTTAAATGTTTATGTTTATTTATGAAAGCTTCCGCTATATTGTTATCCTTACTGAGCATCTGAGCTCACCCCTTTCAATGTTTTATTTTTCCAAGGATGTGAAGAAATATTTTATGAATGAACTACAGGGATAGTCTGATGGGGATAGAAGTGTAGACTATGGAGACTTTGTTATTGTGATTTTTCACTTTATGATGTAATGTAATATTTATGAATGTATCTAGTGTTTCCAAGGCTACTAAACTAATCGGTCTTTCGAGACATGATATTTTGTGATTATGCCAATGTTATGAAATAATGCACCGACTTTAGGTAACTGGGGTCGGGGCGTTATAGTTGGTATCAGAGGTAGTTTAGTACTAACCTTGGAAGCTAGATTTAGATAAAATCTGATTAGATAACATAGCCCGAAGATAGAATTTGAGGATTAGTATAGAAGAACTTCCTAGAATTTTTTTATTATAGAGATTTTTTTAGTTTTCCGAGTAATACATCCCTGTCTGGATACGAGCAGGTAGAGGCGGCTCTGGAATAGATGTACCTAGGGGTAAAACCTGAAAGCACCGCTTTGAGCTAGACTTGAACGGGAACTGGTGCACGACAACGAGCCTTGCTGCAATCTTGGTTACGACACTCCCGAGGGATATGCTTAGGATAATTATCATTTTCTTTACAAACAACTATAAAGGGTTATGATTATATACTTCCTCAAAGAAAACATTATTATGATTATAGATTATATCCATAAATAGTTCAATTTATGTTAAGTATTTTACAAGTATGGAATTATGTATTTTGATTCATAAACTAATCTAGTTTATGACATTGTTTATAAATAGTTCCTAGTGGAAGGAATGGAAACCGTATCAATGACCGCACTCCATTTAGGGATTTCCCTCCCGCTCAAGATAATTATTGTGGAGCTGGAGATACAACTGGTGCTGATCAACTTATCACCATACTAGGAAAACTCACTCAGGTTATGAATGATAACCTTACTCGTATGGAGCACCTTGATCCGCAACGTGGAGGATCAATGTTAGAATTCTTCATGAGGAAACAACCATCAACATTTAATGGGGGTACAAATCCATTAGTAGCTAAGCAATGGATAAACTCCTTAGCGAAAATATTCTACGCCTTGGGGAGTAGCGAAAGGGAGAATGTTGTCATGGAATTCTACCGCCTCACTGGATATGTTGATCAATGGTGGTCATTGATTCAAAACACAAAGGAAGATGATTAAGTATCAAGTATATAATGGATGGATTTTACGGAAATTTTATTAGAAAAATACTTTCCTCATGACCATCGAGCAGATATGGAAAGGAAATTTCTGAGTCTAAGACAAAAGGAGGATGAGAATGTTGAAAAGTATGAGGCCAACTTTACAAGGTTATAAAGGCATGCAACATATTATATACATAACCCAAGAAGTAAGATTGATCATTTCTTTGATGGGTTAAAACCATTTCTCCGTCGAGCATTAGTCTCACAAACAATCTTGTCGTATGAAGATATTGTCTCGTGTGCTATCAAGACAGAAAAGGAATTCTCTAAGTCTTATGACTAAAAAGTAATGTAAGAGAAGAAGAGAACAGTGGAACAAGAGTCAGATAAAGGGAAAAAGGGAAAGAAGGATTTTCCATTATGTGATAATTGTGGGAAGAATCATCTCGGTACTTGCATAAAAGGAATGAGAGTTTGTTATAAATGTGGAGAAAAAGGTCACCAGGCTCATGATTGCAAGGGAAAGAAAGAGGCTATTAATGTTGAATGCTACAATTTTAGAGAAATGGGGCATTATGCAAATAAATGTCCTAAGCGTCAGGGAAACTTACCTCAGAAAAGGCCAAGGGATCAAGGACAATCTTATGCTGTTACTACAGTTGAAGTGGAATAATTAATGTATTGGTGCTTTTGGACTCAAGGATTATATTCTGGTTATAAGAATAATGTGATATATAAAAGTATTGTACCACAGTACTTGTTTTTTTCATTAAGGTTTTAAAATGATGAAGGTAATCATATTTTTATTATGTGACAATAAGCGAAACTTTACTTTGTTTGGGGAATAACGCGTCGCGTCGGACAAAGCTGTAGGAATCGAACCCACAACCATAGTGCGATAGGCCTTTATTACCTACCACTAGCCTATAGGAAGTCCCTAGTTATTACAAAATAGTTTTCCTAATCTAAATGGTATGTGTTAATATTTGGAACATTATACAATTAGGATAAATAGAATATTTTTGAGTTCTGTTACCATTTGAGTGAAATATTGGTTCATGGTAAACATTTATTAAAGAATGAAAGCCTACATGACAAGTATGTATATTTCCTTACATTCTTAGTAAATCTCCTAAATAAATTCCTCAACTTTATGAATGGTAACTTAAAACAAAAACGTTGTCGGTTTACTTTTCTAACTGGGGATTCAATGACCATTTAACCAATCACAAGTTTGTGATTTTCATGTGGTTAACGTTCTCCTAATCCTGTTTTCCACAAATCTCCATCAGACCTTGATGGTTTGTTTCTCCTCCATATCCATATTTTCATAGAATCCTAGTATGGGCTATCCCAGGTGTCCATTGTACTTCTCTTTCTTTATTTTAAAGTTATATTTTTATTAACCTTATTTCCGATGTGGGTTTTCCACAAAGGTATTTCCTATCTTCAAACTTTTATTTTCAAAGAAAAATTTCAAATTACGAGGATGCAATTTATTAAAGGAGAGGATAATGTAACACCCCGAGCTTCCATGATACACTTCTCTTTCAATAATGCAATAGCTTGCATTGTACGCAAGTTCGAGATTCTAACACACCGCGACAAATAAAATAGCCATTATGAACAGTAATACCAACTTTTTGAAATTATATATATTTTATATTTCAAAATGGACTTTATTTTTGGAATCGTAATATCAAAATTAGCCTATGTTGAATTTTTGGTATTTTTCTGAGAACTTCCAATTTTTTAAGAATAGTGAAAAATAATTAAAAACAACTTTATTAATAAAAATAATTTATAGTGATAAATTATACTTTTGAGTGGTTTTAAAGATTAATTAGAATATATTTTTACCATTTTATACAATTTTGGTCATTATAGTTAATTTTACTTTGAAATTGGACAGAAACAATTGTCAATCTTTTGATATATATTGTTTCTTAAAAACACGCTATTTGTTGTGACAGTGAGAATTAATTATAAAATTAATTAATGAAACTTATATGTTTGTAATTTTTTAAAATAGCCATAATTTTTGAATTCGGAATATAAATTATAGCTTAGGGTGAAATTTTGGCATTGTTCTGAAAAACTTCAATTTTTGATGAATAGTGAACCACTAAGTGGTAGTTAAAAAACTGATTTTTCGTTTAAATGAAACATTACCACTTCTATGATTTGATTTCCAAAAACCCGACATACATGGTTGTCATTAGGAAGGAAAATGTGGTTCAATGGGATTAAAATAAATTTTTGGTGAATAGTAACTTTTAAGTTTAATTAATCGCGATTAAAGGTAATTAGTGAAATTTAAGGTAAAAATGATATTATAAAAATATGAAAATACCTTTACACTTTTACTACCCCTATTTTATGAGTCATGGAGGACCAAGACAATCCATGGGTCAACTTGGGGACCCCATGGAGCCACTTTTGTAGGAAAATGACATTAAAAAGTTTTTATCTAATGTTAAAATAAAAATGTCACAAACATGAGTTGTTTTACTAAAACAATTTTTAAATGGGGTTATACAAGTTATATTTTTGACTATAAATATTACTTAGAAATATAAAAAGATTTAATACATCATGATATTTGTTTTATAATTTTTAGAAATTAAATAAATTAAAAGTTTAATGACACCATGATGATGCGATGATTACATCATTAATTAACGATTTTAATAAAATGGAAGGATAATGTAAACTCTAAGACATAAACTTTTCCAAATCCTATTGGATGAGTGGATTTCGAACACTTTTCACCTTATCCTCTAAATATATCATTGTGGGACCTTTGTAATTCGAAAATAATTTCATAATAAAGTAACATTTCAATCCTTCCAAGAGTGCCCCTCCTCTCCTCTTATAAAAGGCCCCCAACCACTACCACCTTATTCACACATTCCAAGCCATTTGGATCGGCCAACCTCTTCCCAAATACTCTCTCAAATTTCCTCTCTTACTCCTAGAAGCCTCACTTTGGGCATAATTATTCCCAATGAATCTTTTGGCTCAAATCAAAAAGAGTTACCCGTTTTAATGGTAGTGTTTTATCTTGTGTTCTTATGTTTTATTTTGCTTCTCTAACCCGCTAAACTCTTTTTATTCCTTTATTTTGTAACAAAAAAAGTATATTCAATATACTAGGATGTTTTTATGAGAATTATTATATTTACTCTTACACACACCTTCGTCTAATGGTTAAAGAACATATTGTTTCTGTGGTAAGCGAATTTCTGCCTCACGAAACGATGATTGTTCAATCTTCTTTTAACACCTCTCATGGTGGCCATTATGATGAAAATATTTTTATATATGATATATATATTATGTTTCTGTTTTCATTATGATTCTTTATTTTTCATTTATGGCACACCTTTATGATTTCCATTATGGGTAAACACGATAATTTCATTTTAGGAAGTGCGGACTACCGCCCCCTCAAAGTGATTTGAATCGTTAATGCCATTTGTGGTATGTATAAAGGATGGAGTAAATGGTATTATACATTATATTATAATGTAATTATATTATACCTTTATATAATTATAATTTCATTCCATTAAATATGAAATAGAAATGAAAGTAGCGTTCATGCGTACGTACGACCTACCGTCTCCATGAACGGTGCATTTCATTTCTTAACTCTAAATGTTACGTAATATTATGAATGAATGTATATATTGGATATATATGATATATAAGATATATACATCATGAATATAATTCTGTATATAATGGATATTTCACCACATGAACAACTTGTAATTATAAGATGTTTATTTTTGACTCAAGTACCGAAGATCGACAAAATGACCGTTATTAACTTAAATAATTACAAAATGTTAATAACATGGTAATAAGTGATATAAAAGGAATAATAAACTTGAAAAAGGTTATTAAGGAATTATAAATTAACTCTAGTGTATCATTCAGGAGGTTAAAGAACAGTCGAGTCAAGTCGGACATGAGGTAAGGGAATTTCTTAACCCAATTTCCATTCTTTGGGTTAATCTCCTACTTTTAAAATATGTCATGATATTATTATGTCCTATCTTGTATTTGTACTTTATTTATGTGTAATTATAGTAAATACACATAATAGATCTATTTTATTTTAAAATTGATCTTTGTAAGGACTTCGTCTCAATCTCCTTTCATTGAGGCATATTTGGTTTTATACACAACATTCATTTATACGGTGTATAAAACCCCTTTGACTTTTACTTTTATTCAAAAGGAATATTTTCATAAAACTATTTTTTACTAAATGACAAAAGGAATGTTTTTTTCTTACATATGCGGTGACAACGACTTCTCCTCCACCGCGACTATTATTTGGGTTTCGGCTTCCTCCATAAGCCATAACATGTATTTAAACGAAAAATAAATACCATGGTCTACTTTTCTTTTATTTTGGTATTGAAAATGGTTTTGATAATGTTTTTATTATATCAATGTGTTGTATTGATATCTTGTGATTGAAGTGTGGAAATATTATGTTTCCTTTATGCATGTTTTATGTGATACAATTATGTTATGGTTTATGATATGTTTAAACCTGTTCATATGAGGAATGCATTAGACTTAATAAGTGATGGGGGGAGCCCGCTATAGATCCTCTATGTATCGGTAGGTCTCATGAGGCAAACTAGTGTTTTGGCACGAGGCCTTGACAAAATCTTATTTGTAGTCTTGGCACGAGGCCTTGGCTATGTGGTTATGATAGTCTGGAATTATGCATTCCATCATTATGAAAGTGGTTATTGATATTGCATATGATTATTTGACTAGTAGAATATCCATGTGAGTAAGTAAATGAAATTATTTAATTTTATTTCTTTCCATATTATGCTGAAGTTCAAGTTTAAAAAGGATTTTGTTATAGTTATACATTTCCTTAAATGTTTATGTTTATTTATGAAATATTCCGCTATATTGTTATCCTTACTGAGCATCTGAGCTCACCCCTTTCAATGTTTTATTTTTCCTAGGATGTGAAGAAATATTTTATGACTGACCTACAGGGATAGTCTAAAGGGGATAGAAGTGTAGACTATGGAGACTATGTTATTGTAATTTTTCACTATATGATGTAATGTAATATTTATGAATGTATCTAGTGTTTCCAAGGCTAAAAAACTAATCGGTCTTTCGAGACTTGATCTTTTGTGATAATTCCAATGTTATGCAATAATGCACCGACTCTGGGTAACTGGGGTCAGGGAGTTACATGTGAAGTGGTTATTAATTTAATACAATATAAAGCAAAGCTCAAGGATATCATAAGATTAAATCCCCAATAATAAACTCACCCCAATATTTATCAATTTGTTAAATCAAACATCATACATAAATTATTTGTTAAGATCTACAAAAAAATCTCCCCAATAAAAATACAATCAACTAAAAACAATCAACTATTAAAAAAGTATCATCAGTGAGGATTCAACCCGAGTGCTTCTATACACATTAGAAAAGAATCAGAACATTGAACAGTCGATAGGATACAATTGTCTACGCTTTCATTTTTCCTTCTAAATTTCCATGACGTGTCACTATCTAGTACATGGGTCCCATCCCATGTTTTGTAACATGCAGTGTAGGTGGAAAACACGTTGTGTCCTAACTATCCGGGATGGGGGGGTGTTTTTAGGTCGTGTCCATGTACTCAAACCCTTTATCTATATACTCCAATACATGATGTGTTAGTCCACATAGGATGTGGCCCATGGGGTCCACCCGTGTCCATGTAATCAACATATGAAATATGCATAACCATGTTTTCTTTCACATGGATTGTTAAACTGAGGAATTTGATACACATCCTTTCAAAGGGTGTACACGGTGTGTTATATTTATCTTCCCCAAAACCGTTACATCACTACTGAGGGAGGATATATACAATGTCTTCTTCATTACATTGGCATGTAGTTGAGTTTTTTTACAGAATCCCTCGGGTTTCATTTATCTAGCGTCATACTTTGTATTAGGTCCCTTTGTGTTAGATCTGGCCACACAAAAATCAAAAACATCCAGATCTAGCCACGAATTGTGGTTTTGAACCACCGTTCATTGGGAATTGATCACTAGGACGAATGAGGGTTTTGTTCCTCATAATTCAGGCTACCAAAAATCCTATTCTCAGCAGTTTCATTTAAGACATTTGGATTTTTCATCTTTTAATCACAACAATCCAAGATGTATGCTCTGATCATGATTTCGTCATCGCTCCACCAATTTTCCTAAAATCCAGATACCCGATCGAGTTAGGGTTGCCTGAAAATCATCGAGCGGGGAACCGAATGGTTCTAACGAAGAATAACACATAGAAATGGGAATGTAAAATCACATTAACTAAGGTTTGTATTGTTTCCAAGAATTCAAGGTCAACATATGATGATTGGGCAATATGGGGTTAGAAAAAACCAATAAAAGAAATTAATTTCAATTATTAGGCATGTGCAAGTGGTTAAGATTGAAGAAAAAATGACAAAAATCTCAATCATTTAATAAAAATTATAAAAACACTAAAGAAGAGTCATACCTAGGTTTGATCGATTTTCATTGATGAATAATTCACTTTCCTATATTCGTTTCATTCGACGCGCTTCGAATCGCTTCGATATGAAGTATCTTTATTATTCAACATTCATATAAAGAGTTCTCTAGAAACGTTTTATGTTATCATTGGTTAATTTTATGAATTTTTAGGCCAAATACCTTTAAAATTATATTTCTAACCTTGTACTAGGTTAATTAAAATTAATAAACAAAAAAAATTAAATTTATTTAATCCCTTAAATGCACCGCCAACGAGAGAGGGGTAGGGACATCCTATGCCAACTTATTTTATGTCACTCCTAGTGAAAAAATGCATTCCAGACCCAAACATGATCCTAGATTTCCATTATGATCATCTATTGGGGAGTTATCCAGTTTTATTTAATTAACCACATGCACACAATATATAATATATTTGATTTATTTATAAAATTAAATTTGGGCACATCGGACCGTGGAATCACACTCCGTCTCAGCACCTAGACCGATAATAACATTATTAAATATTTATATGTCTTACAAGGAAAAAAAGGGTGTCTACAAAAAATTCTATATGACCTCAATGCATTCTCCTCAATAGAGATACTAGATATTCCCCCATTGAGAAGAGTTATATCACATTGGTCTTCGTAGTGAAAAAGTTTTAGAATTTCTTGTAGAACCATGCATTATAGTTGTTGTCCCATGTTGTTCTATTTAAATATATTCTCAACCACCATATAATGATAGTGAAAATACTGCACTTGTTATTAATCCTCTAATAGTTTGATATCATTTATGTCCCATTGAAATATTTCACAGTCTAGGATTTGGATGATTTCATCATTACACTTCTGAACCTCAAGGAACTTCCCTTGGATGATGATTTTCCAGATAAATCCATTATCATAGTGGATCAATGTAATCCTTGTTTATAGATTCAATTTCATGGTGCTTTGTAAAGCCTAACTCGATGATGGCCCAGTGACCCCAAACATAGAAGGGTGTGATTATGTATAGTCTTCATAACACCTACAATGGTCATCCTACCAAACTGATTCCCATTATCTAATTGTTGCACTAACAATGAAGATGATTATTAGGATAAAATTACAATACTTTATTTAGATCTATAGATTGATTTCGTCTATTTACATGTGAAGAGATATGTTAGTATGGTCATCAACTAGATCAATGGTCAGTATTTTCTCAGAATTAAATAACTCATGCCCTTGATGGAATGAAATTATCACCAAATAACCAAATTCACTTCATTGTCAAAGGTGACTCTTATTCCATATTTATATAATGGATGGGCCATTTTTCTTGAATTACTGGATGCATACCTTGAAAATCTCAATTAGGATGACTTGGAATTCATGTGGTACACTGAAGGGTTATTTCACCTACCACTTTTGAAGGCAATGAACAATTGGTATATCACCTGGATTCCATTATTTCTACACTAGGCCACTCAAATTCCTCCATGGTCAAGGAAATTCTCGATTAGATGAACCCCTTATTTTAGTGTCCCCATCCTAGAAGTATCCTTCTAGGATGAGTTGAGTGTGAGAGAATACTATATTTTTCAATATAGTTCACCCTCCAGAATATCTATAACCTTGAGTAAACTCTCAATAAGTGCAGTTTTGATGGTATTATGTGCTATTTCATCCATGTGTGAGAGATACCTCAGGTTATTCAAGTGGTCCATGATGGATCCTGTGGAACCCGTTAAAAAGGATTGATTGTATCCCACCAGATTTGAAGTTTCAATTACATTAGGATCTCTATGGAATGAAATTGCATTGAGTTCACCAAGAGGTGTCACATAATTTAGATCCACACAAACTTTGTACATTAACCACTATAAATTTTCTACACCATCTAATATGCTTGTACTTTTCTAGTTAAGATACTATAAATTATGGGTCTCTACCCACTAGTGAAGGTACAATAATTCATATTTAGTTTGACTATAATGAACTTCTTCTCAACATGGGAAAAATGATTCCCACTAAATGAATTCAAAACTTATTCCATGGCCGATTTCGTGAGATCCCACATTATTCATCAATTTTGGATTCCTCATACTATTCTCCCAGACAATTATACTAACATCCAAAAATAGGAACTGAAAGAATTGAATTCCATGTAAAAAAACTGGTCCAACCACACTTCCCTCTATCATGCATTGGAAAATGGACAGATTGGGGACTTCAATAGAACCCTCCCTAAAATACTACAGACTATGGTGGTCTAATAACGTTTTTGCCTGATAAAATACCTTATTAACACAAGTACCATTGGGAAACAACTCATAATTCCACTTAGGTGACCCCATACTCCCTAGTGTATGAAATTGATATGATTTTTTTACATAGTTTTGGTTACTGTCACTATGTATGGTCATTTATGACCAGAATAAGAAAGAAATAAAAGTATAATTCTATCTAGATGAGTTGGAGGCCCTTGATTAATAAAGGATTAAATCCCTACATATCTTGGTGAGACACCATAACCAGGTAGCCATAGAATTGATCAAGAAGGTTTTCCTCTACTCATTCCTTCAATGAGACATGATACTAGCTCTCAAGATTCCAATGATACCTAAAATGAAATTACTGAATCCAGAATCCCAATGAAAAAACCATATATTATCCATAAGTCCTATTATAATGGTGAATACTCATTAATTACCATGGTAAGGGAGTGCATCATGGTTTATACCAATTCACTGTTTTTCTTGCGATACATGAACCTCTAGGTCTGCAATCTAAGATTTTAAACTAGTTGAAACTATTGTATATGATTTATAAATGTAAACTACAAAGGCCAATGTCCTAAACAAATAATGTTAAACTATATACATACCCTATGTTTAATAATATTACGGCTCATATAAAAAATATTATATGACAAAAAAACAATATCCTAAGTAGAAGAAATTAAATTGTAGCATTACTCCATGAGATGAACATAGGATTCTTCATGATCCAAATCTAAGATTTATCCATGTAATCATAGTATGATGTAAAAATACATGATACCATGGATCGTCACTAGAGAGGATTTCATTTCATCCCTTTAAAATGAACTCCTACCATGCTATGTTCGAGAACTATGAACAACTTGATTCCTAATCCTTGGGATATGTAGTGATTCCTAGACAATTTTTGTTCAGACAATGCCTCAAGATTTCTTATTTGGAGAAATGTTAACTATGATGAAATTGAGCTCACCATGATATATATCCCAATGTTATAAAAGCCATCTTGGACCACATCATTTTGTTTAAGACACAACCATATACACCAACCAGTCAGAAAATTGAGGCACCCTCATGATTCCACACCAGGAATAATGGATGAAAAAATCAATGTATAAGACACACACACATCCTCAGTAAATGACATTTTACTATAGAGTTACCCTTTCTAAAAACCCTACAATTCTTGATATAAAAAACATGAGATGAACAAAATACACTTCCTCACCACATGACATTGAACTAAAGTTATACCCTATGTAGTGAACATATGATAAATCATATGATAAATATGAGATGACCAAAACACATGTTATAAACCCATGATGTTAAACTATAGTCTTACTAGATACGGTGAACATAGGATTCCTCATATAAAAAATATGACATGAAAATAACACACAACCTTAGAACACAACGTTAAACTATAAATTTACCCTATGTGGTGAACAAAGGATTAATCATATGGAAAACATGATATGACCAAATCATGATTCCTCAGCACACGATGATAAATTATATTCTTACCATATTCGGTGAATATATGATGACTCATATTAAAATTATGTTATGAATAAAACACAATTCATTAGCACACAACATTAAAATGTAGCCTTACCATATGCGAAAAATATTGGATGCATCATATGAAAAATATGAGAAGACAAAAACAGAAGTCCTCAATAAATGTAATTAAATTATAGACATAACCTATATGGTGAACATAGGATTACCCAAATTAAAATTTAGAGATTATTAAAACACACATCCTCCTCACACAATGTTAAACTATAGCCTCAACTTGTTGTGTCCTAAATACAGGATTACCCATGAGACGATCCAGTTTCCTTACCATAGAGGACAAAATTCTTTTTCAAAATGGTCCCCTACGAAGATGAATTCCAAAAATATATCTAACTCAATCCATATTCTCATTGGATACATTGAATCACAAACAACTCATATATTGGATCCAGCCCCACCACCAACATATTTCAGGGGCATCCCATCAAGGTTAGGATTAAACATTCCCCACTATTACCCGTATCCAATGAATTTGTGAATAGTGAGGAATGAACCTAAGTTTCATCATCCCATATTATGTTCCCCACTTCCAATTTCACACATTATTTTTCCTTCGATTGGTATCTTCATCAACATTATAATTTGAACATGCCACAGAACAATAATGATTTCTGGACAAACTGGATCACATACAATCCTGGACACACACCCTAAATTATATTGGGTTACATTTGGAGGTACTAATGTTTAAAAAATGGTTAATTACCATCCATTATTTATACATATCATTATTGATAAGAATGGTTGTGGAACATACTTTTTGGACATGGGAAATAGCTGTCCAAACACATCGGTCACCCAATTTTTGAGTTCAAATAGTGGAAGTCATGATTTACCTTCCTTTTATCAAGTAGTAACTTTATCACCATGTGTGTCATTCTATCATACACTTATGTGTGATGATTATGTACGATGATATCATTAGGACATTCTCATGTAGGATTATTTTCCCCTTATTATTACCCCCTTTAAATAATGAACCATTATGCCACTCTATGTTTATCACATAGAGAACAACTCACATGGGTGTTTTGAGTTGAGGATGGATTTTCATATGAATGGTCTAGAATCATGAGAATTCATTAAATTGAGTACCTTACCTTGATGTTCAAACTCTAACACCTTAAACTAGGACCCCATGTTTGAGATTCATGAACATAAATAATGTGAAACTTGTCTCAGAGATGTTTTGTGTTACATGGTCCCCCTTTGGATCTATCTCTTCATGTCACGTTTTCACCCCCTTCAATGTCACATAAACATCCAAAAGAAACCCCTTTCACCACTTATTAAAACCTACATGTCCATAAATACCTTTGTTCTATTCAATTCAAACAAAAACATTATGAAACAAGAAACCTTTTTCTCCTTATTTACTTTTTTTTGTCCTCACCTCTAGTTCGTAGATGAACTAATACCCCCTCCTCTCACGTCAACATCACTATAGAGGACATAATCTTTCCGACATTTTTATCAAACTGTGTCACGTCCCAGAAGTACATGTAGCTTAATTCCCAACCCATGGGATACATAACAATGTCTAGAACTTTTGCCTCTGGTCCCATCTATGAGTTACCCATTAGATGAGGTCATATTTGTTAATAGTTATCCCCTAGTCTAATTGAAATTATTGGATTTTATAATTCGTTGTAACTTTTAGTTCCTCTTTATCCCTCCTTTCATTTCATGTTTTAACCCCTCCATTAAAAAATAAATGGATTTACACCAGATAGTCTGAGTATTACGGCCTTAAACTACTTGCAACATCATGGTAGGACTGTAATGAACATAGATTACCCATGAAGAGAAAAAAAATAATTTTTTTTGATTGAAAACCTATGGGAGAAATCTGAGTAAAATTCAGACTCTCAACCCCTAGGTCTCTCTTCCAATTTGGAAAAAGAGACAAATGTAGGAGTAAAGGAATAGTTACAAATCCAATGGGACCAACCATGATCCCCACAAAATCTTTTCTATCCCCACTAGATCCATTGGTTTAAGAAATATTTTGGGACAAACCTTTTCTCTATCCCTATTCATGTTAGCTATAATGTCATTGTCACAAGATATTTAACTGTGATACACACGTAATAACTATATAATGATAAACTATGAAACATCATGGTTAAAGGTATGTAACTTTAAAATATATAGATAATGTCCTCACCATATGATATTATTACATGTATTTAAATTCCTTCTCACAAAATATTAAATTTTACACACTCAGTTCTGATTACATGACATAAAACTAAAATGTTTCTTTGACCCTTTAATGAGTATCTCATTTCCCCTTTAGGTTTCAGTCACATACTTCACCATTCGAGTTCTTTGAATTTTTTTGGCATCTGATATGATTTTATCAATATAAGTTGAGTCTAGATCTTAGACCAATGTTCTTACTCAATGTGCTCAGAACCATGGGGGTGTAATCCCAAGAGTGTTAAAATATATATAGACATCCTCTTAGTTCATCCAAATGATTTCTATATTCCTTTATATGAATAGCCAAAATATTCAATGTCTGAACATTCCCCCTAATAGAAATGTTGATTGGCGACATTGGCTCATCTACTATCTTAGAAACATCATACCAATGACTTTTGACAACATTTTGAGAGTTCATATGATATTAATATGGTCAAAAAATGACCCTCATTTGTTTTTCCCCATCCTTGATGATACATCAGTGGAGTCTACATTTCAAATTTGGTCATTAGTTATCAACAATCAGCTTTTCAACCCCTATTTTTTCTAGATATTGGGAATCTAAATTCATATCCCTCTTCTACACCATTTTTCTGGGTTGAATCAACGTCCCCAAAATTTCCATTCTTATTAATCATTGAAAGCTAGGAAAGTAAGTCAACTATAGAGAGTTCCATTCTCTAAACAAGGATTCCCTGGTCAGGACTACTATAGAGAGAAATGAATCATTCCTACCCCACTATACTTGGCACAGTCGTATAAGTAAGTGGAATTCTATTTCTCCCTTTTTTATCACACCGAGCATGAATCACATGGGCTTAGAGGTTTGTAGTTTGTATTCATGATATGTGTGGTTAAGATGTAGTAAATAGAGATATTAAAATTAAATAAATTGAAAAAAATAACTCTGAAGTCTATATTAATAAGGGTAACCCACATACTGGATCATCTCCTTGCTTTGACAAATAATAAGTTATCCTTATGGCTTAACCATAGTGATTGACCACTCCAAATCATAATTCTTTACCTGAGTAACCACTAGTTAGTGTTATCTCTAGGCATTCTCTAATTATTCCTCCTCAGACATGGGTCCAACCTCATCGGCATGAATCTACACCCAACCCTGCTCAACCTTGAATTCAACATTCAAATATGATTCCCCCATATTCCTAGACATAACATCCTATAATTGTGCCCATAACTGACTGATTTTCTGCAATTCTGAACCAATGGTTACCTCATGATTTATCACTTTTTCCTCTAGCCATGAATGGTATTATTCAGGTACATAGAGAAACTTCTACCCATCAGATGTATTATTGTTCTAGGAAACATTTAAATATTGATGCTCTATGTGAACCTTCATAGAAATATAGTCTCAGGATAGTACATGGAGATCATGAGAATAAAAACCTCTAGATCCCACATTTAGCAGTTAGTGGTGGAGGGAATCCATCTGACTCACTATATCCTAATATGTGATGTGGGTGATGAAACACTAAACACTTCTACATTCATTTACCAAGATGAAATGTTTCTCTTTAGTGACATAAAACCCAAAATCATCTCGATACTCAAGGGGTGGAGGATCATATTTAGGGAAATTTTTGAGGATATTTATAGTTGGGATCTCATCAGGTAGCCTATTAGATGCGATGAACATTATATAATGTGGTGTTTCATCATAGTTATACTCTTCACTAGTGAAAAAAAATCCACCAGCTTCATGTTTGGCCTCCCCTATAGCCTTATCTGCTTCTGCAACTGGTTTCCCACAAAGGTTTGGAGCTGGACCAGATTGACTAGTCAGATCGCATAGATTGGGATCAGTTGTAATATTAGGATCCCTGACTACCTCATCAATTTCTATTTACTAAGGATTCATTATCTCAAGTATTTTTTCAGAAAATAGAAGCATGATAACTTTAAACTATAACTACAAACAAGGTGGACATAAGTTGTGAAAAGTTAAAAAGGACTTACATGAGGCAAGTGATTGATGGATAACAAAATCATAGACCTAAAATGACAACTCCAATACCGAAGACCCATTGGTACATGTCACAACCTTAATAGATTCAATGGGATCACCAACATCACCTTCCTAGAACCTGTAGGAGTAAAAAAGTGTTAGTATGGAATGATTGAGAATTTATCAAGGATCTAGAAAGGAGGAGGTAGAGAAGATTCAGAAATTAACCTAGGGAAGGCATGAGAGGCTGTTACTAGGATGATAGGATGAGGCCTATATTAGATGATTGAGGGGGCTGTAGTGTAATGAACTTCACTATAGCCTTCCTCTATATATTCCATTGAAGACTCAGGAGAAGAATCTGAGCTAGATTCCTAGAAAACAATCAAGGATCTCTATTCATTCTCATCAGAGGTTATATGAATATCCTCATATATTTTCTACATGAGTCAAGATAACGTGTTATAGGTTCTAAATATAAATAAATATGATGTTTTCAGTCACAAAAAATTACCTCACTAAATAGTAACACATCCATCTCGTCTTCCATAAGAGTAACCTCCCCACTCCCCTGGAAACATTATTAGTCATCATTGGATCCCCAAGACTCCTCATCACTAGATCCCTACAATCAATAGCATGATATTACACAAGTTGGGCTGGAGAATTGATATAAATATTCTTGTTATTCCCCACACCAAATATCACATTCACCCAAGGAGTGGTCAGCTCAAAATCTTCATTCTAGTGTGTGAAGTGGTCCATGTACTTTTTGTACTAGAACCACTGTTTAAATCTCACTCGTGTCATGGTTCTCATGATACTATCCTTTGATAGATTAATCCCCTTCTGGGAAAATGTTTCCCAGAACTGCTCCACAAAATGGGAAAACCACAACATTCCCCACGACTTTCAATGTTTAGGTAAGTATGCATCAATAGCTGGATGCACCATGTAGAACATGTACCTCCCTAGGGACTCCCCATACTAAATATCCCCCACATAGGATCACTCCACTTGTTCCACTAACTACTTTTTAGGGAAGCCCAAACCTTTAGGCAGATGAGGTGCAGTAGGCCCATGATCTCACAATGCAACATTAGCTTAATCCCTTGCAACACTAACTACAGTTTAAAGAGTGGTTCACCAAAAAACTGACTAATTGAGTTGATTAATCATTGGTTTCACCATACTTACTTACTGGTGAAGTATTTCCATATGGTATGTCATCAACGAGTAATCGACATAATCATGGGAGAGGCTAGTAACATGATTGGTGGGTAGAAGTATGATTTTCTCCTATATACCTTTATCCATAAACATCCAACAGAACTAACGAAGGATATATGGGTTTCTCTCTTCAACAAACCCTATGTACACTCTCTTGAATGTCATCCGAAAGAATCTAAATTTTTGGAAGGACTAGGATGGAGTTTACAAGTCCAATTATGTGTTCCCATAAATCCTCAAGATGAGAACTCCACTATGAAAAGAATTCCATTATCCCCTCTACAAAAACACCCCCCCCCAATTTTTGACTATATATCCGAAAGGGTTTTTAGAGGATGAAAATTGAAACCCCAATGGATTCATATTTTTTAATCAATCTAATCTCATTGAGGGTAACATGTAAAACCCTAGTGATGTCAAGGAGTGAATTCCGTTGATTGATATTAGGGAGGGTGTTATGACATTGGGAAATTCATTACCACTAAAGTGCTCCATGATCCAACCCTAAAAAATTTAAATAGACCAAAATTTTTTTTGAGGGTGTTTCCCAACATAGAATGCCCCAAATTATGGTGAATATAGGCCCTTACTAGGACCACCAAATTCATAGGGATTCGAAATGTCAGGATCTCCCCCATTAAAAGTGTGTTCGGTCACATAACCATGAGGGAATACCTAACTGGTAGAAACCACCCACATTGGAAGGTAGGTAGGAATATTGTATATCTGACCGATGGCTAGTAGTACTTCCCAATATTTCCCCATTATTGGTAGAAACCTTCAACCAAGATCACCCCGTAGGACCCTCATTTACTCCAATACCATTCTAATTGAAAACCCTTTAGCTTCCCAATAATTTTAATGTACAGTTTATTTTAGAATAAAACCAACCACATCTTGAATGAAATATAATTGTGAAAGGTTGGATGATACTGTAACATCATGGTCAATCGGTACAAAAGGGTTTCCAATACAATTGGAATTTTCTCTCTAATCTTCCATGAATTGGGCACTGGGAGGAACTCTTCATATCGGAAGCATGTTATGGTAATCCAACTAATACAATGGATGTCCCACTTGTTAATTCCCACCTATGAATGATGAATGTGGAAGGTGTTTATATCTAGATTCCACTATATGAGATGCTCTAATAGTAGCCCCTATTGATGATATATGGGAAATTAGGATTCCAAAACTAATTTATATAGCATGATGTAGCACATATCAGTACCATACTCCAGAAAAGTGAAGCATGACCAATACTCCCAAGCCACTCCCCAATAAAGTTCCCCCTAAATTCTAATTCATTGTCCTCATACCAGAAAATGTTATTGTACCAAGTACTGGATTGAATGATTCTTTTATATTCGTTACGGAAATCCTCCTCTATTAGATTTCCTCTCATAAAATTCCTTGTCAGACCACTCATGGTGAAGGTAGTGGCATGTTCAGACTTCATTGATAGATGAACTGTAGTAGAATTGTTCCATTGAATGATTTTTTCATGAAAAGAGAACCAAAATGTTTTTGTGTTCACTTTTCGGATAGGGATGGTGACATCATCCAAAATGCCAAAATTGTACAGTGGTAGCATATTTATTAGTTAATACTCCTTCTGAGCCTCGTTGATCAGGCTCAACATATCCACATGGTCATAAAAAACCCTCCTTGCATGATGGATTTTGGGATTCTGGCCATTTCTTCTCTTTCGATAGAATCGATTAAAACAACTTGGTTAGCCTGACCATCCATTTCTGGGTGTTGAGGATTCAAAAAGTAAAATTCAAAAAACTATATTCTATTTTTTTTCAAGTGGATCAGTTTTACAAATCATGGATTCTAATTCATGCAAAGGATTCCATAATCATGAAAAACTCAATTTTAAAGTGTAGTTGTAAAAACATTGCATGTTACATCTCAAGAGCTCATGAAAAGTGTATAGTTCCATTCATATGAGATGACTAATTGTGCATGAATGTTAGGTGAGCATACAAGGTCCTTTCTCACTGTAACTATAGACATGAGACCCCCTGAGTTAATAAATGAGAAACCATTTTTTGTGAAACAATATGGTAATATCAGAGATAATGTAAATTCACCCATCAAATTGTATTTTTTCCCAGAACTGAACCTTCTGATCCCCCTTATGCTCCAATTTTGAGGGGGTAGTTTTTTGGAATAAAAAAATCCTCAACCCTCTAAGGAGAATTTTGTTTAAAAAAAAGCACTACCTAGATTAAGGAAACATTTCTAATCCAAGGATGCATAGATTCACAACTTCTAGTTTTTTCATGCAACACTATGTTTCATGAAAAAGTCCCTTGAGTATGAAAGGTTATTTTGATGAGAATAAATTTTGTGAGTGACCTAGAAGATCCTAGGTTCTAAAAAGGTTCAAGAAAAAAAATTGAACTATCTACAAAATTATATTTATGATTCATCACATAATTCTGGACTCTAATGGATTACAAAAGGAAGAGAACATGTGAGACTTACCTTTCATGGGTACCCACTTTGTCTAAATTGGGTTTGAGATGTCCTCACATAGACTCTATAAAATTATATTTGGTTTCACACAAGATAAACTCCCTTCATGAAGTCCCATGTTTCACATGACTCTTGATGTTGAGCAAAAATATTCCCCAATAGTCCATGCAGTGTCCTTGTGCTAGAACCCATGGTTCACATATCCCCATATTCACACATAACTGTATATTTGCAAGTAACAACCTCCATGAAAACATTCACTTTATTCCTTCCAGAAAACAATGTATTGTATAAGTTGAGTGATCATATTCCCCACACTTACTCCATCTAACTTCCTTTATTCCTTAATCACTTGCATGACTGGTATCATTAAATATCATGTCTAGCCTCTTTTCCCCAAGCACTTCATTTGTTGTTTTTATAACCTCTTAATATTAATAACAATAATTATAACATTCGGATCCCCATTTTCCACTTCACCATGGTATTGCGTACACAATAAACCATCCATAGGTTCATGTGTAGTAGATGCTTAGCCCCTAAAGGTGGAACCATGAAGAGAAACTAGACACCTTTCTTGGTATGGGAACTGAGGGATATTTCCTTCTACCCTACATGGAAATGATCTCTCTGGGTATTGGTGCAGCCCATGTTTGAGATTTATGGTGTTAAACTGTCTAGTCCAATGAACTAGTCATATGATATTAAACTAGATGACAAATTCATCCTCACATGTTGTTAAACTGTAGTCCTACGATGTGTAAAAACATATAATGCACCATGAATGGAACACATGGGATGAAACCCTCCTACTAACCACCATATAAGAATACCATATTACGTCACTTCTAGGTGCAAGCACCACACTATCCTTTCCCACCATCATATGTGACTCCCATCCATAGAATCTTATATGCATATTCCACAAACCATCATTCCCCACCATTGGATTTTACTCCCATTATAGTAATCATGTATACGTAATCCACACACCATCACTTATAGTTTATCTTTATATGATGAAATATTCCTTACTAAATGACATAAAAATACATGGATGAGTCCAATCATATAACCATAAAATATGGAATTTAACTACACAGTTTATGACCCATGTCTCTTAATAAGGTACATAGGACACATCAATGAGGTTCAATTCCCACATATCAAAAATCATGATATACCATCCGGTGGATAAATCCTAGAATCTTGATATTCCCATAAAATATGCATTTCATCCCATCAGAAGATGTAGAATCCAAAGTGTGATCATTTTATGTCTGGCATCTCAATGAAATTGACCCAACCCATCCCCGCAAGAAATAAAACCTGTTACCCAATTTCCCCCCATAATCTAATAAAATGGTTACCCATAATTCCCCTAATATTTTAAACCTATGATCCATATATCCCCAAATGATGTTAAACCAATGAACAAAATATCCACACAAGATATTAAAACTATGTCCCACCTAAAATATTTACCTCATATAATAAACATGTGATGCCTGGTGTAAAAATCTTCATATGTATTACACCCTTAAGGACAATTAACCATGGCCGACAAGGGATGCCTTCAGTTCTACAACTTGGATGACTCACTCATGACATACCCTATAAAATAAAAAGACCTTACAAGTTCCCAATACACCCAACATTTATAAAGGAATAAAAATTCACAAAATTACCATTTACTCCAACTGAAATTTGCTTCCCTATTGAGACAAAAGTAGTGAATTCAATCAGAGTCCACCCTGAGATGGAATCCGAAATGAGTTTCACAAATATGAATCAAATCCACGAGGAAGGCCTAAAATAATTGATGATCTTCTAGGAAGAATCCATGGAAGGAGGAACTAAAATCCCATCATACCATTTCAATCAAGGAGATAACATCCCATTCCAGGGTAATAAAGTCAACACACCTTTGGAATGTAGGAATGCATGTCATGTAATACTGCATTCATACACACCCAAGTAGAAACATTGGAAATAATAGTGATATGGCCAATCAATCTCACTTAACCATGATTATCTAATCATCTCTTGGGCCAAAAAAATGACCCCCAGATCGAACGTCCCTTCACGAACCCATTCTATTATAGGGACACCCACCAGGGGATGTGGGAAGACATCCTCACATTGATATGGTTGGACAAGTTATTGTAGGAAATATTACAAAAACTCACTGGCTTGTAATGAGTTATGGAGGAGAGGTTCTTGATCTTGGGGAGGACGATGATGGTTGGGGCACATGAAACCCTGGTGATATGACCCCATGGAAGAAGTCTCGAACAACAATTGTGACATCTTTTTTCACGATGTCCCAAGATGCATGGTAAATTGAGCATGGGAAACCATCGGGCCCAGGTGAACTTTCATGGTTGTGGCTCAGCATAGCCTCCTGTATTTTCATATCATCAAGGATGAAGATCATCTAGGCATTGTCTTGGAATAAAAGCTTGTTGGGAATTACATAAAAAAGCCCCCATCCTCCCCCGAGTATCCATTAGGCAGGTGAGGATTGGGGCTGGTGAGGAGTTCATGCATGGGGGACATGGACGCAACACCCACAACATCCCTGTTATTAGTGAACATACCGTCATCCATAAAAATTCTTGGTTTCACCCTCTATTTCCATTCCTTGATGCATTCTGGGAAGAAGGAAGTGTTTCTATATCCATCCTTGAGCCACATGATCCTAGACTTTTCCCTCGCCAACCGTTCTTTCTTGATGAGCATGTCTTCCCAGATAGTCTTCTTGTTGGATAGATCTTCAGACACCCTATCATCCCAAGAATCTTCTAGGCTACTCTCTAGGAAATCCACATCATGCATAGAGGCGACAATATCACTGGATGTGGAAGGAGTATCTTTCAACCACGCTTGGAGCCTTTCCTTGAGCCTTCACAAAATGTTGTGGACCATTATCCATGGATGACCCTGAGTGGGCTCATCCACGGTGATAGAAACCAAGTCATGGAATCCTAGGATACTATCCCAGTGGTGATAGAAGCTAAAATTTGCAGTATTATCTTACCCTGAGGATAGGGAAAATCAAATGGGGGAGTGATCAGATAGACTTTGGACTAAGTGAATTTCCTTTGTGTTGGATAACGTGGAGATGGATTTCATGTTGTCTATACAATGATCCAAATAGCTCCACAAAAGGTTCCCCCCTCACAGTTTATTACACCACGTGAACCAGTCTCCTGAGAAGCCGAGATCAGAGAGTCCTTTACTTTCCATAAATTTGATGAATTCCATGCTCGTATTACTCTAAAAAGGATCTTGTCCTTTACTATCCTCCGGGGATGCAACCACATTTAAACTCCCCCCAAGAATCCAAGGGTGGTTCCCCAGGTCGAAGGAGTTAATGTCACTCCATAAGGATTCCCTTTGTTGAGCATCTCAACATTTGTAGATGAAGAATATAATGAAATACATGTCATCAAACCCTACCTTCATGGTGATGAACTATTTACTGGCCTAAAAGTTGTTCATAGAGTGGTTCGTGTGCTAAAAAATCCATATATGGTTGTTGGTGGGATTAGCATGCAAGAAAACATGCAGGAAGATAATTCTAGATAGGTCACTGATGTTGGCGGGGTTTTGTTTGTTCTCATGAATGAAGATGATAGAGGCCTTGTGACTTCTAATATCATTGGCGAGGATATCCACTTTAACCTGGGCTTCAATGCCACAAGGATTCTATATTATTAATGGAATCATTTATCAAATATTATTCTAGCATTGTCCCTAGAATTCATAACCCTATCAAAGTGAGAGGTAGAATTCTTGTTGGTTCCTTGATCAAGAGTGGGTACATACAACATCACCCTTGGTTGGTAGTGAGATAGAGGGGGGTGAAGCCTCACTGGAGGTGGCAAGAAGTGTTCCCCTTGCACTATAAGAGAGCCTAGAAAGTCTCCCCTATACCCTAGGCTTAAGGAAAGAATGGACTTCCTTCAAACACGGTGGGGTAACTGCGACAGTCATGTCAGATGAACCTCTAGAGGAAGCAGCATGGGGGGAAACTATATCCGAGTCAGTCCACCCCTATGGGAGGATCCCTGTTTGAGGGAGGCCAAAGCCATCTAGGTAGGAGCCTATGAGGTTCAAGAAGGAATCATGGGTAAGGGGGAAGGCAGAGCCGGTAGGCCGAAGTTCCTGGCCATTCCGTTTAAATACCATCCCTATAAGATAATCCTAGGACAAAACAGAGAGAATAAAAAGAGGGGGAATGATGCCGGTCGGGGAGAAAAATACATCTCTAGGTATAAAATAAGCTAGGTCCAAGAAGGTAATAATGGTTTGATAAGGTGATGAGATTAAGACAACATCCAAACCTGGTACTGTATTGGAGGGAGCCACCACTGGTATGTCAACAGGGAGAGAAACTACTACGGAGGGAGTAGTAGGGAAAACACAAGGGCCCAAATGGGTTCACCTAAATATTCTTGTACTTCTAGAAAAAAAATTAATAAATGGGCATCATCCACCTAGAAAGGATCCTCTCCTTTCGATCCATTATCTTTATTGGGTAATATGAAGAGGTGGCCCCATATTTAGTGTATATCTTTCCACATCAAATAACATGTGACAGATCATGCATGTATCTCCTCAAATAGTACACATGGAATATTTCATGGACTCTGTCCAATCAAGGAGGAAATTACAAAAAATACACAACCTCACCAAGTTTATATATATTAGGAAAAGGGTTGTTGACCCTTAGAGATAAAATTTAATATTGGAAAAATATCCATAATCTTCAAATATGAGAGACCTTAAGGAACATATTATATCCCTCACTAAACTCTATAGAAATCCACTTCCATTATGAGTATCAATTTAAATGGATATGGGCTTTCTTAATCCTTTCATGTATAAACTATGTTTTTTCTATCACCACTAGAAGTAACATCATCCCTATTAGTACTGATTATCCCAACCTGGATAAGTACAGTGGTGATCTGCAAGATTTCCAATATAGGGTCTCAAATGGTGACATAAAAATAGTAGTTTGATAGTTCTTTTTGTATGTAAACTAAAGTAAGGGTTGGTTTTGCACTTATATTCAGAAAAAGTATGACATGTAACCCCATAACATGTCCTAAAAGACATTAATAGTTCCAAAACAATTGTAGAGTAATAGTTTTTGTTGAATATAAATTCCACTAAGGGTAGGTGATCCTCCCATAATAGGGAAAATCCCAAATTTTAATACCATAATATTTCCTCCTAGACCTAAATGGTATGGTTATTCTAACTATCTTCCCATGGGTTGAATATAATTCTCATAAACAATTGAGTCAAAAAATATTCCCTACAATCTCTCCACAGCTGATACATTAATAGTGCATCTTGACCTAATATAATCATTGATTCAACGCCATGAATACATATTATATCCAACATGTAAAATAATTAAAATAATTCCCATATGAAATTCTCCTAGAATGTGAGGAAGTGTTATGACTAAGTTATCAAGTCTATGATCACCCAAACAACATTGTGACCTTTCACCATATATGGAATTTCAGTTATGAAATCCATATATATATAAATCATCCCACTTACACTATGACACCTTAATGTGTAGGGAAAACCCTTCTAGAACATGGTCTTTGAAATTCACGTACTGATAGGTAAATCATTAAGTGATAAAATCTACAATACTATTCTTCATCAATGGAAAACATAATTAATTCCAAATATCATGGTATATATTTTACAATGTGGGGTGTAACAGTAAGGGATACTTATTGAAATATCTCAGCACCACCTCTCAAAGTTCACTCGACCACGCAGTCTATCCTTAGAATAAAATGGAATGCTGGTACTGCAGGAACACCAAAAGATAGTAGTGGTTTTTTTACACTGTAGTTTCCACCACTTATATTTATATTTATGGATATTTTTTATATACAAAATGAAAACCTAGTCATTAAAAATTTAATGAAAATATATTTATATGGGTTTCATCATTCAATAACAATGTTAATTTTTAGTGGCAGTTTTTTAGTATGAAATTTAGTGGATGATTTTTTAATTAGTGATGGTTTTTATATAGAAAAAATATTTAGTGGTAGGTTTTTTATTTGTGGTGGTTTTTAGAAGAGAAAAAATTTATTGGTGGTTGAAATCATTATAAAATATATGAATTAACTTATTTTTGTCTGTGAATTAAACCACTTTTTTAATTCATAGTGGTTAAACCATATGATAAATAAATAGGGGTAGTTGGAACCACCACTAGTTATTATGCTTTAGCAATAGTAAAATATATTACCTCCTGATCCAAAAAACCAGTACAAAAATAGTATATACAAAAAATTGGAAATCAATACAATATAAAAAACAATAACTTCAATAAATCAATAAAAAATATATTAAATATATAAAACATTAAATTACATTACAATTTTAAAAATGATAGGTTTCCAAAAATATCAACACAAACATGAGTCCAAGCTACAAAACTAAGACACATGACCCTCACCCTCCATTGCCCAGTCACGCTACTGCCCATCACATACATCCCCACTTATTAACTATGGTGCCTATATTTAAATTATTTAACTTCACAAAATTAATGACCACATTCAATGAATAATAAATTAAAAATAATTAAAATGGTATATGATAAATATATTATAAGTAATGGTTCAATACTTAAATGAATAATTGGTGGCCATGAAAATTCCTACAATTATCATAACATATGACATCCTCAATTGAGATAGATGATACATGATATTATATTATATGTACAACTATAATTTTATTATTATAACATATTATAACCTTGGTTGAGATGGAATTCCTCTACTATTCATACTATATATTATTTTTGTAAACATCTAGAATTAATTAAATATTCATTTAGGATTAGATCTAAAACATCCATTGACAAAAAGATAACCATTCCACATTAGTTTCATGTTATGGTAACTTGATTAACTAATAATTATATCCATGATGACAACTATATCAATGATAGAACTCTATTAAATAACATGACATATATAGACTGAAACTAGATATTGATTATTTTTTAGTTAATTTAATATTTTAGTTACCAAAATTTTTTATATTATTTTAAGACTAAATAAAATTAACAGTAGACACAAAATTTTCATTACAATAATTTTCTTTCATGATTGAATGTATAAACATAAACTCAGTAGTAGTTTTCAAAACTACAAATCATTTTCTTAACATATTCTTATTTGATATTTTATAAAAATATTTTGGAACATAATTTTTTATATCAGTATCAATGTATAGAACAATTTCAAAATTCAGAACATTTATAATAAGAGAAATGGTGTTTTGGATAAAATATATTCTTTGGAACCATTGTCTTATGTACCACTTTTTTTTCACAACCACGATTTATAATATAGAATTTAAAAAATTATCACCAGATTAAAATGAGGATTATTAAGAAAATTAAATACCGAAATTTATGAGACATAATAAGGAAATATTTAATGTCAATTGACTTATAATAATTACTGAACAAAAAAATATCTTCTAAAATTTGTAGTATAACTATAAATTTTTAAAATTTAATGATAATTTTTTTTCATGTTTGATTCTTGAAAATTGTCATTAAATGTAATACATATGGATTAAAATGTATTTGGATAAAATGAAATGGTATCCAAAAAGTGTTGAAGGTATCTGATGAATTTTACCTTTTGTTAGGGAAGAAGAATGAGAAAACTATGATGTAGAGTGGGAACTAAAAATAAACCTATTTTAGTATAGCAAAGATGAAAAAAATATTCCATTAATTTAATAAAATAATAAAAGAGTACATTCATTTTTAAATTTAACAAAATTCAATCAATTTATTAATATCAAACAAAAACACTTACAAAATTAAATTTGTGGATGGTGATATTTTTATCAGGTTCCATTATTAACATTATATCTTCTTATTTTGTTTGTTCTTAAACATTTCACTCTCACTAAGTAGTCTGAAAGTTTCATTACCATCAGGTAAAAATAGTATGGTATGTTTTTATAGATGGGTTTCACCATAAAAATTCACTTCACCTTCATCACCCATATCATAAAATTCCCTCAGTTACATGTGGACAATAATACTCCACCCATCATCCACTATATAATAGATAAAATATACCATTTTTATGGGAATCCATATTATATAGATCATGATCTTTGCACTAACTTGTATCCATCAATTGAAAGAAATTAACATATTTAAATTGTATTGAATATTTCTTTTTACCCCTGTTAATATTGACTCAGATACATTTAATTAAAACAACTATAAATTTCCTATCATAATTTAACTAAATAATATCAACCAACATCCTATAATAAACATGATCTAAAACATTGAATACAAAAAAAAATTATTTAAAATTTTTTTCAAGATAAATAGTGAAAACATTTAAACCACTAGTACTGTAATAATTAAATACATTGTGATTTTAAAGGATCTGAAGCTAAAAAAATCATATTTTTAGATATTTTTCTTGATTATCATCATTAATTACCTATAAAATGTTATATAAAACATTGTAACATAATTTAGAAAATTTTCAACATATTCAAACTACATGTCATATTAAGAACATACACTTTGTGAAAACCATACAAAATTTTATTTTGTAACAAATTTTATTATCTATGTCTCATTATGAGTTCATATCCTATGAAATATTTTGTATTGTGTCCTTAATTAATTAACATATGGATCAAAAATATTAGTATTGAGTCTGAAATATCTATTTTTTCTAAAATGAATATATGTCAATGAAAACTTAGAAACATTTATAACTTCTTGACATGATGTGTGAAACATTGATGGCTTAATATTATTCCTTAAAATAATTATATTATCATTGTTTCACCTCCATGGTGGCGCGTTTCGGGTAATGATGAAATGGTCTGAAGAGAATCATCACTCATCTCTTTTTTTAAAGATGGTCTCTTGTAAAATTCACCATTTCACTTATTTCGACCTATTATATGCCATGATCCTTTAAAAGAGGGTTTGATTAACCCTACGAGGGCTGGGTAATCCACCCCAATTTTATTGTGAAGGTGATTCCACCATCATATGGTCCCAACAAGAAATTTCATGGGGTCAAGTACTCTTGCAATTGGTCCTCCTCAAATATAAATTCCTCAGATGGTCTTTAATGGGTTTATTCATGGAGCCAAAATCACCCAACAGATCTGGTATCCATGATTCATGGACCTACTTTCCAAAGGAAAGCGCTCATCAGATGATGATTTAACCAACGACACTTAAGGACTCCATTGGTATAGAGGATGAGAATTCGGTCTCACTGCACCCTTTTGGGGGAGGACTATTTCCTGTTCCGAGACTCTCTTTTAGATTTAAGTTGTGTTCATATGTTCATGAATCATTGGTTCATTCCCAAAGAGTGTGTCAATGGGATGCCCCATGTTTGAAGGATCATATTATGAATGAGTATATTTAATTCTATAGAGGTGATGATAACTTGAGCCTTAAAATAAGGTGATATATATTTTATCATCATCTAGGGGAGACAGAAGGTGACTTGATGTTTGGATTGGACCCACAAGATGGGTTTCCTATGCATCCTTAAGAGAGGAATTAGAACCCACATAATTCATAATGTATGGTCTTATGCATAGAATCTTCCCATTGAAGAGGAAAAGATTTGGTGAACCCTTTTGGATGGGAACCCTTTTGAGGTCGGTCCTTCAAATTGGCAACCTACAAATCTTGGTTTGATCAAGAATCATAGTTTTCATAATTCGTATTTTCTAGGGATTATTCATGGAAGCTACCCATTTGAGGGGGCATGGTTGGGTGAAACCTTCTCGAAGAGAAACCTTTTGAGTTCAGGACTTTGAGTAGGAATCCTACGTATCTTGGTTTGATCAGGAATTTGTGTTCGCATAGTTTTTATTTTTTGGGGGCATAGACATGGAATCTACACATTTGAGGGGGCATGGTTGGGTGAACCATTTTGGACGGGCACCCTTTTGAGCTTGGGACTTCAAGCAGGCATCCTACATATCCTGGTTTGATGAGGAATCAGAGTTAACATAGTTCAGATTTATGTGGATGTTTTAATCGTCACAAACCACAAAGCCTACATGAGTCATTCTTGGTGTGAGAAATAAGAGGATGAGAGGGATCCAACCAACCACATGCTTCCTCTCCTATTGGTGGGAGAGGGATATACTACGGGGAAGAGGCTGAGGAAATGGTGGGTGAGGTCATGGAGCATTGCAAAATTTTATGTGAGATGACATTAAAGGTAGTGTTACCTGACCATAGAGTATTGGGGACTTTACTTAGTGGGAGAACCCCAAAACACATTCTAGGAAGGGGAGGAGTAGCATCCTTTTCTAAAGGTGAAATAACATAACCCCTTTTACTGATCACTATCCCCCATTGAATGGAAAAGTAGTTGATCACCCTCAATCCCTAGAATGGGGAGGTTCACGTTGGAATCCCTTTGTTGGACTCTAGGTTACTATGGGAATGTAGACCCGCATGCTTTCCCAAATCCCGAACTATTGTGGAGAGATCCTTCGTGGCTCTTTTTACTGTGGGTATGTAGAATCAAAGGGGTTAGTTGATGCATGAGATGGTTTGATCATATTGGTTCAGTGGCTTTGGAGGAGGCATTGGACTGATTCTAGGGACTGTTTTATAGAGGGATTACAGAGGAGTAGACAATAATAGAGGGGTGAGGTTAGAACTGGAGGAAAAAATACACAAAACAACCCATTCTGAATATTGTTTTCTCATGAGGGGTGGGAGAAGCTCCACATACCATAGTGGTATGTGGGCAGAGGGTCCTTCCACATACCGAAGTGGTGTGTGGGAATGGGTATGGACTACTGCGCACCACATTGGTATGTGATCTGTTATGCCTCTTTGGGTTCCCTCCACGTACTGATAAAATATACGATTCCCAGTTAATTCCACCTAGTGATGCACTACGTGGAACAACATATCATAGGAGGGTTCGAGGAACTATTTTTTCATGGAGTTCATCCACGAGAAGTATATGGTTTGTGGTTATACTATTTAGGTTTTCAGTTCCATTTTTATTGTCTAGTTCCCACATTTTATGGTTTATGGCTGGATGTAACTACGGAGAATGTGGTTCCCAATTCGGGCTTTGTCGATGATTCATGACTGATGCTATAATCCTCTCTAAGTTCTTTCTTCCATTCTCTATATTCCTGTCAATCCTTCATCTCCCCCATTTCAATCCATTATATTCTCCTTTTATAGAGAATCAGGGAAATCATATCTTTGGGCATGTGGAACGTTTTTTGGAGGCCCCTTAAGAGATATCCTAACCTGTTGAAGACTCAATCATCCAGGGTTTGTGGAGGCTTAAATTCACGATCATGGGTTGAGGAACCCTACTATTTTTCTTCATTAGAGAAACATTATGTTATCATGTCAGTATGTGGATGACCTTCATGCATAAGATTCCTTTAGAGACATGGTTTTCAGTCCATTGGGTTCACTGACCATCATTATGTAGGCCAGCGTTTCACAGATCATTCCGCGTACTAGTGGTTTTTGATATATGAGTTCTGTGAACTCTTCCTAGTGATGGTATGTGGGCCACATGAAATCCTTTGATAACTTTAATTCATTCATGTTTCTTATGAAATTCTTTACTCAATTTTAATCCATTCACCGTGCTAGATTTGTAGAAGTACTTTCTTCCATTTGAAATGTGATTGTGAGAGTTTTTATTCCCTTGGAAGAATTCTTAGGGCCGTACAAATGCCCCCATCAGAATTGGGTTCATTAGGAACAAAAAGGGGACTATTCCAATACAGAAGCAGTACTAAACTAAAATGGTTCGTGGTTGAACAGATAATCCCGGTTTGAGTGGGCCACACCTATATAAAGGAGAGCATCTCATTTTTCTTTTACCATTTCTCATAGAGAAATGTGCTCTAGACTCCACTTGCTTCCTCTGAATTTTCTTACTATGCTTCCTACGAATATTCATTTCATGAACCACTTTGTATGTGTCACGAATAGAACATTTCACCATTTCTTAGTCCGTGTTGCAAATTTTGGTTTTTTTGAACGACGTTGTAGAATTTTAAAATCAAAATCCTAATTTTTCATAGGATAATGCTTCACTGATTTTGTGTCATCATATCGAGCTTGACCCGACAAACCGAACATTAGGTCATATTAATCTAAAAGTAAACATTTAATCTGCAATATTTGAAAATGATCTTAATAAGGCCTAGGTTCATGGTATACACATTCCTTGAACCCTTGTATTCTCATGTCAATAATATACGGGATAGAGCCTCATGGATTCTTCAGGTACCATGGTTGTACACAGTGTGACACTTCTGTGTACTGGAACCGTATGTTGTGGTTACTTCCACAAATTTTGTGGTATGTGGAATAGGCCTAACATGTACCATTTCTGATAATAGTATGCAGAATCTTATGTGGACATATTTTAATTCTTTTAGTCATTCCATTGTAGAATTTATCCAACACCCTTTATTAAATTGACTTTTATTAGATTTTGGATCTTCCTGTACAAGCTAAAATTGCTACTTCACAGGCTGTGATAAAATTGATGATGATAAGGGAAACCATGGTGGGTAATAGTGAGGATTATCATAGAGCCTACATTGTTCGTCGTGATAGGTTCTTAAAGGATTTCTTGATGCCATAGCTCCTAGATTATCTGTCATCTATATAGTATCTCTTTTACGACATTGGTTTCCCTGAAAACGTTCTTCTGTTGTTTGTTTACCCTAATACCCCTTTAATCCTTTTAGAGGCACCACAAGGACAAGGTCGAGACAACATTTACCCTACAAGAGAAGTCATAGACACTCTGATTCTAGAGAACATATTCATACTAGGTGTCTTGGCATAGACTCATGGAAACTACGGGTATCACAATGGTGTCATGAGACTAGGTGCCTAAGAATAGCAATCCATTATCAACATCTCCCAAGATAATCTTAACATCAGGTGGAGAACCAAGTGGGATCTACGGGTCAGAGGATGTTTCTCTAATGAATGGGATTGAGAATTGTTGTTACATCAAACCTATTTTGAGTCCCCTGAATAGTTTGAGGCGGTGGTATTTCATTAGGTAACCTGGGTTTCTCTGTTTTCTGTCATCTCCGTAGGAGAAATCCTTCTTGAGTTGCTAAGCTGCTGGTGTTCAAGCACCAAAAACTTCTATTTATTTCTTGGGAAAGTGGAAATCAGTTTATGGGATATCCACCAACTTAATGTACTCACTACCCTTGGAGATGTGTATTAAGGGTGTCTCCCAGTAGCCACTACATGGAATGACACTGACCATGTGTCCCATTTGATAAGCAGTTAACTAGTTAGGGTAGATGGATTACTTGATCATCCCCTCCAGGCTCGCTCTCTTTTCCCATTTGAGCTATGGATAGGGTCATTCTTGTAGGTGAAAAAAACCAATCAGAAAGCTCGCCACATCCAAACTCATCCATCATGTCGGTCTAGCCATAATCTAGGTTCATATTATGCTACCCTTAAAGCAGGATGATACACCAAATGGGGATACAATCTTGAACCAGACGTATCACCTACACTTATATTAGCATGTTTCTTTGACATGTTTTTGAGTGGATGTATTTTCCCATCCCACTGTGTATATACTTGGGCACATGCATGTACTTTGATGATGGTATCCACTCTCGTAGAGGGTCTACCCATTAATTTGGACCTTCCTACCCTCTCTAGGCTTTATGAGGTGTTGGAAAAAATATAAGGAGGTAGGCCCTGCATCATCTCAGAAGACCGTCTCAATTATTGTATTGGTGGATGGAAAACACTTCCCTATTATGAATATTGACATAATGTAAAAGTTCCTCATTTATACTTTCATCTCGCCCTTCTCAACAAATCTAATGTTCGTCCCAAGACTCTAAGCATTATTGATGGGGTTGGGATTTTGAAAAATGGTTATTGTTTCTCATTTTCACCACATCCTACCCCTCATGGGTCATTAAGAGGTGATAGGGGAGGTTCTTTGGAGTACGGTCGATACCTTATTACACTTCGGGATGGGATTATCACTGCACATATATATCGAGTAGTCATTTGTGAGCCATACCTCCCTTACCGATTTTCCAGGAAATTTGGATGCCTCTAACAAGTTGCACTTCTTCCTGTAGCTCAGTTAAGGGGAGAGTCTCATCCCATAATTCTTTACCAGTTATGGCATATAATGATGTATGAAGGTGACATTATGGAAGTAATCATCCCCAATACGATAGAATCCCTATTTATGTCATTGGAAAATTCCCAACTGTGGGTGGACTGTTACCCCAATGGGATGCTGATAGAACTAGTTAAGCAGGTGAAGAAACCTTTATCCATTCCTCACTCTTTCCTTACCCCAACGACAATGCCACACTTTCCTTCTAATGTGAACAGTGGGACAACTACACCTTCTAATCCTACCCCTGCAGCAGCCACGATGGATACACCACGTATTCTTGCCCTTGTGGTAAGAAGGCGTTTGGTTCGTCATCAAAAGTGTTTGGGAGGGGCTTCATCAGTACAAACTATCTTAGTGGGTATTTCGTCAGACTACTCCCCTCCTAATAACACTTCCCAAGACCTTAATGAGGCTGGCACCATCAGAGTATCACTGACCACCCCATATGTTGTGTCTAGTCCCCCTCATCCGGCTCCATCAGTCGAACCATATTAGGTAAAAAGAGTCCCACATCCTTGGTGGCTGGTCATAGGTCCCTCCCAACCCCTATAATGATTCTTCCTACTTATAAAAACATTTTGGTGGGGGAGGATAATAGTACTGGTCTCGCAGGCAGGCACCAGGGAGTGCAAAAAGAGGCATGACCAAAATTATGTGATATTGCCACAGAGACACCTATGACCGAGATTGAAAATATTCGGTAGTTATTCACAGAGTTGTGTTCTAGAAGATTAAATTATCAGCACTTACACATCCTTATCTACCAAATCATCATTTCCTGAGATGATCTTACCTCCTTCAAGGAAATTTTTTGAGGTTCAATTCTTCCCATCATCACGTGACAACCTTGGATGATGTTTTGGAGGAACTGGGTCACCTATCGGCCAAAGAGGTGGAGGATCATGATTTAGTGGTCACCTAGAAGGAAGAATCACCAGAGTTAAATGACCATATAGTAAGGTTGAGGGATCAACTATCCACTTCCCATGCCAACTAAGAATCCATCTAGACGAAAGGGAGAGACCTTAATGTCATTATGGAACTGGTGAGTCCAATGGTTAAGGCTTAAGCTGAGGATATAGATTCTATGGAATAGACTCTTAACGGCCCATGGTAATCACATGGAATCATTATGGAATGGGAGAACTGAGACTTGTTGTAGCTCCATCCCACATCATGATATGTAATCTTCCCCATATTTGATATTTTTTAGATGCTTCGAACTGGGGATGTTCCTCCACTTTTTTTTGCTGAAGTGAATGAAACTGATTTGTCTTTGAATTATTAATCTTTTTCATTTCTTATAATATCAATAATCACAAAATATTATTTCTATCAAGTATTAATTTTAAACAAAGACCCGTAAACTAAAATAATCAACCTGAGATCTAATTTTTTCCTAAGTCGCATCACTAGTGACTGTAGTTCAAATATTCAATATGTCTATGGAATAACCCCACGAAATTTTGTGTCTTTTTTCCTTTTTAACCTAATTTATTCACAAGCCAATAGGACATGGTCTTAGTCGGTATATCCTGACTTTTTCTTAGGTCTCCATTTCTAGGTTTTTGCATAACATGATTTACATATCTTTTGATGGATCAACATTTTTAAATAAACCAATACTCAACATTTACCCATAGGTGCCTTCTACAGATATTCCCTCTACAAAGTATGGAATCTTTTTCTTTCCCTGGATGTTCACAGTTATTCCAATCAAGCTTATTACTGATGTTTTATGTCGAACATCTTTGACCAAACTTAACGGGGTCGGGGCCATAATTTGGGATTTGTTAGTCGAGATTGATCTAATATCTTTCAGACATGGATTGGGGATTATTACTGACCCTAATTTTGTGAATCATGGACATGCATGAGGATCAGGTGGAATTTTAGACATAATGAGTTGGAAAGGACTCTCTTGGGAAAGTTTTCTCCTTTGATTTATTGCCATTTTGTAGGCGACATATGCAGAGCAACCGGGGCATGATGTTTATAGTCAATCAGAGGTGTCTTCAGGACACTGACCTTCCATATTCAATGGCCTTCATAGGATTTGAAACACTTTTAATTTATTTTGATGTTGGGAGCCACACTGGATGGATGGTCTAGGTAATAGTGTCTGAAAATATAAGGTACATTCATATCATCTTTGAATTGGAAACTATTCCTGCATGGTTCTTACTTGCATGAGGGAGAGCTGTTGAAGGGTCAGTTCAGTTAGAAATCTTCTTTTTATATCATGGTAATTTGGAAGAAGAAGTTATGTAAGCTATTATCTAGAATGTTTCCAAATTTGGGGGTGTGACAGAACATGAATGTCATTTGAGCATATGGAAACCATAAAGGACTCTCCTAAGAACGAATTTTCATTTGATTGACTGCTGTTTTCTTAGCTGTATATGGATAACCACTAGGGCATGATGTGCATATCAAAACAAAGGTGTATGATGAACACTAGACTTTTATCTCTGATGCCTATGAAAAATTAAAGAGATTGGGAAATTTTTGAATACGGTATGTGACCTTTGACTAGGGGTACACCCGAACACAAAAAAGGTGCATTTGAACTAAAATTTTCGGATAAAATAAAAAATGAGGGGGCCATTCTTTTTTTTGTATGAGGATCAACTTCACGCATATAGATGAGGTATCTTTAAAACCCTTAAAAGAGATTAAAGATGAATTGGGCCTGCATGTTCTAATATATCCAGGATGTATGTATGGAGGAAAATATAATCTATGACTTTGAGGGCCCTAGAATCAGTAGGGATGTTACAAGTCTTGGAAGCCATTAGGCATACTGAGATAGGAGGGGACTCTCATAGGGAGAAATTTTCCGTTTATTGATGGCCATTTTTTTGGGAAACATATTTGGAGCCACCAGGGAATGATGTTTATAGCCAAACAAAGGTGTCGATTGGACACTGGCCTTCCATCTCTGATGGCCTTGGAGGGTAATGGGGATTCAATATCACTACAATCACGGAGTTTGAGGTATGGTAAGAGTGTCCATGGACATATTTTCAACATTTGAGTTGTAATTTACTGATGTAATCATACATCTATTACGCCGATCTGATTCATACATAGGTTGAGTCATTCGTTACATCTTCAGGGGTACCCTATCATTTATTGTCTTATGACCAAGACATGGAGTTCCTTATAAGGAAGGGATCCAGGGAATTCCTTTTAGGGTCATGCTTCTATGACCATGTTCCTAGATTGTTTTTCCATAATGTAATGGTGGATCTATTACTAACATCCCTATTCTCATATGAGCTATGCTAGGTTTCAGAAACAAGGGATTATGATGATTTTGGGTCATTACCTAAGAACAAAAAAATCAACATCCGAGGGAACTTTAGGCTTAAAAAATTTCTACGCAGTTTAACATTGTAAAACAAGGACGTTTTTGGCCTCACAATTTAATCTCATACGATTATGAAATGTTGTTGTGCATTTTATATTCATGTAGTAATAATGATTACACTGTCATAAAGATCTTCAAAGTCTTTGAATTAATCACAATCATGATGGTCACATGTTACTTAGACATGAGCGATGATAGAAGGTGTAAACCACAGTCCCTAGAGAAACATGAATCAGGTGGGATGATATGAGGCATAAAATCCATTGGGAATAATATGATAGCAGAGTACTGTCCTAGGGATGAATTTTCCTTTGATTGATGGCCGTTTTGTTGGGAAACATATACAGAGGAATTGGGGCATGATGTGCATAGTCAAACAAAGGTGTCCGTAGGACACTGTACTTCCATCTCAGATGTCCACGACTGATTATGGGGATCCATGTTTTCCTACGGTATGGATTTTGAGAAATGGGTAAGATGTTTCTGGGAAGAGAGGAAATATCTAGATTGGGATTACCCATGAACTATTGGAAATTTCACATAGATCTGACTCATATGCATAGGGGGTAGTAGTATCTTTTGAATTCTCATGAGTGGGGGGGGGGGATTGTGCGGGATCTCGTGAAACATAGATCTAGGCTACACATAACTCTTGAATACTTTCACAGTTTATTTTCATGAGATTAGAACCTTTCATGCACTCCCCCGCACAAGTCTTCCGTGCTCCAGGGGAGAGGGGTATTTTTTGGATCGTGGTTGGGCTAGGATTCCAAATCCGGGCGTCACAACGTAACCTTCAAGAGTAGGAATCAAGATTCATGTAGTTCTAAACGTTCATTGAACCTATCTTTCTTGGTCAACGTGTAAGGAAATGTGAGGGATTTTTTTAATGATGATGGATGGGCTGAGATTCCAAACACGGGCATCACTAAATATCCTTCAAGGGCATAAATCAGGAAATATGTCGTTATGAATGTTCCATGTACTGATCTGGCTCGGTCCATGGTGCTGAGCACATTTTTTTATTTCATTCAGTATGGGTGCTGAGTCTACCATACTTCTTTATAACTCATTTGCGTAAGAGAATCCTTACCACTGATCTTAAGCTCACGTGAGTTATAATCGATTTGAGAAACATGGAGTGGTCATAGGGTATCCTTCACGTGTTCTAAGAAATAGATGATATGATAGAGGAATTTTGTGTGGGGGTCTAGGCCAAGATCAAGGATCGAGGCGTCACTACATATCCTGGAAGATTTGGAATCAAGCCGTATGTAGTTCTGTTAGAGATCATGCAGCTTATCATCATGCGATTAGGATTCTTTGTTCCATGAAATTTAACATATTATAGTGAGGACATGAGGCACAATTTAATTTCATTTTTTAGGGGAGATTTCTTTACATTTTAACATCATATGGAAAGGAATATGACTCATATTTTAAGGTCTTGGAGTTTGAAACATGACTTCACATTATTGATACTCATAGTTTATGGTCTTAGAGGTTTGAACATGGGGATAATACCATACATTTTAATGTCATGTTGGTCAGGACAATAACTCATAGTTTGGGGACATGTATTTTGGACCATGACTTGGCATTATTATTACACAAAGTACATATTTTGGAACTTTGCATTTGTGGGATCCGTGATGAGCTTCTTGTCCGTTGATATTAGGGCGTATGATCCATTGGAATAGAGACTATGTATGATATATGTTTCTACCCACTTTGGTTTAGTATTTGGGAGATTCTTCCCATATATCATCAGGGATCTTTGGACTAACACCATTTCTCATTTGAGGAATGATCGAAGGTGAACCGTTTTGTTGAAGTCTCATGAAATCCGATTTTGGTATATTTCAAAATGGTGTAAAGTGTGCAGCGTTTTTTCATCTAGATACTCCAACTCATTAAAACTGTCTCTGGGATGTCTCATCCATGGAAAATTTATCTCAAATGGCCACCCAAAGTGACAGAACATGGATTTATATAGGTAGAACTGCCTCTACCCCATATACTAGTGAATATGGGGACTCTTGGGGGATAGTGTGGGTAGTTTTCTAATAATCCCACAAATAATTAAGGAGATTGTCTAGCCATGATTTCTTATCCTTGTCAACCAACATTTGGAGTATGTGGGAAATTTTTTTGTTGAAAGCTTCTATCTTCCCATTGGTTACCACGTGGTAATGGAAAGAAGTGTTTTCTTTGATTCCATTCTATAGGTATAACTTGTCCTAATCAGTAGAGATGAAGTTGGTACTGTTTTCTATCAGTATTGTTTGGGGGACATCAAATATGGTAATGATGTTATCCTTCACAAAGATAATAATGTTTTTCAACCAGAATTTTTTAAGAGGTTTAAAATCAGCCCATTTGGAAAAGAATTCGGTGATTGTGAGTATGAACTTGAATTGTCCAGCTGTAGCGAGGGTATATGGTCTCAAAACATCCACCCGTAGGTGGCAAATGGCCAGTACTAATTATCTGTATGAAGTAACTTTTGGGGTTAATGTATAATGTTGGCATGAACTTGGAAGGAATGACACTTTTTAGTGAATATGGAACAATCCAGTATCTTAGTGAACTTTAAGACACAAGTCTTCATATTTGGGGAGAGAGCCTAGTTGCTGACTTGTGCGCTCTACAAGCTCCAGTGCACACTTCATTCATGACAGCATGAGTCTCTTCTCCATAAATGTACCTAATAAGGACTTCGTCAAGCTATCGTTTGTAGAGAACCTTTTATTGGTTTACCCCATTTTATATGATTATTTTTACTACCCATCTTCAGACATGTTCCCTTCCAGCCCTATCAGGTGGGAGTTTCTAGTTCCGAAGGTAATTTGCAATGAGCATCAACCAGCCATTGGTGTGACCATAAGGCTCAGAGACAGGGCTAATTTTGTCAATCTCCACTATAATGATCTATATAAATGAAAAGAAAATCCAACAGTGAGCAATGATAATGATTGTTTCATCTCGGTATGGATTAGCCAAGGTTGTGGCTGCATTTACCAAATCATCAGCTTGAGCATTTTGAAACTAGCGAAATAGGTCAACGTTTGATCTAATGGAAATTCATTCATCAATTCTAGAACATGGTTTATTGAGGGGGGAAAATACTTATTATTTAAGGGCACATTGACCATTGACCTATTTGATGACTAGGTCTGAATCACCATTTATTTTTTGGTGTTCAGCTTGCACATGAAGTTCCAGTTCTAGGCTAGAAATGAGGGCCTAGTATTCTGCTTCATTATTTGCAGACCCTTACGAAAGCAGTAAAGAATTAGACAAGAGGGACATTTGGGGGGATCCAAGTATAATTCCTCACCCTAATTTTTTGATCAATGCATCCTCCATCATTTACACTATTAGGATTATGGAAGAACCATTGAAGTACATTTCCCATGTCTGGGGGTCTTCCTGGACAGATAACACTTCTTCATTCTGAATTTCGACATCCAACAGTTTTGTTTATTCTGAGGGGTTCCTTGCTAGGAAGTATTCTAACGCATGGAATTTGATGGAATTCTGGGGTAGGTACTATATTCAAAACTGTTTTAGGATGAAAACCCATCATGATAGGCATCCATTTATCATGGTATGATTGAGGATATATTTGAGCGGGTTACAGCGGGAGACCAATTGGAACTCACGGTGTGGTAAGTAATGCCTATGTTTCTGGACTGCGAAGATTAGGGATAGGATGTTCTTTTAAATTTTTGAATACTGATTTTCACTAATAATCATTTTTCAACTAAGGTAATAGAGGATTTTCTCGATGTTGACATCATTATATTGCTTGAGGAAGGCACCTAATGACCATTTACAGGCGGTAACTTACAAAATGAGCAGTCTCCCTTCAACTAGTGGAATCAACAATAGTGACCTTAGGAGATATCTTTTGAGATTGTAGAATTCTTCTTGTAAATCAATGTCCCACTCATATATAACCTCTTTCTTCATGATATAAGTGAAAGGTAAACGTTTACCTGCTAGGTTGGCTATGAAGCACCATATGTAGTCCAGGTGCACCAGGAGACCTCTCAACTCGGTAAGGTTGTGAGGTTGTGACACTCCAAGGATGGATTTTGTCTTCTCAGGGTTGACTTCGATTTCGTGATGGAATATGATGAATTTGAAGAATTTTACAAAGGTAACACCAAAGTATCACTTTAGGGGAATCATTTTTAAACTCTAATGCCTTAATTTTTTGAAGACAATTTCAAGATCGGCCAAGTGGTTTGAGTGCTGTCGTGATTTAACCACCAGATCATCAACATAACACTAAATGAATATTCCCAATAAGGGATTGAAGATTCGATTCATGGTACCCTAATATGTGGTGTTGATATTTTTTTTATACCAATGGGAATCCCTTTATAACGGAACACTCCTTGAGGGGCCCTAAAAGCGGTATCTTCTTGTAATGTATGGGTCATATGGATCTGGTTGTATAAAAAATAATCATCCATGAATGAGAGGCCTTCGTATCTCATGGTTTCATTGATCGACAACTCTATTATTAGGATAGGGAAGTCACCTTTTAGGAAATTGCGATTAAGGTCCCTAAAGGAGATGCTTATTCTAATCTGTCTATTCTTCATTTGGGATTGAACTATGTTCCCCAACTAGATCATATACTAGACTTCTGGAATGAAGTTTTCTTTGATATGCTTTTCAACTTTGGCGTCAATTATGGTTTCATGAATCAGGTGTGTTCTTCTAGATACCTGCTTATGTCCTCAGTAATCTTTGTGTAAGCCTAGATGATGAGTATCGACATCCGGATCAAGGCCAGAAATTTTGTGTAATTCTATGCAAACACATCTCAATTATTATTTAGGAAGAAGGAATATGCCACCTGCTCCTCGACAGGCATAGACACACTAATAAGAGTGGGTGTCGGGTCATCTTTTGTGTCCAAGTTAATCTTCTTTAGTTCATTTATTATGGTGGAGACACCTTCCTCGAATGTATGAGGGGTATATTTGAGGTCTTATTTTTCTTCTTCTTGGTGTTTTTAACCTCTTCATCATCTTTATATTCTACCTATTATTCCTTTTCTTCCTCTTCTTCCTCTTCTTCTTCTTCTTCCTCTTCTTCCTCCTCTTCCTCTTCTTCCTCATCATCATATTCTTATGGATAAAGGATTCTCGATACAAACTCTCCAACATTGGGAGAGAAATCATCTTTTTTTCTATAGTGAGTAAGGAGAGGGTTGTTTGTGATCCTAAATATGGGCTAGGATTATCTCTATTATCTCTTTTTATGACATCATGGGAGTCAACCTGTTCTTCCATGTCTTTGGACTTGGCAGCCATAGAAGAGATCATGAAGACAATTGAGTCTGCATCTGGACATGTACTAATGAATTCGAATTGGTTGACGAGTAGTACATATTCTTCCCTAATCTACTGGAGGGGGTTGGTGGGAGCCATTTCCAATCCATTCAGGGTAGTAATCCAATCAATTTTGTTGTCCAATGGATGTTTTTATTTAGATTCACTGAACCCTACATCGATATAATGAGACTCAACAGACCTAAATAATGATTTATCAGTGTGCAATGTCCCATTTATTCTATTCATGAAATATTTTACACACTAATTTTTGATGATAGAATTTCAACATGCTGATGCAACCAAGGCCTACCTAATAGGACATTGAAGCCCATAATTTGTCGTACTAATAGGAACTCGGAATGTGACAAGAGGTATCCAAGCCAAGTTATGATCTTGATTCATCCAAATAGATTATTCTCGCTTTTGTCACATCTTAATAGAGTTTTATTATAGGTTGTCAAGATGACTTCACCATAGCCCAGCTGACGAAGCATTCACAGTGGGAGGAGGTTGAATCTGGAGTTGTTGTTGATGAAGATTTTCCAGACATAAATTCCATTTATCTTGATGGACGCATATAAGGGTTTGATGTGACCTTTCTTGACAACATCTTCATCCATATCTGTAAAGGAGATGATGAAGTGAAATTATTCAGGACTGGCCTCCATTCGATAGAATTTGGATTCTATTAATTCAACCTCGAATTTCTAGGGGCTTATTATGAATTCAATGAGTTTCTCCCTAATATCTGTGTATTGGATTTACACATCCATGATTGATAGTTTTTCTAGTACTGAAGCCAACTACCTTAAAATATCTTATTTCTTATCTAAAGGTCAGTGCTTCTCGGCTTGGGGTTTCTCTTTCGTAGACACCATTGGGGTTTGGGCCTTGGAAGTAGATGGTTCGACCTTCGTGACCAGGGCCGGTGGTGTTGCGGTCCTTTATGGGTTTAGATGAACTAGTCCACCCATATTCCTTGGGTGATTTAATTTTATTCTTCCCTTGATAGACATTCAACGATAATTGGGATTGGATTTCCTCCAGTGAGGGAAGAGGATCATTCCAGTTCTTATTATGTATGTAGGAGGTTCCTTCCGTGTGTTTCAGTGATGTTAACGGGTTGACTTATGGCGTGGATGGGAATTTGATTCCTTCCATGATTTTTCCTTACATTAAACATCACACCTCTGCAGCCTCTTTATCTGGCTCTCTAGTTCGGCCCTAATAATTCTGGTTTGCGGCCATAGTCTCTATCTGAGAAGGGGTCCATCAAGTGAATGAAATTAATGGAGCCGAAGATGAGTTCTTGATCTGACACTGTTTCTGTCTCACTATCTCCTTCTGATGGTGTTGTTTGGTGGGGTGGTTCCCATTGTACCGTTTGATAGCGCGGTTCCTATTGTACCATTTTGCGGGTCGGTGCCCATTATACCATGTCTATTGGCATGAAGTCTGAATGTTTTAACATTGACATTAGTTTTAGTGTAAAACCATCTTCTTTCTCTTTCTTTCTACCCCTCTAACCTTTAGAGGACCACTAGGGTGAGGAGGATGACAATGTTGTATAAGGATCTTTTGGGGTCACGATTGTTTGTTTCATCTATTCCTAGAGGATTCCATGAACTCGATTGACTATTTTCGAGGTCATCTAATTGCCAAATCTCTTCCCCTTCTTACTAGAGGCTATTTTACATTTGTCTTATTTTCATGAGTCTAAGGCAGATTCATATGCCACCTATGCTGGTGGAGGTCCCAACATGACTTAACCTAAATCTAACATATTTTGTAGGAGATCCTTGAATTCAAAGAATTCGTGGATTGTGTGTCCCAATATTCAGTTATGGGGATAATAATTTAGACATTCGTCGAGACCCACATCATTATATCACTTTGGCAATGGTATCTAGAGAATGTTTCAATTCATAACAGTTATGAAATAACCACAAATATGATTATCTTGGACTGAGTAGACATTATTTCTTTGTTCTTAGAGCTGATTTATTTTAGAACCTCATCGCTCATCTTTCTGAGGTGGGGGTGGATGTTGGTGCCCTGCACGGTTTGGTGGGGGCTCGCAACTGGAGCTGGTGTCGGGGGTGGATTAAACAAGGCAGAAGTTGCATCATCTTTTCCAATTATTTTCTTGGGGGATAATGGTGCAACTTGAGACTTGAGGTTGGTCCATTGCAAGGAGTCCTCTTTTCTTTGGGTGATGGTAGATAAATATCTAAACCCACTAGTTTACTTCACTGGGATGAGTAGTGTTCACAATTCATCAAGAAGGTTATCAATGAATATGGAATGTATTTCATCCTAGGGGAGTGGCCAGTTCAAGAAATAAGTTAGGCCTTTCCATATAGAAATGAAGTCTAATACTCTTTCATTCTCTCTCTTCTTTCAGTTCATGAGATTACTGACCACCATCCTAGGTAGCATTGAACTGAATTGTAAGAAAAACTATCGCCAGAGATCCTCCCAGCCTGTGATAGAATTGGATGGTAAGCTAGTATACCATAATAAGGCCAAGACATGTAGGGTTCATTTGAAGCACCTAGGTTTTACTCTTTCTTACTACTCTGAAGATCCCATCATGGGGTCACAATAAGAGGCATAGTGCATTTGATGTTGTTCCGGGTCCCCTAACCCATTTAATCCTGGGAACATGGGGTTTTAGATGTTTGGAGATGGTAGAACGTTGCTTACCAAATTAGGGTAGGGTTTGGCACAAGATTTGTTGGAGTGAGCCGAACCTCCATGGAGTCTAATTGAGATGTTAATTGTTCAATGGTGTTCAAGGGCCTTAGATTCAAATCATGTAAGGATTGAGCATGGGATAGTGTGGCAGTGGCAAAAATTTTGAGTGCCAGTGCTGCTAGAACATGGGGTAGATACCAAGCTGGGGGTATCATTTTATGGTTTACCTAAATATATTATTGTTTTCATCCTAGCGGTGGGAAGTATTGATGTCCTTCTAGGGACAAATTTAAGTAGCTTGTTGGTCCTGATGCCAGATCGGATGGGCCTCCGAGCTTGGCTTCATTTATCGAGATGAGCTCCTATGGAAAGGTCACCCTTCTGGGAGAACCTTCTAAGGTTCTTTATGGGGAACACATCCGACAAGGTAGATCCCTTTATGCAGCTCAACATTAATTCTCTTGAGCTCTATCATTTATTCCTCCTTCTTGAAAAACATTTCCTCAATGGTGAGGGACACATTCTCAGGTGGAGGACGAGGATGGTCATAAACAACCTTGTATTTATTCTTCTCCTTGTTGGGGTTTCGCATGGGAGGTAATGACATATTAACTGAGGCGTCACCCTAATTTAAGACCGCTATGTTGTTTCAGGTATACACACCATCAATATTGGTGTGGGATGTGTCTGGAAGGGAATAATCTTCTCTTTTTTCCTCTCCCCCTATTCCATTTCCTATGAGATCCGAGGAGTTGAAATTTTCCACTTTCACTAATACATACCGTATTTGGGGCGGTGTACCTAGTGATGAATGGTAGGAAGGATTTAAATGAAATTTGGTGGACTTTCTCCTTCCATTCTGTGGTATTATTTGTATTTCATGGAAATGAATGACCCAAAGGGATCCCTGGTATGACCTCGTAATGAGCCTTTATCTCGGATGGTGAGATTCACAAGAAGGGGTGGAGCGGGTGGCTTCTCATCCCATCGTTCTTCCTAGATGTGAGAATATAGATGTCCGTTTTGTAGGGACATGAGGTAAAAATTCCCCCAACCCTACAGGCTAGATTTGTTTTCGATATTCCATTGAGTCTCTATGCTTTGTATTTGTTGGTCTTACGAAACTTTGATTTAAAAATGCACCCAACCCTGTGGGATGGGGTTCTTCCCACATCACGACGGAAGCTGCCTCTATTTTCACCATTTCACTTTCATGTACTCCCACACGGGTGTGAGCTGAGTATGAAATTGGGCCTGTATGGAGTCTATGGTATATTTATGAAATGATCACTACTAGATTGTTGGATTCCATTAGGCAAGAATCCATCTGGATGTTCTTGGTTACCTGACTCAGAAGATTTTCGATGGCTTGATCCCTTCGGTCCTGATGCTTTTGAGACTTACTCCAGGTCGGTTTTTGTTGAGTATCCCATCATTCTTTAGAATGGGTTTCACTTGATTTCTATATTTGGGCGATGAAATTACAATATTTCATTTCTAATGTGGTTTTATGGATGGGAAGATGGGTGAAGTGTAAAGCTCCATGTTCTCCCCATCCCCGAATGTGAACTCCAATTGGGGAGTCTCCAATGAGGCGATGCATCTAGTCCAAGTCATGGAGGAATTACAGTTCAAGGATGTTCTTTAGCCTTTCTAATTGTCATTGTAATGTAGATGGGACGGATTCTATATTGATTCAATGATAAACCTCCCATACCATGTTGATATGGTCTGCATACCCTTCGTATGGTATGAATTTGTCTTTCAGATGACGAATATTTGTCCATATATTAAAGAAAATGTTATGTATGCATTCCCTAGAAAACTCTCCTAGTATGTTGAAGTGAGAAGTGGTCATAGGCCAATATGAAACTAGTATATTTTCCTTAGATAATTGTATTCTCACTATCAACATATCCTTCTGTTGTTCTTCCAGAGGCTCCTCTAATTGATATGATCAGCTCGACTGCTTCTTAATAATTTTGTTCCAAGAAACCAGCCTGGTGGGAGACTTATTGATTTGCATATGGTGCGAGGGTGGCTCAGAAGATGAGGCTGGACCTGGGTCATCTTCTGGTTGAGAAAGAATATCACTCATTATAAACAGAGTTCCCAATGTGTGTGCCTCCTTTCTGAGCACCTCATCATAATAGGGCTTTCTCATCTTTGTTCTGGTAAGGGTTGAACCTTATTTCTAGTATGAATTTTTGTTATGGGGAGGACCTTCATAATTAGTGTTGTGATGGTGAGGGCTACTATTGAAACTTGATGCATGACTATGGGAAATGTCTTTATAGAGTATACCCTAGGGAGGACCTTCAGGACAGGCTACAGTGAGGGTGGGACCTTCTTCCTGCTTGATGTCACTAAGGGGAGGACCTTATCGATGATAATTATGACGGAAAGGACTACTGTCATGGATTGATACCTATATACAAAGAGAATTCTACAGTGAAATCTAGGGGAGGGCCTTCAGGATATACTTTAATGAGGGGAGGACCTTTTAATTGCTTTTATGTTAATATGGGGAGATACTTCATATAAAATTTCATTATGGGAAGAGTCCTCGCAATGACTGTCATCATAGCAAGGACTACCATCATGACTTGATGTCCGACTGTAGGGAGAATCACATCTACAACATATACCCTGGGAAGGACCATCAGGGCAGATGAAATAATGGGGAGGACCTTCTGACTGTGTAATCTTTAGGTCTAGTGGAGGGATAACCTGAAGCGCATTATGATAAAGGATCTCATGATCAATCATTCCTTCCCCATATAATGAGCCCCTATGGGTGCTCGGGGGAGGACCTTTAGAGCTGATAGTAGTGATATTGTGGGGAGGACCTTTGAAACTACTACTCCAACATCGATAATATAGTAATGGACTAACATGGTCTTGAGCATCTATTGATATATGATTGAGGGCATCAAGAACCCCAGCTTCTAGCAGAGTAGGATCATGCATGTGCCCTTTATTTTCCTATTTTCTTTGGCACATTTCATTTTTTAGCAATCTCTTGCCGTTAACCATGGTCATCTTATGTTGGTAAAAACCATCATATATGAGTCCCTATATTTTTGGGTCCCGTGATGCTGAGGGGTTATGACGACAGACATTTTGAGTTTTGGTAGGGATATATTCGTTACCTGGAGCGTCCACCACGTTTGACCGGCGCCCCCCCAGTTAGAACAAGGATTTGTTCTCGATCTTGTTTTCCATGTATCAAGGAATATTTCCCTCAACCATCCTAGAATAGAGTAGGTATGCCTAAATACTCTTGATTAGCTAACTCATTTTGTGAGTGAGTCATTCTGTTCGAGGAAACCTGGTTATGGGCTCGATTTCTCACCTTTTCCACTAATGAAATAATGTCTTGGCATGTTTGGATGATATAGTTTGGGATCAATGTCTAATATTCCATAATATCTTGGATGTACTAAGATACATCTTTTGTTGGAATGGTTATGAAGGCCAATTCTGATATTGTATAATGAGTTTGTGCCTACTCTAGTCATCCATGAGTTGCCAGTTAATACTGGATGTTTTCCTGTGTTGGGACAGAGGAATGAGTCGACCATCGGTTTTCTTCTCCAGTTTCCACTGTATTTGACTGGTGGACTTCATATTTAGGAGCGAGGATTTTCACCCTCTCTCTTACAGCTATATTTGTCTCATGGCAATTTTATGAATTCGTGGAAATTTTAATCTTCCCATATTTCAATGATGCATTATTTGGATAGAGGGCTTGAAATGAGTTAGTAGGTATTTGTTCTTTCATGTAGTAGGGTGCCACCCTATTTGGTTGATGGGGGTTATTGTGCATCAGTATATATCTACATCTGTCTATAGTTTTCCGCTCTGTATAAATGGTGGGACTGGCGAGCACTAGAAAGAACATGCATGTGATCATTTTGTGCCACCCTATTTCTGTGATGGGCTTGAGTTGGAGGGGCTTCGTTCTATGTCTACCCGTTGAATGTCACCAAGTTAGTGCAGAATAGTTTCTCTTCAGGAATAAGGGTGATAGTTTTTTCCTGATTATATATTTTCCGCCCTTTGCAGGTAGACTGAGGCCCCTGGGTCTCTTGGAATTTAGTATCTGCCCTCGGTATAAGGTCCTCTTCGGTGGGAGGAGGTATGGTCTTCTGATGTCAGCATCAACGTTCTATGGAGGGAGCCCCTGAGTAGGACCCTTGTGCAGTTGAGATGAAGCTGTAAAAATCATCTACATCTACCTCTCTATGAAAAGGTAGGTACTCATTGTCATTTTCTGGGGACAGGCTCCCAAAACAGTTTGAGACGACCTCTGGGGCTGCGTTGTGTGAGGGTTCCAGCCGTAGTTGAAGAGGTGGATGATGAGTCTTCGTAGACTGGAGGTCTTTTCTAGTGGCCTCCACTATGGGGAGAATTCCGTTTCAGTGGTACTCCCTAATCATCATGTTGAATACCCAGCGTTGAAGACGTTGTGTGGGCCAGGGGGTTCTTATCTTTATTGGGGACCCGATTGCTTGCAAGATCACTGATGTGCGTGTCTGCATTGGTTGTTTGGATGTCATTTGGATCAAAGAATTCTCTTTATTAACATGAAACATACATATATGAAATATAGACCACAAAGCATGATCAAATTAGAATTATTTTAAACATATTCATATTTCGTGATTTAGCTTGGCCTCTTCCCCTCTTCTTTTTATTGTGGGGTGAAGGGGGTTGAGTGGGTTAAGGCCACCACATTGGTTAAGGATTCACGTTGGTTTCACCATTTTTGTTCCACCTCTGAGGTGGCGCATTTTTCACTTACATGTGAGAAAAAAATGGTCTGACATGAAACATACTTTTGTCTATTATTATTGGGGTAGAACCATGACCTTGGTTAAGGTTTCACGTCGGGTTCACCATTTTGTTTCTGCCTCCATGGTGGTGCTTTTTGCACATACATGGGATAAGAAAATAGTCCAACATGAAATGTTATTTTTTCTATTATATTTAGGGTATAACTGTATCATTGTTTAGGTATTCACATCAGGTTCACCATATTTCTTCCACCTCCGAGGTGGCACGTTTCGAGTGATGATGAAATGGTCTGACAAGAATCATCATCTCTCTCTTTTTCCAGAGACAATCTCTTTTCAAATTCACCATTTATTTTGTCTCAACCCATTCTCTATAATTAAATTTTAAAAGAGGGTTAGATTAACCTTACAAGGACTGGTTAATTCACCCCTTCGTATTGTGAAGGGGATGCCACCATCAGATGGTCCCAGAGGGTGATTTCATGGGATCAAGAACTCATGTAATCCGACCTCCTCAGATATAACATCCTCAAATAGTATCCAATGGGTTTATTCATGGATCCATAAACACCCAACAGACCTAGTATCCATTATTCATGGACTTTATTTCCAGAGGTAGGCGCTCTTTGGACGATGATTCATCCAATGAAACTTAAAGATTCCATTGGTCAAGAGGATGGGAAGTCAGAATCACCTCTCCCTTTTGGGTTAGGAATCTTCTCTGTTCTGAGAATCTCTTATAGATTTATGCTTTGTTCATAAGTTCATGAATCCTTGGTTCATTCTTGAAGAGTGTGTCCATGAGCTACCACTGGTTTTTAGGATCATCGTAAGCATACATATATTTAATTCTACAGAGGTGATGATGAATTGAGCCATACAAGAAGGCACTCTAGAGTTTATTGTCATCCAGGGGGGGTGAAAGGTGACTTGATTTTGGGTTTTAAGCCACAAAATGGGTTTCCTACGTATCCCTAAGAGAGAAATATGAACCCAGGTAGTTCAGATTGTATGGGGCTTATGCATGGAAGCTGGGCATTGAAGACGACACAATTTGGTGAACCCTTTGGATGATAACCCTTTTGAGCTCGGGCCAACAAGTATTCATCCTACGCGTCCTGGTTTGATCGGGAACATGAGTTCTCGTAGTTTATATTTTCTGGGGATTAGGAATGGAAGCTTCCCATTTTAGGGGGCATTGTTGGGTGAACCCTTTTGGAAGGGAACCCTTTTCAGATTGAGAATTCAAGAAGGCATCCTACATATTCTAGTTTGATCAGAAATTAGAGTTCTTGTAGTTCCTATTTGCTAGGGATTACACTTGGAATCATCCCATTTGAGGGGGCGTGGTTGGATGAACCCTTTTGGAAGGGAACCCTTTTGAGCACATGCCTTTGAGTAGGTGTACTACGTATCCTTGTTTGATCATTAATTAGGTTTCTCGTAGTTCAGATTTTTGTGGATGTTGTAATCGTCAAAAACCTCCAAGACCACATGAGTCATGATCGGTGTGTGAAACAAGAGGATGTGAGAGATCCAACCAAAACATAATTCATCTTCCATTAGTGAGAGAGGGATATCCTATGGCGGAAGAGACTGGGGTGACAATAGGAGATGGTGAAGAGCCATGAACACTTTAATGTGAGATTACAATAAAGGTTGCGTAGCCCAGCCTCATAGGATTGGAAGCATAGCTCGATGGGAGGGGCCCAAAACAGGTTCTGGGAAGGAGAGGATATTTTTCGTCTTCTAAAGAGGAAGAGAACATAATCCCTTTGACTGATCACCATTCCTCATTGAATGGAAAATCTGGTGATCACCCTTAATACATTTAATGAGGATGTTCAAGTTGACATCCCAATGTCAGAATCGTAGTTAACATGGGAATGTAGACCCACATGCATTACTGAATCCCAAAACTTTGTGGGGAGAGGATTTGTAAATCTTCTTACCATGGGTATGTAGACTCAATGGGGAACGATGATACATCATATGGTTTGATCATATGGGTATGGTGGCTTTGGAGTAGGCTTTGGCCTGATGTCGGGGACTAGTTCACAGAGGGAATATGGAAGACTGGATGGTAATGGAGGGGTGAGGTTGGAACTGGAGGACGTAATACCCAAAAACACCCCATTATGTGTAATGTTTTCTCATACGCAATGGCGGAAGATCCACATAACGTAGTGGTATGTGGGCAGAGGGGCCATCTGCATATCGATGCGGTATGCATGCATGGGTATGGACTACCTCAAACCACAGGGGTACGTGGTCCGTCATGATGCTTTAGGTTCCTTCCGTGTTTTGATGTAGTATGTGATGCCAGGTTAATTCCATGCAGCGATACACTAAGTGGACCACCATATTGGTGGAGGGTCTGGGGGACTTCTGTTAGTAGGGAGATCATCCTCAAGAAGTATATGGTTCTTGGTTTTACCATTTAGGTATGCAGTTATCTTTTTGTTGTTAAGTTCCCCCGATTTATTGTTCATAACTGGTTTTACCTATGGAGAATGTGGTTCACAATTCAGGCTTTGTCAATGATTCAATATTGAAGCTGAAATCTTCTTTGAGTTATTTCTTCTAACATTTGGATTACCTTTACGATTTCATTTTCCCCCATCTCTAATCTTTTGGTGATCCATTTATAGAGCTTCAGCAAAATCGTATCTATGGGCATGTGGAACCTTTGGCAGAGGCCCAAGAACAGATATCCTAACCTGTTGATTAGACAGTCAACTAAGGTTTTTAGAGGCTTTGAATCATGAGTATGGTTCGTAGAACCTTACCAGTTTTCTTCGTTCACAAAACATTAAGTTACTGATTTGGTAAGAGGATGGCCTTCACGTGCATGATTCCTTAAGTGGTGTTGTTTTAGGTCGACTGGGTTTGATGGCCATTGTTCAATAGGCCAGCAGTTCGCGGATCATTCCACGTACTTGTGGGAAGTGATCTAGGTGGCCTGTGAACTCTTCCTTGTGATGGTACACATGCAACTTGAAATCCATTGAAAAAATGAATTCCTTGAAGTCTTTTTAAAAATTTTAACTCAATCTGAGTACAATCACTTGGATAGACTTGTAGGAGTAATTTATTCCTTCTTCAAAGTGATTATGGGTGTATTTTATTCCCTTGGAGGAATTTTCATGACCCTAAAATCATTAACAGACCCCACTCTATTGAATCTAATCTCTGTTAAATCCAACTATATTTTATTGAATGATAAACACTCTTATTAAGTTAACCTTCCGCAATATCACCTTCTAGATGATCTTTATTATTAAAAAAGGAATTAAAATGATCAATATTCCTAATGATAAAAGGTAACAAATTAGTAAATAATGTTTTTAAACATTGAATATGTAAAATATATTTTTTTTAATAAAAAAATATTAAAATAAAAGACATATCCATGGTATAAATCCATCGATAAAGTATGATCCCTAAAATTTTATCTTCCTTAGAAAAATTCACCATTATATGAATCATCACAATGAAAAACAATGGAGGAAATAACATATTTAATCGACATAGTTTCCATATAATCCCTTCCAAAATTTATAGATTTCACTAGGGTTTAATATCATTTCACAATGTTTTTTAAATAATTTGAAAATGTAGATTAAAATGGATGTAATTTTGTAAGGTAAATAATTATGAATTCCCAATGGTAGAAAATTCCTTATCAATACATGTGAGTCATGAATTTTAAATCAATGTATGTTACATCAATTTAAATGAACAAATCTTGAAATATTACTAGAATATCAATCATATTGTTTAATATTTTTCAATATTTTAAAGAAAAAATATTTATGGTAGAGTTTTTATTTTGAAAATAGCTATGAGAAACTTACCATTTTCATTTTTCACTAAATCATGTAACACCCCAATATTTTTTGAAATTCTTTTAAATAAATTTAATTTCTATGATAGAATATATTTTTTAAAACATAGAGTATTAAAAAAACATGATATACTATAAATATATTTATTTAAATGGGAGTGCTATAATGTAGCTATTAAAAATGAAATTATGAATATTAATAGAAACTCATTTTTCAAATTAACAATAAATGTTTTAGATGAATAAATTATATTTATAAAGATGTAATTAACTATTTGTAATGCCTTTATATGCTTTGAAAATTATATTTTCTCCAAAAAAAAATTTCTATTTAGTTTAGTGAAAAAATAATAAAATTCTTATTTTTTCACTTTTACAAAATAAATTTTATAAAATAAAATATATTTTTTTAAATTATTATTTCAAATTTTTCTTATGTTTATTTTAATTTTTTTGAAATTGAATTTTTTTGATGAATCATGAAAATAATTGTTTTTTTGAAAATTTTATTTACATATAAATGATTTATATAGTTATTTTCATATTATGATTGTTTTAATTGTAAAATTATTTCAATAATATATTAATTTATTTATTTTAGGTTGTTGTGACCACTTTCATATTTAATTTTGATATATAAACATTTTAATATTTTGAAACATTTCTTTTTTGGAAATAGAACTTTAATCTCATATATGGGTGTAATTTTAGATTAACCATTCCAATTTTGTGAATATAATTTTGAAAATTTTATTCCATATTTGGAATCAGAATAATTTATATTATCTAATAAGGTTAACATGTTTTTTTACCACAATTAATAGTAAGAACAATAAAAATTAATTATCCCGGTTAAGGTTAAAACATTTTTATCGGTTGTTAAACTAAAATGATAATGGGTGAAATTACCCAGAAGCTTGTAAACAATCAATTTTATGGCTATATAATGACCATATCACCTATAATGCTTCATAATGGCCATTTTTATCCTTTCTTCATTTTTAAAACGTCAATACACATTTTTCATTTCAAAAATTAAAACTATGTCACTTACCTCACTTATAAAAGGCCTCCCAATATTATCTCCACTTCATAATTAAAAAAACCATTGTTTCTTAATATACATACCCAAATTAATTCCTTAATTCCATCATCATAACCTATAAACCTTATTTTTTTCATAATTCTATCTTTCATGTATTTTGTACCAAACCAAAGGAAGTTGTTCGAAGAATAGGTAACTTCTCCAAAATAGCATTTTATTTTATTTTATTCATCAATGTTCTTAAAATATCATTAAAACATGATGATATAATAACATATGTATATTATATATAATATGATATTTTTACTAATATGTTCTTGACCAATAACCATATCCACTTCCATCAAATGGAACACAAAATATTCATTCATGTGTATAGAGGACAACTGTCACAGAGACCAGTGTTATTTGTTTTCCATCACCACCACAAACAAAAGGAAATAAGGATTTATTAAATGTTTATATATGATATATATTATATTATTATACTTCTTAAATTATTTTATCTCACATACATTTTTAATTTCCATTCTGTGGTAATACATTAACATCACTCATGTGTCTGGAGGACTACCGCCTTGCAAAGTGACATGACTCATTCATGATTAACATGTATGGTAATAGGATAGATTTAATAAAAATAAGTAATATATATGTCATAAAATGTATTCCATAATTTTAATATATTACTCTCATTTATATCTTTTATACTGTGGAGAAAATGGAAACAACGTTCATGCATACCTACGAACTATCGTCTACATAAATCGTGTATTTTATTTTCTATATCAAAATTTTATTGATTTCAATAAATAGACATATAATAAATATTTATGATATTTATATCATTTTAAAATTATTAAACATTGACCAGAGTAGTATCACCAACAAAAACAAATCATAATATACATGAAAAGAAATCATTTATTGCTTGAAATGTGACGTTAACATAGAATTGTTAATAAATGGGTTATAAAATAAAAAAGAAAAAATAATATGGAATGACATAAATAAGAATGATTCTGGAATAGATGTATAATAAGAAAACAATTATTACACAGTAGGTTCAAATCTGTGTGAAGGAGCTCGAGACATAAATTAATGGATTTTTCTCTCAATTTTTCTTCCTTGGAAAATTAGTTATGTTATGCACAAACATTATTATTTGAGGTTTATATTATTCCAATTTTACATTATATATCATGAATAAAATTATTTTCATGATATTTAAACGTTTCATTTGATGTTATTATTTAATGGGTATTATGATTCAAATGTATCCAAATAGGTAAATATTTTATGTTATAATCTCATCATTTATAAATATTGTTTATGATTATACATCCAATGATGAAATATTTGGATTTATCATTTAGGAAAATATTGTATTTTCTACTTATACGTTTATTCATGAAATTTTAAGGTAATAGTACATTTTTTTTCTATCTTTAGTACTTAAAATGCTCAAAAATTGTTTTTAAGGAAAATGTTCTTTATCTCACTCTACGGCAGAAAAACTTTTCCCTTTCGTGTTCAAGTTTAATAAAAATGTTTTTAAAACATAATTTTACCTATTATTGTTAAAATAACATTTTAACCATTTTTTATTTTATAATTTTTTTTTAAAAGGAATATTGATTTTACATTCCAAACAAGGACCACATGGTTTTTTATGAAAATGTGAAAGGAATCTTAATCTTAATATGCATGACAAGAAATGATTTTCTAGAAATCATGAACATTATTTTATCTGAATATTCCTTTGTATGTTTCAAAGGTAAATTTAAAAGAAAATTATCTTCAAAATTTTATTGTGAACTTTTATTTTTAAAAAGTGATTTTCTAAATTTAAAGGTTATTTTTCTGAAGAAATTTTACAAGAAATACTTCAAAATTATTTTCCATCTAAAATGATATATTTTTATGATACATAAACTTTATTGGGGATATGATCCTATTGATCAATCCTTATTATTTATTTTTTATGTTTTATGATTATGATAAATATATGGTTATGAAAAAAATTTCATTTCTATGGGTTATATTATGAGAAATTCATTATGATTTTGGGGCACATGAATGTATGGATTGTGTGAATTATGGGACCCAAATCTCTCTCCAATGCATTGGGAAATGATTAATATTATATGAGATCAAAGGCTACCCATGAGGTTATATGAATACCAAAAAAGGGTACATGGGAGGTTATCAAAATCCAAAATCAGTGTACATGAGAGGTTATCCCGATCCCGAAGTAGGTATACAATTGGTTATCCCAAGACAAACTTGTTTTGAATGTCTTTTTGGGTAGCCTTGAAATATTATTTAATATTATTACTTATAAGAAAACGATATATGTCTTATGATATTTGTATGCTCTCACAGATTATTTTATTTCATTTCTTTATAATAAATGTGTTATGAACAAAAAAATTAATTCCACGAATCATGTGTATGATATATGATTTGAAGTGTATGGTTTTCATATGCAATTCTTGTATTCTCATACCCATATAGTCATCCTATATTGATATATCCGTTTTTTACCCTTACTGAGCATTTTAGATCAACCATTATTATGTTTCTTTTCCCCAAGATATGAAAAACATATTCTCAATGATATATATAAGAAGGATTCTAGTTATGAAGAACTCAGTGGGAGATGAGGCAGCACATTTATGGACCATGTTTTTATTTTTCCATGTTTCCAAGGAAATTAGATCCAAAATATTATAGCATTTATTATTATGTTATGTACTTAATATTCATCCACTAAGATGTAATATTTACATATGAGTGGTTTGGATCCTTACAGTTGATATTAGAGCAAGGATTGGTTAACATTTATAAACTAGTATAACAAAACCTTAGTGAGAATAATAAAGATAATCCAAAACATAGGAAAATATCCTGGAATTTTTGTAATGGATATAATGATTAGATTCAAACAGATTAAATTCCTCGGTAGATATTAAAAGTGGATATCAATTTAGTGTAGAGGTACATAGGGGTAATAACTCCAAAAATGGAATATTGAGATGAACTCAATTTTCAATTGGTGCTTGATAACATGCCTAAATGCACACCTCAGTTCAAACTTCTTAGTTATATGCTTTAGAAATTCACAAACACATTATGAACCATCATAATAGATTTAAATATATAGTGATAATAAATGAACTTGGTTATCACTAATGTTTCATAGATTGAAAATAATGTGTCAGGATAAATATATCCAATGAGTGATTTTTTATGATTATGTAGTTTTCTAACTTTGATTATTCTAGATCACACAAGGATTTTCGGTTTTAGTTTTCAGTTAGAACCTAAATAAATCATATAAATTAAGAAATAAACAGACAATATGTTGATTTTATTCCTGAGAAACTAAATTTTACTGGATATGGAATGTAAAATATCAATTCTCTTCTAATAAAATTTTCCCAGATATGAGTCAATTTAAAATTCCATATGATAAAATAGGGGGAAAAGTTCTATTGAGTACAATATGTGGAAGTATCCACCTTTTTTTTCAGTGGTTTTTATGATGTTATATTATATTGTAAATGGATCTATGCCACTAAGAAGATAATTTTCATTCTCCAATGTTTATAAAATAGAAATGTAACTTTTTAAATCTATCATTTAAAAGGTAAAATAGATCAATGGTTGATTCACATAAATACTATGAGAAATCACTATGAAATTGACTCCATGGAGTTGGATGAGTTTAAGAGATTATATTTAAGTAAATACTTATGTCATATTCTTCATATATAAAAGGAGACAGAATTTTTTGAAATAAAGAATAAGGCTTATGAATTCATTTGAACTTATGATGAAAATTTAATAAGAACTAGGAAATATAAATTTGGTATTAACATCCATCCTGAATGTAAGGAGGGTCAATTGTTTATTTTCTTAAAACATAGCCTCCAAAGAGTGTAAATATTAAGAGGATTTTGTAACTACAAATAAATCATTCAATGTGATATCAATGTGTAAATTGATATTTGAGTAACCCATTAATCACACAGTTAAAAAAATGAATGATGTAATTCACGGGATACATTAAAAACCTTACAGGGGATAATACAAACATTCCCTCATGCTCAATAAGTGGAAGGAAACATGTAGGAAATTCAATTAATGGGACTAATAACTGTTTTAATTTTTGGAAGGAAAGAAATTGAGTGTATGAATTCTAATGTGATGTGAATAAGTTATACAATGATATGACTAATGAGAAACCTCTAAATAATGAACCTCTAACAGATAATAGTTTCAATTACATAGATTTTGGGACTTTTGATAAAAAGTACCCAAAGATATGGGATGATGAAACTGATCAATGATAGAAACCATTAAATATAAGGGAAAAAGAGAAGTCTATGGTGATCACTATTTCATATTTGGGTTTAAATAAAGACATTGTGAATGGTAGACTTATTATCCACTATAGAACTGCTAATATTTTATTTGACTATGAAAAGAAGATAGTGATATGGTAGAAAGTATCTCTCTAAACCTGAGAAGCAATTAGGGGTTATCACCTCTTAATCTTTGATTTCCTTCTCTCATGTCTGAATTTCTTGCGCTTGGGAGATTCGATTCATACCATTCTTGGAATCAACAGTAGGAGGTGTGAGGTTTCTTTGTAGATAATAGAGAAGGAATAACACCCAACGAAGATTCCAACATTTCAATAATTGGACGATCTAAGGGTTTCTTCTTCTTGGATACGCTTAATGGTATGGATATGAGCCAAGCTCATGAAACAACAAAGCCTTCTGTATTCAAGATGATGGAAGATGGTGGATTATCATTCAAAGAAGACCCAGACAAGCTAAAACAATGAGAAATTTTTTTCAAATTCTCCATCATGGGCCACATCTCATACACAAAAGGTGGCCAACCCTAGTACTTAATAGATTTAAAATATATAATTTGACAGTGCTGGGGTATTGCGGAATGGAAACTGGTACCTATAGGTTGATGTTTCTTCCTTTTTTAGTTAACTCACAAAATGAAATTGACCAGGTATGGCACATAGTTAACATCCAACTCAAATTTATTTTACTTATGATCTCTTATTGGGACTATTCTTTTAACCATTATACATATAGGAACACAATGGATCAAGTATATATTAGATTTCACGACCTTAATTGGGTTTTTTGGCATCTTAAAATCTTGAATGACATAGTCTTCTACATTGGATTTCCACTTAAAATTTATCAAAGGACATTAAATGCTGAATTGGACCTCTTTGTGAGAGTCATAATGAAAGAAACAAATTCTTTAAACATCCAAATATAATAAAATTCAATTCCAAAAAGTAAAAAACTGATATTAGGTTAGTGTATGAAAGGAAAGCACCATTTTTTGAGGTATGAAAAATCATTGGACACACTATAGAAAATTGTAGGGTAATTAGGAAGTAGAAATTGGTTTTACCATTGGAAAATGAATCTAATGAAGAGAAATAAAACAAAAAAGGTATGAAACCCATCACTGATTTCTCAGAAACTTATATGAAAAATAATTAACTATGGGTAAAAAAATTGATAAGATTATGACTATAAATAATAACTTGAATACACCATGAGATTCTATTTTTGTGGAGGAGCAAAATAAGGACCTCCTTGAGGAATTAAAGTTCCTTGTAATGGATAAAATTCGAAACCAATAAGAAACTGGATATGAGGAATATTGCAACTATAAGACTTCAGTAAACTCTACTTTTAATGCTTTCTCTAACCCTTTTGGAGTAGGTAAATATGACTTAAATTATTATATGGATGGACATACCTTTAACTCTGAAGGTAAGGAATCATCTAATTAAACTAGGAAACCTATTGGGGCCTCAGCAAATATAATAAATCCACTACAAAAGGATGGAACACCACCTGGAATCCCCGATCAGGTAACTGATTCTTCCCATTTTAAATGTAATGATACCGACCTTAAAAACTGCATCACTATGAACCTCAAAAAAATACCTGTAGAGGACTATCACACATCTATGATGGCTACTCTAAAGCTATATAGGAATAAAGTACTATGTATACCCCTAAAATGGGTATGAAAGAAACATTTTCTTCTTATAAGAAGAAACTACACATTACAATAATCACAACTCTCACTTACAAGGATGACATCATTGTCCTCATTGCTGATAATAATGTGGGTGAACACACACCCTCAACTTCTATCACTCACTCTCAGATGCTAGGGCTCCCTAAAAAGATGTTATATCTGTAACATGACATGACACCCACAAATGATCCAAGTACCTCTATTTATGATTCGGGTGATGGTTCTAGATGTAGTGATAATATTTCTAGTTTTAAGCTTCCTTAAATACTAAGTACAAATCACATTGGTTATAAGGCTTCTCCCTATTCTTTGAAATCAATAAATTATGTAGGTAGTTCTCAAAATAATACTATTAATTCTGTGAACCTATAAAATCTACTATCATCTAAAAATCATTAACATGTTGGTGTTAATAATATAATTTATATAGAAGAAAACCTGAATACCTATTTTTAGGATCCTCTCAAGTATAATGACAAGGAAACTAAGACAATTTTCCTTCCTACCATTGTTAAAAATCAGCAGGAGCAAGACTAACGATAACAAATCACAAAAAGTAATAAGATCTTCTAGGAACAAGAACTCATGAAACAATAAAAAAAGGGAGTTCTAACTCCAAATATAGGTTCAAAAGAAGATTCTATATTAGAATTTTTAGGGTATTTCCAACTCTACCATGCATACTGTCTTAAAAATAATTGTTAACACTCATAGTTTCTTGATGCCTGTTATTATAGAGCCTAAAATTAATTTTTTCTCAAAGTTATCTCATCGGTTCCAACATAGTTATACCTTTCTTGGTGCAATAAAAAATTATTTCAAAGTTTAACCTCTTTGGGTTTTTAGCACTTTTCTCTTTAGAATGTTGATATATTCAATGTCTCTGATCAAGTCATTACTTTCAATTTTACTCACGATGGCATGTTTTCTTTATATTACTTTTTTATGCAAAGAATATATACTATGAAAGGAGGCCACTTTGGAATTACCTCTCCTATCTAGGTAATAGTATTAATTCTACCTGGTTTGTTATGGGAGACGTTAATGCCATCCTTAATTCATGTGAAAACATTGGTCCACATCACTCTACAATTTCCATGAAGGAATTTAAAACTTCAATTGAAGATAATAAATTTTTTGAAATTAAATTCACTGGTGAAAAATTTACTTAGTATAGAAGACATTACAATATGGTGGTTTCCTCTAATATGGATAGAGCCTTCATGATTGTTCATGCCTTTGACAAATGGGACACATCTCTAGCACCACTTGTCACAAGAAAATCTCGGATCACCATCCAATTTTGGTCAATGTCAACATAAAGGGAATAAAACACTTGATTCCTTTCAGATTTATTAATTCATAGATTTCTAATGATGACTACACTTCTATCATCAAAAAATTCTTATCTTCTATGTATCATACTAATGATTCCTTTGCATGTACTATCAAACTAAAATACCTCAAAAAAATCTAAAAAGTTGGTGCAACACTAAATCCAAATAAATTAACAATGGAATCCTTCTCCTTGAAGATGAACTTAATAAACATCAATACAACAACACTAGTTCAGACATCAACAATGAATCAACTCAATAAATTGACCTTATGGTGAAACTAAACTATTTTCTTACATTTAAAGAAAACATGAGGAAATAAGCCATTAAAACTAAATGGTTAGTAGATGGTGAATAAAACACATAATTTTAAAACTCATTTAAAATATTCAGAAAGGTGTGCAGTACACATACTATTTTAAATGATGGATATATTTTTTTATAAAATGAACATGACATTTCTTATAATATTGTTTCTTGTTTTGAATCTGTCTTTAATGGTCCTGATATCTAAAAACACCTCCTACCTAAGGTCATTACGAGGGTTTTCAATAACTAGGATAACACCTCTCTTCTAAAAATCCCTCTTGATCATGAAATTAAAGATATTGTCTTTAGTTTGAATCCAGATAGTGCTTCAGATACGGATGGTTTCAGTAATGGTTTCTTTCAACACTATTGGGATGTAATCTATTTTAATGTTTATAGGCTTGTTAGATATTTATTTTCCAATGGTACTCTACCATATTCGTTTAATTCCCCATTTCTTCTCTGATTACTAATGCGGGAAATGCCTATGAAATTCATTTATTTAGACCCATTTATGTCAGGAGCACTCTATAAAAAATCATCACAAATATAATTTCTAATATACTTTCAACAATTGCAAACAAAATTGTTTATTTGAACTAATTTGGGTTTATTAATAGTATATCTAATCAAGACTAAATTTTTCTTTACTCTGAATGTGTAAATAACTTGAACAAAGCCAGTAGAGGATTTAATATTTCTATTAAACTTAACATCAAAAACGATTCTGATACCATGGATTGGAGCTTCATATTCAATGTTCTTCAATTTTTTGATTTTAGTGATTCATTCATCACTATAATCCTAACATTTTTCAAATCATCCTCTATTTCCATTGGGGTTAATGGGTCTTCAATGAGATACGTCAAATGTACCAAAGGAGTAAGGCAAGGAGACCCAATATCTCCCATTCTCTTCTCAATTACAGAAGATTATCTTTGTTTCCTAATCACCTGTCTTGTGGATCATAATAAGCTCAAGCCCATTTATGTTTCTAGGAATGTAAATTTTCCCACCCAACTGTCATCTACTAATGACATCATCCATTTCTTACAGTGTGATAAAAGAAATTATAAAAACCAAAAAAATGCTCTCTCTCACTATGAATAAATTTCTAGTCAGAGCATTAGTTTGAATAAAACTTGTGTATTATTTGGGAAAAAATTCTGTCCGACATGAAATGTATCATTTTCAAAGATTTAGGTATGAAATAGGGTCTTTTCGTTTTACTTATCTTGGTGTTCTCAACTTTTGGGTTAGACCCCAAACCCACTACTTTTCTGCTATCATTGACCATGTTCTCAATCATCTCTCTTCCTAGAAAAGAAAATATGACTGGTAGTACTCTTTAAAGAAAACTAGGCACCATCCCCTGGTCAACTTGTTGCAATCCTATAGAAAATGGTGGTATCAACATTAAAAATCTCAAGTACTTTTATATGTCCTTACAAGGAAATCTCACATGGAATATTATTATACCAAATCTAAATCAATTTATTTTCTAAAAAAATATTTCATGACATAATTAAGGCTGGAAACAAGAATTATATTAACTATTCTATATGGCCTTCAATTAAACAATATTTTTATAGTATTATGAACAATTCTAGATGGATGATTTATATGCTCTACTCCTTTAATTTCTGACTGGATAACTGGACTAGCATGCCCTTAATTTCTATAACCTCTCTTGATCAACCCCTTGAGTATACCGACCATTCAATCAAATATATTCTTCTATCAACACAATAATATCCTTAAATCCCTTCTGCAATCCATTGAAAATTACCCATTTTTAAACTATTATGATTTTTTAATTTGGTATACTACTCACAATGGTATGCTTAATTCAATGAACTATTATAATCTCCATTTTTGTAATTATTAAAATGAATTTTCTAGGATAAATAATTTTAATAAACCCTGGATTAGCCCATCAAGATTCATTCTTATTTGGTGTCTTTCTCACAACAAAGTTCCCATAGATAGATGCCTTTAGTTATTTGGGATTCAACTATGCTCAAAATGCAGATTCTGAAACTAACACAGAGAAGGCGCTAACTATATTTTTATTTCTTGTTCACCTCCTTCATCTCATTGGAACTATATTCTTTACATTTTTTTTCTATATGCTTGATACCTGACTGCATAAAATCATAAATAATTAGATGGTCATAAATATATAATTTGCAAAAAATTACGAATATATTCCTTGATGTGGTCGCTAAGCTTATCCATGCGATATGGTGTGATAGGAACGCTTTTATTAAAAAAAATTATTCATTTAATCAAAATCCAGGTCGGATGTGGATCCTCATTTCTATACATGAAGTCGCTTCACTTTAAAAAGGCCACTACAATAACAGTGTTCCTGACTTTGAAATCCTGTGACGTTTGAGGATTGATGGAAATTTCACCCAACCTCGTCGCATAATAGATGTTTTTTAGAGAACTCCTTTCCCTAGATGGATAAAAGTGAATGTAGATGGTGACTCTAAAGGAAACACTGGTCTTTCATGTTGTGGTTCTATCTTCAGGAATCACAATAGACAAATTATTGTATGCTTTCTTAGTAGCTGCATCATTTCCTCTTCTCTAGAGGATGAAATGATGAGTTTGTATAATACCATTTCTTTTTCAAAGATCTTTGGTTGAAAAAAACTCATGATTGAAAGTGACTCGATCGGAAATGTGCACGAAATTCGGAGTGGTGATCTTCATCTTGCATGGGCAATTACTAACTGTTAAATGGATTGCATCCGCTTGCTTGTCGACATCAATTACATCTTCACACATATTTATCACGAAGAAAATATGGTTGGAGATAGCCTTTCCACCAATGCTTTAAATCAAGACATTACCTTTCTCAATGACCTCTCTGTTGATCTCCTCCCTTTTCATAAAAATTATTGTAATATGATATTTTCTTTTAGACTCCTGTAACTTGTTTCTTTTATAATATTTGTGCTTGGGTCCTTTTGGCCAATGCACCATCCTTTACAAAAAAAATACTTTATTTGACTATGGATCTACCCAAACATTTATATTTGAATAATTTTATATGGGTATTGAAATTCCACCTCAATGATTAAATTTTGAATTACTAGTGAAAACCCCACTATAAAGATGATCATATAATATGTATATCATTCCTATCTGGTTGATGTGTTTGGGAACGCGCTTCCTTCAAATATTTTCATTACACTTAGTTCAATTTGATGTTATATTAGGCATGGATTGATTTTGTATACATAAATCCCATATCAATTAATAATTAAGGGAATTCATGTATGATATTATTAACCAACCTATGATCATTGATCAATGCAGTGATAAATATGAACTTCAAATGGAAATCAAATCTATTGTATGGGTTTTGATTCATATTCAAAGGGTTCAGTTATCTAAAAGGGTTAGGGATAAACCCAATATCAATGGAATGAATATTTTCAGATAGTTTTTTAATTTATTTGATGAATATATTCATTTTATTCTACTAAATCATGATATTGAGTTCTCAACAGAACTCATACCAGGTCCCTCACCTATTTCCATGAAACCCTATTGAATAGACTCAATTGAGTTGAGGGAATTTAAAATGTACCTCCAAGAGAAACTTGGAACATGATTCATTCATCAATGTGTTTCACCTTGGGGTGAACTTTGGCTTCTTGTTAAAATGAAATATAGACCAATGTGACTCTGAATTGATTATCGGGAGCTGAACAAGATCACTATCAAGAACATGTATCATTTATCCTATATGATGTCTTATTTGACCAACTACATGTAGATCAATAATTTTTCAAGATTTACCATCATTCTGGATATCCATAATTTATGGTTCATAAGGATGATATATCCAAATATAATTTCATACATGGTTAAACAATTACGAATATATAGAGATTCCATTTAGTATTTCTAATGTATCCAGTATTTTTTTGGAATTAATGAGTAGAGTCTTTAGAGACTACCTTGATCACTTTGTGTTAGTCTTTATAGATTGTATTCAGATATATTAAAATATAAAGGAAGTGCATGAATATCAATTGAGAACTATACTAAACCATATTAAAGGAGAACCATTATGAGAAATTTACATAGTGAGAATTTTGGCTAAAAATGTTTCATTTTTGGGTTTTATGATCTCAATAGGGGGTGTATCAGTGGATCATTCAAAGACATACACTATTTAATGTTGGACAAAAACAACCATGGTGACTAGGATTTATAGTTTTCTTGGTCTATTTTGATATTATAAATTCTTTTTGAAAAATTAATCATGACTATCAAAACCACTCACCATGTTAACATCTAAGAAGGACAAGTTCTTCTAGATAGATGAATGTGAGGAAAATCTCAAAGAACTAAAGAGAATATTATTTAGTGAACTTGTGTTTATATTACTCTATAGTGTAGAATGGTTTATAATATATAGTGATAGATCCATGAAGGATTTTGGATGTGTTCTTATGAATAATGGCATGGTTATATCTTTGACTTGATGACAGTTGAAGGTTCATGAGAAAATTAAACAACTCATGATTTGGAGTTAGCAATGTTATATTTTGAATTAAAGGGAAAGAGTCCTGATCTATTGGGGGAAATGTTTGATATATAAACTTATCATAAAAATTTAAAATATATATTGAAAAATAAGGAGTTGAATTTGCATAACAGAATATGACTAAAGATGATTAATGATTATGACTGCTCAATATATTACCGCCCTGATAAAATGAGCAAGGTGGTAGATGATTTGAGTTGAAAGGATTATGATAGAATATCCATGATATGGATCATAAAATATCAATTATTTATGGACACACAAAGGATTTATATGAAAAAATTAATGGAATGGGAGAAATATTATATTTCCCAATTAAAATTTCAATCATCTATCCAAGTGAAGAATAAAGGGGCTTAGAAGAAAGATGATGAACTGCAGAAAAAGGGAATAAATTCTATTGAGTTGAACATCGATCAAGATGGAACTATAAGATTTTGATACCATATATGTGTCCCAGACATACCATATTTTAATAAGGATATATAATATGAAGTTCTTTGTTCTTTATTTTTTTATTTATCTAGGATTTATGGAGATATATAAGGAATTAAATTAGTATTTTTGGTAGGACGGAAATAAGAGAAATATTACAGAGTTTGTATCACTATGCTTGCTATGTCAGTATGTTAAGGTTGAGAGAAAAAAATTCAAGGGGTATGTTACAACCGTTACCCATATTAGAATGAAAATAAAAATATATCACCATGGATATTTCAATAAAATCCCCAAAACATATAAAGGTCTCAATTCTATATTTGTTATAATTGATCTCCTTACAATTTTAGAATACTTATTTTTGAGTTTACAATATTTTCTTCTTCTTTAGATCACTAGGAAATACATTAAGGAAGTGGTAATGTTGTATGGATTACTACATTAAATTCTATTTGAGCAAGAATCTAGGTTTGGCTTGATGTGCTATAAAATTCTTCAACAATATATTTATATGGGGTTTATTTTTATAACTCTATACTGTCCATGGAAAGTTGGTCAGTCGAGGAGAATAACTCAAAACATATATGATATGTTAAGATATTACTATCTGAAATTAAAATATATATGGGATGAACACCTTCCTCTAGTTGAGTTATCATATAACAAAAGGTTTATCTCAAGAATTTAGATAGATCCTTGTGAAAGACTCTATAGAAATAAGTGTATAACTCAAACATAATGGAATGAAGTTGGATAAAGAAAATTATTGGGATGTTATATATATAATGAAATTTATATAAAGGTTAGATCCATTCAATATCACATAAGGGAAACATAAAGTCAGAAAAAAGTTTTCCTGATAATCACAAGTGTTATTTAAAATTTTATGTTGGTGATAAAGTGTTTCTAAGAGTTTTATCTATGAGATTAGGTAAGGATATCTAGTAATTCATGAAAAATAAACCCAAGGAATATTGGTTACATTAAAATTATTGATCATATACAGATGATATCCTATTGATTTTATCCTGTAGAAAACCTTTATCAAGTTCACAATGTGTTCCATGCATTTCTCTTGAATAAGTACAAACATGACCCTTCACATGTAATAAACATTGAGGTCAATAAACTAGAGAAAAAATTTCTTTTGATGAACAACCAGGGGATATTCATGATCGAATAGAGAATGTTATATGAATCAATATCACTCACATGTTTAATGTTTTGTGGTGAAAAAACCATCTTGTGGAGGCTACATGGGAACCTAAGGATGTACTGAGGCAGTAACATCCTCAAATTTTTGTACGTAAGTGATAAATTTCAAGAGAGAAATTAATTTTACTCGGTGTAAAATTTAAAACCCTAATATTTTTTTAAATATATATATTTTAAAATAAATATAAATTATTTGATAGCTTTCATTACACACAATGACGTGTATTAAAGAACCACAATATAATATTCATATTATTATTTAAATGAGAACATTATAACTTTGCTATTAAAACTTATGGTATGAATAGTAAAAAAATAATTTTTTTTAAAATAAATATAAATGTTTTATATAAGAAAAATATATTTATAAATAAAAACTAATGTTTTGGTAAAGTATTTATATTCTTCAAAAATACCATTTTATCCAAAAGGATTTCTATTTATTTTTGTGAAAAAATAATAAATTTATTTTTTATATTTTTTTCAAAACAAATTTTATAAAATGACCTTAATTTTTTAAATTGTCATGTAAAAATTAACTAACTTTAAATTTTTGGGATTTTTATGAAAATAATCATTTTTTAGGAATAGTTAAAAATGTTGTTTTTAACTACCTTTTCATTTAAATAATTTATAAGGTTAATTTTTTTCTAAATATGGGTTTAAATGTAAAAGCAGTCTCATTATATATATTTTAATCTATTATAGTTTATTTTAATCAATTTTATAATGATTTTTTATGATAAAATTTTTTAAACTTTTTAAACATTTCTCTTTGGATAACCATTTTTTCCTTCTCAAGGATTAATTTTAAATTAAAATTTTCAAATTATCAGAATGGAATTTGAAAAAATTTATTTATTTAAAAATAATAATTTAAATTATTTAATGAGGCTATGTTATATTTTTACCATCATGTATAGTAGAAACACAAAAAATTAATTTCTGTGTTTATGGTTAAAACTGTATTACGTATGGTTAAAATAAAATAGATAAGGTGTAAAATGAACAATAAATATTTCAAAAAAAATCATGACAATATTTTCACCTTATATTTTCTAAAATTATTTTATTTCCCAATTTCAAACCTTGGATCATGTGAAAAATACGGGCACAATAATTTATTTTAAAAAATTACAACTGTGAACTCACCTCACTTATAAAAGGACATAAACTATCCTCTCCTATTAAAACTTCCAAATAACTTTTTTTTACAATCACTGACCAAATAAATTCCATAATTCAGTCCTCTCATTATGAAATTTTTATTTTATTCATAAATTCATCATGGAAAGGATTTTTATGAAAACAAAAATAAGTTCCCCAAAGAAGTGGAAAAGTCCCTAATCGGACATTTTATTCTATTTCTTTTCCAACTATTTCAATTCTTATTAAACCATAATGATATAATAACCTAAGTATATTAAATATTATAATATGTTATTATGATAAGTTAAATACCTACAACCATCACCATTTCCAACAAATGGGATATGAAATTGTCTTTCATGGGTTCATCAGACTACTGCCTCGCGAACCTATGTTATAAATTTTCCTTCAGTTTCACTCAATGATGGTTATAATGATGGATTAAATATTTTTATATTAAATTTATGATATAATAATAATTATTAAATTAGTATAACACACATACCTACTTACTGTTTATGTTATGGGAATATAATAACATCACTGGTGTGTACAACAAATTCCTGCCTCACAAAGTGATATGATTCATTCATGCCTTAAATGGAATTTTTCAGGGGTGAGTTTAATAAAAATATGTGATATATATGAGGAAAAGTTAATATATAATTATAATATATTATTTAATTTATTTATTTCATTCCATCAAGAAAATGGAAACAAAATTAATGAGTACGTACGACATACCATCCCCATAAATGGTGTATTTAATTTATTATTTCTAAGTTTTATGTATTATAATAAATACACATATAATAAATATATATTATATGTATATCATGGTTAAAATTAATTATATTATGTCTGTAGGATCAAATTAATAGGCCAAAAATAATAAATCAAAACATAAATGAAAAACAAAGTAGTTAAAGCCCGAAATGCAACATTAACATGGAATATTTAGTAAAAAAGTAATAAAAGGTAAAATTAAATATTATATATAATTATTTATGTAATTATGGTTCTAAAAATATTTATAATAAACCTACATCTGTCATAAAAGAGTTTTTATCATGTATGATGGATGTGGATACTTAATTTAAGGGATTTTTCTCAAATTTTCTTCTTTAGAAGATTAGTTACGTTACAAACCTTTACTCTTTTTTGAGATGAATATAATACCATGTTGGAATGTTATATCCTGAATATAAAATTTTATTATATTTAAAATATTAATTTGATGTTATAATTTTATTGGAATTATGATACAAATGTTACGGATGTTGAAATATTTTATGTTACAATCTCATCATTTATTAGCATTTTCTCTGATTGTGATTCCAATGATAAAATATTATGATATAAATTTCAATAAACTCATGAATTTTATTATTCCATTTATAATAAAAAACATTTAATGTAATAATAATTTTATATTATCTTTAATACTTTAAATATTTCTGAACTATTTTTAATTAAAACCTACTTTATCTATCTCTTTATTCGAAAAACCATACTCTTCCATGTTCTTGGAATCTAAAAATGAGTCCAATTTCATTCTCTTAGGATTGTTAAAATAAATATTTACACATGTTTTTATTTTTTAAAAATTGTTTAAATGGAATATTAATTTCATTTTCCATGAAATTCATGTTTTTTTATTTAAAATGTGAAAGGAATCATTTCCTTAAAGACTACGGTGTGGATAGAGTTTTCAAATTTCATGGTGATTTTTTATTTTAAAAAACCAAAATATGTTTCAAAGTTAATTTTCAAAGAAAATTATTTTAAATTTCATTTTTGAGCTTTCATTTTAGAAATGGTTATTCTCAAATTTAAAATGATATTTTTCCTAAGAAATTTTCGAAGTGATCTTTAAAAATCATTTCCTATCCATGTTGATGTCTATTGATGTTATATAAGATTTACTAGGGATATGATCCTATTTTCATATACATATTGTTTTTAAGAACGATTTGTTATTATGATGAAGCTGTAGTTATGAGACCCATTTGTTTCTATAGGTTATGTTATCATAAATGATTTTTGATTTTTTGGCACATGAATAAATGGATTATGTGATGTGTGGGAACTATATCTCCCCCAATGCATTAGGTATGGATTAATGTTTTATATTCTCACAGGGTACATGGGATGTTATCCAATGCCCTAAAGGGAATAAATTAGAGGTTATACCAATACTAAATGAGGTTACATGGGAGGGTATTCTATATCCAATGTAGGTACACAAATGATTTCTACAAGCCTAACGTGTTTTGAATGTGTTGGTGGGTATCCATGACATTAGATTTTTAATGCTTATATATATTCCATAAATCTATTTCTTATGCCAATGTCATGATCTCATGGCTCATGCTCTTTCATTACACTATAATTAATGTCTTTTTGACTGCCATGATTTATTCTATAACTCATGTTTTTGATTTGTGATATGAAGGGTACAGTATTCATATGTTACCCTCATGTTCTCATACCCATATTCTCATATTATGTTTATATATAAATTTTTTACCCTTACTAAGCAATTAATATCACCATTTATAATGATTACATTACTTAGGATATGAAGAACATAATTATGTATGTCATTTCTAAGAGGGGTTCTGGTAATGAGGAACTTAGTGTATGATAGAGTAGCTCACTTATAGAACAAGTATTTATGTGTCCACGTTTCTAAAGGCCCTAGACATAAAATATTATGGAATGAATTGTTATGTTATATAATGAATAATAATAAATTAATGCATAGTATTTACACATGATATGTTTGGGACTTTATAGTTTACAACTGATATTAATTACTTTTTATTCTAGATGACTATTTAAATGATCCTTTTATTTTTTCTTCTCATTAAGCAATGTAATAAACACATTATCACACACATTATTTTCAATGTTCTTTATATCTAGACTATGACATATCAAAATAAACCCCCAATATGAATGGTTGAAATAAATACTATTTTTCCTCCATAATTTTCCTCCAATTGTAACTGGTGATGTTTTAAAAAGTTTTCCACATTCATTTAACTGAAATTATTTTAAAAAATGGGACGTAAAAATTGATAAATATTCCAAGATTTATGATACATATAATTATTTTTTTGGAAGACTCATATCAAATTTTCCATTCAAACATGACTTGATAAAAATAAATATATAAGATGTATCAAGGAAATGATGAATAAAAATGATTATTCGCTTTGTATTATAAGGTACCCATTGAGACTCAAAATCAATGTCAAAAATAGAAAATACAACGAAATTTATAATTTACAACTAGATAAATTTACTAATATAACAAATTCATTAATGGTTTAAATAAGGGAAAGATTAATTTTAAACATTTTCATGGTAGATGCATCCTAGGTTTCTACACCATCATTCCACAACTCATGTAATTATTGAATATGTTTCTAAAGGTAGACATTAATATAATTTCATGGAACTTTATTTCAAGTAAAAATCATTAATAATATGAATAATATCTATTTCATTATATTCCATGGAGGAATATTATAAGGGGTCAAAAATTAGTCAGTATGCTGTAACTACTAATTAATGTCCCAAAAGGATTGAATCCACCAGATAACAATCCCAAACATATATTTCTTAGTTTAGAAGCCAAATATGGATGTAATGAATCAATGGTATTAAATTATTTTGAATCTCTTAGAAGTTTCATGAACTAATTTATATTATTATCTAAATAATTCCACTTCACCTGTTCAATAGTTTTATATGACATAAACATTATTTACACAAATTTTTTTAATATAATGTAATGTAAAACCATCAAAAAATAAATTATTTTTATTTTAAATTGTGGTAGATTTCATATTGAAACTAACATCATTATTTGTCAATTAAAATATAGAATTATAAATATTATTTATTTTTAAAAAATCTAATATTATTTTTATTAATCCATAAAACCATTTGGTCATGCATTTATCATTATATAACTATGTACAATATTTTTAAAAATATTCTTCATCTCATAAAATGATAGAAGGATATTTTCTTCATCAAATGCATCCCAAAATAGTTCCAATATCATGTAAACTTATTTATTTGAAATTTCACATAAATTTTTTGTGTGGTAATTCTTCAGTAGAAAATATAAAATTGAATGTTTAACACATCATTAATTAAATTCTTGATTTCATTCTATAACCAATTTATAAAACTCATTCATTTTTTGGTAGAGTTTACCCTTATATGTGTTTCCTCATCATCACCCACTAATATGATTTCTCTATGACCATGATGTCCTATTGTTTTGAAAGAATCATTAATATTTGCAACATCATCAAGGGAATCAACTAATTTGTTACGTTATTTATGTCATTTCTAACTATTCCAAAAGCATAAATTTTGATGTTTTGAATTTTGTTACGCACTTTTAGAGAATTCACCTTTGTATTTTGACTATATACATAAATTCTTGTATTTCTGTAGTGTTTTCCCCCATGTCAAAAGCAATTCATTTAATTATGAAGAATTTATTTCAATATCATGTCCTCAAATAATTAATCTCTCTTCAACAATCATTCAAATTCATAATTAGAAACAGGGCATTTGATTCTCTCATCCCTTGATAAACTTTCTAATGAAAAATCCAATAAAATATTTAATCACATAACATAATGATATGTGTTTAGTGGTGAATTAATTCAAATTTTATTTATATCAACTTTACATCCCACACTGTCAAATATAAAATATATTTATGTTAATATATATTAAAATAAAATATTTTGTAATTTAAAAAAGGAAGGCAGTTATAATTTTTTAAATTACAGAAAACCGTTTAAGAAACCAAATTTATTATTTCACATTAAATTATATTTATAAACTTATATTAAATAATTATATAAAAAACTGCGCATGTAATATATATATTTTTAGAATACATTCACAAAATTTATACCCAAACACTCATTTCATGATTTTTTTCTCTTTTTAAAAAAACACACCAAACTATAACATAACCAAATAACACTAAAAAAATAATTAAATCGTAAATAAATTTATTATTAAATATTATCATATTGTTAACATTAATTTCATGAGTTATTTCACCATTTACAAATTTAAAAATATTTTAATAAGAAATTGTAATTTCATTTTCTTATAAAAATTTCATATATAATTGTTATTACTTATAAATTATTGTAAAAAAATTCTCAATCAATTAAACTTAATTATTAAATCACTAAATACACATTACAAATATAAACATAAGTGAGGTTTATATTTTGTATTAAATAATCAAAATAAGTTGTATAGTGTCCCATATGTTATCTATCTCAAACTAAAAAACAATCAACAAAAACAATCATTCCTAGTATACACATAAATCAAAAATAATTAATAAATATAATAATCTAACATAATTTAATAAGAATTAGAATTGGTAAATTAATAAAAGTTACCCTATTTCAATATTTTCTCTGAATTAGTGTACAAAAGAAATTGCCTATGATTGGGGGAAAATAAACTAGGGAATTATTGCCTCAAATTATGACGAGTGTCTAGTGACATAGATCCATAAAGGGAATTAGAGCGGGGGATATATCATCAATTCTAAGAAAGAATCTGGTTTGATTTTGAGGGTTGTTAAAGGGGGATTCTAAGAGGGGTTTTACGGTTAAATAGTGATACATGAAAGGACAAGAGGGTTCCAACATTCAGTAGATTTGAGTGGTAGTGTGAGGAAGGTGTAGTGGAATTTGGAAAAAATCATTTGGTGGTGAGGGAGAGGATGAGTCCAATAGGTTCGTGTAACATCCCTGTTCCAGGTGCCGCCTAAAGGTTCCCCATACACGGTTGGTCACATGACCTCAAGAGCATTTCCCCAAATTATAGAGGTGAAAACTAGTAGTGAGGGTATTGTGTGTGACAATGGGGAATCTATTCCCTCAATGGTAGAGTAACATAGTGAAAATAAACATATAACAGTAGCAGAAGTAGTAATAATACCATGCAATAGTAAAAATAAAAAAATTCAAGTAGATAAACAACTGGAACACATATATAAATGATACAAGTCACTTTTTTCTAGGAAAGTAGACAAACAAGTCACAATTCTGAAATACAGTACTCAACCAAAGTACAAAGGAAAACAAGAAAATTAATCCAGCAGCATCGCAAGCCTTAGAATGGTCACATGCTATCTAGTTCCACATAAATCAAGTACCTAAAGTAGAAGGGAACCTTCCATTATCTATACCAACAACAATATTTCTTATTTGGTCCCAAAAGCATGACCCAAACAGAGTGTGAGACGAATCCCTATAGGAAACCACCCAAAGATATGTGCCTAAATATTAGTGAATATATATAACATGATGGTATAAAAAATGTAGTTATAAACAAGGATTTACTAAAAAAGTAAACAGTCCTATAGTTTCAACTACATTCATTTACAATTATCAACACATTCAACCTAACAAACACAAACAACCCTCTGGGATGTTCTCACAGTTTAACCCATATGGTCCATCTTAATCAAAGAGTCTCTAACGAAGCACTCGCCATCAATTCCCCATGTGGCCTCGCAATGGTAAACTACAGACACTCTGAGGAAGAACTCAACATCTAATTCCCCCTGTGATCTCACAATGTTGAACTACAAACACTATGAGGGAGAACAGAGGTCCATCCCCCCTATGGTCTTTAGCGTAAAATTTTACCAGACACTTTAGGAAATCCCTCAGCCTTCATTTCCCCTAAGGTCTAACTACACCAGATTCCCACAACCCTGTATATGTCAATCGGGCACAAAAAATATCTAATAGCCAAAGTAAATGACGATATACTACATGGATAAATAGCTACAATGAATGGCACAAGAAATTCAGATAATATCTCCCCATCCTAACAACACTAGGCATGGAAAACAGTTCATCCTAATAGGAAAGACAAGCCCCAATGACCAATATTAGTTCAAACATGGGAAAACACATCAAATGAAAGGATATTAAACCCTATTCTTAATCAAGATCCCTAAATGAATAAATTAGGGAATAATTGGAATTAAAGGGTTAAATTCCGTAAACATGAAATACCCCGAATAAGTGTATTGGGAAATTTTGAACATATAATTCAATGAAAAACTATGGAAAGGCACAAACGACCTACCTCGACATTGTATGATCGATATAGCTGAACCTTAGTACTTGAATCGACCTAGAACGATGTAGATCTACCAAAACATCTAAAAATATCAACCAATGATATCTCATGAAAGAGGATAAATCAAGAGAATTTGAACTAGAAGAAGGAAGAACTCACCAATTTGATTTGAATGCAATCAGCGATGTTCAATTTGGAGCACAGACGGTGGTTCAGGGGCTTAGAGAAGAATTGGAACTCTTGGTCGCTCATGTAAAAGACGTTTCTATAAATAAGATGTGACCCTGGTATGATATAACAAATAAGAATAAAAATACATGGTGTGTTACCTGAGGATACATGGAATTTATAGGCCTTTATTGCGATCTACTTTCGGTGGTCTCTAGGTCACCCCCCACGGCCATGTACTCATCCGGTACCCGGATAGTACATGGATACCCCCGACCACCTGGTACACAACGTGTACTCTTAAGGACACAGTGTGTACTCCTAATTTTTTTAGAATTTCCTCTTTTTCTCCAAAACACCAAAAATCAAGATCTATACCTTAAATGGAAGATCCCGGTTCTTAAAACCTTCCCCTTTAATGAAATTCTTCCCCAAATTTTCCTATTGATGTAGATAAGTAGAAGAAGAATCCTCAAAGAGCATTAGCCACTACGTTCTCACATCAGCCTCCCTTTCCCATGTCTTGTTTTTTACTCACTCGTGCTTCCATAACACCCATAGCAGAGGAATAGACCGAACACAAAAAAACCTTTGTGTTATGATCAAAAAACTAAATAGGATGCTACTCGAATGATTCATCCCCCTCAAACTCAACCTCCTCCGGTTAAAAAACATGATATGGGTCAGAGAAGTATCATCACAACTAAAAAACGTGAAATATTTCATTCATTTCCCAGTACCTATGAGGTAACAAAAACTGATAGGAAACCCGCCTGAATCTCTCCAAAACCTCAAACTGCCTGACTTACCTCTGAAAAACCTTTCCATGTCTCCTAATCCTCTGGTGTCCCAACCTCGGTGTAACATGTAAGAAAACCTGATCTCTGATCATGAACTCAAGATGTTATCTCTATCTATCAACATATGATTTCTACTATGACTCTTCTATAACCATTTTCTTCTGAATCAACTCCACCTTCTCTACGGTCTCCTAGATAATATGAGGTCCCATCATAGCTGCCTCTCCTACCGCTAGCTAATATAAGGGTGATCGGAAGGGACTACAATACAATGCCTCATAAGGTGCCATCTGAATAGTTTCTTGAAAACTAATATTGTAGGAAAACACCACCAGAGGTACGTACTTCTCATAAGAACCTCCAAAATATAGGACGCATGCTTGAAGAATGTCCTCCAGCACCTAAATCGTGCACTCAGACTGGACATCTATTTGGGGAAGGTAAGCTGCACTCAGAAGTACTTGTGTACCCAAAGCCCTCTATAGTCTCCGCCAGACCCAAAAACTAAAATGATCATCCCTGTCTGAAACGATGGATTGTGGAACCCCATGTAAATATACAATTTCCTGGATGTTCAACCTTCCCAGCGCATCTACACTAAAGGATCCATTGATTGTTAAGTAGTTTGAAACATTCGTGAGTTTGTCAATGACAACCCAAACCACATCATTCCCTTGAGGCGACGTCAACATACCTATCACAAAATCTATGGATACATAATTCCACTTCCACTCAGGAATGGGTAACTACTGAAAAAGCCTTTCTGATCACTATTTCTCGTGCTTCACATGATAACAGGTGGAATAGCTCATGAAAAAACCAGCGATGTCTCTCTTCATGACAGGCCATCAATACTGTCTGTGTAGATCTCGACACATCATGGTTACACTAGGATGAACAACCCAAACCGAAGAATGTAAATCCTTCCTTATCTCCTCGCTTATTTCTTCTAACACCCATATGCACCCATGAAAATGCAAGATCTCATCTTCGCATATGGTTCATCAAGTAATAGAGTCTTCTACTGACACACTCTTCCATAGGACTAGGCCTTCAAAATCTAATATCTGCCTCATTCACACTATCTCTAGTAGAATAGAGGTGACAACTATAGAAGAAATAATCATTTGTCCAAATCTATCATGGACCTCCAAATGAATCTCAGAGAATAAATCCATAAGCTTTCACTCACTACTGGCATCCTGATCTTCCTATATTTGATACCACCTGCTCAATGCATCAGCCACTGCATTGCCTTTATTAGGCGTATAAGAGATATCAAATTCAAAGGACTGAAGCAACTCAACACACCTTCACTATCTCAAATTTAGATCATGCTGATTGAAGATGTACATGAGACTATTGTGGTAATGGAAAAACAATTCTCACCCAATAGATAATATCTCCAACAACAAAAAGAATAAACAACTATAGCCAACTCAAGATCATGAATCTGGTAATTCCTCTCACATGTCCTCTACTGCTGATAATCTTACACAATGATGCCTTCCCCTTGCATAACAACTGCTCTCATACTGATACCTGATGCATCACAGAAAATAGTATAGCTCTTTCCTGGATCTGGAATAACTAGTATCGGTGCTGAAGTCAACTTCCCTTTTAGATCTTGAATGGATGACTCACAAGAATTTGTCTACATGTACTTTGATCCCTTCTTAGTTAGGCCCGTTAGTGGAGCTGCTAATTTTGAAGAGTCCTGTATAAAATTTCTATAATAAAAATCCAGCCCTAGAAAACTCCATACCTCAAAGACGTTATTCGGATACTCCCAAGAAACTACTTCTCTCACATTTTCTAGGTATATTGATACTTTTGTCTCTGAGATGACATGGCCCTTGAAGTGAATCTGATTCATCAAAAAGTGGAATTTGGAGAGCATAGCATATAACTGATGGTCACTTAGTGTACTCAAAACAATCTCAAGATGGGTATCATGTTCGTGTCGATTTCTAGAGTACACCAAGATATCATCCATAAAAATGACCATGAAGGAATCCCAGTATGGATGTAACACTCAGTTCATTAATGAAATGAAAAATGCAGGCAGGTTTATGAGGTTGAACGACATAACCACATACTCATATAGACCATACCTTCTCTAAAAGGCTGTAAGAGGTATATCAGATGGTCTAATGCACAAATGATGATAACCAGATCTCAAGTAGACCTTCGAGAACACCCAGGATCCTTGAATATGATCATAGAGACCATCAATCGTCCTAATGGGATATCAATTCTTGACCATCAACTCGTTCAGCTTTTGATAATCCACACAATGTCTGAGATTACCATTCAACAATATTTCAAATACGATAGGTGAACCCCAAGGAGAAGTACTGGGTCATATGAAACCCTTTTCCTACAACTCCTTTAACTACTTCTTGAGCATCTGTAACTCTAGTGTATCCATCCATTAATGAGTAATAGACACTGGTGCTGCTCTGGGAAAAAGTTCAAAAGAAAAGTCTACCTCTCGCTCTGAAGGAAAACCAAAAAATTCCTCTATAAAGACATCCCTAAAATGATCCACCATTGTAGGAAAGTCCATCAGTGATGTTCCCTAGTCATCCAAATATAAACTAGCAATTCGGGCTATAACTCCTCCCAAAACATGATGCTTAGGTCCTATTATACTCACCTAGACATTCCATTCACCCTTATGTAGAAAAAAACCACCCTATGGTGATATGAAACTCACCTTACGATGATAGCAATCTACAATATCCTAAAAGGGAACTAACTAGTCCATTCTGAGAATGATATCATAGTTTTCATCATTAATACATAGAGGTACCATAATAAATGACACCCACCAACCTCAAGAATGAATTCCTTGCACTGACGTACACTTTCCTCTCTATTCCCAAACAAAGTTCCAAAGTTCAAGATATCAGCAGATGTAAATATACAAAGCCAAAGGCTCTCCACAATAATGACATATATGAAACTATGGGAAGCCCATATTTCAAAAGTGAAAAATATAAAACTAAGGAAACTTGAATTCTACCTCTAACTATAGAGGGTTTGGGATCCTGCTCTGGCTAGATCTTCTCTACCGCAAATGATGACCTACACTACCACCCTATAAAGACGACTGAGATATTTGAGCTGATCCAACCAATGACTATCTAAAACCCTATGTATGACCAGTATGGCCATGACCTTCACCTCGTCCTGAAAAACCAGAATAAATCCATCACCTAGTCTGATGTGGGACTGGTGGTACTGTTCTGGTATGAGGAGTTGAAACAAAACCCCTATCACCAGCTGCTGGTGAGAAAATCTGACAGAAGTGTTGAATATGTCAAATCTTTCCACTAGATTGGCACTCTAATAGGTCTCTCGGGAAATGTGGTATTGTATGACTGCTCTCCCCACACTGGTTTCACACCACCTAGCTACCCGAAAAAGTATCCCACCTACTCGGATCTCCACTCAAAGACTCCCTGTGGCGCTTCTTGCTATCAGTCATAGGGTTACAAACTCAGAAAGCCAATCCACCCTAGCCCACAGCCCTAGAATCCCTAATATTTCACTCGGTGATCAATGCCTGGTTGACTATATAGGTGATGGAAGTCAACCTGAAGATGTTTACCTAAGATCAGATTTCATTCCTGATACCATCCTCAATGTTCATCACCAGAAATAACTCACAACCCTCTGGAATGGGTGTGAAGCACTACCGATCTGTGAAGTGAGATGAATACTCCATGACTGAGAGAGTACCCTGCTCCAAACTCATTAACTATCAAGCTCAATCAGCCCTCAATGTATTTGGGTAGAATTAATTGTTGAAGGAACAATGGAACTCATCCTAATCCATAACCTACTAGTGTCCTTCCTGTGAGATTAAATCCCATTATATATTGGAAGAATCCTGAAGCATGTAAGTAGTGAGATTCACCCTCTTCTTTGGAGGTGTCTCTAGATGCTCGAAGATAAATTGCATGGATTCTAATCATGATTCAGTAGACTATGTTTCTCCATCCCCTGAGAAATGGAGATAATGATGATACAGGATAACTTATGTCAACTCTTCCATAGATGGTGCAGGATGAGGCCCTCCCCTGAAAGTATACATAAACCTCATGAATCCCTCTCAAAACTGTGTTTCAGCAACTATATCTGGTATAATGGATGATGCCAAGACGATCATGATAGAAGGATCTACTGGTAGTCCCTGATCTACCATGTCCTCGATCTGATCATTACCCTATATTTGGCATAAAACTGGAGGGTGTATCGATGGAATGACTCTGCAAATTCAAGAACACACCATTGTTCAAGATCATCAAGGACTAAAACATGGATGTTCGGGAAGGGAATAGGGGAAATAAAGCATTCATGTTTTTCAAAATGGGGATACATGACATTTATAACACCTACACAGCGTGTTTTCTTAAGAATTTACATGGGTGTGTAATTACACCAAAACTGGTCGTGTAACATCCCATATGCATGACATGTTCTCCATTTAAACGGTGTGTACTTGAATCCTTTTCCCCTTCCTGAGTTCCTCTACATGGCTAAAGCACATGGTTCTCTCCTTTTTTACACTACATGGTGTGTTCACCATACACATGGTGTGTACCAATTTAGTTCAATCCAATCGTGGCATTGGTCACATGGTCAGTGACACGGTCGACTCCCCATGGCATGTTAATGATATACACATCATGTACTAACAAATATTTATCCATCCGTGTTATTAGTCCCACGGCCGGACACATAGCCTCTACCACACGATGTTTACATCTGATACATGTTATGTTCCACTAATGATTTTCCAACTCTGTATCCCTGCCCACACAGGCAGTTAGACGGTCAAGGATTACAAGGCTTGTACAAATAGTACATGACATGTAGTTAAGAAAAACTGTTCCTTCCTGAATATAGGGATACATGGTGTGTATTCATCAAAACACACCATGTATTATAGGTTTTTCGGGACAGTAAGACTCACAAACTACTCCGGAACTCATAAAACACTGAAAAAACATTTAATGTGATTAATTATGATCTGTGAGGGCCCATACTCTCCAAAAATCAATGATTGGAATCATATTCATGCCACATAATAAGTATACTAGTGCAAGAAACACATGATCCACTAAACTCTGATCCATGAGGGCTCATAACACCTCAGGGACCAATGTTTTCTACTCATTCAAATGAAACCTTACATAATAAGCAATACTATATCAAATAGAATATATTCTATCAAGGATTCTATCACAGAAACATGCATATCAAGAACAAAATCTATCAAACAACATGAAATCGATAATTCACTCTAATTGGCATGAAAAGAATTCATGACATGTGATCTCTAACAAGTTCTTATATGATGCATGAGAAGGAATACCTTTGTGTCATTAGGTTGAAAAAAATAGAACCTCAATAATATCATTGATAAATACATAAAAACATGTGAATAACCCAACAATGAAATCAAATCAAATGTAATAATTTCAAAACAATAAAATTTAAATAATCAAGTTAAATTAGCTTTTCCCTTTACACGGGATAGCTACTCCCGAGCACAACATATTCCCAACTACTCATTCCTTCCTATCCCTGACTATAGGCTCCAAACAGTAAGTCAAAGAAGAAAATAACCCTCTGATTCCACTTTGTAATGTCCCGATTTTGGGTACCGCCCAAAGGTGCCCCATACCTAGTTGGTCACATGTCCTGAAGCACATTTCCCCAAACGCCAGAGGAAACTAACTAGCAGCGAGGGATTTGGGTGTGATAGCGGGGAAACTATGCTCTCATTGGACGAGTAACATAGTGTAAATAAATAGATAATAGTAGAAGAAGCATTAATAATACCATATAACAGTAAAAAGCGGAAAAATGCAAGTAGATAAACAACTAGAACACATAAAAAATGATGCATGTCACTTATGTCAAGGAACGTAGCCAAACAAGTCACAATGCTGAAATATAGTACTAAATCAAAGTAAAATGGAAAAAAAGTAAATTACTCCAACAACATCACAAGCCTCAGCTTGGTCCCATTATCTCTAGCTCTACAAAAATCATCTACCCGAAGTAGATGAGCGCTTGACCATATCTATACCTATAATAATATAATCTTTTTGGGTCAAAAATCATGACCCAAATAGGGTTTCAGTCTAATCCTAGTAGGCAACCACTCAATGATTTGTGCCTAACTGTTTGTGAATATATATAATAGTCAAATATGCGAAATGTAGTAAAAAATAGAAAAGTACTCAAAAGTAAACAATCCTACAGTTTCAACTACATTCATTTAAAATTGTTAATATATTCAAAAAAATAAACAAAAGAAACCCTCTTGGATGTTCTAAAAGTCTAACCACTCTAGTTCATCTTAAAAAATGACTCTCTGAGGAAGATCTCACCGTCAATTCCCCTTGTGGTCTTGCAACTATAAAATACAGACACTCTAAGGAGGCACTCAATATCCAATTCCCCTTGTGGCCTTGCAACGTGGAACCAAAAACCCACTGAAGGATCCCACAAGTCGATCCCCCCTATGGTCTCACAACGTAAAATTATATTAGACACTCTGGGAAAGCCCTTCACATCCATTACCCCTATGGTCTAGCTTGACTATGTTTCCACAACCATGTGTAAGTCAATCATGCAAAAATGATATTCAGAAGATGAAGTAAATCATGATATACTACATGGATAAATAGGTACAAGGAATGGAATAAGCAAGTCAGATAATATCTATCCATCCAAACAACACTAGGAATAGAAAAAATAGTATCATAAAAGGAAAAACCAGACCCAATGACCAATATCAGTTCAAATATGGGAAAACACATCCATAATAAGGTAATTAAACCATATTCTCAATCAAGAGCCTTAACTCCATAAATCAAGGCATAACATGAATTAATGGTTTAAATTCCCTAAACTCGCAATACCCCAAACTAGGGTATTGTAAAATTATGCACATATAATTCAATGAAGAACCATCAAAAGGAACAAGCCACCTACCTCGACACTGTACGATTGATGTAGTTGAACCTCATCATCTGAATCGACCTAGAACACCGTGGATATACAAAAATGTATAAAATGATCTACATAAAATATCTCAAGAAAGAGAAGAAATCAAGATAGGTGTCCCTAGAAGATCTAAGAACTCACCGATTCGATTACAACACGATTAACGATGTTCAATTAAGAGCACAGACAATAGTTTGAGGGCTGCGAGAGGAATCATCACCCCCTATTGTTCCTAGCCTAGATAAAGACAGAATAAGATTTTTCGTTCAATTAGATGCAAACCCAGTCTGATATAACAAATAAAAAATTACATGACATTTACATGGATGATATATGGTGGGTATGGGCCTTTACCGGGCTCTACTTTAGGCGGTCTATTGGTCTCCCCACACGACCATGTAATCGGCCATTACAGGACCAGTACACGACTACCCAAAACAACCCGGTACATGATGTGTACTCCTGAGTACATGGAATATACTCCTAAACTTTCCAAAAACTCATATTTTTCTCAAAAACACATGAAATAATGATCTATACTGGAAAAGGAAGATCTGAGTTCTTACAGCTCGGATGGGAATAGATCAGTGATAAGGGTGGTTGAGGGGGATTTAGTGGGGGGGAGGGAGGTTGGGCCATAGTGATTTTTTTTAAATGTTGAGGTTGTTTTAAGTAAAACAACTAAATAATAAATTTAAAAATTATTTAGTGGTAGTTTTAAACCAAATTACTACTAAATATAGATAATGTACAAAATAATTGTAAAAGACAGTTGTTCAATGTATATTTTCATTTATAATTAGTTTATAAAGCCTCGCTAAAAAACCTCCACAATTTTCTACATTTAACATAGTTTAACAAACTTTTTAAAATCCATCAAAATTAAGTCTTGTGAGGATCTAGTCATGAAAGACTTCACAATACACATCCCTAAGATATGTTTCACTCAAAAACTAAACAACTATAGGGGTTAGATTAATCAATCAAAGGTGTACTTATCCTCCCTCATCCGCCAAGGATAAATAAAATGAGTCCAACCAACAAAAAACATCACCTAGTATTTGGGAAAGATATTTCTTGCTGAGGGAATCCATCACCACATTACCATTCCCTGGAGAATAGTATACCTCAGATTTATAGTCTATAATGATCTCCAACCACTACCTCTATCTATAGTTGAAATCTCTCTGAATGAAGATGTACTTGAGTCGCTTTTGGTCAGAATAGACAAAAAATATTAGTATAAAGGTGGTGTTTCAAAGTATTCAAGGAAAATTCTAATCCTCCATCTCTATGTAATGGTATGTGTAGATCTAATATTGGTTATTGACTTCCTAAAACATTTAGATATCACTACTAACATCTACATAAATAAACACCTATTCCCGACTCTATAGGAATTATAAAACATCACGTTGTAAACCACCTCTTCCGGAAGCCACAAGATAAGTTTTCTAGTCATCCTCTACTAAATTTCCTACAAGGAATTTTAGGAAATCTATGACCAGATAAAAGGTTTCTTATTTCTAGTTATGGTAGTCAAAGGATTCGTAATCTTAGATAAATCTTAAATTAGTCTCTAGTAGTAGCTAACCAACCCAAGGAAGCTCCTCTCCTTCATCACACCCTTGGGATGATCCTTGTAATGACCGAGAAACTCAATCTAATTTTTTTTATTTATAATGGTATTTTACGAGTCTGCTAGAAGTGATGGCGTGTGATTTTGAGGCGTAGAGTGCCCTGAATGAATTTCTGAACTTTTTTTTCAGTTATGTTCAGTAAACGTGTGAGCGGGTTTTTTTAACCTTTGAACTGCTGCTTGGAATTGATATATGAGAACACCGTTGAACTCGCAGTGCCAATATTCTCTTAGGGATACTTTCAACTCGATGGCAGTTGGTCGAGGGTGAAATTTAGTTTTTATGTTTTTCATAAAAGAATATAATAAAATAAAAATGATTAACATTTTTATTTGTTGAAAACTCCCATGTGGATGTAATAAAGGTGGGGAGCACCTCAACTAAAATCTCCCACATGTGTGTTTTTGTGGTGGGGACCACCGAGCCTAAAACCTCCATTTTGATTTCCTAAAGGTGGGGACCACCCGAACCCTCTTAATGGGAGAAACCCCTTTAACTCCAAAATAAATTGTTTGAGCCAACTAAGAAATTAATTAAATGTGTCAAAAATTAATTATAACGATTTTATTTTTTGTACCAAAGTAATTTAATATGAAAAACGTAATTTAATAAGTTGTCTATTTCAAGTTTTGCTGGAATTGAGAATAAAGGGTTGGAAAGAGGAGAGACATTGGAGGATTATTCTATTTAATGAAGAACACCTCCCAATAAAGATACTATTTGACGAAGAATGTGACATCTTCTCCAATGAAGAACACACCACCTCAAACTTAGGACATCTTCACCAACGACCAACCGACTTTTGTCCTTTCTTCCTCTCTGACGTCAAAAATCCTTCGAGGTAGGGTGGTCATTGGAATTTTTTTCCTTTCCTTGTTCTTGATGGCTCTTCGTAATTCAAGAAGGAATCATAACCACTTGCTTATGCTCTAACGCGGATTGTGTGGGCCAAAAGAACATGGCCGGACCTCTCCACAATTCTTGAGATTGTTTGTTGTGTTCTTCGCGATGATGGTGACGGCGCGACTATGCCGTCCGATGAAATAGAACCACGGCTTGTGCCACAGACGTGAAGAAAAAATGACCGAACGAACCAGGAGCCGGTGAAGGCGCGTCGCACGACCATGCCATGGAGAGAGGAAGGCTAGCCATAGGGCCTGCCATGTCGGACTACCGCACCGTTGCCGCCCCACCGCACCTCGACCGCACCATTGCCCTCGGGACGCCCTGTGGCCCCCATGTGGCCACGCGGCCCCCGCGCGGCCCTGAAGCCCCCTCACCACCCCACGGACCCCGCGCAGCCCCACAACCCATGCGCCGCACCGCGGCCCGCGCGCTACCCCACGGACCCTACGCCGCACCGCAGCCCCCCTGTCACACCGCAGACGCCCCGCCGCTCAGCTAGGCTAGCCAGCGTAGGTCGGGCCAGACCCAGATGGCCAGGTCGAACCGAAAAGAGTTGGGTCAGGCCAGGCTGGGTCGGGCCGGGTCAGTCCGACCAGGTCAGATCGGACCTAGACCGGCTTCGACCCATCTCTGCTCTTTTGGCCATAACTTTGGCACCGAGTGTTCGTTTGACGAACCATATATGGAGCTGGAAGCCTTGGAGCTAGACGGTCTCATTGGTATACCCCACTGAAGATTTTTATAATTCTAGAGAATGGTCGGGTTGGATTGAGCACGAATCCAAACGGGGCCTCAGAACTAAAAGGAAAATAACTTATAGACCGGGCATCTGATTGACGCACCGTCTATTGCACTGAGTCCCCTACGATGTGGAGGACCTTTGAAATAATTCTTCGTGGGACTTATTGGTAGTTGTAGTATCAAACAGTAGCTTGACAAGTGGACACTCCCAGAGACATGTGGGCTTAGTGCGGGAACCCTGTAGCTAGCTTGGACAATGTACTAGGATCATGTGAGGGTCTAACGACGTAATGATGATGCACTAGGATCTTGTGTGGGTTTGAAGATGTACTGACGATGTACTAGGATCATGTGTGGGTTTGATGACATACTGTCGATGTACTAGGATCCTATGTTGGTCTGGTGTTGTATTGACGATGTACTAGGATCTTGTGTGGCTCCTAAAACGTACTGATGATGTACTAGGATCATGTCTGGGTATGACGATGTATTGATAATGTACTAGGATCCTGTGTGGGTCTGATGATGTACTAGGATCCTGTGTGGTTTTGACAAGGTACTAGGATCCTGTGTGGGTCTGACGATGTACTATGATCCCTTATGTGTATGATGATGATTTAGGATCCATCGTGGGTCTGCCTCTTAATAGATTAAGATGATTTAGTAGTTACATCTAATCATCTTTACTACTATAACTAAGATATACCTGGTGTGACCTGAGTCTATAGCTGTGTGGTACTTTCCCTTTGTAGTAATACCTTGGTGGTATTCATCTTGTGTGGCATACCTCTGGGGTACTTACCTTCGTTTTACTCCTTCCATTGTGGAATAGTTGAGCTTGGGATTTGGATTTGGACTCTGTGTTTCCTCATGATTGAGATGGGCATACATGATAACATTGGTATATATATGGGCATACAATTAAGTAGGGTTTTGAGTTGATTTGATACATTGTGGTTTATCCTTGTTTGATTTTGTGAGACCTTGAGGTTCTCTGGGTCACTACTGAGTATCATTATACTCACCCCTACACGGGATATGCTTGCACCTTTTTGTGTTTGGTGCAGATAACGAATAACGCTGACAGAGGATGAGGGTACCAGGACTGGACAGTTCCCGGAGGTGGATCATACGGCGTGTTAGGACGCATCAGATACAGGAGGATGTGGAGTGCTGAGGAGGGGATCTGTACCTACCCTTCAGGAAGGAACCTCGAAGGTTGACCCAGTAGCTATCATTCTCTTCTTCAGTTATCTTGTATTTCAGTTATACTTGTACCTTTCCTATTGGTCTTGTATTACATCCGCTCTTACTTTCGACACTCCTTTTCCTATACTGTTTTACTTGTGTTCATATCTTGTTGTGTTCTTGGTTTCATGTTTTTACATGTTATAAATGCAACGCCTTCCCGGTTTAAGGTAATACGCCTTTCGGTGCTAGTTTCTAGTCCCTTGCCTATGAAAGGAAGGGTTGGGTTAGTCACGGCACGGGCCCCGGGGGATGGGTTGTGACAAATTGCTATCAAAGGAGATGGTTCTACCATAGAACACAAGACTCTGTTCTTTTTAACGAAAATAGTGTTAAGTTTAGTGAGGGTGGTTATCAGTTTAGGGAATATAGTGTTGGTTTGGAGACCGTTATATCCATACACTAGGACCCCGACTTCTTATTTTTGACTCAGTGCACGAAAACATTGATTGCGTGTGTGTTTTCAAGAGTCTTCTTTGTGAAATTATTGAGTCAACTCCCAAGGTATATCTTATTGACCGTGGAACGCCTGTTTCTTTTAAGGATGCCCCGATACAGACAACCAGTTAGTGTTTCAGATATAGTATGCACTGATAGCCCACTGAGTGACGAGGCCTCATTGTAAGGCCCAATTCTAGTAGAGGCATCGACGGAGGCACCAGCGGTACCATAACACATGGGGCCTCTAATGCCACCACCCCCAACAGAAGAGGGTGCATGCTGCTTGAGCCTGTTGCATGAGTTCTAGTGCCATAGGACACCCAGGTTCAAGGGAGAGACAGACCCACATGCGGCTGAGGATTTCCTAGTGGCCATGGTGAGAGTTTTCCGACTGGTAAGGACACCAACTCATCTCATAGTGATCCTTACTGCGAGTCTTCTACATGTAACAACTTCCAGATGGTGGAGTTTTATGCTCCATTTTCATGACGAGGTGATGCTTCTCTAGGTAGACTTCGAGAGCCTGTTGTAGGCAGAGTTTGTCCTAGAAACTCTTTTCACAGTGCGCATACAAGAGCTTCTTCATCTACAACAGGGAATCATGACTATGGCTCAATATTCAGTGAGGCTAACTGACCTCTCATGATACTACACTGATATGGTGCATGACCCATTCATCAAGGCCCGGACCTTCTAGCATGGGCTCAAGATAGAGATCAGGGCTTCGAAGATTTCCCTTAGCATCCTGATGCCGGTGAGGGTGTTAGAGAAAGCCCTTTTAGTGGAAAATTTTCTTGCGGAGAAGTCGCCAGCAACAAGACCCACCACCAGACATCATGTAGAGGAGTCTTCTGCAGCTGGAAGAAAACAAATGTCACAAAGATCAAAGATGAACAGACCTATAGGTGGACGACCGCATGATTCAGGGTCATTTGTGTGGGGCATAGGAGACAGAGTTAGTCATGCAAGGAACATGTTGTGTTTCAAATGCGGCAGGCAGGGTCACATGGCTCGTGAATGCCAGACCCACCATACGGATGATCAAAATAAGGTCAAGGGACCACCAAGGAAGAGACATATGCTTGATTGAGGAAGTCTGTAGGGAGAAGGCGAATGTGGCAGAGGAGCTGGTCATACAGCTGGCGGTGGGCACTGATTCAAGAAGTTACCACCACCACCAGTAGGAGGCCCCCCTTGACCGCAGAGAGTAGGAGGACAGGGGCGAGCTCAGCTCTAGGAAGCTGTGGCATATGATCATGGTGCTGAGGAGATGATACGAGGTATGATATGTGTCTAATCCACCATATCTACAGTACTTATAGACACAAGTTCCAGTCATTCTTTTATTTCCACTGCCCTCGTTTATAGCTCGAAGATTTTTATAGAGTCATTGGCTCGATCCTTATGGCTAGATACTTCTACAAGAGAAGATTCAATGATTACACACTAGTTTCAGAAGTGTGAGATTACTCTAGGAGGCGAGAGACTCGGCTGGGATCTCCTAGTAGCGGCATCAAGGCCTTACGATGTCATATTGGGTATAAACTAGTTATCTACAGTCTAGGATCATATTGAATATATTAGGCACAATGTATGGTGTGTTCGCATGGATGGGACCATGTCTACCTTCATCGGCGAGAATGGAGCCTTTACAGCATAGGATGGACTTACCCAGTGGAGAGTGCAGCCGATCACTCATTTGTTGGATAGCCTTACCCTTAGAGCAGTTGATGTGGAGAGTCCGAGGTATCCAATAGTGGTGGACCAGTAAGCAAATGCCTACCGTGATGATGTTATGGGTCTACCTCCTCGTAGAGAGGTGTAATTTTATATTGACTTATACCCCTGGATGAAACCAATATCTACACCAGCGTATTGAATGGATTCTGCAGAGCTTAGTGAGTAGCGGGTACAACTTGAGGAATTATAGGAGAAAAGGTTCATTCAGCCTAGTGTTTCTCCTCGGGCAGCCCCAATTTTTTTCTCCAAGAAGGCCGATGGGAGCTTGAGACTTTTTGTCGACTATTGGAGCCCGAACCAGGAGACTGTGAAGAACAAGTACCCACTCCCGAGGATTAAAAACCTATTTGATCAGCTGAAGGGAGCACAATGGTTCTCGAAGATAGATCTCATATCAGGCTATCACCAGGTCATAGTGCGAGATGAGGATGTGCAGAAGACAGCTTTCCGATGTCGGTACGACCATTACGAGTTCTTGGTTATTCCATTATGTGTAACCAATTATCTAGCAGTGTTTATGGGACTCATCATCTGGTTCTTTCAGCCATACCTTGATCGCTTTGTGGTGGTCTTCATTGATGACACTGTGATATACTCAGCTACTGAGGAGGATCATGCCTATCATTTACAGATAATTCTGGACAAAATCTGAGGGCACCAGCTTTATGGTACGCTCTCTAAGTCCCAGTTCTGGATCTAAGATGTTCACTTTCTAGGATATGTCATCTCAGAGGATAGAGTTTCGGTGGATCCAGCGATGATTGAGGCTGTAGTTGCTTGGGATCCACCTAGGAGTGTGACAGAGGTACGTTGTTTTTTGGGTTTGGATGTATACTACCAGAGATTTGTTCCAGATTTTTCCAGAGTTGCAGCACCTTTATCAGCATTAACAAAGAAGTAGAAACCCATTGTTTGGTAAGGGATATTCCAACAGAGTTTTCAAGAGCTGAGGTAGAGGCTAACTAGTGTCCCCATCTTAAGGCTACCAGAGGACAGTGTTGGGTAAGTAGTTTACTGTGACGCATCATGGACCAGAATCAGATGTTTCCTAATGCAAGAGTGAGTAGTGATCACATATGGTTCTTAATAGCTGAGAAAACATGATCAGAACTACGCTACCCTTGACCTGGAGTTAGCAGTAGTGGTGTTCTCCTTGAATATTTGGCAACATTACTTGATGGGAGAGCGTTTTACAATCTACTCGGATCACAAGAGTCTCAGGTATATCTTCTCACTGAAGGAAATGAACCTGAGACAACAACGTTGGCTCGAGTTCTTCCAAGACTATGATATTGAGATAGTCTATACTCCTGGGAAGGGGAATGTTATAGCAGATACACTCAACAACAGTTCTAGTATACAAATTCTAGGTGAGGAGACGAAGTAGTTGGCCGCTTTGCAGATATCCTTTGTGGATAGAGATGGAGAATCTTTTCTTTAGTCTCTTACAGTCACTCCCCCACTTCTTCAGCGAGTCAGGGAGGCACAATGCAGGGATACTGACTGTGAGGCCTGACGTGCTCAGATATTAATAGGACAGGCACCTGATGGATTTTTTGAAGGTGGGGAGCACGCCATTCTCTTCAGAGGATGTACCATGGTACCAGTGTCACTTCGAGAAGATGTGTTGAGGGAGTTACACACACCCCCACTTTAGGTACATCCAAGAGTGGAAAATATGTACTAGGACCTCCAACGATAGCACTGGTGGCCAGGATTGAAGAAAGCAGTAGCATAGTTTGTCTCTTGTTACCTCACTTGTTAGCAAGTGAAGGCAGAGCATCAAGTACCAGCGGGCTTGGCTCAGCTTTTATAGGTTCTAGAGTAAAAGTTGGATGGGATATCCATGGAATTAAAGACATGACTTTCACGTACATCCAGAGGTCATTATTCAATCTGGGTGATCGTTGACCGACTCACCAAGTCAGCCCACTTTTTACCGACCAGAGAGCAGGGTTCAGTATAGATATTGGGATGCCTCAATGTGCAGGAGATTGTGAGGCTATATAGAGTAACATAGATTATTGTATCCACTAGTGATACACATTTTACTTTCTAGCTATGGAAGGGGTTGTAGGAGGCTTTCAGAAACCTCCTGGAGAGCACATTGGAGCGGAAGGCTCAGATACCTGCTCAGTTCCCCCCATTTGTTTTCCTAGATTTGTGTTGTGGATTTCGGGGACGCAAAGCCCTAAGATGGAGAGAATGTAAAGACCCAGAAAGTCCATGTATATTTTTTAATTATATGTAAATTTTATGAGTCCACTAAAAATGACGGTGCGTGATTCCGAGGTCCGGAGTGACCATAATGAATTTCTGAACCTTTTTTTGGGTACGTTTAGTAAACATGCAAGCGGTTTTTTGAAACTTTTCAGCCGGTTCTTGGAATTGATGTCAGAGGACACCGTTGAACTCGTAGTGCAGGTATAACCTTAAGGATACTTTCACCTTGATGACAAATCGTTGAGTGTGAAAGTTAGTTTTTGTGTTTTTCATGTAAGAATAAAATAAAATAAAAATGATTAACATCTTTATTTATTTAAACCTCCAATGTGGATGTTATAATGGTGGGGAATACATAAACTAAAAACTCCCACATGTGTGTTATGGAGGTGGGGACCACCAAGCCTAAAACCCCCATTTTCAATTCCTAAAGGTGGGGACCACCCGAACCCTTTTAATGGGAGAAACCCCTTAAACTCCTGAATTAATTGTTTCAGCCAACTAATAAATTAATTAAATGTGTCAACATTTAATTATGTTAACTTTATTTTTTGTGCTAAGGTAATTTAATTTCATAAATGAAAATAAATAAGTTGGCTATTTTACATTATGGTGGAATTGAGAGGAATGGGTTGGAAAGAGGAGATATTTTGGAGGATTATTCTCTCCAACAAAGAACACCTCCCAACGAAGATCTTGTTTGACGAAGAATGCACCATCTTCTCCAATGAAGAAAGCACCACCTCTAACACGTGACATCTTCAATAACGAAAAACTGATGTTCATCATTTCTTCCTCTCTGACGTCAACAATCCTTTGAGGTAGGGTGGTTGTTTGAATTTTTCCCCCTTACCCGTTCTTGAGGAATCTTCATAATTTCAGAAAGAAACAAAGCCACTTTCTACCACTCTAACGCCGAGAGTGTGGGCCAAACGAACCTGGCCTGAACTATCTGAAATTATTCTGATTATTTGTTGTGTTCTTCGTGACAAAGGCGATGGTGTGAGGACGCCGCCCGATGGAAGACAACCGCGGATTATGCCACAGCGGTGAAGGAAGGACGACCGGACGAACCGGCCGTCAGCGATGGTGCGGCGCACGACTGTGCCTCGCGGAGAGGAGGGATGGCCATCCGGCCAGCCATGGTGGACCCCCACACCGCATCCGCCCTACAGTACCATAGCTGCCCCACCACATTGCAGCCCCGGGTGGCCCCCGCGCTGCCCTGCAGCCCCCGCACCGCACCGCGGCCTTCCGATGCTCAGCTGCCCGCCCACCGCACCACAGTCTCCCATCACGCCGCGTCCCCCATGTCGTGTCGTGACCCCCGCATCGCTCCACCACCCGTGTGCCTCCCCACGGAACTCGCGTCGCCCCGTGGCCCCGCGCCACCCCATGGACCGCGCACCGCACCGAGGCCGCCACGCCGCCAGGACGGGATGCCCAACAGGGGCCGGGTCAGACGCAATGGTCTAGGCCGACCCGAACCAGGTTGGGTCTCCCATATCGGGTCGGGTCAGACCGGACCCGGACCAGCTTCAACCCATTTTCGCTCTTTTGGCAATAACTTTGGCACCCAGTGTCCATTTGACGAACCATCTACAGTGCAGGAAACCTTGGTGCGAGATGGTCCCTTTGGTATACCCCACTAAATATTTGAATAATGTAGGTAAATGGTCAGGTTGGATCGAGCACGAATTCAACCAGGGCCTCGAAACTAAAAGGATAATAACATACAGACTGGGAATCCAATTGATGCACTATCGGTTTCGTTGAGACCCCTATGACGTGGAAGACCATTGAGATAATTTTTCATGGGAATTTTTGGAATTTGGAGTATCGAACAGTAGCTTGAGAAGTAGACTCTCTTGGAGACGAGGGGACTTAGTGCAAGAACCCTATAGCTGGCTATGATGATGTACTAGGATCATGTGTGGGAGTGAGGACGTACGTATGATGTACTTGGGTCATGTGTGGGTCTAACAACATACTAATGATGTACTAGGATCCTATGTGGGTCTGATGACATACTGATGATGTATTAGGATCCTTTGTGGTGTACTGACTAGGTAATAAGATCCTGTGTGGGTCTGACGATGTACTATGATCCTCTGTGGGTCTGACGATGTACTTGGATCGTGTGTTGGTCTGACGAGATACTAGGATCTTCTGTGGTTCTGACAATGTATTAAAATCCTATGTGGGTCTGATGATGATTTATGATCTTTCGTGGGTCTGCCTATTAACATAGTAAGTTGATTCAGTAGTTACATCTAATCATATTAACTATTGTTCCTAAGATATACCTGGTGTGAGCTGAGCCTGTACCTGTGTTGTACTTTCTCTTTGTGGTATTCTTTTGTGTGGCGTACCTGTGTGGTACTTACCTTCATGGTACTCTTTCCATTGTGGAATAGTTGAGCTTGAGCATTAGAGTTGGACTCTTTGTTTCTTCATGATTTAGATGGGTATACTTGATAACATAGTTATATGTATGGACATATACCTAAGTAGGGATGTCAGTTTATTTCATGCTTTGTGGTTTACACTTTGTGTATTTCGAGAGACCATGAGGGTCACATGGTTCTCACCCCTGCACGGGAAATTCATGCACCTTGTTGTGTTTGGTGCAGACGATAGACATCACTGACTGAGGATGAGGGTACCAGGACAAGACGGTTCCTTGAGGTGGACCATAAGGCATGTTGGTACGCAGTGGAGGTGGGCAGATGTGGAGTGTCGAGGAGTCGGTCTGTACATACCCTTCAGATAGGAATCTCGAAGGACTACCCAGAAGTTGTCTTTGTCTTCTTTAGTTGTATTGTATTTCAGTTGTACTTGTACCTTTACTGTTGGGATAGTATTCCGGCCCCTCTTAATTTAAGCAATCTTTTTTTGTATACAGTTTTACTTGTGTTTGTATCTTACTGTGCTCTTAGATGCGTGTGTTTACAGGTTATAAAGGCAATGCCTTCCAGGTTTTAGGGAATACACCGTTTGGTGCTTGTCGCCAGCCCCTGGCCTATAGATGGCGGGCATGGGGTAGTCACAACATGAGCTCAGAGGGATGGGTTGTCACAATACTAATAAAAATTAACCCCATTATTTTATAGGTATACTTCTACTCCATCATATACGATAAAATTTCCTATAATGTGGACCTATCTAATATATAACTGACACTTTTAGAGTTTTCTATAAATAAGATTCTCTCGATGTAGGTCCAATACTATCTCAAATTATATACATTTATGGACTTTGATGCTCACTATATGAGAATACCAATGATAAATACCACTATAAACTAGTGCAGGAAATGTAAGATGACGTAGTTCATAAGTCTCATGTACACCATTGGGGTGTTCATCACAGCAATGGAAATTACCCCGTAATCATAGTAACTAAAGAAAAATTTGAATATCATCATCGGTATGCCATCCTCACAAACCAAAAGTAGGGGATAACCTTACTTTAGGTCGATCATTGAAAACAACTTTTCCTTCCCAAATGATCGAAGAGGTAATTGATTCTTAGAAGTTGATATATATTCATAATTATTACTTTGTTTTTGGAAAAGATAACCCATAAAAAACATTAGGCTTCCTTTAGCCATCTCATGTTTAATATCGAAGCTACCCATGGATTCACATTGGGTTTGATGATGCCCATCATCTGATGGTACAAAAAAATACACAATATTTATTGAATTTTCTTTGATAAATAAAATTCCATTAGGAATAAATAAATTCCATATTATTTAATGTAGTTATTGAAGGGAATGAAATATATTTCATTTGTTATAATAGATCGTTATAAAATTTAGCCGTAGTTTTTTTGTTTTTCTTTGAATAACCTTAGGAATCCTAACCATTGTTAATACAATCATTATATAGTTAATGTTTTTATTAGTATATAAAAAGGAATGTGATAAAATCAAATTTAGAAAGAAAGATGAAATGATGGAATCAACCAACAAGATCATTTATTGGATATTTTGAGGAAAATTACATCACATTGATTTGATGATGATGAAGACCAATCTAAGATTAATTTTTTAAATTCTAGAAGCTAAGATTCAAAAATTTAAAATTGATTGAAACAATTTATGGGAGAAGTTCATGATCATATGGATCACCAATCAAACCATGTTCTAAAAACCAACCTAAGAAAGTACCACCTTCACTTACCTTAACCATAGGGAATATGATAGTGTTTTAAGGGGTTATTTATCTAGAATATAGTACTATATATATTTATATTTTCTTATTTTTATAAAATAATTATCATAATTATTATTTTTTCTTTTTTATTTTATTCATATACAATATTACAAAATGAGTTTGATAAAAATTCGATATCCATACAAAGAAACCAAAATTCTATTTTTGATAAATATATAGTTGCCATTAATATACAATATATTATAAATCAAAGAGTTGTTAAATAGAATTAATTTTCATAAAATATTATTATTTAAATAAATTTATTTAAAAAAAATTGTAATATAATTTTCTGTGCTCCAATGAAATTTTTATACGGGATAACAAATTTTTGGAGTTTTAAAAACTAGTATTTTTAAATAATTGATAGTTTTTATTTAATAATTTAAAATAATATATTTGGAAAATTATTTTGGTATATAAAAGAATTTTTTTTAAATAATCATGTTAAAATTATCAAATTATTTTTTTCATACTTTTCGGATACAATCAAATTTTTATGTAAAAATTAAATATTACATAAATATATTGTTTGAATTATAAAATTATAATAAATGAAAATTGATTTATTAAATCCTTTAATAGAAATATAGAACCAATAATAATTTTTCCATTTATAATAAGGTGTCTAAAATTTATATCATTACTTTTAAAAACCTATAAATAATACTTAAAAAACTATATTATAATTCAATGTTTCAGAAACAATTATTTATGATCATGTATAACTTCCACCTCATCGATGGTATTATTTTAACGATTTTAATTCTTAACCTAATTAAATGTTGTAAAATAATCCCCTTTATATGAATATATGGTAAAAACCATGATACTATTTTTGGTTTTGATTATTTTATTTTTATCGCCTTTCAAGTCTCATTTTATTTTTATGAGTATAGAACAAATGTGAAATATCTATGGGATTATCTCTGACCGATATAATGTGAGGATCATTGAGGGAAAAAAGAGGTGGTGTTTTAAATAAAATAAACCTCAACCACCAGTATATTATTGATAATAACTAGAAATACTCAATATGTGACTTAAAACTTTAGTATCTACATGGGGTCTCAAACCAAGATTTATCCTTATTTTTTTCCTTTATCTTTCTTAACTTTTAATTTTTATTTTAAATAAGTTTTTTTATGTTTTATAATTATCAGTTTTCAGTGACCGACACTTAACATATATCAAATATGTTACTAATATTAAATAATGATATATTCTTGTGTTGTAGCTTATTTTTTTTCAACCCCATAAAAATTATTTTCAAAACCAAGTAAATCATTTTTAAATAAAAAATGGTAGAGGGAGTTTTGGGTAGTGAAAATAAATGTGTGGGGGGAGTGGTACTAATATCATTAGGATCCTAATGTTTTTTATTCTATTAATTTTTGGTGTCTTTTTTGGCTAGGAATTTGAGCATGAAATTATATTATACCTATTGATGAATGCCATGCTATTATTGAGGATTTTAATGTCTTGGATTCTATAAAACATATTTGATTTATGAGAATGTTCTTTAACTGATTTTATATAAATTTTTATTTTACTATTATTATAGGAATTATTAATGGTAAAAAATTATTTTAATTAAAATGATAAAACTGAAAAATAATAATTTTTTATCTCTATATTGTGTAAATTTTCCATTGTGAAAAATAAATCTTTATGAAGCTGACCAATAATATGTTAATATAAACTCAATAAAATAATATTAAAATGAAAAAATGGGATACCAAATTATGTTATGAGAAACTAGGAATTGAAAATAAATAAGAAGAAAAAAATAATAACATAAAAATTAAAAAAAAATTAAAAAAATGTCAACTAAAAAAATATAGTGCCCAATTATTAAAGGGATTGGGTCTATGTTAGGGGAATATTGAACAGAAAATGAATAGGAGGTAAATTGACTTATTATAATTTCATTTGGGTTCTATCATGGAAGTTAAAAATGTATCTCTTATATAAGAAGCATGAGAAAGAGGGATTCATGATAGTTATAATTTTCAAAATATTAATTCCATAACAATCCAATAAATTCATAAACCAAAATCATGATCTTTACATTAAATTTTGTCACAGTAGTGGATAATGTTCCTAAAGTAGGCATGCCATTTTTAATTATGAATACATATTTTATTATATTCTTTTCTGTTTTTGGGTTTGAATATAAGAATCATAAGTATTTTTGATTAGTGAAATTAAGTTTGTTTTCCCAAAAGGTAAATATTTATGTGTGAGGGAATTAATAGAGTTAATTGTTTACTATTTTTCACTTGAATTTAATTTTCTAAAATACAATCAAAATAATTAATTTATGGGTAATTCTCACATATTAAAATTAGATTATTAATTTCATTTCAGTTGATCTTTTTTATTAAATATGTGGTTTAAAGTGTTTCTATCTATATATTATCTAAATTTTTAAATCTATCATTTTTATTTAAATATTATATAATAATTTTTAATTATAGAATTAATTCGAAAACTGCATTGAAATTCTAATTTTTCCCATTCAAGTGTACTCTAGTATTTTTATGATAACATATTACATGTCTCAATTCTTAATTTGAAATTTTATTATTAAATTGTACAAATATTGGGATAAATATTATTTCAAAAGTCCATTAGATGGACCAAAATGTTTTATGGGGTTAACGATCCTGAAATTCAATATTATATTGGATTCATCCATTTGGACACCAGTTCAATGATTGTGAAATTGATATTTTATTATTACTATAATTGGGATGATTTTTTTCTCAATAGTGGGGACTGAAAATTTAATATTCCATTCATATAGATACATTAATAGTTGTGCATTGTTGATGGTCAACCCTTAAACAAAAAACAAGGATTACATTTTACATTATTTTCAAACATTCCATATTCAATCTTTTAAACCTAAGACATCCATTCATTCTAAAAATTGATGTATTTCATCTTTTGAAAGAAAGTATCATATATTGGGGAGTTTTAATAGAGTTATTAATAGAAAATTTAAAAAAGTTTTATTTTGTATTTAATTTTCAACATCATTATTTTATTCATGTTTAGATTTTAATTTATGATCTCTCATTTAATTCTTTATTTCTTTTTCTATATTATTCACTACGAACACTTATACACTTTATCATGAATGAATAACCTGAGGACTCTTCTATGGGAGTAAACCAGTTAGAAACACTATAATTACATATTAATGAATAACATTTATTATTTTCTAATAATTTTACTCAGGGGGTATGATGTTAGAATGGGTCATTTGTGTCTCATCATGCTGTCTAAGACTTATTTTTTTCCATTAACATTATTCTCCTTCAATTGAGGAGGGTTATGTTCAATATAGTTGGGTATCTTTGATTTCACATTATATAAAAAACCTGGGAAGAAGAGGATGTTTATACATATGATGTATTGTGTTAATTAAGTTAATACGAAAGTAATTTATGGAGATGGAGGTTCACTCAGGGTAAGTCACCTATAATAATTTTTCTTCTTTTTAACTTTGTTATTTCTATATTAATTTTGTTCTAATTTCTTGTTTAAATTTTATTTTTGCATTCCCTAACATAAATACCCACATTTAAATAATTTCATATAATTGAAAAATACTAAAAAAATACATTAAAAGAACTAGCTTGAGAGAGAAATTGAACTTCATAATCTCTTAAAGTTAGATGAACTTGTTCATCTACTATGTTTCACATATAAAATAAATAATTTATTTTTCTACACAACATGATATGGTTATCACATACTCATATAAAGAAAAATCATCAGTAATAACTACATGAAAATAGTATAATCATGTATCTCACATAATTACTTCCATTAATTCAAGATTTTTTTATCTTGACACCCATCTTCAAAAGCACCAGAACATAACTTCCAGAACATCAGATTTCCTCATAATATGTTGACCACCAAAACATCTAGAACAAAATGATTCTTCAATAACAATTAGAGAATAATATAATAATACCCAACACAACCTTATTTATTTGGGATTCAAAAAATACAACACATTATGACTAACATGCATTGATAAAATGACAATAATCAACAATAACCATGAAATTTCATAAATTCTAAAAGCAAAACCAATCCCTAATTGGATGCTGACATTACCCAAATTTTAATTTTTTTTCAACAATATGATAAATTCAAAAACATATAAATATCATGAAAAAAAATATTCCATATAAGATCCTTGACTCTAAATTCTAACAAATAATTCTAACTATTCAAATTCATTATTCCTTCTTTTATCCCCTTGAGATAAATATAATGAAAAATATCCCCCACATGTAACAAATATAGAATCTATTGAAATAATACCATGAGAGAAAATACCTTTAATATTAGTCTTAAATATAATTATCCTCCCATATTATTGATATAAATTAATGATATTTCTACTAATATGAAAGCTTTATATGTTTCTTAGGGGAAAAACATGACACTACATGTTAGGATGTTGAATGAAAAAAATGATACTAATCACAGTTTCATGGAAGTATTATACTTTATATCTAGATAGAATAATGATAGTTTCAATAAATATTATAATTATTTATTAATATAGTAATTGAATAAAATTTTGTGAAACTAGACACTATTTTTCAATAAACATTATTAATCCTTCAATTTGTAACTCAATCATCACTTTTTTAACACAATTCTAGATTTTAATTTCAAAATAATGAAACTCCTCCCACCATGGAGATATTCTTAATTAATTATATTGATGTGTATTTCAACTTATAAATGATAATTTTTTAATACCTATAATATCATTGATTCACAAATAGGTGTTGAAAGTAATATAATATGTTAATAACACAACTACCATATCTTTCACTCCCTTAGATAGATAAGTTTAAAAAAATTCAACCATTAATACTTCACATGAGAACCACCCCAGTGGTCCCAATCACAATTTCAAAAACCATTATTGAATTATTCTTGAATAATAATGTGTTTGAGTTATAAAATATTTATTAATTAAATATTATTTCATGACCACTACTTAATAAAAAGATTCCCTTATTCATCCATTGGGTATATTCTATTGGTTGATAGAGATACCAACATTCAGTTATTTAACTAAAACCACCCCCAAATTTTTTCAATTACATCACTAAATAAAAAATTATTTTTCACCATGTGATTAATTCAATTTTAATAGATTTTAATATCTGGATAATGATCATATGAAACCACATGTTAACCACATGTTAGAAAAAAATAAATAAACAATTATTTTTTCCCACTACTTCTCTATAAAATAGTTTTTTCCACATTAATTTTATAATTACTATGGATTACTATGTCTTATTGGGACAAATAGTTATTTTTGGACCATGATACCAATTTGTATAACAATAATTATTTGTATAACACTTTTTATTTCACTCATGTTATGGTTATTCTATGTTAAAAAAGTTACCACTTAAACCACTCCAACATCTATTAAAACATCATAATATATTGAAATATCACATTAGATTTAAAATTAAAACTCCACATGGATAATATATCCCCTAAGAAGAACGTACATAAATATATTTTATAATAATAAAATACTTATAGACATGTAATATTCTAATTTCTTTAAGTTGGGGCTGATTGTGAGTCACTATAAAAAACTACTTTTCCTTTATCCATCAATTTGAAATTATTCTTAATTTATGAAGAGGTTTTGATAGAATTATACTTATCATATACTTCCTTTGGCATGCTATTTTCATTATGGCTCACTTCACAAGATTTCCACCCTTTGATACTCATATCAACTAGATCTATTAAAAAATATGTTATTTTACATTTATATACAAAAAATTATTGCTTATTTGTTTCACTAAAAGAATCAGTAGGATTGTTATGAAATATCATAACATGGGATATTTATTTCACATGATATTGATGCATCTCAACAACATATTAAATTATCTCTCTTCTAAAAATATTATTATAATTTTTCTAAGATGATTGTATTCAATAATTAATTTGAAACTCCTCCTCAAACAACTTTTATCATGAGAATATTTTTCAACCAACTTGTGTAATCTATTTCTAAAAATAAAATATTTATCATTGTATTCATGATAGTTTTATTCTTATATTAGAGATAAATTTGTTATTACACCTCAACTAGATACATGATTAAAACAATAATATATATTTGAATAAAATGAATACATTTATTTATAAAGTTGGTAAATCCATTTTGAAATATTTCAATCCAATTTAGATAAATAAATTTATTCTAATTCTCTATATAATAAGAAATAAATATTTCCATTAATTCCATAGATAAATCACATGTATCTATTATATATTTTAAAACCTATTATTTTCTCCTTTTATCATTTAGGTACCTTATCAATTGTTCTCCCATTACCTCCAATACATTTTATTTTATTGGGAATTATGAGGGTTCTATTAATTACATTCCTTTGTGGGGTTTAATCTTGGAAAAGGTTGAGTTCTCCCATGGAACACAACCATTATAACTAAAAAAGTATTTCATGATTTTGCTCTAATATAGCATACTTGATCTTTATCTCACTATCTCTTTCCAAAGTGCAATCATGAAACAAAAGTAAAACATCTTTAAGATTATCCATACCATTTTATTTCCATTATTTAACTAACTATGATCAAATCCACTTCATGTTTTTGGTAATTTTTTTATTCTTACCACAAGTTTATCATTTTCGTCTTCCTTAAGAGTCTTCCATTTATAAATTTGATCCTATAATTCATAGAAATATTTATCTCATATGACACATAATTATTTTTCCTTGTTATTAATTTGTGAAATTTTGTATTTATGTCTTACTATCTCTTTCTTCATCCATTATTTCTCCTTGACCAATAAGACTATATTTGAACCATGTTCATCCTTCATTGCCGTCATGTTTAAAAACATTTTTCATCAGTGAAATTATACGTGAAACTGTATTTATTCTTCTTTATTATTGAATAGGTTTCTATAAATTTATTATCCCAGGACTATGTATTTACTCTTATATTAGTACCCACTTTAACCAGTATTTTTTCATGTTTTTTAATATTTTTTACCTTATTCTTAGTCCTCTATCCATAAAATCTTTAGTTTTATTATCATCCCATATCATAATGTTTTCTTCATGCAACACATAATTTGGTTCTTCAAATATGTGAGTAACCTATACCTATATACATATTATTATATCATCTTATTATGTAGATCCCACATCATTTGGTATTTCATGATCCTTAGATAATACTTCATTATTATTGGAAAAATTAATAAAATTAAAATGAAAATAATTATATATTTATTTCAAAAGATTGTGGAATCCTCCATCCAAATCACATTTTTCTAAAAAACTATTCGCTTTTATGGAATTTCCATTGAGTTAAAATTTCATTTTAATATTATTTCCATGTTTCTTATCACAAAAATATAAAAATTGTAAAGGAAAACAGACTTTAAAGAACCAACCAGATCAATTTAAAACAAAAAAAATCCATCAATAATGATCTAATAATTTATATCATTTATAAGGCCTAAAAGGGTTATTAGTAAGAGATTCCATGATGGGAGGGGGGAGGGGTGGTTAGAAAGGGTGTGAAACTCTTTGTAATATAAATAAATTACTTATAAAACCCTCACCACCATAACTAATCATGACATTATAGTCAGTTGTGTCATAATTAAGTTCTTCATTTAATGAAAATATGCTAGTTATTTCATATATCATTCCCCAAATGACATTTTACTAGTTATTACATAGCCAAAAATCTTCAATTTTTTTCTTAAGGAATGCAAGTAAAGAATTCACCTAAGATTCAACTATTTTAATTTGTTTATCCACATTGGTCAAATCCAAGGTGTATATAAAGACAATGTATTGATGCACCAAACCAAAATAAACTCACTATTTTTTTAGTGGGTTTAAGAAGGGGAACTCCAATACTTGGGTAACTTCCCTATAAATGATTGTGTATGGTTTACAAGCTCCATAGGGTCACTACTTTGCTCCACTATCTTATTCACTAGTTTATGAATGTAACATATCCTTCCAATAAAATAAAATAAAAATCAATATCTACATTATTTTTGAGGAAATATGTATTTAGTGGTGCTCTGTGATATTAATGTGCATCACCTTCATAGTCTTGATATGAACATCACTAGAATAGTAGCATCACCTAGTATTATTTTTCATAAAACTCTAAATTTATTCTTTAGAAATACATTCAATGTGTTCCAATTATTTATTCATTCTTATTCCACTATTCTTTTATAAATATATCTATCAAACCATCGGATATATTAATTATTCTATCTATAATTCCTCTATTTTTAAAAGTATAAATATCCATTAATTATACATGTAGATATATCTCTGATTAAAATTTGAAAAAATATTTTTTATATTTAAATATTTATTCTCCACATTTCCCTTATAAAATATGTTTAATTCCTTATATGTTTGATGGAAAATTATTCCAATACACTCTTTAAAATCAATTTCAATTTCATGCATTTAATGATTATAATTCCATATTAAGTAATAAGATATTTGAAATAGGAAAATAATCTAACTCATCTTCTTCACAATATGTATTATATCATCCTCCCATGATTCTATGCTCCTTTTGAAACTATGATCCCAAAAACCTTTCTTCATATCATGACTTCATTATTATGGTGTGATTATAAAACAAAAACCAAGATTCTAAAATCCTAAAAATATATTATTTTAACTCATTAAAATATCATAGTGTGATCCTCAAACTTATTACAATCATAAACCATTTTATGGTGTTACACACCTACTTGGATACAAATACCTAGTTACTCTACTTAACCAAATATTATACATTATTCCATAATCACATCCTCCATGACACATCTCTACTAATCACAACATAGAAAAAACATTCATCATTAGTAGTTTTTTATGAGATTTGATTAATAATAATCTATAGCTAGCCACATTATCAATTATATATTAAGAATGATAATTACCATTACCTATAATATTTTCCCCCACCAAGTTAATCTTATTTAATCCTGTGTATTCCTATAATTTTCCATTATTCCCTTTTAAAACCCTTATATATGTGATTTTCTTGAAAATTTAATATTTCATATCACAATATACTCTATAGTAGAGTTTATTTATTTTACTAGTGAATATTACATATTGACTTTGTTTATTTTATATACTAGATCTATGATTTATTTTAGCATATTAAAAAATATTCCGTTTACTTATATGCCAGATAGCCATTATTTACAATCCTAATTAATTTTATATATAATCGTTTTGTTTTATTTCAATATTTTGAATGACATTACCTTCATTCATCTACCTCAATTACCCTTATTTATAGGAACATAACAATTTTTTACAAATCAAGATTTTGGTAAATTTGACATATTTTTTTAATGTTATTTACATATCACTTAGAGAATCTGGATTACTCTTATGTATCACTTAAGGTACCCTTACGTATCATAGTGATTTTTTCCTTTTCTATATTTCATGTTCAAATCAACTCTTACATATAGTCTCCCGTGTACCCTTACATATGGGTAAATTATTTATTTGAAATTTGTAATTTAATACCATTTCATACCAGAATTTAAAATTTTCTTGAAATATATAGAATCAAAAACCCTCAGACCATAATTAATCTCAATCAATTTATCTCGAATTGAATATTCTTCAAAAACCACATGAAACTAGAATAACCATGTAGTGAACATTATCACTTACATCAATTCATAATTTATCAATCTACACACCCCTATTTTGGAACACCTAATCAAGGTCATTTGAACAATATATTATTTATTAGTTCTGAAACACCTAATCATTAAAGGAAACTAAATTTCTCTCTATTATTTAACTAAAAATATAAAAATATTAATGAAAAAAACTATTAATTTTGTTTCCAATAAACCCAACACTTCATCACCAACGTGTGTTGAAAACATAACAATCAAAAATAAACAACACATGTTAAAAACATCCAACTCTAAAACCAATACTCAATTTGAAGATAACTGACATTAACACTATTCTATCTGGTAACCAAAACAATCAATTTTTTTCATGATCCATATATTTACTTAAGGATATTGTAATAGTAAAATTCTTATTTTAAAACCATTGTTTCTTAAAATTGAAGTTTTTTATAGTATTAGAAATATAATTGACTAAATCATCCAGTTTATGTTATTATCCTTCCTTTTATCCCTTAATTAATCTGTAATCCTAACATTAATGAATTAAACCTAACATTTTACTTTATTCGTAGATGATAATCCAATTCATAATAGATCATGATTAACTTCTTCCAGTGACATTAACACCTTTCCGCACATCAAAGTCTCATTAACGTAACTAAATGACCTATCTAGGGATGTTATGTATATAATATCTTAATCCAAATATTCTATATTAATATCAATTAAAGTTATATCATTTTTTATTTATTGAATTCATTAATGTCATAATATACGATAGTTTTTATTTTAATTTTAATGTTGTTTAATCTTACTTTCATATATAATCTATCAATATTATATAAATATATATATTCCAATTTAAGAAAAACAACATCTATAATGTATTTTTATAACCTTACACATGAATTTATCACGAATTTAATATTAGATTATTCTATATAGTTTCTCAAATGTATAAATAAAGGTATCAATGTAAGTAGCAGATCTATATTTATTGAATGAAAACATTATCATTTTATTTTTTGACCACATTGAGCATTAACATAACATTATTAAAATAAAAACATATGCATCTTAATACACCACAAAGTAAGATCATATTTTTTCCAAAAAATGGTATTATTTTGAATTTCAAATAAACCATACAAACAATTAATATTTTCTAAAACAAATGAATATGGTATGAAATATTGGAAACCAGTAAAGAACATGTGAAATGAATTTCAAATGCATTAGTTATCATTATAATTTTATATATCCATAAACAAGAAACCTAATTTGTTAGAAAAAAATTTAAATAATAGGAAATAAAAATAATTCACATTGAATACAAAAAATAGATTCATATAAAGATAATAATATTAATCATTAAATGATAAAAAATATAAGTGTTTCTAATTTAAGATCTCATTGATGAGAAATATAAAATTGGAAATAAAGAAGATACTAAAATGAGTTGATCATAATTGGAAAAATGTTCACATGAGAGACGCCACATGGGAATTTTTTTACTATAAAATATATAAAACAATGAACATATATGATACAAATACACATAAATATTAATAAACAACCTATTTGAGATAATGTTCTTGAAAAAACCTGAATACAATGATCAAATATTTCATGAGGTTATGAAATATGAATCGATCCAAATATAAACCACATGATTCATATTAAATGAACATATATCTGTTGAAATAAAGATATAATGGAATATAAATAGATGAAAAATATTTATGAAGTTCCCTAAGTAATCACGATGATAATCACTGAGAGGGAATGAGATAATCAATGAGATTATAGAAATTCATTATCAAATCTCAGTAATATTATGTAATTATTCATAACACATGATATTAAAAAGATAAAAATTGATGATTATTGGTTATAGAGAGAAAGTATTAATGACACAAAAACCAATAAATATTTACAATGAACATTAACTCTTGTCATTGAGAGGATACATCCTTAGTTCTTCCAAATTTTTATACTACATGACACTTTTTTTATATTATTATAGATAATAATAGATGAATGGAAGTATAATTTTATTAGGAATTCCTTCAATATGTTAACAAAAAATCAAAGAAGAAATACTACACACAAATAAAAATGATGATTATATATCTTATTAAATTGTCTTCAAGAGAATTCATGTATGAATTGAGAGTGTTGCTTCTTTATTCACTTCAAAACTAGTAAATATATCTTTTGATCACCCTTATGAATATTCAATCAACTATCCCAAAGTATTTTCACAAATCTTTATGTCAGTATCTACCTTTTGATTCCCATTAAAATAATGATATAATAATATTTATTGAAGCATAATATCTACTCAACGTCAGATCCCAAAAAGACGGATCATATATATTAATGATTTCTTTAAGATATTTACAATGATATAAATAGTCTATAAAATTTTTGATCTTATTGGTGTGTGAAAATATATATAGTGGAAGAAAAACCATAGATAAAATATTACCCTAAAATCCCCATAATTCCATAAAATTTAACTAATGGAACCACGACATTAAATATAGGCTAAAATATTTTAGTATTTTCATCTAAATTGGATAGGTTAGTATATTATGAAATTAAATTAAATTATATAACACAATTATTATAAATATAGTGTGAATTTAAACCTTTAGTGAATAACTATGAATTCATTTTTTCCTCCATTAGCCAACAAAAATTTTGTCCCTAAAATGTAGCATGAAACCTATATATGAATGATTTTCTATAGATCAATAAGTCATAAAAACCAAAACCACTGTTAGATTGGTGTAATTTTATTTTATTTTGATTGAAATAAATTTTTTTTCCAAGGATAATATTTTAGTTGAGTTTGGAAATTTTGGAAAATTGGAGATAGAAGTCAGGGCCTACTAATGAAAAACCCACTAAAATTGTAAACACATTCTTATTTACATGATTCCTATCATTAACATATGACCAATTCCTGTTGAACCTGATTTCAACTATTTTCCACTAATACTCAGACAACTAGAAACCTTCCACCAGTGGTGCAACATTTAGGAACACTCTCTAACACTTACCATGAACTCGGTACCATGTTAAATCCATGCCCTGTTCACTTGAATCTACAACTAGGTGACTGAGGCAGTTATGAATATCTTTAACGATATATCAAATTAAAAACATTTATTTTTAAATGAAATTTTTCATAGGCATCCTATTTATGAATAAGAGAGACCATGGAATCATTTTAACACATATCATGCCATCTAAAATTCCCTCAGCTTATTTTTAGATTAAAACCGTGGGAAAAGTTGAATATAGTAGGGAATTAGTGTAAATTGAACATTATGACTTTCCTGAAAGACCTCTTACCCCAATTCATCACCAATATTAGGGTGAGGTCCCAATATAAAAAAGGACTCCATGGTATTAATGATACCAGCTCCCTGATCTCTATAGAGGTACCATACTTGGATGTTAACGAACCCATCTCTCAAGAGTCATCCTATTAGGATTCCAATTTCACTCCCAATGGATTACTATGGTACTATTGTGCCCATGCTATCTATATGAGGCTATCATTATGATGATTATCTATGACATCCAATGATGTTATAAATAATTTTATTCTTATCCTCTAAGTACACACCATGATGACCTTCTAATATCATCCACCCACCTAGGATTAATTTTACCATTCACCCAAGTATGAAACATTGGGTCACACTGAGCCTGCATATGCCCTACCTAGGTATCCCAATTACCTAGTCTACTCACATAAGATAAATATATTTCCCCAAATATTGTGATTAAAATCTTTTACCTAGGACAAACCTCATAAGAGCCTAATTTTCCTAGAAAACCTTCATTGCTTAAGGAAATATTTGACAAGGTCATTATGCATACTCATGTTCCCCCTTCAATCATGTATTCTCTTGATAATGGGTTACCCACTAGATAGCCTCACAAATTTATAGGATCATATATGTGTAAAAAATCATGTATCCCATTTATATCAAGGATCCCACTTTTTGGACAACTATATGGGTCTTTTATAACTCAAAATACAAATCTTAATTGTTGTAAACTTGTCTCCATAGCTCTCAAGTATCTGATCAGCCTTAATTTTTCCAATCATTGAATTAGGGAAACAAAAATACTCCAACCTAGTGTCATCCCAAAAAAATATATTCTTTGACATATGTTTCATAGAACCCCATTTCTATGTATGTGTAACCTAATAGTCTATTTATAAGGGATATATTTGACGATCCTATAATGGAATCGATCCCGACTCCCCAAAATAACCCACCTCTCTAAATAGAGAACGTTTTTGGAGGTACTAGATAAATTATTTCATTTATATCATAAAAAATAATTGTGGGATATGAAATAGAACTATCATACATATATATATATGGAGAACCTCTCATACATACCCTAAATGAGTGTATGATATCAAAATAGTTCTTTCACAATAAGGGAAACTGATATTTTTACTATATAAGATTTCATGAATATCTCTTAAATCAGTGAGACAATCTGGAACATGAAAATATATCCTTTATTATATGAGTTCACATATCATCCATTTGTTTTAAATGTATAAAAAATAATCACCACTATCTATTAATAGTATATGTCTAGCATTAGAAATATGGCCCATGAAAATACTAAATTTGGGATTGTCGATAATTAAAAAATGGTAAAATGGTCATGAAATTATTATTATTTGAAAGTTATTAATTAAATATTCAATCATAATTTAGATGTATAATTAATGATTTCAAAGTTAATTTCCCCCCATTCTTTCCCAAATTATCTAATTGGAATGATAACTGAATAAACCCGAAGAAGTCATGCTCCAGTAATAGGTTGGGGGAAATAATATAGATACAAGAGTGGTTAGACATCATAAGATAATGAATCCCAATAATAATGATGATACTAAAATGACCACCAAAATTCCAAAACCTTAGTATAAGTTTTCATGAACCCATAACCTCCAATTCTATGGTGAGGTAATTATATCACAATGGTATCATCCTTATACTATATTTATCTCCCACGACCCTTTAGAATCTAAACAGACGTTGTTACACTAAAAATATGATATCAAGGATTAGATGACAACAATTACCCCTTAAAAACACTTTGGGGCCTCCCAATAAATAAATAAACTCCTTCCATAAATTAATGGATTTTACTGAAGAGAATTTCTCTAACAGATGGACACCTATCACAGATTCAGCTAGGAGGAATCCTATTAAAAATTCCACCATAGTTTCCACATAAAACCAATCTATTTAGGTGTTGTTGTTGAGACTAAAATCTATGTTTTACTAACTTGGTAATCTAGATGGAGGTCCCAATAGGGAAGAAACCACTGATGTTGGGAAAGAGTTCCATAACTATAGAGAATGAAACCTTCCTACCATCTTACAAATTTTTTTGATAGTAAAAAAAGAATGATTCCATGTTCCCATAAAAAACAAGCCCCAAGTTCTATTGAAGATGACATAGTTTCCACCCTAGTATGTATGTAATTAGAAAGGGAAAACAAAAATAACTGTAGAGGCCCACAATTTAATATTATATCATATAGTTCCATATGTCCCTATTAGAACCCTCATTTTAAAGGCCATTCCCAAGAAAACATGGATAATGACCATGGAATTATTACCCATGATATCCATTATAATGTTTATAGTTGCTGAGGTCTTACTTGTAGAAACATAAATATTATCAATATCATTCATCCTGATCCAAACACTCAATTTAGAAAACATGAATGTCATATTAACAATGATTCTAATGAAGTTTCTCTTGGTTTCTTGTAAATATTCTTAGAGTTATCCTCCCCATTTCAACGAAGAAAAATTCATCAACTTTGGAGGTCCCCTCCAAAGCATCCACCATGGATGTACTAGAAGTAGTAATGAAAATTTTCAACGTGCAGTACCTAACAATGATAATAGCTATTTAATCAACAACCATGGAAATCCAACCCATAACAATCCAATAGAAATAACAAGTGGTGGTTCTCTAGATGATGAAAAACCAAGAAACCAATAACCAAAAAGGTCTCATCCATGGAAAGAAATTTTAAAACCAATGTGGATATACTATCTATAATGAAAATGAAAAAAATAAAATCCATAATGTTCCTCCCCATGGTGATCCAATAAATAGTCATTATGGAGGTCCATTCGATGATAAAGACAATGAAATTTCTATGTATATAGGTCTACCCTATAGTACTTTATCTAAGGGTCCTCCTCGAAAATATTAAACAACTTGATATAAAGTTCCCTTACCATGTTATATTAATATTAATGAATACCTATAATAGAAAGGAACTTATAAATACAAGGATAATTTCATAAGGAACCCCACCATGAACTAGAAATAAATCACACTAATTAAGGGATTAACAAAATCAATTATCATCATATATTCCTATATCAGATCATGAGATACTATAAATGAATGAATATGATAAAAATGATTCCATATAAAATAAAAAAATAATATAAAAATTACATTTTTTGGCTAGAAGGGGATAAAGAACCATTTTAAAAAGATAAAGAGGGATTTGGAATCAGGTGGAAGGAATTGGAATATGGAATGATACCAATCATGTTCCATCCCATGAAAATCACTTAGTATGTTATTCCAAAAATAATTAAGAATAATGTACACCCCATATTTTCTTCAACCTATGGTTTACCTTGTATCACCTCCACTATATAATATTAGTCTGCATATATATATTGACTATCTCAACGAATTAAATGAGCAGTATATTCATGTAGATTTGGATACAATACCAATATCATGGAAATATTAGTTTTCTTAATAGCATGATCACACAAAACATCCTTATTTTAGGGACCTCAAAATTAATTTCAAAATTATTAAAGAAAATAAGATGGTATATATTAGAGGATGGGGACGATTAATTTAATTACATTTCACTCCAAAAATATTATGCTTTCAATACATATTTTGGGTATTTAAGATGGTCAATACAATGAAACACTAATTCTCAATGTTCATTAAAGTGGTGAACTGAATGAGAATAAAAAATTATAATATCATAAACCAAGCTACTATAAAATAATGTAGGTTGTAAATTTGAGGTGACAAAAATATAAAAAAAAGTGAAAATTATGATCGAAGACACCCCTTGTCTTGAATAGACTCACAATGAACTACACATAGTTTATGATAAGAAAAGATACCAAAAGTATAAATGTATTATGATATCATTTATAATGAAAATATAATGATAACACCCACCCACATGGTTGTGAGTATTTTTTATTCCATCACTGGTCCTAGAATCGCCACACGTATAATGATATGTAGATATGATAACTAAAGGAAAGAATTTGTCGCATCCAATATGGGGTAGATGTATTTTTAACATGTCCTCCAATTAATTTAGAATTTTGAAAATTTTGGGAATCCCCATAATTTGTGAGTTTATATTATTCTCATCTTGAAATTAATGACTCAGCTTCATCAAGGTTATGTTTAATTAATGTTATGTGAGAATCACTTAGGATCACTGTCCTAGAAAACATTCACAGTTTTTTTAAAGGGAGAACCAAAAGAAGAAAAAGAATACTCACAGGGGTTAGAAATCAAAATGATCCTCTTAAAAAGAAAAAAAAATATTATGATTATGATATATCACTCAAAGAATATTCTTATATTGATGATTTCCTATATTATTCTAACACCATTGAAGATATTGTTTGTGTTGTTGGATTTTACATAGATTATGATTTTGATATAACCTTCAGGATATCATGGATCATTAAACTGATATTGAGGGACATGATAAATAATATACATATGTTTAAAATGTCTTCTACAAAAAAGAGTGAGAAGAATGTGTACATACTTGCAAATAGAGGTGGGTCCATGAATTAAGAGCTTATCCTAGTATCATACTACTTCCTACTTGGTGGGATTCTACTATGGAAAGGGAGAAAGGTGTGGTTCTATCTACTAATCACCCACTTCCAAATGTTATTGAATTTCTCTATAATGATGAATATATATCCTGATATAAATATAAAATTGAGAAATTAAATTAGATTAATGTTAGCATACCTAGAGTAAGTATATCCATTGAGTACAATTCTTATTCTAAAGTAGAAATACCCCCTCCAGTTGAGCATCTTTAACAAGGGGATATTTCTTTACAAAAAGTGATGATTCCAATTAACTATCAATATAAGGTTGAATAAACCCATCCACTTGGTGATAGTTCCCATTTATAACAAAAAATTACTTGTAATAGGGAAGTAAATACCACATGTTCATGTGATACATCCTTGGATAACAAAGGAATATTTTCCTCCATAGGTGTATTTGAGCCACCAATTGAATACTTTGGTCAATATTCATAGCCAAAAATCAGATTAAGTTACAGTAACATAACATCTTATCAGTTCTTGTGTTCCTCAAATAGAGTAAATAAAGGATTATCTTATACCAATATATCCAAAAAATGGGAAAGTACCATGAGTGGGTAGATTTTACTCTTAATATACCCAATTTTGTAAATATATGATTTTTAACATTAAATGGAATGGGGTATCCCAATAAAAAACTCTCTCATTTTGTACTTAAATACTATATAATTTTGCGAATTCCATAAAAATATGAAATTATATAGCTCAGATTCTTTATATAGAATTTGGATGGACTAAAATTCTTTTGATATAAAATGATTTTATCTAGATAATTAAATTTCTATAAATATATTTTAGGAAAATTAATCTAAAAATTAAATTCGACATTGAGGATGATGACTGTTCATGACCTCTTAGAATACACGTAATGTGAAAATTATAGGGTCCTCAAATTCAATTTTAAAAGGAATGTTTTAACTTACTCTATGGGTAAGGGACACCCATAGAAAAAATTACAGGAGCTCTGTATAGATAATATCTATGATTATATGTAACAAAAAATCATTCCATTTAAATATATTGGATGGTATTGAGATTTTTTACAATATAAAAATAGTTGAATTATTTTAGTCAATGCTCTAAATCTAAATCTCAACCTATGTTATCAACATATGTGAGGATTTATTGAAAAGTAAAGACCAAGGCCATCAACCCCAAACGGAAACCAATAATGAATCTATATCTTGATCCCATTAAATATAATATGTTGAATCCTAAAAGGAAAATTAAATAATTAAAATATCCTAATGTAATTATGTAGGATATAAAAAAGTGGTAACCCACTAAAACATCAAAAAATAGTAAGAAAAATTTAAATCCTTGCAGAATGAATAGGTGTAGGGGTTTTTAATTAATTCGCTATCAACCAATTCATTCACCTTATCAGATTTTAGTATACCAAATATGTAGGGGTTGGATGAAAACCCCAATTAAATCCATTACTATCTGATGTTGGGTCACAACATCATAAACCACTTTATCATTAATGATTTTCTATATGTATTCAAAGATGAAAGATATTTAATTCTATAAAATAATATATATCATCTGATTGATATATTTGTTGTTCCACCAAAAGAATAGGAAGAATTAAATAAGGTTCTGAATAAGAATATAAAAAATATTGATGACTAGATAACTCAAAAGGAATTCAATTGTGGGTATAAAATCAATTAGTCCACATTGAATCAATAATTAATGATTCTAATTCATTTTATAAATGTTATATAATTATAATTTTCTATTTTATTATCAAGAACCTACCTGGGTTGACCCTAAACCGGTCACCCAAGCCAGCCCGCGACATAGTCTGAAGGGCATTCCCGGTCCCCACAGGTTGATAACTAGTGTCGGGCATCAATACTAAATAGGTGGGAATGATTTACCCTTAAATGAAAGAAAAATTAATAATAAAATTAAACAATGAACATGAAAACTAGCACCAGCGATAAAACAATGTTTTACATACATTTATGTGACCCAATGGGTCACCACCAACCTCAATCCAACGTCACGCTATGCCAAAAAAATCCAAGCAAGGCATTACACCCAAAGATAAAAAAAGATAAAACTATACTTGTGAGTATTAAAACTCAGTAGGCATGTGCAAACAATCTATTACCATATTCATTTTCGTTAAATAAAAGATCCATCAATTTCAAGTTTGAGACACAATGTATAGAACTCAGTTTTCACCCATTTTTTTCTTTATAATAAATCACAGTCCATTGCCCTTTTCCATTTAAAACTGACTTCTTATTCATGAAAGAGACATTAACATTTTAGAGAGAAAGGAGGTTTTATTTCACATTAAAAGGAAGAAAACAAAGTAAAAAACATTTTAATGTTATTTTCTGTAATCATTTTCAAAACAACTCATCACTTTCTCAAAGTGGATACACCACACAAGTATGTAGGGATTTTATCCACATAATAAGGGAAATGGGAAATATATCACATAAATAACTAGAGAGGCACTGAAATCATCCACACAAAGAAAACTATGTACTGAAATACATGGAAAAACCTAGGAGCACGTGAATAGTCTAGAACATACTATAACTGTGACTCATCCTAGAGGCATGCCCTAACTGATGAAATCATAATGCCCAAATTCCCGATCATCACCCTACTAGGCCTGATCGAGGGGACCAATCCTAGAGAAATGATAACAACATAACCCCTACTATGGGACACTAGCATAATCTAAACTAGTGAAACAATAATTCACCGAAAATTCTCTCACTAAGCTAGGTTCCCATGTTCTGACTAAAAAGGGTGGGTTAGTCAACAAATATTGACCATGCAATCAAACATATGCATTTTCATCTTACGCCTCCAACTCAGACACAAAAAAATCAGACGCAAATCCCTCCATGTCATTTTCTCCTTATTTACTTCAACCATTCAACACATGAGGGAAGTCCCATCAGAGGACCTCCCATTCCCATCAACAACCAACATGTTAAGAGGTGAATCCCAAAGAGGGTTTTAAAAGTAAATAATTTTATAAAGTACCAAACGGGCCTTAAGATATCACTTAAAACTAAATAATTTTCCAAATAAGTAACACACACCATTACATTGAATACCAAAAATGCACTTGGAAATCCATTTAAGAAACTCAATTCACCACTTTAAATCAGAAGCACATTTATACAGTCCAAATGATCATTTCATCAAACACTTAGTAAAAACATTTAATAAAACAATTTCATCAAATTTGAATAGAAAATTTCTTACTTTATTTCCCAACAGGAAATTATAATAAAATCCCTAAATTTCTAACTGTAATTAAATAAATGTGTGAAAAACAAGAAATCAATAATTCTTTTGTTAAAAGATATTGTACAGGGAAACCTACGTCGGTGTGGAAGAAAACTAAACATTCATCCCTTAGTGCTTTCTTACTAAGCGCTGCTGCTCCCCCACTAAGTATATGCATATTCTCATATAGATATGGACACCAAGACCCTATGAACACACTCACATGGCCATGAATGTGTGCAAGGGGATCCTTACATATATGCTTATATGCATATACCAGTCTCTAACCACCTACGTATGAATTTCCATATATATACATGGAATACCTATCCCCATACATGAATGTTCACTATCATGGATTAATATACACATAATAGGGAAACCAATATATATTTATACATACCTATGCATACGCAAGAAAGTCTCCTTAGGCCTTACGACTCGAAAGCACAATGTAGTGACCAACACACTTGAATTGAAAAAATAGAAATCCATAAACATGACAATACCCTAAAATATAATTAATTCATACCATGGAACCTAGATACAATTCAATAAACCAAAGAAACTTTTATGAGAAACAATGTTAAAAGAAAACACTATTTTTAATGTAAGTAGTTCCAAACGGGCCTTTATGTTTTTCACACCCCGAATATATTTAACAAATGAAATTCAAAAACCATTTTTCAAAAAATATGTGAAATCTCCTTTTCACTAAGAATTTCCAATCATACCACTCTTTTCCACACACTCCAAAACCATTTCAATACAGACTTCATCATGCCTTCCACTTTTCATAAAGAACCCATTTAGCAATATCATAAGGAAAACACACAATTAAATCCAACAACGTTTCATAGGAAAATCATGTTTCAAAACCACCCATAAGTATCATTTTTTTTTTCACAACGTGTATTCCTTATTTATTCAATTCTAAAATATTATTACAAAGTGCACAACAAGTCTAACATTCCGCATACAATTATGTTCATTTGAAAACCCCATTTTTGATACATTTTCACCACACATATCCTTAGAAACACACTTCACATTTCCCAAACAATTAATAAAATACTTTCAATAATAACCATAAGAAAACACAATCAAAACATAGCCATTATCTCTTATGAAATCCATTCTTACCATCTAAGCATGACAAAATACATTCGTAACACATTTTTCATCACACAAAATATATATAGAAAAAATTTATAAATCCACACAATCATATTAAGAATATATAGATAAAATAATCCATGGAAAAACTTACCGATTAAGTGAAAAAACAATGAAGCCTCACTGGAATGGAGTATAACACCCTGAAAATGATCCGCAATCCCTAAAACCCCATGAAAATGAGTCACACATCAACCATGGATTTAGGGTCCATCCAAATTGAAGAAAACCACAATAATTGATAAAATAAACACACTATAGGAAGTGGCCACCGACGAGGGAAGCACGAATAATATGGGGTGGATGCCGGCGACTGGAAACACTTGCCGAATATGAGGTAGCACTAATGAGGTAGGTGGTCAGTTGTAAATATTTCACGCTAGGAAGGGAGGATGGAGGACTGCATTCCAATGAAGGGGAGGGGGGAGGAGGGTTGTGAGATGATTGAGGGAAGGCCAGAGGAGGGTCGCATGCTGGTGTAGGGTCACTGGTGCAATGGGGGGGAGCTGGTTGGGCGGTTGTGTGAGGAAAGGGAAAAATGGGCAGGGGAGGTGGTGTCATTCCATACAAGGGAAGGGGGGTTAGGGATTTTTTTTCTTTTTTTAACATACTAACAAAAATAAATTGAAAATATAATATCAATAAAAATTTACATTATAAATAGAAACAATAATAATAATAATATTATTATTATTATTATTAACATTTATTTAACTATTATTAATAATAATATTAATAACAATTTAAAAATATTGATATTGAAAACAATTTTAAAAATAATGATGATGATAATTTTAATAATCATTATCATAATCATAATATGAAAATTATTATTAATAATATTAATCACTATTTTAAAATTATTTTCTTCTCATTTTATTTTATCTTCAATTTATTTTATTTTTCATTAAAATTATTTTTATTTTTAGATGTAGAGCATGCCACATGGTTTGGCCGCATGTTCTGTCAGGCTGTGCGCCAACCATGCGCAGGCCAAAAACACACCCAAATGGTGTGTGACAATTCCTCCCACCACATATACTTTCTCCCCCCAACAATTTGTCGAGTCAAAAAACTACTAATGCTCGAGTCTATGCCTGAACATAATTGAATGAAAAATCAAGAACATCAGGTTCACTATTAACTCAAGAAGTCACACATGACCGATCACAAATAAACCACAACATAAAATGTGACGAGAACATGTCAGGGTTTTCCCCACCACAAGAAATCGACTAACATGGAAAATTTAAAACCCAAACACACAACCCCAAGGAGGGGATAACATGGGATCTACCAACCCTAACCTACACAAAGAGTATCCTTACCGCAATGAGAAACTAAGGAAAAATAAACCTGAACACAACCATCTTCTATAACTCTAATGGAACAACTCCACTGCTAGGGTTTAAAATAGGAGGCGTATTACAGGGCTACCCAATATAATGGAACCCCAGAACAAGGGGGATCTCTTAAAAGAACCAAAATCCCATTGAACAAGGGAGAACAACAACACCCCCAAATATATGAGAAAAAAACCAAACCATACCGTGGACTAGAAACATAATCCACCTATCACACAACACCAAAACATGTCCATTGGAATACAGCTAAAACAAAAAAACTAACCCATTCATCCATGGGCCAACCATGTGTCTGGGAAACCGAACAATTTAGAGATTCCATACTATGAATAGACAAACCTCTTAGATTTCAATAAAGTGAGTTCATCACAACATTAAAACAAAGGATGAACATAGAATAAAAACAAGAATAAAAATAATACAAAATTTTAGATATTTCCTTCCCAAATAAGAAAATATAACATGTTCTAAGGTTTCAAACATCCTTGAAAACTCATAACCGTGTGCGAGATTCACCTCGAGACCTATGGATGGGTCCCAGATGGAAGAAGAATCTACTGTCTCACCATTATGAATTTTCATCCTCTGGCCCCCAACTCTTTCATCTCGAATGATGCTCCTTTCAAAACTCATCGTAGTGGATCGAACAGTCGAAGGATTGTAAGACTTTGGAGGGATACGACAAGGCGGCTTAGAATGCCTGAACCGGCCAAATTACTATCATGTAGGAGAACAGTCCAACAAACATAGAGTCGGTACATTCAAAGATAGCTTCTTGGAGATAGGTTACTCCAACATGCACTTCTTTCCAGATTGGCAACCCTCATGAAAGCAGACCCCCACCAACTATACCCTAGACTCAAATGATGATGAGACGTCCTATCATTACTTGTACAGAACCGGAACCTCAAATAAACCTGAGACAATACCAACCTTAACACTCTTGGGAGTTCCCAACCACCCGAAGATATGCTATTCTATTAATAAACTAGTCCAATACTTCTAACAGAGCTGCAATGCCTCAAAGTACATGCAACACCCAAGAAGGACTAAAAAATAGGAAAGACTCGGTGGCAATGTCAATGACCCTTTTGGGTGGCATACTCCAAACAACACAAAAAAACACCAACTGAAATCAGCATCAAGAAAACCCCCAATCAAAGATATATTGAAATCCAAGAGAAATAGGCCAATAAGCCCAATGTATACAATCACAAGAAACATTTAATTTTCCAAAAACCTCAATTTCATTAAAATTTTAAAGCTCACCTATTGAACCTTATGAACTGTCACATGTGCAGTCATCTGATCCTTCATACATCAAACACAGATAAGTCCCCCCCCCCCCGCACTCTCTATATGTACCCATTCACATGTGACCCTACATTAGGAATACCAAGGTCCAAAGATCTATTTTTCTTATTAAATAAAAACACATACCAAACCTTTAAAAAAAAAACTTACCATATTAAAAAACCACTCTACCAATTTGAAACCATTTGACGAAAGCCCGCCCATTTCAAAACCATTTTCACTTTAAAAGTTCACAATCAATTTCAACACACACCCACATCAACTGAAAAAAACAACCAATGAATATCTTTTATATATTAACTCCTAAAATATATCTGAAAGAGGATTAATAGAGACCCCATCCCAAATAAGAATCCTAGACTCCCTACACCATAATTAGTTGGTGAATTCACTACAACACTAGTAAAAATATTCAAGGAGGCTCCTTTCCACCCCTTTCTATCCTGTGAAAGCCACACCCAACTCGCAAAGCTGTGGAAGAGCCTCCATCCTTAGCTCCAGAAAAACAAACTATAATTCTAATTCAAGCATATAATTAGTAATAAACTCTATAGGACCATCAAAATTCATTGAAAAATGGAAAGTAAATATATATTAAACCACTATATGAATTTTGAGACATCAATCCATGTGATTCTCTAAAAGGTCAAAGTGATGAAAATACATATTATTACCTTCATAAAAAATATTAGATATATGACTAGTCCCATAATAAAAACTAAAATAAATGAAATCTAGTTTAGTTTGATATAGTCTTGATTAAATACATAATCTAGCCTCAATGGGTTTCTTACTTTTCATTGCCATCTAATCAGCCTATAAGAATACCTTGAATGCATCCCCAAAATGATTAAGAATAATGAAATTTTTAGAATTGAGCTGAATTATAGGGATCAAAATAAAGAAAATTCAAATGGAATATATTTTAATGCATGAATCACCAGATTCCCACACATCAGAAAATAATATAGAGGCTGAAAAGAATGAAAAATATGAGACCAGACAACCACAAATTCCTCTTCATCCACTCATATAATAGAAAAAGAGTAGGGCCTAATCATCCATAGAATCACCTTTTTACTCCAAACCTAACTCTTGGTTCACTTGGTGATCAAACACATACGTTGAAGTCTGCCATATTATTTATATTGGAAGCTGGATAATTTTGAGAGATGATATCTTAAAAAACAAACTCAATGGAAGATATATCAACAACTGGAAAAACAAGGAGAAGAAATTTCATGCCTAGATGTCGTAGCTGGGGGCAGGGAGTCGGAGGCCGGGATGGGATATTTCCAGAGTTGGGGGAAGTTGAGGTGGAAGCCAAGACCGGGAGGAGAGGGATCCGAGAGGGGGGACATCGCTGGAGCTGGGGGCAGGGAGGCAGAGGTTAGGACGTTGAGGCTGAGGCGAAGGCTGGGAGGGAGGTTGGGAGCGGAGGCGGAGGCGGAGGAGGGGAGGAGATGGCTGGGACTTGGTGGTTGGATTTTTGGGAGGAAGAGGTCTGTGAGGGGAGGAGAGGGCCAAGTGGCAGAGGTTGGATGGCCGAGAGGCGGTGGCCAGGGAGGTGAGGAGAGGGACGAGAGTCGGGGAAGCGAGGAAGAAGAAGAGGGCAATGGAAGCGAGGGTAAGGGGGAGGAGGAGCCCGATGGAATATGGGGAATTGGGTATAGGTTTCCCATGGTTTTATTAAAAATGTGGGAATAGATAATAAAAAATAGATATCCCCACGGTTTAAAAAAACAATGAGGATAGATGCCTGGGTAAACATCCTCTTTCCATAAGTGCTTCTTTTATTTTTCTCCAACATATGTTGGGGTTTTGTCACTAATTTTATTCTAACATGTACAATAAATTATGGTCCCATCCATCAAATTTACATATTTATTTTTATGATACCCTTCTCACTTAGGTGGATGCACTAGCTGGATCTAGAAATATTTATTTTCCTATAATCCATCATTTCATTATCAAATAATAAAATATTAATCTCAAGAGTAACTTCTAGACATCCTATGATTCTCATATTTTTGTTATTTTTAACATTAAACATCATACAACATACATAGATGAATATTATATAGTTCAGTCATAATAGAGATATAAGATCCATAATTATAAATTAACTGCAGAACTCAAATAAAAAAACCTTTTACTTCAATAATACAATTATCTTCTTGTTGTTCTTGGAGAATATATATATATTTTTCATATGAATAATGATAATAAAAATCAATCCAATATTCTTAATATGATTGTTCCAATCATTATGATATCAATATTGAGTAAATTTTTTTTGGGACTTATCTTATTCTTCAACATGCTTGGGATTATCCTTATAACACATATGAAATTCAACTCCCCTAATTTGAGGTACATTACACTTTTATATTTTCTTTTGATGTTATGTAATTTTTTTGAGTTCCATCACATTATAAATGGATTTGGTGTGTTTTTACTTTTTTATAAAGGTGTGTGGTTTTAGAACAATTAGTGTAAAATGCAAACCTTCTCTAGGAAATTGATCATGGGAATATGATAGTTTCTTGGTAGGTTCACAAGTTTTAAAAATCCTGAGGGGTTCTTGAAAAAACCATGTGAATAGAAATATATGGAAGAAAAAGGTTGGAACATGGACTATAAAATCCTTATAACCAACCAAACAAGAAGGGGGATTTGTGATTGTGGAATGAACATGGTTAGCACACTATATCCAAAACATTTTGGACCAATTGTGTGACCGCATTAATTTTTCTGATAATAATATCTGAACTCAATTTGAAGGCCTATAAACCTATTTTCTAACCTCTTATCACAGGCTCTCAAACTCCATCACTTTTTTAAGTGTTCATGGAAATCCCCTTAGATAAAAAATTATTAATTTGAAATTTTTGTGGGAAATAGAATTTTTCTATATTTTAAATGGCTAATTTCAGATAATACATAAAAGATGTTTTTTAATTATGTTAAAAAAATTCATTTAATAATTAAATTGACTTTATTACTTGGAATAAATTTTTGGCATGAGTACATTTTAATTTTATGAAACTTTGAATAAGGGGTGTGGTTCTAGACTATTGGAACCTAGAGAATGGTTACATAGTCATGATTCAAATGCCATTATACATGATATAAGATTTTTTAGGGATTTAAGAGGATGATGTGAGGGTCATATTAAATTATTGGTGTTATATTAAAATAAAATTAATCATTTATTGTAACATATGAACCATTTTGAATCATTTTATATCGATCTTTATTAGTCTCCAATTTTTTTGGTCGTGACTGGAGAAACATATTTGTGGGTACCATGTTCAGTTCAGGATATGAATGAGAAAATTTAGATGATCAATAAAATGATAAAAATAACTCAGGTTCATCAGAAATATTATTAGAATCATCATTGTGATATTTTATCATTTTATGTGGGAAATCATGTGTTCTTTTAAGTATCTACTTGACTAGGACATCAATGATTCAATAGGGAAGGAAAAGCCTTTCCATGGTATGTTATAAATTTTGAAATACATAATGGAAATAGTGATCTTGATAATTTTTTTGTCTCAATTGATATGATTCAGTATATTTCATAATATCTTTCAAGTATCATGATTCATAAAAATACTATACCGATTCTAGCCATGTGATTCGATGAGATCATGTTTATCTGGAACGAATACATATATGGGAAATATGATAAATTTTTTTAAAGGAAATTATTTTCCATTGGTTTGGGTATTATGGAAACATAAATAAATTAAATATAATCATTCTAATGTGATAATTTGATGTAATAATAATGACTCATAATTTTTCAAAGAACGTAAAATATATTTCTTTATGAGGATAGAGAGCGTAATGATGGGAAGAATATAAAACCATATCTTTTAATTAATTTACCATGTTACTATGTATTGGGAAGTTATATAATTTTTGGGTTTCATTTTGGAGATTTTATGAAGGTTTTGGAGTGTTTTGTAAGTGTTTTTAATGGTTTACAATTTGAGCACGGTTTGTGGAAACAATGAACTTTCTCTAGGAAATCATATGAAGTCTTATGTAAGTATTTAGGTAGGCACACAGTTATTGTACTATTTGAAGAAATTGTGAGGGGTGACATGAAAAGTTGCATGAATAAAAAAATGTTAAAATCATTATTGATGAACAGTCTGTTAAACCATTAAAAACAACCATTTAAGAAGGGGATTTACAGATATGGTTAGGAACCTAGTTATCCAATGATTTCCCAAACTATGTTTCCTAACCATGAAACATGAATTAATTTATCCAAAAATCATTACTTAACTGATCTTTTACCCATGAAATACTCATTATCCACCTCTTCACTAAGGCACTTGAACACCATCACTATCTTATTAATTTATGGTAATGCAATTTGTTGAAGAAGATTCTTTTGGTGGATTTAAGTGACTTGGATATCTAGAATCATTTATATGTCTCAATTTTATCTCTTTTCCTTTAGAAATTCTCATGTACTGTCACATATAATGTTAGATATGATGTTATATATATATATATATATGACATATTATATTTTTTTATTAGTTATGGAATGGATCTAATGTAGAAAAGACGTTTTGCGAATGGATCTAGATATTTTATTATGTTTCTCTCAACTTATGTCACCTATTGTATAGTAGGTGGATTCTCTCTCTTCACCATCTATACTGGAACTTGATATCTAGAATATCTATAACTCACTTCATGTATTACAATATAAAATCATAGTGATATATTTTTAAAATCCCTTTTCTCTTGATGATTTAAAAATATTGGATTTGAATGGGTTAAGAGAAAAATATATTATTCTTATTTTTAATATGGAATATAAGATGATTAATACCATATATTCTACTACATTGTTGAAAAATAATTGTTGACTTAAAAATAGAATGTAGGTGAGAACATGCCATACCTAGTCAGTATGTGTTTATTTTTATTTGAAGCGACCTTGAATAAGGGTAATTGTACAAGACAATAGGAACCTAGTGAATGGTAACTTAATGACGACTTTGTGGATTGTTGAGTAACTCCTTTTGAGTATAGTACTATCACCTGAAATGGATGTGTGTGTGAGTAATGGATGAGATTTGAGTAATGCTTGTATGTATGAGTAATGGATGGGATTTGAGTATGCCACGTGAAAATTTATTTTTTTATTATTATGAATTATGTTAAATTGATAAAAAAAATTATGTTCCACTCTTAGTATATAATTATATTTTATTATATAAGATAATGCATTCCTACCAAAGTGGAAGGAGTTGTGAAGTCTCTTGGGGAAATACTATTGGGTATCATTACTCACCCATTGTATATTCAATTTTGTGCATGAGAAGATGATGTTCTTAATGACATAGGAAAAAATGTATCTTATTTATCTAGTGGATCATTGTGATTCTGTTTCATTAGGATTGTTATAGATATTTCATTTCTCTTAGGGAGTGGTTGTAGTGATTACAAACCGACCTTTCTAAATTGTCATGTATTTTGGTCATTTTTTGTATGTCATATTCCAATTTATATTGGTAATCAAATATTTTTGTTTCACTAGGTATTTAGTTGAGTTTAATTTGTTATATTTCTTGTGTCATATTTTTTTGTTTTCATTATATTATTTGTTCAAGATATTTTTTGGTTGTTTAAAAGTAACAAAATCCCACAATGTTTTGTAATACCTAGGAATTTGTTTCAAGTATTTAGTGTGTTGGGGATGTTACCTAAGGTTAGTTTCACCTTATATCTTTTCCAGCCTATAGTTTTTGTATTTCTTCAAATTGAGAGACACTTAACTAGTTTTCCATGCCATAATGCCACTAGGACATTGATTCAACTCACCATAAACCAAAGAATGTCAAATAAAATCAATGGTATATTAGGTGATGGTGAGGGGACTATATCTATTATTGATGATAATAATAATGGTTATATAATGGAATCATTATGGTAGAAATAGAAAAAATCCGTATAAGAAATACTAAAAACAGATATAACAGTCCAAAACATACTAGCCATGCATATCAGATAAAGTATATATGTTAGATGTTCATATAAGACATGCAGTATTGGCTATGGACAATCATATTATAACGTTCTAAAAAACACCAAAAAGAAACTCCAACATGATGTAAGAAACAACTGAAGTCCATTTTATATCCATTACATGTTCTCATGGTGTATCTCAGGCTGTTAAGGTCCACCATTATTCCATATCCCTTACCTCATTTCTAATTCATAAAATCTACATGCATTCCAAGTGGCATGTGTAAGGTGTGAATACGAACTAAGAAGACCACCGCCCACATATTCTTATTCAAAATCCATATTTATATCATTGTACGTATAAATAATTAAACATGAAATAAAATCACATATAAACTAACCCATGTTCCTTATTCTCAACATCTATAAATAAATCTTTACCTATATTAGCCATTTCTGAAAAAGAAACGATTTATTCCACATTATTCATACCTCGATAACCCTTGGTCTATAACCTCTAACATATTACCTAGAACTTGGTAAAAACTAATACCACATGTATCTTGTTATCGAGTAAAATTGAAATCATAATGGTATTATCATAAAATACATCACACATCCCCCAAAATTCCGTTCATGAAACCACCATCGGCTCCACAACCTAGATTCCTGAGGCATAATGTTATCCATTATTTTATAAACCCATCACATCAGCCTAAGAATCATGGTGATCCTTATCCAAAAAATAATGGTCTCTCAAACCATTAGTTTTTCATTTCTATGATGATCACCTCCTCCATAATTGATGGTCATCATCATCCCCTAGGCCTCATGTACTACAGAGGCCTCCACCAATATTTAGTGGTCAAAAAATGCCTAACTATGTCCTTTACTCTATTAACATGACTAAAACAATGCTATCATCCAACCCCGTTGAGTGGAAATAACCCACCATAACCTTTACACACTATCCTATATAATTACATTGATGTATATGAACCACTTCACCCAAAGAAGAAAACATTCATAACCTTCTACCTCATCTTGACGAACCTCATCACCTCAATTGTAGTGTTCATCATTACCTCAAGTCACTCGGGCCCAGATTAATAAGCTCCTACATAATCCAATTAGTCATATAGTAATTTAATTAATTCAGGAAACTGAAAACTTATTCCAGCAAATATATAAACCTATTTTCATACATACCAAACCATTCAATGATCAATGAACATTAATAAACACGACATCTCCCATCAGCATTATCCGAAAATAAATATAAAAGAAAAATATTAAATTAGTGTTCTCACCTAGACCACACAAATCAAACATAATTAATTGAACAATGCATATCATGTGTATAAACAAGGATAAATCTAAGAACCACCTACCTTATTATTATAGGTTCTCACTCATTGAATAAAAACCAATAATACGGCCAAAATGGAAGGAAATGAAGAATAAGAAAAACACCCTTGAAAAAGGGAAGATGTTCAAGGATCTAAATATCATTTGAAATTATGAGATAAAGATAAAAATTAAGGAAGATTACTAGTAGGATTAATTCTAGCTATAAAACACACCTCACTGTTCTCAAATCAGAGCTCGAATGAAAGAGTTACAAAGGAACCTTGGAAAGAAAAGGGAGGAGATCACAAATAGAGGAGGTGCGTGAAATGGAAGAATAAAATAAGGAGGGTGTGTAAAATATTAATTTTACCAACATTAATGAGATGCATAGTAAGGACACATGGTTTGGCTAAAAGTGCACCAAATGTGTTGTTCCATTGTCCAATGGCACCATAACCTCACACTATTAGGTGCACAGTACGCCAAACCATGTAAAACCCATGTGCACCCTCTATTATTTATTTTAGGTTCCTCGTAATTTTTTCGAGACATGTTTCACTATTTTTTCTAGTAGTTTTATAGATCAGATGGGATATGCGGTTTTCACAGCACTTTTAGAACTAAATGCACGCCAAAAATGTGCCCATTAATATGCATCCCAAACTTTTGTTCTTGTTACCTGGTTCTATTGATACCCAACTGAAACAATGAGAAACCTAATGGGGCTTAAATCAATCCAAAAAAACATTTTATAGTGCTCATACATTCATATTTATATTTTTATTCCCAAATTCAAAGGTATCTTGTCCACTAAATAAAAATTTTAAATGTACTCATAAATTAAACCCATTCAAGAACTCATGACATTACTACCTTAACACCTTAAAATAACTAATCCCCAATATATTTGGTCACAATTTTAGATGATAATAAATGTACCCAATTAATATCATTAGACTAGACTAACATAGTCACTACTTATGGATAACTCCCCTAGTTACTGTACCTACCTTAGGAATTACCCACTTGGTCACTTCATGACCTAATCCAACATTCTTATGGTTTCTCTACAATCCTCCAAATATGCATATCCTATTTTCCACACCATCACTCATATACCTTATCACATGCTCAATCCATAACTGTGCTACTTATGAAACCCAGATAGCCCCATATCACAGCTAAATCATGAATTTTATTGCATGACTCATAATTTCTATATCCACCTAGTAACGTTCTAGACACCGATAAGGTCCTTCATCATAAAAAATGGTTGAAAAATATTACATCACATTTAATGCTAAAAATTGGACTTGAATAATATGAATGTATATACATGCCCAAAAAAATTATAATTCATACACACCTTCTACAATCCATTAATCATTGTCGATTCCCACATATTAACGAACTCATGGTTAATTCACCTAACATATGTGCACTCGTACACCAAAATTCAGCATATCAAAAAACAAAATGAATACATGGAGAGAATCATGGTGTACATATAATAGTCATAGGATACCAGACCTAATTTAACCATAAAAGGTCAATTGCTTGCACCTAGACTGAATATCAACTACCCAAGGATTGAACTGCCTATGGATTTGCATCAACCACATGTCACTAACTACACTATTGGGTATCTCTCTCTCTCTATCTCTTCCATTAACTATACATGTTGTGGTGTCTTTGTTACCTCCCCAAGGTATAGATATCTATCCTACCATAGATCCTTGAGTCTGACTAGGTCCCCAGCTCCCAGCTTACTAGGAAGTCTTTCCACAAAACACCTCCATGTAACCCATTGGCACACATTCCCAACACTCCTTAGGAGGCGACTCACATATTGTATGAACATGACATTACTGTCCACACTAGAAAAACAGTGTTTATTACCCACTCCTATGTGGATTTCCCATGCCCTTTCCAGAATTACCCAACTATGATTGTTCCTATTCATGCTTTTGGCTACCTTAAGCATAACTACTATCTTCAATCAATACCATCACCCAAATTGAATAGGTCATTTCTGTCATATTCCCCTCAGATATTAATGCCTAATTTGCCACCTCCAAGAATGAGGTCTACCATAAGATATTTTGATACAATCTAATTTAATACTTCAATACATCCTCGAAACACCTCACATTAGAAATTTCATCCAAATACATAGATGTTGAAAATGAAATTGGAATGTGAACCTCTTAGAATAATATATAACCAATATTTCATCACCTAAAATGTCCATGAAATCATGAGATTAGTCTTCTGTCAACGTATCCATAAATAAATCATTGAAAATATTAGTATCAAAATAAATCCATCGTATTATACAATGTGTTCCAGCCTATAAATGTATGTACAATCAAAAAAATTCTAGTCCTTTGAGAATATAAGAATCCATCTTCACACTCCTACCCTGGAATGTATTTAGTTGGTAAAATATAATCATCACATACTCTATATAAATATCTATAGACATTGGTACACTCTCACCCTAAATAAATAGTGGTTTTAGAGACTAGAACTCCAACATCAAATAGGAAATTTATGGCTCAGTTCCTTGATCCCCTCTATGAATACATCATATGGATTGTATGAAGATGACCTTAAGATTCTCAGCCAGTAATGGCCAAAGTCATCCATATTCTATGGCTACCCATCCAATTTTAGAGCCTCTACATGTGGTTCATTATCAACATTACCCTCAGTGGGTTTCATGTTGTGTATTATTTGTTGTCACCATATACTTTCCCTCACAATGATCCACCAGATCACATATTAGTGGCATCACAATAGAGAAAAACAACCATGATCAGTAAAAAACAAACAATCTGTAAGTCATGAAAATAGGGAAAGGTGTAATAGTAAGAACATATCACCACACTTAAACATCAATACCAAACCAATATCACATATCACCTCATCTCATGGACCCCTACCTAGAATAACAAAGTCATGTATCACATATAATTCATATAAAAAGCCACCAGTTTAGAGTTTCTGAGTAGAATGTCATTGAATTTATATTAAGGAAAATGGTGTTTACCATTTTTATTTAGATTTTTTATGGGTCACCCATTAATTTATTCAATTTGTTTATTTCCAAACCATATTTAGGACCATAACATTATATACATATACAATCACATATCAACCTCATTAGGAAGCACATTCCTGGGCTGGCTGAGTAGAGTGTCACTAAAAAAATATGCAGTAAGATGCTATTTTTCGTTTTGCTAAACATTAAACAACCCAAAACCTTTTTAAATATTCCAGGTTCCACAATATAGTTATAATCACTTACACATATCAAATGAGCCTAAGTTCCTACCATGATTCATAAAAAACATCCATTTTCATACCAAGATGAGCATAAAAAACTACAAACTAATAACCTCAAACCCAAGTGAACCACTCAAGGTGGAAATATATCAAAATTAATAGTACAAAATCATTCCTCAATTTCCCACCCTTAGAATCATGGTCTACCCTCTATGAATGGGGTTGTAGTCACAAGAGCACAAGATTGTACCTAGTTCTAACTAGATTCTAGTATATTATATACAATAACCCAAATATTAACAAAAAAATACTTGTTTGATACCATTTTTCGAACCCTAACATGGGGGACACATACAAGGAGTTCCAAGACGGAGGTCCACTAGGACATAGGAACAAGTCCCCATATTTCAAAGACTATTAACTAAGGGTGATGGTCTATTTAGAGATTGTGGGGAGTCTATAACATTTATAATTGATAATAATAATGGTAACATAATATCAGCACTATGGAAGATAAGAGGATACTAAAAATAAAAAAAACAACCACCCATGTCCATCCAGAAGAAAAGTTATTGAGCATTTATTAAAAGAAAGAAAAATAATAACATGTGGATGGATGGAACTGGTAAAGAGACATTCCATCATCTGATAGAAAAAAGGTGTTATAGGTTTTTAAGGGAAAGATCATTTCCATAATCTAAGTCACCAATAATTTTCCACTCTTATTGAGACATAATCTGGTTGAGGATCTTCATAATTTTGTCACTGGCCAATCTTCCTTCCTTCCTATGTACTCACACTGAATCCCTGGTCACTAAGGTCTATCCCCTATATTTGATCCCTTAAATAATCTGAAATCCAAAAAATCTCCAAGAATCATGATGGGACCATGCATGATGGGATTATAAACTCTATAGGCCTCCACCAATGTGTTAATATATTAAAACCATAATTACACCAGTTTATAAATAAATAAATAAATAAATAAATAAATAGAAACCACTATCACAGATAAATTATCCTATATCACTTATTTTTAATAGCTATATGGAATATTTTACTTACTTCATCCAATTCCAGAAAAGGAATGATATATCCATGGATAGTCATTCCCGAAGATCCCTTAGTCACATAGTCATACCATTTCACTCAGAACATCCTGAAAATCAACATCACATTTATCCTCTTATCATGTACTACTTGGACCTCAATCGTATGACCAAAAAATATGTCATAAGTTCCTCAGACATCTATTCATTAAGTAATTTTTGGCTTAATGGCCCAACATCTCATGGCATGAGAATATCCATCATTCCATAAACCCATCCCATCTACCTCAAGGTCACGATGAGCCACATCCCCTAATTGATTATCACTCACACCATCAATAGTTTATTTCTACATTCAGAACCTCCTCTATAATAGATAGTCATCACGATCCCCTATACCACATATACTCTAGAGGACACCACCCACACTGAGTGGTGAAATCCACATCACTGATTTCATTCTTGTGTGAAAAAACTCCAGCAATCCATTAGACCAACCCTAAGGAGAATAAATCACCAACCATATCCCAGTTACACCATCTATAATAACTCCATAACCACATAGAAAACTCTTTTACCAAAAAATACAATGGTCATCCCCCTCCGCCTCATTCTAAAAAATCAAATCGTCATGATGTAGGTGTTATCATCACATTAAGTCACTTGGTCTATGACATAAAAAAATTTCATATAACCAACTAAGTCATATCAAAATTTAATTAACTAAAATAACTAAAACCTGAGGCAAAACTGATCTAGGAAACTAATTTCACATATACCATTATTTTCAAAGATCAATTCACTTTAATAATCATGGAGTTTCCTATCAGAATTATCAAATATTAATTACAAAAGAAAATAGTAAAATTAAATTTTAAAATTGGACCACTCCACCAATGCATATTTAAATGTGCATCCCATAGTGCTTGTATAAATATAGAAAAATATAGGAACCACAAACCTTAATCTTGTATGTGCTTACTCATTGAATAACATGCTCTTTTTAGAGCCACAAAATAAGGAAATATTTATTTGTACAAATACCACAGAAATAGGGAAAGGGATCTTGAAAGGAAATAGAATTAAACAAAGTTATACAAAAGAATAAATAAAGGAATATGACTTTTATCCTTACCTCTAACTATCAGATAAACTTAAAAATGCTCAAATTGGAGTGAATATGGAGGAGTTTCAAAGGTACCTAGGAAGGGAGAAGGCTGAAGCTCATGGATGGTAGTGGCACATGAAATAGTAGATGGGAAAAAATAAAGATGGAGTATTAGATAAGTAATTTCACCTCCATTAATGGCCTACATGGCTATAACCCATGGTTTGGATTACCTTTCAGTAACCGAGTGGTTCCACTATACAAAGGAACATTCACCTCACTTGACTGGGCACATAATTTGTAAAACTAAAGAAATCCTCTACCATTTATTTCAGGTTCTTCAGATGGTTTTTCATCCACCTCACCTATTTTATTATAACAATTCTCTAGTTCAAATGGTATATAATGTTCTTGATGCACAACTAGATTGAACTATGTGCGAATCGTGCACCCACCATTATGACCCCTAACATTTAGTTATTAATGACATACATTCTCAAAACCTAACTAAACCTACATGTAACTTAACAGTATATAAACCTTATAAAAATGACACATTAGTGTTATCAAACATTAATAGTTAAGTTCTACCACTCAAAATTAGAGATAGACCACCCCCAAACAAAAATTAAAATATATACACCTAGGATGTAATATTTTGTGTCAGGATGTTGGAAAAAATGGTGGATCAAAATTATACCCCATTGTGTTTACTATCAATACCATCATAAAATTATATGTAAATATACGTACCATTCATTCCCTCCCCCATTCTCATAAATCAATAATTTCATTTTACTCTAATTAGTTAATAAATAGAAATATAATGTTAATGAATGAGATGATGATATCATTTCAAACTAATTTTATATTACAAGAACCATTCCACTCTATGTTTATGTTAACTATGATTGGTGTAGAATCAAAGAGGATTTGATATAGAAAAAAGGTGTTCATTATCAAACTAATTTGATACCAACTGAAATAAAGAAATCATAACCTTTAAAAAAATTACCAAAGAATTTTCCAGGATGAAAATAATGATGATGCCTATTTAGATATAATTTTTCTTGAAATATATCAACCTGAATACATATAATAACATTAATTCACAAATTAAAAATATTCAAGTATAATAGGTAGAGAAAAAATTTAAGACGACATATCTGAGACTTCTTCAAATTCCAACTTCCCTGAAACTGATTAAAGAATTTATCCTTATTACTGATTGGTTATGATTTTTGATATAAAGGATGAGATAATAAAAAATAAGACATTTTTTCGGTGACATGTATTCTAGAACCATCTAGAATAGTCATTCCCTTAATAAACAATAAATATTATAGCATCATTAGGATATTCTAAATATTATTCACACATTAAGAGATACTTCACATAGACTTCATAATGGTGGAACTCTTAAATGATGGATAACATGAAATTATATTATGAGAATGAACTAAAATGGAACTTTTTATAGATTTCTAAATTTGATAACTTCCACATATTTACCATGGATGATCTTTTTTAATAAATATTTTTGTGGAAGGTATATAGGTAATTTAAGATAATATATTAAAAATTTTATATTTAGTATTTATAATAAAAACTTCAACACCATAATATACAAACCTCTAATTTTTTATTATATTTCATCATAACAACACTTGAGACATCATTCTAATATGTTTAACTCTTCTATTTATTATCCAATATTGATAAATTTTAATTATTCTTATGAGTTATTTTATAGAATATTATTCACATTAAATTACATACATTTTATCTAACAATACGACACAGATGATTAAAGGAATAATGTTGATATCCTTTCTTATCAATGTGAATAAAAATATTGAGTTGTTTTTATCAACAGTTTCACTCAATTTACTCTTGCATTCACACATTCAAATTTACAAATTGAGTCCATTAACACATTAGGAAGTATGTAAGTCTTCTTAATTTCTTATCCATTTGTGGGTAACATTTCTATTCATTAACACCCTAAAAAAGATATCATAATGTTCAATATTCATCTTCTTTATGAATTTCTATTCTATTATAAACATTGTTAAACAATAATTACTCATGTTTCGTTATTTTTTCACCTCCTATAAACTTATTAAATAATTATTTAGTTTTTATTAGTTAGAAACCTAGAAGCAATTTTTTATATTGATGTGTAATCCCTTATTTTCCATTAGTGTGGTATTTATCATGCGACTCATCTATTTCATAGATTTTTCTAATCTAGTTGCAAAAATGACTAAACAATATTTGGGAAAATTAATATAAATATTTGAGTTTCAACATGGGTAATTTTTTTTGTTTTCACCACAAAATCTATTTTAGAGATATCACTGCTCTAGAACATATTGGAAATTTTTTAGATATGATCTTTCTTCTTAATTATAATGGTTTGTGCCATACCGGTTTGTTACGTTGCCGAGTATGAGTGTTAGAGGTGTTTGGTAGAGATTTTGAGAGATTTTGGAGGAATATGGTGGTGTGTCATAAATATTGTTGGAATTACATTCCATGTAAGTGTATTACATGATGTGAAAGTTTATTTCACGGATATTCCAGGACCGGTTCATGATGAGTAGGTTTTTAGGGTTAAATAATAAAAAGGTGACATGTTTTTTAACTGAAATGGACCCTAAAAATTACATGATGTGAAAAGGGATTACACATATTCTAAACCCATGATGAAGTGATGTTATAACTTATTAGGGCACTCATGTTTTACTCAAACCCTACACTCTCTCTTGTTCAGGTGGACAACTCTTCCCCTTTCAGGTGTTTTGATATTCCTTTCAATGGGGATTGATCATTGGGCTTCTGTATTCTATCCTTTGTGAGTTACCCTATCATTATAATCCATTTTCTTTTATTATTATCCCAAGGATTCACTATAGTGGTATTTCATTGGTTTGGGGCTCTTTTGGGATGCATGTTTACCACCCTCTAGTGCAGTATAGGTTGATTCATGGTATCACATGGTGTAGTTTAATGTTTCATGAAATATCCATTGCCCTACGGTGCACATAAAGTTGAAAAGATTTCTTGAGGTAGGGATTACCTCATTTTTATTTAATGTGTATCATGTGGGAAGGGTTTAATTTTGTTTACCTATTGATTATGGTTGTCCCAACTTAATCAAAGAAAAAGAATAGGAAATTAGAAATTGAATGGGGTCACGGGGTTTGATCATTATATTTTTACAAAATTATTTTTATTGAGATATTGTGGATTTTATGGGATTGATTCCCCAATTAAAATCAAGGAAGTTGGGGGATTTTCATGAGTTGGATATATGTGTTTATTTACTGCTTTGGTGGTGATTGTTGTGATATAACTCGATATTGAAATTGGTTATTTACTTATACATGGAAAATAAAATAATTTTCCCTAGGATTATGATGTGTGTGATAACACCCAATAAAATATGGTGTAATGTGACATGAAATTCTATACAAACCTATAAATTGATATTGGTGTGTTATTGTTTTATGGCCATGCTTGTGGGGTAATGATATATGTTTGGGGCATGGGGGGATGATAGATTGTTTGGACACGCTATTGGGGGTTGTGAGGTGATGGTAATGTCGATATATTGGTGACATGTGGTTTCTTATTCTAGTTTCCAAAGTAGTGATGTAATAAATAACAATTTAATAATGATTAAAATGACATGGGAGGGTTTTTTATTAGAGTGGTAATTGTTAATAAATAACTTCATGATGGGTTTTATGATTAATGGTGGTTGATTATAAACAATTAAATGAATGAGTGTTATATGCTGGGAAAATGTGAAGCTATATTTGATTATCAAGGATCGTCACCTTCCAAAATCATAGTTTGTAGATATTAATAAAAGAATTTAGATGTTGTAGAAAATGTGAAAGTGTTGTGGGTGGTCTGTTTATCTGAGTACCCATTGGTTGGGAATGAGTGTTAGGTATGATATATATATATATATTCCTATATTTTCGTTGTTATTTATATCCTCACCCCACCCATGTTGAGCACAATGCTGCAAACACCCATGTCGTCACATGAGGGTTTCTTTCCCAACATCCCAGATGAAAGATGTATGGATGGGCACCCACTCTTCCCGTCTCCCTCTTCTAAGTGAGGTAGTATTACACATGCTGTGACAGATAGAGGTCTATTAGTGCTTAAGATGGTATTTGAGATATGGTATCACAAGTTTCTTCTGGATGTGTTTTGATGTGATTTACCAGGTTTCCTTGGGAAGAGTTGTGATGTGGTATCCCAGGATTATTTAGGATGAGTTGTTATATGATGTCTTAGATGTATTCAAGTTGAGAAGTGATGTGTTGTGTGGCCCATGTTTGTACAGATGTAATGTGTTTTGAGGCCCTTCTGTGTATGGGAGGGATGTGTTCTGAATCCTTGGCTTGTGCGAGTGTAATGTTTTATGAGGCATAGGTGTGTGCAGGTGGGATGTGATGTTTTATATTCTGATTATGTAGGAACTCTATGATGTTTTCCATTAGGGTGTGATAGTGTCTAATCAACGGGAATGTGGTGCAAGTTTCCCTATCATCATTGTAATTTATATTATACTATATTAATTGGTTATCATTATTTGGTGAGTTATCCTTGGTGAGGTTTGGATGGTTAGTAAACCATGATAGGTTCTTTTTGGTTCTGTTGTTTTCTCATAGGGGTATAAGTATTATTTTTTTACATGAACATGATAGAATTTTGTTTTCATTATAAGTATATTTTTTTCTCAAACTACATATATAAAATAGTTTTTAGGATTCTAGGAGGATTATGTGTACCGTGATGGACGTTATTAGGTCATACCTTTGGATAGTTCTTTGTATCACAGATGTAGGTTTACATTGTGTATTAACTTTTGAGAAATTGTTGTTCCCCTATTAGATTTATTTTTATACATTCATGTGGGATGGTTTGGGTTTCTATTTTTATATTATGTCTTGGAGTTTTTTGTGGAATATTCATTCTATCTCCCAATATTGTTTCTTATAAATCTTAATGCCTCCAATATTGTGAGGTCTTTACACCGTTTGTTCTTGTCTCCATCCTAGGTCTTAGTTAAGGTGCGACATGGTGTTCATTATCTCCATTTTTTCATTGGAGGGGTATCTTTAGATTATGGGGGTCATGACAGAGTGGTATCAATGCTCATGGTTAAGATATATTATGGATTATGGAGTTAAAAAAATGTGGATTTCTTGGGAAGGTATAGAAATAGTGAGAGTTGGCCTTGGATCATGAAATAGGCTAGCGATACTGACTAGGACATGGAATTTGAGGCCCCTAATGATCTATTTCACAAACTATGATCTAATGGAACATCTAATAAAGATGAACCTACTTGTTGGGTACCATCCTAGGAAAGATACATTCATCCTAATGAATTGTGTTATTATTTTAATTGGGTTGTCTTGGAAAAGTTTATATGAATAACATAAATAAATAAATGAGTTAACATTAATCATAATAAAACTCCATACAACATGGGATTTGTAAATCATTTTTATCCATTTAGCAATGGATCCTTCCATTTTCTGTATATAGATTAAGAAGTTGAGGTTCAATAGGTCGGCATAGATGATCATCATAGTTTTGATCTGGTTAATGATAATTATCTATGGTAGAGGACATTATACGCTTTCCATCAGAAGGATTTGGTGAATTACGAGGGCATGGTCTCAGATGTGGAGACAGAGAGTAGGCTGGAGGATCTCAGGATCACTCTTAGTTTGATCCAAGCCCTAACAGAGTACATGTTTCCTTTGGAAGTTAGTGAGATGTAGGGATCATTTTGTTATTGGTGGATGTTGTATTTGGGAGAGTATAAAGAGGAAATTGTTTTTTGGGTCAACATCTAGAAAGAGTTATGGGAAGAATTCCATTCATCGAACATGAAGTTGGTAATGATGGAAGATATTCTTCCTATTCATTAGAGGAGTATGTCAATGCCGGAGATTGAAATCATGTTTAAGGACCTTATGTGTTTTTTCATAGTCCTTTTTCTTGTTGAAGATTCTTTTATGAGATGTATTGATGAGACAATTCTCCTTATATCAAGTATATTATTACTACTTATACATTGATGAAGTATCTGGAGGTTCAGAAGAAGGCATATGTGATCAAGAGGATGCACTCAGGAAGAGGTTTTCTATAGTAGAGGAAGAAATAGGGTTCCTCTAGGAGTAGAGTTTTCAATGGTAGGTCTCAGACACTATGACCATAGAGGCTACAACTAGTAGGGAACCAACCACAGTAGTTCCCATAATTCCCTTTTGATGTGAGTTACTTTTGTGATTTTCTTGGGAGCTTTATGCTAGTGTGTTTATTTTTTACGGTTCATAGACCCTGATAGGTCTAGTTCCCACAAGTTTCCTGAGCATAGTTTTTTGGATGTGGATTGGATCAGAGTCCACCTCAAAAAAAGTTTCTAGAGATACTATTTTTGTAGTAGGGGCACTAAAATTTTTCTTCTCTAAGGATATGTGGATAGGTAGAGTATGAACTCATGATGTTCCTTGTGTTCTGTGACATAAAACAAATCATATTTAAGGATTTGGTTGTCCACATAGAGGTAGAGGATATGGGTGTTGATAGTTGTACACAATGGATACAACAGTTCCAGAAGGAAAAAAGATCCTTAGAGGTAAAATTAGTTTATTTAGTACACCTTCTTGTTCTATGTTTCATTTAGGATCTTCATAGTCTTTTGTAGAAACCTCTCTATCTCATTCGATGAGACTAATCATAAAGAGGATTCCCACACCCCAGCTATTGAATGTTCCATTTGGAGGCCAAGAAAACTTGTTTGATGTGTGTCGGGGGTTTTAGACTGATTATGGGGATGCACTAGTGTCATGGGGATATTTTCTTTTTATAGATACTGATATATATTGTCATCCTCATCATATATTTCTTATGTTACATACATTATATTATCTACTGATTCTTGAGGAGAGTTGTGTTTTCCAATTTGGATGACCAACATGTGGTTTTCATTGGTGAGAGGAGTTTGTTAAGTGGGAATTATGATTTTGGAAATCCTCCGGTCCTCTTTGGAATATTTTTCAGTGTAATTAGTTGATGCTGAGATGGAAAAGGTTCTCAAGATCTTTGGGGGAATTCCTATATGTTTTATCCAAAGAGGTTGTGATGTTTCCCCCACAACATGATGTTGAGCTTTCAACAGACTTTCATCCTGGTGCTTATCATATTTCTATGGATCCTTACTTGATAGAATATTATTAGTTGTGGGAGTTGAGGATTCATATTTATGATCTAATCCATAATGGTTATATCTATCCAAGGGTGTTGTCGTGGGGTGAATTGGCGTTGATTTCCAATGGAAGATGGTGATATGATGTTGTGCATAGAGTAATGGTGGTTTAATCTGGCGACGATCAAGTACCATTACACTATTCTAAGGATAGATGACAATTTTGAATAGATGAGTGGCACAAGTTAGTTTTCTATGATCAACCTTTGGTCTAGATATGAATAGATGAGGGTGTAGAGGGAGATATCATAATGACTTCCATTAGATGAAGGTAATAGATATTCAATTTTTTTAGTCATTACATTTAATGTTACAAACAAACCATTCATGTTTATGGGTTTTACCAACTCTGTTCTCTATGAGTTATGAGATCATTCTTCATCATATTAATTAATGATATCTTATTCTACTCAAAGTCAGAGGAGGAACACATTGAGAATTTCACAACAATCTTGCATGTTCATTAACACCATCATCTCCATGGAATTTGGTCCACGATTAAATTCTAAACATAAGAGGTATATTTCCTTGGACATGCGATGTCTCATCCGTGTTTGGTAGTAGACCAGTCAATGTTTGAAATAGTCATTTCTTGGGAAGCACCCAAGAATGTGGTAGAGTAATGTAGTTTCCTTGGTCTCACATGCTATTATAGGAGGTTTGGACCCAATTTATCTCAAGTTATAGCGCCATTTATATTTTTCACTAGGAATGAACATGCTTTTTTTGTGATGTGACTAGTGTTAGGAAATTTTTGGTTATCTAAATGGGATGTTGGTTAGTGTTCTAGTGCTCCGGTTGCCTATGAAAGGGATGATGTTTGAGCTATTTTAAGATGCATCCCATATAGGCTTGGGATTAAGGATGATGTAGGAATATGAAATGATCACTTATGGATCAAGGAAGTTACATACCCATGAGTGTAACTTCTCCACCCATGATATAAATCTTGATTCTGTTGTGTTTCCACTAAATTTATAGTGACATTCCCTCATTTGTGGGGGGGGGGACTTTTTGGTTTTCATAGATCACAAGAGTTTGAGGAATTTCATAACCTAGCATGACATGAATCTATGACATTATATTTGGATGGTTTTCCATCAGGACTATGATTTTGAGTTCTCTTACACCTTAGGATAAGGGAACGTCATGGAAGATTCCTAAAGCATAAAGTCACATAAGGATGTTGTTTGGGAATCTGTAGAATGTTGGATATGATTGGAGGAGTTGACAGGCCTGCACATAGTTGAAATGGTGGATGGTAATAATGGTCATTTGTTTCAAATTATGGTGTAGTAATCTATGATGCAATGGGTTGAGGTGTCCTATTGGAGAGTCTTAGAGGTATAGGTGACGCATGATCTTGTTGGATATGGTGATGCTCTTGATAGATAGTTAGAGGATGGGAAGAAAATGATTTTATCTTGTGGAAGGTTGTTTATTATGATAATAATGAAAAATGGATTTCATCATGAGTCCCATAGCTCACCATTTGTGGCACAGTTGAGAATTTCCATGATTTTCAACAATACGAGGCTTTAGTTTTTGTGGTCAGGGATGAAATATGTAGTGGGAGAGTTTGTGGATAATTTCATGGTTTTCTAAAATGTAATGGGCTGGATCGTGTTCCTGGTTGTTTGTTACAACCATTGGATGTTCCCAAGTTGAAATGGGATGACGTCTTGATGGATTTCATCACAGGCATACCCTGAACATAGGGAGGTTGTGATTCTATCTTGGTTTTCATAGACCCGTTAATGAAATAATCTCACTTATCATAGATCAAGGAGTTGGATCCAGTGTATGACTTGGATAAGAGATATGTGGATGAGGGGGGGTAGTTTCATGTAGTTTTGTGGTCCAATTTCTTAGATCAAGACATGTGGTTTACCTCATGAGTATGGAAGAGATTTCATTATGCTTTTGGAACACAGTTATGCTATAGCATTTCATTACACCCATAGAATGATGGATAGATAGAGAAAAGTATACATACGTAGGAAAATATGTTTCCGATTTTCATCAAGGAGTTAGGTGGATCTTGGGTACGACAACTTTCTTAGGTAGAGTTTTCATATATAATATCTTTCACTATTCCATTGGGATAAACCCATTTGAGGTATTGTATTAGAGAATACGTTGTTCTCCATTGTGCTGGATGGAGTTTGGGTAGATATATATTTTGGGTCCTAACATGGCGCATAACATGATAGAGAATGTTCATCTCATTCATGAGAGGAAGAAAGCTATGAAGGACCAACATAAGTCTTATACTGATCATTAGAGGAGGCCATTGGATTCGAGGATGGGGACCACATGTTCTTGAAGGTTTCCTAACGTTGTGGGCATTGGAGGTTTTGTAGACGGAGTAAGATTTATCCACCATTTGTTGGGACCTTTTAGGTGTTGGGGAGAGTAAGAAAGGTAGTGTGTTATCTAGAATTTCCACCATAGATGGAGAGGATCTGTGAGGTCTTTAATGTCTCTCAGTTTCTTTGATATCTTCATGATGACTCCAGTGTCATTTTCTATAGAGAGTTGGATTCCGAGGATGATGAAACATTTGTAGAGCAGCTAGTAGAAATCTAGAATCATCATGAGAAGGCACTATGTTGATAGACCATTACACTTGTTTGGGTGATATGGTGGCTTGGTGGCCAGGAGGATAGTATATGGGATTGAGAGAAACCGACGTCTTCCTAGTACTGGAGTTGTTTTGTGTTTTTATTTGCACTTTTTTTTCTCTATAATGTGTTGTTTGAAACTTGTTTTATGAGATGATCCGTTTTACTTTGTTTATGATGTTTGTGGTGTAATGTGTGATAATTTAATTACATATGAAGAGAGTAAGACATGATTACACATCAAGACACATTAACTTCTATGTTATTAAACCCATGTGAGTGAGTCAGTACCACATAGTACAGATAGTATCTTGACATTGATGACAAAATTCATTAATTCATGTGTTCAAGATAGTGTGGTTCGTTAGATGTAGTGGTTTTTGGTTTGAGTTTCATGTAGGTTAAGGTGATTGTACATTGGTTATGTGGTAGTGTAGTTGAGTGCGATGAGACAGATTGGTTTTTGTGGTGTGTTTTGTGTACATTTGGGATGACATGTTTGGTTAGTGGTAGCATTTGAATTTTGACAAGATCTTTGAGAGGTATCTTACAGGGTTGTTGTTCAAACCAATTTTATTCTAGGATTGGTTTTGTATTCTCGAGCACAATAATCATTTGATTGGTATCTTAAGTAATGGTCCATGACTTACAAATTCATTACATTGCAGGTTTTGAATGTTGGTGGTGTTCAGGGGAGGTACTAGGAGTTTTTGGTGGACACTGAAGGTGCATCAGAACTACTACTGAAGTTAGACATTATGTCGGTATATTATGTGATGTGATAGTCTATTTCACGGCTTTTATAGGGATTTTGATGATATATTGTTTTTGGGGCTAAATAATAAATAGGTGACACTTTTTTTTTGTGGAACTAGACCCTAAGGATTACACTGTGTGGAAGGGGATTATATGTCGTGTAAATCTTCAATGCAGTGCTATTATAATGATGTAGTGTGATTGGGGTTTCCTCAAACCCTATGCTATATCTCATTTGTGGTGTCCAGTGGCTCCTTTTTTAGGCATTTTGATATTATTTTCAATGGGGATCAATCCTTGGCCTTCCGTATTCGATCCATGGTGATTTCCCCCCTCACTCACATCTTTTTTTTTCTAACATTTTCTCCCATGGATTCAAAATGGTGGTGTTTATTTGGATTAGGGTGTATCAGAGTTGCATTTTGACAACCCAATAGAATGTTATAGGTTGGTCTGTGGTTTCTCATGATGTAGTTATGCTTTGTAGGTATTCTTATTCACCTTATGTTGCAGAATAAGATGAAAAGCTTTAGTAAGGTATATATTCCCTCATTTCTTATTATTTTGAATCATGGGGGAGGGATTTAATTTTCTTTACCAATATATTATGGTTATGATGGAATAATTAAAGATAAATAATTGGCTAATTGAAATTTAAAAGGGTTAAGGGTTTTGATTCACAAGTTTTTATAGCATTATTTTTATTGTGATATTGTGGATTGAACATGATTGATTCTACACTAAAAATAATGGAATCGGTAAGGACTTTTCTTACAATGGATATAGGTTTTTTTTCTTATTTTGCTGTGATTGTTTTGATATCAAATTAAATGAGAATTGTTTAATTACTTATACATTTATAATAAAATAGGATTCCCCGGGAAAATAAATTGTGGGATAACACCCCTAATATAACGTGTAATTTTATAAAATAGGCTTTATAAATATGTAAATTAATCTTGGTGTATTGTGGTTGTATGGTCGTGTTTGTGGGATGAAAATATTTTTTTGGGGCATGTTGGGATGAAAGTTTGTTTGGTAGTGATTTTTTTGGTGGTGAGGTGAAAATAAGTTTTAGTTGTTTGTGACTTTTTTTGATTATGCTTGATTCCCCAGTAGTGATGTAATACAAAATTATTTAATAATGCTTCCAATGACATGGGTTTGTTATTTATTGTAATGGTAACTACTAATAAATAACTTAATTATGATTTGTGGGATTAACAGTGGTTGATGAAAAATAATGAATTGAATGTATTTCAAATGTAGTGGAAATGTGAAGATGTATTTGATTATCAGGGCTCTTCGCCTTTTGAAATGACTGTTGTATTTATTAGTTTATGATTTTAGAGTTAAGAGTAAAGGTGAAATTATTGTGCGTTTTTTATTTTTCTATGAACCCATAGTTTGGTCTTGAGTGTTTGGAAAAATATATATATATATACATTATTTTACTTTTGATTTATATACACACCCCACCGACATTGAGAATTATGCACCGAACACCCATTTTTTCATGCATGGGGTGTTTTTTCCAACATCATGATGGGAGGATGGATGGATGGAAACATGATCATCCCTACTCACTCTTCCAGGTGAGGTAGGTTTTTCAGTATATGGTGGCCATAGGTCTGTTAGTGAATTAGATTGTGGTTGATTTGTGCAATCCCATGTGTTTTTAGGATGAGTTGTGATGTGATGTCCTAGGTGTATTCGACATGAGTTGTGATGTTTCATCCAAGGTGTCCTTAGGTTGAGTTGTGATGTGATTTCCAAGGTGCCTTTAAGATGATATGTGATGTGTTGCAAGGCACAAGTGTGTGCAGATGGCTGTGCTTTTAGCCTAAGGTATGTGTGGGGAACGATCTATTCTGAGGCACAGGTGTTTGTGGTAGGGATATGTTGTGAGGCCCTGGTGTGTGCGAGCATGATGTGTTTTTAGGCCGAGGTGCATGTGTGCATGATGTGATTTGGTATATATGGAATGCATGGTAGTTCAAGGATGTTTTCCATTTGGGTTTGAGTGAAACTAATCAACAAGAATGCTCTGTGGGTTACCTTATCATCGATGTGATTCATATTTTATTATATTACATGACTTGAGTTATTTGGTGAGCGTGCCTTAGGGTGGTTGGTATGGATAATATACCTAGATAGGTGATGTTTGGTTCTATTGTTTTCTCACTAGGGCATTAGTATTCTTCTTTCACATATGCATGAGGGACAATGCTTTTCCTACAGAGTATGCTTTCATTCTCACCATATGTATATAATTTTTTTTTCTAGTATTCAATAGGATCACATGGACCTTGATGGGATAAATATTGAAATAACCAATCTTTATCTTCCTTCCAATGTCCATCTCTTCTATATTCACAAATGTTAATGAACTTCAATTCCCATTTTTTATACACGATTATATAAGAATTCGACATACCTTTGAACACAATCATTTCACAATACTTACACACACACACACACACACATATATATATATATATATTCTTTAAATCAGTTTTTAGTATGTAGATTAATTTTCTAATTATTTGGATGTTTCATCTTCTACAGCTTTTTATCACATTAAATTGTATTTATTATTTACTATAAGAGTTGATGGTTTTACCCAATAGTTTGATTAATGATGCCCAAAGATATTATAACAACAAAAATTACCCAAAAATCAAAATCTAATTTTATGAATTTCAACTTACCAAGTATTTTCTGATTTGAAAACATGAAATTTTTAGGCTTTTACACCATTTGTTGATTTTTTCATGTGAAATTATCACCTTTAAAAATTATTTTTCACACCATGTAATTAGTGGTGGGATTTAAATAAATTTTAATAATCCTTTCTTACATAGGTAACAATTTGAAAATTTGAATGTAAATCAAATCTAATTTTATATGAGAAATATATTTAGAAATGCATGTAATCTTCTCCTTTGAGGATATTAGAAAAATATCATCAGATGATTTTTTTCATCTTATTTCCATTGAGTAGTTTTATTTTTATCTAATAGTCATATTTATAGTAGTTTCTAGCACTAAATCCATTCTCTATTGATAATGAGATGTTATTATATACCATATCTCGATTAACCATTTTTTAGAACAAATTCACAAATTTAAAATTTCGATAAGTCATCTAATATTCAAGAAAAAACTCATTATTCACGCACATTTATCAATAATAAATATAATATTAATGAATCATATCCTTCTTTTATGTGAATTTACCATAAAATTTGTTATTTTGAGCTTTATCTTTGAGTTTCACATTTCTCACATCAATGAAATTACTTTTATCTTTTCTAATTATTTGGAAATTTTCATCAAATTATTTACTAACCTCATCATTTTTATGGATAATATTGAGCCACACCATTTAAAATGTAGATAAAATTTCATGATGTTCTATAGTTATATTTGTAATGTAACTAACATTTTCAGAAGCTTTATATTAGTTATTACCTTTCCTTTCAAGCCTTTATCTATGTTTTTTTGACTCATCCTTATGCCAGGTTATATATAACTACACTTTTTAGAAAATTCATATAATTTGGGATACTAATAAATATGGAATATAATTCAACGAAAATTTGACTATTTTAATTGATCTTTTTTAGACCATATATTAATATGATAATCACTATAAATTCATGGAACTTCTTGATGAATGTTCATACATGCATCTTTACATACTGTATAATTAATGGAATTAATTGAAACATTTGAGAGAGAAGGGTTTTTTACTTCCATATTAGTAGAATGAACTACATATTTTTTATCCTTTTAGAATTTGTTCCTTCTTTTCCATGTGAAAATGAATTTTATTCTTCTTTTCTAAAGACATAAATATTATTTAATATCTTTTATCTATATTTTTTAAATTAATACATATATTTGTAGATACTTCTTTATCTAAAAACAATCAAATTTATTCCGAGTTTTCAATTTGATTCTAGATATAAATATTTCATAAAAATATATCAACTATTAAATTCATTTTTAATTTATAAATAAAATCATATCATTAAAATTTTACTAATTATTTGAGTTCCATGGATAATTTATAATGTTGTTTCTTTTATATATCTATTGAATAAACAGAAAATTCTTCTTCTATATATGTTGGATGAAGTAAAAAGTTATAATTAAATGAATATTATATATTGAATAAGGTTATAATTTGTCCTTGACTTTAATATTTTTTTATTTGACCTATGAAATGAAGGAGTTTATGGGTGAATTATTCCCAACTCAATCCAACACACCTCCCAAAGTATCCATGTAATTACATGGAATATTGGTTGAAGATGATGGTGGAATCCATGATTATGTATCCATGGAAGATGTATAGAGGTGGGAAATCCCCTATGTGGGTTATCATTGGATAAAAAAGAAATTAAAAATGAGAGGGGGGATTGGTGGCGCTGTGGTGTAGGGAAAAACTATGGGATTTTATGCCCCATCCATGGTGTATTCATATTAATATGTAAAAGTAATGTAAAATATTCTTTCATTATGGAAGTCACTCATTCACAACACTATTAATTCATTTAAAAAAAACTGACTCAATAAGAAAGGATGGAAACATCTACATTAAAACCAACTTCTAAATTTATCCCAATTATCAGGCATGCATGAATTTCAAAAAATAAAACCCTCAATAAACTTTAATAATACATGATTATGTATCAATGGAACAAAACATATTTTTTATTTATAAATGGTAATGAAAATTAAATGTTCAAGGTTGTTATTAATTATATTAGGTGATTTGGAGTAAGATTACATTTACGCACACACAAAACACAAAAAGAAGACCCTGAACGGTAGGTCATGCCCCCCAAGGGATAACCCACCCATCATTATACATTATTACATTATATATTAATGACCCAAAGTACTAGTGTGCATGAATTCAAATAAATAGCTCATAGTCCCCCATTAAATGGTCGAAAGGCCCTTCTTTGTATCATGCCTGTTACACTACTAGCATGTCCTGCTAATGTCACCACCCCCTTGATGGCCTAATGTCCTAGTGGCCCGAAATCCCAAACGAGAAGAATAGTACTAGTGCTATAGTATCTCGGAACAACACCTACATTTCTACAATGCTACATCACCTACAACAATACTACTATTGTACCTGCAGAAATTGACTCCCTCTGGGATTTGAAGTTGAGTCTGATGCAGGATAATGAGGATCCTTTACCACTCAAGTAAGTCCCCAACTGCCAACACGGTTATTATTGTTTAGTTTTGATTCATCATAATGGCGAGTTAATAACTCTATAACATTATGATATAATTTGAAAAATATTATATATCCATCCATGGTGATCAAAAACTAAAGATCACCAGTGGTTATGGAGACGATTATTTCCTCAAAGTATTTGAGTATTAGAAGAAGAAAAGACTCCATGAAACATGTGGTTAAAAGTTTAAGAACAAAAAAGTTAACTAAAGACGAGCGTTTTGGAGGCCAAATTATAGATATGATTTTTTAATACACATTATGGTGAAATGGATTATTTTATGGTTTCAATGATTTCTTAGTGTCAAATTAAAATGGGGAGGCCGACATAAAAAAATGAGTTTAGAAAGTGTTTTTAGATGATTTACATGTGGGAAAGGTACAAATTTTTTTTTGAAATATATATTTTCATAGTATGGTATGGAAGACTATGTTATGGGTAATTGAAATGAGGATCACCAATATGGGTTGTATATTTGGGGATTTTTTTAGAAATATTGATTCATTTATTAGATATCATGCTCTGTTTTCCTTTTATTTTAAATTTTAGATGTCCATGGAGTTGTGTCTATAGATTTACATGAGAAGTAACATGTCATGGAATAATTAGTGATGTTAATGATTCCAGTTTATTCTATGTATAAATTTCTTAAATGAAGAAAATATCAAACCAATACATACCACGATTCAGGAGGAAAAGAAGATGAAATCATGGTGAGATTTATACTGTGAATAAAGGATCCATGGCCATGAAATTTATATAAATTACTTCATGAATATGTGGATAATAGAGACCATATCATGAAAGGATGAAAATTGAAATATTTATGATAGGTTATAAAGAGAAAATTCATGATATTTTTTAGAAGGAATTTGTTTTTTGAAGATCCATGTTTGTTGATATTTATTTGGATTTAAATAAAACAATTATGAGATACTATCATTATTAGAAAGAAAGTTAGGTATATGATTTGAGAATAGTAACTAATGTTTATAAAATTTATTTTAATATATATATTATAGGTTTTTATAGAAAACTTGTATAATATACCTGATACCAAATATCACTTGAGAAACACAAGTGTATCCAAAAAAAGGAAGGAGATATTTAACAGTCCATTAAAACAAAAAGAAGTTTAGTGTTTTGAATCATTAAATTTAAGAGGGAGAACTATTATAGTATTTTTCTAAAATGAAGTATTAGATGAAGAGAAGAAAATGGGAGTAGAAAAAAGTCATGCATTCTATACTTTCACTGATTGAAATAGTATCTTAAAATCTATGAAATAGTGGAAGAAGAAAAGAAAAATTAGACTTGATTCCATAAATAATTATTAGGATTTTTATCTATAACTATGAATGAAAATGAAAAGGATGTACTTTTTTGATGCTATGAACATAAGAGAATAATATAATAAGATCAAAGAAACACATAAGAAAAATTTATTTGTTTAAATTTAGGAGAGCCTTTTTAGTGGTGACCAATATGTAATTTTATTGTAAATATGGAATGCACTTGTATACTAGATGAACTAAAAAATATTCAAGAGATATAAAAACATGAATTTAAAGAATTATATGAACACTTTTTTATCTCAAAGGTTGATACTAGTAGGACATATGATCCTTGGTTTGAAAAACTCCAAATAAGGACTAGACTTTCTTTTATATGAACCATATATATTTTTATTCCTCTTATGTGGATATGTTTTTATGGGTTTCATAAAATAAATAATTCAAGAAGTGATAATAATAGAATAATTTACTTTAAAAATTGATGGGGGTAAATAATTAAATAGGTAAAATATTTTTAGAAGTCACCAACACCAATTCAACACCCCTATTAGTGATTACTGCATCCTTATCTAGTCCCCTCAATATCCGGGTTCTATAGTGGAATAATATTTTTACATAGAACAAAAATAAAATAATGCCTCATTCATAATGTATTTTAAATTCCACATATAATTATATGAGAAAATACTCTAGGGTTTGAAGGGTGCTGTAATATTAACCATTTATTTCAGGATGATATTCCATTATAAAATGTAACTATATCTTGAATGTATTTGGATAAAATCATCAAAAAAATTCATGTGAACCTAAAATAATTATTAAGTTCAAGTAGTATAATTATTCCACAAAATCACCCCAATTATCTCATATATATGTTTAAATTTTTATCAAATAGAAATTATTCCAAAATGGATATAATGTGGGATCTATTTGTTATATTATCCAATAAAAAAATGGAAATATTTACCTTTGCTGTCTTTAGGAGACCTATGACAAATTCAATGGTTTTTTTTCTCATAATTCCATATCTTTATGAGTATTGGTTTCATAAACCATTATAACTTTTTCAATCTATTGTTCCTTATTAGAACACCTTATACTTTTATTTATATTATATAAAATAGTTTTTATACCATAAGTGATCTTATTGACCTCAATATATTATTTTTCTTATTGGGTGGTAAGAGAATGTTGTGATATGATAATATTCCAATAACTCCCTTATAAAGTGTTCATATGATACACATAATTATTCCCAAAATTGAAGAACACTATTTATATAAAATTTGACCAATAATATTTCCATTTCTAATTTATTCCATGTTTTTTTGCCTAAACATCAACCATTTGTTCCAACTTAATCTTCTCAAAAGATAGTAGGATGAAAAACGATTTGAAAAAGGTAGTATGTCACACCTTCATTTATGATTCCCAAGTCCTTCCTATTAATATCAAATAGTATTTTTTTTATGTTCAATCATCATAATCAATAATGTCATCATATCATTTCAAATTATATAATCTTTCATTTTTTTCCTATTCCTAGATGAGAATGGATTGAGAATTCACTATATTTTATGAGAAATATCCTTATTAATTGTAGTATGTTGGGAACATTATTTAATATAGAATGTATAATTTTATGATTAGTATTTATGTCAAAATTATAATAATAAATATCATTCCACCATATCATGAATTTAAAGATTACTAATTATATTTAAAGATCACGATCTGGGTAATATGTTACATATAACATCAATTACTATGAGGAATAGTTAGTCACTTTATCATTTTTCATGATTACAAAACCAAATCTATTTTTTGAAGAATTAATGTAAACTAAACATCCGTCTGTACTCGATGGTAATAAAAATATAGGTGTGATTAGTATCATTTCCTTTAACTCCATAATAATCTCTCAACAGTCATTTGTTTAGAAAAATATACTCCTTTTTTGTGTTATTTTTTAGTGAGTTTGAAAATCTTGATAAAATTTCAACAGACAATAAGCGGTACCCATGTAATCTAAGGAAGCTATAGATATTCATCACTAAGGTTGGTTTGGACCACTCATAAATCAAATGGTTCCTTGAAGGTTCTATAATATACACTAAAAATGTGACTCACACCATCAAAAATTCACATTTTCTGTAATTTTTATACAACTTTTTATTTTGAAAATTATTTATCACAGTAATGAAGTGTTATTCATGTTTTTTTGAATTTATTATAATATAATATATAAATACAACCATAAATCTTTCAATGTAATATCTAAAGGGCCTCTTCATTATGTTTTTGGATATTTATAGAGAATTAATGGGTCCAAAGGATATCAATATGAATCATATTTTCTATATCATGGATGAAATAATGTCTTGAGAATATCACCCTTTTCAATTTCAATTGATGTTATCCTAATCGTAGATAAATGTTTAAGAGAAAATTATCCCCATGTAGTTGTAAAATAATTTATCAATATATAGAAGAAGATATTTTTTCTTTATTATGATAGATCATGAAAATAAATGAAAAGATGCCATCATCAAATATTATTTATGATATATAAGACTGAGGAATACCATAGAGAAGTATTAGGGAATATAAAACCATTAATTTTATTTTGTAATTGCCTTTCCAACAATTCTAGTTCACCAATGACCATCCTTTAGGAGATCTTGGGTATTGGTTGAGCTTTAAAAATATTATATTTAGATAAATTATCAATTTTATTAATAGGAAGGCTATGATACTATTTAGTGAATGAATTTGTATATTCCCATACAATGCGATGTCTCCAAGGATAATCCTCTCATTTTGGTAAATCATTTGATATATACGAGCTTCTATATAATTTAAAAATATTCATGATTTAGTAGGAGATTAAAAATGTGTTTCATAATTCTCTATGGATTTATATTGAATTGGTGGATGGTTAAGTATATGAAAAGTGACTTTCCTATCCTTGTAGATGAAATTAAAACTATATGAGGACAATTAATCCATTTAAAATATAAAATTGAATCCTACAAAAGGGATTATAACTAGGTTTGTATGAATATTCTTCCTAAAATCATTAATTAGAGAATATTGATATACATCTGATGTAATGATTTCATTGCATGGTTTTTTAATTTCTATCTCAACATACATGTCTTGAGGTGGTTATTGAATATTTCTAGAGAACATACATGATACGAATGAATACATAGATGTATATTCATATAAGTCATTCACTATTCTTGAATGAATAAAAAGTGTAATTTTTACCAATTCATTTTAATGATCCACATTTATAGAAGTTATATTATAAGACATTCTTTATTCCCATGACATTGGTGGTTATTTTAACTTTTTATCCTCAATAACCCATATATTATTGTGTTTTTTATAGATTCCATGATTTTTTTATTGAAATATTGGTCCATGGAGGAATTATTGAGTGTAACCTTATTCACATCCATTATATTGATTATATTTTTCACATCCCTTCAATACTCCTTAATGTTATTCCATTATATTATAAACATTGAGAATTTTTATATTTCTTTCAAGATGGTTACAATGTTATTCATCCCACACATTGGATATGCGGGTACTTGAATCTTCTTCCCACTATTATATATATAAGTGGAACAAATATTCATACCCATAAGGCTATTGGGATTCAACATTCACCATCTTTACCTTAATAGAAAATAAATGTTTTTACATATATCTATCAATGTATTTAAAATATATATTTTAAAACACTATGTTTTGGGACACTATATAAGTTTTTAACCATTATGTTAGTATCAATGGAATGGACAGAGGCATTACATTAATATGTTTTCCAGTTTTCATCATATGGAAAAATAATATTATCCTCCATTTCTATGATCCTACAAAATTACCACTATATTTTATCATAGAGAGTGAGAGAAAAATATTTATTAAAAAGTATTTTGTTGAATTATCCTCATTTAAAATAGTAAATTTATTCTATAGAATTGGTATTTGTGACCAGGGTCTATCGCTAGTTGGATTCTAACTTTATGTGACAAATATCCAAGTGAAATTTATATTTCTCAATGAATTTGACCTTGAAAAAATATTTTATCAATTGAGTTTCTCTATTTATCTATGACTTAAGTATATAAGGATCCACGAAAATTAGGAAATCATTTTCATATAAAGTTCATGTCCACTAATTGATCCTTCATTGGAGGATTTAATTAATCTAAATGGTTCAATTTGTTTTTCAGTTCTTGAGTTAACTGAATAATAAAATTTTCAATGATTTTTGGATCATGGACCATCGTATTCAGAATATCATTCAATTAATCATCACATTTCCTATAAAATTGGTTGTTGAATCAATTCCTATAATTTATAGGTATTTACAAATATAATTAATAGTTAGGTATGAGAATACAATAGTTAACATGTGTATCAAATTTACAATTATACAAAGTAGAACTAATTAATAAAATATAATATTTTCTAATGACTTATGATATTTCTATATAAGTCATTTATGGTTAATTTCATATTATTTTCTTTATCCAAATCCAGAAAAATAACAAGGCCTTTCATTGATAGCAACTATAATGACACACATCTATTATTCATAATATTGAATATCTTTAAACATAAATATTCATAAAACAGTCCCAAAAATCTAGATGTCTAAAATATTTGGTGAAATATAAAAATTATAAAATTAATTTTGGAATGATCTATAGAATAATTTAATTATATCGTCATAGATTTATCCTAGATACTTTTATACTCATACTACTACATCATATATTATGATGAGATACATAAAAGGAGGGATGAGACACAAATACTAGTAAGGGTGTAAAATGTAATAACCATGGACTAGGATTTAATAAGTATAAAAAATATTAACATGGAATAAATAAGGGAATGATAATGAATCATCACATAGAAATATTTAATACTAGAAAAAATGTAACACCCAAAGATTTCATTGTGCGTTATTTCTTCAAAATAATTCAATAACTTGCACTACACGCAACACTGAGTTCAAGCGCCCCATGACTTACCAAACAAGCCATTCGAAAGAGGTTATGAATAGTATTAACTAAAATTTTAACTCAATATAATCCTTATAATTTTAGACTCCATATTATGAGTTTATTGTACATAATTTAAGAACAAATTCATTTTTTTCAGACAAAAGAAGGATTTTTCAAAAAATACACTTTTACCAACTTTTAATAGTGAACCCTTTTTAAATCCAATATTTTAAACTTTTATATATTAAATTTGACTAAATAAATTTATTCATTAGAATGGGGACATCAATAATTTACAATGTAACATCTCAAGCTTCCACTGTACGATTCTCTTTGAATAATACAGTAGCATGTGTTGTACGCAACTTCGAGTTCTAACACACACTACAACCAATCAAACTGGCCGTTAGGAATAGTAATACCTACTTTTAAAATTTTATAAATTTAATCTCTCAAAATGGACTTAATTTTTGGATTTGGAATATCTAATTTATCCTAGCGTGAAATTTCGGTATTTTTCGAATAACTTTTATATTTTGATGAATAGTGAAAATTACTAAATTTTTATTAAAAACAACTTTTTAATAAAAATAATCAATAGTGATAAATTTTGAATTTGAGTAGTTTTAAAGTATATTTAGAATATATTTTTACTATTTAATAAAATTTTGGTCACTGGACATAATTTCACATTTAAACCGGACATAAACAAGTGTCAATCTTTTGATAGTAATTATCTTTTAAAAACACGCTTTTCGTTTTGACAGTGGGAATTAATTTTAAATTAATTTCTGCCACTTATGTGTTTTGAATTTGGAAAAATGGACTCCATATTTGGAATCAGGATGTAAAAATTGTGTAAATAGGTAACTTTTATTTTTAGACATTTTGAATAATTACTTCGGAAAATATTTTATTTACCATGGTTAAAGGGTAAATCCAGTAAATAAGGGTAAAAAAATAATATTATAATAATACTAAATTACCCTAAAACGTTTCTTAACCCTATTTTTTGATACATGTCCGACCATGGGTATCTTTGGGTCGATTTTGGGACCCCATTTATCCACTTGTAAGTGATAGTGACACTTTATATTAATTAAGTTAAAGTAAATACAAAATTGACATAAGATTATATCATTTAGAAAAACAATTTTTACATATGGTAATATGTGTTATATTTTAGAGTATAAACATTAATTAGAAAGATAAAACTATTTTATACATAATGGTATTTTATTTATAATTTTTAGACTTTCTATAATTTAATTTATTTATGAAACAATGATGATGAATTAATTAACTTTTCAGTGAAATATTAAAATAATTGATATTATAAATACCCAAATAAATATAATTTGATAATTTTAATGAATTCCACGAATTTTATAGGTTAATATGACATGTTAGGATTGATTTAATTAATTTGTTTTGAAGTAATCATGATGTTATGATTTTCACAAAAATCAAATACCAAATAGTGTCAAAATTGACATAAAAGAGCTTTCAAAACAAATATTATATTCTTAATTGATATTAAATTACTAAAAATCTACGGATTGCCAAAAGGACTTGTATCATGATAGGTGTATCATTAATGGATCACTTGGGGGTTTCTTGGAGGTATATAGTAAGTTTATTAACTATATAATATAAAAATAAAAAGTGACATGGTAAGTGTCAAACTAATTAACAAAGAGTTAAAACTAAAAGATAAGGTTAATATAATGACCCAAACCTGTCTAAAATCTATTGGTTGAAAGGATTTAGACCCATACCCACCTTATTATTTGAATAATCCACTATTTAGACATTAGAAACCCAATATGAATTTATTATAAAATAATACTTTAAGTAATTTCTAAAGATCCCCTCCTCCCCCTTATAAAAGGACACCACTTCTAACCAATTCCTCACACCTCTCAAGCCTTTTGGTTCATCCAACCTCTACCCAATTAAGCTCCCTACATCCCTATACTCCTATTAGAAGCCTTACCTTAGGTAAAAGGCACTTCAAGAGTCCTTTTTGGTTCAAACAAAATGGAGTTAACCAAATTAAAGGAGGTTAACATACACATTATCAAGGAAAAGTAAAATGTTAGGGGTTTTCATCTCACTCCTTATTCCCGTGATATTCATTCCATATTGACACTATTAACTTTTTTGTGGTGTATGTATTTCCCATAATTTTATTATTTATGTAAGACACTTTAATTTATGTTTATTTACATATTGATTATATGATACCTCTTTCATGGGGTGTATGTTTCGTAAGTAACCAAATTGGTAAGGGTTTATTTCACAATCATTTCATTATCCATGGTTTTTTATACATAATTATCTACTGGGACCTCTATATCATTAACATCCATGTATCTTAAAAATGTATTGCAAAACATTCTTACTATTTTACAGAATATGGGTTAAAGTAATTTATACCCTTATTTGAATTTTTATAAGAATGTTATAAAGGAATCTCTCTGTCGTTTTCCAAACAAGGTACTTTTTAACCTTTTCGAATGAATTAAGGCACGAATGTCTTTTTTTAACTTATATGGCGGGTGCAGATATTTTCTTCCATTATAAAATCTTTTATCTTCCCTTACAAGCTTATAAGTATATTTTCAATGTAAATGTTTTTTTATAATTATGTGACTTTTAAATGATTTAAAAAAAAGAGATATTTCTATCAAATAGTTTTGATTTCATCTATGTCAACATCCTTTATTAAAATTTAAACTTGTTTGAAGTTGATTTATTACGATACAAATCACCCATATTGTATTTAAGGTTTTGTGATATGTATGACTATGGATGAGTTATTTCTATTCCATTAATGGTTTATGATTAATGTTTTGGCATTCTAGTTTTAATAAGAATGTTTATGTTATATTTCATCCTATTCTTAAGATGAATGTGTTGGAATAGTAAGTTCCAGGTTGGGGACCAGTAAATGTAAGCCCTCCGGGTTGGGGTCCGGTTACAGCAGACCCTCCAGGTTGGTGTCCGGTTATTAGAGTCACTCCGGGTCGGTGTCCAGTTATTAGAGGCACTCCGGGTTGGTGTCCTGTTATTAGAGGCACTCCGGGTTGGTGTATGATTATTAGAGGCACTCCGGATTGGTGTCTGGTTATTAAAGGCACTCCGGGTTGGTGTTTGGTTATTAGAGGCACTCCCGGTTGGGTTCCGGTTACAGATATCCCCTAGGTCTTGGCACGAGGCCTTGATACAGAAATTAATGTTTGGAATTATGCATTCCATCATTATGAAAGTGGTTAGTGATATTGCAAGTGATTATTCGACTAGTAGAATATCCATGTAAATAATTAAATGGCATTATATTATTTTTTCCATATTATTCTGAATTTAAAGTTTAAAAGGCTTTTTTTATTTATATATTGCCTTAAATGTTTATGATTATTTATTAAAGTTTCTGCTATATTGTTATCCTTACTGAGAATCTGAGCTCACCCCTTTCTATGTTTTATTTTTCCCAGGATTCCAAGAAGTGTATTATGATTGATATACAGGGTTAAGCTAAAGGGAATAATGGCATTCCATTGATACATAATATTAATGTATGTAATCTATTTTCCAAGGCTGCTAAAATGATCGGTCCTTCGGGACTTGATTCCTTGTAATCATGCCAAAGTATTAAAATAATGCACCGACTCCAGGTAACTAGGGTCATTGTGTTACAATTGGTATCAGAGGAAGTTTAGCAATAACCTTGGAAGCTAAATTTAGATAAACTCTGATTAGAGAACATAGCCCTAAGATAGACTTTGATGATTATTAGAGAAGAACTTCCTAAAATTTTGATATTGTAGAGATTTTGTGAGTTTTCCGAGCAATACATCCCTCTCTGGATACGAGCAGGTAGAGGCGGCTCTGACACAGATGTACCTAGGGGTAAAATCCGAAAACACCACTTTGAGCTAGACTCGAACGGGAACTGGTGCACGACAACGGTCTTGCTACACTCTTGGTTACGACACTCCCGAGGGATATGCTTAGGATAATTCTCATTTTCTTTACAAATCATTATTAAGGGCTCATGAGTATATAGTTACTAAAAGAAAGAATTTTTATGATTATGGATTATATCCATAAATTTTTCGACTTTCATTTGGTATTTTACAATTTTGTAATTGTTCATTGCAATTCATAAAATAACCTAGTTTATGCTATTGTATAGAAATGGCGCCCAGTTGAAGGAATGTGAACTCCAGTAATACGTATGACCCAGAGAATAAGTAGGATCATATCTTTAATGGTATTAAGCCATAATTTATTAGGGAAATAGACTCCCACGTATTATCATCGTATGAAGAAATAGTATCATGTGTTGATAAGATAAGTCAAGAGTTTACTGAGTCATATAGCTTTGAAGGTAAGTAAGAGAAGAAAAGGATGGAAGAGAGAAAGATGGATAAAGTGAAGATGGAAAAGAATAATTTTCCCATATGTGATAACTGTGGGAAGAAACACCCTGGAACTTTCCTGAAAGTAATGGGAGTTTGTTATATGTGTGGAGAAAAAGGACACCATGTACGTGACTGCAAGGGTAAGAAAAAGGTTTCAAATATACAATGCTTCATCTGAAAGGAGTTGGGGCACTACACGAACCAATGTCCAAATCATAAGAGTATGCCCAAAATGATGATATTGGATAACAATAAAGTTTTGACAATACCACAGATGAGGAGGAATGACTAGAGTTCTTATGTTGTTATTAGAGAATTATGTCATTTGAGTATTGTATCAACAATATACTGGTTATAATAATTATGGAGTATATAAGGATTGTATTGTAGTACTATTTCATTAAGGACATGAGATTGTGTGGAACTAGGAAAAGTGGCTCAATAGCAGGTTAAATTTTTGGAAAATATATGGTTGAGATAAAGATAAAACATAATAAGGTTCTGATAATGAGGTAGTTATTTTGGAATAAGAGATGGTTGATTTGAATAAATTATATTGGATATTATTGACTACCTTGAAAATGATTAATGATTTCTATTCCCAACATTGTTGGAGTTTATAGAATTTTTGGATAGAAAGAGTATATCAATTATTCTATAAGAAATAAGGGATCATGAATGTAATCAATAAGGTTTTATGGTAATTCAGGATGTTGTAGTGTTTTAAAAGAATACATGATGAAGGTGTTCAAATGTTATTACGCGGAAAAAAGGATCTTCATTGTGTTTACCTTACTTATAAATTTTGTACTGTGAGTTTGGAAATAAGTATTTTTGATAAGTCTAGTTTGAGATTATTTTTTTATTTCTATAAAAAGGACAACCTGGAGGTCGGGCGGCAACCCGTCGCGTCCGGCAAGGCCGTGAGAATTGAACCCGCAACCGAAGGGCGACAAGGGTGTATCACCTACCACTGTCCCACGAGATGACCTGGATTAAAGAATTTAGTTTATTTTAAGAAGGTCTAGTAGATGAATTATAAATTGTTTTTAACCCCAAACCAATAGGATAAATTGAATATTTTTTTAAGTTCTATTATATTTTAGAGTGAAAGATGAGTTTGTGGTAGAAATTAGTTAAAGGATGGAACTCTACTAGTCAAGTATATATTTTCCTTCTCCTCTTATTATATTAAGAAATTAATTCTTATACTTTATTGAAGAAATATTAAAACAAAAAATGTGTTATCCTAATACCTTATGTTTTGTTGAACCGATGTTGTTTTAAATTATCATAGATTGATGAATTTAAGGACCTAAATATTAAAATTGTTTGTGATTGATGACCTCAATCACTACCTACAAATATTTGTGTTTTTAATCAAATTATATGTCTCTAATTTCCACAAATTTCCTCTTAATATTTACTTTTTATATTTTGATGAATAGTGAAAATTACTAAATTTCTATTAAAAACAACTTTTTTAATCGAAATAATAAATAGTGATAAATTTTGAATTTGATTGTTGTTAAAGTATATTTAGAATATATTTTTACCATTAAATACAATTTTGGTCATTGGACATAATTTCACATTTAAACCAAACATAAACATGTGTCAATCTTTTGATAGTTATTATCTCTTAAAAACACGCATTTTTGTTTTGACAGCGAGAATTAATTTTAAATTAATTTCTACCACTTTTGTATTTTGAATTTATAAAAATTGAATCCATATTTGTAATCAGGATGTCCAAATTATTTAAATTGGTAAATTGTATTTTTATACATTTCGAATAATTACTTCGGTAAATATTTTATTTACCATGGTTAAAGGGTAAATCCGGTAAATAAGGGTAAAAAAATAATATAATAATAATAAAAAATTACTCTAAAACATTTCTTAACCCAATTGGTTGATAAATGTCCGACCATGGGCATCTTTGGGTCTATTTTGGGACCCCATGGTTCCACTTGTAAGTGATAATGACATTTTATATTAATTAAGTTAAAGTAAATAAACAATGACATAAGCCTATATATTTTAGAAAACCAATTTTTACATATGGTTATATATGTTATATGTTCAACTATAAATATTCATTAGAAATATAAAAAGATTTTCTACATAATGGTATTTTATTTATAATTTTTAGAAAAAAAATAATTTAATTTATTGATGACACAATGATGCTGCAGTAATTACCTTATTAGTGAAATATTAAAATAATTAATATTATAAATACCCAAATAAATATAATTTGACACTTTTAATGAATTCCACGAATTTTATATGTTAATAGGACATGTTAGTATTGATTTAATTAACATTTTATGAAGTAATAATTCTGTTATATGTTTCACAAAAATCAAATACCATATAGTGTCAAAATTGACATGAAAGAGTTTTTAAAACAAATAATATATTATTAATTGATATTAAATTCCTAAAAATCTAAGGTTTGGATAAAGGACTTGTATCATGATAGGTGTATCTTTAATGGATCACTTGGGGGTTTCTTGGAGGTATATAGTATGTTTATTAACTATATAATATAAAAATACAATGTGACATGGTAAGTGTCAAACAAATTAACCAAGAGTTAAAACTAAAAGATATGGTTAATATAGTGACCAAAACATGTATAAAATCTATTGTTTGAAAGGATTTCAACCCATCCCCACCTTAGTCTTTTAATAATCCACTTTGGAGCCATTAGAAACTGAATATGAATTTATTATAAAATAATACTTTAAGTTTTTCCTAAAAAGCCCCTCCTCCCCCTTATAAAAGGACACCACTTCTAACCAATTCCTCACACCTCTCAAGCCTTTTGGTTTTCCAAACCGTTGCCCAATTAAGCACCCTACATCCCTCTACTCTTCTTAGAAGCCTTACAATAGGGATAAGGCACTTAAAAAATCATTTTTGGTTCAAACCAAAGGGAGTTACCCAAATTAATGGAGGTTAACATACACACTATCAAGGAAAAGTACAAGGTAAGGGGTTTTCATCTCAATCCTTATTCCCATGAGATTCATGTCATATTGACACTATTAGCTTTTGTGTTGTGTATGTACTTCCCATAATAGTATTATTTATGTAATACACTTTAATTTATGTGTATTTACATATTAATTATATGATACCTCTTTCATGGGGTGTATGTTTCATAAGTTACCAAATTGGTAAGGGTTTATTTCACAATCTTCTCATTATCTGAGGTTGTTTATATGTAATTATCTACTGGAACCGCTTTATCATCCACATCCAGGTTTCTTAAAAATGTATTTCAAAAAATTATTACTATTTTACAAAATACGGGTTAAAGTCATTTATACCCTTATTTGACTTTTTATAAGATGTTTATAAAGGAATCTCTCTGTCATTTTCCAAAAAAGGTCCTTTTTAACCTTTTCGGCAGAATTAACGTAATAATGTCTTTTTTTAACTTATATGGCGGGTGTGGCTATTTTTCATCATTATAAAACCTTTGAAGCTACATTTACAAGCTTATAAGAATATTTTCAAAGTAAATTTTTTTTTATAATTATGTGACTTTTAAATGATTAAAAAAAAGATATATTTCTCTTAAATAGTTTTGATTTCATCTATGTGAACATCCTTTGATAAATTTTACACTTGTTTATAGTTGATTTATTATGATAAAAATCATTCATATTGTATTTAAGGTTTTGTGATATGTTTGACTATGGATGAGTTATTTTTTCCCTTAATTGTTTATGATTAATGTTTTGGCATGCTAGTTTTAATAAGAATGTTTATGCTATATTTCATCCTCTTATTAAGATGAATGTGTTGGAATAGTATGTTCCGGGTTGGGGACCAGTAAATGTAAGCCCTCTGGGTTGGGGTCCGGTTACAGAAGACCCTCCGGGATGGTTTCCAGATATTAGAGATACTCTGGGTTGGTGTCCGGTTATTAGAGGCACTCCGGGTTGGTGTCCGGTTATTAGAGGCACTCTGGGTTCGTGTCCGGTTATTAGAGGCACTTTGGGTTGGTGTTCGGTTATTATAGGAACTCTGGGTTGGTGTCCGGTTATTATAGGCACTCCGGGTTCGTGTCCGGTTATTAGAGGTACTCCGGGTTGGGCTCCGGTTACATTTATCCCTTAGGTCTTAGCACGAGCCCTTGATACAGAAAATAAAGTTTGGAATTATTCATTCCATCACTATGAAAGTGGTTAGTGATATTGCATGTGATTATTCGACTAGTAGAATATCCATGTGAATATGTAAATGGAATTATTTTATTTTTGTCATATTATGATGAATTTCAAGTTTAAAAGGCTTTTGTTTTAGTTATACATTGCCTTAAATGACTATGATTAGTTATTAAAGTTTCCGCTATATTGTTATCCTTACAGAGCATCTGAGCTCACCCCTTTCAATGTATTATTTTTTCTTGGATTCCAAGAAGTGTATTATGATTGATATGCAGGGTTAAGCTAAAGGGAATAATGGCGTTCTCAAAGAACTATTTACACTATGTTTTATGTTTGAAATTATAATGTAATGTTAATATATGTGATCTATTTTCCAAGACTGCTAAACTAATCAGTCCTTCGGGAATTTATTCCTCGTAATCATGCCAATGTATTAAAATAATGCACCGACTCCGGGTAACTGGGGTCGGGGCATTACAAAAAATATCCTAGGAGAATGGTAAACATGAGAATCATAAAATGTTATAAAACATTAAGGAATTTGATCATAAACATATGTTAATGATGAATACTGATAAATAATTGTATTATAAAAAGATATAATTGATCCTAGTATATGTATAACATTATGGTCCAAGTAATTTCACATGGCTGAAAAATAACATTATGGAAAAGACTAATTGCACATAGCATATAGAAAATCTTATAGACATGTCTAACTACACCTAGCCAATAAATAAATAAATAATGATATATAAAAAATTACCTAATTGATCTAAGGTCTATGTAATTATAGGACCAAATTTATCAATACAATACATCATTCATTTATATTCTAATATTGAATATAATAACCATAAATCAAAAAAATTAAAAAAATCCATGAAAAAGAAATGGGTAAAATAATAAATCTAAAACTATTTTTTCATCATGGTATAATGTGAGATCCAAATAAAATTATTGATTAAATAATAATAGACATATATTATAAAATAAATATTCAATATTAAAATATATATTAAATTAAATTAGAATTAATAATTAATTATGATGAATAAGTCCTAAAGTGAACCAATTTTTAACAAACTTCTATGAAAATGGAAAAAATATTTAAAGATAATTTGATCGTAGAGTGTTCAAAAAACTATATGTAAACCGAAATATTAATTTCAAAAAGAATTTTTTTTGAATCCATAGTTATAAAATCGTCTTTATAAGAATGAAACCACATAACAGAAAATTGGAAAAAATAGGGAGAAAGTAGAAATGCTTCTCTTATAACATTTTTTTATTTTTGAATTAAGGAAATAATATAAAAGGAAACATAATGGAATGTATATACCTTGAAAGAGGAATAATAAATATTTTTAAAGGACATAATGTAATAATATTGCAAATATTTATAGATGGATAGAGAGAGAGATGAATAGTGATTGTGAAATTGTCATCAAAAATGGAAAAGAGTGAGAAATAACCCATACTTTTAGTATTTAATTTATTCTAATGATCCCCTAAATTATTAATTAGGATAGTTTACTTTGAAAATGAGTTACTTTAGAATTCACTACAAAATGGTTATATATTATATATATGTTTTATGGTATATGGATTATTTCTTTAAAAATGTAATGGAGGTCAACAAACTACTTGATAGTTAGAATTTTTTAGAATTTCTCCCAATAATATTGTTTTATGGTTAAAAATGACAATTGTTTTATATATATAATATCATTATTACCATGAATATTTTATCCTTGTATGACTATATAAATTTATTAATCAATTATAATGAAATATTAAATCATGAATGAAAAACCTAATAATATATGTTAATGGAATATGAGAAAAATACCACATCATCATTCATTTAGGAAGTGAAAAAATTAACATAGTTAAAACAATTATTTTAAGTGACTTTTAAAAAATAATTGTTAAAATAGTAAATATTAGAGTTTTAGGAAAATATAAATTCATGTTAAATATTTTTTTAATGATAATTTTTATTTGTTATATATAATATAGAATGTGTTAGAGGAGAATTGAAATGGAAACATGGGTTTTGAAACCCTGACCTCACACATTGAGTTTCCTCCTTTAATCGAGCCTAAAAACCATAGTGTAAGGAATTTAGGTCACACGAGTGGCTTAATAATATGTATATGGGATTTAATAGAGTGATTTGGACAGATCGTTGAAAAATGAAGTATTTTTGTATGTGTCGAGAAGGTGGCAGTGAAGGGATGTCTATATTACTATAAGAGAAAATGAATTTGTAGATGTGTTTTTAGTGATGGGTTTAAAAACTATTTCTAATCACTTATTAAAAAATGTTTTATAGGTTTTTTTAAAACAACCACTTAATATGAATTTTTAACTATTTTTAATAAATTTTAATGTGAGGTTTTTAACAACCACTGCCAATTTAATGAGAAATATTAAATAATATATAATATATAATTATTTATTATTAATATTTAGTATTTATCATTTATAATGTTTTATTTTTTAAAATTAAATTAATTCTCAGATGAGTAGATAGTAAGACTTCATCATCAAGTTAACATAACATTTTATCTTAGTGTCAATTTTAACTTCACATATAGAAAAATTAACTCTTATGAAATTATCTACAATAACATTAGATAATTATTTTGAAATAATGAAGACAATACAATTTATTACACTTTTAAATGAATTTTGAAATACAACATTAATAGCATACAAAAAAAGTTGATTCAAGTATTCATTTGGGATCTACCACATATGAAATCAAATCATGGGATGAGAGTTACTCCAAAATAATTATAGAGAACCCTAACAACAATTTTTGGTTAAAATGGATAATAAAGTATCCAAAATTGAGTTTTTTTATTGGATTCCATGATTTTCAAATATTTAATGTGATTTATGCATTGTTTAAGAGTGTCTTTAAATGATTTTTGGGTTGTCTATGGTTTGATTCCATTGATATACAGTCCTATTGATTTGATGGTGTTGAATTTTTTCTGGGTTTCCCTCATTTGGTGATATTTTATCTAATATATATGTATATATGTATATATGTATATAAGTATATATGTATATAAGTATATATGTATATAGGTATATATGTATATATATGTATATATTTATATATGTATATATGTATATTTGTGTATATGTATATATGTATAAATGTATATATGTATATATGTATATATGTATATACGTATATATGTATATATATTTGTGTGTGTGTGTGTATTTCTATAAATTATTCTATATTCATTCATAATTTATATATCTTTATCAATATTCATTTAAAATTATTAACAATTATTTCTATATGTAGATATTTGTATGTATTTATGCATATTTTTCTACATTGATATACATTAATAAATATTTACACATGGTTATGTTTATATATTTTTATATATTATGAGGGTATATATATACATATTTATATTCACTTTTGTTTATGCATATTTAAATTAATATAAAGATATATATATATATATATCTCTCTCTGTGTGTGTGTTCGTATATATATATATATATATTGGATATAAATTATATATTAATATTTATATATATCTGGGTGTGTGTAAATTTCGTTATATGTAATTATATGTATATATATTTATATCCATTTTTATATATTTATATACATTAATATATATATATATATATATGATTTTGGAATATTTATTTATATGTATTCTTTTGGTCGGTTTCTATGTCTGTCTATGTGGTTGAATTTATATAAATTGATGCCAATTTATTTAGATTAATATATAATTATATGACATATATAGATTTATTTTAAAAAAATTATTTTAATTATATTTATGTAATATTTAATAGTTTTTATTTTTCATTTTTCATTTTTTATTATATTTGTTTATTATTTATTTTTTAATATTAATTGTTTTACTATTATTATTTTATTATTTTATTATTTATCATTTCTAATGTAATTATTAGTTTTTAATAAAAAATTTTTTTCAAAATTATTCATTAATTATTAAATATTTTTTGAATATTTATCTTATATTATTACATGTTATTAATCTCTTATTCATAATTAATTAAATATTTTTTAGAAAAATAATTATTATTAATTTTTTATCATCAAATAATTTATTTCTTTAAAAAAAATTTATTTTAAAATTTATTTGTTAATAAATTAAAATATATTTTTTATTTTTTTATTATTTACTTACTAATAATTTATTACATATCGATTTATTATTCATTATTAGTTCAATATAAATTCATTGTCAATTCGTAATTTATATATTTATCATTAATTTACTATTATTTTATTATTGATTTATCATTTGTTTATTGTTAATGTATTATTTATTATTTATTTATCACATATTTATAATATATTGATTACTTATTGATTAATGATGATTTATTTTTTTTATTAATTTAATAATTTTATATTCGATAATTATTATTTATTTTTTATATAATATTATTTTATCAGTTATTTATCATTTATTTATTATTAATTACTCATTATTTATTATTTATTATTTATTCTTTGATCCTTCTTTATTTAATAATTAATAATTAATTATTAATTATTTGCGTTCAATTATTAATTATTAATTATTAATTATTATTTTTAATTTTGTATTATTTATCTCATATTATATGTGTTGTATATTATTTGTTATTTATTAATTATTATTATAATTCATTATAATTATTAGGATTTAAGTATATGTATTTATTGGTATTTATCTGTATATATATAAATATATTTAATTCTTGTTACTCACAACATGAAGAGCTTACGAAAGTGGTAATGTCATTGGAAAATAATTATGTTGTAAGTGGTTCCTCTCTCATGCAACACATATATTTATTGAATTTCTACATCACATATGCATGCATGGAAGGATGAATAATAAATAATAATAATTTTTTTAATAAAAAATGAATAAAAAAATGAAATAAATAAATAAATAAATATTTATTTATTTATTTATTTATTTATTTATTGATTTTTTATTTAAATACATAAATAAGATATATTTTTTTTTTAAAAAACTGACGCTAACGATATGTGGTGGTTCTAAAAACCACATTGAAATGTTTTGCAACATCACATTTAGCACCACTTTGGGAAACCAACTGTGGAATGATTTTGCGATGGTTTCTCACAACTAAAAGGGATAAAACTGCGGAAAAATTTGGTTTTTGGTGTTGTTGGCTAGTTGTCATCTTGGAACAAAGTATTGGTAATTTTATTATTCCGACCAAAGGATATGATTAATACTGATTAAAATGATTTTTTATTGTATTGTAGAAGATGAGGTATATTTGACATTTAAATGAATTAAACATTGAATGGAATATTGGAAATGTTTATTAATGCTAATACTGATTCCTAACCACTATGATTAATACTGATTCCTAACCACTATATGTGTCTTTAATCATCTAGCTCTCTTGTGGCCCTCTACCATAGTGTTATGCTGATCATCTCGTTGTAGACCTCTTATTGGGACACCAATTAATCATACTAAAGTATTACAACGGTTCCATGATTCTCAGACATTCTATTTGAGTCTACTCAATGGATGATTACATATGACATCCAAATCACTTTGGAATAAATCCACACCCTACCTACAACACCATACCATAGCATTTTACTTACATGATGATCCCAGATATGGAAAATTCATCCCATTTATCCATGTATCCTGCATTTGTTAGCACTGAGTCTATATAAGACATAATTGGGTTCCCTAGTCACATTGGTTTCTCACATATGAAAATTTGATTTCATATTGGACAAGGTTAGAACTCTTTTACCCAGAAAAAACCTCTCAGGTACCTTATTTTCCTAGAATTTCTATGCCTCCTCCTAATATACCCAATTTGGTTAGTATGCACAATTGTGTACTCCTTTTTGATAATTTAGTCCATTGATAATGGGTATTATATTGGTTTTACTCCTTAATAGATAGGGTCATTTGGGTATATTAAATAATATATCACATCAACAACATGGATCTATATTTTAGGGAACCAGTGGGGTCTCTATTAGCACACAAAACTCAACCTAGCTACTCTAAACTGGTATCCATAGATCTCAATCATTTTATATGACTAATGTTTTCTAATCAATGAAATAGAGAAACATTGGGCATCTAAGATGGTTTATTTTTGAACCAAAATTGATTTTCTTCCATAATTCTAACACCAAGAAATTCTTTGGTTCCATTCACTTTTTAGACCATTTTGTTTGACTATAACATTCTTGTAAGTAGTTTTATTAATATTACCATATACTATGAGTCACATTGGACATAGAAAGATTCCTTTAAAAGGATGATCAATGGCCATGAATATTCAACATTAAAATAATCTATAATGGTCATCGTAACATGACCTTCAAATGTATGAAATTTCTTGTTAAATGGAACTAAAAATAGTGGGTTACAATTTCCTTCGTATATATATGTCACAATCCTCTCTGAAAGCATCGATCCCTACTCCACAACAACTATCTCCCCACTTAATGGTGATATATTATAGGGTTGAATGTTGTATTACTTTGAAAAATAACACAATCAATCAATGGGGGAGAAGATGGATAACCTATCATACATATATGTGTTGTACCTCTCTTAAATGATTTCCATGTCTTGAAAACATAGAATCTACTCATTCAAAACCTTAGTCAACAATAAAAATTTATTCATTATCATTAGAATGACGAAATTATACTATTATACACAAATCTATCCCAGGCTGTTATTATTTTTTCATTATAAATCTTCAATTTCATCATCCATTGAAAATGGTGTTATTGATGTGACTTGAACCTCTAAAAAATAAGGCCAAACTAATAAAAACATTTCTTCAGAAACACCTATAACTCCCTCCACCATGTGTAAATCCAAGAAATTACCCCTTATCATATTCATCATCATAATTTCCCAAATTCATACCTTTGATCACAATTTAGAAAATAATATTAAATGAATTAAATAATTTCATGTTATGAATCTTCATAAAACATATCACAAAAAGGTTTTTCAATTAATTTGGATAGAGTAATCACTAACTGAGAACGTATAAAACCATTTTTGTGGCTTGATTCTATAATAATTTCAATTCTCTATAATATTGTAACATGGTTCTCCCCATAAACAATTAACTCAAATTACTTCCTTAGAACAGTAAATTTTTTTTAGGTGTGTATGGAACAATATATTCACACATTATCTCGTACTTTTTAAGGTATGTCTCAAAATAATCATTGTTGTACTTTTATATTTTATTAGAAAAAAATTAGCAATAGATCCCATTTTATTTTTAAAATATCATTTAATGTTAATAATCTTCTCATGATCCAATCACTTACTCTACCTTAAAAACTCATTTATCATCAATGCAAAATATTTAACAAAATTAATTATGTTCTTATCACATTTGGTTAACTTCGATCTCAATAGTATAAAAATATCATTGTATTTCATTTTAAGTTGAAAATTAATTTTATTCTCTACTATATTATAATGCATGTTCTACATAACTCTTGTGTGACACATATCACAAGAGTTTATCTTATCTAGGTTAAAATTTGTTAGAGTTCTCTCGAATTTATACTTATTGTATTTTTCAATGTTTTTAACCCTAATATCCAATAGTCCAATATTAAATTGATTTCTCCCCATTATCAATGATATAATTATTTATCATTAAAATTATATAATAGATTGAAACTTATTTCTACCCTTACTTGAGGATCATTATACACTTTAATATCGTAAGTAAACAACCATTCTCCAAGAAATTCACCTCAATCCGATTATCAAAATATTAAGAAACAATCAAGATATTATGCTTCAGCCCATGGATTAATAGAAAACCATTTGATTAAAAATTCTTTTAAATATTTATTGTACTTATAACCACTTTGAAATTTTAATAACCATCATTTTTTATAGAGTAAAATTCTCCATCTTATCTATGAATTTTCATAAATATTTATTTTTTTCCAATGACGTGTGATGAGTAATTACTATTTAAGATCCAATAATATTCTCCCCTAAAATATTTAATGGCCACCTCAACAAATATAACTTACCCTTGTTCATCCATTGACTTAATAAACTGAAATTTTTATTTTTTATATTATTTTTTATTAGTGTAAGACTCTTTTTTTGTATAATTTATGGATTTATCACTCCGAACAAAAGTTTCTTTATGCACATTTTTTTATTTTGTCATTTTATCTAGGTAATTTTCTTAGTTTTACTCTATTTTTATTCATCTTGTCCCCCACTCAAATCATTGTATCTCTTCAATTTAGGAATGGAAATACTATAAGAACACAAAAATTATTTATTATAAAAAACATTCCAAAACCATTACATTAATTCCATAAAAAATCTCTTCATATATTATGAATTTTGATTATTAAAGGCTAATCTTTATTTATTCATTAGATTTAATATGTTCTACCTTTCCGTATCTTATTTCTATTAGTTATCTCATGTTCCTTGAATTTACCATTGGGATTTTCTATAAATTATTTATTAATGTATTCCTTACTATTTTTGTAAATTTCATAAATAAAATGTATTGAAATATAGGAGGTGTCATTACTTTTGGTGAATTTTAAACCTTCTTCACTTTAATTTCATCAACAATAATTCATTAATTTTTTAAATCCTTCATGTACATGTTAATTTTTAAAATCTTTATTATACAATCCCAAAGTTACATAGTGGTTATAAAAACATTTTACACTACATTTTAAAATTATCTTACCTTCTTAATAGACTTTTTGAAATTATACTGATATTTATACATGGAAATCGTAGCTTTAAGTATCTCTTCATTTAGAGATTTCACCTACTAACTATTGATGAGAAAATTATTAGTTTTAATCTACCATATTTTGTCTACATATTAAATAATGGAATTGATATCACTAATAATACTAACATATTAAGATTAATTTTCTATATGTTAATTAAAATTATAACTATCAATGTATTTATTAAATGATATATATTAATTTTTTTATGATTTATTTTTTATTGGTTTCTATTTTCTTTGAATAAAACATTGAGATTTATTCTCATTTTAAATTTCTTCATGGTTATTTATCTTTAAATTCCATTTCATAATTATCAATGATTTCAATAATTCCCAGGACATGAGATAAAAGATATAGACTCATCCACTCTATCCAAAAGTGAAATAATTTTTTATTGATCAATGGAAAACACTTATTAATGATAAAATTAATACATTCCATGAAATTTCTAAAAATAAGACATATTATTAACAACAACCCACATAGTTCCCTAATAATAATCATTAGTTATGATACAAAATTAACTGACCTATTAATGAATAATAGGAAGCATTGACTGAGGATGGGGAGTGTAACGACCCAAAATTTCATTAATGGAAAATCCCTCTTGATCCAGTTAAAGGTTTCATTATGAAAAAAAAATGTTTTTATAAGATGTCAACTTCTTTAGTTTTACGTTAAGATTTGTGACCGTTACTTTTATGGCCGTTGAACAATGATCATCTGGGTAGTTTAAATACAAGGCTTTAACGAACCAATTTTCTACTCAGACAAAGGAAGTGATGGCCTCATCCAGTAGAATTGCCCCTTACGAAGCCCATTTGTCGGAGCTCGGAAAGGAGGTGGCGTCTTTGGGCTTTGCCCTTGACCAAGCCCAAGCTGAGCTTCATCAAGTCAAGCTCGAACGTGATCGTCTACGGGAAAATGGAAGTTGATAGAGATTACCACTCGAGCAATGTTATCCGAGCAACTCCAAGAGTCTGTCACCATCGCACACCTTACCCTTAGGTCTTATGCGGCTATTTTAAGGGGTTATGTAACAAATAAGTAGCACCATGTTCATGTACATTATTTTTGTATATAATAATGAATATAATTTCTAGTCATTTTTGATACATTGTAATTAGTTTTTAAAGTACAAACGGTGTTTTTAGTTATTATTTAATTAAGAATTATATTTTATTAAATTAAAGGATTTTTGAATTAAATAATATTTTAATAAAATATTATTATTAATATTAAATTAATTTTTATTAAATATAAATGATCTTATAATTTTATGAATGCAATTAAAATTTTTATTAAGGTTTGAAAGCCATTTCTGTCAAAACCCGTGAATTTTTTATAAATGTCGGTTTTTATTTTAAAAGTAAAAATTCACATATTTAGAAAATTATTTAGATAAAATAAATATTATTTTTGGAATCAGGACGTCGAAATTATCCAACGGTGAATTTTTCATAATTTTCTGAGACAATCAAATTTTTGGGTAAAAATTAAATACCATTTAAATATATAATGTGTTTTATGACATCATAATGACCCATTGGTGATGTAATAAAATACCATAATCCTTATGTTCGGCCAATATGTGTTTTATCATTAAAATAATGAGGTTTTGGGTTTGTTTGACTCACTTTTCAAAGCATTAATGGAGCCCTCAAGACTTATTCAACACTTTGCCTTTTTAAATTAATTTCCATGGGAGTGTGACTCACCTCCACATAAGCAACCCTAATTTTTTAATAAGTTCGGACCTTGGCCTTGTAAAATATTGTTTTCCTCATTCCTTTTCCAGAAACCATGGGCAAACACCATGGGATGGTTTGTGGTTTGGATTATTTTAATATAAGGGGTCCCAAACCTAAATAATAAAGAATTCTCTCACCTTTCCTATATAAACCCACCCAAGCTCCCACTTCCTCCTCACTCAAAGCCCTTGAAGTTCGTCCAACCTCTGCCCTACTCTCTCTAGAATCCTCTCAAGGTGCCCCAAGCTCCCAAGAAGCCTCTCACAAGCCTCTCTCTAGCCTTTGGAAGCACACTTCCAAGTAAGGGTTTTTTCTTCCTTTCTCATTTTTTGTCAATTTTCTTTAAGTTGTATTGCCCTTTTTATTTCAATTATGAATGTTGGGGTATGGTTTCGCACCTCCCCCATACTGCCCTCTTATTGTTTGAATGATGGGAGAACCCTTTCTCTCTCATTAAATGCCTCCCATGTACACCAGTTACTATGCCGAAATTCCGAAAGGAACTTCTCTCTCTTCTTTTACATTCAAGCAATACTTTTGTATCATGAATCTAAATTCCATTTCAATTGTTGGGACATGCATATATATTACCTCCTTACTGTCCATTACATGTAAATATGATGAGGAACCCCTTTCTCTCTCATCAACTTTTTTTATGAATTCTTATGTCACGCCGTTATGTTGCCGAAATCGCACCGATTTTCTAAGCCAATGTCTTTGTGTAGTGAATACCATGCCCATTTCTCCATCAAGGGTATTCACCTTTATGCACATTTACATATTGATTGTAAAGTTTCATGTATGAATTCCACATTCCTTTATCGTGGAATAAATGATTATGTTTTATGAATCCATGTTTTATGATCCATGTGGCACACTTATGCATGAAATGAAATGTTTAAGAAGGGTGCGCCCTGATAGCGCTCCAATGCATTGGGTAAAGTATAGTATCATGATACGTCATGTGCAATGAGTGTTGACTCATGCTAATTCAAGTGCAACGAGGGTTTACTCGTGCTTCAAGTGCAATGAGGGTTTACTCATGCTCCATGTGCAATGAGCCTTGGCTCATGCTAATTCAATGTTAAGTGTTGTTGCCACATTTCCATGTTATGATTATCATGCTTTATCATGCCTTTATGTTCATGTTTCTATTATTCTCTATTGATATGCCTATTGCCTAACATGTATTTCACTCCCCATGTTATTCATTGTTTACTCCCTTACTGGGCTTTATAGCTCACCCTTTTCTTATGCATGTCCTCAGGTTATCTCATGCAATGCTAAGTACGAAGGAATGTAGTGGTCATGTAAAGGATGTTTTCAATAAGGATGTTGTATTTCAAGTTTAAAGTTTTTATGTAATGATCCTAAGCCCCAAAGACACTAAACCTCTCGATCTTCTTTGTTGTATCAAGTGAAGTTTTATGTAATAAATCATGTTTAAGTTGTAATAAAAAGCAGGGTTGTCATAGTTGGTATCAGAGGATAGGTTTAGTTATTTTTGGGATTAGGAAACCCTAGTAAAGCCTTAGATACAAGACTAAGCATAATAAAAACATCCCTAAATTTTGGTAAATACTAAGTAAGTGTTTTATCAAACAAATACATCCCTGTCTGGATACGAGCAGGTAGAGGCGACTCTGGCACAGATGTATCCTAGGGGTAAAACCCGAAAACACCGCTTTGAGCTAGACTCGAACGGGAACTGGTGCACGACAACGGGCCTTGCTGCACTCTTGGTTACGACACTCTCGGGGGATATGTTTTGATAAATTCACAATCTTAGTATGAACCCTTATTAAGGGAAAAATGCCCCTAAGAATATATGTTAGAAGGAAGATCATGAAAATCCTCGATTGAATCCTATAGACTCATTAGTTAAAGAGATTAAAGTTTATTTATAAGTCACCAAATTTTTTCTTTGGATTACCCTCTATGTGTTACCCCTAACTTTCCTTTTATTCCCGCCAATGGCCGGTAATAGGAGAACTCGGGCTAACAACCGTTGTGAAGATCAGTGTGATGATTGTACCAATGAGATGCCCAATCCAATGGGAGTGGGAATCGCGAACTTTGTCACGCTTCTCTCTCAGCTAACTCAAGTTTTGAATAGAAACACTGGTCAAGAGGAACGTTCAACCCCCCCTAAGAAAGAACAAGTCGCTATTGAAAGCTTCATGAGACAAAGGCCTCCTACTTTTAGTGGATCATCCGATCCCACGATTGCTGAACAATGGATCAACTCCATTGAAAAGATATTCTCCATCCTCCAATGCTCTGAAAAAGAGAAGGTTCTCCTAGCGGCTTATCGTATGGAGGGTGAAGCTGATCAATGGTGGACGTTGATCAAATATACGAATCCTGAGGAGGAGATCGAGGCTTTGGAATGGAAGGTATTCCAGAAGATGTTTTTCGATAAATATTTTCCACGCACCCTCAGTCTTAAGATGGAAAGGGACTTCCTTTCCCTCAAGCAGAAAGATGAGGAATCTGTGGGAGCGTACGAGGCAAACTTCACAAGGCTTGCACGATACGCTTCCGGCTTTGTCGTTACCCCCGAATGCAAGGTTGACCGCTTCTTTTGTGGGCTGAAGCCTAGCTTGCGGAAAGCATTAGCGATCCGTGACTTCGACAGCTATGAGGAAATTGTCCGATGTTCCCTCAAGGTTGAAATGGAGATCGGAGAATCACAGGGGTATCATGGGGACAAGAAGCAGAAGGTGGACTTCAATGCTGGTGGTCCGATGGATAAATCCAACGGCGCTAAGAAATTCCAGCACCCCACTTGCCAGAAGTGTGGAAAAAAGCACCCTGGAAATTGCCTTAGGGGGACAAGAAAATGCTTTAAGTGTGGAAGAGAAGGGCACCTAGCTGTTAACTGTCGGCAAGAAGGACCCGCGGCTGCGACGGAGGGGAGGAACGCTCCGTTCAAACCTCAACGTGTTGTTCAATGCTTCAAATGCAAAGAACCGGGTCATTTTGCGAATCAATGCCCTAATCCAAGGGTTATCGGAGGCAATCAACAACCTACAAGACAGCAAGGAAGAGCTTTTGCCATCACTTCTGCCGAAGTGAACCCCGACAACGAAGTGGTGACAGGTACGCTAGTTATTCATTCAAGAATAGCGAATGTACTTTTTGATTCAGGTTCTACGCATTCTTTTATATCTCAAAAGTTTAGTAGAATAATCCCTGCACCACCACAAATCATGGAAGTAAAGATGTCGGTGAGTACGGCAGATGGGGCAATCATTGCATCCCATGAGTATAAGTCCTCCCCTGTTATAATCTGTGGATTGAATTTCCCGGCGAACCTCTTCATACTCCCTTTGGTGGAATTTGATTCAATTCTTGGCATGTATTGGCTTTCCTTATATAGAGCCAACGTAAATTGTCGGGAGAAGGAAATCACACTCCATATGGAGAATCGACCCCCGATTCTTTACAAGTGTCAGGAGGAAGATGAATCTCCTTTAGCTCCATCATCTCAAGCATGGATATTACTGCCTTATGAGAACGCATATCTGGCTCAGATGATTGAGTCCAAGGAAGAAACCACCCTTGAAGAAATGCCTATTGTGAGGGAATTCGCTGAAGTATTTCCCGAGGAACTTCCTGGTCTTCCTCCAAGAAGAGATGTTGAGTTCTCAATTGAACTTATACCTGGGGCGCTACCAATATCCAAGACTCCATATAGAATGGCTGTGGTTGAGCTTGATGAACTGAAGAAACAACTACAGGAGAATCTGGATAAAGGGTTTATACGCCCAAGTGCATCACCATGGGGTGCACCAGTCCTCTTCGTCAAGAAGAAGGATGGGTCGATGCGGCTTTGCATCGATTATCGTGAACTTAACAAAATCACGATAAAGAAGAAGTATCCTCTCCCAAGAATCGATGACTTGTTTGATCAGCTGCGTGGAGCACAATACTTCTCCAAGGTCGACTTGCGGTCGGGATATTATCAAGTAAGGGTGAAGAAGGAAGATATCCCCAAGACTGCTTTTCGTACAAGGTACGGGCACTATGAATTCATAGTAATGCCTTTTGGACTCACCAATGCTCCAGCAATATTCATGGACTTGATGAATAGAGTCTTTAGAGATTACCTAGATAAATTTGTGGTAGTCTTTATAGATGATATTCTAATATACTCCAAAACCAAGGAGGACCATGAGGAGCATTTAAGAACTGTACTGGAGACTTTGCGCAAGGAGAAGATCTATGCCAAGTACAGCAAGTGTGAGTTCTGGTTGAAGGAGGTCTCATTCTTCAGCCATATCATCACAAGCAATGGGATATCTGTGGACCCCTCCAAAACAGATGCAATTGAGGGATGGCCGAGGCCAACATCGGTAACTGATATCCGTAGCTTCTTGGGGTTAGCTGGATATTATCGACGATTTGTGAGAAACTTCTCACGATTGTCCAACCCTCTTACCAAGCTAACTCGAAAGGGAGTAAGGTTTGCTTGGAGTGATGAATGCGAAGAAAGCTTCAAGGAGTTGAAAAGGAGGCTTATCACTGCACCCGTGCTCACTTTACCCACAAGTGGGGAGCTTTTTGTGGTATTCAGTGATGCTTCGAAGAAGGGCTTAGGATGTGTGCTGATGCAGAATGATAAAGTGATATCCTAAGCCTCAAGGCAGTTGAAAATCCATGAGCGAAACTATCCAACGCATGATCTGGAGTTGGCGGCGGTGATCTTTGCCTTGAAAATCTGGCGGCATTATCTCTATGGAGAGAAATGTGAGATATATACTGACCACAAATGTCTTAAATATATATTCACACAGAAAGAGCTTAATATGCGCCAGAGAAGATGGATAGAGCTCATCAAGGATTATGACTGTTCAATACATTACCACCCTGGGAAGGCGAACAAGGTGGCGGATGCTCTAAGTAGAAAGGATCCAGCAATTCTATCAATGATGAGAATTGAGAAGGATCCAATCTTCTTAGACTTGATGCAGATGGACGTGGGAATCATAAAGAAGGGAACATCATCAATACTTTCACAAATGATTGCTCAACCATCTCTTTTGGAAAGGTTAAAGGATGCTCAAAAGGATGATGCGAGAATCCAAGAAAAAGTGGAAGCTATCAAAAAGGGAAAATCCTAAGAGTTTAATGTTAATGAAGAAGGAATTGTGCGGTTTGGGAAAAGACTATGTGTCCCATCAAGTTCGGAGCTGAAGAAGGAACTTTTGGATGATGCACATAGTTCAAATTTCTCTATTCACCCAGGGAGCACAAAGATGTATCGAGATCTCCGAGAAAACTTTTGGTGGGATAATATGAAGAAGGAGATCGCTGAATATACATCAAAGTGCCTGGTGTGTCAGCAAGTGAAGGCAGAGAGGCAGAAGTCTAAGGGGATGATGCAACCATTGCCCATACCAGAATGGAAATGGGAGAACATCACCATGGACTTCGTCACTGGACTTCCAAGGACATCCAAAAGCAACAATGCAATCTGGGTTATTGTGGATCGTCTTACAAAGACTGCACACTTCATTGCTATTCGAGAGGATTTCTCTTTGGATCAACTGGCACGGATATATATCAGGGAAGTGGTACGGTTGCATGGAGTACCACTATCTATTGTGTCTGACCGAGATCCAAGATTTACCTCTAAGTTTTGGAAGAGTCTTCAACATGCTCTGAATACTGAACTGAACTTCAGTACGGCCTATCATCCTTAAACTGATGGCCAATCCGAGCGGACTATCCAAACACTTGAGGATATGTTGAGAGCGTGCTCAATGGACTTTAAAGGAGGATGGGATCAACATCTCCCTCTAGTTGAGTTCTCTTATAATAATAGTTTCCACTCGAGCATCCAAATGGCACCATATGAAGCCCTGTATGGGAAAAGGTGTAGAACACCGGCATGTTGGGATGAGGTCGGTGAACGTAAGCTGCTTGGACCAGAAATGGTCGAAGAAATGGTGGAGAAGGTGAAAACCATTCAGCAGCATATCAAGGCAGCCCAAAGTCGACAGAAGAGTTATGCAGATAATCGTCGACGATTCCTTGAGTTTAAAGTCGGAGACATGGTGTTTTTACGCATATCTCCGTGGAAGAAGGTCATGAGGTTGGGAAAGAAAGGGAAGTTAAGTCCAAGGTACATCGGCCCCTTCGATATTCTTGATCGTGTTGGGGCTGTGGCCTATCGACTAGCACTTCCACCTACTATGGCCAAGGTGCATGATGTCTTCCATGTATCCCTCTTAAGGAAGTACATACCAGACCCTTCACATGTACTCTCTTCTGAGGTGGTACAATTAGAAGACGATCTTTCTTATGAGGAGAAACCAGTGAAGATCATGGATCGTAGAGAAAAAGTTCTACGAAATAAGACAATGCCCCTCGTCAAGGTGTTGTGGAGAAACCACAAGTTTGAAGAAGCAACTTGGGAGTCTGAGGATATGATGAAGCTAAGTTACCCACATTTGTTTTAGTGTGGGAAAAGGAAAATTTCGAGGGAGAAATTTCTTAAGGGGGGGATGTTGTAACGACCCAAAATTTCATTAATGGAAAATCCCTCTTGATCCAGTTAAAGGTTTCATTATGAAAAAAAAATGTTTTTATAAGATGTAAACTTCTTTAGTTTTACGTTAAAATTTGTGACCGTTACTTTTATGGTCGTTGAACAATGATCATCTGGGTTGTTTAAATACAAGGCTTTAACGAACCAATTTTCTACTCAGACAAAAGAAGCGATGGCCTCATCCAGTAGAATTGCCCCTTACGAAGCCCATTTGTCGGAGTTCGGAAAGGAGGTGGCGTCTTTGGGCTTTGCCCTTGACCAAGCCCAAGCTGATCTTCATCAAGTCAAGCTCGAACGTGATCGTCTATGGGAAAAATGGAAGTTGATAGAGATTACCACTCGATCAATGTTATCCGAGCAACCCCAAGAGTCTGTCACCATCGCACACCTTACCCTTAGGTCTTATGCGGCTATTTTAAGGGGTTATGTAACAAATAAGTAGCACCATGTTCATGTACATTATTTTTGTATATAATAATGAATATAATTTCTAGTCATTTTTGATACATTGTAATTAGTTTTTAAAGTACAAACAGTGTTTTTAGTTATTATTTAATTAAGAATTATATTTTATTAAATTAAATGAATTTTGAATTAAATAATATTTTAATAAAATATTATTATTAATATTAAATTAATTTTTATTAAATATAAATGATCTTATAATTTTATGAATGCAATTAAAATTTTTATTAAGGTTTGAAAGCCATTTCTGTCAAAACCCGTGAATTTTTTATAAATGTCGGTTTTTATTTTAAAAGTAAAAATTCACATATTTAGAAAATTATTTAGATAAAATAAATATTATTTTTGGAATCAGGACGTCGAAATTATCCAACGGTGAATTTTTCATAATTTTCTGAGACAGTCAAATGTTTGGGTAAAAATTAAATACCATTTAAATATATAATGTGTTTTATGACATCATAATGACCCATTGGTGATGTAATAAAATACCATAATCCTTATGTTCGGCCAATATGTGTTTTATCATTAAAATAATGAGGTTTTGGGTTTTTTTGACTCACTTTTCAAAGCATTAATGGAGCCCTCAAGACTTATTCAACACTTTGCCTTTTTAAATTAATTTCCATGGGAGTGTGACTCACCTCCACATAAGAAACCCTAATTTTTTAATAAGTTCGGACCTTGGCCTTGTAAAATATTTTTTTCCTCTTTCCTTTTCCAGAAAACATGGGCAAATACCATGGGATGGTTTGTGGTTTGGATTATTTTAATATAAGGGGTCCCAAACCTAAATAATAAAGAATTCTCTCACCTTTCCTATATAAACCCACCCAAGCTCCCACTTCCTCCTCACTCAAAGCCCTTGAAGTTCGTCCGACCTCTTCCCTACTCTCTCTAGAATCCTCTCAAGGTGCCCCATTCTCCCACGAAGCCTCTCACAAGCCTCTCTCTAGCCTTTGGAAGCACACTTCCAAGTAAGGGTTTTTTCTTCCTTTCTCATTTTTTGTCAATTTTCTTTAAGTTGTATTGCCCTTTTTATTTCAATTATGAATGTTGGGGTATGGTTTCGCACCTCCCCCATACTGCCCTCTTATTGTTTGAATGATGGTAGAACCCTTTCTCTCTCATTAAATGCCTCCCATGTACACCCGTTACTATGCCGAAATTCCAAAAGGAACTTCTCTCTCTTCTTTTACATTCAAGCTATACTTTTGTATCATGAATCTAAATTCCATTTCAATTGTTGGGACATGTATATATATGACCTCCTTACTGTCCATTACATGTAAATATGATGAGGAACCCCTTTCTCTCTCATCAACTTTTTTTATGAATTCTTATGTCACGCCGTTATGCTGCCGAAATCGCACTGATTTTCTAAGCCAATGTCTTTGTGTAGTGAATACCATGCCCATTTCTCCATCAAGGGTATTCACCTTTATGCACATTTACATATTGACTGTAAAGTTTCATGTATGAATTCCACATTCCTTTATCGTGGAATAAATGATTATGTTTTATGAATCCATGTTTTATGATCCATGTGGCACACTTATGCATGAAATGAAATGTTTAAGAAGGGTGCGCCCTGATAGCGCTCCAATGCATTGGGTAAAGTATAGTATCATGATACGTCATGTGCAATGAGTGTTGACTCATGCTAATTCAAGTGCAACGAGGGTTTACTCGTGCTTCAAGTGCAATGAGGGTTTACTCATGCTCCATGTGCAATGAGCCTTGGCTCATGCTAATTCAATGTTAAGTGTTGTTGCCACATTTCCATGTTATGATTATCATGCTTTATCATGCCATTATGTTCATGTTTATATTATTCTCTATTGATATGCCTATTGCCTAACATGTATTTCACTCCTCATGTTATTCATTGTTTACTCCCTTACTGGGCTTTATAGCTCACCCTTTTCTTATGCATGTCCTCAGGTTATCCCATGCAATGCTAAGTACGAAGGAATGTAGTGGTCATGTAAAGTAAGTTTTCAATAAGGATGTTGTATTTCAAGTTTAAAGTTTTTATGTAATGATCCTAAGCCCCAAAGACACTAAACCTCTCGATCTTCTTTGTTGTATCAAGTGAAGTTTTATGTAATAAAGCATGTTTAAGTTGTAATAAAAAGCAGGGTTGTCATAGGGAGGGGGTGACTCAATGAAAAAAGTATTCTATTTATAATATCACTAATATTATCATATATATTAGGGTATTAGATATAAAAATTGATCCAATTGATGAGGTGTTATGATATATATATATATATATATTAATAATGAAACAAAAAATAATATGCTTTTATAATATTCACAAACTCTTTTAATCGACAGCCTATTCCCTTATTACTTAGTGGTTACAATTTTAGAAATTCACCCATGTTATTCAATGTACAACTGCCGGGGTGGAGATTGAATCAATTGTATAGTGTTGAACATATATTTTTAGGGATTAAAAATCTTTGATTTTTAAGGACCCAATCTTATCTTCTTTAGAAATTCCCTAACCCCTATGAAATGAATGTATGCAAATACAAAGACCAAGAGAAATTTTAGAATGTTTAGTCTCAATGTGGGTACCTTCATCTTTATTTATTTAGGCTTACTTCCAAGACATAGATTATGAATATAATTTTAAGTGATCAAAATTGAGGAGAAATGTTCTTACTTATCTATTACAGGACCGTGTATACAAGTATACGACTTGGAATAATAAATCCTGGAATATTTATAGAGAAAAATAACCAATATGAATTTTTTTTATTGGAACAACTATAACAAAAAAATATATTATTACCCTCCTATGAAACCAATATTTAATGAGTATAAGTGTTTATCTATATTTGATAATATGACCTTATTCATCAATATTATTCTTGAACTTCTAGATAAGTATCAATATAACAATGTGTTGGCCATCATTCCTTTTCATGAATTTTGAATATTCGATGGGAGAATAAGATCATTCAAGAACATGATGATTATCATACTCTTTATAAATAAGCCTATATATCTATAAAATAATATATTTCTCCTCGACAAATATGACCAAAGATGATATATTACATTTCAATCCAATGTTTCTAATCTTTCATCAATACTAAATTTCTTCCTCTATACACAATAGTAAATTACCATTCTTGAAATATATATTTATTTATTCATTTTAGACTTATTTTTATTCTAGTAAGATCCAAACTATTATTTCTATAATAAAATATTGATACATTTATAGATTATCGAGGACAAGATTTTTCATTTCAATAGATTCAAAATAATACTATATTTGATCTTGAATAATAATCTCAAATATTTGTATTTTAAATTATTATGAATGTCAAAAATATATATTATCTTTCATACTTCATTAGAAACCAAAAAAATATCATCATGAATAATAAAATTGATCAATAGCATGTGATTTTAAATATCTAAAGTCCATCTAATAATTATTTGATTTAATTATGATTTTGTCATCATTTATTTTTCACAAATTAGAGAACCCTAAAACATTACCATAAAATCTTAACCTTTTACATATTTTTAATTATATTATAATTTTTAAAGATAAATTAACATTATGAGAATGTATCCTTAAGATGTTTTAGTAGAACTTTGGATATTGGAACATTATGAACTCTGAAGCATAAAATGTTCAAATGAAACTTATGAAGTTGGAACATTATGGACTTTGATCCTTATAAATTAGAACATAATATTATGAAATATTAGAATAAACCATAAAATGTTTTAAAACCACATATAATGTTTTTAAATGAATATTAAAATTTCTAAAAATTTCCTTATGATGTTGTAATTTATCGTTATAATGATAATACGTTTTCAAATCCACAACAAAAGATATATTTTTGAATCATTCATTATCAATTAGAAACCCCAAAACATTATCTGCCACTTCTAAAAAACATATACTCATCCCAAATTACATTCCAATGAATCATGTAAGAAATATTGAAAGTAAATTTGATCTTTCAGAAATGTTATCATGTACTTTAATGTACCCAATTGGATTTGTTGTCAACCTTACCTAAATATTTATAAAACACAACAACATGCCATATGAAATAAGAAATCATAACCCTTATGATAAAGAATTATCTTCACACTAAACCTCTTGATAACATATTATTTGAGAGATAATTATATCCCATATTGAAAATAGTCTATTGAACAAGTCATTTAGAGACTACACCATTAATATAAGAACTCATCCACACTTTTTCACCCATTTTCCCATAATCATAGCTCCAAATTTATAACATATATGATATAGAGTTATACCATTTTATACCTCTTTATATACCAAAAAAAATCAAATTTTAGGTTTTAAAAAACCACACATGAGATAATGAATGGGTGTACATTAATGTTCATCCTCAATGTTGATAATCTCACTACTGGCTTTAACATGGTGAAAATTTCATCACGTTGATCATGGGTTAGAATTAACCATAGTTTTTTATATTCATTTAAAACATATATTTAATTATGTTAATCCTTTTGTTAATTATATTTAATATAAAGGGTTTCATTAATGTTTTTGTAAAATCAATAACACATTTATTGTCACATAAAATTCCTTGAGGTCTTTCATAAATCACAATTATTTCTACAAGTGATACTTTAAACTAGATAATTTGGGTGAAATAACTAATATAAAACATATATTTAAATGTTCTTATTCCTATTTTAACAATTTTTATATTATCATAGTTCCTACTCACTTATATTTATTATAATAGGAGAATTACACATAGGGTTGATCTTTTTTCATCATAATATATTGACTCATCTACATCTGTAAAAATGGACACTTAAAGTTATTTACTCTCTTTTATGTACACCCATGAATGAAATTTCATTTTATTGATTTAATAAACCTCTTAGAATCCATCAAATATGATTCTAATAGATTACATTGATACTTTAAGTAACTAGTCTTATACATTAATTATTCTAGTGTCATAGAATTGAATTAATTTTATTTCATTCAAGAAGATATTTTGGGTTTATAGTTTCAGAGCATTAGGCCATAAAAATCACATATAATAAAAAATGTACCTTTTATATTATGTATGAATCATTCCGAATATATATATATTTTTATAGTGAAACATGTTTTCTTTTTATGAATAATATTCAAGGCCTTCGACTTGAATTTTTCATTATACCAAACTATCCCTAATCACTACAATGATTTTAAAAAAAATCTATATTAGAACAAAAATCATAGTACGGTACATAAAAATAAAATAAGAATCTATTCATCTATTATTACTTATAAAAATTATGTTGTTTTCAAAATAAACATTTTCTAAAATATAAAATCACTATCTATACCAAAATATTTTAATAAAACATTGCATACAATTTTTTATGGAAAAAAAATTATAAATGGATTTTTGAAACCATAAAAAACAAATAACAACTTTTCTGAAAGGCAATATTTTCACCCTTTAAATGTATTAGATCATAATATTACCTAGAGAAGTAATAATATTCCCATATAAACCCATAACAAGCATAGATAAAACATGTTGGTTACATTGAAGAAATTTTATATCCCACTAACTAATGGGGTAATTATCATGGATACATTCAATAACCATAAAAAGTATACTTTTAATAACCATCATAATATATTACCAAAATCTATTTAGATAAAGATAACCAGTTACCTCTATCCCATATTTTAAATAACAATAATAGTATATTCCCATATTCTCTTAGGAGGAACCTAATTAGTAAAATCCACCATTTAACTACTAAATTAGTGAGGTATTATAGGATAAACCTATGATGGTTTATAATATAAACCCCTTAATCATAGAATTTTCATGAATTGTAATAGAGTATGTAAAATATTTCGTCATCAATCTTTATTTGTACCAATAAGAAAACATCTCAGATATTGATATCCCCCTTTCATATAAAACATATTTTTCAAAAATGATATTTCTAGAACAGAGGGAAAGAGGGGGTTTATTTGAATTATACCAAAAATACTATAATGAAATCCAAACATAAAATAAAAGATAAGTGGGTCGGAAAATTCATTGTAACTATTTCTATTGAAATAGAAAATTCATTTTTTCCTTTTGTAAAAAAAAGTCAAAACATTTAGTAAAAATATTATTTTTCAAATCCTATAAAATAAAATTAAAATGGAAATAAAATAACCCTTATCAACATTTTATATCTCTATAAATTCATCCATAAAATAATTTCAAATAAATTTTCATGAAATAAGAAGATTATTTTATTTGAATCTTTTAAAAAGTATTTTTGGAAATGTATATCTCTTACCTTAAGTCTCCATTTTCATACATTTTATTTTTCATCCTGAATAGTAATATGATTTTGATTATTTACTTTCCTAAGAATTTTTTTTATTTTTTATTATTAATTTTATCCTACTTATTAAATTTTATAACAATTACATAATCATTTATATTCACATTGAATGTATTGACGATATTAGGTTCATAAGTCCAAAATGACTTTAGTAAGTTGACCATAGTAAAATAAGCCACTATAAATCATCTTAAAAATATTTATATTGGAATAATTAATGTTATTATTCATCATTTATACTTTTAAAACCAATCATGAATGATTGTTATGAAAAAATGAACACTATTCGAATCAAGAAGATTGTAAGTTGTAGGTAAGAATGGGTAATGTTTTTATTTTTCAAAGATAATTATAGAAAAAATGTAGGTATGATTTTATACATATAAAATGACCTTAATATAATAAATTTAATATTTCTTTTAAATTTAACTAATATATATCATCAATGTGACTTAGTGATTAAAAATGAATAACATCGCTTCGTGGAGGAAAAAATTCACAAGTACGCATGAACAACACAATCATTTTTCAATGAATGGAATGGTAAGAATGTAAATGATACATTATATATTTATAATGATTAAAATATCATTATTTTAATATATAAAAATGAATTCCTTCATTATAATGATATATGAGTTATTGTGATGGAAAAAAAATTACATCAGTCCACGAGGTGGTAGTCCACCATACCCATGAATGACAAATTCCTCTCCCATTTTATAGAGATTGTAGATATATATTGGTTATTATATTAACATAATAAAATCATAGTATATTTATGGAATTATTATTATTATTATATCATTGTTGACAAATATTTTATGGTTGTGGAAGAAAAATCCATACAAAAACATGTAGTTAAAAACTATACCTCTTATTTGGAAAATATAATTTCATTATCATTATAAGGCTTATAATACTTGAATTATGTCCAAAATTATGCATATAGAACACATGGAGGGATTTTAGTAATGTATTTTGTTTTGATATTTTTATAAAAAATGGATTTAAAATTTTGAAGAAATGTGGAGTGGTTCTCTTTTATAAGAGTTGGGTTGGCCACTTTTAAAATTTCATAAAATATTAATTTATTATACAAAACTCTTTATGCAAAAATGCCTCCATATTGATAATATTTAAATATAAAATGACTATTATTATAAATAATATAATAATTTTTTTGGAAAAATTTTAGATAACATTTTTACAAATATCTTTTTATTCAAATGCTTCATTGGCCATTTTGACAATTTCCCACATACAATAGTTTTCTTCCATTTATGGGATAACAAGTTTACAAATAAACCAAAAACCCACAATTAGAAAATTTAGGATATAATTATCTATATAAAATTAATATGGAGTAATATGATGTTTTAATGGATTTTAAATCATTTAATGAAATATAATTTATTCTAATGTATCATTATTTTAAATTTTAGAAAAATTCCATTACTTTGACGTAAATAACATAAAGAAAACAAAGTAAATTGAGTAAAATTCATCAAAAAATCTATAATATTTAAATGATATCTACAAAAATAATTTGTAACATTAATATTTTAAAATTAGACTACATTTTATAATGTTAATATCATTTAGTTTATTTTTCAATAAATTGAATAATTACTTGGGAAACGTTATGTAATCCACTAAGGCAAATATTTTTTAACTGAAAACTAAAAATAAATTACCATGTATAAGATAATTATTTTATTTTTCAATATAATATTTATAACCAAACATATCCTTTGGTTATCCGTGTGTTAAAAATATTATATTTATTAAAAAAATATTGTCAATTTTTGATATTTCCTTACATAAAATATTATAAATGTTACAATCACCCCCAAATATCATAAAATGGCCATATATTCAATCATTAGATGTCTATGTATGAGATATAATCATAAAATAATACTAATTTATGTTTTTAGGTGATTATTTATTATTTATTAATATATTTTTAATAATTTCAACGTGGTAACAAAAATTTCAAAGTTGTATTTTCACATTAACAGAAAATAAAAGGGAACTATTTATGAAATCTGAATCTAAAGATTCAAAAGATAGAATAAATTTTTAAAAATTAAAACAAAAAATAAAATGAATTAAATTTAAAAAACATAGATAAAAATACGATTTTCATAAAAAATGAATTTTTAACTATAAAATGTGTTTAAAATAAATTCATGAATAAAATTAATTTTAAAAACTATAATTAGATTATTATTCATAAAAATAAAATAATAAAATTTAAAAACTAATCTATAATATAATTTAACATTATAAACAAATTTAATGAAATTATTATTTTCATTAAAAATCATTATTTATTAACTATTCACTAAAAATCTTTCTCTTAAGAAAAATCACTAAAATTTATCCTTAGATATTTTTTTAGAATTCTTTTAAAAAATATAATTTTTATAAATTAAAATTTATAATTGTTCCCAATATTATTTTTAATATTCATTCATAAGTGGAAATGAAATCAATTTTCGAAGAAAACATATTGTTTGAAGAATAATGTAGTTTCATAAAAATTGATATGATTATTTCCTAAATATTAATGAATAAATTAGAAACGATTGGGACCATTATATATATCTACATTTAGTTAAATATATTCATAATCACCAATTCAACTAGTAGGTCATAACTTGAATGTTTAAATAATAATATTTTGTGGACCTTTTATGCTTAATGTTTCTTATTTTGAATTCTATCTATCATGAAATCCTCCATACAGGGAGACCAAAAGAAAATGAGAGAGATACTAACCCTTGAGTCTTTCCTTTAATAGGTCCCAAGTTGGTAACTACTACCTAGGTTATAAAAATCTCTTGAAATGGGATGCATTAATCTGTATAATAATGTTGTATTAGGAAAAAAGATAAATCATCCACCAAAACTATATAAAATAATAATGAATGGTACAAAATCATACCAAATTTCATGTATAAATAAAAATGATATAAACAAATGTCTATAAATTGATACAGATAAAAGTCTCCAAACTGACACCCAAAAAGGATGCTATTGTAGTGATATAATAGATATCCAATGTATGAACTAGTAATGTACTAAATGGTCCAATTAATCCTTAAGGAATGATAAAAATAATATTATATACATAGGTTTAACATACATGTATAGTAAGTTGGAAAACGAAGGTCTCTTTGCAACATGTGAAATAAGCATACAAATGAACCCCCAAAAAATAGAAGAAGAACTAATAAAACCTAAACAGGTTAACTTTCCATCCCAACGTCACCAAGGAAATCTCACCAAATAATTCAATCCAAGAATAACTACATAATAATAGAAATTTCATTTAAGGTTACCCATCACCACATTCCCACCGATTTCCCACTTTCACACCCTGATGTTGTACTTCGTAAAAATCTGACATATTCAAAATAACTAACAGAACCAACCCACAAGAATGATGACATCACATCACACCCATTGACATTTGGTCCACCATGCAAAAATACAGTCACATCATATCTCTCATACAAACACCTAGGCCATGGAATCACAATCACTACCATAACTAGAGTAGTAGAGTATCAGGAACATGATGGAAATCAACAACATTCACTCCTACTACTATGTACGACCCCAACTATAAATTAGATCATCCGATATTATCCAACTCATAAGAACTTGGGATACATAACATATCACCCAAAGACATCCAAGATTTCCAACCCATAGCCACAAACACAAGACATCTCACTTAATGAAACAATGGATATCAAAAAAACCATCTAGTGAACTATCAGTCCTCCAGACATCATAGTTTTTGAAATACATACATCACTAGGAAGTGAGAACAGAAAAAAGGGAACCGATCCATTTTTCCTCCTCACCAAATGTTGGGAAAAACCCCCCCACATGAATAATAGGGTGTTGTCACATAGTGTTTGATGTGGGTGGGGTGTGTATAGAAATCACAAAAAAATATAAAAGTACATAAATATATCTACACTCACAATGCAATCCTATGTGTTCAAAATAAAACACTAACCAACTAAAAACATCACCACTTTCTTCGGAAACTCTAAATGAATAACAAAACACAAAAATAAACAAGCCCAAAACACCACCAAGAATCTACATTATTCAAACCATTCATTTTATTGTTATGATTCATCCAAATTTAAGCACAGAACCCATAATTAATTTTTTCATTAAAAAATTTCCATCCCATTAAACAAAAATAGACCCCAACCATTTCAATAATTATTGAAATATTATTTATTCCACCACTATATGGGACTATAATACAAAGATGAAACATGTCAGAATAAGAACACCATCGTACTATCTCCTCACTTATCAACAAGAATTATAAAAAAAACAGCAGCATGCCTCTCCAAAATAAAAACAAAACCACAACCACCATGGATCTTTAAAAGCATGCTCATCAAACCATAACCTTTCATCCCGAAAAGGAAAGAGAAAACCACTCACCCATTAGCTACACATCACCTTGAGAGCCTACACCATAACCCAAGAAGCACATACACACTTCCAAATACATCAAAATCGTTATACTTATTGAACAACGGGTCTTTGACCACATTCCAAATTATTTTTTGATGTGTTATCTCACAATCCATAATCTTGGGGAATCTATTTCATTATCCAAAATTAAATGGTTATACACTTTTGATTTTTTAGTGATATCACAATAGTCACAACTGACGCATATTTCACAACATATATCACCCAACGTAAAATATTTCTCTAAGGACCACAATTTAAAAAAGGTAATCAAGACTATATATTCCATCGTATCCAAAGATTATTATTACTCTAAAAATATGAGTGTCACTCCAAATTACCATTATAAATTTAATTAACTAGTGATTTTTCATTAAAATATCTAGAACAACCATCACAGAGAGATAAATACGACTAAACCCCTCTAACATAAAACCTGATACATTGAAATATATTATTCCTTACCCCAATGAATCTTTTTTTGACTTGCTACACACATCTATGAAAAAAAAAATTCTTGAAAACCACATGAAAACATGATAATCCATGGGTTATCCTACACTTAAACCAAGGATCATAAAAAAGAAGCCTAAATCATAACCTAAACCAAAACTACACCACCCCAATGGTTTCAAAAAATAAGAACAAGAGAAAAAAATATGAACAAAGAAGACCATACCTTAAATATCCAACATGGATAAAAATGATCCACAGGATCAAATAATGGAGATGATGGAATAGTGGTCTCCTCAAGGCACCAAGATTTATTCCAAAATGAGAGAGATAAGAGGTATATCTAAATGAAATTATTTGGAAGATAGATGACCATATAAAAGTATTCCAATTGTTTCATGGAGTGTAATACCTTAACATTGTATGAAAACCATAAGTTACATAAAATTATAGCTTTCAGTAAAAAATCTGTCACCGTAGCATTTTTTTACTTGTCCTGAATTTCATTTATTTGACTTGAATTTATTTCATGGTTTCCCCTTATTTTATTTACATGTCATGAATTCCACAGCTATTGAGGTCATGATCCACCTTTATAATTCTTGAATTCCACTTATATGACACAAATTCCTATCAGCAGCTTTCCAACAGGTCCAACATCCATCAAAAATCCCCAAATCCTCAACCTAACACCACCAATCACCAAATCTATATATGTAATGATAATGATAGGAATAAACCATTACATATGATACCTATAAAATGATTCTTTACCATGATAATAAAAATCAAATCTCAAAAATAATGGTGTTTGAACAACCACCCCATGAGATATTTCTAAAGGATGTTTTCGTACCTCAAACTGAACCACCACCAAAACATGCCAACCCAAATAGACAAAAAATTCATTCAATACCATGATTCCACCCCACAAAATCATCACAATAATCAAACATTTACATATACCAAACCAACAAAATCAACTTCCAAAAACAAATGAACCAAATAATTCCATCTTCCATGTCATGATATAATATAAATTAGGCAGTACTAACTCACATTCATGGGTTTAATCTAATTGTGGCATAATGAGTCTCAATTATGATTCAGTTCCTCCCCTTTTTATATGATGGAACATTGGATTACATCATACATCACAAAATAGTGAAAAACTCTAATTAGATAAAACAAAAACTTTTAAAACATCATATTAGCCATGAAAATCTAATCCATGAAAACCCAAACTCAAAAACATCTATAGGTACTAGAAACAAATCTATGCCTCCCACTCCCTTGTAATCTCCTCCATTAAAAAATGTGTCTAAAACACCCAAACCAATGGGATGTTTTGTCAACAAAGCACAATATCTTGATGATCCTATACTTATACTACCACCTCACAAACATCACATCATCATTGACATGCAAATATCCCCAGTGAATGAAATGGGTTTCATCATGTAGATACTGATGAATCTAGGAGATTTGGAAGACATTTTGTAACCTCTCGAACAGTATTGGTAATTCCAACCAACATGACACCTCACCAACTCACCCCAAAACTTCAAAGGGCAAAACAAATCAACATGAAAGCCGAATCTCTTTTCCAAACCTCTAATCCTATGTTGCGGGGAAACATTCAAGAACACATTGTCCCCAACCTAAAACCTAAAGGGCCTCCTCCAGTGATCATCATAAGAAATATGTCCATCCAACACTACTTTTATCCCCTAAAAAATGATGATCCTTCTCTAGTTTTCATTTCATCACTTCAAGTCCAAGAATTGATGACTCCCAAACTTTTATCTAGAACATTAAGGAAAAACATATCCCATAAAAATCATCATAAAATTATATGCCAATGGATGAGTGTTAACTTCCTTTGAATGAACTCAAAAAAAGACATTTTCTGTGCCCATGATCTACTAAAGTTGATGATGGATTCCTAAAACATATCCTCCAGAGTCTATATGGTTAGATATGTCTTCCAATCCATATGAGGGTGGAACTTAGTGTTGAGACATAACTATGTGACCAAATAATGTGGTAATCTATTCTAGGACCATTAGGTACAACATGCATCTTCATATGGGTAAATGGTTATCTGAACTCTTCCAAACTATACCAGGTTATCCACATACCTATTAGATAAAGAATCTACAATAACCGAATCATTGATAACTAAGAAGGGGGTTGATTTATTCGACCAATCTAGGGTCACCCAAAGTGAATCAGAACAACCCAGAGGTCAGGGTAACGCTATGATGAAATACATCAATATTTTTTCCATTTCCACTCAGGAACATACAATTTTCATAAAACAATGTTGTGATCATGGTTATCGACCATTACCAACTATAAAACATGACATCTAGCCATAAAAACCACAATGTTTTGTTTCATCTTATGATACCAAAAATATGACCTAATTTGAAAATACTTCATAGTAAAATTTAGAAGTACCAAAAAAGGTGATCTATGATTGAAAATTAAATTTTTATTTCAAAATCATTTTTAAGGAAAAATTGGGAAACTCGATACAAGAAATTACCCAGATTAAAACTGCAAGAAACTTCTCCTCCCCAGTAACTACAATGTTATGTTAATCTTCCACCTCACATGACCACACAACAGGATAACCCATGAAGGGTTTCATGGTCCTGGAACCAATAGAAGTTCCATACCCTCTCTATTCAATATGAGTATTTTAATATATCATAAATGAAAAATACCAACAACTAGTCCAAGAATTTACATGACATTATGTTCATGGGACCCATGACCATAGTTACCGTGTTAGTGACAACGAAGTTAATGAAAATGAACTCAATGTTCCCACACCTACATTAACAAGCCATATTTTGGATATCTCCATCCTTTACCATCAACATGTGATGTCTATACCACATATAAATCATGGATAATAAAAAATCTCAGAGAAATTTGAATGAAAAATAATTTATCCTTTTAAGAGTATATAGATTCTTGATCATCAATATGATCAACATATAGTAGTATATGAACAACCTAAAACTACAATACGCCTTCTTAGAGAATAATTTTGGAGTATCCCATGGTGATATAATAGGCTGGATGAAACCATTTTTGTATCAAATTAACTATTTATATCTTCAAAAAATGCAACATAGATGTTTCTATATGATAAGAGGAAATCAAAATAGGATAAGAACCTAGTTGTGAGTCTATCTAAATATCATCATCAAATTGAAAAGGAAGTGTGATAACCTCATCTAGGAAATCATCTAGAAACTACCAAACAACCTTGGAGAACTTCATTTTTATAGTTTCTACTAATTCCATCAACAACGCGTCAATCGTTGAGTGTAGTGGCTCACATGTAGGCTGTAAACCTAGAATCATTGCTCACCGATGAAGACCACATACTAGAAATCAAAATACGAGAACACAAAACTCATATAGAATCTTTCTAAAAAAACCCCAAAAATACAATCATTAGATGATAAGGATGACATTATATTACTATATCTTAAGCATGAAAAGGTCTCCACGGGATTAATTTGGTCCCATCATTTGTCTAAACCCCCTACATCAAACAAAATTGGTTGGCCTCCAACTAGCGTAGTCTACACCAAGGGGACATTAGGGATATGTATATCCAGTTTCAATGAAAATAATAGAGTAGGTGTAACAAAGGATTGTGAATATTCTGAATCAAATAAGGAATAAACAAAGTTACTAAAAAACAGATCATACCTATGATGATATCTACCCTTTAACTCAACCCCGTCCACTATATGAAATGAACCATGCCCATATACTCTACATTTCTTATAATGATCATCTCCATAACAACTCTCCATTCGAGGTCCCTCAACCCATGGAACATCCTAATGTAGGCTTCTTCCTACTCGATCTCCCCTTAGTAGGGAATAATCCTACTACCCCTACCACCCCTACTTCTAAAATTGTCTCACTAAAAACTACTGTATAGTTTGGCGTAAAAAATTTCCTTCACCTTCAAATCATGTTCAAGGAACCATTCTATAATAGATCGGGTGATGTCCAAGAATCCCATAACAAAAGACATTGAAAAAACCCCAAAAAGAAAGACCGTGAAAAACATTTGACTGGGAGGGAATAAAAGGAAACTACTATGGTCGACCCCCCACTAGACGTAACCTCAAAGGCCATGTCACCTAAGAAATTCAATTTAAAACTCTGCTCCCAATGAAACCTTTCTGGCACCCATCTTTTTAAATATATCCTCATGAGTGAATCCTCTTATTCTCCTCCACCTTTTTTGGATCCTCCAGGTATGTTGGAACATAAAAGAAGTAACTATATAGTAGATATGATTAATAATAACCTCCTCAATATGTCTCATAAGCAACTACTCATTTGAAAAAATATCTATGGAAAAATAAAGAAGGTCCATGTACATGATTCCCAACTATTGCAATAACATTCTCCCCTACCGAAGAAGAAGAAGCTCATATATATTTACTATAATCATGTTTGTTGAAAGGAACTTTTTTTAAAAACTCTTTTTAAAATTTTACCCATGAATGGTCTACTACTTTATTCTCTCTTAGATATATCATCCACCTATGATGCATAACTCTATTCTTCAGAATGACTACCAAAAGTGACCCAATATCTCACCAGATAAAAGATCAAATTGAATGTGGCATCAGTCTCCTCGGGCTAGCTCTCTATCTCCACATCTAAGACAATGCACTCAAATTTCTGCAAGACTTACCCTAAAAAGTTAAAAATGTTCTCTACATAGCCTCATCCTCTTTCACTGGATCAACTCTATGGAGATATACTATATTATGTAGTAGAACCTTAACCACCAGAGTAACAAGTGGATGAATAATTTGATCAATAACTAAGAAAAAAACAAGAATTTCATTAGCCCATGTAGTATTAGATTTTATTTTGATTCATTTTAATCCACATTATTCATTTTAAACTTCCAAAACTAACCCAAACCAAACAAGAACAAAAGTAATCATGAGCTTTGTACATCTCTTATGTCGACCCTGTAAACACATCCACCCCTCTTGCCTATTAAATAAGCTATGAGTGCATGCACAAGATCACAGGGGGCCTTAAAATATCATGTACTTGCATGTCTCCCTATCCCATGTCATACACCATGGTCAAAGAGAAAAATTTCTATACCAAACCATGAATTAATCATTATTCTAAACTGCCAACTACATCCTATTTCTAAACCAATAAGTCTGATACAACTTTTCTATGGCCCCCTACTAACAAATATACCACTATAAGGGGAGATAGATAATGATCTCGAGTCATACCTATAGTAGGAACTAGGTTTGAGAGTAGAACTAATGGTTTAAAAATATCATTAAAGGAGAGGAATTACACTATATAATATTGTAGGTTTTGGTGATTAGTTGAATCATCCAAAAAAATTCCACAACATAATAAAAATATTTCAAAAACCATCCCATAATTCATGTGTAAATAAAAATGATATAGATAATAATATCTAAACAGATAGAGATAAAAATATCTAAATTGATAGCCAAAAGAAAATCTAAATTAGCTACACAACATATATAAAATATATGAGCTAGTAATGTCTATCATGGTCCACTTAATCCCCATTAAAACCTGAAAATTGTTTTATAAATGTAGGGTGAGCATACAAGTATACTTATATGGAAAACCAAAGCACCATGTGCACATGTGAAAGAAGTACACTAATGAAACCCTAATCAAATAGAAGAACCAAAAACACCAAAAAGGTCATCTATGCATCCAAACATAACAAATGTATGATCAACAGATAGTGAAATCTGTTTATAACATCATAATAAGAATCATATTGAGAAATGGTACCCCTCACCACTTTCCCAGTAATTTCCCCCTCTCACACTACAATGTTGGGTGTCCTAAAACTCCCATATATCCTGAATTACAAACACTACCACCCCAAAATAATGATCACAACACAACATAACCACATACTCTTTGGCCTCTACTCTACAAGTATGGTCACTTCACATCTTACCAAGAAACACATGGGTGATCACATCACAACTACTACCACAAACCAGAGTCATAGGGAATCATGAAAAGGAAGAACATAAATATTGTTACCTACTCAAATCAGGTACGAAACCCACCATAATCAACCTCATTCTATCTTATCCCTCAAGTAGACACCTATTGTAGTACCCCCAGTTTCTGGTATGTAACCCTTACTTGATGATTTTCATGGGTTTAAAGATAAGGATGTTGAATGGGAGGTTCGGGAGAACTTGGAATGATGTTTTGAGGCAAAGGGGAAGTCGCATGGGAGGCGCACGATTTGTCTAAACCGTGCGGCCAAACCGTGTGTAGTGGGTCTTGGAGGCAGTGGCTTCCGCATGTTCAGCGCATGGTTTGTCTAACTGTGCGGTCAAACCGTGCGAGGAGGGTGGTCGTGGTAGTAGCTAACGCACTGTTAGTGCACAGTTTGTCAAATCATGCTACCACTTAAACGAGATCCTATAACTGTGGATCTCACATGTTTTCGTCTCTAAATGTCTCATTTAATATCCTAAGTGGCCCTAACTCGGGATTTTGGTTCTCCTAAGGTCAAATAGGGTTCTCCCATCATTCCAGAGGTTATCTGAAGGCTTCTCTTAGCAAATAGAAGCCGAATTATTGAGGTATGTTATAGTTCTTGTTTGATTTCTTAGATCTACTTAGATCTACTTCTCCTCTTCTCTCACTTTCTTATATCTATGCCCATCATGGGTAGATATATGTGTGTGGAGGCCAGACATGATTATTATTGGTCTTGGTTGTGTTAGGAGATTAGATCTAAGGAGGATCCTTGGTGAATTGGCCGGGTTTTCTTGTGCGTTCTCCGTTTGTTAGGGTTTTCGTCAAAACCTTTGAGGTAGGTGGATTCAATCTTGATTCCTCTTTCTTAAAACTTGAAGGCTTAGTTCAAATAGATTTAATTTCATGGTTTTGATTGTGAAATTATGGTGCAAAGAATGCTATAAATCTTCTTTAGTGATGGTTTATGGGTTTGATGGAATTGTGGTAATTGAATGAATGGGTTGTGTAGAGTGTTTTGGTTTATGAATTTTAAAATATTGATTCTACAAATTATGGATTTTATGGTTTTGGAAAATTGTTTTTATGCTTGAAGTAATGGTTTTCAATAAAATGTTTGATGCTTTATTGAAATGTTTTGAACACATTTGGTTTTGGGTATAGATTTTCATGGGTTGTGGTGTGTTTTCATATGCATTGGGATGGATATAGGTGAGAAGTACCCCCATAAAAAGGTTGGGATGGATAATGGAGAGAAGTACCCCCATCACTAGGTCGGGACAGATAAGGTCGTAAAGTACCCCCATCAAGGTAGTCCACTAAGTGACGACTTAGTGGAAGGATAACTCACCACTCGCGAGTATAGGGAGGTCCAGGTTTCATGCATGGTTGGTTTTGTTTATTATTGAAATGGATTCAATGTGCCAAAATGGAAATGAGAACTTGATTGGAATCTTTTCTTGGTTTCTTTTCTTGAGAATGATGGTTTTTGTTGGGAAATGGTTTAGACATGGAACTTGTTTATTGAGAACTGTTTTGGAATTTTTTTATTTAAATTGTTTTATATAAATTTGCTAAAATGTTTTATCCTAGAGGCATGGGTTGGGAAGTCATCGGGGAAATCCTAATGAGTTTCATTACTCACCCCCTGCTTCGGCACATTGGTGCTTTTGTAGATGTCATATACTGGGATGTTGGCAAAGGTAAACTGTCACATGTTTACAGCACTACTTCGTGACGTTGGGCTGATTCTTGATGTTGGTGCTTGGAGATTGTGGAGGATGAAGATGGGTTTTCATTTGGATTCATTGAGGATGTATTTCCACTATTTACTCTGATTCCTTGTTGGATTCCACTGTGGTACTCTTGGTTGGTTTTTGATAAATGAAATGGTTGACTTTTCTGAGTTTTTATCATGCATCATTTAGTTGTTTAGCCTGGTTATGTTTGTTGGTTCTATGGATGATCAAAAAGGGTAAATTGTACCCCACTTATCTGAGACCCTTTGGCCTTTATTTCTAGCCTTTGGTGCCTTGGAGATGTCACATAAGGCCAGGTAATGACTCATTGAGCTCTCAAGACAATGAGAATTTGAAGTTCATTACAAATTGTTTCAGATTGTTCGGTCCTTCCCTAACAAGTAGTCATCGATGTTCTTGGTCTTGGAGTTGAGATTCCTTCTTTTCTATTCCTTTTGTGGTCATCTTAGACAGGAGTAGGATTGTAGAAACTTGAAATGTATAGTATAAAAAGACGTAGCTAACCTATTTATGCTGAACTTCATGTTACCAGGGTGATGGTAGATAAGTGTTTTGGATACCCTTCTAGAATGTTTGAAATATCATGGTCATCGGTTTAGCCAATGAGATGAGAATGACATGCATTGTAGAGGAATGACTTCACACTAGGGTTGCATATCTCATTGTGAAAAATGAGTATGGATTTGGTGTAAGTTGCAAATTTTTAAAAACTGCATAAATTGTTTTCAACTAAAAGACTTTTAGAATAGGGTATTTCGTGTATTTTGAAAATTGTTTGATTTTAAAAAAGTATTTGGAATGTTTTCAAAAATGGTTAACATGGAATAAGATTGTTTTGTGAACAATGTAGTGATATAAATTTAAATGCTAAGCCTTCAGTTGATTGGAAGTGAGACTAACGGTGTGCGTTGTTTGTATAGAAAATGGCACCCGTTAGGCTTCCTAGAAACCAACCTGAAGAAGTTTCAGAGAATGTGGTTTAACCTGAACCATGTGTGAACCAAGAGATGCTTTAAAGTATAGTTTATGCATTCCAGGCTGTGGACACGGGTAATCAGAGCGATGATTCAAGGCATGTAGACCATTCTTTCCAAATCAAGAAGCAGAATCCACCAATTTTTCAGGATGATTCTGAACCAGAAAGGGCCGAGGTGTGGCTGAGTAGGATGAATCATATCTTCGATTTCATCGGCACACCAACAGAACTGAAATTAAAGTTTCTGACGTATATTCTGGAGGATCTTGCACGATATTGGTGGGAGATATTGGTGCAGGCTAAGGTGGATCAAGGCCTGGGCTGGGAGGAATTTGTGTACTTGTTCAATAAACAATTCTATCCTCACACATTCAAGATCCAGAGGACAAAAGACTTTTTCAGACTGAAGCAGGAGAATCTTTCTTTCAAAGAATATGCGGCTAAATTCATGAATTTAGTGTGCTTTGCACCAGAAGTTGATACAAGTTCATTACTGAAGGCACACATCTTTGAATCAGGGTTGCAAGAAAAGATTCGCTCGAAGATAGCAATGCTCTATATTACATATTACACAGAATTGGTAAATAGAGAAATAGTAGCTGAAAGAGACATCTCGGGAGTTATGGGAGGAGGAAGTATGATGATACCCACGAGAACGGGTGGGAACTCTAATGCTGGGAACAAGAGGAGGAGGGACACCTACTTCCAAGGTGGGAGCGCGAATCAGAATCAAACGACTGGATCAGTGAATCTTCCTCTATTACCCATGATGAAATTCCAGGTCTTTTCAATGTAGCTCTACTGATCACACAAAGCGAGAGTGTACAACGCAACCTAGAGAATGTCACAATTTCAAACAGATAGGGCATCTATAGTGCTATTGTAGAAATACTCTGAGGCCGGGTGCACATGACACTTCCTAGGCATCGCAAGCATCGTATGCTTCGACAGGAAAAGGACAACAGAGTCAATCTCATCAGCATAACAGGGCTATCCATGGAAATTCTTGAAATACCCTGACTCTTCAACCATGGAAATCTCAGCAAGGAAACAAGGAGAACAGTGCAGTGATGAAGCAATTGTATGGAACTGAGCAGATGATTGTTGATGATCAGGATGGAGCATCAACAGTAAGAGGTATGATTATTTTGAATTCTACCTTTGTGTAAGTGTTGTTTGATACCATTGCATCACATTCCTTCATTGTTTCTCGTGCTATTGACATGCTATGTTTAAAACTGGAAATGATGCCTTCTGTGTTGAAACTGCAAACTATTCTTGGTGAAAGAGAATGTCAGGCCTTAGTGTGTCGAGCATGTGATATAACTGTTGATGGAGCTGAGATGGAATGAGACATCTCCATGTTGGATATGGATGTCTATGATGTAATCCTGGGTATGGATTGGTTGGAAAGATTTAAGACTCACATCGACTGTTATAGGAGAACAGTTAGTTTCATGATTGAGGACAGCATCAACCATCTCTTTAGAGGAGAGAGGATAGTAAAGAAGGGTACAAAGAGATTGTTGGAACCAATGGTTGGAACGATCTCTCATCAATTGGCATCATTGAATTTGGAATCAATGGAAGAGATCGAGTAAAATAGTTTTCCATCTGTGGTGGATCAATTTCCTGTTGTTTTTTTAAAACATCTCAGGGTTACCACCTCTAAGAGAAGTGGAGTTTACGATTCATCTCATTCTGGGGACCATTCCTATCTGACTACCATATTATATGATGGCACCAACAGAGTTACGGGAATTGAAAGTGCAGTTAGAGGAGTTGAAAATTAGGGGTTTCATTGGGCCAAGCGTGTCTACGCGGGCAGCCCCGACTTTGTTTGTAAAGAAAAAAGATGTAACTATAAGGATATGTGTGGATTATCGTAAAATTAAACAAGTTACGATAAAGAATAGATATCCACTTCCTCCCTTTGATGACCTATTTGATCAATTGATGGGATCTTAGTGGTTCTCCAAGATTGACTTGATGTCAGGATATCACCAATTATGAGTCCGGAAGGAGGATATTCTGGAGACAACCTTCAGAAGAAGATATGGCCACTATGAATTTGTAGTCATTCCTTTCAGTCTAACAAATTCACCAGCAGTCTTCATGGATTTAATGAATAATATATTTTAGTGATATCTTGATTCTTATGTTGTGGTGTTTGTGGATGTTATATTGGTGTATTCAAGAAAAAGGGCTGAGCATGAGAAACACTAGACGATAGTGTTGGAAATCTTGAGAGACCATCCATTGTGTGCCAAATTATCAAAGTGCGATTTTTGGATACAAGAGGTATTCTTTCTGGGCCATGTTGTTTCTAAGAATGGTGTTTCAGTGGATCTAGAAAAGATAAAAGCTATTCTTTTTTGGCAACCACCGAAGGATGTCATTGAAATATGAAGTTTTCTTGGTCTAGCTAGTTATTACCAACGCTTTGTGCGTGACTTATCATGACTGACTTCACCTATGACAGCATTGACAAAGAAGAATTATATTTTTCAATGGACTGAGGAATGTTAGAGACCTTTTCAAGAGTTGAAACTTCGCCTTACATTAGCACCCTTTATGATCTTTCCTGAATCGGGACAAGGGTATGTGGTGTATTGTGATGCTTCAGGAATAGGGTTGGGATGTTTTCTCCTGCAAGGACACCATGTTGTTCCTTATGGTTCAAGGCAGTTGAGGGCGCATGTGAAGAACTACCCAAAAAACGATTTCGAGTTGGTTGCAGTCGTCCATGCTTTGAAAATATGGAGACATTATCACTTTGGTGAGAAATTTACTATGTTTACAGATCACAAATGCTTGAAACACATTTTCTCACAATGGGATTTGAATCTAAGACAGAGGAGTTGGATGGAGTATCTTTGAATGTTTGACTTTGACTTGATATATACATCGGGTAAGGGAAATTTGGTGGCTGATGCATTAAGAATAAATTTGTATGCTCAGTTGGCGAAAGAAGCTTCAGACGAATGGTAGTTGATGTCAGCCCTAGCCAACATGCATATGGAATGTGAAGACCGAACTAATGTTGCAGTTTTCTTTCTAGTTGTGCTTGTTCCTGATTTGGTGGAGATAGTAAAGAGGCACATGCATCTGATGTAGACTGTGTTTCAATGAGTTCAAAACTCAATGGTGGGGAGACCATTGAGGGATGGAAGCTGGATGGGAGTTCGGTTTTGCGGTATTGAGATCCGATGGTTGTACCTTTAGCTGCTCTGGAACAACTCATTCATGCTTACCACCATTCAAGATGGGTTGTACATCTAGGAACACAGAAGATGTATAAGGCGTTTAAGGCGCAGTTTTGGTGGAGCGACATGAAACTGAAAGTATCTGAATTTGTTTCAAGGTGTTTAACTTGTCAGCAAGTTAAAGTAGAACATCAGAGGCCAGCAGGAATGTTACAATATTTACCTATCCAAGTGTGGAAATGGGATCAAATATCAATGGATTTTGCTACAGGTCTTCCATGAATGGTCCGAAAACACGATTCCATTTGGGTGAAAGTGGATCATCTAACCAAGTCGGCCCAATTCATCCTGATTTGTTAAACTCATACAGTGGAAAATCATTCAAAAATCTATATCTGAGAAGTGGTAAAGAGGTTTGATGTACCAGTTTCCATAGTCTCAGATAGAGATCCAAGGTTCACATCTTGTTTCGGGCAATACATACAGAAAGCCCTGGGAAATCAGTTGAAAATGAGTACGTCGTATCATCCTCAAACGGATGGACAATCCGAAAGGATGATACAGATTTTGGAAGACATGTTGTGGGATTGTGTAATGGATTTTGGTAGATTGTGGGAAGAGCACATGCCTTTAGTGGAGTTCTCATATAATAACATTTATCAGGCCTCGATACGCATGGCTCCGTTTGAAGCATTGTATGAGCGTCCTTGTCATTCTCCACTTTGTAGGGTAGAAATAGTTGATACTTCACTAGTTAGGCCAAGCCTTTTCCAAGAAACAATGGAGAAGATCTAGTTGATTAGAACATGGATGGAGATGGCTCAGAGTCATCAGAAATCTTATTTGGATCATCGCTGAAGACCGTTGACGTTTGCAGTGAGTGATCATGTATTTTTTAGAATCTCTCCAAGGCTTGGACATCGTCATTTTGGGAAGCAGGGAAAATTATCTCTTTGATATATAGGCCCTTTTGAGATAATGGAATGGGTTGGAGAGGTGGCGTATCAGTTGGCATTACCACCACGGTTCAGTGCAGTGCATATTGTGTTCCATGTATCTCAGTTGAAGAAGTATCCGCCCGATCCAGACCATATGATTATAGGGGATCACGTTGACCTAGATCCGGATGCTTTGTTGATAAATATCCCGATACGGATAGTGGACAGTCAAGATAAAGTATTGTGTGGAGAAATCATCTGTCTAGTGCGGGTTTTATAGCAGCATGGTCAGATTTAGGGAGAGACTTGGGAACGCGAGAATAAAATGAAAGAGCAGTGGCCAGAAATCTTTCAGGCAAGCGATGGTTATCTAATTTCTGGAGACAGAAAGGCCAATTTTGGGGAGAATGTAGTACCCCCCGTTTCTTGTATGTAACCCTTACATGATTATTTTCATGGTTTTAATGTTAAGGGTGTTGAATTGGAGGGTCGGAAGAACTTGTAATGATTTTTTGAGGCAAAGGGGAGTCCACGGGAGGCACACGTTTGTCTAAACCGCGCGGCCAAACCTTGCGCAGTGGGTCTTGGAGGTAGTGGCTTTCACACAGTTGGTGCATGGCTTGTCTAACCGTACAACCAAACTGTGCGTGAAGGGTGGCCGAGGCAGTAGCTAACGCGCGGTTAGTGCACGGTTTGTCAAACCGTGCAAACTATCAGTGCTGCCTCTTAAACGAGATCCTATTATTGTGGATCTCACGCGTTTTCACCTTTGAATGCATCGTTTAAGCTCCTACGTGGACCTAACTCAGGATTTTGGTTCTCCTAAGGTCAAAGAGGGATCTTCCATTGTTCCGGAGGTGATTTGAAGGCTTCTCTTGGCGAATCGAAGCCGGATTCTTGAGGTATATGATCGTTCTTGTTTGATTTCTCAGATCTACTTAGATCTACTTCTCCTATTCTATCCGTTTCATAGATCTACGCTTGTTATGGGTAGATCTAAGTGTGTGGAAGCCAAATTTGACGAGTTTTGTTCTTGGTTGTGTTGGTAGAAGAGATCTAAGGAGGATCCTTGGTGAATCTGCCGGGTTTTCTTGGGCATTCTCTGTTTGTTAGGGTTTTCGTCAAAACCATTGAGGTATGTGGCTTCACGATTGATTCCTATTTCTTATAACTTGAAGGCCTAGTTCAATTTGATTTAATTTCTTGGTTTTGATTGTGAAATTTTGGTGCAAAGAAAGTTATAAATCTTCTTTAGTGATGATTTATGGGTTTGATGGAATTGTGGAAATTGAAAGAATGGGTTGTGCAGAGTGTTTTGGTTTCTGAATTTTAAAATATTGATAGAAAAAATTATGGCTTTTCTGGTTTTGAAAAATGGTTTTGTTTCATGAAAGGAATGGTTTTCAATAAATGGTTTTATGGTTTATTGAATTTTTTTTACACACTTGGGTTTGGGCATGGATTTTCATGGGTTGTGTTGTGTGTTCATATGCATTGAGATGGATAAGGTCTAGAAGTTCCCCCATCAAAAGGTTAGGATGGATAAGGGCGAGAGGTCCCCCCATCCCTAGGTTGGGATGGATAAGGTCGTGAAGTACCCCCGTCATGGTAGTCCACTAAGTGATGTCTTAGTGGATGGATATCTCACCACTCGTGAGTATAGGGAGGTCCAGGTTGCATGCATGGTTGGTTGTGTGGATTTTTGAAATGGATTGAATGTGCCAAAATGAAAATGGGAACTTGATTGGAAACTTTTCTTGGTTTCTTTTCTTGAGAATGATGATTTATGTTGAGAAATGGTTTTGACATGGAACATGTTTATTGTGAATTTTTTGGAATTTTTTTATATAAATTTTTTTATATAAATGTGCTAACATGTTTTATCTTAGATTCATGGGTTGGGAAGTCATCGGGGAAAACCTACTGAGTTTCATTACTCACCCTCTGCTTTGGCATGTTGGTGCTTTTACAAATGTCATATACTGGGATGTTGGAAAAGGTAAAATGTCACATGTTTATAGCACTACTTCGTGATGCTGGGATGGTTCTTGATGATGGAGCTTGGAGCTTGTGGAGCATGGAGATGGGTTGTCATTTGAATAATTTGAGGATGTCTTTCCGCTGTTTACTCTGATTCCTTGTTGGTTTCCGCTGTGGTAATCTTGGTTGGTTTTTGATAAAATAAATGGTTGAGGTTTATGTGTTTTTATCATGCATCATTTAGTTGTTTAGCCTAGTTATGGTTGATGGTTCTACGGGTGTTCAAAAAGTGTAAATCTTACCCCACATGTTTGAGACCCTTCGGAATTTATTTCCATCCTTTTGTGCCTTGGGGATGTCACTTAAGGCCGAGTAATGACTCGTTGATCTCTCAATACAATGAGAATTGGCAGGTCATTACACCTGTGCTACATCACATCCCTCCCAAAGATGCTTGGGCTCACCACCCCACAAGCACGTCCAAAACACATCTCTCCCAAAGACACATAGGCTATCACAACCACAATCTAGTGAAATATCAGACCTACATACATCACATCCTATGCAATGACCTCATCTATGGGAAGACTGAGTGGGAAATAGTATTTAACCAACCATCTGTCCTCCTCACCAATGATCAGACAAACAACTCCCACATGACGATGATGGTTTCAGAACAGAGTGATCGATGTTGATGGGTGAATATAGATATCATAAATAATCTAAAATTATACACAAATATCCAAAAACTCCATCCCATAATTGTGGTTCATAAATAAACACTAAAAAATTCAAATCATCACCACCTTCACTACCACCTGAACATATGTTACACCGCACAACAATCTTCAAGCTACATCACAGTAATAATAAATTCCACTATTCATCCCATTTTTTCTTTATTAAGAATTTTAATAATTTAACCACAGAACCCGTAATTTTTTTGATCATTAACCCTTTCCATCACATTATCATTTCTAAACCATACACATTTTAATCAATATTAAACAATTATTTATTCTATCACTACCTGAGATTCCTGAACAACGAAACCACGTCAAAATAAATTGGCCATCCTAATAGAACCATTTCCTCACCACACCACAAGAACGTCCATAAAAAACACCACCTCACCACCCCAAAAATACAACCACCAAGCTTCTATAAAAGAAAGACCATTAAACCAACACCTCAACACACCAAAAGCATTGTAAAAAAACACAACCAATATCCCCACATTGCATCGTGATCACACATCACTTCCCCACAAGAATAAACACACATTATAATACATAAAGGTAATTTTAATGATTTATGAATGGGAATTTTATCACATTACACTTTATTTTATGGGTTTTATCACATAGATATAATACTAGGTAAATCATTTCATCAGAAAAATGTATGTGTTGTCCAATTTCCATTTTGGGTGATATCAAAACAATCACAATAGATACAATATTCATAACACGTATCATCTAATGAAAAAATTTCCAATTGAAAAATATTTTCATATAGAATCAAGAGCATACTATCGTTTATGTAATAATTATCTAAATGTTGCAAAAACATTTGAATCTTTCCCATTTTCCTATTGTAATTTAAATTGGGTACTTTTTTTCTTTAATTATGCCAACAAAACTATACCACCTAGATAAACATGAGTAAAAACATCCCATCTGATTCATAATAAAGAGAAATGAGGAATTAACTTCCCCAATGAATTTTTTTAGACACAATTAACATATAAGGGTGAAAAGAAAACACACCAAACCCCAAACTCACATTGGAAACCATAGATCAACCAACAACACTCCCATGTATCATGAAAATGAATCCAAAATCATGACCTAAACCAAAACCACACCATCATAGTTTTTTACCTAAAGAAATATAGGAGGAAACCTCCAATAAAAGAGAATAATGTACAATAGAAAAAAAATGAGGATCAAGTAGAATAAATGGATAAATCATGTGATTAGAGATCTTTAAGGGATCCTTAGGCCCCTGAGGGTTCTACAAACATCAGTGTGAGAAGGCGTATGAATAAATGAAATGATTTATATTAGATGAGGATTTAAAAACTATATCCCATAAGGTTCATGAAATTTAATACATTTACATAGTGTGAAATCCATGGGTTTCCTAAAAAACTATCTTTCAAAAAAATATTTAGCCTCCTGAAAAATTGTTAATTACACATCCGGAATTGAATTTTCAAAAGGTGTATTTATTTCAGGGATCCCCATTAATCGATTTAGAATCCAGGAATTAACTAGCTGTAGATGCCCCAAATAACCATTACAAATCATGAATTACACTTACATGACTTGAAGTCCCTATAGAATATGTACTATAACCTCAAACTCAATTAGAGAACCCCAAAAACTCACCGAAAAACATCCAACCACCAAAATCGACAATATAACAGCATGGAAGAGAACAAAATATTACATAATAATACATAGTATTGTTTAAAAATATAATGAAATTAAATTCTTCACCCATTAATAAATTAAATCCTCATAATTTTATCTTTTTCACAGTAATATAAGGGTTTTTATATTATAATTAATTTTTTGAAATCTCAAATCATGAAAAGTGTTAATAAAGTTTTCTATTGATAATAGTGAAATAGATGTATCAATGTCAACAAAAATAACACATAAATAGGTTTTAATGTCTGAAAACATTGCTAAAAAGAGAAAATATGGACACTGATGTGAAATATAATGCCCATGGATAGGTAAAAAGTGATTGATATCTTGGTCATGAGAAATTTAACAAAAAATAATTCATAAAACTTTGATAGGAGAAGAGACCACCAATTCATTGGAAATTAACTCAATAAGATAAAATTTTTGAATCATGTTTATTTTCCTAATATTTGTAAAATTCCATTAATTTATAGACTATCAGAATAAGGAAATACACTCATCTACTATATATAATTGTGTAATTTATTATATTTCCACCATAATGACATATTTTTATCCAAATAATGTGTATTTAAAGTTATTTTTATACCTGAAGTGCTAAAATATAGTTCCATCAGATCATGTGGTTCAAGAAAATGATAAATTTTTATTTCTATTATCTGTATACATTATCCAAAATCAAAATGGTTAACATCAGTTAAGGAATAAACCATTACACAACATTAATATGAAAATCCTTCTAAATGATTAACATATATCATTGGATAAATAACAAACCTTATAAGTCTTTAAAATAATGTACACTAATATTGGAATTCTAATGATTAGAATTATTCAATCACATATTCTTCCAAAATGAATTTAACATTTATCTCCAAATAAAATCAATCACACATTCTGTCTTATCCAAAACATATATATTCCATAATCATATATCCTCTATGATATGAAAATAATTTTCAGAAATAAAATAAATCACTATAAATACATATTAAAATCATATATTCCTCCAAAATATAATTCAACCTTTAATCAAAAAAATCCCACAATGTTTTGTTTACCTAAATCATATAATGTAACAAAATAGTGTACATATTGTGAGATAACATTAATATCCAAATCACCAAATCAATTTTGAAATTTATGGTTATCTCTATGGTAAAACATGTATTCCTAAAATCAATATAATAAATAAAAAATTTCATACAAATAATTAATAATGTGGTACAATGGAAGACATTACACCCCGACTTCCCTTCAGTAGTGGGTTAAAGCCCTAAAACCTTGCCAGATTGAATGGTTCATCTCCGGGTTTATGGTTTGTCCTTTTTCTAATAATATATTAATTTAATTTCTATCAAATTATAAAAAATACAATTTATATCATAAAAAATAATCTTAATAATTAAGGATTATATTATCCCTAAGGGTTATCAATATATTTAAAATTATGACTACAAAATTTAAACGAACTTTTTCCTTAAATAAATTCTAATATGTTAAAATTTAGTGATATAAATTGTAACATCCCAAGTAAGTAATGAATAATAGATATTTTTATCTATGTCTATTAATGACTTAGATAGTGTTTTAGAGGCTTAAAATGAAAATAAATCCAATCTTAAGCATGGAAAACACTAATATTTTTAAAGGATTGTTTTACTGCCTTTTGATGGAATACCATTTTTAAATCTATATTTTGACAATTTTAAAATCTATGTTTGTCAAAATAAACTTATTCTTCATGATTGGGACATCAAAATTTACTTTCTTTGAATTTTTGGTATTTTTCTGACAATGTTCATTTTTTAATGAATAGTGAAAAATACTGCATTTTACATCAAAACTAATTTTTAATCTACATTATTTATATGATTATATTATCTTTTGAATTGGTTTTAAAGTTAAATTAGAATATAGTTTTACCATTTAATCCAATGGTGGTCATTAGGATTAATTTCACTTTGGAATTGGGCATAAACTAATGCCAAACTTTTCATAGATATTGTTTCAAAAAAACCCGCTATTTGTTTTGACAATGGGAATTATTTTTAAATAAATTATTACAATTTCTGTGTTTGGAATTTGGTAAAATGGATTAAATATTTGGAATCATAAGGTCCATATTATGTAATCAATACTCTTTTGTTTTTGGACATTATGAATAGTAATGACGGTAATTATCTTTAATTATCTTGATTTATGAGTAATCGGGTAGTTAAGGATAATAAAATGATATCATAATAATACAAAAAGACCACAATATGTGTCCTAAGGCTACTGGATGTCTCATGTCCGATCATGGGATGCCTTGTGCCAATCTTGGGGGCCCTATGGAATCACGTTTGTGAGAAAGTGACTTTTTATCTTTTTATTTTTAAAGAATGTTAAATGTGACAAACAATGTATCACCTAAGTAAAATATTTTTTATTTTGTCTACATAAATGATATTTTGGACTATAAATATTAATTAGAAAGATAAACAGATTTTCCTAGATCATGATATTTTTTTCATAATTTTTAGACTTTAAATAAATTAAATGAATTATGACATCATGATGATGCAGTGATTACCTCATTAATAAAGGATTTAAATAAAATGAAATGAGAAAGTAAAATCTATGACCTAAACATGTCCAAAAACTATTGGATGGGTGGATTTCGAACCCTTATCACCTTAACCTAGAATTATATCAATGTGGGACCTTTTGAAACTGAAAATCATTTTCAAATAAAGTAACATTTCTTTACTTTCCAAGAGTGCCCCTCCTCTCCTCTTATAAAAGGCCCCACCTCTACCTCCTTACCCACACTCCCAAAGCCTTTGGCTTGGCCAAACCTTGCCCATTTTGTCTCTCCACATCCCTTTATTACTCCTTGAAGCCTCACTTTGGGCAGAAGTCTTCCCAAGGAAGCCTTTGTGCTCAAACCAAAGGGAGTTACCCGATTTTAAGGTAATGTCTTCACTTGAGTCCGTTTGTTTTATTTTGCTTCTCCAACCCCCTAAACTCTTTTTATTAATTTCTTTTGTAACAACTCCAATATCTTCAATATACGAGGATGTTGTTATAAGAAGGATTTGAGATAAACTTACACACACCTACATCTAATGGTTAAAGAGCATACTGTTTCCGTGGATGGCGAATTTATGCCTCCTGAAACGATGATTGTTCAAAATTCTTTTAACTCCTTAAAAGGTGGCCATTGAGATGTAACTATATTTATATATGATATATAATATGTTTATGTTTTCCTTAAGCTTCTTTATTTTTCATTTTTGGCATACCTTTATGGTTTCCATTATGGGTAAACGCGATATCTTCATTTAAGGAAGTGCGGACAACCGCCCCCTCAAAGTGATTTGATTCGTTAAATACCATATATGGTACGTATAAAGGATGGAACAATGATATTATATATAATATTATATTGGAATTATAATATACCTTTATATCATTATGATTCCATTCTATAAAATACGAAATAGAATTGAAAGTAGCGTTCATGCGTACGTATGGCTTACCGTCTCCATGAACGGTGCATTTCATTTCTTACCTCTAAATGATTACGTAATATTATAAATGCATGTATATACTGGATATATATGATATATACATCATGATTATAATTCTGGATATAATGGATACATGAACAACTTGTAATTATAAAGGGTTTATTTTTGACTCAAGTACCAATGATCGTTAAAACGACCGTTATTAACTTAAATAATTACATAGTGTTAATGACATGGAAATAAGTGATATAAAAGGAATAATGAACTTTAAAAAGGTACTTAAGAAAGTAGAAATTAACTCAATTTCTTTATTCAGGACATTAAAGAATGATCGAGTCAAGTCGGACCCGAGGTATGGGACTTCGTCTCAATCTCCTTTCATTGAGGCATATTTTGTTTTATACACAACCTTCTTTTATACGGTGTATAAACCCCTTTGACTTTTACGTTTATCCAAAAGGAATATTTTTTATACGAAGCATTTTACTAAACGACAAAAGGGAATATTTTTGTCGTACGTGTGCGGCGACAACGACTTCTCCACCGCCGTGACCATTATTTGAGTTTCGGCTTCTTCTACAAGCCATACCTTTTTTTAAAAGAAAAATAAATACCATGTTTTACTTTTCTTTTATTTTGGTATTGAAAATGGTTTTCATAATGTTTTTATATCAATGTGTTGTATTGATATCTTGTGATTGAAAGTTGGAAATGTTATGTTTCTTTATGCATGTTTTATGTGATACGATTATGTTGAGGTTCTTGGACATTATTATGAAGGTGGGTGGTTCCGTGATAAACTAAGGGCGGGTGAGCCCGATATAGCTCTCCAATGCATTGGGTAACACGATGGAGTGAAACGTTAAGGTTTCTCCGAAGAGATTTAGGGAATATACTGTGATGGGTATTCCAAACGTAACCAAGAGGGTTACTCCCTACGTAAGAATGTTATGAATGCCTCAAGTTACCTTTATGTCTTATGATTTCTATGATTTATTCAAGATTTGATGAGGTATGTTAAAGTTCTTATGTTTTATGGGTAAAGTATGATTTCATTCTTATGTATATATGTACCCATGTTTCCTTTCCATATTTTTATATCCCTTACTGAGCTTTTTATGCTCATCCCAAGTTTTTTTGAAATGTTTTTCATAGGTCAAGGGAATGGTACATGATATGATAATAGTGTCAAGGAAGTCTCAAGTAAGAATCCATGTTTTATTTTAAATAAGTTTCCATTGATGGGAAAGAAGAATACTATCTTTATGTAACCACTTTGTTTATATGTGGAATTTAATGAAAGTTTTATGATCTAATTCTCTAAAACCCCAAACCCGAAAATATCCTCAATGTGTAATCTTGTAATAACTCAAGATTAAGTAATGTTTAAGGCTCGGGCCTTATAGTTGGTATCAAAGGTCGGTTTAGATAACTTTAGGAGTTATAATTCTATTAAATGATTATCCAAAAATATTTTTTTATGGTAAAATTGAAGTGATATAGTATATGAAGATTACCATGTTGCCTCATCTAAGACATGTTTGTTCAGAATGGTTTTCCGTAGAGGAAACAGGGAAGCAGTGTTAGGAAGGCATGCAGAAGGAAATAACCTTCTAAATCAGCATCCTGAGATGGTTGGAATTGGAATTGAACAGTTTGTTGCAGTAATGGCGCAGTTGACTCAAGTGATAAATGGCGGTGGTATCCATGCACGAGATCAGCCAGATCAACTGCAGAGGAACATGTCAGTGGTGGAACATTTCATGAGGCAACATCCCCCATCATTCAGAGGATCATCAGACACTGTGCTAGCTGAAGGGTGGATTAAAGCACATGAGAAGATTTCTGATGTCATGGGGTGTTCAGACAATCAAAAGGTTAGTCTTTCTATTTACCGTTTGGAGGGTGAAGCAGATAAGTGGTGGTCGATGGTTAAAAATATCAGGGATGCTGATGAGATTAATTCTCTCGACTGGGATGAATTCAAAGGTATGTTTCTTGAAAAGTATTTTCCTTATGTTTTTTGACTTAGGATGGAAAAACAATTCTTGGAATTGAGGCAAGAGGAAGACTCAGTGGCTACCTATGAAGAAAGGTTCACTCGATTGGCAAGGTATGCCCCAAATTTTATCCGAGGCCTTGATAGTAAAATTAATCGTTTTTACTTAGGATTAAAGCCAAAATATTGAAGGGAATTAGCTTTTCATGAGTTTAAAAGTTATGAAAATCTTGTTCGATGTGCTGAGAAGGTGGAAATGGAGTTTTCCGATGATCAAGTTTTCTATAACAACCAGCAGAGGAAGAGAACGAGGTGGCAGGAGAAAGGGAAGAATTCTTCAAAAATGTCTGATGGTAAGAAATCTAAGTTTCCAGTTTGTGATAAATGTGGAAAAAGGAATGCTGGGGAATGTCTTCTGAATTCTGGAAAGTGCTACCGATGTGGTAAGATGGGACATAAGGCTCGTGATTGCACTGAAAAAGATCAAGGTGAAGGTAAGACCAAATTTGATTTACAATTAGTGAAATGTTTTAAGTGCAATGAGATGGGTCAATATGCAAACGAGTGTACGACAAAGAGCTTGAGTGATGGGAAGCAGTTAGACTACAAGCAGAAAGGGGTGGTGAAATCCTTTGCAACTACTTCAGCAAATGTCGGGTCATCAAATGAAGTTGTATCAGGTACTTTGTTTGTTTTTTCAGATTATGACAGTGTGATGTTTGATTCGGGGTGCACACATTCTTTCATCTCTGAAACCTTTTCTAGTAAAATGGGAATACCATCTAAAGAAATGACTCCTGAACTTTTGGTAATAACACCTGGGGGAAATGTTGAGGCAAAAAGAATTTATAAGAATCTTCCTATCCTTATCTGTGGAAAGAACCTACTTGAAAACCTTATTGTTCTACCTCTAGTAGAGTTTGATGTTATCATGGGTATGGATTGGCTCTCTATTTACCATGATAAGATTGACTGTAGAGCTAAAGAAGTATCTTTTCAGAAAGACTTTCAGTTTGTGTACAAGAATGAACCCTTACTATTGATAACTTATCAATATCCCAAGAAACTTGTAAAATATGGAAATGAATGTTACCTTGCAGACATCGTTGAAAATAAAGGAACTCTTCAGATTAATGATGTGCCAGTGGTAAATGAGTATCCTGATGTTTTTCCTGATGAGTTTCCTGGAATAATACCAGATCGGGAAGTTGAGTTTACTGTTGACTTAGTTCCTGATGCTAAGCCAATTTCAAAACCCCCTTAACGAATGGCTCAAATTGAACTTTTAGAGTTGAAGGAGCAATTGCAAGATTTATTAGAGAAAGGTTTCATTCGACCTAGCACATCACCATGGGGTGATCCTATTTTATTTGTTAAAAATAAAGATGGTTCAATGAGACTTTGCATTGATTATAGATCCTTGAATTACATCACTGTTAAGAACAAATATCCTTTGCCTCATATCGTTGATTTGTTTGATCAGCTCCAGGGAGCTCAGTATTTTTCAAAGATTGACTTGAGATCGGGGTACCATCAGCAGAAGGTAAAGGAAGCAGATGTTCCGAAAACCGCGTTCCATACAAGATATGGCCATTATGAATTTGTAGTAATGCCTTTTGGGCTAACCAATGCACCTGCTGTATTCATGGACTTAATGAATTGAATTTTCATTGAGTTCTTGGATAAGTTTGTGGTGGTTTTCATTGATGATATTTTGGTGTTTTATAAAAGTAAAGAGGAGAATGAAAGACATTTAAGGGTTATCTTTCAAACCTTAAAAGAAAAGAAACTGTACAGAAAATTCAAAAAGTGTGATTTTTGGTTGCAAAAAATTTCTTTCCTTGGTCACATTGTTTCTAAAGATGGGATAACTGTTGATCCTACAAAAACAAAAGTTTTGGAAGACTGGCCAAGACCCAAAAATGTAACTAAGGTTCGTATCTTCCTTGGTTTGGCAGGCTATTACCGAAGGTTTGTTAGAAATTTTTCACAGTTATCTAGTCCAATGACTAAGATAACTCAGAAGGGTGTTATGTTTATCTGGACAAAAGAATGTGAGGATTTTTTTCAGGAATTGAAAATTAGATTAGTGAATGCTCCAATTTTGGCACTACCTTCCAAGAATGGTGAGTTTGTTATATACAGTGATGCTTCATTAAAAGGACTTGGTTGCGTCCTAATGCAGAATGATCAGGTAATTGCTTGTACTTCACGACAGTTTAAAACTCATGAGGTAAATTACCCTACACACGATTTGGAATTAGCTGCTGTTGTTTTCGCTTTAAAAATACGGAGGCATCATTTGTATGGAGTAATGTGTGATATATATACTGATCACAAAAGTTTAAAGCATATATTCACTCAGAAAGAGATAAAAATGAGACAGAGGAGATGGATAGAATTAATCAAGGATTATGATTGTACAATTCATTACCATCTGGGAAAAGAAAATAAAGTGGCTGATGCTTTGAGTCGAAAAAGTAATGCTTCATTAAAAATGTGGCATTTGGAACATGATCCTTTGGTTAAGGATTTGATGAAATTTGGCATAGAAGTTGTTGTTGCAGGAAGTTCTTCTGTTTTGTTTCAGGTATCAGTGAGATCATCTCTATCAGATAGAATCAAACAAGCACAGAATCAAGACAGTGAGTTGCAGAAAAAGGTAGAGCTACTTCAGAAAGGTAAGTTGTCTGAATTCAACATTGATAATGATTGTGTTTTGAGATTTGGGAAGAGATTATCTATGCCTTGTGATTCACAGTTGAAGAATGAGTTGTTATGTGAGGCTCATAGTTCCCTGTTTTTAGTTCATCCTGGCAGTACTAAGATGTACAGAGATCTGCGGGAGTATTACTGGAGGGATGGAATGAAAAGAGATATTGCTAATTTTACTGTGAAGTGTTTGACATGTCAACAGGTTAAAGCAGATTGGAAGTTACCGAAAGGGATGCTTCAGCCTTTACCAGTGACAGAGTGGAAATGAGAGAATATATCCATGGACTTTGTTGTGGGATTACCGAAGACATATCGAGGTAATAATGCAATCTCGGTTATTGTTGATCGCTTGACTAAATCTGCTCATTTCCATGCTATACGAGATACGTTTTCCCTAGATCAACTTTCCCGTTTGTATCTTAAATAGATAGTAAGGTTACATGGAGTTCCCCTCTCCATTGTATCTGATCGTGATCCCAGGTTCACTTCTAACATTTGGAAAGGCCTTCAGATGTCGTTGGGTACTGAATTAAATTTTAGTACAGCTTTTCATCCTCGATCAGATGGGCAGTCAGAATGAAAAATTCAGACCTTGGAGGATATGCTACGAGCTTGTTCGATGGATTATCAGGGAAGTTGGGACCAACATATTTCTTTGGTTGAATTTTCATATAATAACAGTTTTCATTCCAGTATACAGATGGCACCATTTGAGGTGTTATATGGGAAGCGGTGTCAAACTCCAGCTTTCTGGGATGAAGTGGGTGAAAGGAAGTTGATGGGACTAGAATTGGTAGAAGAGATGGCAGAAAAAGTTCAGCTGATTCAGAAACACATGAGAACAGCTCAGAGTAGGCAGAAGAGTTATGCAGACAATAGGAGGAAGGATCTAACTTTTGAGGTAGGTGATCATGTTTTTCTCAAAGTCTCACCATGGAAAAGTGTGATGAGATTTGGTAAGAAAGGAGAGCTAAGTCCAATGTTCATTGGACCATATTAAATTCTAGAGAGAGTTGAATCAGTTGCATACTGGGTGGCTTTACCTCCGAGTTTATCTCAGGTACACAATGTTTTTCATGTTTCGATGCTGAGAAAGTATATGCCAGATCCATCTCATGTTTTGAGTCCAGAGGTAGTTCAGCTGGAAGAGAACCTATCCTATGAGGAACAACCAGTCCAGATTCTTGACCAGAGGGAGCAAGTGTTACGAAATAAGGTGATTAATCAGGTAAAGGTTTTGTGGAAATACCATATGATGGAAGAGGCAACATGGGAATCTGAAAATGCAATGAGGGATAAGTACCCCCATTTATTCGATAAGTAAATAAATTGCGGGGACGCAATTTTCTAAAGGGGGGAAGGATGTAACATCCCAAATAAGTAATGAATAATAGATATTTATATCTATGTCTATTAATGAATTAGATAGTGTTTTAGAGGATTAAAATGAAAATAAATCCAATCTTAAGCATCGAATACACTAATATTTTTTAAAGGATTGCTTTACTGCCTTTTGATGGAAAAACATTTTTAAATATATCTTTTGAAAATTTTATAAGCTATGTTTGTCAAAATAAACTTATTCTTTATGATTGGGACATCAAAATTTACTTTGTGTGAATTTCTGGTATTTTTCTGACAATGTTCATTTTTTAATGAATAGTGAAAAATACTGCATTTTACATCAAAACTGCTTTTTAATCTACTTTATTTATATGATTAGATTATCTTTTGAATTGGATTTAAAGTTAAATTAGAATATATTTTTACCATTTAATCCAATGGAGGTCATTAGGATTAATTTCATTTTGGAATTGGGCATAAACTAATGACAAACTTTTCATAGATATTGTTTCAAAAAAACCCGCTATTTGTTCTGACAAAGGGAAATATTTTTAAATGAATTACTGCAATTTATGTGTTTGGAATTTGGTAAAATGGATTAAATATTTGAAATAAGACGGTCCAAATTATGTAATCAATACTCTTTTGTTTTTGGACATTATGAATAATAACGACGGTAATTATCTTTAATTATCTTGATTAATGAGTAATCGGGTAGTTAAGGATAATAAAATGATATCATAATAATACAAAAAATCCACAACATGTGTCCTAAGGGTACTGTTTGTCTCATGGCCGACCATGGGATGCCATGTGCCAAACATGGGGGCCCCATGGAATCACTTTTGTGAGAAAGTGACTTTTTATCTTTTTATTTTTTAAGAATGTTAAATTTGACAAAGAATGTATCACCTAAGAAAAATATTTTTAATTTTGTCTACATAAATGATCTTTTGGACTATAAATATTCATTAGATAGCTAAAAATATTTCCTACATCATGATATTTGTTTCATAATTTTTAGACTTTAAATTAATTAAATTATTTATGACATCATGATGATGCACCGATTACCTCATTAATAAAGGATTTAAATAAAATCAAATGATAATGTAAAATCTATGACCTAAAATGTCCAAAACCTATTGGATGGGTGTATTTCGAACCCTTATCACCTTAACCTAGAATTATATCAATGTGGGACCTTTTGAATCCGATAATCATTTTAAAATAAAGTAACATTTCTTTACTTTCCAAGAGTGCCCCTCCTCTCCTCTTATAAAAGGCCCCCACCTCTACCTCCTTAACCACACTCCCAAAGCCTTTGTCTCGGCCAAAACATGCCCATTTTGTCTCTCCACATCCCTCTCTTACTCCTTGAAGCCTCAATTTTTGCAGAATGCTTCCCAAGGAAGCCTTTGAGCTCAAACCAAAGGGAGTTACCCGATTTTAAGGTAATGTCTTCACTTGAGTCCGTTTGTTTTATTTTGCTTCTCCAACCCCCTAAAGTCTTTTTATTAATTTCTTTTGTAACAACTACAGTATCTTCAATATACTAGGATGTTGTTATAATAAGGATTCTAGCTACACTTACACACACCTACATCTAATGGTAAAATAATATATTGTTTCCGTGGATGGCGAATTTATGCCTCCCGAAACGATGATTGTTCAACATTCTTTTAACACCTTCAAAGGTGGCCATTGAGATGTCACTATATTTATATATGATATATGATATGTTTATGTTTTCCTTAATCTTCTGTATTTTTCATTTTGGGCATACCTTTATGGTTTCCATTATGGGTAAACGTGATATCTTCATTTAAGGAAGTGCGGACTACCGCCCCCTCAAAGTGATTTGATTCGTTAAATACCATATGTGGGATGTATAAAGGATGGAACAATGATATTATATATAATATTATACTGTAATTATAATATACCTTTATATCATTATGATTCCATTCAATAAAATATGAAATAGAATTGAAAGTAGTGTTCATGCGTACGTACGGCTTAACGTCTCCATGAACGGTGCATTTCATTTCTTACTTCTAAATGATTATGTAATATTATAAATGCATGTATATACTGGATATATATTATATATATATCATGATTATAATTCTGGATATAATGGATACATGAACAACTTGAAATTATAAAGGGGTTATTTTTGACTCAAGTACCAATGATCGTTAAAACGACCGTTATTAACTTAAATAATTACATAGTGTTCATGACATGGAAATAAGTGATATAAAAGGAATAATGAACTTGAAAAAGGTTCTTAAGCAAGTAGAAATTAACTCATGTTTATTATTCGGGACATTAAAGAACGATCGAGTCAAGTCGGACTCGAGGTATGGGACTTCGTCTCAATCTCCTTTCATTGAGGCATATTTTTTTTATACACAACCTTCTTTTATACGGTGTATAAACCCTTTTGACTTTTACGTTTATCCAAAAGGAATCCTTTTTATACGAAGCATTTTACTAAATGACAAAAGGGAATGTTTTTGTCGTACGTATGCGGCGACAACGACTTCTCCGCCGTCGTGACCATTATTTGAGTTTTGGCTTCCTCTACAAGCCATACCTTTTTTTAAAAGAAAAATAAATACCATGTTTTAATTTTCTTTTATTTTGGTATTGAAAATGGTTTTCATAATGTTTTTATATCAATGTGTTGTATTGATATCTTGTGATTGAAAGGTGGAAATGTTATGTTTCCTTTATGCAAGTTTTATGTGATACGATTATGTTGAGGTTCTTGGGCATTATTATGAAGACTGGTGGTTCCGTGATAAACTAAGGGCAGGTGAGCCCGATATAGCTCTCCAATGAATTGGGTAACGCAAAGGAGTGAAACGTTAAGGTTTCTCCAAAGAGATTTAGGGAATATACTGTGATGGGTATTCCAAACGTAACCAAGATGGTTACTCCCTATGTAAGAATGTTATGAATGCCTCAAGTTACCTTTATGTCTTATGATTTCTATGATTTATTCATGATTTGATGAGGTATGTTAAAGTGCTTATGTTTTATGGGTAAAGTATGATTTCATTCTTATGTATATATGTACCCATGTTTCCTTTCCATATTTTTATATCCCTTACTAAGCTTTTTAAGCTCATCCCATGTTTTTTTGAAATGTTTTTCACAGGTCAAGGGAAAGGTACATGATATGATGATAGTTTCAAGGAAGTGTCAAGAAAGAATCCATGTTTTATTTTAAATATGTTTCCATTGATGGGAAATAAAAATACAATCTTTATGTAACCACTTTGTTTATATGTGGAATGTAATGCAAGTTTTATAATCTAATTCTCTAAAACTCTAAACCCGAAAAGATCCTCAATGTGTAATCTTGTAATAAATCAATATTAAGTAAGGTTTAAGGTAGATACCTTATATAAATACCTCAAAAATTTATCACCACTCAATAAATATGTCCAAAACTCTTACAATAACATAAAACATCAAATGTGATTTAATTATTTTGAGAATATGATAATCCTTAAATCTAACACTACATTATAACTCTTGAATCCCTAGAAGTAGTCACCTTAATCGTTCAACATTCCTCATAATCCGCTAAATATTTCTTCATTTTATTCAATAATAGATACCTCCAACAAAAAATATGAATCATGTCATAAAATTCCAAAACATAAACTCATAAGAAAATCTAAAACCCATCTCATTCATATATCATTTTTAGTTTCCTTATCCTAAATAATAATGACAATAGGAATTGATAAATTTTTTATGTATGGTCTCATAGATCACCATATAGTTATTTCACCTAGGAAATCAATTTTTATAATTCCAATAGTCCCCACATTTAATTCATTCAATTTTTATTTATTTGAAATAATTTTTTCTCTCTTAATATAATAAATAAAACACATAGTTTTTCCATGGAAGATCATTTATTTATTCCCTCCTTTACCAAAAAAACATATTCCCATCACTTTAATACAATCCCCAATGTACTTATTCTGGAATGATAAAAAAATATTTAATATTTATATCTTTATACTCTGTACCTCATGAACATCCCTGTAACTAAATTATTCTCTTATTTGATGAGTTAGGATACTCAGCAATGTTTATATTTTCAATCATTACTCTTTATTGTAATAACCAATATATATATTTCAATGAATCCCCCATTCCATTAAATTTATCATTACAAAACCAACACATCATGATTTAAAACTATTTTTAGTTTGGTTCCTTCATGGTCTATCCATTTACTAAAACAAGGAATATTTATTATGAGTATATCAATAATAATACAGATATAATGAGACTGATAAATACTAATATATAGATAACCGTAACATTTTTAATTAATCTCCTCTAATTTATTCAAAATAAAAATAATTCTCCCTAAAATACTATCCTTTGGGGCCATAGAGGACATTTAAATAATTCTCAAATAACATCGCAACCTTTAATGTTATCTAAACCACTTCTCTAATATAAACAATAAGGATCCAGTCTTATAAATTACCTATTCTGGAAGCTTCAAATAGAATTCATTTTCTATCATTCCCAAAGAACATTTATATTTAGAGTATTAGATATATCATTCATAAAAATCCCATATATCACAATGTTGACACTTTAATTATATATCTTTTTTTAAATTTTATAATAATCTTTAAAATGAGAAACAAATTCATGATATTCAACCTGAACTTCTATTTTTCCTTACCCATCCTTAATCCCTCCGATTTTTTCAAAATGTGGTTTGAGTAAAAAAATATCAAAAAGGGATAATAAATTAACAGTGGAAACGTTATGCCATGAATAATTATAATTTTTATCCTTTTTCAAAAATAACTTTGTATTAAAAAGAATTATTTTTTACTAATGAAATATCATTCTTTGACTAATAATTTTAATAAAAAATTACATAAAAACATCTAAATGAAAAATAAAACTCACTAATTTTTCTTTTAAATCATGATAAAGTAATATTTTTACAAATATTTTTACTTATCACCCTTAAAAAGTATTATATCATTGTATTTATTTGGATATTATATAATAAAAATAAAAATCATGGATAAATAATGTAGGTTAATTTGGAATAATTTTTTTTATTACTTTTACATATTGAGGATGCTTCATGGTTAGACTAGAAATACAATAATGATTATATTTAAAATAACCATGACAATAAATTCCAATAATCTATTTGGAGAAATCAAATCATTTAATTCTATCCCATATTTGCAATAACCATAATTGTATATTCCCATATTCTCTTAAGAGAAACAGAATATATTAACTTTATACCTTAACCAATATAATGAATAGATATACCAGAATCACTCACCCACAATTTATAATGAAATCAGTCAACCACATAAAAAATTCCCAAGAATCATAATAGGGTGAGTAAAATATTTCATCAAAAAATATTCTTTGAACATATAAGTAAACATGTTCTAATATTGATATATACCGTTACCTTAAGCTCAATTTGAAAAATTAAAAGACTCTGAATAAATATGATGTGGGTATTTCATTTAATAAGACATGAAATATTTTAAATGAATTACACATTAAGAATTTTTATAATGGATAAAAAGTCATTTTCCACTAATACGATAAAATAGAAAATTAATTTCTTATTTGGGAAAGAATGTAAAATTTTTTATAAAATGATTCATTTTAAAAACCATTAAATTAAATAAAAAAGAGACATATAATTTCCTTCATAATTATTTGGTATCCATATTAATACATCAATAAAATTATTTTTAAAATAAGTATACGAATGAAAAAATATAGTTTTAATGGAAACATAAAAAGTGTATTTATAAAAATGAATGTCACCTAACATTAGTACGAATGATCACATACATTAATTATCTTTAAAAATAAAAAATGTTTGGTGATTATTTACTTGATTAAAAATATTTAAATCATTATTTTTCCACTTATCTCACATATAACCATGTAATATCAATAACATAATCATTTTTGTCAACACAAATATTTTGATGATATTCCTTTTATAAGTCCAAACTGACTTTGTTTAGTTGACTATATACAATAAAGACATAATTAAATCTTATAAAATTTAATAATCCTGAAATAAATATCATATATATATATATATATTTTATAATTTTAAAACAAATCTTGAATTATTGTTAGGAAAAACCAATTATGCTACACTTAGGGAGATGATAGTTCATACCTGTGTATAGGTATGAATTATATTGTTCAACAATAATTTTGGAAAGATATTAAATATAATTTTTTATTATATAAATATGATAATAATTCAATAAGTAGACTTATATATGCGATCCATGTGATGTGGTGATCAAAAACTAATCACATCGCTTCGTGGAGGTGGTATTATACAGTATGCACAAACGACATTATCATTTTTCAGTGAATAGAAAATAAATAATTTAAATGATTTATTTTATTTTTAGAAGGATATATATATAATTAATATCATATAGATGAATTATTTTCATGATTATAACCATCCTTGAGTTGTGGTGATGGAAAACTAATTACAAGTAAATGTGAGGTAGTAGTCCTCCGAACACAATAATGATGAATACATATCCCATTCTATAGAGGTTGTATATTAATATAGGTTATTTAATTAACATAATGATATATTAGTACATTTATGATAAATATTTTATTATTTTATTATACTTTGATAATATTTTATGTAATTTGAAGAAGAAACATAACAAAAACATACAGTTAAAACAATACATATGCATTGGAAAATCAATTTTTCCTAACAAATGAAGACCTCTAAGATTAGTATTATTCCAAAAGCAACTCCTATATAACAGGAGTATTGATCTTATGAATGTATTTAGGATGATATTGGATGAGAAAAATGAGTTTTCAAGTGTAAATAAATGAAAATATGTTGTTCCCTTTTATAAGAGAGTGGAAAGGCACATTGGGAGTTTTTTAAAACATTAATTTAATATAAATAATAATTTATTTAAAAATATCTCCAAATTTATATATAAGCCCCCAGCCTTAAACCTTACTTAATCTTGAGTTATTACAAGATTACACATTGAGGATCTTTTCAGGTTTAGAGTTTTAGAGAATTCGATCATGAAACTTACATTACATTCCACATTTAAACAAAGTGGTTACATAAAAGGCAGTATTCATTATTCCCATCAACGGAAACACATTAAAAATAAAACACAGATTCTTTCTTGACACATCCTTGACACTATCATCACATCATGTAACTTTCCATTGACCTGTGAAAAACATTTCAAAAACTTGGGATGAGCATAAAAAGCTCAGTAAGAGTTATAAAAATATGGAAAGGAAACATGAGTTTATATATACATTAGAATGAAATCATACTTTACACATAAAACATAGGCATGTCAAATCATGAATAAATCATAGAAATCATAAGACATAAAAGGTATCTTGAGGCATTCATAACATTCTTACGTAGGGAGTAACCCTCTTGGTTACGTTTGGAATACCCACCACAATATATTCCCTAAATCTCTTCGGAGAAACCTTAACGTTTCACTCCTTCGCGTTACCCAATGCATTGGAGAGCTATATCGGGCTCACCCGCCCTTAGTTTATCATGGAACCACCCGTTTTCATAACAATTCCCAAGAAACATAACAGAAACGTACCACATAAAACATGCATAAAGGAAACATAACATTTCCACATTTCAATCACAATATAACATTTTAGTATATTGAAATAATGAATCCATTCCTAAAGAAACCATTTCCAAAACCATTTAAAACATTTAATAAAGAGTTTTTTGAATCAAAGATTCCCATACCACCTTGAAGATTTTAAAATTTTAAACCATTAATATCCATATAAATAAATCCTTAAAACCATTTTGAAAACATGGATATTAATAAGAACAAATTATTAAGACATTTAAAGCGATATTTTGGTTAAAGGGGTTTTACAAAAATTAGAGACACTTGAATACAATAATTGAGGAATAAAATTTGGTCAGAACTATATAATATCATGAGAATAAATGGATTCATGATATAATATTCCAATGGACAGTATATACACCATATAAGAGTGAATTGGTGCATAACAACAATGAAGTCTCAATAGAAATGTCAAATGTGATGAATTCCCTTATAAAGAAGGTATCCTTAAATTAAGTATAATTCAATCTCAAAATTATGTGTGACAAATATAAATACACCCAATATAAGTGGATATTAAGTGTAAAACAATAAAAGGTCATTCACACATATTCAAAAGATGACATATTCAATAACTACATGTTGAACCCAAAGAAATCGAAATTGGGTTAAAAAGTTCCCTTGGTAAAATTCGACAGCCTAACGGCATCACTTCAAAATTCAGAAAATGAGTTGATGAGAGATAAAAATTTCATATCATCACATGGACATAAAATTTACATCAATAAGGATATAAAAGAATATATCCCAACATAATAGTATGTGAATTAAAAGACACAACAAAAGAAGTCTTTTAAAAATTGGAGGGTGAAAGGTCCCCTTACCGAGTTGGGTAACTTTCGAAACATACACCCCATGGAAGAAGGGTCATACAATAAAGATGTGAATACCCATAAATAAAATTATACTACACAAAGTTTATAATAATGGGCAGTACATACACCACTCAAAGGAAATTGTGGCAAATGTAGCATAAATCTCACGGGAATAAAAGTGAGATGAAAAATCTCTTAAGAAAACTCGACAGCCTAACGGCGCCACTTAAAACTTCCAAAATGGATTGATGAGAGGAAATAGGGTATCTTATCATATTACCATAAAAATTACAGTGAGAGGAATATAAAAGAACCTCCCCCATCATAACAAAGAGTAGCTTAAAACAAGTGACATAAAGGAGAGTACTTAAAAAGAAAGAGAGAGGTTATATCTCTTACGAAAATTTGGCAGCCTAACGGCGCCACTCAAAAACTTACAAAATGGATTGATGAGAGAGAATAGGGTCTCTCATCATTTGAACATAAAAATTACAGTATGAGTAATATAAAATAACATCCAAATAACAAGAAAGATGATCATTAAAAGGAATGACATAAAAGATTTTACTTAAAAAGAAAGAGAGGAGTAGGATCCCTTACCTCGGGTCCGACTTGACTCGATTGTTCTTTAATCTCCTGAATAATAAACTTGAGTTAATTTATACTTCCTTAAGAAACCTTTTCAAGTTCATTATTCCTTTTATATCATTTATTACCATGTCATAAACATTATGTAATCATTTAAGTTAATAATATTTGTTTTTCCGATATTTGGTTCTTAAGTCGAAAGTGGACTTCTTACAATTACATGTTGTTCGTGTGACCAAATGTTAATTATATCCAGAATTGTATTCATGATGTAGATATAATATATATCATCTATATCGAATATATTCATGAATTTATAATATTACATAACATTTAGAGTTATGAAATGAAATGCACCGTTCATGGAGACGGTAAGCCGTACTTACCCATGAACGCTACTTCCATTTCTATTTCATATTTAATGGAATTAAAACATAATGATACATAATAGTATTTTAATTCTAGTATGGTATAATATATAATATCATTAAATATATCCTTTATACATTCCACATATGGTATTAACGAATCAAATCGCTTTGAGGGGGCTGTAGTCCGCACTTCCTTAAATGAAGATATCGCGTTTACCCATAATGGAAACCATAAAGGTATGCCATAAATGAAAAATACAGAAGCATAAGTAAAACATAAAAATATTAGATATAATATATAAATATAGTGTCATCTTAATGGCCACCTTTGAAGGTGTTAGAATAATGTTGAACAATCATTGTTTCGGGAGGCAGAAATTCGCCATCCACGGAAACAGTATGTTATTTAACCATTAGATGTAGGTGTGTGTAAGTGTAGCTCGAATACTTCTTATAAAAACATCCTAGTATATTGAAGATATTGTAGTTGTTACAAAATAAAATAATAAAAAGAGTTTAGGGGGTTGGAGAAGTAAAATAAAACAAAAGGACTCAAGTGAAGACATTACCTTAAAACCTGGTAACTTCCTTTGATTTGAGCTCAAAGGCTTCCTTGGAAAAGATTATGCCAAAATTGAGGCTTCAAGGAGTTATAGAGGGATGTGCAGAGACAAAATGGGCAGGGGTTGGCCGAGCCAAAGGCTTTGCAAGTATGGGTAAGGAGGTAGAGGTGGGGGCCTTTTATAAGAGGATAGGAGGGGTACTCTTGGAAAGGTATAAAATGTAACATTATTTCCAAATGAGTTTCGGATTTTAATGGTCTCACATTGATGTGTTTCTAGGATAAGGTGATAAGGGTTCGAAATCCACCTATACAATAGGTTTTGGACATGTTTAGGTCTTAGAGTTTACATTATATTTCCATTTTATTTAAATCGTTAAATAATGAGGTCATCACTGCATCATCATTATGTCATAAATAATTTAATTTATTTAATGTCTAAAAATTATAAAAAACATACTATGATGTAGAAAAAATTTTTATCTTTCCAATGAATATTCATAGTCCAAAAGATCATTTATTTAGACAAAATTAAAAATATTTTACATAGGTGATACATTCTTTGTCACATTTAAAATTTTTAAAAAATAAATAGATAAAAAGTCACTTTCTCACAAAAGTGATTCCATGGGGCCCCCAAGTTTGGCACAAGGCATACCATGGTCGGCCATGAGACAACCAGTAGCCTTAGGACACATTTTTTGGTCATTTTTTTTATTATGATATTATCTTATTATCTTTAACTACCCAATTACTCATTAATAAAAATAATTAAAGATAATTACCATTGTTACTGTTTATAATGTCCAAAAACAAAAGAGTCTTAATTACATAATTTGGACCTTATGATTCCAAATATGTAATTCATTTTACCAAATTCCAAACACATAAATTGAAATAATTAATTTAAAAAAACTTCCCGTTGTCAAAACAAATAGAGGGTTTTTTAGAAACAATATTTATGAAAAGTTTGGCACTTGTTTATGCCTAATTCCAAAGTGAAATTAATCCCAATGACCATCATTTAATTACATGGTAAAAATATATTCTAATTACTCTTTAAAACAAATTAAAAAGATAATATAACCATATAATTAAATTATATGAAAAAGCAGTTTGGATGTAAAATGCAGTATTTTTCACTATTCATTGAAAATTGAACATTGTCAGAAAAATACCAAAAATTTACCCAAGGTAAATTTCAATGTCCCGATCATAAATAATATGTTTATTTTGAAAAATAGAGCTTATTAAATTTTCAAAAAGTGGATTTAAAAGGGGTTCTCCATCAAAAGGCGGTTAATCGACCTTTTAAAGAATATTAGAATGTTTTCCCTTAAAAACTGGATTCATTTGCATTTTTAATCCTCTAAAATTTATTGTAAAGAGTAAAAATATTTGACAAACATATATAATTATTTTTTGGTTAGTTATGTTCATTCCCGCCATTACAACATCTAGACGTTAAATACCATTTAAAATAATATTATTTTATTATTAGAGTGCAACGTAAGATTCCCAAGAAACTCGTTGTAGCGTGTTGGGTACTCCATCGAGCATAGCATCCCCTTTAAAGTAATATTTATATTTTATTCACAAATATGGATAAATATAAAGATTTAATATTCTTTATTTACCTGGGGTGTTACATACTTCCCTCCTTTTGGGAATTGCGTCCGCGCAATTTTAAAATTGGGCTTGGAAATATCCTTGAAAGTACCACATCAGAACAAGAGTCGGTAAAACAATCACTTTAAAATAAATAAAGATAAGTACAAAGGTCACCCGAGTTAATTCATACTAGGATTCCAAGTATGAAAATATGGACATGGAGGAAAAAACAAAGGGTCATGTTCTGATGGAGAGTGATAGAAAACATGTTTAGGATAAAGTTAACCACAAGAAAATCACAAACTTGTGATGGGTTAAACGGTATTTGATTCCCCAGTTGGAAAAGTTAACAGACAACATTTTTGTTTTATGTTACTTTTTATTGAGGAATTTATTCATAAGGAAACATTATCACTTATCATGTTGACTTTCAACTCTTATTAGATTCCTTACACAAACTCATATTTTCTCCAAAAGATGAGTATTTATGAAGACTTGTTCACATTAAGAGTACTATAATAAACTTCTAGAGAATCACCTAATCCACAAAAAGAGAACTATATACTTCCCATGTCTTCAGACTTTATCCAAAACCAAAACCAAAAAGGTTAGTACAAGATCAGATAATCCAGAAAAGGATAACCCATTATAAAAAGAAAATCTATTCTTAATCTCCAAAATTTTGTCTAACAAAACCCAAAGTTCAACGAGGACCATCCGATAAACAATTTGTCCATAAAATTATTCAAAGTAAACCAAAATAAGATTGAAACCCAAATATTTGAAGGATTTAGTCACATAGTCTTCCAAGTTTAATTGTAACATTTATCTCCAAACAACATTAGTTGCTCTTAATGTCTCGTATTGAAAAGTAATTAACCTAATCACATATCCTCCATGATATGTTAATAAATTTCCATAGATAACCCAAAATCAACTTACACTTAATTCATAAAATCATCTAACTAAAAATAATCAGTCAAACTAACCAGGGACTTCACGTAGTCCAGTGGTGGGTGATAAATACAAGTCGCACTTTGGTTGTGGGTTCGATTCCCGCAGCTCTGTCTGATGCGACGTGTTGTCACACGGTCTGCGTGTTGTCCTTTTTCCAAAACTATATAATTCTTAAAACATTCCCCAAAATGAGATAAAATCTTAAAAAATGATCATAAAATATTTTATCCTCAAGTTTATCTCATGCCTTTCAATTTCCATCATAACATATAATAACCCATAATTACCTAAAAAGTAAGGATCATATAAACATTAATTGTTACCATTATAATTATTACCTGAACTTCCACATCGATTGGTCATCTCATACATGAATCATTACAGATCATACCAAGGTTCAAGTGGTTGATCATGACTCCTTGATAGTTGGTTTAGAATAACCACGAGTTTCCTCATTTAATCCCCCATTTCATCCAGTCTCTTAATAAGAGAACCACCACAGTTTCCTTCAAACCTATTGTCACTTTGGTGCCTGCTAGATCCATCCATTTACTAAAACCAAAAAGGCCAGTGTGAGTATATCAACAAAACCATCATATACTAATGAGGATGATAAACACCAAGATATACTTACTCATTCAATTTATCTAAAACTAGGACTCTTTCTGAAATACTATCCATTATGGTACTGTCACTTATTCTTAGAGAATACCTTAACCTCTAAAGTTATCTAAACCGACCTTTGATACCAACTATAAGGCCCCAACCTTAAACCTTACATAATCTTGAGTTATTACAAGATTACACATTGAGGATATTTTCAGGTTTAGAGTTTTAGAGAATTAGATAATGAAACTTGCATTACATTCCACATTAAAACAAAGTGGTTACATAAAAGAAAGTATTCATTCTTCCCATCAATGGAAACATTTTTAAAATAAAACACGGATTCTTTCTTGACACATCCTTGACACTATCATCACATCATGTACCTTTCCCTTGACCTATGAAAAACATTTCAAAAACTTGGGATGAGCATAAAAAGCTCAGTAAGAGTTATAAAAATATGGAAAGGAAACATGAGTTCATATATACATTATAATGAAATCATAGTTTACCCATAAAACATAGGCATATCAAATCATGAATAAATAAAAGAATTCACAAGACATAAAAGATATCTTGAGGAATTCATAACATTCTTACGTAGGGAGTAACCCTCTTGGTTACGTTTGGAATACCCACCATAGTATATTCCCTAAATCTCTTCGGAGAAACCTTAACGTTTCACTCCTTCGCGTTACCCAATGCATTGGAGAGCTATATCGGGCTCAACCGCCCTTAGTTTATCACGGAACCTCCCATTTTTATAACAATTCCCAAGAACCATAACATAAACGTATCACATAAAACATGCATAAAGTAAACATAACATTTCCTCATTTCAATCACAATATAACATTTTAGTGTTTTGAAATAATGAATCCATTCAAAAAAAACCATTTCCAAAACCATTTAAAACATTTAATAAAGGGATTTTTAAATCAATGTTTTCCATACCACCTTGAAGATTTTAAAATTTTAAACCATTAATATCCAAATAAATAAATCCTTAAAACCTTTTTGAAAACATGGATATTAATAAGAACAAATTATTAAAACATTTAAAGCGATATTTTGGTTAAAGGGGTTTTACAAAAATTAGAGACACTTGAATACAATAATTGAGGAATAACATTTAGTTAGAACTTTATAATATCATGAGAATAAATGGATTCATGATATAATATTCCAAAAGGACAGTATATAAACCATATAAGAGTGAATTGGTTCATAACAATAATGAAGTCCCAATAGAAATGTCAAATGTGATGAATTCCCTTATAAAGAAGGTATCCTTAAATTAAGGATAATTCAATCTCAAAATTATGTGTGAAAAATATAAATACACCCAATATAAGTGGATATTATGTGTAAAACAATAAAAGGTCATTCACACATATTCAAAAGATGACATATTCAATAACTACATGATGAACCCAAAGAATTTGAAATTTGGTTAAAAAGTTACCTTGGTAAAATTCGGCAGCCTAACGGCATCACATCAAAATTCAGAAAATGAGTTGATGAGAGATAAAAAGGGCATCTCATCACTTGGACATAAAATTTATATCAATACGGATATAAAAGAACATATCCCAACATAATAGTATGTGAATTAGAAGACATAACAAAACAAGTCTTCTAAAAAGAAGAGGGTGAAAGGTCCCCTTACCGAGTTGGGTAACTTTCTAAACGTACACCCCATGGATGAAGGGTCATACAATGAAGATGTGAATACCCATAAATGAAATTATACTACAAAAAGTGTATAATAATGGGCAGTACATACACCACTCAAAGAAAATTGTGGCAAATGTAGCATAAATCTCACGGGAATAAAAGTGAGATGAAAAATCCCTTACGAAAACTCGGCAGACTAACATCGCCACATAAAACTTCCAAAATGGATTGATGAGAGAAAATAGAGTATCTAATCATATGACCATAAAATGTACAGTGATAGGAATATAAAATAATATCCCCCATCATAACAAAGAGGATCTTAAAGGAAGTGACATAAAGGAGAGTACTTAAATAGAAAGAGAGAGGTTATATCTCTTACGAAAATTTGGCAGCCTAATGGCGCCACTAAAAACTTCCAAAATGGATTGATGAGAGATAATAAGGTCTCTCATCATTTGAACATAAAAATTAAAGTAATAGTAATATAAAATAACATCCCAATAACAAGAAAGATTAGCTTTAAAAGGAATGACATAAAAGATTGTACTTAAAAAGAAAGAGAGGAGTAGGATCCCTTACCTCAGGTCCGACTTGACTCGATTATTCTTTAATTTCCTGAATAATAAACTTGAGTTAATTTCTACTTCCTTAAAAACCTTTTTCATGTTCATTATTCCTTTTATATCACTTATTACCATTTCATAAACATTATGTAATCATTTAAGTTAATAACATTTGTTTTGCCGATATTTGGTTCTTAAGTCGAAAGTGGACTTCTTACAATTACATGTTGTTCGTGTGGCCAAATGTTCATTATATCCAGAATCGTATTCATGATGTAGATATAATATATATAATATATATCCAGTATATTCATGCATTTATAATATTACATAACATTTAGAGTTAAGAAATGAAATGCACCGTTCATGGAGACGGTAAGCCGTACGTACGCATGAACGCTACTTCCATTTCTATTTCATATTTAATTGAATTAAAACATAATGATACATAATAGTATTTTAATTCCAGTATGTTATCATATATAATATCATTAAATATATCCTTTATACGTACCACATATGGTATTAACGAATCAAATCACTTTGAGGGGGCGGTAGTCCGTATTTCCTAAAATGAAGATATCGCGTTTACCCATAATGGAAACCATAAAGGTATGCCATAAATGAAAAATAAAGAAGCTTAAGTAAAACATAAAAATATTATATATCATTTATAAATATAGTGTCATCTTAATGGATATCTTTGAAGGTGTTAGAAGAATGTTGAACAATCATCGTTTCGGGAGGCAGAAATCCGCCATCCACGGAAACAGTATGTTCTTTAACCATTAGCTGTAGGTGTGTGTAAGTGTAGCTCGAATCCTTCTTATAACATCATCCTAGTATATTTAAGATACTGTATTTTTTACAAAAGAAAAGAATAAAAAGAGTTTAGGGGGATTTAGAAGTAAAATAAAACAAAAGGACTCAAGTGAAGACATTACCTTAAAATCGGGTAACTTCCTTTGATTTGAGGTCAAAGGCTTCCTTGGAAAGGATTCTGCCCAAATTGAGGCTTCAAGGAGTTAGAGAGGTATTCGTAGAGACAAAATGGGCAGGTGTTGGCCGAGCCAAAGGCTTTGGAAGTGTGGGTAAGGAGGTAGAGGTGGGGGCCTTTTATAAGAGGAGAGGAGGGGCACTCTTGGAAAGGTATAAAATGTAACATTATTTCCAAATGAGTTTCGGATTTTAATGGTCCCACATTGATGTGTTTTGAGGATAAGGTGATAAGGGTTATAAATCCACCCATCCAATTGGTTTTGGACATGTTTAGTTCTTAGATTTTACATTATCTTTCCATTTTATTTAAATCATTAAATAATGAGGTCATCGCTGCATCATCATGATGTCATAAATAATTTAATTTATTTAATGTCTAAAAATTATAAAAGAACTACTATGATGTAGGAAGTATTTTTATATTTCCAATAAATATTTATAGTCCAAAAGATCATTTATTTAGACAAAATTAAAAATATTTTACATAGGTGATACATTCATTGTCACATTTAACATTTTTTAAAAATAAATAGATAAAAAGTCACTTTCTCACAAAAGTGATTCCATGGGGCCCAAAAGTTTGGCACAAGGCATCCCTTGGTCGGACATGAGACAACCAGTAGCCTTAGGACATATTTTGTGGTCATTTTCTATTATTATGATATTATCTTATTATCTTTAACTACCCGATTACTCATTAATCCAAATAATTAAAGATAATTATCGTCGTTACTATTCATAATGTCCAAAAATAAAAGCGTATTAATTACATAATTTGGACCTTCTGATTCCAAATATTTAATTCATTTTACCAAATTACAAACACATAAATTGCAATAATTAATTTAAAAAAACTTCCCGTTGTCAAAACAAATAGCGGGTTTTTTAGAAACAATATTTATGAAAAGTTTGGCACTTGTTTGTGCCTAATTCCAAAGTGAAATTAATCCCAATGACCATCATTGAATTAAATGGTAAAAATATATTCTAATTACACTTTAAAACGAATTAAAAAGATAATATAACAATATAATTAAATTATATGAAAAAGCAGTTTTGATGTAAAATGCAGTATTTTTCACTATTCATTGAAAAATGACCATTGTCAGAAAAATTCCAAAAATTAACCCAAGGTAAATTTCAATGTCCCAATAATAAATAATATGTTTATTTTGAAAAATAGATCTTATAAAATTTTCAAAATAGTGGATTTAAAAGGGGTTCTCCATCAAAAGGCTGTTAATCGACCTTTTAAAGAATATTAGAATGTTTTCGCTTAAAAACTGGATTCATTTGCATTTTTAATACTCTAAAATTTATTGTAAAGAGTAAAAATATTTGAAAAACATATATAATTATTTTTTGGTTAGTTATGTTCATTACCTCCATTACAACGACTAGGCGTTAACTACCATTTAAAATAATATTATTTTATTATTAGAGTGTAACATAAGATTCCCAAGAAACTCGTTGTTGCGTGTTGGGTACTCCATCGAGCATAGCATCCCCTTTAAAGTAATATTAATATTTTATTCACAAATATGGATAAATATAAAGATGTCATATTCTTTTTTTACCTGGGGTTTTACATCCTTCCCCCCTTTTGGAAATTTCGTCCTCACAATTTTAAAATTGGGCTTGGAAACATCCATGAAAGTACCACATCGGAACAAGAGTCGGTAAAAAAATCACTTTAAAGTAAAGAAAGATAAGTACAAAAGTCACCCGAGTTAACCCATACTAGGATTCCAAGTTTGAAAATTTGGACATGGAGGAAAAAACAAAGGGTCATATTCTGATGGAGATTGATAGAAAACATGTTTAGGAGAAAGTTAACCACAAGAAAATCACAAACTTGTGATGGGTTAAACGGTATTCGATTCCCCAATAGGAAAAATTAATAGACAACATTTTTATTTTAAGTTAATTTTTATTGTGGAATTTATTCATAAAGAAACATAATCACTTATCATGTTGACTTTCAACTCTTATTAGATTCCTTACACAAACTCATATTTTCTCCAAAAGACGAGTATTTAGGAACACTTGTTCACATTAAGAGTACTATAATCAACTTCTAGAGAATCACCTAATCCACAAAAAGAGAACTATATACTTCCAATTTCTTTAGAATTTAACCAAAACGAAAACCAAAAAGGTTAGTACAAGATAAGATAATCCAGAAAAGGATAACCCTTTATAAAAAGAAAATATATTCTTAATCTCCAAAATTTTGTCTAACAAAACCCAAAGTTCAACGAGGACCATCCGATAAATAATTTGTCCATATAATTATTCAAAGTAAACCAAACTAAGATTGAAACCCAAATATTTGAAGGATTTAGTCACATAGTCTTCCAAGTTAAATCGTAACATTTATCACCGAACAACATCAGTTTCTCTTAATGTCTCGTATTGAAAAGTAATTAACCTAATCACATATCCTCCATGATAGTTTAATAAATTTCCATAGATAACCCAAAAAACTTACTCTTAATTCATAAAATCATCTAACTAAAAAGAATCAGTCAATGTAACGAGGGAATTCACGTAGTCCAGTGGTAGGCGATAAATACCAGTCGCACTTTGGTTATGGGTTTGATTCCTGCAGCTTTGTCCGACGCGACGGGTTGTCACACGGTCTGCGTGTTGTCCTTTTTCCAAAACTATATAATTCTTAAAACATTCCCCAAAATGATATAAAATCTTCAAAAATGATCATAACATATTTTAACCTCAAGTTTATCTCATGCCTTTCATTTTTCATCATAACATATAATAACCCATAATTACCTCAAAAGTAAGGATCATATAAACTCTAATGGTTACCTTTATAATTATTACCTGAACTTCCACATTGATTGGTCATCTCGTACATGATGCATTACAGATCATAACAAGGTTCAAGTGGTTGATCAGGACTCCTTGCTAGTTGGTTTAGAACAACCATGAGTTTCCTCATTGAATCCCCCATTTCATCCAGTCTCTTAATCAGAGAACCACCACAGTTTCCTTCAAACCTATTGTCACTTTGGTGCCTGCTAGATCCATCCATTTACTAAAACCAAAAAGGTCAGTGTGAGTATATCAACAAAACCATCATATTCTAATGAATAAGATAAACACCAAGATATACTTACTCATTCACTTTATCTAAAACTAGGACTCTTTCTGAAATACTATCCAGTATGGTACTGTTACTTATGCTTAGAGAATACCCTAACCTCTAAAGTTATCTAAACTGACCTTTGACACCAACTATAAGGCCCCAGCCTTAAACCTTACTTAATCTTGAGTTATTACAAGATTACACATTGAGGATATTTTCAGCTTTAGAGTTTTAGAGAATTAGATCATGAAACTTGCATTACATTCCACATTTAAACAAAGTGGTTACATAAAAGACAGTATTCATTCTTCCCATCAACGGAAAAATTTTTAAAATAAAACACGGATTATTCATTGACACATCCTTGACACTATCATCACATCATGTACCTTTCCCTTAACATGTGAAAAACATTTCAAAAACATGGGATGAGCATAAAAAGCTCAGTAAGAGTTATAAAAATATGGAAAGGAAACATGAGTTCATATATACATTAGAATGAAATCATACTTTACCCATAAAACATAGGCATATCAAATCATGAATAAATCATAGAAATCATTAGATATAAAAGCTATCATGAGGCATTCATAACATTCTTACATAGGGAGTAACCCTCTTGGTTACATTTGGAATACCCAAAACAGTATATTCCCTAAATCTCTTCGGAAAAACCTCAACGTTTCACTCCTTCGCGTTACCCAATGCATTGGAGAGCTATATCAGGCTCACCCGCCCTTAGTTTATCACGGAACCACCCATTTTCATTACAATGCCCAAGAACCATAACATAAACATATCACATAAAACATGAATAAATTAAACATAACATTTCCAGATTTCTATCACAATATAACATTTTAGTATATTGAAATAATGAATCCATTCAAAAAGAAACCATTTCCAAAACCATTTAAAACATTTAATAAAGGGATATTTGAATAAAAGATTCCCATACCACCTTGAATATTTTAAAATTTTAAACCATTAATATCCATATTAATAATTCCTTAAAACCTTTTTGAAAACATGTATATTAATAAGAACAAATTATTAAAACATTTAAAGCGATATTTTGGTTAAAGGGGTTTTACAAAAATTAGAGACACTTGAATACAATAATTGAGGAATAAAATTTAGTCAGAACTTTATAATATCATGAGAATAAATGGATTCATGATATAATATTCCAAAAGGACAGTATATAAACCATATAAGAGTGAATTGGTGCATAACAACAATGAAGTCTCAATAGAAATGTCAAATGTGATGAATTACCTTATAAAGAAGGTATCCTTAAATTAAGGATAATTCAATCTCAAAATTATGTGTGAAAAATATAAATACACCCAATATAAGTGGATATTAAGTGTAAAACAATAAAAGGTCATTCACACATATTCAAAAGATGACATATTCAATAACTACATGTTGAACCCAAAGAAATCGAAATTGGGATAAAAAGTTCCCTTGGTAAAATTCGACAGCCTAACGGCATCACTTCAAAATTCAGAAAATGAGTTGATGAGAGATAAAAAGGGCATCTCGTCACTTGGAAATAAAATTTACATCAATAAGGATATAAAATAAAATATCCCAACATAATAGTATGTGAATTAAAAGACATAACAAAAGAAGTCTTTCAAATAGAGGAGGGTGAAAGGTCCCCTTACCGAGTTGGGTAACTTTCGAAACATACACCCCATGGAAGAAGGGTCATACAGTGAAGATGTGAATACCAAAAAATGTAATTATACTACACAAAGTTTATAATAATGGGCAGTACATACACCACTTAAAGGAAATTGTGGCAAATGTAGCATAAATCTCACGGGAATAAAAGTGAGATGAAAAATCCCTTACGAAAACTCGGCAGCCTAACGACGCCACTTAAAACTTCCAAAATGGATTGATGAGAGAAAATAGGGTATCTCATCATATTACCATAAACTTTACAGTGATAGGAATATAAAAGAACATCCCCATCATAACAAAGAGGAGCTTAAAAGAAGTGACATAAAGGAGAGTACTTAAAAAGAAAGAGAGAGGTTATATCTCTTACGAAAATTTGGCAGCCTAACAGCGCCACTCAAAACTTCCAAAATGGATTGATGAGAGAGAATAGGGTCTCTAATCATTTGAACATAAAAATTACAGTAAGATTAATATAAAAGAACATCCCAATAACAAGAAAGATGAGCTTTAAAAGGATTGTCTTAAAAGATTGTACTTAAAAAGAAAGAGAGGAGTAGGATCCCTTACCTCGGGTCCGACTTGACTCGATCGTTCTTTAATCTCCTGAATAATAAACTTGAGTAAATTTATAATTCCTTAAGAAACTTTTTATAGTTCATTATTCCTTTTATATCACTTATTACCATTTCATAAACCTTATGTAATCATTTAAGTTAATAATATTTGTTTTGTCGATATTTGGTTCTTATGTCGAAAGTGGACTTCTTACAATTACATGTTGTTCGTGTGGACAAATGTTCATTATATACAGAATTGTATTCATGATGTAGATATCATATATATAATATATATCCAGTATATTCATGCATTTATAATATTACATAACATTTAGAGTTAATAAATGAAATGCACCGTTCATTGAGACGGTAAGTCGTACGTACGCATGAACGCTACTTCCATTTCTATTTCATATTTAATGGAATTAAAACATAATGATACATAATAGTATTTTAATTCCAGTATGGTATCATATATAATATCATTAAACATATACTTTATACGTACCACATATGGTATTAACGAATCAAATCACTTTGAGTGGGCGGTAGTCCGCACTTCCTTAAATGAAGATATCACGTTTACCCATAATGGAAACCATAAAGGTATGCCATAAATGAAAAATACAGAAGCTTAAGTAAAAAAATAAACATATTATATATCATATATAAATATAGTGTCATATTAATGGACACCTTTTAAGGTGTTAGAAGAATGTTGAACTATCCTTGTTTCGGGAGGCAGAAATTCGCCATCCACGAAAACAGTATGTTCTTTAACCATTAGATGTAGGTGTGTGTAAGTGTAGCTCGAATCCATTTTATAACAACATACTAGTATATTGATGATATTGGAGTTGTTACAAAATAAAAGAATAAAAAGAGTTTAGGGGGTTGGATAAGTAAAATAAAACAAAAGGACTCAAGTGAAGACATTACCTTAAAATCAGGTAACTTCCTTTTATTTGATCTCAAAGGCTTCCTTGGAAAGGATTCTGCCCAAATTTAGGCTTCAAGGAGTTAGAGATGGATTTGGAGAGACAAAATGGGCAGGTTTTGGCCGAGCCAAAGGCTTTTGAAGTGTGGGTAAGGAGGTAGAGGTGGGGGCCTTTTAGAAGAGGAGAGGAGGGGCAATCTTAGAAAGGTATAAAATGTAACATTATTTCCAAATGAGTTTCAGATTTTAATGGTCCCACATTGATGTGTTTCGAGGATAAGGTGATAATGGTTCGAAATATACCCATACAATAGGTTTTGGACATGTTTAGTTCTTAGATTTTACATTATCATTCCATTTTATTTAAATCGTTAAATAATGAGGTCATCGCTGCATCATCATGATGTCATAAATAATTTAATTTATTTAATGTCTAAAAATTATAAAACAAATACTAAGATGTAGGAAATCGTTTTATCTTTACAATTAATATTTATAGTCCAAATGATCATTTATGTAGACAAAATTAAAAATATTTTACATAGGTGAAACATTCTTTGTCCCATTTAACATTTTTTAAAAATAAATAGATAAAAAGTCACTTTCTCACAAAAGTGATTCCATGGGGCCCCCAAGATTGGCACAAGGAATCCCATGGTCGGCCATGAGACAACCAGTATCCTTAGGACACATTTTTCGGTCATTTTTTTATTATTATGATATTATCTTATTATCTTTAACTACCCGATTACTCATTAATAAAAAAAATTAAAGATAATTAACGTCGTTACTATTCATAATGTCCAAAAACAAAAGAGTCTTAATTACATAATTTGGACCTTCTGATTCCAAATATGTAATTCATTTTACAAAATTCCAAACACATAAATTGAAATAATTAATTTAAAAAAACCTCTCGTTGTCAAATCAAATAGCGGGGTTTTTAGGAACAATATTTATGAAAAGTTTGGCACTTTTTTATGCCTAATTCCAAAGTGAAATTAATCCAAATGACCATAATTGAATTACATGGTAAAAATATATTCTAATTACACTTTAAAACAAATTATAAAGATAATATAACCATATAATTAAATTATATGAAAAAGTAGTTTTGATGTAAAATGCAGTATTTTTCACTATTCATTGAAAAATGAACATTGTCAAAAAAATACCAAAAATTAACCAAAGGTAAATTTCAATGTCCCAATCATAAATAATATGTTTATTTTAAAAAATAGAGATTATATAATTTTTAAAAAGTGGATTTAAAAGGGGTTCTCCATCAAAAGGCCGTTAATCGACCTTTTAAAGAATATTAGAATGTTTTTGCTTAAAAACTGGATTCATTTGCATTTTTAATCCTCTAAAATTTATTGTCACGAGTAAAAATATTTTACAAACATATATAATTATTTTGTAGTTAGTTCTGTTCATTCCCTCCATTACAACGGCTAGGAGTTAACTACTATTTAAAATAATATTATTTTATTATTAGTGTGCAACGTAAGATTCCCAAGAAACTAGTTGTTGCGTGTTTGGTACGCCATCGAGCATAGCATACACTTTAAATTAATATTAATATTTTATTCACAAATATGGATAAATATAAATATGTCATATTCTTTATTTACCTGGGGTGTTACATTATAATAATATAATATTAGTTTATTATTAGTCTATATATTTCCATAAAATAATTTTAGGACAAGTTGAGAGGTCATTTGTACAATTATTTGTTGTTTTGACTATTCATTATCACTTTTGAGAATTACTCTAATAATATTATTTTCCGCCATTTAAGGGTTAATAATTTCACAGTAAAATAAAAAATGACACATAAATAATCAATTTTTTAGGTAATTTACCATATCCCATTCATTTGGAAGAAGTATGTTTTGTCCAGTTAGTTCTTTAATGTGTGCTTCCCATTGAGATTACAAGACCATTATACCATTTGTGCCTTGCATATTTGAGGAATTTTTTCCTTGATTTAATTGCATTAACTATTCTACCAGTATTAAAATAGGTTCTAATATATTTTTAATAAATTCGGCTTGTCACTCATCATTTTAAAAAAATTAAAATGTTATTTTTTATAAAACATAATTAATGTCAATGTTAGAAATATTCATTTACATTGACATTAATAAAATCAATAAAATAAAATAAATTGATTGGAAAAAACAAAAAAATATATTATGTGTCATTTTTATCAATACAATAAAAGGTTAAAATTAATTTAGGTTATGCTAATTTTAATAATACTAATATCATTTATTTTAGTATTCCATTAACAAAATAATTATTATGTCATCATTATGTAAGTATTTAAGTTTTTCATTTCTATAATAAAAATTGAATATAAATTTACAAGATGAAAATAATTCAATTATATTTGAAATTAATATTTATAACATAATTTATCCTCTAGTTATTCCTATGTTAAAAATATTGTAGTTATTAAAAAAAAGAGTGTGATATTTTTGACTTTTTTTTCATAACATATTATTGTATTTATAATCACATAAAAATATAAATAAAAGAAATATATTTTTCCATTATATGGTTATTTATGAGATATAATCACAAAATAAAAGTATGGTAAGTGTTAGGGTCAAATTTTATCCTTATCTTTTTTTTATTTTTATCCTTAATTTATAGATTTACCCTTTATAGTGGTAACAAAGCTTATTAAGGTTACTATTAATATTGAAAATAACTAAAAGGGACATATTTAATATATTTTTACCAACATAATAAAAATATGGAATCCATTTTTTAACATTCAAAAACTAATGTTTTTTGAATTTAATTTAAAATTAAATCGACAAAACACAATGAAATTTAGTTTTTAGAAAAATTCTTTCTTTAAGTCTATAATATTGTTATACTCGATTTTAGAAGAAAATTTATTTCAAAAAAAATAACTGGATTTTTTTAATTAAAATTAAACTAATAAAATCTTAAAATAATTCTAAAATATAATTTAACTGTTAAAATATTTAAGAAAATATTGTTTTTTAATCAGTACCTTTCAATATTCACTGAAAATTAATCTTTTCAATAAATCACCCAAATTCTTCTTATGATAATTTTTAAATTATGATGTGAAAAAAGATATTTTTTTATAAATTAAAATTATTAAATATTCAAAAAATTAATTTTAGTATCCATTCACAAAGAGAAATAAAATTCATTTGTAAAGAAAAAATATTTTTAAATAATAATATAACATTACAAAAAATTGAGTTATTATTTCCTAAAAATTATATAATATTTTAGTTATGATTAGGAATAATATACATTACATAATTCGTATAATCATATGCATACTCTCTAATTCAATAAATAGGTTATCAAGGCCATATTTAAATAATAATATTATATGGTCTCTTTAAGCTGAGTTTTGGGTATTTTTAAAGCGATGAATACAATATTTCTTTTAAAATATTGATTTATTCTTTATAAATTTCCTAAAATTGAAGAAAATAACCTATAATAGTGATGGAATAAGTGAGGTATCATTTTTTTAGGAAAATATTTTGAACTATTTTTGTCTAATAGTTTCTAATTCAGCATCTTTACTAGCTTTCAAGAAAACATATATATGTGTGTACATTGGTTTATATTCCTACATTCCAAACTTATTTAATAATTATTTTTTCATACTATTAATGGGAAATAAAAATAAAAATTATTTTTTTCTGAAAATATGAAATCCTATAAAATATCACTCCACTCCTAAAATGGGTATGTAAAATGATTTCTTCATTTTTCTAGAAAATTACTTACATAAATTCTCTTGATATCTAATAAAGATAATTATATCAAAACATTTAATCATAATAATAATACATTAATTCATATACTTAATGTAATGGGTTTCTTACCTTTTTAATTTGGTAAATTTATTTTTATTTAGGAAGATTTCTATCATTGATTACGTGGCTCTTGGACCCAAATTTAATCTAATTAGATCTGTCTACAAATTACATAAAATAGTTTCATCATAATAATTAATCTGTCAAGGTGTTTATTATAATATTCTATTAGATCACCATTCATGAAGGAGAACTTCACATTCATTTTATTAATTTTATATCGGCTATAAGACATAACTAATAGAAAATTATTTATTTATTCTAGTCCTGTAGTATGAGAAACAATAACTTTACAATCAACTAAAAAATCATGTGAATGAACCATTTGAAAAATTCTAATCAAGTTTTTTTAAATTCCTATTTATTATTTAACTTATTTATAAATATCAACTTGTTCATAATCACCTTTTTATAAATATTTCCATGGAATCGAATATAAGTGTCTAGAATTCATAATTATTTAGTCTAGTTATTTATTCATAAAATACAAAATTTTGTTTATTCTCGACAACTTCATCCACAGGATATGTCATAATATATGAGATAAGGGCTATTGTTTTATCAGTAATCATTCTTCTAATTATTTTAATTTGTGAACAATGTATCTAAACATTTTTTCCTCATGAACATTATTTTCACCCATTAATACTTCTAATTTTCACTTTATGTAGCCTCAAATTCATCACTGATTAGAAAAGAGCCAACACATTCCTTATGTGGTTCAATATTAGTATGTTATACAGTAATTTTATTATAATTCTAGTTTTTTTTATTTTTCTCATTCCTCCAAATATACTTCACCTAAAACATTAATATTGGGATTATTATTGATGGGTTTTACATCATAATAGTTAATCTGAATATGAATCCTCTTAATGTAGAATAAATTTCCATTTATATTGGATATATTTCTCAAAAATATATCTACAATGTCCTTCAAATAAAACTTCACTAGTTTTTTATTTTTAATCATTATAAAATAAGGATCTACCGAACACCCTCATGTAGTCCAGGATTGGAGTTTTAGTATAAAAACCCATAAGAATTCATATTAGAATTATTTTTTTGGAATAACCTATTTTTTATATGCAAACATGCAATTAGAACCTCTATTTAGTAGAATTTAGATATATTATATAAAAATTTCATGGTTTTAACCATTTCAATCTAGTTTCCATTCATTATATCTATTACTCCATTTATTTGGGTGTATAAAGAGTAATATACTAATGTTTTATTACCTATTTATATTACTTAGACTAAAATTATTTTATTATAACGTATATACCAGTATTAGATTTTATCTTCTTAACACACATCCATAATTCTTTCTCAAATCCTTTTTGAAGACTTTAAACATATCCATTACTTCAAATTAATATTCTATGAACATAAAATTATTTATTCTTATATAATAATCAGTGAATATAATAAGTAAAGAATACCTTGATGGTATTTGTGTTGTATTATCCAACACAGATCATTATGTATCAACTCATTTTCCTTGGTGGAATGGATTTCCATTATATTGTGACATTTTGTGTTATACTTAACTTTTAGATGTTTTCAAAATGTATTATTATTTTATATTCAGATGAGGTTGTACTCATACCATATATCACTTTTAAATATTGAAAAGATTTCTTTAATTGGGATCTCTCAATTTTCTATTCAAAAAGCTATTTACATCTTTTGAGTTCTAACAACTAGATTAAACTATGTCTAAAATTTTAAAATGTTATCACTAATTTATTCACCTACAGTAATAAATTTTCCATATTTTATCCTCTTGATGAGATAAGTGTTTCCTAAATAAAATTTATGGGATTCATCAATAAAATGAAATACTCTCATTATGTTATAGTTAGTTCTCTAATGTTTCAAAAGTTTTTTCTTTATTTTGGATATGTTTTTAAGGGAGTAAAATTGGATCATGGTTAGGGGAAAATATAAACCTTCTCTGGGAAACTTTTTAAGATCATATTGGAATTTTAGGGATTGTTTAAGATTTATACACAGTTTTTCCAAACCACATCATGTTCTATGAGAAACAATGTGAATGGGAATATAGGGAAAATCAAATTTGGTACCTGATTTTTCTAACCAGTCAAACAAACCATGGGAGAGTTTGTTTTAAGATAGTGTAAAAAACACATTTAGATCTTTTTTTCCCAAACCATAATACCTAACCATTTGAAATGCATTAATTATTTGAAAAATTATATCCAAACTCAATTTTGACAACCGAAACCCTAATTTTTCACCTCTTCTATCATTCTATTTAACTCTAACCCTATCTTATGAATTAATTGAATAACCATTTGATTTAGAATATGTAATATATGAATCTAAGTGCTATAGATTTTTTGAATCAATGATCAGTATATTTTTATCATTTTATATTTAGATCATCTAATCCCCTCTCCCAAAAAATTGATATGAGACATTATGGATATATATAATATCTGTGGTATTTTGTGAAGAGATCAGGAATGGTTCTACAAGATGAAACAGGTTCTAAGCCACTATCCAGAGGATTCAATGTATTTTTATTAGTTTTCACCACCCATTGTAAGTTAGTGTCATTTAAAGACTGGGATAATAGAAACAGTAACGAGGTGGGTATCTACATGGACTTAAGAGAAAAACCATATATGTTGGAGGATTCCTACTATAGGCGAAGGACTAGGGAGGGTCTATGAAAGAATATTCCCTTATAGTAGAGTAATAAAAATAGTATAAAAAATAAAACATGATACAAAATTAACAAAATATAATAAGATGTTGAATAATATAAATACAAAATGAGGAATGATATTTGGTAATGATTTTAACAACCATTCCATAAATATACTAACAACCAACCGAACTAGATACATATGCACATCAGAATTATGAAATATAAAATATTGGATCTACAACATCCCAATATGTACCTTATCCCAAGATCAATAATTGTAACAGAGATGAAATTATCAATTATTTATTGGGACTCAACCTAACCTATGTCTGTATGTATGAGATCATATACTTGTTAAATAAAATAAAAAAATTGATTGAGCATGGTGTGAGTGAAAAACATAGTAGGGAACCACTAACATAGTTACTCATATATAAGTAAATGCTATTTATGTGTTCTGAAATACTCATAAAAATAAGAAAATAATTATTACTATTAAATTAAATAATGTGGCCAATGTAAAACCATGGGTCAAATGAAAACATGGATCCAACCATACCTACATTAGCCAATGGCATAGATTTAGTTGAGTATCCTATGTCATGGGGGTATATGTATTATCCCTGAGATCACCCATACTCTCCTCCCCTAAATATAATGTAAAATTCTATGTATCAACTGAACATATTATAAGTAAAATATTGAGTTTGATCTAAGGAAAAACACTCAAACCTTAACATACCAATAGAAACCATATGGTGTTTCAAGATTCCATATTCTATTTAAATATCAGATTCTTAGGTCCCTATCCATAACAAATTTGAACATTAAAATTGGAATGAATTCCAAATGGGATGACCCATAAGAAATATTTTAAGAATATTCTCCAAACCAGAGATAGTAAATATACATTAATTAATCATCTACTACACAAAATATTCCCAAAAATCCATTAGAAATGGAATCAATGTGTACACACATGATCCTAGGGAGTTTCCTAGGAATCAATTGGGGTGATCATTATCCCCAAAGATATCTCAATAATCATTCACATAGAGGAATTGGGGAAATATTACAATCTCTTCCATCATATGGATCGTAGCATGATTGGAATCATGGGTAATATTCTAACTATGTGGGATTTTTAATATTCACTTGACAACCTCCTTTGTTTCCCTTGAACAAGGAGTAAAACTATAAATATTATGAATTTCAGTAATTGTGACTTAAATTATTGGATAATTATATCACAAGACATCCATGGATTTATATGAATTCAATACTTTTAATTAAATCATTTTATTTTAGTTGGAAAACAAAACCATTATTTAAGGGAGGGATCCCAATCTTCTACAAAACCACTTGATGAAAATACTTTATTTCACGAATATAGATACAAATGTTTAACTTGTCATATGATTTTGACTATATATACATTATAGATTTGTCTCATTTAGGATTTGGGAGGAACCTATATCCTATGTAATAAATAGGTATACCTGGGTATTTACTACCCTTAGAACCTAGACAATATAGTAGTATAGGGTGACATATACCTAATGAAATACTAGTTCATTTATAGTGATATATGTCTTGAAAATTTAATTTAATTGATAAATACATTTTCAATTATCTTGAATTTAGAGGGTTGGGAGAAATTCCCAAACCAATGCTATCATGTCACATGCCTAAATAGAAAATATAGTTAATTTATTCTATGGGGGACATTAATCATCTCTATCCATTCTAAAATCTCATGTAGTAAGGTCGTAATAAGATTGAGGAGCCCTACATGTGGTCCGCAAAATGTCCCAGCTCAATGATAAGACTACCTCAAGAGGAAGAGTTCCCCTATGATTTACCATATATCACATCATAAACATTAAGGTAATAATCAACTTATGTGGTCGGTATTTGAATTACTAATGGCCCTCAAGTACAACCATACTAGTTCAAATCACAATCTTCCTAAATGTTGCAATGAGGTCATATTTTTTGTTGGTCAAGAAGGATTCTCGCACAAATTCTCTATTGGGATACCTATCGAGGACTATTTAATTACAAGGAAATGGTTTACGTAATGGTTATAACATATAATGATTTTGGTGTATATCATGTTCCCAAGGTACTAATATGGACCATGAAGTGATTATCTCTATTCAAGTTATGGTAATTCATATAATAAAAAATATAACCTTGTTATTTAATTATATAAATTAATTCAAGAAAATTATAATTATAACTATGCTTCCATTACAATAAAGGGTGGGATATGAGCACATCGCATAGGTGATTAACAAGAGAAATTAATAAAAATAATATTATGATTGTTAGCATACCTTATACAAAGATTTCTATAAATTTTTAAGGACTGAAAAAATATGCCAATGTCTGTCTGAGCCTGTCCTAGATAAAATAGATATGAATCACTCTTTTATTCCCCTAATATATTCCAAATAGATCATATTAAATAAATGATATCATTTATAAATAATTAATTAATTTAATTCCAACTCATCATAATGCTGGATAACTCACTAGACGTCCTAAAAGCAATGAAACATTGGTAAATGGGTTATCAAATACCCTAGAGACACCCTAAATCACATGACGATCAAAAATCCCAAACCTAAAATGAAAATTACATAATAAAAAATTTCAATCTTTTATGAAAAACCAATGGTGTGAAATTTCTCGCATGATTTGATGAGACATGACCAATAGATGTCTTCTCATGGAATCCACTTCTAATTCTATGGAAAAGACCCTTTAAAATGAATGATTTCACCATTATCTGGTGAAATCAACACATTGAACATAAATAGAATCTATTTCCAGACTATTATAATGAATTATAGAATATATTAGAAGAGTTATAAGATCCCATTCATTTAATGATAACCAAAAAGTCAAAAGAAGAACACTTTTTATAAGGGGGGACCAAGAGAGTGCAAAGTGGGGAGTCCTCCAGGAATTGTGAGGGAAGAATGTGATGAAGCAAAGAATAAAACTATATATAATTATTGTTTATGTGAAATGTAATTTAACACACTATAAGTATAAATAGAAATATTTTTTAGGCCTTTAACTACCTGATGGCTCTAGAATGTGGTTGTCTCCATAACCCTACACCGTTGGCCAGTCGGTGGTGATAACCAACAAACCCATGAGACTATTCAAGTATCCACCCAACTACTACCCAAGATAGATCAACTTTTAAGATAACTCACGATCATACAATAATTTCTAATAGCCTCTCTTGAGATTTTCTATTCCTCAAAATTTAGTTTTAAATACTAATTCAAAAATTGACATAACCACTTGTATAAAAATAAATTTTATTCTCTAAAAAATAGAAATCCAAAATAGACATAGGATCTTATAAAATTCCCTTAATAACATATATAACCATTGAGGTTTCATCGTAATAATCATAAAAAACCCGACAAACATTGGTTAGTAATTTTCAATCAAATGTATGTGTTTCATATCAGAATGCCCATGCGCTTTAAAGGAGTAACTAATAAAAATGGTTCATTAACCACAAAAACGTGAGTGAACACCCATAAAAACTACTATTAAATTAAATTGACACTTATTAGATATCTTTTACTCTATTTCACACTCACATCATTCTTCGTTTCATCACCCAACCAATGGTGCTTCTTTCCAAAGATCCTTTCGTTCACCGACCAATTTCGAGTCATAGTGCTTGTAACCATAGGAATGCCTTAAGAAACATGCCACTAGAATACAAACAATGTTATTTCCATATATATATATATATAAATATAATATAATCACCCATATAAAATTGATTAAATTTATCCATATCCATGATTTTTCTCTATAACTATAAAATTTCAATCAACTAAGCTAATCCTCAATGTGCCATATTGTCCGTGAAAACACCAATATTAAATACGAACTACACCAGTCTCATAGAAATGGTTTTACCAAAGTGGTTACTGACTTAAATAATCCCATTATTGGAGATAATGTAATTAAAATGACTAATTATTTATTAATCTCAATAAACACCCATCTTCTTTAGTCGATGCTTCATCAAAACCCATTCCTGAAACCCCAATCACAAGGAACACTAAAATTATTGAAACAATTATTACTAAAGATCATAAAAAAATTTTAATAATATTTTTTATATGGACTATCCAATATTATTTTTCATCATTGTTCTATAGGAAGAACATTGATGCACTCCTGATCAAAAACATCACAGTCATTAATATCTAACTCAATCATGATACCGATGTCAAACTCCACCCATATCAGTATCATAAAATGTACCAATACTTCACCATGGAATTCAGTAGTACCCGGTTCAAATTCCAATGACCCATCCCACATGAAGGTTAGATTACCACAAATAACACCTTGATCCCTACCTTATGAGTATCCTTGTAATCTCACCAACAAAAGAAGATTCCAAAGACTATAACCCATGATCCATCTAAAACAAAACATAACCATAGGTGTGGTCATAACTTCTCATTCCAAATCATCAATACAAATAGAATTAATCACCCATTCCCAACCCATGTAAGTAGGAATATATAAATTCACCAAATTCCAACTCATAACGGGGTCACCATGCTCAATTACATCCGTAATAGATTCTATCATTAAATGTGTGCTAGTCATCATAATCCACGATCACTTCAATCTAGGAAAAACATTCCTTTAAACAACACCTAAATACAAATATTTTAAAAATGTTTGTGTAGATCTAAACTTGGTTCGACCATCCCATGACACTCTATTGATTCCCCAAATAACCCTTATAAAGTGGTAACTTCGTTATTTCACCAAAAGATGCAGTCCATCATACAAGAAAGCATCCTATTTGAAGGGGTATATAATTGTCTCACAGATAGACACTCATCTACACTGAATTTACATAGTTACCAAGTGTAACCGATGTGTGCCAAAATATCCATACATGTTAGTTTTACATCCCATAACACTCGATATTTCCCCCGATTAACACTACCGTGAGGCATACGTCTTCAGGGAAGAGTTGAATGTTCTTTACAAGATATTAGTAACTATATTCTTGAAGGTCCAATATAAATCCTTTTTCAAATTGGGAAACTCAATTTTTCATTAATAATATAAAATTAATCCTATATAATGATTTTATTTTAGAATCATAGGATCTAATCCTTTGTTATAAGTATACCTGGCACATTGAGACAGTTAGACACAAGTGAGAACCATTATAGTCATTATCATCCACTTACTCTCTAACAAAAATTCTAATAGAACACCCACTATTCAATAGGACCATGAAATAAAATATTCCTAACCATTAAATATATTCCTAATACTCAGATCTATAGGTGTTTCCATTGAATATAAATGTATCATCCTTCATCTAGAAGAAACCCCAAGAACCTCTTATAAATCGGTTTTATTTATTGAGGAACATGATGATTCCTAGACAAAAATGAAACAAAAATCTATTCTAATAACTAAAACTTGATTCCCTTAATCAAACCAAAAGCTAAACCAATAGATTCCAAGTCAAATAAAGGTCCTCTATATCTCCCTCATTTCCCTACCGATGATGTCTCGTGTTCCAAAATATAGGTCCGTCTACCTATCCCATTGGTTAAACCTCTCATCAAATCAATGTCTCGTTGTATATTTTCCTCGATCCCATCAAACTCCATGACATAGAGATTCCAAAAATGCAATCAAAAGGTCTAACATACAACCATATCAAAGACCTCTCACCCCCACGACTAGGTCACCATAAAAAGGTCATATATTAATTTGATTCTAACATATGAGAAACATACACATATACAAAACTATTATTACACGACATATAACTTTCCAAGAACATCACTCTAATGGAGTAAATTTCAATGGAATTTAATGATAATGTCAAATTATGAGGGAAAAATAATCCTACATGGATTCAGTTATACACGTTTTCAATTCCAATTTTTAGGGGAAAACAATCTATAAGTTGTAATTTACATCCTATTTAGGTGAAAACCATTATTAATTTTATATTAAAAATAAGATATTATTTTAATTCATCATAAATTTATGTAATCACCTACCATTAATTATCATACTAGGAGGTGATCCTCTCCTTTCAACCTCATATAATGATTTTCTCAAGATGGTAACGATGTAAACATAGAGAAGATGTCCAATTAAAAATTATTGGGTATTAGTGTACCATAATACCACCTCAATGTTCTAGTTCACAAATGATAATTGAGATACATATTATTATTGAAATTAATTATTAAACTATACATATTTAAATGAAGGTAGGTTAGGTAAAATATTTTAAGAAGATAGAAGAAAAAACACCATGTAGGTTGTTATGACATTTTAGTTATCCTAACATAAAATGAACATACCCAAGAAGGGTATAATAAAAAGGAATAAATTTCCAACATCGACCTACTAGGGTTATCATATAAGAATTTTTTTGGGCTCCTCATGTGTTAATCATGTTTTAAAGATAAAAAATTATATACATTCTAGATTTCTTGTTAATCCTATTTAATCTATCTAAAATAATGTGTAAAGATGATTAGTTTATTTATTCCTTATGTAATTAATGTAAACTATTTTTTAAAAAATAAAATTCACTTATGAGTGATTAAGTTTAATTCATTCTATGAATATCCCTGTTTAATTCCGTGTACAGATATTTAGATTAGTCGGAGAACCCGTGAGTCTGCCACCAGTTGTTTTTTCTGGAAATGGGTCTAGACACCGTAATCATCAGGACACCGTAATCATCCAGACACCGTAAACATCCAGACACTGTGACCATCCAGATACCATGTCCATCCAGACACCATGACCATCCAGACACCATGACCATCCAAACACCATGACCATCCATACAACTTGACCTTCAAGACGCTGTGACCATCCAGACACCGTGAAAATTTGGACACCGTGACCATCCAGACAACGTGACCATCAAGACATTGTGACCATCCAGATACCGTGATCAAACACCGCATCAGTGCTACATGTGCCTCTTCTATATACAACTATTCCATCATAACTCTCTAAATTATCTAAGGAAAAGAAAGAGAAACTATTTCAAGGAGACGCCATTTCATGGAGACACTATTTACAGAAAAAATGTGACACCGTTTCTTAATCTGTTTTTTTGTTTTTAATTTAATTTGCAACAGTCATATTTGATGTTTTTAAATGAACAAAAATAATTAATGTTTCTTTGTAGACAACTCACTTGATAGTACTAGGTATGAGGTGCAGAATACATGCATACTATTGACTCCAAGACATGAATTCCAAGAATAAAAAGAACAACATGGCTAGAAGAAAATATGTGATCATGGTGACTCTGGTGAAAATAGTGTAACAGAAAACCATGTGTGTGTGAAATAACGAAGAAGAACAAGCATTCATAAAACTAAACACTAATGAAGAACACATGAATAATACTTAGTCGAGAACATTTCCAAAATATCAACTTCATAAAGAACACGAGCTAGATCTAGGTGACTTACAATACTCTGTTTTCCACAAAAGGACTTTATTTCTGCATCTACATCATTCTAGAAGTCCAGAGTTGCATTGACTAACACTAAGAGAACTTCTAACCATATCTCATCATTTCTGATTTGATGTGTATTTTTTTATCTTTCGAGCAGTGTGTGTGTCTGTATAAAAACACACAATGTCTTCTATATCAAACTGAAGGATACAAGATATCCTTTCTCTTACATCATTTTACACTTGTGTATTCCCACAGATTAGTGTGGAAGAGGACCCTATATGTCCTGATAGTTTATACCCATGAAGAACTATAGAAGAGGTCATGTAACCCAGATAGTTTTTTGTACTATTGTTAACCTTGATCCAGGGTGTGGATCAATTTTATTTATATAAATTTCTTGGTTTCCAGAGATCACCATATGGAGTGAATTAGGTGTCTCCTTGAGACTGAACCAGTTGTTTTATATTCAAAATGTTGTTTAATTTTATTTTTCAATTTTTTAATATTTAATTTGGGAATAACTAAATTTACTTTAATAGTTAATCTTTTAATGTAGTTATAATTATCTTTCCATATTATATTAGCTTCAAATGTTATGTTAAAACCTATTATTTAGATTACTGAGAATTAATAAATCTTCTAAGATGTTATTTAAAAATTCTAACTTTTATAACCGTATAACCTTGATTGATGGAGATGTATTTAATTTTATTAGGGGAACCTTTTTAGGAATAATTTTTAAATAGAAATTTTTATAGATTCTCAATTTAACCCCTGTTGAGTACTCTACTCCAACCAATATTTGGTATCAAATGAGTTTTTCTTAAGACTCTATTTTTGAACCCTATTCAACTTTGATTGTAGTTATACTATGATCTGTAAATTTCTATTAATTCTAAATTTATATCTCCTTGAAAGTATTTTTCTATTATGGATAATAGATTGGAAGGTGCTGAAACAAACAGACCACCATTCATTAAGGGAACCAATTATGTTCAATGGAAAATTTATATGAAAATGCATTTAAAAAGTATGATCTTTGAAATATGGTCTTCAATTATACATGAATATTAGATTCCTGCTAATGATAGAATAACTTGGGATGAACATACCAAGACTTATTATAATAAAAATTACAAATCTATGAATTCTTTATACTTCTATTTAAGAGATGAGAAATTTAGTAGAATATCTACATGTAAAACTGCCCATTAAATTTGGGATACCACGTCTGTTTCACATGAAGGAACTTCCAGTGTGGATGAAATGTGATTTAATAATTTTACTATTGAATATGATAACTTTAAAATGAAACCTTTTGAACATATTTCTAAAATGTACCTCAGGTTCAACAAAATTGTCAACACAATGTTTTTCATATGGAGAGAAGTCACATCCAAAGAACAAATCACGAGGATTCTCATATGTCTACCTAACAAATAGAGAGGCACCTCTATTTCTATTAGAGATTCATGAGACATTAGTAGGCTACCTGTAAAATAATTTATAGTAAAATTGATGATGTGTGAAGAGAAGTAGAAAATCAACAAGGAATAGGAGGATGAAACCAAAAGAAAATTTGTTGCATTCAAGACCACCACCTCTAAACATAACGAAAAAAAATTAAATTGGAAGTTTCTAGAGAATGTTCTAGCAGTCGACAATCATCACCTGACAGTGATGAGGAAATGACTCAACTATTTGAATGTTTAAGATATTTTACAATATAATGAAATTTTTCATAGTGCCTAACTTCAAGGGAATATATGACCAAAATAGGAAGTTGGATGAAAGATTTGAAAAGATGTGGCAAGTCTGACGAGATTGTCTTCTATGAATGGAAACAAAAAGGACATATCAATTTTGACTATACCAAGCTCAAGTACAAAAATAAATATGAGGACAAATATATAAAGTATAAAATGGAAATGAAAGAAACATGGATTACTTCTGATGATAGTTCAAGTGACTCAGAATCTTCACATTATGAACAAACTAACAATGCCAATATAGGTTTTATGAAAATCACATATGAGGTAACACTAGAATCTCTTTTACACAATTCCTATTATTCTGGAGATGATAGTGACTTGGAAAATCTATCTAATGAAGAAATTTTTTAGTACTGTAATATGCTTTAAGAGACATGTAATAAACTAAAAGATATTTAGATGTCATTAAAGAAACAACATTCTCTTACCTCAACTTTTAAAACTGAACTCACACTAGAAAAGTAGAAAAATGCAAAATTACTCAAAGATAATAGTGAAATAAAAATTTTTAATGAGAAATCATAAAATTTTCTTGAAAGGTTTACTAATGGTAAAGATACCCTGGTAAAAATTCTAGGTAAATAGATTTCTCCTTAATATACTATTGGAATTGGATTTCAAACTCATAAAAGAAATTTTGGAAGAACTAATTTGGTTTCTAAATATAGTACATACAACTTTACTCCTAGTTCTGGAAAATATTCACCTCGTTCAAGTTATGATACTCTTTTTACTGTTTCAAGATTTTTTGGACCAAATAGAGTTTATTTTTCAAATATTTCACATAATGCTTATAGAAACCTATGAGGAAGATATGGGTTCTTATGTCACTAGTCACTAATATTACTGGACCCAAACATGTATGGTTACCAAAATCTATTTTTAATTGACTATTTTGTAGGATTCTTGTTTGACGAGTTCCTGCAAAAGCATATGGTAATTTGATAGTGGGTATTTGAGACACAAGACATTAGACTATTCGTGCTTCAATAACATAATAAGAAATGATGGAGGACATGTCACCTTTGGTGACAATACCAAAGGAAAAATTATTAGTCTTTTCCAAATCAGTAACTCTAACCCAGTTTTGATTTCAAAAGTACTTTTTATTGATGGATTAAAATATAATATGCATACTATTTCACAATTATGTGATGATGTATTTCATGTCAAATTTGAAAATTATTCTTATAATATTTTTAATTCTAAAAATTATTTAGTGTTTTCTTCAAAAAGAAATAAAAATGTATATTTTTTAACATTCATTCTTTATCCTCTCAAATTGCTTCATGTTTAATTGTGTTTCACAATGTTCCTTTGATTTGGAATAGAAGACTAGGACACCGTAAAAATCACTCCCTTAGAAATTTAACATGAAAAATATTATTCAACGTCCTACCCAAACATGAGTTTCCAAATGATAAATTGTGTAATCTTTGTCAAAAAGGAAAACAACAAAAAATTTCATTCAAGATAAAGAAAGAAGTGTCAACTTATCAACCTCTCGAATTGGTTCACATGGATTTTTTTGTACCAACTAGATTATATAGTGTAAATGGGAAGCATATTTTTATGTTCTTTTAGAAGAATATTTTAGATATACATGGACTTTCTTTTTGACTCACAAAAGTGAAGCCTTCTCTCATTTTACCAAATATAGAAAAACAGTTGAAAATAATAATGAACATAGAATAAAATCCTAAAGAAGTGATCAAGGTCATGAGTTTGAAAATAAATACATTAAATCATTTTTCTCCCAAAATGGCTATAGTCATAATTTATATTCCCCTAGAACACCTCAACAGAATGGAGTTGTAGAAAGAAGAAATAAAACCTTGTATGAGATTGATAGAACCATGTTTAGGGAATATATCTTACCTATTAACTTTTGGGACGAAGTTGTAAATACAACATGTAATATTATCAATAGAGTGTTGATTTTTCCTATTCTTAAAATAACTCCATATTTATTTTGAAACAATAGAAAACCCAGAGTTAGCTACTTCAAAGTATTTGGTTACAAAGTTTATATACTTAATATTAAGGATAATCTTGAAAAATTTGCATCCAGGAGCGATGATGTGATATTTTGTGGATATTAAATCTCTAGTAAAGCCTACATTGTGTTTAATAAAAGAACTAAATGTGTGGAAGAATATTACCATGTGAAATTTGATGAAACAGATCCACATGAGCCGAAGAAAACTCTTGAAAACATGGAGGATGATGAATCAAATCGGGAAATTAAGTCAAAATCTTCTAACCATTCTATAAAATAATCTGTGAAAGCTTCCTATTCAATAAATTTTATAGATTCAAGTCACAATGATCATGAACCTATTAAAGAACTTGAAATGACCAATCCTTATTTTTCAAGAGCTGTTATAACTCTTAAGAACCCTCCATTAGATGTTGTTGCAGAAGACAGAGAAAAAGGAACTCCAACAAGAGATTATCTTAGAAATCATGTTGAAGATCATGTCTTCTTATCAAAACATGAACCTAAAAACATTAAAGATTATATCAATGGAGAATTTTGGGTGATAGATATGCCAGAAATAATTAATTAGTTTGAAAGGAACAAAGTTTGTAAACTTTTTGATAGACCCAAATAGACATTCACTATAGGCACAAACTGGGATTCTATAAATAAGGTAGATGAAGCTGGTAATATAGTTAGAAACAAGGCTAGATTGGTAGAAAAATTCTATAGTAAAGAATAAAGAATTGACATTGAAGATACCTTTACACTAATAGCTAATCTTGAAGACATCAAAATTCTAATTTCTTATGCTACACATCTAAATTTCAAACTATATCAAATTGATGTCAAAAGTGCATTTCTAAATGGGTATATAGATGATGAAGTCTTTGTTGAGAAACCCCCGGGTTTTATAAACCATCATTTTCAAAACCCCATTTTTAAATTATCAAAAGACTTATACGGTTTAAAACGTACTCCAAGATCTTTGTATGATAGATTAAGTACTTTCCATTTTTCCAAAGGTTTTAAAAATAATAATTGATCCTCCCTTTTTATAAAAAAAATCCAATGATGTTTTCATAGTTCAAATCCATGTAGATGACATTATCTGTGGATATTCAAAATATTATTTATGTATTCAATTTTCTAAAATGATAGAAAAAGAATTTGAAATAAGATTAATGGGTGAAATCATATTCTTTCTTGGATATCAAATATTTTAAAATAATGATGGTATTATTTAAAATCAAAGAAAATATAACAGAGATCAACTAAAACATTTTGGATAGGATAACACTAAAAGTAGCGAGACTCCAATGAGTACTACTTGTAAGTTTTATCTTAATGAAGATGGAAAATCTGTTGATCAAACCACTTACAGAGGAATGATTGGAAGCTTACCCTATTTAACTGCTATTTTTCCTGACATTTTGTTTATTGTGTGTGTGTGTGATCGGTTTCAAGGAAATCCTAAGGAATCTCATTTAAATGTTGTTCATAAAATTTTCAAATACCTCAAGAATACACCCAATCTTGGATTGTTCTATCCAAGAGGACAATCAATTTAGTTAGTTAGTTATTCTGAGGATGAAATCAGTGGTTTTAAGATAGATATTTAAAGCACCTATGGATCATGTCACTTTTTAGGCAAGTCACTAGTATCATGGTGTAACAAGAAACAAAACACTGTTTCATTATCTAAAACATAAGATGAATACATAGCTGCTGGTAGTTGTTGGGAAAAAATTTTGTGGATGAAACAAACATTACTAGATTGTGGATATGAATTCAGGAATGTAACTATATACTGTGATAATAAAAGTTCCATTAATATATTAAAAAAATCCAATTTCACACTCTTGGAGAAAACATATTGATGTAAGACATCACTTTTTGAGAGAACATTATCAAAAAGTCAACCTTACTTTGGAATTAATTGGAACTTAATATCAGTTTGTTGATATATTCACTAAAACACTAAATTATAGAAGAATATATTACATAATACATGAATTGGGAATAATAAATCTTAATTAGTAATTATACAATTTCACAGTTTACAGTTTCACAAGTCATTGTCTTGAGATTACTGTTTAACTATAACATTTCTATAGTTTTACTATCTTAAGAGTTACTATTTCATGTTTACGGTCTCATATTTACTATTTCATGGTTATTATCTGGCACTTACATTATCAAACAAAATAGTCACACAGCTTAGAAATGACACTGTTAGAGCCTCACCGTGAATGCTTGTTACGGTCTCACCATGAACGCTTGTTACAGTCTCACCATGAAAGTTGATTATGGTCTCACTATAAATATGCTTGATTTTTTTATTTAAATATTATAAATCATATTGTGATAATTCATTTTTTAATTCATTTTTACTTTCACACGATTTTTATCCTACAACACATGATAAAAACTAAAGACGTTTCACTCGCTCTTCACTCGAGATCTCTTCTATCAAATTGTGACCCCACTTTTAATCCTTCTCTCTCTCGAACCTTTGGTGAATTCTTAGGATGAAATGCACATCGTCATCAACTCCTGAGATGCATATTTCAATGAAGAAGAGAAAATAAATCCGAAGTTTACACCTGAAGGCCCTCTAAATACGAATCAGGTGAACATATTAGTGGTACCTGAAAATGAGATATTCTCTATGTTGCTTCTATCGAGAAATTCCTTGGTATTGAAAGTGATTATAGAGAATGGATATCTAAATTGGTTCACAAAGTAGGACTGGCCTATATACCGAAAACTAGTTTCATAGTTTTATCAGTTTGTTCATTTTTATTTTGATTCAAAAGATTTTAATGTTGTGTGATGTTGGATCAATGGACAGATTTTACCTTTTCTTCATGGTTATCGGCTTTATGACTTAGGATACCTCATGAGGGTATTTGTGAGGACTACCAGAGAGGTCCTCCACCTCTGAGTGAGTTTGTAATTTTGGAAGAATCCTTGATAAGTTTAACTAGGAATGATACTAAGAGGAGAGCCACAACTGCCTAGATAGATGGAGAAACCAGACACCTGTTTATGTTTTCTATGAATTTGAATAGACCCAGAAAAGTTTATTTTTCTATTCTCAATTATAAAGATGTATTTTTCATAGATATCGTGAAAAATGGACATGAGATCAACCTATTCAAGTATATTATACACCATATGTTTGTGTTGATAAATACAACCTCCAAGTCAACATCCTTGTTTAATTCAAGGCTTATCTCAGCTTTGCTTCAGGTAAAGGGTTTGGTTGGACCAGATGAAGAATCCATTAAGGATTATGAGTTCTTTGTTTAGAAATTTATAGTAAAGAGAATAAAAATCCATTGGAATCCATGGAGAAAAACATGGGTTGAAGATAGTGATAGAGTTTATTAAATGTTTAATCCGGTACAACACCCTTCATGACCTAAGGATATTTTTTCCGGGTTAGGAACCAGATGAACATGTTGAATATTCTGATGAGGAAGAAGAAGAAGAGGATGTTATACCATTGAGTGAAAATGATCTGGTTGAGGAATATAGTGAATATTCTCCTCAGTTCGTATTTGACAAGGACATGCATGTTCCTAAAAATGTTTTTTATCTGGAAGAACAACATGCTTTAAAATAAGAATCTATTGCTAAGGTAAGTGAAAAGAATATTTTAGAATAGAATATAGAAGAAGATAATTATATTGTACAAGAAACTACTCTTGAGAAACACCTAGAGAAACAAGATATTTATGATGTTATTCTATCTACTGAAGGGAGAGTAGAGAAATCATTTCTGTTGTATAAAAAGGAAATGGCTGAGGAAATTAGAGATGAACTTGTGGAAATAGAACAAGGATGTAAATATCTCAGTCCTATGAAAGATGATCTTTTTGAGGGGGATCATCCACCCAATCTAGTATCAATTGAAGTCCCTAATACGATTGATACAAACTCATTGTGTACATGGTTTAAATTCCCTAGTTATTTTGATTCCACTAATTCCCAAGAAGTATCAGTTAAAGAAATTTATCTTTCTACTATGTATCATTGGGAATAGGAATCTAATCTTGAAGCTATCTCTTCCAAGGAACCTGAGCCTATATCATCATATATTTTTGAACCTTCATAGGATCCTCTAAACATAGTGAATAAGGATGATTTAGAAGCATTTGGAGCTACCCTATTGTATGAAGTTCAAAAACTCTTGAATACCCAATTGGATCCTGTAACTAGTTTATGTGAGAGAGAAGTTGCCCTTTTGTTGGAAAAGGCCGTTTAGAAGATTCAGACAAAGATGATTCATGAGATCCAAGAAGTCAGAGTCGATAACAAATAAATCAATGATGATGTAAAAACTCTTAGAGTTATGTTGGAAGATATATAGAGAGTGATAACCTCAAGACCAGAACCTATTTATTATCCTATTAAAGATATTTTTAGTCGGAAGCTACTTGAAGTAGCCTCAATAATTCAACAAAATCTAACTTCTTTAGTTGAGTAGGTAACTAAAAGAAACTAGTATATTGTTCAAGAGATTCCTGATCTTGTTATTGGTCTTAACAAGTTAAGTAATGAGTATAAGGGATGTCTCCAAAAAGTTAAATATCAACTAAAATCACTTACCTCAGCTGTCACTACTTCATATTGTTATATACAATCATGTCAACCTTCTTTAGATCGTGATCTTCTCCGAACAGTTATCAATGATGATCTTCAATACGTGCTCAGTGGCTTTGACAAGGATTCTCTATCTGATGTTATCAAGAACAATGATAGAGTTCTTAATTTGGTGAGAATTCATTCAAAGATTTCCAATGATTCCTAACAATAAATTTCAAAGAAGGTGTACTTATACTTCAATCAGATCTTCTATAATAATGAAATGACCAACAAATTCAAGTACCTTGTGGAGAATATGAGGATTCCTCCTGTAACTCAATCATTCAAAACTAAAGTCCAAAATCTGAAAGATTTAACACCTTTGTTGGATACGTTTATAGAGAACAAGGATGACTTTTGGAAAACTATGCAGTATGGTGGTGAGATCATTGCTGACTTCTTCATGATTTTGAGGCCTTACCTTCATGTCCAGAGTACTGCAATTATCGCTCCTACAGATGCACCCCTAAGATCTGGTTGGCCTACCTTCTCATCCTCTGCCATTGCCTCTACCTCTATGTCTATCTCTCAGGCTCTGAGTCTAATCAGGCATGGTATCATTGATCTATAGTTTCCTCAGTTTTCCCCTACACCTACCTTGTCCCTTAATATTTGTAAGGACTCCCTTTACCATCTCTGTCCACTAGTTCGCTCCCTTCCTCCACTTCTACCTCTGCTCCTATAGATTTTTCTTCTAAAGCTGCTACGAATAGAAAATAGAAGACACGCTGGTGATGATGAACATTCAATAATATATTTTGATAGGTATGTGGTATGTAGTATTGTTCCTTACTATTTGTAATTTCACCTTTTATCCATCTAATGAATTGTGAACTTTTATTGTCTACTTATTATTTACTCTTTTTGATAATCCCAAAAGGTGAAGAAATATGTATTCTGTATTCTCTAAATGCACCTTAATAAGAGAGAGATTACCAAAGAAAAAATATCACACTCACATGATTTGTGATCATTTAAAATGGGGAGATTGATAGACTCCTCATATGTTAATGATGTTTTAATGATCACAAATCATGTACATCTTGTAAATCTTGTTATTCTTGTTTAATCTATATAAAATCATGTGTATAGATAATTAGTTTCTTTATGACTTAATTAATTATTTTAGACTATTTTTTTATAATAAAGTTCTATTGTGAGTGATTAAGGTTAATTAATTCTATTAATATCACTCTTTAAGTCTACAAACAGAGATTTAGCTAAGTCAGAAAAACATTGAGTCTTCCACTAGTTGTGTTTTTCCGGAAAAGGACCCAGACATCGTAATCATCCAGACACCGTAATCATTCAGACACCATGAGTATCCAATCACCATGACCATCCAGACACCATGACCATCCTGACACTGTGACCATTCACACACCGTGACCATCTAGACACTGTGACCATCCAAAAACCATGACTATCTAGATACCATGACCATCCAGACACCTTGACCATCCAGACATTGTGATCAAACACCAAATATATGCTACCCGTTCTTGTTATTTATAAAACTACTCTATCATAACAGTCTCACCGCTCAAAGGGAAATAAGGAGACCCTACTTCAAAGAGACACCATTTCATAGAGACATTGTTTCCAGACAAACTATGACACTATTTCATAATATGTTTGGTATTTTTAAATTTAATTTCTAATAGTCATATTTGATGTTTTTAAATTCACTAACATTATTAATGTTTCTTTGTTGACATGTCACATGCCATTAAGAGGTATGAGTTGCGGAATACATGCATCCTGTCACCTCTAACACTTTCTTTTCAATAATAAAAAGAACAATTTGGCCAGAAGAAAAGAGGTGATCATGGTGACTATGGTGAAAATAGTGCAACAAAAAAATTAGTGTATGCATGATAACGAAGAAGCATTTGCATTCAGGAAACTCAACACTACTGAATAACATACGACACATAGTTAGTCGAGAACATTTCCACACTATCAACTCCACGGAAAACACAAATGAGATCTAGATACCTTACAATACTCTGTTTTCCACAAAAGAACTCTATTTATGCGACTACTTCATCCCAGAAATCCAGAGTTGCATTGACTAACACTCAAAGCACTTCTAACCTTATCTCATCATTTCTGCTCTATTGTGTATTTCTATCTTTCAAGAAGTGTGTGTCTTTATAAAAACATGCATTATATCTTAACTCTAACTGAAAGATACAAGATATACTTTAGCTTATAACATTATATACTTGTCTGTTCCCATTAATAAGTGTGGAAGAGGTCCACGTGTGACCTGATTGTTTATACCCATGAATAACTGTGGAAGAGGTCATGTGACCTGGACAGTCTTGTGTACTATTTTTAACCCCGATCCTGGGTGTGGGTCACGTTTATTTATATAAATTTCTTGTTGGTAGTTGATTACCATGTGGAGTGTATTAGGTCTCATCTTGAGATAGAACAAATATTTTTATATCTACTGTGTTGTTTATTTTTAGATTTCTCTGTTTTATTGTTTAATTCAGAATTCACTTAATTTACATGGATAGTTAATCTTGAAAAGAAGTTATAATTGCTTTCCTTATTATAATAGCTCCAATGTAATGTTAATAACTGATATTAAGAATAATTAGAATTAATAAATCTTCAATGAAGTTATTTAAACAATCAAATATTCATAACCGTATAACCTTAATTGACTGGGCTCTATTTTAATTTATTAGGGAACCTTTTAAAGAATACTTCTTACACATAAATTTTTATAGATACTAAATTCACCCCCTCTTGTGTAATATACTCCAACCAAAACAGTTTGTATTTTACCTTGCCTACTAGGTTCAATACAATAACATTGTGTACCTATACGGTTCTCATAACATTAACTATCCTAGGAATCACATTCCCCTATTATCAAAAAATACCAACTAATGTGGAATTTAGTACCTACTATTACCTATTTTGGGTTACTAAACCTTCTATATATAAGATATTATATCTATTTTAAAATTTTCATGTTGTATCATGGTGTAGTTCTCAGAACATGTAATAGTAGAATATAAACAAGGTAGTAAAAATGAGTAGAATTCCACTGAGGAAGTTGATGTGAAAATATCTTTAATATTGTCATTGATAGTTTAAAAGATTATCAACATCATCATTAATATTAATGGCATAGTATTGATCATATATTATGTAAACATATGATCTAACTATTATAAATGAGAAAATACATTTATCCATTACTTTACCATATTCAAAATCAATTACCGGACTCTAACTATTGGTAATAAAGAAAGAAATCCAATACAAAAAAAAATTAAAACCACATGTGCATCACATGATTTTAAATTAAATAAAATACATATCATCAAAAACCAAGAACATCAATCCAAAATCTATGGAATCTTGAATTTCTTTCCAAAATAAGTGTTCTTGTTGCACCAACTTGATATCCAATATAGGTTCTAATACATTCATAATACATCTATTTTCCATGTACCAAATAAAAACTAAACCTGAAAGTGACTCCTATGATAAAATTTTTTCATCAGTGTGCATCCATACCCTCTTCATGCTGCACTTTTGATGCCCAACTACCAATGGCTCTATGGCCCCACAGTTTTTCAAATGGAATATGTGTACCCAGTACTTAGTGAAAGTCGTGCCCTTGAACCTCAAAACCCAATCTTGTTATTTTCAGTGGTTATGAGTGGTTACCAAACTAATACAAGAGAACTTAAATTTATTATAATAATGCCCATATGATTCCCATTTATTAAAAAAAGATATTACGAAAATATATGAGAACATAAACAAACATGTCTATATGCTCATTACTTCCAAGCTTCCCCTCAGTATACATTTAGATCCAAACCGATGGAAAAGTAAAAGAGAATGTGGTAATTGTGTAATTAGACGGTTTTAACTATCATAATATATAACTTCTCTAAAATAATAACTATTATGAGGTAAATTTACTCTCTAAAAAGTTACACCATGTGAAAATGTGTCTTAAATTACCAATCTATCCAGAGGCCCTATACCATTGTACAATGTTGATAATCTCACTGGAGGCCCCCTATTTAGACAAATATTAATCATAATATGGTCCTAAATATTCTCAAAAATTATATTTTTTATACTCTAAAGACGAATAGATATTAAATCCAAATCACATTAGAATAAATCCATACCCAACCTCCCAGTCCACAACATAGCATTTTACCTATATTAGGGATTCAAATAGGAAAAATTCATCCCATTCTCCCATGTATTATATATTTGTTGAAAACATATTATCTAAGATACACTAGGTTCCCCATACACTCAGGTTACTCGCATAAAAAAAATTGACTTTTTGTAAGATTGTACAAGAACCCTTTTACCCAGAGAAAACCTCTGAGGTAGCTTATTTTCCTAGAATTCCTCTGCATCCTCCAAATATACAATATTTGGTCGTTATACACAAATATGTTCTAAATTTTTATCATCTATTTCCATTATAATGGTTATCCCATGGGTTTTACTCCTTAATATATAAAGACTTTAAGGTATATTCAATAATATATCTCTTCGATAACTGGGATCCCACTTTTACGGAATTAGTGAGGTCTCTCTTAGATCACAAAACTCAAACTAAATACTATGAAATTGTATACATAGATCTCATTCATTAAATATGACAAATTTTTTCTATTCAATTAACTAATGAAACATTGGGAATCTAACGTGGTGTAATCCCAAACCAAAAATGGATTTTAATTTATAACTATAACACCATGAAATTCCTAGGGACCATTCACTGAATATACTATTTTGTATGAATATAACATTTTTTTAATTTTTTTAGTCATATGAACTTAACCTATGAGTCATATTGGACCTAGAAATCTTCCATTAAAAGGAACTCCAATAGTGATTGCTATTCACCCATAAAAGGAACTATAATGGTCATTGAAATATGTCCTTGAAAAGAACTAAATGTCTTATTAAATGGAACTAAACAATGTGGTTTATGATTCCCTTCATACATATATGTATGAATCCCCTCTTTTATTATCAAATATAACTCCACCACACCTATCACCCCTGAGATGGTGATATGTTCTAAAGATGAAAGTTGTATTACAATGAACAATATAATAACCAATAAATGGTGGAGAAAATAGATAAACTATCATATATATATATATATATTAAGCATCTCATATATTATTTCAATGTCTTTAAAATATAGAATATAGTCATTCAAATCCTTAGTCAACAATAAAAATTTCTTTGCCGCCATTAGAATCCGGAAATTATATTACTAAATGAAAATTTATACCATGGTATTATATAATTTTTCCTTAAGAATATTAATTTTCATCATCCATGGAAAATGGTATTGTTTATGTGACTTGATCCTCTAAAAAATTAACACCATGGATATAAATTTTTTTCTTCGGAAACACCTTTAACTCCCTCTAACATGATTACATAAATGAAATGACCACTTATCAGATTGACCGTCATAATTTCCTAAATTAATACATTTGATCATGTGGTAGAAAATGATATTAAGCACATTAACTATTTTCATGTTGTGAATCTTCTTAAACCATATCACATAAAGGGTGTTCAATGAATTTGGATATAGTAAGATCTAATTTAGAATGTATAAAACCATTTTTGTGACTTGAATCTAAAATAATTCTTATGATCTATTTTATTTTAACATGGTTATCCCCATAAAAAGTTATCTCTAAATATGAACCATCAATAAATTTTTTTTATGGTGTCTATGGACCACTATATTCACACTATATCCCATACTTTTCAAGGAATGCACAAAATCAAAATTGTTTATTCTTTTTTCTATTATCAGAAAAAAATTTGGTAACACATCCTATTTGATTATTAGAACATCATTGAAAATTAATAAGATTTTCATGATCCAATGATTTATTCTAACTAAAATACCCATATTAAGTAAGTGTAAAATCATTAACAAAATTTATTATGTAATAATCACTATTTATTGACTTAAATATCAATAGGATAAAAATATCTTGGTATACCAATTTATATGGAAACTTAATGTTAATCTCTACTATCTTATGAATCGTGTTCAACATAACTCCATTGTGGCACATATCATGGGTGTTTGTCCTATCTTGGTTAAAATTTGGAAGATCTCTATAGGATTTATAGTTGATTTATTTTTCTATTATTGAACCCAAATAGCCTACAATCCTAAGTTAAATATCTTCTTATCAATTATAAATAATGTGTTTTTATCATTAAAAATATATAATAGATTCAAATTAATTTATAACTATACATTATGATAGTTCTACCCTTTAATATCATAATAAAACAACCATTCTCTTATAAATTCACCTAAATTCCATTGTTAAAATTTTAATAAACACTCGATATATTGTTTCAAAACCCATCGATTAAAAGAAAACCATTTAATTCAAAATTCTTTTGAATAATTTTTGTACTTATCACCACTTTTAAATTTTAAAAACCTTCATTTTTAAGGAGACAACTCCTCCGTCTTATTTATTATTTTCCATTAATTTGTATTTTTTTACAATGATATGGGATAATTAATTGTTGTCTATGATCCATTAATTTTCTTCCCTAAATTCATTTTAATCCACCTAAACCAGTATAAAATACCCCTGGACTCCCCTATTACTAAATTTGGATTTCCAATTTTTATATTATTTTGTATCAATGTAAAAATATTTTTCTTAGAATTTATGGATTGGTCACACCTAACAACAATTTTTTTGAGCATATAGCTTTTTAAATTTGACTTTCTATCTTGGATTTTCTATCAATTTTGATATATTTTATTCATCTTGTCTCCCAATCAAATCATGGAATATCTTTATTTTAGATAAAAAAATACTATAATAAAATATATATTATTAATTGTCAAAAACGTTCAAACACCTACATATTCCTTCAAACCAACTTATATTCAAAAATTCTGAATCCAGATTCTCATTGCCTACTCATTATTTATCCATTATATTTAATATCTACTAAATTTCCTCATAATGTTTATAAAATTTATCACATATTCATTGAATTTATTATAGTTTTTCCCTTAAGTTATATTTTTCTATATACCTCACTATTTTTTAAAATTTAAAAAATATAATTTATAGAAACAGTGGAGGTTTCATTTCTTTTGGTGAAGTTGAAACCTTATTTCCTTTAATTTCATCATGAAAATAGATTATTATTTTGAAATAAATAATGTACATGTTAACTCTTAAAAGCTTTATTATACAATGACCAAGTTACATAGTGGTTTTAAAAACATTCTACCATACTTTTGAAGATTTTTTGACCACCTTAATATACTTTTTGAACTTATACTAATATTTATTCAAGGAAATCCTAGATTCAAGTATTTATTAAGTAGGAGTTTTCAACTACTAATTTTTGATGTGAATATTTCTAGTTGTAATCTCTTGTATTTTTACTAATGCATTAAGAATGGATTTGAGATCACTAATATTACCCATATATTTTGATTAATTCTCTATATTTTCTTTGAAATTTGATTCATTAAGGTATTTCTTCAGGTAAACCTTTAAATTATTTTAATATTCATTTTCTATTTTTTTACTTATATTTAACATTATTAAAACTTTGAAATTTCATTTCATTTGTAATTTTTTCATATTTATTTATCTTTACCTTCTATATTATAAATTTACTTTGATTTACTAGATATATCATTTAAATATTTTTATTTGGATATGAAATCATTATCATCTTCAAATTATAACTATATCTCTTATCATTAAATTTATATAATATATGATATAACATCATATATTGATAGAAACGTTCTCATATATTATATATTGGAATTTTCTTTGAATTTTGTTTATTATTCTCCTCATAATCCTCATTACATATTGAATCTCCTCATTGTTCTATGAAATTGATAATCTAATTCGCATTCTTTATTTTTATCATGTTTTTAGCTTTAATTTGTCAAACAAGACCACAATTTAAAAATATAAATGTATTTTTCTTTTTTTAATCACATTTTTTTAATATTTTTATAGAAAAATGATATAGACTATCTAATGTTTAATAAATAATTTATAGTTTTAAATAACTATTCAGAACACATATTTTATTTAATATTATATAAACTTCTAGTGGATTTAAAAGATTTCCATTTTTTATATTTTTATTATTATTCAAGGATAACACCAAATTCATTATATGGTACCTATATTTTTTGAGTATATCAATGATAAACACATAATTGTCTCGATTATCTACTATTTAAATTTTTGTGTTAATTTTTCTAATAAGATTCACATCAATTTCTCAAAATGAATGAGTTTTAGAGAACTTCAACATAATTTTGATTCAATAATGAAATTTTGATTACTAGAATGATTAACTCCCCAAAAACTCATATTAATCAATTCATATATCCTAAAATAAAAAATGACATGTTTTCAAAAATGAATCATTAATAATATTATATACTTTATGAAGATAATGAAGATTTATATATATAGAGTTTATTGTTTTAGAACCCATGACTAATGTAAATGGTTTCTCAAGGAGGTGTGATATTAACACATATCACACTCACCCATTAGATTTTATATTATTCATGTACTAATATATAAATGATACATGTTAACATAATTCTCAACGATTTCAAGAATTCCTCAAACATACGATGAAAGATATAGACCCATCCTCTCTATTAAAGTGAACAATGTTTATATTGATCATTAGAACATCCTATTTGCTAAAGAAATTCATAAATTCCCTGATATTTATTAAAAAATGATTTATAGTTAATGAAGACCCACATAGATCCTTGAGAATAAATATTTGTTAGGATAGAAAATTTTGTGACCTATAAAAGTATAATAGGAAGCATTGATTGGTGGTGAATCTATTAAAAACCCCTTTTTATTTATATTATCAATAATATTCTCATAAAAGTTAGTGTATTGGATATAAAAAATGTTATAATTTATGATGTGTTGTGATATATATAAATTAATATGTTTTAATAATATTCAAAAAATCTTTTTATTGAGTTCGTACACACTGATTACTTTGTGGTTCTAATTTTTGAAATGTGACAAGGCTAGTCAATATACAAAAGTGGGTTGAATAAGTCTTATAGTTTTTAAAATTTATTTATTGGAATTAAAACACTGTGTTTTGAGTTACTAATCCTATCTTCTTTAGTCCCTCCCTCACCCATATGAAACTAAAGTATGATTATACAAAGACCAAGAAAAATTTAACAAGGTTTAGTCCCAATGTGGGTAACAAAATCATTATAGATTTAGGATTACCTCCAAGAAAAATATTATGAATACATTGTTTAAGTGACTAAAGTAGAGGGTGAATGTTCTTATATAAATTATACATGACTATCTACATATGTATTTGATTAGGAATAACAAAATCATTGAATATTTGTTGAGAGACATCGTCAATATAGTTTTTTTGTAATTAAACCACAAGGCCTAAAACAATATCTTTCAATAATCATGTGAAAATTGTTTATTAAATACTAGGTTGCATCTATATATGAGAAAATGATCTTATTCATCAAGATTTGTCTTGAAATTCTTAATAAATATCAGTAGATCAATGTGTCAGTGAACTTACCATATCAATAATTTTTAATACTTGATTGATGAATAACATCATTTAAGAACATTATTATCTTCCTACTACTTATAAATAATCCTCTAGATCAAAAAACTAAAATACTTTTCCTTAAAAAAATATTATCTGAGTGGATATATCATATTTTAATCCATTATTCTTCCTCTTTCGTTAATACTTAAATTTTTCATCAATACACATTAATAAATTCTCACTTCTTGAACTCTATATTCATTTATTCATATTATTGTTATTTATATTCAAATAATATATGAAGTATTATTTCTAAAATAAACATTGGAAAATTTCCTTGATTCATGGAAACATGATATTTCTTACCCAATAACATCTTAAAAGAATACCACCATTGATCCTTAATAATAATCTCAAATATTTTAATTGATATTCTTATTAATGTCAACACATGATATCACAATTCATACATCGTTAAAAGGAACATTAATCTCATGATAAATCATACAATTGATCAGTATCATATGATTTTAGGTATCTAAAGCCCACCTAAGCATTATTTGATTTAATACTGATTTTGTCTTCCTTGATTTTTTACAAAGTATGAACCGTAAAATGATCCCATAAAATTCAACAACTTTTAAATTTTTTTAGTTTATTTTAATCTATTATTACGGTTAAATAAAAATTAGGAAAACTTATCTATACAAATTTTTAGTAGACAATATAATGTTGGTACCTTATGACATATGAACCATACTATGTTATAGTGAACTTTATCATGTTTAAACATTATAGACATTGATCCTTATGAATTAATAAATAACCTAATTAAATAATATAGTGAACAATAAATTTTTTGAAAAAAACATATAATTTTTTCAAATAAATATAAAAATTTTGAAAAATATATTTATTATGTTATAACTAATCCTTCTACAGATTATAATTATATAAATTCACCAGAAGATGTATATTTTAGAATCATTATTTATCAAATGAAAACCCCCGATCTTTCTTCACCCCTTTGAAAAAACATAAAATTATCTAAAATTACATTGCATTTATTCATATAGGAATTTTTGAAATAAAATATGGTCATTACAAACGTTATCAAGTTATTTAATGTAACATTTTGGATTTGTTTTCAACTTTATCAAACTATTTATAAAACACAAAAACTCATTATATTAAACATAAAAGCATAAAACTTATCATGGAAAATTATACATATACTAAAACACTTGATAATGTATTATTTTTGGGATAATTACATCCCATATGGAAAATATCAATTTCAACAAGTTATTTAGAGACTATACCCTTAATATGAGCACTAAACCACACTTATAATCAATTTTTTCAATAATAATAGCTCTGAATATATAATATAGATGATATAGAGTCATAAATTTTTCTACCCCATTTTTAAAAAAATAAAAACAAAATTGTTGGTTATCCGAAACCGCACTGGAGATAGAGAATTAGTGAATATTAATGTTCAACATCAATGCCTATAATCTCTATATGGGCATTAAGTTGGTGAAAATTTCATCAAGTTCATCATGAGTAGAAATGAACCATAGTTATTTATAATTCTTTTCAAAAATATATTTAATTATATGAAACCTTATATAAATTATATTATATCATAGGTGTTGTATAAATTCTCTAGAAATATCGATAACACATTTATTGTCATATAAAATTTATAGAGCTCTTCCAAACATCTCCCTTATGCCTTGAAGGATTATTTTAAACATGATCGTTAGGGTGAAATAACTATTATAAACAATATGTTTATATGTTTTGGTTTTTAATGAAATATTTTTTGTATTATTATAGTTCCAACTAACTTATATTTCTCAAAATAAGAATATTCATCCTAGGGTTGATCTTTTGGAATCATAATCTCTTGACAAGCCTAAATTAGTAAAATCATACGATTCAAGTGATTTACTTTCGTTTATATACACTAATCAATGAATTTTCCTTTTAATTATTTAATAACCCTCTTAGAATCCATAAAATATGATTCCAAAGGATCACTTAGATTCCACAGGGAACCAGTATTATACATTACACATTCTAGTGTCTTAGAATATAATTTATTTTATTTCAGTACAAAAAATATTTTAGGTTTATAGTTCTAGATAATTAGATCAAAATAGTTCAATATATCACAAAGTGAAACTTTATGTTATGTATCCATTTTTATAACAATATAAAAATATTTAAAAATGGATCATGTTTTCTTTTCATAAAAAGTTTTCATAGATTTAAAATTTTCTTTTTATTTACACAAAACCATCTTTAAACCCTCTAAAAACATTCTAAAATTGTTGTATGAGAAAAAAAATTATTAATATAAATAATAATAAAAAATAGTATTACTATATGAATACATGTAAAAATAGTTCCCTTTTCAAGACAAACATTTTCATACACATGAATTCACCATCCGTCAAAAAATATTTTCACAAAAAATTTCCTAAAATATTTTAATGGAAAAAAATGATTCATGGAAATAATAAAAACACACAATAACTTTTCCAAAAGGCATCCTTTTCACCCTTAAAATGTATTATATCATAATCTGAGATAGGGAAGTCATAAGAATCCCATAAAACCGCATAACAAGCATAGGTAAAACATGTATTTTACATGGGATAAATTATAATGTCCCAATAACATATTTATTATACATCATGGATAGACATGGAGTAGCCATAAAAGTTAAACTTGTGATAACAATCATAAAATATTACCATAATCTATTTAGATAACCCAAACCGGTTAACTCCATCCCATGTAATTTGAATAATTGTAATAATATATTCCCATATTCTATTAGGAGGAATCTTATTTGATAAACCCACCGTTTATCCAATAAATTTGAGCGGTATAATGGGATAACCCTTCCATGGTTTATAAAATAAACCAATACTCATAATAAACTGTCACGACCCGCCTTCACCAAAAGGAGGGAAGGGTCAGCAGATTGTCAGGCCCTTCCTTCTTTAAGTTGAAGGAGAGATAATGACCCCCGAAACCCGCCTTCAATAGGTCCCGGAGTGGCGACTAGCACCGAGGGTATAGGAAAATTCTCGCAAATGGAAGGCATTACCCTTTTTATTTTATAGGATCGAAAGATAAGGAGGAGAAAACCCAACAACACCAAGATAGAAAGAAAGTAAAGCCAAAAGTAAACCATTCCCACATGCATGTTTCAAAAGTGAAAGCCACAAGGTGCAAAAGATGACTACAAGGTAAGTACCAAAAAGAAGAGAAAAACAACTGCAACTGCTCCAAAAGTCCGAGCTAGTAAGATCCTGCGTGATCCCCGAAGTCCTCCTGGAAACCTGAAAGCAGTTTCATATACGTAGGGTGAGCATACAAGTACACTCAGTAGGGAGAAACCAAGACTCTCGTGCACAAGTGGGGGAACGTACTAAAGTCCCGTGAGAAAGAGTAAACCAAACTCCTAACAAGGCAAACTAACCATCCCAAGCCTCACCAAGGTTCGCTCCCCAAATAACGCAAGTCAAGTAATATATATATAAGAGCACATCGATGTTTGGGTACCCCGCGCCACTTTCCCACTGGTTATTGAGACATCCTACGCATCGGACCAATCCCGCCATTCTCACCGCAGTCCCACTGCCACACCCGCCCGCACACACCTGGGCCATCACCACACGCAGTCCCACTGCCAAATCCCGCCCGCACACACCTGGGCCACAACCACACGCAGTCCCACTGCCAAATCCCGCCCGCACACACCTGGGCCTCAACTGTCACAAGTAACCATGCCTGCAAACACCTAGGCCAGAACAACCACCGCTACGCTCGAAGATACCTGGGCTAAAGAATCCACTGCCACGCCCGAAAACACCTGGGCCTCATCCCGAAGACACTTGGGAAAATCACCTGCCGCACACACCTGGCCAACCACCACAACACCCTGCCCGATGATTCTTGGGCTAATAATGGACTTCAGGCCATCACAGCCTGCCCGAAGGTACTTGGGCTATCCGGGAAAGGGAGCAGAAAAGGAGCTAATAACCAGCCACTAAGGATAGTGTTGGGAAAAACACCCTTCCCCCATAAATGGGGGTGTTCGGCACTAAGTGATCAACTTGGGTGGGGCGCTAATAAGAAACACAAAGCTACAAGTATAGATATAGGTAACAAACACTCACCCAAAACTTAGGTTTTCCTAGCCAACCTACAGAACACAACACCACAACGTCCGAGTCGAAGTTCACGACCCTTACCCACAAACCATCTGTCCCATTCTTGTTTCACGTTCGGTCAATTGTTCAATTAATTTTGAGCACTACTGGGCAACTACCATAAGCATAACCAAGGAAAACGTCAAGCATAGATCAACCAAAACACTCACACCCGGTTCTGCCAACAGAGGATCTCTCCCCAATTTGTGATAAAAACTCACAACCACTGAAACCATGCCAACAGGAGATCCCATCCCCCAAATTCACACAGTCACCGAGAGTATAAAAGGACGGGGAATCCCATCCCCTCCCACATTTCCAACAAACGGCCCGAAGGGAAAACAACCAACCACCACTACCAACATAGGTCAGGGATTTTCAGATTTAAACAACTTAACACACTCCATGATTTCAAAATTTCGTGTGTTCTAACCGGGAGTTATCACAGAAGGGATGATCCTGGTGCTTTCAATTATTCGGCCGAATGTACGTGATTAACCAATTTTCACAGCAGGAGTTCACAATTTCAGCAACCCATTTAAAACATCACAAGGGGATTCAAGTGCACACACACGACCACCAACGGCCTCAATTTTCAGAAAACATAGACCAGTACAACAAAAGGGATGATCACAAGATAAAGCATAAACAACGATCACAACCCCTTCCCCTTTTTCCTTTAGAACTTCGTTTATTATCTTCATTAGGGTTTGGTTCAACCAATTCCACAGGAACAAAAGTAACGCCCACCCCGCATGATACACAAAAGTGAGAGATGAGAGAAAATCCCTACTTGTTGATGGATGATCGACGTTTAGACCGGGGGCGCGGAACTTTACGGATAACGACGCGGCGGTCCCGTGCACCAGAAGAGCCACGATCGAAGAAGGGGGGAAGCCACGGCCTAACCCTTAATTTATAAGAGCTGGGGACGGTTGAGATGAAAACACAAAATCACGGAAGACGAGGGAGTCGTGAGTTGACCACGTGGCTTGACTCATCATTAATGGCGCTGGGTGGTTTTAACTGACCCATGAATTAATGAAGCATTTAATTAAGACCTTTGCGCGCGTTTCGGATTTCCAAGATATTTTTTTTTGCAAGGAAGAATAGGGTTTAAGATCCTATTTGCGAAAAAGGAACATTACTGGAACAACTTGGCAGGGCCGGTCTCACCGATCGGTGTCGCCGATCGGTCTCACCGATCGGTCTCACCGATCGGTACCCCGCAAGGAAACCGGATTTTTTTTGGCAAAGGAAGGGACCAAGGGGGTCTGGGGTCTTCACATCAGATACCTCTTAAACGATTCTCGTCCCCGAGAATCAAAACAAACTAGAAGGAAAGAGAGGATCCGAACAACCATCTTCGAAGATACCTCTTAGGAGTGGACCCCCGCTAATTGAAAACACTCCCTGTCAAGAACCAAGCATCACACCACGCCAAACCGCCCGGTCATGTGGGTTTGGGGAGTTCCCCTCCCCCATGTCAAGATATTATCCGCTTTGGGCGGCACTGACTCGCCCGCACGGGTTTAATCGCATCCACCTTAATGCAACCTGATTAGGGGTCGGGTTTCCCCTTCCCTTCAACCGGGGCTTCCCACACAAAATCAGAGGAAAGGAACCTAGCACATTTCATAGCCAAAAAGGTCAAACGTTCTGTCACAACAGGCACCAAGGGTTCAAAGCTCAGAACAACTCGGGGTATTGGGCACGCATCTGTGCTTCCCTCTCCCACGTACTCTCTTCGAGGCCGCCATGTCTCCACAACACACGAACCAGGCCGACGGTTCGTCCACGGAGCACTTTCTCCTTGCGATCCTCGATTCTGACTGGCCGTTCCTCGAAGGTCGCGTCTCCTCCCACGTCTAGCTCTCCCCAGTTGATGACATGAGAGTCATCATGTAAGTACTGACGAAGCTGGGAGACATGGAAGACGTCATGGACCCTCTCCAACTGAGGTGGTAGGGCCAGCTGATATGCCACCTCGCCAACTCGCCTCAGCACCTCGAAAGGTCCGATGAACCTAGGGGAGAGCTTACTCCCCTTTCCGAACCTCCGCTGCCCCCGTCGAGGGGAAACCTTCAAAAACACATGATCTCCCACCTCGAACCTCAGGGGCCTCCTCCGACGATCAGCATAAGATTTCTGCCGATCCTGAGCTGCTTTCATCCTCTCCCGCACTAGCTGGACTTTCTCCGTGGTGCTCTGCACTACTTCTGGTCCAAGAGTACCAGTCTCACCAACCTCTGCCCAGCATAAGGGTGAACGACATGGTCTTCCATACAAAGCCTCAAAAGGGGCCATGCCGATAGTAGAGTGAAAACTGTTGTTGTAGGCAAACTCTACTAAAGGCAAGTGTCGTACCCATGATCCTCCGAAATCCAGAACACATGCTCGCAGCATGTCCTCCAAAGTCTGGATAGTCCGCTCTGTCTGTCCATCAGTCTGAGGGTGAAAAGCAGTGCTAAGGCGTAGTTGGGTGCCAAAAGCATGCTGTAACCCCTTCCAGACTCGTGAGGTGAATCGAGTGTCCCGATCTGAGACGATCGTTTTCGGAACTCCATGCAAACGCACCACCTCATCCACGTACCTCTGTGCTAAGGTACTCACGGGTCCCGACTCCTTGATAGCCAAGAAGTGAGCAGATTTTGTCAATCGATCCACCACTACCCAGATAGCATCATGCCCGCCCTGAGCTCTGGGTAGTCCCGTGACGAAGTCCATTGAGACGTCGTCCCACTTCCACTCGGGAACATCTAGAGGATGCAACAGACCACCAGGAACACGGTGCTCAGCCTTCACCTGCTGACACACCAGGCATTTAGCCACGAACTCTGCCACTGCCCGTTTCACCCCGGGCCACCAAAACTGTCCCCTCAGGCCTTGGTACATCTTCGAAACACCCGGATGTACCGCCAAGGCTGAGCTATGGAACTCATGAAGGACTCCATCACGCATCACCTCTGGAACAAACAACCTCTGATGAAAGAGCATCCGACGTCGGCTGTCCTCCGACCATCCTTCCGGGGCGTTCCCCTGATCGACACAATCCCGCAACACTTCCACCTCAGGATCTCCCCACTGAGACTCTTCCACTTGCTGCAATAAGGAGGAATGTACCGTCATCTGAAACAAACAACCTCTAGTACCTTCCACCCTTGCATCCAAGTGCAAGGCAGCCAACTCCCCCATTGCCTTCCAGGCATCGGCAGATTCCCGAACCACCTCCTGATGCGGCTTCCTGCTCAGGGCATCAGCCACAACGTTTCCCTTACCTTCAGTGTATGAGATCTCAAAGTCGTAGTCCTGGAGAAACTCGACCCACCTCCGCTGTCGCAAGTTCAAGTCACGCTGGGAGAAGATATAGCGCAAGCTTTTGTGGTCGGTGAAGACCACAAAGCGCTCCCCAAAGAGGTAATGTCGCCACAGCTTTAATGCGAACACCACCGCTGCAAGCTCCAGGTCATGGGTGGCATAGTTCCGCTCATGGGGGCGTAGCTGCCTGGACCCGTAAGAGATCACCCCTTGTCGCTGCATCAATACGCACCCCAGGCCCTGTCCTGAAGCATCACAGAATACTTCATAGGCCATCCCTTCTTCTAGCAACCTCAACACTGGGGCACTAACCAGTTTTTCTTTTAGGTAGCTGAAGGACGACTCACATTGCTCGCTCCACATGAAAACTTGGTCCTTCTTGGTCAAAGCCGTCAAAGGGGCTGCTACCCGGGAGAAGTTGGGTACGAATCTCCGGTAGTAGCCTGCCAGTCCGAGGAAACTCCGAACTTCCGCCACATTCTTGGGTGCTGCCCAAGAAACAATTGCCTCAACCTTTGATGGGTCGACTGCTACTCCCTGCTCAGACACTACATGTCCAAGGAAGTTCACTTCTCGCGCCCAGAACTTGCACTTTGACAACTTCCCATAGAGCTGGTGCTGTCGTAGGACCTCCAAAACTGTCCTCAGGTGCTCTGCATGGTCCTCTTCTGACTTTGAATAGATCAGGATATCGTCGATGAACACCACCACAAACCGATCCAGGTACTCCCGAAAGATGGAGTTCATAAGCCCCATGAACACGGCCGGGGCGTTCGTAACACCAAAGGGCATGACCACGAACTCGAAGTGCCCATACCTGCACCTGAACGCCGTCTTCGGGACGTCGTTATCCTTTACCCTCAGCTGGTGGTACCCGGATCGCAGGTCGATCTTCGAGAACCATCCTGCCCCCTTCAGCTGGTCGAAAAGATCATCTATCCTTGGGAGAGGGTAGCGGTTCTTGATTGTTACCTGATTCAGCCTCCTGTAATCAATGCATAACCTGAGGCCACCATCTGCCTTCTTCGCAAACAAGACTGGGGCACCCCACGGTGATGCACTTGGACGAACATAACCCCTCTTCATCAGATCGTCAATCTGTATCCGCAACTCCCGTAGCTCCGAAGGTGCCATCCGGTAAGGAGCCATCGAGATTGGTCGAGAGTCGGGCTGCAGGTCTATCCCGAACTCGATATCACGTCGAGGGGGTAGAGTCGTCACCTCCTCAGGAAAGACGTCCATAAATTCACGAACGATCTCTGGCACTTCCACCATTTCCGCATCTGTTGATTCTATCGTCAGTTCGGTCAACAAGGAGAGGAGAGGTTCCTCCCTCCTGTTTCCCTTCGGACAGCTCCGCTCGCCGGTGAAAGTAACACGCTGGCCGTCCAAACCGGAGAACACCACCCTCCTTTGGAAACAGTCGATGACGGCGCACACAGAAAATAGCCAGTCGATGCCTAGGATGACATCGTACGGCCGAATCTGTAGTAGAAGGAGATCCCTAACCGACCGATGCGGCCCCAACATCAGTCTACATCCCCGACAAACGAACAGCAAGTCGGTCTGACCTCCAACTGGTGTGCTCAACACCAGGGGCACTGGAAGTCTCTCGGCATCTATTCCCAAGGCGCGGGCTAGACCAGGTGCAATAAAGGAGTGCGAAGCTCCGGTATCGAACAAAGCATAAGCAAGAGTGCTAAACACACTGATCGTACCTCGAACAACCTCTGGCCCTGCTGGAACTGTTGCTTCTGCGGCGTGTAACTGTCCACGCCCAGCTCCCCTACCCCTCGGCTGTCGGCCACCTCCCCGACCACGCCCTGGTCGAGGTCCCTGGGGAGCGCCCTGAGGTCGGCCTCCCCCTCCTATGTCTGTCTGCGGAGGAGCGGGAGCTCGCTGTCCCTGCTGCTGCTGCTGGAAGGGTCTGGCTGGGAGCTGCTGCTGTGGCGGATGCTGGGGATGACTGCCACCGCTGTACTGCACCCGATCGGGGCACTGACTCCGAAGATGTCCAGGGCTCCCGCAGATGAAGCACCGTGGTCCCGAGCCTGAAGGAAAAGAACGTGGGCCAGGGGATCGAAACTGAAACTGCTGCGGCCTGCTCCCTGCGGGTCGGAACCTGGAGGGTCCCGATGCTGGGGGCCTGGTGCTGACGGCCTTCCCCTTCGATGGTCCCAGCTGGATCCCTTCTCGTGACAGTCCGCCTAGAGTGTGCATCCTTTCCACCACTTCGGCCTTCTTCTGAACCTCTAAGTATGTCGGAAGGGTAAAGGGAGTAACAGCATACTGGAGGGAGGGTCGGAGCGCCTCCTCCAAACGTCTTTCCCGAGACTCCTCATCGGGAAAGAGGTCTGGAGCAAAACGCAGGAGGTCCTTGAACTTGATTCCGAGTTCCCTCACGGACATGCTCCCCTGCTGGAGGGAGAGTAGCTCCTTCCTCTTCTCCGCCTTCATTGTCGAGGAGAGAAACTCCGCCCAGAACTCCTTCTCGAATTCCGCCCAAGCAACCTCAGACTCTTTCCTACTCCCCAGGTGAAGCATCCACCACTGACGTGACGCTCCTCGCATCTGGCTAACAGCCAGAGGAACCCAGTACTCCGTCGGGGCCCGGATCAGGCCGAAGGCTATGACTAGCTCCTCCAGCCAGCCTTCCGTCTTCATGTCGGAGGTGCTGCCCTCATATTTCTCGAGGGCCTGTCGCTGAAAGGCTCGAAGAGTCTTCTGCCACCGGTCGTCCTCTTCCTCCCGATCAGCTCTCTGCTGATTGGCCAAGGTAGTCTCAGGAGTCTCGATCGCCTGTACCACACGTGGTCGCCTTCCAGGTGCCATAGCTGCAAGGTAAACAAGGAATGCCTAAGCCCAGTAGTGCAAAGAAAACCGTTCTCAAAACTTATTAAGATTTAATTTATTCTTAATTTCCCAAGACATCCCAGAAACACAAGAACACAAGTCATTTATGATGCATGTACCTTTCCTAGGGTCTCTACCCTGCAATCAGTGTGGCTTCACTTGGTCGTTCGGTAGGTCCAGAGTCCTTGCATCGGATCACGGGGGGCCCTAAAATCCCGTGTCCTAGCCGGTCCTCCCTGGCCTATTTCACGCACCAAGGTCACCCAACGCTGTTGCCTTACCGTCCCATGAAATCCTTACTGTGCCTAACTCCAGACTCCGTCCTATCTCTCAACCTCCTCTGATACCATTCTGTCACGACCCGCCTTCACCAAAAGGAGGGAAGGGTCAGCAGATTGCCAGGCCCTTCCTTCTTTAAGTTGAAGGAGAGATAATGACCCCCGAAACCCGCCTTCAATAGGTCCCAGAGTGGCGACTAGCACCGAGGGTATAGGAAAATTCTCGCAAATGGAAGGCATTACCCTTTTTATTTTATAGGATCGAAAGATAAGGAGGAGAAAACCCAACAACACCAAGATAGAAAGAAAGTAAAGCCAAAAGTAAACCATTCCCACATGCATGTTTCAAAAGTGAAAGCCACAAGGTGCAAAAGATGACTACAAGGTAAGTACCAAAAAGAAGAGAAAAACAACTGCAACTGCTCCAAAAGTCCGAGCTAGTAAGATCCTGCGTGATCCCCGAAGTCCTCCTGGAAACCTGAAAGCAGTTTCATATACGTAGGGTGAGCATACAAGTACACTCAGTAGGGAGAAACCAAGACTCTCGTGCACAAGTGGGGGAACGTACTAAAGTCCCGTGAGAAAGAGTAAACCAAACTCCTAACAAGGCAAACTAACCATCCCAAGCCTCACCAAGGTTCGCTCCCCAAATAACGCAAGTCAAGTAATATATATATAAGAGCACATCGATGTTTGGGTACCCCGCGCCACTTTCCCACTGGTTATTGAGACATCCTACGCATCGGACCAATCCCGCCATTCTCACCGCAGTCCCACTGCCACACCCGCCCGCACACACCTGGGCCATCACCACACGCAGTCCCACTGCCAAATCCCGCCCGCACACACCTGGGCCACAACCACACGCAGTCCCACTGCCAAATCCCGCCCGCACACACCTGGGCCTCAACTGTCACAAGTAACCATGCCTGCAAACACCTAGGCCAGAACAACCACCGCTACGCCCGAAGATACCTGGGCTAAAGAATCCACTGCCACGCCCGAAAACACCTGGGCCTCATCCCGAAGACACTTGGGAAAATCACCTGCCGCACACACCTGGCCAACCACCACAACACCCTGCCCGATGATTCTTGGGCTAATAATGGACTTCAGGCCATCACAGCCTGCCCGAAGGTACTTGGGCTATCCGGGAAAGGGAGCAGAAAAGGAGCTAATAACCAGCCACTAAGGATAGTGTTGGGAAAAACACCCTTCCCCCATAAATGGGGGTGTTCGGCACTAAGTGCTCAACTTGGGTGGGGCGCGAATAAGAAACACAAAGCTACAAGTATAGATATAGGTAACAAACACTCACCCAAAACTTAGGTTTTCCTAGCCAACCTACAGAACACAACACCACAACGTCCGAGTCGAAGTTCACGACCCTTGCCCACAAACCATCTGTCCCATTCTTGTTTCACGTTCGGTCAATTGTTCAATTAATTTTGAGCACTACTGGGCAACTACCATAAGCATAACCAAGGAAAACGTCAAGCATAGATCAACCAAAACACTCACACCCGGTTCTGCCAACAGAGGATCTCTCCCCAATTTGTGATAAAAACTCACAACCACTGAAACCATGCCAACAGGAGATCCCATCCCCCAAATTCACACAGTCACCGAGAGTATAAAAGGACGGGGAATCCCATCCCCTCCCACATTTCCAACAAACGGCCCGAAGGGAAAACAACCAACCACCACTACCAACATAGGTCAGGGATTTTCAGATTTAAACGACTTAACACACTCCATGATTTCAAAATTTCGTGTGTTCTAACCGGGAGTTATCACAGAAGGGCTGATCCTGGTGCTTTCAATTATTCGGCCGAATGTACGTGATTAACCAATTTTCACAGCAGGAGTTCACAATTTCAGCAACCCATTTAAAACATCACAAGGGGATTCAAGTGCACACACACGACCACCAACGGCCTCAATTTTCAGAAAACATAGACCAGTACAACAAAAGGGATGATCACAAGATAAAGCATAAACAACGATCACAACCCCTTCCCCTTTTTCCTTTAGAACTTCGTTTATTATCTTCATTAGGGTTTGGTTCAACCAATTCCACAGGAACAAAAGTAACGCCCACCCCGCATGATACACAAAAGTGAGAGACGAGAGAAAATCCCTACTTGTTGATGGATGATCGACATTTAGACCGGGGGCGCGGAACTTTACGGATAACGACGCGGCGGTCCCGTGCACCAGAAGAGCCACGATCGAAGAAGGGGGGAAGCCACGGCCTAACCCTTAATTTATAAGAGCTGGGGACGGTTGAGATGAAAACACAAAATCACGGAAGACGAGGGAGTCGTGAGTTGACCACGTGGCTTGACTCATCATTAATGGCACTGGGTGGTTTTAACTGACCCATGAATTAATGAAGCATTTAATTAAGACCTTTGCGCGCGTTTCGGATTTCCAAGATATTTTTTTTTGCAAGGAAGAATAGGGTTTAAGATCCTATTTGCGAAAAAGGAACATTACTGGAACAACTTGGCAGGGCCGGTCTCACCGATCGGTCTCACCGATCGGTCTCGCCGATCGGTCTCACCGATCGGTACCCCGCAAGGAAACCGGATTTTTTTTGGCAAAGGAAGGGACCAAGGGGGTCTGGGGTCTTCACATAAACTTTCATTAATGGTAACAGAGTATGTAAAATATTTCATCATAAAAGATTATTTGTACCAAGAAGAAAACATTCCTGAATATTTATATACCCTTTAAATTTAAAAAAAAAAATTCAAAACTAAACTTCCCAGAACAAAGGGAAAGAGGGGTTTTCTTTGAATAATACATGAAATAATATCAAGCAATCCAATCATCAAATAACAGCTAATGCGGTGGGAAAATTTTATATCACTATTTATTTTGAAATAGAAAATTCTTTTTTACTTTTGAAATAAATGTCAAAACATTCAATAAAAATATTATTTTTCAGAACCTCTAAAAGAAAATTAAAAGTGACATAAAATGACATTTATAATTATTTTATATCAATATAAATTCATCAATAACATAAATTTAGATATATTTACATAAAATAAGTTGATAATTTTATCAGAGTCTATAAAAAGGAATTTAGGAAATAAAAGTCCTTTATTTTGAGTCTTATTTTGTGCACCTTCTATTTATATTCCTGAATAATAAATTAAATATTATTATTTATTTTATTGAGAACCTTTTAATATTTGTTATTCCTTTTATCTTCTTAATAACTTTTGAAAAAAATTACTTAATCCTTTACATTCACATTGAATGTATTGACGTTATTGGATTTATAAGTCCAAAATGTCTTCTCTAAGTTGACCATAGTCAAATAGGCCACTATAAATAATCTACAGAATAATGGAAATGATATAAATAAATTTTTTATATATTATTTATACTTTAAAAATCTATAATTAAATATTATTATGAAAAATATTCTCTGTTTGAATAACGAAGGTTGTACGTTGTAGGTTAAAATGAGTAACGTTTCCATTTTTCAACGATGATTGTGGGAAAGATATAAGTATGAGTTTATCCATATAAAATAATAATATAATAAATATTATATTATATTTTTTTAATTATACTAATTTATATAATGAATTTGACGTGGTGATGAAAAAAGAATCAAATCAGTTTCTGGAGGTGGTAATTCACAAGTACACACAAACAACATTATAATTTTTTAGAGAATGGAATGGTAAGAATGTAAATGATATATAATATTTTTCTAAAGATAAAAATATTATTAATTTAATATATAAACATTCATTACATTATTAAAACCATCTATGAGATATTTTTGTGGAAACTAAATTATATCGGTCAGCAAGGCGGTAATCTTCCGTACACAAGAATTATGATTTCCTCTCCCATTTGAAAGAGATTGTAGATGTATACTAGTTATTAAATTAATATAATAATATCTTATTATATTTAGGGAATCTTGATTATTATTTTATCATTGTTGAATAATATTTTATGGTTGTGGAAGAAGAAACAGTACTAAAACAAGTGGTTAAAAACAATCAATCTTCTTTAGAAAATTTCATTTGATTAACATCATAAGGCTTATAATACTGAAATTATGTCCAAAATGATGCTTATAGAACAAATGGAGGGATTTTTTTTTAATTTAGGTTTATATTTTCTAAACTAAATAGGATTAAAATTTTTATAAAATGGGAAGTGGTTCTGTTTTATAAGAGTTGGGTTGGGAACTTTTGGAATTTCATAAAATATTAATTTATTATAAATTAATTTTGAATTTAAAAAGGAATAAATATTGATAATATTAAAATATAATATGATAATTATTATAGTTAATATTATATATATCTTTTGGGAAATTTTATATTACATTTTAACCATTATCTCTTTGTTTAAACCCTTTGTTATCCTTTTTAGTAATTACAAAATTATATAATATTTTTCTTCTATTTAAGGGTTAATAATTTGACAATAAAATAAAAAACCACAAATAAATGGACCATTGGGGTTGGAATTAACTATATAAAATTAATCTAGATGAATATAATATTTTTTATGAATTTTAATTAATTTAATAAAATATAATTTATTATAAAATATCATTATTGTCAATTTTAGAACAATTCATTTTCATTGATTTAATTACATCACAAAAACAATGTAATTTGTGTAAAATATATCATAACCTCTATAATATATGATTTAATCATTAAAATAGACTATTCACATAAATCCATTGAAATTATAGTAAATTTAATAATTTTAATATCATTTATTTATTGTTCTATTAATGGAAAATTATTGTGTTAACATTGTAAAATCATTTATGGTAAATATTTATTAACTAAAAATTAAAAAAAATACCAGGATGAAAATAAATAATTTATATATCAAATTAGTATTTATAATCAATATTATCCTTTGGTTATCCCCATGTTAAAAATATTATATTTACTAAAAACAGGATTGTGAAATTTTGACTACCCATTTCATAAAATTTTATGAAGGTTATAACCACATCCAAATGATATCAAAATGACATATAATAAAACTTTGGATTATGATGGATGAGATATAATCATAAAATAAAATTATGTTATGTGTTAGGGTAATTATTTATTCCTTATCAATTTATGTTTAATACTGTTTACAGAGTAATGAAAAAATACAATGGTTACTATTCTTGTTGACAAAAAATAAAATGTAACTATTATTGAAATTTTGACCTAATTATTACAAATATAGAATAAATATTTCAAAATTAATGAATTAAAAAATATTAATTTGAAATTAAAATGAAAAAACATGGAAGAAAATATTTTTTCAGAAAAAAATCCATTTTTAATTATAGAATGTTTTAATAATAAGTCTTATTATAAAATTAATTTTAGAAACAATAATTTTATTATTGTAAATAAATATAAAATAATTAAAATGTAAAAATAATCTAGAATATAATTTTTGTGCAACCCTAAACATATTTTATGGAAAATAATAATATTTTATGAGCTTTAGTTATTTTTCTTCGTTTAATTTTCATGCAATCCAAACAATGTCTAAAAAATAAAAACAAAACATATTTTATTCAATTAAATACTAAAAATGTTAAATTTAGACAAGTATGAAAGACCAAAACTAGCCTAGAAAACTAATTTCAAATCCGATTAGTGCCACTAGAAGACCTCCTAACACCACGATGAGACCAAGCATGTATGCCTCATCCCTTGGACCGACCGCAATGAAGAATGAAATGGCTAGAAGAATGGAGAGAGTGCTGAGAGTAAAAGGAATTTAGAAAACCATCATTATAATATAAACATATTTTAAGATATTAAAAAACATAAAAATGTATTTAAAATGGTCTTATTTACCATTGGAAATACATTTGACAATAATTTTATGGTCGTTGGAGTTTAAAATCAAGTGACCAATATGGTTTTATAAAACCAAAATAATTGAAGTGTTAAAAGTTTTAAAGCGATATAAAGTATAGTTTCAAATTTAAGATAAATTTTATAATTTTTTATTTTTATAAGGCCTATATAATTTCATTAATCTTTTCTATTATTTTGATATGTTTTAAATATACAATGTTTTATCTTTAATATAGTGGTTTTAAATAAATTTTTTATCTTTTATTAAGAAACTTAGTATGGTTTCAAAACATAGTTATGTATTTCAAATATTTTTTAAATGTTTTAAATGTTTTAATGTTATGATTTTAGAAGGAGTATATTATAATTATGAATCCATTGTCCTTTTAATATGTGTTTTAATTTTATTTTCAATTAAATAATTATTTTTCAACTATTGTGTTTCAAATGTTTTAAATATCCTGATATAAGATCTTTGACATAGAAGTATAATATATATTAATATTATAATGGTATTTTAAATATGTTTTCAATTTATGGTTCATTGGAATTAATTGGGTTTTATGTCTGATTAATATGAGTATTGGGTTTGTATAGAGTTATTTTTTGGTTAATTAATATTAATTTTGGTTTAAAATACGATTAATAATATTTTTTATAAAAATATAGTGAAGGATGACTGAGGAAAGCTAGAAAACTAATCCTGAAGGCCTAGCCCCCACCATGGGAGGCCAAGCCCCCCAATATGCTGGTCAACATGAGCCAGCCAATTGGCATGTGAGGCACCTCGCAAGCTACGCTGTTTTGTGTACACACACAGTTTCGAGAGAGACCTAAGAGCGCGCCACCGTGCAGGGCGGCACAATGGCATGGGTGGCCGTAGAGTGTTCCCACAGTGAAGAACCAGTACTAGGAAGTATGAGGGAGGGAGGAGTAAATTTATTTCTATTGTGCTGAGGTGCTGAGTTATTTAATGGAGTCCTGAAACTCCTTCAGTTTCAATGTGGGATGCGGCATTTTTAAATGGACATGATGCAGGCTATCCAATCAAAGACAGATCTAATCTAGGCCTCTAATTTTATATTAGGTCCCACATATCTCCACTACTATTCGATCAAATTTTCATCTCATCCCAACCGCCCATCCATTTTTAAAACCATGGAATCAACTTTAGCCATCCGATCAAACCTCAGATGATCGTGACTGTCCAATATTTTGTGATTCTTTTTCTTCTTCATGTCTTCTTCCTCATGTTGCACAATGCTACATGAGTCATCGTCGAGCCTCCACTGCTCACCGTTTCCCTTGAGGAAACCTTTCTCTATCATTTTACTCCATCTATCTCATTTTTTTTTCACAAACCGACATGTCGATTTTATTTTAAAACCCAACCCCATGGATCTGACATATGTTTTGTATATTATATTTATAGTTATATACTTTATCAAAGAACCAACCCACATATGAATTTATTTGATTAGGGTGGTTGTCCTCTCCTCTCTATGTCTCCTATCAAATTCCTTGTTTATCATTTTGGTTATGATCCATGGTTTTAAAAAATATATATAGTTAATATATAAAGTTTATATAAACTCATTTTTCATTAAAAACCCTATGTTTTTTCTTCCTCCCAAACCTCCAGTGACCCCTTCTCGGCTCCAACTCATCCTTAATCCTTTAATGGATTTCTTTTTAATGTTTTTAAGGTGCGAAAACCTTATGTATTATTTTTATATACGAATATATATATGTTGGATGATGTAGTTTTATCTAATATTCCAATTTCTAACTAGTTTTAGGTCATCTATGTATTGAATTTCAATGATTAAACAATGTTTTTATAGTATAATGAAATTATAATGGTTACTTGGTTTATGTTTGAATAAATAATATATAAACATATATATTTGCATAAGTTCACATATGTATATGAATACCAAATAATTTATGTCTCATAATTCTTTTGAATAATGATAGTTACTACGATGAAATCAACTTTCACAACTCATAAAAGGGTTACAAATAGCTTCATTTTAGTTATATAAACCCCATGAATATACTTTTTGTATATATGGGTATATGTATATACATATTTTCATTTATGAAACAAACCAGTTCTTTTTTAGTGTTTTTTTCAAATGTTGAATTTTTTTAATTTATATATAAATCATCTAAGGATTATATTTGGTTTTGTTTAATTTGAACATATAAACATATATATATATATACAGTTATATGTACATGATTATAGGATTTAATCCTAATATGAATTAAGTCTTCATACAACCAATTTTTGGGGATTAAATTATGTTCTTGAGGTGTACAATATTTATAAGAATTTATTAAACATTGTTTTGGTTGTGAAAATCCCATGTATTCAATTTGTGATTTCATGGTTTTATATAATTTTTAAACCCATGTATATATGTATGAGGACCAAAATCAAACAACAGGATGGCTTGATTTACTTAAGAAGTTTCGGTGATGTTAATGTAAATATAATTTTATACAATACACCTGGTGATTTTTTTTTGGAAAACAATAACAAAACCATATATCATGATTGCATGCCTAAAATTTATAAAGGAAGACATCACCTTGTTAATAAAATTTAATTTACACACATTACTTATTATTTTTTTAATGTTGTAGTAGTCTTCTGATTATATATAAAAACCTATACCTGTATAAGAACATGTAAAGAATATGTTTTATAATAATCTTATTCATGAATACTACACATGAAACAATTGTTTTCCATCTATTATATTTCACTTCATTCCATAAACAATCTGATACTATGAATGATTTCAATTATTGATTTCTTTGACATTCCCATTTATCAGTGTATGTTTTAAATATAAATTAAAGCAATATAAAATTTATGTGTTTGAATTTTAGAATATAAAATCATTCTTTTCATGAAATAAGAATTTTAGAATTTAAGGGTTATCATTTTATGTGACTAACTACATATATTTATTACTTATATTCCTCAATTATTATGACATTTGAAAATATTGTTTATTTGTCCATGCATGACATTAAGAAAATTGTTATCTAAATTTTTACTGGCATATCATGCTAATACCAATTTACTGAGTAGTGATTTCATTATCCAAATTTTTATTTACTATTGAAAACAATTATTTCATGCAAGTGACATATCATAAAAATTCATGAAATAAGAACTTAATTATTAAATGTGGTATGAGACACTTCGAATATATGAACTTACTTTCACATATGAGGAATATATTGGACTTATTATGTTATGGATGAGGCCCTCTCTAGCCTCTTGATCCATCAATATGTCTCATGAGAGAAATTAGGTCATTGAATGTTGCCTTTAAAAAAATATGGTCTTGGTATGAGGCCTGAATAGAGAGTTTATGGTCTTGGCATAAGGCCTTAACATAGTATATCATTACACATTCCCTCATTATATTTATAGTACTTAATTAACTATGTGATTATTCAACTAGTAAAATATCCTTATGTAAGAGACTTTACCTGTGAGTATCAGAAGAAGTAAATACACATGAAATAATGATTATTCATCACTCATCATCTGAACATTAATAAAAATGCTAACATTTTACCATTCATTTTATGATTTGAAAATTATGTAGATAAAAATTAAGGTTGTTATTTTAGGCACAACTCTGATCATTTATTACTTTCATGTATAAATTCAATACATACTCCCTTTCTTGTCACACTTAGTATAGTATGATTAACTCTTGATTTATATGTTTCACACCAATATTCTTGTTAATGTATGCATATGATTGGAACGTGTTAAATTCGTAGCCTTTTAATTTTCCGGAAAAATGATTATTAGTAATTTTGGAGACTATTAATTTCATGCTACATGTATTGAAGTTTTCTTTTAATAAACTGAATTGTGATTATTTTAAAAGGGAACTTTTTGAAATATTTTATTTGAATAATTTTTAAACCCCATTACTGGGTATTTGTATGCTCACCCTACATTTTCAATTTATTTTTATAGGTTACGTAGATTTTAGATACACTAAATTATGGCTACTTTGTGGAGTCATTTCTATTCAGTTTTGAAGGAATGTTTCATTTGTTTCTAGTTTTCCAGAATCTAATCCTCAAAGATCCTCTTTTTGGAACACGATGTGTAATTTATCATATTTTGTTATTAAAATAGATAAAATTACAAAACATGTTTAATGCATAGACTCCATTAGTCAGAGGAAAAAACCTCCCTATAGGGTTGGGACATTATAGTTGGTGTCATAGGTTAGTTTAGACAACTCTGGAAAATTAGAAAAACACTAAAAATTTAACTATGTCTTACTAAGTTAAAATATTTGTTAAAATTTTCTGATGACATATGAAACAAGTGATTTTCATCTTCCATCCAAAATATTTGAATCTATAGTTGCAAAGTAATGTTTAGAAGGATGTGAGAAATTTTAAAAACTTCACCTGTCATGTAAACATCTCTACTTTGTATCAAACTCTCCTTGTGTACTTTAAATCCTCCTATAATCAGGATTTGACTATTTAATTTTGATGCATGATCAACTTCCATTCTATTTACATAAGTGAAAGTACTTTGAGGGTATGATTAAATGATTTATCCTAGCCAAGAATTTTCATTCCCTATAGGAATTCTAAGAGGCTGCAGAAGTGGGTGACATACGAGCGACATATCTTTGTCAAATCATGACCTAGAGTCTCCATGGTCAGGTTAGGGACTTTGAAATTCTTGAGGAAGAGTCTTCCCATTTTTATAGACATCTAGATCATGATGATGTTTCCCTGGTTCATACACTTCATGAAATTCTCTCAACTAACATTAAATTTCCTCATGTAATTGATCCAAGTTTCCCATGCTGCATCTGGACTAAAGAGTTTGAAGAGTTTGAAACTGTTTTAAGAATCCATTTAACACAGAACTGGGGAAATCTTTGATGCTAGTGGGACATGTGAAGCGACATCATGGTAGATGTCAGAAAGTTCAATCAAATTATTTTGTGAGAGGGAATGAATGAATATGTAACACCACAAATTTCATGAACCTTGTCTTAAATAAATGATGTTATATTTGTATGATTTGGACTTGAAAAATAAAATGTCTATTTTAATATGGTTATTATTTACTAAGTAGAATTTTTTTCGTAAAATTTTCAGATGGAAGATGATAGGTCACCAACCAAACATTTTTCCCTACCAACTAAGATACTCGAAAAAATAATGTTAATGCCATGTTTGAAGATATTTGAACCTCTCATAAATATACATTTATAATGCAATGATATTTATTAGTTATCCAACACTTCTAATATGCTCCAATTCTTCTGAGGACCAGGTTACATTTATTTCATATTAGTACATGAAAATCACGCATTCCATGAATGACGGGGAAATTATTTAGATGGACTATTAAACTTTATTACCATTTTTGAAATATATTTAGCTATAAGGAAATTTCAGGAAGCAACTGACGTGAGTGAAATTTTCACAAGTAATATTTTTCAACTCATAAACATTAGTGGGTATGTGAGGCTTTATGATTATAAAATTTTAGAAAATAAGGTGGTTCGACTAGTTTTTAGGAATTATGTTCTTTCAGATGTCTACAAACATTTCATATCCTGTTACCATTATATGTCATCTGATCACTGCAAATCAAATTATAACTATAGCTATTTGAGATGTATCTGGACCATGTAAATTGAATAATTTAAGGCTACCATGGACACTATGGAATAAGATAACCACAAGATCTTTGGTACTGGTGAAGGGACATCAAGATTGATGTTTGAAGAGTTAGAGTATGGAGTATTTCGAGGTCTTAAGTCCTTGAAGGGGGGGATAATGTGACACCCTAAACATATTTTCTGTGTAATAACAATAATTTGTTAGATTTAATTATTTTTGTCCATTTAATTTTTGTGTTATCCAAAAAATGTCTGAAAAATAAAAACAAAACATATTTTATTGCATTAAACACTAAAAACATTACAATTCAACAAGTCCAGAAGATCAATAATATCACAGAAAACTAATGTAAAATTTGAGAAGCACCACTGGAAGGACTCCTAACACTATGATGAGACCAATCATGTAGCTGTCATCCAATGGACCGACCGTAATGAAGAATGTAATGGCTAAATTAATGGCTAGAGTGATTTGAGTAAAAAGAATACAGAGAACCATCTTTATAAGACAAACTGATTTGAATATATGGAACTCCCTAAAAAGTTTTTATAAGGGTCTTATTGGCTATTATAAATACATATGACCATTATTTTATGGCCATTGGAGTTTAAAATAGAGTAACCATTACTGTTTTATTAAACCAAAATAATTTAATTGTTAAATGTTTTATAGTAATATAAAGTATAGTTTCAAATTTAAGATAAATTATATAATTTTTCGTTTTTATAAAGCATATATAACTTCCATAAGCATTTCAAGTATTTTCATTTGTTTTAAATATTTTATGTTTTATCTATAATATCATGGTTTTAAATTAAAAAACATATTTCTTATTATGATCAAACTTAGCATGTTTTCAAAACATAGGTATCCTTTTCAAATACTTTTTAAATGTTTCAAATGTTTTAATGTTAATATTTTCGAAGGTATATATTATAATTATGATTAAATTGTCCTTTTAAAATGTGTTTTATGTTTATTTTCAATTAAATCTTTTTTTCATAACTATAGTGTTTTAAAAGAATTAAATATCCTAGTTTCAGGTCTTTGACATGAATGTTTATTATATCATAATTTAAAAATTGTATTTTAAAGATGTTTTCAATTTATGGTATATTAGAATTCATTGGGTGTTATGTTTAATTAATATGAAAATTAAATTTTTATAATGTAATTTTATGTTTAATTACTCTTATTTTCAGTTTTAAAATAATTTTAATAAATTTGTTTATAAAAATTTAGTGAAGGTTGACGGAGGATAGCCAGATGGCCAGTCCTCAAGGCCTAGCCCCCACTGTGGGCGGCCAAGTCCCCCATCTAGCCAGCCAACGTGAGCTATCTAGCAATTCAGTGGGGTAGCTCACATTCTATGACATATCATACACACCCACACTATAGGGAGGGACCTGAGATTGAGCCAATGTACATGGTGTCACAATGATAGTGGTGGGAATAGAGTGCCCCCATTGGGAAGAACTAGTATGGGGCGGTAACGAGGAGGGAGGATATAATTTATTGATGTTGTGTGAAGGAACTGAGTTATTTAAAGGAGTCGTGAAGCCCATTGGGTTTTGATGTTGGAAGAGGATTTTTTTTTTGAATGTGATCTAGGATGTCTTATCAAACCCAGATCTAATATCAGTCGCACGTTCCATTTTAGATCCCACAGATCACTACAACCATTCAATCAATTCCACATCTAATCCCTAAATTTTATCCTTTTTTAAAACCACATAAACAACTATAGTTGTCCAATGAATCCTCATATGATCATGACCATATTTTTTTTTATGATTCTTCTTCTTCTTCTTCATTCCTTCTTCCATGTGCCGGATAGAGCTGCACGAGTCGATGCCAAGCCTCCACTGCCCATCCTCACCCGTGAGTCCACCTTTCCCCATCCTTTTCTTATTTATTTATCATTTTTTTCCACAACCCGACATGCTGATTTTATGTTAAAATCCACCCCGGGGATCTGACATAGGTTTCAAATATTATATATATATATATAGTTTTATAATTTATTAAACAATCGACCCACATAATAGTTTCTTTGTTTAGGTTGGTTTTCCTCTCCAATATATGTCTCTTATAGAAGTTATTATTTATCATTTCGGGTCTGATCTATGGTTTTATAAAACTATTTATATAGTTTAGATATACCATTTATATAAACTCATTTTGTATCCAAAACCCTACGGGTTTTATTACCCCAAAACCTCGAGTTACCACTGCTCGACTCCACCTCATCCTTAAGACATGTACTGGATTATTTTTTCTATGTTTTCAAGGTATAAAACCATTATATATAATTTTTATAACCACATATATATATATATACTCATATAGTTTTATTTAATATCCCATTTCTAACCATTTTTTGGCTGTTTATGTAATGAATCTCAATGATTAAATGATATTTTTAAAGGGTAAGGGAATTGTTAGGGTTACATGGTTTATGTTTGATTAAATCATATAAAAACATATATATGTATATACATTCACATATGTATATGTATACCAAATACTTTTTGTCTAATAATTATTTTAATTAAAGAGTGATATTACAATATTCTCTACTTACAAAAATCATAAAAGGGTTACAAATAGATTCCTGTTTTTATATAAAACCAATAAATATACATTATGTATATATGTTTATATGTACATACATATGTTAATTTATAAAACAAACCAGTTCTGTTTATGTGTGTGTTTTTTTCGAATGCTGAAAATATATTTTTTATTTACATCTAAATCAGTTAAGGATTCTATTTTATTGTTTAATTGGACCATATAAACACACATATATATGGATATATGTATATACTCTTATTTTTTTAATAATATTCTCAATATAGCTTTTATACAATTGGTTTTTGGTGATTAAATTATCTTTTTGAGGAGTACAATATTTATAAGGATTTATTAAACATTGTTCTAGTTGGGAAAATCCCATGTATTCTTATTCCTGAATACTTCACATGATATAATTATTTTCCATCTAACCTATTATAGTTCATTCTATAAAGAATCTACCACTATGAATGTTTTCAGTTATTGAGGTTTATTTTTGTTTGACATTCCCATTTATCAATGTATGTTTTAAATATAAATGATAACTATAATAAATTTATGATTATTTATTTTAGAACATAAAATGTTTATTTTCATGAAATAAAGAATCTATAATTTAAGGTTTATCATGTTATGTGACCAACTCTATACATTCATTAATAATGTAATTTAATTATTATCATACATGCAAAGAAAATTATTAGTCCATTCATTTCATTGAGAAATTTTTTATCTAAATATTTACTAACATATCATACTAATACCGATTTTGTGAGAAATGATTTCATTATCCATATTTTTATTTACTATTGTAAATAATTATTTCCTGAAAGTAACATATCATGCTAATTTATGAAATAAGAACTTAATTCTTAAAATTTTCATGGGATACCTTGAATAATATGAAATGAGAAATTTAATATTCAAAGTGGTATGAGAGACCATGAATATATGAAATAAGAAATTAAATATTAAATGTTGTATGGGAAACATTAAATATATGACCTTATGTTGACACATAAAGAATTTATTGGACTTATTATGTTACAGGTGAGGCCCGATATAGCCTCTTAATGAATCGTTAGGTCTCATGAGACGAATCAGGTCATAGTATGAGGCCTTGAAAAAATGATGGTTTGGAAAGTGGCCTTAAGAGAGAGTTTATGGTATTAGAAAGAGGAATTGACACAGTCTGACATTATACATTCTCTCATTATGTTTTGATTATTTAATTAACCAAGGGTTTTTTTTGACTAGTAGAATATTCTTGTTCAAGATCCTTTACTTATGAGTACCGTATGAAGTAATTGTGCATTGCATAATGGTTATTTAGAACCCATATTTTGAAAATTAATACAAGTGCTTGTAGTTTACCTGTCATTTTATGATTTTAAATTTATGGAGAAAGAAATTAATGTTTCCATTTTATGCGCAATACTGATCATGTATTACTTTCATGTTAAAATTTTGTACCTACACCATTGCATGTCACACATATTATAGTATTATTAGCACTTGATTTATATGCTGCACACCAAACCTTTTGGTCAAGTATGCATATAATAGGAATGTGTTTCATTCATATCATTTTATTTTCCCCTAAAAATGTTTACTGTTATTTTGGAGATAGATATTGTTGTTCAATATGTGTTGAAATTTTCTTTTATGAAAATGTTTTATGATTATTTTTAACGAATTTTCTTAACGGTTTTATTTAAATTATTAATTTTTAAAAATCACCTTACTCGGAATTCATATGCTCACCCTATGTTTTCAACTAATTTTTACAGGATTAATTAATTTTAGATACACTAAATTGTGGCTAATTTGTGGATTCTTTTCCATTCATCTTTGAGGGAATGTATCATTTTTAACTGGTTTTCCATAATCTAAACTACAAAGATCCTATGTTTGGAAAATGATGTCTAATTTATCATCTTTTCTTTTTATAATAAATAAAATTACACACCATGTTTAACGCACCATACCCAGGAATCGGAGGAAAGAACCTCCCTCAGGTGTAGGGGTGTTTCTATTTTACTTTATAAATACTTTTAAAAAAATTATTATTTTCAATAAAAATTAATTTTTTTAATATTCACTAAAAAAGAAATCTTTTTAGATAAATATAAAAAATTTATCCAAAATTTTTTTTTATGATTATTTCAAAGATGGAATAATTGTTATAAAATAAAATTTCTAATTTTTTCGAAAATTATTTGTAATATTCCCTCACAAAAATAAAAAAATCATATTTAAGAAAACATATTTTTTATGAATAAAATAACATTTCTTAAAATTGTGTGATTTTTTCATAAATAGTAATTAATAAATTATTAATGATTGGGAAAATTATATGTGTCAAAATTTAGTTAATTCTTGTCATAATCTCTAAATCAACTAGTAGGTTATAACTGTTATATTTAAATAATAGTATTTCACTGTCCTTTTTTACTCAGTGTTTAAAATGTTGAATTTTATATGTCACGAACTCCTCTTGCCAAAGATACCAAAACAAGAGGATAGATATAATGGCCCTCTGATTCATTCCTCTAGTAGGACCTAGGATTTTTAGTAGAACCTAGGTTATATAAATCTCATGAAATGGGAGTCATTAGTCTCTATAATAATGTTGGACCATGGAATAAGAGAATCATCCACAAAAAAAACTCCCTACAATATTAAAAAAGAAACCAAAACCATCCCACATTCCATGTATAAAAAAACTGATATATATGTATGTTTCTAAACTGATATAGATAAATGTCTCCAAACTGGTACCAAAAAGGAATGCTAATGTAGTGACATAGTTAATATCCAAGGTATGAGCTAGTAATGTCCAATATGTTCTATGTAATCCTCCTGGAATCGTTGAAATAATATAATATACATAAGGGTAGAATATTATTATTATATGTAGGAAAAAAAGTCTCTCATACACATGTGATATAAGAATACATATAAACCCCTGAGAATTAAAAAGAACAAATAATACCTTAAAAGTTAAACTATACATCCCAACATAACAATGTAATTCTCACCTAAAAATAGGAGCCTAAAATAATAACATAATAAGAGGCATTTCAGTTAATGTTACCCCACACCACTTTCCCACTGATTTCCCACTCTAACACCACAATTTCATGATTCTTGAAACTCTAATATTTTGAAAATAACTAATAGTGCCACCCCATAAGCATAATTAAATCACATCACACCCGATGACATTTGGTCCACCTACCCCAAATAAATTAACATCACATATCTCCCGCAGACACCTGATCCATTACATCACAACCACTATTATAACCAGAATAGTAAGGTATCGTGAACATGAATGAAATCAACATCATTAAATTCTACAACCATTAACAACCCCAACTATAAGCCACCTCATCCTATCATATCCAACTTTTAGATACGTGGGCTACATAACATCTCACCTAAAGACAACTAGACTCGCCAACCCAAAATCCCAAACACAAGGAATATCACCAATAGAAATAAAGGATTAAAAAACTAACATCTTGTTCACTATCAGACCTCAAATCATCATATTTTGTGCAATACCAATATCACCTAGAAGTGAGAACAAGAATAAGATGGTACCCCTGAATCCTTCCTCCTTTCAAGATGTCAGTAAAAACACCCCCTGTGATTATGCACGTGTTGACACATAGTGGTCAATGTAGTTGGGGTGTGTATATAAATCATAAGGAATATTAAATTATATACATATGTCCACCCACAGAAGACCATAATATGGTTTCACAACCAAACACTAACCAACTGATTACATCCCCACATTCACGGCCATCTCTAAATGAATTATAGTATACAAAAATACACAAACCACAACACACCACCAACAAAATCCATTATTCAACCCATTTTCCTCATTATTATGAATCATACATATTTAAATACACAACCCATAATTAATTTTCCATTAACCATTTCCATATAATTAACCAAACAATACCCCAACCATTTCAAATATTATTAAAAATTATTTATTTTACAACTATATGGGCTTATAGTTCAAAGAAGAAACAAGCCAGAAGAACCACACCCTATCCATCATAAAATATCTTTACTACCCCATATTATTTGTAAAAAAATACCATCACACCTACTTGAAATCATGAATAAACCACAACCACCCCACCCCTAAAAATAATTCCAATCAAACCATAACCTTGTAGCCCCAAAAGCATGGCCAAACTACTCACCCATCATCTCCAAATAACATTGATAACCCACACTACAACTCATCAAGAAAATCCTCACTTGACAATACATAATGATCATTATAACTATTAAAAAAAGGTCTTTTAGAACATTACAATTTATTTTTGGGGTGTTATCACAGAAGCCATAACCTTGGGAAAATCATTTCATTATCCGAATAATTGTTGTTAGCTAATTTCCATTTTTGGGTGATATCTACACAATCTCAACAAACACATATGTCACAAAACATATCATAAAATGTAAAAAATTCCCCCAACAATTACAATTTTCAACATGGTATCAATCCCTTATTTTCCATCATATTAAAATAATATCATAAATATAAAAGTACAAAATTCACCCTACATTACCATTATAATTTAAATTAACTGGTGATTTTTATATAATTAATCCATAACAAGAATCAGTGAGAGATAAACAAGAGTAAAACCCTCCTACATGATTCCCAATAAAGTAAAATGAGGGATTTCCTACCTCAATGAATATTTTATGACTTGCTGCACACATCTGGGAAAAAAATATATGATCTCAAACAACAACCACATATGGTAATCGACAATTTATCATATAATTCACCCAAGGATCATAAAAAAATCCTAAATCACAGAATAAATCCAAACTACACTACCACATTAAGATCCTAGAAGATGAATAGTATAAAACCACAAAAAATGGAGAAAACCTACCAAACATTTCCTTCATGTATAAAAAAAGAACCAAAGGATTGAATAAGGGAGAAGATGGAATGAAGGTCTCCACATGGTTCCTAGAGTTATTCCATTATTAGTGGGATAAGGGGAACATTTAAATGAAATGATTCGACTAAGATCTGACCATAACAAATAGATCATTCTTATTTCATATATTGTGATATATTTATATTGTTGAAAAACCATGATTTACCAAAAATTTAAGGTTTCACTAAAAATTCATTCACCCCATCCTTTATTTTTTAGATTTTTTGAATTGAATTTATATGAATTGTATTTATTTCACAGGTTCCCATTAGCTAATTTATATGTTGTCAATTCCACAACTATACAATCCTTGAACCACCATTACACATCATTAATTCCACTTACATGACATATATTCCTTGTAACAATTCTGTTATAGGTTCGACCTCTACTTGAAAGCCCAAAAACCTTCACCCAACACCACCTATCACCAAACCAATCCACACAATGTACCTGGAATGAAAAAGCCATTATGTATGATACATATAAAATTATTTTTTCACATGAGAATCCAAAACCAAACCTAGAAGGAATGTGGTTTGAGTATCCACCCCATGAGATATCTAACAATGATGCTGTAATACCTCAATCTCAAACTCCATCCAAACATTCCAACCAAAATATACATAAAACATTTCTCAATAATGCTACCTCATAACAAAAACATCACAACCATTATGCCATAACATATCCCAAACCATGGACATCTATAACCAATAAACTCTACATATCTGGAATTATGAAAAAAAGTAATTCCACCCCCCATGTGAATATACTATATGCATTAGGTAGTACTAACTCAAATTCATTGGCTTAATCACATTACAATTTAATGAGTCTCGATTATGAATTAGTTTCTCCCTTTTTCACATGTTTCAACTTTACAACACATCATACATCAAAAAATAGAGACAAAATTTCATCATATAAAATAATAAGGACTCAAACATCACATTAACCAAGAAAATAAAATCAATTAAAAAAACTCAAAATAAATCTAGGTACTGGGAATGAATCTATGTCTTTCACTCCCATGTACTCTCATCCTGGACACATTGCGTCCAAAACTCACAAACCAAAGAAACGTTTTTTCATCAAAGAACCTTCTCTGGATGATCATATTCCTATACTAGATGCTTCACAAACATCACATCATCCTTGATATCCAAACATCACCAGTAAATGACATGGTAGACATCATGAAGATATCAATTAAGCCAAGATATTTGGAAGATTTTGTGGATCCTCTCCAATGGTAGAAGTAATTCCAACCAATACGCCACCTCAACAACTCACCCAAAATCCTCAAAGGGACCAAAAAATCTACCAAAAAATCTTACTCCCTTGGAAAACATCTGATTCTCACATTGAGTCTAAACATTCAATAACACATATTCCCCACCCACAAAATCCATGGGCCTTCTCTTACGATCAGCATAAGATTTCTTTTACTCTTACACTCCTTTTATCCTATCATGAACAAGATTAACCTTCACTATTTTTCTTTCCACCAATTTGGGTTGAAGAACCGATGCCTCTCCCACTTCTATCTATAAAATTGGGGGATGAAACATTATCAGATAAAAATCCTCAAATGAAACTATACTAATGGATGAGTGATAAATTTTGTTAAATGGAAACTCAACCAAATAATGTTTCATAACCATGGTCCACAAATATCCTAGATGTATTCTTCCAACATATCCTTGAGAGTCTTGATGGTTTTTTCTTTCTTCCATTCCATCTAGGGGTGGAAGGTAGTGTTGAGGCAGAAGTTCATGGAAAGAACATGTGGTAAACAATTCCAAACCCATGAGGTAGAACATGCATCTTCATCTAAGGAAATAGACCTAGAACTACTTTATTTTGTACAATGTTCTCCACATACCTCATAGATAAATTATGAACTAAAACTAAATCCTTGATCAGTAAGTAGTTGGTCAATTTTATCAAATGATCTGAGGTCACCCAGAGAGAATCACAACATCCCCGAGATCAAGGTAACCCTTTGATAAAATAGATGAAAATTTATTTCCCATTTTCACTAAAGAACATGCAATGTATGAAATGAATTTCTGAGAAAATTTTGCTCTAACGATACCTACTATTAAACTAGACACCTAGCAACAATCCATGAAACTTATTTCTTTATCATATTATGCAAAAATATTCCATAATGCCATGATAAATATTGGAAATTTCCATGTGTACCAACAAAGGTGATCTATGAATACCCATAAGGAATACCTCCAGAATCACTATCAGAAGAAACAAAATCTAATAAACATTACCCTTTTATATCCAGCCTCCAATTATCCCTCTTTAGAATCACCATGGATCTCACTATCACACCTCATCTCTACCTTTATGTCTCCCCATTGAGTCTCTTCCACCAAACACATCATACAATCATACAATGTGACACCAAATAATGTAATTCAACCACAATATCCTCACAAAATCAACAACTGCTAGATCCAGATCATGGGAGGCATTGTTACACCTGTGGGGATGTAACGACCAAAACCCATAAGTGATTTTTACATTCATCGATATCTACATACATCCCAATACTAGAAGGTTAAAATCAAAAAATACATCAAACATCAAATACTTGTTTGAAAATGTAAGAAATGTAGCAGTGACCAATATCCACTTTATTTAACCAAACACAACCTAGAACTACTTTGTCCACACAAAATCTTGGCCCTTCCTAGTAAAAACTATCAATAAGGCTAAAAATCACGTGAAATTTGACAAAAACAAATGAAAATAAATGTATGAACCCTAAATGTATAAAATTTGCCACATTATTATGTTCTTCCGAAAAAAAGAATATATTAGTCTTTAATGGGCCTACTGCCCCACCCATATCAGACACCACATGCATGACGAAATGAAACTCTCATGTACAAAAAATAAACATGGAAAAAATTCTATAGATCTTGATTCATTTAATAACATGTAAACTATATCTGAAATTTTATACATGATCCTCATTTTACATTGAGTAGATCAATATGTCATCAATGAAATATACAAATAACTAGTACATGGATTCAGAAAACATTGATTTCATGGGCCCCAGTAACACAACTACTATGTTGGTGACACCGAAGTGAATGAACATGAACTCAATGTACACACACTTGTATCCAAATATTATCTTCTAGATATCTCCATCCTTTACCATCAACTGGTGATATATAAACCAAATTTCAAACTTATAGAACCGACTATCTCCCCTATAATTATTAAAATTTTAATTGATCCTTGAAAGATGATATCAATTCATTACCACCCCATGGATAAAACACTAGTAGTATATGCACAACCAAACACTACCATCCTAATTATTAGATAATAACACTGAAGTACGCCATTGTGATATAATAGGCTAGTTGAAACCAATTTTAGATCAAATCATATATTTGTATCCTCAACACTCACAACATACAAGGTTCCCTTTGATATGTATCCATCAAATTGGAGAAGAACCTAGCTGTAAGTTTATCTAAATATCATCATAACATTGAGGGTTATAATAAACATGATCCTTATTTCATATTTAAATATGATTTATTACATAGATTTTTAATTAATACAACTCATAAGACCGAGAGGTCTAGTGTGCATGGGGACTAAGAAAATTACTTCAAAACATAAAACATGATATAAAGTATCTTTATTGGAAACATATCTTACAAGACCACAACATTCCTTCATACTTAACACTACATGGGATAACTAAGGATATACATAATAAAGGGGTGATCCTTAAATCACAATATGGGAATAAAAAATAAATCAGATGAAGAATAAAATACATGTTAGATAATATGAATATCAATGGAACATAAAAATAACATCAATATAATGGCATGATTAATCCTGATAATCAAAACATGGAAAATTGGAAATAGTATGAATCATGAAATTAGCATGGGCAAGGATCATAGCACATGGTGTAGCATGAGTAAACACCCAGTGCACATGACGTATCATGACTGAAAACCCATTGCACGTGAATTACCATGAGTAAAACCCAATTGCACAAAAATTATTATGAGTAAAACCTCATTTCACATGATGTTTCAAAATACAAAAATTACCCAATGCATTGGAGCACTATCAGGGTGCACCCTTCATAATCAATTCAATATCAGGTTTATGTGTGCCACATAGATCATATAATATGGATTCATTCAATATAATAGGTTATTATAAGATCCAGAAATGTAGTATTAATTTATTTGAGCCCCCAATAAATAATTATTTTTTTATAATGGTGAATTTCCTTACTAGATAAATTGGTATGGTATTCACTACATGATGGAAAATCATAGGGAAATTTTGGCAGCAAAACGATGTCAAATATAAATTTATAAAATTGGTTGATGAGAGAAAAAGTTTCATATAATCATTTATAAATTAAATGAAAAAATGGGTATAGGTAAAAATGTATCCCACCAAAATAAATTGAAAATTAAATGTCTTATCATAAATGAGGCGCTTGATAAAAAGAGGAGAGATAAAAATATCTTATGAAATTTCACCATTGTAACAACTTAAATTAGTGTCCAAATGTGGCAACATAAATGATCCCTATTTGAAATAACATAATATTTAAAGTATGTAATTGATTTAAAAAGTATTACAATATAACCAATTTAAATTAAAAATACTAAATTCAAAAATGTTCATGAATAGAGAGGAATTCAAAAAAAGTGAGGATCCCTTAAGAAATATCAGCATGGAGGGAGGTGTATATAAAAAATCATGGATGGCCTAATCATAGTTAAAGGAATATCTAATTATTTATAAATCAAGTGGAATATAGGGGTAGTATGTGCGATAATATCCCATTATAAACAAATTGAAATTAAAATACATATCATAAAAGGAGTGCTTGAGAAAAGAGGAGAGTAGAAGATCAATTACATGGAAATGTGACTCAAAAGGATTGAGATAGGCCTCATGTGAGATTTAGTGTGCCTTGAGAAGAATCTAGGGAGTATTGGATAGAGGTTTGTCATGATTCAAAGAGTTTTAGTGAGGAGAAATGGGACATTGGGTGGGTTTATATTGGGAAGGAGGGGGATTTATTTTTTATTTAGGTTTTGGACAATACATTATCAAATATTCAATACCGAAAACTGTACCATGGTTTAATCCATTGGTTCCTTGAAAAGGGATTAGAATAAACTACTTTATAAGGAAAAGGGCTGAAGATATTAAAATATTTCCATTTCTTATGTAGAGGTGAGACACACTTACAATGAAATGATTTTATAATATTAAAATATTTCATATGTCATGGAGGATTCAAAAAAATGTATAAAATAAATAAATTAAAACTAAAATTAAATTTTTTTAAATTAAAATATTAATTTTTCTAATATACCTTTTATATTATTTATTACATCCTTATTGGGCCATTATGATGTCATAAAACACATCGTATATATATATATATGGAATTTAATTTTAACCGAAAAATTCTACTATATCAAAAAATTATGGAAAAATAACTTATGGATAATTTTGACATTATAATTCCAAAAATAATATTCATTTTATCTAAATAACTTTTAAAATATGTGAATTTTCACTTTTACAATAAAAAACACACTTTTGGGAAAATTGAGGTTTTTGAAAAAACTAATTTTTGAACTGTAATAAAAATTATTCTTGCATTCCTAAAAATTATATGATAATTTATATTTAATAATATAAATTTAATTATAATATTATATTAAAATATAATTTATTTAAAAAATAAATTATTTCATCAAAAAAGATATCTTAATTGAATTTAAATATTATAAAAAAATAATATTTTTGCTTTAAAAATCATTTATAGAGTAATAATAATAGAAAGAAAATATATTGATTATTATATAAAAAAATAAAATACATACTTCTATTTCTAGGATCTTGATATGATTCCCTTTATTACTCCATCATATGCTCTAAGAGTAAGGCGTGTGATGGTGGGGCATTCATGGGTCTGTTTAGTGAAAATGGTATGAGTCATGTTCTTGATGAGATTGAAATTCTCATATTAATAGTTTCGATAATTCATAAGTTGTTGGATATCAGCTTGGGTTTGGTCTAAGAAAATTCCCAAAACTGATATCACCCTAGAAAACACCAATAAATGGGCTCTATAGGGAATGTTCCTACTGGTTGAGGCCATCACTTCATGTGTCTGTTCAGAAGGATTTTTTAAAACCCCTATATTTATACTAGTCATGTGATCACTGTTAAACAACAATCTAATCAATGGTAATGATACTAAATAATAATTTAAATTCAATTATATCTAATAAAACAAAATGAGTAATTGTGTTTTATATATTCGTATGAAATTTAAATATATCAAAATAAATAGAATTGTATTCATAGATGATTGGGTCATTACAAGTAGGCAGTGTCATAACCTCTTTTGAGGAAACATCTAGGAACTACCAAACACCCATGGGGAACCCCATTATTATAGTATCCAGTAATTCCATCAACAAATCATCCATCAAAGAATGTAGTGTCTCTATAGTTATAATGTCCACTTTTTCGCCTCGCTCACCAATGAAAACCACATGATGGAAATAAACATATGAGAACATGACACTACTATAGAATCATTCAATAAAAAAAGAAAAATAAGACAATTATTTTATTCCATGAATGAAATCATATGACAATATATAAAAATGAAAATTTATCCATGGGATTGATTTTATATATCTTTTGTTTACTCTCCAACATCAAATAAGATGGGTGGTCCTCTAACTAACATATTCTAAACCTGGGGAACATGATGGATATCTATGTCCAGTTAAAAATAAAATACTAGAGTATGTGTAACAAAGCAGTGTGAATCTCGTGAATCAAACATGGAGTAAAAAAAGGCAACTGAACAAACTAGTCCTACCTTTGATGACCTGTTCCCACTATAAAACTGCCACCTCCATTACATGTAACTAACCACACCCATATCCTCTAAATTGATGATAACTATGACCTCTATAACCATGATCAATTCGAAGTACTTGAACACATGGAACATCATGATATTTTCCTCTTACAGCATGATCTCCCCTTAGTAGAGCATAAGCCTACTACTCTTGCTGCTGAAAAGGTCTCACTCAAAACTACTATTGAGGATAGTGAGGAACCTATCATCCCCCTCAAAATTATGATCACAAAACCACTATTTAGTAGATCTTGTGATTTCCATGAACCCCATAACAAAAACATATAGGATGAAACCCCCATAGGCAGACCACAAAACCACTATCCCCAAATGGAAGAAAAGGAAAATGATAAGGTCGACTTCCCAATAGTCAAAACCTCAAAGGCCCTGTCACCTAAGACCTACTAGTTATAACTTTTCTCCATATTGAAACATTCAAGCTCCAGTCATTTAGAAAACCTCCTATAGGGTGATCCAACTCTATCCTTTTCACCATCTTAGGGACCTCCAGATATGTTGGAGACATAAAAGGAGTAACTAAATACTAGATAGAAGCAATAAGTGCTTCCTCAAGACATCTCATACGAGATATCTCATTCGAGAAAAATATCCGATAAAAACAAAGAAGGTCCATGGACATGATTACCAAATATTTCACTAACATGGTCCCCTATTATATGGAATGATGATCTTTCATCTTTAATAGCATCATGGTTGATGAATTAAACTCATCCCAAAACTCTTTATGAAATCTAACCCATAAAGAACAACCACTTTTTCTCTCATTTATATTGAATCAACAATTTATGCATAGACCCTATCTTCTGAATTACAACCAAAAGGGTCCTAGTATCCCACCAGTTACCAGATCAAACTAAAATGGATCTCAGTGTCCTCATTCTAGCTCTCAATCTACACATATAAAATAATTCACTCACTTTTATAAAAAAATTACCCTAAAAAGTCCATAATGTCCTCTACCTAAACTCATCTTCCTCTATTATATTGAACCTATAGAGATCAACCAGATTATACAACTAATCCTAAACTACCTGAGAAACATGAATACAAATAATAGGATCCATAAATGAAAAGATAAAAATAATTTCCATATCCCTTGTAGTATGGTATTATATTTAGATTAATTTTAATTCATATTATTTGTTTTAACCTTCTCAAAACAACCCAAATCAGAAAATAACACACATAATCATGAGGCTTTTACAACTCTTAAGTCTCTACCCTATAATTATGTTCACTTCACTCAGTAATTCGATATGTTCTGAGTTGGTGAACAGGATCAAAGGGTGCCCTCAGATCCCATGTACTAGCATGTATCTCTATCCTATGTCACATAACAATGTCTAATAGAACTATTTACATTCTAATCCATGAAATAATTACTATTTCGAACTCCAAACCTTATCTTTTCTCTCAACCATAAACTCTAATACCATTTTTCATTGCCCCCACCTAATAAAAGTACCACTATGAGGGGGGGGAGATAATATCCTTGACTTGAACTTCTAGAAGGACACATGTTTGTGACTAAAACTGAAAGAATAAAAATTCCATTAATGGAGAGTAATTTTCATCTATAATAATATTGGTTTGGGAGATAAGTTGACTCTTCCACAAACAATTCCATGACATAATATAGAAGATTCCCAAAACATCCCACATTGCAAGAGTAGGTAAAACAGATACAAATAACATTATCCAAATAGATAGAGTTAAATTTCACTAAATTTACTACCATTAAAAACACTAAATCAGATACAGAGCAATTATCTAAAATCCGATCTAGTAATGTCTATCATATTCCACGTAATCTGCCTGGATATAAAAAAATTGTTTAATAAACATACGGTGATCATAAAATTATACTAAGTAGGAAACCCTAGGTATCTTGTGTGCATGTGAAACAGTCATACTAATGAAACCCTGATCAAATAGAAGAACCACATACACTAAAAAAGGTCAATTATTCATCCCAACCTCAACAAGGTTTGCTAAAAATTAGTGAAATCCACATATTATAACATAATAAGAAAAATGTTGATAAATGGTACCCCTCACCACATTTCCACTAATTTAACCTTAGCACAACAAAATGTTTTATTTGATGGAACTAAAATATATTCAAAATAAAAAACACCGCCACCCCACAAGAATGATCACATCACTGTACAACCATATACTCTTGGTCCACCACCCATCAAGCACATTGAAATCACATCCTAACCAAAAAACACGTGGGTGATCACATCACAACCACTACAAAAACCATAGTAGTAGGGTGTCATGCAAACAAATCACATCAAACTCATTACTTCTTCCTATCAAGAATTACCCCCACCATAATCTACCTCATCCTATCTCATATCACCACCATATAGCTGGGATATGTCACATCTCTCCCAAAGAAACCTGAGCCCACCGCCCAATAAGAATGACTAAAACACATCTCTCCCAAAAACACAAGGCCTTTCACTACCAAAATCTAGTGAAATATCAGACCTTTATCAATCACATCCTATGAAAAGACGTACTCTCCTAGAAGAGAGAGTGGGAATAACTAGGTACCCTACAATCCACCCCCCTAACTAGTTGTCAGAAAAAACCCTACATGACTAGATGGTGTTAACACATAGTGATCAATGTTGGTCATATGTATATAGAACACAAATGTAATATAATAGTATATAAATATATCCAACCATAAAATCCAATAATATGGGTTCATAACTAAACCCTTACCAATTCACAACTTCACCACTTTCACTACCACCTCAAGATTTGGAACAACACACAACAAGCTACAATACACATAACACTACTAAGAAAATCAATTATTCATCCAATTTTTTCATTATTAAGCCTAATCATCACATAAACACACAAATCATTATTTTTTATTGATTAATAATTTCGATCACATTAACTAAACCAAACACAAACCATTTAAATCATTATTAAACAATTACTTATTCTATAACTAACCAAGATTCTTGAACAAAGAAGCCACATGTCACAAGTGGGTCACCATCCCCATAGGAAAATTGCCTCCCAACCCAACACACATGTCCATATAATCCACCACCTCACATCCCCAAAAGCATCTGCAAACAAAAACTATCATTCTTGTAACAACCCAAACTTTTGAATAAATTTTGTTTCCTACTTTTTTGTGTTTTTATATTTTATACTCAACAAAACTATAACCATAATGAAATTAAGTGAGTATAATTAAAATGATACTGTTGGGTTTTGACTATCATATGACCATTGGTCAATATGGCTATTGGAAACTAAACTCTCAACGTTAAGATTATTGTTTATAATTACAAGTGATCTTGGTTAATTAATAAAGAAAGAAGTTTCGATGGCCTCATCCAGTAGACTCAGGCCATACGAAGCCCATCTGTTTGAGCTTGGGTAGGAGGTGAATTCACTGGGCATTGCTCTGGAACAAGCCCAAGCCAAACTTCCACATGTGAAGCTTGAATTTAATCACCTAAGGGAGAAGTTAAAGTTGATAGAAATCACAACTCAGGAAAAGTTGTTCGAGCTACCGTACGATTCTATCACTATAGCAAATCTTACACTTATGTCCAATGTAGGTGTTATAAGGGGCTATGTAACGAGGCCTTAAATACATTTTGTAATATCTTGGTATAAATAAAATTGATATTTCTTCTTATCATAAAATTTTTGTATTTCAAATGTCTTGATAAACATATAATGGATTTATAGAAGTTCCATATTATTGATTAATTCTGGAAAATTGGTATTTTTTTGTATACTATAAATAATTAATAATGTGAAATGGTTTTCAAAAATGGTCTTCTGCAGTTGTGATTAGTAAAAAATTTAGAGTCAAATAAGATCAACTTGATTTTTAGTGAATAGTAAAGTATGAATAGTAACCTACCCTTTTAAATAGTATTGAATAGTAATGAATAGTAAATTGGCCAATAAAATTGAAACTTCACCCATGAATGTATAAATATAATGTAGGCATCTTAAAACTGAGAAAAATGATCATAGTATATGTTTTGGTATGTTTATAGGTCATAAATACTTTTTTTCAATTTTATAACTAATTTAATAATTTAAAATGGGAATGCATTTTCGTAAAATAAAATCATAAATTGTTACTTTATTTTATTACAGTTATACTATATTTTTATGTGACCTTGAAAACGTTTTCAAGGAATTACAATATAAGTTATAGATTTAGAGTTGATTTTTGAATAAATAATGATTTTTTTTAAAATTAAATTAAAATTATTAATATAATTAGTTTCATAAAATAGAGTTCATTTTCAATTTCCCATCATTATTATTAGGTTAAGAAATTTTTTTGGCATTTTTTCAAAACAGTTGAATTTTAAGTGAATAGGTAAAAAACCAGTTTTTGAGTTTCTGGTGTTTAAGGACATCATTGATGATCTAATAATGATGTAATAAATCTGGTCAACTTTTTAATAGTAAGAAATTTTATGACTTGTTCCATGTGGCCATTAACATGGGAAAAAATCATTTCCAAGTTCTTGGTTTTCCAAATACCACTGATGAGGTGTCCCTTGAAATTAATAAAATATTCCCTATCTTTCCCTATAAATTAAATACCAAGACATTACCTCATTAATTTCATTCGAAAATCTTCCTCAATAATGCTATGGTATTTTTACCTCCGAAGGAGTCCTCCCAAGGTTCCCTCAAGCCCCCAAGGTCCCAACCTTCGATCTTTCGATGTCACTCTTCACAGTGAGGGATCCTTTCACCCTCCTATTTCATGTCATGAATTCCTTAATGTAATGTCTTATAGTTTAAATATTAATATGATGGGATATGTTCTTAAATATCCTTATTATTTTAAATTTAATTTCCAAATGATGAGACTCGATCTCCACTCTCATCGATTGATTTTTTGAATTTTTATGTGACGCTGTTAGGCTGTTGAATTTTCCTAAAATAGATTACATATTCTCTTTTCAGTCAACTTTCCTTTCAATGTGGTATGTCATTCAAATATCCATAACATGTTATTATTTATATTTTAATTTATCTTTATACTGTATTATAATTTTTTTTTTCAGTTTTTTATCCTTTTTCCTCTATTTTTATTGTTTTTTAAATCCATGTTATATAACCATTATGCTGCAAAAATTTCGTCTCAAATATTTTCTCTCTTTCTCTCAATAAATTATCTTACAATATTTATGTGAATACCAAGACCTATTATTATCTATTGGTGTTCATAAATACATTAAAATTATATTCCTGATTATGCAATTTACATACATATAACCGCCACTCAATTTCCATGGGTTATAAATGACATAATGGTCTTATTTTTATGAACTTTCAAAACGTCACGATTTTGAAGTGAAACCCATTTCATTTACTTTCTTTGGGTTATTTATGAAATTTATGATTATTAAGTAGGTGGATAACATGAAAATAAAGACATATTAATGTTATTCCCTATTATAACTCCAATGTATTGGGTAATAAATTTAATCTCTATAGATGAAAAGTTTCACGATACCTTGGTGAATAACCTTGGTAATTTTAATGACATATTGGGGATGAAACTTAGTGATATGTTCATGAATGTCTAAATTAAATATTGTATCCAAATAATTAATTTATGATTTAATTTATTTTTCTTATGATATGCCTCTACTTCCATTTCTCATGTTATTATGATTTTTTATCAAGTTTTTATATATTTCACATGTAAACTGATTCCCTTGATTTCATTAATAGGACTTGTGCTCACTCTTTCCTTTGATAAATGTCTAATGTTTATGAGATGAAATAATTGTAAATATTAGGAACTTATGTTGATGCCCTACATATGGATTAGAATTTTTTTTTGTTTTCAGGTTTTACATTCCTGATTTCCAAGACACTAGACTTTAAAGATCCTCTGTTTGTAAAATGTAAAGAAAAGTTTCATATCAAAAGGAAGGATTACATAGTTGTTATCAATGGATAGTTTAGTTATTTATGGAAATTAAGATATGAAATCTTTTGGAAAAAACCCTATAGAAAAGTTATAATATAATAATACTTCCTAGTATTTTTGTGAGTATCGAGTAAGAGGTTTATCAAGAAAATACATTCCTGTCTCGATACGAGGAGGTAGAGGTGGCTCTGGAACAGATGTAACTAGGAGTGAAAACTCTAACAAGGAGTTTCAGGCTTAACCCTGGGTATCCTGGTATATTACAATGGGCCTTGCTGCACTCTTCGTTATGACACTCCGAGGGGATATGTTTGGTTAATCATAAGCTTTTTATGAATCATTATGAATGATTTGTATAAAAATGTAATTGTTTATATCATGATGTTTTTTGAAATCAAATCCTTTATAGTTAAAAAATAAAAAAATGATATAATATTCTCACAAAGATTTTATTCTTTTAGAAATTGGCAGGAAATAGGAGGAACTGTGGAAATGATGACCGCAATGGACAATGCACTGACGACCCTCTGATGGAATCTGGAATGGAAACTTTCATGTGAATTACGAACCAACTGACTTAAGTTATGGGAAATAACATGAATAAAGCTGAGAGAGTGATATCAATGTGATGGGAACAAAGTTCTGTTGAGTCCTTTATGTGTCAACAACTACTAACCTTCAGTGGATCTATCGACCCATTGATTGGTCAATGGGGGATCAACTCTTTTGAGAAAATCTTTTTTGTGCTCCGTTGTTCTAAAAAAGAGAAGGTTACCTTGGATGTTTATTTCTTAGAGGGAGAAGATGATCAGTGGTGGGAACTGATTAAAAACACAAGGCCAAAAGTGGATGTTGAAGCTATGTAGTCAGAAGTGTTCAGAGGGATATTCTTCAAAAGTATTTCCCTCGATTGAAGAGAACAAGAAAGGAGAAGGTGTCTCTCGTGATGAAGTAGAATGAGAATGAATATATTGGAATATACAAGATTAAATTCACAAGGATTTCATGTTACACCTCTATAATTATCATTGATCTAAATGGCAAGGTTGACAGATTCATCGGTGGATTGAGACCTCATTTGCGGAATAATTTATCCAATCAAGGTTATGATATCTATTAGGAGATCATGCGATGTGTGATAAAAGTCAAACTAGAGATTAGTGAGATGAAATGGTCTCATAAATCCAATGATAATAAAAGATTTATGGATCCAAGATTAGGGAGGAGCTTTGAGCAGGGAAGAGAATCAAGAAAGTACAATGTCCCACATGTAATAATTGTGGGAAGAAGCATTCAGGGAACTACCTACTCAGGATCAGGAAGTGCTACAAGTGTGGTAGAGATGGCCACATGGAGAAGAATTTTCATAGTGAGGTGAAGCAGCAACATCCGAACACTAACGAAAAAGGGAAGATGGTTTAGGCCCTACCTGATGTCCAATTCTATAAGTGTGGACATCTTGGACACTTTTCCATCCACTAAACAAATCCGAGTGTAGTGGAGGGGAATCACCATCAGTCTCAACAACATCCAAGGGAACAAGGTCATACTTTTGAAATCACTACGACCAATGTTGAAGAGACAAATGATGTTGTGGAAGGTACTCTTGTTGTTATGTCAATGCTTGAAAGTACATTGTTTTATTTTGGTTCTACTCATTCTTTTATTTCCTCCAAGTTTGCAATGAATTTAGAATCAACACCAGATTTTCTAAAATAAGAGTTATCAGTCAATACTTCTGGTGGGATTATCCAAGAATCGTCAGTGTTAAGAAACACCAGTATTTAACTTAGTGAGAAAAGTCTTATAAAAAATCTAGTAGTCATTCCCATGCTTAAATTCGATATTATACTTTGGATGGACTGGCTCTCAAAATATAATGCTAAGATCAAATGCAGAAGTAGGGAAATATCAGTAGTCTTGAATGGAAAACCGTAGTTATCTTCTAAGGAGAGATATCTCAACCAGATCGTTGTCAAGAAGAACCTCAAATATATTTCTTTATGGATTTTATCGGTGATGAGGAAGAAGGAAATGAGAGTTTGAGGATAGAAAATTCCCCCATCATCCAGGAATACATTGGCGTATTTCCTAAGGAGTTACCCGAACCTACCCCAAAAAGAGAAGGAGAGTTCACAATTGAACTCATACCTAGATCCCATCTGATATCAAGGACCCCATATAGGATGGAAAATGTATAATGGGAGGCATTAAAGAAAAAACTCCATAATATTTTATAGAAGGGTTTTATCTAACCAATTGTGTCTCCTTGGGAAGCACCGATTTTTGTGTGAAGAAGAACGATGGATCAATGAGGCAATGAATCAATTATAGAGAACTGGATGTGAACACAATGAAGAACAAATACCCTTTTCTAAGAAATGATGTCTTATTTGACCAACATCGTGGGGCTCAATTATTCCCTAAGATTGATCTTCGATTTGGTTATCATAAATTGGGGGAGGGTAGAAAGAAGATATTCCACAAACTGCCTTCTAATAAATAAATGTTCATTATGAGTTTGTTGATATGCCCTTGGAACTGACTAATTCACCTTCTATTTTTATGGATTTGATTAATAGTGTCTTTAAAGACTACCATGATAACTTTGTGGTAGTTTTTATTGATGATTTTCTTATATATTTGAAAATTCATGAGGATGATGAAGATCATATAAGGGTTATTTTTCAAACTTTGTGGAAGGAGATGACATTTTGGAAGTTCAGAAATCTGAATTCTAGTTACAAAAAGTTTCATTCATGGGGAACATTGTATCCAATGAAGGAATTACAGTTGACCCAACAAAGACAAAAGTTGTAGTGGTGGGGTATAAACCTACAATAATAACTGAGATTTATAGTTTCCTTGGATTAGTGGGATATTATAAGAGGTTTGGGAAAAACATTTCAAGACATTATAAAACTTTAACCATGTTAAATAAAAAAGGGGTCAAGTTCATCTGGACAATGGAGTGTGAAGAAAGATTCTACAAGCTGAAGAAGATATTGGTTACTGCACCCATGTTAACTTTTCCCTCAAGTGGAGAAGAATTCATTATTTTTTAGTGATGAATCTCTGAAAGGGCTTGGGTACATCCCCATGAATAATGAAAATGTTATTTCTTATTAATCTTGATAGTTAAAGACTCATGAGAAGAACTATCATACGAATGATCTGGAGCTGTCAGTGGTCGCTTTTTCTTTGAAGATATTGAGGCACTATCTTTATTGGTAGAAATGTTATATATACACAGACCATCAAATATTGAAGTATATTTTCACAAAAATGGAATTGAACATGAGAGAGAGGAGATGGTTGGAACTTCTCAAAGACTATGATTGTTCAATTCATTATCATCTCAGAAGAGAAAACATTGTCACTAATGCATTATGAACGGAAAACCATGTTGTTCTTTCCATGATGAGGATTCAAAGAGACCCTTTGATCAATGACCTAGTAATGATAGACATGGTAATTATAAGGTAAGGGATATTATCAACCCTAACCCAAATTATTTCTCAACCATCACTACAAGAGAAGATCAAGGAATCTCAAAATGATTATCCTTCGTTATAGAAGAAGTTTGAGGCTGTGAAGGATGGGATGTTTCCTAAGATCAATATTGATCAAGAAGGTGTACTGAAATTTGGTACAAGAATATGTGTTCCATATATTCTGGAAATAAAGAAGAAACTAATGGATGAATATCATAGCTCTACTTCCTCTTACATCCAAGAAACACAAAAATTTATTGAGACCTTTATGACAATTATTGGTGGGATAATATGAAAAATGAGATTGCTTTATACACTCCAAGGTTCCTTTTATGTCAGCAAGTGAAGGATGAGGAACAACTTTTTAAAGGGGTATTACAACCACTATCCATACCAACATGGAAGTGGGACAATATGACTATGGACTTTGTCACTGGTCTCCTAAGAAAATCAAAAGGAAACAATGGGATATGGATTATTGTGGACTGTCTGACAAATATTTCCCATTTTATCTCTATTTTGGAAGATTTATATCTTGATAAAATTTCCTTTATTTATGTAATGGAAGTGGTAAGGATATAGTTATTTACACTTTCTATCATATCTGATCCTGATCCATGGTTCACATCGAAATTCTGTAGAAGTCTTCAACATTATCTGATCACTGAATTGAATTTCAGTACGACCTATCACCCCCAAACTGATATCTTATCTAAAAGGACTATTAAAACACTTGAGGATATTCCTAGATCATGATTAATGTAATTTAAAGGTGGATAGAATCAACATCTCTATTTAGTTGATTTCTCTTACAATAATGGATTCCACTCGAGCATTCAAATGGCACCCTATAATGCTCTATATAAGAAGCGATGTAGAACTCCAAATTGTTGGCATGAAGTTGGTTATAGAAAGCTTCTTGGGCTTGATCTTGTGCAAGAGATGAATGAAAAGTTCCATTCCATCCAGAAACACATTAAGGCTTCTCAGAGTTTGAAAAAGAGCTATACCGACAACCGCTGAAGGGAATTGGAGTTTGATGTCAGTGACAAGATCATTCTTCAAATTTCACATTAGAAGAGAGTCATGAGGTTTGAGAAGTAAGGGAAGCTCAACCCTAGGTACATTGGCCCCCTATGAAATCCTTGATCGCGTAGGAGCAGTGGCCTATCGGCTTGCACATACTCCAAATCTAGCATAGGTTCATGATGTCTTCCACGTATCCCTATTGAGGAAGTACATACATGACTCTTCACATGTACTAAATCTTGAGGTGGTAAAACTGGAACATGACCTGTCTTACGAGTTGTAGCCGGTGGAGATCCTGGATCGTAGGGACAAGGTTCTATGCAACAAGACATCCAAACTTGTCAAGGTGTTGTGGAGGAACCACAATTGTGAAGAAGCCACATGGGAACCAAAGGAGTCTATGAGATAGAAGTACCCACACCTTTTCTCTTCTAAGGGTACGAGTTTAATTTTTTTGTATGAAATTTATTAATGGGGGAAGAATTTAATGGCCCGAACTATTGAATAAATTTTGTTTCATTCTTTTTTGTGTTATTTTATTTTATGCTCAAAAAAATATATCCTTACTGTAATGAAATCTGTATAATTAAAATGATACTATTGGCTTTCGACTGTTATATTATTGTTGGTCAATATGACAATTTGAAACTAAACACTTAATGTTACAATTATTGTTTATAAATACAAGTGATCATGGTTAATTAATATAGAAATAAGAGTCGATGGCCTCATCTAGTAGACTCAGGCCGTACGAGGCCCATCAATCCATGTTTGGGAAGGAGGGGGGTTCATTGTGCTTTGATATGGACCATGCCCATACCGAACATCGACATGTGAAGCTTGAACAGAATCGCCTAAGATAGAAGTTCAAGCTGATAGAAATCACAACTCAAGAAATGTTGTTTGAGCCGCCCCAAGATTCTATCACCACAGAACATCTTACACTTAGGTCCTATACATGAGTTATAAGGGGATATGTAATGTGTACTTAGATAATTTTTGTAATCTCTTGGTATAAATAAAATTTCTATTTATTCTTATGGTAAAATTTGGGAATTTAAAATGACTGGATAAATGTATGAAGAATTTTTTAAAGTTCAATATTATTGATAAATTTTGGGAAAATGGTATTTTAAAATATATTCATATACATTAAATAATTAATAATGTGAAAATATATTCAAAAAATTGTCTTCTTCAGTTGTGATCAGTAATAAATTTAAAGTCTAATAAGATTAGATTGATTTTTGGTGAATATTAAAGTATGAATAGTAACATACCCTCATTAATAGTACTGAATATTAATGAATTTTAAATCATCCATGAAAAATAGAAACTTCACCCATGAATATATAAATATAATGTAGACATCGTAAAAGTGAAAGAAAAATGATCATAGTATACGTTTTTGTTTTTTACGTCAAAATTAATATTTTAAAAATTTTATAAATTATTTAATAATTTAAAAAGGAAGTTTATTTTTATAATATGTAAACATAAATTGGTACTTTTTTTTCTAATGTTTATAGGATACTTTTATGGGACCTAAATTACTTTTTCAAGGTATCAATAAATAAGTTATAGTTTTAGAGTTGTTTTTTTTGAATAAATAATGATTTTATTTAAAAATTAAATAAAAAATAATAGGAAAATGTTTTCATAAAATAGAATTCATTTTTTAATTCAGATCATTGATATTAGTCTATGGTAAATTTTTGGAATTTTTCTGAAATAATTGAATTTTCTATGAATAGTAAAAATACAGTTTTGAGTTTCAGGTGTTTAATGACATAATTGATGATGTAATCATGATGTAATAAATATGATAAACTTTTTAATAGTCATATATGTTATGAGGTGTCCCATGTGGCCATTAACAAGGGAAAATACCATGGGAAAGCCCATGGTTTTGGAAATACCACCAATGAGGTGTCCCTTGAAAATTAATTAAATATTCCCTCCATTTCCCTATAAATAACAGGCCATTACCTCATTAATTTAATTAAAAAATCCTCCTCAATGAGGTTATGGTTTTTTACCTCCCAAATAGTCCTCCCAAGGTTCACTGAAGCCCCCAAGTTCTCAACCTTCTAGCTTTTGATGTCACTATTAATTGTAAAGGAACATTTAACCCTCATCTTTTATGTAATGACTTCCTTTATGTTATGTCATATATTTTCCAACATATTATGTTGGGGTATGTTATTATATATATTTATTACGGTCCATTTAATTTTAAAATAATGAGATACCCTCTCCACCCTCGTCTATTGATTTTTTGAATTTCTATGTGACACCATTAGGCTGCCGAATTTTCTTAAAAGAAATTGCATCTTCTCTTTTCATTGATGTTTCCTTTACATGTGGAATGTCATTAAAATATATATACAATGTTCATATGTATATTTAATTATGTCCCTATAATTTAATATATGTAATTTATGATTGTTTTACCCTTTTCCCCTGTCTATTTATTGTTTTCAAAAACCATGTTATATAGCCGTTATGCTGAAGAAATTTCATCTCAAAATTTCTCTATGTTTCTCACAATAAATTCTCTTATATTATTTATGTGAATACCCAGAACTATTTAGTCTATATGTGTGTTCATAAATACAAAAAAATTATATTCTTTATTCTTTAATTGACATACATATAACCATCCCTCCCTTTCCATGGGTTATATATGACAAAATGGTATTATTTTTAAGCACTTTTAAAACATCATGATTTTGAATTGAAACCCATTTCTTTTACTCTCTTTGGGTTATTTATGAAATATATGATTATTATATATTTGGATAACATGATAATAAATACAAATTAATGGTTCACCTTTATTTCCCTCCAATGCATTGGGTAATGAATTTAATCTCTAGAGATGACAAGTTTCATGATACCTTTGTGAATAACATTGGTAATTTTTAGGACACCTTAGGGATGAAACTTGTTTATATGTTCATTAATGTATAAATTAAATATTTTAGACACAAAATAATGTTATGATTCATGTTCCTTTTATTATGATATGCCTCTACTTCCATTTCTCACGTCATTATGATTTTTATCAAGTTATTATTGATTTCACAAGTAAACTGATTACCTTGACTTCCATACTAGGGCTTCTGCTCAACCTTTACATTAATGTATGTCTCAACTTAATGAGATACAATAATTTTATATAGGAAGAACTTATAATGAATCCATAAATTTGGATTAGAATAATGTTTTATGTTTTCATGTTTTATGTTACGGATTTCTAAGACACTAGACTTTAAAGATACTCTGTTTGCAAAATGTAATGAAAAGATATGTAGTAAAAGGAGGGATGCCATATTTGGTTTTAAAGGATAGTTTAGATATTTATGGAAATTAGGATATGTAATATTTAGGAATAACCCTAAATAAAGGCTTAAATATAGGAATACTTCTTGGTATTTTGGTGAGTATTGAGTAAGTAGTTTATCAAGAAAATACATTCTTGTCTTGATACGAGCAGGTAGAGGGAGCTCTATCACAGATGTAACTGGGAGTGAAAACTCTGACAAGGAGTTTTGGGCTTGACCCAGGGTATCCTGGTATACAACAATAGGACTTAATTCACTCTTTTTTATGACACTCCTAGGGAATATGTTTGGTTAGTCATAAACTTTTTATGAATCATTATAAAGGATTTATATAGAAATGTAATTTGTTAAAGCATGAAGTAATAAGACATAAAATCCTTTATAGTTACAAGATTCATAAATGAAATAATATTCTCACTATGGTTTTATTCTTTTAGAAAATGGAGGGAAATTGGAGGATACATTAAAATGGTGGCCGCAATGGACCATGCCCTGAAAGCCCTCCGATGGAAGCCAGGATGGAAACTTTCATGCGAATGATGAACCATCTTACTCAAGTTATGGGAAATAACATGAATTAGGCTAAAATACCAGTCTCACCACAATGATAACAACATTTTTTTGTGTCCTTTATGTTCCAACATCCACCAACCTTTAGTGGATCTACCGACCCATTGATTTCTAAAAAATGGATCAGCACTATTCAAAAGATCATTTCTCTGCTCTGTTGTTCTGAATAAGAGAAGGTTACCTTGGCTGTTTATCGCATAGAGGGAGAAGCTGATCAATGGGGGTAACTGATTAAAAACACAAGGATAAGAGTAGAAGTTCAAGCTATGGAGTTAGAAGAGTTCAGAGGTATATTCTTCAACATGTATTTCCATTGATCGATGAGAACAGGAATGGAGAAGGAGTTTCTCGAGCTGAAGCAGAAAGAGAATGAATCTGTGGGAATCTAGGAGATGAACATTACATGGATTTCATGTTACACCTCAAGAATTATCATGGATCAAATTGGTACGGATGATAGATTCTTTGGTGTACTAAGACCTTATCTGCAGAAGAATCAAGCCTACCAAGATTATGATAGCTATGACGAGATCATGTGATGTGCGATGAAAGTTGAACTGGGGTTTGGTGAGATGCAATGGTTTAATAAATCCAATTAAATGAAAAGATAGATAGATCCAAGATTAGGGAGGATATTCAACCAGGGAAGATAAGGAAAGAATGTACAACATCCCTTGTGTAATAATTGTGGGAAGAAGCATTCGGGGAATTTCATTCATGGAAGAGAGAAGTGATACAAGTGTGGTAGAGATTGCCACATTTCACAGAATGATCGTAGTGAGGTGAAGCCATAAATTCCCAACACTAATGTTAAATGGAATATTGTGAATCACCTACCATGTGACCAATGCTATAATTTTGTTCAACTTCATCACTTTTCCAATCACTGACCAAATCCGAGGGAAGTAGATTTGAATCACCACTAGCCTCAACAACATCCAAGGGAATAATGTCATACCTTTGCAATCACTACAGACGATGTTGAAGTGCCAAATGATGTGGTGGCAGGTACTCTTGTTGTTCTATCAAAGCTAGAAAGTAATTTTTTTATTCTGGTTCTACACATTTCTTTATTTCCTCCATGTAGGCAATGAATTTAGAATCAACCCCCGATTTTCTAAAAGTATAGTTATCAATCAAGACTCTTGGTGGGATTATCCAAGAATCATTAGTTTTTAGAAACTCTAGTATTTACTATAGTGAGAAAAATCTTATCGCAAATCTTGTAGCCATTTACATTCTATAATTCGGCATTATACTAGGTATGTTTTGGATCTCATTTTATAATTCTATGAAAAAATTCATAAGCAAGGTAATATTAGTAGTCATGAACAGAAAACCTTAAGTTATCTTCTAGGAGAGATATCTCAACCTGATATCTGTCTAGAAGAACCTCCTATATCCTTCTTTATGGAGTTTATTAGTGAAGAAGTAAAATAAAATGAGAGTTTGAGGGTAGAAAATTTGTCCATAAACTAGGAATATGTTGATATATTTCCAAAGAGTTACCCAGAACTCCCCCACACAGAGAGGTAGATTTCTCCATTGAACTCGTACTTGGATTCCATCCGATATCCATGACCCTATATAGGATGGAGAATGTGGAGATGGAGGAGTTAAAGAAACAACTCCATGATATATTGGAGAAGGGTTTTATTCGACCGAGTGTGTCTCCATTGGAAGTACATGTTATCTATGTGAATAGGATGGATGGATCAATGTGGCTAGGAATCGATTATAGCGAATTGATCAAGATCACAGTGAAGAAAAAATACCCTCTATTAAGAATCGATGACTTATTTTACCAACTTTGTGGGGATTAATTCTTCTCTATGATTGATCTTCGATCTAGTTATCATTAATTGAGGGTGAAGAAAGAAGATATTCCAAAACAACCTTCTGATCAAGATAAGTGCATTATGATTTTGTTGTTTTCCCATTCAGACTGACTAATGTACCTGCTATTTTTATGAATTCGATGAATATAGTTTTAAGGAACACCATGATAACATTGTAGTAGATTTTATTGATGATATTCTGATATATTTGAAAAGTTCGAAGGAGCATAATGATCAACTATGGGTTATTTTAAAAACTCTACAGAAGGAGAGGATTTTTGGGGATTCTAGAAAATGTGAATTCTAGTTTCCACAAGTTGCTTTATTGGGGAACATTGTATCCAATGAAAGAATCACATTTGACCATACAAAGACAAAAGTTGTAGAGGACTGGCCTCAGCCTACAACAATAAATGATATTTGTAGTTTCCATGGATTAGCAGGATATTATAGGAGGTTTGTGAAAAAAGTTTCATGAATTTCTAATCTATTATCCAAGTTAACTAAAAAAGGTGTCAAGTTCATCTGGAAAAATAAGTTTGAAGAAAGTTTCCATGTGCTGATGAAGATATTGGTTACTTCACCAATGTTAACATTGACTTCAAGTGGAGAAGGATTTTTTATTTTTTGCGATTCATATCTAAAAGGTCTTGGGTGATTCCCCATGAAAAATTACACGTTCATTTCTTATTCATATTGAAAGTTGAAGACTCATGAACGAAACTATCTATGCATGATTTGGATCTAGCTGTGGTGGTTTTTGATCTAAAGATATAGAGGCACTATCTTTATGGGAAGAAATATGATATATACACAGACCATCAATGATTGAAGTATATTTTCACACAAAAGGAATTGAACATGAGACCTAGGAGATGGTTGGAACTTCTCAAAGTCTATGATTGTTCAATTAATTATCATCTTGGAAGGGAAAACAAAGTTGCTGATGCATTAAGACGGAAATACCCAATTGTTCCTTCCATCATAAGGATTCAATGCGACCCTCGATCAATGACCTAGTAAAGCTGGACATGAGATTTATAATGGAACGAACATTATCAACCCTAACACAAATTATTTATCGACCACTATTATAAGATAAGATCAAGGAAGCTAAAAAAGAAGATCAAGGAAGCTCAGAATGAAGTTCCTTTGTTATAGAAGAAGTTTGAAGATGTAAAATTTGGGAAGTTTCCTATGTTCTATATTTATCATGAATGAGTACTTAAATTTCCTACAAGTCTTTGTATTTCATCTATTCCGGAAATAAAGAAGGAGCTGATGGATGAAGCACATAGCTCTACTTTCTATATACATCCATGAAGCAGGAAAATGTATAGAGACCTTCGTGATCATTATTGGTGGGATAATATGAAAATAGAGATTTCTGACTACACATCACGGTTATATGTATGTCAGCAAGTGAAGGAAGAGTGAAAACATCCTAAATGGGTATTACAACCACTACCTATACCAGCATGGATGTAGGACAATATCACCATCGACTTTGTCCCTGGTCTCCTAAGAAATTCAAAAGGAAACTATGGGATATGGGCTATTGTGAACCATCTTACCAAGACTACCCATTTCATCATTATTGGGGGAGATTTCTCTCTTGATCAACTTTCCAATATTTACATAAATGAAGTGGTAAAGCTACATGGAGTTCCACTTTATATCATATCTAATAACGATCCAAGGTTCACATCTATATTCTGGTGAAGTTATCAACATTCTCTGAGCACGGAATTGAATTTTAGTACAGCCTATCATCCCCAAAATGATGGCTAATCTGAATGGACTATTCAAAAACTCAATGATATGATGATTACATGCTAAATGTAATTTAATGGTGTAAGGGATAAACATATCCCATTAGTTGATTTCTCTTACAACCATAGCTTCAAATCGAGCATTCAAATGTCATCCTATAAAGCTCTATATGTGAAGAAATATAGAACTCCAACATGTTGGAATCATGCTGGTGAGAGAAATCTTATTGGGCCCGATCTTGTTTAAGAGATGACAGAAAAGGTCAATGCCATCCATCAAAACATTAAGGCTACTCAGAGTCATTGATAGAGCTATGCCGAAAACCATCAAAGGGACATGGAGTTTGATGTTTGTGACAAGGTATTTCCTATAATTTCCCCTTGGAAGAGATTCATGAGATTTTGGAATAATGGGACGCTCCACCCTACGTACATTGGCCCCTATAAAATCCTTGATCGTGTAGAAGCAGTGACCTATCAGGTTGCACTTCCTCCAAATCTAGCAGAATTTCATGATGCATTCCATGTATCCCTCTTGATGAAGTCCATAACAAACACTTCACATTTACTAAATCTAGAGGTGGTACACCTGGAACATGACATCTCTTATTATGAGTAGCCAGTGGAGATCCTGAATCATAGGGACAAGGTTCTACGCAAAAAGACAACCAACCTTGTTAAGGTGTTTTGGAGGAACCAAAAAATGTGAAGAAGACACGTGGGAACCAAAGGAGTCTATGAGATGGAAGTACCCACACCTTTTCTCTTCTGATGGTACAAGTTAAAATTTCAGGGATGAAATTTCATAAGGGGAATAGAATGTAATGGCCCAAACTTCTGAATAAATTTTGTTACCTTCTTTTTTTAGCTATTTTATTTGATACTCAAAAAAACTATTTCCTTAAAGTAATGAAGTGAGTATAATGAAAATGATACTGTTGGGTTTCAACTGTTATATGACCATTGGTCAAAATGATCGTTGGAAACTATACTCTTAACGTTATGATTATTGTTTATAAATACAAGTGATCTTGGTTAATTAATATATGAAGAAGAGTCGATGGCCTAATCTTGTAGGCTTGGGCCATACGAATCCCATCTGTCCAAGCTTGGGAAGGAGGTGACATTACTGGTCTTTTCTCTGGACCAAGCGCATGCCGAACATCAACATGTGAAGCTTGAACAAAATCACCTAATGGAGAAGTTAAAGTTGATAGAAATCACCAATCGGGCAATGTTGTCTGATCCGCCACAAGATTCTATCACCAAAACACATCTTACACTTAGGTCCTATGCAAGTGTTATAAGGGGATATATAATGATAACTTAGATACATTTTGTAATCTCTTCGTATAACTAAAATTTCTATTTCTTCTTATGTTAGAATTTGTGAATTTAAAATGTCTAGATAAATGTGGGATGAATTTATAGTTGTTCCAGATCATTGATGAATTTTGGGAATAGGTTATTTTAAAATACTTTTGTATTCTTCAAATAATTAATAGTGTGATATGATTTAAAAATGGTCTTCTACAATTTTGATCAGTAAGAAATTTAGAGTCTAATAAGATCAACATTATTTTTAGTGAATAGTAAAGTATGAAGAGTAACATACCCATATGATTAGTAATGAATAGTAATGAATAATACATCATCAAAGAAATAGAAACATCACCCATGAATGTATAAATATAATGTAGACATCGTAAAAGTTAAAAATGATCATAGTATAAGTTTTGGTATTTTTATATGTAAAAAATAATTTATTTACAATTTTATAATTAATTTAATATTTTGAAATAGAACTTTTTTTTTGTAAAATGTAATAAAGAATTTTTACTTTATTGTCTTATGGTTATATGAAAATTTTATGGGACAAAAATTACTTTTTCACGGTATTCAAAAATATGTTATAGTTTTAGAGTTGTTTTTTTGAATTAATAATGATTTTATTTAAAAATTAAATTAAATATATTTATAAAATTATATTTAGAAAATTGAGATCATTTTTTAATTGATATCATCAATATTAAGTTATGATACATTTTTAGGATTCTTCTAAAACAATTGATTTTTTCGGTGAATAATAAAAATATAGTTTTTGAGTCTCAGGTGTTTAATGACATCATTGATGATGTAATCACGATGTAATAAATTTGGTTGACTTGTGAATAGTAATATATGTTATGAGGTGTCAAAAGTGCTCATAAAAATGGGAAAATACCATGGGAAAGCCCAAGGATTTTCAAATACCACCGATGAGGTGTCCCTTGGAAAATAATTAAATACTCCCTCTCTTTCCCTATAAATAACAAGCCATTCCATCATTAATTTCATTCCAAAATCCATATAAAAAAAATATATGGTATTTTACCTCCATATTATTACTCCCAAGGTACCCTCAAGCCCCCAAGGTCCCATCCTTAGAGCATTCTAAGTAACTATTCAATGTAAGGGATCCTTTGACCCTCCACTTTTAAGTAATGGCTACTTTTATGTTTTGTCTTCTAGTTTTCCATATTTTTATGTTGGGGTGTGTTATTATATATTTTTATTACTGTAAATTTAATTTATAAATGATTATATACCCTCTCCACTCTCAAAAATTGATTTTCTAAAATTTTATGTGATGTCCTTAAGCTGGCGAATTTTCGTAGAAGAAATTTCATCTTCTCTTTTCATTCATGTTTAATAACCATGTAGTATGCCATTAAAATATCCATAACCTGTTATTATTTATATATTATTTTGTCCCTATACTTTATTATATGTTTTTTATGAGTGGTTTACCCTTGTCCCATATATTTTATTTTTTTCTAAAAGCTTGTTATATAGCCGTTATACTGCAGAAATTTTGTCTCAAAATTTCTCTCTCCCTATCAATAAATTTTGTTACCTTATTTATGTGAATACCAAGACCTATTTCGTCTATATGGGTGTTCATATATAAATAAAAATTATAATCTTGATTCTATAATTTTCATACATATAATCCTCACTCCCTTTCCATGGGTTATAAATGTCATAATGATCTTATTTTTAAGCACGTTTAATACGTCGTGATTTTGAAGTGAAACCCATTTCTTTTACTCTTTTTGGGTTATTTATGAAATGTATGATTATTATCTATGTGGCTCACATAAAAATAAAGAAATACTAAAGGGGTTCAGATATAGCTCTCCAATTTATTGGTTAATGAATTTAATCTCGAGAGATGTCATGTTTCACGATACCTTGGTGAATAACTTTGGTAATTTTTATGACACCTTGGGGATGAAACATGGTGATATTTTCATGAATGTATAAATTAAATGTTTTAGACAAATAATAAAGTAATTTTTCATGTTAGTTTTATTATTATATTCCTCTACATCAATTTCTCATGTCTTATGTTTTTTATCACGTTCTTATTGATTTCACAAGTAAACTGATTACCTTGCTTTCATTACTGGGAATTCTGCTCACCCTTTCCTTGGATGTATGTCTCCAGGTTATGAGATGCAATAACTATACTTTTGAGGAATTTATGGTGAATCCCTATAGGTGTATTAGAATAATGTTTTATGTTTTCATGTTTTATGTTTATATTTTCCAAGACACTAGACTTTAAAGATCCTCTGTTTGTAAACTATAATTAAATGTTATGTAGTAAAAGGTGGGATGCCATAATGCTTCCATAAAATATTTATCATCTAACCAACACATCAAACGCCCAAATGTACAAAAAACTAACCCATCATCCCCATTTTAAATTTTGAACAAAAATCTATTATCCACAAGAACAATCACACATTATAATAGATAAATATAATATTAATGATTTAATAATGGGTATTTTATTACATTACACATAATTTTGGGGGTCTTATCACACAAGATATAATACTGGGGAAACCATTTCATATGAAAAATGTATATTGTTATCAATTTTTTATTTTGGGTGATATCATAAAAATCACAATAGTTAAAGTAGTCACAACACATATTGTCTAATGAAAAAACACCAATTTACACAATTTTCAATATGGAACCAGATGTGTAAAATCCATCCTATCATAATAACATCAAATCTACAAAAACATTCAAATCATTCCCATTTCCCATTATAATGTTAATTGACTAATTATTTATCATTAATTAATCTAGAACAACCATACCCATATTTAATTATGAGTAACCCATCCCACAAGATACACAATGAAGATAAATGATGAATTATATTTCTCCATGAGGTTTTATAGACTCTCTACACACTGTAGGGTGAATAAGAAACACCCAAAACCACAACCACACAATAGAAAACCATACATCAACCAAAACCGCACCCAAGTATCCTGAAAATGAATCAAAAATCATTACCTAGTCCAAAACAACACCATCACAGTGGGTTCCCTAAAGAAGACCAAGAGGAATCTATTATGAAGATAGAATAAATTACCAATATTACAAATGGGGGTAAAGAAAAATGAATGGATAGATCATGGGATACGAGATCTTAGTGGTACCGTCTTGGAATAAAGTGTTCTACCAAAATAAGAGTGTGATGTATAATTAATAAATAAAAATATCCACCATTTATGGGAATTTAAAACCAATATCCTACTATAGTAATGGCGTGTAATACATTTACACAATATATAATCCATGGGTTGACTAAAGTTATTTCTTTTACAAAGAGTGAAGTCTCCCCATAAATTATTGATTACCCATCAAGAATTGAATTTACATGATGGGTATTTATTTCAAGGATCCCTATTAGCAGATTTGGATGCCATGATTTCACCAACACTACAATACATTAATAACCATTACACATCCTGAATTATACTAACTTGACTTGAATTCCCTATATTAGTGCTGCTGCAACTTCAACGTCAATAAGAAAACATGAAAACCTCAACCGAAAACTTCCAGGCACCAAAATCATCAATGAAATAGGTTGGTAAGGAATACTATTATAATATGAGACACAATGTTTTTTTTTAAAATCTCAATATATTATATTCTCCACCCTTTTACAAATTAAATCCTTGAAATTTGAAAAAAAATTCACTAATAAAATTTATTTAATATTAACATTTATTTTTTCTGAATCCCCACATTATGGAAAGGGTTGATAAATTTGTTTCATGATAATTGTGAAAGGGATATGTGAAGGTTAACATTATTAACACATAAATTGGTTTAAATGTTTTAGAACATTGTTGGTAAAGGAAAATATAGACACAAAAGAGAAATATAATTACCATGGACATGTAGAAAGTGATTGATATCACAGCCATGAGAATCTTATCAACAAGAAGTTTATAAACCTATGATAGGTGAAGAGAACATGAATTCATTGTAAATGAACACAATAGGATATTATTTTTTGTTTCATGTTCATTATACCTAAATTTGTGTAATTCAATTAATTTATAGACAAAAATCTTAAAGAAAGACACATAATTACTATACATAATGATATTATTTAATAAATTTCCTCCATAATGACATATTTTTCTCAAAATTATGAGTATTTAATGGGATTTTATTCCTGAAGCGCTTAAATAAACTTCCATCATATCATGGTTTATTGGAAAAAGATAAATATTTATTTCTATAAAGTTTATACAATAAAAAACTATAATGGAAATAATATGTTAAAGAATAAACCATTATAAAACATTAATCTCTCTATCCTAATTTTTTTTAATTTTGATCATCTGATAAATACCTAACATTACTACTCTTTAAAATATTATTGACTAATATTGAAACCCAGAGAATCAGAATGATTCAATGACATATTATTCACAAATTTCTATAACATTTATATCTAAATAAAATCCCTCACACTTAATGTATCTTATAGAAAATGTAAATTCCATAAACAAATAATCATAATAACCTAAAAATAATTTCCAAAAATAAACAAAATCACTAAATGAAAATTATAAATAATTTATTCCTCCAAAATACAATTCAACATTTAATCTTCAATTAAAGTCCCACAATATTTTGTTTACCTTAATTAGATAATGCCTCAAACTAGTGTGAACCTTTAGAAATATCATTAATCTATAAATCACCAAATTAATTTTGAATATCATGTTTATCTCTTTGATAGAATACATGTTTCAGAAGTAAATATAATAAATTGAAAATTTCACACTAATCCATTAATCACATGTTATAGAGGTAGGCGATGTACCCTAGCTTCCCTTTAGTTGTGGGTTCAATCCCTAAAACCTTACCAGATACGGTGGGCCTCCTGGCTTGTGGGTTGTCCTTTTTCTAATAATATATTAATTTAGTTCTTACAAAATTCAAAAAAAATTGATTAACATCCTCAAAAATAATCTTCATCATCAATGATAACATAATCCTTAATGTTTATTATTATATTTTAACTTATGTATGAAAACTTATAATGTATTTTTCCTCATATAACTTCTCACATGATAAAATTAAGGGTTAGACATACCTAAAAAATCTATCAACACTCAATAAATATTTCCCAAAGTCCACCAATATCATAAAACATCAAAAGTGTTTTAATTATTTTAAACATATCATAATCCTTAAATCTACTACTACCTCACAACGATTTCATCCATATAAGTAGTCACCTTAATCATTAAACATTCCTCATAATCCACTAACATTGATTTTTTATTTTCTTCAAAAATACACCCCTCTTACAAACACAAATTAGAATCATGTCTTAACACTAAAAAATATCAATTCCTAAGATAATTTAAAACCCATCCATTTCATATGTCATATCTTGTTTCCTCATCCTCAGTAATAATGAAATTATGATTTGATAAAAATTTTATTGTATGATCCTACTGATCACCTTATAGTGATCCCCATAGGAAACCAAATTTTGAAAATCCCATACTCCATAAATTTAATTAATTAAATTATTTATTTGGATTAAAATTATAACTCTTCATATAATTAATATAAAGAATTCCCTTATTCCTTGGAAGATTATATCATTTTTCCCTCTTATACTTAAAATAATCTTCCCATTCCTCTAACAAATTTCCCAAGGTTCTTCTTATGAAATTAATAACAAAAAAGATCAGTATTTTTCTATTTATGATACTTTTCTCATGAACATCCATGTAACTCGATTCTTCTATTATTTGATGTGTTGGAAAACTCACCAATATTCATATTTTCAATCATATTTCTTGATTGATTTTTAAGAATAACCAATATATATTTCACTTTAGCTCAAATTCCATTCAAATTATCATTCTGAAAACCAACACATCTTTCTTTACATATATTGTTAATTTGGTTCCTCTAGTTATAGCTATTTATTAAAAAAGTAATTTTTTTTATTAATATACCAATCATAGTACAGATATTATGAGTATGATAAAAACAAATATATGCATAACCATAACATTTTAAATTGATCTTCCTTTATTTATTCAAAATAAAAATAATTATAAAAAATGACTATCCTTTAAGGTTATAGTAGAATTTTAAATAATATTATGATAACATCCTAACCTCTAATATTATCTAAACACTTTCTCAAAAACCAAATGTAAGTAACACATTTTATAAGTTACATATTATAGAATCATAGAATATAATTCATTTTCTTTTATTCTTAATGATCTTTAAGATTTAGATTTTAATAAGAATTGATCAGAAAAATACTATATATCACACAACATACACTTCGAGTCATTTTTTATTTTCAAATAATATAAAACTATTTAAAATTAAATGAGTTTTCCTTTCATGAAAATTTTTCAAGATATTCAACATGAACATTTATTATCCTCACCAATAATTAAAACCTATGATTTTGTTTTAAAAATTTTGGTTGTGTGGAAAGTGGTCAGAAAGGGATATAAAAACAAAAAATTGAAACATTATACCATGAATAATTATAAAACATTTAACTTTTTGAAAATAAACAATGGATCCAAATATAATAATTTCTATCCAATGAAATATCATTATTTGACCAACAATTATAATAAAAAATTACATAACAAATTTAGATGAAAATATAAAAATCATAATGGTTTCATTGAAATAATTATAAACAAATTAATTTTTTCTAATTGTTTTACTTAACACTATTAAAAAGTAGTATATCATTATCTTTCCTATGAAATAATATCATTCCTATAAAAAATTTGATAAAAATGCAGGTTAATTTGGAATAATTTTTATATCACTTTTACATAATGTGTAACCCTCAAGGTTAATCTTGAAAATACAATCATTATTATAATTATAATAACTATGAAAATAAATTACCATAATCTCTTTGAACAAATATATTAGTTTAACTCCATCCAATATTTGGATTAACCATCCTAGTATATTCCCATATTAGAGAATTCCAATCAGTTAAATGCATCCCTTAACCCAATACATTGAAGAAACATAATAGACTCACTCACACATAATTTATAACTAATCCAATCATCCTCATAAACAGTTTCCATGACCCATAATAGATTAAGTATAATCTTTCAACATTAAACATTTTTCAACCTATCATTGAACATATTAGGATATTGATATATCCAATTCCTTTAATTCCAAATTTTCAAAACTAAAATTATCAAAATAAATGGAAAATGGGTATTTAATATAATAAAAAATGAATTTTTAAAAATTAATCTAAAAATAAAAAATATATATAATGGAGGATGAATTCATTGTACACTAATACGTTAAAGAAGAATATTTTGTTTGTATTTTTTAAACAATATAAAAAATTCTATAAAATTATTCATCTCCAATCCCGTTAAATGAATGTAAAAAAACGAACATAAAATTGAAATTAAAATTTTTTAGTATCTATATAAATACATCAATACTTTTTTTTGAAAAATATGGTGATTGAAAAAATATTATTTTAATAGAAACATTAAAAGTTTTTTTTTAAAAATCAATGTCACCTAACTTTAGTTAAAACTATCATGTACATTATTTATATTTAAAAATAACAAACTTATGTATATAATTTATATTATGGAAAACATTTTTCTGGTTTTTTATCCTCTTTTCACTCTTATTAACACGTTATAACAATTACTTAATCATTTATGTTGACCGAAAATGGTTTAATGATATTATGTTTAAAAATACAATCTAATATCGATAAGTTAGCTATATTAATAGAGGTCATCATTAAAACATATAAAAACTAATAATAATGAAATAGTTATCATTTCTATACATAAATTTAACTTTTAATATAATTCATGAATGATGGTTTTGAAAAAAAAATATGTTACAATTAAGGAGATGATAGGTCATACGTATGCATGAGTAAACATTCTAATTTTGAAAAATCATCATGGAAAGATATTATATATAATTTCATAATTAAATATATATAATAATACCATACAAATAATATTAATTCTATAATTATACTTATATATATGATCCATGTGATTTGGTTATGAGAAATGTCTGACATCACTTCATGGAGTTGGTAATCAACATTATGAATTAATGGATTCATCATTTTTTAGGGAATATAAATTATATATATAAAAGGATATATTTTATTTCTAAAATTATATAAATATATATCATTAATATCATATATAAAAATTATTTACATCATTATAACAATCCTTGAGAGATGGGGGTGGAAAACTAATTTCATGGATCTGTGAGGCGGTAGTCCACCATACAATTGAAAGATGGAAACCTATACCATTTGAGTATGTTGTATATTAATATAGGTTATTCAATTAAGATAATAACTTATTAGTATATTTATGATAAATATTTCATTTTTTATATTGGTTTAATAATATTTTACAGAGGATGGAGAAGAAATAAATCAAAAAATGTGCTTAAAACAATATAACCACTTGGGTAAATATCCATTTTCTATCAAATGAAGACGTTTATTCTTGGTATGATTCCAAATTTAAGGCCTATATAATGTGATTATGGATGTTATTAATGTATATGGGATTAAATTTCTTGATCAAAATACGTTTTTTGGTTCAAATAAATGAAAATATGTTGTTTCCTTTTATAAGAGAGCTGACAGGTACCTTTGGAATTTCCAAAAATATTAATTTATTATAAATTATTGTTGAAAAAAATGAGATCAAAATTTATAATATTAATATTTAAAATGAATATTAATATAAATAATCCCATAAAATACTTTTTGTATAAGTTGAGATGACAAATATAGACTTATTTTTTGTTTTTACCCTTCATTAACCCATTTGATAATTACCATAATAACAATTTTTTCTACCAAATAAGGGATAATAAAGTCTCTATAGAATGAAAAATGACCTATAAATAAACAATGGTTGATGTTATTAACTATATCCCATTTATATGATTAAATGCTGATTTTAAAGTGCTTCCCTTGATGTTTGCTTCCATTTGAGACTGTGAGACCATTATAACGTTTGTGCCTTGGTTATTTTATTATTTTTTCCTTTGTTGCAGTGGGTTCCCTCTTCTACGAGTTTTAAAAGAGGTATTATTCTTATATTAAATTAGGGGGGGTTGTCCCTCACCCATTTAAAAATGTAAATTAAAATATTATTTATTATAAAATATATGTAATATCAATTTAAGAAATATTCATTTATATTAACTTTAATGAAATCAATAAAATAAAGGAAATTGAATGTAATAAATACAAAAATATATTATGTTTCATCTTAATCAATAAAATTCATGGCTAAAATTAAATCTAATTTGGATACTTTTAATATTATTAATATCTTTTATTTGAATTTTCCATTAACAGAATAAATATTATGTCATAATTATTTAAGCATTTATGGTATTGATCTCTTCAATAAATATTATAAATAAGTTAACATGATGAATATAAATGACATATATTTAAAATTAATATTTATAACATAACATATCCTCTAGTTATACCCATGTTAAAAATATTATTGTTATTAAAAATAAGAGTGTGATATTTATGCCTTTTCTTTACATAACATGTTATATTGTTTATAATAACATCCTAATAGAACTAAAATCCATATATTCTGCCTTTTAATTGTTATATATGATATATAGTCCTAAAATACACTAAAGGTAAGTGTTAGTTTCATTATTCAATCATAATCTTTTTTTATTTTTGTCCTTAATTTCCCTATTTATCTTTTAAAGTGGTAACAATACTTTTTAAGGATAATATTCATATTGAAAAAATAGGGAAATATTAAAAAAACTACTAAAATATTTAAAATATAGTCAATTTTTCAAAATTTAAAACAAATTTTTTTATTTTAATATAAAATTAAACTGGAAAAATAGAATGAAAATCAGTTTTTTTAGAAAAAATCCCTCTTTATCTCTAAAATATATTCATACTATATTCCAGTAGAAAATTCATTTCAAAAACCATAAATGGATTATTTTTATTAAAAACGAAAAAAATTAATTTTTTTAAAAGTAAAATATAATTTATGTATTTTAATATTTAAAAAATATAGTTTTCTAAAAATATATTTTTTTTAAATAGTCACTGAAAAATAAAACTTTTTAGAAAATTACCAAAATGTTTTATAAGATAAATTTTACATGATGAAGTCAAAAAGTGATATTGGTTTTATAAAATTAAATTACTGAAGATTCAAAAAATTTATTTTAATATCAGTTGAAAAAAATGAATAAGAATCCTTTTTTTATAAAATATTTTTGCCCAATAAAATAACTCGAATAAAAATTGAGTGATTATTTCCCAAAAATTAAATAATATGTTAGTAATGAGTAAGAATAATATAAATTACATAGTGAATATAATCCTATTCACACTCTCCAATTCAATGGAAAGGTTATAATGGTCATTTTCAAATAATAATATGTAATGGTCCATTTAAGCTGAGTGTTGGGTATTTCCATGCAATAAACGTGTAACTTCATTTAAAATCGTCAGATATTCTTGATACATTTCACAAAGGCGCATAAAATAAACTATAATAGGTATGGATGTTGTGATTTATTATTGTTTACTGACCAATAATTTGAACTCTTTTTATTTAATAGTTTTTACTTCAGTATCCTTATTAGGTTTCAATAAAACATTCATATGTGTGTACATGGATTCATATTCCTCCATTACAAACATATTTAATATTTATTTTTTATACATTTCATGGGAACTAAGATTAATTTTATTTTCAAAATATGAAAATTTAAAAAGGGTACTTCTCTCCAAATATTTCCATATCAGATGCTTTCTTCATTTTCTAAAAATTTAATTACATTCACTCTCTTGATTTATTATAATGATACTTATATTAGTACATGTAATCATAATAAGAGTAAATTAATTAATATACTTAAGGTAATTTGTTATTTCATCTTATACTTGGGTGAATCATATTTTCTTTAGGAATTATTCCATCATTGAGTACTAGGATCTTGGACCCTAATTTAAACAAAAGAAATCAATATTCAATTTATGTAAAATAGTTCCATAATTATCAAGAATTAATCCCTCATGATATTAATTATAGAACAATTTAAGATCAACATTCATGAAGGAATATTTCACAACTATTTGATAAATGTTATATCACCTATGAGTTTTAACTATTCGAATTTTTTTTATTTATTATAGTATTTTTATAAGAGAAACAATCTCTTTATAATAAACCTAATAATCATGTGAATAAACCTTTTAAAAACTTATAATCTTGTTCTCTATGAATTATTCAATAGTATTTAACTTATTCATAAATAGAAAATTCTGAATAATCTACTTTTTATCAATATATCCATGTAAAATAATCTAAGTGGAATTAATATTTATTTTCTCAAGTTAATAATTCCTAAATAAAACATTTGTTTTCTTAATAACTCCATGCACAGAATATGGCATAATATATGTTATAATGGATTTTTTCTTACCAAGAATCAATATTATTCTAATTTTAATTTGTGCACTATAGATCCAAATAATTTTTTACACTTAAAATTAATTTTTACTAAATAACACTTTTATTCATCACATTATGTCGCCTATTCCTCATCACTATATAGAAAAGATTCCACACCTTCTATATGTGGTTCTATATTATTCTACTGTTAACATATTTTCATATAATTATACACATTTTATTTATTATATTCGTCAATGTCTACTTCACAAGGAACAATAATATTAGGATTATTCTTGAGAGTTTTTATGTGATAATAGTTAATAAGACTCTGAAGCCTCATACTATAACATCTATTCACATTTACATTAGACATATTTCCAAAAAAATATAAATTCATTGTTATTCCAATCAAACATTTCCAGTTTTATATTTTTAATCATGATAAAACATTGATCAACCAAACACCATGAATTTTTTCCAACGTTATTTTTTATTATACAAAAACTCATAAGAGTTCATGTTAGGATTTTTTATTATGAAGAAACTGTTTTATATAAGGTGGGATTCACTAAAAACCTATCACTTGTATAAATTTGAGATATTATGTACTAATTTCATGGTTCTACCCATCTCAACCAGGTTTTTATTCATTTTATATGTTATTCAGTTTCTTATCGTGTATAATGAGTACCATACAATAGTTTGATTACATGTTAATAATGGTTAGACTGAAATTATTTTCATTTAAAATCAATAACATTATTAGATTTTACCTACTTGATACACATCCAAAATTCATTCTCAAATCCTCTCTTAATGACATCAAACAAATCTATTACTTCATATTAATGTTTGATAAATATAATATTAATCATTCTTGTATAATAATAAGTGAATATTTTATGTAAATATCACCTTTATAGAATTTGTTGTGTGTTATCCAACATAGTTTAGTATGTATTAACTCATTTTCCTTGGTGGACTCGATATCTACCCTTTTCTAAAATTTTAGTTTGATACTCCCCTTTTAGAGTGTTTAAGAATGTCTATAATTTTTATATTCAGATACGGTTTTCCTCTTAAAAAATTCCCCTTTAATATATTTCATAAAACACTTTAATTGGGATATCTCACTATTATATTCTGTAATATGTTTCCTTCTATTGAGTTATAATAACCAGAATAATTATGTTCATAATTTAAAATTCTTTATCATGAATTTAATCACCTATAGCAATAACATTTTCATATTTTATCCTCCTAATGAGACGTGTTTTTTTCCTAAAAAAATATCACGGGTTTAATCATAAAAATTAAATACACTCATTATGTTATTGTAATTTCTATGAAATTTCCAATGGGTTTTCTGTGTTTTTGAATTCTTTTTAAGCCTATGAAATTTGATCATGGTTATGAGAAAATATCAACATTATATAAGAAACTTTTTAAGATCATATGGTAATTTTTGGGTAGGTTTATGATTCATACAATGTTTTTCCAAACCACATCATGTTCTAGGAGATATAATGAAAATGTAAATAGAGGGAAAATCACATTTAGTGCATGATTTTTTAGACCATTCGAACCAGCCATGGGTGAAGCTGGTTTAATAATAGTGGAAATCACATATTTATCACATGTTTTTACCAAACCGTGAAACCTAACATTGTGTTATGCATTAATTTCTCGGAAAATTAGTTCCTAACTCAGTTTTGGCAACTAAAACCCTCTTTTTTAATCTCTTTTATCAAAATATTTAACACTAACCTTATATTAAGAATTATTTTAATAACCCATTGATTTAGAAGATTTTTTATCTGAATATATGAGCTATACATTTTTAAAACCAACATTTAGTATCTATTTTATCACATTTTATTTTTATCATATAATCTCCTCTCACAAAAAATGTTTGATCTAATCCTTTATGGATATATATAATAACTATTATGTGTTCTGGAGGGATCATGAATGGGTCTAATAGAGGAAAGGGGTACTGAGCCTTTATCTAGAGGATTCATTTTTTTGTTATCATTTTTCATCACCCATTGTGAGTTAGTGTAATTATTGGCCTATGTTAATATAAATATAAACTGTGTGGGTCTCCCGATGACCTCAATAGCACATCCCTTGGTATTGAATAATTTCTACAAGAGGTAATGCACTAGGGATTGTCTATGTGGAGATTATTCCCTCAGTCTTGAGTTAGAATAATATTAGAAAATAATTAAACATGATAAATCATAAATGAAATATAGTAAGATGTTGAATAATATAAATATAAAATAATTAATGAAATTAGGTCATTTTTTGAATAACAATGACATATATATACTGAAAAATATGGACAAGATAAATATGATCACCAAAATAACAATGTGTAAAACAATGGATCTACAAAATCCTCAAATGTACCTCATCCCAAGATCCATAATCATATCCGAGATAAATTTCTCGACCATTCAAGGGCCTTAACCCAAAAAATTCCTATAACTTGCTAATCATATGCTCATTACCTAAACTGTAATTGCATGACTCTGAAATGATTGAATGAAAAACTCAGCAGGGAACCACCAATGTAGTTCAATATATAACATGTTAATGTAGTTTATGTGTTCTCAAACACTCATATGAATAATAAAAATAATAATTACTATTAAATTAAATGAAATAGATAATTTAAAACTATAGTCTTGATGAAAACATGGATCCAACCATACCTAATATAGCCTATGCCAAAGAATTATTTGAGTAAGATATATGTCCTAACCACGAGATCACTCTCACTCTCCTATACTAAATATATGTTAAATATCTAGGAATCAACTAAAAATTGTATAAGTATGGAATTTTTTAGGATCTAAGGCATAACAATCAATCACTGAATAACTAGTCGAAACTAGATGATGTCTTGACATTACCTATTCGAGTTTAATTTTAGATTCTCATTTCCCTATCAATAATAAATTAGAACTTTAAAATTGGAATGAATTACTAATGGGATGACCCTTATGAAATATTTATGGATTATTATCATGATCCAGGATGATGACGTTACATCAATTAATCATCTACACTACAAGATATTCCCAAAAATACCTCAGTAATGTAATCAGAGTGTACACACCCAATCTTAGGGTGTCTCCTTGACATTAATCAAGGTGATCATCATAAACACCAGATATATAGAAATAATATTTAGTATGTGGAAATATAAAATAATTACAATCTCTTTCATCATCTTTATCATAGAATTCTAGGAATCACAAGTAATATTCTAACTAGGTGTGATTTCAAAGATCCACTCGATAACCTCTCTTGTTTCCGAGTGCAAGGAAGAAAACCAGAAACACTATAAATTCCCATAATAGTGAACTAAAATGTTGGATCATGAGAAAAAAAGACATCTATATATTTTTGGTTATTCGATACTATGAATTAAATCATTTTATTATATTTGAGAACAACCGTCATTATTTAAGAGAGGGATCCCAGTCATCCAAACAACCATATGATAAAAATATTTTATTTCTTGAATCTAGATACCCTTGTTTAACTTGTCATATGATTATGACTATATACATATTTTATATTTTTCACATTCATGATTTGGGAAGAACCTATATTGTATGTAGTAAATATATAGACCTGAGTCTTTCTTCCCTCGATACCTAGAAAAATAGTAGCAGAGGGTGAAATGTACATCATGAAAAACAAGTTCATTTATAATGATATATGTCATTGAAATTCAATTTAACTATTAAATAAATTATCAATTTTCATGAATTCAAAGGGTTGGACAAACAAAAAATCACAAGTTATTATGTCACTTCTCCAAATAGATAATATATTTAACTTATTATATAAGGTAAATCATTAATCCTTACGACACAGTTTCAAATCTCACAAAATAGGGTCTTAACAAAATCAGGGATCCCTACATGGGCCCCCTCCATGTCCTAGATCAAATTTATGACTATCTCAAGAGGAAGAATTCTATTATGAAATTACCACTATCACATTAAAACATTTAGAGACTTAATAAACTTATGTTTTTGTTATTTGGGATATTAAAAACCCTAAAAGACAACCACACTAGTTCAAATCACAATCCTCATAAAGAATGCGATGAGTCCGCATTTTTTATTCATCGAGAAGGAATCTCTCAAAAATTCCAATTTGGGATACCTATCAAGGTCTATTTACTTCTAAGAAAATGGTTTATGGAAATTTCATAACCTTCAACAGTTGTGGAATTTATCTAATTCTTTAGGGACCAATGTTGGCCCAAAAAATTATCTCTCTATTCATGTTAAGGTAACTGATGTCAATAAAAAAATATAATCTAGTTGTTTAAGTAGATAAATTAATTTAACAAAAATATCATATAATATGGGTACCTCACTATAAGTGGTGGGATTCGAGAAAATCACATACTAAATTAACAAGATAATTTAATTTATTGGAAATAATTATTGTCCACCTATCTTATATAAAGCATTCGAAGCATTTCTATGGATTCAAAACTGATACCAATTCCCATATAAGGCCTTCCAAATTCAAACCACTATAGAACATCCTTTTATATCCCTAACTCTGTCTAAATAGTCCATATGAATTAAATAATATAATTATTAATTAATTAATTAATTATATTACAACACAACATAATGTTTTATAACTGACTAAACATCGTACGATTAATGAAACTTCAAGAAATGGGTTATGGAATACACTAGAGACACTCTCAAAACCATGATACATAAAATGATAAACACACCATTAAAAATGAAAATTCTATATGAAAAACCCATGGTTTTACATTCCTCTGATGATTTGATGATACACGACTTATAGATTTAATATCGAGGTGTCCACTTCTTATGCTGTGTGAAAGTAACTTAAAAAATGTTTGATTTCCCCATTTTCTGGGGAAATAAACATATTCAACATAAATTAAATCAATTTAAAAAATAGTATAATTAATTAATGAATATATGAGAGTAGGGATAGGATCTCGAACCTTCCATCATCACAAAAAAATCCAAAGAATATTCATTATATGGGGGATCCAAGGGTTATAAAAGGGTTGATCCCTCTAGGAAGTCTGAGAGAAGAATCATAGGAAGGGGAGATAACCCTATAAATAATCATAGTTGGTGTGAATTATAAGTTACCACACTAATTACATAAGATGATATCAGTTTGAGGTGATTAACTACCTGATGGCTCCAGGATGTGGTCGTCTCCACAACCAGACACCGCTGACTAGTCGGTTGGGACAATCAGCTAAATAATTGAACTATTTCAGTAGCCACCAGACACTTACCCAAGAATAGTTAGACCTATAGGGTAAATCATGACCAACTGATCATGTGTAAAAATCACTATCGAGATTTTCTATGCCTCAAAACTCTGTTTTGAATTCTGATTGTCTAACTAACCATAACAATTATTGTAAAATAAAGACTTTTCTCAAAATTAAAACTGAAACCTATAAATAATATTTTATAACCTCCCTACATTAACATGTATCATCCTTGAGTGGCCTTCATTTAATTCATAGAAAACATCCAGAAAAACATTGGTATGGAATCCTCACTCAAATGTATGTGTTATATATCTAAACGCCCATGAACTTTAAAAGAGTTGTTGGATCGTGAATATATAGATTATACACAAGAGGGGGTGAATTGTGTCTTTCAAATTTTTTATTAACTCTTCTATTGATCGAGTTCTGTCCTTTTCTCATTATTAGATTTGATCATGTAGTGGAATAAGTAAAATCAGGGGCACACAGATGTATAGTGGTATGGGGAACAGAAGGCCCCTATACCACTCCACCAATGCACTACTCCATGAGCTTAGTGATTTTCATTATCTGGTCTTCCAGACCATCCAACAACTGAAAATAGGTAGTTGACACCTTTACAATTTTCAGAAAAACAAAGCCTTCTAGTTCAAACACGAACCAACTCAGCATAGTATGAGAAGCTGGTCACTCAAGATAAAAAATTTTTCGTTTAGAAAGAACATTTCCAGTTGATCTTCACAATTGCAAGAGAATGTAATTGACAGTAGATGAATCGCTGTCTTCCGAAATATTGATCTTCAAGTCAACGCAGTTTCGATTCGATCTAATTATAGTAGATATAGAAAATATAATCAAAACTTAAGCAGCAGTAGATTCTCAAAATATTGTCTTTGACAAATAGATGAATCTACTGTTGTGTTCTTACTTCATCAACAAAAAAGAGCATAGTCACTCTTCATAATCATTAGATTTTGTATCTTGATTTGTCTCTGTTTTCAGTCGTTTGGAATAGCATTGCCTATGCATCATATATTTCTTTCGAATACAATTATTGTATCTGCACTTGCGATCTTGATCACTATGTTGATCTTTGTAAACTATTTCACATATCACACTTGTTTCTGTTATGATGTGCATGGTGTATTTTTAAATTCAAAATGGGAACAGATATATACACCGCTTCCTCTGTAAAATCAGATCCACAAAAATCTCCCTTTGACTTGAAATATTAAAACTTGGGAATTAATCTGAGCAGTCGTAAAACTCCATATTATTCTCCATGAGAAGATCTGGTTAAATTAATCCTTCAAACAGTTCTGAAATTGTGAAGGACACACTTCAGAATCATCGTTTATTCCATCTTAAAATTATCCTAATCAATCTCTTGCAGACCATTGAACAAAAATATCAACATCAAATTCCCGACGCCAAACGTATGGTTGAGTTGCACTACATACATCCTCTGATACATAACATAAATCAAATGTAGGGTTGATGTTTCTTTCATCAAACATAAGGTTGATGACGATACTTAGGTTGACCACAAACATAGGGTTGACCATCCATACTTTTATCTTCCATATCCAAATGTATATCATACTTTTATAAGCATTCAAACGTAAGGTTTACGATCCATACTTTTTCATGTAACGTAATGTTGTTTACAAAAGTAAGGTTAATTAACTATACTTTTTAGAAACAAACAAAACATTAATGACTTATGTAATGTTTCTTCTTCTATACTTTCTCAATATCCCAAACGTAGGGTTCCTTCCTAACGTAGGGTTTTTCATCACATAGGGTTCCATTCTTTCATACTTTCTGAATATCTTAAACGTAAGATTCCTTCCGAACGTAGGGTTCTTCTTCACATAGGGTTCTTTTGTTTCATAATTTTTGATAACGTTTGGTTGTTTAACCATACTTTTTTGATAATATTTAAAGAGTAAAAAATGGGTTACTTTCCCTCTTTTTACGCTACACTTTTATTTCTTTCTTTACGCTACGCTTTCCTTTCTTTCTTTACACTACTCTTTCCAAACGCAAGGTATCAATAGTGTTTCCAGAACACTTTAAATTGATTACCAAATGGTTTATAAATTGTTCCACGCTGTCTAAACATTTGAATATTCATCCAAAAATGAGAATATATAAAATATAATTCCTGAAAAATAATTACATTAAAATAATTAGAAAACAATTAAATGGTATTTGTGAACATAAAAATCATCAAAAAGAGATAGAGTATTGTTCTCAACAATATCCCCCATTAAATATGTATTATTGAAAACAACACATTCTCAACAATCTCCCCCTTTTTGATGACCACAAACCCATAAAATTATAAGACAAATTAAATGAAATTAACTTTCAAAATTAGATACTTATAGTTTAGAATTTTGAAAAGATAAAACAATATTTAATTTTAAAAAAAAAATTCAACAAATAAACATTGTATTATCATTAAAAATAAAATTATCCCCCTTTATTTATAATGAAAATAATAATATTTTTCTTTAAAAAATAAAATTAATGAATAAAGTTAAAGTTTTAGTTTTATCCAAATTTCTCCCTTTGAATAAAAAGTAAAAGAAAATTTCCCTTTTATAATAAATGGTTGTTAATAAGTTAAAATAATTTGTTGTATCAGTATAAATATGTATAAATCCAAAACATAAAAATAAAAAGTATTTAAAATATATGAAAAATCATTTAAATAAAATTTTAAAATCGTAAAATAAAATATCATGTTTATCCAAATTTCTCCCCCTTTTGTGATATCAAAAAGAATGATAAATCATGCATTTGAACACATTTAATGTTGCACTTAACTGTAGGTAAATTCTATAATTAACTATTTATCATTAAGGTAATCTGGTATACTGATATATTTAAACATAAAATTGTAATATTAGATAAAAAACAGATAACTAAATGAATTTCCATTCAAAAATAGCAGTATGTTCATGATAATGATATACACAGAAATCAAGGGATATTAGGGTTAAGATAGGTTCTTTCTTCTCTGAACAACATCCTTGATTTCTGTAAGCTGTTCCCTCAGTCTCTTCATCATCCCATATCCATGTTTGATAATGAGCTCCATATTTTCATGAGTCATATGAATATCCTAAATTAAATTGACTCTGAAAAACTCATGCATTCATTCTTCTTTTTCTATAAACACTGACAGCTTCTCTGACATCTGATTTCACATTGTTCTGATTCCTGGCTCACTGGATGTCAGATGGTCTACTAAAAATTTATGATTTTCCAGCAACACTGATAATGGAACACTGTTACATTGAAGATCAGTCAACTGCTCATTCATATTTCCCATTACAGTTGTAAAAGCCTGAAATCTACTTATGAGGTCAGGTGATGTACCTGAACCACTGGCTCCACTGTACCTTATGGATTCAAACTGAGTTTCCATATAATCTTTAAAACCAGACAGATCTGATTTCAAAACCATTTCTGATTTCATTTTGACCACTTCTGTCAACATTTCCTTTTTGAAATTATCAACTTCATTTCTTCAAACTGTGCTGGATTTCAGCCTCTGAAATCTCAACTTTTCTAATTCCAAATCTATCCTTAGAGAAGAATTCTCAGTTTCTAATCATTGTAGCTTCATGTAAACTTCTTCAACTGCTTAATTTGGTGAAGTAGAATTATTTTGTGCTTGATTTTCTTCTTTAGTTCTTTGATGTATCAACACTAGGGGAGAAGATTCCGCAACTATTTCTTCATCACCATTTTTAGCTTGGTCTACGGATTTTTCCTCAGAGTCTTTCTTATACTCTTCTATAAAAAATCCTCCTGCAACACTTCAGTGTGAACAGATGATGCATCATCAGCATGTTATCCAATAATGATATCATCTTGAACAAGATTTTCAACAATAGTGTCTTCGTGAATAGCCTGATGACTAGCCACTTCTCCTGTAGGCACTCACTCTTTCACAACTTCCATTGGAGTCTCATTTTGAAGTTTAACCACTAATTAAACTCTTTTAGGTTTAACAAAAGTAGTTTCAGATCTCTCTATTTCAACATTCATTCCAACTTGAGATACCTCTTCTTGAGGTTCACCAATATTAGGCTTATACCTCACAAAACTATATCCCAAAATATCTTTAATAGATAGTGGATGAGAAACCACTGTGTCTTATTCAGCTCTTGCAAGTCTTTTCCTTATTACTTGAAGTCCTTCCTGACTTCCTTCATCTTCAACCTATGCAATTTCAAAACGAAGCCTTCTTACAGTTTTAGTTGCTCTGGTTTTAGGTTGCTTTTCTTTAGCTTTATCAGGCTGACCCGGAGCTATCTCCTCTTCTCCCTCTTCTTCCTATTCTTCCCCCACGGGCAAGATTTTTCCTTTTATGGTGCTCTAGAAATAACCAATTTTCCTTAATGTCCCAGTACTAAAGGTATTACAGTGATGACACCTTTTTCTCGCATCTACAAGTCTCACCAATCCTTTCTTGAGCAACAACTTTGAAATGAACCTCCAAAAAGGATCGAAGTTAATTATTGCCTCACTATGGTAGTAGTAATTGAGGTACCTTACCATTTACCTTGGGAATTTTAATTTGATGTCACTTAACAAAAGATACATTATGTACATATCTGGGTACAAAATATTTTCCATTTCTGACATCCTGGGAGTTATTCCAGTATGAAAAAATTTAACCAAGATCTTCTGATCTGGTTCTAAATCATTTACCATCATTTTCGTAATAGTAGTTGTTCCAAACCAAAAGAAAATAATGTCCTCTAACTTATGAAAAACATCTCCAAGGGTTTTCAAATCAAAATGATATACTCCTTCTTGCGAGCAATTCAGGATTTTTCCTATATCAACAGAAGAGATTGAGAAATCTATGACCTCAAGATTTGCAATCATAGTGTTTTCATCCTCACCTAGAATCATCTGAACTGTTCTCAAGAAATAAAGCAGTTATACCTCATACATAAACTCAAACATTTCACTATTGAAAGAATGTTCAAGGTTTTGAAAAGACAAATCATGTTTCAACAACAGATTAGTCTGGAATAGCCATTCCAGATCTATAACTTTACCTTGCAAAATTTTTCTCCCAACTGACTTTTTCTTCTTCGCGTCATTGCTCTCAGCCTCATCTGATCACTTGGTCCTTACCATTACTGAGTAGATTTCTGAAGGTTCGATGATTTTAGGGTTTGAAGATTCGAAGATCAGGGGGATGCAACTGTATGCGGTTTCTGGGTCCGAAATGGTTTTGTTGTGTGGAAATGAAATGGTTTCGAATTAGAAAGGGCTCTGACAGCCTTGATTCCCATGTAATCTCTAATCGTTACATTTATTATAAAAACAAATAAAATTTATATGCGGCAAATTTAACCTAAATTAAAAAACAAATGTTAAATATTTTTCGAAAAACAAACAATTAATTAATTTTAAATAGTATTTAGAAAACAAAATAAAATTTACACAATTAAGCAAATAAAAATAAAATAAAAAAAATTAAATAAATAATATATAAAAATTATAATAAAAAATTTATTTAAAATTAAATAACCATAGAACCCCCTTAATAAAATCAAACCACGCAGTGGAAAATGGTTTAGTAAAAATATATGCTAATTCAATTTCTGTATTTTTAAATTCTAAAAATATATCCTTTTTAATAACATGATCTCTTATAAAGTGATGCCTTATATCAATGTGCATAGTTATAGAATGAATAATAGATTTTTTTAAAATATTAATTTCACCAGTATTATAACATAAAATAGATGAATTATTAAAATTCAATCCAAATTCAATAAGAGTGTTTTTCATCTACAACACTTGTGCACAGCAACTGCCAGCAGATACATATTCTGCCTCAACTGTTGATAGGGAAACTGAGTGTTGTTTCTTAACATACCAGGACACTAAAGATTTTCCTAAAAAGTGACATGTTCTGGATGTTCATTTTCTAACTAATCTATAACTTCCAAAGTAAGCATCTGAATATGAAATAAAATAAAATAAGAAGTTTTAGGATTGAGTAGATATTGAAAAGTAGTTCATTTTAATTATCTAAAAATTCTTTTAACATCATTTAAATGAGATTCTTTGGGGTGGGATTGAAATATATCACAACGACATACTGAATAAATTATATCTGGCCTACTAGTAGTAAAATATAAAAAACTAAAAATCATACTCTATATAACTTATTGTCAACTGATTTACCAGTTTCATCCAAATCAAGTTTCATATTAGTACACATAGGAGTTATAAATATCTTGTTGTTTTCAAGTCCAAATTTCTTATGTCAATCAGTAATGTATTTTCTTTGATTTAAAACATTTCCGAAATCTTTTTAAATATTTGAAGTCCCAAAAAGAAATTTAATTCTACCATCATACTCATTTCAAATTCATCTTGCATTAATTTTGAAAATTCATGACAAAGTGTTTTATTAGTTGATCCAAAAATTACATCATCAACATAAATTTGAACTAATAAAACATTATTTTTCAATGTTTTCTTAAAATGTTTTGTATCTACCAATCTAAAAGTAAAATAATTGTTCAAAAGAAAAGAACTTAATCTTTCATATCATGCTCTAGGTGCATGTTTAAGGCCATAAAGAGATTTAGTAATTTTAAAAATAGAATCAGGTTTCTGAGAGTTTTCAAAACCAGGAGGTTTCTCAACATAAACATCCTCCATGAAATAACCATTTAAAAAGGTAGATTTAACATCCATTTGAAATAATTTAAAATTCATATGAGATACATAGGCTAAAATGATTCTAATAGCTTATAACCTAGATATAGGTGCAAAAGTATCATCACAATCTATTCCTTATTCTTGATTATATCCTTTAGCTACTAATCTTAATTTATTTATAGTTATTATAAATTGGTTATCCTGTTTATTTATAAAGACCCTTTTGGTTCCTATTACTAGATAATTCTGAGGTCTTTCCACTAATTTCCAAACTTCATCTCTTTTGAACTTGTTTAATTCATCATGAATTACTATTACCCAGCTTTCATCATCAAAAGCTTCTTCTATTGTCTTGTGTTCTAGTTGGGATCGGAAGGTAGATAATTCCCCTAGATTTCCTAAGTTTATTCTAGTTTGAATACCAGTTTCTAAGTCACATATCACAGTTTCTAAAGGGTGATTATTTAGGGTTCTAGACTGTTTAGGCAATACATTTAAAGGTAATTTAGTTGCATGTTCCTCTGAACTGGACTAAATTTCTTTTATATGATTTTCAAAATCATTCTTTATATTCACAAGTCTCATGTTATTGTTAGAGTCAGGTTCATCTATTTGATTTGTCCTTTTCTCAAAGGGGTCAGATTCATCAAATTTTACATGAACTGATTAATCAACAATCCTGGAATTTTTATTAAAAATTCAATAATCTTGGTAAATAGCAGAATATCCCAAGAAAATTATTTCAACAAATTTTAGATCAAACTTACCAAGATTTCCCTTGGTGTTTATGGTCTAAACCTTGCATCCAAAAAATTGAAAGTAATTTACTTTAGGTTTTCTGTAATTCCATAGTTCATATGGTGTCTTTTTCAAAATAAGTCTTATTAAAACTCTGTTAATTATATAGCAAGCTGTATTTACTGCTTCTGACAAAAAATATATAGGTAGGCTATATTCATTTAACATTGTTCTATCCATTTCTTGAATTGTTCTATTTCTTCTTTCTACAATCCCATTCTGTTGAGGTGTTCTTAGTACAGAGAAAGTATGATTAATACTCATGTTTGAGAAAAAGGAATTAAATTCCTAATTCTCAAATTTTCTACGATTATCACTTCTCAATGAGATTATATTAAATCCTTTTTCATTTTGTTTAGATTTTCAGAAATTTTCAAATAAATTAAAAGCTTCATTTTTAAATTTCAAAAAGAAAATCCAAGTAAATCTAGAATAATCATCAACTAATACATAAACATATAATTTGATATCCAAGCTTGATACTCTTTAAGGTCCAAACAAATCTATATGGATATTTTCTAGAGGTTCAGTTGTAGCAACTTTGTTAACAGATTTGAATGATGATTTGTGTTTCTTTCCAAGAAGGCATGCATCACCTAATCTATTACCTTCAAATATGAGACTAGGCAAATAAGAAACTAAGAGTTTCTTAGATAACTTATGTAAAATATATATATTACAATGTCCAAGTCTCCTATTCTAGATCCAAGATTCACTTACTTTAGTAGTTAAGAAATTTACATATTGTTTACAAAAGGAATTTAAATCCAAATTATAGACATTGTCAGTTCTTGGTGCCATAAATTTAAATAGTTTATCTTTAAAAATAGTACAAAAAACTTTTAGTAAAATCAACAGTATATCCATCATCAGAAATATGAGAGATACGTATTAGTTTGTGTTTTAATCATTGAACATAATGTAATTTTTTGATTGAGACCATTTTTGGATCTCCAATAGTTCCAAAGCCAATGATTTTTTCCTTTGGCATTGTCACCAAATGTGACAAGTCCTCCTTCCTTTTGGTCGAGTGTTATAAAATTTGTTGAGTTCCCACTCATATGCCATGATCAACCACTATCAATGTACAATATATCTTTTCAGCTTTTGTGGCCTGCTACCTTCTAAGACATTTAAACAAATTGCTTTGGTAACCATATTCTGTTGGGTCTAGGAGTGTTAGCTAGAAATGACCTAGGTATCCATATTTTCTTTCTTCTTTTAAAATCACCTGAATCATATAAGTCTTTTGAAACATAGGCATTCTTAGTACCACAAATTTGAGGTTGTCTTCAGAAACAGTGTTTAGCTATATGTCCATTTGTCCCACAAAATCTACCATTAACCCTTTTAGTGATAGGAAAAAAATAATTTTTGTATAGCTTAGGGTTTTCTCCATTACTTCTAATTCCGAATCTTCTTTTCCATGAATTTTATTTAATGAATCATCTCCATTTGTAAAAACCAATGCAGCCTATTTTTAATATTCTACTTCATCCTGTAGTGTTTTAATTATTGATTCAAAATTAATATAGTTAGTGTTAATAGAATTATATTTATCAGTTAATTCCTTATGTTGTTTCAACATTGTATCTATTTCATCTGAAACATCCTTATGTTTGTTTTTAGTGACTTATGTTCCTTAAAAAGTGAGTCATATATTTCTTCAAGCATATTGAAGTAGGCTACAAGTTTTTCATTTGTGTATCTTGATTGAAAATTTGATTCATTATTTGAGTCAGAGGAGTAATATGATTGTACCACATCTGTTTCTTCCAGGAAATGCATGTTTTCATTCAGATTGAATTATTCTTTCTCTGAGCTTGATTTTGGAGAGCTACTAGAGTCTTAAGATACACTCCATGTGGCTTTCATTGATTTTTTGTATTTCTGCTCATAGTCATTTCTATTTGAGGAATTTATTCTTCTTTGTATCTTTCACTTGTGGGAAATATGGTCTGATGTGTCCCATATTCTGGCATTCATAGCATCTTACATCCTTATCATCATTTTTAAAGGATTTTTTAAAGCCTCTTTTCTTGGTGTAGAATTTTTTGGCTCACTGAGCTCATTCTTTATATGAGTTTGATGAGTCAGAGCTCTCTGATTTGGCTTTGACTTCTCTCTTCTTCATATTTCTATTCTTTGGTTGTGAAGTTACCTTCAAGGAAGTATCATCCTTTTGATGTAGACTTTATGTTCATTTGCCTCATCTTGCAATTAAGCTTCATACATCATAAGTGTACCAATCAGTTCTCTCATGGTTAGATCTTTAACATGTGTTGATTGTCTGATTGCAGCAGAGATACCATTCCATCAAGTAGGAAACACCCTTTGTACATTTAATGCTTGATCAGCCTTCTTGATAGGATCTCCTAGAGTTGTTATATTATTGACAATTTTTGTCAATCTCCCATTAATTTGGGTAATTCTTTCACTTTCAAACATTCTAAAAGTATCAAATTTCAATTTGGCCATTGCATATCTCATTTGTATCACATTTTCTGTTCGTTCATACGCCACAACTATTGTTTGCCACATCTCATATGCTGTCGGGCACTGAGATACTTTGTTAAATTTATATGGTTCTAGACCGTAGATAATTGCATTCATATACTTTGAATTTATATCATATTGTTCATTTGTAGTAGCACTCCATGTCTCAGGATTTTCATAAATTTCATAAGGAGTCAGAATCATTGAATAGAATTTATATCCGAGGTTTTTCAAATATATTATCATGCGCGATTTCCAGCAGCCATATTTGTCTCCATTAAAATATGGTGGTCTGACCATTGATATCCCTTCTCTTGTATTAGTCATGATGCTCTGTTGTATAATCTTTAAATTCTTCTCGTTTGCTAAGGCTCTATCAGAAGCTCCACCTCTGATACCAATTATTGGATCTTGAATATATAGATTATACACAAGAGGGGGTGAATAGTGTCTTTCAGATTTTTCGTTAACTCTTCAATTGATTGAGTTCTGTCCTCTTTGATTTATTAGATTTAATCATTCAGTGGAATAAGTAAAATCAGGGACACACAGATGTATAGTGGTTTGGGGAACAGAAGGCCCCTAGTCCACTCCACCAATTCTCTACTCCATGAGCTTGGTGATTTTCACTATCTGGTCCTCCAGTCCATCCAACAACTGAAAACAAGGTGTTTACACATTTACAATTTTCAGGCAAGCAAAGCCTTCTGGTTCAAACACGAACCTACTCAGCTTAGTACGAGAAGCTGATCACTCAAGATAAAAAGTGTTTTCATTTAGAAATAACTTTTCCAGTTGATCTTCCCAATTGCAACAGAATGCAATTGACAGCATATGAATCATCGTCTTCAGAAATATGGATCTTCAAGTCAAAGAAGTTCAGAGTTGATCTGATTGCAATAGATATAGAAAATATATTCACAACTTAAGCAGCAGCAGATTCTCAAAATATTGTCGTTGACAAATAGATGAATCTTATGTTGCGTTCCTTCTTCTTCAACAAAACAGAGCGTAGTCGCTCTTTGTAATAAGTAGATCTTTGTTACTTGATTTGTCTCTATTTTCGCTCTTTATAAATAGCGTTGTCTATGAAGCAAAACTTTCTTTCGAATACAATTATTGTATCTACACTTGTGTTCTTGATCGCTATATCGATCTCTGTAAAACTTTTCTAATATCTCAGTTGTTTCTATTATGATGTGTATTGTGTATTTTGAAATTCAAAATGAGAATAGATATATAGAGGGCTTCCTATGAAAAATAAGATCCACAAAAATCACCCTTTGACTCGCAATATTCAAACATGTGAATTAATCCGAGCAGTCGTAAAACTCCATATTATTCACCATGAAATGCCCCAGTTAAATAAATACTTCAAATGATTCTAAAATTGTCAAAGACTAACTTCAAAATCAGCATCTAATCCGGCTTAAAATTAGCCTAATCAATCCCTTGAAGACCATTGAACAAATATATCAACTTCAAATTCCTGACGCTAAACGTAAGGTTGAGTTACACTGCATGCATCCTCTGAAACGTAACATAGATCAAACATAGGGTTGATGTTGCATTCATCAAACATAAGGTTGATGAAAAACTCAAGGTTTACCACAAACATAGGTTTGACCATCTATACGTATCTCTTCCATATCCAAACGTATATCATACTTTTATAATATTTCAAACGTAAGGTTTACGATCCATACTATTTCAAGTAACCTAAGGTTGTTTGCCAAAGTAAGGGTGATTAACCATACTTCTGAGAAACAAACAAAACATTAAAGTCTTACGTAATGTTTCTTCTTCCATAATTTCTCAATATCCCAAACATAGGGTTCCTTTATTTCATACTTTCTGAATATCTTAAACATAGGATTCCTTCCAAACGTGGGGTTCTTCTTCACATAGGGTTCCTTTCTTTCATACTTTTTGATAACGTATGGTTGTTTAATCATACTTTTATGATAATCTGTAAAGACTAAACAACAGGTTCCTTTCATTTTTTTGACGATACACTTTTCTTTCTTTCTTTATGCTACGATTTCATTTCCTTCATTACGCTATGCTTTCTAAACATAAGGAATGAATAGTGTTTCCAAAACACATTAAATTGATTTCCGAATGGTTTAGAAATTCTTCAACACTGTGTGAACACTTGAATATTCATTCAAAAATGAGAATATATAAAATATAATTGCTGAAAAATACTTAAAGTAAAATCATTAGAAAACAATTAAAGGGTATTTGTGAACATCAAAATCATTATAAAGAGATAAGGTATTGTTCTAAAAAATATCCCCCATTAAATATGTATTGTTAAAAACAACATGTTCCCAACAATCTCCCCCTTTTTTATGATCACAACACCCATAAAATAATAAGACAAATTAAATGAAATTAACATTCAAAATTAGTTACTTATAGTTTAGAATTTTGAAAAGATAAAACAATATTTAGTTTTAACAAAAAAATTTCAATAAATAAACATAGTATTATAATTAAAAATAAATTTCTCCCCCTTTATTTATAATGGAAATAAAATTATATTTCTTTAAAAAATAAAAAATTTAGTTTTATCCAAATTTCTGCCTCTGAATAAAAAGTAAAAGAAAAATTCTCTTTTATAATAAATGGTTGTTAATAACATAAAATAATTTGATGTATATGTATAAATCCTTATAAATCCAAAAAATAAAAATAAAACGTATTTAAAATGTACTGTAAATCATTTAAATAAGATTTTAAAATCTTAAAATAAAATGTTGTGTTTATCAAAATTTCTCCCCATTTTGTGATATCGAAAAAAATGATAAATCATGGATTTGAACACATTTAATATTGCACTGAACTATAGGTAAATGCTATAATTAACTATTTATCAGTAAGGTAATCTGGTATACAGATATATTTAAACATAAAATAGTAAAATTAGATAAACAAACAGATAAAGAAACAAATTTCCATTAACAAACATTATGTTCATGATAATGATATAAACAGGAATCAAGGGATATTAGGGTTATGATAGGTTCTAAATTCTCTAAACAACATCCTCGATTTTTTTAAGTTGTTCCCTCTGTATCTTCTTCATCCCATATCCATGTTTGATAATGAGATATCTGTTCTCTTGAGTCATATGAATATCCTAGATTAAATTGACTCTGAAAAACTTATGCATTCTTTTTTAATTTTCTATAATCACAGACATCTTCTCTGACATCTGATTTAACATTGTTATGATTCATGACCCATTGGATGTCAGCTGATCTACTAAAAATTTGGGATTGTCTAGAAACACTGATAATGGAGCAATGTTACATTGAAGATCAGTCAACCGCTCATTTATATTTCCCATTACAGATGAGATATCCTAAAATCTCTTTATGAGGTCAGGTGATGTACCTGAACCACTAGCTCTACTTGTCCTTATGGATTCAAACTGAGTTTCTAATAATCATTAAAACTAGAAAGATCTGATTTTAAAACCATTTCGGATTTCATTTTCACCACTTCTGTCAACATTTCCTTTTTCAAATTCTCATCTTCATTTCTTGAAACTATGCTGGATTTCAGTCTCTGAAATTTAAACTTTTCTAATTCCAAAGATCTCCTTAGAGAATGATTATTAGTTTTTAGTCTTTGTAAATTCTTGTAAACTTCTTCAATTGCTTCATTCGGTGAAGTAGAAGTGTTCTGTTCATGATTTTCTTCTTCAGTTCTTTGATGTATCAACCCTCGGGGCAAAGATTCTGAATCTGTTTCTTCATATCCATTTTTCAGCTTGGTCGACAGATTTTTCCTCAAAGTTTTCTTAGAATCTTTCATAGAAAACTCTTCCTAAAACACTTCAGTGTGAACATCTGATGCATCATCAACATGTTCTCCAATAATGATATCATCTTGACCATGAGTTTCAACAACTGAGTTATCCTGAACAGCCCGAGGACTGGCCACTTATCCTCCAAGCACTCCCTCTTTCACAACTTCAATTGGAGTCTCATTTTGAAGTTCAACCACTGATTCAACTCTTTCAGGTTCAAAAACAGTAGTTTCAGGTCTCTCTATTTCAACATTCATTGCAACTTGAGCTACCTCTTCTTGAGGTTCAACAATGTTAGTCTTATCCCTCACAAAACTATAGCCCAAAATATCATTAAAAGTTAGTGTTTGAGAAACCACTATGTCCCCTTTAGCTCTTACAGGTCTTTTCCTTATTAATTGAATTCCATCCTGACTTCCTTCATCTTCAACCTCTGCAATTTCAAAATGAAGTCTCCTTGTAGTTGTAGTTGCTCTGGTTTCAGGTGATTTTTCTTTAGATTTTTCATGATGTGACGAAACTATCTCCTCTTCTACCTCTTCTTCCTCTTCTGCCCCGACTGGATAGATTTTTTCTTTTTATGGTACTCCAGAAATAACCAATTTTCCTTAGTGTCCCATAACTAACGGTATTACCATGATGACACCTTGTTCTCGCATCTACAAGTCTCACCAATCCTTTCTTGGGAAACAACATTGAAATGAACCATCCAAAAGGATATAAGTTCATTCTTGCCTCGCTCTGGTAGTATTAATTGAGGTACCTTACCTTGTACCTTGGGATTCTTAATTTGATGTCACTTAACATAAGATACATTCTGTACATATCAGGGTACAAAATTATTTCCATTTCTGACATCCTGGGAGCTATTCTAGTCTGAACAAATTTAACCAATATCTTCTGATCCGATTCTAAATCATTTACCATCATTTTCCTAACAATAGTGGTTCCAAACAAAAAGGTCATAATGTCCTCTGACTTATGCACAACATCTCTAATGTTTTTAAAATCAAAATGATATACTCCTTCATGTGGGAAATTTAGGATTTGTCCTATTTCAACAGAAGAGATTGAGAAATCTCTATCATCAATCTTTGAAATCATAGTGTCTTCATCCTCACCTAGACTGAAATGAATTGTTCTGAAGAAATAACACAGTTCTACCTCATACATAAACTCATACATTTCACAATTGAAGGTCTGTTCAAGGTTTTGAAAAGACAAATCCTGTTTCAACAACAGATTAGTCTGGAATAGCCATTCCAGATCTATAACTTTACCTTGATATTTATTTCACCAAACTGACATTTGAATCTTCGCTACACTGCTCTCGACCTCATCTTCTTATTTGGTATTTAACATTATTGAGTAGATTTCTGAAGGTTCGAAGATTTTAGAGTTTGAAGATTCGAAGATCAGGGGGTTGCAACAGTATGCAATTTCTGGGTTCGAAAGGATTTTGTTATGTGGAAATGAAACAATTTCTAATTCTAAAGGGATCTGACAGCCTTTATTCCCGTGTAATCACTAATCATTACATTTATTTTAAAAACAAATAAAATTTATATCCAGTGAATTTAAAATAAATTAAAAAACAATAGTTAAACCTTTTTAAAAAAAATAATTAATTGATTTTAAATAGTATTTAAAAAAACAAAATAAAATTTACACAACTAAGAAAATAAAATTAAAATAAATAAAATTAAATAAATATTATTTGAATATTATAATAAAAAAATTATTTAAAATAAAATAAACCTAGCTCCCCCTTAATAAAATCAAACCATGTAGTGGGAAGAGGCAATTTCGCGCACGAGAGCTTTGGAGCTTATCGCGCGGAAGGCCAGAGTACGGAACGCGGGACCCAGCGCCCCTATTTATAGGCGAGGCCGGGTCCGCGCTGCGCGGAAAGCGCTTTGCGCGACCGCAGCGGCGAATTTCGCGACCGGCGCCCCTTTTTGCGCGCCTAAGTCCCGCGCCGCCCAGGACTTCGGCATTCCGGCGTCTCCCTCGGAACCCGATCGTTGCGACCTCTCGCCGATCAGATTCCGAGGGGGGGCTTTTGTAGACGCCGGAAAAGTCCGTTGTTCCCAAACGAAGCTCCGGATGCGGAAAGCGAGGTCATATTTGGAGTCGGAAGGATGTTTCGGAGGGCCCGGAGGCCTTGCGCGGAATTTCAGAGGCCCGCGCGCAAAGGTGATGTTCCGCGCGCAAACCCCCCGGGATGCGCGCAATGTGCCGGTCCGGCGCGCAATTTTGCGCGCCGCGGGTCCGCGCGACTCCCTTGCGCGCCGCGCCCGATTCCGCGCCCGCGGGGGGAATTTCGCGCTCGCACCCTGGATTCCGCGCCCGGGGTTGCCTATAAATACAAGGCGACCCCCAACGTTTCAAAGGTTGCTGGAAGTCGAAACGTCTCCCGTGCGCGCAATTCAACCCCTTCCGCGCGCAATGACGAACTTCAGGTAACCTCCTTTCTTTCGCGCAAGAAAGCCTCGGGGTCCGCCTTCGCGCGCAATCCCCGCTGGCTCCTTTCATTTGAATAAACACTCACCCTAAGGCCTTTGCGCGCAAAAGAACCCGCTTGCGCGCAATTGCCCCCGGGGTGCGCGCAATCCGGCCCGATTGCGCGCACCCCCCTTCTTTCAAGTGGCCATTCATTAGAGAATGAGCCGTTGCCCCCGCGCGCTATTCGAAGCCCGGTGTGAGCATTCTCAAGTATCCGCGCGCAAGGCACTGGCCCAATTGCGCGCCAGCCGCCCCGATTGCGCGCCGGCCCGCAGTATTGCGCGCAAAGCTTCCTTTTTGCGCGCAATCTGCCAGGGTCGTCCCCGTTGACCTTCTAAGGGTACCCGCCTGCGTGGCGCCCGATGATCCTCATCCTGGGTGCCCGCACCGTGCGTTGTCTTCCCGTGCGGCCCTCCAGGCTTGCGCGAAGTGACACGCACGTATGTCCAGCATGACGTTAAACTGCATATTCGTCCAGCATGACGTTAAACTGCATATACGTCCTGCACGACGTTAAACTGTACCTCGTCCGAGCTACAAGACGTTAAACTGTTCAGCATACGTCCAAGCTGTACGACGCTAAACTGCCTAGCCTCCATCGTCCGCGCTGCAAGACGTTAAACTGCCAAGTGCTTCGTCCTCAACACATGATGTTAAACTGTACTTCGTCCGGCAAGACGTTAAACCGTCCGCTTCGTCCTCAACACATGACGTTAAACTGTACTTCGTCCGGCAAGACGCTAAACCGTCCGCATCATTCGATCCCGTGCCTCGCACGCAGGGTCTCCCCCGGTTTGGATGTGGCCCCCACCCGCTCGTCTCTGCAGGGATGTCGGGATTGTCCCCCTTTTGGGACGATTTAATGGGAGTGGCTTTTCCCTACGGGGGCAGGGTATTGCAAACCCCTAGTTCCTCGTGGGAGGCTGCACATGTGTATCTCCATTGCGCCTCCCCACGGCCGAAGCCAGTAGAGGGTATGACTGGGATCGAGGTGTCTTCTGCTTTTGGTCCGAGTCCCTTCCAACTGAGTTTTGCCGCAACCGGGCTGCCCCAAGTGCGTAAGTCCTGACAGAATGAACTACGTGGACTTTGATCCCTGTCTTCTATACAGGGTACGTAGGAAGCCTCCCCGAGGTTCAAGCCCACCACCTGGTCGTCCCGGTCGTATTTACGTCGGTTCGTCCATCAGTGGACCCCTCCAGGGTTCACGCTTGCGTCGATTCACCTATGAATCCGCCCCTGTGGGAGACTGCCCGTGTGTATCTCCGCGGTGCCTCCCCACAGCCCCCCTTTTCCATTTCCCCTTTTATCGTCCAGCATGACGTGAAACTGTGATCCACCCGGCCGTTCCATCCCCCTCTGTGCGAGGTGGTTCGGTTCAATCCTCCGCCCGGCGGCCTCGACCTCTTCGTGAGTCGGCTTGCCGACGTCCAGCATGACGTTAAACTGTATACCCGAACTACGTTGACTTTGATCCGTGTTAACGCGCGGTACGTAGGAAGCCCCTCTGGGGTCCAAGCTCTTTACTCCATCATCCATCCTGATCCTTACCCGGGCCGCCACATCCCGGTGGGGTCATGCCACTTCACTTCACTCCACGTTACTTGGGAAGCCGCCCATGTGCTGGCCCCAGCGTCGGAGGTTCCCCGCAAGGGGTTCTGTCATCTGATCCACTTTTCGTGTTGATCGGTCTGATGCCGTCCCCGCTGGACGTTAAACTCGCGGCATACCCCGTGTTAAACACGGGAAGCTGAGGAAAACCTCAGGTGACACAGTTCCCCGCACCTAGTACGGGATGCCTCAGGCCATCATGCCTTCGAGAAGCCCTATTAGGGACGGAAGACAGACGTGCAGAGCCGCAGTGTTACGACACGCCCCCAGCACCCAGAGCCACCCGGCCTTCTCACTGCAGGTTGCTGCCCCGCCCAGACCCCTTGGAGCGTCCGGGCGGAAGCAGCGTAATTAACCGGTGTCCATGAAGATATGGCGCCGGGAACGAGATTCACGAACATTCTTAAGTCTATGAGGGAGACCCGGATTAGGCGACAAGTTCCGAGGAGACGTCCAAGGAAGGAGGAGCCGACATCCCATCATCCCGGTTTCGATCAAGGAGCAGACGCCCCTGAATAAGGGACGGATGCCGCCCGCCCTTGGAAAGCGGGACTGCGGGACCACAAGCCGCGCGCCCATCCCCTCGGGTTGACGGGTGCACGCGCGAACGCGTCCTGGCGGAACAGCGTAACCCGACGCACATCCGCACCGAAACAGAAAAATGGTGAACCCGACGTGAATCTCTTCTCCTCGATACGAAGACCGATGGCTTTCAGAGGTGTTGGAAGACCGGCGTGTTGCCCGGCCAAGCATTCAGTCTTACCCGCCAGGGGCTGGGGAAGGGACATCGGGCACTCCGTCTCGCAACGTCGAGGGCCTGGGTTCCCCCCACGGAAGGCGTCGTGGCGCTAATGGTTGGTTGTCGATTCCTTTTTCCTGTCAGTGTTAATGGGTCATTCTCCCTGCTTGCAGAAATCAGGTCGCCCGATCTAGTGCCCGATCGCCACCCGCCCACTGGCGCAGGGACAGGGGAAACACCGACGCGGCTACTCCGCGCGGTCCTGCCCGTTCCACAGTCGTCCCAGCAGCCGCAATTGCGGGACGACCACGCCCTCTCTCCCCCTCGGAGGTCATCCAGAGAAGGGTGATCAACACCCTGGTGCGGAGATACGAGGAAGAGGGAGTCATCCCCACTAGGGAAATGGCTCGCCTGGACCTTGAGGAGGCTGCGCCTCGCCACCACCGCCGCCCCCGAGGGCCGCGCAGGGAGGCACCGCTGCCTACCTCAACGTCCAATCGCTTCGGGAGTTTATCCCCGGAGCGCTCTGACAGTTCCCTTCCTTATGCGGATGAGGTGGGAGATGCCCAGGATCACCCTATCCGAGGTCCGCTCCAGGGATCCACGATAAGGGCTCCCGCCAGGCCACGGCGACATCGCCGCCAGGCCCCTCAAGTCGAGGAACAGGCTCTCCACCTGCCCGCGCCGCTCATCCCGGCTCGTCTGTCTCGACGCCAACGTCGGGCACGAGCGGAAGAGGATGCCCACCTTGGGGCTCTGGCAACAGCGGCCGCATTGGCCCAAGCCACTGCTGGCTCCAGTCGCCAGGCCTCTGCGCATCCTGAGCGGGGGAACTCCTATGCCCGACCTGGATCGAGGCCCCGACCGCCCCAAAGGCAGGTTGGGTTGACTCTCCCGGTTGCTGGCACTGGCAGTAGCCACCGCGGACCACCTCGCGGTAGCGCTATTCACCGGCAGGGTCTACTCTGCGTGGCCGATTCTGGAGGCATGGGTCATCCCACCTCCCAATCCCGGCCCGGAGGCCTGCCCGGAATCATCTCTCCCCGCGTCCCCTTTGATATCTGTCCCGGTGCCCCTCGCACCTTGGTTCCCAGTCCTCTTGGCCCCAGCACCAGTTCGGCCGGAGGACGCCAGGACAGAGATCAGCCCTGCCCCGAAGAACCACCCAGGGGCAGGAAGGCAAGGCGTCGACGCCGAGGGAAGAATGTTACGGAATTCCGGACAGAGATCCGACCGGTTTGCTTCTCTGACTCAGAGGCGGAGTACGATTCGGCGACTGAGCCCTCTCCCCAATCCCGCCAGTCAAGGGCAGGGGTAGGAATGCGGCACGTCAGCCTCGTGCTCCCCGAGAGCGAGATCGATGTGATCCCCGCTTCTCTCCGAAGGTATATCCGGAGTAACGAGGGCCTGGTAGACCCCCAAGGATCAAACTTGCGGTTGGTACCGGCCCCTCCGGAAGTGCCTTCCGTCTCGATCAGAGAAACCGGAGACTTTTTCTGGGGACCGACGGTCGAACCACGATCTGGTGCGCCCTCGGCGAGCACCGATGCTACGGCAGGATATTCGCTCGCCGGCCCGTCCTATCGTGATGTGGTAGCCAGGCCACCGCCACCCTCAGGGGAAGGTCCGGGATATGGAGGCCAATCGGCCTGCTCGCCGTATTCACCGCCGGCCAGCCCGTCGGCCCGGCGACCCGCCTCGGCACCACTACCAGTTCCCCGTCTGTTCCCAGCCATTGAAGAGGACCAAGGAGATATGGGTCCCGAGTTTGAGTCGTGGAGCTTCTGGACCGTCCTTGCAGAGGGCCACTTCCCTGAGAAGTTTTGGCCAGTCGCAGGACCGGGCTTTGATGCACCCGAATCGCTCACCCCGGATGAGTTCGAATGCTTCCGCCGAACTCTCCGGGAGACTCGCTCCTGTCTTCACCGCTTACAAATGCCATACCCCGGGAGTCAAGCGCACCTGGGGGATATTGGTGAGCAGTGCCGTCAAATTGACCTGGCCATGCTCCCCGCGGTTCGGCACCCCGGGTCATTTGGGCACCATGAGGCCCTCCAACAACGATGCGTTGAGTGTTTTCAAGTACTCCGCAAAGTTATCGAGGAAGCCACTCCCCACGTGTATATCCGTGGATGGGGGCAGTACGCTGCCCTACGCTTCAGTGTGATCCGCCGACAGCCCGATTCGCTGGGTGGCCCTGAGGGTATATCCCCAGGGACAGGAACGGTCAACATGGCTGACCTGTCGGGAGAGGGGAACGACTTGGAACTTCTCGACGGGGGCTTCCCCCCCGAAGACAAGCCGTCGTCAGATCCATCAGTGAGAGTTACTCGTCATCAGAGGAACCTCCTGGGGCTCCCCGCGCCCACTGAAGCACTGACGTTAAGCCGAAACGTCAGCAAAGGAAAAGAGCACAGCGAGGCTATAAAGCCCGCCGACCCATCTGCCTCCATGCAGAGGGCAGAGGAGGATCCCGAGAAGGCTACGCTACGTCAGCAGCTCGCCGAACAGAAGAAGCTGGTTGACCAGCTCCTCGCCGAGCGCGCTGCAGAACGGCGGCCTGACTACGGTGATCCCAGGCCAGGACAGCAGGGACCGGAACAACCGCACCTCGACGAGGCTCTCCCGGGCAACCGTGATCATGCCGTGTTCGCCGACAGGAGAGAGGCCATTGCCTATGGCAAGAGGGCGCGGTATGTTTCGCCACACCCTCCCGAGCGGCGGGACTACTTGAGGGACCCCGCTCGGATTCCTCCCGCTGCCCCAAGGGCCGCTCCGCCAGCCATCCCACGAGCTGCCGAGTTCGACGACCCGGTCGACGACCCGATTGAAGGGCCATGCAATGCGCTCGTGGTTAGAGATCCTCGCCAGGACTGGAACCCATGTCCGGACGATCCGATGGCGGCACTCATTGCCCGCTTGGAAGCCTTGGAGACTCGGCAGGTGGCGATCCCACCGGACGGCAAGCCATACCCAGCATGGGTGGATGACATGCCGGCGCCTCCGGGATTCGGGAATCCCACTTTCGCCCCCTTCAATGGGACTGGAGATCCGCCACAGCATTTGGCCCACTTCAACTCGAGGTGCGGGCCTATGTTGGGGACTCCGGCGCAGCAAGAGGCCGCTAAGCTTCGCTGCTTTGTTCAGACACTGGAAGGGCCAGCATTTGTCTGGTACAGCCAGCTTCCCGTCGGGTCGGTAACCAGCTGGGAGGACCTCCGTAGACAGTTCCTCTACCAGTTCAGTTCCACGACCCGGAAGACGAGTATCGCAGACCTCTTCAAGTGCAAGCAGAGGCCTGATGAGCGAGTCGCGGACTTCGTCGCCCGATGGAAGGGTCTCACGTATTCCCTTGACATGCCATTGACTCAGGAGCAGTTGCTGACAATGTGCGTCGGGAACGTCAAGACCGAGCTGGTCCCTTCCCTGATCACTCAAAATTACCCCGGAGGGTTCAGGGACTTCTCAGACAAAGCTCAACGTCTTGAGGAAGCCCTGCAACAGGCCAGCCAGGCATACCCGCTGCCTCCTATGATTCCTGCAAGGAGAGCCAGCAGGGCTGAGCCCGCTGCTGTGGCCCAGATAGAGGCTCCCAGGCCGTTGGAGCTGCTGCCGGTGAGGCCAGCTCCACAGCCTCACAGGAATCCGCCTCCACGGGCTCAGTTCCCGGCCCAGCAACGGCAGCCTCAGAACCGGCCAGCCCCTCCGCGTAATGTACCGCCGCAACCCAGGCGAGATAATCAGGGTCCACCTCCTCGGCAGGCCCCTCCGGCCCCTCGTCAAGACCACGCTCTCAGGGGCCCGCGACACCTGACGTACTCATTCCGTGAGGATCAGGTCCCCGGTTATTTCCGGAGCGCCCTGGAGCAGAGGATTGTGCGACTGCCTGAGTGTTGGAAGCCAGAGGAGGCACATCTCACGGATAACCCCCGCTACTGCCCCTACCATCGAGCCCTGGGGCACACCATCCAGCGGTGCTATGTGTTCAAGGACTGGCTCCAAGACCAGATTAACAACAATGTAATCAGGTTGGGCCCAGCTCCAGCACAAGTGGCGGGCGTGTTCGTGGGATCAGATGACGATAGTGGCAACGAGGACGAATGGCAGCTGGTCTCCAACCGCGGATCCCAGAAGTATAATAACTGGATGGCCCGCAAGACGACCATTCGCGCCCATGGAATCATCCGTGCGCGCTTGAATCAGCCTGAGCCCCCAGAACCTGCGGGTGCTGCTTCGGCATCGTCGTCCCAGCCTGCCTCCTCCAAGAGGAGCAAACGGCGGCAGCGCAAGAAGGAAGAGCGCGCCCCGCCAGTTCCGCCACTGTCCCGTACTCTCGGCGATTTCATGCCCCCGGAGATGGGGGTCCCTCCTCGGATCCGCCCGGTGATGGATGATTCGTCCGATGACGGTATTGGGTACGCTTCGGTTAACACCGTCGAGCTGGTAAATCCCTTTTCGGTTCCCGACGTTGAAGAACACCAGGTGGACCTCCCTAGTGTCCCCGGTCGTCGCCACCGTCGGAAGAACCGCAGCAGCAGGAGTCGCCGGGGCACAGCCGTTGGTACCTCCAGCCAGGCCGTGCACGCCACTGAGACTAGGCAGCAGGCTCAAGATCGAGCTCAACGTGCGCAGGCTCCCCATCCGGGGATGACGGATTCGCCTCCGCCACTGTTTGTGGTATGGGACCGGGCAGAACCGCCTCAGCCGCGTCACGACCAGCTCCGCCCTGCCACAAGTCCATCCCGGCCTCCTGACTCCAGTACGGTGACCATTTCCCGGACTGCGACCAGTGAACAGCGAGATGCGCCAAGTACCAGTCGGCCGCCGATCCAACCGGTAAGGCCCGTCATGCCACCAACCGCAGAGCAACCTCCTGCAACCAGGGGCTCGCGCTTGGCCAAAAAGTATGATGTTCTGAAGCACTTGGCCGACATCCCAGCAAGGCTCTCCATCCTTGAGGCTCTGCGCATGTCATCTGAGATGCGCGAGGCACTCGCTGAAGCCCTGAAGAGCCCCCTCCAGTTCGAGACAGAGGTTGCGGCTGCAGAGGCCTTCCACGCCGAAACGATCGAGGACGCCGAATGTCAGGCAGTTATCTCGTTCTCTGGTAAGGATGAGGACCCTCCTATACAGGGACACATCCGTCCGCTGTATGTCACTGGCCAGTTCAATGGCTTTGAAGTCCGGCGTTGCCTTGTCGACACGGGGTCCGGGATTAATCTGATTCCAACTCGGACGCTCCGGAGATTGGGGTTGTCTGAGGATGACTTGATTCCCTCCGACCTCAGGATCCAGGGGTACGACCGCACCGAGCAAACCCCGGTCGGCAAGATACGTTTGAAGACCCAGTTCGGTGACTTGGTTGCCAACACCGAATTCATGGTAGTCTCTCAGGACACTGCGTATAACGCATTGATGGGCAGGCCATGGCTTCACCTTCACGCGGCGGTTCCCTCGTCATACCACCAATGCCTCAAATACTCCCTTAATGGTCGAGTAGGCGTGCTTCAAGGAGATGCCTCTCCTTTTGCCTCATGTGAAGCCCGTTATCTGGACGCGGACTATTACAAGAGCAAGGATAAGCAGATCCTGGCAGGTGAGGTTGAGCCTGTCGCTGTTGCAAGCGATCCCTGGGCAAGTCTGGATGACGCTTACGTCCTCCCGATTCACCGGTTGGACGTCGCCATGGTCTTGACGGTCCGCGAGTCTCCTGATGAGACGGCCGCGACCGCCCGCGCCAGCACCAGTGGCCCAGCAGGATCTGGTAGCCCCAATGCAGTTTCCAACGCAGTCTCTCCCGTGGATGATCCCTCCCCGAGTGGAGAGGACGTGGAAGATGCACCCCCAGCCTTTGAGGAGGGCGTCCCCGCCACGGTCGATGAGTTAATACAGGTGAACCTTGGAACCGAGGCCGATCCAAGACCCACGTTGGTTAGTGCCGCCATGCCCTCTGAGGAGCGGCAGCAGTACGTGGACTTTCTCAGGCAGCACCGTGATGTGTTCGCTTGGGGCTATGACGAGATGCCGGGGCTAGATCCTCAGGTAGCCGTCCACCGCCTTGGTCTCCCGGCGAACCATCGCGGGTTCAAGCAGCCTCCCAGGAAAATGCACCCATCCCATGGTGCCATGGTTGAGGCCGAAGTTGACAAGCTTATCAAAGCCAACTTCGTGAGGGAAGTTCAGTACCCCAAATGGCTGGCCAACATTGTGCCGGTCAGGAAGAAGAACGGGCAGATTAGAGTCTGCATCGACTTCCGCGATCTCAACCGCCACTGTCCGAAGGATGATTTTCCCCTTCCAGTGACAGAGCTGTTGATTGATGCCACAGCAGGGTTCCAAGCCCTCTCCTTCATGGATGGATACTCCGGATACAACCAAATTCGGATGGCCCCTGAGGATGAGGAGTTCACTGCCTTCAGGGCCCCCCAAGGTACCTTTTGCTACCGGGTAATGCCCTTCGGCCTGAAGAATGCAGGTGCCACCTATCAACGGGCGATGCACCGCATATTCAAGCCAATCCTCGGCACACTGGTGGAATGCTACGTCGACGACTTGGTTGTCAAATCGCGCCAGCGTCAGGACCATCTCAAAGATCTTGAGAAAGTGTTCAGCTTCCTCCGGTCTCGCTGCCTGAAGATGAACCCGTTGAAGTGTGCCTTTGGGGTCACCTCCGGAAAGTTCCTTGGATTTGTGGTAAGATACCGGGGTATTGAGATCGACCCAGAGAAAATCAGGGCGATTAGCCAGATGCCTCCCCCGGGTACCGTCCGGGAACTGCAAGGGTTCCAAGGCCACTTAGCCTATATACGCCGATTCATCGCGAATCTGGCCGGCAAGTGTAAGCCCTTTTCTCGGCTTATGAAGAAGGGTGCCACCTATGTATGGGATAAATAGTGTCAGACCGCTTTCGAGGAAATCAAGCAGTACCTGCTTCAACCTCCGGTCCTGATGCCGCCCGTATCCGGAAAGCCGCTGGTCCTTTATGTGACCGCCCTGGAACGGTCCCTGGGTGCCCTTCTCGCCCAGAAGAACAACGAGGGAACAGAGAATAGCCTCTATTACCTCAGTCGCATGCTCCTCGATGCGGAGGTTAGGTATTCCCCCATCGAGAAGAGCTGCCTGGCGCTCGTATTTGCCGTACAGAAATTACGGCACTACTTGCAGCACCATGAGGTACAGTTGGTTTCTCGGGTAGACCCGTTGAAATATATCCTGAGCCGACCTATGTTGACTGGCCGTCTAGCGCGGTGGGCTGTGATTCTCCAGCAGTTCGACATCAGGTATGTGTCTCAGAAGGCCATCAAAGGGCAAGCGTTGGCAGACTTTCTGGCCGCTCACCCGACCTCCGCGGATCAGCCGCTGGATCTAGGCTTTCCTGATGAGACCATTCTCTCGGTTGATCGAGCCGATCCATGCTGGCAGATGCACTTTGACGGTGCCTCCCGGAGCCCCACCGGTAGAAGACTCGATAATCCTAAGCTCAATAGAGTGGGCTTGGGCATCGTCTTCATTACCCCGGAGCGAGCCGTGCTGCCATACTCTTTCCTGTTGTCAGAGGGCTGTACCAACAATGAGGCGGAATACCATGCCCTCATCACCGGCCTCGAGTTAGCTCTCGAGATCGACGTGCCCCGTCTGTGCATGAAAGGGGACTCCGAACTGGTCGTTAAGCAGATCAATGGCGACTATGTTGTCAGGAAGCCGGAACTTGTGCCATTGTTGGAGTGCACCCTCCTTCTGATGGCCCGGTTCCCTTCTCGGCCAGAAATTGTCCATATTCCCCGGTCGCAGAACGGTCGAGCAGATGCTTTGGCCAGCCTGGCTGCGTCACTTGCGGAACCTGAACAGGACAACCTGATCGTCCGCGTGACGCGCCGCAGGCTCATCGCTCCCGTTATCCCGGAAGAAGATCGCGGCCCGTTGGTAAGTAATCTCACCACGGTTGCCCCTATGCCCGGAGCCCCGAGTACCCCAGATATAGCAGTCGGATCAGCCCCTGATTGGAGGACGCCTTTGGTTGAGTACCTCCAACATGGCATTCTTCCGTCAGATCGGGCCGAGCGCGAGCGAGTTCGACGCCGCGCATCGCAGTTCGTCCTCCAGAGCAGTCCCGGCCTGGAGCAGATCCTCTACAAACGCGGATTTGATGGTGTTCTCCTCCGTTGCCTTCAGGGAGTTGAGATCCCACGAGTCATGCAAGAGGTTCATGCTGGTTCATGCGGCGCCCACCAAACTGGGCCGAAGCTGTCCCACCAGATTCGGAGGTTGGGATACTTCTGGCCCTCTATGATCCATGACTGCATCGAGTACGCCAGGAGGTGCCATGCGTGCCAGGTTCATGCGAACTTTGTGCATCGGCCGCCGGAGCCTCTCCATACCACAAGGTATTCCTGGCCCTTTGCAGTCTGGGGACTGGACGTCGTGGGACCTTACCCGCCGGCGACAGCTCGCCAGTGCCGGTTCATTCTGACCGCCACGGACTTCTTCTCCAAATGGGCAGAAGCGATTCCGCTCAGAGAGGTCAAATCCTGTTCGATCGCTGACTTCGTGACCTCCAACATCATCTATCGATTTGGAGTGCCTCACGCTATCCTCACGGATAACGGAACCAATTTCCGAGCAGCCGAGTTGAAGAAGTTGTACGCCAAGTATAACATCCGCTCGAACCATACATCTCGCTATCATGCGCAGGCGAATGGACAGATCGAGGCGTTTAACAAAACCCTCTCTAACATTCTGCAAAAGATGGTTGGTCAGAACAAGAAGAGTTGGCCGGACAAGCTCCCCAACGCCCTCTGGGCTTATCGGACGACGACTCGCAATTCCACCCAGATGACCCCTTATTCCCTGGTGTATGGAGCTGAGGCCGTCCTGCCCATCGAGATCCAGTTACCGTCCTTGCGCACTGCGGTCTACGACCAGCAAGCGCCGGACAGAGTTGCTGAAGCCCGTCTAGTCGAGTTGGAAGCACTGGATGAGAATAGACTTCGCGCTTTGCACAACTTGGAGAGGCATCAAAGCAGGATGGCTCGAGCTTTCAATAAGAAGGTTCGCCTCCGCTCCTTCCTGCAGGGTGATCTAGTGCTAGCCCTAAGAGCACCGATGATCCCCGGCAGGAAGCCGCCCAAGTTGGAGCCCAAGTGGGAGGGACCTTTTGTTGTCCACAAGGTCTATCCCAATGGCGCGTACTCCCTAGCAACTATGGATGGTGAGCGTGTCACTCCTCCCACCAACGCTAGGTTCCTCAAGCAATACTTTGCCTGAGTGTCACCACGTCCTGCACGACGTTAAACTGCATTCGTCCAGGCTACAAGACGTTAAACTGTTCAGCATTCGTCCGCGCTGCAAGACGTTAAACTGCCAAGTGCTTCGTCCTGCATGACGCTAAACTGCACTACGTCCGAGCTACAAGACGTTAAACTGTTCAGCATTCGTCCTGCATGACGTAAAACTGCCACTCGAGAACTACGTGCGGCTTGATTCCCATCCTTATGGGATACGTAGGACCGCCTGAACCCTCGTGTTTCAGGCCCAGCCCCATCCTTCGGGAATTTCCATCCCATCTCGGGCCCTTGGCCCAGTTGCCCCGGGGTGTGCGGCGTATGGTGTGAGTGCGGGGCTATGCCCTCATTCACGTCGGTTTGTTCGTCACGCCGTACGCCCCCCTCCACGTTTGGGGATGCCTTCTGCTCTCCCCTTCTTTTTTCCTCATCGTCCTGCATGACGTTAAACTGCACTTCAAGAACTACGTATGGCTTGATTCCCATCCTTGTGGGATACGTAGGACCGCCTGGACATTCATGTTTCAGGCCCAGCCCCATTTCCCGGGAATCTCTATCCCGCGTTGGGCCTCTGGCCCCAGTTCCCCTCCTTTTTGTGCGAGGCGTATCGCGTGAGCAGGGGATTATGTCCTCATTCACGTCGGTCTACTGGCCGCGCCGTACGCCTCCCCCGTGTGTGGGACTACCTCACACCCCTCATCGTCCTGCATGACGTTAAACTGCACTTCAAGAACTACGTGTGGCTTGATTCCCATCCTTATGGGATACGTAGGACCGCCTGGACGCTTGTGTCTCAGGTCCAGCCCCGTCTCTTGGTTGATCACAGGGACCTGCCCCCCTTCGGTTGCTCTCAGGGTGAGTCCTCCGACCCTTTCCGGAGATCTGTTAACATGTTTTGGGTGCTTCGGTCTATGACTTGTAGTGTCAGATTCAATCCCGACAAGTCCTGTGTTGCTTGTCAGGCCTCGCGCTTCCTCTTGTTCGAGCCTTCACTCAAAGGGGTCCTCGTTAGCGGTTTGGGTACGATGCCTCAGTGCTCTCCCGCCGCTCCGGGTCGATTTACCGGTGGGTCTTGGGCCGCAAATCGATATGAATCCTGCGATTGAGCGGTTGATGCTCGTTTTCTTGCCCCGTCTTAGGCTGACGCGATCGGATGTTGTGTTGCGAATGCGTCAGCAACGTCCTTGATCGCCATGTCAGCTCTCTCGGGCTCTGAACATTGGTTGCGCAGTCCTCATCACACTCCGCCTTTGTGCGTTGTAGTGGGATCTTGACACTCTCTTCATACCGACCTCCGGTACGCCTCTACACGTTAGGCAGACCAACCAGGGTAATGATGTCGTTTGAGGCTCCCATGATCTGAGCACCAAGGATATATGCAGATATCCTCCCTAAGGGCCATGCGTAGCTGGACCCTCGTCTCCATAAGGAGGAGGGAGTCGCCCGAACAATTGCGCTCTGGGCCCAGTATATCTGGAGGCTAGCATCTCTGCCCCTCGGGTGATGGACATACGCAGACCCCTATCCCAAGACTCTTTTCCTGGAATCGTGCGTGACCGCAGGGCTGGGTATGCTCCCACCTCCGCCGTGTCCGCCGTACCGCAATAAGCGGATTCCTCCATGGTCCGAACCACACGACCCTAAACTGTGTTGTCTGGTCCTACCACACGACCGTAAACTGTGATCGTCTTGGCCGCCCGACGAGAAACGGCACTGCATCGTGATGTCCTCCTCAGGGGACACTCATGTTGGGCGCTGGTTAATGACCACACCATTCATCAATGCCTTCCATGGCTTGATTATTGTGGCGACGCCAGAGATTTCTCAATCACGGGCATGTCGCCGCACAAAGAAAAACCATTCATCTTTAAGGACAAACAAGAAATATCAAATGCCGCTCCTTTTGTGTGCGAGGGTCAGACCCGCACTCTTCCCCGCGCTGGTGCCCGATTGTGTTGCACCGCGCTTCAAGAACTACGTGCGGCTTGATTCCCATCCTTATGGGATACGTAGGAACGCCCGGATGTTTGAAACTTCGGGTCCAGCCCCCCACCTCTTAGAGATTCCCCCTTCTCTGGGGAATCCGCCGCCTTCAGGTCACCCTCAAGGCGTGTAACCCGACCCCTTGCAGTGGTCCACCGGTGTCAAGAGTACTCTGGTTTATTGCCAGGAGGGTCAGGATCCGCTTGGTCAGGTTTCCTCCACTTTTCAGGCTTCGTGCTCCCTTTCATTCGGACCCATCGTCTACGCCCTGGGTGGAGCCCCCGCGAACGGTTCGGACACAATGCCTCAGTGCTCTCCCACCGACTCGGGCCGGTACCCCCAATGGCCTCGGGCAGCAAATCGATATGAATCCTGCGATTGAGCGGTCGATGCTCGTTTGCTGCCTCATTCCACCAACGGTTAGTGCGATATTGATGCTGCTTTTCCGCCACGGTCGGCAGTACTCTCATATCGTCACGCCGGTGCTCCCGGTCCTCGAGTGAATGGCCGCATGATTCACATTTCCCACCTCCCATTCTGACCAGGCGAAAACTCGACACTCTTGACACTATCCCTCAGTGCATCTTCGCATATCCAGGGGATATGACCGGATGCGGCGTACTTTGAGCCCTTCTGGTCCGAGCTCTAAGACCTTAAACTAAGATCTCCCCTTTTGGTCCGAGCTCTAAGACCTTAAACTAAGATCTAGCCCTTCTGGTCCGAGCTCTAAGACCTTAAACTAAGATCCCCCCTTCTGGTCCGAGCTCTAAGACCTTAAACTAAGATCCCCCCTTATGGTCCGAGCTCTAAGACCTTAAACTAAGATCCCCCCTTATGGTCCGAGCTCTAAGACCTTAAACTAAGATCCCCCCTTATGGTCCGAGCTCTAAGACCTTAAACTAAGATCCCCCCTTTATGGTCCGAGCTCTAAGACCTTAAACTAAGATCTCCCCTTCTGGTCCGAGCTCTAAGACCTTAAACTAAGATCTAGCCCTTATGGTCCGAGCTCTAAGACCTTAAACTAAGATCCTCTAGCCCTATGGTCCGAGCTCTAAGACCTTAAACTAAGATCCTCCACCCTTATGGTCCGAGCTCTAAGACCTTAAACTAAGATCCAGCCCTTATGGTCCGAGCTCTAAGACCTTAAACTAAGATCTACCCCAAATGGGGTCCTACGTCCTGCATGACGTTAAACTGCACTCACAGAACTACGTGTGGCTTGATCTCCAGCCTGATGGAGTACGTAGGAACGCCCGGGCACTTCGACTCGGGTCCAGCCTCAGGGATCGATAAGTCCCGCCCCTCCTCGTCGCCGGCCGTCTGGCCTGACTTCGGGTAGAGTGGTGCAGTTGTGATATTCTCCCCGATTCAGCTCGGGATGCCCCATCGCAATGATGGGAAGCGACAGTTTCCTCGTCAGAGAGGTGCTGTCTGAGAATTGAGGTGACTCACGGCCAGATTAGTGCATCCGCCTAGTACGTTTTCCCCACGGTGGCGCAATTTTGAGAGCGTTGGATTCTGCCCGAACAAATCGTCACTTCGCCCCACGCTTCGCATGCCCTGTTGATCTGGATTTTCCACCCTTGTGTCTGAAGGAACCCCAAAGCGGTATTCATGATGACATGTGGTCCGCCTCCTGCAATATGAATGATGGCCTTTTTCGGTCCGTCTATTGCAGTTGTTATGGTCGATCCACTGTCCGCCTACCGTCTTGGGCATTTCCTGGAAGGCCGACCGTTGTGGATGTCTGGATTCGGGACACGCGATTCACCCTTTCTCATTTCCCTATGTTCGGATAAAATCTCAACGCCCCTAGCGTTGTCCCGCTCGTGTGTTGGAACAAGTTGGGGGACGATACATTGGTTAGGTCTGAGGTCTCCTTTCCTAGGAATGACCTCCCTCTTTTCTCCAGAAACCCAGGCCCAATTGTGGATGCCTGATGCTTGGTTAACACTCCCGCAAGACAACAATTTGTGGTTGAGCATGTTAAACCAAAAGACGCAGATAAATATGGCGATTCATACAAGTGGATCAAAATATTAAGTAGCGGAAGCAAATGTTCTGGGAATGGCAAAAAACAGCCCTTAGGGATTAGCGTGCTGAATGAGTCTTTCTAATGCCGCTACCCTTTGGCTGGCGGCCTCCAGGGCTGCTTCTCGTTCTCTGCGTGCCCTCTCCTCGTCGGCGGTCGCAGCACGCAGTTTGTCAATTCTGGCCTGTGCACGCTCCCGCTCGACTTGGAGCGTGACCATCTGTTGGCCCGCCTCCGTCAGCTGTACCTGAGCGTCGATCAGTTGCACCGATAGTTGCTCCACAAGCTCGGTACATGCTGCGACGAAGGCCTCCTTCTCTGCCGCCTGCCCTTCGAGGCGCCGGACTTCCTGCTCTGCTGCGATGAGCGCCTGCATGCTCTCCGATATGTCCCGACTTTGTGCGACGTCGGCACGCCGGCGGCTCTCGCGCATCTTCTCGGCCATGAAATCACGGACCGTCAGATGGAGGCGTTGAGCATCAGCTCCCCCGGCACACAGGAAGCGCAGCCAGGTCTGAAGTGATCCCATGCGCCCCAGCCATTCTGATGGGTCTCGCTTGAGGAAGCGCTGGATGCACTTCCACCCCCTGCGTCGCGTTACCCGGCTATCCTCGACCGCCTCCGCGTCCGAGTCATCCATCTCCTCGGGGTCGGCAGGCCGGTAGGAAGGGAAGGCAGCCAGCAGGTCTGCTGCAGGGTCCGCCCCTGGGAGGTCCTCACGAGGGATAGGTTCCCCAACATCCGGGCAACCTTCTTCTCTCTCCCCAGCGGCGCTGACACCCTCGTCAGCCCCCAGCCTCTCTCCGGTGGCAGCACCGCCGACGTCCGCAGCCCCTTGATCAGCAGTTGGTGGGGCCGGCTCGGTTTGGGAAGCCTGTTCCGGAGCAGGCGGCATGTCCACCACTGGTCCACTCGTAGATGGCCCGGGTTCGGCAACCCGACGAGCCTCCGATGTTGAGATCACTGCGCAGGGCATGCCATGGTTAGTCACGGATCGTCAATGGCAAGCACCAGCAGTAAAGTAGGGAGACTTACGGGAGTTCGGAGCATCATCTTCCGCTACCCCGGTCGCCGCAGGAACAGTTGCAGCAGGGGACCCCTTAGCGCTTGTCAATTCGATAATGGGTGCCTGGCCCCCGCCTTGTCCTGCTGGCGCCTCTCCTACTCCTGTTGAGGACGCCTGACCGACGTCCGTGTGCTCCTGAGAAGGATGGAGAAACGGGTTAGAAGCTGCATAAGAGAATGGATGAAGCAAGTTGAGTAGGGATAGAAGCGGACCTCGAGGAGCTCAGTGACATCAACGTTGTCAGAGCCGGCCACCTCGCCGCTCTCCCGTGGGCTCCCCCGATGGGACCTTCCCTCGGAGCCTTCATCCTCCCCCGTCTCCTCCTCATCGGAGTCGTTACTGTCATCTTCTTCCGGCGGCATCTGTTCCGGAGCGGGCTCGAGACCGAGCATCACCTTCACCAGAAGGGATGGCTCCGCACGCTGACCACGTTGGCGCGCGTACTCGTCCATGGCCGTCAGATATGCATATTGCCGGTTGAAGTCCACCCTGTCGGTGATCTGGAGGCGCCCGACCTCTGGCAGATAGATTCCTTCTCTGAGTATCTTTCGCCAGATGACGTCGGTCCCCAGTGACTGCCGCAGGGTCATCCAGGCCGACCACAGCGCCGGGAAGACTGCATCGTGGGAGGGTTCGAGCAGACGTCTCACCTGCTTCCCGGGCCGCTCCTCGACCGCCGCATGTACCCCCTCTCTGGGCGCCGAGGTCGTAGCGGCAGCCTGCGATGCGCCCGCCGCCGAAGTCCCTGCTCGCGCCGGCCCCGCTGCTTGGCGCGCCTCCGTTCTCCCCCGTGTGGCGGCGCCTCGCCTCCTTCCTTGACGCCCGGTCTCCGCACGGGTAGCCTCGAGCCGCCGAACTAGCTTCCGCAAGAGCCCCTCAGGGTACGCGATGGCCCAGTGTTCGGCGTACTCGGTTGCCAAGCCTGCGTCGATCCCGGTAGGAGGGAGAGTGATGACGTCGCCAGAGCCGAAGGCGACGAACATCAGCCACATCTGGCGAAGGACGCCAGGGTTCGTCTCCTCCCGGACAGCAGTGAATACCCTCTTCGGCATCCGCTGAAGGCACCCGAACTGCCTGGCGAACCGGGTCGGCACGTAAGGCTCGCAGATCACCTTCCCGTCGATCCGAGCCACGAGCACCCCGCCCCGCATGTTCAGGAAGTATTCATGCTGCTCCAGCGGGCCCTGTCCGTTGTCGATCATCTGGCCGACGGGAGTGGGGAACGGGCTGAAGTTGAAATTGGCATGATTGCCAATCCGAACCCTCACGCCCTCCTCACTGAGGGTCATCGGAGCGACCCCCGCAATGTTCAGCAGGGAGGGTCGCAGGCCGTTGCCCGGAGGACTGATGGCATTTGGGAACGTATACCCACCAAGGTGAGCAGCCACCCAGCCGTGGAAGAACTGAAAGGGCCCACAGATCCTTCGTGGCGACCCCCCTCGTGAGATGCGTCCCAGAATGGCATACAGCCTCGCCAGTACTGGGACCCCGAGGTTGTACCTCTTATTGGCAGCCATGGCGCCCGCCATCGCCAGCGTCGCCGGGCGGACGCCCATCCTCGCGTCCCGCACTGGCAGGAGCCACCCGCTCAGAAAGGCGGCCAGGAACGCCGCGTACCGGACGTTCGGGTCCCGGGCCTCTATGACGCGGTACCCCCATGAGTGGTAATCGCCCGTCTCCAGGACCCGCCAGTACGACCCGTTCCGGCTCCTCTGAGCTGCGGTCGGGCACCGCTTCCCCCTGCCTGGCATCTTGACCGCCGGGTCATGCTCCAGGAACTGGCCAAACCAATCCTTGTAGGCTATGTCTTTCTGGAAGTCCTTGATCCCGAGCCGCTGCGAAGCCAGGTCAAGAAGATGCCAGGTCAGAATGGGAGTCCGTGACCTGTCCTCCCAGATGTTCTTCGGTGGCAGGAACTCATCGTACTGGTAGCCCTCCAGTGGGATACCTCCGATGCAGTGGATGTCCCAGAGACCGATGCCGACCTCCCCATGGTGAAGATGGAAGGTGTTGGTATCCGGGGACCAGCGAGTGAACAGCTCCGGCCCGAGCTCAGACTGCTGGTAGAAGTGGAACTGCGACGTCCACACCGCCTCGAACAGGCCGATGTACCGCAGCTCCTCTGCGAAGTGATCGCAAGTGTGGCGTACCCAGAACGCCCAGGCCCATTCGCTGGTAAAGTTGCCCCCAGATCGCAAGTCCCAGTCCTTCAGCCAGCCCTTGGTGTCGTCAGTGACACTCTGACGGTATGTGCTCGAGTAGAGGGCTGGAGAATTCTCCGCAGTAGGCTCACCCCCGTCAATGGTTCGCGTCCTCGGGTTCAGGACGTAGACATCCAAGTGCCTGGTTTCCCTGGCAGGATGCCCATTGTTGGTGATGTTATAGCGGTGAAGCTCGTCCTCCCGAGTCACCCAGGTTCGCGGCGCATCAACCTCGAATCCTGGCACCGGAACCTCATCGAGGATGCCGAAGTTCCAGAGCGGCAGGTTGTCCGACAGTGGATATGTCTTCTGGGCCGGCGTTAGTAAGTCGAACAAGGATTGATTGTTGGAAACAATCTCCTTGGCTCCGTAAACCTCCTCGTTCGTCGCCATCTCAGCTCTGCGAGTGGCGACATCCCCCTCATTTCCTCTGTGCGCGGCCATCTCAGAAGTTTCGGGAGTCGTGCGGGTTAAGGGATGAAGAGTGCGGGATCGGACGAGGCTGGTGGAAAAGTTTGAAGGTTGGCGCGCAATCCAAGTGGATGGCGCGCAATTGGGAAGACTGTCGCGTAAAGTTCCGGGTTTTCGCGCAAAAACAGGCGAAATCCGGACGGTTTTGCGCGCCGATCGGGCGAATTTCGCGACCGGAAGAGGCAATTTCGCGCACGAGAGCTTTGCAGCTTATCGCGCGGAAGGCCAGAGTACGGAACGCGGGACCCAGCGCCCCTATTTATAGGCGAGGCCGGGTCCGCGCTGCGCGGAAAGCGCTTTGCGCGACCGCAGCGGCGAATTTCGCGACCGGCGCCCCTTTTTGCGCGCCTAAGTCCCGCGCCGCCCAGGACTTCGGCATTCCGGCGTCTCCCTCGGAACCCGATCGTTGCAACCTCTCGCCGATCAGATTCCGAGGGGGGGCTTTTGTAGACGCCGGAAAAGTCCGTTGTTCCCAAACGAAGCTCCGGATGCGGAAAGCGAGGTCATATTTGGAGTCGGAAGGATGTTTCGGAGGGCCCGGAGGCCTTGCGCGGAATTTCAGAGGCCCGCGCGCAAAGGTGATGTTCCGCGCGCAAACCCCCCGGGATGCGCGCAATGTGCCGGTCCGGCGCGCAATTTTGCGCGCCGCGGGTCCGCGCGACTCCCTTGCGCGCCGCGCCCGATTCCGCGCCCGCGGGGGGAATTTCGCGCTCGCACCCTGGATTCCGCGCCCGGGGTTGCCTATAAATACAAGGCGACTCCCAACGTTTCAAAGGTTGCTGGAAGTCGAAACGTCTCCCGTGCGCGCAATTCAACCCCTTCCGCGCGCAATGACGAACTTCAGGTAACCTCCTTTCTTTCGCGCAAGAAAGCCTCGGGGTCCGCCTTCGCGCGCAATCCCCGCTGGCTCCTTTCATTTGAATAAACACTCACCCTAAGGCCTTTGCGCGCAAAAGAACCCGCTTGCGCGCAATTGCCCCCGGGGTGCGCGCAATCCGGCCCGATTGCGCGCACCCCCCTTCTTTCAAGTGGCCATTCATTAGAGAATGAGCCGTTGCCCCCGCGCGCTATTCGAAGCCCGGTGTGAGCATTCTCAAGTATCTGCGCGCAAGGCACTGGCCCAATTGCGCGCCAGCCGCCCCGATTGCGCGCCGGCCCGCAGTATTGCGCGCAAAGCTTCCTTTTTGCGCGCAATCTGCCAGGGTCGTCCCCGTTGACCTTCTAAGGGTACCCGCCTGCGTGGCGCCCGATGATCCTCATCCTGGGTGCCCGCACCGTGCGTTGTCTTCCCGTGCGGCCCTCCAGGCTTGCGCGAAGTGACACGCACGTACGTCCAGCATGACGTTAAACTGCATATTCGTCCAGCATGACGTTAAACTGCATATACGTCCTGCACGACGTTAAACTGTACCTCGTCCGAGCTACAAGACGTTAAACTGTTCAGCATACGTCCAAGCTGTACGACGCTAAACTGCCTAGCCTCCATCGTCCGCGCTGCAAGACGTTAAACTGCCAAGTGCTTCGTCCTCAACACATGACGTTAAACTGTACTTCGTCCGGCAAGACGTTAAACTGTCCGCTTCGTCCTCAACACATGACGTTAAACTGTACTTCGTCCGGCAAGACGCTAAACCGTCCGCATCATTCGATCCCGTGCCTCGCACGCAGGGTCTCCCCCGGTTTGGATGTGGCCCCCACCCGCTCGTCTCTGCAGGGATGTCGGGATTGTCCCCCTTTTGGGACGATTTAATGGGAGTGGCTTTTCCCTACGGGGGCAGGGTATTGCAAACCCCTAGTTCCTCGTGGGAGGCTGCACATGTGTATCTCCATTGCGCCTCCCCACGGCCGAAGCCAGTAGAGGGTATGACTGGGATCGAGGTGTCTTCTGCTTTTGGTCCGAGTCCCTTCCAACTGAGTTTTGCCGCAACCGGGCTGCCCCAAGTGCGTAAGTCCTGACAGAATGAACTACGTGGACTTTGATCCCTGTCTTCTATACAGGGTACGTAGGAAGCCTCCCCGAGGTTCAAGCCCACCACCTGGTCGTCCCGGTCGTATTTACGTCGGTTCGTCCATCAGTGGACCCCTCCAGGGTTCACGCTTGCGTCGATTCACCTATGAATCCGCCCCTGTGGGAGACTGCCCGTGTGTATCTCCGCGGTGCCTCCCCACAGCCCCCCTTTTTCCATTTCCCCTTTTATCGTCCAGCATGACATGAAACTGTGATCCACCCGGCCGTTCCATCCCCCTCTGTGCGAGGTGGTTCGGTTCAATCCTCCGCCCGGCGGCCTCGACCTCTTCGTGAGTCGGCTTGCCGACGTCCAGCATGACGTTAAACTGTATACCCGAACTACGTTGACTTTGATCCGTGTTAACGCGCGGTACGTAGGAATCCCCTCTGGGGTCCAAGCTCTTTACTCCATCATCCATCCTGATCCTTACCCGGGCCGCCACATCCCGGTGGGGTCATGCCACTTCACTTCACTCCACGTTACTTGGGAAGCCGCCCATGTGCTGGCCCCAGCGTCGGAGGTTCCCCGCAAGGGGTTCTGTCATCTGATCCACTTTTCGTGTTGATCGGTCCGATGCCGTCCCCGCTGGACGTTAAACTCGCGGCATACCCCGTGTTAAACACGGGAAGCTGAGGAAAACCTCAGGTGACACAGTTCCCCGCACCTAGTACGGGATGCCTCAGGCCATCATGCCTTCGAGAAGCCCTATTAGGGACGGAAGACAGATGTGCAGAGCCGCAGTGTTACGACACGCCCCCAGCACCCAGAGCCACCCGGCCTTCTCACTGCAGGTTGCTGCCCCGCCCAGACCCCTTGGAGCGTCCGGGCGGAAGCAGCGTAATTAACCGGTGTCCATGAAGATATGGCGCCGGGAACGAGATTCACGAACATTCTTAAGTCTATGAGGGAGACCCGGATTAGGCGACAAGTTCCGAGGAGACGTCCAAGGAAGGAGGAGCCGACATCCCATCATCCCGGTTTCGATCAAGGAGCAGACGCCCCTGAATAAGGGACGGATGCCGCCCGCCCTTGGAAAGCGGGACTGCGGGACCACAAGCCGCGCGCCCATCCCCTCGGGTTGACGGGTGCACGCGCGAACGCGTCCTGGCGGAACAGCGTAACCCGACGCACATCCGCACCGAAACACTTACCAAGATTTCCCTTGGTGTTTATGGTCTAAACCTTGCATCCAAAAAATTGAAAGTAATTTACTTTAGGTTTTCTGTAATTCCATAGTTCATATGGTGTCTTTTTCAAAATAAGTCTTATTAAAACTCTGTTAATTATATAGCAAGCTGTATTTACTGCTTCTGACAAAAAATATATAGGTAGGCTATATTCATTTAACATTGTTCTATCCATTTCTTGAATTGTTCTATTTCTTCTTTCTACAATCCCATTCTGTTGAGGTGTTCTTAGTACAGAGAAAGTATGATTAATACTCATGTTTGAGAAAAAGGAATTAAATTCCTAATTCTCAAATTTTCTACGATTATCACTTCTCAATGAGATTATATTAAATCCTTTTTCATTTTGTTTAGATTTTCAGAAATTTTCAAATAAATTAAAAGCTTCATTTTTAAATTTCAAAAAGAAAATCCAAGTAAATCTAGAATAATCATCAACTAATACATAAACATATAATTTGATATCCAAGCTTGATACTCTTAAAGGTCCAAACAAATCTATATGGATATTTTCTAGAGGTTCAGTTGTAGCAACTTTGTTAACAAATTTGAATGATGATTTGTGTTTCTTTCCAAGAAGGCATGCATCACCTAATCTATTACCTTCAAATATGAGACTAGGCAAATAAGAAACTAAGAGTTTCTTAGATAACTTATGTAAAATATATATATTACAATGTCCAAGTCTCCTATTCTAGATCCAAGATTCACTTACTTTAGTAGTTAAGAAATTTACATATTGTTTACAAAAGGAATTTAAATCCAAATTATAGACATTGTCAGTTCTTGGTGCCATAAATTTAAATAGTTTATCTTTAAAAATAGTACAAAAAACTTTTAGTAAAATCAACAGTATATCCATCATCAGAAATATGAGAGATACGTATTAGTTTGTGTTTTAATCATTGAACATAATGTAATTTTTTGATTGAGACCATTTTTGGATCTCCAATAGTTCCAAAGCCAATGATTTTTTCCTTTGGCATTGTCACCAAATGTGACAAGTCCTCCTTCCTTTTGGTCGAGTGTTATAAAATTTGTTGAGTTCCCACTCATATGCCATGATCAACCACTATCAATGTACAATATATCTTTTCTGCTTTTGTGGCCTGCTACCTTCTAAGACATTTAAACAAATTGCTTTGGTAACCATATTCTGTTGGGTCTAGGAGTGTTAGCTAGAAATGACCTAGGTATCCATATTTTCTTTCTTCTTTTAAAATCACCTGAATCATATAAGTCTTTTGAAACATAGGCATTCTTAGTACCACAAATTTGAGGTTGTCTTCAGAAACAGTGTTTAGCTATATGTCCATTTGTCCCACAAAATCTACCATTAACCCTTTTAGTGATAGGAAAAAAATAATTTTTGTATAGCTTAGGGTTTTCTCCATTACTTCTAATTCCGAATCTTCTTTTCCATGAATTTTATTTAATGAATCATCTCCATTTGTAAAAACCAATGCAGCCTATTTTTAATATTCTACTTCATCCTGTAGTGTTTTAATTATTGATTCAAAATTAATATAGTTAGTGTTAATAGAATTATATTTATCAGTTAATTCCTTATGTTGTTTCAACATTGTATCTATTTCATCTGAAACATCCTTATGTTTGTTTTTAGTGACTTATGTTCCTTAAAAAGTGAGTCATATATTTCTTCAAGCATATTGAAGTAGGCTACAAGTTTTTCATTTGTGTATCTTGATTGAAAATTTGATTCATTATTTGAGTCAGAGGAGTAATATGATTGTACCACATCTGTTTCTTCCAGGAAATGCATGTTTTCATTCAGATTGAATTATTCTTTCTCTGAGCTTGATTTTGGAGAGCTACTAGAGTCTTAAGATACACTCCATGTGGATTTCATTGATTTTTTGTATTTCTGCTCATAGTCATTTCTATTTGAGGAATTTATTCTTCTTTGTATCTTTCACTTGTGGGAAATATGGTCTGATGTGTCCCATATTCTGGCATTCATAGCATCTTACATCCTTATCATCATTTTTAAAGGATTTTTTAAAGCCTCTTTTCTTGGTGTAGAATTTTTTGGCTCACTGAGCTCATTCTTTATATGAGTTTGATGAGTCAGAGCTCTCTGATTTGGCTTTGACTTCTCTCTTCTTCATATTTCTATTCTTTGGTTGTGAAGTTACCTTCAAGGAAGTATCATCCTTTTGATGTAGACTTTATGTTCATTTGCCTCATCTTGCAATTAAGCTTCATACATCATAAGTGTACCAATCAGTTCTCTCATGGTTAGATCTTTAACATGTGTTGATTGTCTGATTGCAGCAGAGATACCATTCCATCAAGTAGGAAACACCCTTTGTACATTTAATGCTTGATCAGCCTTCTTGATAGGATCTCCTAGAGTTGTTATATTATTGACAATTTTTGTCAATCTCCCATTAATTTGGGTAATTCTTTCACTTTCAAACATTCTAAAAGTATCAAATTTCAATTTGGCCATTGCATATCTCATTTGTATCACATTTTCTGTTCGTTCATACGCCACAACTATTGTTTGCCACATCTCATATGCTGTCGGGCACTGAGATACTTTGTTAAATTTATATGGTTCTAGACCGTAGATAATTGCATTCATATACTTTGAATTTATATCATATTGTTCATTTGTAGTAGCACTCCATGTCTCAGGATTTTCATAAATTTCATAAGGATTCAGAATCATTGAATAGAATTTATATCCGAGGTTTTTCAAATATATTATCATGCGCGATTTCCAGCAGCCATATTTGTCTCCATTAAAATATGGTGGTCTGACCATTGATATCCCTTCTCTTGTATTAGTCATGATGCTCTGTTGTATAATCTTTAAATTCTTCTCGTTTGCTAAGGCTCTATCAGAAGCTCCACCTCTGATACTAATTATTGGATCTTGAATATATAGATTATACACAAGAGGGGGTGAATAGTGTCTTTCAGATTTTTCGTTAACTCTTCAATTGATTGAGTTCTGTCCTCTTTTATTTATTAGATTTAATCATTCAGTGGAATAAGTAAAATCAGGGACACACGGATGTATAGTGGTTTGGGGAACAGAAGGCCCCTAGTCCACTCCACCAATTCTCTACTCCATGAGCTTGGTGATTTTCACTATCTGGTCCTCCAGTCCATCCAACAACTGAAAACAAGGTGTTTACACATTTACAATTTTCAGGCAAGCAAAGCCTTCTGGTTCAAACACGAACCTACTCAGCTTAGTACGAGAAGCTGATCACTCAAGATAAAAAGTGTTTTCATTTAGAAATAACTTTTCCAGTTGATCTTCCCAATTGCAACAGAATGCAATTGACAGCATATGAATCATCGTCTTCAGAAATATGGATCTTCAAGTCAAAGAAGTTCAGAGTTGATCTGATTGCAATAGATATAGAAAATATATTCACAACTTAAGCAGCAGCAGATTCTCAAAATATTGTCGTTGACAAATAGATGAATCTTATGTTGCGTTCCTTCTTCTTCAACAAAACAGAGCGTAGTCGCTCTTTGTAATAAGTAGATCTTTGTTACTTGATTTGTCTCTATTTTCGCTCTTTATAAATAGCGTTGTCTATGAAGCAAAACTTTCTTTCGAATACAATTATTGTATCTACACTTGTGTTCTTGATCGCTATATCGATCTCTGTAAAACTTTTCTAATATCTCAGTTGTTTCTATTATGATGTGTATTGTGTATTTTGAAATTAAAAATGAGAATAGATATATAGAGGGCTTCCTATGAAAAATAAGATCCACAAAAATCACCCTTTGACTCGCAATATTCAAACATGTGAATTAATCCGAGCAGTCGTAAAACTCCATATTATTCACCATGAAATGCCCCAGTTAAATAAATACTTCAAATGATTCTAAAATTGTCAAAGACTAACTTCAAAATCAGCATCTAATCCGGCTTAAAATTAGCCTAATCAATCCCTTGAAGACCATTGAACAAATATATCAACTTCAAATTCCTGACGCTAAACGTAAGGTTGAGTTACACTGCATGCATCCTCTGAAACGTAACATAGATCAAACATAGGGTTGATGTTGCATTCATCAAACATAAGGTTGATGAAAAACTCAAGGTTTACCACAAACATAGGTTTGACCATCTATACGTATCTCTTCCATATCCAAACGTATATCATACTTTTATAATATTTCAAACGTAAGGTTTACGATCAATACTATTTCAAGTAACCTAAGGTTGTTTGCCAAAGTAAGGGTGATTAACCATACTTCTGAGAAACAAACAAAACATTAAAGTCTTACGTAATGTTTCTTCTTCCATAATTTCTCAATATCCCAAACATAGGGTTCCTTTATTTCATACTTTCTGAATATCTTAAACATAGGATTCCTTCCAAACGTGGGGTTCTTCTTCACATAGGGTTCCTTTCTTTCATACTTTTTGATAACGTATGGTTGTTTAATCATACTTTTATGATAATCTGTAAAGACTAAACAACAGGTTCCTTTCATTTTTTTGACGATACACTTTTCTTTCTTTCTTTATGCTACGATTTCATTTCCTTCATTACGCTATGCTTTCTAAACATAAGGAATGAATAGTGTTTCCAAAACACATTAAATTGATTTCCGAATGGTTTAGAAATTCTTCAACACTGTGTGAACACTTGAATATTCATTCAAAAATGAGAATATATAAAATATAATTGCTGAAAAATACTTAAAGTAAAATCATTAGAAAACAATTAAAGGGTATTTGTGAACATCAAAATCATTATAAAGAGATAAGGTATTGTTCTAAAAAATATCCCCCATTAAATATGTATTGTTAAAAACAACATGTTCCCAACAATCTCCCCCTTTTTTATGATCACAACACCCATAAAATAATAAGACAAATTAAATGAAATTAACATTCAAAATTAGTTACTTATAGTTTAGAATTTTGAAAAGATAAAACAATATTTAGTTTTAACAAAAAAATTTCAATAAATAAACATAGTATTATAATTAAAAATAAATTTCTCCCCCTTTATTTATAATGGAAATAAAATTATATTTCTTTAAAAAATAAAAAATTTAGTTTTATCCAAATTTCTGCCTCTGAATAAAAAGTAAAAGAAAAATTCTCTTTTATAATAAATGGTTGTTAATAACATAAAATAATTTGATGTATATGTATAAATCCTTATAAATCCAAAAAATAAAAATAAAACGTATTTAAAATGTACTGTAAATCATTTAAATAAGATTTTAAAATCTTAAAATAAAATGTTGTGTTTATCAAAATTTCTCCCCATTTTGTGATATCGAAAAAAATGATAAATCATGGATTTGAACACATTTAATATTGCACTGAACTATAGGTAAATTCTATAATTAACTATTTATCAGTAAGGTAATCTGGTATACAGATATATTTAAACATAAAATAGTAAAATTAGATAAACAAACAGATAAAGAAACAAATTTCCATTAACAAACATTATGTTCATGATAATGATATAAACAGGAATCAAGGGATATTAGGGTTATGATAGGTTCTAAATTCTCTAAACAACATCCTCGATTTTTTTAAGTTGTTCCCTCTGTATCTTCTTCATCCCATATCCATGTTTGATAATGAGATATCTGTTCTCTTGAGTCATATGAATATCCTAGATTAAATTGACTCTGAAAAACTTATGCATTCTTTTTTAATTTTCTATAATCACAGACATCTTCTCTGACATCTGATTTAACATTGTTATGATTCATGACCCATTGGATGTCAGCTGATCTACTAAAAATTTGGGATTGTCTAGAAACACTGATAATGGAGCAATGTTACATTGAAGATCAGTCAACCGCTCATTTATATTTCCCATTACAGATGAGATATCCTAAAATCTCTTTATGAGGTCAGGTGATGTACCTGAACCACTAGCTCTACTTGTCCTTATGGATTCAAACTGAGTTTCTAATAATCATTAAAACTAGAAAGATCTGATTTTAAAACCATTTCGGATTTCATTTTCACCACTTCTGTCAACATTTCCTTTTTCAAATTCTCATCTTCATTTCTTGAAACTATGCTGGATTTCAGTCTCTGAAATTTAAACTTTTCTAATTCCAAAGATCTCCTTAGAGAATGATTATTAGTTTTTAGTCTTTGTAAATTCTTGTAAACTTCTTCAATTGCTTCATTCGGTGAAGTAGAAGTGTTCTGTTCATGATTTTCTTCTTCAGTTCTTTGATGTATCAACCCTCGGGGCAAAGATTCTGAATCTGTTTCTTCATATCCATTTTTCAGCTTGGTCGACAGATTTTTCCTCAAAGTTTTCTTAGAATCTTTCATAGAAAACTCTTCCTGAAACACTTCAGTGTGAACATCTGATGCATCATCAACATGTTCTCCAATAATGATATCATCTTGACCATGAGTTTCAACAACTGAGTTATCCTGAACAGCCCGAGGACTGGCCACTTATCCTCCAAGCACTCCCTCTTTCACAACTTCAATTGGAGTCTCATTTTGAAGTTCAACCACTGATTCAACTCTTTCAGGTTCAAAAACAGTAGTTTCAGGTCTCTCTATTTCAACATTCATTGCAACTTGAGCTACCTCTTCTTGAGGTTCAACAATGTTAGTCTTATCCCTCACAAAACTATAGCCCAAAATATCATTAAAAGTTAGTGTTTGAGAAACCACTATGTCCCCTTTAGCTCTTACAGGTCTTTTCCTTATTAATTGAATTCCATCCTGACTTCCTTCATCTTCAACCTCTGCAATTTCAAAATGAAGTCTCCTTGTAGTTGTAGTTGCTCTGGTTTCAGGTGATTTTTCTTTAGATTTTTCATGATGTGACGAAACTATCTCCTCTTCTACCTCTTCTTCCTCTTCTGCCCCGACTGGATAGATTTTTTCTTTTTATGGTACTCCAGAAATAACCAATTTTCCTTAGTGTCCCATAACTAACGGTATTACCATGATGACACCTTGTTCTCGCATCTACAAGTCTCACCAATCCTTTCTTGGGAAACAACATTGAAATGAACCATCCAAAAGGATATAAGTTCATTCTTGCCTCGCTCTGGTAGTATTAATTGAGGTACCTTACCTTGTACCTTGGGATTCTTAATTTGATGTCACTTAACATAAGATACATTCTGTACATATCAGGGTACAAAATTATTTCCATTTCTGACATCCTGGGAGCTATTCTAGTCTGAACAAATTTAACCAATATCTTCTGATCCGATTCTAAATCATTTACCATCATTTTCCTAACAATAGTGGTTCCAAACAAAAAGGTCATAATGTCCTCTGACTTATGCACAACATCTCTAATGTTTTTAAAATCAAAATGATATACTCCTTCATGTGGGAAATTTAGGATTTGTCCTATTTCAACAGAAGAGATTGAGAAATCTCTATCATCAATCTTTGAAATCATAGTGTCTTCATCCTCACCTAGACTGAAATGAATTGTTCTGAAGAAATAACACAGTTCTACCTCATACATAAACTCATACATTTCACAATTGAAGGTCTGTTCAAGGTTTTGAAAAGACAAATCCTGTTTCAACAACAGATTAGTCTGGAATAGCCATTCCAGATCTATAACTTTACCTTGATATTTATTTCACCAAACTGACATTTGAATCTTTGCTACACTGCTCTCGACCTCATCTTCTTATTTGGTATTTAACATTATTGAGTAGATTTCTGAAGGTTCGAAGATTTTAGAGTTTGAAGATTCGAAGATCAGGGGGTTGCAACAGTATGCAATTTCTGGGTTCGAAAGGATTTTGTTATGTGGAAATGAAACAATTTCTAATTCTAAAGGGATCTGACAGCCTTTATTCCCGTGTAATCACTAATCATTACATTTATTTTAAAAACAAATAAAATTTATATCCAGTGAATTTAAAATAAATTAAAAAACAATAGTTAAACATTTTTAAAAAAAATAATTAATTGATTTTAAATAGTATTTAAAAAAACAAAATAAAATTTACACAACTAAGAAAATAAAATTAAAATAAATAAAATTAAATAAATATTATTTGAATATTATAATAAAAAAATTATTTAAAATAAAATAAACCTAGCTCCCCCTTAATAAAATCAAACCATGTAGTGGGAAGAGGTTTAGTAAAAATATCTGGTAAATGAATTTCTGTATGTATAAATTCTAAAAATATATCCTTTTTAATAACATGATCTCTTAAAAAGTGATGTCTTATATCAATGTGCTTAGTTATAGAATCACTAATAGGATTTTTTTAAAATATTAATTGCACTTGTATGATCACATAAAATAGGTGTATTATTAAAATTCAATCCAATGTCCATAAGAGTGTTTTTCATCCACAACACTTGTGCACAAAAACTGCTAACAGATACATATTCTTCCTCAACTGTTGACAGGGAAACTGAATGTTGTTTCTTACTAGACCATGACACTAATGACTTTCCTAAAAAGTGACATGTTCTTGATGTGATTTTTCTATCTAATCAATTACTTTCAAACTCGGCATCTGAATATGAAATCAAATTAAAATCAGAAGTTTTAGGATAGAGTAGAGATTGAAAAGTAGTTCATTTTTAATATTTACAATTATTTTAACAGAAGTTAAATGAGATTATTTGGGATTTGATTGAAATCTAGAACAAAGACATACGGAATACATTATATCTGTTCTGATAGCAGTAAGATATAACAAACTACCAATCATACCTCTATATAACTTGTTATCAAATGATTTCTCAGTTTCATCCAAATCAAGTTTTATATTAGTATACATAGGACTTGTAAATGTCTTCTTGTTTTCAAGTCAAATTTTCTAAATTAAATCAGCAATGTATTTTCTTTTATTTAAAACATTTCCAAAATATTTTTGAAATATTTGAAGTTGCAAAAAGAAATTTAATTCTCCCATCATACTCATTTCAAATTATTCTTGCATTAATTTTGAAAATTTATGACAAAGTGTTTTATTAGTTGATCCAAAAATTACATCATCAATATAAATTTGAACCGAAAAAGACTATTTTTCACAGTTTTCTTAAAAATTGTTGGATCTTCCAGTCCAACCATAAAATAATTTTTCTAAAGAAAAGAACATAATTATTCATACCAAGCTCTGGGTGCTTGTTTAAGGCCATAAGGAGATTTAGTATGTTTAAAAACAGAATCAGGTTTTTGAGAGTTTTCAAAACCAGAAGGTTTCTCAACATAAACATCCTCCATTAAATAACCATTTAAAAAGTCAAATTTAACATCCATCTGAAATAATTTAAAATTCATATGAGATGCATAGGCTAAAAGGATTCTAATGGCTTCTAACCTAGCTACAGGTGAAAAATTATCATCATAATCTATTCCTTCTTCTTGATTATATTCTTTAGCTACTAATCTTTCTTTATTTCTAGTTATTATGCCTTGGTCATCCTGTTTATTTCTAAAGACCCATTTGGTTCCTATTACTGGATAATTCTGAGGTCTTTCCACAAATTTCCAAACTTCATTTCTTTTGAACAGGTTTAATTCATCATGCATTGATATTACCCAACTTTCATCATCTAAATCTTCTTCTATAGTCTTGTGTTCAAGTTAGGATAGGAAGGTGGAGAATTCCACTAGATTTTCTAATTTTCTTCGAGTTTGAATACTAGTTTCTAAGTTACGTATCATCATTTTTTAAGGGTGATTTTTTGGGGTTGTAGACTGTTTGGGAAATACATTTAAAGGTTCTTCAGTATCATGTTCCTCTGAACTAGACTGAATTTCATTTAAATCATTTTCAAAATCATTCCTTAAGTTCTCAAGTCTCATGTTATTTTTAGAGATAGGTTCATCTATTTGATCTTTCCTTTTCTCAAAGGGATCAGATTCATCAAATTTTATATGAACTGAATCTTCAAAAATCCTTGAATTTTTATAAAAAAATCTATAAGCTTTGGAAACAGCATAATATCCCATGAAAATACTTCATCATATTTTTTTATCAAACTTACCAACATTTTCATTGGTGTTTAAGGTGTAAACCTTGCATCCAAAAACTTTAAGGTAATTTAATTTATGTTTTCTTTTATTGCATTGTTCATATGGTGTCTTTTTTAAATAGGTCTTATTAAAACTCTGTTAATTATATAGCAAGCTGTATTTACAGCTTGTGACGAAAAATATATAGGTAGGCTATATTCGTTCAACATAGTTCTAGACATTTCATGAATTGTTCATTTTCGTATTTCTACAATCTCATTCAGTTGAGGTGTTTTTGTTGCAGAGAAAGTATGTTTAATACCCATGTTTGAGCAAAAGGAATTAAATTCATGATTCTCAAATTATCCACCATGATAACTTTTCAATGAGATTTTATTAAAAATGTTTTCTTTTTGAACAGATTTGAAGAAACTTTCAAATAAATTAAAAGAATAATTTTTAAATTTCAAAAAGAAAATACAAGTAAATATATAATAATCATTAACTAATACATAAACATATAATTTACCAGCCAAGCATGATACTCTTGAAGGGCCAAACAAATCCATATGGATATGTTCTAGAGGTTTACTTGTCGCAACTTTGTTAATAGATTTGAATGATGATTTGTGTTGCTTGCCTTGTTGGCATGCATCACATAATCTGTTACTTTCAAATCTGAGACTAGGAAAATTAGAAACTAAGTGTTTCTTAGATAACTTATGTAAAACATATATATTAAAATTTCCAAGTTTCCTATGCTAGATCCAAGATTCACTTACTTTAGTACTCAAGCAATTTACTTGTTTTTTACACAAGGAATATAAATCCAAAGTATAGACATTGTCAGTTCTTGCTGCCTTAAATTTAAACAATTTATCTTTAAGAAAATTACAGAAATTGTTAGTAAAATCAATCGTATATCCATCATCACAAAGTTGAGATATACTTATCAGGTTGTGTTTTAATCCTTGTACATAAAGTACTTTGTTGATTGAGACTTTTTTTGCATCTACAATAGTTCCAATGACAATGATTTTTCCTTTTGGCATTGTCACCAAATGTGACAAGTCCTCATTCCTTTTGAGTGAGTGTTATAAAATGTTTTGAGTTCCCACTCATATGCCTCGAGAAGCCACTATCCATGTACCATATATCTTTTCTACTTTGGTGGCCTACTACCTGCAAAGAAATTTAAACAAATTGCTTTGGTACCAATATTCTGTTGGGTCTAGGGTTGTTAGCTAGCAATGATCTAGTTATCCATATTTGCTTTGTTCTTTTAAAATTACCTGAATCATATAAGTCTTTTGAAACATAGGCTTTCTTAATACCACAAATCTGAGTTTGTCTTAAGAAACAATGTTTAGCTATATGTCTCTTCATCCCACAAAAGTTACAAATAACCCTTTTAGTCGTAGGAACAAAATAATTTTTGTATAGCTTAGGTTTTTCTCCTTTACTGCCAATTCAAAATCTTTTCTTTTTAATGACAGTTTTTCCAAGAATTTTATTTAATGAATTCTTCCCTTTTATAAAAACCAATGCAGCCTGTTTATAAGATTCAACTTCATCATGTAGTGTTTTTATTCTTAATTCAAAATTAATATAGTTACTATTAATAGAATTATATTTATCAGTTAATTCCTTATATTGTTTCAAAATTGTATCTCTTTCATCTGAAATAGCCTTATTTATGTTTTTAGTGACTTATGTTTCCTAAACAGTGATTCATATATTTCTTCAAGCATATTGCAGTAGGCTATAAGTTCTTTATTTGTGTCGCTTGATTTAGAATTTGATTCATTATTTGAGTTAGAGGATTAATATTATTGTCCCTCATCTGTTTCTACCATGAAACACTGGTTTGCTTTCGGATTGACTTCTTCATTCTCTGAGCTTGATTCTGGAGTGATACTGGACACTTCAGATACACTCCAAGTGGATTTCATAGCTTTTTTGTCTTTCTACTCATAGTCATTTCTTTTGAAGAATTTATTCTTCTTTATATCATTAAATTGTTCGAAATCTGGTATGATGTGTCCCATATTCTTGCATTCATAGCATCTTACTTCCTTATCATATTTCTTAAAGGATTTTTTAAAGCCTCTTTTCTTGTTGTAGAATTTTTTGAATTTTCTGGCTAGTTGTGCCAGTTCTTCATCTGTGTTTCATGAGTCATAGCTCTGTGATTTGGCCTTGACTTCTCTCTTCTTCATACTTATATTTTGTTGTTGTGAAGTTACCTTAAAGGAATTATCATCATTTTTTATGTAGAGTTTATGTTCATTTGCCTCATCTTGTATTTCAGCTTCGTACATCATCAGTGTACAGTCATCTCACTCATGGTTAGATCTTTAATAGGTGCTTATTGTCTGATTGCAGCAGAGATACCATTCCATAGAGTAGGAAGTACCCATAGTACATTTAATGCTTGATCAACATGCTTGATAGGATCTCCTAGAGTTGTTATATTATTGAAAATTTCTGTCAATCTCCCATTAATTTGAGTAATGATTTCACAGTCAAACATTCTGAAAGTATCAAATTTCAATTTGGCACAAGCATATCTCATTTGTCTCACATTTTCTATTCCTTCCTATTCCACAGCTAATTTTTTCCACATCTCATATGCTGTCGAGCACTATGATACTCTGTTAAATTCATCTGGTCCTAGACCGCATATAATTTAATTCATATCCTTTGAATTAATATCATATTCTACCTCTATAGTAGCAATCAATGTCTCAGGATTTTCAAGAATTTCATAAGGAGTCAGAATCTTTGAATAGAATTTATATCTAAGGTTATTCAGATATATTATCATGCGCGATTTCCTGTAGCCATAGTTGTCTCCAATAAAATATGATACTCTGACAATTGACATCCATTCTCTTGTATCAGTAATGATGCCCTATTGTATAATATTTAAATTCTTCTTTCTTGCTAAGGCTATATCAGAAGCTCCACCTCTGATACCAATTATTGGATCTTGAATATATAGATTATACACAAGATGGGGTGAATTTTTTCTTTCATATTTTTCGTTAACTCTTTGATTGATCGAGTTATGTCCTCTTTTATTTATTAGATTTGATCATGAATCGGAATAAGTAAAAGCAGGGACACACAGATGTATAGTGGTTCGGGGAAGAGAAGGACCCTAATCTACTCCACCAATTCTCTACTCCACGAGCATGGTGATTTTCACTATCTGGTCCTCCAGACCAACCAACAACTGAAAACAGGCAGTTGACACTTTTACAATTTTCAGGGAAACAAAGCCTTCTGGTTGAAACACTAACCTACATATCTTAGTACGAGAATTTGTTCACTCAATATAAAAAGTATTTTCATTTATAAAGAACTTTTCCAGTTGATCTTCACAATTGCAATAGAATGAAATTGATAGCAGATGAATCGTTGTCCTCAGATATATTGATCTTCAAGTAAAAGATGTTCTGAGTCAATCCGATTGCAGTAGATATAGAAAATATAATCGCAACTTAAGCAGAAGAAGATTCTCAAAATATTGTCATCGACAAATAGATGAATCTTCTGTTGCATTCCTTATTCATCAACAAAACAAAGCGTAGTCGCTCTTCGTAATCAGTAGATATTTATATCTTGATTTGTCTCTATTTTCACTCTTTAGAAATAGAGTTGTCTATGCAGAAGTTCATTCTTTCGAATACAATTATTGTATCTTCACTTGCGTTCTTGATCGCTATGTCGATCACTATACACGTTTTCGTATATCACACTTTTTTCTATTATGATGTGTATTTTATATTTTGAAATTCAATATGAGAATAGATATATAGAGCGCTTCCTCTGCAAATTCAGATCCACAAAAATCGCCATTTGACTCGCAATATTCAAACTTGTTAATTAATCTTAGCAGTCGTAAAACTCTATAATATTCGCCATGAAAAGATCCGGATAAATCAATCCATCAAACAGTTCTGAAATTGTCAAGGACACACTTCAAAATTAGAGTTTAATCCGGCTTAAAATTATCCTAATCAATCGCTTGTAGAATGTTGAACAAAAATATCAACTTCAAAATCCCGACGCCAAACGTAAGGTTGAGTTGTACTGCATGCATCCTCTGAAACGTAACATAGATCAAATGCAGGGTTTATGTTGCATTCATCAAATGTAAGGTTGATGACGAACGTAAGGTTGACCACAAATTTAGGGTTGACCATCCATATTTTTCTCTTCCATATCCAAATTTATATCATACTTTTATAAGCTTTCAAACTTATGGTTTATGATCCATACATTTTCATGTAACGTAAGGTTGTTTTAAAAAGTAAGGTTGATAAACCATACTTTTGAGAAACAAACAAAACATTAAAGACTTATGTAATGTTTATTCTTCCATACTTTCTCAATATCCCAAACGTAGGGTTCCTTCCTAACGTAGGGTTTTTCTTCACGTAGGGTTCCTTTCTTTCATACTTTCTGAATATCATAAATGTCATATTCCTTCCAAACATTGGGTTCTTCTTCACATAGGGTTCATTTCTTTCATACTTTCTGATAACGTATGATTTTTAACCATACTTTTCTGATAATCATTAAAGAATAAACAGTGGGTTCCTTTACCAATTTTTACGCTACGTTTTTCTTTCTTTATTTACGATATGCTTTCCTATCTTTCTATAGGCTACGCTTTCCAAACATAAGGTATGAATAGTGTTTCCAGAACACTTTAAATTAATTCTCAAATTGTTTGGAAATTCTTCTACGCTGTGTAAACACTTGATTATTTATCCAAAAATGAGAATATATAAAGTATAATTCATGAAAAATACTTAAAGTAAATTCATTATAAAATAATTAAATGGTATTTGTGAACATCAAAATCATCTTAAAGAGATAGAGTATTATTCTCAACAATATCCCCCATTAAATATGTATTGTTGAAAACCACACAAGCTCAACAATCTCCTCCTTTTTGATGATCACAAAACCCATAAAATAATAAGTCAAATTAAATGAAATTAACTTTCAAAATTAGCTACTTATAGTTTAGATGTTTTAAAAGATAAAACAATATTTAATTTCAACAAAAACATTTCAATAAATAAACATTGTATTATCATTAAAGAAAATTTCTCCCCCTTTTTTTATAATGAAAATAAAATTATTTTTTCTCTAAACAATATAAGTAAAGAATAAAATAAAAGTTTTATTTTTATCCAAATTTCTCCCTCTGAATAAAAACTAAAAGAAAATATCCCTATTTTAATAAATGGATGTTAATAACATAAAATTATTTGCAATATTTGTATAAATCTGTATAAATCCAAAACATAAAAATAAAATGGATTTAAAATATACCTGAAATCATTTAAATAATATTATAAAAGATTAAAATAATATGTTGTGTTTATCAAAATTTCTCCCCCTTTTTGTGATATAAAAAAGAATGATAAATCATGGATTTGAACACATTTAATGTTGCACTAAACTGTAGGTAAATGATATAATTAACTATTTATCATTAAGGTAATCTGGTATACTAATATATTTAAGCTTAAAATAGTAAAATTAGTTAAAAAAACAGATAAACAAACAAATTTCCATTCAAAAAATGCATTATGTTAATGATAATGATATACAGATGAATCAAGGGATATTAGGGTTAAGATAGGTTCTATCTTCTCTGAACAACATCCTTGATTTCTGTAAGATATTCCCTCAGTCACTTCATCATCTCATCTCCATGTTTGATAATGAGCTCTCTGTTATCCCGAGTCATATGAATATCCTCGGTTAAATTGACTTTGAAAAACTAATGAATTATTTATTATTTTCCTATAAAAACTCACAGCTTCTCTGACATCTGATTTAACATTGTTCTGATTCCTGGCTCACTGGATGTCAACTGATCTACTAAAAAATCTGATTATCCAGCATCACTGATAATGGAGCACTGTTACATTGAAGATCAGTCAACCACTCATTCATATTTCCCATTACAGTTGTAATAGCCTGAAATCTCCTTATGAGGTCAGGTGATGTAACTGAACCACTGGCTCCACTAGACCTTGTGGATTCAAACTGAGTTTCCATATAATCTTTAAAACCAGACAGATCTGATTTCAAAACCTTTTATGATTTCATTTGTATCACTTTTGTCAGCATTTCCTTTTTGATATTCTCAACTTCATTTCTTGAAACTGCACTAGATCTCAGTCTCTTAAATTTCAACTTTTCTAATTCCAAAGCTCCCCTTAGAGCATATTTATCAGTTTCTAGTCTTTTTAAATTCTCGTAAACTTCTTCAACTACTTCATTTGGTGAAGTAAAATTATTTTGTGATTGATTTTCTTCTTCAGATCTTTGATGTATCAACACTAGGGGAAAAGATTCTGCAACTATTTCTTCATCTCCCTTTTCATCTTGGTCTATGGATTTTTCCTCAGAGTCTTTCTTAGTCACTTCCACAAAAAAATATTCATACAACACTTCAGTGTGAACATCTGATGCATCATAAGAATGTTCTCCAATAATGATATCATCTTGAACATGATTTTCAACAATAGTTTCTTCATGAACATCCTTAGGACTGGCTACTTCTCCTCAAAGCACCCCCTCTTTCACAACATTAATTGGAGTCTCATTTTGAAGTTCAGTCACTGATTCAACAATTTCAACTTCAATAAAAAAAGTTTCAAGTCTCTCTGTTTCAACATTCATTGCAACTTGAGAAACCTCTTCTTGAGGTTCAACAATATTAGGCTTATCCCTCACAAAACTATAGCACAAAATTTCTTTAACAGATAGTGGTTGAGAGACCACTATGTATTCATTAGGTCTTGCTGCTCTTTTCCTTGTTACATGAATTCATTCCTGACTTCCTTCATCTTCAACCTCTGCAATTTCAAAAAGAAGTCTCCTTGCAGTTTTAGTTGCTCTGGTTTCAGGTGGTTTTTCTATAGCTTTTTCAGGATGAGCTGGAGCTATCTCCTCTTCTTCCTCCTCTTCCTCTTCTGCCCCCACTGGCAATATTTTTCATTTTATGGTGCTCAAGAAATAACCAATTTTCCTTAGTGTCCCCTCACTAAAGGTATTGTCGTGATGACACATTGTTCTCGCATCTACAAGTCTCACCAATCCCTTCTTGACGAACAACTTTGAAATGAACCTTCCAAAAAGATAGAAGTTAATTCTTGCCTCACTCTGGCAGCAGTAATTGAGGAACCTTACCATGTACCTTTGGATGTTTAATTTTATGTCACTTAACAGAAGATACATTATGTAAATATCAGGGAACCAAATCTTTTTCATTTCTGACATCCTGGGAGCTATTCCAGTCTGAAAAAATTTAACCAAGATCTTCTGATCATGTTCTAAATCATTTGCTTTCATTTTATTAACAAGAGTTATTCCAAACAAAAAGGGCATAATTTCCTCTGACTTATGCACAACATATCCAATTTTTTTCAAATCAAAATGATATACTCCTTCGTGAAGGAAATTCAGGATTTGTCTTATTTCAATAGAAGAGATTGAGAAATTTTTATCCTCAATATTTGAAATCATAGTATCTTCGTCCACACCTAGAATGAACTGAACTATTCTAAAGAAATAATGTAGTTCTAACTCATACATAAACTCATACTTTTCACTATTGAAATTCTGTTCAAGGTTATGAAAATACAAAGCCTGTTTCAACAACAGATTAGACTGGAATAGAAATTCCAAATCTATAACTTTACCTTGAAATTTTTTTCACCCAACTGACTTCTTCTTCTTCACGTCACTGCTCTCAGCCTCATCTGCTCGCTTCATCATTACCATTACTGAGTATATTTCTGAAGGTTCGATGATTTTAGGGTTTGATGATTCGAATATCAGGGGGTTGCAATAGTATAAAGTTTCTGGGTTCAAAAGGGTTTTGTTATGTGGAAATGAAACAGTTTCGAATTCGAAAGGGCTCTGATAGCCTTCATTCCTGTGTAATCACTAATCATTAAATTTATTTTAAAATCAAATAAAATTTATATATGGTAAATTTAACATAAATTAAAAAACAAAAGTTAAACCTTTTTCGAAAAAAAAATAATTAATTGATTTTAAAAAGTATTTAAAAAACAAAATAAAATTTACATAACTAAGAAAATTAAATTAAAATAAATAAAAATAAATAAATAATATTTAAAAATTATAATAAAAAATTATTTAAATTTAAATAAACCTAGCTACCTTTTTATAAAATCAAACCTTGCAGTGGGAAGTGGCTTAGTAAAAATATCTACTAAATGAATTTTTGTATTTATAAATTCTAAAAATATATCCTTTTTAATAACATGATCTCTTAAAAAGTGATTCCTTATATCAATGTTCTTAGTTCTAGAATGACTAATAGGATTTTTTGAAATATTAATTTCACTTTTATTATAGCATAATATAGGTGTATTATTAAAATTAAATCCAATGTCCAAAAGAGTGTTTTTCATCCACAACACTTGTGCACAATAACTGCCACCAGATACATATTCTACCTCAGCTGTTGACAGGGCAACTGAATGTTGTTTCTTACTAGACCATGACACTAAATAATTTCCTAAAAAGTGACATGTTCCTAATGTGGTTTTTCTATCTAATCTACAACTTCCAAAGTCGGAATCTTAATATGAAATCAAATTAAAATCAAATGTTTTAGGATAGAGTAGAGATTGAAATGTAGTTCTTTTTAAATATCTAAAAATTCTTTTAACATAAGTTATATGAGATTCTTTGGGATTTGAATGAAATCTAGCACAAAGACATACTGAATACATTATATCTGGCCTGATAGTAGTAAGATATAACAAACTACCAATCATACCTCTTTATAACATTTTGTCAACTGATGTCCCAGTTTCATGAAAATCAATTTTTATATTAGTACACATAGGAGATGTAAATGTCTTGCTTTTTTCAAATCCAAATTTCTTTAGTAAATCAGTAATGTATTTTCATTGATTTAAAACAATTCCAAAATCTTTTTGAAATATTTGAAGTCCCAAAAATAAATTTAATTCTCCCATCATACTCATTTCAAATTCTTCATGCATTAATTTTGAAAATTCATGACAAAGTGTTTTATTAGATGATCCAAAAATTATTCCATCAACATAAATTTGAACCAATAAAACACTATTTTTCATAGTTTTCTTAAAAATTGTTGGATCTTCCAATCCAACAGTAAAATAATTTTTCAAAAGAAAAGAACTTAATCTTTAATACCAAGCTCTGGGTGCTTGTTTAAGGCCATAAAAAGCTCTAGTAAGTTGAAAAATAGAATAAGGTTTTTGAGAGTTTTCAAAACTAGTAGGTTTCTCAACATAAACTTCCTCAATTAAATAACCATTTAAAAAGGCAGATTTAACATCCATCTGAAATAATTTAATATTTATATGAGATTCATAGGCTAAAAGGATTCTAATGGATTCTAAACTAGCTACAGGTGCAAAAGTCTCATCATAATATATTCCTTCTTCTTCATTATATCCTTTAGCTAATAATCTTGATTTATTTCTAGTTATTATACCTAGGTCATCCTGTTTATTTCTAAAGACCTATTTGGTTCCTATTAATAGATAATTCTGAGGTCTTTCCACTAATTTCCAAAAATCATTTCTTTTGAACTGGTTTAATTCATCATGCATTGTTATTACCCAGATTTCATCATTTAAATATTCTTCTATAATATTGGGTTCTAGTTGGGATAGGAAGTCAGAGAATTACACTAGATTTCATAAGTTTCTTCTAGTTTGAAGACCAGTTTCTAAGTCACCAATAACAGTTTTTAAAGGGTGATTCTTTAGGGTTGTAGACTGTTTAGGAAATACATTTAAAGGTTTTTCAGTATCATGTTCCTCTGAACTGGACTGAATTTCTTTTATTTCATTTTCAAAATCATTCTTTAAGTTCCCAAGTCTCATGTTATTGTTAGAGTCAGGTTCATCTATTTGATCTGTCCTTTTCTCAAAGGGATTAGATTCATCAAATTTTACACGAACTGATTCTTCAACAATCCTTGAATTTTTTTTAAAAATTATATAATCATTGTAAATAGAAGAATATCCTATGAAAATTCCTTCAACGGATTTTGGATCAAACTTACCATGATTATCCTTGGTGTTTAAGGTGTAAACCTTGCATCCAAAAACGTTAAAGTAATTTACTTTAGGTTTTCTGTTATTCCATAGTTCATAGGGTGTCTTTTTCAAAATATTTCTTATTAAAACTCTGTTAATTATCTAGCAAGATGTATTTACAGCTTCTGCTGAAAAATATATAGGTAGGATATATTCATTAAACATAGTTTTATCCATTTCTTGAATTGTTCCATTTCTTCTTTCTACAATCCCAATCTGTTGAGGTGTTCTTGGTGCAGAGAAATTATGTTTAATACCTAAGTTTGAACAAAAGGAATTAAATTCCTGATTCTCGAATTCTTCAACATGATCACTTCTCAATGAGATTATATTAAAACCTTTTTCATTTTGAACAGATTGTCAGAAACATTCAAATAAAGTAAAAGCTTCATTTTTTTATTTCAAAAAAAAAATTCAAGTAAATCTAGAATAATCATCAACTGATACATAAACATATAATTTACCATCTAGGCTTCTAACTCTTTAAGGTCCAAACAAATCCATATGGATAAGTTCTAGAGGTTTAGTTGTAGCAACTTTGTTAACAGATTTGAATGATGATTTGTGTTGCTTGCCAAGCTGGCATTCATCACATAATCTGTTACATTCAAATCTGAGACTAGGCAAATCAGAAACTAACTGTTTCTTAGATAACTAATGTAAAACATATATATTACAATTTCCAAGTCTCCTAAGCCAGATCTAAGATTTACATACTTTAGCAGTCAAGCAATTTACTTGTTGTTTACACAAGGAATTCAAATCCAAAGAATAGACATTGTCAGTTCTTGGTGCCTTAAATTTAAACAGTTTATCTTTTAAAATAGTACAACAATTGTTTGTAAAATAAACATTATATCCATCATCACAAAGTTGAGAGATACATATCAGGTTGTGATTTAATCCTTATACATAAAGTACATTGTTGATTGAGACTGTTTTTGGATCTCCAATAGTTCCAATGCCAATGATTTTTCCTTTGGCATTGTCACCAAATGTGACCATTACTCCTACCTTTTGAGTGAGTGTTATAAAATTTGTTGAGTTACCAATCATATGCCTTGAGAATCCACTATCCATGTATCATATATCTTTTCTTCTTTGGTGGCCTGCTAGCTGCAAAGACATTTAAACAAATTTCTTTAGTACCCATATTATGGTGGGTCTAGGGGTGTTAGGTAGCAATGATCTAGGTATCCAGATTTGCTTTATTTTTTTTTAAAATCAGCTAAATCATATAAGTCTTTTGAAACATAGTCTTTTTTAATAGCACAAATTTGATGTTGTCTTAAGAAACAATGTTTAGCTATATGTTCCTTTATCCCAAAAAAGTTACAATTAACCCATTTAGTGCTAGGAACAAAATAATTATGGTATAGCTTAGGTTTTTCTCCTTTAATACAAATTCCAAATCATTCCTTTTTAATGACATTTTTTCCAAGAATTTCATTTAATGAATTCTCTCCTTTTGTAAAAACCAATGTAGCCTATTTGTAAGATTCTAATTCATACTACAGTGTTTTTATTCTTGATTCAAAATTAATATAGTCAGTGTTAATAGAATTATATTTATCAGTTAATTCCTTATGTTGTTTCAGAGTTGTATCTATTTTATCTGAAATAGACTTATGTATGTTTTTAGTGACTTATGTTTCATAAATAGTGAGTCATATCTTTCATCAAGCATATTTCAGTAGGCTACATGTTTTTCATTTGTGTATCTCAATTCATAATTTGATTTATTATTTGAGTCATAGGAGTAATATGATTGCACCTCCTTTGTTTCTGCCATGAAACACATGTTTTCTTTCCGATTGACTTCTTCATTCTCTGAGCTTGATTCTGGAGAGCTACTGGAGTCTTCAAATACACTCCAAGTGGCTTTCATAGCTTTTTTTTTCCTTTCTTCTCATAGTCATTTCTTTTGAAAAATTTCATCTTCTTTGTATCTTTCAATTGTGGGAAATATGGTCTAATGTGTCACATCTTCTTTCATTTATAGCATCTTACTTCCTTATCATCTTTCATAAAAGATTTTTTTGAAGCCCTTTTTCTTGCTGTATAATTTTTTGAATTTTCTGGCTAGCTGAGCCAATTCTTCATCTGAGTTTGATGTGTCAGTGCTTTCTGAGTTGTCTTTTACTTCTCTCTTCTTCATTATTCTATTCTTTTGTTGTGAATTTACCTTCAATCCATTATCATCCTTTTCGATGTAGAATTTATGTTCATTTGCCTTATCTTGCATTTCAGCATCGAACATCATCAGTGTCCAATCAGCTCTATCATGGTTAGATATTTAACAGGTGTTGATTTCTTGATTTCAGTATAGATATCATTCCATAGATTAAGAAGTACCCGTAGTACATTTAATGATTGATCATCCTTCTTGATAGGCCCTCATAGATTAGTTATATTATTGACAATTTCTGTCAATCTCCCATTCATTTGGGTAATGCTTTCACCTTCAAACATTCTGAAAGTATCAAATTTCAATTTGGCAGTAGCATATCTCATTTGTCTCACATTGTCTTATCCTTCAAACGCCACAACTATTGTTTTCCAAATCTCATAGGTTTTCAGGCACTAAGATACACTGTTAAATTCAACTGGTCTTAGACTGCAGATAATTACATTCATAGCCTTTGAATTCATATCATATTCTGCCTCTGTAGTAGCACTCCATGTCTCAGGATTTTATCGAATTTCATAAGGAGTCAGAATCTTTGAATAGAATTTATATCCGTGGTTTTTCAGATATATTATCATGCCCGATTTCCAGCAGCCATTGTTGTCTCCATTAAAATATGGTGCTCTGACCATTGACATCCCTTCTCTTGTATCAGTCATGATGCTCTATTGTATAATCTTTAAATGCTTCTCGCTTTCTAAGGCTCTATCAGTAGCTCCACCTCTGATACCAATTGTTGGATCTTGAATATACAGATTATACACAAGATGGGGTAAATTGTGACTTTCAGATTTTTTGATAACTCTTTGATTGATCGAGATCCTTCCTCTTATCTTTATTAGATTTGATCATGTTGTGGAATAAGTATAAGAAGGGACACATGGATGTATAGTGGTTCGGGGAACATAAGGCCCCTAGTTCACTCCAGCAATTCTCTACTCCACGAGATTGGTGATTTTCACTATCTGGTCCTCCAGACCATCCAAAAACTGAAAACAATTAGTTGACACCTTTACAATTTTCAGGAAAACAATGCCTTCTAGTTCAAACATGAACCTAATCAGCTTAGTACAAGAAGCTGGTCACTCAAGATAAAAAGTGTTTTCGTTTAGAAAGAACTTTTCCAGTTGATCTTCACAATTGAAACAGAATTCAATTAACAGCAGATGAATCATTGTCTTTAAAAATATTGATCTTCATGTCAAAGAAGTTCTGAGTCGATCCGATTGCAATAGATATAGAAAATATAATCACAACATAAGCAGCAAAAAATTCCCATAATATTGTCTTTGACAAATAGATGAATCGTCTGTTGCGTTCCTTCTCCAACAAAATAGAGTGCAGTCGCTCTTCGTAATCATTAGATCTTTGTATCTTGATTTGTCTCTGTTTTCACTCTTTAGAAATAGCTTTGTCTGTGTTGCATATCTTTCTTTCGAATAAATATATTGTATCTGCACTTGCTTTCTTGATCACTATATTGATCTCTGTACACTTTTTCATATATCACAGTTGTTTCTGTTATGATGTGTATTGTGTATTTTGAAATTCAAATTGAGAACAGATATATAGAGCGCTTCCTCTACAAAATCAGATCCACAAAAATCGCCCTTTGACTTTCAATAATCAAACTTGTGAATTAATCAGAGCAGTCATAAAAATCGATAGTATTCGACATGAAATGTTCCGGATAAATCAATCCTTCAAATGGTTCTGAAATTGTCGAGGACACACTTCAAAATCAGCATTTAATCTAGCTTAAAATTAGCCTAATCAATCGTTTCCAGACCATTGAACAAAAATAACAACTTCAAATTTCTGACACCAAACATAAGGTTGAGTTACACTGCATGCATCCTCTAAAACGTAACATAAATCAAATTTAGGGTTGATGTCTATTTCATCAAATGTAACTTTGATGAAAAATGTATTGTTGACCACAAACATAGGGTTGACCATCCATGCTTTTCTCTTCCATATCCAAACGAATATCATACTTTTATAAGATTTTAAATGTAAGGTTTACGATCCATACTTTTTCAAGTAACGTAAGGTTGTTTACAAAAGTAAGGTTGATTAACCGTACTTTTTAGAAACAAAAAAAACATTAACAACTTGCGTAATGTTTCCTCTTCCATACTTTCTCAATATCCCAAACATAGGGTTCCTTTCTAAAGTAGGGTTTTTCTTCAAGTAGGGTTCATTTCTTTCATACTTTTTGAATATCTTAAATGTAGGATTCCTTCAAAACGTAGGGTTCTTCTTCACATAGGGTTCCTTTATTTCATCCTTTCTGATAACATATTATTTTTTAACCATACTTTTCTGATAATCTGTAAATAGTAAACAGTGGGTTCCTTTCCCTTTTTTTACACTATGCTTTTCTTTGATTATTTACGATACACTTTCCTTTGTTTCATTACACTATTCTTGTAAGAGCTTGGTTTTTGGATATAAGGGACTTTGGAATATTCTTGATATTATTCTTGATCAGCGCCTTTAGACGGTGTGCAATTCTGAGCCCTAGTGTAGCCGGAATTAAATTTTCAGTGCGTTCACAATAGAAACGCCAAATAAATGGGTTAACTCCAAAACAGTGACCCGGATCTGAGATCTGAGTGTACGGATGGGTCCGGAATGTGGTGTTTTCCCAAGGAACAACATAAAACATGTTGGCACGGGACATTTGGAACCCCCGCTTGCTATCAGAGCGTGGAACGAATAAATTAAATAAATAATTTATTCGTTTATCGGCATAACTTATGTATCTCTTAAATGGTGGCTCAGATAGGAAAACCGACGACACCATTGATTTTGGAATGTTCCGTTTACGCTAGGAGGGGTGTATGTTTCGCAGGCGCAGGCCGTCAGTGAAAAATGGTTCTAGGGGCGTTTTCGTAATTTGGCAGCCTCGAGCGTTGTGTTTAATAACTATTTAACAGGGCCTCAGATTAAATTTACGAGACCGCCATTGTGCTCGAGAGGTGGTGTTTACTCTAGGGGAGGTTTAATCTCAACTGCATTTGGGGTTTCAGATGTGGATTTAATTTGGGACGAGTTTTTAATTAATTAAGGGATTAATTAATTTCTTTTATTTAACCCATCCCTCCCCCTTCTTCCTCCCCTCTTCACTCCCTAACAGAAGCTCTCATGGAGGAACTCATCCTCTCCTCCACCTCTCCGGCGAGGTGCGACTACTCCAACGAGGTTTGGATGCTCCGGCAGATCGACGGCGAAGCTCCGGGCAACGCCCACCAGGTAAGAGTTTTTAGTTTTGCATTTTCATTTCTGAACTCTACTTTCAAGTAGAATTTTAGCGTTGAATTGCTATCAAATATGCAAACAAATTCCATGGTCGTGTAGTATGAATTCTGATCTTTCAAACGCGACTTTCAGATTTAAAATCTGAGTCCCGAAGTGCTTGCAAAAGTCCAACGAAGATTGCAGGTTTAAGGGTGTTTTCCGGTGGATTTGGGTTCTCCGGCGAGCTAGGACGGCGGTCCGGCGTGGGTTCACAGTGAAGGCGAGTGGCCAGTGCAGAGGGCATCGAACGAACGCGGCGGCAGGCGGCGGGCTTGTCGCGGGGTGCTCGGCTGCGAGCGTCGGGCGAGCGAGTGGTAGGGAGGAGCCGCAGGGAGCGGGGCTGCGACAGCGGTACACTGGGGCCGCCAGGGTGCAGGCGGTCAGCGAGGGCTTCGGCTGGAGGACGGCAGCAGGCCGGTGGCCGGGGACGAGGCGCCGGGGCGAGCGGAAGCAGAAGCGTGCGGCGAGGCGGTCGCGTGGGAGGAAGACACGCGGGATGTGGTTCTGGTTGGGAGAGACGACCGACGTGGTATAAAAAATAAAAAAAATAAAAAAAATAATAAATAAGGTTATAATAATAATAATAATATTATTATTATTATTATTAAATGATTTATATTTTTATAAATCATAAACAGGGAGTCGGTTTCGCGAGCCATCTTCGGCAGCGCGTGCCTCAGAATGAGACGAATATTTTGAGATGGTTTCGGAAATTTTTAATTCCTGAAATGAGGGGCCTCGGAGGCGCGACACGTCTTTAAGTGAATTTGACATTTTTCTAGGGGATATTTTTTGGACGGCGCGGACACGTCTGACGTCCGTTTTGAGCGCCGTCAGTGGCGTTGGGACCCTAGCGTCGGGGCGAAGCATTCCAGGGTGGTTTTAGGTGTTGAAGTTAGAGTTGAGGCATGGACCCATGGCCTGTCTTTTGAGCTGCGAGATGCATTCTGTAACTTTTTAATCAGACGCCTGTTCGGGGCGTTCGAACAGTCAATGTTGGGTGTTTTTGTGAGGTCATCGCTTTGGCATAGTCTGACCGCTTTAATTCCGCATGCTGGTGCTTGCCCCGTGAGGGCCGTTTTGGGGGTTGACGGTGATTTCCAACATTATCACCGGGTGTCAATTTTGGACAAGTTAATAGTCCTACATCTATACTTTTTCGAGAGGATCACAGCGGTGCGATCCGTTATTTGTGTTTCGGGACCGGGATGTGGGTTCCATGTAGCACCTCTCATGTGTGGTTCGCTGGAATGCATCTTTTCCCCCGGATATCCGTTGTGCTCAAGTGAGCAGCCTTGTTGACGTGTCTTTCCGAGGAGATCACAATGGTGCGATGCGCCCGACAGTTTTCAGGGTAGAGGATTGGGATCACGTGACGTTGTTCGGGCGTAAGGCAGTGTTGGTGAATTTTCCACCAGATATTCGTTTGAGGTGATTAAGTAGTCTATCTCGCGTGTTTTCTGTGAGGATTAGAACGGTGTAATCTTTTCATGCAAGCGAAGCCTCTTACGTGATCTTATTAAATTTGGAAATATGAAAGGTGTCCTGGTGGCGGTTCTTCTACCTTGTTTGTAGAGGACCCTTGGCGTGTCATTACATGCACTCCTAAGAGAGTGATGTTGTTGGTTACAGATTTGTAGTTGGTTGTGCCTCAGCCGTTGAGGTGGCAAGTTGGAGTTGTTACATTTACGCCTTCACGTTGACGATGGGTGTCATGTGCACGTTAGACTTTTTGGCTGGAGACGTGGCATTCTCTGGGAGTATGTGAGAACACTGAAAGGTACATGTGGATTTTTTCACTTGAGAATGTTTGTGCACTCGGTTGGGGTTGACTTGGGGCTACACGTCGTGTGGTCCCCAGGTTCATGTCGTGTTCTTCTTTGCGTACTTTTGACCTCTCGCGACGTAGAGGGTCCCTCTGTTCCCGATTTTTGATCAGCAGGGTTAAGTGGTCTCCCCTGGATTTGTTCTGGAGTCGGGTGGTTGCGCGATACCCACTCCGTGTTTGGTTGGCCAGAGTTGTACAATCCAGTAGAGATGGCCAGAGCAGTTATAGTTTTACCCTCTAGAAGGGCTGGGCAGTGGGTTGCTCATGGACTTCTTAGGGTTTACCCTCTAGCAGAGACTAGGAATTGGGTCACCCGACGACTCTTGAGGGTCTACCCTCCAGCAGGTCAGGGCAGTGGGTCGCCCGTCGTCTTGTTTCAGGTCTAACCTCCAGAAGGGCTGGGCTGTGGGTCACCCGTCGACTTCTTCTAGGTCTAACCTCCAGCAGGGCTGGGAAGTGGGTCGCCTGATGACTTATTCTAGGTTTACCCTCCAGCAGGGCTGGGTAGTGGGTAGCCTGATGATTTATTAGGGTTTACCCTCCAAAAGGGCTGGGCAGTGTGTCACACGTTGACATTTCAGACTTAGTCATTTCTACTAGGCTAGTTTGTGGATTTACTCTGTGACTACCAGAGCGGGACCCTTTTTTGTACGGGTTAGTGATGTAACAGATTTGACTTTGAGTAGACCTCTCGACTGTGTGACAGTGACGAGGTGTGGTTTGACTTCACCTGGAACTCTCATGTATGAGGGTAACTTTCCCCAAGGAGACGCGTCCTTGCGATGTGACCTAAAACTGTGAGGGCGAGTCTGTGCTGCCCAAAGAGGATAGTGTCAAGGTGTGGTGATTTGAGCCCCTTGACTTGTAGTTCAGGGTAGACGTTTGGGATGCTGGGCATCGACGATGATTACTTCTGGGACTATTGGCGACTCACTTTCTGGGGATGAGCTATGGGACGGAGATCCCCTTAAGATCTTGTTTGGGTTTCTTGTTGAGCATACAGATATGTATATACCTTGTTTCCGGTACCCATTTCATGGGTTTTGGTTACTCTCCTTCCAAGAGAGGTGAAGACGCGCGAGGTATGCCACGTGCTTTCCGTGTCTAGATTCTCGTGGTTGGACTAGTCTACTCTACTGCTTTAGGTAGCGATGACTCAATGAGAAGTTCATTTCTCACCGTTTCCAGCTCCTTGTGTCTATACGAGTCTATCTCCTTTCTCTTGTTGGGTTGAGCTGGACTCTTTTCTATTACTCTACTGCACTCTCGGTTTTACTCTTTTACATTCCCCAGTTCGATCTACTGATGACCATTCGATACCTCCTTTCTTGCTCCCTCAAGCATTCAGGGTATCCTACTGAGTATTTTATAGTCACCCCTGCTTGGGATTTTCCCGCACTTAGTGTGCCCTTGCAGATGATGGATAGGTTGGTCATGACTTCAACGGAGCTAAGGTGTTCGAGATCATGGACCACGTGTGGTGGTCGGAGTTGGGTTCCAGGTGGGGGACCCTTCATGTTGTTTTCCTTTTGTTTACCTATTTCCGGGTTGTGGAACATTTCTGGTTGGGCGTGTGTTTTCCCCCTTTTCTTTTCAGTGTACCATTAACTTTTACTTTGTACTTCTTAGAGGTCAATGTACTTTTGTGGTTTTCATATAGCAGTTTCCCTTTACTTTACTTGTTTTTTTCTCTTTTACTCTGCACTTTTGCATTGAGTGTGCGGCGTGTGTGTGTACAAGTACTCAAGAAAACGCCTCCCCGAGTCATTGTGCCTTTGATGCTAGTCGCCAGCCCCTAGCCTTTGGAGGCAGGCTTGGGGTAGTTGCGGCTCGAGCACGGGTAGGGATAGGCCGTGACAAAGTGGTATCAGAGCTAGTTCTTTCCATGGGACATTGTTCGAACATCCCTAAAATGGAATTGGTTGTGATTTAGGGAAAAAATGGTAACGTGTCTCAGGAGTGGCTCTCAGGACAGGGAGTCTAGTGATGGTGCGGCGGCCGACGTATCCATTCAAAAGGACCCTGATAACCCGCTAGTCGACTCGGCATACTGAGACACTCGTTTTAGGGAAAATTGGTTTGTGCATCACATAAGATTAGTCTTTGAATCTACTTCTAGACTCATCTCCCCATTGTTGTTACTGTTATATATATATATATATATGCTCATCTGATCGCGGCACTCCTTGATAACATTTAGGATGTCTCTGCGATGACAGCCGGCGAGGATACCAGCTTTGGTGTATGACGATGAGCCTATGAGCTACGAGGCCTCAGTATAGGACCCATCATCTCAGCACCTTTTTACGGGTGGGACGGTAGCAGTACCCCCACCTGTTGAGCAGCAGACAGCTTCAGTAGAGCAGGCTGAGCTTGAGTGCAGGTTGAGCGCATTTCGAGAGTTCCAGCGGTAGAGACTGCTGAGTTTTAGTGGTGAGCCAGACCCTCAGGCAACATAGGTTTGGTTTGAGACAGTGGTTTACCTTTTCAGGCCTGTACAGATGCCGACAGATCAGAGAGTGGCATTGGCATCCAACCTTTTTCATGGAGCAGCTTGGCGTTGGTGGAGTCTGGTGACTCAGTTACTTGAAGAGTCGTTGCTTTCGTGGGGTGAATTTTAGTTGTTGTTTCATGAGGAGTTTTGTCCCTCCTTCTTGCACTCTATTCTGATTTAGGAGCTCCTTCAGTTTCAGAAGATAAGCATGACGGTGGCCGAGTACACGGCTAGTTTCGCAGACCGTGCACGCTTTTACCCAAACTTGGTCCATGACGACAACGTCCGAGCGAGGAAGTTTGAGCAGGGTATCCGCCGAGAGATTCATGCTGTCATAGTACCCTTGGACATTTCCACAAATTCCAGGGTGCTAGAGCAGGTGTTTATGACAGAGAGCTTCCTGTCACGTTCTAGAGTTGGTGGTGGTAGTAGGCACGCCGGAGCCAAGATGTCTATCGCATCTAGTGGGCTTCGGCAAGAAAAACCTCGACGCAGGTGGCTTTTTGACAACCGCGATCAGGGGCGTGGTCGTGCACCACAGTGGCGCCGAAGGGAACCAGTGCAACTCGAATAGAGTTGGTTCTATGCTTGTGATGGGAAAGGTCAATGAGCACGAGACTTCACAACCAGGCATGCAGAGAGCTTCGGGTAGGCAGCATGTGCACCATTATGGCAGAGGCAACGCCGTTATTGGAGTGGCGCCCAGAGAGGTGGTGCTAGTAGAAGAGGGGGAGGAGATGGTAGTGGGGGATGACCTTACGAGGTCTTCCTATCACCACTAGGTGGTCCACGTCAGGCTCCATGAGCAGACAGTTGGGACCGTGGATAGTCGTGAGCTTTGGGATGCCTACGATCCTGTAGATCATGAGGTGGTAAGAGGTATTCTCAACAACCCTTCTACTTTTTTCAGTAGAATTGTTAGAATATGTGTGTGGAGTGCATTTTGTCCCTGCTCCTTGTTTGAGTTGTTACTAGGGTGGCGTAGGGCATTGATGTGACCCTATGTTAGTAAGGTAAAAAGGTGTGGGACCTTTTTCTTTAGTTGATGGTGTTGACTCCTTCTCCCTACGAGTGTGTAACAGAGACTTAGTTGCGAGACATCGCCAGTGAAACCTTGCATGGCTAGATATCCTTGGATGTTTCACGATATGGATATTCTAAAGGAGGGAATCACCATGACTCACCCTAGGAGTGGGCGGTGATTCCAGTCGTGGCGTGCGAAAAAAAGGTTCGGCCAGGGAGGTGAGTTACCCATGAGGTACTTTGGATCGTTTGAGACCGTGCGAAGGGATGGCGAGGTTCCCTACCGCCTTTCCCTAACCCCAAAGTCTGGAGCGGGTACATGACCTCTCCCGCGTGACTTTCCTGAGAAGATTTGTGCATGCCAATATGCACGTCATCGGAAAGATCATACATCGTGTGAACAGATTAAATCCTCTGGTCTGTGTGCGGTGATGTGGGACTGTGCAAAAGTTCTTCTTGGTACGAAAGAGCCAGGTGCGGGCTTAGTACCTTGAGTTATTCCCCAGTTTTTCTTTTAGGGGATGAAAATATTGAAGGATGTAATGATGTAAGAACCCGGTTTTTGTATATAAGGGACTTTGGAATATTCTTGATATTATTCCAGAGCAGCACCTTCAGACGGCGTGCGATTCCGAACCACGGTGTTGCCTAAATTAAATTTTCAGTGCGTTCATACTGGAAACACCAAATAAATGGGGTAACTCCTAAACGGTGATCTGGATCAGAGATCCGAGTGTACGTATGGGTCCGGAATGGGGTGTTTACCCTTGGAACGACATAAAACATGTCGGCACAGGACGTTTGGACCCCTCGCTCGCTATCAGAGCATGGAAGGAATAAATTAAATAATTAATTTATTTGTTTAACGTCATAACTTAAGTATCTATTAACTGGTGGATCAGATTTGAAAACCGAGTGAACAGTTGATTTTGGAACGTGCCGTTTACCCTAGGAGGGGTGGAAGTTTCGCGGGGGTGGTCCGCCTGTGAAAAATGACCCCATGGGCGTTTTCGTAATTTGGCAGCCTCGACTGTTGAGTCTAATAACATTTGAACGGGGCCTCAGATTAAAATTATGAGACCTCCATTGTGCTCGAGAGGTGGTTTTTACTATAGGGGAGGTTTAATCTCATGTGTGTTTGGGGTTTCAGACGTGGATTTAATATGGGATGAGTTTTTAAATAATTAAAGGTTAAATTATTTTCCCTTATTTAACCCATCCCTCCCCCTTCTTCCTCCCATATTCACTACATGACAGGAGCTCTCAAGGAGGAACTCCTCTTCTCCTCCACCTCTCTGGAAAGGAGCGATAGCTCCGGTGAGGCACGGCAGCTCCGGCAGATCGACGACGAAGCTCCGGGCAACGCACAACAGGTAGGAGTTTTCGGTTTTGCATTTTCATTTATGAACTCTACATTCAAGTTGATGATTAGCATTGAATTGCTGTCAAATCTGCAAACAAATACCATGGTCGTGTAGTATGTATTCTGGTCTTTCAAACGTGTCTTTTAGATTTAAAATCTGAGTACCGAAGTGCTCGAAAAAGTACGGAGAAGATTGTGGTTTTAAAGGTGTTTTTCGGCGGAGTTGGGTTCTCCGGCGAGCTGGGACTGTGGTCCGGCGTGGGTTCACGGCACAGGTGAGTGGTCGGGGCAGAGGGCGTCGGGCGAGTGCGGCAGCAGGTGGTGGGATCGGCGTAGGGCGCTTGGTTGTGGGCGCCGGGTGAGCGAGCAGCCGGGAGGAGCCTCGGGGAGCGGCGCTGTGGTGGCGGTACTCTGGGGCTGAGGCGAGCGGCCCGGGCGAAGGCGGTCGGTGAGGGCTTCGGCTCGAGGACGGCGATAGGGGTCGAGGCACCGGGGTGAGCTGCAATGGAGGCTTACGGTGAGGCGGTCGCGTAGGAGGAAGACCCGGAAGAGGCGGGTCTGTTTGGGAGAGACGACAGACGCGGTCAAAAAAAATAAATAAAATCAAATAAAAATAAAATAAAAAATAAGGTTATAATAATAATAATAATAATATTATTATTATTATTATTATTATTATAAAATGATTTATATTTCTATAAATCATATACCGGTAGTCGGTTTCTCATGCCATCTTCAGCGGCGCGTGCCTCAGAATGAGAGGAATATTTTGAGATGGTTTCAAAAAATTTTAATTCCCGCAACGAGTGGCCTCGGAGGTGCGACACGTCTTTAAGTGAATTTGATGTTTTTTCGGGGGATATTGTTTTGGACGGCACGGATGCGTCCGATGTCCGTTTTGAGTGCTGTCAGTGGCGTTGGAACCCTAGCGCCGGGGAGAAGTTTTCCAGGGTGCTTTCGAGCATTGAATCCAGCATTGAGGCATGGGCCACATAGCCCGTCTATTGAGCTGCGAGCAGAGTTCTGCAGCATTTTCATCGGGCGTTCATTCGGGGCGTGCGATCGGTCGATGTTTGGGGTTTTACCGAGGGAATCGCTTTGGCGTAGTCTGCCCGCTTTAATTCTGCATGCTGGTGCAGACCCCACGAGGGCAGTTTTGGGTGTTGACAGTGATTTCCAGCATTATAACCCGGTGACCATTTTGGAAAAGTGAATAGTCCAACTTGTGGACTTTTTCATGAGGATCGCAACGGTGCGATCTGTTCATTGTGTTTCAGGACTGGGATGCGGGTCCCACATATCACTTCTTCTATGCGGTGCGCCGGAATGCATATTTTCCTCCGGAGATCCATTGTGCTCAAGTGAGCATTCTTTTTGACGTGTCTTTTCGAGGAGATCGCAATGGTGCGATGCGCCCGACTGTTTTCGGGGCCGAGGCTTGGGATCGCGGGATGCCGTTCGGGCATAAGGCGGTGTTGGTGACTTTTCCGTCGGATATCCATTTGAGGGGAGTAAGTAGTCTATCTCGCGTTTTTTTCTGTGAGGATTACAACAGTGTAATATATTCAGGCAAGCGGAGCCTCTTACACGATATTATTAAATGTGGAAATATAAAAGTTGCCCCGACGGAGGTTCATCTACCGTGTTTGTAGCGGACCCTTGGCACGTGATCGTGTGCACTCCTGGGAGAGTGGTGTTGGTGGTTAAAGATATGTGTCTGGTCATGCCTCAGCCATTGAGGTGGAAAGTAGGAGTTGTTACGTTTACGCCTTCACGTTGATGATGGGTGCCATGTGCATGTTAGCCTTTTTGGCTGGAGACGTGGAATACTCAGGGAGTATGTGAGAACACTGGGAGGTACATGTGGATGGTTGTACTTGAGAACGTTTGTGTGCTCGGTTGGGGTTGACTTAGGGCCACATGTCTTGTGGCCCCCAGGTGCGTGCAATGTTCTTCTTTGAGTACTTTTGACCTCTCACGGCGTAGAGGGTCCCTCTGTTCTCGATTGTTGATCAGAAGGGTTGATTGGTTTCCCCTGTTTTTGTTCTGGAGTCGGGTGGTTGCGCGATACCCACTCCGTTTTTGGTTGGCCAGAGATGTACCATCTAGTAGAGATGGCCAGAGCAGTTCTGGGTTTACCCTCCAGCGGGGCTGGGCAGTGGGCTACTCATCAAATTCTTTGGGTTTACCCTCTAGTAGGGCTGGGCAGTGGGTTGGTCATGGACTTCTTAGGGTTTCCCCTCTAGCAGAGAATAGGTAGTGGGTCACCCAACGACTATTATGGGTCTGCCCTCCAACAGGGTTGGGCAGTGAGTCATCCGTCGTTTTGTTTCAGGTCTACCCTCCAGCAGGGATGGGCAGTGGGTCGCCTGTTGACTTGTTCTGGGTTTACCCTCCAGTAGGGCTGGGCAGTGGGCCACCCGTCGACTTCTTCTAGGTCTACCCTCCAACAGGGCTGGGCAGTGGGTCACCTGACAACTTATTCCAGGTTTACCCTCCACCAGGGCTAGGCAGTGTGTCACCTGATGATTTATAAGGGTTTACCCTCTAGCAGGGCTGGGCGGTGGGTCACCCGATATCTTATTATGATTTACCCCCAGCAGGGTTGGGCAGTGTGTCACCCGTTGACATTTCAGACTCATTCCTTTTTACTAGGCTAGTATGTGTCTTTTCTCAGTGACTACTAGAGTGGGGCCCCTGTTTGTACGTGTCAGGGATGTAACATCTTTGGCTTTGAGAAGACCCCTCGACTGTGTGATAGTGACGAGGTGTGGTTTGACTTAATCTGGAACTCTCAAGTATGAGGGGCACTTTCCCCACCAAGACACATCCTTGCGACGTGACCTAAAACCGTTAGGGAGATTTAGTGCCACCCAAAGGGGATAATGTCAAGGTGCGGTGATTTGAGCCCCTTGACTTGCAGTTCAGGCTAGACGTGCGGGATGCTGAGCATCTATGGTGCTTACTTCTGGGACTTATGGAGACTCACATTCTTGGGCTGAGCTATGGGATGGAGATCCCCTTACGATCTTGTTTGGGTTTCTTGTTGAGCATACAGATATGTATATAACTTGTTTCCGGTACCCATTTCATTGGTTTTGGTTACTCTCCTTCTAGGAGAGGCAAAGACACGTGGGGTATGCCATGTGCTTTCCATGTCTAGATTCTTGTGGTTGGAAGACTCTACTCTCCTGCTATAGGTATCGATGACTAGATGAGAATTTTATTTTCTCACTGTTTCCAGCTCCTTGTGTCTGGACGAGTCTTTCTCCTTTCTCTTTTTGGGTTGAGCTGGACTCTTTACTAATACTCTACTTTACTTTCGATTGTACTCCTTTATTTTCCCTTGTTTGATATAATGCTCACCCTTTGGTACCTAATTTTTGCTCCCTCGAGCCTTTGGGGTATTCTACTGAGTATTTTTATACTCACCCCTACTTGGGATTTTCCCACACTTGGTGTGCCCTTGCAGACGACAGACAGGTTGGTCGTGACTTCAGCGGAGCTTAGGTGTTCAGGTGCTTGGACCGCGTGTGGTGGTCGGAGTCATGATCCAGGTGGGGTACCCTTCCAGCTGTTTTCCTTTTGTTTACCTATTTCCAGGTTGTGGCAATTTTCTGGTTGGGCGTGTGTTTTTTCCCTTTTCTTTTCATTGTACCTTCATCTTTTACATTGTACTTCTTAGAGGCAATGAACTTTTGTGGGTTTTATATAGAAGATTCCATTTACCTTACTTGTCTTTTCTCTTTTACTATGCACTTTTGAATTGAGTGTGCGGCGTGTGTGTGTGTACAGGTACTCAGGCAAAGGCCTCCCCGAGTTATTGTGCCTTCGGCGTTGGTTGCCAGCCCCTGGCCTATGGAGGCGGGCTTGGGGTAGTTGCGGCTCGAGTCCAGGTAGGGTCGGGTCGTGACAATGCTTTCCAAATGTAAGGTATGAATATTGTTTCTAGAATACTTTAAATTGATTCATGAATGGTTCAGAAATTGTTCCACGATGTGTAAACACTTGAATATTCATAAAAAATGAGAATATATAAAATACAATTCCACAAAAATAATTAAAGTAAAATCATTAGAAAAAAATTAAATGGTAGTTGTGAACATCAAAATAATCATAATGAGATAGAGTATTATTCTCAAAAATATCCCCCATTAAATATGTATTGTTGAAAACAACACATGCTAAACAAGAGTAACTTAGAAAAAAGGGTTATTTAACCACCATAAACAATGTGAACTTCCCTAAAAACTTTTGGTACATTAAATAGATGTTAATATATATCTGTTACACTACCTAAAACTAACATAATCTTCTATTTACTCACTCAGCCTATGGTGATTCCTTATATATAACATTTCTTTCAAAGAGAAATTCAATGTCATAGTGCCTACACCTTTGGGATTGAATATAAAAACATGCACCCTAGATTACTAACCGTGTTATTTGAATAATTATATGCCCAAAAATCCCAATTAAAATGATATTTCTTGTTTTCCTCAATAATACTCGTAATACATAACATATTAATAATCCAAAAAAACCATATTGTAATATATTTTTATTAAAAATCACAATATTAAATTGAAATTTCACAAATTTCAGAACAATGGTTTTACCAATCGGGTTCCTCTCTAACATAATCACATTTTATGAGATAATTCAATTCAAATGACATATTGTCAATTATTTACAAAAAACGAACATCTTTGACCCACAATGATTTACCAAAACCCATACCCAAATCCCATATCAAAAAGAACACTAAAATTATATAGATAATTCTAAATAAATATTATATATTCATTATAGTAAAATTTTAAGATGGAATATCCAATGTCCAATTTTATCAATGTTCTATCAGATGAACATCGATGCACTCTACATCAAAAATATCAGGGTCCATACAATCTAACTAGATCGTGATTCCAATTCTTATAATCCATCAACGTATTTATTGTTACATGTACATGGAATTCAACCATGGAATCCCGCAGTAATATGTTCAAATTACCATAAATTCAAATGAGGGTCACAAGATCACAACTAATAACACACTCCCATCCTTATGATCATCTTTATCATCTCTCCCCCAAGAATCATTTCGATAAATACACCCCATTTTCAATATAACACTGATAATAACAACATTTTTGGAATTTAAATCATCATTAAAAAGATTTAAAACAAATAACAGTGATCACCAATTCGTATCCCATAAAAATCGAAATGGTGGAATTCACCAAATACCAATTCATAATGGGATCACCATCCTTAATTAGTTCCATAATAGTTATATCATGAGATGTTTGACAATCATCCAAATCCACAATCACTTCAATCAAGGGAACACATTCATTTAACCAACCCCAAATGCAACATCTCCCAAAATATGTCTGTGTGGATCTAAAATTTTTCCACCATCCAATGACTCCAAATTGTTTCCTAGAAAATCCCTTATCATGTTGGAAATTCTATTATTTGGCCAAAATCAATGGTTCACCATTCAAGCAAGCATCTCATTTGAAGTGATCTATCATTTTCTCACATTCATCCACTCATCAACATTATATTTACATAGTTACCAAGGGTAAATAATGTGTACCAAAATATCCAAACATATTAGTTGTACATCCCATACCACTCAATATTTCACCCAAATAATGCTCCGATGAGTTACACATCACCAGGAAAAAGATTAATGTTCTCCACAATACATTAGTATTGATATTCTAGAAGTTAAATCATAAATACATTTTAAAATAGAGAAACTAATTTTTTTTATAATTACATAAAAGGGAACCTATTTGATGATGAAATTTTAGCATCATATGAGCTAATCATAGTTCAAAATTATATCAACTTCATCCACACTATTTTCCATTTCCAATTTTCATTATAGTCATGATCATATACTCACTCTCTATAAAAAATTCAAATGGAACGCCCACATTTAAATTGGTCCATGAAATCAAATATTACAAACCACCAAATCTAGTCCCATTACTCATGATCCATAGGTGCTTCCTTTGAAAATAAAGTTATCAACCCACCTCTATAATAAAACCCAAGAACCTATCATTCATTAGGCTTATAAATTGAGAAAAATTCAAATGATTAGTCTAAAATGAAACAAAAAATCTATGATAATTTATAACACTAGATTCCCTTGATCAGAATAAAAACTAAACCTCTAGATTTCATGTTGAATTAATGGCCTCTATATCTCCTACATTTCCCTATAAATGATGTCTCATGTTTGGGAAACTGTGTTCATCCACTAATCCCATAGGTCAAAACTATGAGAAAATCAACTCCTCATGGAATATATTGTATGATCCCATCAAAAATACTGACATTGAAATCAAAAAACATCAACTTACATGGTGTCACATACAATAGTATCACATACCTCCCACTGCCCCCAACTAGGGAACCAACAAAAGGTCACATTTTTATTTTATTTTAACACATGAGAAACATCCTCATTTTCTCATATATAATTAAAAAACATATAAAATTACTGAAAAATAACTCAAATAGAAGAAATTTCAATGGAATATAATTATAATATCAACTTATGATGGTCAAAATAATCCTACATCAGTTCAATTATACATGTTTCAAATTCACATTTATAGAGGAAAACAATCTCTTATTTGTAATTTAAATCTTGTTTAGGTGAAAATTATTATTTATATTATATTAAACATAAGACATGATTTTAATTCTTTATAAATTTTCAATAACCACTTACCATGAATCGACCTACTATAAATTGGTCATCTCTATGCACCCTTATATTGTGTTACTTTTAGGATGGTCACAATGTCAACATTGAAAAAATGAAAAGATAAACTATATTGGATATTAGTGTACAATAATACCACCTCAATTATCTTATATAAAAAATAAAATTTAGAGACATATTATTTTAGAATTTAATGATTTAATAATATATGTCTAAATGATGGTAGGCTATGTTAAGTATTACAAGAATGTAGACGGAAAAAATAGGTAGGATGTTAAGAAATTCTAGTTATCCTCACCTGAAATTAATATACACAATATGAGATTAACATAAAGAAATCAATTTCACATGACGACCTACTAGGGTTTACCAAGAATCATTTAGTATTATACCGATCCTCCTCGGGTAAATACAATAACATTGTATACCTATATTGTTCTCACATATTTCCATCAATAAGTAATAACATTACTCTAAGAACATAAAAGAGTAAAAAATGTGGAATTGAGTACCTACAATGACATACTAGTGGTCACTAAACCTCATCCACATAAGATACTATATATATTACCATTTCCATGTTTTATGATGGTGAAATTAACATAGCCTATCACAGTAGATGTTAAAAGAGGTAGTCCAAATGAGTAGAATACCCTTAAGAACATAGATTGGAAAATACCATTTATGTTTTCATTGGTAGTTTAAAATATTACTTCCATAATCAATATTATAAATGAAACAATATCGATCCTCTATAATGTAAACCTATGTTCCAAATATGATGTAGGGAAAATTATATTTTTCCAGTATTGTCCAACATAAAAAAATCAATAACTAAACTATCACTAGTGAAAATAGAGTAATAAATCCATAAAAAATACAAAATGACAACCACATGTGTGTCACATGAATTTAAATTCAATAAAATCCATAACATCCCAAACCAAGAATATCAATCTCAATTCCCCAGAACCTTGAACTTCTTTCCAAAACAAGGGGTCTTGTTGCTCTGACTTGATATCCATCATAGGTTATGAAACATTCATAATACAACTGCTTACCATGTATCATGTAATAATAAATATGAATTTAAATTCTTTGATACAACTTTTCCATCAGTGTTCATCGATACCCTCCTCATTCCTTTACTTATGTTTTCCCTCCAACAATGGTACTATGACCCCACATTCTTCTTAATGGAACTCGTGTAGCTTGTTCTCAATGAATGTCATTCCCTAAACCCTTAACCTCATGCTAGGTTATGGTAGTGATTATGAGTGGTTAACCCTATAATATAATATTATTTCCATTTCATATAAAAGGGCTCATACAATTCCCATTTCTGAAGAGAATACACCATGAAAACATCTCAGACTCCAAAGAAAAAAGTCTATATGCCTGGTCTATCCAAGCTTTACCACAATTTATTTTCAGATCCAAACCAAGGGAAAATAAAAAGAAGTCAATGTATTTATGTCATTCTATGGTTGAAACAATAATAATAGATCACTTCTCTAAATTCATCACTATGGTTATGGTGGAGGTACCCTCCATAATTATCCCCATGTCAAATTGTTTGTAAAATAACCTCGCTATTAGAGGCCCTCTAGAATATTTGTATGGGGTTCAGCTTGTTGGAGGCCTAATTTAAAGACACAAATTCTTCATACAAATTTATTACTAGGGTGACACTATTCTCAGACATTATATTTGTGTCTACACCAAAGATGATTATATATGACATCCAAATCAGATGGAAATAAATCCACACCCTTCCTCCAAGTCCAAATCATAATGTTTTACCTACACGAGGAACCCACATATGAAAAATTCATCCCATTAACCCATGTATCCCACATTGTTTGACACCTAAACTATACAAGAAATCATTGTGCTCCCCATTTACTCAGGTTACTCACACAAGTAAAATTGACTTCAAATAAGACTGTTCGAGAACTCTTTTACCAAACCAAACCCTTTGAGGAACCTCCTTTTTCTAAAATTTCCATACATCCTTACAATATACACGATTTTGTAAATATGAACAATTGTGAATCCTTTTCTATCATTTATTACCTTGGTAATGGTTATCCCACAAGTTTTACTCATTAATAGATGCTGTCCTTAGGGAATATTCAATCATATATCACATTGATAATAGGAATTCCTATTTTAGGTAACCACTAGGGTCTCTCAATGCTTATGAAACTTAACCTAGCTAATGTAAACTACTCATTATATATCTAAATCATTAGATATGACAAAATTAGTCTAATTAATGAACTATAGAAGTATTGGGTATATAACATGGAATAATCCCTAAATAAAAATGGATTGCATTCATAATTCTATCACAAAGAATTTACCTATTACCTTTCTCATAATGGACCATTTTATATGACAATAAAATTCATTCAATTATTTTTAGTCATATTACCTTAAACTATGAGTCACATTGGACATAAAATAATCATTTAAAAAGAACCTTATGGATTTTGGCTATTCAGCCTTAAAAATAACTATAATGGTCATTGTAACATGACCTCAAAAGGCATGAAATGTCATGTTAAATAGAACTAAACAAATTTGATTACAATTCCATTAATATATATTTATGTAGGAATTTCCTCTCATAGGCTATATCCCAACTCCAAAGAACCTATCTCTTCCATATATGGAGATATATTATAGAGTAGAATGTTTTATTAGTATGAAAAAAAAACAGAACAAATCAATGGGGAAAATGATGGATACCCTATCATACATATATATGTTAATCATCTCTGAATTATTCTTATATATTTAATACATAGAATATACTCATTAAAATCATTAATAGATAAAAAAAATTTATCCATCAACATTATAATTATGAAATTATAATACTATAGACCAATATATCCCATGATATTTTATAATTTATCATTAAGAATCATTAATTTCTTCATCGATGGAAGATGGTGTTCTTGATGTGACTTGATACTCTAAAAAATTACAATAATGTAATAAATTTTTTTCTTTATAAACACCTATAACTCCATAAACCAAGTGTATATCCATGAAATGTCCCCTTATCAAATATTTCATCATAATTTTTTCAAATTCATACGTTTTATCATGATAGAGAATATAATATAAAACACAATAACTCTATTTCATGGTATGAATCTTCTTAAACCATGTCTAATAAAGGGTGTTCAATAAATTTGGATAGAGTAAGCACTAAATAAGATAGTATATAACCATTTTGTGACTTTTATATATAATAATTTTGATGATCTAATCGATTTTAACATGGTTCTTCCTATACAAAATAATAAATTATTATTTTTATACCACACATCAATTTTTGAGGAATGTTTGGACAATAATATTGATACCTTATCCCATACATTTCTAGGTAAGGTCAAAAATCATCATTGTTTCATAATTACCTATTATCAAACAAAAACATCTTGGTGACACATCCCATTTGATTTTTAGAACATATTTGAAAATTAATGAAATTATCAGCATCCAATGATTCACTTTTCCTATAATACCCATAGCTCAAAAGTTTAAATTCATTAAAAAACTAATTTTAAACTTATAAATATTGGTCGATTTCAATATAAATAGGATACAAATATCTATGTATTTCAATTTAGTTGGACACGTTATTTTAATCTCTACTATCCTATGAATATTTTTCAACACAATTGTTTTATTACATGTATTATAAGAGTTTCTTATATATTGATTAAAATTTGGAAGATATATCTTACATTTAGACTTGATGTATTTGTCTATGTTTTAACCCAAATAGCCCAAAATCCTATGTTAAAACTCTTTCTCGCGCTACACAATTATACATGGAGTGTATTTATCATTAAAAATAAATAATAGATTGAAAGATATTTCTACCCCTATATGATGATATTTCTACACTTTATTCTCATAATTAAACATTCATTCTCCCAGAAATTTACCTCAATCCAATTATCAATATATTAAGAAACACTTGAGATATTATGTCTCAACCCATCGATTAAGAGAACACCATTTAATTAAAACTTTTTTTAATAATTTTAGAACATATAACTATATTTAAATTTTATGAACCGTCATTTTTTAAAGTGAAAACTACTCCATCTTATTGATGAATTTTAATCAATATGTAATTTTTTCTAATGATGTGCACTGAGTAAGTTATATATAAGATCCAAGAATTTTCTCCCTTAAAATCTTTTGAGGACGCCTAAACTACTATAACATAACCTTGGTCACCCCTCATTCTATAATATTTGGGTTTATCCTTTTTATATTATTTTTATTCAACGTAATAATCATTTTTTTAGACATTATAGATCGATCACACCTAAAAAGATTTTATTTATGCACATTTTTTTTGATTTGACCTTTTATCTTGGACATCAACTTAGTTTTACTCTAATATTCATCAAGATTCCCACTAAAATTGTGGACTCCAATTACATTAGGAACGAAAATACTATAATAACACATATATTATTTTTTATCAAAAATGTCCTAAAAATATAACATTTTTTCAAACAAAAATATCTTCATATATTTTGATTTTTTATTGGAAACTCCTACTCATTATTTATTGAATAGATTTAATATATTCTACCTTAACTTATCTTTCTCATAAATGTTATCTAATATCCCTATAATTCCCCCTTATTTTTTCCTTAAATAATTTTTTTCTTTATTCTTCACTATTTTTGTAAATTTCAATAATAAAACATAGAGAAATATAGGAGGTATCATTCTATTTGGTGATGTTTAAACCATCATTCATTTAATTTCATCACTACCATTGATTAATTTTTTTAAATAAATCATGTACAAGATTAGATCATTTAAGAACATTATTATCATCCAAATCCATTTACGTAATCCTATAGATCTACAAAATAAAATCATTTTCCTTGACAAATATGACTTGAATAGATACATCTCATTGCAATCCATTATTCAACCATTTTCGTTGATACTAAAATTTTCCCACTATACCCATTAATAAATTATAAATTTTTGAAATATATATATTCATTTATTCATTTTATGCGTCATTATATTCAAATAATTCCCAGAATATTATTTTTAAAATGAAATTTGGACACTTTCTTTTATTATGAGCAATATTATATTTTTTAGTCAATAAGTTCCTAAAAAAATCCTTGATCATGAATCATTATATCAAAAAAAAATTAATTTATTATGATTAAAAAAAATATATCATAATAAATTATTCATTGAAAATAATATTATCTCATCATGGATCATATACATGATCAGATGTATGTGATTATAAATATTGGATTTTTATCTAAGAATTGTTTGATTTAATGCCGATTTTGTATTCATTGTTTTTTCACAAAGAAGGGAACCTTAAAAAGTTCCCATAAAAGATACACCTTTTGCATAGTTTTGATTTTATTCTGTTTTTTAAATTTAGATGAACATTAAGAACACTTATCCTTAAGATGTTTTAGTAGACCTTATGATGTAGGTACCTTATAAACAACGAACCATACAATGTTATAGTGAACCTTGTGATGTTCGAACATTATAGACTTTTATCCTTAAATTTAATACATAACATTATGAAATACTAGAATAAACCTTAAAATGTTTGAAAAAACCATATAATTGTTTAAAATGAATAATAAAATGTCTTAAAATATCCTTAAGATGTTTCAAATGATTCTTATAATGTCCATACATTTAAAATTCACCAGAACCTGTATATTTTAGAATCATTCCTTATCATGTGAAAATCCAAAAACATTCTACACCGCTTAAAAAATTTAAAATTACTGCAAATTAATTTATATATATTCACATAGGAATTATTGAAAAAAATATGATATTTTAGGTGCATTAATGTACCCCTTTGGATTTATTTTCAAACTTACCTAATTGGTTATAAAATAAAACAACTCACTATATGGAATATAAAATCATAAACCTTATCAATGTGAACTATTTTTAAACTAAACCTCATGGTTTAGTATTACCATTGTGATAATTATAAACCACAATGAGAATAGTATTCTCAATAATTTATTTAGAGACAATACCCTTAATAAGTGAACCGATCCACAATTTTCTCCAATTTTTTCATAATCATAGCTCTGTATTTATAATATAGAATATATAGAGTTATAAATTCTTATACACATGTTTTAAGAAAATCAAATTCAAATCGAGGGTAATCCAAAAAACCCACAAGATAGATAGAATGGGTGAATATTCTTGTTCATCCTCAATGTCTATTATCAATCTCATGGCATTAACATGGTGAATATTTCATCAATATGATCATGGGATGGAATGAACAATATTTTTTATAATAATATACAATAATATCTTTAATTTTTTTAACCAAATACTAATTTCCATAGATATCATATGTCACATAAAGGTTTAATAAATATCAAAAACACCTTTATTTTCATATAAAATTTTTATAGGTCCTTCAAACATCACCCTTATATATACAAGAAATAATTTAAAATAGATCTTTTGGGTTGAAATAATTCTAAATAAAAAATATTTTTATTTTTTGGTTGTTGTTGTACTAATTTTTGAATTATTATAGTCCCAACTCACTGAAATTTCTCGTCAAAGGAATACTACTCCCATGTTTGATCTTTGGCCATCACAATCTCTTGAAATGTCTTCCGTAGCAGAAAAAGACACTTCAAGTGATTTACTTTATTTTATGGCCAACCATGAACAAAATTTTCATTATATTTATTTAATAATCCACTTAAAATTAATCATATATGATTCCAATATATCTCTATGTTATTGTATGGAATTAATTTTATACATTACATATTCTATTTTCTTAGAATAGGTTTTATTTTATTTCACTCTCGAAGATCATTTAGGTTAATCGTTCTATATAATTGGGTAATAATAATCCCAAATATCACAATGTTTACTTTTATATTAAGTATCCATTTTTTCAACAATATTTTTTTTAAATGAAACATCTTTTATTTTCATGAAAATGCTTTATGGCTTTCAACTTGACCTTTTCATTGTACTAAACCATACCTTACACCTATAAAAAATAATCTAAAAATGTTCCATGAGAACAAATGTATTAGTAAGGGACAGAAAAATAAATAAACATTAAGTCTATGAATACGTATAATTTTTTTCAGTTTCAAAATAATTATTTTCTTAACTAGGAAATCGCCATCTATCTCTTTATATTTTATTAAATCATTTCATTAAAAATTTTAATTGAAAAATAATAATAACAGTTTCTTATAAATCATAAAAAACTCATAATAAATATACCATAAAGTCATACTTTTCACCCACTAAATATAGTAGATCATAATCTTACTTGGAGAAGTCATAATATTCTTATAAAAAACCCATAACAAGCATAGTTAAAACATGAAAATTACTTGGGAGAAATTTTAATATCCCACCAACATATAGAGTAAACCTCATGGATAAAGATAGAATAACCATTAAATTTATTCTTGTAATAACCATCAAAATATATTACCATAATATTTTTTGAGAAACCAAACTAGTTAACTTCATCCCATATTTGGAATAACTATAATAATATATTTCCATTTTTCATTAGAGTATCCCAATTAGTTAAATTAACCCTTTAGCCAATAAATTGTAGAAGTATAATGGGATAAAACTACAATGGTTTATAATATTAACCCCTTACTCATTATTAATTCCCAATAACAATAATATAGTATGTAAATGTGTACCCATAAAACATTCATTGTACCTAGAAGAGAACATTATCAGATATTGATATACCCCTTTCATTTAAAACACATTTTTCAGAAATATACATTCTAGAACAAAGGGAAAGTGGGGTATTCTTTCAGTAATAAATGAAATAACAAAAAGGAATCCAATCATTTAATAATAGTTTATGCGGTTGGAAAATTCATTGTTACTCTTTACATTCAAATAGAACATTCATTCTGTCTTCCGTAATGAAAGTCAAAATATTCAGTAAAAATATTCTTTTTCAAAACCACTGAAAAAATATTAAAAGTGACATAAAATAAAATTTATAAATTTTTTATACATATATAAATTCGGCCATAAATTAATTTTAAACACATTTACATGAAAGATGAAGTTAATTTTTTGGGAATCTATAAAAAATAATTTTTGAAAATAAAAGTCACCTACATTGAGTTTGACTTGTCCCACATGTTATTTATCATACTGAATAATAATGAAAATATTATTATATACATTCTTGAGAACCTTTTTAATGTTTATTATTTATTTTATATGAATTTTTAACTTTTTACAAAAACTAATTAATCATTTAAGTTTACATTGAATGATTTGACGATATTTGGTTCTTATGTCCAAAATGACTTTTGTAAGTTGAACATACTGAAAGAGTCCAATATAAATAATCTCCAGAATAATTATAATAACAAAATTATAGTTTTTATATGTTATATATAATTTTAAGACAAATCATGAATGATGGTTAAGAAAAATGAACTCTCTTAGTATGATGTTGATTGTATGTTGTATGTAAGTATGAGTAACGTTTACATTTTTCGATGATCATTATAGAAAAAATGTATGTTTTATTTTTTCAAATAAAAATTATCATAATATAATAAATATAGTATTTTTTAATTATACTAATATATATCATCAATCTGATATGGTGATGAAAAACAAATCAAATCACTTAGAGGAGATGGTAATACACAAGTACACATGAACAACATTATATTTTTTTTATTGAATGGTAGTGTAAAATTATAAAGGATGTATAATATTATTATAATGATAAAAATATCATTAATTTACTATATAAACATTAATTCCTTCATTATAACCATCTATGAGAGATAGTGATGGAAATGTTTACATTAGTATGTGAGGTAGTAGTCCGTCATATACAAGAATGATGAATTAATCTCCCACTTGATGGAGGTTGTAGAGTTATATAGATTATTACATTAACATAATAAAATATTAGTATCATTGGATAATTTTTTTCTTATTTACCATTTTTGAAAATTAATTTTTGGTGGTGGAATAAGAAACAATAATAAAACCTTTATCTAAAAACAATACATCTTATTTTGGAAATATCATTTGATAAACATCATAAGGCCTATAAGAATGGAATTATGTCCAAAATTATGACTATCGAATAAAGGGAGGTATTTTAGTAATGTATTTGGGTTTAGAATATCTAACCAAAATGGGTTATAAATTTTGATGAAATGAGAAGTGGTACAACTTTATAAGTGTAAGGTTTGGCACTTTTAAAATTTATTAAAATATTAATTTATTATAAATTTTTTTTATTTTCAAAATGTATTATGATTGGTAATATTCAAATATTAGATGATAATGATTTTAAATAATATCATATATTTTTTTTTGTAAATTGATGATTACATTTGTAGCATTATTTATTTTTTCAAACCCTTCATTAACTATTTTGATAATTACTATAATATAATATTTTTCATCCATTTAAGAGTTAATAATTTTATAGTAAAATGAAAAAATATATAAATGGGCTATTGAAGATGGTATTAGCCTTATAAAATCAATCTGGCCAAATGTAAATTTTTTTTAATTTGAAAAAATATTATGAAATAAAATTTATTATAAAATATCATTATTAATAATTTTAGAAAAAAATCATTTTCTTTGAGTTTAGAAACATCATGAAAAATATGAATTTCAGTCAAATTCATACAAAAATCTATAATATGGGATTTATATTTTTTGAATTCATTTTTCACATTAATCCTTTTAAATTATAGTATATTTAATATTGTTAATATCAAATAAGTTTTTCCATTAATTGAATAATTAATGTGTCAGCATTGTGTAATCCATTAAAGTGAATATTTGTTAAATAAAAAAAAATAAATTATCATGATGAAGATAAATAATTTATAATTAAAAATTTTATTTATAAATAAACATATACTCTGGTTATCCCCATGTTAAAAATATTATATTTATTAAAAACAAGATTGCCTCATTTTAAATTATCTTTATATAAAATATTATAATGGTTATAATGACATGAAAATGGAATTAAAAGGAAATGTATTCAAACATTTGATTATTATGGATGAGATATAATTATAAAATAAAATTAATGTATGTTTTGGGGTCCTTACATATTCCACATCATTTTTTATTTAATATTGCTCATGTGGTAACAATATTATACAAGGTTAATATTTATATTAATAAAAAATAATGGGGACCTATTTATGAAATATTGAACTAATAATTCCAAATATGGAATAAATTCTTGAAAAATAAAACTAAAAAGATATATAATTAAATTTTAAATTAAACTGAAAAAAAAAGATAAAAATAATTTTTCAAACAAATCCCTTATTAACTATAAAATATTCTAACAATAAATTAAAGTATAAAATTTATTTTAAATAACATAATTAGATTATTATAAATAAAAATAAAATAATTAAATTGTAAAATTAATCTATAATATAATTTTACTTTATAAATACCTTTAATGAAATTATATTTTTAAATAAATATAATTATTTTTTACTATTCTCCAAAAAACATCACGCTTCATTAAAAAATATTGAAAATTTATCATAAGATAATTATTTTTGATTATTTATAAAAGGATATAATTTTTATAAAATATAATTTCTAATTGTTTCCAAAATTATTTATAATATTCTCCCACAAAAAAATAATTTTTTTGAAGAATAAAAAACAATAATAAAAATTGAGTTCATGTTTCTGAAAAATTAATTTATAATTTAGTAATATTGGGACCATTATATATATATATAATAATTTATGTAATTCTATTCATAATCACCGATTCAAGAGGTAGTTTATAACTTGCATATTTAAATAATTGTATTTTGTGGTCATTTTAAGCTCAGTGATTCATATTTTGAATGAAATATCTCACAACCTCCTCCCACCAAAGATACCATAATAAGAGGAGAGATATAATGACCCTATAATCCTACCTTTAGTAGGACTTAGGTTGGTAGCTAGCACCTAGGTTTTAAAAATCTCATGAAATGGGAGGCATTATGCTCTATAATAATGTTGGGCCATGGAATAACATGACTCATCCACAACAACTCAATGAAAAAATAAAGAAGAAACCAAACCCATCCCACATTGCATGTATATATAAAACTTATATAGAAAAAAGTCTATGAATTGATAGAGATAAAAGTCTCCAAACTGACACCCAAAAGGAAAGCTAAAGCAGTGACACGGTATATATCCAAGGTATGAGATAGTAATATCCAACATAGTCTATGTAATTATCATATAATCCTTAAAACATTATCATATACAAAGGGTGAGAATACAATTAAACTATGTAGGAAAAAAAGTATCTCATGCACATAAGAAATATGCATTAAAATTCTCCCCTCAGAAAATAGAATATCCAATAAAACCTAAACAGGGAAACTATACCTCCCAACCTCACTAAGTCATGCTCACCAAAAAATGGACGCAACAAATAATTATATTATAAGAGGAATTTTTGTAAATGTTACCTCGAACCACATTCTAAATGATTTCCCACTCTAACAACACAATTTTGTACTTAATGACACTCATATATTTTCAAAATAACTAATAGAACCACCCCTTAAGCATGATGACATCACCCAAAACCCATCGAATGTTTGTCCATATCACAAAAATACAGTCACATCACATATCATCCGTAGATTACTGGGCAATCATATCACAAAACATTGCCAAAACCACTGTAGTAGGGAATCACGAGCATGAAGGAAATCAACCTCATTCCCTCCTACTGCCTTGGATTACCCCAACCACAAGCCAGCTCAACCCATTCTATCCCACTCATAGAAACTTCAGCTACATAAAAAATAATCCAAAGACATCTTAGCTCGACAAACCCCAAATAAGAAGAAAAGACACCTCACTTATAGATAGAAATAATATAAAAGAAATAATCTAGTTTATTATTAGACATCCAAAAATAATAATTTCGTCAATTCATACATTGCCTAGAAGTGAGAGTATGAACAAGAGGTTACCAAGCCATTCGTCATCCTCACTAGATGTCGCGAACCCACCCTGTGACTATGCAGGTGTTGGCACATAGTGATCAATGTGGGTGGTGGTTTCTATAGAAATCAAAAGAAATATATAAGTACATACATATAACCACACACACCAGACCATCCCATGGGCTCACAAAAAATCACTATCCAACTAAAAATGTCGCCAATTTCATTGACATCTCTCAATCCATAACAGCATAAAAAATACACAATCCACATCACAACACCACCAAACATCATTATTCAACCCATTCATTTCATTATTATGAATCATCCAAATTTAACAATAGAATCCATAATAATTTTTTTCACTAACCATTTCCATCCCAATAACAAAACATGATCCCAACCATTTCAATCAATGTTAAAAAATAATTTATTCCATCACTATGATGGATTCAAGTAAATATAAGTAACATGTCTGAAGAAGCGCAACATCTCTATCATGAAATCCCCTCCCTGCCGCATAAAAATTATAAAAAAAATCACCGACACACCTCCCAAAAATCATTACCAAACCAAAACCACCCTGCCGCCCTGAAAGAATGTCTATCGAACCATCACCTTCCATCCCCAAAAGCTTTACCAAAAAACTCACCCATTAGATCAAAATCACATTGAGAACCTAGACCACTACCCCATATGCACATATACAAATCAAAATACATCAAGATCATTTTACTTATTTAACATTGGTTCTTTTAGCATATTTCTATTTATTATTAGGATTTTATCACACAAGACATAATCTTGGGGAAACTATTTCATTATAAAAAATATAAATGGTTAGATAATTTCAATTTTCGTGGGATTTCACAACTATAAAAACACACACATATGTCACAAAACATATCATACAATATAATGAATGCCCCAAATTACCACAATTTTCAACTAGGGCATCAATCCTATATAGATTATCATATCATAATAATATCAAAACTATAAAAATACGAGAGTCACTCCACTTTACTATTACAATTTCAATTAAATGGGAATTTTTCAATAATTAATCCATATCAACTATCACATAGAGATAAAAAATAGAAAACCCCTCTCACATGATACAAAATAAATTGAAATTAGGGATTCCCAACATCAAAACATCTTTTATAACTTTGTGCGCACATTTAGGAAAAAATGAAATGCTCACAAACGACAACCACACATGATAATCTGTGGTTCATCATATAATTCTCAAAATGTTAAAAAAAAACAGCCCAAATCACACCCTAAACAAAAAATTCACCACTGGAATGTGTTTTATATGGAATAACAGGTGAAAACCACCAATAACGATGAATAACATACCCAAAAATCCCAAAATTGATAAAAATGAACCAATGGATTGAATAATGGACAATAGGTAATGATGGTCTCTACAAGGATTCTAGAGTTATTACAAAATGAGTGGGATAAGGGGTAAATCTAAATGAAATGTTTCAATGGAGATGTGAACAAAAGAACAGAATCCCATAGGTTTCAAGGTGATTAATAAATATACATGTTGTGAAAACTGTCAGTTACCTAAAGTTACAACTTTATCTAAAAACTCAATCACCATAGCCTTTATTGTTTACATTTGTGAATTTTATTTACATTAATTTTGTTTATTTCTTAGATTTTTCTTTTCTAATTTATTTACTAGGAACTCCCCATCTATTCAAGTTGTGATCCACCTTTACACATCATTAATTGAGCTTATTTGACATGAATTCCATACCGAAGCACCATTACAGGACCCACCTCCACCGGAAAGCCCCTAATTATCCACCAAACACCACCAATCACTGAACCCATTCATGTAATGAGACATGATGGGACAAAATATTACATATGGTACCTCTAAAATGATTATTTCCCATTAGAATCCAATTCCAAATCCAGAGGGAATGGGGTCTGAGAAAACACCCCATGAGATATCTCTTAAAGACATTGTCATACCTCAAATTCTACCACCATCAAAACTCACCGACATAAAAAAAACCAAACAACATGAAAACCAGGGCTATCACACAACCAAATCATCACATACACCCATCCCCAATATATCCCAATCCAATAAGCTCTTCAACCAATAATCATAACATTCTTCAACTTATGAACAAAGGAATTAAATCCCCCATGTCACGATACAATCTTCACTAGACAGTAATAACTCACATTGATGGGTTTAATCACATTGTGGCATAATGAGTCTTAATTATGAATTACTTCTACCCCTCTTCAAATGTTGGGCCGTTATCACACATCAAACAACACAATGAATTGCGAAAATCACATAATATAAAACAAAAAGGTCTCAAAAATCACATCATCCATTAAAATATAGACAATGAAAAACAAAACTCAAAACATATGTAGGTACAAGGAATGAATATATGTTTCTCACACCCATGTACTCTTCTCCAGGACTCCTTGTGCCTAAAACAAATAAAAAAAGGGATTTTTTCCTCCAAAGCACCTTCTCTTGAAAATCCTTTACCTATACTGGAGGCTTTAGAAACATCATATCATAATTATATCCAAATATCCCAAGTAAATAACATGGTTGTCATACTGAAGATACTGATGATGTTGAAAGATGTGGAAGAAAATGTGCAACCTATCTAACTGTAGTAGTAATTCCAACCAATACACTGCCTGACCAACTCACCCCAACAGCTCAAACGGCCCAAAAAATCTACTATAATTTTTACTCGGTTTTCCAATCATCTAATGCATACATTGTTTTGGAACATTCATGAAAACATGTTACCCAACATTGAACTCCTAGGGCCTCCTCCTATGATCATCATAAGACTTTTTTCAGTCCTGCAATCCTTTTATCCTATCACAAACTAGATGAACCTTCTTTGTTTTTGTTTTCAACAATTCATGACCAAGAAATGATGCCTCTACAACTTCTATCTAGAACATCAGGTAATGATGCATTATCCCATAAAAGGCTCAAAAATCTATACCAATTGATGAGTGGGAAATTTTTTAAGGTAAACTCATCCAAATACAAGTGTCATGCCCATGACCCACCAAATCACAAGACATGTGACCTAAGAATATCATGAATAGTCTGGATGGTTCGCTCTGTCTTATAGTACATATAAGGGGGAAACGTAGTTCTGAGGGATAAATAAGAGACAAAACTATGTGGAAATATATTCCAGACTCATAAAGTAGAACATGAATATTCATTAGGTTTAATGGATCTTAGAACTTATTGAACTACACCATGTTATTCATGTACCTCTTATCCAAATAATCCATCATAACTAGCACATTGACCACTAAGAAGTGGTATTATTTCTTCAATATATATAGGGCCACCTAGATAGGATCAAAAAATACATGAGATAAGGGTAACCCTATGATGAAATATATCAGGATTTTATCATATTTCTACTCAGGAACATCCAATGGCTCCAATAACATTCTGAGAACACACTACTGGACCATTACCTTATATAAAACTAGATTCCTAGACACAAACACCACCACTTATTATTTAATCATACGACATAAAAAGTATGCCCTCATTCCATGATACATATTGGAAACTTCCAGGTGAAAAAATGCGATATTTGAATCCCATGATGGAATCCATCATATTTCACTATCCTAAAAAACAAAGTCCCATGAACCATCAACTAATTATAACCATCCTCCAACTGTACCTCAAAATCATCACCATGGACAACAAAATCACAGTTCACCTTTGCCTCTGAGTCTTCACACAACGTCTCCTCCACCAATATCATCATAGATGACTAAAAAGAAATCCCAAATATAGTTATTCTACCTCAACATCCCTACAAACACAACCACTGCTATCTCCATATGATGGATGGTATATTTACACTTGTGAGGATGTAACTGCCTAGACCCATATGATATTTCCACATTCTTATGCAAAAACATGTTTCCCAATACTTGACAGAAAGGATCACAAAATACCTCAATCATCACACCCTTATTTGGAAATTGAATAAATGTAGCCTTGGACAAATTCCACTTCGGGTAATTGTTACTACCTGAAACAGCTCAATCCACACAAAATATTGGTCCTTCCTGGTCAAAACATTCAACGGGGCTAAAACTCATGAGAAGTCGAAAAAAAACTAAGATAATATCCTTCATGTTCCAAGAAACTATATACCTCTACCATCATAATTTGTGTTTCCAAATAAACATCTACATTAGTATTCAATGGGTGTACTGCCACACCCTACTAAGACACCACATGAATGAGGAAATGAACCTATCATGTACAAAAAATAGACATTTTCAACATCGATTGAACTGGATGCATTAAAGAACTTATACAATTTTTTATGAATATCTACATGATCCTCCTTTTAATTTGATTAGATAAATATTTCATTAATGAAAAATACCAATAAATGGTCCAAGAATTCACATAACATTGAGTTCTTTGGCCGATGAACATATATAGTATGTCAGTGATGCTGAATTGAATGAAGAAAAATCATTGTTCTCACACCTATATCCAAAGGCTATATTTTGGATATCATCATCTATTACGGTCAACTGGTGGTATATATACCACATATAAATCATGGAGAACCAACTAGCCCCCTAAAATTGTTTCAAAGTTAATTTATCTTCCTAAGAGGATATCAATTCTTTATAATCACTTGGATTAACATCTGGATTTATATGAACACCATAAAAATACCACCCACCTTCTCAGAGATAAACACTGGAGTACCCCTTGGTTATATAATAAGCTTTATTAAATCGTTTTTTAAATGAATCGTCTATTTGTATCCTCAACACGAACAACATAGAAGGTATTATATAATAAAGAGCCATGAAATTTAGAGAAACTCTTTGTTTTAAATTGATCTAAATATAATCATTAAATTGAGGAGGTATTATCATAAATTCTTATAGGATATAAATATTGGAACTAAGAAACAAACCTAGGGAACCCCATTGTTATTGTTTCCACTAATCCCACCAATAAGTCAATGATCAACCAAATTAGGGCCTCTAGATGAAGACTGTCCACCTGGAACCCTCACTCCAATTGAAAACCACATTAATGAACTTTTAATCTAAGAAGACGGAACAACAATAGAATCATTATATATAAAAAGACTAGAATCAGTCAATTCCATGGATGACATCGAATTCATGTATTAGAAGCATGAAAGGTCGTTATGAGATTTATTTTTCTACATCATTTTAATACACCCTAGACATTTTAAATGATGGGTGGGACTCAAAATAGGATATTATACACCAAGGTAACATTAGGTATATCTATGTTGATCTCAAAAGAAAAATCTAGACTAGGTGTAACAAAAAAGTGTGAATCTCTTTAATCAAACAAGGATTAAACAAGGTTATTAAACAAAATTATCACACCACTAATGATATTTATCTTCTATAACACTACCACCTCAACTATGTGAAATAAAACACACCCATATTTTCTATGTCTCTGATAATGACCACCTTCATAACCATGATGTGATTCTAGGACCCTGAACACAAGGAAAATCATAACATAAGCCAATTCAATCTTGATCTCCCCATAGTTGAGCATAATTCTAATTCCCATGATTCTAAAATGGACTCACCCAAAAATAATATAGGGTCTAGTGATAAAACTCTCCATCACATCCAAATTACAATAAATTAAATAGTATACAACCATATAATTCATAAAATTAATGGAATCTCAGTCTCCATGATACGTATCTCTATCTCTACATCTGGACCGATCCACTCACATTTCCACCAAAGACTACCGCTAAAAATAACACCATGTCCTTTATCTAGAATCATCATCTTCTTATGGATACAACCTATGGAGATTAATTAGTTTATAAAGATGAACCTCAAATACTAGAGTAACATCTAGAAGAATAATAAGATCCATAACTGAAAATAATAAAAGAACTTCTTTAGCTCATATATTTTTTGATTTCATTTAGATTCATTTTAGTTCAAATTAATAAATGTAACCTTCCAAAAAATACCCAAATAAAATAAGAACTAATTTAATAACGAGTCTTGCTCGAATATTATGTCTCTTCCTTTTAATGTAGTCAAACTCACTTGGTCAATAAATAAGTTTCAAGTTTGTGCACTAGATCAAAGGGGCCGAAAAATCATGTGTCCTAGCATGTCTCCCTATATTATGTCATTGAACAAGGTCAAATAAAAAAATTTACATAAAAAAATGAAATTCTCTCTATTATTAACTCCAAAACCCATCCTCTATCTCAACCATCAACTTTGATAACACTTTTTCATGGCCCCCTCTAAACAAAGATACCACTATGCGGTGAGGAAGATAATGACCTCGAGTCGCACCTCCAATTGGCCCTGGGATTCCGACTCACATTGAAGGACGAAAAATATCATCAAAGGAGAATAATTAACCACTATAATAATGTTGTTTTGTGAGATAAGTTGAATCATCCACAAAAACATCAACAACATAAAAATAATACCAAAACCATACCATAATGCATATGTAAATAAAACTGATACAGATAATAATATCTAAATAGATAGATATAAATGTATCTAAAATGATATCCAATGAAATGATAACGTAGAAACAAAACAACTATCCATGATCGGAGTAATAAATGTCTATCATGTTCCACATAGTCTTCAAGGAAACATGAAAATAGTTTTAAAAATGTAGTGTGAGAATATAGGTATACTTTGTATGAAAACAATTGTCTCTCGTGCACATGTGCAAGAATAATTCTAATGAAACCATGATAAAATATAATTAAAATCAACACAAAAAAGTTATATTATTCATCATAACCTTATCAGGGTATTTTCAAAAAATTTAAAAATGAAGGAATAATTAAATAATAAGAAGCAGATTGATAAATGGTACCCCTCACAACTTTCCCACCAATTTCCCACTCTCACACCCCAATGTTGTATGTCTTGAAAATCCCGTATATTATTAATAAAAAACACCACTACCCCAAAATAATGATAACATCCCAACACATCCTTATACTCTTCGGCCACCACCCCAAAAGAACAATCACACAACATGTCACCTAGAAATACATGGTCGATCACAACATAACCACTACCATAACTGGAGTAGTAGGGTATAATGAACATGATGCACACTAACCTCATTACATAATCCTATAAAGCCTAACCCCCACTATAATACACCTCATCCTATCTCATCCCATCAGATGAAGCTTGGCCTACATCAGATCCCTTCCAAAGACACTGAGGCTCATTGCCACACAAGAATGAACAAAACACATCTCGTCCAAATAAACCTATACTATAAAAACCAAAATATATTGAAATATAATACCACCATCCATAAAATATAATGTAATATAATCCTATCCTGGAAGAGAGAGGGGGGAAAAGTAGGTACCAAGCCATCCTTTCTCCTCTCCACTTACAAGAAAAACAACCCATGTGTGACTATCGTAGTGTCAACATGTAAGGATCAATCTTGGTTGGGTGCATATGGAAATCACAAGTAATATAATAGTATATACATATATCCAAAATCACAATCACATCCCATGGTTACATAACTATACAGTAACCAATTCACAAATTCGCCACTTTTACTATAACCTCAAAATCTATAACCCCACACAACAAGATGCAAGCCACAACACACTCCCAACCAATTCAATTGTTCATTTCATTTTTTTGTTACTAAGAATAATCATCATTTAAACACACAATACATCATTTATTAGTTAATTAACCATAAAAAGATATTAAAAATAACCTTACCCTACACATATCAATCATTATTAAAAAATTACTTATCCTATCACTACCTGATATTCTTGAACAAAAAATCCACATGTCACTAGTAGCTCACCATCCCTATAGAACAATTTCCCCACCACTCAACATTAATGAACATACAAACCACCAACTCACCACCCAAAAATAAATACAAAAAAACAACAACCACACATCTATAAAATAGAGACCACTAATCCAACACATCACCACCCCAAAAGCATAGCAAAATAACTCACCCATCAGCCCCACACAACATCGTGAACACACATCGCTTATACACAAGCCCAAAAACACATTATAAAACATAAATATTGATTTAGTGATTTAGGAATGGGTGTTTTATCACATTACAATCTAATTTAGTGGTTTAGAATAAAAAATATTATACTGGGGAAATAATTTCATCAAAAAAATGGATGTGGTTATCCAATTTCAAAATTGGGTGATATTATAAAAATCACAATTGATATAGTTGTCATAAAACATATAATACAATGAAAAAATTCCAATTTCCACTATTTTATATATGGATTCAAGAGAGGATAATCCACAATAACACACTAAAATAAAATCTATAAAAATAATTGAATCTTTCCAATTTCACATTGAAATTTTAATTGTCTATATCATTATCATTAATTATTCGAAAAAATCATCCACACGAGATAAACAAGAGTAAATACATCCCACATGATAAAAAATAAATATAAATGAGGAATTTCATTCCACAATTATGTTTTTTATTCTCTCTGTGCACTATATGCTGAAACAGAAACACCCCAAACAACTACCATACATGTTAAACCACAGATCAACCAACACTGACCCCATGTATCATTAAAATAAATTACAAATCATGAATTAGGAAAAAACCACACTATCATAGTGGTTTCCCTAAAGAATAACTAGAGGAAACAACCAAGTAGAAGAAGAAATTACCATCGATTACAAATAGGGATCAAGCTAAATGAATGGATATAACAAGAGATAAGAGAAATTGAAGTTATACTAAGTAAAACATGGGTTCTAACAAAATGAGGTTAAGAAGGGGTATGACTAAATGAAAATATTTTACTGAAATGGGAATTTAAAACATAAATCCAACTAGATTGATGGTGTATAGTACATTTATACATTGTGTAATCCATAAGTTTCCTATGAATCTAGTTTTTGTTTAAAATTATAGTCTCATAAAGAATTGTTCATTACATTTTAGGAATTGAATTTATGCGATGTTTATTTATTTTAGGTATCCACATTATTCGATTTAGAATCCATGAATTCAAACGCTGTAAATTCCATGAATAACCATTACACATCATTAATTCCGCTAATATGACATGAATTCCCTATAACAGCTCTACTACAGCTTAAACCTCCGTAAAAAACACTAAAACCTCAATCGAAAAACTCCGACCACCAAAATCCTCAATGTAATAGGATGAGAAGGCATAGACTATAAAACTAACAAACATAATATATCTTTTAAAATATCAAGATATTACATTCTTCACTCTTTAATAAATTATATCATCAAAATTTGAAAAATTTATCAGTATTCAATGTTTTAACATATTGAAATTCATTTTTCTTAATTCCCACATCATGAAAAGGGTTAATTAGATTCTCTCTTGATAATAGTGAAAAATAATTGTCATGGTTTACTAGAATAACAAATAACCATGTTTTAGATATTTAAAACGTTTTTGGTAAGAAAAAATATGTACATTAAAGAGAAATATAATTCCCATAGGTAGGTATAAAGTTATTTATATCATGGTCATGAGATATTTATACACCAAAATTTCTTAAAAATTTAATTTGTGTAGAGACGATGAATCCATTTGAAAGGAACTGAATAAGAAAAACAATTTGTTCCATGTTCTTTCTCCCTAAATTTGAGTAATTCAATTAGTTTATTAACTAAAAACATAAGGAAATATATATATTATTGTTATATATAATTATTTATTTTAATAAATTTACACAATATTATGTCTTTTTTTATATATTATGAGTATTCAATGTTATTTCTATGCCTGGAGCCCTAAAATATAATTCTCTTATATCATGTGAATCAAGAAAAGGATAAATATTTATTTCAATTATCTTTAAAAATTAACCAAAAACAATAAAATTATCATAAGTTAAGGAATAGAACATTATACAACATTAATATCTAAATCCAACATAATGTTTACAAATTATTTGATAAATAACTAACCATACAATCCTTTAAAACATTCTATACTAATATTGAAACCCAGATTATTTGAATGATTAAATCAAATATTCCTCCAAAATGAATTTAATATTTATCTCTTAATAAAATAAATCACACTTAATGTCACATAGAGATAATATATACTACATAATCTTTTAATCTCCATAATATTAAATTTACAAAAATAAACTAAATCACTATAAAGCCACATTAAAACCATATATTCCTCCAAAATATAATTTAACATTTAATCTTTAATTAAAGTCCCATAATAGTATGTTACCATAATTATATAAGGTCCCAAAATAATGAAAATCATTTGAAATAACATTAATCTCAAAATCAAAAAATCACTTTTCAATATCATGGTTTTCTCTTTGATTAAATAATTATTCCCATAATCAATATCATAAATAATGAATGTCATACTAATTAATTAATCATGTGGACCTTTGGTAGGTGCTTCAACCTAGATTCCCTTTAGTTATGGGTTCAAGACCTATGGCCTAGTCAAATGCTATGGGTCATCACCTAACTTTTGGGTTGTCCTTTTTCTAATAACTTATTAATTTAATTCATATAAAATCCTCAAAAATATGATTGACATCCGAAAAAATAATCTTAAACATCAATGATCATATAAAAACTAAGCATTATCGAAACATCTAATCATATATCTACAATATTAAAATGGAATTTTCAATTAAATAGTTTATCACATGTTAAAATCTTGGGATACACATGCATCAAAAATCTACAGACACTAAAAATATATGTCCCAATGTTGTTAAAAAACATTAAAAATCCAAAGTGTTTTAATTCTTTTAAAAATATGACAATACTAAAATCTACCACGACATCATAAACCTTGAATCCCTATATGTACTCACCCTAATCATTAAACATTAATCATGATCCCCTCACATAAAATTTTCTCTTTATCCAATAATACTTCCCACCGAAGAACAAAAATATGAACCATGTACTAATATTCAAACATATCAATTAATAAGAAATATTAAACACGTCCCTTTCATATGTCATTTTTAGTATCTTTAACCACATCAATAATTACGTTATAAATTTATAAACATTTTTTACATGGTCCTACTAATCACATTACAAAGATTTTTCCCTAGGAAATCAATTTTTATAATGACCATACTCCCCATATTTAATTCATTAAATTTATTTATATTGAAATATATTATTCCTCTTAACATAATTAATAAAAAACATCTTTTCCTTAGGTGATTATTACATTATTCCATCCTTTACCAAAAAAACATCATCCAATTCCATTAATATATTCCCATGGTACTTATTCTGAAATACATGACACAATTTTTTTAATCTTTTTATCTATACGATACTAATATTATGAATATCCATGTAACACAATTATTTTCTTCTTTGATGTGTTATGAAACTCACCGATGTTCATATTGTTAATAATAAATTATAATTTATGCTTAAAAATAAAATATAGATATTTTAATATAGTTCATTTTCCTTCCAATTTATCATTAAGAAAACAACCACTTTTTACTTTACATCTATTATAAATTTGTTTCCTTCAAGCTATAGCCATATAATAAAACAAGGAATAGTTATTGTGATCATATCAGCCATAATACAAAGATTATATGAAGGATAAATACTGAATTTAATTTTCTATACCATTTTAAATTTATATCCATTTATTTACTCCAAAGAAAAATAATTCCCCAAAAAATAGAATCCTTTGGGGTTATAGGGGACTTTTAAATAATTCTTAGATAACATCATAAAATCTAATTTTATCAAAACCATATATCTGATACAAACTAAAAAGAACCAATCTTATAAATTACATACTCTTATATAAAAAAATAGAATTAACTTTTTTCATTCACAGTGATCTTTTATATTAAGAGTTTTAGATAATTCAGTCATAAAAATCCCATATTTCAGAATGTGAGAAATTATATTTAGCATCTATTTTCGAATAATATTAAACTCTTTAAAATGAAACATGTTTCCTTTTAAATAAAAAAATTTCATGATATTAAACATGAACTTTAATTTTTCCTTACCCATCCTTAAATATGGTGCTTTTTAAAGAATATTTGTTTGAGTAAAAATCGATCAGAAAGAGATATAAAAATAAATAATGGAATCTTTTTATCATGATAAATTTTAATAATTTTTACCTTTTCAAAATAAAATTTTGATTCAAAATAAATATTTTTTCCCCCATGAAATATTATTCCGTGCCTAAATTTTAATAAAACATTACATATAAAATGTTAAATGAAAAATAAAACTGGTAATGGTTTAATCAAAATCAGGATAAAATACAAATTTTTTCATAATAAATTTAATTATCACCATTAAAAAGTTGTATATAATTATATTTCTTGGTAATCGTATTATTCCTATAAATATCACGTGACTCCTATAAAAATCATGGATAAAGCATGTAGGTAAATTTTGAATCATTTTAATTTAACTTTTACATATGGAGTAAGACTCCTAGTTACACTTAGAAACATTGTCACTATTATAATTAGAATAAAAATGAAAAAAATATAATAATTTATTTGAAAAAATATAATAATTTTACCCCATCCCATATTTGCAGTAACCATTGTAGTATATTTCCATATTTTTATGAGAAATATAATTAGTTAACTATGTTAGTTAACCAAATACCTAAAAAATGATATAACAGAATAAATCACCTATTATTTTAAATTAGAACACTCATACTCATAAAAAATTCCCAAGAACCATAATAGAGTAAGTAAAATATTTCATCATTAAATATTCTGTGATGCAATAAGTGAATATATTCAGATATTTATACATCCCATTAATTTGAAACCTAATTTTAAAATCTAAAATAAATAGAATAAATAAAGAGGTATAATTTTATTTATTTAATAATGAAATACTATAATTGAATGCTAACCTAATTTTTTTATGATGGTGGGAAATGTCATTTTCTGATAATACATTAAAATAGAAAATTAATTTTATATCGTATAAATATTGTTAATCATTCTGTAAAATGTTTCATTTTAAAAATATACAATAATGTAAAAAGGGACATAAAATTTACATAATTATTTTTTTAGACAATTTAATAACTCAATAAAATAATATAAGAAAAATTTCGTGGAAGAAAAATATTTTTTTGATAGAAACATTATAAGAGTATTTTTAAAAATGAATGTTATATACCTTTAGTCTGAATAATTAAAAAAATTATTTATGTTTAAAACTTTGGTAATTATCTTGATTGTTTATTTTATTAAGATAATATTTAAATTATATTTTCCTCTCATCTAACTTATTACGCGTTATAAAAATAACTTAACCATTTATATTCACATCAAATGTGTTAACAATATTGAAATTATAATTCGAAACCAATATCGGAAAGTTGACTATAGTGAAAAAGGTCTCTATTGAAGCTGGTGAAAACTATTAATAATTACATAATTATAGTATATATAAATAAATTTTACTTTAAAAACAATAAAGAATGGTTTTTAAGAAAACAATCTATCTTACCATCAAAGAGATGATATTCTGTACGTACGTCTGAGTAAACTTTCCATTTTTAATCAATCATTATGAAAATATGCTATGTATAATTTTATAATTAAAAAAATTAATTAATAACATAAATCTGATATTATTTTTTTATTATACTTATATATATTATACATGTAATGTGGCAATGAAAAATGAATCACATCGCTTTATGGAGGTGGTAGTTAAAAGTATTGACGAATGAAATTATCATTTTCAGTGAAAGGAAATTAAAGAATATAAATTATTTATTGTATTTATATAATTATATATATATATATATATTATTAATATAATATATATAAATTATTTCCATAATTATAACTATTCTTTATAGGTGGTGAAGGGAAAAAAATTACACAGATCTATGAGGCGGTAGTCTTCCCTACAAAAGAATGACGAATAAGTATAAAATTTTATATAGTTTTTATATGAATATAAGATATTACATTAACATAATACTATATAAGAATATTGATGAAAAATATTTTATTATTATAGTATGGTTTAATAATACTTTAAGGAGGTGGAAGAATAAACCAAAACAAAACATGCAGTTAAAAAAATACATGTTTTTAGGAAAATATACATTTCCTAATAAATAAATACCTCCAATCTTGGTATTATTCCAAATTTAAGGCCTTTATAATGTGATCATGGATTTTTGTCATGAATATTTGATGATTGTTTCTAGAAGAATTAGTATTTATGTATAATAAAAATAGAATATGTTGTTCCCTTTTATAAGAGTGTGGAGGAGGGAACTTTTGGAATTTATTAAAATATTAATTTAATTGAAATTATATATGATGTAAAAATAGATCCTGATTTATATTAATAAAATATAAGATTATTATTAGTCTAGATACTCCCATTAAGTAATTTTTGGACAATTTGAGATGATGTTTATATGATATTTTTTAAACCATCATTAACCCTTTTGGAAATTACTGTAATAATAATGTTTTCTACCATTTAAGGGTAAATAATGTCACTATAAAATTAATTATTACACATAAATTAACATTTTTGATTTAATTAACTATATACAATTCATATGGAATAACTATGGTCTGTCTGGGGCTTGCCTTGATGTTTACTTCCCATTGAGATTAAGATTCCATTGTAACCGTTGTACCTTTATTATTTTAGAAATTATTACCTTTATTGTAATGGGTGACCTATTCTACAATTTTTAAAAGAGTGTTTATTTTTTTTAAATAAAGAGGAATTTCCCTTCATCTATTTTAAAAAATAAATTTAAATATTTTTTTATTATAATATATATGTAATTTCAATTGTTGGACTATTTATTTACTTTGATATTAATAGAATCAATAAAATAAAGGAAATATAATGGAATGAATAAAAAAATATATTAAATTTCCTTTTTATCAATAATATTCATGGTTCAAATTAATTTAAATTATAATACTTCCAGTATTACTAATATCATTTATTTTAATTTTTTATTTACATAATAGTTTTCATGTCATCATTATGTGACCATTTATTGTATTCATTTCATTACTAAAACTACAAATAAATTAATAAAATTGAGTTAAATAAATTATATTTATAAATAATATTTATAAAAAACATATCCTCTACTTATCCACATATTAAAATTGTTATAGTTATTAAAAATTGGAGTATGATATTTTTTACTTTTCATTACCTAACTAATTATATTGTTTTTAATTACTTCTAAATAGAAATAAAAAACAAATATTTTACCTTTATGTGATTATGTATGATAAATAAACATAATATTCAATGATGAAAAGTGTTAGGGTCATTATTTTATCATTATATTTTTTATTTTTATACTAAATTTCATGATTTACCCTTTATAGTGGTAACAAAACAAAAGAGGCTTATTATTAATATTGATACAAAATAAAAGGGAAATATTCAAAAATATTTTACCAACATATTAAAAATATGGAATACATTTTTCAAAATTCAAAACAAAATTTTTTTGAAATTATTTTAAAATTAAATCATCCTAACATAATGGAAATATGTTTTTTAGAAAAATTCCCTCTCTAAGACTGAAATATTTTTATACTAAATTACATTAGAAAATTAATCTCAAAAACCTTAATTTTATTATTTTTATAAAATTAAACTAATAAAATTTAAAAATAAAATAAAATATAATTAAACTATTTAAATATTTATTAAAAAATATAGTTTTTTTTAAAATCAATATTTTTCAATATTCACTGAAAAATTAATCATTTCAAAAACATTCGAAAATTATTCATAAGATAATTTTTACATGAAAATGTAAAAAATATCTATTTTTTTAAAAAAATTACTAAATATTCAAATAATTAATTGTAACATCTTCTCACAAAAATAAATAAAAGTCATTTTCTAATAAAAAATATTTTTGAAGAATAAAATAACATTACAAAAAATTGGGTTCTTATTTCCCAAAAATTAAATAATATATTAATAATGAGTAAGAATAATATAAAATACAAAATTCAGATAATATTATTCATAAATTTAATTAAATTGATGGGTTATAATGGTCATATTTAAATTGTAATATTTCATGGTACTTTTATATAGAGTGTTGGGTAGTTTTCATGAATTAAAAATAGTATTTCTTTTTAAATATTGAGATATTCATGTTAAATTTCATAAAAACTCATAACAAAGACTATAACAGGTAAGGATGCACTAAGGTGTCATTGTTTACCAACCGATATTTTGAACTATTTTTGTTTAGTAGTTTCTACTTTAACATACTCGATAATTTTGATGACAAGTGACATATGTTTGTACATTTTTTACATTTCCCCATTCCAAATATATTTAAAAATTATTTTTGCATAATTTTTATGGGAATGAAAAATAATTTTTTATCTCAGAAAACATGAAAACCCATAAAATATCACCTCTCTCCTAAAATGTATTTGTGAAATAATTTAGTCATTTTTGAAGAAAATTAATAACATCCACTCTCTTGATCTCTTTTAATGATAATTACATCAATATATATAATCATATTACAAGTACATTAATTCATATACCTAATGTAATTGGGTCTTTCCCATTTTACATTGGTGAATTTCATTTTATTTTGGCAGCTCCCCATCATTGAGTACCAGGATCATATACCCTAAATTAATCGAAATAAATACATATTCAATTTCAATACAATAGTTACATTATTAGAAATGATTAATCCCTCAAGGTTTTCATTATAGTCTTATTTTAGTTCACCATTCAAGATTGAAGGCATAACATGCATTTGATAAATTATATATCGTCTATGAACTGTATCTACTAAGAATTAGTTATTTATTCTTGTACTATAGAATGAGAAACAATATCTTTACAATCAACCTTAAAATTGGATGAATAATACTTCAGAAAAATCTATTCCTGTTCCTTGGGAATTCCACATTACTATTTAACTTATTCTTAAATACCAAATAGTTCATAATCTCCTTTTTATAAATATTTCCATTGAATATAATCAAGTGGAATTTATCTTTATTTTTTATAGTTACTTATTTATAAAGATTACATATTATTTGTTCTGGATAACTTCATCCACAGAGTACAGCTTCATATATGCGATAAGGGATATTTTTTATATGAAGAGTCAATCCTTTTTTTATTTTAATTTGTTCACTATGGATCACAATAAAATTTTCCACATAAAAATGGTTTTTCACGAAATAATACCTCTTAGTTTTACTTTATGTTGCCTTTTCCTCATCACTGATCTGAAAAGATTCAACACATTCTATATGTGGTTAAATAATAATATGTTATCAAATTATTTTCTTATAATTCTACTCATTTTAAATATCATATTTCACAAAGTATTCTTCACCTAAATCATTAATATTAGTATTATACTTGATTGTTTTTACATCACAATAGACAATCAGATTATATATCCTCTTACAATATAATTTATTTACATTTACATTGGACATATTTCCCAAAAATATACCTTTTATATTCGTTCAAATCAAATATTTCTATTTATTATTTTTAATCATAATAAAATTGGGAACTATCAAACACCATGATGTAGGCCTAGTGTGACTTTTTTATCAAACCAAAACTTTTAAGAGTACATATTAGAATTATTTCTTAGAAAAATACTATTTTGTATATATAAAGATTCCCTTACAACCTCTATCTAGTCAAATTCTTGGATATTATATACTAATTTCATGGTTATACCCATAGCTTCATGGTTTATATTCCTCATATCTATTAGTCTATTTTTGGGGGTGTATTATGTTATCGACCAAAACATTTTGTTAATGAAAATTCCTCTTAATCTAATTAAATGTCTTATTACATAACATGGATATATAAACATTTGAAATTACTTGGTTTTATGTTTTTGGATTTTAAAATACCATTAAGAATTATTACCATTGATAATATAGCCATTGAATAATGATCACATGATTAGAATAAATATAAAGCTTTAACAAATCCAATTTCCTGATACAATGTAAGTGGTGGCCTCATAGAGTAGAATATATCCTTACGAAACCCATTTTATAGATCTCGAAATGGAGGTAGAGTCCCTAAGATTCTCTCTTGACCAAGCCCAAGCTGAGCTTCAACACGTTATGCTTGAACAGAATCTCTTATAGGACAAGTAGAAGTTAATAGAGATTACCACCTGAGTGATGTTTTCAAGCCTCTCCAAGCGTCTATCAACATTGTACACCTTACCCTTAGGTATTATGAGGGTGTTATCAGGGGTTATGTAACCAGTCCCTAGAACTATGGTTATGTGCACTAGTTTTTTATAGAATAAATAATATACATTCATTTTATTATTGTTTTTTGAAAACGGATTTTAAAGAACATATAGTATTTTTAGTTAACATTAATTTAAGAAATAAATTTAAAAGAATTAATGGTTTTTTTAGAAATAAATAATATTTTAATAAAACATTTTCACTAAAATAATTTTTATTAAATATAATTTAAAGTATAATTTTTATGAATACAATTGTAATTTTTATTATGGTTTGAAAGCTATTTTTATAAAAACCTATAAATTTCTGATAAATGTATGTTTTTATTTTAAAAGAAAAAATTCCCATACCTTGAAAATTATTTAGATAAAATGAATATAATTTTTTGATTTACGATGTTAAAATTATCTAATGTTGAGTTTTTTATACTTTTCTCAGACAATCGAATTTTTGGGTAAAAATTAAATACCATTTAAATATATAATGTGTTTCATGACCTCATTATGACACAATAGTTATGTAATAAAATAATATAAAAGCTATATTCATCCAATATATGTTTTAATTTTAATATAATGTGATTTTAGATTTTTTTGATTAATTTTATGCCGCCTTAGTGGACCCCCAAGACTAATAAAATATTTTAACTTTTTAAAATGATTTCCTTGGGAGTGCGACTCACCTCCACATAAGAAAGCCTAGTACTTTAATAATTTCGGACATTTGAATTATAAAATAAATTTTTCCACTCTTCTTTAGATAACAACATGGTTCAAAAATCATGGGTTGGTTTGTGGTTTTGATTAGTTTAATGTTTACTGTCAAAAACCTAAATAATAAAGAATTTCCTCTCCTTTCCTATATAAACTCACCCAATATCCCATTCCTCTTCACTAAAAACCAATTGATAACGTCTCTATGCATCCCTCATCTATATATAATCCTCATAAGGAACCCAATTCTCCATATATGTCCCCCTAAATCTCTTAATGTTACACACTTCCAAGTAAGAGATCCTCACATTCCTTCCTTCCTTATTTATCTCCAAGTATCCTTATATTGTAACAATATTTTAATTTCAATTAAAAATGTCGGGGTATGATTTGGAACCTCCCCTATACTTCTATCCTTAAGTTTAAATGATGATATAACCCTTAATCTCTCATTAATTCCTCCCATGTACACTTGTTACCATGACAAAATTTCATAATAGATTTCTCTCTCCTCTTTTACATTTATGAAATTATTTTATATTATGCATCTAAATAATATAAGATATTTTTGTAAATGTATATATATTAACACTTAATCTCTATTTCATGTACATATTATGACATACCTCATTCTCTCTCATCAACCATTTTTAGGAATTCTTATGTCATTTCGATATGTTGTCAAAATTGTATCCCGATTTTCCAAGGAAAAGTCATTATGTAGTGAATACCATTACCATTTCTCTATTAATGGTATTAACCTTTTTTCACATTTATCTATTGATTTTATAGTTTCATTTATTTATTACACATTCCTTTATCATGGAATAAAATATGTTGTTGAATTATTCTATGTTGTATGATCTATGTGGCACCCTTATGCATGAAATGAAATGTTTTTAAAGGGTGAACCCATAAAGCGCTCAAATGAAATGGGTAAAGAATAGTATCATGATATTCCATGTGAAATGAGGGTTTAATAATGCTAATTATTTTGAAATGAGGGTTTACTGAAGCTAATTCATGTGAAATTAGGTTTTACTCATGCTAATTTAAGTGCAATGAGGGTTTACTCATGCTCCATGTAAAATAAGCCTTGGCTAATCACAATATCATGTTATAAGTTGTTGAAACATCTCAATTTTATGATAATAATTGTATATCATCACTTTTTGTTCATTTTTTTCTTATAATCCACTGTTATGATGATTGTATAACTTGTATATTATTCCTCATGTTATGCCTTGTTTACTCCCTTACTAGGCTTTATAGCTCACCCTTTTCTTATGTATGTCCTTAGGTTATCCCACGCAATGCTAAGTACAAGGGAATGTGGTGGTCATGTAAAAAGGTTTTCAATAAAGATGTTTTATTTCATGTCTGAAGTGTTCATGTAATTTTCCTAGTTTCCCATGAAACTAGACATCTCGATAGTCATAGTTGTATTGAGTGAAAGGATATGTAATGAATCATGATAAAGCGTATCATAAAGAGGAGAGTTGGTATAGTTTGTATCAAATAAAAGGTTTATTTATTTTTAGGATTATGATTAGAACACCCTAGTGAAAGCATTCATGATAAGACTACATATAATAAAAACATCCCCAAATTTTGGTGAGTATAGAGTAAGTGGTTTATCAAGAAAATACATCCCTATCTAGATACAAACAAGGAGAGGTGGCTCTGGCACAGATGTATCGTGGGGTCAAAACCCAAAACACCACTTTGATATAGACTTGAATGAGAATTGGTGAATGAAAATGGGCCTTGATACACTCTTGTTTATGACACTCCCGATTGATTTTCTTTGGTAAATTCATATTCTTAGTACGAACCATTATTAATGGAATAAAAAAATTCCACTTAGAATATATTTTGGGAAGTGGATAATGGATAACATTGAATAAAGCCTATAAAATCATAAGTATGCAAATAAAAATAATTTATAATTTATCCATTTTTGTCATTTGATTCCCCTTTAGGTGTTACCCATAACATTTATTTTATTCCAGACAATGTCCTATAATAGGAGGACTCGAGCTAACAACTAATGTGATGATTAATGTGATGAATGTTCTAACGAGATGCACAATCTGATGGGAGAGTGAATCACAAACCTTTTCACGAGACTCTCTCAGTTAACTCAATTTTTGGATTGAAACATAGGTCATGAATAATGTCCCCCCCCCCCAAAATAAATAACATGTCTCAATCTATAGTTTCATGAGACAAAAGCCTCCTACTTTTAATAGACCCCTTGATCCCTCAATCGCCAAGAAATGGATCTACTGCATTGAAAAGGTCTTCTCCATCCTTCAATGTTTTGAATAAGAGACAGTTCTTGTGGATGCTTATTTTATGGAGGGTGAAGCTGATAAATAGTGAACATTAATAAAAAATAATAATCCTAAGGAAGAGATCAAGACATTTTCAAGGAAGGATTTTATGATTGTTTTTTTCGATAAATATTTTTCTCGCACCCTATAACTTAAGATAGAAAGGGACTTCTTTTCCCTTAAGAAAAAATATGATGAATCCATATAAGAGTACCAGGAAAAATTAAAAATGTTGGAATGATACGCCTCCAGCTTTTTTGTTACCCCAAATTCAAGGTTGACCGCTTCTTTTGTGGGCTAAAACATATCCTATGGAAATCCCAAGAAATTTGTGACTTCGATAGTTATGGGGATATTGTATGATGTGCCCACAATGTCGAAATGGAGATAAGAGAATCTCAGGGGTATTCGGGGGGATAAGAAGAAAAAAGTGGAATGTAATTCTAGTGGTCATATAGATAAATCCAACGGTGCTAATAAGTTCAGGCACCCCATTTTTTAAAGGTATGGAAAAAATAAATGCAGAAATTGTCTGAAGGGGGTGTATAAAAGCATTAGGTGTGGAGGAAAAGGGCAACTAGACATTAATTTCTAAGAAGAAAAAACCCACTACTACAATAGAGTAGAGTAATTATTCATTTGGGCTTCAATCCATTGTTCGTTTCTTCAACTATAAAGAACCAGGGTAGATTTCAAACTAGTTCCCTAAGCCATGGGTTTTTCGGAGGCAACCAAACACCACCAAGTCAACAAGGGAGAAGTTTTTCCATCACTACCACTAAATATAATTTAAAAATTGTTTTGGTTATAGGTATGATAGTTATTCATTCATTAATAGAGAACATACTTTTTTATTTTGGTTTTACACATCATTTTATATCCCAAAATTTTAGTAGAACAATCCCAAAAACCATGAAGAATCATTGAAGTAGATATGATAGTGAGATCAGAAAAGGGGGAAATCATTGCATAACATGAATATAAATTCTCCCCTATCACAATATGCTGATTGAACTTCCCAGAGAACTATGTTATACTCCCTCTAGTGAAATTTGATGCAATTCATATCCTGTATTGACTTTCCCAATATAGAGCCAACATAAATTTTTGTGAGAAGGAAATCACTCTTCATATGGAGAATCGACTCCCCATTCGGTATAAGTGTAAGGCTTAGGATGAATCTTATTTTGAGCCATCATCTCAAGCGTTGATATAAATAGACAATGATATTGCATACATTTCTCAGATGATTGATTCTAAGGAAGAAACCATCATTTAAGACATGCTTACTATAAGGGAATTCACGGAAGTGTTTCTCAAGGAATTTCCTTTCCTTCCTCCTAGAAGAGATGTTGAATTATTGACTGTTCTTATACATGGTGCATTTAAATATCCAATAATCCATATATAATGGATTTTGTGGATCTTGGGGAGATAAATAGACAACTACAGGAGAATATGGATAAAGGGATTATATGACTATGTGCTTCACCATGGGGTGCACCAGTCCTCTTCTTTAAGAGGAATGTTGAGTCGATGTGACTTTTCATTTATTATCATGATCTTATCAAAATAATGATAAATGACATGTATTCTCTATAAAAAATGGATAAATTTTTCGATTAGCTACATAGAAAACAATACATCATCAAGGTGGATCTATGGTCGGGATATTACCATGTAAGGGTGAAGAAGAAGGATATCCCCAAGACTAATTATAGTACAAGGTATGGGCACTATGAATTCATAGTGATGACATTCAGAGTCAAAAATTATCCAACAATATTCATGGAAATTATGAATAGAGTCTTTTGTGATTACTTCATCAAATTTGTGGTTGTCTTTATAGACGATATTCTAATATAATCTGAAACCAAGGAGGAACATGAGAAGAATCTAAGAACTATACTAGAGACCTTAGGGAAGGATAATCTCTATGAAATATACATAAATTTTGAGATCTAGAGGAAATAAGTATCATTATTAGGTCATATCATGCCTAGAAATGGGATATCTCTGAATCCCTCCAAGAAAAACTCAAGTGAGGGATGTATGAAGCCAACATATGTGACAGACAGTCATAGATTTATGGGGTAAGCTGAATATTATCACTGATTTGTGAGAAATTTATCATGATTTCGAAAACCTCTTACCAAGATAACTCGGATGTGAGTCATGTTTTCTTGTATTGATGAATTTGAAGAGATATTCAAGGAGTTGAAAAGGAGAATTAATATTGCTCCCATTCTAACACTACACTCAAGTAGAGAATAGTCTATGTATTCAATGATGCTTTAAAGAGGGGCATAGGTTGTGTGTTAATGAAAAATGATAAATTTATTTCCTATGATTCAAGGAAATTGAATGTTAATGAGGAAAATTTTCCAACCCATGATATAGAGTTGGTTGTTGTAATCTTCGCTTTAAGAATTCAAAGACATTACCACTTTAGGGAGAAGTTTGAAATTTATACAGATCCCAAAAGTCTCAAGTATATAGTTGTATAGATAGAGTTTAACATGAACCGATAATGATTTTTAGAGATGATCAAAGATTATGATGGCTTAATCCATTACATCCCTGGGAAAGTGGACAAGTTTGTGGATGCTCTATGAATAAACTACTGAGCAATTCTATCATTGATCAGAATTGAAAAGAATCCAATATTATTATTTTTTATGTGGATGGACATATGAATCATAAATAATGGATAATCTTCAATATTATCACAAATTATTTCTCAACAATATCTTTTGGAAAGGATAAATTATTTTTAAAAGGATGATGTGGTAATTCAGAAGAAGGTGGAAACTCTCAGAAAAGGGAAATCCTCATAGTTCAGTGTTAATGAAGATGGAATTGTGATATATTGGACAAGAAAATGTGTTCCATAAAATCTAGATTTAAAGAAATATCTTTTAGATGGTGCACATTGTTCAAATTTTCCATTCACCTTGGAAGTACAATGATGTATTGAGATCTCTGAGAGAATTATTGGTGGGATAACCTGAATAAAAATATCATTGAGTATAAATAAATGTACCTGGTATTTTAGTAAGTGAAGGCTGAGAGGATGAAGTCTAAGGTGATGATTTGACCATTACACATACCAATATGTTTATGGGGGAACATCACCATAAAATTTGTCCCTGAACATATAAATACATAGAATGGAAATAATGCTATCTGGGTTATTGTGGATTGTTTTACAAAGACTATAAACTTATTTGAAATTTTAGAGGATTTATCATTGGATAAATTGGAAAGGATATACATCATATAAGTGGTAAGGCTGTATGACATACCAGTATCGATTGTATCTGATCAAAATCCATGATTCACCTCTATGTTTCAGAAGAGTCTCCAACACGATCTGAATACTAAGATGAAATTCAATACAACTTATCATCCTCAAATTGATGGCCATTCTGAGTGGCATATACAAGATGTTGAGGAAAAATTTAGAGCATGCTCATTGGAATTTAAAGAAGGATATGAACAACATCTTCCTCTAGTTGAGTTCCCTTATAATAATTGTTTCCACTCAAGCATCCAAATGGCTCCATATGAATCCCTTCATTGGAAGAGGCACAGAACATAGACATGTTGGGATGATGTTTGGGAGAAAAAACTACTAGGACCAGAAATGGTCGAAGAAATGGTGGAGAAGGTTATGTCCATCCAGCATCACATTAAAGATGCTCAGAGTCAACAAAATATTTACACTGATAATCATCAATGAGACATAAAGATTGATTTTGGAGACATGTTGTTCCTATACATATCACCACGGAAGAGAGTTATGAGATTTGGGAACAATGGAAATCTTAGTCAAAGGTATATCGACCATTTTGATATCCTTGATTGCATTGATGAAGTGGCCTATCGACTAGCACTCCCACCGACCCTTTTTCATGTACTTGATGTCTTCCATCTATCACTCTTGAAGAAGTATATTCCGGACCCATCGCATGTCATCAATCCAGATGTGGTACCAATACAGAATGACCTCCCCTATGAAGAGATGCTAGTGAAGATCTTAGATCACAGGGGAAAAAGTTCATCGAAATTAGACAATACCCATCATCATGGTGTTGTGGAAAAAACAGAAGATTGAAGATGAAATGTGGGAAATAGAGGATGTGAGGAATAAAATTTACCCTCATCTATTTTAGTGTGGGAAAAATAAATATTTAGGATGAAATATCATTAGGGGGTATATTTTAGTGACACAAAATTTTATTATGAAAAAATCCCCTTGATCTAATTAAATGTATTATTATGTAAAATGGTGATCTAAATATATGTACTTCCTTGGATTTATGTTTTTGAATTTTAAAATACCATTATGAATTGTAATAGTTTCTAATATATCTGTTGATCAATGATCGCATGAATAGTATAAATATAAGGCTTTAACAAATCCAATTAACTCCGAAAAAGGAAGAGATGACCTCATCCAGTAGAAATGATCCATATGAAGACAATTTGTCTGATCTAATAAAAGAGGTAGCATTACTGGGATTCTCTCTTTACCTATATCAAGCCTATCTTCAACACATTAAGCGTGAAAAATATTACCTATCGGATAAGTGGATGTTAATAGTTATTACCACCTGAGCGATGTTATTTGAGATGCCCCTACAGTTTTTAACCATCACACACCATACCCTTTGGTCTTATGCAGGTTTTATAAGGGGTTATGTAACAAGATCCTAAAACTATGGTTAAGTGCATTAGTTTTTTATAGAATAAATAATATACATTCATTTTATTATTGTTACTTTGTAAATGGATTTTAATGAAGAAATTGTATTTTTAGTTAATATTCAATTTAGAAATCAATTTTGATGAATTAATGGAATTTTTGAATTTAATAATATTTTAAATAAAATATTATTACTAAATTACATTATATTAAATATAAATGATCATATAATTTTTATGAATACAAATGTAATTTTTATTAAGGATTGGAAGATGGTTTTGTCAAAACCAATGAATCATTGATAAATGTTAGTTTTTTTAAATGTGTAAACTCTAATATATAGAAAATTAATTAAATAAAATGAATATTATTTTTGGATTCATTACCTCAAAATTATCTATCATTGAATTTTTCATAATTTTCTGAGATAGTCGAATTTTTAGGTAAAAATTAAATATCGTTTAAATATATAATGTGTTTTATGACCTCATAATGACCCAATAACGATGTAATAAAATAAAATAAAATGGTTATATAGACAATGTAATTTTTAAAACTAAAATAATGTTATTTTATATTTGTTTGATTAATTTCATGGATCCTTAGTGGACCCCCAAGACTTATAAAATATTTTAACTTTTTAAAATGATTTTCTTGGGAGTGTGATTGACCTCCACAAAATCAAGTTTGATATTTTAATAATTTCTGTCATTGTCCATATAATGTAATGTTTTCAACTACCATTTGTCAAAAAACATGGGAAAAAACATTGTTTGGTTTGTGGTTTTCATTAGTTTATTGTAGTGTCCAAAACCTAAATAATAAATAATTCCTACTCTTTTACTATATAAAGACACTCAATATTCCACTCATCTTCACTAAAAATCCTTGCAGCACATATCTACTCTAACCAACTCTCTGTATAATCCTCTGAAGGGGCCCCATGTTCTAAATAATCCCCTCCTCATGCTTTTTAAATCACACACTTCCATGTTAGTGATCCCCACATTCCCTCCTTCCTTATTTATGTCCATGTTTCCTTATATTGTAATTACCTTTTATTTTCAAGGAAAAATATTAGAGTATGATTTATCACCTCCCATATACTTAGCTAATTTTTTTTAATGATCACATACCCCTTTTCCTATCATTAATTCTTCCCATGTACACCCGTTTCCATGCTGAAATTCCATAAGGGATTTCTCTCTCCTCATTTACATTCAAGAAATTCTTTTATATTATGCCTTTAAATTACATTTCAAATGATGGAAAATGTATCTATATTATCCCCATACAGTCCATTTCATGTACATATTATGATATACATATTTCTCTCTCATCAATCATTCTTATGAATTCTTACATCTTGTTGATACGCTGCCAAAATTGCACCACGATTTTCAATGCCAAAGTTATGTTATAGTGAATACCATGCCCATTTCTCTATTAAGGGTATTCACCTTTAGAAACATTTACATATTTGATATAGAGTTTCATATATGTATTATATATTACTTTATCGTGGAATAAATGATTATATTGAATGATTCTATGTCTTATAATCCATTTGGTACATTTATTGATTAAAAGAAATATATATAAAGGGTGTGACTTGATAGAAATATATTGCAATGGATAAAAAATAGTATCAGGATACGCCATGTGTAATGAGGGTTTAGTCAAGATAATTTACGTGTAATGTGGATTTACCCATGCTAATTCATGTTCACTGAGGGTTTACTCATGCTTTATTTTCAATGGGCCTTGGATTATACTAAAATCATGTTAAATGTTTTTACCAAATATCCATGTTTTGAAAATCATGCTATATCATGACTTTATGATCATATATCTCTTAAGCTCCACTGATAAGCCGATTGCCTAACATGTATGTATTCTTCATGTTATTCCTTGTTTACTCCCTTACTGGAATTTCTAGTTCACCCGTTTCTTAGGTATGTACTCAAGTTATCCCATGCAATTCTATGGATGAAAGAATATTGCAGTCATGTAAAATATGTTTTCAGTAAAAATGTTGTATTTAGGTCTTATATTGTCATGTAATGCTCATAATTTCCCATGACACTAGAATTATCAATCCAAAGAGTTGTCTTAAGTGCAAATTTATGTAATGAATCTTGTTAAAGTTTATAATAAAGAGGAAAATTATTATATAAATAGTACTATACAAATGTTTTATTACATGTTAATAATGGATTGACTATAAATATTTTCTTATAAACTCCATACCATTGATAGATTTTTTATTATTGATACACAAGCTTAATTATTTCTCAAATGATTTCCTAAATAGATTAAAGATATCCATTATATCAAATTAATATTTGATATAAATAAAATTAATCATTATTGTATAATAATTTGTGGTGATGATTAGTAAGTATCACCTTCAGGGAATTTGTGTCATATTATCCAACACAAATTATAATGTTACAACTGATGTGCCAATGTGGTCTAGATATCCACCGATTTGTGAAAATTTCGTGTTATAATTCCCATGAAGAAGCTTTAAAAATTGTCTTACATTTTTATATTCATATGAGGCTATCCTTTTACATCATATCCCCTAAAAATATTGCCTAAAATTCTAAAATAGGTCTATCTCAATAATCTGTTACATAACTTTTTTCCATATCTTGAGTCTTAACAAATAGATTTAATTATGTGGTCAATTTAAAATATGTTATCACTAATTTATTCACCTATAACAATAAATTATCAATATTTTATCCTCTTAATGAGATAGCTTTTTTTCCTAAAAATATATCATGGGATTAATAATAAAAATAAAATTCACTAATTATGTTATGGTTAGTTTTATGACTTTTCAATAGGTTTTGGTGTGTTTTTGAAGTGTTTTTATGGGAGTAAAATTTGGGCACGGTAAGGGGGAAAATGAACCTTCTCTTGGAAACTATTTAAGATCTTATAGAAATTTATCAGTAGGTTTATGATTCTTATAATGATTATCAAAATCAATACATGTTCGATGAGAAATAATGTGAATAGAAATAGTGGAAAATAACATTTGGTGTATGGTTCATCAAAACATTAAAACCAACCATGGGAGAAGTGGGTTTGAAGATAGTGTAAATCACCCATTTAGCACATGTTTTCCCAAATCATTAAACCTAACCATGTGACAAACATAAATTTTGTGGAGAATTAAATCCAATGGTGGTAGTGACAACAGAAACCCTCATTTTTTACCACTTCTATCAAACTATATAACTCTAATATTCTCTTTAGAAATATTGAAATGTCCCTTTGGTTTAAAAGTTGTTTTATATGGATTTAAATGTTATGGATTTAAGTAAAAAATCAATAGTACCTATTTTATCACATTTTATTTAGTTATTAAAGTCTCCTCTCACCCAAAATGTTTGATCTAAGTCTTCTTAGATGTGTTTAATATCAATGGTTGGTTTTGAAGAGATCCATAATGGGCATACTAGAGGAAAGAGGTTTTGAGCCCCTATCTAGAGGATTCATTTTATTGTTCCCAGTTTTCAGCACCCATTGTTAGGTAGTGTCACTCTTGGATAGGGTTAATATGAACAATTACTGGGTGGTCCTTAAATGGATTTAAGATAATATACCTATATGTTGAAGTATTACCACTAAAGGTGGGGGACTAGGGACTGTCTATGGGGAGACTATGTCCTCAAGATAGAGTAAGAAAAATAGTCGAAAATAATTATACATGATACAACATAAATAAAATATAAAATGATTTTTTATAATATAAATATTAAATAATAAATGATATTTGGAAATGTCTAGAACAATCATTCCATATATATACTTATAACCCCAAATATTCAATACATATGCACAATAGAATAATGAAATTTAAAACATTGGCTATTCAACATCTTGAGCTGTACCTTATCCCATGATTGGTACTCACATCCGAGATGAATTTCATGACCACTCCTAGTCCAAAACCAAAAATATACATATAACTAGGTGACCATATTCTTGTTAACTCAATTAAAAATCTCGAATGAGAATGGTGTGAGTGGAAAACATAGTACGAACCACCGACTTAGTCCTTCATGTAAAAAGTAAATTCCTTTCATGTGTTTTGATCTATTGATATGAATAATAATAATAATAATTACTAATAAATTAAAACAAATTCCCAATGTAAAACAACGTTCATGATGAAATCCTAGATCTAACCATAACTACTTCATCTAGTGTAATAGATTTATTTGAGTGAGCTACGCAATGTGGGGTATATTTCCTAGCCCTGATAACTTCCATACTCACCTCCAATAAAAACAAGGTGAAGTGAAAGGTATTAGTTAGAAATCTTATAACTAAGGAATTGAGTATGATCCATGGAACAACAATCAGACAATTAATTACAATTAGAAACCAGATGGTGTCACCACATTCAATATTCTATTTCAATAGCTTATTCTTAGGTCCTTATCCATATGAAATTAATACTTGAAAACAAGAATGACATCCTAATGGGATGACCCTTAAGAATTATTTAGGGAATTTATTCGTATTTGAGATGATAATGTGACATCAATTAATCATATACTCTATTATATATACCCAAAAGTCCCTTGACAATGTAATAAGAGTGTACAAAATAGATCATAGGGATTATTCTAGGAATCAATTCAGATGATCATCATCAACCTCATAAATATCACAATAATCATTCACTTAGAAGAAATGTAGAAACATTACAATATATTTCATCATCTAGATTATAGCCTTCATGGAATCATGGGTAATATGATAACTAATTGGGACTTATAAGATTCACTCAACAACCTTATTTGTTTTCAGGAGAAAGGAGGAAAAAAAGAAACACTATGAATTCCATTAATGGTGACATAAAATGTTGGATATCAAGATTACTATAATTTTATGGATTTATGTGAATTAAATACTGTTAATTAAATAATTTTATTTTAATTGACAACGAAAATCATTATTTAATAGAGGGATCCCAGTGTTTCTAATATCCACATGATAAAACAACTTTATTTCAGGAGTATATATACCCATGTTTAACTAGTCCTATGATTATGACTATATATATATTATAGATTTTTCAGATTCAATATTTCGAAAGAAACTATATCTTATGTAATAAATAGGGTGGAACAAGTCTTTTCTTCCCTTGGAACGTAGAAAAAAAAGTATCGGAGGGAGAGATGTACCTCATGAACTACTAGTTCATTTATAATGATGTAATTTGAAAAAATTATACTTAACTGATAAAATAATTTTCAATTATCTTTAATTTGAAGGGTTGGATGAACACCCAATCACATGAGCCTCATTCTAGTCAGTGAAGAATCCTAATGTACATCAAAGAGACCCGAGATCAAATCTATGTGGATGCATTTTTCTGGAAGAATGTCGCATTACTGTAGAAATTACTATTCATTATTGTACCAGTCAAAACTATTCTACCGTTTGGGCCTTTGGGCCACTAGTTAGATCCTCGAGCCCCTCAAGCCCTTCAGTACACATAAGGCCTTTGTGATAGAAAGGATTTCCAGTCACCTCATGTCCTTTGGGACACCTCATGGCCTCGGGACCACATGATTTGTACATGTAGAGGAGTGACATACAAGGAAAAGGGTTCTAGATAAGGATCGTGAGCTGGCACATTCACCAGTGCAGAGCTAATCGAACCTGGAAGAATGAGAGAGTATGGGTTTTCCATCCGAACTGAGCTTCTGCATCCCTACCCAGGATAGGTAGCTAATCAGTCATGCATGGTGTTGTACTCCTCATGTTGTAGATTTTAGGGAGGGGTAGTTTCAAGAAGTAATATTTTGGGATGAATTCCTTAAGACATTTGGGTCCTATAATATCATGAAGCCTACAGGCCATGACAGGTTCCCCTTAAACCACTAAAATTGGGATTATCAAAAATGAATAAAAAATGAAGGCCTTCTGGACAATCAGGTAGGCTGAACACCTAATCCCATGTTATCATGTTGTTAGTCTAAATGTAAATTATAGTTTATTTTTTCTTCTGGGGTAATCCTTAATCATAACTACCCATTCTCAAATATTCTATAATAGGGTATTTCCACGATTGAGGATCCTTAAAAGGGGTCCCCTCCATGTCATAGCTTAAATATAAGACCATATCAAGAGCAAGAATGAACATATGATTTACCCTCTATCACATAAGAATCTTTAAGGTCTTAAGGAACTTAAGTGGTTTGTATTTGGGTTACTAATGAACCTCAATGGGGAAAATTATTTTTTATTGAGATAAAACCCCTTTTATGGGAGAATGGGGAAACCGACATGACATAAAATAAATAAAAAAGAAACAAAACCCAATGATACAAAAGTATAAGACCAAACAACACACACTACATTAGAAAAGCCCCTCCCAGCATCAAAATATATAAAATCAAGCTTCTTTCTTCCATTGCTGATTGGCAAGCTGTCCCATACAATAATGCACAGGCCTCTTACTGATGGCCTGATCTATACCCTCTCAAACATCCAATTCTGAAAACTGATGTTACAGTGGAAACTTATTTCCCTATATGTCATCTGGAACAACATCTTGTAGATAATGTGATTGTAGAATCTCATAAACCCTATAACACCAAGGCCAAAGCAGATCCAACCACCGTGAGCAGCCACAAACTTACACAATGATCTCAAGCAATTTAAAGAACAATTCACACCATGCCAAAAACCCACGAGCAGCAAATCCATTACCAAAAACAGAGTTCCTTAATCATTTTCATATTTAAAGGCACCCAAACATCCTGAACCCTCACAAGTAGAAAATCCAATGTTCCAGCCTTGAATCCTTGGCTATCAACTACTTAACTCACCAGAATGCACTTGACTGCAGAAGCTCACAACATGAAACGAGGAACCAGACCTCAATCGACATCAAAAGTACAATAAAATCACACAAACAGCAGACGACCAAAAACCATACTATCACCATCTTCTCTCACAATATCATCATCACTAACAACAAAACCGTATCCAAAATAAACAATCATAGAAAAAATCGAATCCAAAAAATCATCCCTAGGACAAGGGAAGAAAGAATCGCCACAAAATGGATCCCATCACTGCCCACCATGACACTCTCGGAAGCCACGAAGAACCCTACAATACAAAAACTAGTGATGAGGAGACAACCCACCAGTTGCAGAAATAGGAACTTAGCCGCCGACCATTACTGCACCGCCATGGGTAACCCTATTCGTCTAGAGTAATTGGGAGTAAAAGAAGGCTACCAATGGTGGCAGGGGTCGAGCCATCCAAGTCCACGAAGCCACAAGATTCCACCAGAACTCGGATCCAACACCACAAGCACACCAAGTACGATGAGGGTGCCACACCAACATGAGACGAAGGAGGCCGCGATGAGGGAAACCCTACCTCGTATATCCCATTACGGGGACATCCTAAACTCCTTTTAACAAACCTCAATGAATACCATATTAGATAATATAAATATCCCCTTAAAGGATGTTATTGGATGTGATAGAATATATCACAAATTCCTTATAGGTATACATATCAAGGCCTATTTCATTATAAGAACATTTTTTAAGGAATTGTCACAACCAACAAATGATGATGAATTTATTTATTCCCCAAGCGACCAATGTGGAATAATAAGATTTTATCTCCACTCATGCTAAATTAAATGATATAATTAGAAAAATATAATCTAGTTATTTAAGTCGATAAATTAATTTGGCCAAATTATACATATAATTATGGGTCCCTCACTATTAGTGGTAGAATATGAGCATATAAAATAGTAGATTAACATGAGAAATTAACTAAAGTTAAATTATTATTGTACAGAAACCTTATGAAAATATTTCTAATCATTTTATGGATCAAAAACAACAACCAATTACCATATGAGCCTATCAATGATCAAACAGATATAAACCATCTTTTTATTGATCAAACATAGGCCAAAAGTCTATATGAATGAAATAATATAAATTATAATAAATTAACTAATTTAATTCCAACACAAAATAATTCTTGATAGCTCACTAATCATACTATGATCAATTGGACTTCATGAAATTAGAATTCAAATACCCTAGAGACACCCCAAATACGATGATGATCAAAAACTGAAATAAAAATTGAAAATAACTTCATCAAAAAAGTACATTTTTTTAATGATAAAACTAGGTTGTGACATTCTTCTGATGATTTAATGAGACATGGAAAATTGATTTCATATCCTGGAATTCACTTCTATTGCTTTGTGAAATCCCCTTTAATAAATGAATGATATCACCATTATATTGTGAAATCACCACATTTAACACAAATAGAACCAATTTAAAAAAAAGTACAATGAATGAATTAATAGATGATAGGAGGGATAAGATCACGCACCTTCCATCATCACTAAAAAAATCTAAAAATGAACTCTCTTTATATGGGGTAACCAAGGGATATAAGGGGGGGGGCTTCCTCCAAGAAGTGTGAGAGAAAAATGGGATGAAGTGGGGGATAACCCTCTAAATAATCATCGTTAGTTTTAATTTTTATTTACCACATTAATAATATAAGCATTTGTCAAATTGAGGCCATTAAATACCTGATGTCTCTAGGATGTGGTTGTCTCTACTACTAGATATCATCAGCTAGTTGGTGGATACAATCATCTTGTCAATTTAATTGTTCCAATATCCACTCTACTCTTACCCAAGAATAGTTGGACCTATGTGATAACTCGTGACCATCTAATCATCTGTAAAACCCATTCTTTAGATTTTATAGGCCTCACAAACCAGTTTCGAATATTGATTCTCAAATTGACCTAACCACGTGTTTGAAAATTATAAAATTTCTAAAAAATTAAATTCCAAACTAGACCTAGGATCTCATATATTTCAAAAATTAAGATTTTTCATCCTAAAGTGGTCTTTATAGAAATAATCACAAACATCCTGCTAAATATTGGTAATGAATTTTAAGTAAAATGTATTTGTTTCTTATATAAATTCCCACATGCTTCAAAAAATTAACAAAAAATGGTTCTTTAATAGCCAAAACCTGAGTGAACATCCATAAAAATAATATTACATTAAATAGAAACATAATATATATATTTTATTCTATTTTACAATCACATCATCTTCTGTTTCATTACCCGACCTATAGTTCTTCTTTATATATGTCATTTCATTCACTGAAATATTTTGAGTCATAATGACCACATCCTTTGGATTACCAATAAAAAATTACACTACAATACAAATGGTGTTATTGGAATATTTATATACTCAACTCACCCAATAAAAAATGATGAAATTTCTCCATTCAATTGAGTATGTGGAAAAACTTTCAAATTTCAATAAACCAGGATAAACATCATTTGTCCATATTTTCCTTGAAATTCCAATGATTAAATTCGAACTACAACAGCCTCATACCAATAGTTTTATAAATGTGTTTCATCACTATAATAATCCAATTATATGGTATTTCTTTATTAAATGTCTTATTATTGACTATTCTTGTAAAATTCCCATCTTGTGCCACCAATAATTCATCAAAACCAATTCCCCAATCCCCAATTACATAAAGCACTATAACTATTTAGAGCATGATTACTAAAGATAATACATTCATTTTATTAATATTTATAATACAGACTATCAAATATCTATTTTCATCACTGTTACCTCAGATGAACACTAATGCATTGGGGATTAAAAAAACCAAGTTCATTAAAATATAACGTGATCATGACGCTAATGCTCAGATTCCACCCACATTGATATTATAAAATATACCTAGAAATACCCATGGGATCCTATAGTACCTAGTTCAAATTAGAGTTACCCATCCCACATGTGGGTCACATGATCATATTTGACACACATATCCTAACCTTAAGAGCATCCTTGTCATCTCACCAACCAAACAAGATTCTGATTACTACATCCAATGCTCCATAAAAAACCAAACATAACTATAGCTGTGGCCATAACTACTCAATCACAAGAATCATTAAAAAATTGTAGTTATCATCCTTTTGAATCATTGAAATAGAAATTTTCAAATTCACCATATTCTAATACATTATGGGGTCATCAGCCTTAATTCGATTTATAATAGATTCTATCATTAGATCTGTTTCATTAATCCTTAGCCATGATCACTTAAATCTAGAACAAATGTCTTTTAACCAAACCCTAAAATCACTCTACCATATATGTGTGTGTGGATATAAAATTGGCTAATCCATCCCATAAAAGATGATTTATTCCCAGAAAATACCTTATCAGCAGTCAATTCCTTTATTTCACCCAAATCAATGGTTCACCATGCTAGTAAGTATCTCATTCAAAGTGATATATCATCAATTTATGGTCATCCACCCATCAACATTATATTTTCATAGTTACCAAGTATAACTGATGTGTACCAAAATATCCATACATAGTAATCGTAAATCACAAACCACTCAATATGTCACCCAATTAACTAACCTATTAGTTACAAATAACAAAGAAGATGTTAAATGTTCTCCATAGTGCATAAGTATTGATAATCTAGAAATTCCCAAATAAATTATTTTCTAAAATCGATAAAATAATTTTATTTATAATTAATTAAAGGATACCTATATCATGAAGAAATTTTATCATCATAGGAGTTAATCCTCATTTAAAAGTATTCCAATCACATCCACATAGTTATCCATCTCCCATCATTATTCTAGGCATGATAATCCACTCATTCTCTTTCCAAAATTCTAATGTAACTCACAATTTTACACAGGGACATGAAATAAAATATTCATATCCTTCAAAGTTAGTTCTAATATTCTATATCAAAATGTTCTTCGCTTAAAACTAAAGGTATCAACGTTCCGTTACCATAAACACCAAAAAACACCCATACATCAGTCCCATTCATTGGGGAACATGCAATTTCTTAGCCTAAAATAAAATCATAAATCTAGTTTAATCCCTAACACATGATTCCCCTGATTAAATCAAAAACTAAACCTCTATATTCCATGTTGTATTAAGGGACTATATATTTATTGTATTTTCTATATCGATGATGTCTCATTTCTAAGAACCTAGGTCCATCCACATATACCATATGTCAAACCTCTTAGGATATCCATGTCTCCTGGTATATTTTCCATGATCCCATAAAAACCCACGACATTAACATTCCTACGAACCCAATCATAATTTCTTACATACAACAATATCAGAGACCTCCCACTGCCCACAATTCCGGCACCAACATATGGTCATATATTTATTTGATTTTAAAATATGTTAAATATCCCAATGTATACATATATTATTACATGATATCCAACATTCCTGAAAATTCCTCAAACAGAATAAATTTCAAAGGATTTTAATGTTATTATCAACATTCAAGGGTTAAAATAATCCATCATAAATTAAGTTATATGAGTCATAAATGCCAATATATATAGGAAAATAATATCTAAGTTGTAATTAACATCCCATTTATTTGAAACCAATTATTAATATTCTATTAAAAATATGATATGAATTTCATTCCTTATAATTTTAAGGAATCACCTACCATGAATCTCCCAACCAAGATGTGATCGTCTCCGAGCACCATTATAGAGTGCTCCTTATTGGATGGTCACAATATCAACATAGAAAAGATAACCAACTAAAACTTATTTGGTATCAATGTACCACAATAACACTTCAATTCACAAGTTAAAAATAGATAATTTAGGTACATATTAATATTTAATTTAACGATTCAACATTAAATCGCTTAATAAATCTAGGTTTTGTAAAATATTATAGGAATCCTGAAGTAAACCCACCATGTAGGTTGTTATGTAATTTTAGTTATCCTCACATGAAATGAATGTACCCAATAAGGGTTTAATATCAAGGAATAAATTTCCCTCATAAACCTACTAAGGTCAACAAAGAAGCATTCAATATAATATATAGCCTACTAGGGTTAATACAAGAACACTGTGTACCTATACAGTTATCGTAAATGTCTCTCCAAAAGTAATAACATTCCCCTACTAATATAAACGAGTAACTAATATGATATTGAATATATATTATGACATAAAATGGGTTGCTTCACAACTTCTATATAAGGAACTATATTGATATTACTATTTCCATGTCATATCATGGACCGGTTCACAAATCCTGCCATAGTAGAATGTAAATAAGGCATTCCATATAATTAGAATTTCCCCGAGAACCTAGATGGGAAAATATCTTTAACGATTTACTTTACTGTTTAAAACATTATTATGATCATCAGTAATATAAATGAAACAATATCATGCATCTATCATGTATAGCTAGGTTCAAAATATTATTCATGTGAAAAAACTTTTTCCACTACTGTACAAGATTCAAAATCAACAACTAGACTCTCATAATTGAAAATAGAGAAAAAAATAAAATACAAAAAAAAATTACAAACCACATGTGTGTCACATATATTTGTATTCATCCAAATCTATAAAATCACATAACAAGAACAAAAATCCCAAATCCATGGAATCTCGACCTTCTTTAAAAAACTATTGTTCTTTTTCACTAGTATGATTTCCATCATAGCTTCTAAAAAATTCATAAAAATATTATTTACCACATCCCAAGTAATTGGAGAACATGAATGTAACTCCTCTAATTAAAAATTTCCATTGAATTCATTGGTTACTACAAACATTAAATTGGAAAATTCATCAATTGGATGCAACTTCACTTCCCCATAGAGTAGGGGACGCTGAATCATATTAAATGACCAAGGTGTGTCCTTAGGAAGAACAAACACTCTTGTTAGAGTAATAAAAACAACCGAAAACAACAATAAATGATACATCATAAATAAAATTTAAGAAGTTAATGAATAATATAAATAGGTGATAGTGAATGAAATGTGGTTAAGGAATGAACAACTAAACCATTCATATAATAACTTCCTATTGGACTAGGTACATATAAAATCCAAAATAATAGGAAATAAAACACTAGACCAAAAACATCTTGAGCTATAAACTACCCCATGATCGATATATGTTTTCTATATTAATCGGTCGATATGTATGAAGCATCAGAAAACCCATCCCTACAACTAGGTGAACATCTTCTTGGATATCCATGTGAAATGGTTTCCCATGTATGGTATGAGTACAAAACATTATAGGGAACCAACAACAATGTCCAAATCATAACCAGTAAATGAATTGTGTATGTTTGTGAACTAATATTATAAATAATAATAATAATAATAACTGATGGAATAAATTAAATCACCAATATTTTATGTTAGGATTGATTGTTATACATGTCTAACCATACCTACTGCGACCATCTCCAATAATGTATCTGATTAAAAATGACCACCAAAATGGGATACATGTCATAGAACTATAATCAAATATACATTCCTCGACTGAATATATGACAAAATTCACGATATTAGCTAGGCATTATATAAGTAAGGCATCGAGTAAGATCATACGTAGGTTTGAATAAATCTCAATAAATGAATCACCCATAAAACCTGTGCAATGTATCAACATTCTGAATTATATTTTTATGTTGCATTCCAATATCATGATCAATATGTTATCGAGACATGTAAACTAGAATAAATTACTATGGTGGGGAACACTAGGATTGATGTAGTGAATAATATTTTGATCTATGATGATATCACGACTTACATCAGTCCTAAAAAAATACAACACATTCCAATATTGTTTCATATAATGAAATCATGGTGTATCAGTATGATCCTAGGGAGTATCCTAGGATTAAATCAATGTGATCATCATCAGCATATCATATGTTTCATTAATAAAATGCTTGGGGGGGATGAGACCTCACAAAAACATCTATAATTATCTAGATCCTCGAATACGAGACATCCTATGTGATATGTTATTTTTTTTTTGAGATACACATGAAAACCTAATATGTTTCCCAATACAATGAGGAATAAAATAAATAAAATGAATTTTGATAATGCTAAGATAAAATGTTTTTTCCTAAGCTCACCCTGAATCCATGTATTTATAACCATTCAATCGATTTAATCCATTAATTTTTTCATAGTTAACGACCACCATCAATTTTTGAGAGAGTTTCCCAATCTTTAAGGGATTTATTGGATGATAATACAATATATTATGAAACCAGATAAATAATTATAAGTAGTTATAAAATAAAAACTATATAAAATCATACTAATTTTAAAAATTCAATGTTTGGGAAAAACCAACATCCTTTGTAAAAAATAGGTTGTGTCGATTCTTAGGTTTCCTTGGAACCTGATGGTAAAAGTAGATATGGGATGCATTTACCATAGTAACTACAAGTTAATTATAATTATATATATCTAAAAATTTCTATATAATTTTACAATTAATTCATACTTTTCATAAAGGTGTAGGTTAATTTGGATTCTTGAACCCATATTTTAATTTCATTGACATTAGTGAAAATTCTTGTTAATTTATGTTTTGGGAGAAAAAAATTGGTCATCACTAGCCATTAACAATATTTCTTTAATAGGGTTGTGGCATGATTGTGGAACTATACATGGTGTTCACTCCTTGTCTTGACATTGGTATAAAAACATATGATGATGATGAGTGCCTATAATATGTAACCTCTTATTCATCATGGAATTTTTTTCATTAATGAAATTATGTAGTTTGTAATTTGGTATTATAGGACCCCCAAGGACATCCATACTTGATCGAGTAGCAATCCACTAAAATAAAGTCATAAGGATATATTGGTATTAGTCCAAAAGGTCTCTCTTACCCATTCCCACTTAGGATCCCCATAAAGTTTAATTTCAATCTAAGTAATTGATTTAATGAATGTTCACAATATATAGTGACCGAAGAATATTTCAGGATCCCAAAAAATCAGTTTCTCCCTAAACACTTTTCTCTCTATTCTGGTGAATGCACATGATATATTAAAAAAATTTTGTGATTGATGTTTAAAAAGATAAATTAACATAATAGTATAACATATTTAATTAATAGTACCTTCTCATAGGTGTTATGACATGATCATATGACATAGCACATATGAATGATTAATTACAAAATGGATAAATTGGACACAACACCTACCTCATACATAGCTTTTAAAACATTTTTAAGGGCTGGTAGCATCCAAGGTATATTTGAGATCTTTTAAGATTAAATGACCATCACCAATCCTAATGATACACCGAATTATGTAACTATACGCAAGAAACTATTATTTAATTTATATTAATTTTAAAATTTAATTATAATATGGTAATATGATAGATAAATAACACGACCTGCTATGGTAGTTGGCTGTTTGAGCAGTAGGGTACAGGTAACCCCCAACACACATTGAATCCAAGATAAGAAAAAAAAATCCAGCACACACTATGAATTCTATCATCAACAAATTTCATTTATTTTGAGAAATAAAAAAAAATAAAAAGACTGATTTGCCTTTGATATTTCAGTGATAAGAAATAGGAGGACATCGCCTCAAGACATCCCCTTCCAAGGCTGTACAAAATCTACAACAAAAATAGATGTTTTGACCATTTTATATAAAAATCCACCCTTATAACCAAAATAGAAATATAATAAATAATATATAAAATAATGAGATAATCTTATAGTGGAGGGGTAGTAGATTATAACTTACATTTCCATAAAAATCAAAGAATACACATTATAATGGGAAATAAAGTGACAAAAGGGGGGGTTCCCTCTAAGATGGGCCAGAGAATAATGAGAGGAAGAGTGGGATATCCATTTAAATAATCCATGGAAATTTTTATGTAACTTGTATACATACAAAAAGATAGTGGATGGTTATAGTAAATTTATGTTACCCCTACTAGACACCACCGACTAGCTGGTTGCACAACTGCTCCCTTGGCTGCAGAAGTCACTAAACTCCTCCTAGGGCACTTTAAAACCCTCATAATGACTAATAAGCCTCTATTAATTCGTAAAACCCTATCTTGAAGAATTTTAAGACTCATAACTTATTTCATAATAATATATATAATATTTACCAAAAAACAAATTTTAAAATTCAAACTCTTCACAAAAAATAAAAAACAATGTGAAACATAAGATCTTATAGGTATCTGGATCCCTAACTTCGCCACATATTCTTGAACATGAATAAATTAATATCCATATAAAATTTCCTGAATTAAAAAATATACCATACATGAATACTTTTAGAAAACACCATTTCTTGATAATTTTCAAATACTAGATTTCAAAGTCCTATGAGAAATATATTTTATATTATATTTTGAATTTTTAATTTGTGATGATAAATATATTATGTTTGAATAAATTATTTATAATTAATTATTGATTTACTAATTTAATTTATATAGAAACATGGATAATATGGTTGGAATCAATTTATATAAATTTTACATGAAGCTGAATAAATGGGAATGGTGCTAGAATGCAGACACATAACGAATATTCACCTAGTGAAAACATGATAGATCAAAGAATAACCACTCATGAGTATGGTAATGCCAGCTAAAATTAATGTGAGTGTAATGGATGATATTTGGGTATACCATGTGTAATTATATTATAAATTCATAACTTATTTCTAATTATAATTATAATTATTCTGAAAGGATAAACATCATTTTTATTCTTATAAAAATGAAAAAAGTATATTTCAAACTCGGGGAACATGTGTTCTTATAATAGATTAATGAGTTGGAAAGACTCTTATGGAAATATGATTGAAAATTTTTATTCATCTCATCCATATGCACATTGGTTTTGTATGTAGAAAATATTCTTAATGAAACAAGAAAAATGGAATGTTTATTCTCTCTCATGTGGAGAACCATGATGCTACTTACTTGGGTTGGTGTATAGATCATAAAAATCTCTTACATAGTTTTTAGGGTTATTCCACATTAATTTTACAATGTTAGTATGTAATTTAGATTTTGGTTGATTTCATGTTTCACATTATACTGCTACTCTAATAGTTTATTTTTATTTGGTTTTTCTATTGTGTTGGTTTTGTTATATTTCATGCATCATGTTGTTCAGTTAGGATATTTTTATATTTTATACCTAGGTTATGGTAATTCGTAGTGAAAAAAATCCAATAATATTTCACTGATACTATATCATTAACCCCTAGCCTTTTTTTCCTAGGGACATCCCATAATGTATTTGGCACGTCACCTCCTTCCAAGGAATTGGTTGGGGTTAAGATGTTACAAAAAAAGTAGGCTAAATAATAACCCCATTTTATTTGATGTGAATAACATCAAAATATTATATTCTAACATGTGAACCATCATTTATCCCCCACAATCTAATAAATAATTCTTTTGTTTTTACACTCTTCCTCCTATTGAAAATAAATACAATGTATTTTAATGATAGGATGATATTATTCGAATCTTTTGAAATGTAATATCATCCATGTATATCTATGTATACACAAACCAACCAATGTGTCAAAAAATAGCGATTTATTTTGATATAGAAAAAATGTAATTTATCAATTTAATTTGATACCAATATAAATGAAATAATCATCATCTTCTAATAAAAATGTCCAAAACAATTTATGTTTAGAGAAATGATGATAAGAATTGGGAAATTTTTTTATTGAAATATATCTACCTGAATTAATGTACTCAATTTTATACAAAAATTAATAATATGAAAGTAAAATAGGAAGGTTAAATTTAAAAATTTAAATATTTTAATATTATTCAAATTTACTCTTTCATTTTAATGATTTAAATGAATCCCCCCATAAAATATTTCGATCTATTTTTTTCAGGGGTTAGAAAATAATAAGTCATACATTTTTTCAATAACATTTGATCAAGAACATTGAAACATAGTAATATTTTCCCAAAAGAATGATTCATAATGAATCTTAAAGATTTTATTCATTTATTCCCACATTTTTAGGCACTCTAAATTGTTTTAATAATGTCGGAACTCATCAGTGGATAAAAAACATGAAATTTCATGTTGACAATTTAAAAAATGTATAATTTTATAGGATTGTATGTTATATATCTTCCCCGATATATCAATAGATTTTCTTCTTTTATTAATATTGTTTTGAAAGATATATAAATAATCTAATATGAAATCATTACCATTTTCTGTTTATAGTTTAATGTACACACTTTAACTTCATTAGGGACGATCCATTTCTTTTGTATGATTTTATTCAGAATACCACTTGAGAGATAGTTATAAAATGGTTATTTTTTCACTTTTCTATCTATTGTTTCCATCTATAACTTTTTTGTATGGTTTAAATGGATACCACAGTTCACCATTAGTTTAATACATATTATGTACAAATACAACACATAATTGTAAAAAATAAGTTGGTAATCTATTCTTCTCAATATGAACAACATGGTTGTGCTCTTTTAAAAAAAGATGTTCCATTAACTCCTGAATTCATGATCTCACATATATACATTAAATATATTTATATATTATGTATTATAGAGGTCCTATTAATTGTGATCAATTTTTGGGTAGCTTTTACCTTCATTTTCACTTTAACCAAATACATCATCATTTGAAATAATTATCTTCATTATTAATTCCTCTTGTGTTGAATGTATATGTAAATACTCATTAACCATGTCCTTAGTTTTTTTTCACCACCCACACACTTCTTTTTAGATTGTTATTTTTTAATTTGTTAAATGGGTTTCTATAAACTTTGGATCTTCATGTAAAATCCATTATTTTCCATTATTAGGAGATTTAACATTAGCTTCCTCTATTTTCATTTAAATCTATAGATCAGCTGTAAAAATGAAAAAATAATCATTGGTAACATTATTACCATTATTATATTTTCCAAATTGTTTTTTTGGAGTCTGTTCACTACAATACTCTTTTTAATTATATCAATCACCTCAAAATTCTTGGACATTATTTAGATATGACAATCCTTCTTCTTTTTTTCAAAGTATAACTCACTATTCATATAAATCATCATGGGTGAAATATAGAAAAAAAACTTATTTTTTTTACATCGGAATGAACTATCTTCATTATTCATTAATTTCAATATCCTTTACTCCACATTTTATCTTGATACCTGATATGATTGGTATTTACCATTTATGTGTCCACATTCATTGAAAAAATTACAAAGATATCCATATTCTTTGATTTTTTATTGTATATAGATTTTTCATTAGAATCCATGGATATTGTAGCTACTTAGGCATATAATCTCTTGTAACATGATTTATTTATACTTCTAGAGTATTTATAATTTTCAAATAGTAAAATTCCCAATTAAAAAATTATTACATTACCATAAATTTTCCAAATATTTTATAATCCTTTTGTATGATATAATCCACCTAATATTTAACTATTTAAAAACACATAGTTGTTGGGATTCCTCCAACACTTGTTGGGGTCTTTCTTAAAATCCCTTTCCTTTACACATTCTATTATATACCCAATAAATAGTGATAGGATATTCATAACTTATCATCATTCAATTGTTATAAATTTAATGGGAATTTTTCACTATTATTACAAAAAGATTTAATATGAGATATATTATTTGAAATGGATTCCACCTTGTTTGAGTCTTCTAAGGAAATATCATCTGATGATTATGTGATAATATTTTCTTTGGCTAGAATATTTTTGATGTAGAAATCCCGTATATAATATATTGTGGTATAAACCCATTTAAACATTTAATGTGGGAGATAAATATATATCATTTTTATAGTAGAAGATTTTTAATTTGAAATCATGTAATTTCATAAATTGAATATTATTATGATATAAAATATAAACATTATCTCTTTATAAAATTTTATTCTAATTTATCATAATCTTTATTAATATTATCCTTATCTTACTTGAATGTTCCAAAAAACATTTATCTTGAGTGATTTAACTTCAAGTTAATTTTTTTGAAAATCAATGAATGTTTATTTATATTTTTATAATGTATAATAATCTTCATTTAATTATTTTGTGGCCTAAAACGTTTCATGAATTATATTGAGCCACACTTCTTCCAATTTAGAGAAATTTTATTTATGTTCTATATAAATACATTAATGATTCCATTATTTTTGGATTCATTTACATATATTTGTCCATTTTTCATCTAATCCTTTCTCCTCGTTTTTTGAATTCTACTAAACCTAGGTGATCTCTTCCAAATATTTTTTCAAATTATAAACTTTATTGAAACTAATTCTTTAGGATGGTAATTCATCAATATTTTTATTCCACTTATTGATATTTCATGAGAACATATATAAATTTTATCATCACTATAGTTTCTTGGATATTTTTTTAGGTTAATTTAAACCATAATTTTCACTAACCACATAATAAATTAATTTTTCTGAAACATTTGAGATAGAAGGGTTTTCCAGTTCTTGGGTGTTTGACTGAACACCCTATTCTTTTTTTTCATATAAAAATATATCTTGTTGTCCCTATGAACCAGAAACATATCTTTTCATGATCTACATATAAATATTATTCAATATTTATTTCACATTAATTTTTATATTAAAAAATGTCTTTATTGAGACTTATATATTTTTAGAAACAAAAATATATCCTGAATTTTAAATTTTATTCATAAAATAATTTTTTTTCTAAAAATATCCTAGATTTTCTGTTCATTATGAATTTGGAATGAAACTTGAATCACCCAAACTAGTTTCAATATTTTATTTTCATAGATAATTTATAATTTTGGTTGTTATATCCCATTAATGAGTTATTTGAGATTTTATATCCATATGATTCATATTATTTGTAAATATATAAATACAAGAAAAATATAATTAAAGGAACGATGGGAGTTGTTCTTGAGTTTTCTGTTTTGTTATTTTCACAATGTAAAAGAATATGTTTACTAGAAAAAATATTACAACTCAAACCAGAATATCCACTTAAGTATCATGGGAATTCAAATGAAAACATTCTATTATTTTAGTTGGAATTTATCATTCATAATCCACATAGGGATAATAGAGGTTAAAGATCCCCTATTAGTATTGGTGTAGGAGAAAATAAATATTGACACATGAGTGGGGATGCACGATGAACCATTGTTTTATAAAACACAAATAGAATTTTATAACATATCCATATTGTTATTGTACTATTATATTAGTGTATTTATACTGATTCATTCAATGTGTGACTCATGCATGATAAATACCATTTGTCCATTTAAAAAATACAGAAACATGCATAAATAAAGGAAATGATGCCATAATACCTTTCATATACCATAAAAAAATCCTTATATATACATTAATTTAAATATAATTACATATTTAATTTATTGGAATCATCTTTGATCACCTATACATTTAAAAAAATAAATCATGGTGATTTACAAATGATAAAGATAAAAAAATGATATGGTTCTTGATGTTATATATTAATTCATTGTATGATTGAGATAAAAATTATATTAATTAATGAAGGAATTTTTATATGATTATATACCCCTTCAAAGTGATGAAATATTGAATATCATTAGATGTTATGAAAAACATTAGGCGATTCGATGAACATAAAATTAGATAAAGAGAATCATTTGTGAAATAAAATATGTAAATAGTTGAAGAAAAAACAAAATAAAATGTATGAACTAGACATCAAAATTTTGGTGGTTTAATTATCAAGATGAAGTCGTCACATATATCATGGTTAAATGGAGTATTTTATTTTCTACTAGTGTTTATGATTTTGAATTAAAATGGGGTTACAAACATCATAACAAATGTTTTACAAGGTGTTTTTTGTTGATTATTTACCCATAAATAATGAATTACTATGATAAATCATGGATTTTATCATGTTAGATTATATCATACTTTATGTCTTTAAATTTAATTGGGGATCACCAATATTTGGTGAATCATTGGTGATTAGTTTGATAAATTCTAAAATTATTAGTGGATAAAATTTTTGTTTAACATTGGTTGGTATTTTGATAAATCCAAAATGATGTACCCAAGGTTCTCTATGAGAAATAACATACTATGGATCAAGTCATAGTGTGATTTTATCCTATCAATTACAAGTAATAAATTGTTAAATTAAACAAGTATCATGATAATTTTTTTTATGATTTGGGGAGAAAGGAAAAATAATTCATAGTTTATTTCCTAGGGTGAATGGGGGAGCCATGGACAAATATTTGATATGCATTAATTTACACATACATGGATGATGGAGACTATTTAATGTAAGGAAGAAGATTTCAAGATTGATATTTAGTTCAACGGAATAATACCATGAACGTTTTTGAATAATTGTTTAAAAAGAAGTATCTTTTGAATATCCAAGTCTTCAAGACATTTAATAGATGATAATTATAGATATTTGAATTCAAAAATTATTTATGCAGAATTATAAATACAGGAATGATGGAGTAAAAGACGATTTTTGAATAGTAGTTAATGTTTCTATATATCATTTCCATATATATATATATTATTAATTTTCATAAAAAATTATATAGATAGCCCAAATATTTGAAAACACCTGAGAAACTCTTGTGAATCCAAGGAAATAAAGGATATATTCATAACACCATCAAAACCAAAGGTATATCTATATGTCTTCATTTTGAAGGTAATATGGAGAGATAGTATAATCTTATTGTTCACCAAAGTATAAGATGAAGAGGAGAATATAGAAGAATAAATATAAGTTGTTTATTATATAGTTTCACTATTAGAACCAGAGTCATGTTTCCTATGAGTGAGAGGAATGAGAAATATCATTTTAAATTTAATTATCTGAAAAATAAGGAGGATTGTTTTGTGAAACAATCCATATAAATGAAAAAATGGTATTTCATGTAGTTTTACATGTAAGAGTGTAAGAAAAAATGATTAAGAAGATACATTATCAACTCGAAGTAGTCTGATTTTGTGAAATAATTTTCATTAATTACCTAATAGTTATTTAAATTCATATATGGGATGAAATTGGGTAATTAATGCACTAAAGAATATCTAATTGGTATAATAATTAAAATTTTAAGGATAATACCTTCCCGTTTTAGTTCACTTGTTGATACTAGTGGGCTGTCTGATAATATATTTTAATGGATCACACAAATTATTAATTTTACCTTTTCAATGGTAATCATAATACATAATTCTGCCTCTTGTGTAGGTTTTTAAGTCATTATAAGTAAATAATGAAGGTTATAAGAGTAAATAATATAATCATTCAATTTAATATTTGACTAAGGTAAATATTAAATGGATAATTAATAAAAAGGGTTTTAAAAGACAGAAAAAATAATTCAAACACCCTCTTTGTGTTAAATACTTCCCTATCCTGTCCCCTCACCATTTGGATGATTGAGTGGAAGTGGTTGTTTTATGATAAGTCTAACAGAAGAAGGATTTGATCCAAATAAACTTTAAATTCTATATTAAAATATTTGGCAATAACCTATATGGTTGAATGGTATTATCATGTTGGCCATTTTTTGAGGATGTTATACTGAAATAATGTTAAACATTGTGTTCAGCTCCTTTTGAAGTATCATTTAAAACATTCACGTGAACCATAAATATAGATTATATATTATATTTAGTAGTGTCCATGAAATCTTCCAAATTATCTTATATATATATATATATATATCCTACAAATTTATTCGAATGAGAAGTATTATAGGATGTTGAAAAATTCGGATGTATCTGTATGATGATCTACCAAAACCAATAAAGAAATATTTCCCTTTTTTCCTTCGGATGACCTCTAAAAAATTCCACTGTGTTATTATCATATTTACATATTGATATGATAAATTCTTTTATCACCATATGTAATTTTTTCATTCTCCCTTAACTCATTATCATTCAAATTACTTGAATGTTTATTCTTAAATGATTTTATTACACTATAAATTATTCTATTGATCTTTGTATATTATTGTACATACTGGATGGATAGGGAATGATGAGCTATAAGAATCTTCCAATAAATCCTTCTTTTTCACATTCTTGTAAGAAGGAAATTTTTTTCTCAACGATATAGCTCCATAATCATCAATGTTGATTACTAATATTTTTCTTTTTTTTATTTCTTCCACTATATTATATGTCTCTAAATCATCCATTTTTTCTATATTAATCTTCTCTATGTTAAATGGAATGGTAATCATTTGAGACGGGTTGTATAAGAATCCTTCCTTTATGATTCCCATGTCAATCCTTTGAAAGTATATGAATGCTAGATCACATTAAAATTTCCTCATTGAAAACGTTATAGGATTATTTATTCTGAAACATCCATTAAATATAATTTATTTTGTAATATGGAAATTGATTTAAAATTCATATAATTTTATTATCTCCTAAATTATTTATTAGATCATGTTGTGGCATTTTTTCATGAGAATTTATTTCAGAAATTTAAGATTATTATATATGTCACACTTTTTCAAGTAATATAATATAAATAAATAACTAAGGTAATGATTACCACTTCCAACAATATATCACAGTTTTTGTAATATATCACATTTAAATTGGATATCACATTTTCATTTTAAATGAGTACACAAAAAATATATTTTTGAAGAATCAATATATATATCAATAATACATCTCTACTCAAGGGTAGTATTAATATAGGTGTTGTGACTAGTATTTTATTTCATTCCATAAATCTTTGGTCACAATTTCTTATCTAAAAAAATGTTTCGGATTTTTTATTTATCATAGGTATTGTGTTTTACAATGATGAATAATTCATTAGAAACCATCAATAACACCGATCTAATTTGATGACACTATGGAAAATTATCAATGTGGATGGTCAGGACCACTCATCAATCACTTGAATCTTTGAAATATATATATATTGACCGAATAGTGTGACTTACCCTATCCAGAATTCATATTGATTATAATTTTTATCTAACATATCATGTTTAATAATGCCTTTTCATAATTCTCAAGTGTTCTTAATGATTTTCATATCTTTCCTAATATATGATTATGTAATTTATTAATACTACCAAATTGTTTTCAATGAAATATTTAAATATTCTATACATCAATTTAATTAATACTTCTAGTGAGTTATTGAGTCCAAATTACATCAATATGAACTCAGATTTTCTATATGTTTTGTGAAAGGTAGACTTTATAAAACCCCTCTTTTCATAATAATTTAATGATACCTTGACACACGATGAATCTTTAAGGGGTAATTATTTTCAAATAGTTGTTTAAAAAATTCAACAATCTATTATAGTTGATAATTTTTCTTTATAATGATATTTTAAAGAATCAGATAATCAATTCCTCGATGCATTTAACAATTATTAATATAGATAAATTGTTTTGTGTAATCGTATAAATAATCACATGGAAAAATTAAACCAATATCCGATATTTATTTTTATTACTTTTTCAAATCTTCCACTTCACTATAGACTATCCATTTGGTACTCTTGGACACGGTAACTAATTTTGGAATAATTAATTTAGATATGTTGACCTATTTATGAAGAGGAATACTAAGAAACTATTTATGGTATATATTTGTATAATCAGTTACAATAATCATGTTTTCAAGGATACTTCATTCCTTTTGGTGAATAATTTGAGCAGGATATGATACCCCATATGGTAAAAAAGATGATTATTATTAATGATATTAAAAATGAGAATCCTAATTTTCATTACATTTATATAATATTAAAAGAGTGTTCAAGATTTTAATAGTGATATCCCTCTCACCGAAGTTGAAATTGACTCTATATAAGAAAAATAATCCCACTCCTAGTATAGAATTAAATACTAACAAAGGGTTAAAAATGGTCCATGTTAAAATATTCCTCCTACAAACACTAATTGCGAAAGAGTAATATGCTAAATATTAAATTATTTCATCACTTGGTGTTTTTACCACTATCCAAACCTCTACATATCAAGGACTTGATTGAATATTTCAATAAAACATAGAATATTTGATTGAATACATAAATCTAGAATAAAATATGAAATTTATTATTATTAAATTAAAAAAAATTGTACCAATAACCACATAATTTTTATGATCTGACATAATGGTATTCATAGCTTATGATTAGCCTTGTTCCCTAGAATATGGAGGCTATAGTATTCAGTTATCCTATATAACTAGTAGATTCGTTCATTGTTTGGTACAGTTTCCATGTATCTTTTCATTGAAACATTGGTCCATTGTGGTAAGATTTGGTAAAACATATGTCTCAAACATCATATTAATTAAAATTTTCATTTTCCTTCTTCACAGATTATAATTATCCTCTTCTCTTGTTAACTTTCAAAATCTCCTCATTCCTTTGAGAAATGTTGCAATGTTATTATTATCACACTATTATATGAGGGTAATTTAATAATATTCCTTAAATATTGTTTATTAGTGAATCCTATAGAGATAAACTATATATACCAATTCCAATATTCTAACCCACATGACCATGATGATTCAATAATCACCATCTCTAATGTAGGGGGTGAATGGAAGTATTTCCTCTTACATATCAAAGTCTTAAATAGATAAATATTTTCGAACAAATTGTTTTAGGTTAATAATAATGTAGTTAATCTTTTTTTGGGTCAATTGAAGAGCCACATGGATACAATAATTGTGTTATAATGTTTTTATTATATGACATAAGAGTTTCACCAGCCTTTGATTGAGAATAAGATATACCCACTCTGTTTACGTATGGATACTGAGAGAAAAATTTTTACTAAAAAATATTTTATAGTATTTTATCATTCCATCTACTTAATTTCATCATTGGTCTTGTTATTTTTATCAAACATTCACACTCATTATATTCTCACATTATGGGATAAATATATGCGATCAATTTCTATTGATTAGAGCATTGAAGTAAGAAAATTATTTTTTCAATGGAGTTTACGAATTGACCTTTGATTAAATTATGAGATCATACACAAATTTATGGTGGTCATTAGAATATAATAGACTCAAACACATCTTAATGATTACTTGTATGATTTATACACTCTAAATTGTCCATGTTATTATTAATATATTATGTCTATTATATAAAAATCATAACAAGGGATTTGTTACAATGCTTATCATATTAGGAATCTCATTTGGTAGTCATCACATTTCCCATCACATTGGTTTTTGATATAATTATTTTTATTTATAAGAATTTAGAAAAAAAATATCATGGGATGAAAATTCATAAATTAATAGGAATAGAAATATTACATTCATAGAAATACAAAATAACTAATAATGTTAAATACTATACTAAGACTTACCATCTCTCAATATAGATTATCCCTTGTGAATTTCCTATTAGTTTCCCTAATAAAATCAACAAAAATAACTATTCCATACTATGATACCAATAATAACGACGAGTATATATTACACATAATATAACATCATTTTGAACGTAAATATTCATAAAGAACTCTTAAAAATAAAATGTTATAATTTATTTTAGAAATTAATGAAAATATAAAATAATATATAATAAGAGATAAATTATATTTTATTTACATCCTACAAAAATTATCTGGTAGAAATTTATATTCTTATCAAAAATACTGTATTTTTTTGAATTGCTTAAAAGACAGGGTGAGAAATAAATCCTTTTAATGGGGTATAATAGAAAAAAATATGGAATAATATTTTATATGTGAAAACATATACAAATGGAATATATAAGTCAAGGATTATAAAATATCACCTACAAATATGGAATATGCGTCACAATAATATTATAGTTTGGAAAATATGAGAATAATAAAATTTGGCATCAATATAGATCTTTTTATCATAATCATATATAAATGATCACATACATGGCATCATTAAATTCTTGAAAAATATAAACACTCCATGACCATGTAAAAAATCATTGACAAGGGTAACTGCACATGGAAAAACATAACATTATAGAATATGCTATTTTCACCAATAGTACACCAAACAATATAGATAATTATAGGAGCTTGTTACCCTCTTTTCGATAATTCCAATCAATTTTATTGTTTTAGCTATTATATTGGCTGTATCTTGGGATTGGAAAGGATGGATAATATTTAATGGAGAAAATGATCTAATGTTTTGGGAATTTCTTTCTGTTTTGATTAAAAGGGTCTTAGTATAAATGTGTTAGTGGTTTTCGAGGTTCTTCAAATTTTTGGAGAACACCCAATTAGTTTTGAGTTTCTGTGTAAGGTTTTTGATTTTTTACTATATGATGACTGATTTTATGATGTTCAAGGTGGTTACACGACATATACTTGGTCACCAAGAACAAGTCATGATTTTTTTACACAACGTGAAAATGATACACACCATGTAAATGGCAAACTTTATGTAGTAATAAATGGTCAGTTTTCAACAAGTAAATGATTTTTTTTCTTCATTCTTAAGCATCATGGATTACATGACCTGTAAAAGAGTCTCATTTTCTATAACTATTTTGTGGTTATCCTTTTGGGCACTATATGAGAAATAATATCATTCATTCTCCCACATCTCTGTTGGCTCTTGGCCTAGATCCATTATTCAAGGATTTTTTGGGTATCTATTTGATCCATGTTATGCCACTTAGTGATTTATTATATTGATAGTTTATTTTTATCTCGCTTTTAAAGAAATAATTTATTTTTCATTATTTCCTGGATCATGGATGTACCGTGAGATCAAAATATATGATATATCAACCTGTGATGATGTTTCACTATGCTTCCTTTTAGACCTACGCTGGAATCTTATTCCAGGGGCCATTTCCTCTATTGGATGTGGTGTAGCAAGCATGTGTTATTAAATGATGTGTAGTTTACTCTCATACTCTTTCCCCTGGTATTAAATCAGATCAATTATAAGATTTATAGTTTTATTCTTGGGACTTTGTTTCCATTGTATCATTCCTATGATTGTTAGATCCATGTGGTCATGTACGACCACATGTCATGAATTAGGTAATTTCATCACTAGCTTGTGTTGATGAACTCTGTTGCTCATATTTTTTTAAATTTATTTATTGATATATTTTGAATGATTTATTTGACTGTGTAAATGATTTTTTTATAAAAAGCGGGTTTCCTGGGATTTTTGTAAATTGAAAACACGGTATTTGAAATGAATTGAAAATTTTTATGAAATTAAGCACATGGGAATCCTTGGGAAAATAGGTGGAAGGTTTTTCATATTGAAATAATCTATATTATTTTCAGGAGGTCAGATCATGAGGATTTTATCTACTCTATAGGGATTTAATTTTTGTGACTTGTTCATAAAATTGTTTGGCGGTTCTCTTCTAGTGTGTACTTCTTGTCCTTAGGCCTATATCTAGAGAATTTTTATATACCATAAATTATTGTGGTATGAGAAGTATATTTGCCTAACATGTTGAGTTACTTGACCAGAATTTCATATACATGACTATGTAAAATTTTGGTTTTGATATGCACGATTTGGATTTTGATAAATTATAATGGAACTTTTTATTGAAATTGATATCATTTTTTTGAAATTTTTGGAAAATAAACAAAAATAAATACCATAAAATTTACAAATATACTTTAATTATTATCATTCCATGTTTTATTTAAAACTATCACACTTGAGATATCATATTGGGGATTTTTATTATGGACATTGGTGGTATATTACTGATCATGTTATCTCACACCATGCTCACTTCTTTATTTGGGATTACACATTTTTTTACTTTGATGCATGGAAATGAATGCTTTTTTTGTAAGGATACAAGGTTTTATAGCTCGTGGATGGGTACCTTTTGGTGAGACAATGGGGGTTTTCCCATGATATAATATAGTGTACTAGGTTTTTCCTATTTTAGTTGTACTTTTTTATTATAGATGAACATGGAGATTTTTTTCTTCTTGAATTATGTGAGTATGATTATAGAATATATTTATCTTCTAATGTTCTTTCTTATCTTTAATATATATGATCACGGTCTTTGAATTATATTGGAAAAAATTATCACCTCTCAAATTTTTGATGTCAGGGTTCTAGTCACTAGCTCATCGGTATCGGAAATTCCCTACAGGTATGTGGTATATAAGGTCAGGTACCATTTTGAGAGGTTATTAATGGTAGTTCAATATAATTTAGAATCATAGGTGGACTATCCTCAACAATCCTTTTCATTGGATGATTGGTAGTCTAGAAATTGGATTTTAAGTATTTTAGAGGTAGATTATGTGAAGTTCATAACCACTACTTACCCTGATAAGAATTATGTTCCCACCGGATGTTGGGATTTTTTTCTCCTACTTTGGGCTCATAATTTTAATCTTGGTTTTTTAAATTCATGATTTCTAATTTTAACTATGTATTTCATATTTTATGATTGTTTATTTGGTTTTATTGTGTAGTGGTATACCATCAAAATAATTTATGTGAGTTATTAAGGAGGGTTTATCTTATCTTCCTCAAATAAATCCTTTAATGTATTAGAAATTTATCAAGACTATCATGCATGTCATTTTTCTATTGACTAGAATGTTCCAAAAATTTTCTATGTAGTTTTGAGGTATATCCATGAGAATTATGAGATAAGGTTCCATCATTTTATTGTTTCTTGAGAAGACACCATCCTTTAGAATAGAAAATGAAACTATAGGTGTGGAGGAGTGGATTGATATGATTTTTAGATATTTGAATTCCTGGAAATAGTAAAGAATATAAAGGTAAAGTGTAAAATGTTCATATTTTATGGTCCTAGAAAAATTTGGAGGGATTTTATGGTATAGTTTGATAAGCATGTGGGATTAGACTAGAAGTTTTTCCTAAATACGTTATTCCAGAAGTTTTTTATAGATCCAGTAATGATAAGAAGGTCTCTGGAGTTCTACTATGTGTAGTGGGGAGATCACTTGGTGTCTGAAAAGATAAATTTATTTGGTAGACTGGTTCATTTTTCACCAAATGTTGTAATTATTGACTTGTATAAATCTCCAAAGTAACTATAGGTTTTACGACTAAATATCAGCTCACATGTATTATTGTTGAATCTTTTAACCTATGTTGAGATAGTAGAAAGTGTTATGATATAAGAATATAAAATGGAAAGAAAGGATTTATATTCTTCAAATTATTTTCCACATAGTGGTAGCCTAAGTTGCATGAAATGGAAATAATAGGAAGTTCCAAGAACATCAGAAGAGTAGTGGAGGTGGTTCTTAGTAGAATTCCTCTTATACAGTGATGCTACATTTTACTGCATGACTATTACATAATTTTGAAGATAAAAACATTATAGTGCAAAAAAAGGATCCAATGTTTTAGTGTCTTAAGAAAAGTATGACCAAACATAAATTTTACATACTAATACACAATAATTTTTTTAATTCCTTCTTCTCTAGATTCTTATTGGCGCTCACATTCTCTGTAGCACAAGTAGTCACCTAAGGATATACATTAGTAGAAGGGGTGGGATAAAACACTAGTAAGAGGATGAATAAGTGACATGATACTTGGGTGAGAATAATAATCAGCATCATAACATAAAAAATGATCATAATAATAATCATGATAAGAAGAATTAGATAATGTCTATGAATATGGAAATGTGTAAAAAGAAAACATCATGTATTAGTTTTAAAATACCAAAAATAGTTATGAACAAGGATTCCATCATGTTCACAAATATAATATATTCATTATCATAACATAAACATTGTGAGAATTATATTTCATCATGATCACACAGATTTCACATTATCATATGAGATAAATCACTTTACACAATGCATTTGAGTTCTATATAATTATGGGTGGACTCTTCACATCAAAACAACTTCATAATAATCTATTCCACATAGAATATAAATCAATATTAAAGGTAATGTAACCCATGTAAAATAATGAGTTTCATTTCATGATGTATAAATTCATTAATAATATTTGGAGTTCCGGAAAAATAGTGAATAATGTTCTTGGTATCGATCTAGAGTGAAGAAGAAACCATCTCAATAGAAGTAAATGATTTGTTTTACTAAATATACTTTTTAGAAAACTCTTTACATTTTTCATCAAACTAGACTGAATAATTGTATATCCTAGAAAATAAAAGGTAAAAAAAATAAATTGACATTAAATTAATATCCACACAAAAATTTGATGTAAATAGATAGAACTCAAGGAAATAGAGATGGATTGAAAAATTCCCCTAGCCATATCTCCATGTTCTTTAATCACATTAATATTCTATAAAATAAAATAATAATAAAAAAATAATAAATCCAAAACCCCTCTCTATTTTTTTGATTCATTATAATTTTACTAATTTTTTTATAGTCATTATGATCAGTTGTAGTGTTCAATTCTGTTGTACTAAGAGTGTTCATTTTTTTGGATTTAACGATCGGTTCATTTTATAAGTGTTGAAGTTCACATAAATTGGGAATGATTATCGATAAGTGATATTATATGTTATTAATTAACAAAAATAACTGTAATTTTTATTTTATATTATTATTAATATGGTGTGAGGATGATTGATTAGAAATAATATCAATGAATATGATTTAATTTGATTGGTAGTTTTTATGAACATTATGAGCTTATATCACCATGTATATATAATGGTTATAGAACGTAATATTACTTATAATATATTAAATAACCTAATATGTAACTATAATAATGGTTTAATGATCTTCCTTCAATGCAGTAGTGAAAAATGAAAATGCATTATCAACGATGATATTAAATCGACACACCATATACAATATTTTTATTTTTAGGATAAAAGGAAAAAAAGAAGAGTTTTTAAAATGAATTATTACATTAATATAACAATATTACAGTATATAAATGATACTAATGTAACAATGTGACTTGGATAAGTTGAGGTTAGTATGGTATTAGAAACAAATGTTATTTAAATGAAATTAATATAAAAAGAATACTGATTTTATATAATGAGTTTCTCATATTTGAGGGCCTCCTTCGAAAAAAGGGTTTTGTCTTTTGAAGTTACATGGTGAACATGATTGTGCAAGAGGATCATAGAAAGAGTAATGAGGGTAACTTGGGTATATATCAAGGCATGGAAGGTGTGAGGAGAATAGGTGGTGATGGGTGGTATTTACAGGGGAGGAGAGATGTGTTTTCTTATTATTTTATTTAGTAGTTAAATATTTTTTTTGGAATAAAATGAATAATTATAACCTTATCACAAAATATATTAAAATAATGATGTATAGTTTGATATTTTGTCTTTAATCTACCTTACATCAACAATGACTCAAAAATTCAGGTAATTAGTTTTTATCATGTACTATTGTATTTTTCGATTCACAAAAAATTTCAGTAATTTCCAAGAATCCAAATAATTCAATGTAACTATTAATTTACATGTATGATTCAAAAACTAACTCTATTTTATGAAAACAAATTTTTACATACAAGAAATTTAATTTTTAATTAAAATCCTCATTTACTTGAAAAAATACTAATTTTAAAATTATAACTGACTTCATAACACATAGAAAAATGAATTAAGGTGACAGAAAATTATGTTATTATCATAAAGATAAAAAATGATAATTTATGAATCTATTTTATGTAAATGAATTTTATTTTAAATAAATATACTAATAATAAAATTGATATAAATATATATGTTCTTTAAAAATACCAAAACCTAATTAATAATTATTAATATATATATTTACTTATAACATGATATAATTATATTATATTATTATTTATATGATTCGTAAATTTTATTTATACTTTCTTAGTTGAGGTTTCTATTCTATTGACCATATTTCTATTTTGATTCTTCATGTTACTATTCCAAGGGTCAGATATCAGTCCCATCAGGATAGGTTCTTTAATATATAGTAATACTTCTTATTTTATTCATTATATATTTATAATTTTTTTATTGTCTTCTCAAAGTAATTTTTATGTGGTTTATAATAGATGATATAATTATAAGAAGGGAATTTTGATTGATAAAATTTTGGGTTATTACATTCTTCTCCATTATGATATTTCTCCTTTGAAATTTAGTTTTACATATTATGTTGAAAACAAGTAAGAATACTTCCCCTTAATATCTTCCTCCAGTTCCCATGTGTCCTCTTCATACATATGGTTTAACCTTAGTAATTTGACATTTATTTTTAGTCTTATTATATTGTAATTTATCTCTACAGTCCAAAAACATCACAAGTTTCTCTTTTAAAGATAAGTAATTTTCCCTCTATACAACCATTTGATTTATTACATGCGAGGGATATGGTATGTACATCCTTAAGAGAAATACATGGAATACATATTGTACATGAGACATGGTGGGTAGATGTACCTGTTAATATTCCATAACTCCAAAATGATGATGAATCATGAAGGGGTTGATATACATGGGACCCGACTGTCAATTTTTCAAAAATATGATGATATTTTTCCATAGAGAAATATAGAGGTATTCTATTTCTCTAGAATGAAATTAAATATCCCATCAACATTTTCATACATAACTCTTTTGTTGTCATTAGGCTGACATGATGTACTGCTAAATGGTTTTCACACTTTCCACTATTTCTTTAACCATTTTAGGTCATAACATCTAACGTTCACCAAAACCATCACATCACATTGGAGTTCTACATCTATTTCCATAATGGGATTCGTATAGATCTATTTTGATTCCTGAGGGTAAATTTTTGTTATAAGAGAACACAAAAAGAGATATATTTTGTTGCCTTCCTACTTTAATGTCCATAAAAAAGGATTTCAACATTTCCTCTAGTTTCTATTTAGTTAGATAAGAATTTCCATCACTTTAAGGATGATAAGAATTACTTACATTTAGCTTAGTGTTTAGATCTTGTTGTAGAATTCCCCAGAACATATATTTGAATATCATATCTCAATCAGATAAAATTAATAGTGGTACTCAATTTAACCAAACAAATTCTATGACGTATATCAATTCAAGATGATCCAGCCAGAAGTCTTGTAAAATTTTGATAAAATGATATATCATTGTAAGATGTTCCAAAAATTCTCACATTTCATTCTTTCTTCTAGATGTCATCGGAAGTCTAGTGAAAAATATAATGGTGTTGTTTTCCCATTTGCTTGTTTGTATGGATAATGATTTCATCATCACCTCAATATTTTATATTTCATCCTTCACATGATAAAATATCCATAACATTTATGAATATTAAATGATGTCATTATTCATATTGTCTGACTAATAATTCACTTTGAGATCTCAAAATATCTTTTTACTCCCTAGGTGGATAGAGAAGGTTGTGCTATATGAATTATTTATAATATCCTTATTTATCATTGGGTTAAATGGTACACCAATTCCTTACCCAAATCTTACAATTTAATCCTCATCAATTTTAAACATTGAGGATTTCCCCATTCTCATAGATTCCACCATCATCTAAATATGCACAACATTTCATTGAGCATCATTAATTTTATCCATGAGGGATGTTTGAGAAATCAAATGAGGAAGGATTCGTGATATTCCTTCCTTAATTATTCCCATGTCCATAATTTGGAAATCAAATAATATTGGATCCTTCTCAATTATCATCACTGATAATGTTTTAGGATAATTTCTATATAGAGGATCGATCAATTTATTCGATTTTACAGAATAGTAGTGGATTGAACAGTATTAATAATTGATGAGATCTAACCGTCATAAATGTTGCATATTAAACTCCTTCGGTGTTAATATATATTTTAGGCCCTTATGATAAATATATATTTCACACATCTCCCCCAAGAGAAATCACAACTATATTTTTAGAGAAAATATTACAAATTCCAACTCTAGATCATTTGTGGGATATTTTTTTCATTAATTTTCAACTTCCTAGAAGGATAGGCTATCATTTTATAATTTTACATCAGTATAGAACCAAATCTGTTCATTTATGCATCATTGTATACCAAAAAGGTTTCCCCAATTTTTATATGTGCGAGTACTATCGTGGTGATAAAACTCTAATTTAATATTTTGATGAAATATTCACATTCACTAGTCAAAAAATAAACATTTCCCCTTTCTGAATTAGCTTGGTTAGTGGTTTTTATAATTGTGATATTTTCTAAAAAACCCCCAGTTAATACCTATCTAGACCATGAAAACTAAGGATCAACATTACTGATGTTGTCCTGGGACACTCTTCGAATTCCTTTTTCTTAGAAGGGTCCATAAATATTCATTTTATGGTGATATTATGCCTCATGAATGATACTTCCTCTATAAATAACTCACATTTAATATACTTTTAATAAATCCTTCCCCTTCACAAATTCATTATCATAATATTAAAACTCTCCTTGTGTTCCCCCATTCACTTGAAGTATATCAGAATATCATCAATAAATATGACCACAATCCTTTTGATGAAATCTCTAAATACTCTATTAATTATGACCATAAATATCTATGTAGAATTAGTGAGTACAAGGGATCCACTATGAACTCATAATGTCCAAAAATCATTGAAATATAGTCTTATAATTACCGTCCTTCCTCACCACTAATTGGGGATATCCTAACCGAAGGCCCACCTTAGATAAATACACATCCCCACATAATTTATCAAACATTTCATATATCCATTGAAGGGGACACTTGTTATTTATCATAATTTTTTTATTTAATTATAATCAATGATTATGTGCATTGATCCAAAATTATTCTTGATGATGATGAATGGTTCTTCCCCACAGTGAATATTTTGGGCATATAAAACCCTTTCCCATATTCTCTTATAAATACTTATTTAGTTCCTCCAAATCAATGGTTCACATTCCATATGGTGTGTTTTATACATACATATATCTTGGAATATGATCAATTAGTAACTAACCATTTAGATCTGAAGGAATACTATGAATTATTGTGGGAGAAAATCACTGTTGTCCATTACAATTGGAACATCTTCAATCATGGTTCTCTCCATGGACTCAACCATTCGAGAAATATATACTTCCTCATATAGAAATAAAAAACCCACTAGATATGATGATTTGGACAGGGATTCATCCTTCTCCTTTCTAATTTACTGAATTGGAGGATGGAGGGGATTTTAGGAGTGATATACTTTTTCCAGTAGTTGATGCAAGATTTGTACATGGATAGCCAATAAATTCCCAAAATAGCATCAAAACCCACTAAAGGAAGTTATACCACATTTTAATAGAGGATTAATCCATAATGTTTAACTAGGGAAGAGTTTTATAGAATGGATGCAATAACATCCCCATTTTTTGTTTTCAATCATCTATAATCATTGATATTTTTATGTGGTGTTTTAATTCTTCTACTAAACTTGAAAGATATGATGGAATGTGTAGAACCAGAATCAAATAGTAAATATGATATTGTTGAATAAATAACCAGAATATATTTCACCAAATCATTTTAAAGATTCACCTTAAAGTAGTGACGGAAAAATATTACCATTTTCCATCTAGATTTTTTGGTTTCTCACACTTTCTAACCTCAAGGACTTGACGTTTGGCGTATTGGCTTAGATAGTTCCCTTGCTTCCTAGAATTTAATAATTGAACCAGGGGTGGTACTCTCCTTTCATTAACCAATTTATTTAGATTCCTCATGTCTCTTCAACATTTCTTATCTTGGTGGACTTCGCTCCCACACTTTAATCATATTATAATGACTTTGAGGAAATTCCCATGATGCTTATTCCCACATTTTGGACAAGTGTGTGGTTGAGTTTTCTTTCCACCATTGTCATTAGAACCTCCTGTTTTAAAATCCATCTTTCATTTCTTATCACCATATCTATGGGAACACACTCCAAACACTGTATCTACATTTAGTTCACATCAAATAACAAATTTATAACTTCCAAAGTCTCAAATATCTAGATCCTTTCGAAGGTTTGATTTTAAACCACTACAGAATCTATCTCTTTTTCAACCATTGTTGATAAAAACCAGATGAGTACCATGAAAGTATTTTAAAATTTATTTCATATTCCATGAAATATTAAACTTCCTTTTTCATAATATATAAGTATTATCTCTCCATATGTTTCTAATTATTTCTATTGAAATACTTGTTAAGACATATTTTTTATCAAGTCTTCCCACTCTGCCTAGTGAATTTCATCCTTATATTTGGTGTCCATAATCTACACCAACCATTGACAGAACTCACCATCTAAATGATAAAGGGACTGAGTCACCATTTAAATCTATAAGTATTGAATAACTAGAAATATATTCTTCATTGAGTTTTCCCACTATTCCACGACAAGTGGATCAAATAATCCAATAAATGTATTTGTCCATTCTAACATAAAAGACTCAATTTCTAGTTTCACCCACTTAGGTGAAAGAGATCTTACCACATTATTTAGGATATTGTTTATGGATTGAGACCATGTTTTATGAATCACCATGAAATATTGATCTCCACCTCCCATGGTATTGGGGGAGTTGTTTGGGAAATTGTCATATTGCCACTCGCATGGGATGTTCTTCGGACTGCTCCTCATTCCCACTATTCTCTAAAATAGAAATGTTCTTAACAAAACATAAGTAAACAATTTAGGGACAAAAAATTTATTCATTTGTGAAATTAACTATAAAGTAATATATTATGGGAACTCTAAATTTACCATTTAAAAAAATATTCTTGGGGTATTACATACACATAGTCTCAAACTAAGGATTTTAGCAAAGGTTCTGAAGCACTAATTCCAAAATAATATAAACTCTACTATAATACATACTATATATACCCTTATTTCAATTACATGACTATTACATCTTCCTACATAAAAAAAAATTAGTACTAGATTACCAGGATCTAAAGTATTAATGTATTGGAAAACATTAAGACTATAAAATATTTTACATAATTAAACAAAATATTTTTTTAATTCCTTCTTCTATAGTTTCTTATTTCCCTCATTTTCTCCATAGTACAAGTATTCAACAAAGAATATACATCAAAACAAGGGGTGATATAAATGACCAGTAAGATGCAACATAAGAGGCACAAAAGATGGGTGAGAATAATAATCCTAATCATAAAATAATAAAAGGATCATAATCATAATCATGAGAGTAAGAATTAGATAAAGTCATCGAATATGGAAATGCATAAAAAATTAAACATCATGTCTTTGTTCTCAAATACATCATATAGTAGTGAATAATCATGCATCATGTTCACACATAACATATGTGAATCATCATAACATAATATTTGAGAAAACAATATACCATCATATTCATGCATATTAAACATTATATTATTTGATACATCATTTTACCTAATGCATTGGAGTGCTATATGGATTTGAGTTCATCCATCGCATCATAACATTTACATAACCATGCAGGCCACATAGAACCTAAATGAATATTGAAAATAAATTGTCCCATGGAAATGAATTGGTGTCATTTCACAAAGAATAAATTCATGAATAAACATTGGTGTTTCCAAGATAAAGATGTCATAAAATTCATGGTATCAATCATGAGTGAAGAAGAAATAATAACAAGAGAAGTAAATGACGTTTTTTTATGAAAAAAGATTTATTTAGAAAAATATTTTCATTTTTAATTAAACCATATTGGGGAAATTTATATCATATAAGAGAAATGGGAATAAAAAAATGATATTAAAGGAACATTCATACTGAATACTGTGTGAAGGAGGGATAAACCAAGGAAATTGAATTAGATTCAAGAATTCTATTTACATTATGTTTGAGTACTATTATCACATTAATAACATGTATAATGTAATCATATTAATTAATTAATAAATTTAGAACCTTTTCTTCATGGTTTTGATTAATTATTATTTTATTATGTTTGTTTATATTAATTAAACTAGTTATAGAGTTTAATTCCATTGTTCTAGAAGTGTTTATTTTCATTGTTTTCAAGATTAGTTTGCTTCATTAAAAGTATGTAATTTCATGTACAATTAAAATGATGTTCCCAAATTTAAATTATATGTTATTAAAGACTATATAGAATATTAATTGGTCTCATATATAATTTATTAAATAGTATGAGAATGATTTTTTAGATATAATTATAATGAAAATGATTTAATATATTTAGCAATTTTATCAAACCTAATAAGAGTATATCATCATGTTTATATATATAGATTCCAGAAAGTTATATAAATAAAAATATGTATAATGAAATATTATTTAAACATAATAATAGTTTTATGACTTTCCTTGATGGTGGTAGTGAGAAACTAAATGGCATAATCCACAATTACGGTAAATCAACACACCACGAATAGTGTTTTCATTTTTAGAATAAAATAATAAGGGAAGAGATTTGAAGATGAATTATTAAATTCACATAATGAAATTAAATTATATAAAATATATTGGACTTATCAATACACTTGGATAAATATAGATGATAATATTATAATAAAATAAATGAAATCGAAATGAAATTAAAAGGAAAAGAAAGAGGGTTTTACCTCTTGAATTTCTCCAACATGAAAACTTACATAGATAAAATGAATTGGTTTTTTGTTGATAAAAAATTCTATGGGAAGTGGGGGAGGGGATTTGGAATAGTATTGGAATGAACATAGACAAACCCAATGTCTTGGAATGTGTGAGGAAAAGAGGTGGTGAAAGGTGATATTTATTTTGGATGAGAGGGGTGTTTTCTCATTTTTTATTTATTAGTTTATTATTATTTCTAATGAATATAAATATTTTAAATTATATAACTAAAAATATTAAAATAATGATGGTGTTTTTTTCATCCTTAAATTAGAACCCAAAAATTCATGTATTTAGATTTTATCATAAATTGTCGTATTTTACTATTCACCAACAATTGAAAAATATTATAAAAATCAAAAAAAGGAGTATAACCATTTTTTGACCTATATAATTAAAAAATGTAATGCATTTTATGAAAATAATTTTATATAAATGATATATTTTATTTATAAAAAAAATAATCACTTAATTGGAGAATAATTTTTTTAAATTTAATACTCATTTTATAACACTTTGAAAAATTAATTATGGCCTCACAAAATTATCTGTAATAATATGAAAGAAAAAATTTAATTTATGAATCTCTTTTAGGAAAATTATTCTCTAAAATAATTATATCAATTATAAAATTATATATAAAAATTTATGTTTTATAAAAATACCAACAATTAGTTAATACTTTTTGATATATTTATTTACTTAAACAATGATTTAATTATATCATATTATCATTCATAAGATACCTAAATTTTAGTTACACATTAACAGATGATGTAACAACAGTTTTGGATGAATTTGTAATCATAATGGTCTTGTTACTATTCCATGGGTAATGTTACTATTCAATTGAGATCAGTTCCTTAATTTCTAGAAATACCTCTTATTTCATTCATTGTTCATTAATAAGGTTATTATTGTGTTCGAAAAGGGATTTTATGTGGCATATACTATATCACTTCATTACAAGAAGGAAATTTCAACTGATAAAATATTGGGTCATTAAATCATTAGCACCTCTAATTACGACTAGTCGTTTACCTCTCACATGTTATCAGTGTGGTAAGGTCAGACACATTTGGATTTCTTGTCAAACACTATAAAATATGTGTAACAACTATGGGTGGTAAGATCATATTTAGATTTTTTTCTTACTAGGACTACACCAAGATATGTTTAGAGATATTTGAATCCAAATGACAATATGACACAATCATATGCTTCATATAATACAGGTCTCTAGCCATATGGCTTAGGAGAAAAGAAATGTTAAGATGTAAATGATATTATAGTTAGAGTTATATCTGGCCGTTTTTTGATATGATTAACCTTCCAACGGAACTCATAAACTTTATTATAAATTTTTTGACACCTATGTGGAAGAGGAAAGATAATGGGTTTTAATGTCTTTATTTTTATCTATCAAAATATGATATGATAGATGTTTGGGATTTACATATTCTCAATCAATATCTATTTAATGTCATCCGCAGGTAGAATTGGCCTTTTTTCATCCTACTGAGGTTGATTATTGTCATTAGTGTGTATAATTTCACGAGGTCAATGGGAGCTCAATGGTCATTAAGGGAGGGCATGATCCATGTTCATGTCATGTAAGACCTTCCTACGTAATTCCCAAGAGTATATTATGTTATATTGTAGTTGATCCCTAATATGTATCTTGTATTCTTGATCATCCAACCATTGTTCGAGGTTTTACTGATGTTATACTAGAATATTTCTCTAGGATTATTCTAGAGATAGAGGTAGAGTTTAAAATTTACCTAGTTATAGGTAAACAACCAATATCAATAACATTCTATCATATAGAAAGTGAAGAGCTGAAATAGATTAATATTTAGTTGAATGGCCAGGTGAAAAGGGTCTTGTTCTCCCTAGTGTTTCTCTTAGGGAAACCTATGTTCTCATTTATAATGTTATAGGTAGTTCACTTCAGTTATCTTTAGATTATCAGATGTTGAACAGAGTAATTTTTAAGAACTAGTATCCTATTCTTCATTTCGATTATTTGTTTGATCAGTTAAAAATAGATATGTGGTTTTCAAAGAATGATATTTGGTTGGGTTATCAACATCTCAAAGTTTCACATTCTAATATATCAAAGAAAAAATTCACCATTTGGTATGGATATTATGAATATATTGTGATGTTGTTTGGTCTGAGGAATTCTCGTAAAGAATTCCAAGAATTGATGAATCATATATTACATCAGTATCTCAACACTTTTCTGTTAGTGTTTACAGATGATATTTTGTTTATTCAATATCTTACTGCAAGCATGAGCACTATCTACGTTTGAATTTTGAAATCATGGGAAGTTATAATTTATATGTAAATCATTAGAAATGTAATTTTAGGATTAATGAAATGAAATTATTAGGGAAAGTAATTTCTGATTAGGGATTAACAGATGATCCTAAAAATGTAAATGCTAATTTTTCATTAGAAGGCCCTCAGAATTTATTTAAAATTCGATGCTTCCATGTTCTTATGAGATTCTATTAATTATTTTTCAATAAGTTTTCTATATCAGACTAACCTTTGTGTGTACTTAACAGGGAATGGGTGATGTTCATATAGGATGCTAAATGGTAGTCCTGTTTCGATGAGCAAAAATGACTTCTAAATTCACATCATATTCTTATATCATGAGAACTCAGTAAGGAGTATATGGTATTCCATGATTCTTGTGGAATTGTTCTAGGTTATTTTATCATTCATGAGGATAATATGGTGGCCGATGACTATCTTCAACTTTGACTACATGAGAATAATTACCCCAAGAAGGATTTATTGCATGATGCATTTATTTATGTTGTTAAGTGTTGGTAGCATTATATTTTTGTTGAAAGGTTCATAGTATTTTCTCACTAGAAGTGTTTAAGATATATCTACTCATAGAAAGAATTTAATATCAGATATATTCAGAAGCTGAAGCACCTTCATAAGTTTGAAATAGATATTGCCTACACCTTAGAAAATGGGAATGTCATTTAAGGTCACTTGTGTAGAAATTTGTAATTTAACTATATTTATAAATAAAAGGAAGAAAGGAACCTTATGGTGGTTGTGGATCAATTGCATCTGGATTCTCAAGATGAATGTTTTGGAATGGTTTTGACTATTGTTGAATTATCTTTACATATTTGTGAGTCTAGTCTACATTTTCTATAGATGGAATAAGATTTAAAAGAAATTTTAGAAACAATATATGGAAGGGAGACCATTTTTATTTGTATCCCTCTTCAGATGGTTATCTCTATTTTGTGATTTGGTTTGTTGTTCTAGAATCGGTGAGTAGAATATAAATATTTAACTGTCATATAAATTTATGGTATGTCCATTAAATAACTATGAATATGTATTATGAAATGATATGGGGATTATGGTGGCTAGTTATGATGTGTGACATTACTAATTTTTTTTGTTAAAATGTTACACCTCCTAGAAGGTAAAGGCAGAGCATCTGAAACCTTCTCCTTTTCTTCAGCCTCTTTTAGTGTCTATTTAGAAATGAGATGAGGTATCCATTGAATTTTTTTTTCACAATATATTTGACTTACTTAGGAAGAATGATATTTAGGATGTGACGTAATAGTTGACAAAGTCAACTCATTTTATTATAATTAGGGAGAAAATTTAGGTGTATGATCTTGGTAAGTTGTATATGCATGAATTTGTGAGGTTACATGGGGTTTATTCAATAGTTGTTTCAAAAAAGAATCCTAGTATTACCTCAAGGTTCTGTAAAATTATCAAAGTGGTGAAGGGGAATTATGTATTATATAATAGAGATAATCATCGACATATAGATATTCATACAGTACTAGTTATTAAAATTTTGGAGGATATGCCTTGTGCTTGTGTCATGGACTTCATTGAATCATGGGATAGCCATCTGTGAATGGTTTATTGTAACTATATAAATAGTAACCGGTTATCAATTAGTATTGGTCCTTTATAGAATTGTATGGTCACTCATGAATTACACAAATTTTTTGGGAAGGGGTTGTTGAGGATTCTTTGGTGGGATCGAGTATGGTTTAGGAGACATCTATAAGGATTCAGGATATATTTCGGTATCTGGTTATAGTGCAGATTCCTCATAAATATTATGTAAATCAATAGTGTCAACCTTTGTACTTATCATTATGTGATGAAGGTATATTGAATATTTCTTATCAGTTGTGTTACTATTGTCTCAGAAAATATGAAAATTTATCTCTGAGATATGTTGGACCATTCAAGATCATTGAGTGTATTGGACATGTTACTTATAATTTAGAATTATTCATTAATTTGATAGTACTTCATGTCATATTCCATGTATCATAACTTAGGAAATATATTTTGGACCCCTCCATCATTTTTAGTTTGAAAATAATTAATTACATACATTTGTTTCTATTGTGGAGAAACAAGTAGATATCATGGAATCGTAGGTGACAGTCTTTCATGGGAAGTCAATTATGTTGGTTAGAGTTCTATTGTGGTAGAGATAATATTATCATGATATTTGGGAGCACATATCATTGATTAGGGAGTATTGTATCACCAATTTAACAGACTATAGTTTTACACATGACTACACCAGGATGAATATTCTCTTAGTGGGGAGTTTGTAAGATCATATTACCACATTTCAGGAAATTTACTTCTATTTTATTATTTTTAATATTTAATTGTATTCATATTAGGACTACCAAGGATGGAGATCACTTTTTTGGAAAAATTAGCTAATTTTTGGGTATGTATGATTATTTTAATTAGTGGAGTCCTGTTAAAAATATGTTAATGAAATTGCGGGGGATTTCAAAAATTTAGAGAATGCCCAATGTGTTTAGAGTTTGTGTGTAAGAATATTGGTTTTCTATTCGACACTAGGAAATTTAAAAAATGTTAACGGGGTAACACGATGTGTACTTGGTCACATAAACAAGTCATGTTCAGTTTACAGATCATGAAAATGGGACATGATGTGTAACAGTTACATGATGTTTAGCGATAAAAAGTTATGTTTTTAATAAAAATGTGATGTTTGTTTTGTCATACTCGAGAATTGTGGATTACACAACATGTAAAGTGGTTACACATAGTCTAAATTTATTGAGGTTGGATATTTGGGTTCTATACATGAAATAATTTCATTCATTCTCCCACAAATATCTTAGATAATGACCTGGAGCCCTTCTACAATGAATTTTAGAGTCTATAATTGATCCAAATTGATCCATTCGATGATTGATCATCATGGAGGTTGGTTTAAGTCTCAATGAGATAATGATCAGTTCCTATTCATTTCTTCTTTTATAGTGGTAGATTTGTGAGATTGTGTTATTTGATTCGTTGACCCGTGCTGATATATCTTCATGCTTCCTTCAAGATATTTTGAGCAATATTATTTTGTAGGTTGTTTCCTTTATTGGTTTTGGTGCATGTGGTGTGCGTTCTTGAGGTATGTTTTGATTCCTCTCCTCCCCAAACATTTTTTTTGAATTGGATCAATTCTAATATATTTATATTTATTACAGATCCTCATTTTATATTTTTAAATTACTCTAATTGGTGTACCATTTTGGGCATGAACAAACCCAAATTTAGAGGTAGGGGTTTTTTTTATATATCCTGTGTTAGTGAACTATATTTCTCATGATTTTAGAAACTGATTTATAAATAAACATGACATGATTTTTTTGTATGTGAAAATGAATTTGTGAAAAAATTGGGGTTTCCTGATTTTTTGGTAAATAAAAAAATGATATTTTCAAATAATTAATGTGATTTATAAAATTCATCACAAGAGAAGCATTGAGTACATTGTTCATAGGTTTAACATTAGCCCGTCATTAATATTACTATTGTGTGGTTAGCTCCTGGGGCTATTCTATACTCTTTGGACCCGTTGTTCTTGAGGATTTTTCCTTATAATGTTGTGGGGTTCACTCATTGGTTGTCCCCATTCTAAATATTCCTATGTTATATGGATTTAATGTGTAGTATTCATTGATTTGGTATGAGTAGTATGCTAGCATGATATATTGTTTTCATTTTAGTGTTTTACATGTTCTTTTTTATGTTCTTTTTGGTTTTGATATGGACACTTTAAATTTTGAAAAATAATAATAGAAATTATTCTTGAAATTGATATAACTTATTTTATATAATTGTTAGAAAAAAGGAAATATTTACTATGAAATTGGTAAAAAATATTTGCTACCTACCATTCTATGTTTTTATCTAAAATGAGAAAACTTGAGTTATTATATAGAGAAATTTTTTCAATCATAAGGGTGGGATCCTACTATTCCTATTAGAACACACCCTATACACTTCTTTGGTGGTTAATATACCTTTTAATGTCATTCGATGTTGGGAAATTAATGTTCACACTATGAGTTAGTGAGGTTTTCTAGTAAATAGTTTCGAAGATGGTGGTGATATGTTGTGATTCTAACGATTCTGTACCATGGAGTAGTTTCTTTTTCGAGTTTTAATATTCCTTTTTATCTGAAATCATACTTAGGGATCATTTCTCCTATTGAATTGGATGGTTTTAGTTATAGGAAGTACATACCTCTGTTTTTTTATTTCTATTTTTTATATATATGTGCCTTGTTGTTGATTTAGTTAGGGAGAAATAATTCCCTTTAGTTGTTTCATAATGCCTGAGTGCTTGTATACAACCCATGGGATCAAGAATTCACTTTGGGGGTGTTAAGTGGTAGGTAGGGTACCAGTTTGAGAGGGTATTCATGTCAGTTTGTTACAATAATATTATCTATACCCAAACTATAAATTATGATATGATAAAAACAATTAATTTCCAAATTGATTGAGGGGATATATAATTTTAATGCACTCATCAAACCACAATACATCATATATATGTTTTCCATAGACAATTGAATGTCCATAAAGAAGAAACATGTAAGAAAATATTATAAATTACACATGTAACCTAATAATTCGGAATATTTTACTCATCATGGTTTCGTATAACATCTTTAAAAATAATGAAAACACATGTAATATATATTAATTATCAATGGATTTTTGTTTATCAACATATGTATTAAATTAAAAAAACAAAATTAAATGGTGAAAAATAATTAAAAAATGAAAAAAAAATTAACATATTATTTTATAAAATGGGTAATAATATTTATAGAAGAAATGATTATGTAGTCCTCCGAAAATATGAAATATAAACAACAATTTTTGTCATAAATGAGTTTTTTTGTAATTCATATATATAATATAATCTTTATAAAATGAATCATCATTAGATGAATTAGGGAAAAATAGAGAGAAAGTATAAGAGCATCACTTATAACATTCAATGGTTTGAATTAATGAATAATAAAATTGAAAAAATAATAAAATGACTATCCCCAAAAATATATATATAAAGGAAGTATAAATTAAATAAATTTCTCAGATTAAAATGGAATAAATAGAAAGAGAGAGAGAGATAAATTGTGGTAGATAATATGTACTTAAGAATTGGAAGGGGGGAGAAATAACATATAACCTCAGTCATGGAATGCTTCAATTCCTCCACTAAATGTATAAATAATCAATTATAATTTATTTATCAATTTTTTAAAAACCATTTTCATGTTAGATCCATCTATTATAATAGTATTCTAAATTATTTTATTCATAAAATAACATAATATTTTTCACATTGACCATTTCAAAATTGTCCAATTCATAGTTAAAAAACATACTTGATGTTGAGGTGATGAAAAAATTCACTTTAAAATGGTTACATAAGATTTATATGTTTTTTGAAATATGGTTTATCACATTTAATACATATGAAATTCAATAGAACAATAGATAGATACAATCATTGAGAACTTTCCTTGGTAACCTTATTTTTAATGGTTAATAATTAATATGATTGTTTGCATTTAATATCATCATTTCCAAAATTATTTTATCATTATATGAATATATACATGTTATTACACAATAATTATATTATATTAAATAATGAATTTTATTTTTAAGAATATCCATAATTGTGATATGTGAAAAACACAATGTCATCATTCATTTTGGAATTGTGAAGCTAACACAGTTAAAAGAACAGTTTTTAGTTTTTTTTGAGAAGTTGTGTTAAACTCATAAATAATAGAATTTTATAAAAGAAAAAAAATTATTGTAAATAATATTTATTATAAATTTTTATTTATCACTTATATTTAATAACATATAAATGGAGAATTGAAATGGAATCATGAGTTTTGAATTTATTACCCACATCTTCAGTTTCATCCTTTGAACTAATCCTAAAAGCATAAGTAAATGGACATTTTGTTACGCCAGCAGCTTAGGAACGAGTATGGTGCAGTTAATAGTGATATTTTGGTAGATATTTTAAAATTAAATGATTTTAAATGTGAGTAATAAGGGGTGGAGAAGGGTTATTTATAGCTAGTTGTATTGGGGAATAAAGTATTGGTTTTTTTATTTAGTCCAAAGACTATGAATAGTATTGATTTCTATTAATTTTATTATTATATAAATAAGAATGTCTCTTCTTTGATAGAAAAATTAATTCATAGATGAATGGAATCTTGGAATTATTAAAATTTAAAAATAAATGTAATTTCGTTATTAAAATAAAATCTATCTCAGGTTTTGAAAATTAATATATTGTTTATTATTTTTAAATAAGTTATTTTACTCATTAAATATATTTTCATTCATAAAATATATTTTATATCTTTTTATGTAAAATTTATATAATTATGATGTCAAAAGACATAAAATATTCATAAATACAATATTTTATATATTCAATAAAAATAATCCCATTTAGTAAAATATGAAAAATATACCCTAAATAAATTTTACAAGTTATTTAAAAAAATGGGTTAAATTTTATCAAATTTAAATTTAAAATATTATAAATTAATTATTTAAGTAAGACCATATAATACGTGAAATAATATTTTATTTTAAATAAGTTTTATTTATTTATCTATGACTTTTCATATTATTATTTTCTATTATTTATTAATTATTATAAGTTTGATTATAATTTCGATTATCTATTTATTAAAAATATATATATAAATTTAGTAATTAAAATGTTTAATATAAAAATTTATATTTTACTAAATAATCTAAAACAAAAATTACAAATAATTAAGTTTATTTTCTGTATATGTTATATGAAATTAGATTGTTTAAATATATAATAAAATATTTGAATTTATTTATTTTTAAAAATAAAATTACTAATTGTTAAGAATATTTTTATTTTAATTGTTCCAGTTTCCATTTCCACGATCAATTATTATTCCAAAAGGCCATATACTATTAAAAATTCAATATAATCCCTACACATATTATATATATATTACATATTTCAATGAATATTTTTTATAATAGGGTTATTTAGATTTCATTTGAAAATTACATTAATTTTTTTAAAATTTTCTATTGTTTTTACAGTGTTATTAGAATCCATTATAATTTTAGGGTTCTGCGACATACCATAATAAAAGGTTTTAGTTCTTTTATTTACTTATGACTATTATCCCATTAAATAGTTTTTACTTTATGTAGTATGTTTATAATTAAAATGGAATTTTTTATTTTGCTTACATTAAATGATATTGGATTTATTATTTTTAATCAAACATTGAAACTGTAATTAAAATAATATTTATATATGTAAATTTTTCATATCTGAAACATTTGGGACCTTAAACAAGTCATTGTGTGCCTATATTCATCTATAACCTCCTCATGCCCACACATCTGGTTCAAATCCACTAATTTTGTTGTGTCCACACAATCGTACTAATGTTATCATGTTCCCAATGCCCTATGAAAGTCATTTCACAGATGCATGTACCTCTATTAGGGTTCCTAGACTAGTTATGAATGGTAACAATTTTAGTATAGGATATCATAATTTTTCATTAAAGGCTTCCCTAAAACATACATTTCTCAATTGGAGACACCATGAAAACATTTCATCACATGAATTAAAATTTATTTGTTCTCAATCCTTCCATGTTTCACATTACTTGATTTTCTAATAAAAATCTAGGCAATATTAATGGATACTGGGGTATTCATTTCATTCAATGGTTTAAACCATTATATTAGATCACTTCTCCTAATTCATCACCATGATTATAGTGGAGGTATTATCTAAGAAAGTCCCCCAAGGTTAGAAGGGTACATGATTACGTATATCTTTAGAAGCCCCCCCAATGAGACTACCAACTTGATAATCTCTCTATATGTCTTATATTATGACAGAAATTCCACTAAATAATGGATTAAATGGGTGTAACTATTGAAAAATGATAAATTTTATTATACTCCCTCGATGATTAACAATAACTTCCAAATAATAGTGTAATAAAGCCACACCCTTCTTATAAGTCCATACCTTGGTGTTCAACCTATCTTAGCCACACACATAGGATAAATTCATCCCATTCTACAATGTATCCTATATTTGTTCACACCCTACTCATATATGACCTACCGAGGTTCCCCAGTCACCCAGTTCACTCACATAGAAAATATTGACTTCCCATATGATTGTGCTAAGATTATTATACCCATACCAAACCTCCTCAGAGCCTTAATTTCCTATAAGTACATTTTTTTCATGATAATATAAATGATTATGTAATTATTCAAAACCATGTGCTCACTTTTGATCATTAATTCCCACTATAATGGGATTCCCATTGTTTTACATGCTTAACCAATATTTTCCACAAGGTATATTCAATAAAATAAAATATTAATTAATAATATCAAACTTTTTTCGAACCCAGTGGGGTCTCACAAAGCATAAATATTATTCCTAGAAACTCATATCATATCTCTATATATATTTATCAATCATTAGAACAACTTTTTACAAATAAATTAACCATAGTATCAATTTCCTTCTAACATGGAGTAATACAAAAAAATTGTATTATCATTTATAAACTTTCACCAAAAATTTCCATGGTACATTTAACATCGTAATCTGTTTCTTAGGAACGTAAAAATTATTAAAAGTCTTTCTTGACACTAGAATTATAATATAAGATGCATTTTTTCTAGACACAATTTAACAACCTAGAATCCCTTTATCTCAGATATGATGCTAAAGGTGAAAATTTTCATTTCAATACACTCCTTAAAATAGAAAAAGGATCAATTAGACCACTGACATTATCAAAGACCTTTTAGGATGTGTGTTTCATATAATTAAGAAAAAATATTACATAACTAGATACTATGTATCTAAATGGTCTTATATATAACCTAACACATAATTTCTAATTTCACATTATGTCATCATCAGCATCCATATTAAATACCCTAAATATATATTTAATTCAACAAAATTATTGACAATCTAGGGAAAAGGATACATAATAAGGGTTTCCAAAAATGATCAGTAAGGGTAAACATAATCATTAATAGTTAAATTTAACCCAAGATCTAAATAAGCGAATGAATTGTATGAATACATAATTAGAGTGCTTGAGCGAATCATAAATGTAATCATACCCATCAATACATGAATCATCAATTGTGACACATTGAATAAGTATTTAACTGATGAAAGAGTCATAATAAAAAATAAAAATCCAAGTGATATGAATCATGTCATAAGGAAACATTGTAATCCCATTGAAATAATATATATGACATGTTCGTTTCATAGAACAACATCTTAATAGAACCCTTATTGAACCCTTAAAATAGAATAACTATACGGTTGACATAAAATACAATTTTATGTGGATCATAATCATAAACCAATATTAATTATGAGGACTCCTATTATAAAATATTTATTTTCAAATCATATTCATAAAAGTGATAAAATTAATTTTCAAAATAAAATCCCAGAAGTGAATAGAATGTCATGTTTTAAAGAGAAAATGTTCATATGTATAAAAAATATTTTTATAAATGTTAAATATAAAAACAATTCGAATGACCTAAATTAGATTAATTGATATGAAATTTATGTGATGTTAGAATGAAACAAATGAAAAATAAAATTTATATTTATGAATAATTTAATCGATAAGGTAGTTTTCAATTAATATTCCATATTTTTCAATGTTCATAAAAAATTGATATTTTCATGAAAAAAAAATAACCAAAATATTTTTTCGGTTTTATAATTTCAAAAACTATTTTAATTATATGAAATAAATTTTCTATAATTTTTAAAATTTTAATTTATGTTTTATGCTAGGGTCACTAAACCGTCTTTTAAGAAAAAATATTACTTTTCTTTAAAAGCATGGTTTTTTATTTTAAATGATTCTAACTTTATTCATAAAAAATAGATATTTTTTTAGAATTTAGTTAATTATATTCATACCTTCCATTTTAATGTCATTTTTATAATGTTCATTCATATCATGGGTATTTTAAGCTCGATGATAGGTGTTGAATATAATAATGATAATAGAAATATCATTGTTGCGTGTACCATAAGCTATCGATGAGAATATATTTTTCTTAAAGATAATATATCTTTATGTATTATGTTATTATATTCCTGAATAAGAGTAATGTTTCATTTAATTTATACTACTGATCATCAATTCCTTATTTTAAAATCTCGACATGTTACATCCACCCCACATTAATAAATTGCATCCTCACAATTTAAACTTTATCTTGGTAAGAAACTATTGAAAATGTGAAAATACCCCATATATTGGAAACCCACATCATAAAATGTTTTAATAGACCATCCAATGGATAATAGTGGTAATAAAATACGAAGGTCATCTAGATTATAACATACTATGTTTCCAAATACGAGAACATAGGTGGAAAGTGAATGTGTGTACATGGAAGAAAAAGGAAAATCCCAAATAAGGACATAGAGTGATATAGATCATTGATCACTATAAAGTGATTGATCAAGATAATGTTAACAACCACAAAACCATAGACCAAATATATATGAAGATGGTCATTAATATCATTAGATATGACTGTAATAAGGTAAAATTTTATTCCTTTATCCTTTTTCTAAGGTTGATGAATTACTTTTCAATCGGTCCTAATAGTAATATTAAATATACATACTAGATAACATTAACATGATTTTTTAACAAAAGTTCACAATAATAATTTATTTTTTCCAAATGATTATTATTCAAAATGATTTTTTGGCCTTTATTGATTCCATAAAATTATCATTAGAAGGACACAAAAGAATTAAATGGATAATAAATCAATTCTACCTATATATAGTCATTAACATAAAACAAAATGGATATAAAATTGTATAATTTTAATCAAATTTTTTAAATGATAATTTAATGAAAAGATATATTAATCTAAAAAATTCTATAGTAATTTCCAATGTTCAAACTAAATCATTCCTAAAAACCTCAGCATTATAGGATGTTTTTTGTTAAAATGTAACCTCATTCATTCTAGAATTCCAGCCCAAAATATTGTGGACTTTTTTTTAATAAAATTTATTCAATTATTCACCAAAAAAAATTTCATTCCTATTGTTATCAATATGATAAATCAATTTTCCATTAATTACCACAATATCTAAGATTATATAAATACTATATTTTATCAATACCTTAAATATTATTTCTACAAAATATATTTTCATAAATCATTTTAATATAATTATTTAAATACACTTCAACTGGATAAAATATCCATTATTGTTTCATTATACACATTATGATCTCATCCCATAATATTAAAAAAGGAGTGTATAAGAATTTAAACTTCTTATCAACCTTAATATTATAAGTGTCACATAATTTATTGATAGTAAAATTCTCATATTTGAGATATTGGACATTACATTGGGTTTATATTACATTCCCTCCATTCTCCCTCCTTCCACTTTGGTTATCCGTAATTATCATTGAATTTTTTTCAACATCATTTATCCCTGATTATGTTATGGTAAACTAGATAATTTTTATTTTCATATTTTACCACATCTAAAAAACATGAAAGTAGTATTATATTATTTATACCTTTTTATATTAGAATTAAATTCTAAAAAAGGTATAAATTCATTGATGTGTAAGAAATATTTTATAGTATCAAAATTCCTTTCACAATGTATTTTTGATTAATTTTTCATTGAACCTTTAGATTCATATAACAATTTCCCATTTTAATACATTCCATTACATTTCTAGGGTGGTTCTATATTAATTTTATAATATTTAAAAAAATATATTATCATGGGTTAAAATATCTATATTTGGATTCTAAAAAATATAAATTTTAGAAATAAAATTTTTATATATGATTAACAATAATTTCTTCAAAATGGTACAATATTCTTGATCGTCACTATGATTTGATTTAAACTAACAAATTTCATTACAATAATGAATAAATCACCCATAAATATATAATAATCCATTGAAATATCATAAATTAACATGTTAATGGTTTCTAACAGTGTCTCCATAAATATATTTTCTTTATTTTGAATGAAATGAATCTTTATAAATATAATGTTTGTTGTTTTAGAACCCATGAATCATGTTAACTACTTCTCAGAGAGGCATGATATTAAAACATTTCAAATTATCCCATAAATAGTAAGATTATTCTTGTCTTGAGATATAATGTATACACCAAATTTAATAATGCTAATATAATTTTCAATGATTTTATGAATTCCCAAGATAAGTGATTGAAAATATGGAAACATCCTCTCTCTCCAAACTTGAATGAATTTTATATGGAATAAATTAATAATTCCTATTAAATTTATTTTGCTAAAATATATAATTAATTACACAGAAAATAGATATGTGCGAATAAAACATAGTTATGAAATAAAATTAAGTGACATAGTAATATATTGTGGGAGGCATTGAGTGAGAGGGGGAGGTCAATATAACAATGAAATATTTATTTTTATATTCTCTATAGTATATTCATGAAATTTAGACTATTAGATATAAAAATTAGATTCAATAATAATGAGGTGTGACATAGAGAAATTAATAATGAAATATGAAATAATACATTTATTTAGATTTGCCATATATTTTATTGAGGTCCTACATCCTTAGTACTTGTTTGTTACTATCTTTGTAAAGTACATAGATCACTTGAAATAACACTGGGGGGACGGATTTTGTGGTATAGTTTTAATTTTTTTTAAGAAGTACACCACTATGATTTTTTTAATATCATGATTTTATATTCATTAATCACTCCCTCTCCTGTATGAAAATAATGTATGAAAATAAAAAGGCCACAAATTTTATTATGAGGTAAAGTCCTAATGTGGGTACCGAATTCATTCTAGGATCAAGGAGAGTTCCAGCATGAGTATTATCACAATAATTTTAAATTGATTATATAATAGGGTAAATGTTCTTACTTACCTATTATAGGATAAAAATGATACTATAAGATAAGTAATGAATAAATCCTTAAAAATGTATTGATCAAAATTCTTAAAATGGAATTTTTAATATTATAATGTTTATACCCACAGTAATATAAAATTTTCAAGAATTTAAAAATTATATTTAAGCAACCTATGGTTATTTATACATATGAGAATATGATATTATTCCTTCTCATCATTCGTTTACTTATTGATAAATATCAATGGATCAGTGAAATGAAAAATCATTCATCTCATGATTTTTCAGTATTCTTATAAGGCCCCAGCCTTAAACCTTACGTAATCTTGAGTTATTACAAGACTACACATTGAGGATATTTTCAGGTTTAGAGTTATAGATAATTAGATCATAAAACTTGCATTACATTCCAAATTTACACAAAGTGGTCACATAAAAGATTTTATTCATTTTTTTCCATCAACAGAAACATATTTAAAAATAAAGCATGGATTCTTTCTTGGCACTTCCTTGACAATATCATCATAACATGTACCTTTCCCTCGACCTGTGAAAAACATTTCAAATTTTTTTTTGATGAGCATAAAAAGCAAAGAAAGGGTTATAAAAATATGGAAAGGAAACATGAGTTCATATATACATAAGAATGAAATCATACTTTACCCATAAAACATAGGCACTTTAACATACCTCATCAAATAATGAATAAATCATAGAAATCATAAGACATAAAAGGTAACTTGAGGCGTACATAACATTCTTACGTAGGGAGTAACCCTCTTGGTTACGTTTGGAATACCCACAACAGTATATTCCCTAAATCTCTTCAGAGAAACCTTAACGTTTCACTCCTTCGCATTACCCAATGCATTGGAGAGCTATATCGGGCTCACCCACCATTAGTTTATCACGGAACCACCTTCCTTCATAATAATTCCCAATAACCATAACATAATCATATCACATAAAACATGCATAAAGTAAACATAACATTTCCACCTTTCAATAACAAGATATCAATACAACACATTGATATAGAAACATTATGAAAACCATCTTCAATACCAAAATAAAAGAAAAGTAAAACATGGTATTTATTTTTCTTTTAAAAAGAAGGTATGGCTTGGAGATGAAGCCGAAACTCAAATAATGGTCATGGTGGCGGAGAAGTTGTTATCGCTGCATACGTATGACAAAAACAGTCCCTTTTGTCATTTAGTAAAACGCTTCATATAAAAAAAGATTCCTTTTTGGATAAAAGTAAAAGTCAAATGGGTTTATACACCGTATAAAAGAAGGTTGTGTATAAAACAAAATATGCCTCAATGAATGGAGATTGAGACGAAGTCCCTTACAAAGACGGTATCCTTGGTTTAAGGATAAATCAATTACATAATTATCTGTGACAATAGAATACACCAAATATAAGTGGTTATTAATTGTAAAACAATAAGAGGTTATTCACACATATTCATAGAACGACATATTCAAGGAGTACAAGTTTATCCCAAAGAATCAAATTTGGGTTAAGAAGTTCCCTTGCAAAAATTTGACAGCCTAACGACGTCACTACAAAATTCAAAAAATGAGTTGATGAGAGATAAAAAGGGAATCTCATCACATGGACATAAAATTTAAATCAATAAGGATATATAAGAACATATCCAAACATAATAGTATGTGAATTAAAAGAAATAACAAACGAAGTCTTTTAAAAAGAGGAGGGTGAAAGGTTCCCTTACCGACGTGGGTATCTTTCGAGACATGCACCTCGTGAAAGAAGGAAAATACAAAATTGATGTAAATACTCATAAATGAAAGTATATTACACAATGAGTAAAATAATGGGAATTAAATACACCACTCAATGGAAATTGTGGAAAATGTAGCATAAATTTCACTGGAATAAAAGTGAGATGAACAATCCCTTACGAAAACTCGGCAGCCTAACGACGCCACTTAAAACTTACAAAAATGGATTGATGAGATCAAATAGGGTATCTCATCATATTAACATAAAGTTTAAAGAAAGAGGAATATAAAAGAACACCCCCCATGATAACAAAGATGGGAATAAAAGAAGTGACATAAAGGAGAGTACTTAATAAGAAAGAGAGAGGTTAGATCTCTTACGAAAATTCGGCAGCCTAACGGCGCCACTCAAAACATCCTAAATGGATTGATGAGAGAAAATAGGGTCTCTAATCATATTAACATAAACATTACAGTATGAGTAATATAAAAGAACATCCCAATCATATGAAAGATGAGATTAAAAGGAATGACATAAAAGAGTGTACTTAAAAAGAAAGATAGGGGTAAGATCCCTTACCTCAAGTCCGACTTGTCTTGTTCGTTTCATTATATTCCTGAATAATAAACATTGTTCAATTTATAATTGCTTAAGGACCTCCTATAAAGATTATTATTCAGTTCATATAACATATTTTAATTTTATAATAATTGGTTAATAATATGATTTCATATCAGACGTTTTTGTCGATGTTTGGTACATGAGTCAAAAATTGAACTTGTTGGAAAATAATTTTCCATGTAGTTATAGGTACATCATATCCAGAATATTATTTATGTATTAAATATCATATATATCCAGTATATATTCATTTTATACTATCCCAGAGCATTTTGAGATAAAAATTAAAAGCACCGTTCATGGAGACGGTAGGCCGTACGTACGCATGAATGCTACTTTCATTTTTTTCATATTAATGGAATTAATCCAAAATGAAATATATATATATATATATATATGTGTTATAATTCCATAATGATATCCATAATTTAGATTTAATATATTACATATATATCCATTATATATATGTACTTTTAATAGTACATAACATTTTGAGATAAGAAATGAAATGTACCGTTCATGGAGACGGTAAGCCGTACGTACGCATGAACGCTACTTCCATTTCTATTTCATATTTAATGGAATTAAAACATAATTATAAATAATAGTATTTTAATTATATTATTATATCATATATAATATCATTAAATACATCCTTTATACGTACCACATATGGTATTAACGAATCAAAACACTTTGAGGGGGCGGTAGTCCGCACTTCCTTAAATGAAGATATCGTGTTTACTCATAATGGAAACCATAAAGGTATTCTATAAATGAAAAATAGAGAAGCTTATGTAAAACATAAAAATATTATATATCATATATAAATATAGTGTCATCTTAATGGCCACCTTTGAATGTGTTAGAAGAATATTGAACAATCGTCGTTTCCTAAGGCAGAAATTCTCCATCCACAAGAACAGTATGTTCTTTTACCATTAGAAGTAGGTGTGTGTAAGTGTAGCTAGAATCCTTCATATAACAATATCCTAGTATATTGAAGATAATGTATTTGTTACAAAATAAATGAATAAAAATAGTTTAGGGGGTTGGAGAAGCAAAATAAAACAAAAGGAAACAAGTGAAGACATTACCTTAAAATCGGGTAACTCCCTTTGGTTTGAGCTCAGAGGCTTCCTTGGGAAGACTTCTGCCCAAAGTGAGGCTTCAAGGAGTTATAGAGGGATTTGTAAAGACAAAATGAGCAGGTTTTGGCCGAGCCAAAGGCTTTGGAAGTGTTGGTAAGGAGGTAGAGATGGGGGCCTTTTATAAGAGGAGAGGAGGGGCACTCTTGGAAAGTAAAGAAATGTTACTTTATATTAAAATGAGTTTCGGATTTAAAAGGTCCCAAATTGAAATAATTCTAGGGTAAGGTGATAAGGGTTCTAAATCCACCAATCCAATATGTTTTGGAGATGTGTAGGTCATATATTTTACATTATCTTTTCATTTTATTTAAATCCTTTATTAATGAGGTAATCGCTGCATCATCATGATGTCATAAATAATTTAATTTATTTAATGTCTAAAAATTATAAAAGCAATATCATGATGTATTAAATCTTTTTATCTTTCTAATGAATATTTATAGTAAAAAATATGACTTGAATAACCCCATTTAAAAATTGTTTTAGTAAAATAACTCATGTTTGTGTCATTTTAATTTTAACATTAAATAAAAAGATATTAATGTCATTTTCCTACCAAAGTGGCTACATGGTGTCCCCAAGTTGACCCATGTCTTGTCTTGGTCGGCCATGACACATCCAATAAGGGTATTACATGTGTCTAGGTATTTTCATTTTATTATAATATCATTTTTTCCTTAAATTGAAATAATTACCTCTAATCGCGATTAAGAACTTAAAAGTTACTATTCACCAAATAATTATTTTAATCTCATTGAACCACATTTTACTTCTTAATGACAAACATGTATGTCAGATTTTTGAAAATAAAATCATAGAAGTGGCAAAGTATCATTTAAACGAAAAATCAGTTTCTTTAACTACCACTTAGTGGTTTCACTATTCATCAAAAATTGAAGTTTTTCAGAAAAATACCAAAACATCACCCTAAGCTATATTTGATATTATGATTTCAAAAATGATGTCTATTTTACAAAATTCATAAAATATAAGTTACATTAATTAATTTAATAATTAATTCCCGCTGTCAGAACAGATAGCGTGTTTTTATGAAAATATATATCAAAAGATTGACACTAGTTTAAATCAAATTTCAAAGTGAAATTAATTTCAATGACCACTATTTGATTAAATGGTAAAAATATATTCTAATTTCACTTTAAAACCAATTCAAAAGATAATCTAATCATATAAATAAATTAGATTAAAAAGAGGTTTTGAATTAAAATACAACATTTTTCACTATTCATTAAAAATTGAACTTTTTTAGACAAATCCCAAAAATTTACACAAAGTAAATTTTGATGTCCCGATTCTAAAGAAGAATTTTATTTTGTCAAATATAACACATAAAATTTTCAAAAAGATGATTTAAAAGAGGTTCTCCATCAAAAGGCGGTTAATCGACCTTTTAAATAATATTGGAATGTTTACGCATAAAATTGGATTCATTCGCATTTTTAATCCTATAACATTTATTATAATGAGTAAAAATATTTGACAAACATATATTATCATTTTTTTAGTTAGTTCTGTTCATTCCCGCCATTACAACGACTATGCGTTAACTACCATTTAAAATAATATTATTTTATTATTATAGTGCAACACAAGATTCCCAAGAAACTCATTGTTGCGTATTGGGTACGCCATCGTGGATAGCGTCCCCTTTAAAGTAATATTAATATTTTATTCACAAATATGGATAAATATGGAAATTTCATATTCTTTATTTACCTCGTGTGTTACATCCTTCCCCCCTTTTGGGAATTGCATCCTCGTAATTTTTAAAATTGGGCTTGAAAACTTCATTGAAAATCCCACATCGGAACAAGAGTCAGTAAAACAATCACCTTAAAATAAAGAAGGATAAGTACAAAGGTCACCCGAGTTAACCCATAATAGGATTTCAAGTATGAAAATATTGACATGGTGGAAAAAACAAAGGGTCATGTTCTGATGGAGAGTGATAGTATACATATCTAGAAGAAAGTTAACCATAAGAAAATCACAAACTTGTGATGGGTTAAACGGTATTCGATTCCCCTGTAAGAAAAGTTAACAGACAGCATTTTTGTTTTATGTTTCTATTCATTGAGGAATTTATTTTTGATCTTATGGAAACATACTTACTTGTCATGTTGATTTTCAACTTTTACTAGATTTCTTACAGAAACTCATACTTTCCCCAAAAGACGAGTATTTAGGAAGACTTGTTCACATTAAGAGTACTATTATCAACTTCTAGAGGATCACCTAATCCACAAAAGATAACTATATACTTCCCATATCATTAGACTTTAACCAAAACCCAAACAAAAAATGTCAGTACAAGATCAGATAATACCCAAAAAGGATAATCCTTAAAAAAAGCAAATCTATTCTTAATCTCCAAAATTTATCAAAAAAAACCCTAAGTTCAACGAGGACCATCCGATAAAAAATTTGTCCATAAAATTCTTCAAAGTAAACCAAACTAAGATTGAAACCCAAATATTTGAAGGATTTAGTCCCATAGTCTTCCAAGTTAAATCGTAACATTTATCTCCAAACAACATTACTTTCTATTAAAGTCTCGTATTGAAACGTAATTAACCTAATCACATATCCTCCATGATAGGTTAATAAATTTCCATAGATAAACCAGAATCAAATTATTCTTAATTCATAAAATAATCTAACTAAAAAGAATCAGTCAAACTAACTGGGGACTTCATGTAGTCCAGTGGTAGGCGATAAATACCAGTTGCACTTTGGTTGTGGGTTTGATTCCTGCAGCTTTGTCGGATGCGACGGGTTGTCACATGGTCTGTGTGTTGTCCTTTTTCCAAAACTATATGATTCTTAAAACATTCCCAAAAAATGATATAAAATCATCAAAAAGAACCATAACATAATTTAACCTCAATTTTATCTCATGCCTTTCACTTCCATCATTACATATAGTAACCCATAATTACCTCAAAAGTAAGGATCATATAAACTCTAATGGTTACCTTTATAATTATTACCTGAACATCCACATTTATTGGTCATCTCTTACATGATGCATTACAGAACATACCAAGGTTCAAGTGGTTGATCATGACTCCTTGATAGTTGGTTTATAACAACCACGAGTTTCTTCATTAAATCCCCCATTTTATCTAGTATCATAATCAGAGAACCACCATAGTTTCCTTCAAACCTATTGTCTCTTTGGTGCCTGCAAGATCCAGCCATTTACTGAAACCAAAAAGGCCAATGTGATTATATCAACAAAACCATCATGTACTAATGAGGAAGATAAACACTAAGATATACTTACTCATTCTCTTTATCTAAAACTAGGACTCTTTCTGAAATCCTAACCATTATGGTATTGTCACTTATTCTTAAAGAATACCTAACCTCTAAAGTTATCTAAACCGTCCTCTGATACCAACTATAAGGCCCCAGCCTTAAAACTTACTTAATCTTGAGTTATTACAATATTACGCATTGAGGATCTTTTTAGGTTTAGAGTTTTAGAGAATTTGATCATAAAACTTGCATTCACTACTAGAAAAGGGGGCATTGGAGCCCCCCAGACTCGGGCGACCGCCATTGGCGGTCGCTATAGGTCAGCATTAGCGACCGCCAATGGCGGTCGCTAAGCTGAATAAAAAATTTCGGGGGGTTTCTGCGCCCCCCCCCCCCCCCCCCGCGCACTCTCCTCTCCCTCGATCCCTCGCCCTAACCCTCCCTCGCCGCCCTCCCTCGCGCCGCCCTCCCCTCCCCCGCCGCCCGGCCTCCCCCGCCGCCCGGCCTCCCCCGCCGCCCGGCCTCCCCCGCCGCCCGGCCTCCCCCGCCGCCCGGCCTCCCCCGCCGCCCGGCCTCCCCCGCCGCCCGGCTTCCCCCGCCGCCCGCCCTCCCCCGCCGCCCGCCCTCCCCGGCCGCCTGGCCTCCCCCGCCGCCTGCCATCCGCCCTCCGGCCGCCGCCCTCCGCCCTCGGGCCTCCGGCCGCCGCCCTCCGGCCTCCGGCCACCGCCCTCCGGCCTCTCGGCCCTCCCCCCACCCCGGACGGCACCCGCACCCCGGACAGCCCCCGGCGCGCACTCCGGACCGCCCCCCGCACCCCGGACGCCTCCCCGCACCGCGGACAGCACCCCCCCGCGCACTCCGGACCGCCCCCCGCACCCCGGACGCCTCCCCGCACCCCGGACAGCACCCCCCCGCGCACTCCGGACCGCCCCCCGCACCCCGGACGCCTCCCCGCACCCCGGACAGCACCCCCCCGCGCACTCCGGACCGCCCCCCGCACCCCGGACGCCTCCCCGCACCCCGGACAGCCCCCCCCTGCACTCGGACACCCCCCTCCGAACCCGGACAGCCCCCCCGCACCCCGGACAGCCCCCCCCCCCCCCCCCCCCCCCCCCCCCCCGCACTCGGACACCCCCCCTCCGAACCCGGACAGCCCCCCCGCACCCCGGACAGGCCCCCCGCACCCCGGACACCCCACCCCGCACCCCCGACAGCCCCCCTGCACCCCAGACAGCCCCCCCTCCCCCGCACCCCGGACACCCCCGCACCCCGAACACCCCTGCCCGCACCCCTGACAGGCCCCCGACACCCCAGACACCCCTCCCCGCACCTCGGAAGGCCCCCTCCGACCCCGGACACCCCCCCCCCCTCGCTGCGCGTCCCCCGTCCCCTCACCGCCTCCTCTCCTCCAGCTCCCCGCCGCCGCCGCCGCCCGTCCCCTCCCTTGCCGCACCGCCTTTGGCTCCGGCTCCCCTTCGCTGCCTCCTCTCCCTCGCAGCACAGCCTTCGGCTCCCCTCCCTTTCAGGTTTGTAGCTCAATCAGGTAACATGAGCTTTCAGTTACATTATTATTTTATCAATGGTTCATAAAATGGTTAATATTTATTTTGAATATAGTTGATTTGAAAAATGTAAATTTAATAAGTATTGTGTAAATGTTTGTTATACAGATATTATTATGGATAAGAGTTGGATTGATCTTCCAAATCGAACGTCTAGAGAATATTTCAATGGCATTATGCAGTTTATTGAGTTCACGAGAGGATTTGAAAGTGACTATATTAGTTGTCCATGTAGAAAATGTGCTAACAGATATCAATTCACACGAGATACTGTGAGGGAGCACCTTTTCTTTAATGGATTTCTGAAAAATTATAAGAGTTGGACTCGTCATGGAGAAGAATATGTTCGTTGTCAAAATACAGATGCAGCTCAGATGGATGTTGATGCAAGGATGACTGATCCAATGCATGAAATGCTTACTGAAATGGTACGTGGGTTTGATCCTGAAGGCATTGACATCCAGAATCTTGAGACCGGTGAGATAAATCTTCGCTCTGGTGCAGATCGTGATTCGAGGAGGTTTTATGAAGTACTTGATGATGCGAAAACAGAATTATATCCTGGATGTACTTCTTACAATAAACTGTCGTTTATCGTGGAGTTGTTGCATTTGAAGACTTTGAATAATTGGTCAGACACATCATTCGACATGCTTTTGGTTTTATTGAAAAAAGTTCTTCCTGTCGACGCTAAGATTCCTGAGTCGTATTACTATGCTCGTAAGTTGACAGAGAACTTAGGTTTTACATATGAGACTATAGATGCATGTGCAAACAACTGTATGTTGTTTAGAAATGAAACTGCTCATTTGGATATTTGTACGGTTTGTGGCGCTTCCAGGTGGAAAGAGAACAGGGGAAATAAGACTCATCAAAGTCAGATTGCGATACAGGGGAAACCGATTGCCGTAAAGCAAATGCGTTACTTTCCCCTTAAACCGAGGTTGAAAAGATTTTTTATGTCATCTAAAGTTTCTAATTTAATGAGATGGCATGCAGAAAGAGTTCATGAAAGTGACATGTTAACCCACCCGGCAGACTCTCATGCATGGAAGGATTTTGATAAGAGACATCCCGACTTTGCTAAAGATGTTCGTAATGTCCGATTGGGATTGGCAGCAGATGGTTTCAATCCATTCAAGTCTATGGTTGGTGCAACTCATAGCACATGGCCCGTGGTGTTGGTTCCATATAATCTTCCTCCGTGGCTTTGTATGAAGCAACAATTTATATTACTTTCCACTCTTATTGATGGACCTAAAAGTCCGGGGGATAAGATTGATGTTTACCTTCAGCCATTGATTGATGAGTTGAATGAATTTTGGGGCGATGGTGTGATGACTTATGACTGCGAAACGAATGAAATGTTCAAACTGCATGCAGCTTTATTGTGGACAATCAATGACTTCCCAGCTTATGAAAATTTATCAGGCTGGAGTACGAAAGGGGAATTTGCTTGCCCTTGTTGCAATAAAAGTAAAAAATCTGTATGGCTTAAACATTCCAAAAAATGGGCGTACATGGGTCACAGGCGTTTTCTCCCTCCCCAGCACAGGTTCAGAAAGGACAGAGTGGCATTTGATGGTTCTAGAGAGTTCAGCCCAGCACCAAAGATCATGACAGGAGTCGAAATGTTATCGCAGATTGAGGAAGAAAACATTCGCACGGTATATGAAATTCAGGATTTGGTGGCTCCTCCAGTACGTAATATTCGTGCTGCGGGTAGGCAGCGCAGTCACAATTGGAAAAAGAAAAGTATTTTTTATAGTCTTCCGTATTGGAAAACTAACATGTTGAGGCATAATTTGGATGTCATGCACATTGAAAAAAATGTTTGTGATAACATATTGTGGACCATTTTAGGTGTCAGTGGAAAGTCAAAGGACCATGTTAATGCACGCCGTGATTTGGAAGAAATGGGTTTAAGGAAACAGTTGCATTTACAGTTAGCTGAGGGAAACAAGGCATATATGCCTGCTGCACAGTATTCGATGACTACAGAGGAGAAAAAGACATTTCTTTCCATTTTGAAGATGGTCAAGGTGCCTGATGGTTACTCTTCTAATATTTCAAAGTGTGTGAATCTGACGAGCAAGACATTGCAAGGGTTGAAAAGTCATGACAATCACATATTACTTCAGCAGTTGATTCCAATCGCAATTTGTGATTGTTTATCCCCCAATGTTGTTCAGCCCTTGATTGAGATGAGTAATTTTTTTAGACAGCTTTGTTTAAGAAATCAACGAATGAGTGATTTAAAAAGTTTGCAGGACCGAATTGTACTTACGCTTTGTCACTTTGAGAAACTTTTCCCCCCCTCATTTTTCGATGTTATGGTCCACTTGACAGTGCACCTAACTGATGAAGTAATGGCTGCTGGTCCAGTGCAATTCAGGTGGATGTATCCTATTGAACGGTATTTGAGTACATTGAAAAGATTTGTACGCAACAGAGCTCGTCCAGAGGCATCAATAGCCAATGGTTATTTGATGGATGAGTGTACTACCTTTTGTGCAGAATATCTTACGGATGTTGAAACAAAATTAGATAAGCCCTCTCGGATTCATGATGGTCCAGTTGGAGAAGGAACCACATTTGATATGGACAACATCGAGTGGATACAAGCACATCGATATATCTTGTTCAATACTCCATCAGTTGCACCATTAATGCAGTAAGTATCTTATCAATGTGCTTGTATAACTTTTACATGTTTTCTTTGCATAAGTTGATCTTTTAAACATCGCGTAATCATTTGCAGGAAACACATTAATGAGATAAAAGAAGAGATGCATCGTGCGACTGAGTTGCAAATTCAACAATCTCATTATGCGACATTTCATGATTGGTTCAAGGATTATGTATGTATAAATTGATTTTCATTATGAGTGAAGTATTAAACTAATTCTTTCTGCATATATCAGTATTGATTTTTATAAATTATGTAGGTTCGTAAGCTGAGGGAGTTAGGGGACCCCACGCTACCTGAAGTATTTATCCAACTGGCTGAGGGTCCATCTATAACGGCTCGTCGTTATAAAGCTATTGATGCTAATGGTTTTCGATTTCGCATTAAAGATGTTGACGACAAACGAGCAACACAAAACAGTGGCATCGGTTGTCCCTTTGTCGATTCTGGTTATTACTATGGTCAATTGATAGACATCATTGAAGTTGTATATACACACGGTTTGAAGTACATATTGTTAAAGTGTAATTGGGTTGATCCAGTGCGTGGATGTAAAGTCGATCAATATCAGTTTTCATTGGTGAATTTTAACTATATGTTATACAGAAATAATGAACGAGTTGAGAATGAACCTTTCATTTTGACATCACAAGAGGAACAAGTATTCTTCGTTACTTTGCCTTCGGATCCAAGTTGGCAAGTTGTTGTCAAAATGTCTCGGCGAGGAGTGTTTTTATTTGAAGAAGATGAACCCGAGACTGTTCCGTTTGTTTACCAACAACTTGATCAACATACCGTAGTTCAACGTGAAGAAGATATTTATTGGGTCAGAGCGGCTGTTGAAGGAGAAACGGTCGATTTGCATGCTTAATGAAAGGTATAATTGTTTTCCCGCTATTCAGTAGAATGTCCTAGGATATCATAAATTATCTAATCATTTTATAAATCCTTATAAGTTTTAATCCTCACTTTTGTAAGTTAATTCAGTCATAAATATTTAGGTTGATTAACTTTCTGATTTTTTAAAATTCATTCACAACTAATTATTCAATCCATTTTTTGTTTGATTAACAGTTGTACAAGTTTGATTTATTAAGAACAATCCAATTTATCTTTTAAACACTTTGGACTCATTACTGATATTTTGTATGACTGCAGACATGTCAGGGGAAGAGGCAGAAAATCCACATCATCCATCTGAGGCATCTACGTCTCAGGGTCGAGGTATGTTTGAATGTCATTGTCTATATTTTTTATGTAATTGACATATATATATATATATATATATATAACATTTGTCAATTTATATATAAAATTGTTTTCAACAGGATCAGACTCGGCTGCTTCTTCCTCTCGCAGGAGAGGCCCTGGTCGTGGCATATTATCATGGAATTCCGACACGACGACAGATGTTTCATTTGATGAGGTATTTCATCCCGTGGGACCGAATGCCCCGGCATTTATTCGTCAGCTGGGTCATATCATACGTGACCCACATCGATTTCCATTGACCACGCGTGATTGGGCTTCTATCCCTCAGGACACATTAGATCGTCTATGGAGGGAGGTTCAGGTAAGAAAATAATTTTACTTTATTTTCTATTTATAAATAATACTAATATGTTTGATTATTTTCATTATAGCAAAATTTGAAAGTATGCCCTGAAGAGTTTCGGCCGGTGTGTATGAGCAAATGTCGTAAGCTGTGGAAAGATTATAAAGGCAAAGTGAAGAGGGACCACTGGATACCAAATGTGGGTGCCCTTGACATTTTGGAAAAGGTCCCGAGAGGTGTCCTCCCAGCTCAGTGGCGTGACTTGGTTGCATATTGGTCTACTGAGGGTGTTGCGGTTAGTATATTAATTATTTTTCTGTATATATATTTTCAAGAATATGTGATTTGTTTGAAATTTGAATGAATTGAATGTAGGAGGTGTCAACACGCCATTCGGAGAATCGAGCGTTGCAGGGACCAGCTCACAGGCTCGGGACTCGTCACGTGTCTCAGATCCGACATGAGGTATATATTATTCATTTTTTAATTTATTAATTAATATGGTTTTGTGTTTATATTCTTTTAATATACAGTTGCGAGGGCAAGGTGCAGCAACTGATAAAATGTCGGTGTGGATAAGGACTCGTGATCGCAATGATCCAGAGGTTGCAGCATTGATAGTAAGTGTCTGTACTTACCAATAATTACATAAATCTATATATTAACATATATATATTTAAATATTTCACAGGATCAATTTGAAGCTGAGTTAGAACAGCTGCCAGAGGACCAGCGACAGCTTCCCATGCGACGGGATGAGATCTTTCATCGCATTATTGGTCGGGACGGGCATGGCTATAGTTTGACCTATGGAGCAGGGATTCCTCGTTCTGTAGTGTCACGCGCTGCGGTTGTCGGTCCTGCTGTTGCTCATATGACACAGCAGATGTCAGATTTTGAGGCACGGCTGCGCGCTTCCGAGGAGACAAATGCGCAATTGACAGCTGAGGTTAGAGCACTGCGGGAATATGTGCGTCGAGCTGATGGTACAGGGGATCATACGACGCAGGTATATACTGTATTTATTTATTTAATTTAAATTATTTTTGTTATTAAAATATTTATAATGTTTATTTGTTGTAGGCACCTGGCCCACCAGAAGGAGGTAGCAGTGATGGCAACACGTGACGCACCATATATTCACGAGATATGTTTTTTGTTTTTACTGGTAGGGTTGACATTGATGTACTGTATTTATTCATTTAAGTAATGCATTATTACCATCCATGGTGGTCTTTTAAATATTTTATAGATTATGTATTATTAATATATTTTTTATAAATTTCTGTATGGTATCGATAAAAGAAATATGTATTAATTAGATATTATCACTTTTATTTTTCACTTTTGTAATCAATGGGATGGCCTTTGCACCCCCGGAGAACCCCCCGCACCCCCGTACACCCCCCCGCCACCCCCGTACAGCCCCCCGCCACCCCCGTACAGCCCCCCGCCACCCCCGTACAGCCCCCCGCCACCCCCGTACAGCCCCCCGCCACCCCCGTACAGCCCCCCGCCACCCCCGTACAGCCCCCCGCACCCCCGTACAGCCCCCCGCACCCCCGTACAGCCCCCCGCCACCCCCGTACAGCCCCCCGCCTCCCCCGTACAGCCCCCCGCCACCCCCGTACAGCCCCCCGCCACCCCCGTACAGCCCCCCGCCACCCCCGTACAGCCCCCCGCCACCCCCGTACAGCCCCCCGCACCCCCGTACAGCCCCCCGCACCCCCGTACAGCCCCCCGCCACCCCCGTACAGCCCCCCGCCACCCCCGTACAGCCCCCCGCCACCCCCGTACAGCCCCCCGCCACCCCCGTACAGCCCCCCGCCACCCCCGTACAGCCCCCCGCCACCCCCGTACAGCCCCCCGCCACCCCCGTACAGCCCCCCGCCACCCCCGTACAGCCCCCCGCCACCCCCGTACAGCCCCCCGCACCCCCGTACAGCCCCCCGCCACCCCCGTACAGCCCCCCGCCACCCCCGTACAGCCCCCCGCCACCCCCGTACAGCCCCCCGCCACCCCCGTACAGCCCCCCGCCACCCCCGTACAGCCCCCCGCCACCCCCGTACAGACGGCACCTCATTCGGAGGTGCCGTGTGACCGCGGCGGCCGGAAACGCGTTTCCGGCGCCATTAAACACCAAAACGGCGTGCGGCGGTCCGATTCGGAGCAAACGTGCTCCGAACGACCTGAAACCGCACGGGAACGATAGAAATATTATTCCTGAGATGCAGGAGGAGGCCGCACGTCCATCGGACGTGCGGTTCGCGCGGCACGTCCGATTGTGTCGTTTTCAGCAGCGCGGCGCGCGCTGAAATGGCGCGTTGGGGGGTCAAAACCACCCGAACAACCTCCGAATGCCACGAAACCGTACGACAACATCCGGTGCGTGAATTGTGAAATGGTCGGCCAGACGGCACCTCATTCGGAGGTGCCGTGTGACCGCGGCGGCCGGAAACGCGTTTCCGGCGCCATTAAACACCAAAACGGCGTGCGGCGGTCCCGTTCGGAGCAAACGTGCTCCGAACGACCTGAAACCGCACGGGAACGATAGAAATATTATTCCTGAGATGCAGGAGGAGGCCGCACGTCCATCGGACGTGCGGTTCGCGCGGCACGTCCGATTGTGCCGTTTTCAGCAGCGCGGCGCGCGCTGAAATGGCGCGTTGGGGGGTCAAAACCACCCGAACGACCTACGAATGCCACGAAACCGTACGACAACATCCGGGGCGTGAATTGTGAAATGGTCGGCCAGACGGAACCTCATTCGGAGGTGCCGTGTGACCGCGGCGGCCGGAAACGCGTTTCCGGCGCCATTAAACACCAAAACGGCGTGCGGCGGTCCGATTCGGAGAAAACGTGCTCCGAACGACCTGAAACCGCACGGGAACGATAGAAATATTATTCCTGAGATGCAGGAGGAGGCCGCACGTCCATCGGACGTGCGGTTCGCGCGGCACGTCCGATTGTGCCGTTTTCAGCAGCGCGGCGCGCGCTGAAATGGCGCGTTGGGGGGTCAAAACCACCCGAACGACCTCCAAATGCCACGAAACCGTACGACAACATCCGGTGCGTGAATTGTGAAATGGTCGGCCAGACGGCACCTCATTCGGAGGTGCCGTGTGACCGCGGCGGCCAGAAACGCGTTTCCGGCGCCATTAAACACCAAAACGGCGTGCGGCGGTCCCGTTCGGAGCAAACGTGCTCCGAACGACCTGAAACCGCACGGGAACGATAGAAATATTATTCCTGAGATGCAGGAGGAGGCCGCACGTCCATCGGACGTGCGGTTCGCGCGGCACGTCCGATTGTGCCGTTTTCAGCAGCGCGGCGCGCGCTGAAATGGCGCGTTGGGGGGTCAAAACCACCCGAACGACCTCCGAATGCCACGAAACCGTACGACAACATCCGGGGCGTGAATTGTGAAATGGTCGGCCAGACGGAACCTCATTCGGAGGTGCCGTGTGACCGCGGCGGCCGGAAACGCGTTTCCGGCGCCATTAAACACCAAAACGGCGTGCGGCGGTCCGATTCGGAGCAAACGTGCTCCGAACGACCTGAAACCGCACGGGAACGATAGAAATATTATTCCTGAGATGCAGGAGGAGGCCGCACGTCCATCGGACGTGCGGTTCGCGCGGCACGTCCGATTGTGCCGTTTTCAGCAGCGCGGCGCGCGCTGAAATGGCGCGTTGGGGGGTCAAAACCACCCGAACGACCTCCGAATGCCACGAAACCGTACGACAACATCCGGTGCATGAATTGTGAAATGGTCGGCCAGACGGCACCTCATTCGGAGGTGCCGTGTGACCGCGGCGGCCGGAAACGCGTTTCCGGCGCCATTAAACACCAAAACGGCGTGCGGCGGTCCCGTTCGGAGCAAACGTGCTCCGAACGACCTGAAACCGCACGGGAACGATAGAAATATTATTCCTGAGATGCAGGAGGAGGCCGCACGTCCATCGGACGTGCGGTTCGCGCGGCACGTCCGATTGTGCCGTTTTCAGCAGCGCGGCGCGCGCTGAAATGGCGCGTTGGGGGGTCAAAACCACCCGAACGACCTCCGAATGCCACGAAACCGTACGACAACATCCGGGGCGTGAATTGTAAAATGGTCGGCCAGACGGCACCTCATTCGGAGGTGCCGTGTGACCGCGGCGGCCGGAAACGCGTTTCCGGCGCCATTAAACACCAAAACGGCGTGCGGCGGTCCCGTTCGGAGCAAACGTGCTCCGAACGACCTGAAACCGCACGGGAACGATAGAAATATTATTCCTGAGATGCAGGAGGAGGCCGCACGTCCATCGGACGTGCGGTTCGCGCGGCACGTCCGATTGTGCCGTTTTCAGCAGCGCGGCGCGCGCTGAAATGGCGCGTTGGGGGGTCAAAACCACCCGAACGACCTCCGAACGACCTGAAACCGCACGACAACATCCGGTGCGTGAATTGTGAAATGGTCGGCCAGACGGCACCTCATTCGGAGGTGCCGTGTGACCGCGGCGGCCGGAAACGCGTTTCCGGCGCCATTAAACACCAAAACGGCGTGCGGCGGTCCGATTCGGAGCAAACGTGCTCCGAACGACCTGAAACCGCACGGGAACGATAGAAATATTATTCCTGAGATGCAGGAGGAGGCCGCACGTCCATCGGACGTGCGGTTCGCGCGGAACGTCCGATTGTGCCGTTTTCAGCAGCGCGGCGCGCGCTGAAATGGCGCGTTGGGGGGTCAAAACCACCCGAACGACCTCCGAATGCCACGAAACCGTACGACAACATCCGGTGCGTGAATTGTGAAATGGTCGGCCAGACGGAACCTCATTCGGAGGTGCCGTGTGACCGCGGCGGCCGGAAACGCGTTTCCGGCGCCATTAAACACCAAAACGGCGTGCGGCGGTCCGATTCGGAGCAAACGTGCTCCGAACGACCTGAAACCGCACGGGAACAATAGAAATATTATTCCTGAGATGCAGGAGGAGGCCGCACGTCCATCGGACGTGCGGTTCACGCGGCACGTCCGATTGTGCCGTTTTCAGCAGCGCGGCGCGCGCTGAAATGGCGCGTTGGGGGGTCAAAACCACCCGAACGACCTCCGAATGCCACGAAACCGTACGACAACATCCGGGGCGTGAATTGTGAAATGGTCGGCCAGACGGCACCTCATTCGGAGGTGCCGTGTGACCGCGGCGGCCGGAAACGCGTTTCCGGCGCCATTAAACACCAAAACGGCGTGCGGCGGTCCGATTCGGAGCAAACGTGCTCCGAACGACCTGAAACCACACGGGAACGATAGAAATATTATTCCTGAGATGCAGGAGGAGGCCGCACGTCCATCGGACGTGCGGTTCGCGCGACACGTCCGATTGTGCCGTTTTCAGCAGCGCGGCGCGCGCTGAAATGGCGCGTTGGGGGGTCAAAACCACCCGAACGACCTCCGAATGCCACGAAACCGTACGACAACATCCGGGGCGTGAATTGTGAAATGGTCGGCCAGACGGCACCTCATTCGGAGGTGCCGTGTGACCGTGGCGGCCGGAAACGCGTTTCCGGCGCCATTAAACACCAAAACGGCGTGCGGCGGTCCGATTCGGAGCAAACGTGTTCCGAACGACCTGAAACCGCACGGGAACGATAGAAATATTATTCCTGAGATGCAGGAGGAGGCCGCACGTCCATCGGACGTGCGGTTCGCGCGGCACGTCCGATTGTGCCGTTTTCAGCAGCGCGGCGCGCGCTGAAATGGCGCGTTGGGGGGTCAAAACCACCCGAACGACCTCCGAAGGCCACGAAACCGTACGACAACATCCGGGGCGTGAATTGTGAAATGGTCGGCCAGACGGAACCTCATTCGGAGGTGCCGTTTGACCGCGGCGGCCGGAAACGCGTTTCCGGCGCCATTAAACACCAAAACGGCGTGCGGCGGTCCGATTCGGAGCAAACGTGCTCCGAACGACCTGAAACCGCACGGGAACGATAGAAATATTATTCCTGAGATGCAGGAGGAGGCCGCACGTCCATCGGACGTGCGGTTCGCGCGGCACGTCCGATTGTGCCGTTTTCAGCAGCGCGGCGCGCGTTGAAAGGGCGCGTTGGGGGGTCAAAACCACCCGAACGACCTCCGAATGCCACGAAACCGGACGACAACATCCGGGGCGTGAATTGTGAAATAGTCGGCCAGACGGCACCTCATTCGGAGGTGCCGTGTGACCGCGGCGGCCGGAAACGCGTTTCCGGCGCCATTAAACACCAAAACGGCGTGCGGCGGTCCCGTTCGGAGCAAACGTGCTCCGAACGACCTGAAACCGCACGGGAACGATAGAAATATTATTCCTGAGATGCATGAGGAGGCCGCACGTCCATCGGACGTGCGGTTCGCGCGGCACGTCCGATTGTGCCGTTTTCAGCAGCGCGGCGCGCGCTGAAATGGCGCGTTGGGGGGTCAAAACCACCCGAACGACCTCCGAATGCCACGAAACCGTACGACAACATCCGGGGCGTGAATTGTGAAATGGTCGGCCAGACGGAACCTCATTCGGAGGTGCCGTGTGACCGCGGCGGCCGGAAACGCGTTTCCGGCGCCATTAAACACCAAAACGGCGTGCGGCGGTCCGATTCGGAGCAAACGTGCTCCGAACGACCTGAAACCGCACGGGAACGATAGAAATATTATTCCTGAGATGCAGGAGGAGGCCGCACGTCCATCGGACGTGCGGTTCGCGCGGCACGTCCGATTGTGCCGTTTTCAGCAGCGCGGCGCGCGCTGAAATGGCGCGTTGGGGGGTCAAAACCACCCGAACGACCTCCGAATGCCACGAAACCGTACGACAACATCCGGTGCGTGAATTGTGAAATGGTCGGCCAGACGGCACCTCATTCGGAGGTGCCGTGTGACCGCGGCGGCCGGAAACGCGTTTCCGGCGCCATTAAACACCAAAACGGCGTGCGGCGGTCCCGTTCGGAGCAAACGTGCTCCGAACGACCTGAAACCGCACGGGAACGATAGAAATATTATTCCTGAGATGCAGGAGGAGGCCGCACGTCCATCGGACGTGCGGTTCGCGCGGCACGTCCGATTGTGCCGTTTTCAGCAGCGCGGCGCGCGCTGAAATGGCGCGTTGGGGGGTCAAAACCACCCGAACGACCTCCGAATGCCACGAAACCGTACGACAACATCCGGGGCGTGAATTGTGAAATGGTCGGCCAGACGGAACCTCATTCGGAGGTGCCGTGTGACCGCGGCGGCCGGAAACGCGTTTCCGGCGCCATTAAACACCAAAACGGCGTGCGGCGGTCCGATTCGGAGCAAACGTGCTCCGAACGACCTGAAACCGCACGGGAACGATAGAAATATTATTCCTGAGATGCATGAGGAGGCCGCACGTCCATCGGACGCGCGGTTCGCGCGGCACGTCCGATTGTGCCGTTTTCAGCAGCGCGGCGCGCGCTGAAATGGCGCGTTGGGGGGTCAAAACCACCCGAACGACCTCCGAATGCCACGAAACCGTACGACAACATCCGGTGCGTGAATTGTGAAATGGTCGGCCAGACGGAACCTCATTCGGAGGTGCCGTGTGACCGCGGCGGCCGGAAACGCGTTTCCGGCGCCATTAAACACCAAAACGGCGTGCGGCGGTCCCGTTCGGAGCAAACGTGCTCCAAACGACCTGAAACCGCACGGGAACGATATAAATATTATTCCTGAGATGCAGGAGGAGGCCGCACGTCCATCGGACGTGCGGTTCGCGCGGCACGTCCGATTGTGCCGTTTTCAGCAGCGCGGCGCGCGCTGAAATGGCGCGTTGGGGGGTCAAAACCACCCGAACGACCTCCGAATGCCACGAAACCGTACGACAACATCCGGGGCGTGAATTGTGAAATGGTCGGCCAGACGGCACCTCATTCGGAGGTGCCGTGTGACCGCGGCGGCCGAAAACGCGTTTCCGGCGCCATTAAACACCAAAACGGCGTGCGGCGGTCCGATTCGGAGCAAACGTGCTCCGAACGACCTGAAACCGCACGGGAACGATAGAAATATTATTCCTGAGATGCAGGAGGAGGCCGCACGTCCATCGGACATGCGGTTCGCGCGGCACGTCCGATTGTGCCGTTTTCAGCAGCGCGGCGCGCGCTGAAATGGCGCGTTGGGGGGTCAAAACCACCCGAACGACCTCTGAATGCCACGAAACCGTACGACAACATCCGGTGCGTGAATTGTGAAATGGTCGGCCAGACGGCACCTCATTCGGAGGTGCCGTGTGACCGCGGCGGCCGGAAACGCGTTTCCGGCGCCATTAAACACCAAAACGGCGTGCGGCGGTCCCGTTCGGAGCAAACGTGCTCCGAACGACCTGAAACCGCACGGGAACGATAGAAATATTATTCCTGAGATGCAGGAGGAGGCCGCACGTCCATCGGACGTGCGGTTCGCGCGGCACGTCCGATTGTGCCGTTTTCAGCAGCGCGGCGCGCGCTGAAATGGCGCGTTGGGGGGTCAAAACCACCCGAACGACCTCCGAACGACCTGAAACCGCACGAAAACATCCGGTGCGTGAATTGTGAAATGGTCGGCCAGACGGCACCTCATTCGGAGGTGCCGTGTGACCGCGGCGGCCGGAAACGCGTTTCCGGCGCCATTAAACACCAAAACGGCGTGCGGCGGTCCGATTCGGAGCAAACGTGCTCCGAACGACCTGAAACCGCACGGGAACGATAGAAATATTATTCCTGAGATGCAGGAGGAGGCCGGACGTCCATCGGACGTGCGGTTCGCGCGGCACGTCCGATTGTGCCGTTTTCAGCAGCGCGGCGCGCGCTGAAATGGCGCGTTGGGGGGTCAAAACCACCCGAACGACCTCCGAATGCCACGAAACCGTACGACAACATCCGGTGCGTGAATTGTGAAATGGTCGGCCAGACGGCACCTCATTCGGAGGTGCCGTGTGACCGCGGCGGCCGGAAACGCGTTTCCGGCGCCATTAAACACCAAAACGGCGTGCGGCGGTCCGATTCGGAGCAAACGTGCTCCGAACGACCTGAAACCGCACGGGAACGATAGAAATATTATTCCTGAGATGCAGGAGGAGGCCGCACGTCCATCGGACGTGCGGTTCACGCGGCACGTCCGATTGTGCCGTTTTCAGCAGCGCGGCGCGCGCTGAAATGGCGCGTTGGGGGGTCAAAACCACCCGAACGACCTCCGAATGCCACGAAACCGTACGACAACATCCGGGGCGTGAATTGTGAAATGGTCGGCCAGACGGCACCTCATTCGGAGGTGCCGTGTGACCGCGGCGGCCGGAAACGCGTTTCCGGCGCCATTAAACACCAAAACGGCGTGCGGCGGTCCGATTCGGAGCAAACGTGCTCCGAACGACCTGAAACCGCACGGGAACGATAGAAATATTATTCCTGAGATGCAGGAGGAGGCCGCACGTCCATCGGACGTGCGGTTCGCGCGGCACGTCCGATTGTGCCGTTTTCAGCAGCGCGGCGCGCGCTGAAATGGCGCGTTGGGGGGTCAAAACCACCCGAACGACCTCCGAATGCCACGAAACCGTACGACAACATCCGGGGCGTGAATTGTGAAATGGTCGGCCAGACGGCACCTCATTCGGAGGTGCCGTGTGACCGTGTCGGCCGGAAACGCGTTTCCGGCGCCATTAAACACCAAAACGGCGTGCGGCGGTCCGATTCGGAGCAAACGTGTTCCGAACGACCTGAAACCGCACGGGAACGATAGAAATATTATTCCTGAGATGCAGGAGGAGGCCGCACGTCCATCGGACGTGCGGTTCGCGCGGCACGTCCGATTGTGCCGTTTTCAGCAGCGCGGCGCGCGCTGAAATGGCGCGTTGGGGGGTCAAAACCACCCGAACGACCTCCGAAGGCCACGAAACCGTACGACAACATCCGGGGCGTGAATTGTGAAATGGTCGGCCAGACGGCACCTCATTCGGAGGTGCCGTGTGACCGCGGCGGCCGGAAACGCGTTTCCGGCGCCATTAAACACCAAAACGGCGTGCGGCGGTCCGATTCGGAGCAAACGTGCTCCGAACGACCTGAAACCGCACGGGAACGATAGAAATATTATTCCTGAGATGCAGGAGGAGGCCGCACGTCCATCGGACGTGCGGTTCGCGCGGCACGTCCGATTGTGCCGTATTCAGCAGCGCGGCGCGCGCTGAAAGGGCGCGTTGGGGGGTCAAAACCACCCGAACGACCTCCGAATGCCACGAAACCGGACGACAACATCCGGGGCGTGAATTGTGAAATGGTTGGCCAGACGGCACCTCATTCGGAGGTGCCGTGTGACCGCGGCGGCCGGAAACAAAACGGCGTGCGGCGGTTCGATTCGGAGCAAACGTGCTCCGAACGACCTGAAATATATTATATATATATAATATTTAAAATATATTATATATATATAATATTTAAAATATATTATATAGAGAATATTTAAATTATTATAACACAATGATTTGATATTATATATGTATTAAATATATATTAAAACATTTCAAATATATAATATATATATATATATATATATTTAAAATATTGTATTTAATAGTATATATATGAATATTTTTACATAAATATATATATATATTTATAATGAATTCAAAAAAAAAATTTTTAAAAAATTTTTTTTTTTTGAATAGCGACCGCCATAGGCGGTCGCTATAGGGTGCCATGCCGGCCCACTATAGCGACCGCCATTGGCGGTCGCTATAGGGTGCCCGGCAGGGGGCCTTCAGCGACCGCCATTGGCGGTCGCTAAATCCCTCTAGCGACGGGGCAACAGCGACCGCCAATGGCGGTCGCTGCGCGGCCGCTAAAGACCTTTAGCGACCGCCAATGGCGGTCGCTAATTGTCTTATTTTTAGTAGTGATTACATTCCACATTTACACAAATTGGTTACATAAAAGATAGTATTCATTTTTTCCATCAACGGAAACATATTTAAAAATAAAGCATGGATTCTTTCTTGGCACTTCCTTGACACTATAATCATAACATGCACCTTTCCCTTGACATGTGAAAAACATTTCAAAAAAACCTGGGATGAGCATAAAAAGCTCAGTAAGGGTTATAAAAATATGGAAAGGAAACATGAGTTCATATATACATAAGAATGAAATCATAATTTACCCATAAAACATAGGCACTTTAACATACCTCATCAAATCATGAATAAATCATAGAAATCATAAGACATAAAAGGTAACTTGAGGCATTCATAACATTTTTACGTAGGGAGTAACCCTCTTGGTTACGTTTGGAATACCCACCACTATATATTACCTAAATATCTTCGGAGAAACCTTAACGTTTCACTCCATCGCGTTACCCAATGCATTGGAGAGCTATATCGGGCTCACTCGCCCTTAGTTTATCACGGAACCACCCGTCTTCATAATAATGCCCAAGAACCATAACATAATCTTATCACCTAAAACATGAATAAAGGAAACATAACATTTCCACCTTTCAATAACAAGATATCAATACAACACATTGATATAAAAACATTATGAAAACCATCTTCAATACCAAAATAAAAGGAAAGTAAAAAATAGTATTTATTTTTCTTTTAAAAAGAAGGTATGGATTGGAGAGGATGCCGAAACTCAAATAATGGTCACGGCGGCAGAGAAGTCGTTGTCGCCGCATACGTACGACAAAAACAATCCTTTTTTTCCTTTAGTAAAATGCTTCGTATAAAAAAGATTCCTTTTTGGATAAACGTAAAAGTCAAAGGGGTTTATACACCGTATAAAAGAAGGTTGTGTATAAAACAAGATATGCCTCAATGAATGGAGATTGAGACGAAGTCACTTACAAAGACGGTATCCCTGGTTTAATGACAAATCAATTACATAATTATGTGTGACAAAAGAATACACCAAATATAAGTGGATATTAAGTGTAAAACAATCAGAGGTTATTCACACATATTAATGGAATGACATATTCAAGGAGTACAAGTTTATCCCAAAGAATCAAATTTGGGTTAAGAAGTTCCCTTGCAAAAATTTGACAGCCAAACGGCGTCACTACAAAATTCAGAAAATGAGTTGATGAGAGATAAAAAGGGTATCTCATTACATGGACAAAATATTTAAATCAATAAGGATATAGAAGAACATAACCCAACATAATAGTATGTGAATTAAAAGACATAACAAAAGATGTCTTTTAAAAAGAGGAGGGTGAAAGGTTCCCTTACCGACATGGGTATCATTCGAGGCATGCACCCCGTGAAAGAAGGACAATACAACATTGATGTAAATACTCATAAATAAAAGTATATTACACAATGATTAAAATAATGGGAATTACATACACCACTCAAAGGAAATCGTGGGAAATGTAGCATAAATCTCACGGGAATAAAAGTGAGATGAACAATCCCTTATGAAAACTCAGTAGCCTAACAGCGCCACTTAAAACATATAAAAATGGATTGATGAGATCAAATAGGGTATATCATCATATTAACATAAAGTTTACAGAAAGAGGAATATAAAAGAAAATCCCCCATCATAACCAAGAGGAGCTTAAAAGAAGTTCCATAAAGGAGAGTACTTAGAAATAAAGAGAGATGTTAGATCTCTTACGAAAATTTGGCAGCCTAACGGCGCCACTCAAAACATCCAAAATGGATTGATGAGAGAAAATAGGGTCTCTCATCATATGAACATAAAAGGTACAGTAGGAGTAATATAATATAACATCTGAATCATAATAAATATGAGCTTAAAAGGAATGACATAAAAGAGTGTACTTAAAAAGAAAGAGAGGGGTAGGATCCCTTACCTCAAGTCCGACTTGTCTTGTTCGTTTCTTTATATTCCTGAATAATAAACATTGGTCAATTTATAATTTCTTAAGGACCTACTATAAATATTATTATTCAGTTCATATCACATATTTTAATGTTATAATAATTGGTTAATAATATGAGTTAATATCAGACGTTTTTGTCGATGTTTGGTACATGTGTCAAAAATTGAACTTGTTAGAAAATAATTTTCCATGTAGTTATAGGTACATCATATCCAGAATAGTATTTATGTTTTAAATATCATATATATCCATTATATATTAATTTTATACTATTCCATAACATTTGGAGATAAAAATTAGAAGCACCGTTCCTGGAGACGGTAGGCCGTACGTACGCATGAACGCTACATTCATTTTTTGTCATATTAATGGAATTAATCCAAAATGAGAGAGATATATATATATGTTATAATTCCAGAATGATATCCATAATTTAGATTTAATATATTACATATATATCCATTATATAAATGTGCGTATAATAGTACACAACATTTTGAGACAAGAAATGAAATGTACCGTTCATGGAGACGGTAAGCCGTACGTACGCATGAACGCTACTTCCATTTCTATTTCATATTTAATGGAATTAAAACATAATGATAAATAATATTATTTTAATTCCAGTATGGTATCATATATTATATCATTAAAAATATACTTTATGCGTACCACATATGATATTAACGAATCAAATCACTTTGAGGGGGCGGTAGTCCGCACTTTCTTAAATGAAGATATCGCATTTACCCATAATGGAAACGATAAAGGTCTGCCATAAATGAAAAATACAGAATCTTAAGTAAAACATAAAAATATTATATATCATATATAAATATAGTTTCATCTAAATGGCCACCTTTGAAGGTGTTAGAATAATGTTGAACAATCATCGTTTCGTGAGGCAGAAATTCGCCATCCACAGAAACAATATGTTCTTTAACCATTAGATGTAGGTGTGTGTAAGTTTATCTCGGATACTTCTTATAAAAACATTCTAGTATATTGAATATACTGGATTTGTTACAAAAGAAATGAATAAAAAGATTTTAAGGGGTTGGAGAAGCAAAATAAAACAAAGGGACACCCGTGAAGACATTACCTTAAAATCGGGTAACTCCCTTTGGTTTGGGCTCGAAGGCTTCCTTGGGAAGACTTCTTCCCAATGTGAGGCTTCAAGGAGTTAGAGAGGGATGTGGAGAGACACAATGGGAATGGGTTGGCCGAGAAAAAGGCTTTGGAAGTTTGGGTAAGGAGGTAGAGGTGGGGGCCTTTTATAAGAGGAGAGGAGGGGCACTCTTGGAAAGAAAAGAAATGTTACTTTATTTTAAAATGAGTTTCGGATTTAAAAGGTCCCGCATTGAAATAATTCGAGTGTAAGGTGGTAAGGGTTCGAAATCCACCCATCCAATAGGTTTTGGACATGTGTAGGTCATATATGTTACATTATCTTTTCATTTTATTTAAATCCTTTATTAATGAGGTAATCGCTGCATCATCATGATGTCATAAATAATTTAATTTATTTAATGTCTAAAAATTATAAAAAAATATCATGATGTAGGAAATCATTTTATCTTTCTAATGAATATTTATAGTCAAAAATAGGACTTGAATAACCCCATTTGAAAAATGTTTTTGTAAAACAACTCATGTTTTTGTCATTTTAATTTTAACATTAAATAAAAAGATATTAATGTCATTTTCCTACCAAAGGGGATCCATGGGGTCCCCAAGTTGACCCATGGCTTGTCTTGTTCATCCATGACACATCCAATAGGGGTAGGACATGTTTCTAGGTATTTTAATTTATTATAATATCATTTTTGGCTTAAATTGAACTAATTACCTCTAATCGCGATTAAGAACATAAAAGTTACGATTCACCAAAAAATTATTTTAATCTCATTGAACCATATTTTACTTCTTAATTACAACCATGTATGTCGGATTTTTGAAAATCAAATCACGGAAGCGGCAAAGTTTCATTTAAACGAAAAATCAGTTTCTTTAACTACCACTTGGTGGTTTCACTATTCTTCAAAAATTGAAGTTTTTCAGAAAAATACCAAAACTTTACCCTAAGCTATATTTGATATTATGAATTCAAATATGATGTCTATTTTAAAAAATTCAAAACATATAAGTTACATTAATTAATTTAATAATTAATTCTCGCTGTCAGAACAAATAGCGTGTTTTTTTAAAAATATATATCAAAAGATTGACATTAGTTTAAGTCAAATTTCAAAGTGAAATTAATTTCAATGACCACTATTAGATTAAATGGTAAAAATATATTTCAATTTCACTTTAAAACCAATTCAAAAGATAATATAATCATATAAATAAATTATATTAAAAAGTGGTTTTGAATTAAAATACAACATTTTTCACTATTCATTAAAAATTGAACTTTTTCAGAAAAATCGCAAAAATTTTCACAATGTAAATTTTGATGTCCCAATTCTAAAGAAGAATTTTATTTTGTCAAATATAAAACATAAAATTTTCAAAAAGTGTATTTAAAAGAGTTTCCCCATCAAAAGGCGGTTAATCGACCTTTTAAAGAATATTGGAATGTTTACGCTTAAAATTGGATTCATTCGTATTTTTAATCCTATAACATTTATTGTAAAGAGTAAAAATATTTGACAAACATATATAATCATTTTTTAGTTAGTTTTGTTCATTCCCGCCATTACAACGGCTAGGCATTAACTACCATTTAAAATAATATTATTTTATTATTAGAGTGCAACACAAGATTCCCAAGAAACTCATTGTTGCGTATTGGGTATGCCATCGTGCATAACATCCCGTTTAACGTAATATTAATATTTTATTCAAAAATATGGATAAATATGAAATTTTCATATTCTTTATCTACCTGTGGTGTTACAATTCTATCCATGAATGAGAGAATATGAGAACATTTTTACCATCTTCCTCATTAATAAAAATCTTTATGATCCATAAAAAAGTTTATTTTCCTTGAATGAGATGACCTAAGTAGAGATATATAATTCCGAACTATTATTCATCATATTTCATTAATACTCTAATAATTTAATATAAAATAATAACTTTTTTGAATAATAATTTGACATACATTAATTTTAAATTTCCATGAATATCAACAACAAATCACTTCATTAAGACTTTATACATATTCACATAAATTTTAGGTTGGGTCATGAATTGAAAAGTATATTGTGTTTTTAAATATATGATGTCCAGTAAAACATTTATCGATATAAATAGGATATTTATATTGAATTTTCACATTGGAAGTAACTATACAATGTTTTATTAAAAATACAATAATTTTCTATATTTTTGATATGATTACAATTCATATATTTAAATGATAATTATAAAATTTCGACAATAATAATTTATAGTGAACCATATGATGATGTAACATTGTGAACTATTAATCATATAATGTTGAAGCGAAAATAATTACGCCTAGACCATATGAAAATTGTTCCATATGACATCAAAAATTTTAATACCCCAATCTTCCACGATACGTTTCCCATTCAATTATTCAATAGCGTGCGCTATTTGCATCTTCGAGATTCTAACATACCACTACCAATGAAACTAGATGTTATAAATAGTAAAACCCACTTTTGAAATTTTATATTTTTTTTAGAATGGACTTTATTTTTGGATTTGGAATATCAAAATTATATTTAGATAAATTTTTGGTAATATTTTGAAAACATTCAATTTTTGATGAATAGTGATAAATAAAAAAATTTAATTAAAAATGAATTTTTTTATTGAAATAATGTATATTTTTAAAGTTTTCATATTAATTGTTTTTATTTTGTATTTGATTATATATTTATCATTTAATATAATATAGGTTATTTTATGTAATTTCACATTTAAACTGCACATAAACAAGTGTCAATCGTTTGATAGTTACAATTTCAGAAAAACATGATTTTTGTTTTGACAACGAGAATTTATTTTAAATTAATTTCATCCACTTTTGTGTTTTGAATTTGCAAAAATGTATTAAATATTTGGAATCATGAGGTCTAAATTGTGCAAATAGGCAACTTTTATTTTTAGAGATTATGAAAAATTACTTCGGTAAATATATTATTTTCCATGGTTAAAGGGGTAAATCCAGTAAAAAGTGGTAAAAAATAATATTATAATAATATTAAATTGACCTAACACGTGTATTAACCCTATTTAATGATACATGTACAGCCATGGGAATCCTTGGGTTGATTTGGGTACCCCATTGTTCCAGTTGGGAGTGATAATGACAATTTATAGTAATTAATTTAATGTAATGAAAAAAATAAAATGAAAATATATTATTTAGAAAAACATAAATTTCATGGGGTTATTTTCGTTATCTCTTAGACTATAAATATTCATTTTAATGCTATATAATTTACAAAATCATGGTATTTTTTATAATTTTTAGACATCATGTTTATAAAATTATTAATGACACAATAATGATGTAGTGTTAACCTCGTTAATAAATGATTTAAATAAATAAGATTATAAAAATTGAAATAATATCCAAAACCATTATAATTATTATTGTATGATTTGATTTTGAACATTAGTCATTTTATATTTGACTTTAATGAGTTTTGTAGCTTTATAAATCTAAAATCATTATATAATAAAATACTATTTTCTAATGTTTCTAAAGAGACCCTCCTCCCCCTTATAAAAATATCCCACCTCTAACCCATTTCTCATACCTCTCAAGCCACATGGTTCATCCAACCTCTGCCCAATTAATCTCCCTATATCCCCCTATTTCTCTTATAAGCATTACATTAGGTATAATTCACTTCAAGGAAGTTTTTTGGTTCAAACCAAAGGGAGTACCCGATTTAAAGGTGACATCTCTTCTTATTTTGTTTTCATTTATTTTACTTCTCCAACCCCATAAACTCTATTTATTAATTTATTTTATGACATAAGTAGTATCATAAATATACTAGTTTATTTTTATGAGATTTATTTTAACTACACATACACACCCCTCTATCTAATGGGTATAAAACTTAATGTTTCTGTGGATGGAGAAATACTGCCTCACGAAACGATGATTGTTCAATCTTCTACTACCACCTCTTATGATGAACATTATGATAAAACAATAATTATATAGGATATTTATGATATTTATTTTACCTATAATCTTATTTAATTCTATTTATAGCATAGTATTACTCTTTTCATGTTGTATACATATGATAATTTCATTTGAGGAAGTGTGGACTACCGCCCCCTCAAAAAGATATGACTCGTTCATACCATACATTGAACGTATAAATAATGGCGTTAATTAACATACACAACATATATAAAATATTATATTATAATTGAATAATACTATACTTATTTATCATTTGGTTTTCCTTCCTTTTAAAATAAAAAAATGAAATGGAACTAGCATTCGTGCATACATACAGATTACCGTCTCCACGAACGTGATGAGAATCATTCCCCATTCTAACCATTTAAGAATAATTTTCATATTATTAATAAAAATAATATTTAAGAACATAGAATCATTCTGTATATGAATAAAATACATCCAATCCACAACAAATATGACTTATGTAACAAAATATATAAAGGAAAATGAAACGGTTAACACCTGAAACAATGATACTACTAAAATTTTATTAACGAATAAATATTAAAAGATAATATATGGTATCATATTTATGAATTTAGTTATTTTATAATTTTATAAAAATTATTTAACAATTATATAAGATGATAATGTACCCTCGACTGAGTTAAAGTACAAGGTAATGGTTAATTTCACAATCTCTTTATTATCCGAGGTTGTTTTTACATAAGTATCTATTGTGGCCTCTTTATCATACAAATCAATGAATCTTAAAAATTAATTTCAAATTTGTTTTACTATTTAGCAGACTATGGGTTAATGTCATTTATACCCTAGTTTGAATTTTTATAAAATGGTTTTAAAGGAATCTTACCGTCGTTTTCCACACATAGTACTTTATGAAATTTTCGACAAATTAAGGTAAGAAATTTTTTTTAACATATATGTAGAGTGCAGTAATTATTTTCCATTATAACAACCTTTATAATTTTATACAATCATATAAGAATATTTTCAAAATATTTTTTTTCTTTTATAATTTCATGAATTTAAATGATTTCAAAATAGAAAGAGATATTCCTCTTAAATAATTATGATTTCATCTATGTCAACAACCTTTAATAGATTGTATTATTTATTGAAGTTGATTTATTATGATAAAAATCAGCCATATTGTATTGATGTTTTTGTGACCTGTTTGACTGTGGATTTGTTATTTTTATACCATTCATGTTTTGTGGTTAACATATTAACATTTCGTATGTTAGTTTTAATAAGAATGCTTATGTTAGGTTTCAACATTTTCATATGAGTAATGCATTGGACCTAGTATGTGAGGGGTGGAGCCCGCTAAAGATCCTCAATGAATCGGTAGGTCTCATAAGGAACAGTAGTGTCATGGAACAAGGCCTTAAAAAATAATATTTTTAGTCTTGGCACGAGGCCTTGACTATATGGTTATAATGTTTGGCATTATGCATTCCATCATTATGAAAATGGTGATTGATATTGCATGTGATTATTCGACTAGTAGAATATCCATGTGAATATGTAAATGGAATTATTTGATTTATATTTTCAATAATATTTTGAAGTTTAAGTTTAAATGTCTTATGTTTTAGTCTTATAAATTGCCTTACATGTTAATGCATATTTTGGAATGGTTCTGCTATATTGTTATCCTTACTGAGCATCTACGCTCACCAGTTTCTATGTTTTATTTTTTCTAGTTTGTGAATAAGTAAATTATGATTAACTTGCAGGGATATGCCAATTATATGAGTGTGTTCAAGGGGTAATGAATGTTGTTTTTATTTATTTCATGATTTATTGTAAAAATTATGTATGTATCTAGTACTTCCAAGCCTACTAATTTGATCGGTCATTCAGGACATGATTCCTTCCATCATGACAATGTTATGTAATAATGAACCGACTATGGGTAACTATGGTCAGGGAATTATAACAGGTATCATACGAAGTTTAGTACAAACCATGAAAACTAGATTTAGATAAACTCTGACTATAGTACAATATCTTAATATAGAATTTGAGGATAAGTATATAATAACATCATAGTATTTTGGTAATGTAGGGATTTTTTGTATTTTCCAAGCAATACATCAATGTCTAGATACGATCAGGTAGAGACGGCTCTAGTACTGATGTAACTAGAAGTGAAAACACTGACAAGGAGTTTCGGGCTTGAACCGAGGTATCTCGGTACACATCAACATGCCTTACTATACTCTTGGTTACGACACTCCCGGGGGATGTGAAATTAATAATTCACATTTTCATTACAAAACATTATGAAGGATTTATGAGTATATACCTCCTCAAAGATTTTTTATGATTATTGATTACATCCAAAAACTGTTCAATTTATGTTAAGTGTTTTACATGTTTGGAATTATGTATTGCGATTTATAAACTAATTAGTTGTATGATATTATTTATAAATGGCGCCTAGTGTACGGAATGGGAACCGTATCAATGCACGTAATACGTGTAGGTATTTCCCTCATACTCAAGATAATTATAGTTGAGTTGGTGATACAACTGGTGCTGACCAACTTATCACCATACTAGGACACCTTACTCAGGTTAAAAATAATAACCTTACCCGTATAGAGCACCGAGATCCACATTGTGGAGGATCATTGTTAGACTGCTTCATGAGGAAACAACCACCAACATTTAATGGGACTACAAATCCATTTGTAGCTGAACAATGGATATGTTCTTTAGAGAAAAGATTTTATGCTTTGGGGAGTAGCGAATGGGAAAAAGAGGTTATGGAAATTTATCATCTCAATGAAGATACAGATCAATGGTGGTCATTAGTTAAAAAAAACAACAAAGATGAAGAAGTATGAAATATATAATAGAGGGATTAAATGAAATTTTCATAAAAAAATACTTTCATTATGACCATCTATCAGATAAAGAAAGGAATGTTTTGAGTATGAGGAAAATGGAGGATGATAATGTAACAATGTATGAGGCTAACATTACATGGTTAGCAAGGCATCATGTAGACTATATATGTAACCCAAGGAGTAAGATTGATCGATTCTTAGATGAGGTAAAACCATTTCACCATCTAGCAAGAGTCTCAAAATCTTTCTTATCATACGATGATATTGTATCATGTGCGATTATGACAGAAAAGGAATTCTATAGTGTTACAAATTCAATGAAAATCAAGAGAAGAAGAGATTACTGAACACTCGGGAAATGGATATAAGGGGAATAAGGGAAAATTTGAATATCCATCTTGTAGTAAATGTGGGATGAAACACCCCGGTACTTTCATAAAGGGACGGAGAGTCAACTACAAGTGTGGTGAAAAGGTCCACTAAGCTCGTGATTGTAATGGAACGAAAGAGGCTATCAATGTGTAATGATATAATTGTAATGAAATGGGGAATTATGAAAATGTATGTCCTAAGAACCAAGGAAACTTATCTCAAAATAGGCCAAGAGAGAAAGGCCAAGCTTAAGTGATCACTACTGCTGAGTTTGAAGCTCCGAAAGATGTGGTGGTAGGCAATTTAATGGTTTCCTCAAGTTTAGCCAATTATTTATATGATTCTGGATCATCGTTTTGTTTCATATCTTCTATGTTTGCTATGAAAATTAGATATTTTCAATTGAATTGGAAAAGGGAGTTATCCATAAATACTCCTAAGGGAAGTATCATTACAACAATGTTTTGTGAATCAGTCCACATTAGGGCATTTAAATTTTCATTCTCCACTAATCTCATTGTCATTCCCATAATTTATTTTGATATAATCCTTAGAATGGATTGGATTTCAGGCCATTATAAGAAAATTTATTATAAGAAGAAGGTTGTTACAAATTTTGATGATGATAAAAAATACGTTATCTTTAGCGAAAAAACGTCACCATCTGATTCTTATCTAGATCCTCCCCATGAAGCTCTACTAAATTCCATTATTGGGGTGGAAGAGAGTGAAATAACTATGGGTAAGGAGAAGAATGTTCAAATAGAGGATGTACTTATGGTACAAGAATATATTGATGTATTTCTAGAGGATTTACTTGGACATCCTCAAGAACGAGAAATTGAGTTTTCCATTTATTTAATTCCTGGTTCAACGCCCATATCAAAGACCACTTATAGAATGACCACTGTGGAGTTATTAGAGATAATGAAACTACAAGAGGATTCAAGTAATAAAGGATTTATTCTCCCAAGTGCTTCTCTATGGGGATCCCTTGTTCTTTTTGTTAATAAGAAAGATGAATCAATGAGGTTTTTCATTGACTATAGGGTGATAAATTCTATAACAATAAAAAACAAGTTTTCCCTTCCACGCATTGATTATTTATTTTTATTAAATTCATGGAGCACAATATTTTTCAATGATTTATCTTCAATATAGATATTATCTGTTGTGTGTGAAGAGGGTAGACATTCCAAATACCACATTTAAAACTAGGTACGGGCATTAAAAGTTTACGGTAATGACTTTTGAACTGAATAATGCACTCACTGTCTTCATGGATCTAATGAATAGAGTTTTCAAGTAATAACTTGATGACTTTTTAGTGGTATTTATAGATGATATCTTGGTATGATCCAAAATCCACTAATATCATGAAAATCTCTTGTGCACTATTCTAAGGAATCTTAGAAGAAATGAATTATATGGGAAGTTCAGCAAGTGTGAATTATGGATTCAAGAAATTTCTTTTCTTGGCCATATTGTCTCTAAAGATAGAATTTATGTTGATCCTTCAAATACAAGATAAATACAAGAATGACCAACACAGAAAAGTATAATCGAGTTATGCAGTTTTATTAGTTTTGTAGGTTATTATCGATGTTTCGTCCAAAAATTTTCCAGACTAGCTAACCCATTAACAAAGGTCACACGTAAAGGGGATAAATTGTTTTGGACAAAATAGTGGGTAAAATGTTTTTAAAAATGAATAGATGATTAGTAAATGCTTCTATATTGATTCTACCATTAGGGAATAATGGGTTTGTTATTTATAGTAATGCTTCAATGAAACAACTTGTTTATGACCTTATACAGAATGATAGAGTTATTTCCTATGCATCACGATAGATAAAAATTCTTGAACAAAGAAATCCAACTCATGATCTTGGATTAGTAGTTGTAATTTTTCCTCTAAAGATATGGAAACACTATCTCTATAGTAAAAATGGGAGATTTATAATGATCAAAAGTGTTTGAAGTATATTTTCTCACAAAAAAACATAACGTGAGGCAAAAGAGATGGATAAAACTACTCAAGGATTATGATTTCACCATACACTACCTCCCAAGGAAAGAAAATAAGGTGGAAGATGCTTTGAGAAAAAAGGATCATTGTTTTTTGAACAAGATGAAAGTGTAAAGGGATCCTATGTTCATAGATCTAGTAAATATGGATATGGGAATAGTCATGGAAGGTGAAACTTCAATATTTTTTTCAAATGGTTGTTAAATCATATTTTCTAAAAATGATAAATTGTTCTCAGACTGATGATGAGGAGTTTCAAAAGAAAATTAAAGCTGTGAACTATGGGAGAGTAATTAACATTGTATGTGAAGATGAGATTTTGAAATTTGGGAAGAGACTTTGTGTACCTAACATACCTGATCTAAAAAATGGAATTGTTGGGTGACGATCATAGCTCCAATTTATATATACACCCTATATGCACTAAGATTCTTATAGATTTGAAGGAACATATTTTGTGAGAAAACATTATGAGAGTGATTGTTGAATATGTGTCACGTTGTATTGATTTTCAAGAAGTGAAAGTTAGAAGACAACTTCCTAAAGGAGTCATGAAACCTCTTCCCATACCTGAGTAGAAATGGGATGATATTACGATGTACTTTGTCATGGGGCCACTAAAGACTCCTAAAATAATTGTTGTGATGGTGGTCATTTTTTATCATCTTACCGAGTTAGAAAATTTTCATACTATAAGAGAAGATTTACCACTTGAACGTCTGGAAGGACTATATATTAATGAAGTTTTTATACATCATGGAGTTATCATAAAAATTGTTTCTAATCCTGATCCCCATTTTACATCAAGATTCAGGAAAATCTTCAGAAGACCTTGGATACTAAACTTCATTAGAGCACTGCCTACCACACCCAAATTTATGGACAATCAGAACAGACTATTCAATTATTAGAAGACATGTTGAGATCTTTCTCACATTAATTTCAAGGTATGTGGGATAAATATTTACCTATGGTATAACTTTACTATAACAATAGCTTCCATTCAGTATTCAGATGACACCATATGAAGCGTTATATAGAAATATATTTTACACACCATCTTGTTGGGATGATATTGGTGAAAGAAAACATGTAGGGCTAGAACTTGTTAAGGAAACAATGGAAAATTTGAAGATTATTCTAACCGACATCAAAGAATCTAATGTAGGAAAAAGTGTTATGCCGATAACCGAATGAAGATTTTGGTATTTCAAGTAGGAGATCCTGTTTTCATGAAGGTATCTCCATGGAAGGTTGTATACATTTCGGTAAGAAGGGAAAATTCAGTCCCAAGTACATCAGACCTTTCGAAATTATAGAACAAATTGCAGTTGTAGATTATCATTTGGAAATGCTGCCAAGTCTTTCCAATGTTCATGATGTGTTCCACATATCACGTTTGAGAAAATACATGCCTGACCGAATGCATGTACTCACATATGAAGAAATCGAAATGGGACCCGATATGTCTTATTGTGAAGAACCTATCTGAATTCTTGATACCAGAGAACAAGTGTTGATAAACTGGATGACTCGTCTGGTGAACGTTCTATGAAGAGATCATTATATGGAAGATGTAATGTGGAAATCCGAGTAACTTATGATGAAAAACCACCCGAATATTTTTATGTAGTGGTATTACAGAAATTTCAAGAATAAAATTATTTGAATGAGGGAAGAATGTAACACCCCAAGATTCCACGGTACATTTCCCTTTGAATAATTCAATAGGTTGCGTTGTACCCAACATTGAGATTCTAACACACCACGACTAATCAAACTAGCCATTATGAATAGTAATACACAATTTTTGAAATTTTATAAATTTTATTTCTCAAGATGGACTTCAATTATATATTTTTAATATCAAAATTATTTTAGTGGGGAATTTTGGTAATCTTTTGAACACATTCAATTTTTGATGAATAGTAAAAATTACTAGATTTTAATGAAAAACAAATTTTTTAATGGAAATAATTTATAGTGATAAATTGTAAATTAGAATGTATTTTATGTATTATTATATTATATTCTTATCATTTAATTTAATTTAAGTCATGGTATGTAATTTCAATTTTAAACTGGATAAAAACAAGTGTCAATCTTTTGATATTTATTATTTCATAAAAACACGTTTGTTGTTTTGACAACATGTATTAATTTTAAATTAATTTATGCCACATATGTATTTTGAATTTGGAAAAAAGGATTCCATATTTATAATTAGGAGGTCCAAATTGTATAAATAGATAAATTTTTTTTTAGACAATATGAATAATTATTTCGGTAAATATTTTATTTACCATGATTAGATGGGAAAATACAATAAATAAGGGTAAAAATAATATTATAATAATATTAAATTACCCTACCACGTGTCCTAAAGCTATTTAATGATACATTTCAGACCATGTTCATCCTTGGGTGGATTTGGGGACCCCATAGAGCCACATATGATGGACAATGTCACTTTAAATTAATTAATTTAAAGTAAAGACAAAAATGACATAATCATATATCTTTTCGTAAAACAATTTTTACATGGATGTATATAAATTATATCATCAAATATAAATATTCATATTAAATTAGATATAATTTACTACATCATGGTATTTTTTTTATCATTTTTAGATATCATATATATAAAATTATTTATAACACAATAATGATGTGGCGTGTAACTCATTAATAAATGATTCAAATAAATAAGATTATAAAAATTAAAACAATATAAAAAACCTGTCCATATTCTTATTGAATGATTTAATTTCGATCATGATTCATCTTATAGTCGACTTTAAGGAGTTTTGGACCTTTAAAAACTGAAAATAATTATCTGATGAAATACTATTTTCTAACTTTCTGAAAGAGACCCTCCCCCCTTATAAAACTCCCTCAAATATAACCCATTTCTCACACCTATCAAGCCACTTGGTTCATCTAACCACTACCCAATTAAGCTCCCTATATCCCTTTATTCCTCCTAGAATCCTTACATTAGGCATAAGGCACATCAAGGAAGCCTTTTGGTTCAAACCAAAGGGAGTTACCCGATTTAAATGTAACATCTCCTCTTATGTTAATTTCTTTTAATTTAATTCTCTAACCCCCTAAAATATATTTATTCTTATATTTTATAGCAACACCAGTAACCTAAATATACTAGGATGTTTTTATGTGATGTATTTTCACTACACTTACACACACTGACATCAAATTGGTATAAAACATAATGTTTCTGTGGACGGCGAACTACTGCCTCACGAAATGATGATTGTTCAATCTTCTACTACCATCCCTTATAGTGGCCATTATGATGGAACTGTAATAATATATGATTTTTTTGATATTTATTTTTTCTAAAATCTTCTGTAATTTAGTTTTGTATCATACCTTTATTGTTTTCAGGTTGTATATATACGATAATTTAAATTGATAAATTGTGAACTACTGCCCCCTCAATGTGATATGACACGTTCATACAATACATGGAACATATAAAATATGTTGTTTATGAACTTATGTAACAAATATAAAACATTATATTATAAATGAATAATATTATACCTATGTATCATTTGGTTTTATTTCCTTTTAAAATAAAAAAATGAAATGGAAGTATCATTCGTTCGTAGGTACTGATTACCGTCCCCACGAACACGATGAGATTCATTCCCCATTGTAACCATTGATGAATAATTTTCATTTGATTGTTAAAAATAATATTTAAGAACATAATACCATTATAGATATGAATCAAATACATCCAATACATAACAAACATGATTAACGTCATGAAACATATAAAGGAAAACAGATCTGTTAACACCCAAAACAATGATACTAATAAATATTATTAACAAATGAATGTTAGAGGATCACATATGATATCATATTTATGTATTTAGTTCTTTTGTTTTTTAATAAAAATTATTTAAATATTATACTGGAGGTTAACGTATCTCGGCCAAGTAAAATTACAAGGTAAGGGTTAATTTCACAATCTCTTTATTATCCGAGGTTGTTTTTACGTAAGTATCTACTGGGACCTATTTATTGTCCACCTCTACATTTCATGATAATGTATAACAAAACATTTTTACTATTTACTAGACTATGGGTTAAATTAATTTATACCCTTTTATGACTTTGTATAAAATGGTTTGAAAAAATAATTCATTCATTTTCCAAACAAGGTTCTTTATGACCTTTCTGACAAATTAAGGTAAAAATGTTTTTTTAACTTATATGGCAGGTTTAGTTATACTCCCCAATTATAACACGTTTTTACCTTACCTTACAAGATTATAAGAATATATTAAAAAGAAATGTTTTCTTTTATAATTACATTACATTTAAATGGTTTCAAAAAATAAAGAAATATTCCTCTCAAATAATTTTGATTTAATCTATGTCAACATCATTTAATGGATTTTATACTTGTTTGAAGTTGATTTATAATGATTAAAATATTCCATACTGTGTTTAAGGTTTTGTTATATTTGTGATTGTGGATGTGTTATTTTTATATCATTCATGGTTTATGGTTAACATATTAGAATTTTTTATGCTTGTTTTAATACGAATGCTTATGTTATGCTTCAACCTTTTCATACGAGGAATGCATTGGACTTAGTAAGTGATGGGTGGAGCCCGATAAAGCTCCTTGATGCATCGGTAGGTCTCATGAGAGAAAGAAGTTTCTCAGATTAAGGCCTTGAAAAAAATATTATTTGTAGCCTTGTCACGAGGCCTTGACTATGTAATTATGATTTCACACATTAAGCATTCCATCATTATGAAATTGGCTATTGATATTGCTTGTGATTATTTTACCAGTAAAATATCAATGTGAATAAGTAAATGGAATTATTGAATTTATATTTTCCGTATTATTCTTAAGTTTAGGTTTAAATCTATTATGATTTATTATTATACATTTCCTTAAATGTTTATGATTATTTATGAAATTTTTCGCTATATAGTTATCCTTACTAAGCATATGTGCTCACCCCATTCTATGTTTCATTCTTCCAAGTATGTGATGAAGTAAATTATGATTAAACAACAAGGATAGGATAAGGATCTGAGTTTTTTCAAGGAGGGAACAATGTTTTTTTTCTTTATTTCATTATGTAATGTAAAAATAATTTATGTATCCAGTACTTGAAAGGCTAGTGACCTGATCGGTCTTTTGAGACCTGATTCCTCGTGTCATGTCAATGTTATATAATAATGTGCCAAATCTGGGTAACTAGGGCCGGGTCATTACCAAAATATACTTATGAAATTCTTCAATGTAACTAAATGAATTTCGAATAGAGTTACAGATTTCTGTAAGGAATCTCACAGTGAATAAAAACACCATAATGAATTTCGAAATGAACATTATGATGTTCATACTTATTAAAATTCAAAAGAACGATTATATTTTTGAATTATTCAAAATCAACTCTAGAAACCTCAAAACCTTATCCTCAACATAAAATATCCTAAAAATCATTTTGAATTTCTTTCCAACTGTTCATATTGGATTGTTTTAAAATAAATAAAATCTCTAAAAATTTCATTATTACTTAAATTTACCTCATTGGATTGTTTTATAACCTCACCCATTTGTTTCAGAAAAACTGTAAATCAATCAATAGAAATAAATTCATATTCCCTGTTAGATGGAATTATCATAAACTACATGACTATATAATGTAATGTTTTTGAGATAATTACATCCCTTGGTGGAAAACAACTTTTGTACATGTGATCAATATTACCCCTCTAAATCCAAGCACCCATCAACACTATTTAATCTCTTTTAATATAATCAAATCTATACATTTTTAATAGAGAACATATAGAGTAATAACATTGCTTTCCATTTAAGAAAGTAGAAATTGAATCTAGTTTATGGTTTTTTCAAAATAACATTAAGATATATATAAGGGGTTAATATTCATGTTCAGATTGATTTTATCCAATATATTTTTGTTCATTTCCTTGGTGAATATATAATCTAGATGATCGTGGGTATGAATAAACCCAAGTTCTATATCACCATCACAAAAATTATAATCAATGAAGTAAAGCCTAATATTTTTGTTCCTATATCTAATGTGTTGGATATATTTTTTAGAAATATAAACAACACTTTGACTGTCACATAAAATTTTGGGTGATTATTATTAATTTTACATCATGTAATCAAGATTTTATTTAATATAGATCATCTAAGATCATGAAAATGTATAAAACCATATATTTTACTTATATGGTTCTTAATATAATTTAGTTTTTATTATTATAGATCAATCTAATATTTATTTATACTAATAATAAAATTTCACGTGATGTTGATGTTCCTCCATCACAATATAATGACTAGTCTACATCTCTCAAATCATAATTCTTAATGTGATTTCATTTTTTTGAAAATCTTCCCATTACTTATAGTTCTATTTATTAATTTCATAACACTATTATAAGACATCATGTATTATTCCTTAGTATCACATTCAATTCTTTGAAATAGGTTCACAGCATATACTATACTAGGTATCGATACAGTGAGGTAGAGTTGTTTTCCAATCATTTTATGGAACTCATTTTCTATAGTTTCTAATTCATTTCCCTTTACATGTTACAATAATACTTTTATATGATTGTAATTTTTTTGGATTTCCCCATTCCAATTTAATATAATAATTATTTTTTTAAAGTTCATTTGAATAAAAAATAAAACATCATTTTAAAAAACATACAAACCTAGAATCTATCTCATCTCTCCAAACATGAATTTTTCATCATGTTTCATAATTTATCAAGAATATTACATACAAGAACTCTCTTGATATGCTATGAAGACAATTTATTCCACATACATAATCAAAATAGTAGTATAAGAATTCATATCCTTAATGTAAGGGTTTATTTTTCCACTATTACATTGAATAATTTCATTACACCGAGGCTGCCACATAGATTTGAATACCATGAAATTTGATCTTAAATTAATCTATATAAATACTTCTTTAATTAATATACAATAGATCCACCATAATTATGAATTAATCCCTACAACTAATTATTGTAGATTTTATTATCCATATCACCATTCAATTGGGAAGATTTGACAAGCCATGGATATTTTTTTTTGATATGAGATATACCTTATTCGAACATCCTTATTTATTAAAATCTTGTTATAAGATGTCTAATTTTTTAAAAATAAATAGAATGATCTTGTAAATAACCCTTTAAAGCATTTCTGATATTATTCCTTGTGATTTATCCCGTTTTATTCAATTTATTCAAAATATCAACTTGGACCTAATCACAATTTCATCTTTATGTAGAGAGACGATATTCCTTGTGGATTTCTACTTTATTTTTTGTAGTGAACCATTAATAGTTATAATCCATTCTTTTTTATTGATATCATTTTCCACTAAAAATGAAATTATCTTTTACATAATACATTTTAGGTTATCAAGACTCATTATTTTTCTTATTTGAAAATGTTCAATCTTAAAATAATAATGTTTTATTTTTTACATATTCATCATTACGATATGATACTTCTATATTATACTTTTGGTAGACAATTAATCCAAATTGGTATGATCTGAGTAATCATATGCTCTATGTGTTTCAATATCAATCTATTACTCACTAAATATGTAAATTTTATATTCATTTCCTTTAATATATTCCACAAAATCTTCTTCATCGAGAAAATTAATGCTAGGATTATTATCAATTTTTTAACATTTAAATAGTTAATCACAATATACAACATATTATTCTAGTATTTTTATCCTTATTTCCATTTGATTTATATATTATTAAGATATATTCCTCATAATTCTCATCAAAATATTATAAATTTTTATGTCTAATAATTATAAAATAGGGATTACCAAACACCCTAATGTAGTATAAAGTTGGATTCATCTTACAAGAAAACTAATAAATGCACATATTAGAATATTTTATTGTAATGCACCTGGTTTATATATGAAAAAATATGTCTACAAAATCACTCCAGTAGAAATTTGATAAATTATATTGTGCTAGCGTGGTTCCCCTGATCTCAACCAGTCTTCTATTCTTTCTTCCATATACTCTATATTATTTAGGTGTCTAAATAGTAATATCCATATGTTTGATTCCATATTTTTCAAGGTGGTAATAAAATTATTTTTATTATAAACTCCATTACATATCTGATCTATTATTCTAGATAGTCGTCCAAAATTATTTGTCAACTCTTATCCAAAAGACATTAAACATATCTATTAATTCTAGATTATGTTTTATGAACATACATTAGTCATTATAGTATAATAATAAGTAAATTTGATGATGTAAACTTCACCATGAGTGTAATTCAGTTTTGGTATACCACCGAAATTTGTATGTATCATCATAGGTGGCATAAGGGACAGAATATCCACTATTTTGCATTATTTTTTACTAAAATATCCCTTTTGAAAGGTTTTATAAATAAATTTTATTTATCTATAAAGACAAGCCTTATCGATTACTATATATCATTTTGAAATTTTGATTAAAAATTCCTTGAAAGAGTTGTAATGATATTTTATTCCATAATTTATATTCATCAAATGAGTACCTAAAAAAATTTAATTATGTATAGTAATTGAAAAAATTATTTAATACTATATTACCATTTTTGAATTGTTTCCACATTTTATCCAAAATGCGGGACCAATATGGTTCTAAAAAAATACCAATGATGAGTATTTTATGATAAAAATTAAATGACAGGTAAGAGATATTGATAATTAGAAATTAGAGAATATTCCACCTGTAATTGAGATAAAAAAGGAAATTATTAGTTTGTAATTGGAAGGATATTAATGTTTAAAAGGGCTACTATGAATTGTTTTTTATGCCTATGTAGCTTATTTTTAATTATCCATTGATTGATTCTCTCAAGGAAATAGTCAATGTTAGAGAAGTACCAATAGAAACATATTCTTCTATAGTTTTTTATATCATAAAGGTTAAGTATCCCATCCCTATAAAAAAATATATGAGTATATGTCTATGTAACTTCCCTTATAATATTGATATATGCCATATTATTATAAGGCTCGGGGTGGTATTTAAATGAACCATATCATAGAAAAAACATAGTTCCAAGGGAGGGATAGGAATTCAAGGGGAAAATAAAATCAATAATGAAATGATAGTGTAAATCACCAAGTTGACTATTGGCTATAACTTTACAATTAAGTTTTACATGAATAAACCATACAATAGGATGTATTGGTTCTTTATTTGAAGATCCAAGAGGTATCTTAGTTTCAAGACATGGGTGTATGAAATATTTTTCAAGTATTATGATTCGCTATGTATCTTTATCAAGATAATCATTTTTAAATATGGTTTCTTCAAAATGGTGTTGTTTTTAATACCGGGTGATTTAGTGTCACCGAGTCTATTTTTCATTATATAGGAGGTTACAATTAGAAACTCCATATATGACTGTGGTGAAGGGTGGATATTTCTATAAAAAATATATAAATTTAAGGAATTATTTCCAATCACAGGTTCTTTAATGAAATGTTGTTTTTAATAAAGGGAAGAAAAAAATCAATCAATTCATTTAGAACACTGATGGAAGCCTATGGTGGATTGATTGGGAAACAAATAAATAAAATGAAGTGTAGTGGTTATATATTGAAATTATATTTACATAAGCGAGGTAACTGTTTCCAATATAATTTTAGATTTTAAAGGATAAGTTTAATATGCAATATCTTTGTGTTATGACCTCAAATAGTAAGGCTAAGAATGTTTTTTAATGATTTATTAACCAAACATCAGTTTGTATTTATAACTAAAAATCGATTACTGTATTTTGTGGGTTGAATTACACTTGTAATGAAAATTCTATCATAAATGTATATTTACGTATATTAAGTTATCAGAGAACCTAATGTAATGATCATTTCCCTTGAAAACATAATGATAGAGTTTAAATGTTACACCAACCAAGAATCCAATTTCTATTAGGAAAATTTGAGTATAATCGATAAACCAGTTGAAGATGTAGGTATGAATTTACATATCTTTACGGACACTATGAAAATATTGAAATTATTATTTTAATGGAATATTATTTATGATTATTTTGTATGGGGGTGTTACATTAATGATTATGAGGAGGACTAGAGAGGATGGTTTCAGAACACTAAAAGACCTTCAATCCTAGAAAGATGTGTTTTGTGCACATTGATATCCGAAATAGTTGGGTACATTGGGTGGTGGGTCATGATGATATTAGGTTCAAGAAATATAACTAGGTGTGTGAAGCTATTTTTTCATATATATAGGTGAGAAGGAACCTGAAATACCTTTGAAATAATCACTCTAAATGGAAAATGATTTTTTTTCAACAACTTCATCCTGGAGGATGAGCTTGATATATTTGTGTTAATTGAAGAAATTTCTAGTTCATTTAGCACTAATTGATTTTTTTCATGGATTCATTATGATAATGAGATTGATTAGTTGAAAATATAGTTATGGTGAATATATATCCTGACTAAAATTAGTTTCTTGGTTTCGAGAGTGATACATTGTTCCATTCCCACAGATGATAATGTTCGGGGAATGCATTTTTTTCTTCAGGATGCTGGTGCTATTAGAATATGATATTGGAATCAGTATGATATTTTTCATTCATGAGTAAATGAAAATGTATTATATTAGATATCATTGGGAATTATTTGGAGATAAAATTTCAAGGAGAGACATGTAGTCATTTCGTGACTATTGGTTTCGATAGTATGAATGTAAAGGTTGCATTGCCAAATCATATTACATAGTGTTTTTGGTGGTGTGTTGAGTTTTATGGGAGGTAAGAAACAATGATAATGAGGGATTACACTATTCTTAAATTAGTAGAATTGTTAAATTTAAATACATAGTGTCCTAAATCATTAATATAGTTATGGGAGGGTGGGTCATGATCCACTATAGTGGAATATTTCCTAACAGTGATGAACTTACTAAAAGTCAATGTATGATCATGTTAGGGAAGTGGATTAATGGAAATCACCAAAAATGTTTTTTTAACTGAACATCAATATATATTATTTTTAGGGGATTATTAGAGGGTTATTTTTTGTTCCTCATGAGCCTAGATCTATTATCATAGGCTTTAGTTATTTTTAAAACTCAAGAAACTCTTTTGTGCCTGAAATCAGATCCTTATATAGTGGTTTTATTTTGGGAAGGATGTAAAATAACATATTTCTGGTGGTTGAATATGACTATATGATTTTGTGGGTTCATTTATATAAAATGTAATCATACCATGGGATCTAATTTTATATATTAGGAAGTTCTTGTTTTTCTTTTTCATGGAACTCATTTTAGAAATATTGTGGGTTCATGTATATAATATGTGGTGATTCACATGTAATCCATCACTACCAACCTCTATAAGTTCAGGGTTTATGAATAAAATGATAATTTTGAATGAAAATATTTAGTTTCTGGATCTAGTTTTATTTTTCGGATATTTCACTCCAAAAGGTAGCAACAACACTCTCATGTTGTTCAATATTAATTACAATATAATTTTCTACCATCATTAATGATTATTTACAAATATCATTAATATATATTTTCATCAATTTTCTATCTTTCTGAGACACTTCAATAATATGTGACTTTTCTATTTTGTAGCTTCTCAGAGTCTTCTTTTGTTCATAAACCTATTGATATTGTCCCCAAAGTAGAGAAATAAATTCATCATCATAATGATCTGGTCATTAAATATCCTACAATGGTACTAAAAATAATCATATCATTTATTGTAATACCCCCAGATTTAATGTTGTTTTCTTTTGTAATAAAATATAAGTATTATATAGATTTCCTTAAATGCAACTCCAAGTCTAAATAAAAAATAATATTGTAATCCTTTATTACATAGCCCTTATACTAGTGGTGTTAATAGTTATAAAAATTTTATGAATAAAATAATTTAATAGTGAAAATTTATTAAATAATTCATAATTAATAAATACTCAAATTTAAGTAAAGTAATTTTATGCATAAAGAATAAGTGTTTTATTTAAAAAAATTATTTCATTTTTAATGCATGTAAATTATATAAAATTTAAATCTAGATTAGAAATTATATTTTATCAAATTATTATCAAATTCAGATTTTGGATTTGAATATTATCATAGGGAGAAGTTTTTGGATTTATATAATTTTTTTTAATAAATAGTGAAAATTTCCAATTTTTATAGAACATGTAATTTTATTCAATGTTAACCTGCCATTATTTTCTTAATTTTAACTTATGGTAACATAATATTACAATAATGAAAAAATAATATAATTAATTATATAAATATCATAATTATAATTTATTTTCATATTAGTTTATTTTTGGGATTAAAAAAAGGATGGTATAAAAACAATTTTCCTACACAGAATGTGTTTTTTCTTAATAATTTTAATTCATATATATTAATTAAACATTATAAAAAAATTAATTATTAAATACTAAAAAATATATTTTTTAAAAAATTTTATGGTCTCTACAAGGCGATGAAAAGAATTTAAATATGTTATAGGGTTGAAAATTAATTTTCCTCAATCAGGTTTTCATTATTTTTTTCACATTTATTTAAAATTAAATTATAAAAATTAGAGAAATTTTATAAAATCAAATTTATTAAATATTTGGAATAGTAATAATTAATATAATTTAATAGGGTCGACATAATATGTTTTATAACTAAAAATAATACTAGTAAAATTTTATTGACGCATTTAATGTTAAAATTGGTTTATCGAGGGTTTGAAAAATAGTCAAGGGTAGTATTTAAAAAAATGAATAATTATTATTAGATAAAAATACATAACATTTTTATTATTCTAAATTATAATAATGTTCAATTTTTATTTTTCTAACAATAAAACTGACTTTATATTAGTAAAATCTTTTAACGAATACTATGTCAGTCTGTCCCCAAAATTCGGGCACCTCTTATCATCCCATAGTCACACCATTTGAAAAATATATCTTAGAACATTCCAATAAAAAATTATTATAATCCATACCTTAACCAAATAATTCCTTTCATTCTATTAGGACTAATCCATAATGGTTTAAAATGTATGAATATAGTGCTCTATCAAAGAAGACTTATAAATTATAGTCAACCTGTTTCAATTTTATTTATAGTTATACTTTATCAAAAATAGTAGTATCTATACAAGAAAGATAAATACAGAATAATAATTATGATAATATTTTATTATGATGAATAAAAACCCAATTAGACATCTTCAACATCGAATGGTTGTTGAATGTATCGCCAGTGCAGTTGTACACAATACCACCTCTATGTAGCTGTATGATTCATTTCCTATCACCGTATTTCATGGATTGTTATTATGTTATATTAAATGTGTTTATATATATATGTGATATTTTTTTATATAATAATGGTTATTTAATTAGGAATTAGTATTTACCTTTATTTCATTACATCAAATGAAAAATAGAACATTCATCGTGCATACATTCATAAAAACATATCCACATAGTGAGATAATTAATTTTAATCACGCCATTATTTGTATGGTTATCAGTTTTTATATAATGAATAAATATGATATATATACATAATTTCAAAAAATATGGGGAAAAGATAACCATGATTAAATGGAATGAACCACAAATGATGGACCACAACGTACATAAAAAATGAAGCAGTTAACACCCAAAATTATAATGACACTAAAATATTTTTATTGAATGAGTAAAAAATGTTATAAGTAAACCATATATGGTATTATAGGTAATAATATTATTTTAATTATAATAAGAATATATTTTAATTTATTATGCAGGCTCATAGTGTTCAAATGAACTAATACAAACTTTATTTAGGGGTGTTAAGTTTCAATCTCATTTTTTCATGGATTTCATATGATTAAATTTTCCAGTCATGAAATTATATTATATATATCTCATAAATGTTGTATATTTCTTTATAATATGTTTATTTAATTTTATTACCAGTTTGATATTTATTTTCACCATTTCCTTTGCCTAAGAGACTAAAAGATTGTTTTTATGGAAAACTGACCCTATCTTTCTCTTATGTTTGGAGTCTGTTATTCCATGTCAATATTTTCTTCAAAAAGTTTTTAATAATGTTTTTAATATTATATAAAGATTATTTTATGTCATTTTCGAATTATTTTTGACTATACTAATAACTTTTAAAATGAAATTTTACAATATTTTTCAAAATGTGTTAGTTTAGATTTATTCTAAACATGTGAATGAAGATTTTTTAATATAAAACACAAGAATGAATTTCATTTACATAATTAATTCATTTTTAACTGGATATTATTTTATAAATTTCCTATCTTCAATTAAAAGAAAATGTTTTCATTAATATTATTTATTTTTTTAAAAATTCAAATACATTATATCAAAATGAAAATGGTATTTTGCTCATGAAATTTTCTTTTCATATATTATAAATATTTTAATATTTTAAAAAACTTATATTGTTTCCTAGGATTTATTGAGAAAAATACCCAATGTGAATTTTTTTTCTTTCTCTATATGATTTATAATTATGATGATTAAGTACTTATGAAACAATATCCTTTTTATAGGTTATGATATGCTGATATGCTGATTGTTTTAGGATATTATAGAAAACATATATTTGGTTTTAATTATTTGATGGATTTGAAAAAGAATATATATCCCTAAAATTCATTAGGTAAATACTTATATCTCAATATATAATAAATACAAGAATAAGCAGTGAACCTAATTCAGTAAGGTACTTTTCTTTATAAGATAGTCTTGTGAGTGTGTCACACCCCGAGATTTTATGAGATAAATACATTTTAATTTCATTAATGGCATGTGTTTTATTCTATACCATTATTAGCTTTCACTATACGCAAAAACGTATTAACTTGCAGTATATGCAACACTATTCGTGGATTGTGTTGCACACAATTTCAAGATTTTTTGATAGAAATCATTTCACGCAACACTACGTTTATATATTTTTTAATGAATAAATGAAATAAGTTTTTATTATTTTATATGAACACGAAAGTATGATTTCACTACATGAAACACTGCCTTGGATTGCCTTACACGAAAGAGCAATCTTTCTCGATAACTTCTGTTTTACGCGATACCGAGTTTCACTAAAAAACGATATATTTTTAAATATTATTATTTGATGAGATATAAACTATCAATTATGAATATTATTAACAAAATTTTGAATTTTATATCATTTATATTCATCTTACAAATTTTTTTGAACATGATACGAGAACGAAATCAATTTTTTCGGATAAAAGAAATTTTTTTTAATAAAAAATATTGTTTTACTGCCTTTTCTTGGTGCACCCATTTTAAATATAGTGTTAGACACTTTTATAAGATATATTTGACAAGATAAAAATTTTATTTTCAAGCTGGACATACAAATTTACTTTGTATTTTTTTTTGTATTTTTCTGTTTACTTTCATATTTTGATTAATACTGAAAATATGCTAAATTTTAATTGAAAAAAATGTATTTCATAGAAATAAATAATATGGTAAAAATATATTATTGATTGGTTTTAAAGTATTAATATAATAAATTTTTATATTTTAATACATTTTTTGTCATTTTCATTAATTTTACATTGAAGTCGTTTGGAAAAACATTTCAATCTTTTATAAAGTTTTAAGAAAAACCCCATTGTTTTCGATAATGAGATTAATATTAAATTAATTACTTCAACTAATGTGTTTTGAATTTGGAAAAATAGATTCCATAATTTTAATTATAAGGTTTATATTGTGTAAATAGGTACTTAATTATTTTTGGACATTATGACCAGTATCATCAGTAATTAATTTATTTACCATGGTTAAAGGGTAAATTTGGTAAATAAGGGTAAAAAATAATATTATAAAAATATGAAACAACCCTATCACATGACCTAATCCTATGTTATGAGATATTTATGACCATGGTCATCCTTGGGTCGATTTTGCGACCCATTGGATTAACTTTGTGTGAAAATGACAATTTATAAGAATTAATTTAGTAATGATATTTATAACCTAAACATATATATTTTACTAAATCTATTTTAATATAGTGTTATATAACATATATAAATGTTTATAAATAGTAATTATAATTATAACTTGATTTCCTACATCATGGTATTATATATATAATTTTTAGACATTATATATATATATATATTAAATTTTGACACAATTATGCTGTTGTGATTACCCCATTAAGGATAGATTTAAATAAATGAATTTATAAATGTTAAAAAAAATTAATTTGGTAATTTTCATAACATACAATAATTTTATGGATGATATAAACATATTATATTTTATTAAATGTTTTTTAAGTAATAAGGTTGTTATTATTTTTTAAAAAATTCATGTATTAATATTATACAAAATTGACATAATTCATAACATAAAACACAAAATAGTTTATTAAAAGTTACTAAATTCATAAAAATATATGATTAATCCAAATGGTTAATATAAGTCCAAATTATTCATAAATAAATTTTCGTGGGTCTTTTGACATGATATGGTCATTAAATTAACCAACGATGTGTAAATAACATGATATCACAGAAAGATTAATAAGGGAAAAATAAAGGTAATACCAAAAAGAAAAGGATAAAAAAATATTAAAAACATGTCAAAAAATTATTTTATTATGGTTATTCGAAGAAAAAACTTCTTATATTAGAATTAATTAAGTTAGGTATCATTTTATGTCGAAATTTAACTTACAATAAATTAATATTTAGGAAATTTCCTAATGTACCCTTCTCCTCTCTTATAAAAGGGAACCTCTTCCCTCTACTATTTAGATTATTTTGAGCCTTAATGCTCTAAAAAACCCTCCCATTTTTTCTTCTTAAACCTTTCTAATCACATTCTAGAGGTTCTGGACTTCTCAAAAGACCATCTCTGGTGCCCTAAGATGAAATTTAATGGTGGCACGTCGAGGAAGAGGAAATCTCTTATACATATTCATTCAACTTTATTTCGTATTCTGTTTCCTCTTATTTAGTTGTTTCATTATAAAGTAATAACATCAGTATCAATAACATATTGAAATGTTATTATAAATATAAAAAATCCCTATTTCACCTTTTATCGTTTCTACAAAAAAATGAAATCAACGTGCATGCGTACATTCAGATTACCATCTCCACGTCGTGGTATAATCAGTTTCTCACCACCACCTTACTTGGATGGTTATAATGGTGGAAATAAGAACTATATATATATTATTATAATATGATACTAATTGTGGGATATTATAAAACACCTAATTCAATAGCGTTCAACAACTATTGGGATAATATCGTCTCTCGTGCATACGCACGGCTTACCCTCTCCACAACTCGATGAGATAATTTTCCATGTTAACCATTCAAGAATGATCCTAAAGCATATATAATAAATAATAATGAAATAATAATACTAGTGTATTTATGTATATATATTTCATTTAAAAACTTCCATTCTATTTAATAAGGAAATGAAAACAACGTTCAGGCATACGAACGACCAACTATCTCTATGAACGGTGTATTTCGTTCTATTAATAGATCTATTATATATATTTACATACTAAATATATATGATATATAAATTATTTTTTACATTTTACAAGTAATTAAATCATGATCTATGTATTAATATCAAGATTAAAAATTCCAAACATGTAAGATAAATAAAATGACTATTATCCAAAACGTTGTTTTAACATGGAAGTGACAAATGAACAGGTGATATAAATCATATAAGATATAATAAAAATTATTATGTTTCTATTACAATTTAATATATGTTTAAACCCAATATAGATGATATTTAGACACATATGGAAGAAATTGGACTTAAGGTATTGGATAATTTTGCAATCTCATTTTTATCTGAGATTGTTTATACGTAAGTATTTTCTGAGGTTATATTTATCATCCATGTACATTTTTTATAAAAATGTTTTCATAAAATGATTACTATTATTCTAGGTATGTTTAAATTCATTTTTTACTTTACTACATGGTTTAGAAGTAATATTTATTTTGTTTAACATACTTGGTAATTTATGACTTTTCTGGTAAAAGTTTGAGGAGAATGATTTTTTAACATAGACAACAAGAATGGATTTTTAAATCCTCATATAACCATATTTCCATGAATATTATTCTACATGTTTTCAAAAATAATTTCAATAAAATTATTTTCATTTAAAATTTATTTTATTATTTTTTCATAGAAAACGATTTTGAAGAAGAAATGATATTTTCCTCCGGAATTAATTTCAAGTGTTTTATCATAATTATTTTTCATTATAACATGTCATAGGCATACGATTCTATCAATATTATTAAATTGGTATGATTATTTTAGTGATGTAATTATTTTTATGAAGTCCATTTATCATATATAGATTATGTTATGATGGCATGATGTTTCAAAATTCCATTTTATTACATGTGTTATTCTATGATGAATGATTTATATTTTTGTGGAACTTGTAAGATTGATTTCATTATTATATGGGTGGGACCTATATCTCCATCCAATTCAATGGGTAATGATTTATATCCCATGAGATAGAAATTACTGGAACAACATGTAAATTCTATTCAGTATTACATGGATGGAACAATAAGTAAACCCGGTTTAGTAATGGACTTTGTCTACTACGATGGTCATGAAAAATATTCCTTTGATAATATGGAAATAATGTTATGTTATTATTTGTTTTCCTTAATTACAAGTTTTATTCTCATTCTATTCTATCATGGTTGATGTTCCTTTATGATATATGCCTTATGCACTGCCATGATTTATGTCCTTGCACACGATTTTGATGTTCAAACTTTATGTTCATGTTTTTAAGTTGAAATATTTATGATTTGTTTTACGTTCTCCATGCTTACCCTTACTGAGAATTTGTGCTCACCCATTCTATATTTTTTCCATAGGATATAAAATAGTTTTAGCTAGGAAAAAATGGTAGGTTCTTTATGGGATATATTGAATAACTTTAACTATGATTAGAATATTATGTTTTGAGTTTCCAATGATACTAAAATAAAATGATCTTTGGGAGTCTATTTCTCTCATGTATTATGTATTCCAAAAAATTAATTTAATGTCTATGAACATCAATCTTGCGTCTCTATAGTTGGTATCAAAAATAAGGTTTAGTTATCCTTTGGATATTAGGATATGACATCTTTAGTGAGATCCCTAGAGATATTTCTAAGGTATGCCAAGGGATGTAACAAAGGTTAACTGTAACTATAGGTTACAATATGAGAATCATGTAAATGATCATGAATAATATATAATTAATTCTAAAATATTATATATTTAAGGTACTCCCCCTTGATTATATTGTTTTCCACATTTAATTTTTTCTCTCAGACCATTCTTTTTAGGTTTTGGACGATGGTTGGAAGACAAAGGAACTATATCAATGATCAATGCACCGGGAATTGCAATGATTTTCCTCTTGAACAATCAAATGTTATGGGAGATAGAATGAAAATTCTTATTTCTATACTTACACATGCTATGAATCATTTTAGACTACCAAATGATCATAGAAGGGAACAATATTCTATTGAGTCCCTCATGAGGAAACATCCAACTTATTTCACTGGGTCTTCTGATCCACTTGTTACTAAAAAAAAGAAAAATACCATTGAAAATATATTTTCCATCCTTCACTGTTCAGATCCTAAAAAATTCATTTTGGCGGGCTATTATTTAGAAGGTGAAGTAGACTAGTGGTGGGATCTAATTATGAATACAGGGTAGGAAGAATAAATTGAATCCATGGAATGAGACAAGTTCATGAAGTTATTTTTCAAAAATTACTTCCCATGTATTATTTAAAAAATATGGAAATGTGTTCGTTGTGGTTATGAAAAATAGTGATGAATCTATTGGTACATATGAGTCAAATTTTATAATAATTGAAAAGTATGCATCTAGATTTATCATCCATCCTGAATGTAATGTATATCTATTATTCAATGTCTTAAAAAACTCTTCGAAGGGAATTAACTATAAGATAATTTAGTAGCAATGATGATATTGTGCGTTTTTCTATCACGTTAGAACTAGATGTTGTTGTTACATATCCATCTTCATGTTTTGACAAGAAACAAAAGATGAAGTTCATGGGAAAATATCAAAACAACGGTTCAAATAAGAAAAATTCTTCCTTATTCTCAACGTGTGGAAAAAAGCATGGTGTATATTGTCACAAAGGGACTAGAAAATGTTTCATGTGCAGAAAAAAATCCATTTAGAAATTGAGTGCCAAAGTAATGGGAAAAAGGTTGCTAATGATGTGAATGGAGAAAAGACTATAGAGAACACACCACTGGAACTTTGATGTTATAAGTGCAAGGAAATGTGGCATTATACTAATAAATTCCCTTATCCAAGGGTTAATTATGATGAACATCGACAACCTCTTAAGTAAAAAGTCTAAGGAAAGTCAGATGTGATCACTATTACTGATGTTGAGTATGAAAACGATGTAGTGGAATGATTAAGGGTATATGTAATTTGATTTCAGAAAAGTGTTATGGAATCTCATTTTGGGTATTATGAAATATTGGAATATCTATGTATTAGTCTATTATGGTTTTCTATAATTATATGTTATCGGTAACAATGAAATGTGATTGAAATATTTTTTTAAATCAGATGATATGTGTATATTGAAGGAATAAGGATAAAATAATACATTGGATAGTATTATTGAACTCTTGATTTATATAAGAAAAAAGTTATATCATGGTTTGAGTTTATATAATTTTAGGGATTTCTTTGTGTGGAAAGAGTTAACTTTTGACAACATTCATGTATTCACTAATTTTTTATGGAAATTCATGTTTCAAGGGAATACATTGTTAAGGTATTCACATGTCTGGAATGTGACCAACAAGATATATCATGTGATATATAGGGGATACATGATGGTATTCACATCCTTGTTATATGACCTATTTGTTAATTATTTTCATTTTACTGTGAGATTGGAGAGAAGTATTTGGGATAAGTCTAAAGGGTGGAATGGATTATGTTGGATATCAGATAGTATTTTTTAAGGCTAGAACATTTTTTCTGTATTGTTATAATAGTATAGTTTTAGAAAAAGGGAAACTCACAGGATGAGCGACCACTCATCGCGTCCAAAAAGGCTGTGGGAATCAAACCCAAAACCGATGTTAGACATTCCATTATTTCCAACCACTAGTCGACAAGATGTCCATGGTTAAAGAAAAATATTTTTATTTTATTAACCGGTATGATAGGTGAAGTGAAGGTCCATTTTTGGAACCATATACGATTAATGTCACCATAGATGGACTTATGTATATTTAATAACGTGTGCTATCCTTTTTTTATAGAGATAGATGGAATGACCTATCATTATATCGCATTATTTGTTATCACATCAAGAAAAAAAACAACATTATTTCATTAAATGATAGATGAAGTGGAAATTGTTCAAGTCACAAACAACGGTGAAATTTTAACAAAATATTGTAAGTATTTTTCTCATGAAAAATTATTCAACTTTAGGGAAATGTTCCTAAGAACCAAAAATGTTATCCTAGTATCTTATTATCCAATGAATTTTATGTTACCTTAAATCATTTATTTTTTATGGATTCCTGGTAGTTAAATTTCTCAGAACAATATTCCCTACAACTATCAATGATGACATGATGGTTAGATTTCTTTTCTATATACATTTTTTCACTTCTCATCTATGTTATTCAATGTGGATACTAAGTGATTAGTTAAATTATTTAATGGTTATGTTATTAATTTACTTTTTAAAATTATTTTTTAGTATTCCTTTTTACGACGTGGGTTTCTATGAAAGAAACATTCAAGTTGAAAATCATTTATAAACCCAACGAATTTTGAGTGAGAAATTCTTTTAAATTGGGTAGAATTTAACACGCTAGTATTTTATGAGATGAATTATTTTTAATTTATTTTATTTCTTCTGTTTTAGGATACACCAAGATTATCTTGAGCTATACACAGCACCATATTATCTTCTATTATACACAAGACTATTCTTTTATTGTGTTGCATATAATTTAAAGATCATTTGATAGAATTAATTTCACATAACACCGAGTAATGATTATTTTAAATGTATAAATGAATTAAGTTTGGATTATGTTATACACAACACCAGAAGAACATTTCACTATTTGAAATAGTAACTTCGATTTCATTACACACATGAGCGACCTTTATTGATAGCTTTCATTGTACGCGATACCGAGTTTCACTATCCAATGATATATTATTATATATTATTATTTAATGAGTTATAAACAATATGTTATGAATAGTAATAACCAAATATTTAATTTTAAATCATTGAAATTCATATTATAAATTTTTTTAGAACATGATATGAGAACAAATGTTTTTTGAACAAAAGAATTATTATAAAAAAATGCAGTTTAACTCCTTTTGATGGTGCACCAATTTTAAATATATTTTTTGACACTTTTATAAGTTATATATGACATGATAATCATCTTATTTTCATGTGGGATATAAAAATTTACATTGGATAAATCTTTGATATTTTTATGATAACATTAAATTTTTGATGAATAATGAAAATACGCTAAATTTTAATTGAAAAAAAGAATCATCAAAATGGATAAAATATACTATATATTGGTTTTAAAGTATAAATATAATATATTTTTAAAGTATAAGATAATTTATGTCATTTTCTTTAATTTTAAATTGAATTCATATGTACAAACATTTCAATCTTTTACAATGTTTTAAACAATAAACCCTTTTTTTCAAAAATGTGATTAATTGAAATTAATTACCGCAACCTCTATATTGTGAATTTCGAAAAATGGAATCCATATATGAAATCAAAATGTTATTATTTTCAAAATAAGTACATTTTTATTTTTGATCATTATGAATATAACTTCATTAATTATATGTTTTACCAAGGTTAAATAGTAAATATGTTAAATAAGGGTAAAAAATAATATTATAATTTTATAAAACTACCCTAAAACATGACCTAATCCTATTTTATGAGATATTTACGACCATGGGAAGCCTTGAGTCCTTTTTGGGACCCCATGTATTTACTTGGGGTGTGAAAATGTCACTTTATAAGAATTAATTTAAAGTGAAGATAATTATAAACTAAACACCTATCTTTTAATAAATAGATTTTAATATGGGGTTATAAAATAGATCTCAAAGAATATAAATAGTCATTAGAGAGATAAAAATATTTTCTACATCATGGTTTTCTATTTATAATTTTTAGACATAAGATAAATATATTTTTTTGATACAATTATGAGGTTGTGATTTCCTCATTAATGAATGATTGAAATAAATGAATTTATAAATATTAAAACAAATTTAATTTGGTTATTTTGATGTCTTCTACGAATTTTTTAGAATATATTGAAATATTATCTTCTATTCAATGAATTTGGTTCGATGTCATAATGTTGTTATGAATTTTTAAAAAAGTCAGGTATGAATATTATCCAAAATTGACATAATTCATAATATAAAACATAAAATAGTTTATCCAATGATATTAAATTCCTAAAATATAATATTAATCCAAATGGTTAATATAAGTCCAAAAATGTCATAAATAACTTTTTTTGATCGTTTTATATGATATTGTAATTACATTAACCAACAATATATAAATACCATGATATCACAGTAAGATTAAAAAGGTTAAAATAAGGGTAAAACAAAGACAATAAGGATATAAAATACATTAAAAACATGTAAAAAATATTTGGATGATGGTTATTAGAACAAACATCATCTTATATTAAAATTAAATTAGTTTTTGATCATTTTATGTTGATATTTAATTTATAATAAATTAATATTTTATAACTTTAATAAAGTGTCCCGCTCCTCTCTTATAAAATGGCATATTCCCCCTCCCCTATTCAATAAATTTTGAGCCATAAATCTATGAAAAACCCAGCCCATGTAACTTCTAAACTTCTATAGTTACATTATAGAGGTTCTTGTTATCTCCAATGTCCAAATTTGGTACCCTAAGAAGAAATTTAAAGGAGGTACGTCGTGGAAGATGTAATCTCTTCTACCTGTTATTTCAAAATTATTTCTTCTTGTACTTCACCTTCATTAGTTATTTAATTATATTGTAATAACATAAGTATCAATAATATTATTATATGTTATTATAAATATTAATGAATCCTATCTCACATTATATCAATCATACAAAAAACGAAATCATCGTGCGTGCATATGTAGAGATTATCATCTCCACGTCGTGGTGTAATAAGTTTCTCACCACCACCTTACATAGATAGGTATTATTTTGGATATAATAAATATATATTATTATTATAACACAATAAAAATTCTTAGATATTATACACCATCAACATCAACACCGTTCAACATATATGGGAACAATATCATTTCACATGCGTACGTACAACTTACCATCTCCACAACGCGATTAAATTCATTTTCTATGTCAAAAATTAAGGAATGATTATAATATATATATATAATAAATAATCATGAAATATATGACACAATAATACTATTGGATTTATGTATATATATATTCTATTTACTTACTTCCATTCAATTTAATAAGAAAATGAAATCTGCATTCATGCGTACGTACGACCTACTGTATCTATGAATGGAGTATTCCATTCATATTATTAATATATTATATATATTTATATACTGAATATATATGATATATAAATCATTTTTTAAATCATGTAAGTATTTAAATCATTATATATATAATAATATCAAGAATATAAAGTCTAAAAACATAGGATAAATAAATGATTATTATTTAAAATGTAGCTTTAAAATGAAATTGACAAATGAACGACTAATATAAATCATATATGATATCATAAATATTATTATGGTTCTTTTACATGTTAATAATTTGTTTAAACCCACTATGAAATAGTTTGGACCGATATATAAGAAATTGGACCAAAGGTAAGTTATAATTTTGAAATCTCATTTTTATCCAAGATTGTTTGTACGTAAGTATTTAATAGGGTCATATTTATCATCCATGTCCATTTTTTATAAAATTGTTTTAAAAAAAATGCTTAATATTATTATATGTATGTTTAAATTAATTTTTATGCATTTTTGGATTTTACTACATGGCATGGATGGAATTTTTATTTTGTTTACCATACGAGGCACTTTTGGACATTTCTGGTAAAAGTACGAGGAGAATGTTTTTCATACATATACAGTATTAATAGATTTTTACATCCTCAAAATACCTTATTTCCATGAACCTTCTTCTTTACGTTTTCAAGAGTATTTTCAACTATATTATTTTCTTTTAAAATTTATCAGAATGTTCAGAAAAGAAAACGTTTTTGATGAAAAAAAATATTTTCCATAGGAATTAAGTTCAAGTGATTTATCAAAATTATTTTCTATCTAAGATGTCATAGGGTTATGTTTCTATCCCCATTATTACATTTATTTTATTATTTTTATGATTCAATTATTTTTTATGAAGACAATTTATCTTATATAGATTATGTTATGATGACATGATGCTTAAGAATCCCATTTTACTACTTGGGTTCTACTATGATGAATGATATATATTTTTGTGGAACATGTAAGAATGAATTCATTATGAGATGGGAGGGACCTATATTTCTCTCAAATTCATTGGATAATGATTTATATATCATGAGATAGACATGAATAGAATGAAAGGTAAATCTGGTTCAGTTAAACATGGTTAGAATGGCATGTAAACCTGATTTAGTAATAGAATTTTTCCACTATAATGGTCTTGGAAAAAATTCCATGGCTACTATAGAAATCATGTTAGGTGCTTATATTTTTCACAATTACATTTTTTATGCCTATGTTATTATACTTTTTTGACCCGCCTTCACTAAGATGAGGGAAGGGACATCAGATTTCCAGACCCTTCCATCCTCATGTTGATGGAGAGATAATGACCCCTGAAACCCACCTTCAATAGGTCCTGGAGTGGTGACTAGCACCAAGGGTATAAAATCACATAGAAAACGGAAGTCATTACTCTTTTTATTTAGTATGATTGATAAATAAGATGGTAAATCCCAAACAACACCAAAAATAGAGGTAAAAATAAAGCCAAAACAATTGAATCCTATATTCATGTTCGAAACGTATGTGCTACAAAGTACAAGAAAAATCCACGGGAAAGTACCAAAGAAACGAAAAAAAACCCAACAACAACTAGCCCAATGTCTAAACTAGTAGGGTTCCACATGGTCCTCAAACCCTTCCTGGAAACTTGAAATCTATTTTATATATGTATTGTGATTATACATGTACACTTAGTAGGGAAAACCAAAATCTCTCATGCAAAAGTTGGGAGGCATTCTAATTCCCCCTGAGAAAAGTAGATAACCAAAGAACCGAGCAAGGAAACTATCCACCCAAACCTCACCAAGAACACTCCCCAAATAACGCAAGTAAAGTAAAGTAAAAGTAATAAAACATAGGAATTTGGGAACCCCGCACCACTTTCTAATCAGTTATTGAAGACCTCATATGCATCAAACCTCTCCCGCCCTTCTCACCGCAGTCCCACTCCCATACCCGTCCCGCACACACCTGGGCTACCACAACCACATATTCCTCATGAAAACACCTAGGCCACAACCACACATACCTCTTGCAAACACCATGGCCACAAAAACCAAATGTAACCAAGCCATCACACACCTGGGACATAACAACTACCGTCACCCCCAATGAAACCTATCCCTCTTCCCGAAGACACTTGGGAAAGAAATTGTTCTCACACAACTGGGCCAACCACCACAACGTACACTGCCTGAATAATCTTAGGCTATAATAGACTTCAGGCCATCACAGAATGCCCTAAGTATCTTTGGATACTCCAGAAATGGAGAAGAAAAAAAGATAATAAATATCCACTCACAAGAGTGTCGGGAAAAACACCCACCCCCATGAAATGGGTGTGTTCATAACAAAGTGAACAACATTAATGGGGCACGAATAAGAAACATAAAAACTAAAATTAAACGTATAGGTAATCAAGAACACTTTCTAACCTAGGTGTTCCAAAACCATCACATGCACAAACACCCTATTTACTATTCATTCCTAAGAAGCACCACAACCACCAACCTATCACAACTCACTCTCGGAAAACATTTCCCCTCTAAACCCATTCTTGTTTTCATATTCAATTGATTCCATTTAAATAATTATTCGCTACCAGATAAAAAATAGGCGTAGCCACAAGCCAAGGTAGTAAAAACATCCAAGCAACAATTTAAGAATTCACACCTAGTTCTCTTATAAAGTCACAACAGTAAAAGTGATCTGTGAGATCTCTCAAAGTACTGGAAAAAAACCAAGCCCCAATATATGGCCCCAAATAGCCTTAGATCCATGAACCAACAACTACACAACAATAGAGGATCTTATCTCCATCCATGTCACCCCACAAGTATCAACCAGAACAACCACACCACAATAGAACAGAGTTAGGGTGTTATCAAACTTTAAATATGCAATTTATTTAGTTTCGTATTTCCATCTAGTTAATTGGGGTGACCACATAAGGATTCTTATTAATTTAGCATCCTTTTAATCAACCTAGTTTACGTGATTATCTAGTTTCAATGTTACAACCCTTCAATCTCATAAATAACTAGAAAACAGAGGTTAATTAGTGTGCATTAAGAGAGCTGTACTGACCATGATTTTCAGCGGACATATGTCCATTATATTCACAATATATACAATTATATAAAAGAGTACATAAACAATATCAAAGACACACCTTCATTCATTAAATCCATTTATTATCTTTACTACGGGTTAGTTTCATCCATCCTCGCAGGAACATTAACATACCCACCCCACATGACGCATAATAAAGAGAGGCGAAGGAGAAAACACTACATGGATAACGAACGATCGATGTTTTTCTCCTGGAACCAACAACTGGGGATGTGTGACATGTTGGGGAAGAACTCAGAGGACTCCAAGAATGAGCAGGAAAGGTTCTGGAATAGGCGCACCACTAGACTCGAGAAATGGGAGACCAAAAGCACCAAGGAACGAATAAAACCATCTAAGAAGAAGAAGTAACTAATTATACTACGATAAAAATGTGAGATCCTAGAGTTACGACATGTGGAATCCATGAATGACATTAAGGTTGGATCATGGTTTCAACACAGTGTTGGAAAGTTACACCAAATGGAATTAATTTTTATTTAATAATTCTAAATGGAGGGGTAGCCATAACAGTAGCGCATTAATGGATTTCATTTTATGAGAGGGAAATAGGATATTGATGGTCTCCCCACTCCCAGGGGATCTAAAATGTTGTTTATGGCACTAAAAACATCCTGGAACCACTTTAGAAAATATAAAAGAGTCCTATGAGGAATTACAAGAAAACATTAGGGAAGGAAAACCCTAAAATCCCCTCTGGAACCAATCAGGGGCACAATGATCTGTGACTCATCGACCGGGGTCAGTGATGGGTGACACCATAATGACATTGTGCCACCGATTCTCTGCCCTTCGGATCCAGACATGATGGGTCTAGAGCATCCCATACACGAGAAATTGGCAGGGAAATAGACCAGGAGGCTTCGAGCCATTACAATAGATATCTCTCAAATTATTCTCATCCTCGATAATCAAACTAAACCCAAACAACCAATCCAGAAAAAACCCCTTAGGGACAAACCAACCCAATCACCCATACAAAATGAAAATATCACATTGTCCCAACATGTGGATCTGGGAGTCCCTTCCTCCTTATCAAGATACTATCTGATTTAGGCGACACTGACTCACCCACATGGGTTTAATCACATTCGTACTGGTGCATATTGATTAGGAATCAGGTTCTCCCCTCCCCACATTTTAAGACTATTTATAAAAATTCTCAAGGTAAGGAAAAAAATAATCTCATAAGCCAACAAGGTCAGCATTACATCACAACAGGTCACAAAAGCAAGAACAAAAAGGAAGGCTCAGAACATCAACCCAAAATAGCTTTGGGTACTGGGGGTGCATTTTAGCTTCTCAATCCCATGTACTCTCCTCGCCGCCACCATGCCTCCACAGTACATGAACCAAAAGGCATGGTTCATCCATGAAACATTATCTCTTTTTTGATTCGTGATCTTCACTGGTCGCTCAATGAACATAGCATTGTCTGTTATATCAAACTCTCCCTATTCAATAACATGGGAGTCATTATGTAGATATCAACGATGATGGGAGACTTGGAAAATGTCGTTGATCCTTTAAAACTGAGGTGGAAATTCCAGCTGATATGACACCTCATCGACTCAGACCAACACTTCGAAAGGCTCGATGAAGGTAGAAGAGAGCTTTCTCCCATTGTTGAACCTCTGATAAAAACTTCAAGGGGAAACCTTCAAGAACACATGGTCTCCATCCTCGAATTCCAAGGGCCCCCTACTATTATTGGTATACGACTTATGCCAGTTATGTGATGCCTTCATCCTCTCATGCACAATCTGAACCTTCTCCATTGTGCTCTGCACTACCTATGGTCCCAGAACACCTGCTTCCCCAACCTAAGTTCCGCACACGGGAAAATGACATGACCTCCAATATAAGGCTTCAAACGGTGCCATGCAAATGGTAGAGTGATGGCTATTATTGTAGGCAATCTATACCAAGAAAAACATGTCAATACCATGATCCCTCAAAGTCCAAAACACATTCCCCTAGGATATCCTCCGATATATGGATGGTTCACTCTATCTACCCATCTATCTGGGGGAGGAAAGTAGTGATAAGGTGTATATGGGTGTCAAAAACATGCTGAAATTCCCTCAAGACTCGTGAGGTAAACCGTGCATCCCTATATAAGACTATGTACTTCAGAACACCATGAAACATCACCACCTCATCCACATATGTCCTTTCTGAAGAATCCACTGCACTTGACTCCTTGATTTCAAAGAAGTGAGATGAATTCGTCAACCCGTCTACCACAACCCAGATAACATCACATCCTCACTGAACGATGGGTAGTCCTATGAAAAAATCCGTCTATATGTCCTCCCACTTCCACTCGGTGAAATTTAAGGGCTGCAACAAACCTCTTCAGATGTAATTTTCAGCTTTTATGTGCTTACACACCATTTACCTTGCCATGAAATCATCCACCTCTTGTCTCACCCCAAGCAACCATAACTATTTCCTCAAGCCTTGGTACATCTTGGAAACTCCAGGCATAATTCTATGAGTGAGTTATGGAACTCACAAAGAAATACCTCGAGCATTTCCTCTGGAACAAACAACTTCCCTCAGAAAAGCATCCGATTTTGACTATCCTCTAACCACCCTTCTGGAGCATTTACTTGGTTAAACTGATCTCACATCACTTCACTCTCTATGTCTCCCCATTGAGACTCCCCCACCTGACACAATAGAGTGGAGTACACTGTCATCTGAAATAGAGAACCTCAACCACTATCCACCCTTGCCTCCAGGTGTAGGGAAACCAACTCTTCCATTGCCTTCCAAGCATCGACATATTTTTGAACATCTTTACACAATGTCTTTCTTCTCATGGAATCAGCCACAACATTCCCCTTACCTTAAGTGTAAGTGATATCGATGTTTTAGTCATGAAGAATCTCCACCCACCTTTGATGTCATAATTTCAGGTCCCACTAGGTAAATATATTCCTCAAAAACTTGTGATCCATGAATACCACGAAGTTCTCCCCGATGAGGTAATGAAGCTACAACTTCAACGTGGATACTACTACTTCAATATCTAGGCCATGGGTGGAATTATTATACTCATTAGGAGGTAACTGACTAGACCCGTAATATTTCACTCCCCACTGCTGCATTAGAACAAACCCCGTGCCAAGTCCAGAAGAATCGAAAAATACCTCATACAAAACCCCATCCACTGGTAACCTGAGCACCGGATCACTGACCAAACATTCCATTAGACAACTGAAAGCTACTCGACACTTCTCACTCCATAGAAAGGCCTGGTCCATTTTAGTCAATGTAGTTAAAGGAGATGAAAATCGAGAGTGGTCGAGTATGAAGCTCAGATAATAGCCTACCAAACCCAGAAAACTATGAATCTACATCACATTCATGGGTAAATCCCAATAAACATATGCTTAAACCTTTGACGGATCAGCTGCTACCCGTTGTTGAGACACAAATTGTGCAAGAAAATGCACTTCTATTTTCAAGAACTTGCAATTGGACAATTTCCCATACAGCTGGTGATGTCAAAGGATTTCCAAGACAATCCTTAGGTGCTTAGTATGGTCCTCCTATGATCTTGAGTAGATAAAAATGTCATCTATGAACACAATGATGAAACCATCCAAAAACTCGCAGAAAAATTAGGTCATGATCCCCATAAACATAGTAGGAATGTTCGTAATACTGAACTATATGACTACAAACTCAATGTGCCCATACCTACACCAGAAATAAGTGTTCAGAATATCATCATCCTTCACCCTTAACTCGTGATACCTAGTCTGCAGATCGATCATAGAGAACCAACCTGCTCCCCTCAGCTGGTTACAGAGATCGTCAATCCTCAGTAGGGGGTAACAATTGTTGATCGTTACCTTATTCAGTCTCTGATAGACTATGCAAAGCCTAAGTCCACTATATTAATTCTTTTAAAACAATACCTGAGCACCCCATGGTGACACTATGGGTCAAAAAAACCCTTCTTCGCCATATTTTCAATCTAAATGCTAAACTCTCGCAACATAGATGGCGCCATCTGATATGAATCCATCCAAATCGGATAGGAACCGGGCTGTATGTTTATCCCTAACTCAGTGTCACATCAAGGGGGTAGAGTCCAACCTCCTCGGGAAAAAATCTAGGAACTTTATGGGAAATCATGGAACATCCATCATCTCAACATCCACTATTTCTACTAAAATCTCAGCCAACATAGAAAAAATAGGCTCCACACGCCGTCTCCCCACCTAAAAATTTTTGTTCACCAACAAAATCCACATGCTGGACATCCTCAACGAAGAACGTGACTATTATTAGGAAGTATTAAATAACAGTAGGCACCAAAACAACCAGTTGATTCCTATAATGACATTATATGGCTGCATTTAAAGCAGAAGTAGATCTCCACTAGACAGATGTGACTGAAACACCATTTTTCATCCTCATCAAACATCAAACACCATGATATGACCCCCAAATACCGTACACAGCACCAGGGTCATGGAGAGTCACTCTATGTCTAGTCATAAGGCATGGATAGACCGATTGTAACAAAGGTGTGAAAAGATCCTTCATCAAACAAGGCACATTCAAGAGTGATAAACAAGTTATTCATACCTTGAACGACTTCCAGACCTGCTGAAACTACTGCCTCTATGACATGAAACTTCCCATGCCCAGCTCCTCTTCCCCTCAACTATCGGCTGCCTCCACGACCACACCATATTTGATGTCCATGAGGAGCACCAAGAGGTCAGCCTCATCCTGTAACATTTTCTCTTAGAGGAGCTGGAGCGTGCTGTCCTTACTATTGTTGTTGAAAGGGGTGGGCTAGAAATTGCTGCTGCCAAGGTGAATGCTGAACCTGCCCACACCCACTGTACTGAACTAAGTCTTGGAACTACTTCCGAAGGTGGCTAGGGCTTCCACAGATGAAGCACCTTGGTCTTGGGCCTGCAAGGAAAGGGCGAGGACTGGGAGACTGAAACTAGAACTGTGGTGGCCTACTCCCCACTGGTCGAAACCTAGAAGGCCCTAATGCTGGAGGCCTGATGCTGACATCATTCCTCTTTGACGAGCCCATCTGACTCTCCTCTTATGGTAAACCTATTAGTTTTTGGATCCTTTCTACCAATTCAATCATCTTATAGACCTCCATGTATATCAGTTGGGTGAAATGAGTAACTACATACTAAAGAGTAGGTGGGAGTGCCTCCCCTAAACGTCTCACCCGAGACTCCTCATCCTGAAAAAGGTATGGTGAAAAACAATGGAGATCCTTGGACTTTATTCCTAGCTCCCTCACTGACAAACTCCCTTGCTGAAGGGAGACTAGGTCTTGCCTCTTATCCACCATCATCATGGTAGAGTAAAATTCTTCCCAGAATTTCCCGTTGAAGTCAGTCCGTGAAACATCAACCTCCCCTTTCTCCCAAGATAGAGTGTCCACCACTAATGTTCCACTCCCCACATTTTTCTTACAACTAGAGGATCCCAGTACTCCGTCGAATCCTAGAACTAGCTAAAAGGTATCTCCCACTCCTCGAGCTAGCTCACTATCTCCATGTCTGAAACCCTGCCATCATACTTATTGAGGGTCTGGTGATGAAAGACATGAAGCATCCTCTGCCACTGTTCATCCTCCTCCTCTCAATCAGCCCTCTGCCAATCTTCCAAATCAGCCTGTTGGGCCTCATTCGGCTGCACTACTCATGGTTGTTTCTCAGGTGTCATAGTTTCAAGGTAAACAATGAATTACTATTCCCAAGTATTGTAGAATATATTTTTTTAATTTTGTTTAATGTTTTTATTTATTTAATTTTCCAGAGCACCCAGAACACACAAAAACACAAGTCATTATGATTCACAATCCTTTCCTAGGGTACGTAACCAACAATTATTATAGGCTCACTTGGTCATTCCGTAGGTCCCGAGCCTTTTCATCAGAACATGGGGGGCCCTAAAATCTTGTGTCCTAGCCGGTCTTCCTGGCAAATTTCATGCACCAATATATTTTAACGATATTTCCCTACCATCCAATGAAATCCTCACTGTGACTAACCTCGAGCTCCATCATATCTCCGAACCTTCATTTGATACTATTCTGTCAGGACTCGCCTTCACCAAGATGTGGGAAGAGATGGTTGATTTCCAGACCCTTCCTTCCTCAATATGAAAGAGAGATAATGACACTCAAAACTCACCTTCAATTGGTCTCGAAATGGTGACTAGCACCAAGTGTATAGAATCACACACGAAATGGAAGGCATTACCCTTTTTATTTAGTAGTATTGGGTGATATGATATTAAATCTCAAACAACATCAAAAATGGAGGAAAATGTAATGAAAAAAATACAAACAAACCCAATATGCATATTCCAAATGTAAGTGCTACACAATACAAGAACACTCCAAGGGAAAGTACCAAAGAAAAGAAAAAAATGTAACATCAAATGCCCCAATTCCCAAACTAGTAGGGTCTTCCACAATCTTTTAAATCCTCCTGGAATCCATAAAGTAGTTTTATATACATAGGGTGATTATATAGGTATACTTAATAGGGAAAATCAAAAGCTCTCGCGCACAAGTAGGGAGGCATTCTAATGTCCCATGAGAAAATAAGATAACCAAAGGACCTAACAAAGAAAACTATCCACCCAAATCTCACCAAGGGACACTCTCAAAATAACTCAAGTCTATTAAAGTAATATTAATAACACATTGGAAATTGGGTACCCCCACCACTTTCCCACTGGTTATTGAAGACATCATACACATCACACCTCTCCCTCCATTCTCACTGCAGTCCCACAACTATACCCCACCCACACACACCTGGTATACCACACCATACATTCTGCTTACAAACACTTGGACCACAACCACACATCCTGACCACAAACACTTTGGCCACAACAACCAAATATAACCATGCCCGCGCACACCTGGGCCAGAACAACTACCACCATTCCCAAAGACACATGGGCCTCATCTCGATGACACTTGTGAAACAACCTTCTCGCACACGCATAGGCCAACCAACACAACATACCCTGGCCAAGGAATCTTGGGCCATAATGAACATCAGGCCATCACAGCCTACCTAAAAAATCATAGGATACTAGGGAAAGGGAGTATAAAAGGATATAATAACCATTCACTCACAAGAGTTTCAGAAAAAACACCCCCTATGAAATGGGGGTGTTCGACATGAAGTGGTAAACTTGGATTGGGTGCGAATAATAAACATAAAAACTAATAATATACATATAGGTAAACAAGAAATCATTCCAAACAAGGGGTTCCAAAACAAACCCATACACAAACACCCTCATTAGTATTCATTCATAAGAAGAACCACAACCACAACCAATTCACAAATCATTCGTAGAAAATGTTTCCCCATTAAACCCATTATTGTTTTATTATTCAAGTGATTCTATTTAAATAATTCTTCACTAAAGGGAAACTGACTGGCATATCCACAAGCCAAAGAAGGAAAAACCTCCAAGCGGAAATTTTAGCATTCACACCTGGTTCTCTTGTAATGTCACAACAACAAAAGTGATATGTGAGATCCCTCAAAGTAATAAAACCAAATGAAGCCCCAAAGAACGTCCCCAAACGATCTCAGAGCCAAAAAAACATCAACTAAAAACAATAGAGGATCCCATACCCATCAAATTCACCACATAATAATCATGAAGAACAACCAAAACTCACCAGAACAGAGCTAAAGAGTTTTCAAATTTTCAATATGCCATTCATTTAGTTCTGTCTTCATGTTTGGTTAACCAGGTATACCACATAATTATTTTTATTCATTGTGAATCCATTTAATCAAAATAGTTAATTTGATTAACCAGTTCCTATGTTACATCCATTCAATAACATAAATATCCAGAAAATAGATGGTCATTAATGTGAAAGAAGGGACCACCAACGACTACGATTTTTAGTGGACATAATCCCATTCAATTAAAAACATATAATAAAAGATAAAAGAGTACATCAACATTATCAAACCCACCAATTAATTATATAAATCCATTTATTATATTCGTTATGGTTTGGTTTCATCCATCCCCATAGAAACATTATCATTCCAACCCCTCATGATGCAATGTAAAGAGAGATAAAGGAAAAACCATACATGGATGATCAAAAATCGATGTTTTTCTCCTGGCACCAACAAATGGGAATGAAACAATTATAGGCAAGGAACTTAAATGACTCCAATAATGAGAAAGAAAGGATCTGGAATATTCGCACCACTAGCCTAGGGAAAGGGGACACCAAAAAACCAAGGAATGAAGGAAACCAGCCAATAAGAAGAAGGAAATAATTATAGTGTGATAAAAAGGTGCGATACTAGAGTTACATCATGTGAAAACCATGAACATATTTAAAGAAGATCATGGTTTCTCCATAGGGTTGAACAGTTATCCACAATGGAATTAATTATTATTAAATAATATTAAATGGTTTGGTGTCCATAAGAGCTTCACATTAAATGATTTCATTTAATGAGAGAAAAATGGGCTATTGAGGTCTCCCTAATCCAAGGGGATTTAAAATGTAGTTTACAGTGCTAAAAATTTCCTTAAACCACTTCAAAAAGATGAAAAGAGTCAAAATTGGCATTACGTGAAAAAACTAGGGAGGGAAAACCTGAAAAGACCTTCTGGAATAGATCGGTGTCACTGATGGGTGACACCAAGATAACATCGTGCCACAGATACGCTGCCCTTCGGATCTGGACCTGATGGGTCGAGGGTGTCCCAAACACCATAAATTGGTAGAGTAATGGACTAGGAGGGTCCGAGCCATTACATCTACCATGGTTAATTCTCTTTTATGATATATTCCTTACATAATACCATGATTTATGTCATTTCTCAAGATTTTGATGTTTAGATTTTATTTTCTTGTTACTACATTCAAATGTTTATGGTTTCTTTTATATTCTCCATGTTTACCCTTATAGAGAATTAGAGCTAACCCTTTCTATGTATTCTTTTCCCATGATATAATGAAATATAATATGTAAAAAAGGGGAAGATCCTTATGGGAGGTGCTGAAGATCATTTATCATGATTAAGATATTATGTTTTGAGTTTTCAAAGACACGAAACTAATACGGTGTTTGGGCATCTATTTTTGTCATGTATTAATTATTCTTCCAATGTTATATAATTTCCATGTACGTCAAGCATGGATCTCTATAGAGTGGACCATGACTAAGTAAATAATATAATTTGGAGTGAACTAAATACAATATGATAGTATTGGAAAATGGCCATTATTATGTAAATGAATTTCTACATATATGTGTGGGAAAAAACTTCTTTATTGTTTTTCTATAATGTTCTCATGATATATGATTAATTATTTATTATTCCATACACTTATTACTTATATCTCTCATTATGATGAAGCCTTATACCATGAATCAATATTAGAGATACGTGGCTATTTGGGTATAAATATTTTAAATTATTATAATGTAATAATATTTTATTCTTGGATTACTATGATTTATGATTATATATAGATATTTATTATATTAACCCTTAATGGTAATCTAATATTGTACATTATTATTTTTCATTTTCTTCTTTTAATTTTATATTTAATCCCAATATATTTTCTATATTCCTTAGAATTTGTTCTTAATTTATTTCCACAGGATATTTCTTGAGATTCAATATCATCATACATTCCCCTTTTATTTGTTTGAAAAATTTAGTAAAATTTTTCAATTGATCAATATGAATTAATTTTAATGGAATTTTTAGTTTATATTCACGATTAACACATTTTTTTATTCGTAAAGACAATGGGTAATATCCTATTACGTCAGTCATCAATTGCCACTTCTTCTTCTTACTCACTATTTAAGTCAGATTTTTTACTCCTTGATCTTTAGTTTATTCATGTATTAGAATTCCAATTTATCCTTAACCATTTTCTTGAATGACTATTTTCACATATCATTGTCATGAACTGTATAGTGAAACTAATCTAAAGATAATTTTTCCATCTATTCAATGGTTCATCTCATTAGATAAATGATATTAGGAAATTTTCCCAGGAACTCTTTTTCCATTGTTGCGTCAAACCAAGAATCAGAAATTCCTATAATACGACCATATATATTATCAACCATAGTGATGTAGTCATCTATAGTCTATTCATAAACAATCCCAATGTATTTAAAAATATCTCTATAAATTTATTATTTGGATTTCATAATTTTAAAACACCATTCACACAATCTCTAGTTCCTACCACATATCTATTATGATATTTTTAGTACCGTTCCTTTTGTAAAAGATTTAATAAAAAAGGATGATAAGATTTCATTGATGGGTTTCCCATCAAATTATATATATTCCTTTTAAAAAAATCATGGGAATTTTTATTTGAATTGGTGTAAACATCATAGTCACAACATATTTCACTTCATGTACTTTGGATAAAAGATAGGTAAGGTTATGTTATTCTAACCATGAATGTTCATGCTATTAAATTTTGGTACACCACTCTATTAAATTCAATTCAATTCTCTATGCATTACATTCATATTAGAGTATGATCTCCAAAATAACATGGTAATATTTGATAACAAATAAAGCACCCTAGTAAATTAAATTACCTTTGGGGGTGAACATATGACATATGTTTTACAAATTTATTTTAATAAAAAATTTAATTCGACTATTTTTATCCTGATCCTCTCTTCTTTATGGACTCCCTCACCTGTATACTAACGATGTATGCAAATTTTAATAATATATTTTTTACATTTTTCAATCCCAATGTGGTTAGATACTCCATGATTGTTTCCAGATATGTTATGACAAAAATATTATCACTATAATTATCATGTTTTTACATGAGAGAGTTGGTGTTATTCAAGGTCACTTGCAAGAATTTCAATACATGTACAATAAAATGTGAAAATATGACCTTTATTATTTAAAGTATGATGAAATTAATAATTTTTTGTTTGTGTTGAATCCACCAGTACTTTAACAATATCATCATATTCTCTGTGATGAAGATATTGAATACATTTTAGAATCCCACTATATTTGTGAAGAAAATATTCTTCCTTAGGACCAGTTATTGAATACTAGATTAATACCAATGGAGTAGTATGTAGATTGACCTTCATCACTAATATTTTATAATACATGACATTTCAATGAGAGCATGAATGCACAAAATGATCTTCATCCTCCTAAAATAGCATGTAGATCGGTAATATAATTTTCTCACCTCGATATAGATGAGAAGAGGAGAGGAAAAAATTATTTATATATATTATCTTCCTCATTATTTCATAAAATAGTTCTCTATCTTTACATATTATTGACTTCTAAATTCCAAACATTACATTCAATTATTTATATAATTATTTTTTATATTTAAAAAAAATTGGAAAATTATTTCCATATTAAAAAATATACACTCGTCTTTTTTCCCGTTGCATGATATTTTATTGTCAATAGAATCTAGAAATTACCATTTTTCATTATTGATATTTGAAAATATTCAATTCCGAAATTCACATGTATACTACCACACAATATCCTAATTCATTCTTCATTACACATCCCTTGTGTCAGTACTTGGTTTAGAACATTAACTTGTAGGATATCATTTTAAAGATAAAATGTTAATATAATTATATTCTAATTTAATACTGATTTTGTATTTATTTATTTTTTACAAATTTAGAAACCTTTTTTATTTTACAAAAAAAATTCTTCAATTTCCATATGTTTAGTCCTCCTCTATTTCATCTGGTAAAATAATCCTTATGAACAATAATCCATATGATGTTCCATGATACAATATGAAGTTGTAACCTTTATAATTGTGATTCTTACTGAGGTGATATTGACTATATTCATAGGCATGGAGTTAAAAATAAATTTATTAAACATAGGGTTTGATGAAAAGTTAGATGAAAGAATATTTATGGTATAAAATTCCAAAAAGTTTAATTTTACACATCACAAATAGTTATTGAATCCCAAGAATTTATGGTTCAGTATTTTAAGGATAAGAAACATAAAAATATTATCTGATAATAGTTGTGAAAATTTATCCATAATTAAGCCATAATGGACCCAATTGTAGACTTATCATATGTTATTATCTTCTTTATAAGATGTGGAATTGAAACATAAGAAGGTGTTGATCTCAAACACAAATTAATAAAAAATAATAATATTTTATAGTGGTTTAGATCAAAGGAATATTTGAAATAATTATCATAGGAAATTTACCTTATTAAAATCAAAAAATAATTATAGGATTTTCCTAAACTATTTAATTGAATTAACCATAGTCTCAAATGTTCAAAAAAATACCATGTCATATGATTATAGATACATGAGACAATAAACATGGGTAATGGAAGATTAAATAATATAAAATCAAAAATTTTGATGAAGAAAAATCATATAAAGTCAAAAAAAATGGGGAAGGAAGTTATACCTAGTTTCTATATCATATGAGGATAAAGATGCCAACCCTTGTACACTATTATATTATTATACAACCAATTCACCCTCTTAGGATTGGGATACTGCCCATATACTATCATGGTCTTTGGATACTACCCATGTAAACTCTTGTGATTTGTAAATAAATAGCATTCCCAATTGTTCTCAGCATACAACCTATATACCCTCTTTTGATTGGATAATACCTGTGTACCCATGTTTTCTTGAGCTACTACTCATGTACCCTGTTAGACATAGACTACAACCTATATGAACTTTTTAAATCCTAAGATATAAAACATCAACTAATGAATTGGAATGTGATTTGTTACACCATCTATAATTAATCTATTCATATGTGTTATAATTAAAAATAACAATTCATTACATTATAATGAATACATGGATAGAAAAGTGGGTATTGTAATATATCTATATTGGATCACAAAAATTTACTTAAATAATGTAAATGTTTGAAACCCCTAATTCAATAACTATGAATGATTAAATAAAAGAAAAATTAGAGGGTTCTTCATGAAAAATTATTTCTATGGAAATAAATCATTTATAGATGAAGATGACAATTGTATAAAAATTTTAAAAGAGTAAAAAATGGGTTTTAACATTTTATTAAAAAGAAGAATATATTTGTCATTACTAAAAATGCAACTTTTAAGAAATTAAAAATAATTCATTTTAAAAATAATTATTTTTATATAAGTCATAGTAATGAATTCTTGAAATGTATATTAATTTTTGAAAAACGTGATGTGAAATCATCTTTAGAAAATTTACTTAAAATAATTATAAATAATGGGTAATTGAAAAAAATAAAGGTCAATAAATTCTAATGTGATTTTCTTCAAAATCACCTTTAAAAATAATATTCAATAATAATTATTTAAAATAAATTAATTATTATTACAAAGTAATGTAAATAGGAAGATAAATAATTTTTTTGAAGGATAGAAAGCTAATTTTATATTTTAAAATAACACTTTTGAAAACCTACATCGTAAAACGTGGAATTAAAAATTCCATTTTAAATGTTTTAATTGAAAATATAAAGGCAGATGCATAATAACATAATTTGAATCCAAAATATTAATGGTTTTTATAATAATGAACATGATAATGATAAAACCATCATTATATTAGATATTATTTTTTCTTCAAAATGTTTCACTTTTTTGAGATAGAAATTCATTGAGAAATATTATTTGGGTATAAAAACTATTTTTACCATGATAAAAAATAGTATGAATAAAATGAAATAATAATAATAATAATAATTTATAAACTAATTAAGAAAGTCTAAAATGGAATAATATTTTAACTCAATGATATGAAATATTTTAAAAAAATATCTGTTTAGGAAACCGTATTTCATAAAGAAAAATAAAATTGGAAGGAGATTTTATGTTGTAGAATATTAAATCACTAAATTAAAGATAAAATACCGCATATTTAAATGAAAAAGAAATTTATCCTAATATATATGAATATGTTCATGAAATGTAATGACAAATCAATTGATGGGAATTGGGCTATTAGAACCATACATCAACATTATCATTCCAATTAAAATGTACTGAAATTTAAAACATGATATGGTTATTCATATTCTATAGATTGAATTAAAAACTATAAAAAAGAAATCAGTGGCCAATAATACACCATAAAAAGAAAACATGTGGAAAATAAGCAACATAACTTAATAAATCCAAATTGAGATGCTAAAACCTATATGCTAAGAGTGACATAATAACTAAAAGTATATATGAGGGTTACGATGAAATGAATATTAATATATCCTCAAATTAAATATATTTTTTATACTTGAAAAAAATATGGTGGTTAAAACACAATGTAAGTGAAATGATGGTATTCAATACCAAACATGTCTCCTGGAATTGAAAATAGAGACCATAACAATAAACTTAGGCTGTGATTCATTCTACATGTGTGCATAACATCTTGAGTAATAAAATTAAATATATTAAATAATATATTATATTTTTCCCAATAAATAATTAATTTTATTTGTTCTATTTATTATCAAATATTATTTTTTTATTTAATGTATTTTATTTATAGTGGTAAATCGAGGTTGTTCAATTGATATATTTAAAACATACTTGGTATATTGAATACGGTAAAATGTTTTTCCAAATATATTAAAAATCTAAAAAATAGATATTATTTTCTTTTATTACTTAAACATAAAAAAGTTGATATTTTTTATATGATTTCAAAAAATGGACTCAAATTAAGAAATATCCCTTGATAAGCTCATTTAATTCATTTAGGATTAAATTAATCATTTATTATTAATATCACTCATAGAATATACAATATTGGATTTACAGAATATTTATAGTGCCATAAATATTATTACTATAAATTAAATATATTTTAAAATTCATCCTTATTGATTGTATGTGAAAAATAGAACACTTCATTCACTGTTATAGTTGTACTCATATATGTGGAAAGATATTTTAATTTTTCAATTGATTTTGGAGGAATGTATAAAATAGATATCAAATTAGTGATATAAAATATAATCAAATTAGTAATATAGATTTATTTCTACTTCCATGTATTATAATGTTGTATTTGGGGTAAATTAGAAAACAAATAAGTCATATGGGCTAATAATATTACCTCTCCCTTTTGACATTCTCATCCAGGTAACACCTAATGTCTCATTAACATAGTCTTTATGATATAAATAATCATATATTATATGGGGAGAGAGATCATGATATATTAGGGAATATTTTTAGATGAGATAATTCTATTTAATTGGTGGATAATAGTGGGTGAATTAATATCCTTTTATAGTTAAATAAAATCGATATTTTGTTAATACCTATTGCTTTTTCAAGGATGAAATCGCAATTTTCAAGGGTAAATGGCGAAAAAGTTGCGAAAATTAATGTATTGTTATATAAATGGTCGTAAAATCCACTACCACCCATTTTTAATATATTTAATTCATTATTCAAGTGGATTAATAATTTATTTTTAAATTTTACCTTATAGGTTTTTACCTTGTTGAGTTGATTTTACACTTGTAATTTATATTTTGTTAAAAATATATGTAAACAATTTATCAAAATTTTTTAATTCTAAATATAAATTTAATATCTATATAATCAAATTATTTTTTGAAATAACATATAATTATATTTTAAATTATATCATTATATATATATATATATTTAGTAAAATTCTATTTAAACAGTATCTATTATTAATAACCTATATGAATAATTTAAAATTAAATGTGTGATAATATAATTTCATATATGTCTAATGAAATTTCAATGTCATTATATAAAATATAACCATTAGTGTTATTTAGAGTAAAATTAATTAGCATTAAAAAATAGTTCATTGGAAAAAACCATTTAACCCTAATCATGATCATTAACTTTAATATTAATAATCATTAGTTAATAACTCAAAATAAAATTGAACTTATTCAAAAAATTATTATTATGATCTACAATATTTAACGTATTTTTTTGATATTTAATTTCAATAATAAATTATTGAAAATATTTAATACAAGAGAATAAAACAAATTTTTGACTGAAACATTACTATTGGTCTCAAATGTTTCACATGGGCTCTTTAAAAAATCAACCAAATATTTTTAACTGATGCATTTTGATTTATAAAAACAAATTTTATTGATATTTGTTTTGATTTTTTTTAATTTGTTCATGTATTACGTTAATGAAATGAATGTTATAGTATTAAAAAAATTCTTATTATTTAACTATTCATCTAAAAAACAATTATTTTTAAGAAATATCAAATATTCACCATAAAATAATATTACATGATAAAATAAAAAATTATTATGATTTTATACTAATAAATATTTAAAATTTTTTAATATAGATTTTAAATTAAATTAAATTTTTTCAATAATAGAAGCTTTATATAAGAATACACATTTAAAACATTATGATATCTTATTACTATTTAATTCGAATTTATTTTTGATAAAAACATTTATTTTCATGAGTTTGTGTTATTCATAAATTTAACTCAAGATATTCTGCCATTATGTTGTGACTTTTTTTTATATTCGTGTCACATGTGAATCAAGATATTTAATGGAGTATTAATTTAGAGAAAAGTATATTAAAAAATCATAGGGTGTTACACTCTCCTCCTTAAATAAAATTTGGACCCAGAATATTAATTACTACACACTAATGAATTTATTTTAGTGAACATAAAATAAATAGATAAAAGATGATACAATTTATAGAGATATATTACACTTACAAAAATATGAATCTTATACTTTTAATAAAAAATTTATTAGCTATATCATTGTGTTTTTTCCAAGTATTTGATCCATGATTCCTTTGTTATATTGTATCAAGACCCAGATTATATAATTTTCATCTAAATAGAATTCATAATCATACTACAATTGATTGAATATCATAGGATGATATTAAATGTGTTGTCATTTTCCAAATCATTTTTCTTCAAGGTATAGAGAACCTATCCATTTACATAATCACATTATGTTCATCTAATGAAAGAATAATTATATTTTCCCAAGGAATTTTTCAATAAATATTAACATAGGATACAATAAAAAAATAAGATTTCTATGATAATAATATCATCAAGATTCTTATTTAATTCAACTATATAAATTCCTTTATACAATTTTTGAGAATCCAATAAGTTATCTAAAAATAAAATGTGGAGGATAACTGTTCATTAATTATCATGATTCAATTTAGTAATTGTGATTTCATATCTATTCCCTTGTTCTATTGTTATAGAAGGTTTTTGATATATATAATCAATGGTTGAACTTGGATTGGGGAATTGATTTTCATAATTCCCAAACTCCTTATACTTTAATAATTAACGTGTGGAAGGTGAATTAGTTGGGATTAGAACACCATCCATTATGTTCGATGACCACTTTATATATAAATAATAGTAATGATCATGATATCTAATCCTCTCACATAAGGATCTTTTTCTTATTACATTATGACATTCTCCTGTGTAATTTTTATGAAATTTTTCTCATGACGGAAATTTAATATTACATAATACAACATCTTCACCACCTGAAATTCAATGATATGAATCCTTATATTATTTGGAGTGTTTCAGAGTCTAATAATGCTCAATTTATTTATAATATTTAGATATTGTAGAGTGATCCTAACTGTAATATTTTGAACACTAGAAAAAACTAAGTTGGTTTCTCTTTAGGACCATCACCACTTGATCCATCATATACATTCATAGAATGGTTTTTCTATACTCCATCCTTTACACACATAATGATGTTAATTATTAGAATACATAATTATAATTCCTTATAAAAAGAGAAAAAAATAACATAAAAGGAAAAAATCCTAAAAGACAGATGCACCTAATATTCGAAATTTATATGGTCCAATCAGGGTTATTCATTACTTATATCATATTAGGTTAAGATGTCGTAACCAAAATATATTCCCAAATACATCATAATGGTTCATAAAGTGAATGTTATTAAACAAATTATTTCATTGAGGAGTGTCTATCTTGGTGTACAGTCTTAACCACCTTAGCACACATCAAGTGATGATCGATTTTAAACCCAACCATCCTATTTTGTGTGATAACCCCTGGGTGAATCTGAGACATAATAACATTCACTTGCTAGTATCCACAGAGGGATTCAATTTCTTGAAAAACCAAATATTCTAAATATTACAAAAATTATAGGATGTTATCTTATATTTAGAATTGTCCATGGGTTTTTAATAATGATATCTAATCCTAAAAACCATAAAATAACTAAACTAATCCTAATAAAGAAAACCTTATTTGATACCAACTAATATTCCCCATACCGGAACTCTCTGATCTGGTGATAAACATACATTCAATAAACACTAATTTTGATACGATGTGTGAAGAACCTATATTTATTTTTAAAAATATTTATAAATCATACTTTTCATATTATAAATAATCATATAATCCCAAGAATATAAGCATTACTATATTTGATTATTAGACATATAATAATATTTTTATGTTAACTATGAGAGTGTCTCTATAATTGAGCCACACTAGACACCCATATAGATGTTACATAGGTTATATTAATACTCCTAAATCATGGAATGGAACCATATTAATGGGATGATAAACACTTATTAAAAAGGGGAAATATCAATAACATTTTATTAAGGAAGGATAATTGGAATATGGGAGATCTTGGTTATTAGAGTAATATAAATTTAAAGAGAACATGAAATAATAAGAGTTGTCCAGATGATATAATTGAATGACCTATAGTCTATAATGGTCAAACATATACCATGTCATAGGAATGTATAAACATGATATAAGGAAAAAGACCCATATTACCATAAAATAAGAATATAATACTGAAATGTGGAATAAGTGAATCCTTTGGGAATCATAACTGGGTTGGGTGGGAATTTCTACCTAATTCTCATAACACAACAGGATTTGGATGCAACACATATACCATAATATGCTTCTCCTATAACCTTTGGATCATCTTGGGCATATGCTATAATCCTTGTACCCTATTGGGTATTTGATATCACCCATGTATAATAATATTCATGGGCTATAACCCATATATCTACATAGGTTTATGATACTACCCGTGTACCCTATTGGGCTTGGAATACTACCCATGTAAACTATTAGGCTTAGGCTACTACCCATTTACCCTATTGTTATTGGGACATAACCCATGTACAGTTTTAATATCACGAGATATAAAACAATAACCAATTAATTGGAGGGCAATATAGGAAACCACATGTTAATCATCCATATATTTTTTTTACTTTAAATGATAATCATTCATCACATAAAAAATAATGCATAGAATTAAGAATTTTCTTTTTGGAATTTACACATAGTATCTCGAATATTTACCTGATGAATATAAATGATTGATAACTATAATTAAATAAACTAAAATATTATTTCATATGAAAAATAGTTATTTTTTCATGAAATATAACTTCCAAAGAGAAAAATCTTTTAGATACTAAGGGGAAAATGCAACCAAAACAATAAAGGAGTATAACCATTTTTTTTAAATTTTCCTAAAAATAAAAACTGATGCATCACTTTTAAAAAGATGAATTTTTATAAATATAAATGAAGTAATTTTGATATAAAATATTTGTAATGATATATAAATAATGAATAATTGTAAAATGAATATTGTTTTTATATATGTGATATGAAAATATATTTAAAACCATTAATTTTAGAAAGTAATCTTTAATAATTCATTGTTGTATAATATATATACATTTAAAAAAATTGATGTTATTTTAAAAAAAATATTTTTAAAATAATATAAAATATTGTTTCATTAAAAATATATAATGGTTATCAAAAATTAATTTTTAGTAGAAGATTTTTATTTTTTAAATGATATAATACTTTTTAAACATTTAAATTTCATTTTTGAAAACCGACATAAAAATTGCGTTTTAAAAAGTCCTTTTGAAAAGAGGTAATAGAAAATTGAAAGGTCAAATTATTAAACACATATTTATATTATAAAAATAAAATGTTTGTTATGTTTATTAATATTTATATTTGATATGGAAGAAAAACTATCTTTAGAATATATGAGACATTTTATTAAAAAAATTCCATTTTTGGGGAGTTTAATTCTTTGAGAATGAATAATTGAGTCGAAAAAAATAATTTACAAAGAGATAAATGAGGAAATATTTTACAAACTAGGAAATAGAATAATTTATTAAACATAGAAGGATGAAACAAAAGGAATAATTTTATAACACAAATAAATAAAACATCAGAAAACTGAATCTCTTATGTGTATCATAATTAATTAATTAAGAGACACATTTAATGGAATTTTATGTGTTATAATTATAAATAACCCTAATAATTTGATTATGACACATTAATTAATCTATGATATTAATTTACCGACAATATATTGAAAATGTTCCTGACTAACAATCACCAGTCAATGAATGATAACTGAGTTAATAAAAACCCTTACTACTTAATTATCATGTAAATCGAAAACCAATGAAATATAGAACAGGAGATGTATTTTTGGATTACATAAATTTCATGAAATTGTATGATTAAATATATCCATTTCTAGTATAAAAACCATAGAAAGTAAACATGTTGTAATGATACATAATACCTGAATAATGTAAAATTTTGATGAGAAACCCATTATGGTAATATTAATATATGAATCACAATAACATAATATGGATACCATGAAAATGAAATTAAAATATCAGGAAATAATATATATTAAAAATAATTTATCAAAAAAGGATACTAAATAAGCTATAGAAGTGAATTAATGGATTTTAATATCAACTATGTCTCATTTTGTTGAAAATTATGGCATTTAATCCACAACATATGTACTAATTCATTTTTAAGTGCACTAAATATATTTATTAATCCGATGTATTTTATGTAAATATTCATTAAGAACCCTTTAAATTAAAATTTTATAATATAACATAATTTTGTTTTCATATTTCATTTAATTATTAAATATTTTAACCTTAAAGTGGTTACTGAAGGTGGTTGGGATGAATTCATAGAAAATTCATTAGTATATTATTTGTGGTCAAATGTGTTGTGAAATAACATCATAATATAAATGTTTTTTAGTTTTATATATCTTATTTTTTAACTATTAATATATTTACATTTTTCACACATTTATGTATTCTAATGTATTATAAGGAGGTACTTATTTTTTCAATAATGGGAAATTTTCCCTCCACCTTTATAAAAATTCATTAATTATGATAATGTGAAAAAACTGAAAGTAATAACTAAATAAATATTTGTTCAATATTCACATAAAAATAATATTCTTAAAACACCTCTAGAATTCAACTGAATAAAATTTATAAAATCTTAAATTTTAAATTCATACAATTTTATAAAATTCAAATTCTTAAATTCTAAAATTTTCCTTTTAAACAAACACTATATATGTAAATAAAAATTGTTTTTATTGAAAAATGTTATTATAAATAATTTGTTGTTCTTAATCATATTTTTCTGTATTAAATTGGATTAAAATAATTTTTTGTGACTCAATTATTATAAAATTATATTAATAATATTCATTTAATATATTGGGTCTCATTTTAGTTTAGTGTCCTTGAAAAACAAGATGTCAAATATAGTATTTATTTAGAGAAAAATAAATTCGAAAATCATGGGGTGTTACAATTATGAAGTTCTAGTGAACAACAAAATTTTTTACCCTTATAAAGGTAGATTAACCTTAAAAATTAATGAATTGTCCTTAGTTTTAAAAAACATTTTGACGTTATGGAATAAACATTATGTTTTTCTGAAAACATCCTTATGAATTTGGAAATGAACATTGCAAATTTAATATCTTATCAAATTCATCACAATTTTCAATTTATGAATAACACAACCTCAACTAAAAATATCTCATAACCTACCCAATAACATCAAAAAACTCAAAATCATTAAAAATTACATAATAATGATTCAAATATAAAATGTTTAAATTAAATAAAATATTTGTGAATTTCATCAAGAAAATTACTTATGACCCATAATCTATGTTATTTTTTCAATGCCCAATTAGTTGAGTAATATGATTTAAAATAAATCCTTTTGTATGCTAATATTAAAAAACATAAGGAATATTAGAAAAAAATATCAATGAAGATTTTTTATCATAATATAATAACTTCATCCCCAACCGTGCAGAACTTTACCCTTGTCTCTAGAGAAGTATGTCTCTAAATTAATTAATGGGTAAATGTATTGATAGAAAATATATGTTATAATATGATATTTCATTTCCCATTTGGATAAATTACTCAAAAACATAGTATGATGTTTGTTTTCTGGATAGTGTTGGTCAGTGTTCTTTATTAAATACATAGTTGGTTCCACTAGTGGTGGAGAAAATTCTCGAGTTATTTAAACCACTATGGAGGGTTGTCTATGGTCATTATATTACAATTTTGGTGATTAATTTTTATTTAATGTCAGGGTTTTGAGTTGGGATTTCTTTCTCCATGGACATAACTCAAACATTGTTATCTAGGTTTGTGGATTTACATACAATGTTTATACAAGCACTAAAATATTTATATATTTGTGAAACATGATACATGAGAAATATGAGGAGATGATGAATTTTTATTGGGATCATGTACTATGGTGTAAGGGAAGTCATAGTGAAATATGGAGTAGTTTGGAAAATTTTATTAGCACTGAAGAAATATAGAATGTTGTGACCCTATCATAGATCATTCATGTCTAAGGAAAACATTTGATTTATTTTTATATATTTGAACAATATGATACATGAGAATCATACAGAGGTGAAAAATAATTAAATGGAAGTTCTCCCATGAATAGATTGATAGGTAATGGGCTTATCTTTCATATCAGGGGGTCTACTATAGTTCGACAGCTATGGAGTAACAACCACATAAGGGAAATTCCATCCAATGATGTTGTTTTGGAGATTACTCGAGGATTAGCTTCTTGAATGATATGTTTAAGAAATTTAATGATATCAATGAAATATATTCCATATTCATATTACATGTTGATTAATCATCAAGATAGGTTATAGAATAACTCATTGAGGTGAATTATTTATACTTCATTGTTGTGGGTTGTCATGTCGGACAACCTTCACAGCAGGGGTCTAAATTCTATGTTCTAATTCCCCTCACAATTTAAATGAATCGATGAATGGGTATATTCATTAAATGTGTTGGGATGTTTGTGACATATATATAAATGTAAAAAACATGATATATTTGGTGGTAAATGATTTTTTAACATGATAGATTGGATGGGAAACAAGGTATTTGACCCTAATGGTAGCCTAATATGTTTATAAAAATACAATCCCACTGATGATATAAATAGGATATATATTATGGAAAATGGAATTTCATGTCCTTATGATGTGACCCTTAAAAATGTATAAATTAATTTAAGGAAATATCATGTATTTAAATCTATATCCCTGGATAATATTTGGGACACTCATCACTAAGGGTATCATAGTTTCAATGGACCTCTCATTCAACCCTTCATGATTTCCCATGATGATGGGGGAAAAGTGGGTTAGCATTTTCACTTTTTATCCTTATTAGGGATTTTTGTAATGATGTGATGGTCCCCTTGATGGTGTATGTTATAAATTGGTTGTCATCCTACTATTTATTTATATTTCACAAGCATTTTCATGTAAATCACAACGGTATTAAATAGTTTTAATTGATATTGGGTTGTTTGTGCCACTTAGTACCCTTGTATAGGTTGATGAATCCACGTTGGATAGTTGAAAATAAATAAATTTATATTTAAGGTAGAGGATCTAGAAATTTTTTCATGCTATGGGATTATCCCACATGACTAGGGGTCTATCATATATTATTACCTATGTAATTTCAATAACATATAGAATATTACATCCGTAGAATAATATTTATCATTTACACATTGATTTTCGTTTCAACAAGAGGGATTTAAAAATACAATGAAATTAAAGGTTGATGCTTCTACATACATGTTATATGTTGTACAATCATCAATTTTGAGTTATTATCGAGTAATTGAGATACTTCAAAAATAAAAAGATATATGAAAGGTTCCATGGCATGGTTATAAAATTTAATAAATTATTTATTTTTGGTTTTTATTACATTGTATAGATCCTTGTGTATGAGATGTTATTCCATCAATGATCCATTAGAATATGTGTTGCTATGAATTGGATTTTTCATGAATATTAATAAAAGATAACAAAATCTAAGAATAATTATTTAACATTGAATATTGTATAGTCTTATTTTATTGTGTGTGAGTAAAATTAAATTAATATATAAAATATTTATTAGCAAACATATTATACATGAACTGTTTTTTTAATTGAGGATAGTCCATATTTAGTTAGAAAAGAAGAAAGAGTTTTGAAAGGTTCTGAATAATGTTTTGTCCTTCCTGATTATGTCGGAGTGGCTAATGGGAATCATGATACATCAATCCCCAATTCTTGAGAATGTAAAATGAGACTTATTGGAAATTTTATCATTCAAAACATTTATTCCGTTTGATGAATTTACCGAATAATGATGTTCAATGTAATTTTTCATTGATGTGTAGATTTTTTTAGGTTTGAGTATTTTGGTAGATAATTGTGCAGGAGTTATGTATAGTTTTTTGATTTAATGGTATCTATTTTTTATAAAGGCTCTGTACATATAATTTATGTATTTATCCAACCCATGATGATTTTCAGGGGTTATTTGATACAAACAATTACTGGCCACCCTAGGGTTTCATGTATAGGGGGAATCCTCTTAGGACATATTTCATGGTTGATGATTTGTTATCTGGAATGTTTCACCAATTTTATATTGAATTTGCATCTATTTATGTTGTGTGATACTGGATCATGATAATGAGGATCATTATTTATAGAGGTAACATAAAATGGTTCAAATTAATTTGTAATGAACCATAAACTATACATTCATCTTCAACTATGGTAAGTGAATGAAGAAATTTTCAACTCTATTACATGTCATTCTAGTCTTAGGACATTCATGAATATTTATATGAAAATGATTGAAATTGTTTTATACCATGTTGGGGTTTAAATGAGTGTTCAATGTATCTTCAATTACATCTAAGAATAGATCACATGTCATCATTAAGAGGTGATCTATGGTTTTTAGTGATATAACAGAATTATGTAGAGGTGATGAATATATTTAGGGATCTGGTAAAGTGGAGGGAATTTTTTTTCATGAAATGGATTAAATAGGATATTCCTATGAGATATACTAGAAGAATAAATATGTGATCCCATCACATATAATCCACATTTTATGAAAAAGTATAATTCTAATAAAAATTAATGTGGAAAAATTAAATTACTATTTTGGTGTTTTAAGGTGGTTTGGGTTCCTCACTTCTCATACCATAGTCGATGAAAATCCATGTGGGTTACATTACACATGGTAGAACCTCCCATATCATGAAACATTTGTCTCTGTTTATGGTGTAATTCATGGGTACGATTGTATTTTCTCTGAATATAGGTGGGATGAATTCTCTGGTATAATGGTGGTTCCCTATTACTTAGTTTTGATGAAAAGATATTTATATGGTAGATAAATATATTTGATGTGATGGTGATTGATATGAATTTATTATATCCAAGTGAATTCAAAAAGATTCCCAGAAGTTGTTATATTCTTGAAGATGGAAGAATTTGGGAGGAGTTGGGGGATGGTGACCCCCCATCCCCTATCATAGTTATCTTTCTTATATATCTTTAGTTAATTTTAGGTTTGAATTTCCTAGGAGTCTTAGAATGGTGGATGAGTTCTTACGGATAGTAGGATGTGGGAGGTATAGGGGGATGTCGGTTCTCTTGTCCACAGACTTACCGCCCTTTCCCCCCAACTATAGAGTGTCAAGAACATATATTATTAAAAATATTACTAATGGTTGTTGGGTTCATGAGGATGGTTGGATATGGTATGTGTGTTCGGATTAGGGGACATTCATCCCCAATCATTACTCCATTTCTCTAATCTTTGAAGCATTGTGCTCATGTCTTTCATCATGCTATGGGAGGTATGGAAGTATGTGGTTTCCCTAATTAACTATAATAATTCCATTTCACACTAGATTATATTGTTTTATGGGACATGAATGTTAAAAATATACATCATAGTGGTTGATTCCATTCAGGTTATGGGATATGAGATGTGTGGTTGGATGGGGTCTCATTTTTCCATACAACACTTCTCTATCCCTACATATTGTGTATTTTGGGAATGTATAATATCCCATTTTCTAAATGGTGGTTTATTTTCTGCACATGGTGTGATGTTGGAGACATGGTGAGATGGTAGTCCCTCTATCCCTTGTTGTAATTCCATTTCTTTTTTGTCTGTATTGAATTATGTGTATAACATTTTAAATATATGCCTCTTGATAGTTGAATTATTGTGGATGGTGGTACATGTGAGGCAATAATAATAGTGGTTACTACCAAACATATTACTATTTATTAACATATATTATGACATAAAACAATTGTAATATACCCTAAATAATATGGATTGATGAATTCTATTTTTGATCACCCTTTTAATGTTTCCATGATGACGTTAAAGATGGAGGAAGAATTCATGACGCAATTAATAGTGCATAGGGGTGGATTGAATTCTATAAATGTGGTCCAAGGGTGGATGGAAAGGAATTGAAAAATATTGGTAATTTACCATTTTGATGAGAAGGAATGGATATTTCTTTTAGGTTATCAATTTCATTTTTTTCTATTAGTTTTAATTTCATTATTTCCCATGTAATTTAAAATTATATTTCAATTAAGGATTTATTTTTCTTCATCTGATATTTACATATTTATCTCCTCCAATATTCAGATGTGTTCTCATAAACATTGGGATTCCAAGTGACTGACATGAGTCCTTTCCTTGGGGTAGGTTTCACAATGTTCCCAGATTTATATGTATTAATTATAAAAATTTGAAAATATAAAGTCTGGTGAGTGGGAGGAAAGTGTACGAGTGCAGTGATTGGGTAACATGACATGAATTTTGACTCACTATTATTCTCCAATAAATCATCATTATCTCCCTTAATTTAGGTAAAATAAGCATCCAATTGAGATGAGGGTTTTAAAGGATGAAACAACAACAAATATAGCTAGTTATTTTAAGAATTTCAATATCTACAGGGAAGTTTATTTTACCTAGACAATAAGAGAGGGGAGACATGGTTTACTAAAAAAATATTATATGAAATCAATATTTTTCCCTCATAATTAGTGGTTATAAATATGGGTATAATGATATAGATTAAAAAATTGAAAATAAAAAATAATAATGAATAATGAAGGAATCCACATAAACAAACCCTGAGAACCGTGGCCTTTCATCACTATCTTCATTCTATCTACACATATATTTAGGTTTTAGATGTTCATTCATTTCTTTAAAAATAGTACCAAAATTTTTCATTTTTTTAAATAATGAAAACATAATAGAATATGTGAATTTGGAATAATGATTTATTAACATTGAAGCTCCTCGAGTGAGATTACCCTGAGCAGCCATTGTGAAAAATCAGGGAAACAATTTCCGTTTCTACAACCCTATGATATGTATGTCAAAAATGGGGCCATTTCAGTGTGTTTTTCAATTGATACACTTCATTATTTATTTTTTCAAAATATTTTAAATATTTGTTTGTAAATTGATAATACTTTTACAAAACATTCTGACTAACCATGTACTACGGAAGATAATTGTGATTTATTTTCATAAATTATCATTGGAGAATGAAGCAAATATTCATATAGTATATATTCAATTATCTCATACATGACCTTAAATATAACATTATGTACATAATATTTGATATATTATTATAACAATTAACTGAATTCTAGGAGCACATCCCCAAATTTGATCAAATACGGTCGATACACATGTATTGTTTCCTTCTATCCTCCTCATTTTTTTTGAAAAAATAACCCTAGTATCATGGTTGGGTGATTTAAAATAATTATGAGGCCCATGATAAATTTAGGATTATATAATGTGACTAACCAAGTAGATGAAAAATGTACAATTAGATTGGTTTCTCACCTAATAAATTAATGGGAATGTTTGATCATGTCTGAACTGGAATGCACAAATTAAAGGCTTATGGGGAAGTATCATTGGATAATAAAAATTATTTCAAATACCTCATGATGAGTATTTAAGAGAAGAATATCTACCAACCAACAATATAGGGATTTAGATTAAAACATACAATGAGTTGTTAAAGAGTAAAGTGGTTGATTCACAAATTCACATTCACATGGGAAATGATTTGGAAAAATTTTGGAGTGAATGATAAGATGATGAAATGAAATTTAATATCCCTATATATAATGTAGAAGAATCAACACATTTTCACATGACTTACAGAAAAAAAGTAATATAATTATACCCTATTATAGAATTTGATGACTGAATAAAAGATCCTAACTACCTACCTCCATCTAGTGGATGTCAACTCAATGGTTTACTTTTCCCCAAAGAAGATATTGATTTCAAACTATGTCAGGGAGATGTTACATTCCTGAATTTTTTTCATCTAATTTTACATATATAAAATTATGTATCACTATATATTATTTTGAATTTACAGATTCATCCAACTCTTGTTATGCCTTGGAGTAAGATGAAGAAAAAAATGAACCAATCATTGAACACATAGACCTTCTTGATGATAATGAACATTAATGTGAGAAAACCCATCAAGAGATACAACCAGATCTATTAGAAGAACTATATAAATAATATAATTCAACTAAATGGGAATATTTAACTATTAATTATTCATTTAAAAAAAACAAAACATCCTTTTTTACTTTCCCATTTAATATTACTAATATGTATCACATCTGGAGAAACAATTGGATAATGAGGTAAAGGTTGTACATGTAGAAATAGAGAAAGAGGAGGACCCTTATTCATCATAATTCCTCCATGGATGTTTTATCTCATTGTTAATAAGCGGATCTAGTGTTCTATATCTGTGGATTCCACCTAAACAAACAATAATAAGAGACAACTACTAAGAACAACATTTTGTGGTTAAAATCCTAGAATCGTCACCACTATGAAATTATTAATGAAAACTATTAATGAAAATATTTTTCAAGTTAAAACTTAGGGACAGCATGGTTTCATGACACATGTTCAACATTTTTACATTATTACTCACCTCTTTTGATAAAAAGGGGAACAAATAATAATAAGAAGTTAGGGATTTTATTTAGAGAATCAAAAGTCATAATTACTATATTAATGTTTTTTTATCATATTGGGGTAGGAGGTGGATTTAAAACTTCTCTCAAGTAAAACATTCTAAAAATAAAAAACTTATAGAAAAATAAAATAATTCAAAAATAAATATATAAATATTCACTCTTTAGGTTTACCTATATCATGTGACCACTTTGAGAATTGTATTTGGGAGATGGCATTTTTTCCATGGCATACCACTCGGATTATCTTTCTTTAATATGTAGTATGATTATGTTTTAAGGAACCTATTTTGTTTTTTCATCACTCAACTACCTTAAACTGTAGGGAAATGTCAACCATTATGAAAAAACCCTCATGATTATTTTATTTATGTATTTACTTGGTGGATATTTTATATTCCATGTAATCTTATAGTAAGTGACATGTACTTCAGTTGTAACCACAACGTAGTTATGTTTTTACAATTAGAGATGAGTTAAAATAGTTAAATGCGAGAAAAATTAAAAATTTCCATGCACATTAATGCTAAATTATAAAATAATAGTTGATTTAATGAGAGGTATCTTTATTTGGAGTGAGGAAAATTAAAATGATTGATTGATTTTATTTTATTGAAGAACCTGGAGATGGATGAATTATTTTTGGATTTATTTGAATGTTTATGTTCAAATAAAAAACATTTTATTATGTTTATTTATAAATTTAAATATTTTTTAAATGATATTTCATTTAAATTTCTTAATATTACATGCTTTATGAAAATACCATTCTACGGGCGGTGGAAATCCTAGAGCCGCATTTGACCTGTTTTTTATGATATAAAATTCATTGTTTTTGTGGAGTAATTGTTTAATAATTTTGGTATTGAAAAATTGTTTTCATGCTGGGATACAAATATTGATTTCAAGATGTCCTAAATTTGTTGATTTTATAATACAAAATATATCCCATGATGTCCTATAGACAAAGTAACAATTACATGACATCAAAGTTAATAAATGAGTTTAAATGGATAAATATCTATTTAAAAATAACATTTACATCATAAATATATGTTAATGATGAAATATATAAATATTTAAATGTGAAAATATAATCCATATGGGGAAAAATATTTTGGGAAGTCACAAAATTTCTCTCTCCATGATGGTCCCTTGATTTTGTTATAGTCATAATTTGAAGAAGTAAATCATTATTGGTTACTAAAATAATATTATTATTTTATATAATAGAATTTATGAAATATAACACTTTTAGAATCCCCAAAATCTAATATTTATTTGAATTTAATTCCTGATCGCACATTTAGTGAATTTTTGAAGACATGGATGACAAAAGATTCCATTATAGTTCAATTAATGGTGCTCATGGGTGGATTTAAGCCTATAAAGTAATACTAAGTATAGATTGAAAAGGAGCTACTGAATTTGGGAATCATCAAATCCACTTTTTATGAATGGATACTATTTTTAGTTATATATTTATATTTAATTTTAGTTCTAATTTACTTCACCCCTAGGTAATTACAATTCATATTTTATCCAGTGTGTTCCCTTTTATTATTACAGTTTAAATTCATATCTCTATTGAAATATTATTTAGTTAAATCTTACACTATATGATAAAAATTTCTGACTAGAGGATTGACCGTGGGGGAGGATTCATATTATTCTAAAATTTATATGTTTCATTTTTTATATGTTTAATTTTTTTTTGTGAGTGATATGGAAGTGTCTCAGTGCAGAAATTGTGAACCAAAATATTTTTTTTAAAAAACTACTATTATAAAACTATAGCCATTTTCTCACATAACACAAGTAAAGTCATTATCCAATATAGTTTAGGCTCCCTAAGGGATTAAATTAAATCAAATTGAGGTACTTATTTTAAAAATTTCACTGTTGATATATGTGTTTTTCCAACATGGAAATCAGATGAGAAGCGATTTGGTGTGAAAGGGATATCTCAAAGGAATGATTAAATTTTTCTCTCAAATGTATATGGAAGAAATACATTTATTAAGGGAAGGAGTTTAAAATTTATTTAATCAATATTAATTACTATTGATTATATATGTGTTACCAAACACTAATAACTAATACCATTCATCTATAACATCATTCTACATACATAAAAATTTAGTATTTAGAATTTAATTTAATGTTTTTACAATAAAAAATAACCCAATTTTTTTAGTAAAATAATAAATAAATATGTAGTATAATATTTTAATTTGGAATACTGATTTATTGACTCAAATGTCCTCAAGTGAAAATACATTGGTAATCAATTGGGTTACACTAGGAAAATGAATTTTATTTTGTATCACCATACTATAAGTGTGTAACTAAGATTTCATAAAATACACAACAAAGTATTTATGTTCTTATTGATGGGGGGATGTGGGAGGTTTTGTGGGATGTGTTTCCCTTGCCGACATTGGAACTTCCCTTCCCTTAATCACTACAATACTGTGGGCTTCACATGCATAAACGCTAACTCAGAGTGGTTGTGTTCTTATAGATAGAAGGATGTGGGTGGTTTGGTTGGATGGTGGTCCCACATATAACCTCCTATAATAATATTTTCCCCCCAATGTCTAGATCACTATGGTATTGTATTACTAAAAATATTCCTTACGGTAATTGAGTTCATGAGCATGGTTGGACGTGGTAAGCATGTCGAGATGGGGGTTTCACTATCCACTCCAATATTTCCATTCCACCATAATTTGTGCAGTGTGAGACGTTATTTACTATATACTACATTATGTTAGTTGTGTTCCTATGGATGGTGGGATGCTAGAGGCACGGTACGATAAAGGGTATGTCATATGTCAGAAACTATGTAGTAAAAACACAGTTCCTCCATCATTTGATTGGGTGTGTATCATGGTTCTTCTTAAAAAAATATCCACTTTCTATTTGTATAATTCCTTAAAATACTATCTCGTCTCTCATAATGCCTCATCAAAATTTTATAATAGAGTCTAAACATTTTGAATACCTATTTTTAATCAATGTAATATTATTCTATGACCCCCCTACATATTGAGAAATGAGTTCAACCCAATATTAATAATTTACGCTATATTATTTTTGTTTCAGGATTTTACAATGTATAAAAGTGGCTCGGGTTATATCACCCCATGATCATAATATATTATTATCTTTAATTCATTCAATTTATTTGATAGCTTAATCCAAACACAACCCCAAACTGAAATGAAACAAATATATATTTTAATAATAAAATAAATAATATATATGAACCATGAAATATATATATAAATAGTAGTAATGAATAAATATAAATTTTAATTAAATATTTATATAATAAACTAAAATATATTTTTAATATAAATTCAATTATTATGTATAAAAAACCATAGAAAACATTTTATGCTAAAAAATATAGTTCTTTAAAATTTGTTTTATTTCAAGAAACTAAGTGTATTATGAATAAATATTATTAAAAATATTTATAGTATTAATAATATATCACTGATAAATTAAATAGTAAATGATTGTATAAAGAGTAAAGAATAGTTAATACTTAAAAATGGTATTTTCAAATAATTTCAATAGTAAAATATATTTTGATATTTTATTAAAATATTTAATTTTGAAATTATAGGAATATAATTTTAACAAATTTAATTTTTTGATGAATCATAATAATATAATCATAATTATGTTTGACTATTTATATAAATAATTATTTTTAGATAAGTAGTTAGAAATAATGATTTTTTTGAAATAAAAATTCATTCATGACTTTTTTTTATAAAAATATGAATTTAAAAATAATAGAAATATTTTCTAATATAAAATATGTATTTTTTGTGAAATTTTAATTTTAAAAATCATTATTTTATATTTATGGACCCATATTTTATATTTTAGAGGATAATAAATAATTATACAAAAATGTTTTAGAACAACATTATTTTTTATTCTAAAATTAATTTTAAACACTTTTATATATTTAAAAAAATTAAATATATTTAAAATTTATAATCATTGGGTGAAAATTATGTATTAATGACCAGTTATATTTTATGATATAAATAATAAGTTACCTATGGTAAAAACAAGTTACCATAGTAAAATCTAATTGTTAAATGTGATGAATAAAAAATTAAAAGACTTCAAACATGTTTAAAATATGTGTCCGAATGTGTAGGTGAGTACATGATCTACCATATCACTTATCCATTAAATTAATTAAAAAATTCAGAGTCACATTCCTTAAATCTGATTTCCCATTATGTAAAACAATTGGATATTTAAAAAATGAAAACCATTTTCACTTACTAAATGGACACAGATTGCGTAACATAATGTCAGACTAAAACCACATAATGTTAGACAAATATATTTAAAAAATGTCATGAAAACTACAATATTACTTCAACATGTACTTTCTTTCTCAAAATACTATCCCTCAAGTTCTAGAACCCCTTTGAAAAGAAGATAATACAAGAAGTGAGGTATAATTTCTTGTCCTCTATTTCTCTTTCCCATATCATTATGTGCATTTTTTTCATAAATTATTTTTACCATATTAAAATTGTATAACTAGAATCAATATGATATTTTTTATTTTTCATAAGGATTGCACAAGAATCAACAACCATCCAAATTTAAATAAAAAAATAAAATTTTGAATCATTCAATATGTGGACAACCACCTCCCTGATGAAATGTGTTTTTTTACTTCACCACCTTACAAAAACTGTCCTAATAAGTAATTTGAGACATATTTATTATATTTATAATAAATTTAACATTTTATAAAGATAAAACCTTTTATACCTTTATCCCATTTATGGAAAATGAAGTCGTTATCTTTTCATATGTGTGGACTACCGCCTTCATTAAATGATTTTATTAATTTTTATTTTCTATACCACCATTCATGGATGGTTCTAAATATGGATTTAATGGATAAATATGAGTTTTATTGTATCATTATTGATTTTTATGATGAATTTTAGGACCTATTAATTATATGGTTAAAAACTATTATTGTCATTCCAATTGTCTATGAAGTGTGAACTAATAGAAATGTTATATTTATATTCTAACTAATGAATTTCTATAGATTATCTTACTTTTATAATTCATCTGAACTATAATATTTCATACTAATAAAATAATAATTTAGATAATAATTATAGTTATATAATGATATTAAAAATAATCCACTTTATAATCGTCCAATAATCATGGTATAATGATGTTTATGCCAATTTAACAACATACACATAAATACTATAAATAACTATCATAGGTGAACTTGAGAACATAACTAGTGAAAAATATAATATAAATATATAAATATTTTTTTTTGTTTTTGCAAAATTTGTATAAAAAATTGCGTCATTTATTTTAAAATCACATAAAATTTGATAAGAATCATCAAAAAAGTATCATTACAAATTTAAACACCATGTATCATTACAAAAGAAACCATTTAACCATTTTATATCCTTATAAACTATCATGGAACATCTATCAAAATACCTTATACATATTAATAATTAATTAATTTTGGTTATCAATATAAACGACACCATTTTTATTAAACATATTCAAATTGATTAAGATTAAATATTACTGGTGCTAAAAATAGTTAAGAAAAAATTAATATTAATATGAACATAATTAATTTGAAGTAATATTATAAATATTTGTGGTCAATAATAGGGTTTTTGGTAAAGTATTTAATGAAAATAATTTAATTCTACATGATTTTTTGTATGTTTAGAATGAATCGGCACCAAGGTAAGGGTTTTCATCTCAAATTCCTACCATTGAGACAAGATTAGTATCACAAACATAAATTAATTTATGTGGTTTATGTTCTACATATTTTAGTTTTACAATCATTAAATATATTTTTATAATATAATTTTCTATTAAAATTAAATACTTATCTTTTAATTGGATTTAGTTTGAATGCTTATTAATACATATATAATTTATTGGTCTCAAAGATGGTTTTTTGAGGAATATTATATCATATTAATTTTATGGAGTTCTATTGAATTTATTTCCCCTATGTAGGATTCAATTTTTCTCTAGGTACTTTTCTTTCTATGTTTTTCATTTGAGCCATAGTTGTTGGGTCTTATTTGCAGATAGAGAGCCTTTGTTTCAAAAAATGACCTAAACATTTTTTGATTTATGATTCTGTGAGGTAATAAAGTCCTTTTATAAATGGTACTGTGAGTTTATATGGGTTCTTAGTTTGTTGAGAATAAATAAAGTTGGTTTATGTTGTATAAAATAAAAATAGGCTGAAAAATCAAATGCCTAAAATTTACATACTAAGTAATGTGATTACATTTCATGTAATTATTCAAGGGAATTAATAAATTAAATTAGAGGTGACTGTTTTTCAGTTAATTCCATTTAAAATATTAACACTATATGTAACCACATCACACACTGTGTAAATCCCCTAACTATTATTTCAAACATGATATAAAGATAAAATTAATTCTATTTTGATGTACTTCCTATCCTCATAGCTCTAGGTAATTCTCTATATTATTTTGGAGTTCCAAACTCCCTTCTAGAAATTTCTATTGTGTGTTAAATCATTGGTAAGTTCCATTTGTTAGGACTCAGATTTTCCCTTTTGGTTCTCCATCCTTTGTGGTGAAATACTTCAGCTGATGACACTATGGTTTTTGATCATGATTAGTTTTTATCTTGTAACCTCTTTCAATAATCCACACATTATTACTTGTGGTTGTTTTCTATTTGATGTATTTTTGGATCGTTTGTTAAAGGAAGTGGGTCTAAATCATAACCCTATAGTTTGAAAATATCCATGTTTATGTAATATTTTGATTGAACAATCATTACATGCATTATAACCAATTATATAATTGAATGAGATTTTTCCTTGAGTTAAATTGTATTTAAATGGATTTGTAATTTCATAATGGATTATGTTTTGTTTAGATGGAGATGTGACATAGGATTCTTTCATGTTATAGAATCCCAAAATTGTCACTTTTTTATTGATATAATTTTTATTCAATTGTGAATGGAATTTCATGTGGCATGTGAAAGATGAACCATAATTCACATAATTAACTATTGAGAATTATGATGTGATATTTTTATATCCATGCTACATGAAAATAATTAAGATCCTTATTTTATTTCTCATATATCGGGATCAACCTCGACAATTTCACACACACATGATGCAACGCTAATATTGAGTGTGCTCATCCTAGTCCATGCTATAATTATTATATAGAGATGGCTATGTCTGATCCCATTGTGTAATTATTGTTGTACTTTGACCAAGAAAATTTTCTAATGCTTATATGGCTTTCAATAGGGTTGTTCTGACAGTTCCATGGTTAGGTAGTGGGGGTTGGAATGGTCATAAGTTGTGATCAATGGTATTTTGGGATGAAAAAAAAGCAATTTATCTTACCATGAAAATATTATTATGATTTTTATGGTTTTTAGATTTTATTAGAAATATTCTAGAATGAATCCAAATTATGTTTTTGTATTTATTTAATTTTTTAACTAATTAATAAACCTACTTATCACTTTATTTTATACAATTCTTATCAGACAGGGTTTTTAGACATGGATGTGTCAACCTATTGATTTATACTTTGGCCCTAGTTGGGATGACATTTGAAACCCCATAATATTATGTGAATGTGTATTTTGATAGGGGGAAAGGACCTTACAATTGATTGCTTGTTTTTGGTTGGGTATGAGTTTAGAGAGGGGACTGACATATGGTTTGTGACCCAAGAATTTGAGTCTTTTATTTGAGACAACAAGTCTTTTTCATGAATTGTTCTAGAATGACATTTAGTTACATTACTACAATTCATTACATTAATAAAATATAAATAGTCAATGAAAAGACATATCATAATAAAATATAAATAGTCAATGAAAATATAAATAGTCAATGAAAAGACATATCATAAAATATAAATAGTCAATGCAAAGACATATCATAAAAATAATCAAATTACTACAATTCATTACATTGATAATCACTTATTTAATAGAATATTTAGTTATATTTTATTGTATTCTTCCTCTATGTGTATAATTTGATTATTTTTATGATATGTCTTTTCATTGACTATTTATATTTTATTATGATTTTTTCTACTACGAAGAAACTTTATACCATGGGGTACAGTCACCCAAATATATACATTACACCCCAACTACTAGTTTTCAATCCTTGGTGTATAGGGAGGCATTCTGGTGGCCTTGTAACCATCCCTTTATGACCACACAATATATTTCCTAAATTAGGGATGTTACAAAATGGCATGAAATCCAGGTTTTATTTTCTTCTGATTCACTATTTGGGAAAATGTAGAAATGCCACTTCCATATTCTAGGACTTAGTAATGAAATTATTCAAGGGATTAGCTTACCCATATATTAGGGTTAATCCGAGTACATAGGATTGTGACTGTTGTTTTTGTTGTGTTCTTGTTATGGCTGATGTTATTTCACATTGGGTGATTTAATGATTTTTTCATGTTTATTTTTATGATGTTATTCTTCCATGATAATGAACTTGTAGCCTGATAAGTCATGAACTAAGAAAACATGCATCATTATAAGAACATATGGAGATATTGACAAACATTTTCTATAAAAGGGGAACATATATTTTTTCATATGATATTTAATTTCATGTTGAAATATAAAATTATAAATTTTATTTCATTGGATGAATGAAATGAGTTGATGTGTCATGCTAAAATTCTTGTAATTCATGTCTAGATAGACCAATAGTTTGTGGTTACCTGTTACACTCACATATTACATTGAACTAATTTCTAGCCATTTCCCTAGGGTGTGTGTTTTCTTAGAAGACAAAATGACTCCTCATCTTCTCCGACTCAAGTGTTAGGAGAGTGGAAATAACCATGGTATTAATGATTTTGAACCGAATATTTCTATAGTTAATTAGGAGTAGATGGATTTAAAACTTCATGACAGATTCCAGAGATTCATGGTATCTATTTAAAGGGAGATTATTCGTACCATTCCTTTGATGATATATTTTACAATAGAGTTTTATCTTTAGAATCATTCTATGTTTATAAGGTAAGGGGACCCAAGGTAGCTGACTTATTGGTCGAGTATGTCGATAAAATATTTAACGCATCTCATGAAAACCATGGATATGAGGGTTATGTTTTACTATTCATATGCTTCATAGACCTTCGATGAATTTGATGGATATTTTGGGTGAAGGTAGAGAGCCATAGCATCAGTCGTGGAATGACATTGAGACAATTTTCATGATATATTTCTATCGTGAAATCATGAAGTATAAAAAAGATCACCGGTTCATGTGTCGGATGTAGGAGGTTATTTCAGTGATGGAAAATTTTGGGTGTTTTACCGAACAATAGTTCTTTGTACCATATTTATCTTCTTTTGAGATATTTAGGGTGAAAAATTTCTAGGACGAACTTCATTATCAGATCATGTCGTAGGAAAAAAATTTCGGTTTATGTAACTTTTATGACATGAAGAATCATGCACTCATCATAGAAGGAAATCTAAGAGAGGGTCCATGAAGTGGTAAAGCATTTTTAATAGGGAAATCTGGAATTTCTTCTTCAAGTGGTGAGAGAATCATTTATGAAAGCTTCCGATAAAGCATCAATGGGAAGAGTAATCAGGGAAGTGGATTAGCCTCTCATGATTGTGGTCTATTATTGTGCTATTTGTGTGGCATGTTTGGACATATGTGTCTATGGTGTCATTAACCCACATTAGAGATTCATATATTTTGATGACTGGGTAATACTTAGAGGTTATGTCTGAACTTTCCATAGTACACTGATGGAATATGAATAGGACATACACATGAATCTGGAAGGCACTCACCTAATCCTCAGTAGGCTGGTTGCTGGAGTTCAATAGTCCGTTCTAACTGAGTCAAGGGATGTGGGAAACTAGTTCATGATAAACATTATAAATCATGTGATATAGCTTAGGGTAGTCTGGATAGAGCTCGTGTTAGAGGGACACGTTAGCTGCAAATTATATAGTCCACTCTGGCTAACATGGCTGCAAGACCAAATACCATCAGAGGTACGATACTTATGTCATGTACCATAGCATATATTATTCTATAAAATAAAACCATCACATTATAATCTATCCCATATATTTCAAATTGTTTGGGTGGTGATTTGGAATGATTTGTCTAATTTTAACCATTGACACACCTTTTGGAGTGCAGCTAGGGAATTTAAATTGTTAGAAGGAATGTTCCCAATTTATTGGTTGTTACAGTTTATTTTGGGAACCATTTTTGATATAAAAGATAGGTTTAACTTTTATTTAGGGTATTGGTTGGATAGTTATATAACAATATCATGTCAACTATTATAGGAGGAGATTCTCCTTCCTCTATCCAAAAGGAAACAATTATTCTTATCAGGGTGAGTTGGTTTTCTACGTGGGTTGTGCAGGAAAAATTTAGTACAGAATGTATTATATCTTGAATCTTATCTCCATTTTCAATGTATATAATATTTTAATTTATAAGGGTTATTTTTATACTAGTGGTATGTTTTCCCTAATGAGTTTTATGTCTTACTACCTCAGTTAATGGTTAAGTTCATGATAGAGTTGGTTTCGGGAGTATAGCTAGTTTCTGTCATACCTTTCCTAATAGAACCATAAAATCATTGGTATTTGAATGTTATTTAGGAATATCTATAATAAAAATGATTCATATTACCTATTAATTTTACTTGGGGTTCTCTAGTTTTCTTTTCCAAATTGGCTGATGGATCTTAATTTTTATATGTGTATTATCGGAGGTTATACTAGATGATGGCCACAAAATAATATCCTCATTCATTCATTGATGACATTTTTTATTATTTGAGGGGATACATGATATTCTTCAGAATTAATTTGGGATTAGTATATTATGAGTTAATGGTGAGACTATCAAACATTCCTCAGAAATTATTTATGAGAAGGTATAGATTTTTTGAATTCATTGAGATGTCATTTGGGATTAAAAATGTGCCTACAATATTCATGTACATAATAGATTGGATGTTTCATCCATTTATAGATCAATTTGTGTTGATTTGGTTGAGGATATCATAGTGTAATCCCTGTATGTAGACAATCATTCAAATCAATTTTACGTTTTCTCGAGTGCATTGAGGGAGAATCAAATTTATGCTAATCTAAAAAAATGTAGTTTCTAGATGAATATGGTGTGCTTAATTGGACTTGTAAATAAGAGGTATGTGTTTCATTTGACCTAAAGAATCAATAAACCATGTAATCATGGTAAAATTTCATGAACATGTTTGAAATTTGATGCTTTTGGGATAACTAGGTTATTACCAGTGCTTTATTGATGATTTTTCCCATTTGAAAGCAACAATGTCTTGGTTGAATATGAAAGGGGTGAATTTTTTTTGTTCTGATTCTTACGTAAAATATTTTCAATAGATTAATGGTAAGATGACATTTTCACCTATCCTCACTTTATATGTTCTGAGTAAAGTATATATCAAGTAATATGACACATACAGAGATCGACTTAGAGTACTTTTAATGTAGGTGGATCGTATGGTTTCTTATGGATCCAAGAAGATGAAAATAAATGGAGAGAAATATCATATTCATGATATATATTTTGAGACGTGTGTATGTTCCTTGAGATTTTGGATATTCCATCTCATAGGTTAGAGGTTCGTGGTATACATGGATCACAATAGCCTATGTACATCTTTTCTCAGTGAAAAATTATACTTAGGAAGTAGTTGTGGTTTGAGTATCTCTAGTCATTTGACATTGAATAGTATTATATAACGTGAAATGGAATGGTCGTTATAAATTAATTGATATAGAATACATAGAATAGAGGAATTACAGGAGTCTCACGATAGGAGTGGAATAATTTCCCTTTTTCTCACATGCATGTGGATGTTCAGGAATCTCATTAAAAAGTAGTTATAACTTCAACATCTGTTATACTCATGCTTTTAAATATGATTAAGAATTATTTTTTGACAGATACAGAGGGTTATGTTATGAGTGACAAATTATATGGTGGGGAGACACCATTTGGATGGATTCTCTATAGTGGAAGTTATCTTCTTTTCTATGGAAACATATTTATTCCTATAAGATTGCATGAAGAGATGACAAGGGAGTTTCATGATTCAATATGGGAGTTATATCCATATTAAACAATGATCTTTCCTGATCTCTAAAGATAGTACTGGTGTTTAGGAATAATGAAGGAGGTGGAACGATTCATGGATTTATAATTAACTTATTAGTAGGTGAATGCCGAGCATGAGAGGCTAGATGGGATTTTGTAGCCTTTACCCATTCTTGAATGGAAATTGGTTAATTTTATAATGTATTTTGTGATAGGAATACCTAGGATTACCCATAATTATGATTTTGTATTGGTTTTTTTTGTATTGACTTAATAAGGTATCCCATTTCTTAACCATTAAGGAATCCTTAATAGTTGATGATCTGGGAAACCATTCCATGTGCGAGGTGGTTCAGGTTCATGGTTTTCTGAGGAGTATCATTTTAGATGGAAATACTCATTTAACATCACATTTATAGAGGGGTCTTCAGAACATCATGGGATTCACAATCATTTTAATCATATTTTATCATCCATAAACTAATGGTCAATCTGAGAAGACAATTCAGGTTTTAGACGATATGTTAGGAGTCTATGTTTTGGATTTTGGTGGTTTATGGGAGGAACATATGGAAATTGTGGAGTTTTTATATAATAATAGATTATTTGAATAAATAAAAATGGAACATTTTGATTCTTTTTATGCTAGGTCATTCTATTCACCTCTTTGTTGGATGGATGAATGTGACTCAACACTTTCGGGGCCTACTCTCATTCCGTAGACATATGACCAGGTTCTGTTGATCAGATAGTGGTTGGTGACCATAAAAATTAGGAATATATCATATTTATTCCATAATATATGATCTCTAGAATTAGATTATGGTCATCATTTTTCCCTTTAGGTGTCACCTATATTTGGGAGACATCCTATCAGGAAACATGGAAGGCAAGAACCTAGAGTTTTCATGCCATTTGAAATAGTTTCTAGATTCTATCTAGTTTACTATTGTTTATCACATCAACTGTACTTAAATTCTTTACAAGGCGTGTTCCACATGTCACAATAGTGAATATATCTTCCATACCCCTCCCATGTGATAAACATAGAAAAAAACAATTTTATGTTGATGTGGCTTTTAAGGAGATTCTGATACATGTTGTAGATTGAGTGATAAAAATATTCTAGGTCAGACTATACCCTTGGATCGAGTGATGTGATATTATTGGTGAGTTAAGATGGATTCATTGGAGAGGGAGTCTGAAATGTGAACATAGTGGCCAACCATGTTCATTGTGATCTTAAAAAGAGTCTTGTTTAGCTGGATGACGAGCTATTAAAAGGTATGGAGGGTTTAAGAGCCCTTCTTTTTTCCATGTATGTTTTTGGTGGGATTTTCATTTTATCCATGGTGGTAGAGTTTTCTCTGGGGATAAAGAGATTTTTTGGATAAAATTGCCCAATATTTTTGGGATTTATTATTTTTTGAGTTAATGGAGTCCAGTTATAAATGGGACTATGTGTTAATCTGGGTTATTAGTATAAAGAGAAACATTAAAGTGGGGTTTTTTGTTGTTTTAAAGGAAAATGGGATGAAAAATCAACTACAAAACATATTTATATTGTGTAAAGATATTTCATGTCATTTAATTATATCAGTGTTTAAATAAATTAAATCAATGGTGATGGGTTTTTTGGTGAGTTCTATTAAAGAAATTTAAATGACTTGTAACCACATTACACGTCATGTAAATGATTGACATGTTGTTTTAAACATGATATGTGGAAGATAGTCAATATATTTCAATATATCTCACCTCCTCTCAAACCTAGATAATTTACCAAGAACATTTAGAGATCTTACCTCCCTTCCAGATGGTTCTTTTGTCCCTTCAATCCCTGGTAGGTACCTTTGGTTAGGTTTCTTCATTCTTCTTGTTTCTTCTCTAACTGTTGTGGTTAAATCCATTCGCCAATATCATTATTGGTATTGATTTGATGAATTTTTATATATGAATATCTTTTAAATAATTTTCATCTTCTTTTTTATGGGTTTTTTCAATTGGAATATTGGGGGATCACTGGTTTAAGGAAGGGGTCAAAATTGTAACCCTGTGGTATAATAATTTCCTTGTTTAATAAATATTATGATTGCACCATCATTTCACGTGTCTAAATAAATTACATATTGGAATTATATTAATCATTAAATTTCTTTGTTTTCAAATGTATTAATAATTGAATAATGTCTTAAAGTTTGTTCTGCATGACATGTGACCTTGAGTGATTTCATGTAATAGAATCACAAAATTGTGAGTATTCTTATTGATATAGTTTCTAATTTGTTGTGAATTGAATTAAAAGTGTAATATGAAAGAAGAATGGAAATTTTTATAGTTAACCCTTGAGAAATGTGAGGTGATATTGTGATATACATGATATATGAGAGAAAACGTGTTCCATGCTATCTGCTTATATACCGAACAAGGCCCTAGAATCATCACACATAAAGTTGTATTGATGATATTGAGAAGGCCTGTCCCAATAAATGATGAAATAATTATAAGGAGAAGGATATTTCCTTTCTTATATTGTAGTGTTTTAAGAATTTATCCCTAAAATTGTTGTAATGTTTATATTTCATTGACCTAGATCATTCAGATTATACCATGGTTATATGGTTGTTGTTGTCAGGGTCGTAATACTTGCTCAGAGATATTATATCATGGCACAAAAGATTGTTATCCTTTATTGGTTATATGATTATGGTTGGCATAATTGTGAGAAATTCTCATAGATATTATAACATGGAGCCAAAGTAGGTTGTTGTGTTTTTTTAATTATTGAATTAATTAAAACACATGTCTATATCCTTATTGAATAACCTTTTTATTAGATAGTTTTTTAGACACAATGGTGTAAAACTACTAGATTATAGTCACATACTATTCAGGCCTTAATTTGGTAGTTCAATAGATTATGTTAATGAAGCCATATGAATGGGAAAAAGACAATACAATTGATTTCAATTTTTGGAATGGGATGGAGTTTGGTGACAGGACCGATGTGGTGTCCAGGACCCGAGACATTTAGTCTTTTATTTAAGTCTTGTAGACTTTTTATTTTATTGTTATAGTAAGAATTTAATTATGTTCTAGTATATGATTATATAATTTCTATATTATTTATTAGATTATAATGTTATATGTTATTATTGTATTTTTTATGTGTATACTATGATTACTTTTCAACTATGTCTTCACTTTGATTATTTCATTTTTTTATTAATTGTTCTAGTATTATGACACATTATATAGGGGGTTATAGTCTCCCCACTAAAAACATTAAAACCCCACTTATAGTTGGAATCCTTCATTGTGTGGGGAGGCATGCTTGAGGTCTCGTAACCATCCCTTTATAAACACACAAGAGAGTGTTAGATTGAGGAAAAATATACCATGAATGATCAATAAATTATTTCTTACCATATCATTGGATATAATAATACAAACCATGTAATTTTCTATATTTTTTCCTCTAGTGTTACCCAAATTGTATGTGTTTTTTGGTAACTAAATTATCATTCAATGAGTTATAATGGTTCACATCAATATATTTCAAATATGTAGGGTTCATCCTACCCCTTTATTTTATTATTTTTTACTCTATCATTGTTAACACTTTTACACTATAATCCCACTTTCAAATGTTACATTCTTAATAGAGTATGTCTCCCAAAAGGGATATAGATAAATCAAGTCTCTTATTATTGAGATATATTGTTTTGTCATGAAATTATTTCTTCTATTATTTGGTTATCCCACCATATAATTCTTCTATATGTTATTTAAATTACACTTTTGTAATATTATATTTTAAAATAGGTAATTTTTTTCAAAAAATTATAATTTTATATTCAACGAATGTATTTTACAGAATATTAAAAATCGGTTATCATTTAGATTCTGTATGTTTTATATTCCTCTTATTATTTTTATAATATAAAATTTATTGTTTCTCATGGATATATTATTAGTTTATTTAAAGTAATTGTTTTAAAAATCTTTTTTGTCACCATTTAAAAATTTATATTTAGAAAAGATATTCTATTTTGAATTTTACATCAATCTACAAAATGGATTCTAAAATCTATTTTGAGTTTTCACATCCTTTTACCATTTCATATTTAAACATAATTTCTCTAATGAGGTATATATTTTAGGTTATATATCTGTGTGAGTGAGTGTGTGCTAGTGTGTATGTGTGTGTTATCATTTAGGGTCTATAAATTATACTATCAAATAGAATGATTATTCATCCATTATTTTGTGATACCATTCAATGAATTCTATCACAAAGATGATTTATATTTATGTTAACATCCTTCAATCTACAATTTGTATTCTAACATTATGTTCTTTTTAAACAATACACTATGATATTTTTAATGGATAATGATGATTTTATTCCACTATTTACATAGTGCCATACAAATTGAAGTATAAGTTGCAAATCACATTTTAGATAATTCATATTGGATGATGTTCACCTAAAAAATATAATTTTATTTTCATCTATTAATATACTAGTATTACATATATTTTTATTCCAATATTTATTATAAATATAATGTTGAATATGCATTTTTTGAACATCCACAATATCCTTTTTGATGGGTTAATATTATGTTCTCTATTTTATTGATGTGAGGAAAAGTATTAGAATATCTTATATTTTAATTTCATTGAAAATTATTTTTATCATGATGAATATATATTGTCTCATCATAAACCTTATTTATCTCGATGGTTTATTATCTTGTAACCCATTTTATTAACATCGAGAAAAGTGTCGGCATTCCTTATAATTATATAATGTTAAAATAAGTTGATTATAAATTCGATATTATAATTTCAATTTATATGGATATCCATGTTTTATCTAAGAATTGATTCCACATGAACGGATCTGAATGTTTATAATAAAACATATATAGAATACATTTTAAATAATCATGTAACTGGTGGGAACAAAAATTATATATCCACTAATGAATCAAAATGTCTTATGAGACAAACATGTTTTGATATTCAGTTTATTCCTTTCCAATTCACAAGATTTATTCACTGTGGTCTTAAAGAAAATTAAGTTTCTTCAAATAACTATTGAAAACTACTTTTTGAGGTAAGGGATATTTATTTTACCCATATAATATTATTTTTATTGATATAAATGTTTTTCATTATTTTAATTGATTTATAAATATTTCAGTTTTATGTTGTTTATGGATTCAACTTGTTAAACTCTTCCTACCATAATATTTTTCCCATATTTATTCAGTGATTTCTTCATTTGTTTGCATTATCATACTAATCATTTTAGGCCACCCCAGGTTTTGTTTCAATTTTCATTGGTGAGGAATAAAACTTTTACACATTAAAATTTTAGAAGGATAACATATCAATAGGAGTTTATTGGAGGATATGAAGATGTATAATGAATTAAATAGTTTATTATATAGTAAAACAATCATTTTGTTGATAATTAAAAAGGAATTATTTTTTTATGATGTGTCATAATTATGTAAATTACTAAATCATAAAATACTATAATGAAAAAAGTTATTAAAGAATATTTTTTGTTTTTTTAATTAAGGATGGTTATATATAGGTTTTTATAGCAGGTATCAAAGTGAGTTTGTAATGTATGATTTTATGGAACTGAAATATAGAGCACATGTTTGGGGCATTAAAGTTGGTATCAAAGTAATGGTTTAGATAAATATATATATTAGTATGATTATTGAGGGTATTTTAATGGATGATAAGTTAGGTTAGATCATATTTTGAACGGTGTAGAGAACCCTTTGGGATAATTATATTATGTAATATTATGGTAATAATGCTTATTTTATTTGTGGAATTGGAAAATAGAACACTACTGAAAATCATAAGAATAGTTCTATGTATAAGATAACATGCTGATGTTTTGTTAATGTTTTTGTGATATGGTTTTCCTATAAATTACATCTCTTTCTAGATACTATATATTGATACAGACTCTGAAAGTGATATACATCTGGTTAATAATCCCATAATGGAAAATTGGGTCGTAATTTGATCATCACCTCATGAATGAAAAAGTGGCACAACTGTACACCTGGTTTGAATCTACCAATTTATATGCTTTGGGAGATCATAGTACATTAATGAACCATTATGAAATATTTACTAATCATTTTAACTAATTATTTTGTATAACCTAATATAATTATTATTATGGATATCCTTGAATTGAACATGTACAGTTATTGGATTATCTAAATGTGCCATATTTTAAATAAAAATGTGTCTTATTGGAAGACATATTCGCATTTATGTTTTGATATTTATGTTTTGGTTAATAATATAACCATTTTTTATTTTTTATGGTTTAAATGACCCCATTATTTTTTTGGAAATTCATGTATCTATAAACAACTATGTTTTATAACTGAAGAATGAAGAATAAATAAATGGTTTAGAAAATTATAATAGAACTATTATGATGGAAAAGTGAGTTTCTTAGTATTACATAAGTTAGTGTGGATGATATCAAAATACAAATTATTATTTGATACTCATGTTATTTTCATTAGTGAGTTCTATTTATTGATGATATTCAGATATATTCTAAATGATATGACGATTATGAAAAACCTCTATAGACCGTTCTTGTAACATCCCATGTAAATAAAGAATAAAGAATTCTCATATTTATTAATATTTACGAATTAAATATTAATTTTACTTTAAAGGGGTTGCTATGATCGATAGCGTACCTGATACGCAACGATGAGTTCCTTTGAAAACATACGTTGCACACTAGTAATAAAACAATATTATTTTAAATGTTAGTTAACACGTATCCGTTGTACTGGCAGGAATGGATAGAAATAACTAAAATGTGATTATATATGTTTGTTAAATGTTTTTACATTTATCTAATAAAGGATAAAGGCTTAAAATACGAAAAGAATTGAATTTTAGGCTTATATACTCTAATTTTCACGAAAGGTCCAGTTATCAACATTTGATGGCAAACTGTCATTAAATATAGTTCTGGGTACTCTTATAAATTATATTGGACTAAATATAACTCTTCTTTAGAATCGGGACATCAAATTTTACTTTGTGTAAATTTTTGGTATTTTTCCGATAAAGTTCATTTTTTAATGAATAGTGTAAAATGTTGTATTTTAATTCAAAACCTCTTTTTAATCTAATTTATTTATATGATTAGATTATTTTTTGAATTGGTTTTCAAGTGAAATTTGAATATATTTTTACCATTAAATCCAATAGTGGTCGTTGGAATTAATTTCACTTTGAAATCGGACTTAAACTAGTGTCAATCTTTTGGTACTTATTGTTTCATAAAAACACGCTATTTTCTTTGACAGCGGGAACTAATTATTAAATTAATTAATGAAACTTATATTTTGTGAATTTTTTAAAATGGACTTCATTTTTGAATTCAGAATATCAAATATATCTTAGGGTGAAGTTTTGGTATTTTTCTGAAAAACTTCATTTTTTGATGAATAGTGAAACCACTAAGTGGTACTTATAAAAACTGATTTTTCGTTTAAATGAAATTTTACCACTTCTGTGTTATGAATTTCAAAAATCCGACATACATGGTTGTCATTAAGATGTAAAATGTGGATCAATGAGATTAAAATATTTTTTTGGTGAATAGTAGCTTTTAAGTTCTTAATCGCGATTAGAGGTAATTTGTGTAGTTTAAGGTAAAAATAATGTTTTAATAATATGAGATGAGCTTGACAGACGTCCTACCCTTATTTGATGTGTCATCACCGACCAAGACAAGCCATGGGTCAACTTGGGGACCCCATGGAGCCACTTTGGTTGTGAAATGACATAAATAACATTTTATTTAATGTTAAAGTAAAAATGACACACACATGAGCTGTTTTTCTGAAACAATTTTTACATGGAGTTATACAAGTCAGAGTTTTGACTATAAATATTCATTAGAAATATAAAAATATTTCCTACATCATAGTATTTTTTTATAATTTTTAGACATTAAATAAAGTAAATTATTTATGACATCACGATGATGCAGCGATGACCTCATTATTTAACGATTTAAATAAAATGGAAAGATAATGTAAAATATAAGACCTACACATGGTCAAAACCTATTGGATGGGTGGATTTCAAACCCTTATCACCTTATCCTCGAAACACATCAATGTGGGACCTCTTAAATCCGAATACCATTATAAAATAAAGTGACTTTTCTTTACCTTCCAAGAGTGCCCCTCCTCTCCTCTTATAAAAGGCCCCCACCTCTACCTCCTTACCCACACTCCCAAAGCCATTGGCTAGGCCAACCCCTACATATTTTGGATCTCCACATCCCTCTCTTACTCCTTGAGGCCTCACATTGGGCATAAGTCTTCCCAAGGAATCCTTTGAGCTCAAATCTAAGAGAGTTACCCTATTTTAAGGTAATGTCTTCTTTTGAGTCCTCCTGTTTTATTTTGCTTCTCCAACCCCCTAAATTTTTTTTATTCTTTTTTTTTGTAAAAAATCCAGTATCCTCAATATAATAGGATGTTGTTATAAGAAGTATTCTAGCTACACTTACACACACCTACATCTAATGGTTAAAGAACATACTGTTTCCGTGGATGGAGAATTTCTGCCTCCCGAAATGATGATTATTCAACATTCTTTTTACCCCTTCAAAGGTGGCCATTAAGATTAAACTATATTTATATATGATATATAATATGTTTATATTTTACTTATGGTTCTGTATTTTTCATTTTTGGCTTACCTTTGTGGTTTCCATTATGGGTAAACACGATATCTTCATTTAAGGAAGTGCGGACTACCGCCCTCTCAAAGTGATGTGATTCGTTAATGCCAGATGTGGGACGTATAAAGGATGGATTTAAAGTTATTATATATGATTTTATACTGGAATTATAATATACCTCTATATAATTATTATTTCATTCCATTAAATTATGAGATAGAAATGAAAGTAGCATTCATGCGTACGTACGGCTTACCGTCTCCATGAACGGTGCATTTCATTTCTTATCCCCAAATGTAAAGTACTATTAAAAGTACATGTATATAATGGATATATATAATGAATTATAAATCTAAATGATGAATATAATTCTGGAATTAAAATATACATACCTCTCATTTAGTTTTAATTCCATTAATATGACAAAGAAATGAAAGTAGCGTTCATGCGTACGTACGACTTACCGTCTCCATGAAAGGTGTATTTAATTTCTTACCTCTAAATGATTATGTAATATTATAAATACATGTATATGCTGGATATATATGATATATATGCTATCCAAATCAGGAATTTCATTCTGGATATAAAGAACCTTTTACTGCAGGAACAACATGTAATTGTAAGAAGTCCACTTTCAACTTAAGAACTAAATATCGACAAAACAAAAATTATTAACTTAAATGGTTACATAATGTTTATAACATATAAATAAGTGATATAAAAGGAATAATGAACTTTAAAAATGTTCTTAATCAAGTATAAATTAACTCAAGTTTATTATTCAGGATGTTAAAGAACGATCGAGTCAAGTCGGACCCGAGGTAAGGGACTTCGTCTCAATCTCCTTTCATTGAGGCATATTTCTTTTTATACACAACTTTATTTTATATGGTGTATAAAACCATTTGAATTTTACTTTTATACAAAAGGAATCTTTTTCTATGAAGCATTTTACTAAACAACAAAAAGGAATGTTTTTTTAACGTACGCGGTGAGAATGACCTTTTTCGCCGCCACGAGTATTATTTGGTCTTTGGCTTCTCAATAAGCCGTAATGTTTTTAAAATAAAATAAATTCCATGTACTCTTTTATGTATTTTGGTATTGAAAATGGTTTTGATAAAGGATTCTATTATGTCAATATATTTAAATTATATATTGTGATTGAGATGTGGAAATGTTATCCTTCCTTTATATTGGTTTTATGTTTTATGATTTTATATTGGTACTTGGACATTTGATGGGTGGTTACGTGATAAACCATATGACAGGTGGTGCCGTGAATACCAGGATGGGTGGTTACGTTATAACCTCCAATGCATTGGGTATGGAAGTCGGCCGTATGGATATTCCATTAAGTATGTATGGAAGTTCGCCGTATGGCTATTCCATTAAGTGATATCTGTGGAAGTCGACCGTATGGTTATTCCACTTAATTATGTTTATGTCCCAAGTTACCTTTATATGTTATGTGTTCTTTATATGGGTTTTATGGTAATCCTTTGGTTACAAAAGGGTATGTAATGATATTTTATTCAGTGAAGAGATTTTACTACTTCATGAAGGTGAAGGTATTACTTTGATAAAGTGTACATGGTTTACATGATGTTTGAAAAAACTAACAGTTTTCATTATTTTTATATCCCTTACTGAGCTTTTCATGCTCACCCCAAGTTTTTTTGAAATGTTTTTCACAAGGCCTAATAAGGAATAGGGTCAAGGATGGGATCAAGGGAAATTCATGCTATATAAAACATGGAACTAGACATGCCTCTTTTTAAGAGTTTTTTATCTTATGGAAACATAGTAGAAGTGTCTACTTTGTAATCTTTTGAGATGTAATAGTTATGTCCTAATTCTCTAAAACTCTATACCTGAAAAGATCCTCAATGTGAATTATTCATTTAATTCAATATTAAGTAAGGTTTAAGGCTGGGGCCTTATAGTTCTTCTATGGGTTTTATTTAATGTCTTAGAAACATATTTTATATGGTTTTAATAACATTGAGAATTTATTTTTTGAAAATTTATATTAGTGGTGATTACAATTGATGATCACATGAATGTGTAATATAGTTAAATGTACACTTTATGTTGAGAATATAAATGGTAACCTAGTGTTAAAAATTAAATTTAGATGGTATTGGTACCCATGGTATAGATAACTAAATCATTTTATTTTTCTGTGACGTTCATCAAATTTTTCAATTTTTATTATATACTTAATAGTTTATGAATTTATGAACTAGTTTTTAATATATTATATGGTTAATTACAGAGTTATTTTATGGAATAATATATAATCTTTTTGTGATTTAATACTTAAGATATCTTATTATGTTTAGTGAAGTTATATTATACGGGATGTATGGGTAGGGTATATATATAATTTTATATATGATTATAGGAATGATTGATGATCCTTGACAAAACATATGAAACATGGTATATCCTAAATGTTTGTGGTAGATTTCATTTTACATGTTATACACTAGAAGAAAATATTTATATGAATACCCTTACGTAGATCATTTGACTAATAATAAATATTACCAGGTCATAATTTATTTAAGGTATAGAATATAGAACCCCATGATATTAAAATATGATTATATTTAAATAATATAATTTTATTAATATCAATAACCACACACAAAATCATTCAAAAATTAAAATTTAATATATTTTAAAAAAAATATAAATATTAAATACGAAGGATTAATGTGGGGAAAGTCCCACTCAAGACACATCCTTGCCTATTTCAGAGTTGGGCGCATTGGCTATGGGGGTTTATAATATCCCTCCTAAGGTCGACACATATGGTCATGATGCAGCCGTTACATCCTCTATTGATCAGAGTGAAGATTGGGGATATGGAATATTGAATAAGGATATCCTATTTTTCACTACTACTGCTATTTTAAATATATTAGTTTAAAATAATGAAATTTATGAGTAGGTGTTCATGGAGGGTGCTATTCGAGAATCTGAACCCAAGGATATTGGAGGTTCCTGATCTATTTCTAAAGAGTTTAGGGGTCAAAAGAAGAGATTGAGGTATTTACTACTTCAGAGTATCCGTTAGAATCGGATTGTCATTAGAACCCACTTTTATTACTATTTATTCCCCTATTAATAATGTCATTGAGATGATTTCACCCACATCCTCAGGAATTGTTACCATGGAAGATGGTATGAAAGTCTCTCTAAGTAAGAAATGGTGTGATATGGTAGAGGAGCAGTATGCTTTGGAGTCTCGTAGTGCTCCACCTTGTTCTTTTGAAGTCCCTCCTATATCAGTCAACATGATGCATACAAGGAGAATCTCTAAACATAATAGTGGTTGAAAGAATTCTTCTAGAGAGATGAAAAATAAAATGAAAAAAATAATGGAAACTTTTATTTTAAATCTAGTTCTAAATAACTAGAATTTATTGGAATTGTAAGGGACTTCTTAACTCCAAAAAAAATGAATGATTTGAATCAGCATATTCTAGTACAAAAACCCATGATTATTGGGATTTATAAACCCAATTACTCATTCTCTATGTGATTTTCTGGTCTTTACAAATTTGGCTATTAGTTTTGTAACGCCCCGACCCCAGTTACCCAGAGTCGGTGCATTACTTCGTAACATTGGCATGATCACAAAAGATCAAGTCTTGAAATACCGATTAGTTTAGTAGCCTTGGAAACACTAGATATATTCATAAATGTTACATTACATCATAAAGTGAAAATCTACAATAACAAAGTCTCCATAGTCCACACTCATGTCCTTTTCTGAATATCCCTGCAGGTCATTCATAAAATACTTCTTCCCATCCTGGAAAATATTAAAACATTGAAAGGGGTGAGCTCAGATGCTCAGTAAGGATAACAATACATCGGAAGCTTTCATCAATAAACATAAACATTTAAGGCAATGTATATCTAAAACAAAAGCCTTTTAATCTTGAACTTCAACATAATATGTCAAAAGTAAAATGAAATAATGCCATTTACTTATTCACATGGATATTCTACTGGTCGAATAATCACATGCAATATCAATAACCACTTTCATAATGATGGAATGAATAATTCCAGACTATCATAATCACGTAGCCAAGGCCTCGTTCCAAGACCACAAATAAGAATTTTTTAAGGCCTCGTGCCAAGACAGTACTTTGTCTCATGAGACCTATCGATGCATCGAGGAGCTATAGCGGGCTCCACCCTTCACTTATTAAGTCCAATGCATTCCTCATATGAACAGGTTTAAACATATCATAAACCATAACATAATCGTATCACATAAAACATGCATAAAGGAAACATAACATTTTCACATTTCAATCACGTGATATCAATAAAACAAATTGATATAATTAAAACTCTTTCAAAATCATTTTCAATACCAAAATAAAAGAAAAGTAAAACATTGTATTTGTTTTTCATTTTAAAAGAAGTTAGGGCTTGTAGGGGAAGCCGAAACTCAAATAATGGTCACGGCGGCGGAAAATTCATTGCCGCCACATGCGTATGACAAGAAAAACATTCCTTTTTATCGTTTAGTAAAACTATTCATATAAAAATATTCCTTTTCAATAAATGTAAAAGTCAAAGGGGTTTATACACCGTATAAAAGAAATTTGTGTATAAAATAAAATATGCCTCAATGAACGGAGATTGAGACGAAGTCCCTTAAAAAGATCATTTTTGAATAAAATATATCTATTATGTGTATTCACTATATGTACACATAAATAATGTATAAATACAAGATAGTACATAATAATATAATGACATAATTTTAATGTAGGAGATTAAACCAAAGAATGGAAATTGGGTTAAGAAGTTCCCTTACCATGTGTCCGACTTGACGCGACCATTATTTAACCTCCTGAATAATAAACTAGAGTTAATCTCTACTTGCTTAAGAACCTTTTTCAAGTTCATTATCCCTTTTATATCACTTATTACAATGTTACGAAAATTATTTAGTCATTAATGTTAATAACGGTCGTTTAATCGATCTTTGGTACTTGAGTCAGCAATAAACTTCTTATAATTACAATTTGTTTATGTGGTAGAATATCCATTATCAATAGAATTATATTCAGGATGTAGATATCATATATATCACATATATCCAATATATACATTCATTTATAATATTACATAACATTTAGAGGTAAGAAATGAAATGCACCGTTCATGGAGATGGTAAGCCGTACGTATGCATGAACGCTACTTTCATTTCTATTTAATATTTAATGGAATGAAATTATAATTATATAAAGGTATAGTATAATTAAAGTATAATATAATGTATAATACCATTTAATCCATCCTTTATACATCCCACATATGGCATTAACGATTCCAATCACGTTGAGGGGGCGGTAGTCCGCACTTCCTAAAATGAAAATATCGCGTTTACCCATAATGGAAACCATAAAGATATGAAATAAATGAAAAATACTTAAGCTTAACTAAAACATAATCATATTATATATCATATATAAATATAGTGACATCTTATTGGCCACCTTTGAAGGTGTTATATGAGTGTTGAACACACATTGTTTCGTGAGGCAGAAATTCTCCATCCAGAGAAACAGTATGTTCGTTATCCATTAGATGTAGGTGTGTGTAAGTGTAGCTCGAATACTTCTTATAAAAACATCCTAGTATATTGGGGATACAGGTTTTGTTACAATAGAAATGAATAACAAGTGTTTAGGGGGCTGGAGAAGCAAAATAAACAAAAGGACATTAGAGAAGACATTACCTTAAAATCGGGTAACACTTTTTGATTTGAGCCAAAGGCTTCCTTGGGAAGAATTCTGGCCAAAGTGAGGCTTCTAAAAGTAAGAGAGGGAAGTTGGGAGAGTATTTGGACAGAGGTTGGTCAAGCCAAATGGCTTGGAAGGTGTTAATAAGGTGGTAGTGGTGGGGGCCTTTTATAAGACGAGAGGAGGGGCACTCTTGGAAAGTAATTAAATGTTACTATATTATATAATGATTTTCGGATTTTAAAGATCCGAAACTTATATATTTCGAGGATGAGGTGATAAGGGTTCGAAATATAATCATAAAATAGGATTTGGACAAGTGTAATTTTTAGATTTTACATTATCCTTCCATTTTATTAAAATCATTAATTAATGAGGTAATCACTGCATCATCTTGGTGTCATTAAAAATTTAATATATTTAATGTGTAAAAATTATAAAAAAACTATCATGATGTAGTAAATATATTTATAATTCTAATGAATATTTATAGTCAAAAATATGACTTGTATAAACCCGTTTAAAAATTGGTTTAGTAAAACAACTCATGTTTGTGACATTTTTTATTTTAACATTTAAAAAAAGTTTTTATTGTCATTTTCCTACCAAAGTGGCTCCATGGGGTCACCAAGTTGACCCATGGATTTTCCCGGCCGGCCATGACTCATCCAATAGGGGTAGGACAAGTGTAAAGGTATTTTCATATTTTTATAATATCATTTTTACCTTAAATTTCACTAATTACCTTTAATCGCGATAAATTAAATTTAAAAGTTACTATTCACCAAAAAATCATTTTAATCCCATTGAACCAAATTTTACTTCTTAATGACAACCATTTATGTTGGATTTTTGAAAATAAAATCACAGAAGTGGTAATGTTTCATTTAAACGAAAAATCAGTTTTATAACTACCACCTAGTGGTTTCACCATTCATCAAAAATTGATGTTTTTCAGAACAATGCCAAAATTTCACCCTAAGCTATAATTGATATTCCGAATTCAAAAATGATGTCTATTTTAAAAAATTCCAAACATATAAGTTTCATTAATTAATTTTATAATTAATTCCCGCTGTCACACCAAATAGCGTGTTTTTAAGAAACAATATATATCAAAAGATTGACAACTGTTTATGTCCAATTTCAAAGCGAAATTAATTCTAATGACCACCATTGGATAAAATGGTAAAAATATAATCTAATTACACTTTAAAACCAATAAATTGTATAATTTATCACTATAAATTATTTTGATTAAAAAATTTGTTTTAAGTATTTTTCACTATTCATAAAAAATTGGAAGTTCTCAGAAAAATACCAAAAATTCAACATAGGCTAATTTTAATATTTCGAATCCAAAAATGAGGTCTATTTTGAAATATAAAATATATATAATTTCAAAACATGGGTATTACTATTCATAATTGCTATTTTGATTGGTCACGGTGTGTTAGAATCTCGAACTTGCATACAATGTAAGCTATTGCATTATTGAAAGAGAACGGTATCTTGGAAGATCGGGGTGTTACATTCTCCCATCCTTTAATAAATTGCGTCCTCGCAATTTGAAATTTTTCTTTTAAAATAAAAGGTTGAAAATAGAAAATACCTTTGTGGAGAACCCACATCGGAAATAAGGATAATAAAAATATAACTTTAGAAGAAAGAAAGATAAGTACAAAGGTCACCCGAGATAGCCCATACTAGGATTCTATGAAAATATGGATATGGAAGAAAAAAAACCATCAAGGTCTAATGGATAGTGTATAAAACTGGATTATGAGAAAGTTAACCACAAGAAAATCACAAACTTGTGATTGGTTAAACGGTCATTGAATCCCCAGTTGGAAAAGTTAACCGACAACATTTTTGTTTTCAGTTATCTTTCATAAAGTTGATCAATTTATTTAAGAGATTTACTAAGAACGTATAGAAATATACTTAATTGTAATGTAGACTTTCATTCTTTAATATATTTTTTTACCACAAACCCATCTTTCACTCCAAATGGTAACAGAACTAAAAAATATTCTATTTATCCTAATATTATAAGGTTCCAAATATTAACACATACCATTTAGATTAGTAAAACTATTTTGTAATAAATAAGGACTTACTGTAGGCTAGTGGTATGTAATAAAGTCCTGTCGCACTATGGTTGTGGGTTCGATTCCTGCAGTTTTGTCCGACGTGACGGTTTATCCCCCGTCCTGTAGGTTGTCCTTTTCCTAAAACTATAGTATTATAATATTCCAAAAATAATCTTCAGAAATGTTTTAACCTTAAATGATACTATCCAAAGTTCAACTTAACCCATTCCAACCTTTATAATTATCCAAAATACCTCCGTCCAGACTTTCTCTAAAGGGTCCTTAAATTCCAAAATCAATTGTAACATTAGATTCTCCAAACAAAGTAATGTTTCTCTTATTGTCACATAATAAAAATATGATTACCTTTATCATATTAAAACCATAATGAAAACAACAAGTACTTCAGTACAATCCTTATATATATCACATTATTCTTATAACCAGAATATAATCCTTGAGTCCAAAAGCACCAATACATTAATTATTCCACTTCAACTTTAGTAAAAGCATAAGATTGTCCTTGATCCCTGGTCTTTTTCTGAGGTAAGTTTCCCTGACGCTTAGGACATTAATTTGCATAATGCCCCATTTCCCTACAATTGTAGCATTCAACATTGACAGCCTCTTTATTTCCCTTACAATCACGATCCCGGTGACCTTTTTTTCCACATTTGTAACAAACTACCATTACCTTTAGGCATGTACCAGGGTGATTCTTCCAACAATTATCGCATAATGGAAAATCCTTCTTTCCCTTTTTCCATTTATCTGTCTCTTGTTCCACCGTTCTCCTCTTCTCTTACTTTACATTGTTGTCAAAAGACATAGATAATTCCATTTCAGTCTTCATAGCACACAAGACTATATCTTCGTATGTTGAGAAATATTTTGATACTAAAGCTCTACAAATAAATGGTTTAAACCCATCAAAGAAACGATCAATATTATTTCTTGGGTTACGTATATAATCTGCAACATGCCTCGCTAACCTTGTAATGTTAGCCTCATACTTTGCGACATTCTCATCCTCCTTCTGCCTCAGACTCAAGAAATTGCCTTTCCATATCTGCACGATGGTCATTTTGGAAGTATTTTTCTAAGAAAATTTCCTTAAACTCCCTCCATTCCATACTTGATACTTCTTTGTCTTCCTTTGTGTTTTGAATCAGCGGCCACCATTGATTGGCATCTCCAGTGAGGTGGTAAACTGCTATGACAACTTTCTCCCTTTCCCTACACCCCAAGGCGTGGAATATTATCTCTAACGAGTTTATCCATTTCTCGGCTACTAATGGATTTGTACACCCATTAAATGTTGGCAGTTGTTGCCTCATAAAGCTGTCTAACATTGATCCTCCACGTTGCAGATCAGGGTGCTCCATACGAGTAAGGTTACTATTCATAACCTGAGTGAGTTGTCCCAGTATGGTTATAAGTTGATCAGCACCAGTTGTATCTCCAACTCCACAATAATTATCTTGAGCCGGAGGGTAATCCCTACACGGAGTGCGTGCATTGATACAATTTCCATTCCTCCCACTGGACGCCATTTCTAAACAATGTCATATACTAGATTAGTTTATGAATTAAAATACATAATTCCATACTTGTAAACCACATAACATAAATTGAACTATTTATAGATATAATACATAATAATAAAAAAGTTTTTTTTGAGGAAGTATATACGCATAAACCCTTCATAATGGTTTGTAAAGAAAATGAGAATTATCCTAAGCATATCCCCCGGGAGTCTCGTAACCAAGAGTGCAGCAAGGCCCGTTGTCGTGCACCAGTTTCCATTCGAGTCAAGCTCAAAGCGTTGTTTTTGTGTTTTACCCCTAGTTACATATGTGCCAGAGCCACCTCTACCTGCTCGTATCCAGATAGGGATGTATTGCTCAGAAAACTCAAAAATCACTATAATACCAAAATTCTAGGATGTTATTCTATACTAATCCTCAAAGTCTATCTTCGGGCTATGTGCTCTAATCAAAGTTTATCTAAATCTAGCTTCAAAGGTTAGTAATAAACTACCTCTGATACCAACTGTAACGCCCCGACCCCAGTTACCCAGAGTCGGTGCATTACTTCGTAACATTGGCATGATCATAAAAGATCAAGTCTCGAAAGACCGATTAGTTTAGTATCCTTGGAAACACTAGATACATTCATAAATGTTACATTACATCATAAAGTGAAAATCTACAATAACAAAGTATCCATAGTCCACACTCATATCCTCTTCTGACTATCCCTACAGGTCATTCATAAAATACTTCTTCACATCCTAGAAAATATAAAAACATTGAAAGGCGTGAGCTCATATGATCAGTAAGGATACCAATATAGTGGATGCCTTCATCAATAAACATAAAAATTTAAGGCAATGTATAACTAAAACAAAATCCTTTTAAACATAAAGTTAAAAATAATATGGAAAAAGTAAAATGAAATAATTCCATTTACTTATTCACATGGATATTCTACTGGTCGAATAATCACATGCAATATCAATAATCACTTTCATAATGATGGAATGTATAATGCCAGACTATCATAACTACGCATCCAAGGCCATGTGCCAAGAACACAAATATGATTTTGTCAAGGCCTCGTTCCAAGACACTAGTTTGTTTCATGAGACCTGCCGATGCATCGAGGAGCTATAGCGGTATCCACCTGTCACTTATTAAGTCCAATGCATTCCTCATATGAATAGGTTTAAACATATCATAAACTATAACATAATCGTATCACATAAAACATGAATAAAGGAAACATAACATTTCCATATTTCAATCACATGATATCAATAAAAAACATTGATATAATAAAAACACTTTCAAAACCATTTTCAATACAAAAATAAAAGAAAAGTAAAACATGGTATTTGTTTTTCATTTTAAAAAAAGTTATGGCTTTTAGGGGAAACCGAAACTCAAATAATGGTCACGGTGGCGGAGAAGTCATTGTCGCCGCATACGTACGAAAAAAAACATTCCTTTTTTTCATTTAGTAAAACTCTTCATATAAAAGGATTTCTTTTGAATAAAAGTAAATGTAAAAGGGGTTTATACACCGTATAAAAGAAATTTGTGTATAAAACAAAATATGCCTCAATGAACGGAGATTGAGACGAAGTCCCTTAAAAAGTACATTTTTTAATAAAATATATCTATGATGTGTATTCACTATATGTACACATAAATAAATTATAAATACAAGATAGGAAATAATAATATAATGGCATAATTTGAAAGTAGGAGATTAACCCAAAGAATGGAAATTGGGTTAAGAAGTTCCCTTACCTTGTGTCCGACATAACTCGACCATTCTTTAACCTCATGAATAATAAACTAGACTTAATATCTACCTGATTAAGAACCTTTTACAATTTCATTATCCCTTTCATATCACTTATTACAATGTTACGAAAATTATGTAGTCATTTAAGTTAATAACGATCGTTTTGTCGATCTTTGGTACTTGAGTCAGCAATAAAATTTTTATAATTACAAGTTGATTATGTGGTAGAATATCCATTATCTCCAGAATTATATTCATGATGTAGATATCATATATATCATATATATCCAGTATATACATTCATTTATAATATTACATAACATTTAGAGTTAAGAAATGAAATGTACCGTTCATGGATACTGTAAGCCGTACGTACGCATGAACGCTGCTTTCATTTCTATTTCATATTTAATGGAATAAAATTATAATTTTATAAAGGTATACTATAATTACAGTATAATATAATGTATAATACCATTTACTCCATCCTTTTTACATCCAACATATGGGATTAACGATTCCAATCACTTTGAGGGGGCGGTAGTCTGCAATTCCAAAAATGAAAATATCGTGTTTACCCATAATGGAAACCATAAATGTATGCAATAAATTAAAAATAAAGAAGCTTAAGTAAAACATAAACATATCATATATCATATATAAATATAGTTATAGCTTAATGGCCACCTTTGAAGGTGTTATATCAGTGTTGAACAATCATCGTTTCGTGAGGCAGAAATTCGCCATCAACAGAAACAGTATGTTCTTTAACCATTAGATGTAGGTGTCTATTAGTGTAGCTATAATCCTTCTTATAAAAACATCCTAGTATATTGAGGATACTTTTGTTGTTACAAAAGAAAAGAATAAAAGAGTTTAGGGAAAAGGACATTAGAGAAGACATTACATTAAAATCGGGTAGCTCTTTTTGATTTGAGTCAAAGGCATCCTTGGGAAGAATTCTGCCCAATGTGAGGCTTATAGGAGTAAGATAGGGAATTTGGGAGAGTATTTGGGCATATTTTGGCCGAGCCAAATGGCTTGGAAGTTGTGAATAAGGTGGTAGTGGTGGGGGCCTTTTGTAAGAGGAGAGGAGGGGCACTCTTGGAAAGTAATGAAATGTTACTTTATTATATAATGATTTTTAGATTTTAAAGGACCCACACATATATATTTCGAGGATAAGGTGATAAGGATTCGAAATCTTCTCATACAATAGGCTTTAGAAAAGTTTAATTCTTAGATATTACATTATCCTTCCATTTTATTTGAATCGTTAATTAATGAGGTAATCGCTGCATTATCATGGTGTCATTAAAAATTTAATTTATCTAATTTCTAAAATTTATAAAAAACATATCATGATCTAGTAAATCTTCTTATCTTTCTAATGAATATTTATATTCAAAAATGTGACTTGTATAACTCCATTTAAAAATTGTTTTAGTAAATCAACTCATGTTTGTGACATTTTTTATTTTAACATTAAATAAAAAGTTTTTAATGTCATTTGCCTACCAATGTGTCTCCATAGGGTCCCCATGTTGACCCATGGATTTTATTGTTCGGCCATGACTCATCCAATATGGATAGTACAAGTGTAAAGGTATTTTCATATTTTTATAATATCATTTTTACCTTAAATTTCACCAATTACCTTTAATCGCGATTAAATAAACATAAAAGTTACTATTCACCAAAAAATTATTTTAATCCCATTCAACCAAATTTTAATTCCTAATGAAAACCATGCATGTCGGATTTTTGAAAATAAAATCACATAAGTGGTAAAGTTTCATTTAAACGAAAAATCAGTTTTTTAACTACCACTTAGTGGTTTCACTATTCATCAAAAATTGATGTTTTTCAGAACAATGCCAAAATTTCACCCTAAGCTATAATTGATATTCCGAATTCAAAAATTATGTCTATTTTAATAAATTCCAAACATATAAGTTGCATTAATTAATTTTATAATTAATTCCCACTGTCACAATAAATAGTGTATTTTTTAGAAACAATATATATCATAATATTGACAATTGTTTATGTCCAATTTCAACGTGAAATTAATTCTAATGACCACCATTAGATAAAACGGTAAAAATATATTCTAATTAAACTTTAAAACCACTAAATATTATAATTTATCACTATAAATTATTTTTATTAAAAAAGTTGTTTTTAAGTATTTTTCACTATTCATAAAAAATTGGATGTTCTCAGAAAAATACCAAAAATTCAACATAGGCTAATTTCGATATTCCGAATCCAAAAATGAAGCGTATTTTGAAATATAAAATATATATAATTTCAAAAAGTGGGTATTACTATTCATAATGGCTATTTTGATTGGTCGCGGTGTGTTAGAATCTTGAACTTGCATACAATGCAAGCTATTGCATTATTGAAAGAGAAGCATATCTTGGAAGGTAGGGGTGTTACAAGTTTGTTTCTACTTGTTGTGTTGATGGCCAGGTTGACCTTCTATGGATTTTTTCTAATTATTCTATAGAGAATGTTGATGTTATAAATATTTAGGAGAAGGTGATTACTTTATAATTTTAGATTAACTGTAGAATGATGATTGGATCTTCAATTTATGTCATAAATAGATATCAAGATATATTGATTTTATTGAAGGACATGTAATCAATCAGAGGTGGTATCCCCTCCCCCTATATTCATGTTGGTTTATTTAACATGATCTTTTATTCATGTGAGAAAATGGGTGCTCTTCTTCCATAGATATCACTTATATATTTCAATGCATTTGTAGATGTTTATGATATGATTGAGATAAATCTATTTGGATCCAAAAACACTTGGTATCGGAAGTTCCTTGATAAAATGATTTCTAGAAATATTGATCTTAAATTTGATAATAATAAGGCTTTGAAGAGATGGGACTCCATTTCCATCATTTCTATTCCAAATTTTTCTTTCTAACATCATCTTATTTTGGCTAGTTTTAAGGATATGGAGTAGATATTGCTTATTACCTTCCAATTTAATAATTCATGGGAACTTCAAGGTGACTAGGACACACTCATAAAAGATTTCTGGACCAACACAATTTTTTCTTTGGGGGTTATGATCTCCCCATTAAATTAAGGTTTCTTAAGGCCAGGCGTAGACTTTAGGAATGATTACCAATAATGGGATTTGTATAGAGATTATCACCCTTGAATCCACTCTACATCATCTTCAAGAGGAGGTGGATAAATCTTATTCTAATTTTTAATTCTCGTAAGAAGCTGTTATATTTCCAAATTTAAATCTCTCCTTTAAATGAAAGGGAATGTGCTCAACAAAACCTTTATAATTTAGTGGATTCATTGTGGTGGTCGAAATAACATATCATTTAACTAAATTCAATGAATTTGGAAGGCTAGTTGACCCTTGGAATTTCTTAAATTGGGTGATCAAATTATACAAAATATGGAATGTGTTGCTGAGCATGTTGTGGACTACTAATTTAATCTTTTCAATGTGTCTGGATAGGATGATATGATACCTTATTTGGTCACCAATTAAGGAAAAATTTTCTTTCTAGTATTCCTTGATATTTTGAGATATATAATGTTGTTTTTAGCCTCAATCATAGTAGTTCCCTTGGTCTGGATGGTTTAAATAACTTCATTTTTTAGAAATATTGGGAGGAAATTAGGATGGCTGTATTAAAATTGGTCTCTGCTTTCTTCAATTCTAAGAAACTCTCTTAATTCCTTATTTGTCAATTCATCACCTTGATTACAAAAGTAGAGAGTATTGATGAAATTCATGTTTTCCAACCCATTTCCATAGTCAACACTATTTATAAGGTCATCAGTAATATTATTTCTAATAGGTTCATAAGTATTTCTTCTAGAATTATTTCGTTGAATCGGTTTGGTTTTAAAAAATAAATAACTATATAAGAATAAAATTGGTCAGCATCTTAACATATCAATCTTATAAGGAAACCTGTAAGGGGTGGGTGTGTGGATTTAAATCTAGACATCAAATGGATTTTGATAAACTTTATTGGAGCTTTTTATATAATGTGTTAGAGTCAATTGGATTTAATAATATTTTTATTAATTGGGTTACCTCTCTCTTTGGATTTGGTCATCTCTGTGTGCTTTTAAATGGTTCACCTAATGGATACTTTACCTGTTATAGAGGGGTTGGGAATGGTGATCCAGTTTTTTCTCTACTATTTTCTATTACTGAGGATTATCTGAGTTGGATCATTACTCAAATGGTTGAACAAGGAACACTTATGTAAATTCAAGCAAGAAGGTCTCTCACTTCCCTACAAATCTTTTTTTATGCAGATGATATCCTTATTTTCATATAGGGTTATAATGAATATTATGGTACTAAGGAAATCCATCATCACTGTGAATGCATTTTTGAGAATATTTTTAGTTGCAATAAATCTGTCATCGTATTTAGGAGGTTATTTTCATCTATTAGGAAAACATGCAATATTTCTGAGCTAGGAATCAGAGAGGGGTATATGCCCTCCAATTATCTTGGTGTTTAACTTTTTTAGGAGAAACTTAGACTATTCTATTTTGGTGATATTGTTTACAAGGTTACAAGGATGTTATCAACATGGAAGAAGAATAGATTATCCATTAATAGAAGGATTAGTCTGGTCAAGGCAGTGACTGCCTCTCAATTTGATTATCACTACATGATTTACCATTGTACAATGGGTCTCATTATGTGATTAAAAGTGTATCTAAAGATCTTCATTTGGAGTGGTAATATACATTAAAGGAATCGTGTTACTATTACATGGAAATAAAAATACAAGACCTTAACAAATAGGGTCATTGATATTAAGAACATAGGATTATTCAATGAATCTCATCAATCCAAACTGAACTAGAGTATCATCCATAGTAGTTCTGAATCCATGGGATTTCTAAATATGAGTTTCTATGATAAACTAAAACATGAGGGTGAAACATATTTAACATCCTTTATTTTTCATGCGATCAAATTCTCCTTCAAAAATATCATGGCATGCTCAAGATGGATTTTGCAGAAGGGTTCTAAATGTATATTTTGGTTTGATAACTAGTCTGGTTTTTCTCAAAGTAATTTTTTTGGGCCCCCTTATTTGAGTGAGGATGTGAAGATCTCTATCAAGAATGTTTTCAATGCCTTGAGACTAATCTACTAGATGACATTCAGTCCATTATTGAAAACAATTATTTTGTTACCAGTCATGATATTGTAGTCTTTGAACTGGCTAGAGATGGTTTTCATAGTAGTAAAAATTTCTACTAGCATGTATTTAGCACCCAATGTATTGATTTCAATTGGACACCTAGTTTCAATATGGCATGGATAATACCCTCCCTAATGTCTCTTACATGGAGGGTTTCTAATAACATAGTTCCCACTTATGATATTATTTAGAGATTTGACCTTTCCCTGTGCTATAATTTTGTCTATGTTATTAACATGGGGAGGATGAAAAACATCTGTTCCTTAGCTATGCGACTGCTTCTTAAATCTGGAATGAGGTGTGTGGTGAATTTGTCTTGAATGGACATTGAACTTCAGGTTTCTTGGGCATTCTTCAATCCATCTCATGCCTCCCCATTTCTGCCCAAGTTTGATCCCTTTTTAGTGTTTCGATTGATTATGTCTTTTACATTATTTTGAGATGATGTAATATTTTAATTATTTTAGGGAAAATAAATTTGTTTAAGGATGATTATGCAGTATATGTTTTATGAAATTAGGGAATCAAACAATGTTAGTATGGGATTCTACGCTAATACTATCTAGGAGAGCACCATTATGAGAAATATGAACATTGCAGGGAATTTTAATCCTACCATGGGTACCTTAGAAGAGTTTCAGTTGCCTTATTTTTCTAAATAGATAAAAGGTAACATGGTTGGAGCCTCTAAAGAAGACCCAGAGTCTTGGGGTGTGGTGCAGTTTTTTTGAATCACATGTATATTGTCATGGGATGGTTTTATAGTTCATGTGGTGTGATTTTATCTTTTTAAGCACAGATGCTTGGGATCATCCATGTTGTCTCTTTTGCTAAAATTAATAGATGGAATAATATTTTGTTGGAATGAGATTCTTCTACTATTGTGCATGCCTTTATAAATGGTGTTTTTCATATCATAAGGAGGCTTATAGAAAAATAGATCGAATGCATGTACTCACTTATGGGTCTCAAATTCATTGTCATGCATGTCTTTCATGAGGAGATTATGGTGGTAGATAGACTTGTTAACAAGGGTGTTGTCATGAATATCACATGGTCAAATCATAGTTAATATGACACCCTTTTATGAAAATGACTGTAATAATTTAAATTTTATATTACCATCAAATTAACTTAAACTAACATTATATATTAATAATGAATATTTATCATTTTAAAAACCAATTTTTCTCATTATGAAAAATTTTCCACGATATTTTGGGATTTGATATAAGTATTGAATTATCCAATGTTATGAATAAATTTTGAAAAAATGAACATTTTTATATATTAATCATAATAATATATTATAATGTCTTATTTTTGTGATTTTATAAAAATAATGATTTTTATGTGAATATTGAAAAATACAATTTTTACCAATAAAATTTATTTTATGAAATTATCAGTATATAAGTCTAAATTTATAATTTATATAACCTTTTTGTAAGAAAATATGTATACTAAATTTGAACATAAAATTAACAAAAATGTAAGATTAAATTTACAAACTCATATTTGATATTTTATTATACAATAATAATTTCCGAAATATTATTTTTAAATAAATTACTATTGTTTATTTTGAAATTAAACTTTAACTCTTTTATAAATTGATCAATATGAAATGGATTTATAATTTAAATATTAGTGTATAAATTATATGGAAAATACAATTTTATATTGGGGTATAAAGAAAATTTTACCTTTCATTTAGACTAGTTACTATGATAAAAAAGAAAAATAGTGAAAGTAATGAATCAATGAGTAAAAGACCCTAATCAAGTTCGAAAAATTTCTAGGATGATTTTTATGATGAATCAATCAATATTATCACTTCTCATCAAAATTTTATTGTATATTTCGGATCCACATTCTATAAGAGTGACTTTTTATTATCGAAAAAAATTCCTAATTACTAAAAAATTCATCGCTTTTCATTTATAAAATGGTAATTTTACTCTACACATCCCCTCATAAAAAGAAAAAATAGATTTGGAAATATATGTGACCAAAAAAATTTTAAATAATCCCACAAAAAATATTTAGGTTCAGGTATTCTCAAAATATCATTGCATGCTGGCTTAACCCTATTACATAAGAGATAATCCAAGAAGTGAGGTATAAGTTATTACATGCTATTTTTTCCTAGTTTGTTATATTCATTATTTTTTTCAAAGATTTACTTTCACCATTTGAAAACAATAACCTAATAATCTATATTATACATGTATGTTATTATAATTATGGAATAATAATTAACCCCTTCCCATTTTTTATTAAGAAAAAAAATCATCAATCTTATGTTGTGCAGATTATCACCTCCACATTGCAACATGTTTACTTTTACTTCACTTACATTCAATTATGATCCTAATAAAAAAATTCACCAATTAGTATTATATTTATAACATAAATTATATTCAAAACTGATAAACCATTTTATAATAATGTCCTATTCATTTGAAAATAAAATCATTATCCATCCACATGTATAGACAACAATCTATGTTGACTGATTGCATTCCATTTCTATTTTTATTACATCATGTTATGGCTTGTCAAAATAATGGTTTAAATTGATAAATATGAAATGTATGATATCATAATGGGTTTTTATGTCAAATTGATTCCAATTAATGATATTATTAACACCTGAATGTCGTTAGTTTAATCATTTAAAACACATCAACTAAGAGGAAAATGTTATCTTCATTCTATGTAATAAATTATTATAAATTATATTATCTTGATAATTATATATAATTATAATATATCAAACTATTAAACAAAAAATTAGATCATTATTATTCTTGTATAACAATATTACGGCTAATCAAAATCATAATATAAAATTAATCATGGTAGGTTCTTTTTTTGGATGGTTTAAACAACTACTTGAACTAAACCATGAATTTATATTATTGAATAATATGATAAGATATATACATGAACAATATGATATAAATAAATAAATAAATATTATTTATGTTTTATTGTAAATTTTATATCATTATTTAACTCATTGATTATGAAATCACCCTTCATTTGTTATGAATCACCAAATTAATATCATCATCCACTTCAACCTCATGGATCATAACTAAAGATATAATGAAATGAGATTATATATTTCTAAAATATATTGGTAAATCTATTATAGTACCTTATATGATTTATTAATGATTGAATATCCAAAATGAATATATATATCAACACCACTTTTACAAAACATGTTCAATTTGATAAAGGATACATTATGTTATTATTGAAAATAGGTAAAAAATAACTAATATTACTATCGTAAAATTATTTAAATTTAATATTATATATTTTTATAGAATGAATAATGATTCTGGTAATGAATATAGAGGGCAAAATTTAATTATTTATTATGTTTGGTGCATATTCATAATGAATCTGGTTTGATGTAACGGTTTCTGTCTCAAATTACTCACTATAAGACATTTTAGAAAATAAAAACTTAATTTCATTTATATTGTCTATAATTTAGATTATTTTAGATCATGAAAAATAATTTATTAACAGAGTTTTATTTTCAATTTCAATCCATTTATTTCAAGGTGTTATGATTTGAATTTTTCTAAAGTTGTAAGGATTTTCTATGTCTCAATTTCGGTACATTGAAACATATTACAAGTTACGCACCATGATTCCATGAATAGTGTTATATTAAATTTTCATACAACGAATGATATATAATTTATCTCCATGGACTTCTTGGGATAAAATAATAAAAACCATGTTCTTTTCTTTAAATGTTTTTTTGAGTCAAGTGTTACCTTAATCGTTAGAGTGTTTTGTAACTATTTTATTGTTTATTTAGTTATTATCATTCACATTAACACATTCAATAAAATTAGGGTACATCAAAACCTTTGATTATATTATGTTTAAGTGGATTACATTTTATATTTTTACCATGTAAAAAATATTCCAATTGTTTTATTTTTTATGGTTTATACTTCCAATAATGGATATTGGTATCATAAAGAACATTTCATTGAGTTATATTGTAATGTATTGAACTTATTTATTAAATTAGTCTATTCAAAAGAAATAATATTTTATTATATCAAATAATATTTTACTCTGTATATTTTTTTAATATAGAAAATATTTTATATCTTTCTTAACAATGTGGGATTTTTTTAAAATGTTAAAATGTGTTTTCCTTTCACATTCATATGATTTTTCATCATCTCCTCATTTATACAAGTTTAAATTTATTTATTTTTAAGGATAAATTACTGAATATATTTATAAATATTATATATTCTAATATGATTTCATGAAACCTTTTAAAAATTTACCGTTGAAAGATATATTTCAATTTTTAATTTACACCAATGTAAAAAAATGTTTTCTAAAAGTTCTTTTAATATTCCACATTCACATCCATTATAATTTTCAAAAGTATATACCATAATATGGATTATTTATCATGAAATATGTATATATATTATCATTTTTGGTATAAAACTCATATTATCAAACAATATATTTTTCAATATATTGTTTTCAGATTCTATTAAATGAATTACATTACAAGGAAAATTTTCATCTATGTTAACATCCTTCCATGTTTCCTTTTTTATACTTGGGTTATGTTCAATTGAAACTATCCTCATTCATTATCAAGATTTCATATGATCTTGGTATTCCATTATTGAAATATTAGTGTAGCATTAGTTTTATATGGTGTTAACATCACATTTTAGATAGCTTAGAGTGGATGATGTTCACATAGAAGAAAATTTAATTTTATTCACATAGGGATATGTTTTCGAATTCACAATATTGGAATTCCAATATATAGGGTTATTGGAATTTTGACTATATATTTCCTAAACAAAAAAATTATTCCACTCGATGGGTTATGATCATGTAAACCATTTTATATTAATATGAAAAAATATATTCCTTCTTTATATTATTGTAACAATATAAGTTTTTTAATGTTCATAATATATAATTTTACCATACAACTTATTTCTCTAGATGTGTTATGATAATGTTACAAATTTTATTGGCACGGGGACATGTATTTTTACTCATTATGGTAATTGACAACTTAGGGAGGTTACTTATTTCATTGATTTATGTATTTCTTAATATATGAATATATATGTTTTATCGAGTAAGAGGTTCCTCATAGAATGGAATTAAATTTCATAAATACACATACTGTGACTGTATTCAATGTAATCAAGAAATTTCGAATGGTAATTATAAATCTCCTCAATGCATAAATTGGCCTCATGAGATAAAGTAGGTTTCAGTATTTTTTTATGCCTGACCATTTCAATAATATGTCAAGGATATGGTCTCAAAGAAAATTAAGTGTAATGGAAAAACATTTTGACGACATGTCTCTGAAATCAAGTAGTATGTACTACATTAGTATGGGATATGTTTTATTGATAACCATGTTTTTAGTCACTTTAATTGTTGTAAAAAATATTATTTTCATGTTGATTTTGGATTAATATTTCTTACATATTCACTCCATAATATTTATTCCATGTTTATTCCATGATTTATTAAGTTTTAAGATTTCCCATACTAATAATTTCATTTCACCCCAAATTATGTATCCATTTACATATTTTATGAAGATATGTAGCACAAGTGACATTTTTAAAAGGTAGACACATGTGGAATAATTTTTGGTAGATATAGAATACTAAAAAATAATTAAGTAGTTTTTTAAATAGTGGATTAAAATGAATATTATTTGAGAAATACATGAGACTATTTTACGATATATCCTAATTATAGAAACCTAAATATATCATCCCAAACATACATTTATATCTTATTAATTTAAGTAAAGAATTTTAATTTTATTCACATGAAGTATCATTCCAAACTAATATTTTTAGAAAATTCGGCCATAATTCATGACAAAATATATATTACAATATAGACACTTCTACTCAATATCAATTTTTGTCACATAAAAAAACATTTAATATCAAACATGATTTCTGTTCATGTTCAGTCATAATAATTTATCCCTTGATACCATATAAATTTATATTCATTTAAATCCTCTAAAAAATATTTAAAAAATGGGATATTCATTAAAAGGTACGTAAGGGATAGACAAAGAAAGAAAACTATTTGGCTTATAAAAACATGAAATACCATGAATACATTAACATAAAGTAACATATATCACTCTTAAAAAGTAGTATATACTTTTTTTGAATGTAAGCTCATCACATACATTTTTAGTAATAAAATTATTACCATAAAACCCATATCAAGCATATATAATACATAAAGGTAACTTTGTACGTAATTTTACATAAATAGAATAACCATACGGTCAACTTCTATACATCCCACTCTTACAGAATGGATTAACCGTTAGGTCGACTTCCATACCCAATGCAATAGAGGTTATAACCTAACCACATATCCCTAATTTATCATAAAATCACCCATCCTTGTATTATCATGAAACCACTCTTTAAATTTCAATATAACATTTTATATTCATTACATATAAATGACTACAATTTTTATAATTTCACTCATAAGATTTTATTTTCAATCACATGAATTATTTTGAAGACATTAAAATAATCAATATATTTTAAAAACCACTTTCAATACCATAATAACCATAAATGGTCATAAGGAATTTCTTTTTTCCTTCTAAAAAATTATGTCTATTATAGTAATTCAAATATAAAATAACGGTCAGGGTGGCCAAGAAGTCATTGTCTCCCTATACGTTAGAAATAATATACCTTTTTTATTTTTAAGGATTGTAAAATTATCCATATAGATAACATAATAATGATGTATTTTTAAAAACCATGAATGAAAATAAATTAATAGGGGGTTTTTCATACACTTCTTAAAAGAAGTTTCATGTATAACACTAATATATGTCATAATGAAAGAAGATTGAGACGAAGTCCCTTACATCAACTATCATTTTTATCATATGCTATATATCTTCCTAAAAATAAAAAGGTCAATTATTTAATTTTATTATAACCTTATTCAAGTTTATTATTACATTAATATCAATTATTAAAATTTTATATCAATTACATTGTTATTTATGTTCATAATGAATGTTCTAATGAAATTAAGTACATGAATCCAAAAGGACATTGGTATGATGTCTATTGTCAATGTTTCTCATTAGTCAATCATATGAAGAATAATATTAATTAAAAGTACAATCACTTTTATACATCAATTATATTTTTAAATTCATTCATTATAAATGGATATGAAAAATGAACTATGTTACAATCATGGAGACAGTAAGATGTACGTACGTATGAGTAACATTTCCATTTTTTAATGACCATTATTGTTTGAAGTATTTTATTATTTTATATTTACAGCATTATATTAATAATATTAATATCATATTAATCTTTTAAATATAGTTATATGTATCATATATGAGATGTGGTTAATTAAAATGAGTATCACCCCTTCGTAGTGGTGATAATTTATAGGTACGCACGAATGATGATATCATTTTTGTCTGCATGAAAAATAACAATTTAATTGATATGTTATTATCCTATAATGACAAATATTACATTAATATCATATATATATATATGTATATATTAATTTCATCATTATAATACATCTCATTAGATGTTAATGGAAAAATAATTATATCAGTTCATGAATATGATAGTTTATAGGTGCGCACAAACTATTAATTTTTAATTCATTTAGTGGAAGTGTAGAATGGTTTCAGTGATTAAATTAACATAATAACAACAATTTATATTGATTATAGTATATTTGTTTTTTATAGTAGTTGATTAATAGTTTATAGGAGTGGAAGATGAAAAAAAATATAAACGTTTAATTAAAAAAGATACCTCTTGTTCAAGAGATTTCCTTTGATTATCACCTTAACACCTCTAAAGAGTAGGTTAACCGTAAACTAAAGCCTCTATAATATGGGAATAGATTATAATATGTTTTTAACGTAGGTATTGTATGATCCAAATTGGTTTTTATGTGGTATTAAGTGATATTAAGTAGTTCCATTTTATAAGATAGGAGAGGGAACCCCTGGAATTCATAAATGTATTAAATTAATACAAATTAATTTTAAAATCCAAATGAATCCAAATTGGGTTATTTCGATGATACGATGGGGATGAGACAAAATAAATTCATCTAATATTAGTTATACCTTATTATTACTTTTATTAATCCTTATCAAATTTTCACCCTTATTTTCTCCTTTTAACTCTTAACGTGTTATCAAGTAATTTACAATTTCAGGATTAATATAATTATAATAACATGGAAAATAACTTAATAATGTGTAATTTATAAAAATAATATACATATCATAATCATATATTTGAATCATAGATTTTTAGAAATTTTATATCATTTAATAAAATATTTTATATTTTAATGTACCATTACTACGTATTTACATACTATTCATTTCACGACTTTTTGAAAATATCATAAAAACATGATATCTTCTAAAAAAAATCTATAACATGTAAAAGTAATACCTAAAATTATTGGACTACTTATATTATGTCAAAATATATTTATTTTAATTTTTTTAATGTCATATATTTGGTTCTTCCATTAATTAAGAAATTACTACATCATCATTGTGTCATTATTTTATTAATATATTTCAAATTTAATAAATCTATAAATAAACTACTATGACATAGGTAATAAATTTTCCTTTCTAAATTATATTTATAGTCGAAAAAATACCTTATATATCACAATATTAAAAATATTTTACTTCTTAATAATAAGTGTGTGACAAAATTGTATTTTCGTTGAATAAAATTCAATAAATGTCATAATGTCATCCTAGTGGGATCAAAAAAATTATTTAAGAAACCATATTCTTCTAGTATGATACACACACATCCAATTAAATTATGAAAATTTTAAGGTTAATTTATCATGTTAATTTTCACTTAATTACCTAATTTACCCTTATCCGTGGTAATAAAAGTAACCGCTAATGCTACTATTTATATTTAAAAAATAATTACATCTCTTAGATACTAAAAATATTAATAATTATAAAAATATATGTACATTTTTGATATTTTAACTCAAATAAGTGGATAATATTAATTTACAATTATTCACAATGACAGATTGTGAAAATTTGTTTTATAGTAAAAACGTTAAAAAAGTTTACAATGTTTTTATATCCAATTTGAATGTGACAATAATTCCAATTGAATAGATTTCATTAAAAATAAAAATTATTTAATTATATCTTAAAAATAATTAAAAAATAATATAAATATATAAAAAAATTGGATTAAAATTCAATTTTGAACTAATATTTTGTTTTCATCACTATTCATAAAAAATAAAAATGTTTTCAGAAAGACACCAATAATCAACACAAAGTATATTTTTATCTCAATTTCAGATATTATTTTTTTTTCATATAAATTTTTTAAAAGTGTCAAATATTATATTTAGAATGGGTTCTCCATTAAAACATGGTAGAACTACCTTTTAAAAATATTGGATATTTATATTCTTAAAATATATTTTATTATAATTTTAATCGTATAAAATTTATTTGATGAATGTAAAACAACTTAATAAACATGTTTAAACAATATATATCTTATTCTATTCATTTCTGCTAACACCATGTTATGGTGATATCTACCACATAAAATAATAATATTAATAATATATTACAATTTTGTATAAATCATTCTTACATGAATTGTATGATTTCAAAGAAACCCATTATTGCGTGTCAGGTACACTATTGTATACAATGTCCCCATTAATGTAAAAATTATGATCTAATTCAAAAATATTCATAAATATGAAAAATTATTATTCTATTATTACTTTGGATATTTTATCCTTCCCCCTTTTGGAAATTTTTTCCTCATAAATTTATCCACTTGTCAAATAAGTGGAGGTATTATCCTTCATAGCATTATCAGATTCCCATGTTGTCTCCTCACCCATATGGGTTTTTCATAAAACCTTATCCTGATGAATCGCCTTATTTTGTAACACTTATTCTTTGCGGACAAGAAACTAAATAGGTTGTTTTTCATTAGAATACTTCTCTTCCAGTTGAACTACCTCTGGGATCAAAATATGAGATGTATCTGGAAAATACATTAGTACCATTAAAATTGAAAAAAATTATGAACATGGGATAAACACGAAGATAAATCCACTCTATAAGAAACCAATACAACATTATTTATGATTTCATAGGGTCTAATGAAAAGTTCAGTCATCTTTCCCTAATTATAGAAAAACATCACACTTTTTTATGGATTAACATTGAGAATGAGATGACCACCTAATGAAAAAAGAGTGATTATTTCTTTAGTTATATTCACAAAATTTATATTCCCTTAGAATTTCCTCAATTTTATCTGAGAAAACTATACATTCTCAATCATCTCATTTAAAAACACTAGTCTGATGAATTTCTATTCCCATATATCATCCAAAAAATATGGCTTCAGACACCATTTTCCATATAATTCCTCAAATGGTGTCATATATATACTAGAAAGAATTTTTTTATTATAAAATAACTCAACCAATGAATGATGTTAATACTAACACCCATATAAATCCATTGATCATGAAAGTAGAATACCATACAAGGTCAGAATTTTTCGTTCTAACTGCTAATCTCATTGGAGATAAAAATCTATTCTGAAATTTATTTCTGTACCCAATGACATCTAAAGGTATTACCAATAGTTAGAATTCAACATGAGATCGTGTTAAGATACAATGGATGGAAGAAATAAATTTAATATGAATATTCATTAATATAAAATTGAGTAAATTGATCTAGATATATAGTGTCTCCAATTTGAAGAAATGAGAATATTTATTTAGTCGATCGATAATAACCCCGATCGCATTGTTACCTCAAGAATTGTTTAAATATACCATTACAAACTAAATGGATATATTTTCCCATTTCCACTCAAGAACTATAAATATGTTGAATCATCCCCGTTGTAATATTTCATTCCTAATTAACCTACAAGCAATTCAAGCATATAAAAACCTAACTCATTAGTACATACATAAACATGAATTATTATATGAAATTTCACTTATGAAAACTATGAAGATCGAGAGTTCTAGTGTCATTGAGGATTAAAAAATTACATAGAAAAATAAATTATGAAATACATATCTTTATTGAGAACTCTTTTACATGACCACAACCTTCCTTTGAACTTAGCATTGAATGGGATCACCTCAGGACATAAAAATGAAAAGGGCGAACAATAATGCACAGAAGGGTTGTAAACTAGGAATAAAATGAAAAATACAATACAATATAGTCAATAAGCATATTAGTGGAGAATATGGGAAACATGAACATAAAGGAATGATATATTATGATTATCATAACATGGAGATGTGGAAGCAACATTTAACATAATATTACCATGATCCAAGGCTTATTGCACATGAAGCATGAGTGAACCCTCATTGAACATAAATTAGCAGGAGTAAAACCTCATTTCACAATAATTATCATGAATAATCCCTCATTTAACATGTATTATCATTATAATATTCATTTACCCAATGCATTGGATCACTATTTGGGTGTACCATTTATAAACTATTCATTTCATGTATAAGTGTGCCACATAGATCATACAACATGGAATCATTCAACATCATCATTTATTACACAGTAAAAGAATGTGGAATACATAAATGAAAATATTTAATTAATAAGTAAATGTTCATAATGTTGAATACCATTATTATATAAATTTTCATGGTATTTACTACACAGTGACATTGGCTTGGAAAATCATGGGGCATTTTCAGTAGTATACCAGCATGACATAAGAATGAATAAAAGTGGTTGATGAGAGAGAAATATGTATCACATAATCAGTACATGATATTTATAGTAAGGGGGTAATGTAGATACATATCCCAACATATTTAATGGCATTTGGATGCATAATATAAAAAAATCATTGTAAATTAAGGGAGAGAAATCCCTTACGGGATTTCTACATGGTAACTATGGTACATTGGAGGAATTAATGAAAGAAAAAGGGGTGTATAATCATTCCAAAAAAAGGAGGGAAGTATATGGGATGTGATAAATAATTCTCCAACATTTTTAATTGAAAATAAAATTTAAAAATAATATAATGAAACATGGACATAAATAAAGAATAAAGGAAAGTGAGGATCCTTTACTTCGAAGTGTGATCCCAAAGGATTGAGAGATGCTTGTGAGAGGATTATTGGGAGCTTGGGGTTCCTTGGGTGGATTATAATGAGGTGAGGTCATTTTTTGACCAATATCCAAATTGTTTGGGTGAAGAGGAATGATTTATTGAGTGGTTGTATATAATAAAAGAGACGAAATTCATTATAATTTAGGTTTTGGACACTACACATTAAACTAATCAAAACCACAAACCATCACATAGTTTTTTCCCATGTTTTTGGACAAAGGGGAGTTGAAAAAATTATTTTTTATGGAAAATGGCCAATATTATTAATATATTAGGCTTGCATATTTGGAGGTGCTTCACACTTTCAAGGAAATCATTTTAAAATGTTAAAATATTTTATAAGTATTGGAGGGTCCACTAAGGCACCATAAAATTAATCACACAAATATAAAATAACATTATTTTAAAGGTAACACTTATATTTTCAGAATAATCATTTTATAGTAATTTATTACATTAATATTATGTCATTATGATGTCATAAAACACTTTATATATTTAAACATAATTTTATTTTTACCCAAAAATTAAAATGTCTTAAAAAATTATGAAAAAATCACCGTTAGACAAATTTGACATCCTGAATAAAAAAAATAATATTTCCTAAATAGTTTTATAAATATGTGTATTTTCGGTTTTAAAATAAAAACTGACATTTTTTAAAAATTCATGGGTTTTGTCAAAAAAAAATTCAAACCATTGTAAAAAATACAATTGTATAAATATTATATGATCATTTATATTTAAAAAAAGTGATTTAGTAACAATATTTTATTAAAATATTATTTATTTCAAAAATACTTTAATTCATCAAAATATATTTCTTAATTTAATATTAACTAAAAATACTATTGGTTCTTTTAAAATTATTTATAATGTAACAATGATAAAATGGATGTATATTATTTATTTTATAAAAAAATAATGCACATAATTATAGTGCTAGGGTATTGTTACATAACCCATTTTAACACCCGTATAAGACCTAAGGGTAATGTGTGTGATGGTGACAAACTCGTGGGGTGGCACGGATAACATCCCTCGGGTGGTAATATCTATTAACTTTTACTTCTCCCATAGGCAGTTATGTTTAAGCTTAACTTGTTGATACCCATACTGAGAATGGTCCAGAGTGAAGTCCAATGATGGAAACTCCTTTTTGAGCTAAGACAAATGGTCTTCGTATGGGGAAATTCAACTAGATGAGGCCATTACTTCCTTTATCAAAGTAAATTAGATTTTTTGAAGCCCTACATTTATACTAATCATCTGATCCCTATTAAACAAATATATTAATAATGGTAACAATTCATAATAGTTTTTTAAAATCCAAAAACAATAAACAATGTATGTACATGTGTTTTATAAAACTATTTTACATAATAAAACATTAAATTAGATTTATTAGAATTTTTATTAATAAATGATTACGTAATTATAATATTTCCCCCATAAAAAATTTGTCCCTATAAATTTTCTTTTTCCCATTGTAAAACAGATGAGGGCAACTCTACTTCATCACTTCCTTATATTGCCATGTTTCTTCTTCAAACTGTTGGTTTCGCTACAACACATGATGAGGGGAATTGTCTTATTTCATATAAAATTGTCCCTAATATCTAAGATCTTCAATGGAATCTATTCATAGGAGAGAAAATTCTCCAATTGTAGTAACATTATATTGAGAACATGCGATATGTAAGCTATATACTTCATCAAGAGTGATAAATGGAATATGTCATGTTCTTAAGACATGTTTGGTGGGATTTCTAGTCCATAACCACTACTCTAATTAGATCAAGGATCTCAAAAGGGATGATGTACCTTGGAATAATATTTTTATTCATCCCAAATCTCATAACTCTCTTATAAGGTGATATTTTGAGGAATACCATGTCTCCAACATCAGACTCTGTCTCTCATCGACAATTATCGGTATAAATATTTTTTTTAACTATGAGTAGCTTTAATATGTTGTTTAATGGTGTTATCCTTCTCTACCATTTTTTGACCTTTTTTGGATGTAGGAGTGTTCGCGCCCCAACATCATCCCAATATATCGGGTTTCTAAACCTCTCCACATAGTTGGCTTCACATGATGCCAAATGGATTCCTGAGTGGGAACTGTTGTTGTAAGAGAACTCAACCAGAGGAAGATATTGATCCAATCATCCTTTGAAGTCCATTAAAAATGCTCTCAACAAGTCCTCAAGTGTTTGGACATTATGCTCATATTGGTCATTAGTTTTAGGATGATAATACGTACTAAAGTTCTTCAGAGTATTCAGACTGTGTTAGAGACTCTTCTTGAATATGGAGGTGAATCATTGATATTGATCAGATACCATATATAGTGGTAATTTATGCATCATTACCACTTATCTGATGTATATTTGTTATGGTTGATCCAATAATAAATCCTCTTGAATTTCAATGATATGTGGAGTCATTGTAAGAAGATCCACAATAACCCAGATAGCATTGTTTCCTTTAGATGTCTTTGGATGTCTGGTGGCAAAGTCCATGGTTATGTTTTCCCATTTCTATATTGGTATGGGTAAGGTTTGCATCACCCCATTTTACATCTGACTCTCATACTTCACATTCTAACATAACACGCACTTTGATGTATACTCAATAATCTCTTTCATCATGTTATCCCACTAATAATGCTCTTGGAGATCTCAATATATCTTTGTGTTTATTTGGTTAATAGGGAAATTTAAACTATTTAAATCATCCAAAAGTTTTTTATTTATCCTTAGATTTGATGGAACACATATTCTTGACCCAAATCTATCAATTCCATGTTAATTAAAATTTTACTCTAAGGATTTCCCTTTTCTAATAGTTTCCACTTTCGTCTGAATTCCTGCAACATCCTTCTGAGAAGCCTTTAACCTTTCCAAAATATATGGTTGAGAAATTATTTGTGAAAGGATTGAAAATGTTCCCTTCATTAGGATTCCCATGTCCAAATTCTTAAAAGCTAAGAAAATTTTATCCTTTTCAATTCTAATTATTGATAGAAAAATTGGGTCCGTTCTACTTAGTGAGTCTTCCACCATGTTATCTTTCCCAGGGTGGTAATGGATTGACAAGGAATAATCTTTGATCATCTCTAACCATCTTTTTTAGTTCATGTTCTAATCTTTCATATGGGAATACATACCTGATGTTTTTGTGATTCGTATATATTTTACACCACTCCCCAAATTGGTAATGTCTCCAAATTTTCAAAGATAAGATTACTACAGGAAACTCCATATCATGTGTTGGATTGTTATTCTCATGAATTATAAATATCTTTTATGTTTAGAAAATAACTTTTTTTATTTTTTCACGACACATAGCCCATTCCCTCCTTTGAATTATCACTTAATACCACAAAAATATATCTACTTGTGGGTAATGTGAGAACTAGCACAGTGATAATACTCTTTTTTGACTCCTTGAACCTATATTCTCATTTATCACTCCACGAAATCATTACTCTTTTCTGAGTTAGATTGGTTATAGGGCTAGATAATCATGAGACATTTCATATAAATCGATGATAATATCCTGCTATCCCAAGGAATATATGGATATCCACCACAAATGTTGGCCTCGACTATCCCTCAATTGAATTTGAATTAATGGGATCCAAAAATATCCCATTTCATATGATGATATGACATAGGAATAAGACATAATTCAACCAGAAATCATTTTTTCTATACTTTTCATATAGCTTCTCATTTTTCAAGGTCTCTAGTACAGTGCTTGGATGCTCCTCATGCTTCTATTTAGTTTTAGATTATATTAGAATATCATCTATAATGACAACCAAAAATTTATTGATGTAATATCTAATGACTATTTTAATTTAGTCAAAGAATATTGTAGGAGCATTAGTGACTCTGAAAGGCATTACTATGAATTCATAGTTCCAGTACTTTGTACGAAAATCACTCATGGGTATATCCTCCTTCACCCTTACAAGGTAATATCTTGACCACATATCCAATTTGAAGATGTATTGTGCTCCATGTAACTGATTGAACAAGTCATAAATTCATGGAATATAATACTTAATCTTTATTGTGATTTTGTTGAGCACACAATAATCCATGAAAAGGCGCATTGACCCATCCTTATTCCTGACGAAGAGGACTAGTGCACCCCATGGTGAAGCACTTTGGAAAATATACCCTTTATCCAGATTCTTATAAATTCATTTCATTAGCTCCTTAAGATCTACAATATCCAGTCTATATAGAGTTTTGGATATTGGTAAATATACAGGTATAAGTTCAATAGTGAATTCAACATCTCTTCTAGGAGGAAGACCAGGAAATTCCTTGGGAAAAACTTCAGCAAATTCCCTCATAATAGGCATGTATTAAAGGATTTTTTCTTCCTTATACTTAATCATCTGAACGAGATACACATTCTTATAGGGTGGTAATATCCATGCTCAAGATAATGGGGATAAACAAGATTCATCCTCCCCCGTTCACTTGCACAAAATCGGGGGGTCGATTCTCCATATGAAGTGGGATGTCCCTCTCTCAAAAATTTATGATGGATTTATACAGGTAAAGCCAATCCATTCAAAAAATTGCATAAATTCTACTAGGGGAAGAATGATGAGGTTTTACAGGATTTTTAATCCACAAATTGTGACCGAGGAGGAGTTATAATCATGGGATGCAATGATTTCCACATATTTCATTCTCATTGACATCTCAACGTCACTGAATTGCGGTGGTTTTGGGATTGTTATACTAATGTTTTTGGATACAAAAGTATGAGTAGAACTAGAATAAAAAATTACATTCACTATTCTATAATGAATAACTAGCGTACCTATCACCACTTCATTTTCAACGTTATCATCAGTAGTACTGATGGAAAAAATATTTCTTTTTCTTCCTTGGAGGTTTCTATTTGCTTTTGAAAACCCTTGGCTTAGTGAAATAGTATGAAAAGTGTACTAGTTCATGCAGTTGAAGTAATAAAAAATGCGTTGAGGGTCAAATGGAGCATTCATCTCTTCTGTCATTGCATTGGGATTTTCTTGCCGAAAGATTATGGACAGGCTCCCTTCTCTTCTACACATAAATAATTTCCTCATCCACTTCAATAAATTTTTGGGGTGATTATTTCCCCAACCTATGAAAAGTGGGTTGCTGGATTTTCTTAGCGCCATTGGATTTATCGACCAGACAACCAAAATTAATGTCCACTTTCCAATTTTTTTCCCCATGATACCCCTGAGATTCAACGATCTCCATTTCAACATTGAGATCACATCATGAAATTTCCTCATAGCTATCGACGTCACGGATTGAAAAATATTTCCATATGCCAGGTTTTATCCCACCAAATAAGTGTTCAACCTTGCATTTAGGGGTAAAGGAAAATCTGAAGTTGTATAATTCATTCCTTGTGATGTTTCCCACATAAGCTATGATGAATTGTTCTTATTTTTTCTTGAGGTTAAGGAGGGACCTTACATCTTAATTCAGAGGGGTGCATGGAAAATATTTATCGAAAAACATTTTTTAAAATCTTCCCATTCCAATCCATTTATATCTTCTTCAGGCATCATACTTTTAATAAATTCACACCATTAATCAGCTTCACACTCCATATGATAGGAATCTAGAATAACCATCTCTTTTTTAAAACTTTTAAGTATGGAGAATATATTTTCAATTTATTTGATCCAATTTTTGACGATTGATGGATCAGATGATCCCATTAATATAAGAGTCCTTTATCTCATGAAGATATCAATTGTACTTTGTTATTTCTTAGGGTGGGTTGATCATTCCTCGGGACCCTTGTTTCATTTCAAAACACGAGTTAACTGATAGCATATCATGAAAAATTTTCAATTCCCACTCCCATTGGATTAGGCATATCATTAGAATAGTCATCACATTGATCTTAGCATATAATATTTGTTTGAGTCCTCCTATTATAGGCCATTTTCTAGAATAAAAGTAAAGTTTGGGGTGACACATAAAGGGGAATCCATAGACAAAATGGATAACATATAAATTAAATTTATTTCCATAAATTATGAATATATAGGCTTCAATATATGTTATACATGATCTATATCATAACATATATTGTTATGGGTTTTTTCTCCCTTAAGAATGGTTTGTACTAAGCTTATGAATGTACCAAATCATATACCCTTAGAGTGTCATAATGAAGAGTGCATCAAGGCTCATTTTCGTACACTAGTTCATGTCTAAGTATAGCTCAAAGCTGTGTTTTTTGGGTTTTAAACCTAGCTACATATGTGATAGAGACACATCTATTTGTTCTTGTCTAGGTATGGATGTATTTTCATGATAAACCACTTTCTATAAACTCAAATAAATTGGTATGTTTTTATTATACATAGTATTATCCCTAAGGCTTTCACTAGGTATTTCTAATAATAATCACAAACATAGCTAAACCTATCCTTTGATAACAACTATAACAACCCAACTATTTATTACCCACATAAAAAAGAGTTATTACATAAACATGCACATAAGACAATGCTGAGGATTGATAGGTATAGTGAATTTGGGGCTTAGGAATATTACATATCAACTTATAAAATTATATACACATCTTTATTGAAAACGCCTTTTAGATGACTAGAACATTCCATCGTATATAACATTGCATGGTATAACATAACAACATACATAAGAAAAGGGTGAGATATAAATACCATTAAGGGAGTAAACTGGGGATAACATGGAGAATATAAAACATGTTTGGAAATAATAATATCAATGGATTATAAGGGAAACATGAACATAACATCATGATATAGCCCGATTATCATAACATAATGATGTAGCAACAACATTTAACATAATATTAGAATGATCCAAGGCTCATTGCACATTGAGCATGAGTACACCCTCATTTCACTTCAATTAGAATGAGTAAAACCATTTAACTATAATTATAATTATTATAAACTCATTTCACATGGTGTGTCATGATAATATTCTTTACTCAAGGCATTGGAGCTCTATCAGGGAACACCGTTTATATACATTTTATTTCATGCATAAGTGTGCCACATAGATCATACCACATAGAATCCTTAAACATAATCATTTATTCTACACAAAAAAAATTTGGAATACATTAGTAAGACTCTATAGTCATTAATTAAGTGTTAATAAAGAATAATACCCTTAATAGAGAAATTGGCATTGTATTCACTACACCATGACTTTGGTTTGGAAAATCACAATGCAATTTAGGCAGCATATCAGCATGATATAAGAATTCAAAAAAATGGTTGATGGTAGTGAAATAGGTACCACATCATATTTTTATAAAATTTAAATTAAGGGGTAATATATAAACATGTCCCAACACGTGTATTTGGAATTTATATGAATAATATAAAAAAATTCTTCAATGTAAATGAGGGGATAGAAATTCATTATGAAATTTCGCCATTATAATATGTGTAAATGGGGGGAATTAATGATAGAGAATGTGGTAACTCATCATTAAAAAATAAAGAGATAAGTATATGGTAGGTATGAAATCATACACCAACATTTTAAAATGAAAATAAAAGGGAATAACAATATATGGAATCTCGGACATAATTAAAGAAAAAAGGAATGTGAGGATCCCATACTTAGAAGTGTGACATCGAAGTATTGGGAGTGGCTTGATAGATGATTATAAGGAGGTTTGGGCACATTGGGAGGATTATAGATAGAGAATTAAAATTTTTGGTCACGCTCCAATTGGTTTGAGTGAAGTGGAATGAGTTATTGAGTGGGTTTATATAAGAAAAGATATGTAATTTGTTATTATTTAGGTTTTGGACACTACACATTAAACTACAAAAACCACAAATTGTCCCATGTTTTTTGTACATAGTTTTTTTGAAATGGGAGTGGAAAACATTTTTTTAAAAGGCCAAATTACTATCTTATTAAAATATTAGGTTTTCTTAGGTGACGGTGAGTCACACTCTTAATGAAATAATTTTTAAAATTTAAAATATTGTATATGTCTTGGAGGATCCACGATGGAACCATAAAATTAATCAAACAATAATAAAAACACATTATTTTAAAGGTAAAAAATTAATTGTCTTAATATCTCTTTTATAGTATTTTATTACATCACTATTGGGTCATTATGATGTCATAAATAACATTATAAATTTTAAAGGTTTTTAATTTTTACCCAAAAATTCATTTATCTCAGAGATTTATGATAAATTCACAATTAGATAATTTTGACATCCTGAATAAAAAAAATATTTATTTCATCTAATTTTTTTCTATATATGTGATTTTTCACTTTTAAAATAAAAATTGAAATTTATTTAAAATGCATGGTTTTCGAGAATAACAACTTTCAAACCATAAAAAATGACAATTGTATAAATATTATTAGATCATTTATATTAAATAAAAATTGATTTAGTCATAATAAGTTTTTAAAATATTATTAAACTCAAAAATCGATTAATTCATCCAAATATATTTCTTAATTAAATATTACATAAAAATACTATTTGTGCTTTAAAAACAATCTACAAAGTAACAATGATTAAATCAATGTATATTCATTATTTTATACAAAAATAATGCACATAATTATAGTGCTAAGGACTTTTTTCATAACCTTTTATAACACCCACATAAGACCTAAGGGTAAGGTGTGCGATGGTGATAGACTCTTGTGGTGGCTTGGATAAAATCACTTGGGTGGTAATCTATATTAACTTCCACTTCTCTCGTATGCAGTTTTGTTCAAGACTAAAATGATAAAGCTCTACTTGGTCTTGGTCAAGGGAAATTCCCAATGACGCTACCTCCTTTTTGAGAACCAACAAATGGCCTTCGTATGGAGAAATTCTTTTGGATGACTTCATCTCTTCCTTGGTCTGTGTAAAATGGATTTGTTAAATCCCAATATTTATACTAATCATGTGATCAATGTTCAATGACTTTATTAGAAATGATATCAATTATTAATTGTATTTTAAGATAAAAAATAATAAAACCAAGTATGTTCATGTGTTTTATATAACCAGTTTCCATAATAAGACATTTAATTATATGCAGACGAATTTTCATTGTTAAATGTTTCAGTTGTTAAAATACACATCATGATAATGTCAGTAATTTATCATTCCATTCCATCCCACTAGTAATGTTCCTGATGGTATATCTACATCTTAGTGCTATATAGATGAACTATAAATACATAATTAATATTATTACAAAACAAATCCATCTTCAACTATGAATAAAAATAAAAACATAAAATCTTCCAAAACCACAAAACAAAATCTTTTCCACTGTTAAATTTGGAAAACATACCCTTTTTATCTATTTTTAAATATTTATAAAACTCAGATTCTTTCATCTATGCATGTTTAATTCAATCAGATAGAGATGATTTCACTAACACCATAAATAAAACTGAGTAATTCCTTGAAAAAAAAAATTTTATTCCAAAATTCTTCAAATAATTATCCTAAGGGTGACATTCAAAATGTAACATTACTAATGTAGAATTACTTTTTCGACTGAATGAACCATCCACTTTATTTTTATTTCCAGGATGGTAATGAATAAATCAATCATAATACTTGATTTTTTGTAGCCATATTCTATGTCCCATTCTCAATTCATTGTGAGTTAATATAAATACATCAAACATTTATTATTAATATATATTTTACAATATAATCCATTCAAATTATGCCTCCACATTTTTAATGCAAAACAACAACAACAACTAATTCAATATCACATGTAGTGTATTTTTAATCATGTGGTTTCAAATTAAATGATGCATAAGAAATTACCTAATCATTCTTCCTTAGTACAGAACCAAGTCCTTTCAGTGAAGCATCACTTTAAATAAAAAATTCGTCATTTCCAAATGGAAGAGCCAAAGTTGGAGCATTTATCAATATTATTTTCAGTTCCTGAAAGCAATCATCACAATATTATTTTTAGATGAACTTTACACCCATATATATTATCTTATATATATATCTATATCACCATCCAATTTTTTCAACAACACATTGTTAACAACCCACTAATCCATGAGAACTATGAATCTATTTGACATAGGTAGATCTTTTCTCTCTTCATCAAATTTTCTTCCAAACGGGTCAAAAGTTATAAAATATTTGGAAGAAATATGTCCATGGAATGAAATTTATACTAACCAAAAATAACAATTACTAAAAATTCTATGTAGTATCTTTTCTTTTTCGGTTTTCAAAAAAAATATTCGTCAGCTCCTTTATTATTCCTCATATATTTTTTAATATACGAAAATATCATCAATAAATACAACTAAAAAATAACACAAAAATTGATGAAATAATCCTTTAATAAGATTAATAAATATATTAGTTCCCATAGATAACACAATGGGAATTACTCTACTCTCATAATACCCTTACATCTTAGGAACACTATCTTTTGTATTTTGTCCTCTTTCAACTTCAACTGATGGTATCAAGACCTCAAATCAATCATTAAAAAATATTGAGCTCCATGGAACAGGTCAAAAAAATCATTGATATGAGAAAAAGAATACTAGTTCTTAACATAGATGTTATTCAAGGCCCTATAATCAATAAAAATTCTCACAGGACAATATTTCTTTAATAAAATATTATAGTAGAACCACATGATAAATTACTGGGTCTAATGAATTGTTTATCAAGAAATTCATGCAACTGGTTTTTCATTTTGATTGATAATACTTGATTTCTTCGATAATGGGATTTAACAATATGCTTAAAATTAAGAAATAATTAAATAGTATATTGAAATTCCCAATTAGGAACAAAACCAATAAACTCATAAATAAATCTATAAATTTTTTCACTACTACAATGTCACTAGTCATAAATTATTCATTATTTTTGACAATATGATCTAGATAAGTTTCTCTAAAATCTCAATCATTCTCTCAAATTTTTCGTTTGGTATAAAAGGTAATAAAACAATGAATAAATTTTTTCGGTCTTTTCAATAAATTTTGTTATGATAAACTTAATTAAAATCCATGACCAACATGATTTCAATCTCTACTATAGGAAGTTCCAAAATATTTGAAATAAGGACCATGCCAAAAATGATAAGAAGAATATTCCTATAAATTTGGATTCATTAATACTTCTACATAAGGTTTTTACCAGAATTTGTGTATCAAATTTCTTATATGATATTTCCAATTTACATAAATAGATCTTATAAATGAAAAAATTTCGTGATCTAGAGTCAACTAGAGTGTTGGCATAATTTCGAAAAAAATGTGACATACTTATCACCACTTCATCTTATGGAAGGAAATCAACCATATTAGGAGAAAGAGACAATTCTAAACCCTTTTTCATTCTATCTATCTGGTTTCAACCATGGGTAATCAACTATAGACACACATTTGCATAATTCCCATACTCATTATAACTAAAACATCATACCACTAGATTTTCATTTATTTCTTGATCATCTACCTTTAAATCAGGAGAAATATGACCTATATTTTTTTATCAGATTCACTTCCCATTCATTAGAATACATTCACATGGATTATTCTTACCACAGTTCCAACGAGATGTAAATTTTGATTTCTAACTTTCAAATTTCACTAATGAATGCTTTCCAATTTCATTGTTACTGGACCACTTCTTTTACTTTTTCTCAATGGATACATGATCATTAGAAAAATCCATTTCTACATTATTATAACATAGAACAAGGTTCTCATATCTTTTTAACTAAGAAGAATCCAATTCCCTTCTATATCAAGGATTTAATCCTGAGTAAAATCGATTTTTCCTATAATCCAGATCCCATGTAAAATTTGCGATGTACTATGAAAAATGGATGAAATGTTCTTCATATATATCCACCAAATCATCCTCCCTTTCATTACATTCTTGTAATTTCTTTTCTATCCCAATTAAAATATCATTAGGGAAATATTACTCAAAGAATATATTCTTAAATTCATCCCATTCATGGCATCAATCTCTTCACATAGTCGTATATTTTTAATCAATGACCACCACTAATTGGAATCTCCTTCAAAATAAAAAATTGCAAGAGGTACATTTTGGTTCTCCAAAAAACCCATGAAATTGAATATCATTTTTTATAGATTTATAACATCACTCAACTAGAACTAGGTCAGATTATCCTATGAATGATGGGAGATGATGCCTCATGAAATTCTCCACTATCATCATGTTCCTCTAAGGTAGATCATGATTCTCTCTCACATGGACCCCACCACCATTTATCACCGAAGTTAACTGATCTATCACTTCAAAGAAATTCTCAGTTTCAATTCAGACCATCTGAGGATATTGATTCATGAGGATAGTTTCCTCTTGGTCCCTTACTCTTAATGCTTCCTTGTTTTCTATATGGAATACCATGCTGCCAGACATAGTTCAGATGGTGAAAAATTGTAATCTTAAAATTCTAAAACATTTTACCATGGTCATAATGAATAATAATTCAATAGAATTTTATTAACATTATCCTATCCAATATGGTTATCTTAATAGACCTATCATACCAACTATAAGGCCCCGATATAAAATTTACATAATGTTGATTTAAGATACAAATTTTACATTATTTAAAAATAATTATTTTTTCATGATAATATTTTTAGATAAATACTCTATAATTAATAACAACTAAAATATTTAAGTATAGAAACTTATACTAAATATACATTTTTCCTCATAAAACAAAAACATTTAAAACAAAACATGGTTTATTTTCATGTTAAATTGTCATAAAATTTCATCTCATCACATACTTGTCTATATTCTCACATAAATCCAGGAAAAAAATATAAAACTTGGGATGCACATAAAAAATCACAGTAAGGGATACAAAATAAGGAAAACTGTGAGTCTTGTGAAAAATTTAAGACCGATGAATAATTTACTATAAACAAAACCTTTTTCACAATTATGAGGTAGTAAATACATTCCCTTTAAATTAATACCATAAAATACTATTTTTGTAATAAAAATATTACCATAAATTATTAAAAATAATATATTATACCTAATGGTGTATTGAAAAATAATTATACCAAAATCTAATTTCTATATAGTCGACTTCCATACATATAACTCTTACAAAAAATTAATAATATTATGGATGACTTCCATACCCAATGAATTATAGATTATAATGTAACCATCCAATATTGTTTTATCATGTAATCACCAATACCTCGTTTATCATGTAACTCCCCATCAAATATCCATGTTCCATTATATAATAAAATCACATTTAAGATTTTAATTTTATGTATTTCACTCATAAAATTTCCTTTGTAATCAGAAATATCATTTCACGATGTTAAAATAATCAATATATTTTCAAATAAAATTTCAATACCAAAATACCCAAAAAATCGATAAATAATTTATCTTTCCTTTAAAATCATTATGTCTTGTATATGAAGCCAAATATCAACTAATTTTTATAGCGGTAGTTATGTTTTTGTCACCACATACGTTAAAAAAAAATCCTTTCATCATTTGTAAAGAGAGAAAAATACTCCATTTGAAAAATATAAAAACATTTTTTTCAATAATTTGAATGAAATTAATTTGTGAAATGGGTTTTTTGTAAACCTCATAAAATAAGGTGGGTGTATAACATCGAAATATGTATCAATGGAAGGGGATTAATATGAAGTCCCTTACCTCGAGTCTAGCTTCTCACGTATCTTCATTATATTCTTTAATAATAATAATAAAATTATTTACTTTTTATAGCACTTCATTCATGTTTATTAATAATTTTATATAACTTAATACCATGTTCTAACAATTACCTGAGTATTTAAGTTCACGACAGAAGTTTTAATGATATTTGGTACATGAGTAAAAAATGACATCGTATGAGGTATGTTGTCAAATTTGTTCAATAATCAATAATATACATAATAATATTCTTGATTTAATAATATAATTTATACAAAAATTATACATTTAAATACTTTAATTATATATGTATATGAAAATTGAACTTTGTTACAATCATGATGGCAGTAAGACATACATACACATGAGTAATGTTTCCATTTTTTTAATGATCATAATAGAAAGAAGGAAATTATTATTTGATCATTAAATAATTACTTCTATATCATTAATATAAATTAGACACTTATATATACTTATATGTATGATACATGTTATTTGGTGAATACAAATGAATCAATTGGCTTCCGAGAGATGATATTTCACAGGTATGCATGAACGACGTTATCATTTTCATGGGCATGGAAGGTAATAAAATAATTTATATATTATTATATTTTAAAGAAAAAAATTACCTAATATAATATATAAACATTAAGTCCATCATTATAACCAGTCTCGAGAGATGGAAAATGAAGACAAATTTTATCTTTTCGTGGAGATGATAGTTCACACGTGCAAAAAAATGATTAATGTTTTTTCAGTTTGATCAATGTGGAGATTTATTTAGTTGATGATATTAAAATAATAAAATAGAAATATATTTACTATAAATGATTTATTATTTCCTCATGGTTTAATAATATTCTAAGGAAGTTTAATAAGAAATAAAATATAAATACTTAATTAAAAACAATACCTCAACTTCAGTTGATTTAAATTTATTATCACCGTAAAACCTATAGGGAGGATTTTGTAGATAAAATAGTTAATGTTAAATATTATGATGGTTTATAAGAAATTAATTTATTTAGGTCTTTTCCTAACTGAATTGGTTTTTAATTGTGAAACAAATATAAGATGTTTCACCCTTTTATAAGAGTGAGGAGGAGAACTCTTGGAATTAATCAATGTAATTAATTAATGTAAATTAATTTGATATTAATTAATGGTCTCAAATTATATTATTTATAATATATTATTATATTTTATATAAATCCAATCATCAATGGAAATATTTTTATGTTTTAATTATTATTTTACTCTTTATCTATTTGTTATTCTATCATTTTACCCTTTTAAATCTACCAATTTTATCATGTAATTTACACTTCAATGGTTAATATAATTAATATAACATTAAAAAGTAACAATAAATTAGTGATTAAAGATTTTATAAGACTGATAACAAAAAAATTTCTGAATATTGATTTTAAAAATTTAATACAATTTAATAAAATATTTTAAATTTTAATGTACCTTTAGAGTCAATTTTGACTCTATTCATTTGCTGTCATTTTAAAATATAATAACAAATATATATCTTAGAGAAATATACATTAATTCATCCCTATAATTTCCATGATACCATTAAAATTCATTTATGATGTAACTTTTATCAAATAATATTTAGTTTAACATGTTGGATATCAGTTAATTGATTTTTCCATTAAGGAAGAAATTAATCCATCATCATTGTGTCAGCATTTAATTTAATTATTACATTCTTAACACTTATAATTTAGTTACCATGATTTAGATAGTCATTTTATCTTTTTAAATAATAATTTTAGTCTAACCATTCCCTTTATATAACCTTATGTTTAAAATATCTTGTTATAAACATGAGTGTGTAAAAATTATATTTTATTTAAATTGATCTCTTAGAATCATAGAAATATATTACAACGTAAAATTTATGCCCAAATATTCATTTAGGTTTAAAAAATGTTTCAGTGATATTATTGGAAGTGTTATTCTAATTTATAATATTAATTTTACCACAAATACCCTGATTTATCTTTAACTATAGAAATAAAAATAATCATAAAGATATTATTCATATTTTTCAAAAAATATATTGATTTTATAAGATCATAAATATAATTATTATTACAACTATGTTTTCATTTTATTAAAAATTTAAAATATATATGTTTCTAACATTAATTATAAATTTATATTTTTAGTGGATCAAGAAAATGATTTTTTAAAGAATAACATTCAAATGTTAACAATGTTTTTATATAATATTTCAATGATAAATTGATTAAAATGACCTACATTGGATTAAATGATAAAAATTAATATAATTATACACTAAAAATAATTATAAATTTAATTAAATATATAAATATCTTGAATGAAAAATCAGTTTTGAACTAATATTTTTTATTATTCGGTATTCATCAAAATATGAATGTTTTCATAAAAACACAAAAAACTAACCAAAATTATATTTTTATATTTATAATTTGAAAATGGAGTTTAAATTTTCATATAAAATTTATAAAAGTTTGCATAATTATATTTCAAATGGTTTATCAAACAAAATCTGGTATAACTACATTTTAATAATATTGGAGTTTGGAAGGCTTAAAAATGGATTATTATAACTTTAACCCTATAATTTTTTTGGATTAATGTTACAAAATTTAATAAACATGTTTATAAAAATTTATTTTTTTATTTTTATTACACTCGATACAATATCTAGGTTATAATTTGCACATAAATTATAATATTAAAAATATATTATTTTTCAGTATAACAATCTCTTGCATGGAATGTAAGATTTAGAGAAACCAATTATATTGTGTTGGGTACACTATTGGAAATAGAATCCTATTTAAAGTAAAATTATTATATATTTCATAAGTATTTAAAGGTATTATTTTATAATTATCTAGTATGTTTCACTATAATCGAAATAACATCTTTGATTAGTCAAAGATGCAATAATCATTATTTATTTTTTTAGTAAATATGGTTATATCATGTTGTTAATAGATAGTACCGAAAAATGTTTGAAATTTTTGTGTCTTATGGAAAATGATCCTGTAACACACATCGGAGGTGTCCAAGGGGTTCAAAAAATGATGAAAAATATTGGGTTGTAGAAATATAATAATGTCTAATGAAATAATTCTGTACCAAGTGGCTTAGTGTTGGGAAACTAGTCGGAAAATAGTTAGGGGATTTCTGCGGTAAGAGACTAGTTTTGGGGTGGTCCCTAAGCATGTGGTTAGTGGGATATTGAGTAACAAGGGTGGATATAGCAGACTATCAATGGTTTTTAGTTTTAGTTTTTGTAAAATTAGATTTAATTTTTATTTAATATAAACTTTAAGTTAAATGATAAAGTCCCCCTTCACTATTTCAGAATATTTATCTACTCCTCCTCCACCAATAAATTTCTATTATTCAAAGTGTAGTGTCCAAATTATTTTTTCTCTAAATCCCAAGTTGTTCATTGAATTGGATTTCTAGTAGTATGGAGGATCTCTCTATCCCCATAATTTTCGTCTTCCACTATTTTTATATTCTTCATTCTTATAAGATATTAATTGGGAGTTTTCATTTAAATAATGTATTGTCACTGATAAAGATAAATTAAACAAGATATAATCAATGAGTGTTCCCAATTGAGATAATTAAGGTGGTTACAAAATATTTTAATTATTTTATATGAGATTCAAGTTCCATATGATATAAAAGAATACATGGGTGTGTGCGAATATTATATAATTGAACTTATTTTTCATTAATTCATTATTGAGAGATGAGTAAAGATTATATATCTAATGCTATACCTTATAAACCCTTTAATTTAAATCCATGTTAGCTTATGGCTATGAATCCATATAAATGATGTGAGATACGTTTATGATGAAACCTTCATGGGTTGTCCATGCCTATGAATTGAATTTGTAATCCAATAATAGAATCCTTGACCATTACTTGCAAATGGAAATCATGTGTATTGGTATTGTATTATTGAATTAGATTAGTTTTGGGTCTTGAATATTGTTAGTTCCAACTACGTTTTGACCCTTATATGATAATCAAATTAATTGAATCATAAGCTATGCTGTGGGAAGATGAGTTTTAAATAATGTGTCATTAGGTGTAAAAAATGAGAGGATTGGGTGAGATAATAAGTATATTGGATTTTATAAATGATATAAGGTTTGATACTCCATTAAATCATATATATAATTACATTATTAATGATTGACCATCCAGTTAAGGGTATGATTTTATTAATAGTGACAATCTATTGAATCATTATTAAATTTATACTATGGTGATTATAAATTAACAATTTTTATGTTTATATTATATTAATAATGCAAAAAAAAAAATTAGACTGATTTTTATATTGTTACCCATTTATATATGATTTATATATATGATGATAACCAATTCACCATAGTTTTGTGTTCATGTAGTGATGAACTGTTCACCAATACACATATAATAGTAATGATAACCAGTTCCATTAATTATTTTTTATTATGGTTATAAATCTCCCAATTATACTAATTTGATAGTGGTGATGAGACATTCAAATTTCATTAAAACTATTGAATTAATTTATGTTTATTTTTTTTCTGAACTCAATAATTTTATGCACACATTTTTTATAAATACCTAAATAAGATGGTTACATGGTTGACATGATGTCAAAAGGGTACTGAACTCTATGAATAATAAAAATATGAAATCAATATGTATATTCTGAATTCATAGTCACTGGGGGTGGATATCTATCAAAAATTTCTCCTAGTCATATTATTAGGTGATGAGATTTTTAAACCCTGATCCAGTCATAGATTCCATCCATTACTGAATAAAATGTTATGAAATGATTAAAATATATTTTTTAATTAATTATATACCTTTTATGGTCTTAATAAGATAATTTTTTGGTAAAACACATAGAAAAATTTATATCCAATTATAGATCCAAAATTTGATTTTCAGTATAGCTAAAACAGACCCCAAGATCAAATATTATGCGTGTTCGAATTTAGAAACAATTTTCAAATATTTTTATATAAAAGGAGGAGTAGAATATTGTTTTTGAGGCACAACTAATGTACATATTTATTTTCATATATGAACCACATATAATTTTTCAAACCCCAATTTTCATTTTGAATATTCCAAATGCATATGTTCCCATTGGTCTAATAGGTATTCCCATGTTAAGGGACCACTAAAATCAGCCATTGATAACATCTTTTTGACTCCCCACCATCCTATTCCACCATTATACCAATTTGTGTTTATTAAATTCAATTAGGATTTTCATATACGATCAAAGTCACACCTATATCCTTTCACACATAGTTTCTTCATCACACGTATCATCACATAAGGTCTCCCAACCCATTTTCTTATAAATACACCAAAATGACCAACAAGCATGAATCCATTTCGTCCATTATTTTCAAAAAATAAGGATTATCTCCCATAATGCTAATAGTTATTACATATCATGATTTACAGTCAATGATTCCCCTTAAAGACCATGAAATAAAATTACATTACTACTCCCTCAAGTATTTTTTGACCACAGAACCATCTCATAGTTATAATTGGATAACTCTTATATCCAAATTACATTCTCTTAACGTGTCTTGATCCCCAAGTACTTTTTAGATCAAATTGACCCATTATTTCTAGAGAAACTCAAGAGATCCATCATCTCATACTTGCATGTGATGGTCCCTATAAATGGCCATCTTTTATTATATTTAATATACACTATTACATAAGATATAAGATTAAGATATCTCACTCACGCACAAAGAGTCCACCATGCTTAGGAAAAACTAGTTCTTAAATTTATCATACAATGAATTATTAAAGGATAATAATTGACTCATTCATGGAGAATTCAATAATATAAACGGATTTAGGAGTTATATGGTAATTTTCTGAGAAGGTTATCAAGACCTAAATATAACCATTATACCCTATATGTATCCATGATAACCTGATATAAACAATCAATCCATACATCATCTCAATCATTTATTACCCTTATAATATGTCACTTTTTTTATAAAATATATCCCACTAGTTTTCCTCTCTAACAGATATACTAGTTTGGGTACATAAAATATTACATTACATTGATATTTAGGATCTTTATCCTTATGAGACCGATAAAATAAATCAGGTATTATAATACCAATCCATAGCACACTAAACTAGCATCTAAATAATTCATGTATATTTATTCATTAATATTCTCTTTAATAGCTTCCAATAAACTATCGATAATTATAAATATCCTTGAAACCCAATTTAATACCCAACATACCCTCCCATGAACCATCTTTTACATTAATCTAGAAATGGAAAACCATACATATGTCTGAAACTAAACAATTTTAAGGAACCATTCATGTACTATTATATTATATATATACTTAAAAAACTATGTTATAGTCCTTCTATAATTTGATTAAATGAAATTATATAATATTCATGGTTTAATGACCATAAAAATCAGAAAATGGTTTTTATCACATTAACAATAAATCCATGAATTGAATTTTTAAATAGAATAGAAATACAAGGGTTTTGATTCAATTTACAGTGATACATAGGAATCCCATATCATTCATTATTTATTACTCCCAAAAACCATATCATTCATTAGTGATGAGCCAATAAACCAATCTATTAGTGATATATGTAAAATATCTATTTTTCAATGGAAACATGAAAAATACCTCAATTGACCAGTAGTTTTAGGTAAATGACTTCCATAAACAGCTAGTGATATGCCATTGTCATCCATCATTTTCTGGTGATAGTTATAGAACAAAATAAAAAACATTTTATAGGATAACAACATCTACTGTAGGAGAATGGCCAACAACATCCACCATTTGAAGGTCAAAGGCATCCACCAATTGTATGGATATATGCTATAGATATCCACACAACATTAGTATTGTGTTTATAAAAATTATTTTCATTAGTGACATGCTGATGACAATCATAATGTTCTTGTTAATAGAAGAATTAATTCATTATCCGATAGTGTCAGTCCAGTGACATATATCTTTCAATAGAGAAAAGATAAAAACATTCATTATCTAATGATTATTGTAAAATGAAACTAATTATCCACCCATGAAATTATTATGATATACATAATATTTTAGTGATAAGATTCAAGCATTCATTTTCCAATAGTGACAATATTATAACATTAACCTTCTATTTGTGTCGAAAAAATTTACCAACTCAATAATGATGATCCCTATGACCTGCAGTCATCTAGTTCATTATGATGAAATAAAGAAACAATGTAAATGAATGGAATTAAACTCAAAATTACCCATATCTAATGGATTAAAACAATGTGTTCATCACACACAAATTTCATTATATAATTATTGTTACCTTTATAGTTATGGAAAATAAAAAAATCAACTACTCTATAAAATGGTAAAAAATAGCCAATGGGTAACTGGATGAAGGATTTTTCCAATCTCATCTTCTGAATAGTTTTTGTAGGAATCATGTACCATATTTGAATGTAACCCATTAACCTAGTTATCCTTAGCATAATACCATGGGGTTCACTCTGATCTATTTACACTTTCATTGTAGTCCCTCTTTAGAAGTATAGATTATTGATAGATTGGATATAATACTTAAGAGACTAGATATTTATTAATATATAAGGATCAATGGAACCTACAAAAAACATTATGTATGAAGTAGTGTGATTTAATCATAATGTATAATCCCTAGTAGGAACTAAGAGCATAAAATCCACACCTAGAACCTCTAAATTCCCATTTAGGTGAGTATAAAGTCCAATAAAAGGGATATTGTTTTGATGAATCGGAGAAATGCATGTTTTCCTATCAATCAATTAAGTAGTGTTATTCAAAAAATATTATTTCCCCTTGTAGAGAGAAATACATCGTCACCTGTGATCATTTTAGGTTGATTCATACGTCATATTCCAACACCCCCACATAGTGAAATAGATGAGTTCCATGGATATTTTCTAGTATAACCACACCCAACCATGAAGGACACGTCTAAGATAATAGGTATGGTTATAATACATATTACATTAAATGCATTTAAATAGGTGAAAATACACTTACTTACTAAGAAAAATTATATTTAAGTAGTTGGGAACTAAATAACCATAGAAGCAACTACCATGGGAATCAATAATTTGAGTTCTTATTCACCTAGACCACTTATCTAGGAGCCCAATAATCCTAGGTAATCTTCATGGGTACCCCATTTTGTGATGTTTTATACCAATAAATTTACCTCTTTATCTACTAATATCCATAGATATCATTCAATGATGTTTCATACCATGGTTATCGACTCACCTTGGACACATAAGCGGGTGCCCCATTCACCAATGTCTCCTACCTAGGTTTATACTCAATTATGCCTCCACCACAACCTGACTAAATAACTGGCAAGTTTATTTAGTATTGAGTACTACGAATCGATCATATATTTCTATGATAAGAGGGATTACTACTCCGATAATAAATATTTCCATGGTTTCTCTCTATAACCAACAGGGACATTAATTTGATAAAAATGATATATTTCATTAATAATAGTGTTCCTTATAATAATGAAATTTATTAAACCTCTACTATATTCTATTAGACATTCTTGCTACCAAATAATATAGTTATCCTTCCAGGTTTTCTCAAATATCCATTTACTCCATATTGGGCATTATATTAAGGGTACAACCCAATCATGTTCTCGTTGATGACCAGATTCAGGATCAAATCAATGTGCCACATTACATTAAATATAATTCTCAATATGTGTAATTTAAAACCACACTATTATATCAATATACTAATTTATCTTATAAATAAAAAAGAGAAGCCTATGTTTAATCCCCAGATGAAATTACATGATTCAAGAAGCTCTTTTTAGTTTCCTGAAATGCCTAGAGTTGAGATTCGTTATTTATTAACCAAAAATACCATCACCTGATTTTTATGTTTGGTTAAAAAAGGTTCACATAAAAAAATTCCAACACCAACATAGTACATGGGCCTAATTTTATGGTTTTATACTACATTACACATATTCCAAACAAACATGAAATTAAAATACATTGACTAGTTTTGCCACATGACTTCAAATATTGAATCTCAAATTACATTTGGTTGGATTCCTATTTCAATAGGATATATATGGTATCTCCCTAAAGTTAAATCATAGGACATATTACCACCCCATATCTTAATTGGGAATTTATTTCACATAATTATGACAACCAATCATATCTGACAAGCAAAAAATACCCTATGAGATAATCATAATCAGACACTAAATTTCCAATGTGACAAGAAACAATTGTCCTCATAGTTGATCATGAAGAAGATAAATTGGAAAAATATATGGTATAGAATCAAACTATTCCCTATCCAATATAGTTATTCATATATTGGATGGATGATAAGCTTCCTCAGAAGTGTATATCACACAAAATCCATTACCTGGTACCGTTCAACTAGTGTTCCTCTATGCAATACATTTATCTTCTTAGATGTAGTCATGGATGCATTAACCTAGAATGAAACACTATTCTTCTTATAAAATTTCCATAATAGGTATGTTTTGTCTCATTATATAGTATCAAACTCTGTGTTTTCTAGTTTCCTTCATAGGGATATTTGGGAAGCCCATTTTATGGTCCCCATCTGAACTCTAACACACCCACTACCTCTATAAATATGATTTCAATTCATTATTCGATGGAAAAAATTACAACCTACCTACCTATATGGATTTATTAAATATAGAGACTACATAATTGGTAGAAATGAGAGACAAAATAATTCCCATTTATTGTGTCCTCTTAAATTAATGTTGTTAGTAAATAAATTTTATAAGGGTAACCCATATATCTTATGGGAATGGTTTATGAGAAATCCATAAATATATAAGTATGTATTGAAACATGACTGAAGACCCATTAAGGGATGATATGATCTCACATCCTCTTGAATAATTAATAATCCAATTTTTTGTTCATCTGTACTCGAATCTACATACAAATATAAACCATTATAAAATGAATAAAAATACAATTTGTAATATGATAAATAGAATGATGCACCTTACATGAATCCTTACATAGGAATGTTGTTGATTGATCCTAAAAAATAATATTTGATATTATATCGATGACTTTGTTATTTATCATAAGAATCCGAAAATAATCAATGATGATAATACCATAGAATGTTTGGTTATCCAACCAGCGTTATTAAAGATTCTCACTAACAAGGATTTAATTGATATGACAGATAATAGAAAATCAATCCTATATTTTTACTATCTAAAAAAATATCTTATATATTTGATATTGAAAAACACTATAACCAATCCACTGATAATATATCATGATTTGTAATTGAATGGTGAAAGTATACCTCAGTGATGAGATAATTCTAAAATTATAAACACTAGATACTAATAAATATGTACAAAATCCATGAAGCCCAACACCATGACGATAATTCAACAAGTTGTAGGAAACCCCCATGTTAATGTCAAGAAATATATGGAGTGTTTCCCTATATAAATGAAATTATTACATTCATTTTAATCAATAGGTGTAAGAGGAAATACCCCATTCCATATAAATCACACATGTTCTTCCAGTGAGTTATATTCTCCATGGCCATCATGACTAATATAAAACCCTAATTATATATGAAATTTTAGAGTAGGATGTCCTATAATGAATATTATAGACTAGGTAAACTATAAAGAGTGTTTTTATAGAGTATTTAACCCCTAATACTACAATGTGTGTCAATTTTATAGTTTCTACCAAAATTCCTTATGATAATTAACATATCTAATCTATAGAAGAGAGGAAATACTATACCAACATTATCCATAAGGCTCATATTTCATTAAATGTGGACATGGTGATGGATTTAACAAAACCCTCTCAAATTTAGAATCGATGTAAACCACATGGAGGTCCTCATAGTGGTTTTCCATCACATATGGAAATTTATTGAATTTGGGCATGGGGGTAATAGGAGTTTATGTTATAATTGACAAAATCCATCGGAGACCAGAACTCATTGGTAAAAGTAAATTTTCATCCCCATAGTCATCACTAATAGTAATCACCAAGATGAAATATTCACATATTACATATATAAATTATTCAAATAAATAAATACTTCCTTATAAATATATATCAACAATAATTTACATATTTATTGAACAAATTAGTACTATAAATATTGATACCATTGAATAACATGTAAAATATGAGACATTTGTAGAGAATTGCACTCACATAGTGGTACATAGGTATGGATTACATCCATGACATCCAATTAAATATCATATATGATATATATTTACATTCTACTTCCAAACACTCAATAGGCTAGATCTCAAGAAAATAGAAAAGTTATAGCCACATCAACAATCCACTAATCACCAAAAAATGGAGATTCTATCTATACATAAGAAAATATTGTATAGTTAATGATAATAATAATATATAATGATAATTTCAATAAATAATGTATATAAGGGAACAAACCCAATGAGTATGATATTTAGGCTAAATCATCCTTGTATCCATCAAATAAAACCATTCAAATGGAGGGGGTTTATTAAAAAAATGAATAATAAAGTGAGCACTAAAACTTTTTATCACATAAACATTCCCATTAGAATATTGCATTTATTTACTATCGAGAGTTCACACCATAGGAAAAATTCTATTTCTAGTTCAGGAAAGCCACCTAATGGTTAATCAAATAGTGGTGACCCATTAATTAATGATTGTTTCTACTAATAATATGGAAAATATAGAAGGAAAAATTATAATATAAAACTAGGGAATAATATATCTCTGGTAGTAAGATTTGACACAACCTCTACCCAAATTTGAGAATCAAATATTTTCAACATCTGATAGAATGAGTGATATAGATTAGAAACTCAATCGTTTTTCATCTTTAAGAAGCCTAATGTTGGTAAAACTAGATCAAAATATTTTATGTAAAATATGATTCTTCAGGTATACCTAATAAGCGCACACAATTTTCCATATATAGTATCATTATAGTTTGGTTCGTTGTAAGATGATAATATATTTATCTTTAATTATAATTCCAATTCATATCTATACCAATAAAAACAAATATATACAAATTATCCAATTTAATCTTGAAATAGAATGATAGAGGCAATGATTTTGTTTTGGAAGATATGGTTTTTATGCATTCCTTGGAAATTAATCATCCTTAAAAATAATTTCAATATAATTTTGTCGTGTACTAATTGGATGTATTTTCAACCATTATCACATCATGTGTTATCCTATAGGGTTTTGAGTGTTTCTATGTATATCAAAATTCATTCTGGACACTATTAATAGAATCAAGGAATGATATCATCAATCACGACCATCATAAATATGGAAGTCAATGAAGGAGTAAAATTATTTTTTCACCTTGAGGAAAATAAGGTTGAGGTCGCATTCTTCAAATGTAGGTTGATTAAAATCAATTCCTTTCATACTGATCAGGTTCTAGACTACTTCAAATTTTCCATATAAAATAACATAATAAGTTTTATAGAATTCAAAAATCGAGATGCAGTAGTGTGGAAACCCATACTTTTCATATAGAAATATTTCATCTTTTTTGAAGAATATTCATTAAATAACATTATGGTCCATAACAAAACAATAATGTATTAGTGTCATTGGAATATTTTCTATATGAAAAAATGTTATGTAAAACATCCACATAATATCCCAGTTACCTATTCATATATATGACACTAATTAAAATATCATAATCAAAACCAATCTTTATATCATGGGGAAAAAGAAACATAATAAAGGGTGAAATCAGATACTATTCAAGGGTATTCAACAGAGATACGGATTATATTTTAGGTATGAAATTTATAAAAGGGTATATAATGAGATCCATGGGATAATTATATTATTATATGATCAATTCAAAAAATAATGGTATAATGTGTTGTATAATCTTAATCATATAAATTATAATTCATTTTTACCTAACAATACATTAATAACATGTTAAGATTGGGCGAACCACTCATGTAACTAATTAGTCCATGGGATAACCTCAAATGTACCATTTGTTTCATGATAGCCTCTCATGTACCATATTTCATTCATGAGATAACCACCATTGTACCATTTGAGAATAGAAAACATTAATCATTTTACAATGTTCTGGATGTCTATATAATTTTGGTCCTCCCCGTCCAAAATCCTAAATTCAATCATTTTTATTCCACAATACCATACAACATTCACCATATCAACCTATAATCAAACATAAAAAATTAACAAGTTTGGTAAAAATATCATCATAATAATCATAAACCATAATAATAATAAATAAATATTATATCATTGGATCATATCCCCAGAAATTCATAACTAACATAACAGGATGATTTCATAGTTGTAAATTTCATTTAAAATATCATGAAAATATATTTTGATGAAAATAGCCATTTCAGTTCGAAATAACCTTTTTAAAATTCTGAAATTTCTAAATTATTACGTAAAACAATTTATTTTTAAATAACTATTGAAACCTGTAAAGGAATATTGAAATAAAATAATGTTCAAAATGGTGTGAAAAATATTTCATGTTGTTTACATTAATTGAAAACAATCCTTCACACATTTCTTATAAGAAAAAAACTAATTGATTAGAGAACATTTAAAAATATTAATTTTTATTAATAATTGAAAATATTGTAAAATTTATTTAAAGTGAACCATTTAATAAATTTTTAATATATTTGTTAAATTTTAGACTACAATTTTGTAGAGTATAGTCATGGAATAAAAAGTCTTTTGACTAAAGAGGAAATAAAGTTCTCATTTCTATAAAAACATTTTCTCAATCATTGTACATACAAATAAGCGGGAAATGGTCATAACAAATAAAAAAACATAAATAAATATATGATATTAAAAAATAATGGTTTTATCAGATATGGAATTATATTTTTCCCCAATAGATTATTAAGTATAATTTATCCTAATTAAAATGTGATTGAGATAAAAATCCATTATGTCATGTATTATATTGGTTTCTTTATTTATGAAAATAATATATAATAAATATAAATTTATTATAAATATATTTTTAACCATACTCATATATATATACATCCGATATATTACTAACTTCTACCATCTTATCACATTTTTGTTATCCATTTTGTATGAAAATCACTATTACAAGTGATAAATGCTTCATTTTCCTACATGATGAGATTAGGTTGTATATATCCTTATATATTGATCGCAGTTCCATATTATACAAATTGATAAAATTTTCTTGAGTATAACATATAATATTTATAAACAATTTAATAACTATTAATTATAAGGGGTGAGAAAATTGTTTTATCACTTCATGGAGATGATAGTCAAAACAGACATATTAGTGCTGTTTCCACTTTTTGTTTGATAGAAATATGGAAAATTAAATAATAATTAATAATTATATAAATATAATAATATCTAATATATCATATAAATTCAATAAATCCATCCTTATAAGCATGAATGCCTAGTGAGAGTGAGAAATAGAATACATTGCTTCGTGGTGGTCCATTGCACAAAAACACCTGAATGGTGTTTTCTTTTCCCATATTATGTGAAGCAAGAGGATAATGGTTTTTAACATAATTATAAAAAATTTAGTTAACTTAGTATGCTTTATAATTTATTTTTTAGTAGATACCAAAAATTTGTAGAAATTATATGATAAAATAAAATTGAATGCACTTTGTTAAGCGTTTTACCTGTTCGTTGAGAAACCACTTTTTTCTTACACAATAATCATTCAATGTATGGAATTTGAGAAATAATAAATGATATATTATGTGGAGAAGGATTCATGGAAATTATTAAATTTTGTATTTTATAATCCAGAAAACTCAGTCACTCTGAATATGCATGGAGTGGAGGTTTACTTTTATATAAAATTGAAATGAGACACATGGAAGTAATTAGAAGATTAAATAATATATATATATATAATAATTTTGAAAAGATGAATAATGGTTTAATTTTTTGAACAAAATTTTTAACGTGTTATAAATATAATTAATCAACCAAATTATATAAGTATTTGATAATATTTTACCCTTATCACATAGTTAAACAATGTTATTCCCGTTTTAACTATATCGGTGATGAAATAGTTTATTACCATGATAAAATTTTTATATAGCCAAAAAATAAGTTTCCATATAATTTTTTAAATAAAATTATGATTCCTAATATCTAATACATTTATAATATTAATTTTTTTGTGGATGAAATTACCTATAATATAATTACACAAAACAGCTAAGAAACAATTTTTAGAAAAATACCCAATTTTTGAGATAAGTCAGTTCTCTATAAAATTACGTAATTTGATGATTTAAATATTTTTTTTATAACCTATCGAAATTCTCTTAAATAATATTGTTTTATATTAAAAATTATATCAAAAAACAATATATTATAAGCGAAATTTTCGCGGTGTTATATTCTCTTTTATAATGAAATTGTGGGTGACACCGCGAGATTTTATGAGATACATTATCATTAATTTCTTTGATAAATTGTTTTGTATGCTACACCAATATTATCTTGTGCAATAAGAAAAACTATATTAGCTTACGGTATTCAAAAAACTATTATTAGCTTGTGTAAGATGAAAAACCAACCTTCCTCGATAGTTTACATTATACACAATACCGTGTTTCAGTAAACAATGATATATTATTAAAATTTTATTACATAATGGGATATAAACTAGGGGTTATGAATATTATTAACCAAATTTTGAATTTTATATAACATTAAAATATATCTTCTTTATTTTCTATAAATGATATAAGAAAATATTAATTTTTTCAGATAAAATATGTTTTTATTAAAAAATGTAGTTTTACCGTCTTTTGATAACACACAATTTTTAATTTTAATTTTTAAAAAGATTATATATTATTTTTTAAAAATTAGCTTTCTATTTGAAATCCAACATAAATATGTAATTTTGTTGGATTTTTGGTATTTTTCTAATAAAATTCATATTTTATTGAATAATGAAAAAATACTGCATTTTAATTCAAAAATACATTTTCGTATTTTTTATTTATATAGTAATATTATATTTTTAAATTGTTTTATAGTGTAATTTTATTATTTTATTATTATTTAATACATTTTTTTTCATTTGAAGTTATTTCACATTTAAATTGGAACTGGACACAGGACAATCTTTTGATATGTTTTTATTAATTTAAAACCTTCTTTCTTCTTTTAACAATGAGAATTAATTTTAAATTATTTGATGTCAATTCTCTGTTTTGAATTATAAAAAAAGGATTCCCTATTTTTAATTATTAGGCACAATTTTGATAATATGTTACTTTTATTTTTAGGCATTACGATAGTTACATTAGTAATTGTTTTAATTACCATGGTTAAAGGTAAATCCAATAATTAATGGTAAAAAAATACTATAAAATAACAATAACAGCTATAAAAATCCTATTGGATGAATAAATTAGACCCTTATCTTTTATAGTTCTAAATGGAATCAATTAATTCCAATATTCCCATGAATATGAAATGAATATAAAGATTTTAATGATTGTGACAAAATGTCCCAATCAAATTTTATTTAAGTACATTAATTCTAATTTAGGAACTACTAGTGTATAAAATATACTATTGGTAGTTTCTAGAAAGATAATGGAATTATCAACATCATAGATATTTATTTATAATTTTTTGAGATTAAATAATTATCATTATTGATGACTCAATAACAATGCAGGATTTATTTTATTTATTGAAATATCTTATAAATGAAATTAAAAAATTAAAATAAATATAATTTAAAATAATTAATGTCATCCACTAATTTTTTGGATTTATAGGAAATTTATTTATTGTTTACATGATTTGTTTCGAAGATATGAATATGTTATGAAATTTCAAAATAGTCAACTAATGAATAGTGTCGAAATTTACACTATTAATATTTTAAATAAATAATATTTTATTGTATTATATTATATTCATAAATATATAAACGTCATCCAGATAATTGGGATGGTGTTAAATATGTCACAAATGGTCTATATATGGATCTTTTTTCAATTTATATGGACTATATTATCCCATTGTAAAGTTAAAGGCACGTTTCCATGGTAAGAGTTAATGTAATTAATTAAAGGTAAATCAAAATTATAAGGATTAAAATAAAACCAAAACATTTCCAAATAATTATTCAATGAATAATATTCAATAAATTTTGAAATAGGATTGATTTTTCGTTTTTTAATGTATACAAGTGCATGAAATAAATTAAATATTATTTAAATCAAATATAGTTACAAAATATCACTATCTAGTATTTTAATATCTTTTTTCTATCCACATATGAAAAAAATCAAGATATGAATGAATCTAAATGTATATATTGATATAAATGAAAATATTTTCAACATATAATTTTTTTTAATTTTTTTAATTTATATAATTATCTTAAAAGTCTCATCAGATCTAAAACAATATTTATTCAATAAACATAAATATTGTATAAATTATTTTAATAATATTAATTTTGTTATATTTTGAATTAGTTAACATGTAAAACAAGTTTTAAAGATCTATAGGGTATATTATACATGTGAAAAATCATTATTTTCAAATTCCCACTTCTTCTTGTTGTATTTTAAGTCAAATTAAATTTGGAAATATTAATATCTTATTGAATTAATTTATTATTAAATTATTTAAAAATCAAAAAAATGTTAAATAATAATAAGGGGATAATATATAGTTGAACATGTATTATAAAATTCAATTATTAGCCATTTTTAATTATTAAGATCCAGAATAGTCATATTATATTTTAGTATATTTAGAGTTTCCTAATATTCCCCTCTACTCTCTTATAAAAAGAAATATCATCCCAGATTTCCTCACACCTACTTGAAAATTATAGCTTGGAAAAACCCGACCAAATATCCTATAAACAATATTTGTTAACATATAGAGGACCTGGTTTTCCAAAAATTCCATCTCTAGTGTCCCTAAGAAGAGATCCAAAGGAAGACCTATGATGAAGAGATAATTTCTTTATCAAATCAAATCAATTTATTTTCTTCTTCTACATCGTCTTTCTATGTTTATTCAACAATAATGTTACAATTTAAGTATATTCTACATACTGATATTTTATTATAATTATGGTACAACCTTATACCTCCATTTATCCATTATATGAATAACAATATCACCATGCGTGCGTAAACATGGCTTACCGTCTCCACCTCGTGGTGTAATTTGTTATTAAATAAATACATTATTAGGATGTCAATAATGATGATTATAATGGAAAAACGTAATGAATATATCATGATAATTATTTTGTAAAATTAACATTCTATCCAATTACACACCATTTATCCATCAAGAGAATGATACTGTCCCTCGTGCGTACGTATGACCTACTGTCTCCATGACACGGTGAGATTATTTCTCCATGTTAACAATCCAATAATGATTATAAAATTTATATGATTACTGAAAATAATAATTATAAACTTAATTTCATGGGTAAAATTAATCTTATGAATAACAAACAAGACTTACAAGAAAAATTAGGAATGGGAAAATGAAGTAGTTAACACCCGAATAAATGGTAATATTGAAATAATATTAACAAAATGATATAATATGAGCATATATAATATCATAAATGTGTTTATGGTTCTATTATAATCTAATAACATGATTTCAAAAATATAGAATAGGTGAACACATCCTTGACTAATGAAAAGTACAAGGTAATAGATGATTTTACAATCTCATTTTTATCCGAGATTAATAATACGGAAGTATTTACTTTGGATATATTTATCATCCATGTCCATGATTTAATAAAACGTTATCATAAAATTTTTAATATTTTTATACGTATTTTTAAATTCATTTTACCCTTTTTTGAGTTTTACTACATGGTATGGAAGGAATCCTTCTTTGGTTTACCATACGAGGTACGTTTTGACTTTTCTAGGAAAAGAGTGAGGGGATTATTTTTAACTTATATGGTACGAATGGATTTTTATAGTTTCACAACACCTTATTTCCATAAAGATTCCTATACATTAGTTCAATATTATTTTCAACTATAATATTTTTATTTAAAATTTTATGGCATTTGGATAAAAGTAAATATTTTTTAAAACGAAATGATATTTTCTTCAAGAATTAAGTTCAAGTGTTTTATCAAATATATTATCCAACTAATATGTAATAGGTTTATGTTTCTATCTCTATTATTAATTTTATTTTATTGTGTTTATGATGGAAATATTTTTATGAAATACCTTTATTTTGTATGGATAATAATGAAATTATTTTTAAGAATGACAGTTTATATCCTAGGTTTTGGTCTGATAAAAGATTTATGTTTTTTTAGAATATGTATGTATTATTGAATTATGATATGGTTGGGACCTATATCTCCGAATAAATTTATAGGATAAGGTTTATATCTCATGAGATAAATATGACTGAAATAACAAGTAAATATGATTCAGTATTACAGGGATGAAAGGACATGTAAACCCATATCAGTAATGGTCCTTGTCCACTACGATGGCCTTGGAAACAATTCCTTGGATACTATGGAAATCATATTATATACATTATTATTTTCCACAATTCAATTTTTTATTTCAATACAATTTTATCATTGTTAATGTTCTTTTATGATCAATGCCTTAATAACTTCCATGATTTATTTCATGAATTACGATTTTGATATTTAAACATTATGCTTTAGTATTTACATTCTTATATTGATGGGTTGTTTTATGTTCTCTATGTTTACCCTTAATAATAATTTGAGATAAACCTTTTGATGTTTTATTTTCCCCAGGATATAAAAAAGGTTTTAGGTAGAAAAAAATTGACGATCATTATAGGTGATATTGAAGATCTTTCAATAAGTTAGAAGAGTATGTTCCATGTTTCCAAAGTCAATAAAATATATGAAAATTGGTGTCAGTTTGTGTCATGTTTTAAGTATTCTGAAAAAAGAAATGTAATGACCACTCACACCATTTTTGAGATGATAGAGTTGGTATTAGAGCAAAGGTTTAGTTATCCTTTGGAAACTAGGATATTAAAACGTTAGTGAGATCCCTAGAGATATTTATATGTTATGTCATGGGATATCCCGAAGGGTAAGTATAACTATAGGTTACAATCCTATACTTATGGTAACAATCATGAATAACTTAGGATTAGACCTAAGATGTTAGTTTTTGAATGTAAACCCACAAGATTATACTGTTTTCCAAGTATGATTTTTTCCTCTCACACTATTCTTTTTGGGTTTCATATCATGGGTAGAATTTGATGGAACTGTGTTAATGATCAATGCACTGTGTAGTGAAATGATTGTCCTCTTGAACAACCAAATGGTATAGGATATGGAATTAAAAATCTTATTTCTATACATACAAAATATATGAATCAATCTGGACTTACAAATACGCATAGAAGGGAAAAACATTCTATTGATCCTTTCATGAGGCATCGACCACATTCTTTCAGGGGGGTATTCAGATCCACATATTGATGAATATTGGATCAGTCCCATTAAAAAGTTATTTTCCATCCATCACTATTCAAAACATGAAAATTTCATGTTATCATTTGATCGTTTAAATAGTGAAGAGAACTAGTGGTTGACTCTAATTAATAATGCAATGCAACAGGATGAAACAGAATCTAGGGAATAATACGAGTTAAAGAACATGTTTTTCAGTAAGTATTTCTCTCGTATTATTAAATCAAGTATAGAAAAGAGCTACATAAGCTTAATAAAAAGGATTATGAATCTGCTGGTACATACGAGCCAAATTTTAAAAGACATTAAACGTATGCTTTTGGCTTAATCATCCAACCAGAAAGTAAAGTTGATCGATTATTCAATTTCTTAAAACATATTCTTCGAACAGAATAATCTATAAAGGATTGTAGTAGATATGAAGGGATTGTGTGTTTTTTTATCTAGGCATAAATGAATATTTGTTTTACATATCAATCTCATGGTTTTGAAAATAAATGAATGATGTAGTTCAAAGGAAAATAACAAAAAAATGTCCAAAAGAAGATGAGTGTTTCTTTGTTATCATAGTATAGAATGAAGAATGGTGGATATTGTCTTAAAGGGAATAGAAAATTATTTCTGTACAAAAATAAGGTCATCAAGTAGTTTAGTGCCAAAATAATGGAAAAAAGGTAGCTAATGGTGCGAATATAGAAAATACTACAGAGAATGCAGCACCTACACTTCAATGAAATAAGTGAGAATAAATGGGGAATTATGATAACCAATTCCCCAATCCAATGTTTAATGATGATTGATAGTAGAAATATTTTAAGGGCACAGACCATGGAAAATCACATGCGATCACAATTAGTGATGTTGATTATGACAATGAAATGGTGGAATGATTATGTGTTAATGTAACGGGATTCTAAAATAGTGTTGTATGATTTCTTATATAGTATAATTGATTTTTTTAATATCTGTGTATTGATCCAATTTGTTTTTCCATAATTATTCGATACCAGAAACCAAGAAAATTGACTAAACTATTTTCTATAAAGCACATGATAAGAACAAATTGAGGGCTAATAATATATTGAGATGTTTTATAGTGCTATAATGGTTTGTGTATATAGAATTTTATGTATTTTTTGGTTTCTATAAATAGTTAATTTTTAAACAATGCATGTCTTTACTAAGGTTCTATGGTAATTCATATCATTACCATGTTTCTAGACAATACATGAATAAGGTATTCACATGTTTTTAATGTGACAACTAAAAACTACCAAATTAGATATGTTAGAAAAATGTTATGTCAATTTATATCACCTTCTTTTAATGTTTTATATTTAATGATTTTGGAAGGATATTAATGTTTTCCATTGATGGATAGTATATGATATATTCCGATTGATGTTTTTTGTATCAATTTATTATATCACTATTGGTGTACATATGCATATTTGATAACCAATTCTAACCTTTTTTCTGAGATATATGGAATGACTTATCATTCTATCGCATGATCTGATAACACTTCATGAATGAAAAAGTCAACATCATTTATTTAAATAAGCGATTAATTGTAAATTGTTCAAAGAATGATCAAATATGAGATTGCACTGAAATCATATAAGTATTTATTGTCATGAAAAAATTCATCATCTTTAGTAAAAGGATCATGAAAAATAATGTTATCCAAGTACCTTAAAATATGATTAATCATATGGTCCCATAAATCATCACATTGTAATGAATATCTGGTAGTCATGTTTTTCTAATTCTTATTATATATCACTATCCATCAAAACATAATGGTTATATTTCTCTTCCATATCCATGCTTTCACTTCTAACCTATGTTCTCTTATGTGGAATCCCAATGTTGAACTAATTTGGGTAACCCTTATATTTCAAGCATTACTTTTTAAAATGATGTTTTAGAATTTATTTTTACAATGTGTGATTCTATAAAAGAGTCATTCATGTAGTAAACCATTTATAACCCTAGTGAATTTCGAGGGAGAAATTCAATTTTAGGGGGGGTAGAATGTGATGCCCTATGAATTTATGAGATAGATTCTTCATAATTTATATGAAATCTGGTGTTTTACACCACACCAATATTATCTTGTGCTACATGCAACACTTTAGTATTGTACAGTATATGAAACATAATTATTGTCTTGAGTCAGACGTAAGAGAGACCTTTCTTGATAGCTTGTGTTATACGCTATACCAAGTTTCACTAAACAAGGATATATTATTAAAATGTTACAATATAATTAGTTATAATCTAGACATTATAAATTTTATTAATAAAATATTGAATTTAATATAAAATAGAAATTCATCTTATGGATTTTGAAGACATTATATAAGAACAAATTAATTATTTTGGATAAAAGAAGTATTTAAAAAACCCATTTTCCACATTTCGATGGGGAACCCATTTTAAATTCAGTTTGTAATCATTTTTTTATTATATTTTACAAATAAAATTTCTCATTGGATGAAGAAATTAAAATTTACCTTTGTTGATTTTTTGGTACTTTTCTGATAAAATTCATATTTTAATGAACAATGAAAAATACTGCATTAAAATTGAAAACTATGTTTTCATCTAATTTGTTTATATATTAAGTATATTTTTATAATTTATTTTAAAGTGTAATTGGGTTATTATTTTATCATTTAATTAAATGTTAGTAATTGTATGAAATTTCATATTTTAATTGGAACTAAACACATGACAATATTTTGATATGTTTTTACTAATTAAAAACCCGTTTTTTGGTTTTAACAAAGGAAAATAATTTTAAATTAAATTCCATCCAATTATGTGTTTGGAATTATGAAAAATGTATTAAATATTTAAAATAAGTGTTTCCAAATTATTTTAATAGGTTACTTTTATTTTTAGGCATTATTAATAGTAACTATAGTAATTATTATTATTACCAGGGTTAAAGGTAAATCGGGTAATTAAAGGTAAAAATAATATTATAAAAATAACTTTACTCCTATACAAATCCAAATGTATGAATAATATTCAATAATTATCACAATATTATATATTATGAGCTATTTAATGGATACTTGTACATGAAAATGAATTATGTATTATTCAAATCTATGATAGTTATAAAATATCACTATCCTGTTTTTTAATATCTTTTATGTGTCAACAGAAGACCGAAATCAAGAAATGAAAGAATAATAATGCCTATTTTTATATAAATGAAGCTATTTTAATTATATAAATTTATTTATAATTTTCATATGTAATATAATTTCATTAATATTCATTTCCATTCAAACACACTTTTTATTCAATAACATAAAAATTGATGAAATGATTATAATACTATTAATTTTATTATATTTTTAATTAGTTATTGTGTCTAACTATTTTACAAGATCAATAAGATATATTATAGATTTTTAAAATTGTTATATTTGAATTCACACATTGTATAAATTTATTTTAAGTCAAATTAAATGAATAGTATTAAATTACAAAATAATAATATCTTATTGAATTAATTTATTATTAAATTATTTAAAAATAAAAAAGTATTAAATAATAACAAGGGAATAAGATATGGTCTTATATATATTATAAATTATATTTATGGGACTTTTGTAATATTTTAGATCTAGAATTGTATTATTACATTTTCATATTATGAGTGTTCCCTAAAGTGCCCCTCTCCCCTCTTATAAAAAGGCATCTTCTCCATTATTTCGTACCACCACCATGAAACTTCTACATTGACCAAACCCTGAAATATTCTCCTATAAACATTAATAGTTAAATTTTTGAGGTCCTAGTTTACCCAAAGTCCATCCCTTTTTAGCCTAATAAGAGATTCAAAGGATGTCCAACAAATAAGAGGTAATTACTTTACTAATTGAATTCAATTTATTTTCTTCTTATACTTACTGTTTCTATGTGGATTACATAATAAATTAATAACTAAAGTATATTATACATACTGATATGGTATAGCTTTATACCTCTTATTATCCATCGGAGGAATAACAATATCACTATGTCTGTGTACGTACGACCTTCCTTCTCCACACCGTGGTGTAATTTTTTATTCAAAAATAGTTAATTACGATGGGAATAATGATGAGTATAATGGATATAAATACCTAATATTACATTATAATGATTCGGTATAATTCATATACCATTCAATTACATATCATTTGAACATGAATAGAATGATACCTTCGCTCGTGCGTACGCATAACCTACCGTCTCCATGACACTTTGAGATTCGTTATCCACATTAAAAATTAATGAATGATTATAAAATTTATATGATGTGTGAAAATAATAATTATGTACTTAATTTATTTATGAATTAAATCATCTTCATAAATAACATGACTTACATGGAAAACCAAGAATGGGAAAACGAAGTAGGTAACACCCGAAATAATAGTATTATTGAAATACTATTAACACAATGATAAAATATGATCGTATATGATATCATAAATATGTATATGGTCCTGGAATAACTTAATAAAATGATTTAACAAATATTCAAGTGTTTACCACACCATTGAAAAAATAATTGTACAAGTTAAGGGATAATTTTTCAATCTCAATTTTATCTAAAATATTTATAAGTAAGTATTTACTGGGAATATATTTATCGTCCATGTCCATGGTTTCTAAAAAAGTTATCATAAAAGATTTAATATTCTACAATGTATTTTTAAATTCTTTTTTACCCATATTTTACTTTTACTACATGGTATGAAAGGAATTATTACTCCTTTTACCAAATGAGGTACTTTTTGGAATTTCCGACAAAAGTACGAGGAGAATGTTTTTTTGACATATAGAGAATGAATAGATTTTTTCTGTTTCATGAAAAATTATTTTAGTGAAGCATCTTCTACATGATTTCAATATTATTTTAAATAATATTCTTTTTTTAAAAAAAAAATTCATTTGAAGATTAGAAAAACAATTTGAAAATGAAAGGATAATTTCTTTAGAAATTATGTTCAAGTTTTTTATGAAAATTATTTTCCATCTTAGATGAAATAGGGTTTTGTTACTATACATATTATTACATTTATTTTATTGTGTTTATAATGGAATTATTGTTATGAAGACCATTTTTTCATATGGATTATGATGGAATGATCAATAGCGAACCCATTTTATTTCTTGGGTTATACTATGATGAATGATTTAGGCTTTTGTGGCACAAGTATGAATGATTTAATTATGAGATGGGTGGGACCTATATCTTCATAAAATTCATTAGTTAAATATTTATAAATCAGGATATAAACATTATTTCAATGGAATGTAAATATGGATCAGTAGTACATGGCTAGAATGACATGTAATATCAGTTTAGTAATAGAATTTGTCCACTATGATGGTCTTGAAAACAATTACTTGGATATAAATTAAATAATATTATGTGATTAATTGTTTTCCACAAATCCATGTTTTATGGAAATTATATTTTATCATTGTTAATGTCCCTTTATGATTTATTCCATAATAACTGAAAATATTTATTTCCAGACTCATAATTTGGATGTTAAAACTTTATGTGAATATTTTTACATTCTAATGTTTATGGATTTTTAAATTTTCCATCTTTTCCCTTACAGATCATTTTATCTCACCCTTGTTATGTTTACCTTATCCCATGAAATAAATAATGGTTTTAGGTTGAATAAATGGATGATCATTATTGGATATATTGAGGTTATTCAACATGTTATAATATTATGTTATTGTTTCTAAAGGCAGTAAAATAATATGGTCTCAGGTGTCCATTTGTGTCATGTATTTTGTATTAGGGAAAATAAATGAAATGTCCATATATGTTAAGTATGGGTCGATAGATTGTGTCCTTGTAGTTTTATATCAGAAATCAATGGTTCAATATTTTAAAATAAATTTATTGAAAAATAACATCAAATAAAATTTGTGAAAATATCCATTATGATGGTACTTTTGGGTTGATTTTTTTGGTTATTTATAGATTATGTTATTGATGAAAGATGAATTTCAAAGAATGTGTGAAGAGTTCTTGAAAATATATAAACTGATAATGAAGATTGTAAATGCTAGAATTGATTATGTAGAGAATGAATCTATGAACTGGTTACTTAGAGAGTGAATGTTAAAACATATCATGGGAGGAAATAGATGGAACAACTTGATTATAAGAGGTTCTTGCATTGTGATCATACATAGCACTAAAAGACACCGACTCATTTTTAGTGGATCTCATCGTGAGATAATGAAAAGTTCATAAAGGAAGAAAGGATTGAAATGATGAATATATCACATGTTCATTAAAAATATCCCAATTATATGATTATCATAGGATCACATGATGATATCATGATAATATTTAGAAGAAATTTCCTAAATCAAATTATTATTATTGAATCTTTTAGTGGTGTTATTTGAAGCACTGGAAGTTAATGGGTATGGACACATGATGGTCCTTGTATATCATGATGTGATCATGTGATGCTTATATGATATTAAAATATTCACATAATGGGAAGACATGACACACTAGAAAACAATACATGTGATCAAATAAAAAACATTTGATTTATATTAATTGATTAATTGATGATATAAAAAGACGTGTGTAAGGACAATTTTTACGGCCATGGAATGGATAAATAACTATATATTCTGGTGTTAAGGTGGTTTATTTATGAATATAGATTCCCAAAATCAATTTTTAGAAATGAGATATGTTATTAAGTTGTTTTATAAAAATCAATTTACATTAAATAAGATGAAGAATGTATTGTGTCTGAGTCACATGATCCACATTATTTAAATGTATCATAATATAATATCACTGATATATATTATGAAGGAAACATTAAAAGTGAAGTACATGTAGGGTGTTTACATTCATAAAAAGACCCATTAATATCATATGAATTGTGTAACCATAAAAGGATCTTTCACACAAGTCATGTGATCCATGAAAATATAAGAAAGAAATGGGAATGTATCTCATAGAACGATCTTGCGGAGGGGTATCAGAGTGGTGTTTCATGGAGGGAATTTATAGAGTTTTCTCGTGAAGAAATCTTATGGAGAGGTATTTTTATGGAGTCATGCATATGGGATACAAAAGCTCAGAATAAAAGACATATGAAAATGTGGTTATCATGTCCTTAGGAAATCAATATAACAATGAAAAACACAAGTTTTAATCAACTCAAAACTAAAATTCAAATGTTTATACTATAGGAGGACAACATTAAATATATTTAAGAGAGTATTGAACATTATAAGTGTTGATAGTTTCAATATATTAACTTGAATGACTCTACAAATAACCATATAAAAACATTATATTTAAGCGGATTTGTTATATCATCACATTTCCTTTCCATGATTCACAGATTTATCCATATGATCATGAACCAAGTGAATTCATTTTGTCATATTAATTCTCCAATTGTTATTAATTATACACTACAGAAAGGAGGGAGATGTGTGATTTTTAATAATGTAATAAGATACACTGAAATAGTTGTTTTAATTTTTCATACATTAATTCAATCCATATCATGTTATTTAACATGGTTGGAATAATAATTAGTATCATAATAAATGGATAAATGTAGATATTCTCTCTATATAAAGACCCGACCATGAAACATTACATAATCTTGAATTAAATAAATAATTAACATTATGGATCTTTTCCGGTATTGAGTTTTAGAGAATTTTTCCTTAACTATTACATATCAACATAAAAATTACATGTAGACACTACTAATCAGTATCCATTTTTCATGAAATAATAACTCTTAGAAAAACATGTCTAGTTCCATGTTCTAGATACCATGACTTTTCCTTGATCCCATACTTGACCCTAGTCATCATTATGTCCTATGGAAAAAATTTAAAAAACATGGGATGAGCATAAAAAATCTCATTATGGGTAACACAATAATGGAAGGAAACATTAACCCATAAATAAATACAACTCAATGAAACCATACTTTTTTATCATAATATACCTCATGAAATCATAAGATTTATGAATAACACATAGAAATAAAAAATCATTAATTTAACTTATGGCACATATATCATACTTAAATTATAGGTATCACAGTAACGTAGGGAGTTATGTTGGAATACCCATCACAGTATATTCCCTAAATCCCTTAGAAGAAACAATAATATTTAACTCCATGAAGATACACAATGCTTTGGAGAGCTATAACATGCTTACCCATCCTAGGTTTATCACGAAGCCACCTCTATATGTAAAAAATTCCCAATAACAATAAAATAATCATAACACAAAACACAAGCATAAAGGAAAGATAACATTTCCACATTCCAATCACAAAATATCATATCACGATATTGAAATAACATCAATATAAGATTTTAATATCATGATAATAGAAATATTCTTGATATAATAAATAAAATGGAAGTATATACACAATATAAAAGTGAATTGGTGCATAAAAACAAGTAACTCTCAATGGAATGTTTATTGAGTCAATGTCCTTTACAAAGATCATATACATAGATTATGGATAGATAAATTATATAATAATGTGTGAAAAAAAATTAATACACTAAATATAAGTGGATACTATGTTTTAAAAAATCAGAGTTCAATCATACATATTCAAAGCATGAAATAATCAAGAAGTAGATGTTTAACACAAATAATTGAAATTGGGTTAATAAGTTCTCTTATAGAACTTTGACAGCCTAATGACATCACTTTAAAATTCATAGAATGAGTTGAATAGAGAAAAAAAAGGATTCTAATCACTTGGACATAAAATTTTCAGCAATAATGATATATATTAACATATTACCACAAAAGTATATGTTAATTAAAAGACATAACTAAAAGAAGTCTTTTAAAAAGTGGAGGGTGAAAGGTTCCCTTAACGATATGATAACTTAAGAAACATACACCCCATGAAAGAAAGATCATATAATGAATATGTAAATACCCATAAATTTAATTATACTAAAAAATGAATACAATAATGGTTATTAAATACACCACACAAATAGAAAATAGTGGAAAATATAGAATGAATCTCACGGGAATAAAATGTGAGATGAAAACCCCATACCACATTGTAATCAATCTATTCATAAGAAAAAAAATTTAATAACAACCAAATGAATCATAGAATACCATGAATATAGATATTATCATTATAGTAGATATGAAATGGAAGTACATATTGCACCACATGCAATAAATAAGTGGTGAAAATGGAAATATCACAAAATTAAAAGTGAGATAAATAACCCCTTACCTCGTGTCTCACTTGACCCGTTCATTATTTAATCTCCTAAATAATAAACTAAATTTAATTTAATAATGATTAAAACCATTTTTCATTTTTATTATTCCTTTTATATCACTTATTACAATGTTATAAACATTATGTAATCATTGAAGTTAATAATGGTCATTTGGTCGATATTTTGTACATGAGTAAAAAATGAACATCTTATAATTTCATGTTGTTCTTGTGGTCAAAATTCCATTATCTCCAGAATGATATTAATGATTTTTATATCATATATATCATATATATCATGTATATATATGTATTTATAATAGTACATAACATTTAGAGATAATAATTGAAAATCACCGTTCATAGAGACGGTAAGTCATACGTATGCATGAACACTACTTCCATTTTTATTTAGTATTTTCATGGAATGAAATCATAATGATACATAGGTATATTATAATTCTAGTATAATATCATATATAATTTTGGTTACTCCATCTTCTATACATTCCGCTTATTGAATGAACGAGTCATATTACTTTTATGGGGCGGTATTCCGCACTTCCTCAAATGAAATTATCACGTTTACCCATTATGGAAACCATAAAGGTTTGATATAAATGTAAAATAACAAATAATAGATAAAAAATAAAAATAATATATATAATATAATAAATAAATTTCCATCATAATGGCCACCATTAGAGATGGTAGGAGAAGATTGAACAATCATTATTTCGGGAGGTAGTAGTTCGTCGTCCACATAAACGATGTGTTCTTTACCCATTAGATAGAGGTCCGTGTTTGTGTAATTTTAATCCTTATAATAAAAAAATAATAGTATATTGGGGATACTGGTGTTTCTATAAATGAAAATAATAAAAAGGGTTTAGGGGGTTGGAGAAGTAAAATAAAATAAATGAACTTAAGAGAAAACGTTACCTATTAATCGGGTAACTCCATTTGGTTTTAACCAAAATGATTTATTGAAATTCCTTATGCATAATGTAAGGATTCTATATGGAAGGCATGGATCATGAGAGCTTATTTGGAAAGAGTTTATATGAGAAAAGGGGCTTGAAAGGTGTTAGAAATGGGTTATAGGTGAGGTTATTTATAAGGGAGAGGAGGGGATCTTTATGAATGTGTGAAAAATATTATTTTATTATATAAAGATTTCGGTTTTCTATAGGTTAAAAACTTTTTAAAATATAATAGAAGAACCCTCGTAGTATAAATAAAATCATCCAATTAGAATTGGACTGGTTTTTGATATTTTTTAATATTAATAATCATATTTATTTAAATCATTCATTAATGAGGTAAACATTTCATCATTATTGAGTCCTAAATAATTTTATTTATTTGATATATAAAAATTATAAAAAAAACCATGATATAGGAAATATTTTTAGATTTCATATGATTATTTATAGTTAAATATATCAATTACATAACCCTATGTTTAAATTTTTTTAGATAAATAATACGTGTTTAGGATATTTTTATTTATAGTTTAAATAAAAAGTTATCAATGTCATTATCTTACACAAATGGATTTCAAATGCCAAAAATCATACACAAGGATTATCGTGGTTAGACATCACTCATCCAATAAGGTTAGGAAATGTTTTAAGGTAATTTTATATTATTATAATATTATTTCTACCTTGAATTACCCTATTTACCTTTAACAGCAGTAAATAAAAGTCAAAAGTTACTATTCACTAAAAAATATTTTCATCTTATTGAGGCACATATTATTTACTAATAACAACAATGTAAGTAGTATTTTATAAATTCAATTTATAGAGGTGGTAAAATTTTGTTTAAAACATAATGTTAGCTATTTAACTAATACTCACTGTTTTCACTATTCATAAAAAATGATGGTTTTTAGAAAAAATACAAAAAATTCAGCCTCAAGTATATTTGATATTATGAATTCAAAAATTATGTCTAATTTACCATATTTAGAACATATTAGTTTCATTAAGTTATTTAATTTTAATTACAATTGTCAATACAAAAAAAGATTATTTTTATAAAATAAAAACTATCAAAAGATTGACACTTGTTTATGCCCAATTTGAATGTGAAAATACATCCAATGAACAAAATTATATTAAATGGTAAAAATATAGTATTGTTACATTTTAAAACCATTTATAAAGATAATCTAACCATATAAATAAATTAGATTAAATGGTAGTTTTGAATTAAAATACAATATTTTTTACTATTCATTAAAAAATGAATTCTATCTGAAAAATATCAAAATCTTACCTAAAGTAAATTTTGATGTCCCAATTCTAAATAAGGATTTTATTTTTTCAAATATAACATATAAAAGAGAAAAAATTAAGATTTAAAAATGGATCACTATCAAAAGTTGTTAAAACAACCATTAAAAAATATTAGAGTTTCATGCTTAATATTTGATTCAATATCATTTAAGCCTCTAAAATTAATAGGTTAAATTTAAAACCATTTTAGAAACATATTTAATCATATTTTAGTTAGTTATATTCATTCCTTCCAATACAAAAGCTATGTGTAAACTACCATTTAAAATAATATTATTCTGATATTATTTTTCAGTATAACTCAACGTTTTGTGAAACATAAGATTTCAAAGAATCCCCTTGTTGCATATCGGGTGTTCCATTGAACATAAAATCCACTTTAAAGTAAAATTAATATTTAATTCACAAATTCTAATAAATGTGAAAATGTTATATCCTTTATTTACCAGGGATTTTACATCCTTCCCCCCTTTTGGGAATTGTGTTCTTAAAATTTTAATATTGGACTTGGAAACTTCATTAAAAGTCCCACATTTGAAAAAGAGTTAATAAAAATATAACTTTAATATAAAGGAATAGAAGTAAAATGGTCACCTAAGAAAACAGATACTAGGATTCCATGAAAACATAGATATGGATGAGAAACTAACTCTCATAGTTTAACAGAGAGTTATAGAGAACATGATCAGGGAATGTTAACCACCATAATACCATATATTTGTGGTTGGGTAAAGGTCTGGTGATAAAAGGGAGCATATAACATTTATGTTTCATGATTATTTTTAGAGAGTTGAAATTTTTTATTATTAACTATAGTAAGATCATAATCAAATATACTTACTTGTCTTGTAGAGTGTCATCCATTAATAAAATTCTCCCACAAACATATCTTTTCTCAAACCGGTAAGTATTCAAGATGACTAGGTCACACATGATGTCCTAGAATAAACTTCTATTTTATCACATAATCTAATAAGATGAAATATATATTTCCCCAATCATTATACGTCATCCAAAAACAAAATTGGTTAGTACATGATTAGATAATCCCCAAAAGGATTATCCTATATAAAATGAAATAATACTCTTAATCTCCAAAATGTAACAAAAAGAACCCAAAGATCAAGAAAGACCATTAAATATACAATTATCCATATAATTATTCAAAATAATCCAAAGTAATATTGAAACCTAAAAAAAAGTTTTTAATCGCATAATATTCCACCGTAAATCTTAGCATTTATCTCCAAAAGCATCTACCACCCTTAAAGTCTCATACTGAATTGTAATTAACCTAATCACATGTTCTATATGATAGTTTAATCATTTCAATAAATAACCCAAATCACCTTATGTCCCCAATAAAATCATTGATTCTTATAAAATAATATTTTAACCATTTCTCCACAATTTAAATCCAATAGTATTATATTTTCCTTAGTCATATAGTGTTCCCAAAAGAGAGAATGTCTTCCAAAATAACCTTTACCACTTAATCAACAAATAATTTTCCCATATTAAGGATGTCCATATGATAAAACATAAGATCCCAAATCAACTTATTCTTGATCAATAAAATTCTTTATCTAAAAATAATTATTTATACTAACTAGGGACTTAACGTAGTCCAGTGGTAAGTGATAAATCTCTATCACACTTTGGGTGTGGGTTCGATTCCCGTAGCATTGTCCATTGTGACAGGTTGTCACACAGTCTTCATGCCGTCCTTTTTAAAAAATTATATAATTTCATTACATTCCAAAAATAAGACAAATTCATCAAAAATAACCATAAAATATTTTATCCTCAAAGGTTATCTAATACCATAAATTTTGCACTGCAAAATGTAATAACCATTTATCACCTCTAAAATAATTATGACTCTTTATATTATGTTAATCATTATGTTTATGTCACTTATAATTAAATAACACCCTAAACTCTAATGTTATCTAAACCGACTTTTGATACCAAATTTAAGGACCCATCCTTAAAACATTACATAATCATGAATTAGATAAGTAATTCACATTATGGAACTTTTCATGTTTAGTGTTTTAGAGAATTATGCCACAATTATTACTTATCAACTTTAAAATTACATGTAGAAACTAATAATCTGTATCCATTTTTTCATGAAATAAAAACTCTTAAAAAACATGTCTACACCCAAGTATTACACAACAAGACTTTTCCATGATTCCATCCTTAACCCTATCCACCTTTATGTCTTGTGGAAAACATTTCAAAAACATGGGATGAGAATAAAATGCTCAGTAATGGTTACAAAATAAGTAAACGAAACATTAACCCATCAATAAATAAAAATCATTGAAACCAAATTTTTCAATTATAACATAGCTCATTAAATCATAAGAATTATGTATAACACAAAGAAATCATAAATCATAATGTTAACTTGTGGAATCCATATCAAACACAAATTATAGTTATCACAGCTACGTAGGGAGTTAGGTTGGAATACCCATCACAATATATTCCCTAAATCTCCTAGGATAATCATTAATGTTTACCTTTGTCATGTTACCCAATGAATTGGAGAGCTATCTTAGGATCACCCACCCTAAGATTATCATGTAACCACCAGTATACGTAAACAATTCCCAATAACCATAAAATAATAATATCACATAACACAAGAATAAAATAAAGATACAATTTCAACAATCCAATCACAATATATCATATCATGATATTGAAATAAACAATGCTTTATCATTCCATTTTCATAACCATTTAAAAAATTTAATACAGACATTTTGAATCAAAGTGTCTCACACCACATTGGTGATTTAAAAGTAATTAACATTTCAATACATTAATTTCCATATTAATAAATCACTAAAAACATTTTTTGAAACCATTTAAAACATTTAATAAAATGTTTTTTGGAATCATAGTGTCCCATACCACTTCGAATATATTAAAGGAATTATAGTTTTAAGACATTAACTTCCATATAAATATATCCTTAAAATAATATTTAAAACATGGACATTAATGAGAATGATTTTGAAGAATAAATCTTTAGAGAATATAAAATGATAATTTATTTAAAGTGTTTTTATCAAAATTAGAGACACATGAAGAAAAAACATTGAGGAATAACATCAATCAAAGATAATAATGTCATGAGAATAGAGTGGTTCATGATATAATATGTCAAAGGGCGTTATATACACCATATAAAAGTTAATTGGTTCATAAAAACAAGTAAGTCTCAATGGAATTTAAATTGATACAAAGTCCCTTACCAATATTATATCCTTAGATTAAGGATAAATCAATGACATAATTAAGTGTGAATAATAAGAAAACACCGAATATAATTAGATATTATGTGTAAAACAATCTTATTTCATTCAAACATATTCATATCATGACATAATCAAGAATTAGAGGTTTAACCCAATGAATTGAAATTGGGTTAAGAAGTTATTTTATAGAAATTTGACATCCTAACAACGTCTATTTAAAATTCAAAAAATGAGTTGATGAGAGAAAAATGGGAATCTCATCAGTTGGATATATAATTTTCATCAATATGTATATATAATAACCTATCCCAACATAATAATATGTATATTGAAAGTCATAATAAAAATAATCCTTTTAAAAAGTGGAGGTTGAAAGGTTCCCTTTCTGATTTGGAAACTTATGAAACATACACCCCATGAAAAATGATAATAAAATAAAGATGTAAATACCTATAAATTGAATTATATTACAAAAATAATACAATCATGGGTAGTAAATACACCACAAAAAAGGAAATATTATAAAATATTGTTTGAATATCATGAGAAAAAGTGAGATGAAAACACCTTTCCACGTTGTAATTAATTGATTATTAAGACCAAAAGTTCATAACAACAAAATGAATCAATGAATACTCTGAATATAAATATAATCCTGATAATATATATCAAGTTTAAGTAAAAAATACACCACATGAAATAAATAAGTGGTGATTAATGGAAATCTCATAGAATTAAAAGTGAGATAAGAAACCCCTTACCTCTTGTCTGACTTGACCCGTTCGTTATATAATCTCATGAATAACGAACTAAAGCTAATTTCTACTTTATTAAGATCCTTTTTCAAGTTTATTATTCCTTTTATATCACTTATTACCATGTTATAAACATTCTGAAATCATTTATGTTAATAATGGTCATTTGGTCGATATTTGGTACTTGAGTCAAAAATGAACTTTTATAATTACTAGTAGTTCATGTGGTCAAAATTAAATTATCTCCAGAATGGTATAAATGATTTGGATATAATATATGTCATATATATTCAGTATATATATGTATTCATATCATTATATAACATTATGAGAAAGAAATTAAATTCATCGTTCATGGAGATGGTAAGCCGTACGTACACATGAAAGATACTTTCATTTTTATTTAGTATTTTAAAGGAATGAAAACATAATGATATATAGGTATATTATAATTTGAGTATAATATCATATATAATTTCAGTAACTCCGTATTTTATACATTCCATGTATGGAATGAATGAGTCATATCACTTTGAGGGGGCGGTAATCTGGACTTCCTCAAATGATATTATCACATTAACCCATTATGGAAACCATAAAGGTATGCTATAAATGTAAAATACCTATAACACACTGAGATTTTATGATAAATATTATTTTTAATTTAATTGATGTCTTGTGTTGTGCTCTACACCAAAATTAACATGTGCAATATGCAACACTGTATTAGCTTGTATTATTTGCAAACACTATTCTTGGCATATGTTGCACGCAAAAGAGACCTTCCTCAATAGTGTGTGTTGTACGCAATACTGAGTTTCACTAAACAATGATATATTGTTCTAATATTATTCTGAACTAGCCTTTATGAGTAGTATTAACCAAATATTGAATTTTATGACATTATAATTCATCTTACACATTTTCTAGAACATGGTATTAGAACAAAATAATTTGTTCGGGTAAAATAATTATTATTGAAAAAATGCAGTTTTGACGCCTTTTAATGGCACACCCATTTTAAATCTAATTTTTAACAAGTTTTGTTGTTCAATTTTAAAAAATAAATTATTTCTTGTGAACCAGGATATAATAATTTCCATTGGATAATGTTTTGATATTTTTTTGATAACGTTCATATTTTGATGAATATTAAAAATAGCTAAATTTTAATTAAAAAAAATTTTACGTAAGGAAAATTTATATGGTTAAATTATAATATTGTATTTTTTTAAAGTATTAATAGAATATATTTTTACCATTTAATATAATTTATGTTAATATTATTAAATTTACATTGAATTCATAGGTAAAAAAATTTAAATCTTCTGCAATGTTTTAAATAAAAATCAATTTTCTTGATAACAGGATTAATTTTTAATTAATTAAATCACCTTATCTGTTTTGAATTTGGAAAAACTGATTCCATATTCTGAATCATTAGGTCCAAATTTTGTTAATAGGTTAATTTTTATTTTTGGGCATTATGAATAGTAACTACGGTAAATTTTGTTTACCACAGTTAAAGGTAAATTAGGTATTTAAGGGTAAAAATAATATTAAAAAATTACCCTAACATTTGTATTAATATAATTGGATGATTAAATTTCATCATAAAATATTCTTGGTTCGAAATGGTATCTATTAGAGCCCACTTTTATTTGATTAAAATCTGTAATTTATTTTATTTAAATGAAAGTGAAATATGTCTCACTCAAACATTAATAATTAAATTATTTTTAATATAAGGTTATACAGAATATAAATTCGGTTATAGATACTAATTTTAAATATAAATTGTTTTTCTTTATCATGGTAATTTATTTTTAATTTTTAAGAAATATATAATTACTTTATTAGTTTATACATTAATGATGCAGAAATTATTTATTTAGTGAAAAATCAATGACATAGTTTTTATTAAATTAATAATACCCATAATATTCCCAAAACCTGACCAAAACTTATTGGTCTTGTACATATAAACCATAAGAATCCAAAGGACTAATTTTTGACCATTTGGAGCCTTATAAAAGTGATTATGACACTTATATTATTTTATTTTAAATGATGTCAAATTTGTCACCTTCATTATTTAATAAACATAACATTGTAAAAGTTGGGTGTTTTAGAAGATAAACTCAACTAAAATTATTATTATTAAATATATTAGATTTATATTCAACATAGTATTTTATTTGTAATTTTTATGCATCAAAATACTATATTAAATAATTATACAAAAATGTTGTTGTAATTATTTTATTAAGAGAAATATAAGATAAATGGTTTTAAAAATATTAAAATAAATATTATATGAACTAATTAATATGATCCAATAATATTATAGATGAATATTACATGTTAGGAACCTATTAAATATTTTCGTTCTAATATATTTTCTATGTTTATTTTATTTAAATTCAAATAAAGGAATGGTGTAATAATTTACACTATGGGTATTTTATAAAAATAACATATTATTAAATTATTTTAAAAAATATATATAATAATTACAGATTGAAAATTATATTTTCTACAAGTTTATAATGTATCCAATTATGTGAACTTTACAACTTATAATTATGTATTTATTATAATTTAAAATATTGAATATTACTACCACAAATAAAATTATATATATTAAATAAGGATAAATCAAAATGATAAAGTTTAAAATAAACATAAAACATGTCAAAATTTTATTGGTTGATGATATTACAACCCTATATCATCTCATATTTTAATTGAGTCATTTTTTGGAGGTATTTAAGTGGGGTTTGAATTTATAATAAATTAATATTTTTTAGGTTTCCAAAGGTCCCCCTCTCCTCCCTTATAAAAGGGTACCTCCTCCCTCTCCACATCACACCCTTTTTGAGCATTTAAATTTTTCCAAACCCTTCCCATTTTACTTCTACAATTCCATAGAATCTTACTAGGGGTTTTGTTCTTTTGCAAAGACAATATTTTTTCCCTTAAGAGAATGTTAAGATGAGGCGCGTCGAAGAAGAGGTAATATCATTTACCGATTCATTCAAACTTATTTCTTATCCTACTTCCTCTATATGAGTTGTTTCATTATTACGTAATGACTCCAGTATCACTTGTATACTGATATGTTATTATGGATATGGAACAAACATATTCTATCTTATATCCTTCCGATGAAAAAAATGAAATCCCCACGTGTGCGTATGTACGGCTTACCTTATCCACGCCGTGGTGTAATATTTTATTTCATCACTAACAAAAAATGAAGGGTATAAATATGAAAGAAGTAACTATATATTATTATTGTAAAGAGATATTGATTCTGAAATATTATACACCAAACACTTTAATTCAATTCCATAATCATGGGAATGATATCATCGCTTGCGCGTACTTACAACCTGATGTCTCTACGTTGTGATGCGACTCGTTATACATGATCTTCATTGAATAATTATTATATAAATTAATTGAATGAATAAATATGATATATATTACACTAATAAAATTATTTAAATTATGTATCTATAACTTAAAACAAGAATAAAAATTCATTCTAAAAAACACGCATAAGAACATAATGAAATGAACACGCGAATAACAAGTATCACTAAAATATTACTATTAAGAAGATAAGAATATGAACATATATGATATCATAACAATGAATATGTTTCTAGAATAAGTCAATGTCATTATTTAAATCACTATACAAGAGTTTTAGATATGTACAAAGCATATCATACCTAAGGTAAAAGATAATTATTCTAATCACTTTATTATCTGAGATTGTTTATTAGTAAGTATTTACTGGGATTATATTTATCATCCATGTCCATATATTTTAAAAATGTATTCATAAATTGTTTACTATTCTTTCATGTACGTTTGAAGTAATTTTTATTCTTTTTTTAGTTTTACCACATGGTGTAGAAGGAATCTTTCTTTTGTTTACCACACGAGGGACTTTTTGGCTTATCTGGAAAAAGTACCAGGAGAATGTTTTTTAAATTATACAGCAGTAATAGGTTTTTACGGTTTCATAATGCCTTATTTCCATGAATATTCCTATGTATTATTTCATGATTATTTTCAAAAAAATTCATTTCTTTTAAAATTTGATGTCATTTTGAGAAAAGAAAATGAATTTGAATAAGAAAGGATAGTTTCCCTAAGAACTATGTTCAGGTGTTTTATAAAAAAAATCCATCTAAGATGATATAGGGTTATGTTTCTATCCATATTATTAAATTTATTTTATTATGTTATGATATAATTATTTTTATGAAGTCTTTTTATCTTAAATGTATTATTATATGATGGCATGATGTTTAAGAATCCCATTTTTATTACATGGGTTATGCTAGGAAGTATGATTTATGATTTTTTGGCACACATAATAATGGTTTAATTATGAGATAGGCAGGACCTATATCTCCCTCTAATTCATTGGGTAAGGATTTATATCTCATGAGAATTACATGGTTGGAACAACAACTAAATCCGGTTCACTAATACATGGCTGGAATGGCAAGTAAACCCGATTCAGTAAGGGACTTTGTCCACTATAATGGTCTTGGCAGTAATTCCATGACTATTATGGAAATCATATAATTTTATTAATTGTTTTCAATAATTCCATGTTTTTTTCATGCTATTTTATCATGAATAATGTTCATTTATGATCTATGTCATATGTACTGCCATGTTTTATGTCATTACTCAAGATTTTGATGGTTAAATTTTATGTCCATATTTTTACGTTCAAATGTTTATGGATTATTTTATGTTCTCTATGTTTACCCTTAGTGAGAATTTAATCTCACATATTTTATGTTTTCCTTTACCTAAGATATAAATAAAGGTTTTAGGTAAGAAAACAAAAGGTGAAGATCTTTATGGGAGATGTAGAAGATATTTCACCATGAGTTGATGATTATGTCTGAAGTTTTCAAAGGAACCAAAATAATATGGTCCTTGGGTGTTTTTTTCTTTCATGTATTAAGTATTCTCAAAAAGTAATGCATTTCCAATGTACGTCATGCTTGGGTCTCTACAGCTGGTATCACAGGAAAGGATTAGTAAACCTTTGGAATCATGGATGCTAGTGAGATCCCTTGAGATATTTCAAAGGTATATATAGAGATGTCCTTAGGGTTAAGTATAAGTATAGGTTATAGTCCTATAATTATGGTAACAATGTTATAATTAAACATAAGATGTTAGATATTGAAGTAACTTCCCATTTATTATGTTGTTTTCCTACCATGATTTTTGCCTCTCACAATATTCTTTAGGGGTTTTAGACGATGTCTGGAACCCGAAGGAACCATGTTGATCAATGTAATGGACAATGAAATGATTTCCCCCATGAAAAAACCAATGTTATGGGAGATGGAGTAAAAAATAAAATTGTTATACTTAAACAAGCTATAAATCATCATGGACTTCCAAATGAGTATAGAAGTTGACAATGTTCTATTGAGTCTTTTATGAGGAAATGTCCACCTTCTTTCAGTGGGTCTTCTGAGCCACTTATTGCTGAACAATGAATTAGTACCATTGAAAAGTTATTTTCTATACTTCACTGTGAAAAAGATGAAAAATTCATTTTGGCTGTTTACCATTTAGAAGGTGAAGCAGACTAGTGGTGGACTCTAATTAAAAATACAAGGTACCAAGATGAAATTGAATCCATGGAATAGGATGAGTTTAAGAACTTGTTTTTCAAAAATTACTTCCCTCATATTATTCAAACAAAGATATAAAAGTTGTTCCTTGATCTTAAGCAAAAGAATTATGAATCTGTTGGTATATACGAGGCGAATTTTACACGTCGTTCAAGGTATGCATATGGATTTATCATCCAACCAGAAAGTAAAGTTAATCAGTTCTTCAGTTGCTTAAAACCAAGTCATTAAAGGGCATTACCTATAAGAGACATCAGTAGCTATGATGAAATTGTGTTTTGGTCTATCAAGGTAGAACTATAAGTTGGTGTTACATATCCATCTCATGGTTTATACAAGAAACGAAAGATGGAGTTCAAGGAAAAATCTCAGAACAATGGTGAAAAAAATATGAGTGTTTATTTATGTTCAAAATTTGGAAAGAGGCATGGTGGATATTTTCTAATAGGTACTATAAAATGATTCAATTTTTGAAAAGAAGGCCATTGAGTAGCTGAGTTCCTAAGTAATGGGAAAAAGTATTCTAATGACGTGAATAGAAAAGACTACATAGAACATACCACTAACACTTCAATTCTAAAAGTGAAAGGAAATGGGGAATTATGCTAACCAATACCTAATCCAAGGGTTAATGATGCTCGATATCAACAACCTCTTAAAGAAATGGACAAAGAGAAGTCACATGTGATCACTATTGGTGATTTTAAATATGACAACGAAGTGGGTTAATGATTAAGTGTATATGTAACGAGATTCCAAAATGGTGTTTTGGAATATCATTTATAGTGTTATGGAATATTGGAATATCTATGTATTGGTTTTCAATAATTTTATGGTACTGGTAACCATGAAAAGTGATTGAAATATTTTAGGAAAGATGATGATATGCGCATAATGATGGGATAAGGGAAAAAATAATAAGTTTGATAATATTAATGAGCTCATGATTGATATAAGGACAAAGTGATATCATGGTTTGAGTATATAGAATTTTTGGGATTTTGGTATGTGGAAAGAGTTAATTTTTGACAGCATTCATGTTTTCACTAAGGTTATATGGTAACTCATGTTTCAAGAGAATACATGATTAAGGAATTAACATGTTTGTAATGTGACCAACAAGATATATCTTATGATATATGGGGGATAAATGATGGTAATCACATTCTTGGTAGATGATCTCTCTAGTAATATTTTTCTTTATACTATGATATTGGACAGAAGTATTTTAGATAAGCCTAAATATTGGGATGGATTAAGTTAGACATAAAATAGTATTTTTTAATGCTAGAACGTTAATTATATTATTTCTGAAATGTTATAATAGTATAGTTTTTGAAAAATGACAACCCATAGGACGTGAGACAACCCATCACGTCGGGAAAGGTTGTGGGAATCAAACCCACAACCGAAGTGTGATAGTCCTTTATCCCCTACTACTGGCCTACAGGAAGTCCCTGGTTTGTTGAAATTAGTATTATTTTATTACGTGGGGTGATATATGAAGTATAAATCTATTTTAGGAACCATATAAGATTAATTTCAGCACAGACGAACATATGTATATTTAATAAATTGTTTTAATCTCTTAGAGAAAGAGGCAGATGGAATGACCTATCATTATATCGCATTATCTACTAACACTTAAAAAATGGAAAATTCAACTTCATTACTTTAATAAGATATGAAGTGGAAATTGTTCATGGAATGACCAATAATGATATTACACTGAAATCAAGTAATCATTTCTCCTTATGTAAAAAATTCATCAATTTTAGGGAAATGATCTTGAAAACAAAAAATGTTGTCCAAGTACCCTCATATCCGACGAATTAAATGGTACCATAGATCATCACAAATATATGGATTTTTTATTTTTGGCTTTTTTATATGCATGATCTCTACCACTATCAATTAGAACATGATGGCGAGATTTCTCTTCCATATCCATATTTTCACCTATATTCTTCTATGTGGAAACCCAGTGTTGTGTTACTTTGGGTGACCCTTATGTTTCTATCATTCCTTTTTTAAATAAAGTTTTAGTATTCCATTTTACTATGTGGGTTTCTATGAAAGAATCATTCAAGTAGTAAACCATTTATAACTCCGACGAATTTTGAGGGAGAAATTAATTTTAAGGGGGGTAGAATGTAACACCCTGATATTTTATGACAAATATTCTTTCTAATTTCATTGATGTCTTGTGTTGTATGCTACACCAAAATTAACTTGGGAAATACACAAAACCGTATTATCTTAAATTATACACAAACACTATTCTTTTCTTGTGTTTCACGCAAGAGCAACCTTCTTCAATAGCATGTGTTGTATACAATATTGAGTATCACCAAACAACGATATATTATTATAATATTTTTATGAACTAGCCATTATGAATAATATTAACCACATTTTTAATTTTATAACATTCTCATTCATTATTCACATTTTCTATATCATGTTATGAGAACAAAATAAATATTTCAGGTAAAATAAGTATTTTAAAAAAAATGATGTTTTGTCACCTTTTGATGGTGGACACATTTTATATCTAATTTTTAACATGTTTATAAGTTCTATTTACAAAATAAACTTCTTCTTGTGAATCAAGATATAGAAATTTACATTGGATAAAGTTTTCATATTTTTCTGATAACGTTCATATTTTGATGAATAGTAAAAATACTCTAAATTTTAATTAAAAACAATTTTTTTCTTCAAGATAATTTATATGGTTAAATTATAATATTTTTTCGTTTTAAAGTATAAATAGATTATATGTTTACCATTTAATATAATTTATGTCATTATCATTAATTTATATTGTATTCATAGGTAAAAACATTTCAATCTTTTGCAATGTTTTAAATAGAAACATGTTTTTTCGACAATGAGATTAATTTCAAATTAATTACCACAACTTAGGTGTTTTGAGTTTGGAAAAATGGATTCTATATTTGTAATCAGTAGGTCCAAATTATGTTAATAGAATAATATTTATTTTTGTGCATTATGAATAGTAACAACGGTAAATTATATTTACCACAGTAAAAGGTAAATTAGGTAATTAAGGGTAATAATAATATTATAAAATTAACCAAACACTTCTTTTAATATAATTGGGTGATTATATTTCATCCTGAAATATACATGTTCTAAAATTTTATCTATTAGAACCCACTTTTATGTGATTAAGACCTTTAATTTATTTTATTTAAATGAAAGTGAAATATGTCTCACTCAAACTTTAATAATTAAATAATATTTAATATAAGGTTATGAAGAATATAAATTCGGTTATAAATATTCATTTGAAAGTTAAAATGTTTTTCATTATCATGGTAATTTATTTGTATTTTTTACGAAATATATAATTACATTAATGTCTTATACATTAATGATGCACAATTATTTATTTAGTGAGAAATCAATAATATAGATTTTATTAAACAAATAATACCCTTAAAAGGCCAAAACACCTGACCAAAACTTATTTTTCGTGTACATATAAACCATAATCATCCAAATGTCTAAATTTTGACCATTTAGAGACAAAAAAAGCGATTATGATAGTTATATTATTTTATTTTAAATGATGTCAAAGTTGTCATCTTCATAATTTAATAATCATAAATTTTTAAAGGATGTGTGTTTTATAAGATAAATTTGACTAAAAGTATTATAATAAATATATTATATTTATATTCATCATAGTATTTTATTTGAAAATTTTATGCAACAAGAACATATATTAATTAATTATACAAAAATGTTGTAGTAATTATTTTATTAATAGAAATATCAAATAAATGGTTTTAAAAATATTAAAATAAATATTATATGATCTAATTAATATGATACATGAATATTCCAAATTATTATTACATGTTTGGAACCTATTAAATATTTTGGTTCAAATATATTTTCTTTGTGTATTTTATTTAAATTCAAATAAATGAATTGTGTAATAATATACACTTTTGGTATTTAAAAAAATAACATATTATTAAATTATTTAAATATAACATAAATATTTAGAAATTACAAATTGATAATTATATGGTCTAAAAGATTATAAAGTATTTAATTATGGAAAATTTACAACATAAAAGTATTTATTTATTACAATTTAAAATTTAGAATATTATTACCACAAATAAAATTAAACAAATTAAATAAGGATAAATCAAAATGATAAGGATTAAAATAAATATAAAACATGTATAAATTTTATTGGTTGATGAGATTTAAACCCTATACGCTCTCATCTTATAATTGAGTCATTTTTGGAGGATTTTTAGTGGGTTTTGAATTTATTATAAATTAATATTTTTTAGGTTTCCAAAGGTGCCCCTCTCCTCCCTTATTAAAGGGAAAATCCTCCCTCTACACTTCAAACCATTTGTGAGGTTTTAAATTCTTCCAAATCCTACCCATTTTACTTCTACACTTCCCTAGAAACCTACTATAGGTTCTGGTCTTCTTCAAAGTCAATCTTTTGTTCCCTAAGAGGAGGTTAAGAGGAGGCGTGTCGAAGAAGAGGTAATATCTTTTACCGATTCTTTCCAAATTATTTCTTCTCCGACTTCCTATAAATGAGTTGTTTCATTATTAAGTAATAAATATAGTATCACTTGTAACGTGATATTTTATTATGAATATGAAACAACCATATTTTATCTTCTATCCATCCTATGAAAAAAACAAAATCCCCACGCGTGCGTACGTACGACTTACTGTCTCCACGACGTGGTGTAATCTTTTATTTCATCACTAAAATACTTGTATGGGTATTAGGATGGAAGAAATAAATATAAATGATTATCGTAATGTGATATTTATTCTGAAATATTATACACCAAACACATCAGTACAATTCCACAATCATGGCAATGATATCATCGCTCTTGCGTACATATGGTCTACCGTCTCCACGATGTGATGCGACTCTTTCTACATGATATTCATTGAATAATGATTATATAAATTAATTTACTGAATAAATATGATATATATTACACTAATACCATTCTGTAAATGAATTATAAATAATCTAAAAAGATTAATATGAATTTATTCTATAAAACACGCATAAGAACATAAAGCAATGAACACCCGAATAACAAGTAGAAATGAAATATTATTAATAAGAAGATATGAATGTGACTATATATGATATCATAACAATGAATATGATTCTGGAATAATTCAATTACATTATCTAAATCATTATATAGTAGGATCAGATATGTACAAACCATATCATACCTAAGGTAAGGGATAACTATTCCAATCATGTTCTTATCCGAGATTGTTTATTCATAAGTATTTATTAGGGTTTATTTATCATCCATGGCCATTTTTTCTAAAAATATATTCATTAAATGTTTACTATTCTTTCATGTATATTTGAAGTCATTTTTATCCTTTTTTTACTTTTACCACACGGTATAGATGGAAGTTTTTTTTGTTTTCCATACGAGGTACTTTTTGGATTTTCCGGCAAAAGTCTGAGGAGAATGTTTTTTTAACTTATATGACATGAACATATTTTTACAGTTTAATAATGGAATATTTCCATGAATCTTATTATGCAATATTTCGTGATTAATTTCAAAAAAAATCATTTCTTTTAAAATTGCAAGTCCTTTTGAGAAAAGAAAATGATTTTTAAGAAGAAAGGATATTTTCCTCAAGAACTGAGGTCAAGTGTTTTATCAAATTTATTTTCCATCTAAGATGATATAGGGTTTTGTTTATATCCATATTATTCCATTGATTTGATTATGTTATGATTGAATTATTTTTATGATGTCCTTTTATTTTATATGTATTATGTTATGATGACATGATGTTTAAGAATCCCATTTTTATTACATGGGTTATGCTATGATGTATGATTTATGATTTTGTGGAACACATAAGAATGGTTTCATTATGAGATGGGTGGGACCTATATCTACCACCAATGCCTTGGGTAATGATTTATATCTCATGATATATACATGGATGGAATGGAAAGTAAATTTGGTTCAGTAATATAGGGTTGGAATGGAATGTAAATCCGGATCCTGAACCACAATCAACCGCAGAAGGCATCCTAACAATGGGGGACCTTGGAATGTTGGGATCTCCAATACTAGGGCCAACCACCCACCACACGTGGAAAAGGGTGCATCGAGGAGAGAGTGATGGGTATGCAGAAGGCCAAAAACTCGAGGTTAGGAAGAGGCAAAATGAAACATGTTAATAAGGATGAAACCACACCAAACGAGGGAAAACAACTCATGGGGAAGCAAGTTATGAGGAAACAAAGGCTGCGGCGGGCGAGACCCAGCCCCACCTAGAGAAATGATTGCCTTATGTTAGAACTTTCGAGGGCTTGGCAACCCTCGGACGGTTCACATGCTTCAGCGTAATTGCGCTCAATGTTGCCCCGATATGGTTTTCTTCTCCAAAACAATACTAGAAAACAAGGACTCCAATGGTATTTCTCTAATGTGCGGCTTCCAAGGATTCTTTCCGTTTCCTAGACATGGCCATTCTAGGGGACTCTGTCTCCTTTGGAAGGACAATTTCGATGTCAAAATTTTTTCCTTCTCCTTACATCATGTGATAGCGACTATTCAAACTGACTTGCACCCACCCTGGACTTTTGTGGGCATCAATGGCTGGCCATCCCATATTGACAAGGGGAAGTCATGGGTTCTTCTTTGTAAGCTGCGATAGGACTTACCGATCCCTATTTTTTTGGAGGAGACTTCAACGAGAATATGTTCCATAAGGAAAAGAGGGGCGGAACCACCCGACCTTTTGCATCGATCTCTTACTTCATGGAAGAAGTCTCTAGAGAAGACCTGGTAGACCTGGGGTACTCTGGTAATCTGTTTACTTGGTATGGTGGAAATTTGGAAGGCACCTGTATCGCTGAGCTTCTTGATCGATTTCTAGGTTCTACCGATTGGATTAATATGTTTAGCATGTATCATATCGTCCACATGGCCCTCAACTTCTCAGACCACTGTCCAATTCTCATTGACTGTACTCAACGCAAACGAAATAGATTGTTCAGTAGACCCTTCAGATTTGAGAGCTTCTGATCAAAATATCAGGAATGTGAAGAGGTGGTCAGGTCAAGCTTGAAGAGTTCTAAAGAGGATTTTTTCCTCAACCTCCAACAGGTCTCATCCAAACCGAGTTCTTGGAGCAATAAGAAATTACGACACCCCGACCGTCATTTTGGAGTCCTTGAAAATAGCCTGAACAATCTCCTTAGACAACCCACTTCCAATTATAATCTATTTATGATTGGGGACACACAAAGAGAGATGGATTCAGATCTGCATGTCAAGGAATGTTTCTAGGCTACACATGTGCGGGACAACCATATTAAAGAAGGGGACGCTAACACCAGATATTTTCACAAGAAACCTTGAGCAAGATGTTGGAGAAACTCTATTACTTGCATCTCTCAACTCGACGAAAGAATATTTTCTGACACCAATGGTATCCACGAGGCCTTGACAGGATTTTTCCAGAATATCTTCTCTGTAGGAACACCTTTCATGTCTGCTGAGGTGGAAGAATGCATCAGACCGGTGATCACTAAAGAGATTAATAGGAAGCCCACCAATGATGTGGAAGACGAAGAGAATAGCCTGGATCTAAGACATCTTCATCCCACCAAGGATCCGAGACCAAATGGGTTACATGCCCTTTTCTTCAAGCAATACTGGCACATAATCGGTCCTGACATCTTCAACATGATTAAAAATATCTGTGCTGATAATACCAGCATTGCGGCCATCAATGAAACTATCCTTGTCCTCATTACCGAAATTATGAAACCTTTAGCGATCCCTGACTTTTGACCTATCAGCCTCTACAATGTTTCTTACATGATCATTTCAAATATTCTTGTCAATCGGCTGCGACCTCTTATTCATGATATTGTGTCTGAAAATCAAAGCACCTATGTGGTGAATAGACTGATCACTGATAATGCGATTATGGCTCATGAAGTGTTTCATTCTATGAAATCACGCTCCACTGTGAAAAGATGAACCATGGCATGTAAATTGGATATGACCAAGGCCTACGATATAGTGGAATGGAACTTCTTAAGAGTCGTTTTGATGAAATTGGATTTTTCTGGAAAAATGGACAGATATGGTCTTGAACTGTGCATCGATTGTCTCTTTCAAAATAAAGGTCAATGAGGAGCTTACAAGAGAGCTCTCCCCATACCAAGTCCTTTGTCAGGGAGACCCCCTCTCCACTTTTCTCTTCATCCTGGTGGCTGACATGTTTTCTAATCATATTTCCAAGGCTATTTCTTCAAATTCTATTCATAGGGAAAATGTCTACCGAGCTAACCCTCCAGTGTCGCATCTCTTCTTTGCTGACGACTACCTCCTTTTTTACAGAACTACAAATAATGATTTTTGGGTGATCTGTCAAGCGATTCATTAGTACAAGAGGGCGTCTATCCAAGCAATCAATCATTGAAAATCAGAAATCTCTTTTAGCACAGGGGTACCTCTTGCTAAGAGGGATGAACTTTGCGCATAATATGGCATCCATATGGTTGATAAACATCATAATTAACTAGGGCTCCCCATAGTGATTGGATGATCCAAAAAATAAATCTTTGCAACCATTGTGGACAAGATTGAGGCAAAAATTCAAGGATGGACCCTAAAAAGAATTTCTAAAGCTGGAAAAGAGACCCACATAAAAACTGTCATCCAATCGATCCCCATCTACGTTATGTCCCTCTTTAAAATCCCAGCCGCCATCGTCGCCCAGATCAACAGAAGTACTACTAATTTCTGTTGGGGGAAGAACAATTGCAGGAATCGACCTCATTAGATGGCCTAGGAGAACCTCTTCAAACCCAAATGAGAGGGTGGGATGGGGTTTCAAAATCTTCCTCTCTTCAATGACACACTTTTTTCCATGCAAGGATGGAGCCTTTTTAACCTCCCATCATCTCTATGTGCGTGAGTTCTATGAGCTAAGTACTTTCCCCACACGAAATTTCATGCCTCCTCTCTTGGTCCCCACCCTAGATTCCTCTAGAGAAGTATTTGGGGGGATAAAAAGCTCCTGGATAAAGGATTGGGCTGGAGGATTTAGAATGGATCATCTGTCAAAATCTGGACTGACCCCTGGCTCGTTGATAAGGATGGTCTGCGGCTACATCCCCCGCCCAACCAAGTCTTGAAGATGTCATTGTCAGCTGCCTCCTTTCCGACCAGGGATACGGGTGGGATGTGGAAAAGATCCTTGATTGGTTCAATGAAAGAGATCAATGAATTATCCATAGTATTCCATGGGTTCCAGATACAGGCCCTGACCATCCTTTCTATATCAATGACATCTCGGGTGAATAAACGGTGAAATCTGGCTACAGACTTGTTGTTGGAATCCAATCAGTCAGCCGGGATGGGGGACCATGGAAATCAATTTGGAGGCTCAACTTCCCCCAAAAAATTCACCAATTTTGGTGGCAGGATTGCTCGGGCATTCTCCCAACAATGAGCCTTCTTGTTTACCGACATATGGCTAGTACCATTTTTTTCCTTTCTGACCAAACACTCCATAAACTCCTCTTCATGATATTATTGACATCTTGGAGCTAAGGATATTTGGAATCATTGGGGTCCGGGTTCAGTTGCTTCGCTGGCATTGGCCTCTGACCTTCCCGATCTGCTGACGCATTGGTGCTCCTCTCTCTCTTTGGCAGATGTAGGCTCACTTTTCACCTTGGCTCGGATTTTTTGGGTACGGCGTAACAGTGATGTTTTTAATCATGCTCACAGACCCTCCAAATTTTGGATTGACCAGGCCACTTCTAGGATTGAGGGCTGGAATGGACAAAATGGATTTTCTTTGTCGGGTGTTCCCCCCTCCCATCCCGGCCACTAGAATCCCCCAACGGAGGGGATCCTCAAGATTAATGTGGACGCGTCTCTTCCAAAGGATGGGCTTTTTTCCCTTGGCCTCTTTGCCGAAAATCTAATGGGTTAGATTCTTGCTACAAAATATGAACCACATGAGGCATTCTGGGAACCGGAAGATGTTGAGGCCATGACCATCCTTGCTAGTTTGAAGCTCGCTTTGGAATGTGGATGGGGCGATATCATCATTGAGTCTGACTGCCTCACTGTGATCGATGCAATTAATCACAACGACAGTGGACTCCAGTATTTTGGCATCATCATCACGATAATTATATCACTTCGCAAATGCTTCTCATGTTTTATCGTCCCCTTCAACAAATGGGAAGGAAACAACGCGGCCCATCACCTTGTGGCCTTAGGCTCTTTCGATTCTAACCAACTCTGGTTGGAAAATTTCCCTTCTTGGCTTAGCATATGTACTTCTGCGGATCTTTGTCATTAATGTTATATGCCTTCTTCAAAAAAAATGCACTGCCATGTTTTAGGTCATTACTCAAGATTTGGATGTGTAAATTTTATGTTTGGGTTTTTATATTCAAATGATTATGGATTGTTTTATGTTCTCCATGTTTACCCTTATTGAGAATTTGAGATCACCCTTTTTAGTTTTTATTTTTCCCAGGATAAAATGAAAGATTTTAGGTATGAAAATAAATGGTGACGATATTTATGGGAGATTTTGAAGATATTTCGCCATGATTAGAAGATTATGATCCATGTTACCAAATACACTAAAATAATACGGCCCTTGGGTGTTTTTTCATTCATGTATTAAGTATTCCACAGAAGTAATGTAATGTTCATGTACATCAAGATTAGGTCACTAAAATACCAAAGCCTAGTTAAAACATAAAAATAATACGTATCATCTATAAATATAGTGCCATTATAATTTCCACTATAATATATGGTAGGAGAAGACTGAACAAACCTCATTTCGTGAGATAGTAGTTCGTCGTCCATAGAAATAATATGTTATTTACCCATTAGATGGAGGTTTGTGTTAGTGTAATTCGAATCAATATCATAACATAATAGTATTATATTTAGGATACTGGTTTTGTTATAAAATAATGGAATTAAAATGGTTTAGGGGGTTGGAGAAGTAAAATAAATGAAATGAACTTAAGAGAAGACGTTAACTTTAAATCGGGTAACTCTCTTTGGTTTGCACCAAAAAGATTTATCGAAGTGCCTTCTACCTAAGAAAACGATTCATTGTGGAAGAGAGGGGTCTTTAGAGATTATTTGGGAAGAGGATGGATGATCCATTGGGCTTGAGAGGTGTGAGTAATGGGTTAGAGGTGAGGACTTTATATAAGGGGTATGAGGGGATCTTTAGGAAAGTGTGAAAATATTATTTTATTATATAATTATTTTCTGTTTCTAAGGGACCCAAACTTATTAAAGTCAAATATAAGATGACTCATGGTCAATGTAAAATCATCCAATTAGAATTGGACATGTTTTTGATATTTTTTTAATCTTGTCATCTTATTTATTTAAATCGTTCATTAATGAGGTAAACATTGCATCATTTTTGTGTCATATATAATTTTTTTATCTGAGGTATAAAAATTATTAAAAAAATACCACGATGTAGGAAATACATTTATATTTTTAATGAATTTTTATAGTCAAATGTATCAATTATATAACCCCACATTAAAATTGATTTAGCAAAACAATACTTTTTTATGATATTTTTATTTTTACAATAAATAAAAAGATATTAATGTCATTATCTTACCCATATGGTTTTCAAAGTCCAAAATTCTTACCCATGGATTTCCTTGGTTGGCCAAGACTCTTCAAATAATTATAGAACAACTGTTAATGTAATGTTCTATTATTATAATATTCTGTTTACCTTGAATTACCCTATTTACCTTTAATTGCGGTAAATAAAAGTCAATAGTTACTATTCTCCAGAAATTATTTTCATCTTATCGACCTATATTTTACATAATTATGACAACCATGTATGTTGTATTTTCAATATTCAATTCACAGGATCTGTAAAATTTCATTTAAAAGATAACGTCACCTTTTTAACTACTACCTAGTGTTTTCACTATTCATAAAAAATTTAAGATTTTCAGAAAAATAAAAAAAAAATTATAACTAATATATATTTGATATTTAGAATTCAAAAATGATGTCTATTTTACCAAATTTAAAACATATATGTTCCATTAATTTAATTAATATAAATTCCCATTGTTAAAAAAGCATGTTTTAAAAAAAATAACTATCAATATATTGACACATGTTTATGGACAGTTTCAAAGTGAAATTACTTCTGATTACAAAAATGGATTAAATGGTAAAAATATAATCTAATTAGAATTTAGAACCATTTAAAAAGATAATCTATCCATATAAATAAATTATATTCAATGGAAATTTTGAATTAAATTACATTATTTTTCACTATTTATTAAAAAATGATTTTTTACTCAAGAATTCCAAAATTTTACCCAAAGAAAATTTTGATGTCCCAATTCTAAAGAAGTATTCTATTTTGTCAAATAGAACAAATAAAAGAGGAAAAAACAAGATTTAAAAATAGTTCACCATCAAAAGGTTGTAAAATAACCTTTTAAAGAATATTAGAGTGTTTCATGCTTAATATTGAATTTATTATCAATTTAAGCCTCTAAAATTTATTGGGTAAATTTAAAAACTTTTTAGAAATATATTTAATCATATTTCAGTTAGTTTTATTCATTCCCACCAATAAAACAGATATGTGTTAACTAAAATTTAAATTAATTATATTATTATATTATTTTTCAGTATAACTTATTGTTGTTTGCAAAATAATATTTCAAAAAAATCCATTGTTGCTTATCGGGTACGCTATTGAACATATCATCTCCTTTAAAAAAAATATTTAATTAAAAAATATTAATAAATATGAAAATGTTATATCCTTTATTTACCTGAGACATTAATCTCTAATAACAAAAAATAAATTATTTTAATCAAGAAGATATATTGATCATCGATTAGAACAATTTTTATCAATCTAAAAATTGGATTAAGAACCACTTTTTATAGTTATGAATTGATTTATTTAAATATACAATGTGTTTTATTTCTAATAATGTGTTGAATTTATATTTATCATAACTTAACATATGATAATTGGATGTTAATTCAAAAGGAATCAATTCCATATGATGATCATTATCTACCACAATCTATAAAAATGTGATTTTATGTTAATCATAGAATAATATGAGTGAAATGAAATTAAATATATATGAATGTGATCCAAAAATAAAATAATTGAAATTTTAGGTTCTCTGTAACAAATATGAGGGTGTTATAATTCACCCCAATGAGTCTGTAGTTGCATTATTTGATCAGGTGAATGTAGTCATTGAAGACATGTGTGGTGTTATAGAATCTATTGAAGTTGCAACGTTCATTATGTGAATATTAAAATAAAATCCACCTCAATTAAATATGAATGATTATATACTAGAATCCAATGATACAAAGAAGAGGACATTGAAAGGGATACACATTACACTTGCCACATAATATATAAGAAATGATGATAACAGGTCTTAAGAAAAAAGTATGTCTAAAGGGATATCATTCAAATCCATGATGAAGAAAACTATATATGATGGATAGGAAGAAGACACTATGGAAAATCTCATGTCACTTTATTCCTCATAACTATATAGTATAAAAGTAATGTTTAAAAGGAAACATCCTCTTTCAAGAAATAATTTATAAAAGGATTGACATAATGAAGAAAACACTCCAAATAAGTCTCCAAATGATGACAATTATTACGATGAAAATCACATGAAGAGTTAATCAGTTAGTATTAAAGTTAAGAAAAAATAAAATTTATAATAATGAATATGATTTCAAAAAACAAATGATAGTTCAGAAAAATATTTATATAATATAGAATAATACAAGGATTATAAAAGGATTCTATACTGTTATTTGTTGATAATTCTAATTTAAGGGATGAAAGAGACAAATCTGAATAATAATTCAATGGATTATTTGACCATTAGGATAAATAAGAAGCAAAACATGAGGAGATATATTTTTTATATACAAAAAACGAACCCATGAGTGTTGTTTATGATGAAAAATATATATATATTGTATATCGAAGAAGTAAATTTTTATATATAGGATGAACTTGAAAAGAATCGATATAAAAATATCGATAACGTATAAAATTTCAACATTTTCAAACTCAAGTATGAATGTAATTCAATGTTTTCAGTAATCTTACCAACATAATAAAATATCATGTCAATCATATTGACTATCATGATATAGATTATTTCATCCAATGATGAATGGTAAAAGATCCAGAGAAAGTATTCACCCCTGAAATGATAATAGGAATACTGGTTGAATATGTGGTCGAAAAAAGGAAATTACATTACTGAGGCCCAAAGAAATGTTCAATGGAACGTTTGGAGAAGAGATTGATACACTAAATGACAAAGATAGTATGGGTATTGGATAAAAATGGAATGTACTAATGATTTATTTGATATTAGATGCACCAAATAAAAGGTTGATGATTGAGTTGGGTATGAATCAATATCATAATATTTAGATATACAATTAAAAAAGTAGTTGTCAAGAAATATTTAATAGGGATACGTAGTAAATCCCCTATCATAGCTTTGTAAATATGGGTAATTCTCAAAATCTCTATTAAATTTTACATAGGATTCGATGAATAAATGGAAAACATAAGAAACAAATTATATTTCCTTAGACTAGGATTGGTTTTTATTGTCACTACTTCTGGTGTAGAGGATTTGGACACATGGCCAAATATTTCTCATTGGAAACAGTTAAAAACATACAAAAGTAGACCTAATTTTGTTTTAGGAAGAATATCAATGGATCATTCAATGATTTGAAATAGAAAATTAAATTTGATGTATTTCAAGTTGAGCATAGACTATCATACATTGAGAATGTTTAAAAATATCAATATGGATTTTGTATTATTTTAATAAAATTGTTCAGATATAAAATAGATTACTACACATAGATTATAGAGATTTTATTTAAATCATTATATCATGCTAGAATATGTAGTATTGATAATGGATTACCCTCCCACATGATAGGAAATAAACATATGTTCATTTTAATTCTATATAACATGGAAGGTTTCATAATATTTTGAAATGTCAAAGGCCTAAATATTATTACCATAAGAAAACATAATTTTTGTTAAATGACATGAGGTGTGAATATTTATTTTTTTTTGAAGTTCATAGTCACAAAATTATATGTTTAAATCAATTATTTTACTCAATACATGCTATACTAATTAACATGATGTTTTTTATAATCATGGAAAATAATGTGTAATAATTTTTCAAAGAATGAATACGAAGGGTATTATCATTATTTTAAGTGAGGAACGATACATGTCCTTCTGGTCCATGGAATAAGAGATAATGTTATGGAATAAAAAACTTTTGTTTCTGAGAAACAAACTTTGGATGATATGGTAAAATGTGATTCTTCTTATGATCTACCTATATTATCATGTGATTATTCCCATACACATTATTGTTGAAATCAAGGGACTATTAGTAGAAATACATATAATAAAAAATTCTAAAGGACATCAAGAGCTATTGAATATGTTGGTATTAATATATGTAGACCTAAATCACTATGAAATTTTATGAAAATAAGATACTATGTCATTTTTGTTGATGATTTCATCATTGTGGAATTAGATTCAATTATTACAAAATATGTAAGAGGAGTTTAGTTCTATAAAAAGTTATCATAATGATATTGAAACGATTTTGGATCAAAAAAATTTATGTTTCAATATATTAATAGAATAGATTTAAAAAATTTAATGTCACGACCCGTCCTCGGGGCCCGTGCCGTGACTACCCCAAGCCCGCCTTCCATAGGCCAGGGGCTGGCGACTAGCACCAAGGCGTAAAATCCCAGTAAACAGGGAAGGCATTGCCTTTATAAGTAACAACCACACAGAGTCAGCAAGCGGAAAGTAAAGTGCAGAAAGTAAAGGGGGCCGGAAATACAAGCCCAACTGTAAAGTACAACTGAAAAAGTAAAGAACAACAACTGAAGAAAAGACGGCGGCCTCGTGTCGTCCACTGGCAATCCCACCTGAAGGGTGGGTACAGATAGCCTCCAGGCACCTCGGGTCCCACGTCCGCTCCGAGCACGTCCCGCCCAGTGGTCCACCTCCAGGTACCGTCCTGCTCCACGCCCCAACCGTGATCAGCACTGTCCGTCGTCTGCAACCAACACAACAAGGTGCGGGCATAGCCCGTGCAGGGGTGAGTACAAGCTACTCAGTAAGGACCCCGAGACCCCCGAAGGTCTCCCGAAACCCACAAAGGATATAGCACAAAAGAAAGATGCAATCACGAAGTAACATCTGACTCGACTTAGGTATATGCCCATACATATACCTAAGTCCCCAATTCCAGCTCTGCTCACGAGCTCAAGAACAACTCAATCCACAAAGGAAAGTAAGACTCAAATCCACAAGGAGAGTAAACAGTAAATCCACATAGGATAGTTCAACACAATCCACAAAGGAGAGTAACATAAGATTCAGCTCAACCAGGTATACTTTTTCAGATGACGTCAAAGACGATCACTGATCCGTCTCAGTCGTCGGACCCACGAAGGATCGATAGGTACTAACCCCCGCAAAAAGACCCACGTAGGATCGGGCTCACACAGAACCTGTAGGCAGTGGCTCACACAGAACCTGTAGGCAGTGGCTCACACAGAACCTGTAGTAAGGACCCACGGAGGATCGGGCTCACACAGAACCTGTAGGCACTAATCCACACGGGATCGCTGAGTGCAGTAGTCGACGCAGTCCACTGAGGATCTCTGCACAGTCGTCGCCGCAGTCCACGAAGGTTCTCTGCTCTGCCGTCGTCGCAGTCCACGGAGGATCTCTGCTCTGCCGTCGTCGCAGTCCACGGAGGATCTCTGCTCTGTCGTCGAAGTCACAGCCAGCGCTAGGGTTCCCGCACAAAGCGAGCTCGTTTAGGAGGGTCCGCTCCACGAGCCGAGAGGCTGATACATCAACTGACACGTAGTCCGAAGTTGATGTATCCAAAAGTTCCGTATCGACAACAGGATCTCAACGCAACAGACGGCGCGTCAATCGGACGCCCGGTCTGAGAGTTATTGGCATTTTCGTCCCAGGGGCCCGGTTGGTTTTTAGGGCAAAACCAACCCGACCGTACTCCGCCTGTATCCGATCCTCGGGCGGAGTATGCCAAAAGTTCCATCTCACTTAGAGGAAACTACCACAGCTGACGGTACGTCGATCGGACGTCCGTAGCTCAAGTTATGAGCGTTTCTGCTCCGAGGGCCCGGTTGGTTTCGTGTACGAACCAACCCGGCCGAACCCAAAGTCTTCCGAAACCTTGAGTATAATATACCGAAACGACCGTCGTGACCCAAGGATCGCGTAGCCGCTGACGGTTCGTCAATCGGAGGTCCCAGGCCCAAGATATGGGCAAAAGACCGAAGAGGGCCCGAAACGGGGGTTCTGGGCCCGGGGCGACCCGGCCCGAACCCCCCCTGGGGTCGGCCGAACCGGGCGGCCCGAACCGGGCCGGCCCGAACCGGCCCGAACCGGCTCGGCCGGGTCCGGTCCGGCCTGGGCGCGGCCCGGCCGACCGAACCGGCCGGCTCGGCTTCGGCCGAGCGGCCGAAGGGGCTGCCGCCGCGGGTCAAACCCGCGGCTTTGAGGGAAACGCGGCCCCCGCGGGGGGCCGCCTGTCACGCGGACGCGGCCGGGCCGCCGCGTCCGTTCCCGGTTCCGCGCGGCCGCGGAACCGGCCGCCACCGCCGCCGCGGCTTCAGCCGCGGCGGACTTCCTCTACGGCGGCGCGCCGGGCGCCGCCGCCTCCGGTCGCCGGCGCCGCCGCGCCGGCGACCCGCGCCGCCGCTGCCTTCCGCGGGCCGCCGGAGATGCTCCGGTGGCCCGTTTTGCCTCCCGTCTGCGCCGATGCCTCTCCCGGATGCCGACCTTCACTGCGGAATCAACGGATCGCCCCTGCCGCGCGGTTTGTCGTCGTCTGTCATATCCGCACAACAAAAGAGACCGGCGGAGGGTTGTCGGGTCTTGTTCGTTAGACCTGCACCCTCCGCGTTAGCCATAATCAACGGGAGAAAAGAAAAAGATGATCAACACATGATCCAACAATTTTATTTAAAGATAAAATTGTTCGTTTGAAACCGACTTTTTAAATTTTCAAGAACGTTCACGAGAAAATTTAAAAGGGGTAACTTTTCCAAAATAAATCCCTACCTCGCAGCTGTTGTTGCCGAACGGGGGATCGTCGCGGGATTGCTCGTCGCGGAAGAAGGAGATCGTCGCGTCGTCGCAGTATCCGGCGTCGCGTCGCCAATCTCTGGATCAAGAACAAACAGATTTAATTAATTAAATCCGTTGTTATTGAAATTAAGAAGGGAGAATTTAGAAGTTTCGATTCTCACCTTTAACCGCCGATCGCAGGTTCGCCGCGGAAGATGAGGCACCGAAGAAGAAGAAGAAGAAGAAGAAGGTCGCGGAAAAGCTGTTGACGTCGCGGATCGTGCGTCGTCGGATTCCGGTTCCGGCGTTCTTCGCGTTCTTCGCGTTCTTCGCGTTCTTCGCGTTCTTCGCGGAGAGGGTGGAGGCTCAGAGGAATTGCACAACGATAGCAATCCTCCAAAATAGACAAGTTTGTCTATTTTATTATTTTGCCAACAAACGTAAAACGCATAAGTAACGACCCAATTAATTCACGAAGAAACAGTCCATTTAATTCACGAAATAAACCGCCCAATTAAATGGTCTGTTAAGAATTAAAGAAAACGCGTCGGTTGACTTTTCAGTTACTTTGACGGGTTTTCGCGGATGTGTTACTTAGCGAAAGAAACGGCGGGGCTCGTGCGGGCCCCACCGCACAAATATCCTACCAAGGGGTAGGATATTTCTGGATAGCATCCTATCCAGTTCAACTCAGTTCAAGTCGTCTTTAAGTGACTTCAAGTGGCTTCCAACAGCTTAAGTGAAATAAAATAAAGTTGTCGCACAAACTTTATTTTATTTCTGACTTAAAGCCGGAAAATTTAAAAACCACGTCTGAGCAAACGAAACTCCGGAAGAGGCGTTTCTAAGCAAATACCGGCGCTGCGATTTCATCGGTGCCCTCAGAATTTGATTCCGGGTACCGGTTCAAAAGATAGAAAAACCTGCTCGTCCGTTCACTGAACGTACCCGAGCCAAACTTCGGAAATTGATTCCGGGCACACCGGGCCTCGGAATCAGGTTCCGTCTGAAGCTGCGCTCTTGTAAAATTCCAAAGAAAATTAAGAAAAAAAAAATTTCCTTGAAATTTGCGGGTCTTTACATTACTCCCACCTCAGGGCTTTACGTCCCCGTAAAGATACATCAAAAACTAGGGGAACAAAAGGGGGTACTGAGCACGCATCTGAGCCTCCCGCTCCCAAGTGCTCTCCTGGAGGTTCCCGTGCTGCCATCTGACGCGCACAAGAGGAATCGACCGCCCACGTAGGACCCGCTCCTGTCGATCCTCGATCTCCAGTGGGACCTCCGCAAAAGTCGCCCCATCGTCCACGTCCAGCTCCCCAAAGTCGATGATGTGCGTCGGGTCGTGCACGTATCTCCTCAGCTGAGACACGTGGAAGACGTCGTGCACCCGGTGCAACTGAGGTGGTAGAGCCAGGCGATAAGCCACCTCTCCTATCCTGCTGAGGACCTGGAAAGGCCCGATGAAGCGTGGAGACAACTTGCCGCCTCGGCCAAATCTCCGTAAACCACGTCGAGGTGAGACACGCAAAAAGACGTGGTCGCCATCCTCGAACTCCAGTGGCCTCCGCCTCCTGTCAGCATATGACTTCTGCCGGCTCTGAGCTGTCCTCATCCTCTCCTGGATGATCTGGACCTTCTCTGTCGTGGCTCGGACCATCTCTGGTCCCACGAGTGCTGACTCCCCAGGGTCTGTCCAGCACAACGGTGATCTGCAGGGTCTGCCGTACAACGCCTCGTATGGTGCCATCCCGATGGTGGAGTGGTAGCTGTTGTTGTACGCAAACTCCACCAAGGGTATGTGGTCCTCCCAGCTGCGACCAAAGTCGAGAACACATGCACGGAGCATGTCCTCGAGTGTCTGTATGGTCCTCTCTGTCTGACCATCCGTCTGAGGGTGGAAGGCTGTGCTCAGATGGAGCCGCGTCCCGAACGCCTCCTGCAACCCCTTCCAGAGCCGGGAAGTGAAACGAGCATCTCGATCGGAGACGATAGATGATGGCACACCGTGAAGCCGTACGATCTCCTGGACGTAAAGACGTCCTAAGCTCTCCACTGAGCCCTGCTCTCTGATGGGTAAGAAGTGTGCCGACTTGGTAAGTCGGTCGACAATCACCCAAATGGAGTCGTGACCTCTGGAAGTGCGTGGAAGTCCAGTCACGAAGTCCATAGATATGCTATCCCACTTCCACTCCGGGACCTCCAAGGGCTGTACCAAACCTGCTGGTACCTGATGCTCTGCCTTCACCTGCTGGCAGGTGAGGCATCGTGAAACGAACTCTGCCACAGCTTTCTTCATGCCCGGCCACCAGTGTTGTCATCTGAGATCCTGGTACATTTTCGCCACTCCGGGATGTACCGCCAAGGGAGAAGTGTGAAACTCTCTCATCACCTCCTCTCGTAAAGCAACTGGTACGAAGGTACGCCCTCTGAAAAGGATGTCGTGCTCTGCTCCAAGGGAGAAGCCATCAGGCGCCTGACCTGAGGATATCAGTGCACGCCGGGTCTCACAGTCGGCGTCCTCACGCTGAGCCTCTCTGACTCGCTGTAGAAGTGGAGGAGAGACTGTGAGAGACTGAAGAAAGGCTGCTCCGTCTCTATCCACGAAGGATATCTGTAAGGAGGCTAGCTGCTCCGTCGCCTCCTCAAGTAGCTGAATGCCCGTCCTCCTGCTGAGGGCATCGGCTACCACGTTCCCCTTCCCAGGAGTATAGACTATCTCAAAGTCATAGTCCTGGAGGAACTCAAGCCATCTCCGCTGTCTCAGGTTCAGGTCCTTCTGAGAGAAGATATACCTGAGACTCTGGTGGTCAGAAAAGACTGTGAAGCGCTCGCCCATCAGATAGTGCCGCCAAGTCTTCAGAGCGAAGACCACTGCTGCTAACTCCAGGTCATGAGTGGCGTAGTTCTGCTCATGCGGCCTCAACTGACGTGATCCGTAGGCGATCACGGCCCGCTCCTGCATCAGGACGCACCCGAGTCCAGTCCCTGATGCGTCGCAGTAAACTACGTACCCAACTACCTCCTCAGGCAACCTCAAGATAGGTGCGCTGGTCAATCTCTGTCTCAGCTCCTGGAAGCTCTGCTGACATCTGCCTGACCACACAAAGGGTTTCCCCTTCTTCTTCAAGGCTGAGAGTGGTGCCGCAACTCTGGAGAAGTCTGGCACGAATCTCCGATAGTATCCCGCTAGGCCCAAGAAGCTCCGCACCTCTGTCACGCTCTTGGGTGGCTCCCAAGCTAGCACTGCCTCGATCTTCGCGGGATCCACTGCAACTCCCGCCTCAGAAATGACGTGCCCCAAGAAATGGACCTCACGTAACCAGAACTGGCATTTTGAGAGCTTGCCATAAAGCTGGTGCTCTCGAAGTGTGTCTAGCACAACTCGCAGGTGGTAGGCATGCTCCTCCTCAGTCGTCGAGTATACCAAAATGTCGTCAATGAAGACAACGACAAATCGGTCGAGGTATGGCTGGAAGATCCTGTTCATGAGGCTCATGAACACTGCTGGAGTATTGGTTACGCCGAACAGCATAACCAAGAACTCATAATGGCCATACCGACACCTGAAGGCCGTCTTCTGTACGTCCTCGTCTCGAACTCTGAGCTGATGATAGCCTGACCGGAGGTCTATCTTCGAGAACCACCGCGCTCCCTTGAGCTGATCGAAGAGGTCATCAATCCGTGGCAGGGGATACTTGTTCCTCACTGTCACCTGGTTCAGGCGACGATAGTCGACACATAGTCGCAAGCTCCCGTCCGCCTTCTTGGTGAAAAAAATCGGGGAAGCCCAGGGTGAAACACTGGGTCGGATAAACCCCTTGCTCTGCAAGTCCTCCAACTGTACCCACAGCTCCCGAAGCTCGGCGGGGGCCATCCGATATGCTGGAGTAGATATCGGGGCTGTCCCGGGGTACAAGTCGATGTAAAAGTCTACCTCTCTACGAGGAGGTAGCCCTGGAACGTCGTCGGGAAAGACGTCCACGTACTGGTCCACCACTGCAGGAAAATCCGGACTCCGCACGTCCACTGCTCCTAGGATGAGGCTAGCCAACTGATGAGAGATGGGCTGCACTCTCCTCCGCGGAAGTCCATCCTGTGCTGCAAAGGTTCCCTTCTCGCCGGTGAAGGTAAACCTGCTCCCGTCGGTGCGAACACATCGCACCTTGCGCCTAAAACAGTCGATCTGGGCATGAACCGTGGATAGCCAATCCATGCCCAAGATGACGTCGTAAGGCCTCGACGCCGCTACAAGGAGATCCCAGCCGAAGCTCTCGCCTCCTAGAGTAAGCTCACACTGCCGGCACCAGTGCGTAATCGTCGAGTCTGCTCCCGTAGGAGTCTCTAGCCGTAAGGATCGAGCCAACGGCTCAGTCGGAATCTCCGAGCTCCGAACAAGGGCAGAGGCTATGAAAGAGTGACTCGCTCCTGTGTCTATAAGTACTGCAGCAAGGGTGGAATAGACACAGATCGTACCTCGAATCATCTCTGGCATGTCGGGGTCGTAGGCCTCCACTGCCTGGAGCTGGGCCTGTCCCTGCCCGCCAGCTCCCTGTGGTCGAGGTGGCCCTCCTGGTGGTGGTGGGGGTAGAGCCTGGAAGCGTCGCCCACCACCCGCTGCTCGGCCAGCTCCTCTGCCTCGTCCGCCTCCTCCCTGCGGAACGCCACGGTCGACCCTCTGCCTCTGCCTGGGTGGCCCCTCCACCGTCTGCTGCTCCTCTGATCGGCGAGTCGGGCAGTCACGAGCCATGTGACCCTGCCCGCCGCAAGAGTAGCACAGCCTGCCTCTCGAAAGGCTGGCACTCCGCTGTGTGCCTCGTACTGCTGAGCCGGTGTCCTGAGGCCGTCTGCGTGGGGGTCTGGTCTGCCTGGACCCGTGAGTCATCCGTCGGCTACCTGCTGCCGAAGACTCAGCTACCTGCCGCCCTGCGCTAGGTCTCGCCGCTGAAGAAGGCTCTGCCAGGAAGCTCTCGATCAGGAGGGCTCGCTCCAGCACTCCCGCCTGGGTCGGAATGCTGAGGGAGATCAGCGACGCCCGAATCTCCTGTCGCAAGCCCTGCTCGAAGGTCCGAGCCCGGAAGAAGGGGTCCCGTACCATGTCGGTCGAGTAGCGAGATAGGTCCGTGAACCTCGCCGCGTACTGAGCGACCGTCATGCTGCCCTGGCGCAGCTGGAGAAGCTCCTGGATGCGCACCGCTCGGAGGGTGGCCGGGACGAACTCAGAGCGGAAGAGGCTCTCGAAGTCCGTCCAGAGCAGGGATGCCTCATCGTGAACCTGGAGCATCAGGCTCCACCATCGTCCTGCCGTCGCCTGCAGGAGGCTCGCTGCGAGAATCACCATGAGATCCACTGGTGTCCTCACTAGCCGAAAGATCCGTACCACCGCCTCTAGCCAGTCCTCGGCGTCCTGGGGGTCCGCCTCACCGCGAAACCTGGGCGGTCGCTGGCTCTGAAACTCATGCAGTGCCCTGAGGCGACGTGCATCGTCAGCGTCTGGTACTGGTAGCATCGGTGGCTCGGCGGGTAAAGCTACCGCCGGTGCCACTGCTGGCAAAGGGCCCTGCACCGAGGCCTCGTCGCTCGGTGGGCTGCCATCGCGCCCTACACTCGGAACCCTAGCTGGCAGTCATCGCGGGGCCATCCTGAAAAGGAGAACAAGAGCACCACAGTCAGAACAGTATACCTGGTGAGCTGGCACAAGTAATCACAAGGAAAACTTGAGACACACACGCAATCAATGTTTTCATGCATTAAGTCGGAAATCAGGAGTCAGGGTCCTGGTGTACGGATACGTCGGCCGCCGCACCAACACTGGGCTCCCTGAACTGATAACCACACTAAATACACTAAACACTATTGCTTCACATAGAAAGAAAGGACGATCAGAGTCTGCGGTAGAACCGACCGCCTCTGATACCAATTTGTCACGACCCGTCCTCGGGGCCCGTTCCGTGACTACCCCAAGCCCGCCTTCCATAGGCCAGGGGCTGGCGACTAGCACCAAGGCGTAAAATCCCAGTAAACAGGGAAGGCATTGCCTTTATAAGTAACAACCACACAGAGTCAGCAAGCAGAAAGTAATGTGCAGAAAGTAAAGGGGGCCGGAAATACAAGCCCAACTGTAAAGTACAACTGAAAAAGTAAAGAACAGCAACTGAAGAAAAGACGGCGGCCTCGTGTCGTCCACTGGCAATCCCACCTGAAGGGTGGGTACAGATAGCCTCCAGGCACCTCGGGTCCCACGTCCGCTCCGAGCACGTCCCGCCCAGTGGTCCACCTCCAGGTACCGTCCTGCTCCACGCCCCAACCGTGATCAGCGTTGTCCGTCGTCTGCAACCAACACAACAAGGTGCGGGCATAGCCCGTGCAGGGGTGAGTACAAGCTACTCAGTAAGGACCCCGAGACCCCCGAAGGTCTCCCGAAACCCACAAAGGATATAGCACAAAAGAAAGATGCAATCACGAAGTAACATCTGACTCGACTTAGGTATATCCCATACATATACCTAAGTCCCCAATTCCAGCTCTGCTCACGAGCTCAAGAACAACTCAATCCACAAAGGAAAGCAAGACTCAAATCCACAAGGAGAGTAAACAGTAAATCCACATAGGATAGTTCAACACAATCCACAAAGGAGTGTAACATAAGATTCAGCTCAACCAGGTATACTTTTTCAGATGACGTCAAAGACGATCACTGATCCGTCTCAGTCGTCGGACCCACGAAGGATCAATAGGTACTAACCCCCGCAAAAAGACCCACGTAGGATCGGGCTCACACAGAACCTGTAGGCAGTGGCTCACACAGAACCTGTAGGCAGTGGCTCACACAGAACCTGTAGGCAGTGGCTCACACAGAACCGGTAGTAAGGACCCACGGAGGATCGGGCTCACACAGAACCTGTAGGCACTGATCCACACGGGATCGCTGAGTGCAGTAGTCGACGTAGTCCACTGAGGATCTCTGCACAGTCGTCGCCGCAGTCCACGAAGGTTCTCTGCTCTGCCGTCGTCGCAGTCCACGGAGGATCTCTGCTCTGCCATCGTCGCAGTCCACGGAGGATCTCTGCTCTGTCGTCGAAGTCACAGCCAGCGCTAGGGTTCCCGCACAAAGCGAGCTCGTTTAGGAGGGTCCGCTCCACGAGCCGAGAGGCTGATACATCAACTGACACGTAGTCCGAAGTTAATGTTTCCAAAAGTTCCGTATCGACAACAGGATCTCAACGCAACAGACGGCGCGTCAATCGGACGCCCGGTCTGAGAGTTATTGGCATTTTCGTCCCAGGGGCCCGGTTGGTTTTTAGGGCAAAACCAACCCGACCGTACTCCGCCTGAATCCGATCCTCGGGCGGAGTATGCCAAAAGTTCCATCTCACTTAGAGGAAACTACCACAGCTGACGGTACGTCGATCGGACGTCCGTAGCTCAAGTTATGAGCGTTTCCGCTCCGAGGGCCCGGTTGGTTTCGTGTACGAACCAACCCGGCCGAACCCAAAGTCTTCCGAAACCTTGAGTATAATATACCGAAACGACCGTCTTGATCCAAGGATCGCGTAGCCGCTGACGGTTCGTCAATCGGAGGTCCCATGCCCAAGATATGGGCAAAAGACCGAAGAGGGCCCGAAACGGGGGTTCTGGGCCCGGGGCGACCCGGCCCGAACCCCCCCGTGGGGTCGGCCGAACCGGGTCGGCCCGAACCGGGCCGGCCCGAACCGGCTCGGCCGGGTCCGGTCCGGCCTGGGCGCGGCCCGGCCGACCGAACCGGCCGGCTCGGCTTCGGCCGAGCGGCCGAAGGGGCTGCCGCCGCGGGTCAAACCCGCGGCTTTGAGGGAAACACGGCCCCCGCGGGGGGCCGCCTTTCACGCGGACGCGGCCGGGCCGCCGCGTCCGTTCCCGGTTCCGCGCGGCCGCGGAACCGGCGGCCACCACCGCCGCGGCTTCAGCCGCGGCGGACTTCCTCTACGGCGGCGCGCCGGGCGCCGCCGCCTCCGGTCGCCGGCGCCGCAGCGCCGGCGACCCGCGCCGCCGCTGCCTTCCGCGGGCCGCCGGAGATGCTCCGGTGGCCCGTTTTGCCTCCCGTCTGCGTCGATGCCTCTTCCGGATGCCGACCTTCACTGCGGAATCAACGGATCGCCCCTGCCGCGCGGTTTGTCGTCGTCCGTCATATCCGCACAACAAAAGAGACCGGCGGAGGGTTGTCGGGTCTTGTTCGTTAGACCCGCACCCTCCGCGTTAGCCATAATCAACGGGAGAAAAGAAAAAGATGATCAACACATGATCCAAAAATTTTATTTAAAGATAAAATTGTTCGTTTGAAACCGACTTTTTAAATTTTCAAGAACGTTCACGAGAAAATTTAAAAGGGGTAACTTTTCCAAAATAAATCCCTACCTCGCAGCTGTTGTTGCCGAACGGGGGATCATCGCGGGATTGCTCGTCGCGGAAGAAGGAGATCGTCGCGTCGTCGCGGTATCCGGCGTCGCGTCGCCAATCTCCGGATCAAGAACAAACAGATTTAATTAATTAAATCCGTTGTTATTGAAATTAAGAAGGGAGAATTTAGAAGTTTCGATTCTCACCTTTAACCGCCGATCGCAGGTTCGCCGCGGAAGATGAGGCACCGAAGAAGAAGAAGAAGAAGAAGAAGGTCGCGGAAAAGCTGTTGACGTCGCGGATCGTGCGTCGTCGGATTCCGGTTCCGGCGTTCTTCGCGTTCTTCGCGTTCTTCGCGTTCTTCGCGTTCTTCGCGGAGAGGGTGGAGGCTCAGAGGAATTGCACAACGATAGCAATCCTCCAAAATAGACAAGTTTGTCTATTTTATTATTTTGCCAACAAACGTAAAACGCATAAGTAACGACCCAATTAATTCACGAAGAAACAGTCCATTTAATTCACGAAATAAACCGCCCAATTAAATGGTCTGTTAAGAATTAAAGAAAACGCGTCGGTTGACTTTTCAGTTACTTTGACGGGTTTTCGCGGGTGCGTTACTTAGCGAAAGAAACGGCGGGGCTCGTGCGGGCCCCACCGCACAAATATCCTACCAAGGGGTAGGATATTTCTGGATAGCATCCTATCCAGTTCAACTCAGTTCAAGTCGTCTTTAAGTGACTTCAAGTGGCTTCCAACAGCTTAAGTGAAATAAAATAAAGTTGTCGCACAAACTTTATTTTATTTCTGACTTAAAGCCGCAAAATTTAAAAACCACGTCTGAGCAAACGCAACTCCGGAAGAGGCGTTTCTAAGCAAATACCGGCGCTGCGATTTCATCGGTGCCCTCAGAATTTGATTCCGGGTACCGGTTCAAAAGATAGAAAAACCCGCTCGTCCGTTCACTGAACGTACCCGAGCCAAACTTCGGAAATTGATTCCGGGCACACCGGGCCTCCGAATCAGGTGTCGTCTGAAGCTGCGCTCTTGTAAAATTCCAAAGAAAATTAAGAAAAAAAAAATTTCCTTGAAATTTGCGGGTCTTTACATTTAAATGTGGAGGATTGTCTCAAGAAACGGGGGACAAGTCACCAAGATTCAATATAAAGATCTCCATAAAAAATTTAGTTGTTGATATAAAAAACTAAATTCTAAAGAACATTATGTGAATGATTCTCATAGAGAAAGTACATCAAAAGGTGTTTTGGAAATAATAAGTATTGAAATTAGTCATTATTTCTAATAGATACATATTGTACCTAAATGAAGAGAATACTCTATATAATCTATGGATTATAAGAAATATAAAATTGAAATAATTTCTGACTACTGGGGAGTAAATGATTCAATCTAAATATGGATAAATATAGAGAGTTTTAGTCTCGTAGATGTGAAGGGGGATTTATTGGTCACTCAATAAAAAGAAATGAATATAAAATATCCAATAAGAGGATTTGAAAATTAATTGAGAGGAATGAGGTACTATTACATGAAAATGATAAGAATATTTAACATATTAATGAAAAATATTATGAGGATAAAGAAGAATAGGTGAAGAGAATTGAGGGAGTGATAATACTATATGTGGGACAAAAAAATGTTTCAAATGATCAAATAATAAAACTATAGTGAAATGAACAAGTTGAGAAGATCTCAATTAGCAGAATATAATTAGGTATTTGATAGTAGTATTACATATAACGATGATTAAAACTCTATAAATTTCTTATTGATCAACATTGGTAGAGTCAAATTTAGTTTAAAAAGTTTCAAGATATAATATATGTGTTTATAAAATGAATTAATATCCAAACCAAATTTAAAAGAATAAATCAAGAGATATTTTTTCATGACCAAGAGGACATAATATCATCAAGACCAAATGGATTTTTCATATAAAGATAAATGAATATGACAAATTAATAATAATAATAATAATTTTTTGTAAGGGATATTCCTATAATAATGGTATTAATGTTTATAAAAAATTTTAACCTTTTATAAGGATGTAGAAAAATGTATTATTATTGGGACAAAAAGTGAAAAATATATCTAATGTTTTCTAGATTAATGTGAATTTTACATTTTTGAATGGGATTTTGGAAGAAAAATTATTTATTGGTGAAATATATGGTTTTCAAATTCTTTAATATGAGAAAAATAGTTTTTGTTTAAATACGGATTTATACATGTTGAAGAGAGAACTAAGAGAATGTTATTCATGATGTGACCAATATTTGAAAAATCATAGTCTGCATCATAATGGATTTTATTATAATCCCCATGTCAATAATTACATCAATCAAATGATGATTGTGTTGGTATATTTTGATGAAATAATATTTGTTTAATTTAATGGATGAATATTATGGGGAATCTATATATTGTTAGTGGGGAATAATACATTTTCTTTTGGTACATGGAAAAAGAGATAATGTTATGGAATAAACTACTTTTTATTTGGTGAAAAAAACCATTGATTATATGGTGAAATGAGATTCTTCATGAAATATACCTATGTTAGCATGTGATAATTCCCATAAATATGATTCTGTAATTCAAGGGACAATTACTTGAAAGACGTATTTGAGAAATACTAAAGGTCATCAAGGGTTCTTGAACATGTTCATATTAATATATCTGGACCTAAATCACTAGGATATGATAAAAGAATGAGATATTGTTTCCTTTTAATTGATGATTTCATCATAGTGGCATGAGATTTAATTATCAAAAAACAAGTATGAGGTGTTTAGTTTCCGAACAAGTTATCATAAGTATATTGAAAAGATTTGGGATTGAAAAAATATGATGTTTCAAAATAATAATAGAATATAGTTAAAAAATTGAAATGTGGAGGATTATCTCTTGAAATGGGAGACAATTCACAAAGATTATTTATTTCTAATAAATACATATTGTATCTAACAAAAGTGAATACTTCATATGATCTACATAATAGAAGAAATATAAAATTGATATACTTTTTGACTATTATGAAGTAAATGCTTCAATCTAAATAAACATAAATATAGAGTGTTTTGAATCCCATAGAGATGAAAGGGAATATATTTTCCACTCAATAAAAATCAATGAATATAAACTATACAATATGAGGTTATGAAAATTAATTGATAGGAATGAGGTAGTTTTAGATGAAAATGAGACGAAAATTAAACAAATTAATAAACAATATTCGGATGATAGTTATGAAATGTGAATAGCATTGAGAGAGTTAAATTACTATATGTGGTATCAAAAAAATTTATTAAATGATGATTAGAATAAAACTACAGTGAAATGAACATGTTGAGAATAAATCAATAGGTTGTATATCATTGGGGATTTGATAGTAGTATAACATATAATGATGATAAAAACTCTTTAACTATCTTATTTATCATCATTCGTAGAGTCAAAATTATTTTATGAATTTTGAAGATATGTTAAAGGGGTTTAAACAATGAATGAAGACCCAATCCATATTGAAAATAATCTGTCATGAGATATTTTTTCATGACCAAGAGGAAAAATTGTCATCATGAAAAAATTAATTTTCATTATAAATATGAATGAAGATGATAAATTAATTAAAAAAAGAAATAATTTTGTTCAAGATATATTCTTATAATAATGGTGTTAATTTTTATGAAAATTTTTGTCATTTTCAACTTTTTGAGGGATGTAGAAAATTGGATTATTGTTGGAACAAGAAGGGAAACTATAATTTATTGTTTTCCAGATTGATTTGAATTTATCATTTTTTATAATGGGTTCTAGAAGAAGAATTATTTATTGAAAAAACATATTGTCTTCAAATTCATTAACACGAGAAAAACAATTTTTGTTTAAATAAGGATATATACATGTTGATGAAATAACCAAAATCATGTTATTCATGACTTGATCACTATTTTAAATTGTATAGTCTCCAACATAACAGATTTTATTATAATTCCCATGTCAAAAATGAAATCAATCAATGGATGATTTTGATGGTATATTTTTATGAATAATATTTTGTTAATTTAATGAAAGAATATGAAGGGGAATATCAATATTGTTAGTGGGGATGGATACATACTCTTTTGTTCCTTTGATAAAGAGATAATGTTATGGAATAAAATAATTTTTATTCTGAAAAAACCCCTAGGATGATACGGGGAAATTTTATTCTTCTTGTGATATACCTGTCTTATCATATGATAATTCCCATACCTATGATTCTTGAAATCAAGGGATGATTGCTCGGAAAAAATATAAGAAAAAATATTAAGGTCATCAACAGTTCTTGAACATGTTCATACTAATATATGAGGATCTAAATCACCAAGAGATAATAAGGAAATGGGATATTATTTCATTTTTATTGATCATTTAATCACAGTGACAGAAGATTCATTTTTTTAAAAATAAGTACGGGTTGTTTAGTTTCTTAACAAGTTATCTTAAGGATATTGAAAAGATGATGGATAAAAAATTAATGTTTCTAAATAATAAAAAAATAATGTTCAAAAATTTAAATGTGGAGTATTATCTCAAGAAATAGGGGATATTTAACTAATATTAAATATACAGAACTCCATCAATAATTTAAGGGTTAAAATAATAAAAAATATCTTAAAGAATATTCCAAGAATTATTCTCATATGAAATAACTTCAAGTGATGTTTTATAAATAAGAAGTGTGGAAATTAGTCCTTATTTCTAATAAAGTCATATTGTATCAAATAGAAGAGAAGACACCATATGATCTGTGGAATAGAGGAAATACATCATTGATAAACTTTTTTGTTGGAACCATGGTATTATATGCATGAATTGGTTTATGGTTTGTGTTTATTGAAAATCCTCAGTGGAAGTTCAGAATGAGTACCAGCAAAGTGATCATACAGTTCAAGAAGACAACAGTATTTAAGGTTGCGCCATTTCACAGTGTTTGCCAAATATTTGGTCCAGAAAATAGACAAAAGGAGAAAAGTGTTTGCAGAAAATGGACTTGCGCGTCGTGTACTTGAAGAAGAGGGAACTTGCGCAGCAAGAGTTTTTCAAGATCAGAACGAGGAAAAATGGAAAAGGGATGAGGGCCACACAAGTGTTGGTTGGGTCGCGCAAGTGAGTTGCGCGATAGAGGCTAGGGGAGATGAGCTACGAGCCGGAACCTGCGCGTCGAGAGGATACTTGCATGCCACCGCGCATGGGGTCCAGTTTTCCTATAAATAGAGGACTACCCCTCCTCATTTGGGGAAAATTTCAATACTTGGAGATTTTTTGAGCTCCCGTGATGCATGTAGTTGAGTCATGCAAGTGGTAGTTAGGCTGCACAGGTAGAGGTTGCATGCCGGTTGTTTACTGCGCACCGAGGACGGTTTGGGTGAGAACAGAAGTGAGTCGTGTATGTTTGAAGATGATGTAGGCGGTTTCGCACAGGTTGTTTGTTGATACATGCATGCCGGTTTGAACTTGCACACCGAATTTGTGCCACGCACGAGACCTATGCGCCAACCAGTAAAGAAGAGTTCAAGTGTTTCTGAGCTACGTGAAAGTTGATAGATTGCCCGATACCCTTGAAGGGAAGTGAGATATGACTACAGGTGAGAGCTGGACGTCAAGAGAGCATCTACACAAAATAGAGGATGTATTCTTTAGTGATGATGAAGAGACCATTACATCTATAAACTCAGTGTGACTTCACCAAGGGCTGTGATCCTAGAGGAGTCAATGGGAGTGACCTGAGGGATGCAATGAGCTATCCCTAAACACTGGTAAAGGTAGTGATCCTGGGACAAAGTGACTATTCCCGAGCTTTTTTAATCCACATATAGTAAAGTTTAGTGGAATTAGGTATGACCGACAACCTATTGGCAAATGCTCCTTGGATGTAGCCCTTAGTGGTGAACCAAGTAAAAAAGTGTTGTGTCTTCTTTGTGCATGAGAATGTTTTCTTTCGGATCATATTCATCATACAGGTTCAACACATTCCAACCAATGTGGGAACAAGATCCATCACATTAAAAGAAAAAAATTTAACCCTGATTCACCCCTCCCCTCTCAGGGTGTCTTGGGGTCCTACATTTTTGTGTATTTGGAAGTAAATTTTTCAATCGAAATAATGAGAATTTTTAATCCCGTAGAGATGAAGGGTAATTTATTGGTCACTCAATAAAAAGAAATGAATATAAATTATTGAAAAAGGGGATAATATAATTAATTGAGATGAATTATGTAGTGTTAGTTGAAAATGATATTATTATTCAAATAATTAATTAATAATATTAAGAGGATATCGATGAATAGGTGAATGGCATTTACGGAGTAAAAATACCATAGGTTGGATAAAAAAAGTTTAAAATGACGAGTAGAATAAAACAATAGTGAAACAAATATATTTAGAAGAAATCAATATGAATGATATCATTATGGATTTGATAGTATTATTATTTATAAGGATAATAAAAACTCTATAACAAGATTATTTATTATCATTGGTAGAGTTAATATTATTTTATGAATTTTTAAGATAGGATAAATGGGTTTTGAAAATGAATGAAGAGCCTAAAAAAATTAAAAAGAATAAATCATGATATACTTTTTAATAACCAAGAGGAATGAATATCATCATGACCAATTGGTTTTTCCATAATAAGATGAAAAAAGATGATAAATTAATTAAAAAAAGAAATAATTTTGTGCAAGGGATGTTACTATAATAATGGTATTAATGTTTATGAAGCAATTTAATCTTTTAGAGGGATGTATAAAATATTATTATTATTAGACCAACAAGGTAAAATGATATTTAATGTTTTTTAGATTAATGTGAATTTAGGATTATTGAATGGTGTTCTTGAAGAAGAATTATTTATTGAACCATATGGTTTTCAAATTCATTAATAAGAGAACAATAATTTGTCTTTAAATATAGATCAATACATATTGAATAATGAACCAAGAGCATGTTATTCATGACATGATCGGTATTTAAAAAAGAATATTCTCCGACATAATAGATTTGATTATAATCCATACATTGATATGGAAATCAATCAAATGATCATTGTGCATGTATATGTTGATGACATGATATTTGGTTAATTTAATGAAATGTAGTGTAAAAATTTTGTATAATTTTTGAAAAGAATGTTGGAAATGTCAATTACTATATATATAAAATTTTCACTTTATTTTAATGTAACATAATGATGTCAAAGGACATTAATATTTCAAGAAAAATAATCTAAGCTGATTTGCATATTATTTGGAAAGAAAAATTATTTATTTGAGAACTCTTCTTGGAAAAAATATAAAATTATCAAGTTTTAATTATGGAGAATATATGAATATCATAGAATACATATAATTAATTCGATTTTTTTGTAATTAACATCATCTTGGCCCAATAATATTTTTTCAAAATTCCAGGAATAATGGTGTAAATTTAAACCCAAATAAATTTACATACATGAACTGAAAAGAATAAAATGTAATATCAAAAGAAAAATGTATTTTATATTATAATACATTGAAAAATGTCAATAATATTTTATGTTTTTTACTGGTGTAGATTGGGTCAGTTTATCAGATGATAAAAATTCAATATCAGGTGGTCCATTTAATCTTGTTGGACTATTAATTTTACTCTTGAGAATAAAGAATGATTTAGTTTCCTTAAGAAAAATATATTCTAAATACATAGAAACTACTCATGATTTCAAATTATTACTATGGAATAAAATATAGCTCAAGGATATATGGGTTGAGGAGATGTCTCTGATCTGAATTCAATGTGATAATTCATGTTTTAAAAATAATAGTATAAATAAAATCCATCATTCAATGAAAGATCTCATTGAAAAAAATATCACTTTATCATGTTGAAAGTGGTGCACGGTCAGGTGAATATAGAGTATGTTTCTAATGAAATATAAATTGCAATAATCTTCCCAATGGCCATACCCATCAACGAATTGGAAATAAATAGAATGTCTCATGAAGTATAGTCAACTCCCAAAAAATGAATAATGTGGAAGTGGAACCCCCTTACCTTGAAGTATGGTTCATTTTCCCATATGTACTACTATGTGTTCATTAAAATGATTCATACCTCAAAAGAGTGATCATGGGTTTATTGAAAAAGGAGAGTAAATATTTCTTAATCAATACTGGGTATAAAATAATAGGGGAGTAATAAAATATGTGAACTTATATATATATACATATATGATAAAAATGATCTTTCATTTAATAAGAATCCAGAAAACGAGTTTCATTTTTGTTCATGGTGTGATAATTTTTCATTTTTAGGTTAATAAGGTATATCAAGGGCTGGGTTGTTTGTATCCTTTATTGTCGAGATTGTTTCCAACAATATGTATTTTAATGAAGAGATTAATCGATTAATTTTATATGCTACTACTATTTCTCGTTCCATAGTTTAATCATTTTAGAATATATTTTGTTTTATGTATTTCAATTAACTCATTATGGGGTTACATAGTGAAAAGGGTTTCGATGTGATTGAATTTTCAACAGGTAGGTTTTTGTAGTTTATATGTAATATCAACAAACCCAATGGGGGAAATTTTCATAAAACATCCATCTTGATGATGATTTTGGGTTTATTGTGTTTTACGATAATTCTTGATGTTATTGAAGAATTATGGTTGTCAAAGGAGACGTAAATAGATGGTGTGAATGTTAGGGATGATCACCTAGAGAATCAACGTCAAAAGTGAACACAGGAAGTAAGAATGTATGAACTGATGATGTAGAGTGTGAATGAAATAAATAATCATGTGAAACACATGATGATAGTACAATATTTTTATAGGATCTCACATTGAGATTATGAGAAGAACCTAAAGAAATCACATGATTGTTAATGGAATAGGCTGTGAGATCATGCGAACCGCATGGAGGAAGAATTGTTGGAAGTGATAGAGATTTCTAAATGTTGTTTTAAATAAAATGGTTGTATTATTTTCATCATATCATTCGATGAGGATACATAAAGTGATAGAAGATAATGTTACTGACCATATAATTTTCATTGAATAATTTTATGAGATCAAATGAAGAACTTGAAGAAAATGGCTATGGCAACTTTATTGTATATGAATCTTAATATGTGATCATAAAAAACCTAGATGATTTTAAATTTAATATTATATGGGATCACGCAACATGATCAAAGAAATTTATGTTTATAACATGATATTATTTAAACATGATGTTATTCTTCCCATGAAGTGATAATTTTTATAACATAAGACCGATTGTTACAGTAGTGAAATGGATTGATAACAATGATTTACACAGTTAAAGATATTTATTTATACATATAAGTACCAACTAATCAATCATTAAGAATTAAATATGTTTTCTATTATGGGGTTTTTTGAAGAATCATATTCTATAAGAGTAAAATAAGGTATTTCACTACAATCCATATATCTTCTTAATCAAAATAATTTTTATAGAAGGAATAACACATAGATATCTCATGAAGGAAACATGTGAAGTGATGTGTAAATAAAAAATTTTCATTAATAGATAAACCCATTGATATAAAAAATAATGAAAAACCTTAAATATATCTCATTCCAAAGTCATTTTATCAATGTGAACATATAGAATCATGAAGGGATATCATAGAGTGGTCTCATATAGGGGTCTTTTAGAGAGTAATCACAGAGTAGTCTCACATATAGGTTTGTGGAGGGTTTCTATTGAGTGGTATCAAGGAACAGTCTCATAGAGGGGCCTTAGAATTTATTCCCATAGAGTGGTCATTCATAAGAGTCTTATAAAAGGGATATAAACTACAAGAAGAAATGTCTTCAGAAAATCGTGTTGTCACATCTTAGATGAATTAATAGAATAAAGACACACAAAACTATGTGAATGAACTCATAACTCATTTTCATAATATTTTACTGGAGGAGTAATTTGTTCACATTTGTTGAGAGAGTAATGTGATTTAAAACTGTGAATAGTTGTAAACTAAGAGGTGTAATGGCACCACTTGGATCATTGTAATAGTGGTTTGACTTAGCGGATTGGGAACATTATCATATTTATTATGTTTATTATTTTGACATATCATAGTGATAGAGAACCATGTAAAACTTATATATCCTATACATGTTTAATTACACATTATTATATACTATGGAAATGTGATATAAGTATTTTTAAAACAATGAAACAATAAAATATGATATTTTTGTTTTATTATATCATACTCAGATTCACCCCCTCTCGGGTAGTTAACAAATTTAGGCTAACACAGTGGGATAAAATGACATTCTTTGAAAAAAGGGATAGATAATTTATAAATTTTATAAAAAATAACACATAATTATGTTCTCATATAATGATAATATCAATGATAAGATAATATATAGGTATATAGGAGAAATAAAATTTCCTATGAATAATAAAGAGTCATTTTTAATGTGGCCATTAGATAGTTAATGACCAAAAAACATATCTTATTAAGGTGTAAAAAGAAAACCAATTCATTATTAATGGAGGTAAAATATTTATTTTATTTCAAGATAATTTTTCAAATGTTTTATAGTTATTTAACATCCAATATTGAGTACACAAATAATACACTTAATTTATTAAATAAAATTTCATAAGAATAATTAAATCAATTTTTTGTTCTTTGATCAATTTATACCTCATCACTTAATCTATGAAATAAATATTTTAAATTTTTTTATATATTAGAATCACTAAAAATAACATTTAATATATCATAATATCCATAAAATAATATGAATTCATTTATTATAAATATAAATATTTACTAAAAAATTAATATATGCTTTCCAATATGGATAAATATAATATATAAATCTCTATAACTTCAATAATAATACCAACAGTCGAATTTAATCCTTACATAAATAATTATCCTTAATATTCCACCCAAATATATATAACCATATTCAAAACTCCAATATATAAAAAAACTGTTGGAATAATTTTATCGAAGATCTTTTTTATCATTTCTCCCCATACAACATGAAGTATCTCATAATGTCAGAACCAAAATTTGGGAAAAAATTAATCATATATTCACTAAAAATACTAGTATCTTAAATCACCATAAAACATCAATGAAAATGTATATGATTTCCGAAATTCACCCTATTATTCTTCCTCAAATAAATTCATATGCTATTGAATATATTCCATAAATTAAAAAAATATTTAAACATCATCATAAATTACATTGTTATCAATTCAATAATTAATTTCACAGTCACAAAGACTGTCAAATTTACATTATAGATATAAACCCTTTATTTATCCCAATTAAACATTAACATATCAACACTAGGCAGATATTAATTTTTATTAATACCTCACTCATTTTTTTAAAAAAAAATTCCATTCCCACTAAATCCCTCTTATATTTTATCAGTAGCATTCAAAATATGATGGAATATTTTTCGGAAAGACTGCATTTGAAAAATCCTTAGATGGTACATGAATCTTAGAAACAAAATATAACTAATAAAACACTTGTAAAATATAATTCTATAACTCTAGTGCATAAAAACTTCAATTATTACACTTTAATTATTACCATAACAGATACCCTTCCACTGTGTAGTATTTAACCCTTGTATTATTGAAATGAATTATACAATTAAAATGTTTCTCACATATATGTCGTTGAAATAAAATTGGTACCTTATAATGAAATGTATTTCTCTCTATTGAACCCTTTACTATTCATTTGTAATTCTATTATTTATATTCTTCATTTACGCATATAAAACATATTACCTTATTCTTATGATATTTATCTGGGTGATTTTTCCCACATTCATGACATGTGTGAATTTTAATATTCATTTAATTGTCGTATTCATCAACTTAATTCATATGTAACAATTTTTTTTTGTTATTATGTGTAATAGGAATCTCCTGCATGTAAATATTTTTAATCATATAATGTGATAAATAATTATTTATAATTAGAAGGATTCATATTAAAACTCCATTTTCATTGGGTTTCTTAGGGGAAAAACATTTATTATCAATCAAAATCACGATTAACATGATTCGTCTTGGTTCCCACCATTGAGTGAAACAAGAAAACACAGTGTGAGAAATAAATCATAGTGAGAAACTACATAATACTAGAAAATCATTTATAGGATGTCATATTCCTGAAACCATCTTTTCAATCCATTCAAGCATCAGTTTAACTTAGCCCACCCCTATATATCGTCTATTATAATCATTTATAATTTTTTATATTTAAAATTTGAGTTAACCTAAGAAATCCTCCAATGAGTGTCAAAATAGATGATAAGTTAGACTCTCTTAACCATTCAAAAAAAAACAATGTCTGATTTATACTCAAAAATCTATTTTTAGTTTTATTACCCCTAGATACATTTGTTCCAAAATAACATCCACATATATTTCCCATACAAGGAATATGTTCTGGGAAAACCACTTGATCTATATAACAATAAAACATTTTTATGGTATATTAGACATAAGAGTATCCGAGGTTATTTATACATTTTCTATAATCCTAATATACATCAATAAGTAAAACATTCTTTGAAACCAACTATGGTGATGCATAAATTTTGTACATAAATATTTTTGTTATTAGATGATTATTCCCTACATAAAAATATTCTCTATTCAATAACAAAAAATGAATATTAAATTTAAATACATGGATACATATAATATATGTATGTAAAATATCTACATCGTATACAACATTTTAATTTAGATATAGAATGTTTCATAGATATATATACTTCAAATAGTTTTTCATATGGCATGGAATATGAAAAATAATTAAGGGAAATATCAAATTTTTAATATGAGTAAACAAGTAAGGTGTTAATGTTCATTTAAGTATGAAATGATCCTAGGGGTATTATTAATTGAAATTATCTTATGAAAATCATAACCAGAAATTTAAAGATCATAATAAGTTGATATAACATCTATAATGGTATTTAATTATAAAAGAATAATAAAATGTGTCTAATAAACTGACCGATGAGATCATAAAATTTTAATAAGATCCATCCATAATATAATAAAATAGATTATGGAATAAAAAAGTATATCAATATTCTTTACATTCATCTCAAAAAGACAATAAACACTTGTTAAGATTTTTAAAACCAGGTCAGTATAATCTTTGGGATAGGGATAACTTCATGTGTACCCTCATTTGTGCTTTGGATAACCTCATGTATAGCCTCCTGTATACCCTCTTCATTTTGTACGCTCTTTTAAGATTTTTATAACTATATGTGAACTCTTTAAGCTCCAAAATCATTATTCTTTAACTAATTCATTTCTGGGATATATAATTATAGGGCCTCAAATCCCATTATCATTAATACAATCACATATATGACACAAGTTCATAAAACATTCACTATCTCATATTAACAACAGTTATACAAAATAAATGGGATTTATAACCATCTCAACATCATATTTAAAAAACATAATAAGAAAGAATAAATATGATACAATTGTTTTATATCCCTTGTAAAGTATAACTTACTTAAAAAGATGTTATCATATATGTAAAATTTATTTTAAAGATCACCAAATATTTATTGAGGAAAACACAAGTTTTATTTCGAAATCGCTTATTTAAAATAAACAATTTTCTTAAAAAAATTAATGGAAAATTTAATTTTATAGTAAACTCTAGAACTTTGAATAATTCCTTAAATGTAAAGACTAATAAATAGGTTCCAATTTGAATAAAAATATAATATGATCAAAAAGTCATTTTGGGATTAAAATTTCTAATTAATTTTTAAAAATACATTATATTTCTCTTAAAACTGTAATTTTTTATAGAAATAACTAATAAAATTCAATAAATTCATGTGTTATATTGATTTTAAAATATTACCCATCAATTTCAATCCAATTATACCTCATTTTATGAGATGAAAAATCATTACCACATTTACTATTCACTATGAGAAAAATTAAATTTACTTCACAATAATAAATTAGTTATTATGATTACATATAAGAAATAAATTGTTTAATATTCTGTTTTTATATGTGGAATAAGTTCAATTTAATTTAAATGGGTTAAACACAATAATGAAAAGTTTTTACAAAAAATCATTTTAGGGCCTTATCCTAAAATCATGATTGAACGAGATTCATATAAATTTAACCGAATTATTAATAACTAAATTATAATTTTTTTAATTTGGGATGAAATTAATATAATTATTATAAATTTTTTGTAACAAAATATCAGTTTTACAATAAGTAAAATTTTCAGTATTTATTGAAAAATTAATCTTTTTAGAAAAATTAAAAACATTCATCATAAGGTAAATTTAATATAGTGATTTAAAAAAAATTATTATAATTATGAAAAACAATCTATAAAATTCAAGGATATAATTTATCATATTAACATACAATAATAAATAAAATCGATTTTTGATGAAAAACTATTTTCGATGAATACATTTATTTTAATAAAAATTTAGTGCTGATAAAATAATAATTAAAAAAATCCATTCAGTTGGACCATTATACATATATTTTTAAACAAGGTTACTCATATTTATACTAAAAAAATTCATTGTCTATGTTACAATGGTTGTATTTAAATAATAATATTTTTATTATAAATCTCAACTCCCTTAATGATATGTGATGCATGAATATAGAAAAATATTGTACACTTTAATTTAAACTAAATTTTCATAGTGTTATAAGAATGATATAATTATCACCTAAATTAACACCCATACCATTAAACTCCTTTTTAGATGATCCAGTATGATTAAATGTTAAATATTTACCAAAAATTATGGTCAATTATGGTCAATTACCTTTTAACTATCCCGACATATGACATATATGTGTCACATTCAACTAAAATAAGAAGGGAGATGAAAAAACCAATCAGGTAATCTGTGGTATTTTTAAAACTAGATGATCTTGATAATAGTTGAACATGTTTATACCATCACTATGAAATTATTTAATCAACCACTAGAGGAGCCTATTTTCAATGAATCTGTGATTCTAACACTATTTACAACCCCAACAACTACCATAAGATGAAATTATCATATGTGAGATAATAGTAAATAAGGGACACATGGATTCTAAAATTATTTCAAAAACATGTTGAAATAAATCCCTAAATACTGGATGAACAAGAACCATCCCATTAAACAATACCATGGGATAGTTTAACCTAAATGATATATTACTCCCATGACTAGAGCAATTTTACCCGTGAAATCAGTAGTGTGAAAAACTGAGATAATGAGAAATATAATTTAATAAAATGGGATCCTATTTTTCTATCCATATTGTATCATCCATGTATAATGAATTTTATATGGCCTTGATGAATAAAATATTGAATGAGTTGATCTAAAATCTATACATTCATCTGATGCTTAAATTTAATTTCCATCCACTACTCCTTACACTAGTGATAATGATCATGGATATATTCAATATACTAATGACTATGACAATTATCGATTCCTCCTAATGTAATTTTATCAAATAGATTACATGATATCAGTGGAAAATTTAGTCACTAGATACTACACCTGGAATCTATTAAGAAAACCAATCACACCATTAGAAAAGATAACGAGACTATCATGTCTACAACCTTTCAGTCACTTTAATTTATCTGGACCATCTCTACTAAGAAATAGATAAAAAACATTAAATTATTAATTGAAGATATATTAAATATAATTAGAAATTTACAATTGGGAAGAATATATATTGAATATTATTTGTAGGCTACATCCCCCCATTAACTAGTTGGGTTCAAAGAAAACCATACACTTTAACTGATAAACAACGAGGTAGGTCATCTTAATTGTTTTCCCCATGGTGAAACTCAAATATCCTGTTACAGTTTTCTTCCTATAGTGTAGTACCCCAACATAAATGAACATTCTAATTTCTATTTTAATCACTAATTTATCATTTAGATATCAATAATTATTCAACCATGGTGATCAATACAATTACAGTATGATGGCTATACATCTCCAAGATATGGTTGGACCCATTTATGTTTGATTCATCAATGGAATTAACTTCTACAACACGAATTACGCAAGATAAAAAATCATCAACCTAAATATCAAAATTCACCCATTTTCTTATGTTTGTATGGAATATATAGAACATAGAGGATGTAATTTTTTTTACATATATTAGCGACAAAAAAATAAGGAATTTTAGAAATGGGTTAAGTAACATGGTAATAAACACATACCATTTAGAATAAATTAGTTTATCTCCCATGGATTAACATTCTCTAGGAGGAGAAATTGATTGATCATTCCAATTATTATCCCTACAATTTATTGATAGGGAATAAAATTAAGAGTTACTTTATCATTAATTATTGTCTTAGGAAGTAGATAGATAATTGATATAGTGACACCCAAATATCTAATTCCTCCATTTGAGTTCCCAAATAATAAAACACAATGTGTACAATGAATATGGGCTATGTGTCTATTAACAATAAATAAAACATGAAAACTCTTTTAGTCCTACAAATATGTAAATGTATATTTTATATTTATTTATTCTTAATATTATTACACTTTTGATGATCAATAGATAGAATGATGCAGTTATAGATGATCATCCAAATTATTATTCCTACCACTGACTATTTTTTATAATTATTTATGATATTTTTTATTAAATACATGATCAAGGAGATAAAAATGAGGAATTAATGATTTATAGAATCTAGATATTCATTTATCACATTTATGAGTCATTCAAACTCATGTGGAGAGGAGTTATACCTAATTAATCTTGAGATCTGGATGACGATCAACTACATATGAATCCAAAATATAGGTATTATTTCCCTTTAATTTTTTAAAAACTATTTGGTTAAATGGAAGTAGTCATATGATCATAAATAAATAGATATATATTCAATACCACATGACATTAAATTATTCAGAGTGGTCTAGTAGATGTTAAATCAAAATTTAAAATTCCCCCTTATGTGTAAACTCGATATATAAAAACTATTATCGTCATAAATATATTCTTATGGATATAGAAACATGTACCATCTATAATTATATGATTATATTATTATATGACTAGGAATATTCATCATTATTAGAACTACATTTGTCTTGAATTCTATTACCAATACATTACTTGTGATTAATTATTCACTTATCCCAAGCCCAAAAGGAGATTCTATTTTCATGATTAACTCTACCTTGGTCAGAATGGAATCCATAGTTAATATAAGGACTTCCTATAATATCATGTTAGGATGGATAAATTAAAATTTATCACGTGGTTAATACCTTATTCAAATCTGTTTTCCTCCCTTCCCATATGGATTATTATTTGTTTTAGTACCATGTATCCCATACCTAAGCCTGATCTATATAAAGAAAATCTTTTCATAACCATATAATGTTTGATTGTTATTATTTTAGGATTTATTGTGAATACCAGACATTATATTTCATGTCCAGCGATTAATCTCAACATATGTAATTAATTATACAACACTATTACTTGATCAATTTGGGTATACCACCACATCATAATACTAAAATGAATCTACCACATTTTTCTTGAGTTGGACCTTTATGTATATTAGGAATTTAAAAAATTATGTACGGATTAAATAATGTTATCATAGGGTATATATTCATGCTCATATATCTCATTGTAGTCTATGAAAACATCTTCTCATATATTCCTCCACTCATTCCTAGTGTAGGAATTTTTAAAATTTAGATCAAGAATCTTATAAATATAAAATAATATAATAAAATAATTTTATATCAAAGACATTGTATATCATGATAAATATTATTACATGATATGTTCTTATAGCTAGATTTATTATTCTGTAATCGAATATATATTTTATAGGTATTATAAACCCTCCCAGAATATGGTAACCTAATTCAATTTAGGTCTTTCTGTATTATATAACATGATAAGATGCCATATTTTATATTAAAAATACACATGTATTGATTTATATTCTCAAATTTTATGTATTTATGTTTGGATATCTTATACTAGGACCAACTAAGAATGAAGTGTAAGAATTATGAACTTAAACTATGTGTAGATAATCTGGAGAATTTCCATATTATAATTGTGGTCTATATTCTTGTTATCCAATCCATAATATTTTTCCATATATAACACCAAAAAATTTGGTCAAATATGTAACACATTAAAACTTAGTAACACTTAGTCAACGGTATTTCACTATAAACATAATCTTCACAATACCTACTTTTAAGACCATAATCAACTGAATAAAATTGGCCTAACACTCACCCAAACAAAAAACCAAAATTTGAATCCTAATACAATTACTTTCCTCATAGTAATTGACATAATATATAATAATTAAAATAATATTATTGAAAATATTTAAAAATGGAATAAGTTCATTCTTGTTAGTATCTATAAATGTTAGTAATAGATAATATCATGTTTCCTCTTTATAATCCATTATTTTTCCTGGATTAATAAAATTTTAATGTAAAAAATTTAAAAAAGGAATAAGGCTTATAGATTTTCACAATTAGTCATATAGAATGTCAATATGTAGTCAGTTGTCCCACTAGACTTGAATACATGTATATTGTAGCATCCCATTACAGATTTGATAGGCTTTCCTTAAACATTTTCCTATGATTTTATTTTTATTGATGTGGTAGGGTTGAGTTTGAATTGGATGGATTCCTATAATGGTGATGTCTGAGTTTTGTTGGATTCTCACATATAAATTGACTTTCTTATAAGGGCTTCCATAGTATTACATGTTGTGTACCATGATTACTTGTCGTTCAATGATTCAGAATACAAGTCATGAACGAATTAACTCTATGATGGGTACACATCATGAGTTTTCATTTCCTGATGTGAATGAGTTAATTAATGGTTTTTAATTCAGAGCGTCTAGATTTATGTTGAGGCAACACATTTATTGGTGTTTACATGGTTTGACTGTTATACGTCATGAATGGGGATTTTACATCTTGTAGTACCCCAACTACATTTTTTAAAATAGGATTTATGGCTGGTCATTCCATTTTTCTCCTATTAAAATTATTCTCCCCGACACATTTCTTTTTTATGAAAACATGGTTCCTTTAAAACCTTCAAAATCAATTCATTCAAATTTTGATCATTGTTGTGCTTGCGTTGTGATCCCCAAGTAATATTTTTCCCATAATTCTTCATATATCTATTTTTATCCTACATTTAGATTTATATAGATTATTTTTATCATGATGGATCTATTCCTTATGTTGTTGGATATCATTTCTATGTTTGGTTTTGAGGACTTATTTATTTTTTTTCTCATTGACGGGTGCCATTGTAAGTGTGGTGTTTTGGGAAAAGATAGGTGATTCCACCCATTATTGGAAAAATTTATTTACCTATCATTTCATGATTTATTTAAATTCATTATTTAAATTCAGTTAAAAAAACATTTTTTCAATTGTTTTTATAGAACACAATTATAGTGAATTGGGAGATTTGAAATGGTTTTGGCAAGGGAATTTCGAAAACCCCCAAATCCATTGAATTGTGTTGTATATTATGGAAATTGGTTGATTTAAAATATTGAATTTATATGTTTTATTTGATGTAAATCATTTTTTATATGTTTTTGAATTTAATTGTGGAAATGAAATTTGAAAACGAATGAATTGGTTTTGAATGGATTCCAAACATGTGAAAATGGATTTAAAATGTTTTTATAAAATATAATGGTTTTTTCATGGAATGATTCATTTTTTTGATTAAAATAAATTTTGGTTTTAAATGGAATAATTGGAATTTTAAATGGTGGAATAGGATTTAATTATATTCTAAGCAGTCTGAATATAAATTTCCCATAATTGATTGTGTAAGAAAACAAGAAAAACATAGGTAGTTGCTCTGGTATTTGGATACACTATAAAATATTAGAATGTTATAAAACATGCATGTAGTGGATCACATTTTTTATGGGATGGTGACGAGTAACCTATATCTAGTGTCATAGGGATGTGTGTATACAAATACTATTGAGATCACTTAGAGAGTGTATAGTCCTATAGACATAAATACTATTGTATCATTCTACAGATGACAATGATGCTCGATTGTCAATTATCTTGAGATATAAATTAATTCCAATGTTTTAAAACTGAATTACATGCCTACTGAATTTATATAAACTATTTTATATAAATTTTTTACATAATTGATTGTTTTTGAAATATTTTATCATTTGTAAAGACTTTTCTCAATGTAAAACTTCTTTATTTGAACAGTATAGGAAGAATATTTTAAAATATGATTTGATATTCCAAACTAGTTTACATTAAAATTTAAATCATTCCTTTTGTTAATATATTTTGGAATCTATTATGGAATCCTTGGTGAGGCTCTATTGTGATTTTTAGCTGAAAGCTTACTTTATTACTTTTTGCCTTTGTAGAAATTATTCTTCGAGGTTCGAGAAAAGTGAATGGATCACATGTAGGTAGATCCATCTATTGAATCAGGGCATTAGTGGGTTTGCTTTCCCTAATTTAGTAATCCGGTGGTAGTACCATGGGTTTTTTCAGGACATTTGTTATTCTAGTACTTTACTACTAGTCCACTTTTCCTTTATTATGCATAATTTTTTATTTCTTTTTCTTCCAATATTTGTTGTGGATAATTCATTCCCACTTGAATGTGGTATAATATTATGTCCTATTTGCCAACCCATGGGGATCAGAAATTCTATTTATGCTATGTCAGAGACAGATTGGTTATTAGGTTACCATGGTACCCTGGATAATTTGTGATAATGTGGTATCATCGAGAGGTTGTTCATCTTTGGTCTTGAAGTCAATATACATTTTTTAAATCTTATCAGGTCATAGGTGGTAGTTGCGATATAGTTCCCAACCATCTCACGTTACAATGAAACTTATATTACCAGGGGTGGTTAGTGAAACATGTCTTGTAAATTAGTTCTATACTTTCCCATATTGTAATTTTTCTTAAGTGAAATCAAAATATTGTGTGTTCCATATATTGGGAATAATTTCTCCTTTTCTTAGTTTGAGTGTTAATATAATGTCTAATTTGTTTTTTGTTGATGTTGTGTACCATCATGCCTCCGAGAAGACATTTTAATTGGATACAAGAAGAGGATACTATTGAACCTTAGTAAGAAAATCCTATTTTAGAAAAAAATATAGTTGAGGTGATTTTGTGCATTGTCCAAACTCAAGTGAAACACCCCACAATTACATAGTACGTTATCATTTTAAAGTAATTCAATAGCATGCGTTACATGAAATAAAGAGATCTAGCGCACCGTGACTTACCAAACTAGCCATTCAAAAAGTAGTTATGAATAGTAATAACTATATTTTGATATTTATATACTCCATTTAATTTTACCGTTCATATTATGTGTTTCTTAGACATAATATAAGAATGAATACATTTTATTTCAAATAAAGGATATTTTTTTAATAAATTCAATTTTACCGCCTTTTAATGAAGAACACTTTTAAAATCAAATATTTTACACTTTTATATATTAATTTTGACTAAATAAACATCTTCTTTATAATCGGGACATAAAAGGTGTGTTTTGATAAATTTTAGGTGTTTTTTAATAACTTTTATATTTTGATGAATAGTGTAGAATACTAAATTTTAAATGAAAACAAATTTTTTTATCAAAATAATTTATAGAGTTGAATTATAAATTTGAACTATTTTGAAATATAATTAGAATACATTTTTATCATTTAATCCCATTTTGGTCATTAGAAGTTATTTTTTATTTAAATTGGACATAAAAACTTATCAATCTTTTGGTAGTTATTACTTCTATGAAACCCACATTCTGGTTCTGACAACGGGAATAAATTATCAATTATTTAATAAAATTTCTATGTTTTGAATTTGGTAAAAGAGAAATAATTTTTGAATCTTGAATATCAAAATTATCTTAGGGTGATTTTTATTATTTTTTTGAAATCTTTCAATATTTGACGAATAGTGAAAACACTTATAGTTTAAAACATAATTTTTAAATAAATAATTATTTATTTTATTTAAATTTATTTTAGGTCAAAATAGATACATTATACCTATATAAGTTCAATGTAATTCATTGGAGTCATTTTATGATTAAATTAGATGAACAGAATTTTATTGAACATTTTAACTTCTTTTACCCACCTTCTAGGCACATTTGCAAATTTTCATAAAACATAATTTTACCAATTCTGGGAATTGAATTTTAAAAATATGGGAGACACGGTTGAAATCATTAATTTAAATGTTGTTAAATGGGATGAAAATAATTTTTGTTGAATAATAACTTTTAAATTTTATATACCATGGTTTAGAGTAAATAAGTTAATTAAAGCTATAAATGATATTATAGTTACCCTAAAACATGTCCTGATTCTATAAGATGTGTTTTTTTCACCAAAATAATACTTATAAATAAAATATGTTCCTATTTGATCCACTTGTATTTGTTTATGATTATTATTATTTTTTTATTTAAAGAACAGTTAAAAGTGTTAAATTCAAATTTTCATAACTAAAACATTTTTAATATAGGCTTATACAAAAGATAAATTCAACTATATATATTCATTATAATATTAAAATATTTCCTACAAAATTTTATTTTATTTTTATTTTCATCCATTAAATAATTAAATTTATTCATGATACAATAATGATGCAGTAATTATGTTATTAATGAATGATTAAAATAATTGATATTATAAATATCCAAATAAATGTAAACTGAGACTTTTGATTCATTCCTCTAACATTTATATTAATATGACATTTCTTATTGATTTAATTAATTTTTTTGTGATGTAATAATTTGTTTTGACATTCTCAAAAACCATATACTAAATAGTGTCAAAATTAAAATAAATGTGTATTTAAAACAAATACTATATTATTAATTGATATAATATTCCAAAAAATATAAGGTTCATAAAAATTAATTACATAACTTTATATATGTCAATAATAAACAATAGGGGATTCTCATGGCTATTTATAGTAATTTTATTAGCCATTATTTCTAATACTACAAGAATACATGGTTATTGTTAAACTATTTAACTAAGAGTTAAATTGGAATGATAAGGTTAATATGGTTAAATAAACCTATCTAAAACCTATTGGTTGAGTTATTTTAGACCCACAACCATCATAAATTCTAAATAAAGTCTTTTGGAGCCATTATAAACCAAATATGATTGTATAATAAATTATTTTTTAAAGCATTTCTTAAAGTGATCCTCACCTATCTTATAAAAGGGTACATCCCATTCTCTCAAAATCACACCTCCAAAGTTATTTGGATTAGTTAACCATGACTCAAATATCCTCCCAAATACCATCAATTCATCATAGATATCTAAAATTGATCATAATGAAAACCTAATGATCCCTTTCTATCAAATCAAAAGGAACCACCCGAACAAGAGGTAATGATTTCATCACCATTTTCAATGTTATTTTATTATTCCACTTCCTCTATCATTGATGATTACATATAAAAATAATAACATCAGTACCTTATACATATTGTGATGTTATTATGAATTTGGTACATCTATATTCATTATTCTATCCATATAATGAATGAAAAAGTCACCATATGTGCTTATGTACGGATTACTGTCTCCACGTCGTGGTGCAGTTTGTTAGGCAAAACTTATTTATTTGGATGTGTATAATAATGACTATAATTGATGTTAATAATAAATATAAATTTGTAATGATTCTTTATATATGATATACCATCAAATTACATATGATTTTACCATCAATTTAATGATATTTTCGCACGTGCATATGTACAGATTACCATTTCCACAAACGCAATAAGATCCATTTCTCCATCATAACCATTGAAGAATAATTTTAATATTATAAATAAAAATAATATTAAATAATATAATAACATTCGGGATATGAATAATACACATCCTATCTATAATAATCATTACTTGCGTAATAAAACAAATAAATGAAAACGAATCAGTTAACACCTGAAACAATGATACTACTGAAATACTATTAACAAAGAAATATTAGAAGACGATATATGATATCATATTTATATATATGGTTCTTTTATAATTTAATAAAAATGATTTAACTATAATTAAATATTTTAACGTACCCTCGACCATGTAAAAGTATAATGTAAGGGTTAATTTGGAAATCTCTTTGCTTATTTGAGGTTTTTTATATGTACGTATCTTCTTGGATTTCTTTATCATACACATCTGTGTGTTCTAAAAAATGCCTGTCAATTTTTTTTACAATTTACTAGAATATCGTTTAATTTCAATTATTCTCTTGATTTACATTATATAAAATGTTTTTAAATGAATATATTCCTTGTTTTCCAAAAAAGTTACTTTATGAAATTTTTGACAAATTAAGGGAAGATTGTTTTTTAACTTATATGGTGGGTGGAGTTATTTCGACTATTATAACACCTTCAGTGATTCCCTTACAAGCTTATAAAAATATTTAAAAAATAAGTGTTTAATTTTATAATCATGTGACTTTTAAATGATTTTAAAATAGAAACAAATATTTCTGTCAAATAGTAAAGATTTTATCTTTGTCAACAAACTTTGATTGATTTTAAACTTTTTGATGTTGATTTATTGTGATACAATCATCCATATTGTATTGATTTTTTTGTGATATGGTTGACTATGGATGTGATGTTTTTTTATCATTCATGGTTTATGGTTAAATTATTAACATTTCATATGCTTGTTTTAATACAAATATTTATGTTATGTTCCAACCATTTCTTATGAAGAATGCATTGGACATACTAAGTGACAGGTGAATCCCTCTATATCTCCTCAATTCATCAATAGGTCTCAAGAGACAAAGTAGTGTCTTGGAACAAGGACTTGAAAAAATATTATTTTTAGTCATGGAACGATCCCTTGACTATGTGGTTATGATGTATTTAATTATTCATTCCATAATTATGAAATTAGCTATTGATATTACATGTGATTATTATACTAGTATAATAGACGTGTGAATAACTAAATGGAATTATTTGACTAATCTTTTACATATTATGTTGATGTTTAATTTTAAAAGGAATTTTTTGTCTTATATATTACCCAAAATGTTTATTCTTATTTATGATAGTTTCTACTTAATTGTTATCCTTACTAAGCATCTGAGATCACCCATTTCTTATGTTTTATTTTTCCCAGGATATGAAGATGTGTATTACAATTAACTTGAAGGAATAGGCTAAGGTATATGAGTGTGTTCCAAGGAGACACAATGTTGTTGTTTTTCCATTTCATAATATAATGTAAAACTTTTGTATGAATCAAGTACTTCCAAGGATACTAAACTAATCAGTCTTTAGAAACATGATATCATATTATTATTCCAATATTATGTAATAATGCACCATCTTTGGGTAACTAGGGTTGGGGAATTGCATTTTGTAATTGAATAATTTTAGTGCAATCCTTGGAAACTATGTTTTGAAAAAATTTGATTAGAAAAAATTAACCTATGACAAACATTGAGGAATAGTATAGAAGAACATCATAGAATTTCTATAATGCATAGAATTTGGGTATTTTCTAAGCTATACATCCTAGTCTGGATATGATCAGATAGATGTGGCTATGGAACAGATGTACCTAGGAGTGAAAACTCTGACAAGTAGTTTCAGGCTTGACCTTTGGTATCCTGGTACACAACCATGGGCCTTGTTGCACTCTTGGTTAGGAAACTCCCAGGGGATATGATTAAGATAATTCACATTATTTGTTTGCATACCATTATGAAGGATTTATGAGTAAATACATCTTAAAAGAAAACATTTGTTCATTATTGTTCATTATATGCATAAACATTTCAATTTACATTAGGTAGTTTACATTTTTGGAACAGTGCATGGAAATTCATAAATTAACCTAGTGCATGACATTGTTTAGAAATGGTGCCTAGTAGAAGGAATGAAAACTCTATCAATACACATGGTCTAAATAGTAAGAAAGATTATATATTTCATGGTCTCAAGCCATTATTTATAAGGGAAATATTCTCCCAAGTATTTTCATCATATGAAGAAATTGTTTCATGTGTTAATAAGTTATGTTATTAATTATCTAGGTCTTATGGATTGAAAGGAAGCTAGAGGAGGAAAGGAAGGTAGCATGAAAGATGGATAAAGGGAAAAAGATAAAAAAGGATTTTTTTTATATGTAATAACTATAGAAAAAATTTCTTTGGTAAATGCATAAAGGAAATGTGAATTTGTTATAACTTTGGAGAAAAAGGACACCAAATATGTCGTATCAAGGGTATGAAAAATGTTTCATATATAAAATTCTTCATCTTAAAAGAGCTAGTACTGTTTTCTCTAGAATTGGGGATGATCTCATTGATTTAAAATTCAAACATTCCAAACGGTTTCTAATGGGTTTGTTCATAGAACCGGAAACATCCAATGATTCCATATCCATTTGGACCTACTTTCCAAAGGTAGGTGCTCATTAGTTGTGAACTGATGAGACTTAAGAATTTTCATTGGTCAAGATGATGGGAGGTCAGACTCATCACACCTTTTTGAGGGTAATTATTGTCTACTCCATGACTCTATTTATAGATTTAAGTTATGTTCGTGAATCCTTATCACATTACCATGTATGAAAATGAGCTTTTCCTTAGATCTGACAATCAATGATTAATATGTATGGGGTTTAGAGAATATTTTATATGTATTCGAGGTTGTTCGTCGATAGAGAATCATCTTTATTTGTTTAGATATTATTAGTCAATGGTATCCTTTAATAGATTATATAAAAGTCTCTTGGTTATTATGATGACCATACTGGTTTTAAAGCCACTCAGCAGGGCACTTGAAGTTTATTGTCATTCAGAAGGACATGAATTATTTCATAGTTGAGATCGTACCCGCAGATGGGCTACCTATGTATCATTTGTTTTAAGAAAAGGAAACAGAACCCACATAGCTCGATTAATGAAGTATGGGGTTTATTCATGATTGATGGCTCAAAGAAAGATTTCATAATTACTTTTACACTCTAACCTCACGTGAGTTATGCTCGGTGTGAGAAAAAAGAGGTATTGGTAAAACCAGACAATTGTTCTATCATATGAAATGATTTGGGGCTTATGAATGCATGACATCCCAAAATAGATGAATATTCATTTTTACTTCAGGGTTGAATCCCAGGAACAAGGTCTATAAAGGTATATCTTCTTTATGGAGATTTGGATACTATAACTTGGGGATTACCCTTGTGGAAGGTTCCCAAATTTGGAAGGTACTTATGATTGGGTTTTACTCCTGAAAAGGAAGCCCAATTAAAAAAGTAAATTAATATTGGTTAAACGAAATTATGACTGGGGCTTATTCTTAAAGAGGAGGCTCAGGTTAAGGGGAATTATGACTGGGGCTCACTACTAAGGAGGATTCCCAGTTTAAGGGACATGGGGATTACTACTAATGAGGATTCCCAAATTATTGAGAATTTGTATTGGGGCTTATTTCTGAAAAGGAGGCCCAAGTTAAGGATTATATCATTTTAAAGGATGAGGTTGAATGAATGAAATCTCTAGAAATAGTCACATAAATATGTGTAAATCATTAGGTTTTAAGTGATGTTCCACAAAATTACTTTCGAATAAGGAAGACAACAAAAGAAACATGCCATAAATGCCTTCTTATAGGGGTTTGAAGGCTGAATCTTGAATATTAGAGGTGGATAAGCATAAAAGGAGTGAAATGGGTAGGAAGGGCACCCCAAAAAGGTGGGGTGCGCAAGTCCATCGTGGGCATGCAGGTCATGGTCGCGCAAGTATACTTGAACGACACAAGGGTGCTTGCGTGACAGTCAACCCTTAAGGTAATACATGGGTGAGACTTGGCTCATGCCTTTAGTATTATCCCTAGGGGATTTTAGAAGAGGGTGCACAAGTTCTGTTGAGGGGGTAAGGTGAGGTGCAAGTGTGGCCATCTCCCTTAAAGGATGGACACTTAGGCACACAAGTGTTAATGAATTTCAACACTTAGGCCTTCCTCCCCCTCTTTAGATATTCCTTTATAGGTAAGAAACTAACTTTGAAGTTTTCAGAAGCATTGAGAAGATTATAGGGCGCTGGGAGCTCAGATCTGAGTTTCTGGAATTTTTTCGTCTCTGAAATGGGGGGCCCACCAGGGGTATTTATAGGCCAGGGAAGACACTGGGAGAAAATTCCAAGAGGGCGCATAAGTCACCTATGCGACTATTGGGTGGCGCGCAGCTATACTTGCACGACCTTGGTTGAACTTGCACAAACCAAGTGCATTTGAATCGTTGTTCATGCCTTTGTAAATTTTGGATGTTTCTGCAAAGGATGAATTACTTTGGGTTCAAGTTATTTCCCTTTTCAATTCGATAGACTCTATGATGGAAAAGAGAGTCAACAAAAGTCCCCCCTCAGAGTTGGATCTGGGGAGAAAAGAGGATTTGACTCTGAGGAAAAAAGAGAAACCAGGGGTCTTTGTGGTTACTGGCTATTTAAAGTCATGCATGTCGGACATAAAAAGGCTAATGTTTAAGGTCGAAATAGCTTTGACTGAATAGATTAAAATTGGCTCAATTCCTTGAAAACTTATCTGAAAACATATTACCACACTCAAGTATGATGGAAAAAATGTAAACTATGACTTAATAAATTTTGAATCTGAGGAATGATACGAAAAAGGGCTAAAAGGCATTAGAAGAAGTAGTTCCCAAGAATGAAGATACCATTATTTAACAAACCCATTAGGGGGTTGAATTATGCAGGGTCGCCTAAGGGAATTGGGTGCATAGTCAAATAATAGTATCTTTTGGCTGACAAGTCTGTTATGTAGACTGTTTATGCAAGGCTGCCTAAGGGAACGTGCTGCATAGTCAGGCAAAAGAACTCTAAGAAATTTACTTTTCTACTGCTAAAAAGCCAGTGGAAGTTTATGGAGATTCAAATTTTCCAAATCATAGAGTTTCCTGTATGGAGAGAGGTACATGAATATGGAGAAGATATTTCCAATCAAGATCGTCTAAGAACTGGATGAATGTCACTTCTACGAAGGTCTGACCCAAATGTAGGGAAGAGAAATATAAACCATAGACCTGAATACTTTCAGATCTTGAAAAAGAACATGGGACAAATATGTTAAGGATGGATTTTTTTGTGGATCCTTACATATTGTTGATAAGACGAATAAGTACAAAAGAGGTTTTCTTCCCAAGAATGATTTTACCATTATTTGACAAACCATTTATGGGGTTGAATTATGTAGGTCCACCTAAGGGCATTGGTTTCATAGTAAAATGGTAGTATCTTTTGGCTGACAAGTCAGTTATGTAGACTGTTTATGCAAGGCCACCTAAGGGCATGTGCTGCATAGTCAGGCAAAAGAACTATAAAAAATTGGACATTCTGTGACCAGATGTGAAGAAAAGGGTTATGAAGATCTATAAGTATTTAAGACTAGGAGTATGACACATATAAATGGTCATTTGTTTAATGCATGAATAGATACACAGACCAATGCTAACTATAATCATGTTGTGGTTGGATCCTGAATTGAGATATTGGACTTCACTATGTATCCAATAAGGATGGGAATCAAGCCATATGTAGTTCTTCAAATAAATTTTAACTTCATGTGGGACGAAAGTATGGGAGATCTTAGTTTTGGGTCATAGAGCTTGGACAATAATGATTAATACACAGTGTGTGTTTTCATAGGGACTTTTCAGCCAGGGGACTGAAAATGGAATTTGGGGTTAGGCCCAAAGACATAGGGTTGGATTTGAGGGACACTCGAACGTTCCTACATATTCCATAAGGATGGGAATCAATCCATACATAGTTCATGAAATACCCTCTGTACAGATTTGGTTCGTACAAGTGAAGGGTGAATGGGGACTTTAGTGAAATTATGGTTTATCCTAAGATAAAAGGTTCGGGCATTGCCATGTATGCACGTAGTATTTGGAATATAACATGATTAGAGATCAATGTAAAGAATAATTCCCTCTTGGGTAAGGGTATCGATGAATGTTGTAGTTTATTGTTGTATAGGACAATTGTAACGACCCAATCTTTTTGAGTAGTATTAACTTACTCTTAATGATTTAATAAGATGTTAATGGTTAATGCAGAAAGAGGAGTCGATGTCTTCATCCAGTAGACTCGAACCTTATGAAGCCCACTTATCCGAGCTTGGGAATGAGGTAGCATCTGTGGGCTTCGCATTGGACCAAGCCCAAGCCGAACTCCAGCGTGTCAAGGTTGAACGGAAACGCATGCGGGAGAAGTTCAAGTTAGTAGAGATTACTACTAGGGAAATGTTATCTGAGCCTCCCTCATAATCTCTCACCATATCACACCTTACACTTAGGTCATATGCTGGTGTTATAAGTGGTTATGTGATGAGACCCTAGCTTCTTTGTGTAATCCTTTGGGATGAATGAATTGAGATTTCTTCCTTTAGTGGTGTTTGTGAAATTTCAAATGTCCGGATAATTTTAGGATGTATTTTATTGATGAATTTTAAAAAAAAAGGATATTTTAAAATATTTATGTAAACCCTAAATAATTAATGATGTGTAATGATTTTCAAAAAATGGTCTTCTACAAAAGTTTTCAGTAAAGAATTTGGAGTCTAATAAGATCAACTTAATTTTTGATGAATAGTAAATTATGAATAGTGATTTTACGCTTAGGATTAGTAATGTGACCAAATGGATTAGTAATTTCACACAAAGAAAGTTTTAATATAATTTAGAAACCTAGATTAAGTATTGTGATTCGATAAAATGGGTAAATAACGGTTTCATAAATTATTAGACAAGTATTAGTTTTTCCGGATGAATAGTGTTTTTAATTAAAAATTTAATTAAAAATAATTAGAAAATTATTTTTATAAAAAGGACTTTATTTTTGAACTCAGAGCATCGATTTTATGTTATGGTAATTTTTTGGGATTTTTCTGGAAAAAATGAATTCTCGATGAATAGTGTTTTTATTTAAAAATTAAATTAAAATTATTTAGAAAATAATTTTTGTAAAATGGAGTTCATAAATGTAATTAGAGCATCGATATTTGGTTATGGTGAAATTTTGGGATTTTTCTGAAAAAGATGAATTTTTCAGTGAATAGTAAAAATGTAGTTTTAGGGTTTCGGAATGTTTAATGACATCATAACTGTGTCATGATGATGTCATGAGATATTTTAAGGGTTGGCCGACCAAGGGTGATGAATTATTGTTTTGGGGGCCCCATGTGGCCTAACTCCATGGTAAATGACAAGGGAGAGCACATGGTTTTGAGAAAAGCATTTGTGTGGTGTCTCTTGGCGATTAATGCATTGTCCCCTCACTTTCCCTATAAATACCCACCCTTTCCTCCTTTAGTTTTCACTCCCAACTCTTCCCCAACGAAGTTCTGGTCTCCTTACCTCCCAAGGAGTCCTCCCAAGGTTCCCCCAAGCCCTCAAGGTCCAAACCTTTGAGTTTTAAGGGTAACGTTTTAAGGTAAGGGATCCGACCTCTCTCTTTCTTTTCATGTAATCTCTTTTATGACATTCCTTTTATGCTCCATGTTATTATGTGAGAGGATGTTCTTTTATATTCCCCTTACATCCCTTTTTATGTATATATGATGAGAGATCCCCTATTACTCTCATCATTTAGTTTTATTAAAGTTTAAGTGACGCTGTTAGGCTGCCGAATTTTTAAGGGATTCTTTCACCCTTCTCATTTTTCAAGTTCGATTTTCATGTCAAGTCTTTCAAGTTCCTTTTTATTATGTTGGGGTATGACCTCTATATCTATAATACTGATCTATTATGATCATATTATTAGAGACCCTATTTGATCTTGTCAAATCTTTTTTTATTGAAGTTTATGTGACGCCGTTAGGGTGCCGAATTTTCATAAGAGAAATCTTATTTTTGTCTCACTTCCATGTTTTTCATTTCATATGATATATCTTTCAAATTTCATTACCATGTTCTTAAATACCTTATATTATGTCCCCCTACTGTTTTATGGATCATTTATGAGTGGGTGACCCATGTTCCCTCTCTTTTCAAAGTTTTCTAAAACCTTATAACATAGCCGTTATGCTGCAGAATTTTCGTCTCAAAATGCCTCTCTCTTTTCTAAAAATTATTTTATGTTATAAAGTGATTACTCAAAGATCATATTTCTAAAGGGTTATTAACATATATATCAAAATGATCTATTTTAAATTCTGGGATTTACATACATGAAACCCGCTTTCCCTTTCCGTGGGTTTAAAGTGACATAATGATCATGCCATTAAAGCAGTTTTTAAAACGTTATGATTATGAAATGAAACCAATTTATTTGATGATATATGTGGCTCACATGACAATAAAGGAAAATTTAAGGGTGCGCCCTAATAGCGCTCCAATGCATTGGGTAAAGACTTAATCTCTAGAGATGAACATTTTTAACGACGCCTTGGTGAATAACCTTGGTAATTTTTAACGACACCTTGGGGATGGAACTTGGTGAAACGAAACGATTGTCAATATTAAATATTGTAGCCACATCTACAAGTTATGAAAAATGTTATTTTTATTATGATGTATCTCATGATTCCTTTCTCATGCCTTAATGTCCTTTTCATGTCCTTATTGAGGTATCTCAAGTTCACATGTAAAATGTTTCTCTTGTTTCCCTTACTGGGCCTTCTGCTCACCCTTTCTTTTGATGTATGTCCCCAGGTTATGAGATGCAGTAATGAACCTAGGATGAACATAAGGAGAAGCCTTTCAAGTGTTTAAGAAGAATGTTTTATGTTGTTTTCATGAATTATGTTCCTTGTTTCCAAGACACTAATCCTTAAAGATCCTTAGTTCCATGTAATGGAATGAAAGTTATGTTATAAAAAGACGGGATGCTATAACAATAGTGTTATACAGTTTAACATCATGTAGCAAGGACTAATGTTAACCAATGTAAATATATTGGTTTTGGGCTTGAACCTTTAGAGGTTGCCTACGTACCCAGCCTAGAAGGCAAGGATCAAAGTCCACATAGTTCAATTAAAGAATGAATTATTGATCAAGTTGTTCTTGGGGAAAACGACCTAAAAATGGTGTTGGAACTTACACATGGTTAGCAGCCCAAAGAGAGTGATATGGTTGATTTTTTCTCTAAGCACACGTTAGTCATACTCAGTGTGATAAAAAAATATGTAGCAACAACCCTAACGATGCATAGTTTATTGTCATGTAGGACATATGAAGGGACTATGCAGTTTAACGTCTTGCAGTGAGGACTATTGGTGCTACACAGTTTATTGCCATGAAGTGGGGACAAAATATAGTTTAACGTCATGTTGGACAATAAGGGTGTTGTACAGTTTAGCATCTGGTAGCTAAGACGATGGGGACAATATAGTTTAATGTCATGTTGGATGAAAGGGGGACTGTGCTATTTAATGTCATGCAGTAAGGAAAAATATAGAGACACGGTTTAAAGTCATGTTGGACGTCTTAGGGATTTTTTTCACAGTTTAACGTCGTGTTGGACGAAAGGGATGCCAATAGTTTATGTTTTTAGGCATGGTCTGTTGGTTATGCAGTTTAACATCTTGCTGGACATAAGGGAATTTTGAACAGTTTAGCATCATGTAGTCCGGACATCATAGTTTAACGTCATGTTGGACGTAAGTGTGAATAGTTTAATGTCATTTTCATGGAACATAACTGATGATGCAGATTAACGTCTTGCTATACAATATGAAATGCCAATAGTTTAAGGTCGTATTCATGGACCTTTGGTTATGTAGTTTAACGTCTTTTTGGAAAATATGAAATTCCAATAGTTTAAGGTGTTATGCATGGACTGTTGGTGTATTTTGGGTTTATACAAAATACTTCTTCAAAAATCTGCATTGGTTGGAGTAGTGATGAGTTATCTATCCATTGAGATTAAAGAATAAGCTCCATTGGAGCAGACCTTATGTATTGAATAAGGTCCTTCCCATTTTGGCTCCAGCTTGGGAGGTTTCTTTCCTGGTATCATTGGAGTTCTGAGAACTAATACCAATTCTCCCTGAACAAATGAATTAAGAAGAAAATTTTTGTTGAAAACTCATGCTATTCGATTCTGATAGATTTCCAAGTGGTGCAGGGTGCACAATCTTTTCTCATCTAACTATTACAATTCATCCAATCGCTTTTGAGATTGTTCATCTATAGATTATTGATCACAAATGGATACTCTGAGCAAGGGTAATTGAACCTCAATAGGAAAGACTGCTTTCGTTCCATATACCAATGAATTTGGAGTTGACCGCATTGCAGTGCGGGTGGTGGTCCGATATGCCCATAAAGCATGAACGAGTTTATCAAGCCCTGATTTATTATCTTTATCCACCATCTTCTGCAGTATGTTTGAAAGAGTATTGTTGAAAGATTATATCTGTCCATTGTCCGCTGCATGATACAGAGAGGAATGATTGGATTTAATGTTGTATTCTTGACACGACATCTTCACCTTGGTTGAAAAGAAGTTGGTGCCATTGTCCATCAATATGTGTGAGGGACACCAAATGTGGTAATGATATTAAACTTGATGAAGCTAACAATGAATTAAGAACATAATTCTTTGATAGGTATTTCCCCTGCCCATTTTCAAAAGAAGTTAGTAGGAGTAAGAATATACTTCAACTGCTTGGATGTAGTTGAAGGATAAGGTCCTACTACATCCATTCCCCATGTGGAAAATGACCATGAGTATTTACCTGTATGATGAAACTATGAGGTTTGATGAATGATCATGGAACGTACTTTGAAATAATGACACTTCATTGTGAAATCAACACAATCTTGAATCATTGAAGGCCAAAAGTATCCAAGCCTTCGAATTTGAACAGATAGTCTATGACCAGACTAGTGGGCACCACAGACTCCTACATGCACTTCATTCATGACAACCATTGTCTCTCTGCCATGAATTCTTCTAAATAGAACTCTATAAAAACCCCTTTTGTAGAGAACTTTCTATAAGTGATCTGGGCTATCATTAAGAGTGAAATTGACGACACGTCTCAGGACATGTTCTTTCCCAGCTATATCTGGTGGAAATGTTCCATTTTGAAGGTATTCCCTGATATGTGTCATCAATCCTGTATTATCACCATATGGTTCAGATATGGGACTAATGTCATTGATTTACTCTGTTCTGGCTTAAACATAAGGTGAATTTGTACGACGGTGGGCAATACTGATGGTTGTCTCCTCCTGTTTTGGATCATCCGGAGTTGTGGCTATATTAGAAAGTGAATCATCTTAGGCATTTTCTGATCTCGGGACATAAGAAAATGTCGGTTCCATAGGAAATTACGCCATTAACTCTCTGACGTAATTATACAAAGGTATTAGTTCTTCTTTTCTGATTTCATAATCCCCATTGACTTGTTTGATTACCAGGTCTGAATCACCTTTCACCTTTAAGTGATTCTCTTGTGCTTGATGTGCCAACTCCAAGCCTGTGATGAGAGCTTGTTATTCTGCTTCATTATTTTTACCACCTCCCATCAATGAGAAGGAATAAGGTAGCACTGCCTTTTATGGGGAAATGATTACAATTCCTAACCCAACGTTGTTGAATTTAGGATTTTCCTTTTTTCTCCCTATTGGACATCTGGAAGCACCATCAAAGTACATTTCCCATGATTGAAGGATATCTTGAATAAAGAATACTTCCTCATCAGGATGTTCAATATCTACAGCTGTATCTTCTACTAAAGGACGTTTATCAAGTAAATCAGCCCGAGCTTGGACTTTTATTTCCTTTTGAGACACATACTGAATATCAAATAGCTGCTAAATAATTTCCCACCTTGCCAGATGCCTTGTAAGCAATGGACGACTATGGATGAATTTGAGCGGGTTATTGCAAGATAACAATTGTAAAACATGATATTGCAGGTAGTGTCTCAACTTTTGAACTACAAAGATTAATCCTAGGCATCACTACTCAATATTTTAGTATGGGGTTTCTGCTTCATGCATAGTCCAACTGATATAGTAGAGGCTGTTTTCATTCCCATCGTCATTATTCTAAGCAAGAAAGGCACCCAATGATCACTCTAAAGCTGTCACATAAAGGATAAGTGGTCTTACATCAACAGGTGGCATTAACACCGGTGGACTCAAGAGATAATTATTGAGAATATCAAATGCTTCTGGACATTCTTCAGTCTGCTGGTATGTGACTCCCTTCATCATAAATTTTTTGAAGGGTAAACTTTTTCCTGCCAAATTGGCGATGAAACGCCGAATATAGGCCAAGTGTCCTTAACGACCTCTTAATTCCGTTAAATTTCAAGGAGGTGACATACGAATGACTTCCTTTTCCTTCTCCGGATCGACCTTGATACCACGATGGCGAATAACGAAGCCGATAAATTTTCCTAAGGTTACCCCAAAATCTCATTTTAATGGGTTCATATTCAAATTATGTTGCCAAAGATTGTGGAATATGACTTCTAAATTATCCAAGTGATTAGAAAGTTGCTTATATTTAACCAAAAAATCTTCCACATAACATTCAATAAATTTCCGTAAAAAAGGATTGTATATATGATGCATGGCATGCTGATATGTTGTGCATGCATTCTTCAAGCCATAGGGCATAACCCAATAGAAAAACACACCCCGAGGGGCTCTAATGGCTGTGGATTCTTCATCTTCTAGAGCCATTTGGATTTGATTATATCCATAATATCCATACATGAAGGAATGTTCTCCATATCCAGCTTTTGTATCAATTAAGAGTTATATAATTGGTACTGGAAAATAATCCTTAGGAAAATTCCGATTAAGTTCTCTGAAATCAATGAAAACTCTAATTTTCCCATTCTTCTTTTTCACTTGGACAATATTAGCCAACCATTTTGGATATTGAACTTCACTGACTAAGTTATCTTTAATGAACTTATCCACTTCAGCTTTAATTTTTAAATCATAGGTTGGGTGTGTTCTTCTAGCAGCTTGTTCGAATCCTCGATGTTCTTCTGTAAAACCCAAGCGATTCCTGGAAACATCAGGATCAATCCCTATCATCTTTGTATAGTTCCATGAAAATATATCTTGATTTTTCTTTAAAAAATAAATATACATCTCTTTCTCTTCAAGAGTCATGACCGCACTAATTAATGTGGGGAGTGGATCTTCTTTTGTAACTATAATTATTTCTCTGAGATCACCCACGGTGGTAGAGATACCCTCTTCAAATGCTGGTGGAGAATCCCTAAGATCTTCCTCTTCTTCTTCAACAAGTGTTATTTGTTCTATTTCTACATGCATAGTAAATGAAGAAGCAGTATTTCCATGATCAGAAGAGATGTTAAAATTTTAACATCTTGAAGATAAAGCATCCATTTCTGACCCCATTGATGATGAAGGGTCTTCCTTGGGTAATATAGAGGAGATGATGGATTGAGAATCGACATCATCATTCACCTCTGACATTTCTATAACTTCTTCTAATATAAATGGTGAAGTATGGAATTGATGAATTTCATAAGATGAAATGAATACATCTCCATTTGAGATTTCATCATTACATAGTGAATCTATAATTTCTTTCATGCTGTTTGGCTTGATTTCCGTAATTGACATTATGGAAGTTTGCATAAGAGTATTTTTAATTGGGTATATCCTATCAATTTGACTGATAGACAACATAGAATCTGTACTCACATGTGTAAATGGGTTTACTAGAATCTTTTCCAATCCATATAGAGCATTTACTTTGGTAATCTCCCTTGTTGTGGATTTCTCCTTTCCCTTCATGTGATAGAATTCAGCCTCAATGTATTGAGATTAAAATGTCTTGAATGGGGATTTATCACCATAAAATGTTCCAATTTGACCATAAAAACAATATTTGATACATTGATGTTATGATGAAGGGATAGTTGCATGTTGATGTAGCCATGGTCTTCCAAACAAGATGTTGGAGGCTGAGTCTTGATCAACAACCATGAAATCTGAATTGGATACAAGATCTCAAAACTGTTTTCTCAGTGTAATATCACCCAGTGGTTCTTCTTAATTTTTATCATATCCTTGTAACATCAATGTAGAAAGATATAAATCAGATTCTATGAGGCCCAATCCACAAAGCGTACGAATAGGGATAAGGTTGAATTGTGATCCATTATCAATGAAAACTCTTCAGACACCTACACCATTGACCTTTCCAGATAAGTAAAAAGGTCTAATATGTCCTTGCATGAAATCAACTTCATCTTCATCTGTGAAAGATATCACTGCATGGAATTCTGTAAGATTATTCTCTACATGGTAGACTTCAGTTGTAGCAATTTCAATTTCAAACTTCTAAGGACTCGACAAAGCCTTGATGAGTGCCTCCCGATGTTCGTTCGATAAATTAAAATCATCCAGAATTGATAAATTGGCTGGTATTTGGGCCAAGTGTTTCAATATATCATACTTTTGATCCAAAGGTATGTGTTTCCCAACAGGAACATGTAGTTTCGTAGGTGCCTTAGAAGTTGATGCATTGTAAGTAGATGCATCTTGTACCGGGATAGGAGTTGGTAATACTCCTAGATTTGGATGATTAAACTGATAAGGTCTATTTACTTGCTGAGAGGAAGAAGATAGAACTTTCAACCAATCTTCCAGAATAATTGTGCCAGGATTGAGTCTGCCTTGTGTGGAAGAACATGCTTGTTCTTGTTGATCTCTTTGAAGGGATCTACCACGAGTGTCTTCCGCATACACAGTTCTAACAGGAGTAGAATTAGAATAGTGGCCTCTGAAAGATCCAAGTTTCCCATGTATCCTGAGCTTCTAGAACTTCCTCTGATTCCTCTGTTTTCTATAGGGAACTCGCCCTCATCAAAATTGAAACTGCGACTGGCATATGGATTGGTTAATTGAATCAAATTAATAGAACTGAAAATCAACTCTTCATCTGATGAAGAATCTTCCTGATTAGCCTGTTTAGGCTGTGCCGTTTGGTGGGGCGGTGCCCGTAACTTCGAAGTAGATGGCATAAAATCCTCCAGAGTCAAAGACAACTTATTCTTCGACACAATTTCATCATCTTCTGATTATTCCGTTTTATTTGAATTATTCCTTCCTTTTGAGTATTTTCCCTATGATGAAGAGGGTTTTTCTGTGGTATTCATGGTATAAGACACAATTGGTTTCTTTAATTGTGTTCGCAAAATGGCATGAGTTCGGTTGATCATTTTTCTGACCATCCAATCATCATATTTTTTTCTCATTTTTGTTCTTGACTTCTTTCCACTCACATTCTTCATCTGGATCTATAGCAGTAACACATGCTACCAGAGCTGAAGAACCTTTCAATTTAAATTGTCCCATGTCGACCATTTTTTTCAGGAGTTCCTTGAAGACAAAACACTCCTGAATGGGATGCCCCAACATTTGACGAAATGGGAAATAATTGGGATGGTCTTTATCTCCTTCCTTGTTCGGCCTCTTGGGCCTTGGAAATTGAAACAAATTATTTTCTAGAGCTGAAATGAAATGGCCAGGAACGTGTTCATTTCATAAAGAGTAAACATTGCTCTTCAAATCCTCAATTTGTTTTTGTCTTTGATCTTGTTGAACATCTGGAAAAAACGGCCTCCATTTTTGGCACTCAGGAGGTGGATCCCTTTGAGAAGATGAAGGTTTTGAAGTAGAAGCCGGTACAAGTTCTTGTTTAAGCATAACTGTAGTAGTCTTTTCTTTAACTATTATCCTTCCTTGAGGTGATGGAATTACATGAGATTTATCCTTTGTCTTCATAAGAGAATCAACAATATATTGAGTGATTTAAGTAGGGTCTCGAAACCCTACTGTGTATTTCATAGGGATCAACAGCGTGCATAATTCATCATGCAGATTTTCCACACAGACTGGAAAAAAAATTTCTTGAGGGAGTGATAAGCTCAGGGAATATGTTAATCCCTTCTAGAGAGCAATGAAATCCAAAACCCTTTCGTTATCCCTTTTCTTACAATTTGTAAGATCAAAAACTGTTGTCTTTGGAAATGTTGAACTGAATTGAAGATGGAATATTTGGTGGAGATCCTCTCATCCGGTAATTGACCGGGATTGCAAGCTTGTGTACCAGACAAAGGAATGTCGTTGTAATAACTGTACAAAACACCTAAGATTAACTGCTTCTTGTTGCTGAGGGGTTCCCATCATAGGATCGCAATAATAAACAATATGTGTTAAGTGTTTCTCTGGGTCTCCCGAACCATTAAAGATTAGGAATGTGGTACATGGAAAATTTGATGGGGCAGTAAGTTCATCAACCCACTCAGGGTAAGCTATCTTTTCTAGTTGAATTTGAAAAAACTTTCCCACCATAGCTTTCAACCGATCTATTAATGTCTCAATAGTAGTTATTAACTTTTGAGAAACATCTGGTTGGGATTGGACCTTAACAAGTGAAATTACTAGAGCTGGTACACATGTGGTGGCTGGTGCTGCAACTGATGGTATCACCACCAATTGTTGTTGCACTTGACCCATAGTATTAGACCCATGAGGGTGTACTGGTAGAGAAGGATATTCTTGATCCATCTCAGTAGCCTCAACAAATTCCCTTCACTGACTGACTCCAGCACACTTAGGAGGAAGACTACCTTGAAGTAATTCTGCATTCAACCTCCTTAATTCCTTCATTTCCCCCTCTTGTTGTGCAAATCTTTTCTCTAGTCAGAGCGATTAGTCTTCTCTAGACCAAGGTTATGTAAACTGATTCTTGCCTTTTCCCTTGTTGGCTCCCTTTCGAAGAGTGGGAAGTGGATTATTTGAAGGATTACCCAAATTCTGGGTAAGCCTTTGATTTCGTGTACGCACACCTTCTTCAATTGTGTCTATGCGTACAAATTCATGAGCAGAAACCTCTTCATCTGACCCCTCTGAATGAACCTCATCTGGTGGATTAGCAACAATGACATTAATGACATTAATTGATGCATAATTCATTTCATCTCTTCTATCGGAATTTCTGTGATAATGCCTTTTTCCATATCCCTGATGAGACATAGCCTTTTGTCAATTTGATCCCTCATGAATTTCATGACGAACCATAATTTGGAGTTAATCAAAAAATAGTTTATATCTTCCTCTTGTTGCTTCTTCCCTAATTGAGAGAAGACTGGATTTCTCTAAGGGATACATTGAGGATTTGAAAAACTCCCCAGTCCGGTGGACTGGGGAGGTTCCTACTCAACTCCTCAAATCCTATTTGTTGATTATGAGGGTTGGGTTAAATGAGTCCCCAGTCTAGAAAACTGCGGTGGTTCTTGACATGCTATATTTGAGACCATCTTGAAATATCTCCTGATCATTCGGACATTAGTCCGGAAATTAGTTGGATGCATCAACCTGCATCTGCTTTTATCACCTGGCTCAAAAGACCATTGGATGATTTCTAACACTTCTGTCATTTGATGATATGCGTGCTCCAAATTAAGGGCATGTTAAATATTTTTGTTTGCTTAATACATGAGTAATTCAACAACTTGTTCTCTGTATGATTTATTTTTAGAGGAACTAGTTGAGGCCTATTCTTTGGGAAGCTTTTGATTACAAACAAACCCCATTGACTATGGTCAGCCATGGGAAATAACATTGCCTGAAACCATTTTCGGCGGGCTTTGATTACTGGAGAGTACAGTGAAATGTAGTGCTCCATGAACACCCCATCCCCTGATATGAATACTAGATGGGGCATTGGAAATTAACTGGGGGAATCTACTTAGTGCGCCAAGGCATGAACGTTGAAGGGCTCTCTGCTGTTTTTCAGCATTCAGATATCGAGAAACTGAGAGAGATTCCAAATCAATTTGGCATTTAAACCCTTCTATTATCTTGACATGATTTTCATATTCATCATAAGATAATATTTTCTTTTTCAACTGAAACGGAGTTTTCCATATGTTGAGACAAATATCATGAATTCCATCTTCCATCAACATCTTTGGAATTTCATACTGAGAATCAGCCAAAGGACAAAACATAATTGGCACTTCACCATTCGCTAATTGTTTTCTCGTATTTAGTAATTCAACTTTATCATTAAATGATGATTCTTCTACCTGATTAGACCATAGCTGGTGCTTCTCTGTTGCTTCATCTAAATCAAAATGAATGGTAGAGAAATATCTGATCAAACTAGAAGATGCATAACTTAGGGGTGGTTTGGAGAATGGCCTACACCCTGGACTATCTTCTGATTGAGAAATTATTTCACCTGCTAATGGTAAAGAATCAGACATGACTGGCTTCACATTTTCATGTTCCTCAAGATAAGAGGGCTTTCTCATCACTACATTGTCTATTGGAGCATTTTCCAGGCAATGTGCATTACTATTACAGAGAGGACATTCGTATCTAAATTCCTCATATTGGGGAGGACCACCATGGTGGGTTATAGAAAAAGATGAAAATTTTTTATCCTTGGTATTATGACCACACAGAGGGTTCTTGTGGCTCTTATCTGAAGATGAAACATCAAGATTGACCGAATTGTCATGAAGCAAGCCTTCATGAGGAAGTGTCTAATGCAGACCTTTGGAATTAATGTTCCCACTATTGGGAACTGAGAGATTAGAATCATGAGTTGCCATAGATAGTTTTCTGAGTGCACCAAGAACTCCAGCATCGATTAAGTCCTTATTAAAGATTGGCCATTGTTTTCTTGACTATGCTGGGCAGGTCTTCTTCTTAGACACCTTCTTACTCATTTTAGGAACCACTTGTTGACGAAAGTAGTCATTATGGGTAGGTGTATGTGCCTACACAGGAGAAATCATCAGGTTAGGCCAATTATCTATACTCAAATTAGGTGTATGTGCCTGACATGGTCGTCCGTATGATATGGGGAAGTATGCCCCACAACCCTCTTGGAATGGAACAGAGGGGTGTGTTTGTTCCGGAGTTACATATTTATGTGTCACTCCACTGGTAGGGATATATTTATTTTTCTTTCCCTGTGATGCTGTTGAAGCTGTTATAATATCCTGGAAGGCATCTAGAATATAAGCAGGGATTTTCATCTTCTCTTTCACTATTGATAGAATATTCATGGTGACTTTAGCAGGAAGAATGGTGATATATGTCCATTCCGTTCCTGGAGTAGGTTTATGTGCCTTCTATTGTCCTCCTTTTCCTATCAGTGAATTCGGACAGTACACATGTGTGGGGGCAGAGAGTTGAGTCTACCTTCTGTTTGTTGCCAAAGCTTTCCGACTGACATCTCTGAATGCCACCAAACAAGACTGTTGGTAGGATTGATCAATACTAGTCGGTGTATGTTCCTTGTGATTAAACTCCGCCAAACATGGTTGATGGACTTCCTTAAATACAAACAGATGAGGCTGCTGGCAGGATTGATGAATGTATGCAGGTGTATGTGCCTGTTTACCAGTTGTCAACACATTGGGTTGGCGGGCTCCATCGCATGTAGTCAGATAAGCCTTCTAACTAGCTGATGATTTATAAACAGGTGTATTTTCCTGTCTATAGTACTCCACTAGAATTTACTGGAAGTATTGGCGTGCAGCTGCTAGACGAGTCTGCTGGACAGCGGAATTAAAACAGACGGTTTTGTGTGCCCGCTCATTTCTTTCCACCATGTTAGGTTGGTGGACTTCTCTGGAAATGGCAGAGATGAGAACCAGCTCACTGTGGACTGGATTTCTCCTCTGTTGGTTCGTCTTGCCAGCTCAGGTTCAAGGAACCTGAGTCGAACACCTGGAGAAGACACCCTCATCATGTTGAGGGTGCATTGTTTCACGAGTCTGGTGGCAATTGTTGGTGGGATCCTTCCTGAAGGACTCATTTTTCCTCGAATTAAGGCCTTGAGTGGCCTTCTCATTCAACTCCTCTGAATATGGGAGGTAATGGTTATTGCATTTCGGGGATAACGACCTAAATTGGTTGGAGACGGTGGTTAGCACTGCCTGCTTCTTGATCACTGGTCGTCGCTGTTCGGATGACCAGGGTGAATTATTGACTTGGTGGGCTTGTCTAGTGGCCTCCAGAGTCTGAATAGTACTGTTTTGATAGTACTCCTTAACTAGCGCATTTGATACCCAGCATTGAAGACACTGAGTAGGTGATTTCTCCCTCATAGTGGACGATGATCCAGTTGGAGTAGCAGTAGATGCATTCACAATAGAGGTTTTCATAGTAGAAGTATTCACAATAGTGAACATAAGAAAATTCATTCATGTAATGTAGAAGATCTTTGAAAAGAGTGTCTGTTTGATATAAAAAACATAATGAAGATAAATTTGGATGCTACATCTTTGGGATGAGCATGTATGTTATTGACTATTTGTTGGCCCTCTCATTGAGTTTAAATAGGGGCCTAACAAATAAGTAAAACATATTTTTAAATTGGTTAAGGATTCATGTCAGGTTCACCATTTTTTGTTTCCTATGGAATTGGGGATGATCTCATTGATTTAGATTCAAAAATTCCAAGTGATTTATAACGGGTCTGTTCGTAGAGCCGGAAACATCCAATGATTCCATATCCATTTGGACCTACATTCCAAAGGTAGGTCCTCATTATTTGTGAAATGATGAGACTTAAGAATTTGCATTGGTCGAGATGATGGGAGGTCGGACTAATCACACCTTTCTAGGGGAATTATTCTCTACTCCGGGACTCTCTTTATTGATTTAAGTTATGTTCGTGAATCCTTATTACATTACCAAGAATAAAAATGATCTTTTCTTTAGATCTGACAATCAATGATTAATATTTATGAGATTTATAGAATATTTTATATGTATTCAAGGTTCATCATCGATAGAGAATCATCTTTATTTTTTATAGATTCTTAGTCAATGGTATCCTTTAATACATTATATAAAAGTCTCCTGGCCATTATGATGACCATACTGGTTTTAAAGCTGCTCAGCGGGGAACTTGAAGTTTATTATCATTCAGAATGAGATGAATTATTTCATAGTTGGGATCGGACCCACTGATGGGCTACCTATGTATCCTTTTTTTAGAAAAGGAATCAGGACCCACATAGTTCGAGTAATGAAGTATGGGGTTTATTCATGATTGATGGATCAAAAAAAGATTTCATATTTACTTTTACACTCTAAGCTCACATGAGTCATGATCGGTGTGAAAAACAAGAGGTATTGGTAAAAATAGACAATTGTGCCATCATAAGAAATTATGTGGGGATTATGTATGTATGACTTCCCAAAATAGATAAATATTGGGTTTTACTTCAGGGACAAAACCCAGGAACAAGGTCCATAAAGGAATATGTGGTTTATAGAGATTTGGATAATCTAACTTGGGGCTTACTCTTGAGGAAGGTGCCCAAATTAGGAAGGGACCTATGATTGGGTTTTACTCCTGAAAAGGAAGCCCAAGTCAAAATGTAAATTAAGACTGGTTAAAAGAAATTATGACTGGGGCTTATTCTTAATGAAGAGGCCTAGGTTAAAGGTAATTATGACTAGGGCTTACACTTAAAGAGGATGCCCAGTTTAGGGGAGTTGGGGCTTACTCTTGAAGAGGATGCCCAATTTAATGAGAATTTAGACTGGGGTTTATTCCTGAAAAGGAGACCCAAGTTAATGATTCTCTCATTTTGAAGGGTGAGGTTGAATAAATGAAATCTCTAACCTTAGTCACATAAAGATGTGTAAATAACTATGTTCTAAGAGATGTTCCACAGAATTCATTCAAATAAGGAAGCCAAAAAAGGAAACATGCCATAAATGGATTTGAAGAGGGGTTTGAAGGCTGAATGTTGAATAGGAGAGGTGGATAGGCATATAAGGAGTGAAATGGGCAGGAAGGGCACCCAAAAAGGGAGGGGCATGCAAGTCTTTCGTGGGCGTGCAAGTCATGGCCGCGCATGTATACTTGTGTGATATAGGGGTGCTTTGGCGAGAGTCAACCCTTAAGGTAACACTTGGGTGATACTTGGCTCACGCCATTAGTATTATCCCTAGGGGCTTCCAAAAGAGGGGCGCGCCAGTTCTGTTGAAGGGGTAAGGCGAAGCGCATGTGTGGCCATTTCCCTTAAGGGATGTACACTTAGGCGTGCAAGTGTTGATGAGTTTCAACACTTAGGCCTTCCTCCCCTTATTTAGATCTTCCATTATAGGTAAGAAACTACCTTAGAAGTGTTCAGAAGCTTTGAGAAGAGAATAGGGTACTGGGAGCTCAAATATGAGTTTCTGGAATTTTTTCGTCTCTAAAATGGGGGGGCACACCAGGGGTATTTATAGCCTAGGGAAGACCCTGGGTAAAAAATCAAAGAGGGTGTGCAAGTCACGTGCGTGATGATTGGGAGGCACACATGTATACTTGCGCGACCTTGGTGGAACATGAGCGACCCAAGTGCATTTGAATCTTTTTAATGCCTTTGTCAATTTTTTTATGTTTCTTCAAAGGATGAATCACTTTGGGTTCAAGGTATTTCCCTTTTCAATTTTTTAGACTATGTGACGGAAAGGAGCATCAACAAGGACACTATGCGAATCGATGTCCCAATTATCAGAGTAATCCACAAATGATGTTATTTCATAATAATCAAGTTATGATACTACCATAAATGAAGAGGAATAATCATAGTTCTTATATTTTTATTAATGAATTATGTCATTTTTTTTTTGTATCAACAATGTACTAATTATATTAATTATGGAAATAAGTGTACTAGTTATATTAATTATGGAAATAAGTAAGGATTTTACTGCAATAATATTTAATTGAGGATTTGAGATTATATGATAATAAGAAAATTGAATCAACATCAAGTTAAAAATTTTCTAAAATACATGGTTTAAGGAAAGATAAACCTTAAGACGGTACTAATACCGAGGTAGTGTTTTTTGAAAAATATATTGTTTATTTGCATAAATTATATTAGATATTCTTGACTGTCATGGAACTGATTAATAGTTTGTTTATTGTATCATTGTGAGACTACTCAAAATATTTGGATATAGGGAATTTATGTAGTATTATAAAAAATAATAATGTTGAATGAATGTAATAAATAAGGTTTTATGGTTATTCAGGGTGTTACCATGTTTTAAGAGAATATATGATTATTGAAATAACATGTTATTATTCAGAAAAAATAGATCTTCATTATTATATGTTGACCTTCCTTATAAATTTTTGGACTATGAGTTCAGACACAAGTATTTTTTATAAGTCTAATGACTGGAATGAATTATGTTGGACTTTGGATACAAATGTTTAAGGTTAAAACATTTCATTTGATTATATTTTTATTACTATAAAAAGGAAAAACGGGAGGATGGGAGACAACCTGTCGCGTCCGGTATGGCCATGAGACTTGAACCTGCTACCGAAAGGTGAAAATGGTGCATCACCTACCACTATCCAACATAATGTAATGGTTTTTATAATATTTTTTTTAAATTATCTAATATATGAATTATAAATTCATTTATTTAAAACCCTATATGATTAGTATTAATAGAATATTTTTGAGTTCTTTTAACTTTTGGAGTGAAAGAAGAGTTTGTGGTTGAAATTTGTTAAAAGATGGAACTCTACTTGTCCTGTTTTTTTTATTATATTAATAAATTAATTCTTAAACTTTAGGGAATGGATCATAAAACCAAAAATTAGTTATACTAATAACTTATGTTTTGATGAACCAATGATATTTTAAGTCATCATAGATTTATGGCATTGAGGCCCCATATTTTCTATTTATTGTTCACTTGTTTGTTTTTGTTGACCTCAATCACTCTCTATAAATATTTACATTTTTCCTCCCATTAGGTGTCTTAAATTGCAACCAATGTTTATCTATTCTACATCCTAATTTGGTGGTCACTTTTTCATCTCCCATTCCCCTTTATTAAGGCTAAATTTTAATAACCATATTTCCAATGTTGGTTTTCAACAAAGGTATTTTCTGTTTTTAACTATTTATTTTCAAAGAAAAATTTCAAATTTCACTGACAAAATTTGTTGAAGGAGGAGAGAATGTAACAGCCCATGATTTCATAGTACGTTATAATTTTAATGTAATTCAATAGCTTTTACTACACGCAACATTGAGTTTGAGCACTACCGGATTTCCCAAAATATTCATTCAAAAGTATTTATTATTAGTATAAATTTCATTTTATATTTTATATACTCAATATAATATTAACATATATATTATGCGTTTCATAAAAATAATATAATAATGACTTCAATTTTTTCAGATAAATGAACTATTTTTCAGAAAATGAAAATTTACCGCATTTTAATGAAGAACACTTTTTAAATCCAATGTTTAAAAATATTATATATTCAATTTAACCAAATAAACCTCTTCTTTAAAAGGACATAAAAATTTATTTTCTATAATTTTTTGGTGTTTTTCTGATAAATTCATATATTGATGAATAATGAAAAATAATATATTTAATAATATTTTTTTAATTAAAATATTTTATAGTTTTAAATTAAATATTTTAATGGTTTTAAAGTATAATTTGATTATATATTTATCATTTAATACAAATTTGGTTATTGTAAGTGATTTTACATTTAAATTGGACATAAAAACATTTCAATCTTTTGATTGGTTTTACATCTAAAAACCCCACTTTCTTGTTTGAACAATGGGAATTATTTTTAAATTAATTAATGAAACTCATATATTTTGAATTTGTTAAAATAGAAATCATTTTTGAAGTCTTAATATCAAAATTAGGATAGGGTGAATTTTTTGTATTTTTCTGAAAATATTCAATTATGGATCAATAGTGAAAAACACTGCATTATTGTTTCAAACATACATTTTATAAAAAAATATATTTATTTTTTAAAATTTAATTTATTTCAAAATAGATACATAATACCTACATATGTTCAATTTAATTCATTGGAGTCATTTTATAATAACATTATATGTATAAAATGTTATTGAACTTTTTATCGCCTTTTACCCACCTTGTAGGCTAATTGTCAAAATTGCATAAAACAAAATTTTATTACTTATGTGAATTGAATTTAAAAAATATGAGAGACGATATTGAAATCAGTATGTAAAATGTGGATTAATAGGAAGAAAATAATTTTTGGTGAATAGTAACTTTTGAATTTTATTTACCACAGTTAAAAGTAAATAGGGTAATTAAAGGTAAAAATGATATTATAATTACCCTAACACATTCCATAATTCTATTGGATATGTTTTTTTCTACTAAAATAATTTTTTTTAATAAAATATGATCCTCTTTGATCCACTAATATTATATTAGGACATTTGTTATTTTTTTATTTATTGAGGAGTAAAAAGTGTAAAATTCAGCATTTCATAACAAAATAAATTTTAATATAAGGTTATACATAAGATAAATTCGATAGTAAATATTCATTACAAATCTAAACCTATTTAAAACATAATGTAATTTTATTTATAATTTTTAGACATTAATAAATTAATTTTTTAGGACACAATGATGATGCAGTAATTACATTATTTCTGAGAGATTATAATAATTGATATTATAAATATGAAAATAAATATAAATTGAGACTTTTTATAAATTCCTATAATTTTATAGGTTAATATGAAATGTTAATATTTATTTAATTTATTTTATCAATGTAATAAGTTTTTTTTTACTTTCACCAAAACCAAATACTAAATAGTGTCAAAATTGACATAAATGAGTTTAAAAGAAATACTATATTATTAATTGATATTGTATTTTTAAAAATATATGGTTTGGAAAAAGGGCATAGATAAGGTTAGATATTTCAATAATAAACCACATGGGGTTCTCTTGTCTTTTTATCACAAGGTTATTTACAATTTGTTATAATAATATAGGATTATATAGAAAAAGTAAAACTATTTAATTAAGAGTTAAATCTAAAAGATAAGGTTTATATGGTGACATAAACCAGTCTAAGTGTTATCGATTTAGAGTTTTTCAACCTATCCTCACCTTTTCCTCTAAATAAATATTTTATGAGACATTGTAAACCGAATATGATTGTATAATAAATTAATATTTCACGTTTTTCGTAAAGTGACCATCACCTCTCTTTTAGAAGGGTACTTCCCCTTCTCTCAAAATCACACCTCCAAATCCATTTAGCTATGAAAATACCTACTCTAATATCCTCCAATATACCTTTACATTAACCTAGAGGGATTAATTTTATCAGATAGAAAACCTAAGGATCCCTTTTGATCAAATCAAATAGATGTACCCGAAGAAGAGGTAATAATTTCCTCACATATTTCAATGTTTTTCTTCTTCTTTCACTTCCTCTTTCATTATTGTTTCCATACCAAAATAATAACTACAGTACCATATACATATTGTGTTGTTATTATAAATATTTTACCTCCATATTCATTATTCTATCCATCCTATGAATTACAAAGTCACCATATGTGCGTACGTATAACATACCTTCTCCAGGTCATGGTGTAGTTTGTTATTCAACACATCATTATTTAGATGGATATAATAATGGGTACAATTGATATTATTTATAAATATAATATTTTAATTAATCTGTATATATGATATAACATCCTATTACATATGATATTACCATCAATAGAATGATATTGTCGCTCGTGCGTACGTTGTGATTACCGTCTCCATGAATGTGATAAGATTCATTTCCCCATCATAACCATTCAAGAATATTCTCTATTTTATTATTAAAAATAATTTTTGCGAACTTAATAAAATTTTGGATATGAATCAAATACATATTATCCATAACAAACATGACTTATGTAACAAAACATATAAAGGATAACGAATCTGTTAACACCAAAAACAATGATACTACTGAAATATTATTAACAATGAAATATTATAAGATCATATATAAAATCATAATTATTTATATGGTTCTTTTATAATTTAATAAAAATTATTTTACAATTATATAAGAGGATAACATACCCTTGACCAAGGAAAATTACAATGTAAGCGTTAATTATACAATATCTTTACTTATCCAAGGTTGTTTATAAGTAAGTATATATTGGGGCTTAATTATCATCCACATCCGTGTTTTTTAAAAATGTATTTCAAAACATTTTTACAATTTACTATAATATTAGATATATTCATTAATACCTATTTTTGAATTTATATAAAATGTTTTGAAAGGAATCTTTCGGCCGTTTTTCAAACAAGGTACTTTATGTCCTTTTCGACAAATTAATGTTAGAATGTTTTTTAATCATATACGGAGGGAGAAGCTAATTTCTTCCATTATAACACCTTAGAAAATTCTCTTACATGATTATAAGAATATATCCAAAATAAAAATTTTCTTTTATAATTACATGTCTTTTAAATGATTTCAAAATAGAAAGAGATAATTCTCTCAGATAGTTTATATTTCATCATTATTAGAGTCATTTGATGGATTTTACACTTTTATGAAGTTGATTTATTATTATACAATCTTCTATTCTCTAATGAAGGATTTTTTAAATGTTTGACGGTGGATGTGTTTTTTCTATACCATTCATGTTATATGTTTACGGTATGAACATTCCATATGCTAGTTTTAATATGAATGTTTGTGTTCTAATTTAACTATTTCATATGAGGAACGAATTGGACTTATTAAGTTATGGGTGGAGCCTTCTATATCTCATTGATGCATCAATAGGTCACTTGAGATGAACTAGTGTTTTTTTCATAAGGTCTTGAAAAAATCATATTTTAATTCTTGGCACGAGGCCTTGACTTTGTGGTTTTGATGTCCGACATTATGCATTCTATCATTTTTAAATTAGCTATTCATATTAAATTTGATTATTCGACTAGTAGAATATCCATGTGAATAAGTAAATGTTATTATTTTTATTATCATTTCCATATTATGCTGAAGATTATGTTTATATTGCTTTTGTTTTAGTCTTATACAGTGACTTAAATGTTTATTTTTATATATGATAGTTTTTGTTATATTGTTATCCCTACTGAGCATCTGATCTCACCCCTTTCTTATGTTTTCCTTTTCCCATAATGTGGAAATGCATATTACGATTAATCTTCAATAATATGATAAATTTTATGAGTGTTTTCAAAGGGGACATAATTTTCTGTTTGTCCATTTCGTAATGTAATGGAAAACTTATGTATGTATCTAGTAATTCCAAGGATTCTAAACTAATCAGTATTTTGAGACATGATCTCTTTTATTATTCAAATGTTATGTAATAATGCACTGTCTATAGGTATCTAGGGTCGGGGTGTTACATCTGGGACAAGAACCACCTCTAGTTATTTCTTAGTCACCATCAGTGGATCATTATGTGAATGTTCTTCAACATCTTTCTCAAGTGTTCATTTTCTAGAATACACATATTTTGAAAGGCTGAATAGATCTAAATCATGATAAATTTTTTTTGGGAATGATAAAATGTATGTTTGAGTTCATAGAGACCCCAAATGAGACCATAGTTATGTGTACCACCATTGTGCTAGAGGGATGGAGTTGGACATGGGGGTACATGAAGGTGAAAATGAGTAAACCTGAAGGATATTCATGGAAAGACATCAAGTTTAATTTCACCAAATAGTTTTATCTAGAGTTAATGGTGATGGAAAAGGTTGTGGAGTTTTTCTTGCTTGATCAAGATGAATGAACTGTGACTGAGTATTAAAATTTCCCTACCGAGTTGGTGTAGTTTTATCTTGATATAGTAACTTATGAGAGGATGAAGGCTCGACAGATTGAGTTGGGATTTCGATCATATATCCATTCTAGTTTTTCTACTAAAGCAAACCAATTATGCTGACATGATAGATATGTCAATGATGTTCTGGATGGAATTCTCTAGAATTTCAGGGTTTTTGAGTTCTTTATTATTCTAGTGGTACTATGAGTTACTTCAATAGAAATGTAAGCATGATGATTCTCGGGGATTTTCATGAAGACATAGTCATTATACACCTTCTAAAACACCAATATAGTGTACTTTGATTATATATTAGTACGGACAGCCATGACATTATTGTATGGTTTACATAAGGCATCCAAGAATTTTAGCTCTTGCGGATGTTCAGGGAACTTAGAGTGATTCTGCCATAACATTTATACTATGCATAGTAGAATGGGACAATAAGATCCTCCCAAAACTATAAGGAAATTAGATGCTTAATGTTTAAAAGGGATCCAAACACAGTAATCTAGAATGATGTTACATCACATAATGGAATATTATCTAGAGGAAGAATACATGGGTCCAACAAATGTGAGTGTTACCGTTATTATAACATAATCATTACTGAGTGAAATTTCTGATATTGGTGCATCTCACTCCATTATTCCAACCCATATTGTTAATATTGTAAATCATCATATTGATATTTTATCTTGTGCAATATATTTTAATACACCCCTTTGTATGATGAGAGAGTAGGGTGTCTATATTATTTCATGTGTCTTTTCTCAATTATATGTTAAGATATATTATATTTTCCATTCGTCGACAAAAAATATCTTGAAATCATATTTGGGATGGATTGACTCATTTTTAATTGAGCAAGGACTGATTGTTAACTATGCTGGGTAAACATTACTACACCTAGTGGTGTGTATATTGTGTTTCATGGATATTTTCACCCTAGGTAAAGAAGGAGAATGAATTATTATCAAAATATAGGGAACATAATATCAATTTTTTTCTTTTGATCTGGTGCGAGAATCATTAAATGTTGATCTCCCACTAGTTTTCATCGTGTTTCCCAAGATATATCCATTTTATTACTCTAGATTTCCACTAATAAAAGAAGTTTATTTTTCTATTACATTAATTCATGGTAGAAAACTAGTTTCAATTCCTTATAACCTCATGGAACAAGATTAAATAAAGGATTTAAATTCCTAGTTGGATGATCTTCATGAGGGACGATTTATACTCTCAAGTGTGTCACCTTGGGAGGCGCTGGTTCACTCTTCTAGGAAGGATGCTGGTTATCTTCTCTTGTTTGTTGATTACTGAATTCTCAATCAATTAAAAGTAATGAACACATATCGGTTTCCATGGATTGATGATATGTTTGATCATTTTAATGGTGGGAAGTGATTGTTAATGATCTACATTCCATATGGTTACCATCAATTTTGGATAATGGAATCTAATATTTAAAAAATGATTTTTGTATTAGTTATGACCATTATGCGTACCATATTTTTCCCTTTGGCCTAAAAAATTCTCCTTCATTCTTCTTGGATTCGATAAAAATTATTATCTATGAATATCCAGTTATTTTTTTTGTAGTATTAGTGGATGACATTCATCTCTACTTTATATTGGAGGAGGATAATTTTCAACTTTTAAGAATTGTTCTATGTCTGTTGTGAAATCACCAAATCGAGTCAATGATTCCAAAGTGTGATTTCTGGATTAATGAATTGAAATATTTAGGACACATGGTGTCGGAACAAGGAATAATAGTATATCATGGGAAGGTGATGGCTAATATGACTTGGGAGAAACCATGAAAAGTCTTCGATATTCGGATCATGGGAGACATGGTGTCTGGGAAGGACTTCTCAACATTAGCTTTTCTGATGAATGCACTAACTCTGATGGGTGGTGATGATTACATGGAATGATAATTGTTAGGCTTATTTTGTTGAGCTGAAACATCTTTGGACTACTTCGCTAGTGTTGACTCTTCCATAATAAGAGAAGGACTATGTGGTGTTTTTTTGTTATATTAGGTTCTGAATTAGGATGCATTCTTAATAAGTGTAATCATGTGGTAGATTTCGGGTCTCTTCAGCTTATGTCCCACTAGAATAATTTTCCTATACCTGACCTATAACATTCCACTATAATGAATTCATGTAATAGTTAGTCGAAATGCATTTCTTTCAAAACATTTAAAATATATTCATACCGCAATATCTTGATTTATATCTTCTCCCAAAATGATTTGAATCATTTACAGAGATAATGGGTAGATTATCTATAGTATTTCAACATTGACATCATCTATACCATGGGAAAAGGGAATGCAATTTCATATGCGTTATGTCAGAAACTTACATCCTATGCTATGAAAGATTATTCAGAAAAGTTGAATTCGTTGTCTCCCTTTGGAAAGATGCATATTATTGTATAGGATATTGAGGGGTTATATTTTTTTGCTACCTTTAATTTGATATCCACTCTTTTGAAGTTGATTAATCATGATTAAGATCTTGATGACAAATTCTACAAAATTAGAGAATCTATTAATGGTGGTGATATAGATTCCTAGTTGTTTTTCTCTAAATATTGTGTTTTATGTTATCAAAACCACTTTGTTGTGAAGTTATAAATAAGGAATGATGTGATGGGTATTTCTAAATTTCCCTATGGTCTATACACTCAGGAACCAAAAAGACGTTCTGTGACATGAAACGACTTTTATGGTGGCTAGGGATGAGATCAGGCATTGCTGAGTTTGTTTCCTATTTTCATTACATGCCAACATGTAAATGTCGAGCACCAGATATATTTAGGATTTATTGAAGCACTTTCTATCCCTACATGGATGTGGGAATAAATCACTATAGGCTTTGTGGTTGGGTTTCCTCATACCCAGAGGATGATGAATTTGAAATCAGTTGTCATTAATAGGATGACCAATTCAAATCACCGCATACTGAATCAAGATACCACCAAAGTTGAAGAGTTAGGAAATCACTACGTGAAAGATATTATTCATTTTCATTGAGTTATATATACTATAGTATTTGAATAGGATCCATGTTTCACTTATCACTTTAAAATATTCCTTTTAGAGGCTTTGGGGTATCAGGTCTGTTCAAGCATGGCCTACGATCCACAGTCGGATGACCAGATAGAAAAAACAATAAAAATTCGTGAGGATATACTTCGTGCTTGTGTTCTTATATTTGGTGGGTCCTGGTATGATCATTTGGGGCTGGTTGAGTCTTCTTATAACAATAGTCTATAGTCTGAAATAAAAATGTCTCATTTTGAGGAATTTTATTATCAGAATTTTAAATATATATAATTTTGGTCGGAGATTGGTTAAAGTTACTTGATTAGGCCAATATTGGTGCAAGAGACAACATCAGAGTTTTAGTTGATTGGTTAATGAATATTGACTTCTTAGAGGCAATATAGGTACTATGTAGATCAACATCACAGACCATTGTAGTTCTCTATTAGTAAACATGTGTTCTTGAATGTTTATCCTATGTTGGATCATTACTGGATTTTGATGTAAAAAAGCATACTCCTCATTTTGTGGGACCTTTCGTGGTTACTGAGCAGTTAAGGAATATTGCATACCATTTATCACATCCTCCATAGATAATGTCGATACATAACATATTCCTTGTATCACAGCTAGAAAATTATCTCCATCATCCATATCATGCTTTAAGGTGGAGTGATATTGGGGTTAAACCTAATTTATCTTATACTGAGCATCTAGTCAAGAAATCGGATTCTGAGGCCAATTTACATCATCAGAAGATGATTCCTTTGGTTCATGTGCTATGGATTCTTGGTTCTTATAATACAGGACCTGGGGTTATGAGGCACTGATGAAAGAGAAGTGGACTCATCTTTTTGACATGTTAGCTTCTGCATTGGGTTTCTATGGATATAAAATTTTTATGATGGGGAGGTTGAAACATCTTGTTACCTCTCTAATAGGTACACATTAAACAATGTCATTGTTTTTTCATTTCGTGGATGGGGTTGGGTGTATTTTTAATTGGAGGGATTTCTATTATCATGATGTCAGTGATTTTTGGATTCTCTCCTTTAAACTAAAATTTTCATGTAGGCTTTGAGAGGATTACACATCATATAATTATTATGTATACATGTTGTGAATGGCTTCATGCTATGATGGGTACAAATAGTGAGTTTTCATTTCACTTCATGAAGGAGTTAATGAATAGTTTTTAACTAGGAACATCTGAATTTAATAAGAGGTGACAAACTTATGGGAGGTTATGATATTTGACTATAACACATTATGAATGGGGGTATCACATCATGTAATACAATGAATGCTTTTTAAAAAATAGGTTGTGTGGTAGGTCTTTCATTTTGGAACCTCTTTGATTTAATCTACCTCGACCCAAGAATTTTCAATGTGAAAATTGTTCCTTCCAAACCTTCCAGATCCATTCGTTTAGTAATCAATCATTGTTGTGCTTGCGCAATGATTCCTAGGTAATATTTCGCTATCAGTCTTTGTCTATTTCACTATCTTCTCATTTTGGATTTTTATAGATCATATTGATAGTGGTGGATAATTAAACATTTGTTTTAGATATCATTTATAGGTTGGTTTTCTATATCTTTTGACCTTCATTTTCATTGACGAGTGTCATTGCAGGTGTTGATTTTTGGGAAAAGTTATGTGATTTGGTCACCTATTTTACAATGTGATTGACATAGTATTGAATGATTTATTTCAATTGTTGATTTAAAATATCATTGAAAAAACATTCATTAATTTTTTTTAATAAAACCAAATTTCAGTAAATTATGTAATGTGAAATTTTTTTGTTATGGTAATTTGAGAACCCCCAAGTCCACTGAATTATGATTTGTTTTGTAGAAATTGGTGGATTTAAAATATTAAATTTATAATTTTGATATTATAGAACTGGTTTTAATCAAATTGTAGAATTTAATTGTGGAAATGCCTTTTGAAATTGTTGGAATTAGTTTTGAAATAATTTTAATATTCTGAAAATGTATAATTTTTTTAATATAAACATAGTTGTTTTATCTAGGAGAAAGGAATGTTTCTAATTAAAACCCATTTTGGTGTTAAATAGAAAAATTGGTATTTGAAAAAGAAGAATAGGATTTAATTTTTTTTCTTGTAGTCTGAAAATAAATTTTCTATCATTTATCATGTAAGAACACATGAATTCCTCAGGTAGTTTTTTAGTTTTTTGGACAAACTCTATGCTATTAAAATTTTTTAAATCATACATTCAGTAGGTCACATACCTAATTGGATAGGGACACGTTTCCTTTCACTAGTGTTATACCGAACTGTGTATACACAAAATTTAGATGTTAGATAGAGAGTATAGTGGCCTATATCCAAAAATACTATCATGCCCTTTGGAAGATCACCATGTTTCCCACTTGTAATTTATATATGAGATATAAATGAATTCCAATGTTGTAAAACATCTATAAATTCTTGCGTAATTTATATAAAATGTTTTATAAAAATGGTTTATGTAAGACATTATTTTAGAAATACTCTATCATTTGTAAAGAATTTTCTTAATGTATATATCTATCATAAGAAATGTATAGCATTATTTGTTTAAAATATGATTTGAAATGAGAAATATACATACATTAAAATTTAAATATTTTCTCTAGATAATATATTGTTGTTGTATGTTATGGAATCATTGGTGAGGCTCTATCGGGAATTTTAACTCACAACCTACTTTTTCCATTGGGTGTTTTTAGAATTTAATATTCCATTTTTGTGAATAGGGAATGGATCACTTGGAGGTGGATCAATATGTTAATTTATGCTCATGGTGGGGTTTTTTCCCTATTTGAGTAATCTAGTGGTTGTAATTTGGGCATGTTCATGAATTATTTGTATTCTGGTACATCGCTCCAAGCGGAGTATTCTTTTGTTATGAATAGTACTGTGTTTGTTTTCATCCATTATGTATTGTGTAAAATGTGTTCCAAAACAAATGTTGAATAATTAAAGGTTCTAGTCACCAACCAATTGGGATAGATAATTACCTTTGGTCAATGTCGAGATTAGCTTAGTTATCGGGTTACCAGTTTAATCAGATGGTTCATAACATATTCCTATAATTATTTCCCCAAAAAACTGATCTTAAAATAGATCCTGGATATATTTTCATCCATGAAATTCCAACATATTCTCAATGACAAAGACCTCCCATTCAGATGATCATATACACGTGAAATTTTTTGACAAATCCCATGAAACCAAGAATGTGTTCAATATAGAGTTGAAAACACATTAGGTTTCTCTAAGACTTATTGAATAATCATTTCAACATAAATATACATTATACCATTCGATTATTGTGACATCAGCAACCCAGATAACATTTATTTGGACCCTCATTTTGGTATTCAAAAAACATGACTATATCCTATTGTATCCAGATTTCATTTCAAAATTTAATAGGGATTTTCACTAATTTGAATGAGACAATAGGGGATATTTTGGGTCCTAGAGGAAAATATCACTTTAATCGTAACATCTACATCCTAATAGCGTGATGATAATGTATTAATTAACAATGGATAAATTATCCCAACCTATCTCTATTTAACATTATCATTGATATTCTTATGTAATCATTTATCTATTTTATAATCATACAATTGATGTGGGTACAATTACACTCTATGTCACACTTTTTTACATTATACTAAAATTCAAATAAATAATATAATATTAAAATCATATAGATTCCATATTTAGGTAATCGTTTTTTGTGGAATAAAATTCCTTTAGTCATGATAATTATTTTTTTAATCCAAAATCCATTGGGTATTACACTACCCTTAGAAATATTATTTTTGGTATATGGTTCTTATCTGAGGACCCTAAATAAGTGTGATCATGAACCTACTTGAATGACCTTAAAATGAATATTTAAAGGGACATTACCCACATTAACATGCAAATATGTGAAGGAAATCCTAGGCTATCATAGAGTCTTTACAATCTAAGATTGAAACATAGCTATCATATGAATATTTCTTAAAATTTATGTAAAAAAAGATATTCCACCATAGCAAGTAATTTTTTTTGAAATTTTGTTTTCACCATTCAGATTATTTTATTGAATCAAAAGAGTTAATCACATAGTAGTATACCTAAATATTAGTAAATTTAAATCATATTAATAGTCGAAACTAATACCATATAATGATTAACAAATATGGAGAAAAACCATTACGTTTTACTCCAAATTATCATGTTTTAAAAAGAATTCAAAGTATACAATATATATTCATATTATGATGAAACTAATATGAAATTAAATAGATATGATATATAATATAATTTAATGAAATAAATGATATAAATGGTAGAATGAAGTGTATGTATAAGTGGAATGTTGCCATAAAAATCAGACCATTAAGAATTAGATTGTGGAGAATTCTGAAATTGTTATAAAATTATTATATTTATACATTAAATTTTCAATTAAATTGCATAAAATCATTTTATAATATTGAAAATAATAATTATTAATAATTTTTTTGATCAAATAGACGTAATATAAATAAAAATATATTTCATATAATAATTTTTTCAGTTGTTGGAACTGAACAAATATTTTTGAAATAAACAAAGAATATTATTTAATAATTTAAATTTTAATATATAAATGTCTATTTGAATATAATATAAATCTAAATTTACAATTATATCACTAAAAGTATCCAATGATGAATGTTTTATAATATCCTATGATATATAAATTTTTAAGAAATATGTAAAATACAATATGAATTATGATAACCATTAAAATCTAAATATATAATTTAGAAGATTTAGTAATTAATAAATGCTAGTTATTAACAATAAATTAATTTATTAATAAGTTTTTAAAAAATTAAAATCATTTTTAAAATATATAATAATCTTTCAAGAGTCTAAAATATAAATTTATATTTGAAAATGTGATTGTTTTTGGAAAATTATATTTTCATTGTCGAAGTAGTATAAAATAATTGAGTTTTTTTAAAATAAAAAAATCATGAAATGATGTCCTAAATTTTAAAATCTATTACATAAAACCATGGGTATCTTATATTTATTCATTTCCTCTAAACATCATTTTAAAGGAATTTGATTAGAAATTCAGAAAATATTCACCCAAAAGATTTATACATACCCACTCATAATCTAATTCAAATTCACTAAGAAAATATTGATTATGGTAATCCTCCAATTTTCCCTATCATGAGTTTATTTTTTTAGTTTCTATGGTTCTGTATATATATATATAATATTTTTAAATGTATGTGCTCCTGATCACTTCACTTTCTTTATTTTTTAAAGCATATTCAATTCCATTTTAATTTCAATATTATTTTTTTATCATTTATGATATAAATTTCATATTTTTGAATAAATAAAATATTTCTATTCTCTCTTATTATAACACCTTAATAATTCACTATAATAACTAAACATTAAAATAGTTATAGAATTCATTAACCCATACCTTATTCCATGTATTTATGGTATTATTGATTTATTATATCTAGGCTGAAGGCATTATCTAAGGATTATGATGTTGTAGATAATTAATCATATATTGGTTTCCAAGCGGATTCAAATTTATTTTTGAACATGTCAAAATATTGGATGTATTCATGCTAACCAATATGTATTTACTTAATAAAATATTATATACCTAATGTTAAAAATATAATCGAGACATATTACTAATTTTAAGAGGGTAATTTTTTATCATTTATGTTGTCTCTAACCATTGAAAACTATTGTATTAAATGTGTCGTTCCTATTTAAATATTTATAACTTGAATTAAAAAACACTAATAATTCATTATCATTGCATTTATAAGGGTATGTCCTTTTATTTTTCAAATATATTATAATTTCCATGTTCATTTTTGGATATTCACATAGATAGACATATAATTCCATTAAATGGGAAAATATTGATACTTCATAAATCCATTTTTTCAATATAAATTTCTATAGGTTAGTCAAACATGATTATGTATAAGACCCCTCAGGGAACCCTATAATATGTATTGATTATCCTTTATCATAATATGAATAATTTATTAGACTTCATATGTAACAGGTGGGGACATAAATTATATAACCCTTTGTTGAATTTCTATTTATCATGAGACAAACTAGTTTGGGAATCTTGTGTATTAGTTTCCCAATTATTTATTTTCCCTTGGAATGAGGCCATTTGGTTATGATTTTTTAGTCTGACATTATGAATTCCATCATAATGAGATCAGTTACTACTATCGATGTGATATCTCTGAAACATCTTTTATCTTATCCATGAATATTTTTCTCTAATGTTATCACACATAAGTATTTTATTTTATTATTTATTACATTTATATTATGTATTCTATACTAATTTAATGATATATTATACTTTACACTAACTGTTTCCAAGATTCTAATCTCACTATTTATGATTTTTTTCTATTTTTACTTGAAAATATAATGTTTACTACTTCTCACATTAGAATTTTGAATAAGAAATGATAATGTTTTCATATTTAAATATAATGTTTCCTGAATTTTCAATTTAATTACATGTTTATATACATATCATGTTTCCTAATTCTTATAAACTATGAAATCATGTAATTTATATATTATATATGAATGTAATAAAATAAACACTAGCTCTAGATTAAGTGAATTCAATTGTTACTGTTGGTATTAATGAATATTAATTAGAAAAAATAGGGACTAGATTTATAATAATGTATTTGGAGGTAATAAAACTATAAAAATCCCGAGGGATATTCTAAAAATATATTTATTTTAAAGTACATGAATTTGTAATAAATTCATAAAAATTGAATACCTTGATTTAAAATTACATGTTTAATTCATGAACTAATTATGTATATTCTATTGTTTGTATATGGTGAATATTTTAAGGAATTATATACTTATCAACAACTATAATTAGTATGGTGGTTTCCCTAGAAATAAAATCAATCAAGATGGTGTTGTATTTGAGATAATTATAAACATATCAGCGTAGTTAAATCTAGTAATGAAAAATAACCTTTATTATTCAGAAAAAACCATTTAACCTTTACACAATATTGTAAATTTGGATCAACCCATGTAGAAAAATCCAAAAACATTTAATATAATGACTATCATAATATTGGAAAAGAAATGTATAAGTATTTGGTGGATATATTCCATTCCATGGTATGTAGTGAATGAGTTAATGTTTTCATGGTTGTATAACAACTATAGGGGAATGAAAATAAATTGATATATTTTATTCCCCAAAAAGTAGAATGAAAAGGAAAAATGTATTAATTGTAATTCGTTTAAAGTGATCGCCATTGAGAAATATTATTCATGTTATAATAGAGATTGCCTAAAAATGAAAATCCTAATGATAATATAAAAAAGAAGAGGAGGATATTTATAAGTACTAAGATAACATTACTTTGTTGGAATGATATGTTGTGGAGTATTTATGCAAACCTAATGATTTATTAATTAAAATATATTTATTATTAGAAAAAATTAAATGGAATTATTTTTTAAAACATTTTAATAATATGAAGAGTTAGTGACATGAATGATCAGGAACAGTAATAATTTTCCAATTAATATTATTTTGAAAGGAAAGAAAGATATGAAGAGGGAATATAGTTTCATGTTGAAATAATTTTTGAAATGTAAAAGAAGAAAATGGTATAATTTATAGAATTTAATAATAATGGGATGGAAAAAACTAGTTTATACTTGAATAACATGGGAGTTTACTTTATGTGTAGAGATAATGGTCATTCAGCTCATGATTTAATGGATAAAATTGAATGCACTAAAGTACAATACATTAATTTCATGGAGGTGGGACACTGTTCAAATTAATAAAAAAAGAGTTGTTGGAATCTATATTAGAAGAGGCCAATGAATAATGTATGACATTATAAACACACACAAAATTGACATATTAAAAAAAATTATAACAGGTACTGTGGTCATAAACTAAAATTTAGCTGATACATAATTTGTGTACGGATCAATGCATACATTCATTTCATGAAAATTTTCAAACAAAATTTAATCATCTATTAATTTATTATAGAAGGAATTCTTTTTTAAAACTCATAGTGTAAATACTAATGTATGGATAATACATTTTTAAATATCTATTATATTGTATAGTGGATCCTTAAATGAAAAGTTTTTTGTGATGCCAGGGGTTGGATTTGACATTATAATAACCCCAAACCCTGTAACATATAGCACATTACTAACATTGTTATGTTGGTATTGTGAATAAGAATTTTAATTCAAAAGGACCTAATAATTTAGTAGATTTGTAAATCTAGATTGAAACATAAGTATAACATGATAATAAGAAATGAAATAAAACCTAGAAACTCCAAGGAAAACAAAAATAAACTCATAGATTATCATTACAAGTCATTCATAATTTACATAGTTATATCGAGGGGGAAAAGAAAACATATAAAAGGGGTGAGATTAGATTATCATTATGGATAATAAATATAGAAAAAAAAAATCATAAATAAAAATAAAAAATACGTGATGGGGATTAAAAATAAAAACACTCGATTAAAAGATAATATTGAAAATAAAACAACATAAATAAAATTATATTAAATAATGCTACATAAATATTCATATAAAAATAAAACCTAACAATTGTTATTACCATATTAGAATGAAAACATATATTATCGATTAATAATATCATTATTATGGAATGAATAATATTGGACTTCAGAGAAATACCATCAAAGTCTCAAAGAATACATATAAAAATAAATGGGTTAGTCCTCAACTAAATCCCAATATGGTTTGTCACTTGGGACTTACAGATTAATCGAGGGGATATAAAAGGCCCCTCCCATAAATTAATAATGAAAATTCACTTAAAATATTAATAATGTCAAAAATAATCAATATACAAATATATATATATATAATTTAAATAACAATTCCCAATCAGTAAACTTAATCACTAATCATTATGTGTAATTTGGTGATTGTTATCAATATATCACATCAACGGTTAACCAGATCCGATTACTTTTTATAAAATATTTCAAATGATATCATAAATTATCAATCCAAATTAATCTTAATATTTAACATTGGGTGTTTAAATAAATTGAAATAGTCAAATAGAATCATGGAATTTTTTTGAGAGAAATACACTATTCACATTGCAAAGAAGAGTACTTTTTGGAAAACATTTTTTTTCATAAAAACATATTCTAAAGATATAAATCCTTGAAAAGAAATTTTAATGAAAATAAAAGTATATTGTATTAATAAATTATGTCCAACTAAAGTGAAAACATATAAAAAGATTTTTTTAGAATCATTAGAAATGGGCCTCTTTAATGGGGTTTCAGGAAAACTATAAGAGCATATAAAGAAGAATAAAAATTAATAGTTATCATAAAATAGAAAAAAACTAAGATTTTTTTCCATTATAAAAATAGTAATTTTAGAATAATATTGGTTCCTGAATATTTATTATGTAGTGTACATGAAAATTGGTATGAAATTGGGATGTACCCTTTAATCGGGCTAGTTTATTGGGTGGAATTGACAAAGGGAACCTTTAAAAACATGTATTTACCCATAAAAATAATCTAAATGTATATAGATACCTGATTTTGGGACATATAAAAATAATTTAAAATAATTATATGAAAATATATAAGAATTGAGTTGTGCTAAAGAGAGAGAAAGTGTATCCCAAATGAAAAATGGAGGTTTGGGGGGAATCCCTTACATTATATCTGAATGCATTATGAAAATTTACATATAATCCTAGATAAGGATATTTAATTATATAATAATTTCTTTCACATCCTATTAAAAATATATTTTATTAATTATAATTATATTAAGTTAATTTATAGGCTTTTTTATGTGTCATAATATTCCATTTTGTTGTCTGCGATGGTTCGTTTCCTTGATTTTCATGATTACCTGTATACATGTACAAAAGATCATGTAAATTGAAAATCGTTATCCATAATTAAAAATATATTTTATTAATGAAATTATTTTATATTGAATGCCCTTATATATAATTTTTTCTACATACGAGTATTATTGATTAGATAATGCATTAATGATTTCCATTTTGATTATTTTTTTTCATTTTTTCAATCATCACAAGTGAGTTTTTTTATGAATTATTAATATGAAAATATAGTAGTTCCTAAAAATTAAATATGTTTATTAGATATATTAATTTCTGTTTTAACCATATTTTTTTATGAATATCCTTGATTGTGTAATTGAAAAACCAAAACATCCAATTAAATTGGTACATCACAGATGATGTTTTCATTTTTATAATAAAATGGAAACATAATAGAATTTAAGGATGATATAACATTAATATATAAAAATAAATTTTATAAATGATTCTATATTTATCATCTCACATTGGGTAGGGGAGGGAAGGGAATGATAATAAGAGAAAAGAAATTGGAAATGAGAGAAGGTTATACCCTTTGAGTGCTATCAACTTCAGAACCTCCTTAAGGGACTAGGAAATTGACTTCTGGTGAGACAAACAAGACCATAAGGAGGGGAATATGTGTCAGAGAGGAAATGTGAAAAACATATGCATAATTCATGGCTTTGGTGGTCTGAGGTAAAAGGATGGTAATGGGTGGTATTTATAGGGGAGAAATGGGGTGTTTTATTTTATATTATTCATTATATTATTAATATGGATCTAAATTATTAATAGGGTTGGTTCTTATGAGTAAATACGGTAACTATTTCATGTGAGTTTAGAAAAATGGGTTATTACCTCAACTATAAATCATCCATAACTCAGTAATTTGTCGATTTACTAATAATTTTAAATATCTTAAATTAAATTATTTAATTATTCACAAAAATTCAAGTATTTTTTTTAAACAAAATTCACTATAAGAATTTTTATTGTGTATAATACAAAAATAGACAATAGTTATTGAAAATAATTTATAAATATGATAAATTAAATTTTTAATTAAAATCATTATTTATCCAAAAAATAAATTTTTGAAAAATTACAATAGATTCTATGAAACATTGAAAAATTAAATAATTTATCATAAAATCATCATATATACATAAGGAAAAAGGATATTAATTTATCAATCTATTTTATAAAAATAATTATTTTTTTAAATAATTATTTTAATTGAAATTTCATAAATAAACATTTAATTTTCACAAAAATATCAACATTGAATTGATCAGTTGGAAAAAAATTATTTAGTTATTCTATAATATAAATATAGAATATATTTATTAATAACATACATATATTTTATTTATTCCTTTATAGAGGAATCTACCATTATATAGTTCATATTATTATTTCTAATGGTCACATTAATATTCATAATGGCCACATTACTATTCATGTAGTCATATTTAATAGTATATATTGGTATTAATCTTAGTGTTTCATGAAGAATAAAATATCTAAGATGTTAAATTTTAAAATATATATACTATAAAATAATGGGGTGTTACATTATCCCCACTATCCAAAAAAATTGTTCTAAAAAATTCTGGATTTCCACCTCATAAAAATTCTTGGGTTGTTCTTCATCATAATTTCCTCTAGTTCCGATGTTGTCGCTTCAAAAATTGGATTTTTACAAATGATGGGTACAAGAAAAGTCCATTGATTCCTAAAAACCAATTCTTTGGGGTCTGGAATCTATATTTTATCTTCACAGTATGATAAATCCATTTCTAATTCGATTCGTTCAAAACTGAGGACATGCGTTGGGTCTTGAATGTACTTCCATAATAAAGACACGTGGAACACGATGTCTACTTTAGAAAGGATAAGTGGAATCACTAAATGATAATCCACATCTAGAATTCACTGCATTATTTAAAATGGTCTTAGGTATATATTTCTATGTTTCCCATCCTTTACGAATCATATAACTTTATTCTATAAAGATACCCTCATGGATACATGACTTGCCCTTGTAACACCAAATCATTCATCTAGTTATCGACATAGTTATTTCTCCTACTTCAATCTTATTAGATATTTGTTTGAATAGTATTTTCCGTTGTAATTGTTTCCTCCACATGTTTCGGGCCTATATTATTCCTTTCAGCAACTTTATACCAAAATTAGATGCATAAAATATCATTCTATATAATTCATTATATGATGCCATTTGAATAATTGAATAGAAACTATTATTATATAAACTATATAAAAAGGGTAAATAATGAACCCATATACCCAGAAATTCATGTTAGAATGATCCCAATATGTTTTCTAATGTTTGAATTTCTCTTTCAAATTTCCCAACAGTGATATGGTTTTTAGAAGTACTCAAATGAAGCTCAGGGTCTACTGAATTCTGAAGACCATTCCAGAATTATGATGTAAATCATTGATCAAAATTAGATAGAACTCAATGAAGAGATCTAATAAATCTTACAACATCATTAATATATTTTGTGTAAGGAAATATACTTTAAAATACTCCCTTATAGCGTGGAAATGTAAATATTTGGTATAATGATCAAATATTACCAATATTACATCATTTTTTCATGGGGTATTAGGTAATCCCATGAAACAATCTATAGTATTGTCACCCATTTACATTTAGTAATTTCCAGAGGTTATAAGACTCCTCTTCTATGTCTTATTATATAATTAAACTATTAAAAAACTATACAACATGATACATAACCTGAAATTTACCGCTTCATATTATCCCACCATAAATGTTCCTTCTAATATCTATACATCTCTGTCCTAACATGGTGTATAATGAAATTAATTCAATAGGAATCTTCCAATAAGTACCATTTAGATCAAGTATAGAGGGAACCCAAATCCTCTTCCCAAATATCAAAATTCCATTTTCATATATGTTTCCTACCAATATCTCATCATTCACTGCTTTAAATTTCAATTGAAAATTATCAGAATCAGATCCTAAAATATTAATTACTTCCATTAAATATATTTTTGTTAACATTTGAAAAAGTAGTGATGTTTCATTTCCCTTTATAATTCCATTATACACTTTACTTAAATCCATGTAAAAGGGATCTTTTTCAATCCTCAATTTGGTTAGAACACCATGATCCTTCATGTTCAAAGCCTTTACTACAATATTTTCCTTCCATGGATGATAGTGCATTAAATAATCGTGCTCTTTTATTATCTCAAGACATCACCTATTAATCATGTTGTGTTTTTTGTGAGAGGATATATTTCAAACTCAAGTGACTTGTATTTATCTTACATTATTCACTATAGATATAGTGTCTCCATATTTTAAGAGAAAATATTATACTAATAAGTCGAGATCATGGGTTGGATGATTATTCTTATTATCTTTTAATTACCATTACTCTTAGGAAATAAATCTATCATTATACCTAAGTAAATATGCAATTCCATTCTTTTATAAATCACTATAAATAGAAAATACACCAATTTTAGATGGTAGAGTCAAAATCAAAGAAATCATTAATCTAGTCTTCAATTCTAAAAATCAATCTTCATATTTTTTTTCCAAAAAAACATAAACCCTAAATGAGTATGCTTGGTTTTTGAGATAGAAATAGTTGCAATATTTGGAAATAAATGCTGACTGTAACTATCTAAACCAATGAAACTACATACCTCGGTAATATTCATTGGTGGAGACAATTCTTGAACTATCTTTTCATTCATAGGGTCCACTGAGAGTCCATCGTTATATATAATATCGGCAATAAAATAAACTATTTGGTTACAAAATTTAAACTTTCTAAACATCCCATATAACCCTTTTCTTTTAAGATGCATCAATTCAATATGAAAGTCATTCTCATAGTCCTAAAATCCTTTGGAGTATAACAATATTTCTTCAAAAAATTCTATAGAAAAATTGCCCACATATTCCTTGAATACTCTATTCAACTCTGCTCATTAGACCCATAAAACTAGAGGGTTCATTTTCCAGTCCAAATTTCATTAATTAATAGTTTTAATGCCCATACATGGTTCAAAATGGGGTTTTTGGAATATATCACATCATTACATGCAAGTGATGATATTCATAATAAAGGTAAATGACTGAATAATATTGAACTCTATGTGTTTTATTAATTAAATTTTCATTTCGACAAATAGGATACATGATCATTATTATAATAGAATTTATTTCTCTATAGTAAATGAACATCCACATTGATCCATATTTATTCATAATTTCGAGAATGGGGGTGCCACAGGGGGAAACAATAAGTCAAATAAATCCCTTATTATCCAAAAAAATTAATGTTTCTTCAACTCTCCTAATTTTTCTATGTATATTCTATTTAGAGTAATTGATAAAGACCTTTAGGTCAGAGATTAAATCAATAGTAAAATACACTTCAAGCTCTAGGGTGGGTCTAAGTAATTCTTCCAAAAATATTTCAATGTATTCATTCCAAATAAGTTCTTCCCCAATTTGATGCTTTGTTTCTTCATCTGTATATTATTTTTTCTCTTACTCCATAATAATTGTATCCAATGTAGCTACTAGGGGTGGATCTAGGCAAGAATCATATGACGATGATTCTACTTTATGATAATGGATTCAAATACTTCTTCAAAAATAATAATCTTTTTATTTCAAATGATTTTGAAATAATATTTTTAAGTCTATACCATATCATGGATTATATAAAGTCATCCATAGGCCTAATGATATGTTTAGAAACTAAATAATATTTAGGTGTCATAAAATGGACTGACTGACACATTATTGTTGTAATAAAACTACCCAATGATGTATTGACTAACAAATCCAATATTAAATAAAAAGGTAAATGTATAATTTTCATGGAAAACAAGGTAGATATAAATGTGTGTGATGATCTAGATTCAAATATAGAATCGTATAAATTTTAAGATATGATTAATACACATACGACCACATCATTAGGAACATCAACCTAAAAATTGTGACCACTTAAGGTTTCCTTTAATACCATGGTCTTAATTAAGGAAAGATTCTTTGAAACATCATATAATTATTTCCATCATGTCTCATCTCCTTAAAATCATAGGGTTGATCCTTGGTAGCTTTTTTACATTCCCTTTCAACATTGATTAGGATGGTTATTCTCCCCACACTTCTATAAAACTCTTTTTATATTTATGTTTTCATCAGGGGTTTTCTGTACACAAGTAATGCATATTGGATAAATTCCCATTTTTTTCTTCCCTATATCCATTCATTTCTCTTCCAACCTATTCTTCACAATATTTCCCTTAATGAAATAAGAAATTGAGAATTATTTCTCTATCTTGATATCACATGAGACTATATCTTCATATGATGACAATGTTTTAGAGAATAGTTACATTTAGATCAATGATTTTAAACCATCAAGTAACAAGTAAATCTTTCAATTTGGATTACATAAGTAACCCATATAATTCTTTGTTACCCTTATAAATTTGAAATTATACATATAAATTTTTTTAACTAATTTTTGTCATAAATAAAATCATTTTATCTACACATAATCTCTATATTCTTGAGGGAAATATTTTTTTAATAAAAAAACATTAAAAATCATCCATTGCATGTTGTATATTTCTTCCCCCCCTTTGGGTTTCGAATAAATTTCCTCCATTTATCCACATCTACTTATTGTTGATAAACTACCATTATAAATTTTTCACTTTCATTTCAACCCAAAGGATGAAATATATTATCTATGAATCTTATTACTTTCTCAGCTATAAATGGGTTTTTACTTTGATTGAATGGTGGAGGGTTTTTCTACATAAAATATTCTAAAAATGTTTCACCGTGATGTGGATCATGATGATCCATGTGAGTATGGTTATTTATCATAACATGAGTTATTTATCCTAATATAGTTATATGTTTTTTGTAACTATATGTAGATCCATCTCAAACATCATTGTCTTTATATGAGATAAATTTCTTTATGGGATGCAAACATTGACTAGGATTCAATTCCTTTAACTAGTTACCATTTGTAGACAATATCCTACACTAGATTATGTTACTAATCAAAATTTATAATTTATAACTAGTAAATAACATAACATAAATTGAAAATTTATGCATAGGTAATCTCATTATAAAAAAAAATGTTTCTTTTGGGATATATTTACTTATATATATTTCCTGATGGATTGTAAATAAAATGTGAATTATCATAATTTTATCTAATAGGATTATTAAACAAGGTGCGCATTAAGACATATTGTCATGTACCAGGTTATGCTGAGTCAGGCCTGATGCACCTTGTCAGTGTTGTTACCCCTAGGTATATCTATTCCCAAACCATAAGAAACATTTAGTATCTAGATCGGGATATATTTCTAGGAAGACCAATATATAATCTACCTTCCAAAAGATTAATATGTTCTTTTATATATATCCTAAAATTCCATTTTAGGGTTTTGATCCAAAATTTGTGGTTTATAAATCTATATTCCAATGTTTCTACTAAACATACATCAATACTAACTATAATGACCTTGACCCCAATATCCGGGAGCCAGTGCATTACATTATTAAATAGAAACAATGAACAAGTGTTCTGATCCCAAAGGAATAAATAGTTTAGTAGAATTGTGAAACTAGATACAAATAGAAGTGATATATTACAACATGAAACAAAATAAAATATAGAAACTACATTGGAGTCACTCAAAAAATCATTGACCATCTCTACAAGTCATTCATAATATAAATATTTTCATCCCATGGAAAAATAAATGATAACAATGTTGTGATATTAGATTCATTGTAAGGGTAATCAATACAACATAATCTATAATAAATAAAAAATACCAATAATGTGATGTGAATAACTAAAAAAACATTCCATTATAACATAATCTTGATCATAATATGTATGGAAAAAAATTATTAAATAATTCCATATAAATACAAATATGATAAAGAATCTTAATCATGGATACTATACATGTAAAATAATCACATATTCTACTAATTACTGATATCAAAATGATGGAATGAATATTGCGGGACATCTAAAACATACCATTGAGGCCCCAAAAAGACATCTAAAAATAAATGAATAAAATCTCAGTAAAATCCATATTTGGTTTGTTATATGAGTCTTATTGATTCATGTAGGAGATATAGTTTTCCCCATTAATAACTTACAATTTTCATTGAATTTCTCATATGAATGGGGTAAAACATGAATAAAAAATACATATGAAATGTAAATAACATTCCCTAATCACTTAACATAATCACTGACCATTCCTAGTAATATTTTGAATTGTATAAAGATAAAACATCCACATTATAATTGATTATAAACCCATAGATAAAATATGGTGGATGATATCATAAAATATCAATCTCAATTATGTATAACATTCATAAATGGATGACGAAATTTGTGAAAATACTCTAATAGAGTCATCAAATAATTCTTGAGAGAAATACACTTTTTAATTTGCAAAGAGGAGTTATTTTGGAAAAGTCATTTGTAATGGTCATAAAGTACGATATTAAACATGAAAATAATAAACTATAAATGTATGGAAAAACAATTATGTTTGAGGCCTAAATTATGTCCAACTAAAGTGAAAAAATGTAATACATTTTTTAAATAACATTTATAAATGTCCCACTTTTGTAGTGATTGGGGAAATATAAAATCATCCTTAAAAAATAAAAAGACATAAGTGTTTACGAAAAATAAAAAAAAATATTTAATATTTTCCTGATAAAATTTGAGACATTATAAGAAAATATTTTTTAAAATAGAGTATGTACTGTACTTGAATATGGGTTATAAATAGGGATGTATCCTTTAATCAGGGTTTTTATCAGGTGGAATTGAAAATGGAATCCTTTAAAACATGAATTTCATCTTAAAATAAATATGTAATGATCTATATATCTGTGTTCGGAACATATACACGCAATTTAAAATAATTATTAAAAAATTAATAAGATTTAATTTTGGGAAAAACATAGTGTAACCTGGATGATAAATGGAGGTTTGGGGAGAATCTGTTACCTTATGTTTGAAATCATTCAACACTTGTTCTTAACATCTTATATAAAGAAATTGGATTTATTAATAATTTAATTAGGAAACTATTATGAATTTATTTTATGTAGTATGATTTTAATAAATTAATTTAATTACTTTTTAATGTTTTATAAGATTCAATTTCATGGTTCAAGAGTGTTTGTTTCCTAGATTTTAATTAGTGGTTCACTTGTATAGATGTATGAATGATCATTTAAAATGGAAATAGTTTTTCAGAATTAATATTATATGATATTAATGAACATAGAATATATGTAATGGTGTTATATATCAATTATCTATAGATATTATTTTGATTGGTTAGATAAAGAGTTAATGATAACCATTTAGATTATTTTGGTATTGTTTCGATCATCATGAACTACATTGGAGTGATAAATAACTATTATGAATATATACTAGTAACAGAACATTAAATAAGATTTTTAACATATAATAATGTATTTTATAACAATAAAATTGGATTTATGAAAATCCATTAAGGCGTAATTTTATTATGAAATCTCACCATCCACGAAGGCGACAAATCAGCACTTTATAGATGATGTTTTCATTTTTAGAATTAAAGGGGGTTAAAAGTGAATTGGTTGTCGATATAACATTAACATAATATAATTATTTTATATTAAATAAACTAGATTTATCATTTCACATTATAAAGATGTGGTGAGAGGAGGATAAAAAAAGAAAAAAACTGAGAGAGAGAGAGAGAATGTTATACCTATTGAGTGTCGACTAATTTTAAACATACTTAAGGGAGTTGGAAATGTTTTTTTCATGAGAAAAAATTGACTATAATTTTAGAAAAAGACTTTATAGAGTAAATTGGTAAAATATAAGAAATAATTCTATATTTGGAGGTGCTAAGAGAAAGGGTGGTGACAGTGATATTTATATTGGCTGAGATGCATGTTTTCTGATTATTTTATTCATTAGTTTTTTATTTTTGTCTCATGGATTTGAATAGTGTTGATTCATGGGGCTAAATAAAGTGAATAGTGAATTTTAGTTTTAATCAAGTGGTTTTTACCTCATCCATACATAATCAATGAATCACTAATTTATTTATTTATATATAATGTTAAATATTGTAAATTATATTATTTTACTATTCACAAAATACAATTATTTTATAAAAATCACAAAAAATAACAATTATCATTTCCCAAAAATATAAAATTCAGAAATCCTCTAAATTTTAAGAAAATAATTTTATAAATATGAAAATTTTAAATTGTAAATAAAATCCCCATTTATTAAAAATACATATTTTAAAACTAAAAAAATATTTTTTCACACTTTGAAAAAATTATTAAAATTATATAAAACTATATTATATTACTAATATATTTTTTAAAATAAGTTATCTTTTAAATAATAATTTTAATTATTAAATATTAAAAAACACTTATTTTTCATAGAATTATCAACACATAATATATCGATTTTAAAACATTTATTTACTTATTCTATGATTTATTTTTTTATATTTAAATTTATATGTATCTGAAAATTTGTTAATACTTTAATACGTGAATATTATATTCTATTATTCATATTAATATTCCTAATTGAAACATTTCTATTCTAACAGTTATATTTAAAATTATATTATGGTTTTAACCACCGTGTCTCCTTAAGAATAAACTATTGAAGATGTAATATTTTAAAAGAGACATAACCTAAAATCCTAAGGTGTTACATACAATATCTAGGGGATGTGTTGGCTTTTAATGTATGAATAAAGAATTTATTTTTGAGAGAATGAGATTATAATATCTGATGATAGAATAAAATCTCTAATTTTTGGAGGAGAGTTTTCTTTTGGATATTATTTTTCTGGATAAACCATAAATGAAAAATATTAATGAAATTATTTGAGAATATGAATTAAAAATGAGAAGGATATCATTATAATATTAGATGTATCTTTTTTAAGGGATTACATTGTGTTATTTCATGATTAATTGCATGTACATACATAGGATTATGTTGTTAAATTATCTATTGACCATTTCCCCAATTCAAAACACATATCTAATCATACTTATAGAATAGATCAATTGGAATTGGTGTAATTAGAGAAAATAAAATAGTGGGGTGATATGGGATTCATATAAAAAATTATTTCCCCATGGAGAGAACATACGTTTTTTTGTGAAGAAGAAATAGAGGTAAATGAGGAAATTAAATGACATTATGGACATCAATCCCATTACTATTAAGAAAAATGTTCATTATCCTCTGATTGATAATAAATTTGATAAATTCAATGAGAAGAATACTGATATCTTGATCCCTTTTTTTGGATTTTATAAATTATTATTTAGGAATGTTGTTATACTTTAGATGAATATTGAGACATGGAAATGGAATTATGGGTACCCAAAAAAACAATTTGGGTTAAAAAAATGCACCCTCTGTGATTACGGAACTAATGAATAGTGTATTTATAGAATATATTAATAATGTTTTGATGCGTCATATAGATGATATATTTATATACACTAGGATATATGAATATAATCAATAAAATTTATATAATTTCTTCGAGAAACTATGGGATAATATGTTATAATTGAAATTCACAATGTTTGATTTTTTCAGAAAGTAACATTCTTTTATAGAAAATATTGTCTAAAAGGATAGAATTCCCATTGACCTAACAATGAAAAAGCCGGTTATATAATGGTATACACCAAAAAATATAAACAAGATTTATGGTAATGTGAATATATGAAAATTTTATATGAGCATCTAACCGAGTATTCAATTTGACATGTAAAGGGGACACATTTATATGTTCAAAGGTATGTAAGGAAATATTTGGAAGAAAATAGGATACTAATATATGTACAAATATTTAACTAGTAATTTATAATCGATGCAATTTTTATATATAATGTTCAAAAAAGGAATACAGAAGGGTTTTTTGTTATAAAAATTTATATATTTTTTTATTAGGAATCAATGGACATAAAGACCTGTGCACAAAACTATCAAAAACAAGATCTTGAGCTACATACTATGATATTTAAACTGATGATATGGGGACATTATATTTAGGATGAATTATTTGAAATTATTATGGATAATGTATCATTTCAAGGTAATATTCACATAGAATGATATAAATGTGGGAAAATGGATATAATGAAAACTACTCAAGGACTATCATAGTGCAACACACTACTACCCTAGAATGGGAAAGAAGTGGAAGATTCATTAATTTGTATTGATCATATCATTATATCAATTATGAGGATATGAAGGGTTTTAATTTTCATGTATTTAGAAATATTATACATGAATATTAATAGAGAAAGGGTAACATCATTCATTTTCGATGTAATTGACAATTATGTTTTACAAAAAAAGATAAAAATGTATCAACAAGATGACAATAGTTCATAAATGAAAATAAAATCCATAAAATATAGAATATTTGATTAATTTACATATAAATATGTTTGGACGAATATTAGAAAGTGACTATATATACTGTGAGTACACGATCTAATGAAAGAATTACAAGAGGAACCTCATAGGTCAAAATTCTCTATAAACCTAGGTAGTACCACGATATATAAATATATAATAGAGAATATATTTAAGGAAAACATGTTGTGGGAAATTTTTGAACTTGGGTCAAAATTCCTCAAAATTTGAAAAAGTAAAGGTATAGACATAATAATTAATGGTTTCATGTTACATACTTCTATACCAATTTGGAATGGGATTATATGAAAATGTACATTGTTACAAGACCACCAATAACATATAAGATAAATCATGTAACATAGTTCACTATGGATTTTTTTACCTAGTATAATGATTTCAAAATAAGGGATCATTTCACCATTGAAATTATTACATGAAAAATATGAATAATTATATTCTACTTCATTGTGAATATTTGAGGATTATATTTTATCATGACCTATGTTTCAGATCATAATTCTAAATAATAATTTGTTATATATTGAACAATGAAATACATATGGGCCCTACATATCATACTCAGACTAATTAACTATGTGAAATGACCATCCAAGCCATAAAGTACCTATTGAGGTCATGTTAACATGAAATTATTGGAACATGAGACCAAAACTACCTCATGTGAAATTCACACAAAACAATATCTTCTTTTTGAGAATACATTTTTCATTCTAGATTTCTTGAATATTAAAATATTTTAAACTCCACCTTGATGGGATATAGATGGGGAAGATAAGTCTGTATATTGATACCATTTATGGAGAAAACAAATAATATGTGAGAAATCCAGAATCATTTAACTGTTATTTATGGAAGATATAAAAAAATATTAATAAATTATAATAAATTATAATTTAAATAAAGGGGTCATGAATTCATAAAATTTTAATAATGGAATCGAGCTTTAATGGTTTTCAGTAAGGGAATCCATTCCCATGTTATATTGGTTCTTTTAATATTTTGGTTAGAATTTTTGATGTGACTTATTTTTTGGATTTTCCACACATCCTGGTAAATTTTAATGGTATCTATCTTTTCTTGATGTTCGAAAAATACATCCTTGACCCATCACACGTACTCACAAAAAATGCATGAGAAAGAAAGAATGAAATATTATATAATTTCTATCCTTTGTATATTCATATCACAACAGAAAATATAATATGATATTGATCAACATAGTCCTTGAGATTACATTGTATGAGTAAAATTTTATAGGAATAAACTCCAAACCAAGAAAAAGTGGTGAACAAGAAATACCATTAATTTTTATATATTCATATTCAAAATAAATTTATTTGATAATATTATTTATTGGGGGACTAATATAAGATATTAGATTCAATTATAATTAATATCACTTACTCACAAAAATAGTATCACATTTAACATTCTAATATTTCTGCATAATATTAAAATACTTTTTGGTACATTTAAAAACAACTATATTACATTTATGATTATAAAAAACTATAATAATTGAACGTGTAATAATATGTGGAAATAATAGAATCATGTAAATCAGAGGATCATAATCTAAAAAGAATGAAAATTATATGAGATACATTTCTATTGTAATAAAAATAATACAAAATATAATCTATTTTCATAGGAATTAAGAGAATTATATTTTTGATATTAGATGATAGAATAAACTGTATAAAAATAAATTAATATGGTGATTTGGAATCTGACCATTATAATTTCTATCTAAATATTGTACATTATCATACCCTATAAAATACATAAAACTATTATACAAAAATATATTTAAAAATTAGTAATAATTTATATTGATCTATGAATAGTAATATAATTTTATCTAATATTTCATTAAATGAATACAATAAAAAAAAGAGTTTGTAAAATTTTCATGAAAATTGAACTTTGAAATACACCAATGATTAAAATATATATTTAAAATATGATATAATAGAAATTATTATATTAATCATATGTTTAAATTATAAATGTGGATATCAAAATTATCCCAGTAGAAAATTTCCATCATTTTTTAAAATAATAATTTTTTCGGGTAAATAGGGAAATATATTATGAATATTAAAAAAGAAATATTATTTCATAATAAAGTGAATATAATGTTAAAATTAATACATATTAATAATCAATCAAAATTAAGTAATTTTATTAATATAATATTTTAATTAAATAAATATCAATTTAAAAAAAACAACAATATAATTTCCAAAGTCAAAAATGAAAATAATGAGTTTTAATAATATGTTTTATAAAAATTATATTTTTATGAAAAATATAACATAAAATAATAGATTTTGGTTCCCAAAAATATATATAAAACTATGTCATAAATATGAACAATCGTGGACTAAAACTATGTGTATAGGATGATTTTTCATTTTCCAAACCTTGATTTCATGAGCCATTAGATATTAATAAAAATGTCTACCGACATTGATATAAATTCCCAAAAATCCCTTCATTTATCTATAATGTGAAATTATAACATATGTTTATTTTAGATCATTTTTGTAATTTAAACATTACACCTCAAAATAATCTTACATAGCATAAAGAATCATTTGGTTTAAAATATTTTAGGACCAATTTCATATTAATAGTATTCTAATAAACCTGTGAACATTTATCCATAATTGAACACTTATATTTCCCCTTGTAAACATATTATGAGTTATTATTATATTCCTATTATAGGAAGGGAAACATATGAATATTGTGAGATAAAACTCTCAATATGATAAGACATATCAACATGTAATCAATGAATCTATCACAAGAATATGTTAAAAGATGTGAATGGAGAAAATTATTATTAAAATTACTTTTAAAAATTAGAGTTTTACATAAATCAAAATTGAAGGAGATGAATTATTAGACAATCATATAATCATGGAATATGAGGAAACAACATAATAAATGAAATCATTAACATAAGTTAAGGGCCAATCCAAAGACTATCATTTTAAAGTTGAACAGGTCCCATTGTGAGTTGTGATAACTCTACGTTCCCATTAATATAATTGAAAATGCACCGTGGTGGATTAGGTTAATAATGTAACCCCTTAAACAACATCTCATGAGATATTAAGCTGAACATAATACATTGGAGGGATATATACTTATATGTCAACTTTTCACATAACATAGTGTGGTTAGTATAACCTTGCATATACAATACATTGTGGAAAATCCACACTACTAATTAGGTTCACTCTATATTGCTATACATGATGTCCAATGGGATATAATTATTTTACCAATTAATTGGATTCATATATAATTTAAGGTCCACCCATCTTATAAGTAAGGTATTAAATATGCAAGGCACATGTGGAAAATAAACTATTTTTAAATGAAAATCTCAATCAAATTCAAGATAGGTAAGCGAGTTTTGCAATTTTGATTCAAGGAGTTACCATATAATAAATAATAAAAAATTCTAATATAATAATTAAATTAAAATATTTATAAATTTATATTTAAAAATCAATATGTTTTTGGATCATTTAGTTATATTTTGGAAAATTCATAAGATACGTCCTGATAATAATTAATAAAAATGATCCCCATGGATGATGCATTATGAAACGAGTTATGAGTATTTTTTAGAATGGGTAGAGAATATTTTTATATATAAGACTACAATTTAAAAAAGTCGGCTCATTAAAAAATGGTCCATTTTTTTAGAATATGTTCTGGGTTTGGAAACATTTTATGATGGTGATAATTTTCATGAGATATGAAATATGGAAGATCTATTAAATCAAGATTAATAAAAATATATAATTTAAATGGGATCAAAATATATGTATACCACAAAAAATGAAATTGATATTTATATATGCATAACTTTAACTTAAAATATGAAAAAATAGAAGTCGAGTATAATAAGATGATTTAAGAAAAAGGGGGAAAATAATGAGATGTGTAACTTAAAGGTAATGAGGGTGGTTTGGAAGATCTCTTATGGATGAAGAAACATTTTAATAATAACACCATAAAATGGAGGAATCTTTATTTTGAAGACAAAATAAAATGAATAAATATAAGAAATGATTTATTATATCCAATTGTAAGTATATGCACTATTTAAAATAATATAGTTTCATATAAAAATAACTATGCCAAAAAAGGTTTTTTTATGAAACCCATATGTCATTGTTAATTTTTTAATCTAATGTCATTGCAATCGTGGAAATAATATGGTTATGTAAATCAAACTAATTAAATAATGGATTAATTAAAAATTAAATCATTGAATGTACATACACCATAGATATATAATTTTGATGTATACCAATAAAACATCTATTAAGGGAGATAAATTTAGATGAAAACTTCTTACATATTAAGATAAATTATAATTCAATCCCATTGAAATAGAGAAATCTTGATGAAAAATTCAAATATTAAAAATAAAGCTAATTCATGATAATATATATATATATATCCAATTACAAGGATATACACCATTTAAATGAAATTAGGTTCATAAAATAACATTTTCTCAATGATATTTGATTTTAGAAAAATCAATTACATTATTTGTTAATGTGATATTCACTTAACATATAATCCAGTACCTTAGATTTTCTACATTAGTTAACTCCTTAAGAATCATTATCTAGTTATTATGGTTTTACCATGGATTAAAAGTCATGTTTGAGGGTGTTAAGGGGATACATGGGTAGTGTTTTGAATGGGAATTTTTTTTGTAATGGGTGTAATATTAAAAAAATAATGATTTCTATAAGTCCCAATCGTTAAACATTACTTAATCGTGACTTATTTCAATAATACACGTTGAGGATCATTTCAGGTTTAGAGTTTTATAGAATTAGATCATAAATCTTGCATTACATTCCACATTTCAACAAGGTGGTTACATAAATGAATGTATTATTTTATCCCATCAAAGGAGACATATTTAAAATAAAACATTGATTCTTTCTTGACACTTCCTCGACACTATCATCACAACATGTACCATTCCCTTGACCTATGAAAAACATTTCAAAAACATGGGATGAGCATAAAAAAGCTCAGTAAGGGATATAAAAGTACGGAATGAAAACATTAGTCCATGTATACATAATAATTAAGGAAATAATAATTTACTCATAAAACAGAATCACTTTATCATACCTCATGAAATCATAAGATTTATGAATAACTCATAAAAAACATAAGACATAAAGGTAACTTGAGGCATTCATAACATTCTTACATATGGAGTAACACTCATGGTTATGTTTGGAATACCCAAAACATTATACTCCGTAAATATCTTTGGAAAAACCTTAGCGTTTAACTCCTTTTCATTACCCAATGCATTGGAGATCTACATCGGGCTCACCTGCACTTAGTTTATCACGGAACCACCTGTCTTTATAAACCATGCCCAAGAACCATAACATAATCGTATCACATAAAACATGCATAAAGGAAACATAACATTGCCACATTTCAATCACATGATATCAATACAACATATTGATATAATCAAGACATTATAAAAACCATTTTCAATAAAAAAAATTAAAACTTGGTATTTATTTTTCATTTAAAAAAGGTTATGGCTTTTAGAGGAAGCCGAAACTCAAATAGCGGTAATGGTGGTGGAGAAGTTGTTGTCACCACATATGTACGACAAAAAAATTCCCTTTTGTCATTTAGTAAAACACTTCATATAAAAAATATTCCTTTTGAATAAAAGTAAATTTCAACGGGGATTATACAGTGTATAAAAGATGTTGTGTATAAAACAAGATATGCCTCAATGAAAGGTGATTCAGACGAAGTCCCATACCTCGTTTCCGACTTGACTCGATTGTTATTTAATATACTGAATAATAAATTAGAGTTAATTTCTACTTTATTAAGAACCGTTTTCAAGTTAATTATTCCTTTTATATCACTTATTACCTGGTTATGAACATTATTTAATTATTTAAGTTAATAACAGTTGTTTTGTGGATCATTGGTACTTCAGCCAAAAATAAACTTCTTATAATTACATGTTGTTCATGTCATAAAATATCTATTATATCTAGTATTATATTCATGATTTAGATATCATATATATCATATATATTCAGTATATACATTCATTTTTAGTATTACATAACATTTAGATGTAAGTAATGAAATGCACTGTTCATGGAGACGGTAAGCCTTACGTACGCATGAACGCTACTTTAATTTCTATTTTGTATTCAATGCAATGAAACCATAATGATATAAAGGTATACTATAATTCAATTATGATATGATATGTAATACCACTAACTCTATCCTTTATACGTCCCACATATGGCATTAACGAATCAAATCACATTGAAGGGGCGGTAGTCCGCACTTCCTAAAATGAAGATATTGCGTTTACTCATAATGGAAACCATAAAGGTATGACATAAATGAAAAATATAGAAGTATAAGGAAAAAATAAACATAATATATATAATATATAAATATATTGACATCTTAATGGCCACCATGAAATGTGTTAAAAGAATATTGAACCATCATCATTTCGTGAGGCATAAATTCACAAACAACAGAAACAGTATGTTCTTTAACCATTAGACGGAGGTGTGTGTAAGTGTAAATAAAATACCTCTCATAAAAAATCCTTTTATATTTAATGTATTGTTTTTGTTACAAAATAATGGAATAAAAATAGTTTACGGGGTTGGAGAAGAAAAATAAAACAAAAGAACACAAGTGAAGACATTACCTTTAAATCGGGTAACTCCAACTGGTTTGAACCAAATAGGTTTCTTGAAGAGCTTTCTGCAAAGGTAATGATTCTATGATGAAGAGAGGGATGTTTATAGATAAAAAGTTCAGAGTTTTACTGATCCAATGGCTTGAGAGGTGTGGGTAATGTGGTAGAGGTGGGGACTTTTTACAAGAGGGAGGTGGGGCACTCTTGGAAAGTCAAGAAATGTTACTTTATTATATAAAGAGTTTCGGATTTTAAAGGTCCCACAATTATAAATTTCGAAGATAATGTGGTAAGGGTTCTAAATACACCAATCCAATAGGTATTTGACAAGTGTAAGTCTATGATTTTACATTATCTTTTCATTTTATTTAAATCGTTAATTAATGAGGTAATCATTGCCTCATCATGGTGTCAGAAATAATTTAATTTATTTAGTGTCTAAAAATTATAAAATTAATACTATGATGTAGGAACTATTTTTAGCTTTCCAATTACTATTTATAGTCTTAGAGATCATTTACACAGACAAACCTAATATTGTTTTACTAGGGTGATACATACTTTGGTTATACTTTCCAATTAAAAAAATATATAATAAAATGTCACTATCACCCATAAATGATTCCATGGGGTCCCAAAGAATGGCACAAGGCATCCCATGGTCGTCCATGACACAACCAGTAGAATTAGGACACATGTTGGGGTCATTTGATCCTATTATGTTATTATTTTATTACCCTTAACAACTGGATTACTAATTAATCACGATAATTAAAGATAATTACCGTCGTTACTATTCATAATGTCCAAAAAAAGAGTCTTAATTACATAATTGGGACCCTATGATTCTAGATATGGAATCCATTTAACAAAATTCCAAACACGGAAATTGATGTAATTAATTTAAAAATAATTCCCATTGTCAAAACAAATAGCTTCTTTTTTAGAAACAATATATATCAAAAGTTTGACAATTGTTTATGTCCAATTTTAAAGTGAAATTAATCAAAATGACCACCATTGGATTAAATTGTAAAAATATAACCTATTAACACTTTAAAAAAATTAAAAATATAATCTATCCATATAATTAAATTATATGAAAAAGCAGTTTTAATGTAAAATGCAGTATTTTTCACTATTCATTAAAAATTAAACATGGTCAGAAAAATACAAAAAATTTATCCAAATTAAATTTCAATGTCCAAATACTAATTAATAAGTTTAGTTTGAAAAATAGAGCTTATATAATTTTTAAAATATATATTTAAAAATGGTTCTCCATCGAAAGGCGGTAAAACAATCTTTTAATAAAATATTAGAGAATTATATGCTTAAGATTGGATTTATTCTAATTTTAAGACTCTAAAACACTATCTAATTCATAAACAGACATAGATATGAAAATACAAAATTCGTTACTTACTTGGGATGTCATATCCTTCCCCCCTTTATATAATTTCATCCCCACAATTTATTTACTTATAGAATAAGTGGGGGTATTATCCCTCAATGCATTTTCAGATTCCCATGTTGCCTCTTCAATCATGTGGTTTTTCAACAATACCTCTACATGAGGAATCACCTTTTTCGGCAATAAATTCTCCCTATGGAAAAGAATATGGACCAGTTGTTCCTCATAAGATAGGTTCTCTTCCAGCTGAACTACCTCTGGACTCAAAACATGAGATGGATCTCGCATGTACTTCCTTAACATTGAAACATGAAAAACATTGGGTACCTGATATATACTTAGAGGTAAATCCACTCGGTATGCAACTGATCCAACTCTCTCCGGAATTTCATATGGTCAAATTAACCTTGGAATCATATTTCCATTCTTACCAGATCACATCTCTCTTTTCCATGGTGAAACTTTGAGGAATACATGATCACCTACCTCCAAAGAGAGATCCTTCCTCCTATAGTCCACATAACTTTTCTTCCTCCTCTGAGCTGTTCTCATGTGTTTCTGTATCAGCTGAAGTTTTTCTGCCAACTCTTCTACCAATTCTGATCCTATCAACTTCCTTTCACCCACCTCATCCCAAAAAGCCGGAGTTTGACAGTGCTTCCCATATAATGGCTCAAATGGTGCCATCCGTATACTGGAAGGAAAACTGTTATTATATGAAATATCAACCAAAGAAAGCTTTGTGTCCTAACTTCCCTGATAATCCATCGAACAAGCATGTAGAATATCCTCCAAATTATGAATTGTTCATTATAACTTCCCATCTGACTGAGGATGAAAAGTTTTACTAAAGTTTAATTCAGTACCCAATGAATTATGAAGGCCTTTCCAAAAATTAGAAGTAAACACGGGATCACTATCAGATACAATGGATAGGGGAACTCCATGTAACCTGACTATTTCGTTAAGATACAAATGACAAAGTTGATCTATAGAAAAAGTATCTCGTATAGCATGGAAATGAGCAGATTTAGTCAAGCAATTAACAATAACCCAGATTGAATTATTACCTCGAGGTGTCTTCGGAAATCCCACAATGAAGTCCATGGATATATTCTCCCATTTCCACTGTAGCACTGGTAAATGCTAAAGCATCCCTTTCGGTAACTGCCGCTCTGCTTTAACCTGTTGACAAGTTAGACACTTCATATTAAAATCAGCAATATCTCGTTTCATTCCATCCCACCAGAAATACTCCTGAAGATCTCTATATATCTTAGTACTGCCAGGATGAACTAAAAATGGAGAACTATGAGCTTCACATAACAACTCTCTCTTCATCTATGAACACAAGTCACACACAATCTCTTCCCAAATATCAAAACACAATAATTATCAATGGTGAATTCAGGTAACATACTCTTCTGAACTAGCTTAACCTTTTTATGCAAGTCACTGTCTCTCTTCTGAGTTTGCTTAATTCTGTATGATAGAGATGATCTCACTGAAACCAGAAACAAAACAGAAGAACATCTTGCACCAACAACTTCTATGCCAAAGTTCATCAAATCCTTAACCAAAGGATTACGTTCCAAACGTAACATGGTTAATGAAGCATTACTTTTTATACTCAAATCATCAGCCACCTTATTTGCTTTTCCCGGATGGTAATGAATTTTACAATCATAATCCTTGATTAATTCTAGCCATCTCCTCTATCTCATTTTCAATTCTTTCCGAGTGAATATATACTTTAAACAATTGTGATCAATATATATTTTACACTTTACACCATAAAAATGATGCCTCGAAATTTTTAAAGTGAAAACAACCGCAACTAATTCCAAATCATGTGTAGGGTAATTTACCTCATGAGTTTTCAACTGAAGTGAAGCATAAGAAATTACCTGATCATTCTGCATTAGGACGCAACAAATTCCTTTCAATGAAGAATCACTTTAGAAAACAAACTCACCATTCCTGAAAGGTAGTTCCAAACTGGAGCATTCATTAATCTTCTTTTCAATTCCTGAAAACAATCATCACATTCTTTTGTCCAAATAAACTTAACACGATTCCAAGTTAGAGTAGTCATTGGACTAGATAACTGTGAATTTTTTTAACAAACATTTGGTAATTGCATGCCAAAACAAGAAAACTACGTATCTTAGTTACATTTGTGGGTCTTGGCCAATCCTCAACAACCTTTTTTTTGCAGGATCAACAGTTATTCTATCTTTAGAAACAATGTGACCAAGGAAATAAATTTGTTGCATCCAAAACACACACTTGATAAATTTCTCATACAACTTAATTTCCGTTAGGGTTTGAAAAATAACCCTTAAATGACTTTTATTCTCCTCATTAATTTTATAAACCACCAAAATATAGTCAATTAAAACAACCACAAACTTATCCAAGAACTCATGGAAAATTCTATTCATAAGGTCCATGAATACAGCAGGTGAATTTGATAACCCAAAAGGCATTACTAAAAATTCATAATGGCTATATCTTGTACGAAACGCGGTCTTCAAAACATATGCTTCCTTTATCTTTAACTAATGGTACCCCGATATCAGGTCAATCTTTGAAAAATATTGGGCTCCCTGGAGCTGATCAAACAAATCATCAATATGAGGCAAAGTATATTTGTTCTTAATAGTGATGTTATTCAAGGCACTATAATCAATGAAAAGTCTCATAGAACCATATTTCTTTTTAAAAAATAAGATAGGAGCACCACATGGTGATGTGCTAGGTTGAATGAAACCTTTCTCTAATAAATATTACAATTGCTCCTTCAACTCTAAAAGTTCAATTTGAGCCATTCGATAAGGGGGTTTTGAAATTGGCTTAGCATTAGGAACTAAATCAAAAGTAAATTCAACTTCCCAATCTGGTATTATTCCAGGAAACTCATCAGGAAAAACATCAGGATACTCATTTACCACTAGCACATCATCAATATGAACGGTTCCTTTGTTTTCAACAATATGTGCAAGGTAACCTTCATTACCATCTTTTACAAGTTTCTCAGCCTCTTGATATGTTATCAACAGTAAGGCTTCATTCTTGTACACAAACTGAAAGTCTTTCTAAAAATAAAGTTCTTTATCTCTACAATCAATCTTAGCATGGTAAATAGATAGCCAATCCATACCGAGGAAAACGTCAAACTCTACTAGATGTAAAACAATATGGTTTTGAAGTAGGTTCTTTCCATAGATAAGGAAAGGAATATTCTTAGAAATTATTTTTTCCTTAACATTTCCCTTAAGGGGTTTTTACAACAAGTTTCTTGATATGGAATTCCCAATTTACAAGAAAATTTTTTGGAGATGAAAGAATGTGTAGACCCTGAATCAAACAACACACTGGCATAATCTGAAAAAAAAACAAAGTACCTGATACCACTTCATTTGATGGCCCAACATCAGTTGAAGTAGTTGCGAAGGATTTCACCACACCTTTCTGCTTGTAGTCTGACTTCTTCCCATCATTTGATCACTTTGTTGAGCACCCTTTTTCATAATGACCCATCTCATTGCACTTGAAACATTTCACTAATTGTAAGTAAAATTTGGTCTTACCATCACCCTGATCTTTTTCAATGCAATCACAAGCCTTAAATCCCATATTTCCACATCAGTAGTACTTTCTAGAATTCATAAATCATTACCCAGCATGCCTTTTACCACATTTATCACAAACATAAAACTTAGTTTTATTACCATCAAACCTCTTTTAAGGATTCTTCCCTTTCTCTTGCCAGCTCGGTCTCTTCTTCTTTTGGTTGTTATAGAACACTTGATCATCACAAAACTCCATTTCCACCTTCTCAGCACATCGAACATGATTTTCATAACATTTGAACTAACAAGAATCTAATTCCCTTCAATATTTTGGATTTATTCCTAAGTAAAAACTATTGATTTTACTATCAAGGTCTCAGATAAAATTTGGAGCATACCTTTCCAATCGAGGGAATTATTCTTCATAAGCAGCCATTGATTCGTCCACTTGCCTCAATTCCAAGAATTGTTTTTCCATCTAAATTCGAACAACCTTAGGAAAATATTTCTCAGGAAACATACCTCTAAATTCATCCCAGTCAGGAGCCTCAATCTCGTCAGCATCCCTGATATTTTTAACCATCAACCACCACTAATCTGCTTCACCCTCTAAACAGTAAATAGAAAGACTAGCCTTTTGATTTTCTAAGCACCCCATGATATCAAAAAAAATTACAGTGCATTAATCCACCATTCATCTATCACAAGGTCAGATGATCCTCTGAATAATGGGGGGATGTTGCCTCATGAAATGTTCCACCACTAAAATGTTCCTCTGCGGTTGATCTGTCTAATCTCATGCATGGATACCACCACCATTTATCGATTGAGTCAACTGTGCCATTACTACCAAAAACTGTTCAGTTCGAATTCCAACCATCTCGGGATACCGATTCCAATGGTCATTTCCTTCTATTTTCCTTCCTAGCACTGCTTCTCTGTTTCCTCTGTGGAAAAACATTCTGAAAAAAAAGTCTTAGAATAAGAAAAATGGTAATCTTCAAATGCTATATAATTTCAATTTGACCATAAAAAATTATTTTTGGATAATCATTTAATAGAATTATAACTCCTAAAGTTATATAAATTTACCTCTGATACAAACTATAAGGCCCCAACCTTAAATATTACTTAATCATGAGTTATTTCAAGAATAAACGTTGAGGATCTTTTCAGGATTAGAATTTTAGAGAATTAGATCATAAATCATTCATTACATTCCAAATTTCATCAAGGTGGTTACATAAAAGACTGTATTCTTTTTTCCCATAAAAGGAGACATAGTTAAAATAAAACATGGATTCTTTCTTCACACTTCCTCAACACTATCATCACATAATGTACCTTTCCCTTGGCCTATGAAAAACATTTCAAAAACATGGGATGAGTATAAAAACCTCAGTAAGGGATATAAATGTAAGGAATGAAAACATTAGTCCATGTATACATAGGAATTAATGAAATCATACATTAATCATAAAACACAATAAATTTATCATACCTCATGAAATCATAATATTTATGAATAACTCATAGAAAACATAAGACATAAAGGTAACATGAGGCATTCATAAAATTCTTACATAAGGATTAACCCTCATGGTTACGTTTAGAATACCCATCACAGTATATTACGTAAATGTTTTCGGGGAAACATTAGTGTTTAACTCCTTCACGTTACCCAATGCATTGGAGAGCTATATCAGGATCACCCACCCTTAGTTTATCATAGAACCACCCATCTTTATAAATAATTCCCGAGAACTATATCATAATCGTATCACATAAAACATGAATAAAGGAAACATAACATTTCTACATTTCAATAACAAGATATCAATACAACACATTGATATAATAAAAACATTTTCCAAACAATTTTCAAAACCAAAATAAATGAAAATTAAAACATAGTATTTATTTTTCATTTAAAAAAAGGTTATGGCTTATAGAGGAAGCCGAAACTCAAATAATGGTCATGGCGGCAGAGAAGTCGTTGTCGCCGCAAACGTAGCACAAATACATTCCGATTTGTTGATTAGTAAAAAGATTCATATAAAAAAGATTCCTTTTGAATAAAATTAAAATTGAAAGGGTTTTATACAACGAATGAAATATGTTGTGTATAAAACAAGATATGACTCAGTGAAAGGAGATTGAGAAGAAGTCACATACCTCGTGTCTGCCTTGACTCGATCGTTCTTTAATCTCCTGAATTATAAACTAGAGTTAATTTATACTTTCTTAAGAACATTTTTCAAGTTCATTATTACTTTTATATCACTTATTACCATTTAAGGAACATTATGTAATTATTTAAGTTAATAATGGTCATTTTTTCGATCTTTGGTACTTGGGCCAAAAATAAACTTCTTATAATTACAAGATGTACATGTGGTAAAATATCCATTATATCCAGTATTTTATTCATGATTTAGATATTATATATATCATATATATATATAGTATATACATTCATTTATAATATTACATAACATTTATATGTAAGAAATGAAATGCACCGTTCATGGAGATGGTAAGCCGTACGTAAGCATGAACTTTACTTTCATTTCTATTTTGTATTTAATGGAATGAAATCATAATGATATAAAGGTATAATATAATTCCATTATGATATCATATTTAATACCATTAACTCCATCCTTTATTCATTCCACATATGGCATTAACGAATCTAATCACTTTGAGGGGGTGGTAGTCCGCACTTCCTAAAATGAAGATATCACGTTTACTCAAAATGGAAACCATAAATTTTTTCCATAAATGAAAAATAAAGAAGCATAAGGAAAACATAAACATAATATATATCATATATAAATAGAGTGACATCTTAATTTCCACCATTAAAGGTGTTAAAATAATATTGAACAATCATCGTTTCATGAAGCAGAAATTCACCAACCATAGAAATAATATGTTCTTTAACCATTAGACGGAGGTGTGTGTAAATGTAAATAAAATATATCTCATTAAAACATCCTAATATATTTAATATACTATTTTTGTTACAACAGAAAGTAATAAAAACTCTTTATGGGGTTGGAGAAGAAAAATAAAACAAAAGAACATAAGTGAAAACATTACCATTAAATCAGGTAACTCCTCTTGGTTTGAACCAAAAGGGTTTCTTGAAGAGCTGTCTACCTAAGGATAGGCATCTATGATGAATATAGGGATTATTAGAGATAAAATGAGTATAGTTTGGCTGAGACAATGGATTTAGAGGTGTGGGTAAGGTGGTAGAGGTGGGGGATTTTTATAAGAGGGAGCAGGGGCACTCTTGGAAAGCCAAGAAATGTTACATTATTATATAAAAAGTTTCGGATGTTAAAGGTCCCAAAATTATATATTTCGAGGATAATGTGATAAGGGTTGGAAATCCACCCATCCAATAGGTATTTGACAAATATAAGTCTTAGATTTTACATTATCTGTTCATTTTATTTAAATCATTAATTAATGAGGTAATCGCAACATCATCATAGTGTCATAAATATTTTATTTATTTAGTGTATAAAAATTATAAAAAATATAAAATGATGTAGGAAATATTTTTATCATTCCAATGACTATTTATATTCTAAGATATCATTTAAAAAAACAAAACTAAATGTTTTTTACTTGGGTGATACATTATTTGGTTATACATTCCCTATAAAAAATAATATAATAAAATGTCACTATCACCCAAAAGTGATTCCTTGGGGTCCCATATTTTGGCACATGGAATTCCATGGTAGGCCATGACACAACCAGTAGCATTAGGACAATTGATGGGGTCATTTTTTATTATTATGATATTATTTTATTACCCTTAAATGCCCAATTACTAATTAATCACGATAATTAAAGATAATTACCATCGTTACTATTCATAATGTTAAAAAAAAGAGTATGAATTACATAATTTAAAAATTATGATTAAAAATATGGAAACAATTTTACCAAATTCCAAACACAGAAACTGGAGTAATTAATTTAAAAATAATTTCCGTTGTCAAAACAAATAGCGGGTTTTTTTAGAAACAAAATCTATCAAAAGTTTGAAAATTGTTTATGTCTAGCTTCAAAGTGAAATTAATCCCAATGACCACCATTGGATTAAATGGTAAAAATATATTCTATTTACACTTTAAAACCAATTACGAATATTATATATCCATATAATTAAATTAGATGAAAATCAGTTTTGAAGTAAAATGCAGTATTTTTAACTATTCATTAAAAAAAAGAACATTGTTAGAAAAATCCCAAAAATTTATCCAAAGTAAATTTCAGTGTCCCAATCCTAAATAATAAGTTTATTTTAAAAAATAGAGCTTATAAAATTGTTAAAAGATAGATTTAAAAATGGTTCGCCATCAAAAGGCGGTAAAACAATCTTTTTAAATAATATTATCGAATTTTATGCTTAAGATTTTATTTATTCTAATTTGAAGACTCTAAAACACTATCTAATTCATAAATATACATAGATATGAAAATCCATAATTTTTTACATACTTGTGATGTTACAATTTATCTACAATTTAACTCCATAATACATGGATAAAGGCTAAAAATGAAAATAATGGTAGGGGATAATGATATGGTCCATCTACCCTCCCCAATACAAAGTTAAATACTTTGTTTCACAATTATTAACATTTTGTAGTATGTTAAACCAATTTTTCCATAAATTGTATTATTTTTAAAAAATAAATGTTTTTTGGATTTTAACTAAATCCAAAACAATATTTTACAAAAATAATATTTAATTAATTAAAAAAGAAAATTATTTTATTATTATAAATGTAATAATAATTTTTTTCATTGGTTTAAAAAAAATTAATATGAATAAATTTTTTACTAACATAGAAATGTGAGAAATTAGAATTTTTATCAAATTAATAGTCTGAATTATATTCTAATAATTAAAAAAAAGTCACTAAATTATGAATATTATATATTATCTATTCATCTAGTTATAAATTATTTTACAAAGATCTAAAAAATTATTCATAAAATAATACTGACACTATAAATCGAAAAAATGTTTTTTAACAAATTAAATTTCTTGAATTTTCTCCATTAATATTTAAATAAAATTATAAGATACAATAAAATTATTTAAAAGAAAAATATATGTTTAAAATTCTATTTTTTTCTTATTTATTGTTTTTATATAACACTAATAATAATATAATTAATAAATATTTATTTACTTTAAATCAACTTTTAAAAAAAATAATTATTTTTCTATAATTAAAAGTACGTTGGAGAGAAAAAATTATAAGGAATAAAAAAGATATAAAACTATTCAGGTAAAATATAATTTATATAAACATATATATTTTTATATTTCATAATTAAATTAGTCCAATTCATATATGTTAATTCAGTCGATATGTTGTAATTGTATAAACATATCACAATTTCATTTTTTATAGTGTTTTGTAAAAAATGATATAAAATATATTTGAATTTATTAAAGGAAAAAAAATTTAAAAATATCTAGTCATTACATCCACATTACAAAATAAATATTGAGACAAATTCTCTTCACATTATTTCTATGAAGTGCCTCTCTATAGATTTTACATAGCCCTATGGTGTTCATTCTCATGATTTTATCAGCTAATTTCAAGGCAAGAGTTTATAATATTCTCTATTTATAAATATTTATCCAATACGTTCTGTAACACCTCAAGCTTCCACGATGCACTTCTCTTTGAATAATACAGTAGCGTGTGTTGTACGCAACTTCGAGTTCTAACACACACACCACAACCAATCAAAGTAGCCGTTATGAATAGTAATACCTACTTTTTGAAATTTTATAGATTTTATCTTTCCAAATGGACTTCATTTTTGTATTCGGAATATCGAAATTATCCTAAGTTCATTTTTTGTAATTTTCTGAGAATTTCCAAATTATTTATGAATATCGAAAAATATAAAAACAACATTTTAAAAAAAAATAATTTATAGTGATAAATTATACTATTGAGTGGTTTTAAAGTATAATTAGAATATATTTTTACCATTTTATTGAATGGTGTTCATTAGAATTAATTTCACTTTGAAATTGGACATAAACAATTGTCAATCTTTTGATATATATTGTTTCTTAAAAACACGCTATTTGTTGTGACAGCGAGAATTAGTTATAAAATTAATTAATGCAACTTATATGTTTGTAATTTTGTAAAAAATACATCATTTTTTAATTCAGAACATCAATTATATCATAGGGTGAAATTTTGGCATTGTTCTGAAAAACTTCATTTTTTGATGAATAGTGAAACCACTAAGTGATATTTAAACAACTGATTTTTCATTTAAATGAAACATTACCACTTCTGTGATTTGATTTTCAAAAATCCGACATACATGGTTGTCATTTGGATGTAAAATGTGGTTCAATGGGATAAAAATAATTTTTGGTGGATAGTAACTTTTAAGTTTAAGTAATCGCGATTAAAGGTAATTAGTTAAATTTAAGGTAAAAATGGTATTATAAAATAAGAAAACACCCTTACACTTGTCCTACCCCTATTTGATGAGACATGGCCGACCCAGACAATCCATGGGTCAACTTGTGGAGCCCATGGAGTCACTTTGGTAGGAAAATGACATTAAAAACTTTTTATTTAATGTTACAATAAAAATGTCACAAACATGAGTTGTTTTACTAAAACAATTTTTAAATGAGGATATACAAGTAATCTGTTTTACAATAAATATTCATTAGAAATATACAATGAGTTCCTAAATCATGGTAATTTTTTTATAATTTTTAGACATTAAATAAATTAAATGTTTAATGACATCATGACGATGCAGCGATTACCTCATTAATTAACGATTTTGATAAAATTGAAGGATAATGTAAAATGTAAGAATTAAACTTGACCAAAGAATGTTTTATGAGTATATTTAGAACCATTATCACCTTAGCCTCGAAATAAATAAGTATGGGACCTTTAAAATCCGAAACTCATTGTATAATAATGTAACATTTCATTACTTTCAAATAGTGCCCCTCCTCTCCTCTTATAAAAGGCCCCCACCACTACCACCTTATTCACACCTTCAAAGCATTTTGGCTCGGCCGACCTCTGAAAAATACTCTCTAAACTTCCCTCTATTACTCCTAGAAGCCTCACTTTGGGAATAATTCTTCCCAAGGAAGCCTTTGTCTCAAATCAAAAAAGAGTTTCCCGGTTTTAAGGTAATGTCTTCTCTTATGTTATTTTGTTTTTTTCTTCTTCTCCAACCCCTTAAACTCTTTTTATTCCTTTATTTTGTAACAAAACCAGTATCTATAATATACTAGGATGTTTTTATGAGAATTATTTTATTTACACTTATACACACCTTCGTCTAATGGTTAAAGAACATACTGTTTCTGTGGTTTGAAAATTTCTGCCTCACGAAATGATGAATGTTCAATCTTCTTTTAACACCTCTCATGGTGGCCATTATAATGACACTATTTTTATACATGATATATATTATTTTTTTGCCTTATTATTCGGTATTTTTCATTTATGGCATACCTCTACGATTTCCATTATGGGTGAATGCGATAATTTCATTTTCGGAAGTGTGGACTACCGCCCCCTCAACGTGATTTGAATCGTTAATGCCATATGTGGGATGTATAAAGGATAGAGTAAATGGTATTATACATTATGTTATACTGGAATTATATTATACCTTTATATAATTAAATTTTCATTCCATTAAATATGAAATATAAATGAAAGTAGCGTTCATGCGTACGTACGGCTTACCGTCTCCATGAATGGTGCATTTCATTTCTTACCTCTAAATGTTACGTAATATTATGAATGAATGTATATATTGGATATATATGATATATACATCATGGATATAATTTTGGAGATAAAGGATATTCTACCACATAAACAACTTGTAATTATAAGAAGTTTATTGTTGACTCAATTACCAAAGATCGACAAAACGACCGTTATTAACATAAATGACTACATAATTTTCGTAATATTGTAATAAGAGATATAAAAGGGATAATGAACTTGAAAAAGGTTCTTAAGAAAGTATATATTAACTCTAGTTTATTATTCAGGAGGTTAAAGAGCGGTCGAGTCAAGTCGGACACGAGGTAAGGGAACTTCTTAACCCAATTTCCGTTCATTGGATTAATCTCCTATATTCAAATTATGTCATGATATTATTATATCCTATCTTGTATTTGTAATTTCATTATGTATACATATATTGAATACATATAATAGATCAATTTTATTTAAAAAATGATCTCTGTAAGGTACTTTGTATCAATCTCCATTCATTGAGGCATATTTTGATTTATACACAAATTTCATTTATACGGTGTATAAACCCCTTTGACTTTTACGTTTATTTAAAAGGAATCTTTTTATATGAAGCTTTTTACTAAATGAAAAAAAGGAATGTTTTTCTTGTTGTATGTATGCGGCGACAACGACTTCTCCGCCGCCGTGACCATTATTTTAGATTCGGCTTCCTCTAAAAGCCATAACCTTTTTTAATGAAATATAATTACAATGTTTTAATTTTATTTTGTTTTGGTATTGAATATGATTTTGAAAATGATTTTATTATATAAATGTGTTGTATTGATATCTTTTAATTGAAATGTGGAAATGTTATGTTTCCTTTATTAATGTTTTATTTGATTTGATTATGTTATGGTTTATGATATGTTTAAACCTGTTCATATGAGGAATGCATTGGACTTAATAAGTGATGGGTGGAGCCCGCTATTGCCCCTCGATGCATCGGTAGGTCTCATGAGATAAACTAGCATCTTGGAACGAGGCCTTGACAAAATCATATTGGTGTTAATGGCACGAGGCCTTGGCTACACGGTTATGATAGTCAGGAATTATGCATTCCATCATTATGAAAGTGGTTATTGATATTGCATGTGATCATTAGGCCAGTAGAATATCTATGTGAATAGGTAAATGGAATTATTTCATTTTACTTTTTCCATATTATGTTGAAGTTCAAGTTTAAAAGGCTTTTTTAGTTATACATTTCCTTAAATGTTTATGTTTATTTATGAAAGCTTCCGCTATATTTTTATCCTTACTGAGCATCTGAGCTCACCCCTTTCAATGTTTTAATTTTTTCTAGGATGTGAAGATGTATTTTAAAAATGACCTGCAGGGATAGTATAAAGGGGATATGAGTGTGGAAAATGGAGACTATGTTATTGTAGTTTTCCACTTTATGATTTAATGTAACATTTATGAATGTATCTAGTGTTTCCAAGGCTACTAAACTAATCGGTATTTCGAGACATGATATTTTGGGATCATGACAATGTTACGAAGTAATGAACCGACTCTAGGTAACTAGGGGCAGGGCGTTAAAGTTGGTATCAGAGGCAGTTTAGTACTAACCATGGAAGCTATATTTAGATAGACTCTGATTAGAGAACATAACCCAGAGATAGAATTTGAAGATTAGTATATAAGAACTTCTTGGAATTTTGGTATTATAAAGATATTGTGAGTTTTCCGAGCAACACATCTCTGTCTGGATACAAGCAGGTAGAGGTGGCTCTTGCACAGATGTACCTAGGGGTAACACCTGAAAACACTGCTTTGAGCTAGACTCGAATGGGAACTGGTGCACGACAACGGGCCTTGCTGCACTCTTGGTTACGACACTCCCGGGGGATATGCTTAGGATAATTCTCATTTTCTTTACGAACCACTATGAAGTGTTATGAGTATATACTTCCTCAAAGAAATTTTTTTTATGATTATGGATTATATCCATAAATAGTTCAATTAGTGTTAAGTGTTTTACAAGTATGGAATTATGTATTTTGATTCATAGACTAATCTAGTTTATGCCATTTGTGTATGAAGATGGAATTTTGAAATTTGGGAGGAGACTTTTTGTTCCCAATATACCTAATTTAAAGAGGGAATTGTTGGATGATTCTCATAGTTCCAATTTCTATATACACCCTGGGAGCACCAAAATGTATAGAGATTTAAAGGGACATTTTTGGTGGGACAACATGAAGAGGGAGATTGTTGATTTTGTGTTAAGAAGAATGGTTTTTCAACAACTGAAAGCTGGAATATAACTTCCTGGTAGAGTATTGCAACCTCTTCCCATACCTGAGTGGAAATGGGATAATATTCTGATGGATTTTGTCATGGGGCTACCAAAGACTCCTAGAAGTAATGACACAATATCGGTAATTGTTGATCATCTCACGATTTCAGCACATTTACTTGATATAAAGGAAGATCTACCACTTGAACATCTAGCAAGACTATATATTAATGAAGTTGTGAGACTTCATGAAGTACCCCTGTCGATTGTCTCGGATTGTGATCGCCGTTTTACATCAAGATTCTGGAAAGGTCTTCAGAAGGCCTTGGATACTGAACACCGTTTGAGCACTGCTTACCACCCTCAAATAGATGGAGAATCAGAAAGAACTATTCAAACCGTAGAAGACATGATGAGATCATCCCCACTTGATTTTCAAGGAATGTGGGATCAATATTTTCCTATGGTAGAATTTTCCTATAACAATAGATTCCATTCAAGTATTTAGATGGCACCATATGAAGCGTTATACGGAAAGAGATGTCACACACCAACCTGTTGGGATGACGTTGGTGAAAGAAAACTTTTAGGCCCAGAACTGGTGGAGGAAATGATGGAAAAGGTGAAAGTAATCCAAAACCACATCAAAGCAGCTCAAAGTATGTAGAAGAGCTATGCCGACAACCGAATGAAGGATTTGGAATTTCATGTAGGAGATCATGTTTTCTTGAAGGTATCTCCATGGAAGGGAGTTATACGTTCCAGTAAGAAGGGTAAATTGAGTCCCAAGTACAATAGACCCTTCGAAATTCTAGAACGAATTGGGGCTGTAGCTAACCGTTTGGAAATGCCGCCAAGTCTCTCCAAAGTTCACGATGTATTCCATGTATCACTATTGAGAAAATGCATGCCTGACCCAACGCATGTACTCACCTATGAGGAATTAGAACTAGAACCTGATCTTTCTTATTTCGAAGAGCATGTCAGGATTCTTGATACAAGATAACAAGTGCTGAAAAACCGGACGACTCGTCTGGAAAAAGTTCTATGGAAAAACCATAAGATGGAGGAGGCAACATGGGAACCCGAGAAACATATTATGAAGAATCACCCGAGTCTTTTTATACAGTGATATTATATGAAATTTCGAGGAATAAATTATTTGAAGGAGGGGAGAATGTGTCACCCCAAGCTTCCACGGTACACTTCTCTTTGAATAATATAGTAGCCTATGTTGTACGAAACTTCGAGTTCTAACACACACACCACAACCAATCAAACTAGCCGTTATGAATAGTAATACCTACTTTTTGAAATTTTATAAATTTTATCTTTCCAAATAGACTTTGTTTTTGTATTTGGAATATCGATATTATCCAAAGTTGAATTTTTGTAATTTTCTGAGAATTTCCAATTTTTTTTATGAAAAGTGAAAAATACTTAAAAATAACTTTTTAAATCAAAATAATTTATAGTGAGAAATTATAATATTGAGTGGTTTTAAAGTATAATTAGAATATAATTTTACCATTTTATCTAATGGTGTTCATTAGAATTAATTTCACATTGAAATTGGACATAAACAATTGTCAATCTTTTGATATATATTGTTTCTTAAAAACACGCTATTTGTTGTGACATCAGGAATTAGTTATAAAATTAATTAATTCAACTTCTATGTTTGGAATTTTGTAAAAAAGACATCATTTTGGAATTCAGAATATCAATTATAGCTTAGGGTGAAATTTTGGCATTGTTCTGAAAAACATCAATTTTTGATGAATAGTGACACCATTAAGTGATAGTTAAAAAACTGATTTATCGTTTAAATGAAAAATTACCACTTCTGTGATTTGATTTTCAAAAATACAACATACATGGTTGTCATTAGGAAGTAAAATTTCGTTTAATGTGATAAAACTAATTTTTGGTGGATGGTAACTTTTAAGTTTAAATAATCGCGATTAAAGGTAATTAGTGAAATTTAAGGTAAAAATGGAATTATAAAATTATGAAAATACCCTTAAATTTGTCCTACCCCTATTGGATGAGTCATGCCGGACCAAGAAAATCCATGGGTCAACTTGGGGACCCCATGGAGCCACTTTGGTAGGAAAATGACAGTAATAACTTTTTATTTAATGTTAAAATAAAAATGTCACAAACATGAGTTGTTTAACTAAAACAATTTTTAAATGGGGTTATATAAGTAATATTTTTTACTATAATTATTCATTATAAATCTAAAACGATTTCCTACATCATGGTAATTTTTTTATAATTTGTAGACATTAAATAAATTAAAATTTTAATGACACCATGATGATGCAGCGATTACCTCATTAATTAACGATTTTAATAAAATGGAAGGATAATGTAAAATGTAAGAATTACACTTGTCCAAAGCCTATTTTATGAGTATATTTAGAACCCTTATCACCATAGACACGAAATATATAATTGTGGGACCTTTAAAATACGAAACTCATTATATAATAAAGTAACATTTCATTACATTCCAAGAATGCCCCACCTCTCCTCTTATAAAAGGCCCCCACCACTACCACCTTATTCACACCATCAAAGCCTTTTGTCTCGTCCAAACTCTACCCAAATAATCTCTCAACTTACCTATATTACTCCTAGAAGCCCCACTTTGGGAATAATTCCTCCCAAGGAAGACTTTGGCTGAAATCAAAAAAAGAGTTTCCCGATTTTAAGGTAAAGTCTTCTCCTATTTTATTTTGTTTTATTTTGCTTCTCCAACCCCTTAAACGCTTTTTATTCCATTATTTTGTAACAAAACCAGTATATTCAATAATATATGATGTTTTTATGAGAATTAATTGATTTAAACTTACACACACCTTCGTCTAATGGTCAAAAAACATATTGTTTCTGTTGTTGGAAAATTTCTGCCTCACGAAACGATGATTGTTCAATATTCTTTTAACACCTCTCATGGTGGCCATTATGATGACAATATTTTTATATATGATATATATTAATTTTTTGTTTTCCTTATGATTCTATATTTTTCATTTATTCCATACCATTACGATTTCCATTATGGGTAAACGTGATAATTTAATTTTAGGAAGTGCGGACTACCGCACCCTCAAAGTGATTTGAATCGTTAATGCCATATGTGGGATGTATAAAAGATGGAGTAAATAGTATTATACATTATATTATACTGTAATTATATTATACCTTTTTATAATTATAACTTCATTCCATTAAATATGAAATAGAAATGAAATTAGCGTTTATGCATACGTACGGCTTACCGTCTCCATAAACGGTGCATTTGATTTTTACCTATAAATGTTACGTAATATTATGAATGAATGTATATATTAGATATATATGATATATATGATATCTAAATCATGGATATAATTATGTAGATAATGTACATTCTACCACATAAACAACTTGTAATTATAAGAAGTTTATTGTTGACTCAAGTACCAAAGATCGACAAAACGGCCGTTATTAACATAAATGACTACATAATTTTCGTAACATTGTAATAAGTGAAATTCAATGGATAGTGAACTTGAATAATGTTCTTAAGAAAGTAGATATTAACTATAGTTTATTATTCATGAGGTTAAATAGCGGTCGAGTCAAGTGGGACACGAGGTAAGGGAACTTCTTAACCCAATTTCCGTTCTTTGGGTTAATCTCCTACTTTCAAATTATGTCATGATATTATTATATCCTATCTTGTATGTGTAATTTCATTATGTGTAACTACAGTGAATACACATAATAGATATATTTTATTTAAAAAATTATCTTTGTAAGGTACTTTGTCTCAATCTCCATTCATTGAGGCATATTTTGTTTTATACACAAATTTCTTTTATACAGTGTATAAACCCCATTGACTTTTACGTTTATTCAAAAGGAATCTTTTTATAGGAATCATTTTACTAAACGAAAAAAGGAATGTTTTTCTTGTTGTACGTATGCAGCGACAACGACTTCTCTGCCGCCATGACCATTATTTGAGTTCCGGCTTCCTCTATAAGCCATAACCTTTTTAATGAAAAATAATTACAATGTTTTAATTTTCCTTTATTTTCATATTGAAAATGGTTTTGAAAATGCTTTTATTATATCAATGTGTTGTATTGATATCTTGTAATTGAAATATGGAAATGTTATGTTTCTTTATGCATTTTTTATGTGATACGATTATGTTATGGTTTATGATATGTTTAAACCTGCTCATATGAGTAATGCATTGGACTTAATAAGTGACTGGTGGATCCTGCTATAGCTCCCCGATGCATCGGTAGGTCTCATGAGACAAACTAGTGTTTTGGCATGAGGCCTTGACAAAATCTTATTTGTGGTCTTGGCACGAGGCTTTGGCTCTGTGGTTATGATAGTCTAGCATTATGCATTCCATCATTATGAAAGTGGTTATTGATATTGCATGTGATTATTCGACCGGTAGAATATCCATGTGAATAAGTAAATGGAATTATTTCATTTTACTTTTTCCATTTTATGTTGAAGTTCATGTTTAAAAGGATTTTGTTTTAGTTTTACATTGACTTAAATTTTTATGTTTATTTATGAAAGATTCCTCTATATTGTTATCCTTACTGAGCATCTGAGCTCACCCCTTTCAATGTTTTAATTTTTTCCAGGATGTGAAGAAGTATTTTTGGAATGACCTGTAGGGATAGTCTGAAGGGGATATGAGTGTGGAAAATAGAGACTATGTTATTGTAGTTTTTCACTTTATGATGTAATGTAACATTTATGAATGTATCTAGTGTTTCCAAAGCTACTAAACTAATCGGTCTTTTGAGACATGATATTTTGTGATCATGCCAATGTTATAAATTAATGCACTCACTCTGGGTAACTGGGGTCGGGGCGTTACATGTTCCAAATAATTTTTATGTCACTGTGAAATGTTTATAAGATTCATTTTTATAAATTCATTATGTTATTATCAATTAGATATTCCTATTAAATCATGTTATACAACATTTATTTTACTTCATTATTATTAAACATTCTAATAGTTGTAAACTCTATTATGCAAATCCCTATGTTTTCCATATACCTTTTGATTTATTTATATAGAAATTCTTAGAAGTGGGATGTTTATAATTAATGATTATGGGGATGTATCTAGAGGTTCCTCCCATAGGTCCCACATTTATTATAATTCCTTTAGGCACAAGATCACCTTTACAATCAAATAACATTATTTCAAATGTATTTCATGATGGAAGCATTTCATCCTTCATTTGAGTTTATAATATATGATACACACTACTAATTTTTAAACGGTGATTTTCTATTATTTATTAGTAATTTAACCATTGAAAAATGATTAATTAATGGGTATTTTATATTGATATACATTTATAATGAATATTTCTTCATTAATAATTCGTTTTCATTACATTAATAAGGTTACCTCCCATTGTATTGTTAATAACCTATAGTTTCTTGGTTTATTGTTGTATATTTTTATATATTTCCACAATATTTGATTTAACGGCGAAAATAAAAATTTATATATATCAAATATTTCTATATATATTTCAATCAATTATATTTCCATGATTATATATATAGTTTCATCGAAAACATTTTGAAATATTTTTTTAGAATTTGTCATCATATGATGGATGGATTGGAATTATATTATGAGGAGTGGGCCCACAATTCTATAGACCCTCGATGCATATGTTTCCCTTGTGAGAAAAATATAATGACTAATTATGTGTCTGACTAAATTTTTTTTGATTTCATATAATAAGTCATTGAGGGTTTGTTTATGATGTCCAACATTATATATTCCAAAACTATAAAATAATTAATTGTTATTTATGTGTCATGTCTATTACAATATATATAATCCTGCGATATATTATTCATATAATGTCCCTCATATTTAACTTATATGACTATATATTTGTACAATAATTTGTATTCAATTATCAGGTTATATTAGATTAGATATATGTTTCCCCTTATTGATCATCTATGTTCACCTATTTATATAGTTTCCAATATTCCAAGGAAAAATTGATGAATAATATGTTTTCTTATGTTATTTTAATGAAAAATAAAATTTCTTCCTGTTTTTAGATGATTTTTCTTTATTTTTCTATGTCATTTATTTTTAATGTATGTATCTAGATTCTTGGTAATACTAATCTATTAGATCCTTATATATATATACATACTAATTTTGAAAGATAACCATGGATTGATGGTTATGGGAGATTGGATTTTATAATTTCAATAAATGAAAAAGAATAAATCTTATCATGTTGATAAATTTAAATGGAACATATATAGAAAACATATGTTCAACACATCTAATCCCATTTATTGATATATCATATGAACATGCCATTAAAAAACATAAAAAATAAATCATGCTTATAATGACCACTATTAGACCCTATTAAAATTAAATATATTCTCATTTTGTAAATTCTTATAGGAAAACGATAAATCACCATTCATATCATTATGAATATTGGTTTAAATTTTTTGTTACAGTTAATATGTTTAAAATATTCTCTTGAAATTATATTCAATGGTAAAATGATAATTAAAAATTTTCAAATATTTTGTGGTCGAAACATGATTCATTTATTAAAAAATAAGGGGAAAATAAACATGGAATTACCATCCAATGAAAATAGAAATAATGAATGAATAACAAAGACATTGAAATATATATATGGAAGAATTTAGTCTTCCATGAAATGGATGATATCTTGAATATGATTGGATGAATGGCATGATTGACTGAGAGATGTTAATATGGAATCATTCACTTTTTATAATAAATATAGCTATTTGTATTATGTAATAACTACCTATTTCTTCCATTGGATAAATTCCATTATAGATAAAATTTAAAACAAGTGTGATTTTATTATTCCTATATTACATTCATATTCATATATTTATATGGTATGAGTGTCCATTAAGATTAGAATACTTGATTTATTAATTTTTATTGGAGACATCTCTTTAGTATACCCCTCCATGAATTCCTTCTCAACAATTATACTTTTATTGGTTTGGATATCTCTCTATTAGATAAAAAATTTCATTCATAGATACTATTCATTTGATAATAACATATAGTTCTTAATAATCAAATTTTCTTACCCTAATACAATATAGGGTTAACAAATGTGTACTTAATTACTCCCCATTATGGATATTAGAGTGAGAATGATCAATGATTATGTGTTTTTTAATTCACATTATAGTTTCATCTGGTTCATAGAAGAATCTTACAAAATATTGATCTCATTTACATATTTAATTAGAATGTACATAGTGATAAGGTTGGTTTTCAAAAAATATTATAATTAAGATGGGACTCAATCAAATTCTGGGTCTTTTACATCATGGGGGGTTCTATCTAAAGAAACTTTTTTATAAAAGATAACATAAAAACATGAGATATTAATTTTTTTGGTGTAGTTATATGATAATATTACTATGGATATTTAGAGAATAAGATTCCAAATAATATAATATATGTCTACCATTCATAGGTCATGGAACCCAGGTTGATGATATCATCTTCTCGATATGGTGAATCCTAGACTGCCCCTAATTGAATGCTCCCATACATGATAATTGTTTCACTAAGAAGGGGAGGGGTTGAATCAATGACGTCATTTATATTTATGTTTCCAACAAAATGAAACAAAATTATCATAATATTAATTATTTCATTCCCTACTGAAAAATATTCATGAACACATCCTAGGAACACATGAATTTATATGACTCATTATTTAGTAAGAATATCTATATCCTTTCTGTGGTATGAAAATAATAAAATACCACACAATATATTAGAAAAAATTCCTTTAGTATCTAATACAATGAGTATGGTATGCCCTTATATTCATGTATCACTATGTAAACAATACAATATTGACTGTGATCCCTCTAGAACAAATGATTTAAAACAATGTTTTTTTGTAACAATACATATCAGTTATTATTCTTTATCAACTTCCAAAAATGATATTCTTTTAAAATGAATTATACAATTTATTATTGAGAAGTTTGAAAGAAATTAAAGGACTATAATATAAAACCCACTCTGATATCCTAATCTGATTATCCCAAACTTATCTTTTAATTAAATCCCTCAATATGAGTATTATAACTGTATTAGAATACGATCGAGACTTATCTGAAATCATTCTTCATCATTACAGAAATATAAATATAGTAATCCTATTTTTTTCTAGATAATTATTATGAATATATGAATACGATGACAAGAATAATATGTATAATTTTCCACTAGATATAAGGATCATCTGAGAATATTGCAGTGTTGTTTGTTATCCTTTCACTTCTACTTGACGAATCATATTAAAAAAATCTCAGTACATAATATTCTTCTCCCTAGAAATTCAAATATTTTCTCCATTACTCTTTGAAAATTAGATTAGTAAAAAAAAGTACAATGTACTTGCACCTTCAATAGCTGGCCAAAGGATTGTCTTTTTTGTAATCTAAAATTGTTTCATGTGAAACAAAATTATGCATGTTTTAATTTTTATATTGAATTTCAGGTGCATGTTGACATCATCCACACTTCTTAATTTATCATGATTATTCTTAGATCATACAAAAGATTCCCCTATACATTATACTTTTTTAAAAAAATGAATGTACTATTCCAACCAATATTCTAATTTTATATGTCTAATTTAATTATAAATATGCTCTATACTATTTTGAATTTTTGGGGAAATAGAGAACATTGATCTTCTATGAAAAGATCCACTCTGATAATTTATTCTGATCACTCGATACTATTTCTTAATTACATTTACCTTCAATAGAGATGAAAAAAATATTTTCTACTTATTCCCTTTAGAAATATTAATTTGTATCAACTCCATCACTATGAATATGACCTAATTGACAAAATAATTTTAAAAAAATCAGGGTTTTTCTTTCTCTTGTGAATATGATACACATCAGCTTCATTCTATAATGATTTATATCATTTGGATTTGGGTCTTTTTGAAAACAAGTACATTCGGTTTCTCACATTTTCCACATAGATTAATTACCTTTAAAAATTATGAATCTAATGAACCCATTATAATGATATTTATGCTGGGAAACATTGAATTCACCAACATTCTTCATTATGTTACATCAGTATGTATCATGACTTACTTCATGACTTTAATTTCATTAGGGGATTACCTTTAGCATCATCTAACACACAATTTAATATATTGAGAAATTCCATTTTTCTAGCAACCATCATTTATTCTAACTCTGCATGAATACGGTTATCTAGAATGAAATTGGCATAATTATGATCAGGTTGAATATGATTGACATCCACGTATCTCCATTTAGACCTAGTTGGGATTAATATGAGTACAATTAGAAACACAACATCTTACCATTTTTTCATCAATATTGTATCTCATGTTTATACAATACTTGTGATTTATAGGAAATCCATGATCATTAAAGAATCATCAAATTTTATATTAGTCTTACTGATGTTGATTCTTCTCCATTATGATCAAAAAAATTATTCCAATTTTAGTGTGAATTTGATGATCCTTTAAATACAACATGATTCTTCCTCAATATGATCGACCTTTTCAAGCATTATGAGTATGATTTCATGAATATGATGGTTATTCCTATTTCATCAAATACAGAGTGAGGTTATTTTCTCTTTATCAAAAACATCCTTTACAACAAAATACAATACCTAAAAACAATCATCATTATTCCCATCTTGGTACAAACAAAACCCAATTTTTTAAACCATGATTCATAAGTCAATATACATTTTAACATGAAGATATATATTATTTATAAAAAATGATAATCCTACATGAGCTAATTAATTGTATGAAAAAAATATTTATTGATAGAAAAACATGCTATCCATAATTAGTGATTATGAAGTCATAATTAACATCCTTCCTCATCATCTCTTCCTCATATTCTAATCAATTATTCTTCTCTGTAATAAAAAATAATTTTATTACAACCAATGGAATAAATTGTCACTATAATTAACACAAAATATAATTATGGAATAACAATTTACCTACAACTCCCACTTTTTTACATGTCCATGTTCAACCTTAATTTAGAAAAAGGATTCCTTCGATTAAAGGATTATATTAATGTCTACACCTTGTTCTGATTTAAGAACATACTCCAGATACAATTCATTCTTTACCAAATTCTATATTAATAAATGATATTTAATATCAAAATGATTTTAATGATAATTTTGAACCAGATACCTAGTGAGATTGATTGTAAACTGATTATCACAAACTAAGAGAAAGGGTATCTTTACATCACAAAGTATATCTTCTTAACTGTGTCCTCAAACACTTAAGTTGAGTAGCATCTGGAGTGGAAATAGCATACACATCTTCATCCATACTGAGAGTTAAGAAATAATGATTCATTGTATTCCAACTGACACAATTCTTTCCAAGAATGAATACTCCACCGAATTTGGATCTTCTATCCCAAACATTTCCCACCCAATAAATATATAAATACCCAAACAAATAAATAATTTACAAGATATAATACTTGATTTGGAATTTTTTTACCTATTTCATATCTCATAATTTATTTATATCATGAAAATTTGATTTTGTAGGATCACTCTGAATACTTTCACATGAGGTAGAACTATAAACGATGTCAGATCATGATGTAGTCAAATAAAAAACATCAAATAATATTACAAAATACATTTTTATCAAATTATTTTCCTTCTCCAATTTTAGAGCACATTTTTTCCACTAAAATTGGTGAGAAAACATGTTTTTAGTTTTCCATGCCGAAGATATTATTTTATTCCTTAAAATCATTTTCCTGAAATAAATGTGTTCTTATTTTGTTAAACATGTATCCCATGAATTTATTTCATTTCTCCTAGCATGGAAATATCAAAAAAGTTTTTCATTAATTCAAAAACCGATTTAAAGGATATTTTTCATTACTGCAAAGATAATGTCATCAACCTAAACAATTATGATGGGGGGATACCCTTTAATTTCATTGATTTAAATATTTTTATCAACCCTTACTTTCATGAAAATCATATTCTTTAATAATGTATCCAATTTAGAAGACCAGGCTGTTAGATATCATTTTAAGCCATTTAAGGACTTCTAAAATCCGAATACATATTCTTCAAATTCGCACCAACAAAACCACATTTTTGTTCAAGGTATACTTCCTTATAAATTCCACCATTCAATTATCTAGATTTAACATCAATTTGAATGATTTTTGTAACTTTTTTGTATTGAAATTAAAATAAAAAATCTCATTGATTATAATCTTTCTAGTAGATTAACAGTTTCAAAGAAATAAATAGGTTTAATATGTGAGTAAAATTTTCACACCACTCTTTCTTTGTTTCATATCATTATACCTTAAACATTAAAATAATTCCAAAAAAACAACATTTTAACAATAATAATATTGTTGTATTGTTAGGGTATGAGTTACCATTTATTATTCTTTTTAATCTAATCTTGTAATTAATGGATTGAACCCATTCAAGTTACTAAAAAACTCATTTACATTATTCACAAAAATTTTGAAAACAAATAAGAATGCGTAACAGAATTTCTAGTTCCTCTTATTTGAACTTTATTATTTAAATCACCAATTATATTCAGAGCTTCCACATTTTTAATCAACAAAGGATGCTATTTTTTATAAAAATAATCATTATTTTAAATAGATATGTATGCTTATTCTATTTTATTCAGATTACAATTGTCTATATCCTTATAATAATTGTTGAAAAGGATACTCTACTTATTATTGGCCTGAGTATGTTTTTCATACATATATCTCTCAATAAAAAAACCAAAATTATGAAAAATTCATCCTATTTATTTGTTGAAGTATCTATACCCTCTTCTATTTGGAGCATATCCACAATATATTCTATATTGACCTTTCTTGTCAAGCATTCTGTAGATTCGACATTTCTTATTTATAATTCATGGAATCCTAAAAACTCTTAAGTGTTTCAAAATATTATTTATTTGAAAAATCATTTCATATAGAGTCCAATATGATTTAATCCTATAGAAACAATGGTTTTGAATATAAAAAAAATAGTACACATGGATTTCCTCAAATATTTACAAGAATGGCAATTTTCAGGTAACATAGTTCATCACATTTCAATAAAAATTATATTCTTCCTTATAGAAAACTCATTTTTATATGTAGTGTATGGGAAAAAATACTCATTATTAGTAACATTACATTTAATATAATTTTAAAATTCATCATTTATATAATCACCAACATAGTATTTTATCAAATTTTTTATTCAATAACAACATTCCTTCTCAAATTTATTTCTGAAACTTTTAAACATTTTCAATACATGTAACATATATTTCATATAAAAAACATATGTAATGTGAGTAAAATAATCAGCTTAATTCATGAAGTAATTATCTCCATTTCTTATTTCTTTCTTATTACACCACAAATATTGGAATGAATAATCTAATGGGGTTGTTTGGAACAAATATCAACATTCTTATGCACTGAGTTTGTAGTCAATATATTCTATCAAATAGTACTAAACAAATATCTTATTATTTTGAAATCATAAATGTCTCATACACTATATTTCATTGATAACATTCTTATATTTCATTAACACATCTGTCATATCCTTTTTATACCTTAATTATTTCTCTTCAACAAAACTCAACTAACATATGTTTTTTATTTCTCCAACTTGAAATATGTTTGATTTTTTACTTTTTCCTCTTGTAACAATATTTATATCTTCCTAAATGATTTTAAAAAATCACATATTTTCTAAACATAACTTCGATTCACTCATCGGTATGCTATGAAACACTTAAAAGGTAGTGTTTCATCCCATCAACATATGTTTTTTTTGTTGGATTTCATCTATTCTTTCAAATTGATGTCTGATCCAACACACTTTTATTATCAATGATTCATCATTTCAAAATTTCAATGTACCTTCATTAAAGTAATTAAATTTCTTTAAAAAAATTAAATATCCTATGATATAAGAATAAAATCCAATATCAAGAATCCTATGTTGTTATCCTTTGGGATATTATAGAGTAGTTTCAAAAATAATAGATTTTTATTCTTCATTCTCATTCATTACATTTAGCTTGTAAAAATTGTTATGAAATTGTTACTGAGCTGGTAACAAAAGAATACCTAATTTTCCAAGGTTTTCAGGTTATTCACATATTTCAAATATAGTTTAAAAAGTTTGGAATCTATTCTCCAATCTCACACCATCTATTACAGTTTTTTAAATATCCATCATATAATTACTCTTTTGATAGAAATGAACCCCATCAAGAATTTTGCTTTAATATAATCTAGAATTATAGTAATATTTTTTGTTTAACAAAAACATATCATTCATACGTCTGAGTCCACCACAATATAAGTGGTATCCATAGAATGAGTATTTCCCTATAAAATATCCACATTCACAATAATTGTGAGCATGTATCTCAGCAACATTCATAATTTTATTATCTAAGTCACCATATTTTATAATATATATCGAATTATTCTTTATCTTTTCATCCCTATAATAACTAAAAAAACATTTTTGGAATCATGATATTTTGATAATTATTAATTCTGCCCTATGTTAATCTTAGGCACAAACATAACTTTAAAATCATTAATCATTTATGAAACAATTATATCTTTCTTATCACTATTTGAAGGTAACATTTTTTACGCCTTCTCGGGTTTCTCCTTATGAGAACTATCATGATATTTTGAAATAGAGATTTTGAATCTTTTTTTATTTGTTTAGATTTGAATTTTTTAATGGATATTCTCTAAATCTAATTTTTTCCCTTCTGTTTAACTTCTAGGAGTACATTAAAATTCTTTTATTCATAAAGATATTTCTTTAAATCATGAATCTTTCCCATCATCTTGTTAATTTATTCTAATAACATTTCATGAAATTTTAATGATCATTCATCTTACATATTCATGTTTTCCTATTCAAGCCTTCTAATATTTCTCAAAAATTATTTCAACTCTTTTTTCAAATGAAATTCTTGTTGAGTTTCTTAATAATCATAACTATTTCTTCAGTACACACTATAATTTATTGTTGCAATAAATTTATTCCCATCACCATACTCAATAGTTTTTTCAGAATATGTATCTTTTCCGAATTAATATTCATCAATAGTTAAGAAACATCATCTATTATATTTTATGAATTTGATATATTTTCATATGGAATATAATTATCGATTATCTCTCTATTTGTTTCATGACCTTATGTTTCACCATTATTCTTCAAAACTATCCTCTTCATTATTTATTTGTTGTCAAATTTCGACAAGGTACCCAATGTCTCTTCATTCAAAACATATGAAGGGACGCTTAAATTTATATTTCTAGGTACTCTTTTCACTTATTTATAAAAATAGGATAATATTTTATCAATATATTTATATACCATATATTCATTCTCTGAATCACTAGTTCTATATTCAATAACAATCTTCTTTGACATTTCACTTATATCAACCTTGAAATGAATTTTTGTATCAAGTGTTGTTTTCATATTCATAGAATTCTACCCTATCATTTAATAAGTAATAAGGGTGATTTGAAAATAATAGAGATAAAATGTTTTAGGACCTCTATATTTAAATGAATCGACATATGTATTAATATATTTAAGAATGATTTTTAAAATATTTTCCAAAAAAGTACAATCTTCAAACATTTCACCAAGACTATTGATTGGTATGAAAATGTAATTCACCCAGGTAATGAAGTCTGCAATGGATTCGTAATGACCTATTTTCAAATATTCATACATTAATCAATATATTTTTACTTTTTATTCTTGTATTTTGTTTTACAATCATCCATATTATTCAATTTTTCCCATATATGTTTGGTTATGGAAACAAATTTCACCCTTAGGAATTCATTTTCATAAATTGATGATTGAAATGAGTTAAGGTACTGTCCACCATTCTCATAAATCTTCTTATCAATATATTTAAGTGCTACTTTATCATAAGTGGGAGTAAATCCATCTATTTTATCTTCAAGAACAACATAACCAATAGACATAATATAAGGAAAAATTATTTCATTCCAGATATGAACATTTTTAAAATAGAAAAGTAGAATACCATTATTGTTCACACAATTAATATTCTCCGTCAAATTATTTCCAAAACAATAGTAGGAATAACTGAAGGGAACCTAGTTTTGATACTAGCTTGAAGTTCTTAGTCAATATAATTTAATCACTTAGTGGGGGATGGGAGAATTAGTTATAGTTTTTATTTTTATGTACCTTGAATATGAAACAACCCTAGCCTATTATTAATGATTTAATTCCATTATAATAAGTAATAAAACACTCATCCCTAGAAACATAATAATTTACAAGGTTCACTACATATTAAGAATTGTTAAAACCTTGGTATGGTTTGGAAATAATCAAATAGCACAAAATCCACTAGAAAAAAATCCTTTTAAAAGGAATACGATAATTATGATATTCCCTTACACTCATGTAGCAATATGTAAACAATCCAATAGAGCCTCTCATACATATTTCACAAATAATTGAAACCAATGTTTTTGTAACAAAACATGTTACCAATGATTATTTATAATAATAAGAAAACCATTTCATTCAATTTTTTTTCATTTTCATTCCCAGAAGATAGTAAGAACATTGAGGGATCTGTTACTAAACTCAGTTTGATTGACATGTCTGATTTTCCCAATTTGATAATCCAATCCAATTTTTCAATACGAGAAATAAAACTCTATCAAAATATGATTGAGATAACTCATAACATGTTATTACATGGTCGAGACAACCAATTTTTTTTTCTAATTATCCATCCTGATACGAGGACCAGCTAAATATGATGACAAGTTGAATATGATAATCAGGTGAATACCATGATCCCATTAATATGAGGATTAGATTAATACAATTAAATATTTCATCTTATCATTTCACATATTTTTTATGAATCTACATCAACAGATATCAATACATAAACATAGTATCCAAAAAAATGTGGAGATTCTCTATCCTCATCTCTTAATTATACATCAGTCAGAAAATTTATAATGTACTTCACCTTTTATAGGTGACCCAAAGATGGTTTTGGTAGGATTATTATTATTTTTTGGCTCAACCAAATTACCTATATTTTTATGTTTCTATTAATTTCAATTTCATCTTGACTTCATCAACAATTCATAATTATTTTCATTCTTTATCAAATCATATAAAAACATAAACTCTTATTCTAAATTTCATTTAAATTTCCAATATAATTTAAAATTTAATTCAAATTTACATAGAATGATTTATTCATTATGATGATCCATACCAGTTTAAATTAATGAAGAAATAGGAAACCTTCACATTGTTTTAAAATCCTAATTCTGACTATTAATTCTGATTTCTCGATACAATTACTTCATTACATTACTCGAACTCATATGAATAAAAATAAATACAATTGTACATATTCTTCACTTCAATAAATATGAATCAGTGTAAACCTGAATAAGATGGCCCTTGAAGCAATTTATAAATGACTTTGAAAACAATCTAGTATCATTTTTTCTCATCAGAATATGATACCCATAAGATTCGTTCTCCAAATACTTATATCATTTGGAATTTAGACTACATGAAAATCAATACCTGCTGTTTCTCACATATTTTAAAAACCTTATCATCCTTTAAATATTATAAATCTAATGAACACATAAATATGATCATTTTACATGGATACAACGAATTCATCAACATTCTTCGTTAAAAAATTCCGTATGTTTCATGATTTAATTCATGAAATTTATTTCATTGTGGATATTCTTTTGCATCATTTGAATTAAAATGGAATGAATTATGGCTTACAATTTTTTCAGTAACCTGAATTCTTTCAGACTCCCCTGAATACAATTGTCATGATGACGATTATGATGAATTTGTTTTGAATACTCTTATCTCCCCCTCCACCAAGATATGATTAAGCTACGTACAATTGTAAAAAATAATATTATCCCTTTCTTTTATCAAGCATGAATCAAAAGTCTCTATAATACTTGTGATTTATGAGGACTAAAATATTCTCAATTCATCATGTCATTTTTATTATTTTCATACAAACTTCCACTCTTCCCCATTACGATCAATCCTTTCAAAAAAGATTTTTTGTGAATTAGATGACCCTTTACATCCAGAAAGAATATTATTCATTATAATCAAACTTTTATTGCATTGTGATTATGGTTTCATGTATTTTATGGTCATTCTGATTTACATAAAAAACAATGTCCAAGTGATTTTTTATTATTCATAGACTTCCATGGAACCCAATGAAAATTCCTAAAATTGATCACCATCCTTCTTGGATTAATCATACAACCCATAAATACAGGGATGAAAAACACATATACGGGGTGAATAATTTCATTAAGGATCCTTGATAAAATTAAATCCATGATAGAGTATACTATATGTATATAATAATGGGATAACTAGTGGTGGAAGGTTGATCAGAGTAATAATGTTTACTCAGGTTATCGTCAACCAGAATTGAAAAAAAATCGGCAATTTTTTTTCAAGATAGTCACTTTTAGGAAAAGTTGTAACCACATACACCACACGGGTATCCAAATAAACATGATGAATAAATAAAATATGAATTTCAACACCATTTCTAAACCCAAGGAGGACCTGACCCCAGCAGCACTGTGTTATCCATATTCTCTTCCCTGTCATCCCCACTCATTGCCAATGTACGCCAACATCATCATCGACATCAACACCATCTATACTACCAGATATGATGACCAGAGAAAAAAACCACAAATTTCAGCCTTAATGAATAAAAACTATAGTCTTCACCACCCAAACACCATCAGAGAATATTTCCAGACAACGTTTTTCAAGAAGTAGAACCAGGATAGAACTACAACTCATAGTCATCAAGGACATCATCACAGTTGATGTCATCGTTCAAAAAAACCTACATACCTGACTAGATCTCTAGTCGAGGAAGAACTATAACCAAATATAACGATCAACCTAGTTAAATAAAACATAGAATAATTGAGAAGAACATGCACCCTTGTATCAGCGTCAACTTCCCTAACATATATCCCAAAACACCGTGGAAAACACAACCCAGATTCAAATAGAAGAAGATTGGTGGAATCTGGGAGTAAGTGCATATTATAGAGGGAATAACGACAACAACAAGGGATCATATCCATGGCCACCCAATGGTGAATATTGAAGACACGACCGTTGCCATGATAATATCACCATCTTGAAAGAGTCAACACCATCAAGGATGAAGCACGAAGCATCAATGAGAAATAAAAATTACAAAATGAAAAAAGGGGTGACGAGAGGAATAGATGAGACAAAAAGAGGGAGGGGGAGTCCCTAGAAAAGGAACACAAACCCCCCCCTCCAAATCACCACAGAGGAAAACTCGAGGAAGAGGTGTAGGTGAAACCGATGCTACTCAAAGCACTCAAATTGAAAAAAAAATCATAGGGTGATTCTCACCATAGAATCCATGTTTTGGAGAATGAATAAACTACTCTATAAACTAGAATAATCTATTGACCATTTATAAATTGTCATTATTTTATATGGATACTCACATCTATTCTTTCTATAGTCACTCTATCCTATAGTGGGATTCTGTACAAATGTACATTTTTAGAAATAGTCCAGTCAACTACCTGTGTGCCAAAAAAGCCTCAAATGACCGAATAAAGAATTGAAAATGACCACCTATGTTATGGTGTAGAACATAAATATCCGTATTTATGTTTTCACACCCACAATGTCTAAAAATTTGGTTGTATGGGTGAATTGATGGGCCAAAACAATGTTTCTCTAGAAATAGTCACCGTGATGTGACACTTACTAAATATGAAAGAACAAGAATAAAATATAGGTTTTATGTGGAGTTTCACCCAAATAGTCATTAACCATTCTATGGTAGATTATCTAAAAGGTTTGTATGATGAGTTTTTTACATACCCTTAGGGAAAGTAGTGACATCAACCCTTACCCTAGTACAAGCATCTTAGGATGGTAACATACAACCACCATGAATCATCACAATAATACCTAGAAACTTATGATCACGGATTATGTATAACCATACTTAGTTACCCCATGTATTATATTTTAGATCATATATAAGTTTCCAATAAGAATCACGAGTCCCATTAAAATGTTGTGTTGGGAAATTAATTAGCATATGTGACTTTGGTTTTGATTTCTAGTAATACGGGAATATCTTAATCGATGAAATATAGGATATATATATATTAAGGGATAATCCTAGTTTTTATATTTAATTTTAGTAGTATTAAAAGATCCCTCACTAGGGTAACGTTCCCCTCTGTATTTCCTTAGGATCTACAGATTTGCAGAAAATCATCATTTATGTCATTAAGAAATGTATTCTACCAATATTTCATATAACTAAAAGTATTATACCAACATATTTATATTTTTGGTAAAATGTAATGGTTTTTAGAAACTACTGATTATGTATCTATGGTACATGATTTTGATAATAGTAAACTGAAAATTTCAAAATACATAAAGACCATTATAGCCTTATTTACCTCAATATACCATATAAATAGACACATATATAGTTCAAAATATATTAAAATACCAATTGATTTGAGAAACCTTTTCCCATGATGATTGTTGGACTAATGGATATACCTTTTCTAATAGCTCTTCAAAGTGAAATGAATGATGATCAAGTATGATTTAGGATTGTTTCTCAACATCAATTGTGAAATATTTTTATAGTTAAAATTGATTTTAAATATAATTTTAAATGAGCTATATTTTAGTGGATATTTTCATCCAAGATGAAATAAATAATAATATGATTCATGTAGAAAAAATAGCTATTTGTATTTGAAATTGATGAAAATCAGTTAGAAAACCAAACCTTAAAATTGATATATGTTCAAAAATGGGTTATTGTGAAATATATTTAATAGAGAATTAATATTCTATAGATATGTTAATTTATATATTATAAAAAACTATCGTTAATGATTTGGACCATTACATATATTTGAGAAACTATATTATAATCTAAAAATATACTAAATGATTAAAGAAATATATTATATGATATAACAGAAATGTTTTCACATTTTTGATGTGGATGAAAGTGTAAGGAAATTTGTGTGTGTGTGGGATAAATGTAGAGACCCGAAGCCTGACGTACATTGACATTACATTACATTCGCGGAATACTTAGTACATAACAAAAACACACACGCAAGGATCGTAATAGTTTAGTGTCTTTGGAAACTCGGAACGTAGTCTTCTAATCGTGGTGAAAGAACTTTAACATCTCCCATAAAGATCTTCTTTTTTTATACCTAAAACCTTTATTTATATCCTGGGTAAAAGAAAACATAATAGGGTGAGCTCAAATGCTCATTAAGTGTAAACAAAAGAAATATCAATCACATCATATACATAAGCACATAACTTTTGGAAATCTTAACCTGCAAAAGAGATCATAATTTCATAACATGGGGTAAATCATGGAAGTGAAATGTAATCAGAATAATCATAACTTAAAACATGAAACTTTGTGACATTCACACATAATCATAGAGAATCATTTCTTGTTAGTAAAGGCTCATTGCCAAGACTATCTTAGTGGACAAAGTCCCTTTCTGAACCGAGTCACCCTCGTTTCAGTCCTATTTCACTGAACCGGTATAACCTACCATTCCAGCCATGTCTATCTCATGAGATATAAAATCATTACCCAATGCATTGGAGGGAGATATAGGTCCCACCCATCTCATAATGATACCATTCTTATGTGTGCCACAAAACCATAAATCATACATCATTGCATAACCCATGTAATAAAAATGGGATTCTTAAACATCATGACATCATAAAAAAATTCATATAAGATAAAGGAATTCATAAAAAAATATTTCCATCACAACATAATCAAATCCATGTAATAATAGGGATATAAACAGAACCCTTTATTATCTTAGATGGAAAATAATTTTGATAAAACACTTGAACTCCATTCTGGAGGAAAATATCCTTTCTACTTCAAAAACATTTTCCTTTCTTAACATGTCATACAATTTTAAACTAAAAGAAGTTGTTTAAAAATAAACATGAAAATTTGTAAAGGAAGCTTCTTTGAAATAATGTTTTAAAAATCCATTCATTCCATATAAGTTAAAAAAACATTCTTCTCGTACTTTTGTCGGAAAAGTCAAAAAGTACCTCATACGAAAAACGAAAAATGATTCCTTTCATATCTTTTACTAAAAACTCACCGATGGGTAAAATTGGATTTAAATAATTTTAGGTGGATGGAAATAATATTACATATTGAGGAAACATGGATTTGGATGATAAAATACACCCCAGTAAATACCAAAGTATAAACAATCTCGGATAAAAATGAGATAGTGACATTTCCCTTACCCTAAGTCCGATTTGCTTCGTAAGTGTCCGAACCTCCTGTATAATGATTTTAATAATGTCATTAACTTATTACAGAATCATATTCATTGTTATTATATCATATATGGTTCACTTATTACTTTATATTACCCGTTCTTTTGTAAATTCCATGTTAAAGAAGCGTTTTGGGTAAAATCGTTTCATTTATCGTAGGTGTTTGGACTTGTTGTTCTTGACATTATTATTAATTATATCATGATTTACATACTTCCAGAATATAAAACATGATTTATATATCATATATATTCAGTATATATATATATAATAGATAGATAAAGGAAATGAAACACACCGTTCATGGAGACGGTAGTCCGTACGTACGCATGAACGTTGTTTTCCTTTCCTTATTGTATTGAATGGAAGTAAGTAGATGACATACATATATACATAAATCCAGTAGCTTTATAATGTCATATATTTCATTATTATTGCTTATATATACTTTATAATCATTCTTAAATGGTTAACATGGAGAATGAATCTCATCGCGTCGTGGAGACAGTAGTCCGTATGTAAGCACGAGCGATGATATCGTTCTCATGATCGTGAACTTGTGTTGAAGTGAATGTATACTATTTCAGTATCATTATCACATTATAATAATCATATATTGTTACTCATTACACCATTATACCCATCCAATTAAGGTGGTGGCAGAAAATAGATTACAGCACGGCGTGGAGACGGTATTCCGTACGTACGCACGCGCGGTGATTTCCTTTTTCCGTAGGATGGATAGAAGGTTAATTAGAGTTGTTTCATATTTATAATAACATATCAGTATATAATAAATACTTATGTTATTACTTTATCATGAAACAACTATTGAAGAAGAAGTTGAAGAAGAAAGAAATTGAAAAAGATCGGTAATGGATATTACCTCTTTTTGACGCGCCTTCACTTAACCTCCACTTAAAGAACTAAGGATGGTATTTGAAGAAGACCAAGACCTCTAGGATGATACTAGGGAAGTGGAGAAGAGATTTTTTCAGGGGTTGGACGAGCTTGAATGCTAAAATTTGTGTGAGGAGGAGAGGGAGGAGGTTCCCTTTTATAAGGGAGGAGAGGGGTACCTTTGGAATAACTAAACATATTTTTTTATTATAAAGTTAAGTTCAGTTTTAAATAGCTCCAAATTGATTTATTTAGAGGCTAATGTGGGGATGGGTCGAAATACTCTGATCCAATAGAATTTAGACAAGTTTAGGTTCCTATTTTAACCTTATCATTTAGATTTAACATTAAGTTAAATAATTGTACTTTTACCTTGTCTTCTTGTGTTCTTACACTATAAGGTTAATAAACTTAATATAAGAATCCAAACTAACCACAAGTTATTTATTATTAATATATATAACCTTATATAAGTCATTTGGCCAATCCTTATATTTTTATGAATAAAATAACAATTAATAATATAATATTTGTTTTAAAAAACTATTTTCTGTCAATTTTGACTCTGTTTAGTAATTAATTTTTGTGAAAATCATAACAGAATGATAAGTTAGAAAAAAGTTAATTAAATCAATACTAAAATGTCATATTAACCTCTAAAATTAGTGGAATTCACAAAAAGTCTCAAATTATATTTATTTGGGTATTTATAACATCAATTATGTCAATATTTCATTAATAAGATAATTACTACATCATCGTTGTGTCATAAATAAATTAAATTATTTAATGTCTAAAAATTAAAATAAAATACCATTATGTAGGAAATCGTTTTAGCTTTCTAATGAATATTTATAGTCGAATTTATCTTATGTATAACCCCATATTAAAAATGTTTTAGTAAATAAACTTTGATTTTACCTCTTTTAACCCTTCTTTAAATAAATTAATAATAAATGTCCTAATCTAATCCAAGTGGGGCTAAATGGTCATATTGTATTCCTATGTTTGTTTTTGATCGAATTACACTTGTCCAAAAGAATTAGGACATGTGTTAGGGTAATAATATTATCATTTCTACCCTTAATTACCCTATTTACTTTTTACCGTGGTAAAAAAAGTAAAAAGTTACTATTCACCAAAAATAATTTTCATCTCATTGAACCAAATTTTAGTCCTTGATATTAACCGTGTCTCTCGGATTTTCGAAATTCCACTGACAGAAGCGGTAAAATTATGTTTTATGAAAAATTCAGTTTTTTAACTACCACTTAGTGGTTTCACTATTCATCAAAAATTGAAAGTTTTCAGAAAAATACCCAAATTTCACCCTAGGCTAATTTCGATATTCCGAATCCAAAAATGAATTCCATTTTGAAAAATAAAATTTACAAAATTTCAAAAAGTGGTTTTTACTATTCATAACGGCTAGTTTTAATAATATTTTAATAACATATTGTTGTTTAGTGAAACTCGTTATTGCGTACTACACACGCTATCGAGGAAGGTCGCGATTGCGTGTAATGCAAGGCAAGTCAAGGATGCTTGTTGTGAAAGCTCCTTTTGGTGTAGTGTACAACACAAGACATTAGTGAAATTAAAAAGAATATTTTTCATAAAATCTTGGGCTGTTACATTCTACCCCCCTTAAAATGAATTTCGCCCTCGAAATTCATCGGGGTTATAAATGGTTTACTATTCGAAAGTTTCTTTAATAGAAACCCACATCGTAAAAAGGAATACCAAAACCAATCTTTAAAAACGAATGTATGAAACGTAAAGGTTACCCAAATAAACTAATCACTGGGTTTCCACATAGGTGAAAATATGGATATGGAAGAAAAATCTAACCATCATGTTCTGATAGAGAGTGGTAGAGAACATGGCTATGGAAAAGCCAACAATCACAAATCCATAAATTTGTGACGATCTAAGGTACCATCTGATTAGTCATATATAGGAGCACTAGGAAAACATTATTGGTTTTCAAGATCATTTCCCTAAAGTTGAAGAATTTGATTAAATACTTACTTTATTTTAGTACAATCTCACTGTTGTTCGTGCCTTGAACAATTTCCACTTCATCTCTTAAATAAATGAAGTTGAATTTGTTATTCGTGAAGTGTTAGCAAATCATGTGATAGAATGACGGGTCATTCCATCTGTCTCAAACAAAAGGTTAGAAAAAGTTATTAAATATACATAAGTCATTCTATAGTGAGATTAATCATATATGGTTCCTAAAATGGGCTTATACTTCATATATAATACTACTTAATATAATAAAACTAGTTTCTACTAGACAGGGACTTCCTGTAGGCCAGTGGTAGGTGATAAAGGCCAGTCACACTTCGGTTGTGGGTTCGATTCCCACAGCCTTGTCCGACGCGATGGGCTCTCGCCTGTCCTGCAGGTTGTCCTTTTTCTAAAGATATATTACTATAACATCCCATCAATAATATCGAAAAACTTTTTATCCTAACTTATGTCCAACATAATCCATTCTAATCTTTAGGTTTATCTAAAATACTTCGGTCCAAGCTCATAGTATAAAGAAAATGATTACTTGAAATGTCACAGAACAATCACGTGAATGCCATCATTTATCCCCCATATATCATAAGATATATCTTGTTGGTCAAATGTGAATACCTTAATCATGTATTCTCTTGAAGAATGAATACCCATTGAACCTTAGTGAAAACATGAATACAGTTAAAAGTTAACACTTTCCACATACCAAAATCCAAAAATTCTATATATTCAAACCATGATATAACCTTCTCCTTATATCAGTCATGAGCTCTTGAATACTATCAAACATTTAATTTTCTCCTTATCCCTTCATTATGTGCATATCATCTACATTCCAGAAATATCTGAATAACCTTTCATGGATACTGGTAACATTAATCATACACTTTCAAAACTCATGGAAAGACAACAGTGTAACAATCCATAGATGTCTCTTTATTCCATAGTAGCATGAGATTACTTATACAACATTACACGTGATAAACATGTAATCATTCCACTACATTCTTAAACCATTGACCGAGCTTCAACAATTATTTCATCTCACATATCATTTGTAGTCTCTTCTTCATCATCCACATAAATACTACCCATACGACCATACTGATTCTCTTCACGAGACTTTCCCTTAGGGCATTGGTTTGCATAATGCTCGCACATTCCACATTTAAAACATTTAACCATTGTTGATGTCATAGCAATACCATTATCCTCATCCCTGGTGTTAACTGAACCTTTTCCTTTGCACTTACTGGCTTTGTGTCCTTCTTTTCCACACCCAAAGCATCTTCCAGTTCCTTTGAAACATTCTCCTTGATGCCTCTTCCCACATGATTTACATAGGGGAAATTGAACTTTATTTCCTCTATGATCATCATGAAACTCCATCTTTCTCTTATTAGCCGAGTCAGGAAACTTACCAAATTTTACTTTATTGATCATATTATGAGATTGCTGATTCGGAATAATAATGATGTTTGGACATCCAAATCCCATTTCATTTGGTTGCTCATGAAGAATATCATTCCATTGTCCATCATATCCTCCATTATCGTGAATCATCTTGTTTCTAGCCATTTTCTAAAACCCAAAAAGAATAGTGTGAGAGGCAAAAATCATAATAAATGGGGAGTAACTTCAATATCTAACATCTTTGGTTTAATCTAATTTCGTTACTATAGTTCTAGGACTATATCCTATACGTATACTTATCCTTAGGGACATCCCTAGACATACCTTAGAAATATCTCTAGGGATCTCACTAACGTTTTCGCATCCTAGTTTCCAAAGGTTGACTAAACCTTTCCTCTGATGCCAACTGTAGAGACCCGAAGCCTGACATACATTGACATTACATTACATTCGCGGAATACTTATTACATAACAAAAACACACACGCAAGGATCGTAATAGTTTAGTGTCTTTGGAAACTCAGAACGTAATCTTCTAATCGTGGTGAAAGAACTTTAACATCTCCCATAAAGATCTTCTTTTTTTATACCTAAAACCTTTATTTATATCCTGGGTAAAAGAAAACATAATAGGGTGAGCTCAAATGCTCATTAAGTGTAAAAAAAAGAAATATCAATCACATCATATACATAAGCACATATCTTTTGGAAATCTTAACCTGCAAAAGAGATCATAATTTCATAACAAGGGGTAAATCATGGAAGTGAAATGTAATCACAATAATCATAACTTAAAACATGAAACTTTGTGGCATTCACACATAATCATAGATAATCATTTCTTGTTAGTCAAGACTCATTGCCAAGACTATCTTAGTGGACAAAGTCCCTTTCTGAACCGAGTCACCCTCGTTTCAGTCCTGTTTCACTGAACCGGTAAACCTACAATTCCAGCCATGTCTATCTCATGAGATATAAAATATTTACCCAATGCATTGGAGGGAGATATAGGTAACACCCATCTCATAATGATATCACTCTTATGTGTGCCACAAAACCATAAATCATACATCATTGCATAACCCATGTAATAAAAATGGGATTCTTAAACATCATGACATCATAAAACAATTCATATAAGATAAAGGAATTCATAAAAAAATATTTCCATCACAACATAATCAAATACATGTAATAATTGGGATAGAAACCGAACCCTTTATTATCTTAGATGGAAAATAATTTTGATAAAACACATGAACTCTATTCTTGTGGAAAATATCCTTTCTACTTCAAAAACATTTTCCTTTCATAACATGTCATACAATTTTAAACATAAATAAGCTGTTTAAAAATAAACATGAAAATTTTTAAAGGAAGCTTCTTGGAAATAATGTTTTAAAAATCCATTCATGCCGTATAAGTTAAAAAAACATTATTCTCGTACTTTTGTCGGAAAAGTCAAAAAGTACGTCATACGAAAAATGAAAAAAGATTCCTTTCATATCTTTTACTAAAAACTCACCGATGGGTAAAATTGGATTTAAATAATTTTAGGTGGATGGAAATAATATTACATATTGAGGAAACATGGATGTGGATGATAAAATACACCCTAGTAAATACCAAAGTATAAACAATCTCGGATAAAAATGAGATTGTGACATTTCCCTTACATTAAGTCCGATTTGCTTCGTAAGTGTCCGAACCTCCTGTATAATGATTTAAATAATTTCATTAACTTATTACAGAATCATATTCATTGTTATGATATCATATATGGTTCACTTATTACTTTATATTACCCGTTCTTTTGTAAATTCCATGTTTAAGAAGCGTTTTGGGTAAAATCGTTTCATTTATCGTAGGTGTTTGGACTTGTTGTTATTGACATTATTATTACTTATATCATGATTTACTTACTTCCAGAATATAAAACATGATTTATATATCATATATATTCAGTATATATATATATAATAGATAGATAAAGGAAATGAAACACACCGTTCATGGAGACGGTAGTCCGTACGTACGCATGAACGTTGTTTTCCTTTCCATATTGTATTGAATGGAAGTAAGTAGATGACATACATATATACATAAATCCAGTAGCTTTATAATGTCATATATTTCATTATTATTTCTTATATATACTTTATAATCACTCTTAAATGGTTAACATGGAGAATGAATCTCATCGCGTCGTGGAGACGGTAGTCCGTACGTACGCACAAGCGATGATATAGTTCTCATGATCGTGAACTTGTGTTGAAGTGCATGTATACTATTTCAGTATCAATATAACTTTATAATAATCATATATTGTTACTCATTACACCATTATACCCATCCAATTAAGGTGGTGGAAGAAAATAGATTACACCACGGCGTGGAGACGATATTCCGTACGTACGCACGCGCGGTGATTTCCTTTTTCCGTAGGATGGATAGAAGGTTAATTAGAGTTGTTTCATATTTATAATATCATATAAGTATATAAGAAATACTGATGTTATTAATTTATCATGAAACAACTAAAGAAGAAGAAGTTGAAGAAGAAATAAATTGAAAAAGATCGGTAATGGATATTACCTCTTTTTGACGCGCCTTCACTTAACCTCCACTTAAAGAACTAAGGATGGTCTTTGAAGAAGACCAGGACCTCTAGGATGATACTAGGGAAGTGGAGAAGAGATTTTGGCAGGGTTTTGCCGAGCATGAATGCTCAAATTGGTGTGAGGAGGAGAGGGAGGAGGTGCCCTTTTATAAGGGAGGAGAGGGGTACCTTTGGAATAACTAAACATATTATTTTATTATAAAGTTAAGTTCGGTTTTAAATAGCTCCAAATTGATTTATTTAGAGGCTAAGGAGGGTATGGGTCGAAATCCTCTCATCCAATATAATTTAGACAAGTTTAGGTTCCTATTTTAACCTTATCATTTAGATTTAACATTAAGTTAAATAATTGTACTTTTACCGTGTCTTCTTGTGTTCTTACACTATAAGGTTAATAAACTTACTATAAAAATCCAAACTAACCCCAAGTTGTTTATTATTAATATATATAACCTTATCTATGTCATTTGGCCGAACCTTAGAATTTTAGGAATAAATTAACAATTAATAATATAATATTTGTTTTAAAAAACTATTTTATGTCAATTTTGACTCTATTTAGTAATTTATTTTTGTGAAAATCATAACAGAATGATAAGTTCGACAAAAGTTAATTAAATCAATAATAACATGTCATATTAACCTAGAAAATTTGTGGAATTCATAAAAAGTCTCAAATTATATTTATTTGGGTATTTATAACATCAATTATGTCGATATTTCATTAATAAGATAATTACTGCATCATCGTTGTGTCATAAATAAATTAAATTATTTAATGTCTAAAAATTACAAATAAAATACCATTATGTATTAAATCGTTTTATCTTTCTAATGAATATTTATAGTCTAATTTATCTTATGTATAACCCCATATTAAAATTTTTTTAGTAAATAAACTTTGATTTTACCTCTTTTAACCCTTCTTTAAATAAATTAATAATAAATGTCCTAATCTAATCCATGTGGGCCTAAATGGTCATATTTTATTCCTATGTTTGTTTTTGGTCGAATTACACGTGTCCAATAGAATTAGGACATGTGTTAGGGTAATAATAATATCATTTCTACCCTTAATTACCCTATTTACTTTTTACCGTGGTAAAAAAAGTAAAAAGTTACTATTCACCAAAAATTATTTTCATCTCATTGAACCACATTTTAGTCCTTGATATTAACCGTGTCTCTCGGATTTTCAAAATTCCACTGACAGAAGTGGTAAAATTAAGTTTTATGAAAAATTCAGTTTTTTAACTACCACTTAGTGGTTTCACTATTCATCAAAAATTGAAAATTTCAGAAAAATACCCAAATTTCACCCTAGGCTAATTTCTGTATTCCGAATCCAAAAATGAATTCCATTTTGAAAAATAAAATTTAAAAAATTTCAAAAAGTGGTTATTACTATTCATAATGGCTAGTTTTAATAATATTTTAATAGCATATTGTTGTTTAGTGAAACTCGTTATTGTGTACTACACACGCTATCGAGGAAGGTCGCGATTGCGTGTAATGCAAGGAAAGTCAAGGATGCGTGTTGTGAAAGCTCCTTTTGGTGTAGTGTACAACAGAAGACATTAGTGAAATTAAAAAGAATATTTTTCATAAAATCTTGGGCTGTTACAATAATGATATGTGGCCTAAAAATAAGAGGGATATGATTTCACTATGTTTAATTTTATTCAAAACTTATTGTTCACAAACCATGATAATCAGGTCAAATTCATGGTTTATCATTCCTAGAAGTAGAAAACTAAGTGACCATGACCAATCATCAATATTAAGATCACTTATACAAGTAGCATGTGTAGAGATACTCATTAAATGTCTCTTGAGCTATTATATAATGATTTTTTTCCTTCACAATATCAAATATAAGTTGAAACTAAGGGATTACTGAATTTAGTACATGAATTTAGTTAAAAGAGAGATCATATTTTTTTGTCTTCACATAGGTTTCTTGTTTTCCATGACAATGGTGGGTACCTGATATTTATGTATTCTATGGAATCCTTGTTGTATAGAGTGCACCAAAAATTATTTACAATACAAGGTGCATGACAGAACTATATCTATGTGTGAAAACTGATCTATGTTCATTTCATGTCATGTATTATCCTTATAATTTCATATAATTTTCGTTAATAAAATCCAATACTCATGGTGGTGTAGTTTTTGGGTTCTAATTTTGGAAAAGGAAAATCTCTGCCACATGTTTAGATTGTGAAATATTTCCAGGGGATAGGATGGGTTAGACAACCTTGATCTATATACCCACGTCTATTGAAAAAAATATTAATTTCTTATAGAAATTGATATCAACCAAGACGACAATAATTTAACCGTCCATGAATACAATATATAAAACTCAATAAAATTCACTTACATTCCCATGAACATTTATTTTCAATTATTTTGAAAATTAATATCAATTAGTGATTAAAAACAAATATCCTTATCTTCTTATGATAACTTTTCTCTCTAAACTATCTATTCATTATTTTAGCTTAGTAATTCAATATATGTTATAAAATTACCCCCACATGTGACCATTAAAGATATATCATAAATAATATCTTTCATAATAACTCAAGGAGGTATAAATATAACGAAGGTGTGATAAAATTTTTAGTATGTGGTAAAACAGGATATAACAATTTATGGTCAAAAGTAAGTACAAGATGATCATAAGGGTAATGCCTCATAGTCAATAAAATTGCATGTAATTTATTGATTTTTTTTTCAATTTAGTATATGGTAAAAAAAATTAACTAGTGTACAAAACAACATTCTATGAGTTTGAACATCTCAAATGGGGGTTTTGGATGGGGAATAAAGTTTAGAATCTATGAAATATTTTTGGGAAGTGCCAAGAGAGGGATGAGGTGGATAGGTTTTCAAAGGGTCACATCCTATAACCACTATATTGTATAACACTTTCCACTAAGGGTGGTGTTTTAGTGGTGTTTAACACATATATAAGATATTTATCCTCATCTATTTATCATTGATTATTCTCCCCTCATTCTTTTTTATTTATTTCTTCTCCATCATTTTATCTTATAAGATATTCCACCAGAGCTTTATGAAGTCACATTATTCTATAGGGTTATTCACACTACATATTATGATGTTAGAGTAAGGTGAAATTTTAACCAAGGTCTACAATGATTCAACACATAATTCTGCTGCAATAAATTTTCCAATTTTTTTTCCAAAAATTTAATTTAATTTATCATATATTTAGTGAAATTAGTTTGGTATTTGTCTCAATGTAGTTGTAGGGGCGTTCTTGGTATACCCATCACCTTTTTTCTTGAAGAACGACTGATATTTAGATGACTAGTGTTTTTTTGGTCGTAGTGAACCATTTTTAGAGTAATTAATTAATTTTAATTGTTTTTAATTAAAATTTTATGGGGTGTGTCTAGAATCATCAGCTAGGAGATTATATGGTCTTGATAAGAGAATTAAGGTGGATTGGAGATCCTTGAATATTTCCTCCACACCGTAAAGAATTCTTAAGAAAATTTAAAATTGTTGTTGGTTTTCCTTTAGTCTATAACAAAGCCTCTCCTTTTTCTGAATGCATGTGTGGGCGATAAAAATGATTTTTTTAGTGTTCAACCAAATTTAAAATTAAATTTTATATTTTATATTTTACTTCATTGAATGAACCCATTAACATATCATTGAACAATTTAATGATAAATTATAAGTGGAATGATTTACCAGTGGGGTTTAATTCCATTATATTACTAAGCTTGTTCTATTTTTTTAAATAAGAAAAACTAGTATGAATGAATGGTTGTAAATTGAAATTTCAAAACCATAAATAATTGAAAATGGATTTCTGTTCCTTATTGGGTCAAATCCAATGTAATATTAAGATTTAAATTTAATGTGTGGGATATTGTTGTGACAACCCATGTTTTGTGACAAAGAAAAATTTAAATGGAATTTGAATTTTTGTGTATAGTGGATAGGCCATTCCTTGAAAAAATAATCAGAATAGAATATAGAGTGATGGAAGACATCAATTTGTATTTTTAGAACTTCGTAAAGGCCCAAGGGGTTCCTTGAGTGTCTATTTAAATTTTGGTAGTGGCTTGACATTAATATCACATGTTTTGAATTTATTCATTGGGAACACATTTTTTCTGAAACTGTGTGGCCACCAACTATAGACCATGAAACTACAAAAAATTAGAAGAAGTTCCCCACATGGGCTACATATGGTTTTCCAAATTGTGTTCCTAGAATAAAAAGATTGTGGCACTTATTTATTACATAATAAATATTAATCACATTATTGGAGCAAGCTTAGGGTAACTATGTAGGACAAACAAGTGAGGTGGGATTCCATTGTAGTGGGTGTTTCACAGTTATTGCTTGGTTTGGAAAAATCATGCAACCAAATAGTGAGACACATTTTTTGGGTGATTTTTTTTCAAAATGAGTCTTAAAACCCCTTCATCCTTTTTCTTCTTCCTCTAGACACATTGGTTTTCCTCCCATATGCTTTGGATACCCAATATTCCTACCATATTCATTCTATGATATCATACATCTAATGTCTGAATAGACTGCCATCAATATCTATGGATACACATAACTTTTCTATTCAGTCATGTATAATATATTACATGTTATTTTTTCCATATGTTGTTCTATTTTAGTGTGAGCTCATTTTCCCTATTTTTAGGGAAACTATCAATTTCGTCAATTTCTTCTAAACCATACCAAATCAGATCTTGATATAGTAAAAGTAGGCTATCCATTGTATAAATTTGGTGTTATATATGATTTTCCTCATTTTTTATTCCATTTTATAAATAGTATTGTTATACTGCACGTCAGCCTTTTCTATAAGTTTCCTTAAAAATATTTTCATCAATTTTAATTAATATAATCAATTTTTATTACTCTTGTTTATTACTAATATGTAGTTTGAAGATATCATCCTCTATCATGGACACCCCTTGGTTATGATAGCATGAATTTCCCCATTTATAATTAAATGGAAGAATATAAATAAAACCTTCTAATTGTTCTATTTATATTATACATTGAATTTTCCCTTGCAGTCATTCATCCATCTGATAATGACACCTCCTAAGTGTAATGTTTTATCCTTATGGATTGAATATGAATGTTTAGTATATTTTATAAAATTTATAATGAATTTATCATGTATATAATCTTTAATGTGATTCTTAATTATGTTAAATGATTTTTTTGTTAAATAATGTCATGTTTTATAAGAAACCCGCTCAGATGAGGTGCATTGTTATAAAAATTAAAATTTTGTGATTAGTGGTTTAAATAAAGATTGGTTTTAAGAAATTGGTGATTACATATTCCTTTTTATTTATTAGTTAGACAGAATGTTTAGGTCATGACATCTAATGGTGTTATCAAATGGATTTTCCGTAATTAAATTCATTACATTAAAGGTTGATTTTAAGTGCTTGGCCTTCATAAAATGATTGACTAATGAAAAAATCTCCTCCTAAGGTCTTGGATTTCATTATTAATGGATTTTAACACGTATTTATGTGGCCAGATGTTCATAGAGAATTGTTATATAAATTTCCATGTTTTTATAGATTCAAAAGAATGTCTTATCATGAATGGTCAATTCATGATGGTAATTTTATTTGAAATGAATTTTTTGATATAAATGAAATGAAATGTATATGCAGTGGCTTATTAAATATGGTCTTCTTTCCTTGAAATGTTTAAATTTTTTAATTTGAATTATGAAATAGTGGCATGGACACACTGACAGTTTCTCATTTTCATAAATTTAATTAATGAAATGTTATGCCTTGATTTAATTAAATTATTTAAATGGAATGAATTGTAAAGGTTGAAAAGTCCATGTCGATCACTAAATTCATAGTACATTATTAATAAAATTGTAATTTTTTATATATAATGATATTGATTTAGGAAAAGCATGATAGGGAATTCCAGTTGGATTTAGTTAATTTTATAAATATTTTTACTACTTATACATAGGGAGTAAAATGTTGGTAAGGGTTTTATTGATCATAGTGAAATCATGATCCCTTACATCAGGGGTTGATTAATGACGTCTCAGACCATTTATACTATGTTTATTATTGGAATAATTAAAGATTTCCCTAGCTGAGTGTGGGAATGATGACTCACTAATGACTTTGTGTTTTGGTAAGATGGCACACCCACCATCCTGAGTGTCTTGCATGACATATCACACTTTATTGGTTTGTAGGTAATTTAACCTATTTCTTGTGCTTCTAAATGCATTCATAATGGTTATGGATGATTGAGTTATTCCCTGGTCCTCCCAGACATTGTATACTAAGTACATGGACACGTACATATTCACATACTTAGGTTATATAAGTGGATGAAATATATAACTATACTATGTATATTATATATATATAGTTAATAATTAGAAATTTCATTGTGTTTATGAGTTGAAGTAGGTAGATCAACCATGTGTCCATTAAGAACCAAAGAAGACTGGTATTTACTTCAATAGTGTGTTTACTTGTATATGATACCTTATAACAACATTAATTTATATTAACAGACTGGTTTTAGCTGTAGACACTATGGGTGGTAACCTACTAGGATTTGTATCTCACTGTCTACTCGGGCTGCCATTATACAAGGGTACATGGTTAGATTTCATCTTAATTGCACCATGGATGACTTCTTTTTTGGTTTTTCTTATATGAGGTTGTTGAAATCGAAGCAGCACAATGGATCTTGGGATGCTCACAGAGTTCACCCCAATAGTTTTTGTTTATTTTCATTTTTTACGTATTGTACTATATATTGTTTCCCCTGTATTTAAACTATTTTAGTCAGGTAATCTTATTTGTACAAGCATATATCCTTGTAAATCTGTGTTTTCCCTAATTTTATATTCATTAATATTAATATTAAATTGCTCTTTATTTTAAGTATTACTGCATTCTCTATTGTATTTTATTTATTATCATACAAAACAATATGGTACTTTGATCATGAGTGTGTAAACTCAGAGCTATTATATCCTTAGACCTATGTTTCTAGTTGACAACATCTAACATATGGATAGGCATGATTGAGGTGATGTGACACACCATACTAAGTATCATCTTAGTGTTCAGTTAGATCAGGACTTCACAATCTGTTATCGAATAATACTATTTTCCTTTATCTTACTATTTTTTGTATAGTTGACTGGAGGACATGATTATATTGGCACTCTTTCAATAGCTATGTATGGGGCTGATCTCCCCACCCATGGGGAAAATTCCATGTCTCCAGGGTAAGTATTATTTTTCATGCTATTTTCTACTAGAGTTGGATATTAATTCACCTTGAGTGATTGGTGTAGATTATGATTCATATTTAGATACAAAATTTATGGTATTTTACCATATCCTAGTTTGGAAAGGAAGATGAATAAAATAGATCATTATAGACATATAGCGATTTACAGGTCATGCATATGTCATGCCATGTAGTTTAATTTTTATGTTTATGACTGATTGTGACTATATTCCTTTTTTTGTTATTCAATGAGTTTGTTTAAATTTCATGGTTGTTATTGAATAACCTAGTTTTTTGGTGACATACTTAGTTCTTTTCTATTTTAGTCATTTCATCAAAATACATTCTTTTATAACATGTTCATGTGATTATTTGTCATTCTTTTATTCTTATTGTAATGTTTATTCATGTTTATTTATTGTTATTACAACATTTTATTTTTGATATATTACTGGTACTATGGACGAGATATTACTTTTTGATATTTTAATAGAATCCCGTTTTTTGATGTAAGGTGTATGGGCACTTTATAATTTGTAATATGTAATCAATGTACTCAAACAACATTTTGATCATTGAATACATATCAATAAACCAATTTCAAAATGTAAAGGCTGAAAATGTTAAAGTATTAAAGTGGAATGATTTAAATTAATGGGACCCAAATGCCAACCTGTAATGTGTATGGATCTTTCATTGATTGGTAGATAGAAACCCATATGATTGAATAATTATATATGGTCATGTTATATTCTAAAATGGTGTAAAAATTTAATGAATTTTTAATTTTAATCTATAATGATACTGGGCTCCTTAATCAAGACTTATGAATCAATCACCAATGTGTGGCACTCATTTGATAAACTTATAAAATGTACAAATACATATATGTAGGCCATTTGGTGAAATTTTCTTATGATATAAACAATTTTAGGTTTTTTAATTTTTTATATTTAAGAAACTGTTATTGGGTTAAATTATGATGAACCCCACTCATCATATCTAGACCCTCATACGTCACCTAATATTTTATCATGTTCTTTTGTTTGGTAATTGTTTCTTAAGTTTTGTTTTAAATATTTTAAGTGAACAATGGTTAAATTTGAATCAATTTAATGACCATAAAATTGAATATTATATGATATCAAAATGTTGAACCTTCATGTAATAGAAGATTAATCATATCATTGAGTTTCCTTGGAACATATACCTGGGATTCTTCCGTAAGTCATTCTTCTTTTTAAAAATGGATTGAAGGACAATAGTAGGTCCATGAATTATCTACTGGAATGTCATAGTGATAGGGTTGGTATTTTTTTCTTCATAAGGGGATATTCTAATGCATTTATAACCCATAGATCTTCATTTATTTGGTAAATATTGTCATCTTTTTAGCGTTCAGTATTGTTCATGTGTTGTTTTCCCTAGTGGGATTTTATCTTTTAAATTAATCAGGTGTTTAGATGGGAAGTTATGGAATCATTGACCCTATTTATAGACATGAACATTGTGTAATGATCGATTTTAGTAGGGTATAAATTACTAGGGGGTGGTTGACTATATAGCATGTATCATGACCATCTCTTCTTCCTCAGTATTGGATAACATGATATGTATTCATCTGGGTTGATGGTAATAAGGGAAAATAAAACACTAAACAAAATATCTTGTACGGATTAGTTGATACATGAATACATATGGTGGATAGCCTATGAATGGTATCAATGATTTGTCGTATTGTATTTGAATCCTCGTGCTATTATGAAATCATACACACGGTACCCGTCCAGTTTCTAAACAGTGTAATTAATCAATTATGTTTGGTGGAATACTTGAGCCTGGAGTTGTTGAGTAAGTTCTTAGGTCATTTCCATAGAAGAGTGACCTGAGAATTAAAGGTATCAATTTCATCCCAATTCTTGAGATGAATTTCTTGAATGATTATTTGTTTTGACGTGAATGTCAGTTTGTATTTTGTTTTCATGCCAAATGCATTAACATGTGTGTTTATAGTGATTTTGGACAAGTGATTTTATGAGTGGCTGGTCTAATATATTTTCAACTCGAAGGTCATAGATATGTGGGTATCATAAAATTAGTTTTGATGAATATGAACCTTCAAAGTAAAAGGAACAAAATTTTGGAGGTCCATTTTATAATGTATGGTATTGCTTCAATTCCCTTGGGGATTGTGAGTTGGAATCAAGATGATGATCTCTCAACGGAACAACATTGATATGGTTGTCTATGAATACATCTAATATAGATACCATTGACCTAGAATTGGACACCATAATTGTGTTGGAGTGATCATAGTAGTCCTCACATGGTGAAGTCATTCTGGTTCAGTTATTGGTGATGTTTCAGTAGGTAAATATGAGTTTTTTTCAAAAAAAAAGTCGACTAGTAGTTGTTTGGTCATTATTCTTTTCTATAGTTGGGTGTGGCAGGAGACCCTATAAAGCACTATATCGAGGATGTGATAGACATGTCTTGAATATTTGAGACACAACTAATAACCTCTTAGTGTACTTTGGTTTAAGAAAAAACATGTTCCCTTTGTTGATCAAATTGGGGGTGCACTAAGAGATCGTTTGTATTACTCCATGGTTATGTTTTAAAATACTTTGAGCTTATTTGCGTGGTTTTATTACTTTTATGTGTTTAATACATGGTTTTTATAAAGGGTTGGTTTGGCCTGAGTGTTACCTAGTTTCTTGTGTAGGAATTCCTTGGATGAACTCATAGACACTGACCGAGTTTCATCAATCATGACCTTCAATAAGACACCATTATAGGCCCAATAAATTTTTTAAACTGTACATATTGAACTTGTACCAATGCCTCACTTGTAATATGGAGCATTTACTACTTGATGTTAGTCCTTTGTACTGTAGATAAATATTATGGGTTTATCCCACACTTGTTTTCATGCTCAAAGGTATTATTTCTATAGTAAAAATTCCAATGGGGAGGATCTGGGTCACACCCTTATTCATTATAATGAAATATGGATTAAATGGCCAGATTATGGTTTGACCAGTTAACATCACCAGAATTCAATAATGGGCTTCAATGAAAACGTTCATTTTAAATGTGATATGTCGTTGAAGAATCCATTTTGGTTATGTTTGTTTTACTCTATCCATGTAAGATGAGTGCCATGATAATGGTCATCCAGTGTTGGGTCAACATATTTTTATCTTGTTCATTATCTGTGTAGGAGTGGAACCACTTTAAAACACATATTCAGGAAAATGCGACTTTGGTGTCCTATTTATCAATGTATTTCAAGAAATGCTTTCACGGTTAGTTTCTATTAGGTCAATCAAGAAACTACCATTTCTTTCCAATGAAGGTCCCATTGTGACCTGAGATGTAATTGGGTTCACCCAGTTATATAAATTTGGACTAGAGTTATTTTTAATGCTTATATGAATTATTTTTATGGAATTTTAGATGGTGGAGGTTCCATGAAATATAATTCACCCCATTTTTGTACTAAATCCTAGGGAAGGAAGAACCATCATCCAAATTCATAAAGTGATATTGATTTGATCTTTCATGTATCTAAAATCTCATGTAAGGGCTAAATAAGTGTTTTAGATGGATATCAAGCTTTAACATAGGGTTTGACAACATATGTTTTGTGTTTTTATGAAATGAATGGAAGTATGTTGGGAATTTGGAAATGCAACATAACAATTAGAACAAGATGTCACGATCTTGTAGGATGGGTAATTGTTTCATTCTTTCTGATGGATTCTTAGGCTTGATAATATCTATGGATGGGAGGTTATAAGGAGTTGTGTTTTGATCCAAGGAAAACTTTCTGGGGAATTGTAATTTTTGTGTTTAGTAAATGGGTCACTCCTTGAACCAACCTTTAGAATGTAGTTCCATGATCTGGAACAATCAATTTGTTTTTTATACTTTTTTAAAGGACTAAGGGGTCCCTCAGTCATCTGATTGAGTTTTTGGAGAACCATTACTTGAAAATTAGATATATTTTATGTGTACATTGGTTACAATGATTTCTTGAAATTGTGCTGCCCAAAACAAAACATTTTTTACTCCATTAGAGGAAAAGTTCTTCCCCGCAAGGGGAATAGAGGTTCTATCCAAACCGTTCTCCTATACAACATCATTAGTTCCACTAAATTTGTGCCTATTATCTATTCATTTCATCGTTGGCACTGGTTTTGGGTTACCATATGGGAAAACCGTTCGAGGTGGGTTTCCATGCCAATGGGTGCCACATAGTTAATGCATGGGTTTTTCTAAACTATGTGGAAAAATCGTTCAATTAGGTTTTTGGGGTCCAATTAGTTTTTTCCTAAATGAGTTTTAAAACTCATTGACACATTTTACTTATTCCACCAACCACATAACCCAACCACCATTGTGACATGGGTCTCCTCTAAGCTAAACTGAGGCTTTCGAAGGTCTCATATGTCATAACTCCAAATTTAATGTCATAAGTCACTATGGTTCTAAATTATTACAATTTTCAAATCACTTTAATCTATTTCAAGTTCATAGATACATCCATTTTGATGATTTGGTGAATTCTCATTTCTGTATTTTTAGGGAAAATATCTATTACATCGATTTCTTCCAGACTGGACTGAACCCGAGCTTGGTATTGGATGAGTAGATAATCTATGGTATAAGGTAAATGATTTAAGGATTTTTCTAGATTTTTTTTATTTTATAAATATTGTCATTGTGTTGCATGGAGACCTTAATTGAGCATCTCCCATAAAATATTTTCATCAATCTAAATTGATATACTCACCTTTTATTACTCTTGATGATTATTGATATATTGTTTGGCAATGTCAACCTTGACAATGGAAAAACATTGAGTGTGAAATAATAAATTATCCCTTTTATTCGTAAATGATTAAATGATTGGAACACCTTTTAAGCATTCATATTGAATTATATGTATAATTTTAACTTATGGGCATTCATATAATTGAAAATAAAAACTCTTATGTGTCATGTTGAATCATTATTTTACGAATTTCTATGTTCAATAGTTTTTCAAAAATACATCACTAGTGAAATATTTATATAATAATGAATGTGATTTATATTTTTGTTAAATGAATTGATTATTAAACAATTTCATGTTCTATATAAAACCCCTAAGAAGAAGTGCATTGTCTTCAAAATTAAAATGTGATGATAGGTAAATTAAATCATGATTAGGCTCATGGAAATGGTGATTACCTATGCATTTTTCATTATTATATAGATGAAATGTGTAGGGAATAATGTATAATAGTATAATTAAATAGAGTTATCCTTTTAAAAAATTTATAGAACTAAGGAAACTTATAAGTAAATGGACATATTAAATTTAATATATAATTATATGTGATCCTCCTATGGTATTGTATTATTTTTTAAATGATTTTTTCCAAATTTCTATGTTCACAATATTTCATAGAGACATTTTAAATAAAGATCCATGTTTTTATAGAATCAAGGGATTGTATTTACTTAAATAGTTTATTCATGATGGTTGTTTTCATTAAAATTATTTGTTTGATATAAAGGGAATGAAATTTATATGGAGTGACTTATTCGGGATGGATTTCCATCTATTAATGATTTATATTGTTTAATTGGAATTGAGAAATTGTGGATCATCTACATTAATAGTTTCTTATTTTTTTAAATGTAATTAATGTAATGTTATTATTGGATTGTATTAAATTATTTAAATTGAATGAATTATAAAGTGTGGAAAGGCCATTCCAAAAATAGTAGGCTTAGTACATTATTAATTAAATTGTGTTTCAATTGGTTATATGATGATCTTAATTTATGTAAATCATGAGAGGAAATGCTTCATGGATTAATGTAATATTATAAATATGATTATGCATTTCACATATGTTGTGGAATCTTGATAATGGTTTTATTTAGAATATAAGAGTCAAAATACATTATAATAGGTTTTGATTCATGATATCATTCACCATTGATAAAATATGGATTGAGGGATGAATGTGAAACCTCTCATGTTGAGTGTTTGCAGGATGAAACACTCAGGACATCGAGTGTTGGCATGATGGCACACTCACTATCCGAATGGTCATTCATTATGTATCACACTCTATTGGGATGTAGGACATGTACCATATCTCTGGAGCTTTTAGTGTTGTTCAGAATTGTTAAGGATGACTTAGTTATTCCTCATTATAGTCAGTACATTATATTCTTTGTTTATTGACCCTTACATCTGCATATAATTAGTTCATATATTTGGATGCAATAAATAACTATAATATATATATATATATTAATACTATATACATAAATATATATAGTTAGTGATCAAAACATTTATCCCATTCATGAGGAGAAGTAGGTAGGGACTGTTAGTGTCTTATAAGAACCTCAAATGAATCTTACTTACATATTCAGTTTATATACTTATTCATATTCCCTTATCACTACATTCTATTATAATTATGGAAATTTTTAAGCTATATACACAATGGGTGATAACCTACTATGATTTATCTCTCAAACCCTTATATGACCATAATTTCACTATGGTACTCGAGTATTTATCCGGTTCGATTCAACATGGATGATTTCTTGTTATATATATAAAGTACACGGGTGTTTGGAGCACAAGACTAAGTTGGAGCTTGGGATGCTCGTGGAGTTCACCCTCAGTGATTTTGTTTCATTCTATATTTTTTATTGTAATTTATATTATTTTCTAGTGTCTATATACTATTTTAGTTATTTATTATCAGTTGAACATTCATGAATCATTGTATATTGGAATTTCCATTATTTTATATTTAGTTATATAATCCTTATATTGAACTTTATTTTACATGTTGCTACAGATGTTTTATACTATTAATAATTGGATAAAAAAATGTGTAATTATGATCATTAGTGTATAATATCCCTGATATAACCTCTTTAGACCGTCACCACTGGTCATTTGCCGCTGGTGTATGGGTAGGAGTGCTTGAGGCCTTATTAACCATAGTTCCGGTAATCGTATTATTTATTAGTTGAGTAAGGATGTCACTAGGGTAATTAAATGTCTATAATAAAATGGGATGAATATAACAATATTTATAAAAATTATTTGATGTGTTTAATTGTAATTTATGTGGTTTAACTAGATAGTTTTCTTTGGAAAGGGTAAAAAATAGGAAATTTGATTCATGAATTATGAAATTTCTTGGGTACTTGTAATCGAATATTTTAAAAATCATATTTTATAAATAGTATTGGAAATTGTAAAATTGTCTTTATATTATAATATTATTTTTTTTTGGAATGATAGTGATATATATTATCTTCATTTATATTATATATTTAATCTGTGATATAAAAATAATGATGTGTTTACTTCTTTCATTTATAGTTATGGAATTTTTTTTTCTTAATTGTTAAACTGAGGGTGAACAAAGACCCCAATAGGATGATTTATTTCATGGTTAGTCATAGAGTAAATAATAACATAGATTGAGTGTTATTAATGATGTTTAAACCTAAGGTGAACACATCCCTCAGGTGGATGCGTAGTATTTTTTTTAATCCCTATGTGAAAATCCCCCCCCCCACTGAGCGGACGTTGGGACACCAAGAATGGGTATATTGTGCCTAAGTAATTCTTGATTGAACAAGGAATGTAACAACCCAAACAATCATTAATTAAAATTCCTCTTGATCTATTTAAATTTATTGTTATGTTAATATAAAATTTTAACTTCATTTGTTTTATGTTTCTAGATTTTAAAATACCGTTAATAATTGTGACCATTGCAAATATACACGTTGAATAGTGATCACATGATTTGTATAAATATAGGGCTTTAACAATTCCATTTTATTCAGAAAAAGGAAGTGATGACATCATCCAGTATACATTCCCATATGAATCCCATTAGTCAGAGCTTATAAAGGAGGTGGCATCATTGGTCTTCTCTCTTGACAAATCCCATGCCGAGATTGAACACGTTAATCGTTAGGGGAACTCACTATGAGAGATGTGGAAGTTAATAGGGTTTACCACCCAAGTGATGTTATCCAACCACACCAATATTTTTCCACCATTGAAAACCATACCCTTCTATCTTATGCGGGTGTTATAAGGGGTTATGTAATGATACCCTAGCACTATGACTATGTAAATTATTCTTGTATAGAGAGTATACATTCTTTTTATTGTTACATTGTAAATATTTTTCAAAGCACCAATAGTATTACTAGTTAATATTCATCTATGAAATATATTTTGAAGAATTAATGGATTTTTTAATTAAATATAATTTTAATAATATATTATTATTACTAAATTAATTTTTATTAAATATAAATTATCATATAATTTTATGAATTCAATTGTAATGTTTATTAAGGATTGAAAGCTGTTGTTGTCAAAATCCATGATTTTTCTATAAATTTCCATTTATATTTTAAATGCAAATATTCCAATATTTATAAAATTATTTAGATAAAATGAATATTATTTATGGAATCAGTATGTTTAAATTATCCAGTGGTGAATTTTTCATAATTTTCTAAGACAACCAGATTTTTGCGTAAAAATTAATGACCATTTAAACAGATAATGTGTTTTATGACTTCATAATGTAACAATAACAATTTTATAAAATAATATAAACCTTATGTTCGTCCAATATATGTTTTATCATTAAAATAATGTGAGTTTATATTTTTTTGATTTATTTTTCAATGTTTTATTGGACCCTCCAAGACTTCTAAAACATTTTGTCTTTTTAAATTGTTTTCCATAAGAGTTTGACTCACCTCCCCATAAGCAGCCCTATTATTTTAAGAAGTTAGGACATTGGCCTCATAAAATATTTTTTCCACTACCATTTTTCAAAAACCATGGCCAAAAAACATGGTCTGGTTTGTGGTTTGGATTAGTTTAATGTGTTGTGTCCCAAACCTAAAGAATAAAGAATTCCCTCTCCATTCCTATAAAAAACCCACCCAAGCTCCCACTTCTTCTTCACACAAAGCCCTTGGAGTTCAACTTACTCCTGCCCTCATCTCTCTAGAATCTTCCCAAGGTTCCCCAATCTCCGATGAATCCTTTCTCAAGCCTCTCCCAAGCTTTGGAAGCACACATCCAAGTAACGGAATTGTCTCTTTCTCATTTTTGTCCAATTTTCATTAATTTGTTATTTTGTATTTTTCTAATAAAAATTTTGACATATTATTTAACACCACTCACATACTTTCAGAACATTGTTTGGGTGATGAGATATCTATTTCTTTCTCATCAATACCTCCCATGTACACCTATTACCATGCTGAAATTTCGTGAGGGATTTCTCTCTCCTCTTTTTCATCTAAGTACTACTTTTGTATTATGCATTTAAATTACCTTAAGTTTGTCGGGACTCATATCTATAAGACACACTTACTTTCCATTTCATTTAAATATGATTACACACCCCTTTCTGTCTCATCAACCTTTTTTATGAGTTCTTATTTCACGTCTTTACGCTGGAGAAATTGCTCTACGATTTTCCAAGCCAATGTCATTGTGTAGTGAATACTTTTCCAATTTCTCTATCAAGGATAGTCACCTTTATGAACATTTACTTATTTATCATAAATAATAATGTTTTTATTTCAGGTCCCTTTATATTTGAATAAATTATGTTGATTGATTATTTCTTGTATGATCATTGTGGCACAATTATGCATGAAATGAAATGTTTAATAAGGGTGTCCCTTGATAGCACTTCAATGCATTGTGTTAAGTATTGTATCATTATAAATCATGTGAAATGAGTGTTGAGTCATCCGAATTCATTTGGTACTATGTTTTACTCATGTTTCATTTGCAATGAGGGTTTACTCATGCTCCATGTGCAATGATCCTTGGCTCATTATAAATTCTATGTCAAGTGTTGTTGACACATTTCCATGTTTTGATTATCATGCTTTACAATGCCTTTATGTTCTTATTTCTCTTGTGCTCCGTTGATATTATTATTTTCTAACATGTATGATATTCCTCATGTTATTCCATGTTTATTCCCTTACTGGGCTTTATAGATCACCCGTTTCTTATGAATGTCCTCCAGTTATCCCATTCAATTATATGTACGAGGGAATATAGTGTTCATATAAAAGAATATTTCAATAAACATTTTTTATTTAATGATTTACGATATTATGTAATGATCCTAATCCCCAATTAAACTTCAACTCTCGGTCTTCTATGTGGTATCAAGTGATTTATTGGTAATAAATCATTATTTAGTTTGTAATAAAGAACCGTCTTGACGTAGTTGGTATCAGAGGATATGTTTAGTTATTTTTTGGGATTAGGATTATAAACCCCTAGTGAACCCTTAGGGACAAGACTAAGTATAATAAAAAAAATACATATGTTTATGTGATTATTGAGTAAATGGTTTATCAATAAAAATAATTCCCTATCTGGATACGAGAAGGTTGAGGAAGCTCTGGCACATATATACCAAAGAGTGAAACTCTAACAAGGAGTTTTGGGCTTGACCTAGGGTATCCTGGTACACAACAATGGTACTTGGTACACTCTTGGTTACAACAATCTAGGGGGATTTGATTTGGTAAATCAAAAAGCTTAGTATGAAATAATATTAAGGGAATTGAAAAACTCCTCTAAGAATACATGTTAGAATGTATATCATATATAACATATATTTTAGCCTATAAATTCACATGTTAAAAAATAAAAGTAATTTATAAGTCATCCATTTTTGTATTTGGATTCCCCTTAATCTGTTTAGTAGTTTAAAATTAGTTATCCATAAGTCTATATTCGATGGAGCATAACTAGAATCCAAAGTGAAATGTAGGGTTATCTTCCATAGTTCTACACATTCTTTTATATCATGAAAGTTTAGTTGAACAATCCCAACCCCACCACAAATCAGGGAAGTAAAGATGTTGGTGAGTACAGAAAATGGGGAAATCATTGCATCCCATGAATATAACTCCTCCCCTGTCATAATAGGGGGATTTAACTTCTCAGAGAAGCTCATCATACTCCATCTGGTAGAATTTTATGCAATTCATGGCATGTATTGGCTTTCCCTATATATAGCCAACATAAATTGCCGTTTGAGGGAAATAACTCTCCATGTGGAGAATCAACCCCTGATTTGGTACACGTTCAAGGAGGAAGATGAATCTTCTTTAGATCCATAATTGAAAGCATGGATATTACTTCCCTATGAGAACATGCATTTGGATCAGATGATTGTGTCTAAGGAGGCAGTCATCCTTTAAGACATGCCTATTGAGAGGGAATTCGCTGAACTGTTTCCCGAGGAATTTCCTGGTATTCCTATTAGAAGATATATTGAATTATAAATTGATCTTATACTTGGAGAGTTTCCAATAACAATGAATCCATATAGAATGGATTATTTGGAGCTTGAGAAGCTGAATAAATAACTAAAGGAGAATCCGGATAAACGGTTTATATGCCCAGGTTCTTCACCATAGGGTGCACTAGTCCTCTTTGTCAAGAAAGAGGTAGGATCAATGCGCCTTTTCATCAATTATTGTGATCTTAACAAAATCACAATAATGAAAATGTATCCTCTACCACAAATTGATGACTTGTTGCATCATCTGCATTGAGCACAATACTTCTCCAAGGTGGGTTTGTGGTGGGGATATTATGTTGTAAGGGTGGATAAGGAAGATATCCCCAAGATAGATTTTCATACAAGGTACAGGCACAATGAATTCATAGTAATTCCTTTAAAAATCACAAATGCTCTATCTATATTCATGGACATAATGAATATATTCTTTAGAGATTACCTTGAAATATTTGAGGTAGTATTTATAGATGATCATTTTATATACTTCAAAACCAAGGAGGATCATGAGGATAATCTAATAATTGTACGAGAGACCTTGCGAAAGGAGAATATCTATGAAAAGTATATCAAGTGAGAGTTCTGGTCGAAGGAGGTCTCACTCTTAGGCCATATCATCACATGCAATAGGATATCTATGGATCCCTCCAAGACAACTGCAATAGAGGGGCGACAGAGGGAAACATCGGTAATGGATATCATTAGATTCATGGTGTTTTCAAGAAATTATCGGTGATTTGTGGGAAATTTCTCACGATTGTCCAACCCTCATACCAAGATAACTCGGAAGGGAGTAATGTTTTCATGGATTGATTAATCTGAAGAAATATTTAATGAAATGAAAATGATTTTTATCACTACGCCCATGCTCACGTTACCCACAAGTGGAGAACTTTGTGTGGTATATAGTGATTTTTGAAGAAGGGAATGGGCTATGTGTTGATGAAAAATGAAAAACTAATTGACTATGATTCAAGGTAATTAATAGTTCATGAGTATAATTATACAACACATGATTTGGAGTTGGTTGTGGTGATCTCCACTTTAAAATTTTGATCAAATTATCTCTTTAGAGGGAAGTGTGAAATATATATGGACCACAATATCCTCATGTATGTATTCACACATAAAGAATTTATCATGCGCCAATGAGGATGGTTAAAACTGATCAAAGACTATGACTTCTCAATCCATTACCACCCTGGGAAAGCAAACATGGTGGCAGATTATCTATTTTGAAAGGACCCAACGATTCTATCTTTGATGGGAATTTAGAAGGATCCATTCTTTTTAGATTTTATGAAGATGGACATGGGAATAATAAAAAATGAAACATCATCATTCCTTTCAAAAATGATTGCTCACCCATCTCTTTTGGGATATTTAAAGGATACTCAAACAGATTATGTGGGAATTCAGAAAAATGTAGAAGCTATTAGAAAAGTAAAATCCATGAAGTTCAATGTTCTTGAAGAAGGAATAGTTATATTTGAGAAACGACTATGTGTTCTTTCATGTTTGGAGCTGAAGAAGGATCATTTGGATGATGCACGAAGATTGAATTTCTCTGTTCACCCAGGAAACACAAATATAAATCGTTATCCATGAGAGCATTATTGGTGGGATAATATGAAGAAAGAGATCACTGAGTATACATCAAAGTTCCTAGTCTGTCAGAATCTGAAGGTAGAGAGTAAAAAGTATAAGGGGATGGTGAAACCATTTCCCATACTAGCATTGAAATGGGAGAACATCACCATGGACATTGTCACTAGACTTCTGAAGACATCCAAAGGCAACAAAGAAATATGGATTTTTTATGATTCACAAATTCTGCACACTTCATTGAAATTTGGGATGATTTATAATTGGATTAAATAGCACATATATATATATCAAAAAAGTGGTAAGGCTGCATGGAGAACAACTATCTATTGTATCCGACAGAGATGCAAGACTCACCACAATGTATTGGAAGATTCTTCAACATGCTATGGATATAGAACTGAACTTCAGTACGACATATCATCCTCAAACTGATGGCCAATATGAGCATACTATTCAGACGCTGAAATATATGTTAAAATCATGTTCAATGGAATTTATGGGATGTTTGGATCAATATATTCCTCTTGTTAAATTCTCATATAATAGCAGATTCCACTTGAGAATCTTAATGGAAAACTATGATGCCTTGTATGGGAGGTGGTGTAGAGCACATGTATGTTGGGTTGATGTTTTTGAGAATAATCTATTAGGAACAAAAATGGTCGAAAAAATAGTGGAGAAGGGTAAAACCATTCAGCAACATATCAAGGTAGCCTAGAGTCAATAGAAAAGTTATGCAGATAACCATCGACAAGACCTTGAGTTTAACGTTTGATACATGGTATTTCTATGCATATCTCTATGGAAGAAGGTCATGAGGTTTGAATGAAAGGGATGTTATGTTCTAGGTATATCATACCCTTCTATATTCTAGATTGTGATGGGGATATGGCCTATCGAATAGCACTTCCACCTACAATGGACAAAGTACATGATGCATTTCATGTATCCCTCTTAAGAATGTACATACTATACCCTTCACATATACTATCCTCAGAGGTAGTACAGCTAGAGGATGATCTTTCTTATGTGGAGACACCAGTGAAGATATTAGATCGTAGAGAAAGTGTTCTATGAAATAAGTCAATTACCCTCATCATGGTGTTGTGGAAAAACAAGAAGTTTTATCAAGGAATGTGGGAATCATAGGAAGTGATGAATTATTGTTTCTCGCATTTGTTTTAGAGTGGGAAAAGGAAATTTTGAGCTTTAAATTTCTTAAGGGGGAAGATTTTAATGAACCAAACATTCATTAATCAAAATTAATCACGATCTAATTAAATTTCTTATTATGGATATATAAAATTTTAAATTCAATGGTTTTATATTTTTTTATTTTAAAATACCATTATTAATTTTGAATGTTTCTAATATAGTAATTTAACAGTGATCACAAGATTAGTATAAATATAGGGCATTAACAAATTAAGTTTACTATGAAAAAGGAAGTGATGAAATCATCCAGTAGACTTTCCCCCTATGAATTCCAATTGTTGGACCTCAGAATGAAGGTTACATCATTGGTCTTCTCTCTTGACCAAGACCAAGCCGAGCATTAACACATTAATCTTGAGTGAACCCGACTACGAGAGAAGTGGAATCTAATAGAGTTTACCACCGGAGTGATGTCATCCGAGCAACCCCAAGAGATTTTCACTATCGCACAACTTTCCCTTTGGTATTATGCGGGTGTTATAAGGTTCTATGTAATGAGACCATAGAAATATTACTTTGTACATTATTCTATTATAGAGAATATACATTCTTTTTATTGTTACTTTGTATATAGTTTTTAAAGAAAAAATAGTACTTTTAGGTAATATTCAAGTAAGAAATCTATGTTGATGAATTATTGGATTTTGAAATTAAATAAAATTTTAATAAAATATTATTATTATTATTAAATTACTTTTTATTAAATATAAATTATCATATAATTTTATGATTCCAATTGTAATTTTTATTGAGATTTCAAAGATGTTTTTTTCAAAACCCATTATTTTTTTTAAAAATGTCTTTTTTATTTTAAAAGTAAAAATTAAAATATTTATAAAATTATTTAGATAAAATTAATATAATTTTTGGAATCAGGATGTTGAAATTATCCAACGGTGAATTTTTCATAATTTTCCGTGAGAGTCGAATTTTTGGGTAAAAATTAAGTACTGTATAAATATATAATGTGTTTTATGACATCATAATGACCCAACAGAGATGTAATAAAATACTATAAACATTATTTTCAAAAAATATATGTTTTATCATTTAAATAATGTTATTAAATATTTGTTTTATTTATTTTACAATGATTTTGTGGACACTCCATTTCTTATAAAACATTTTTCCTTTTTAAATTGTTTTCCTTGAGAGTGTGACTCACCACCACATAAGAAACCCTATTATTTTAATAAGTTCAGACATTGGCCTCATTAAATATTGTTTTCTACTCCCCTTTTTTTTTAAACCATGGTCAAAAACCATTGGCCGGATTGTAGTTTTGATTAGTTTAAATTGTTATGTCCCAAACCTAAATAATAAGGAATTCCCTCTACTTTCATTTATAAACCCACCCAAGCTCCCACTTACTCTTCACTCAATGACTTTGGAGTTATATTGACCCCTGCCATCATCTCTATAGAATCCTCCCATGGTTCCCCATGCTCCCATGAATCCTCCCTCACGCCTCTCCCAAGCCTTTGAAGCAGACATCCAAGTAACAGCTTTCTTCCTTTCTTAATTTTGTCCAATTATATTTAAGTTGTTATTCCCTTTTTTATTAAATTAAAATTTTAGGGTTATAATCCTCCCCCATACTTTTCTCTTTATGTTTTAATAATGGTAGATCCATTTTTCTCTCATTAATTCCTCCAATGTACACCTATTACCATGCTGAAATTCCGTGAGGTATTTCTCTCTCCTCTTTATATCCAAGTTATTATTTGGTATTATGAATCTAAATTCCATTACGTTTGTTGGTACATGTATCTATTTGAACCCATTACTATCCATTTCATGTAAAAATTTTGATACAACCCTTTATATCTCATCAACCATTTTTTATGAGTTTTAATTTCATGCCATTAGACTACCGAAATTGCCCTACGATTTTCCAAGACAATGTCATTGTGTAGTGAATACCATGAACATTTCACTATCAAGGGTATTCACCTTTATGAACATTCTCTTATTGATTATAAAGCTTCATTAATGTAGTAAATATCACTTTATCTTGGAATAAATTATGATGATTGATTCCATGTTGTATGATCCATGTGGCATACTTAATCATGAAATGAAATGTTTAAGAAGGGTGTGCCCTGATAGCACTCCAATGCATTGGGTAAAGTTTAGTATCATGATATATCATTTGAAGTGAGTGTTTAATCATGATAATTCAAGTGAAACTAGGTTTTACACATGCTTCCGGTGAAAATGAGGGTTTACTCTTGTTCCATGTGCAATGATCATTGGCTCATGCTAAATTCTATGTTAAGTGTTGTTGCCACATTTCCATGTTATTTTTATCATGCTTTATCATGCCTTTATTTTCATGCATATCTTATAATCCATTGATATTCCTATTGTATAACATGTATTTTAATCCTCATGTTATTCCATGATTATTCCCTTACTAAGCTGTATATCTCAACCTTTTATTATGCATGTCCTCAGGTTATCCCTTTCAATGCAATGTACGAGGGAATGTAGGGGTCATGTAAAAGGCGTTTTCAATAAATATGTTGTATTTCATGTTTTATGTATTTATGTAATAATCCTATGCCCCAAAGAAACTAGAACTCTCGATTATCTATGTTGTATCAAGTGAAATTTATGTAATAAATCTTGTTTTAGTGTGTATTAAAGAACTGGGTTGTTGTATGGAATGGGTATTATAAATCTTTTTTTGGATATGTATGGAATGGTCCTCATGACATGCATAAAGGTACTAAAACACTTACCAAGGAAGTTATATACTATTCTTAGGGTAAATCTGAGCCCTAGCTTTGGCATTGGTTGTGGACATTTATTATTTAATCTTTTATTTGTTTTAAATATAATTACCCACCTTTATAAATTCATAATGCACTTTATTTCAGACTATTTATTTTTAGGGACATTGTTTTTTATGGAAAACTATGTTTTACTCATAGCATGCTCTGGATTCCATGGAACATGGTTACTCAAGAAGTATCCATGTTTTAATAGAGCCACATTTAGAGATGGGGGTGAATATTTGATTTCTTGTGAATGAGTCAAACATCTCAAAATATATAGGGAGATTGGTATGTGGTATGAATCATATCAGAAGAAGAGTATCAATGTGTTTTTTTTAACTCATCAATATTTTTATATGTGATCAGCCTAGTGATAGACAGACCTTGTATGCCAACATGTACTACAAATATTTTAATATTTGTATTTTTTATATTATTAATTACACTTTTTTGTATATTATTATGGGAAATGTATTGTTATATTATATTCTATTATGGACTCTAATAAATTGGAAATAACCTCTCTAGAACCCTCCCTCTAATCAGAAGCCTCTAACATTCATGGAGGTGTGCCTGAGGTCAAACAATATTCCAGTCGACTTACTTTCTAGGGAGTGATCTTGGATGATATATTACAAATTGTAATCCGAAATTTTTTATTTTGTTTTATGATTTTTTATTTTTTATATGGGAGACATTGGGATCTGTCCAAGATTATAATGGAACCTTTATAGGTGCCTCACAAAGACCATTTTAGTTGGATGTCCAACTAACCATGTTGATGAGATTTATGTTCTCAGTTTTTACTATTATAGTTGGTTATGATTATCACATATCCTAGATAACTTGAGGTTTTAGAGTTAGGATATTTTTATGTAATCCTTGGACTTTGACCCCTGTTAAGTGATCATGTGAGGATTTTGGAAACCATCCTCTATAAAATATGGGCATTATTATATTTGGCTCTCACTTTATAAATTATTGATCTATATCTTGAATTATATGAGGAAAATATTATTAACATGATATATAGAAATTCTTTTGTGAATTATCTTTGAGAAATGATTCCTAACTAGTTAATATTTTATTAGATATAGATACAATATATTTTTATATAAGTACATTGTGGCATTCAACATAGTTAGTCAAATATATATATATGTATCCTTCTGATTGGAGGTCATGAGGATCTATTATGAGATGGTCATTAATGATGATAATGGTACAAAACATGGTATATAGGTTTTCTAATGACCCTTGAATTTGAATGTATGAATTTTATTCAATCATGATAAAACCCTTATCAGTAATCAATAAGTAGGTCTTGTTAAATAATTTTCTAGTAATATACTATATAATGTTATTTCATATATCTTTTAATGAACATATTCATTCCCAAAATTTTTAGATATAGTTTCTAATCCTAGGACATCATCTAAGATTTCATTGTACATGTGTGATGCTAGGTGAGTTATGATCCTATGGGGGTAGTCCCATGTATAGGTTCTTGTGGGAATTCATTCCCTTGTAATTTTGTGGATGACATCCCATATGATTCTTCTTGTACCTTGAGACCTAGAATCTAAGGGTTTCGTCATGTGTGTTTTAATGAATTACATGATTTGGGAGAGTATATAACATTCCAATATTGATTCTTTATAGTCATTTGTTTATCATGTTGACGACTGTTGTTTTTGGATATGATAACCATGAGGTGTTTTCAGTTGTTATGTCCCAATTGAGATTTATCCTTTGGGCTAAAGTTGGAATAAATAGAGACCATATAATTGATTTGAACCTTATTGGGTAGTTTGTTTCACTTGAGGATGAGTCACAAAATATTGTATCATGGTTATTATATAGGAATAGATTTTACTTATAGTGTTATGATGAATGTATCATGATTTATAGTGTCTTAGTGTTTAGGTTTGTATTTTTGGGTATTCCTATTTGGGTTCCTAGAATATTTTCCTTATATGAGTTTTAGTACGTGGTAGGACCATGAAAAGACACATCTGACTTGGAAAGTCTCTAGGCGGTGGATGATAATATGGATGATATTGAAACAACTCAATGATTGGATTAATATCAATGGTTTTGGAATGGAACCCATGTAGTGTGAGATATTTGGAGAAAGTGGAATAGGTTTGGTTGTTGATTTTGAAAAAGTGTTCTCAGGGAGATCAAGGAAATATATGGTTACGATATTTTGGAGAATGGATACATTATTTGGATGTAATACAACTCACCAAAACATGAATTAGGATTCAATGATCAAAAGAAACATTTTCTAACATCATTCATTTTTTGGTCATATATGAATGTGACTAATGGTAAATGTCTTACTAATGATTTAAAAATTATTTATGACTATGGGTGGGTCAAGAGTCAATATAATTTTTACAAAATTATTATAGCCATGGTGACCCAGATCCTTAGATAATGTAAAGTAAGTCCTCAGATGATGACATATATTTGTGAAATTGATATGTTGTGATGAAAAATTCACTCCAAGAGAATCTAATGAAAATTTTTTCATATGATGAAAATAGTGTGTATTAGAGGGATCTAAATTATTGATTTTCATTTGATGTTTCTAAGAATTTTATTGAGGTAACATTATGTTAATCCTTATAGTGGTGAGTGCATCTATATCCAGTTTATGGTGGTTAATTTCATTTGGATTGAAATTAAAAAAATAAGAATATGATATTAACATGAGACATGAAAAGTTAACGATAAATTATTTTGTTAGGTTAATGGGAATTCATGTGGTTTCCAATTTACAATCATTATGTTTGGGGATAGATATGATGTGTCATGTGGGGTTTGGTTTTGGGTTTTGATCGGGTGAAGTTATGATAATTATATTCCTTTGGTAAGAAACATCCTATTGGTCATGGGTAATATGTTCTCGTGTGGGTATGGTCCGGGTTTTAGTGACTGGTTGTAATATGGTTGTGATGTAAATATAACACTAATTACATGTTTAGTAAGATACATATATTCCATTCCTCTTATAATGGGATTTTAATTGTGGGCATCTAGATTGGAAATATTTATGAATAATCTATTCTCATTCCAGATTGGGAACATGTTAGTGGTCATGAAAAGAATGATATGGGTTATTTTTACTAATATCTCAAATGAGTAAAACAAAATAGGTGTTAGGTACATATATTTTGTTTTTTTCTGTACAATCATAGTATACCATCTTTGATAAATTTAAATTGATATAATGATTACGGGATGCATTAGAGGTGGATTTTGGTCATCTAAGGGAGGTTCAATTAGTATTCTCATGATTGACTAAATACAATGTGACTAAAACCCAAATGGGTAAATTATTTTGGATAAATTAATGAAGTTATTTCGTTAGGATTTTTTATGGGAATGATGGGTTATTTTAGTAATTATACAAGGATTTTTTACAAATTAAAGTACCTATTATATTATGATTGGATTAAGGTATGGTGTCAATGTTGACTAATAATTTGGAAAAAGGTTTTTTAATTGTGATTGAGTAGTGTTCTCTCCTATGAGTGTGTGTGTAAAAGTTGGAAATTGCATCAGATAGATCATTGGAATGAGGGAATGGAGTTATAATAGAAAAGTGTAATGGTGGAAGCACATAAGTATTTGAATTGGCTATTATGGTCTTTGACCAAAGTTTGGAGTAACATTGGACATGTGATAAATTTGGTGATGAAAGATTCATGGATCAGGTCTGAATGTCTTAAGTAAGAATCATCTTGGTGTTTTGGAAGTGGTTTGGACCATCAAATCATGGTTGGTGATTTAGGATCATTACATTCATGATGTTCTTAGGATGTGTGTTGGTAATTAAATTAAGGAAAATGAATATTTTAATAGGCTCAATGTAAATTATTTATTGGGTTGTTTTTAAATTGACATATAAAACCTATTAATGATGATATGTGTTATGATATGGATTTTTTATTCATTATGGCTGAATAGATTTATTGTAATTTAATGATATATTATTATTCAATTTATTAGAATGGTTGGATTTTTAACTATGGTTCAGATTGTTAAAAAACGAGTTTTAACTTCTCAAATATGTGATTATGTATGGGTATTTGAGAATAAAATATTATCTTGGAGGTTCATGATGCCTTGAGAGAGAGATGTGCCACCAATGGTCATGATAGTTAAACCTTCAACCTAACAACCAGCAGATATCGAGCCATTGGCTAGTCAATTGGTAGGCCATTGACCAAGATAACTAATTGGGATAACTTTATTTCTAGTGTCCTAGTAATGGAATCCTTTTTGGGTATTAAGGGATTAAAAAGACCATTTTACCACCAAGTTATTTAGATGGGGTTTCTCCCTCTCTTTCATGTTTTTATCTCACACGACCAGGGGTTTCCTCCCCCTTTTCCATATTTTAAAACCCCTTTAAGAGCATTGATCCAAGTGCATCTTAACATCAGTGTGTAGAGTTTCTCCACATCCAATGGCCTCTCTAGTTCTCCCATCCCCCTTGTCCAAATTTATTTCATCAATATTCTTGTATTACATTTTAGACATCATGGAAGCATGGTTGAATAAATATATTCTCATGGGGATTTAATAAAACATAGGATAGTGGAATCTTGTGATTCAATATATACATAGTTCCTTAGTGATTTCAAAATTTATGTGTTCTTTATGGATATTATTGAGTTTCTTCCAAATTATAAGTAAACCCACTATAGTTTTGGTGGCATTGGTTGGGGATTTAGATCATCATATATTTTGGGTTGTGTGGTAGATATCCAACACCCCATTTCTCAAAGACCTAGTGCTTATTGGATCCTTGATTGGAATTGTGGGGGTAATACCTCATGGTTTTGGATTGGTTAAATAATTTTAATTTTTTAAATGTAGATATCTTTGGCATGTGGCTAGAAACATGATCTCTGGTGATGATCTATGACTGATTGGATAATGGATGATATTTTATGTGACATGGAAACTACTTTTGATAGTTGGAAAGTGATTATTTATCATAAGAATGGTAATTTTTTTACCCATTAATCTAACACAATGTCTTACCTTGTATCAAGTTTTGTTCCTGGTGTAGTTGTTCCATATTTCACCATGATTTAAAAACATTTAAATTAAATTAGTGAGTATAATGTTTCAATATTTATAATACCATATTGGAATATATTAGACATTAATAATGAGAATTTACATGTGTAGAACATTACTATTTGGGTTTAGGTTAGAAATATACTAAACACATTTTTTTGATGATGTGGAAAATAGAGTTTGAATCGATGGTTGTATCCTGAAATTTCAAAAAAATCGCTAATTGCAAATTGATTTCACATATTTATCAAATCATACCTAATTTATTATTAAAAGTGACTATTAATGTATGAAATGTTTTTATGTAATTTCATCAAAATAATGGATTAAAAATACTAAAACATATATATATTAGTTAAGGATGTAAAATAATAATTGATTTTGTGTATGTGGATGGTTTACATAAAAAAGTATAAATTTATGTAATGTAATTTTTTCATTATAAAATGTCTTGTGAATTTTTAAACGTTTTTTTAAAGTATATATATGAAAAGGGATTTAATATAGAGAAATATCCATTATATTAGAATTAGAAATTATTTCATAAATGTAATGGTAAATGTTTTATTTCTTAAGTAGTATTTATTACTTCTGTGAGGTGGAAATTAAGATCTGTATGTGTTCAATTTAATGATATTGAATATAGTTTTAGTTCTGATAAATGGTTAGCCCCAAGGTGGAAGCAGCCACATGGTGGATGATTTGTTAGTTGTTAAAACATGAGGTGCATAAGAAACCCAAGTAGATGCTTTGTAGTTATTATTAATCCAATGTTAAAAATGACCTCATGTAGATTCATGATATTTATTATAAAACATAATGTGAACATTTCCTCCATTATTGATGCTTGGGTCCTTGGGATGGGTATATTACCCCTGTGTGCCACTTTTTGGGACTATGGATAGCTATCTTATCAATAGTAGGTATATGGTCGGCATGGATATTAAGACAAGGTTAGGGAAACTCTGAGATTAGATTATGGAGGTATACCCCATTCTTAGTGAGAACCTAGACCCTATGATTAGTATGGTTTTATACAATTTGGATTAAATTTTTTAATGGTTTTAATGGTATTTTCTCTTTCACTCTTTAATGTGAACTTTATTTAGGGATGTTTCTTTTTATGGACACCATTATAGGTGGCCTATATGGTTGTACTCACCCTGATAGGGCTTCCATGATATTTGGGTACTTGAGAATCCTCATTTTGTTTTTGTAGACACATACAGGGTTGTGGCTCAAAAATAGTGTTTGCATGAATGAATTGTAAAATTTGGATGACATCTAGATATTATGTTCTGTATTGGAACAATGCAATATATGGATCAATTCTCTCCTAAGAGCACTCTCTATCTGGGAGATTCTACTAGGGTTTCTTCTAGAAAGGATGTCCTTTCATCCATCTTCCTCAAGGTTATCTTATCACATATCATGATATTACTTTCTTCATTTATATCTCCTTGTGATGGGTTTCTTCTTATCTTTTAGCGATTCTCTTATTCCTGCTTTTTTTCTTAATTGTCACTGTGTGGTTGTTGTATGTATCAAGGTCCTAGTCTTCCATCCATCGTTTCCCTTGTTGTCGGGCCTTCTGTGTGAGAACCCATCATTGGTTAGACATGAAGGCACTTAGATGTCTTAGTACGGTTTCAATGGGTCGTTCATGCATTGGCCCCCTCATGTTGTCACTCCTATTTTAATTATTGGTATTCCTAGTTCCTCAAGAGCTAGTGGCTGGAAGTTGCAAGATTTCTCCTACCTCCATTCCTCAGTAGCCCTAATTATCTACCCTTTCTAACCAACCCATTATATGAGTCCTCATTTTTGATCTAGGGTAATGGTGCCTTACTGTTGCTTGGGATTGTGATGGGGAGGTTGTTGACGAAACTTCCTCTCTTATTTCAGGGCTTTCTTCGCTTCAATTTCTTGTTCATCTATGTTCATGGAATGGTTTCTCGATCTAGGATGCATGAATGATTCTTTGATGAAGGTTTCATGTAGAGACATTCAATTCTATATTTAGTGGTGGATTCTCTTTATCCAAGAATTTGTGGGGATATGTTGTGTCATGTTTCATGGTGGATGTTCCATTGGATGGTTCTTACCCCTAGGCCAAAGTCTGGATAAGGTGTTTGAAGTAAATAGTATCATAGTGGTATTTATTCTATGTATTTTATTGGTTAATAAATTGAGGTGATGATGAATATTTTGTTGGGGATTGTTTTATAGTTTTTTACTTCTTTTTATGCCATCTGTGATGTTTTTGTAGTTGGTTTATTGTTTTTGTGATTGATTGGTATGTATTGTTTACAAAAACAGTTGAAGGTATCATTTAACTATGTGGAGGTGGTATAGATGGTTCTTGATGAGTTGAGAGATATTTATGGAGAGAATTTTCCTTAGTGGTGTGACGATTGGCTACATGTGATGGGATTCCCGTGAATATATGAGGTGATGTTACGGAGGCATCGTTTGGCACACCTAGAAGTTGTTAAAATTTTGAACATTAAAATAGTTGTTTTATCAGTAAGAAATTATAGTTTTGATCATTATAATTTGGTTTTTTTCATCTGGTTAATCAGTTGTATGGGTCTCCTACAACATTTTAGAAGTGTCTTTTCCAAAAATCAAAAAAAAATTGATGGTTAATAAAAAAATGCAATAAGATTTCCTAAATTCATTTTATTTTTACTACTTTTTAAATATATATATATATATATGATTGGCTAAGTGGGTGATCAGTCTCATATGGAAATGTGTAGTGCAATTATTTTATTATTAGTCTTTTTTATGTAGTTTATTATTCTTCAATTTTAATATGATGATTGAAATTTTTTATTTTATATAAAATTATTCACTCCAATACTGGTGGTATAACCTCACCATGGTTCTGATTTACACAACCACCCCTACTTTATGACCTCTAGATTTGGAGGAATACTACATAGGGATGAAAAATCTTCTAGTATATTTACTATCCACTGAGTGATCCATGATATGACATTATAATATGGATATGATGACATAATAAAAATTAATTCACATAAAATAAGATATTTATTCCAAACAAATAATAGGAAACAAACACTCATTCTTGGAGTAAATCTTTTTCATAACATAAGACACACATCATGTGATAATTATAAACATTGATCAATATGGGAATAACATATAAATAATGAAATTTAATAAGAGCGTGGAGTAAAAATATGAAATAAGAATATTGTGGATAAATAATAACAACATAATTTATTTAGAATAATGGATCAAACATCAGCTCTATAGTCCCTTGGTATAGTTGATTAAAAATCACTATGAAAATCTCTAAGTATAATGGGTTATTCACCCACACTAAGAACCCTTAGAAACACCATAAGATATATATTATTATAAATATGAATTAGAGGGAAATATAAGACGCAAAATTTCATATAATTATAACTTATACTAATATGCATCATAAGAACATAATATCATTCATCATTCATTTGGAACATAGATAACCAATTCAATGGAAGTGAGTATATTTAAAACATCCATAAAATATCCTCATTCTACATATAAGGAATGAATAAAGATGGTATCATTAATTAATATCCCCAATCCTGCATAAAATTATTATTGGATATTTACTTGGATGAATTTTTTTATAAATGCATTATTATTATTTTTTAAAAAATAATAATAACTAAACTTTTCTTTTGGTAAATTTTAAAAAATAAAAATATCATAGAAAAATGGGAGTATTATTTTCTTGAAAAAACTATAGAAATATATAAAAATATCTTTATAACAAAGAACATTCATTAAGGAATGAAAATAAATTTTCATAGAAGAAGATTAATAATATTAATTTCACTTGTAAGTAAATAAAAAACCCTTAATAGAAAGATAAATGTATCATTTTAAACAGTTTTTGATAAATTAAATGGTAATTGAAAATGAGCATGATAAATCATTAAAATATTGAAAAGACTATTTTATAAATATTATGATGAATATGGTTATGGAAGAAAAAGATTTGTTTAAGATACATGAACAATTTCCATATAATAATTCAAAATATGAACCCTTACAACTTTTAAGATAGAAAACTATATCAGATAAAGAAAATGAGAAAGATCTTATAATAAAATGAATATAAATATATTCGTGAAATAATACTTTAATGAATAAGTTTGTACAGTATAAATATTAATATAGTATTATAATATAAAACATATATGAAAGATGGAAATTTTAGATGAGAAAATCTTATGACTTTTAGAACATTTTAACCAAACCCTCATTAAATAGAATACATGAAATTAATCATTATATAAAATAAATAAATTCATAATAATGATAAAATATGTCATACATTAAGAATATAGTATATATAAATAATTTAAGCCAATGTTATAAAACAAATATAGATTATATAAATATGAGATGTGAAACCACATATATATATCAAAAAAATTTATGTAAGAGTCTATTAGAAAAGTGTTTTTTAGGAAGAATTGTAAATAACTAGAAAATAAAGAGATAATATTATATATAAAAAATAATAGTTTTTGAGAAACATATCATTGAGTGAATAAGTTAAATAATAATGGTTATAAGTACATGAATGTAAATTAAGTGGAAATAATACTTATTATTTAGATAATGTAACAATAGAATGAAATGAGACATTTGCATCATAAATGAATGTAAAAACCCAAAAAAATATTTTTCTACAAATAATATATCAATGTCGATGTATTTATTCTATAAATAAACCAATATTGTCACATAATAATAATACGACCTCAAGGAATTAAAATCTATGAAAAGAACCATTATGCTATTTAAAACACATAATAAATAGAAAAAAATTTAAAGACATTATGTTGAATTGTAAATCACATGAAGTATATTAAAAACATATTATAAGTATTTTATGAGATAGTGAATAAAAAACCACATAAAAGAAAAAAAATTACGCACAAAATTAAATATTTCCTAGGGAATGGAAGTTGAAACTAAGAAATCCTTACATCTGACTTCTACAAAGTAGGATGCACACTAAAGTAAATGTATAAAAAATTGAGATTTATTATTCCTATAATTGAGTATATTATTCATAGTTATCCAAATTTATATATTTAATTTATTATTCCATATTACACATATTTTATTTTTTAGTATTATAATTAACATTTTCCTGTCAATAGTTCAATTTCCATTACATGAATCACTTTAGAGGGTTACGTTCTTTAATTGTTTCATTTATTAATTGCCTATATAATTTTCATGTTTACATAATAAATGTCTTTCATATATTAATTGTGTCCCATATCCATTTCATGGAACTTATGATGATGGATCACATGGAGCACTTAAAAATTCCATTTCAATGATTGTTGGATTTACAAAATAATTAAATTTATTGGGGAATATATTTTTAATTTCATAAGTCCGAAGCTATGAAAACATTTTTTTATTAAAAAATATTACATATAATTACTATTATTTATATTTTATTTTATTTTTCGTAATACAATTATAATAATGTTCTTACAGGTGATATATCTGAAAAAAAGAACAAGTACGAACACTTGGATGGGTAACAACATGATACTATAAAGTGAGCATAAAAATTTTATAAGAAATTAATGGTTTATGTTTTAAGTGTGATAAATAATATTCATGAAACATCATAATAATAAGTTATATAATTTAAATCAAAAAAATTATTACTTATGTTGAGAGCATTAATCTACTCAATGGGACTCTTGTAAATCAATGGTTTAAGACCTCTTTGTAGGACTATAACATTAATAACCTTGAAAATTACTATTTGGGATGATAATATGGTATATTATAAGTGATATTTATAATTTTTTAGTTTGTTTTTAAATGGTTCTTGAGGAATCATTTTACAAGTTAGAGTGACATTTTTGTAATATTAATTTCGTAATATAAAGGGGAAATCATTTTCAAGGAACATTGATACAAAACTAATTATATATGATAATAGATAAAAGGTAGTTACTGAAATATTATATCTAAAAATATAAATATAATGGAATTATAATTTTTTAACATATCCGTTAATTTAACAGTGTTTCAATATTTAACCATTACTAAGGTGACAAAATTTTAATATAGAAACTTATTTTTAGGACTAAAATATGAATATATCATGTAATTCAATTTATGATTTATTACTCTAAATTTGAGAACACTTTTATAAGATTAAATTTGTAGTGGAAATACAAGTAAATTTTATAAATGTTAACATCACGCAAAATAAATATATTTACAAAAACTTCCATTTGTGTATAGAGATGAATTTACATTATAATATTGTATAATTATTAATGACATGATATTTGTTAGTATATAATTTAGAAATAATATATTTTCTTTACATTAAAATAAATTCAAAATTAAATGGATCTTTTTTAATATTTAATTAGTTAAAAAGGATGATAAATATTATTTTTATTATAATAAAACACCACTTAAGTTCCAAAATATGAAAGATTACATTTTAAATTTGAAATGGTATTTCTTAATGAATTACATTAATTCTTAAATTATTATTTTTTTGTATATAATAATGCTTTATAAATTTTGAGGTTATGTTTCTTTCGAGATGACGACATAAAAATTTATGATTTTTATTTAAAATGATATTTTCAATAATCACAAAAAAAAAACTAAATATTTTTCTCTAATATAATTTTGAAATAATGAATCAAACACTGAAGTCAATATTACTATATTTAAATTAATAAACATTGAATATTTTACTATTAAATAAAAACATAAAAAGTAATTAAAAATATTTTTTATAAGAAATTTACTACCAAAACCATATGTGTTCTTAAAAAAAATTCATACCATGTACCAATTAAATTATTATTAATCTATATGTTTTTAACATTAAATTTTTTATATGAATAATCCTTCAAAAGTCACCAATAAATGTAAAAAATATATTGAAAACATTTCACTAAAAATTATTATATTTCAATATTACATGGATTTAATCACATCCCAATATTTATGAATCTTATAAAAACTAAATTTTAATAAATTCATTCGTATTAAAAAATATAATTATTAATAAATAATAATAATAATTATTATGGAATTAAAATATCTTTTTTATAATAAATCATTTTATTGTAATTTTATGTATTTGTGGTTTTATAGTTATTTTATTTTCTTAAATGATGTTTCTCAATGAATTATCAAAATCTATTAATGTTTATCTTTAATTAAAAGAAAATGTTTCATGATTAATTATATATCTGTGTTTCAAGTTATTCATATTATTTAACATTTCTTCTTAATATATTCTAAAATATCAGTGTGTTATATTCTCCCCATAAATAATAGTCATCGTTAATGTTTTAATTTATACCCCCATTGACAATATATGGGGGTGTTATAATTTTAATCATGACTCATGATATGATTTATAATGAGTAATCTTAATTTCTATGATGGAAAGACTCATCTATTACAACAAAATTGATATACTTCAAAAAATTTATTTATAAAATCCATTTGGATCAAATATACTTCAGTAATTATAAGACTAAGGGGTTTGTTTGAACATAAATTTCATAGATTCATTTTTTATGAAATCATTTTTTAAGAAATACTAAAACAAATTGTTATAGTTGTTATTAATATAAATTCTTATATATGAAATCCAAATAAAATTATCATCTTTTGAAATCCTTATTTAAAAAAAATATTTAGTTCAATTATACCACTATTGTTTTAGAAAATAACTCAATTAGTTGAACAATTATTTCCATAATTATCATACTCTTAATAGAAAGAACGTAATACTAAAAAATGACAATCAAAAAATTTCAACAATATTTCTTACAGCATTCTAACCTAAATACCATGGAAACCTATACTCATAAAATTGTAATTAATCTCATAAACAAACAATATTAATAAAATATCAACAAATATTACATTAATCATAAATAGACCCAAAATTATGGTTTCTCATTGGTTTTATTGTAATTAGGTTTGTGGAACTAGAAACGTTTGACCCCCCCCCCCACATTCATGATGGTTTAGTGGAGAGTCAATGCGAGAATACAATCCAATAGATGGAAGTCCTTGTGGTGGATTTACCATCAATGATTCATATAGAGAATTTATCAATATGGTGGTAGGTCATGATGATTATACCTTCTAAAGTGGTTTCATTCATACTAATGGATAATATTTTTTATTTATGTCATATTTTTAGAATCCATCACATATCTTAGTGAATAATATGTTACCCCAATGCTTTTAGTCATTCGTCAAAATGTATTAATGTGAACACGAATACTAATATAAGGTTATCCATCAACAATGGTATCAATATGTATATGAGGTTCCCATTCAATGGTATTTTATATATTCATATTATGGATTCCACCTTGTATTATAATTATATTGACTCTTTATTTTAAATGTCTCATCTTTAAATCCACATTGATGGAAGATATAGAGATTATTTCTATCTAGAAAAAGGGATATATGTACATTGTTTGGGGATACGACCTATAACAAGGGATTTATATGTATCCTTGGAAAAAGTAATGACACGCCTTATAGTTGTGTTCTTCCTGATAGGAAATGTATTACCTTTTAATGTTATGAGATAAGGTGAGGTCCTTTCAGTTTAAAAATATTTTGAAATCATGTTATTGAAAATGATTCCTATTTATGTTCATTAAGCTAATTACACATGACTGATAACTTCTGATTATTTGTGAAGTTAATATGGCCAATATAGATTATTATATTGATATAATAAATGTTATATTTTGAATAAGGGTGTAACAGATAGTATGGACAAGATGGGTAATATTATGGGTCATGGAGATAATATGGTCCAACATTGATTGAGACATCATTTTACTAGTAGACTGACCTAAAATATGGGCGATATATATTTAATATGGCTATCGTTTAGGTGAATGTAATATTAGAGGGAATATGGTCACATGAGTGAGAATTTCTAGAATAATTGGAATACTTCATGGCGATGGAAGAGTAGATGGTTTTTTATATTAGTTTTAAAACATAGGGAGGTATCACATGTGTCCTGTGTCATAGGAATTTAAGATCATGTAGTTAAAAATACATAGTTTTATACATTTTGATGTGAATATACAATGAAGATTAAAATTATTTGGTAAGGACATTACCATGCATGTTTACATCATGTTACTAGTACATTGTCCACATAATATAACTTCATGATTACGGGAAATACATTTCATGAATGTTGTTCAAATAGTTGAATGATTGGGTATTATGGTATGATGTTTCCCTGATATTCTGAAACCCCAAAATGGATTAACTAAAGGAATAATGTTATTAGGGATTACACTTATAGCGGTCAAAATTTGGGGAATTTTATGTTTCAAAATAGAATAATCACCTCAAAAGTCTATGCCCTTGAGTGTAGTCCCTGATTAGAGAAAAAATTGAAAACAATGGATCAATAATATTGTATGAGAGATCATAATAAGAGATTGATGAGATTTATACATAAATAGGTTTTTCGTCCTCCCATATTCCAATTTTCCCCTAATTTAGAACAAGTATTTAGGACAATAATAATATGGAATTATATTATAACATCTAGGTATTACCCCTACATAAATTCCCTATCCGACCCATTTCATTGGATTTTGAAGAAATGCATCATTGAGCACAATGATCCTGCTGTAGTGTTTTCATGACCTAGAATACTATTTTCAATTAAATCTAGGATTTTTCCTTCCTAAACGTTTCTACTTTTCTAGGAAAACAACTGAGGGACTTATTTTTTAGTGGAATACATGATAAAAGGATTTCATACTAACACACATTCTAGGATAATGCGAGTTTGATGGTTTTTGATGGAGTTTAATTTGTCCTTCAAAAGTTTTTTTGTAAATTTTTTTGTAGGATGATTATATACATTGTATCAATATATTCAAAGAAAAAGTATTTTGGAAAAATAAAATGAATAAAAAATTATGATTAGAATATAGATGGGATCATCCTACGTAGAATAAACGTGATAATAAGGGGCATCTCAAACAGTAATTTCACAATAGAAGGGGACACCCCATGTGATAGTTGTGAGAAATGATAGACAATTCCACATGGTAGATAAAAAAAATTAGGTATTTACACTTCAAATTGGTGTGTATAGATTTTATCATCATGGAGACATTTAAAATAGTGTGATAACTTTTAAAGATCATAGATGAAGGATTAGCACATTCAAGGATTGCTAAATTTTATAATGTTTTCATGATGTTCGTGATGGAGATTCATTAGTGTGGTTATATCAAAATAGAGGTAAATACATACGATCAGTGTATTGTGGAAATTTTCTATATATTATATAGTTTTGTGGAAGGATTATCTATGTGAAGACCTTATACAGTGGAAGAATTTAGGTTAGTAGTGTACAACAGAGGTGGGAGGGATTAATGGCCTGATACATGAATGAGAGGAATATTAAAATTATTATTTGTATGGGAGAAACATTCCATGGTGGTGTTACAAAGCATGATGATTCACAGACACATTTATCACTCATGATACTTTATAGAGTTATTTATTTTATGATTATAGGGTTACTTATGATTATAATATCTAAATTACTCTTTCTCTTTCAATATGATTCCAAAAATAGAACCACTTATTGATAATAAGGAACAAATTCCACTTCATTCAGAAATATTTGGCTATGAATCATAGGGTAGAAGAATGAATATTTTCTCGGCCTATAGAGTGTGTAGTGGGGGAGAAAATCATTTAGTAGGAAGTTATATTGTTGATGGTTGATCTGATGGTATCAACTTCCCAAAATCATGGGGGATGCAGAAGATTATATTCATGATGATTAGATAGCTATTGGGTGGATGTCTTTGAAAATTATTTCCTAAAAAATAACATGGATAAGGCATGTTAGACAAAAAGTGAGATTACAATGAATTTTGGGTCTCTATGTTTTTCCTTATTATATTATAGAGTCTATCAGTGTCAAAAAATCCACTACATGGAATATTTTTCAACTGGAACATTGAGTGGTTCATTAAAAATAATTTTATAGAATCCCCCATGAATTACCATGATGTTTATAGGTGATGTATAAAAACCTCAATTGGGAACCATGATGTCCGGATGAAATATTATGACACCATTTATAAACAAAGAGGCACCAGAAGACCATTTAATCCTATTTATTCACCATTTTGTGATCTCTTGATGAGATAACAAACTTCTACACAGATAATTCTTCCCTCATTCCTCAAAAACGTATGTGATACCCTTTAATGAAATGTAATTATTAGCCGCATCATACAATAGTTCTATTCTATTTTATATTATTCAGTATTGGCATGATTTCTAAACTATTTCACAAGTAATTTGGTAATATATTGATCGGTGTACCTTTTCATCATTGGAGTATAGCTTTTTCAAATTTAATGTTTACAAATTTGTACCTTTCGGTTTTTTTCATTTTATATAATTTTCAATCCATCTTTTCTAATGATATAAAATATTAATAGGAGACTCATCATTGATGTAAATGTTGTCATAGACCATTAATACATTTTCATTCCTAAAAATAAAACTTTTAATATCCTTCTCACCAAAGAAAATTAGAATTACCCCTTACCAAAAATGTTATATATATATATATATATGAATATAGGCCTAAGAGTGATTTTACAATCCCTCTTCTTTGTCATAATAGACAGTTAACACTTTTTGTATCCTTCCTTGTCCATTTTCAAGAAATCATCTTTGATGAGGGTAAATGTATCATTAAGGCATTTTAAAAGATAAATTTTATCCCTAATAACCATCTACATACATATGATGTTGGGGATCAATGTAAATTTTTAGTTTTTCAAGACTAATCATCTTTAATAACTTTTTTGATGAACAACATAAAGCGGACTAGAGTCTATAGTGATACATTTACCTTGATAATAGAACTTATGGAGAATAGTATTCAAATTTTATGTTTTATTATATTTTTTTACTGTTATTGTGAATATTTGAGTAGTTCAATTATTTGATGTGGTATAGGTTTCACAGTTCATTTTGTATCATCCAAATGAATTACACCGTTAAATATTTTGTCCACAGAGTTATATTTACGATACATTTCAATTATCACATGGATATGTAAGGATCATATTATGTTACTTATAGGATTTTGGGGAAAACTAAATTCCTTGGGTAATTTATTATAATTAATTCCCATAGCCAAAATCTTAGAGGATATGAGACAAATATCCCCTTGGTGAGAGATCTACACACTATATTGATTATAATACTAACAAAGTATATATACATTTAATTGATCATCTCATTTGTGGAATTGGTATATTCCCTCCATCAAATTTATGAGTTGAGTCTAGTAATATTACCCTAAATGATATTTCATATCCAATAATATAGGAATATTGAGGGCCATTATTGGGTTGTTTTGGGAGAATGAAAATATTAGAATTTGGGGTCTATCGCTCAGCCAAATGTGACACCTAACAACAATCAAGAACGATTTCTCTATATGATTCAATTAAGTTAAATATTTCTTTCCAAATATTTCTATTTATGTGTCAGGTTTGGTACCCTAGTGATGAAATATCAGTTTTCATTTGGCCAGTGAATTAATAATGAGGTTTTTGTCCCGACTCAGTTTTATTTTATTCTAGAACATTTACATAAAGGGAGAACATTTTACTGAATCAGTGGTACAAACTAGTTCTTGAATACATATATTGAGAAATATCAAAAATATTATATTATATAGAATTTATTAACTATCCCTCATTCTATATATCACCCAGAAAACTTCAAGTTTTTGATATTCATTTGATGTTATTGTACAACAATGAAATAATTGACACATTGAGTAATTACATAAAATTATTCTATTCTTTTTAATGTTTAACATCCTCTGGGATTATTATTTGTTATGGTGTAAAAACAAGGGATTAAAATTTTTTCTTATGTATTAATGAGATGGGGAATTGGTGTCCCATGTGGGTGAGTTAGTCATATTCAATACTCACACTACTTATATAATTTCATGAAAATTCAAGTGTCTATAGGGAGTGTCTTCTCTACCATACCCATGGAAATATAGTGAAATAATTTTGATTATTTTCCACTATATTTATCTAATGTTGGGGTGAGATGAAAAAGATTCCACGATCACATTTCTTTTCCTAGGATCCCTAAAAAATTATAATGAGATTAATCTTGGTCATGAATAGATAACTATCTAGATGAAGTAGTCAGATCGACCATGTAATTTGTAAAATTAATATAGGTTTTCCATTTGTTGGATTGTAATTATTCATTGTAAAAAAAATTCAAATCAAATGTTCCAATGACCATGCTCTTGTAACATCATTTTGAACCTTCATAAACAAGTCCCATTCATATTAATATCATGGTAGGCTTGATGAAATATTCCAAATTTTCTAACTACACAAATGTTCTTAGTCCAACTATAAATATAACTAGAAATAAAATGGTAGAAATATCCCCTAACAAGTTGGTCGATTAGACCAACTAATGTGTGAGGGTTCAAAACTAACCAAAACCAATCCGTATATCCATCTCTTTGATTACATAATGGGTCCCTGATCACATTCTGGTGAAATTGACTGATCAACATGTATAACCCATACATGACGATGATAAATATGTTGTATAGAAGTTATAATATCACAATTTTTTTTATCATTACAAAGAACTGATTGGGAGTGATGAAAAACAAGTTTTAAATCATTCACCAAAATTTTCTAGAATTGTTTTCAGGGTTATTTGACCCCAAAAGATATTATACTCTTATAGAAAATGTTCTAACTTCCTAAGATCATTTTGAAACACATGAAATTGAACTAATATATATTAACATTGTAAATGATCAAATCAATGTAATGGAGGGTGATATGAAATAGTTAAGTTAATTATCAACTGATGCATCATGGATTCATGATCTGATAAATGTGAAAAATGTCAAACTCTAAGAATAAAAATATTTTATAAAAAATATGATGTTGAAAATACTAATGGTGATTGATAAACTTGGTGGATATGAATTAAGGAGTTGATAATTAGTTCCTCATGTTAAAAAAAGTCATCCATCAGTTGATGTATAAGATATTCAATGGTTGAACCATCAATCATAAAGGAGTATGTATTATCAAAATTTAGCTAACTTGTTAAACTCAGATCATCAAGGCCACATATATTTTATATTATTATTTATTGGATGAATGGTAAAGACAAGATAATATGAATATTACATCCATATATGTTTATCAATCATTTAATTACACGACATTGTTTTCAATAATGTACATATTTTCTGATTATTATTTGTATTTAATTATCTTTTAAAAATAATAACCTAAAAATAGTCGATAATATGAGAATAACATGAATCAAAGAGATGATTGATTGTGAAAAAAATAAATCAATTGTGATTTCTCGAAACTTGAGTAAATATGGTCTTCTACTATGTGTGGTTCATAGATGGATATTGGCATATTTAACATCACCATATCACGAGATATGGTACACTATGATTAGTGATATCTTCCCAGGGGTGTCCTTCAAATGGATATAGGTAAGGAAACCCTAATCACCACAGTATAGTTGGTCTATTTTGATGATTGATAACATCTTTTTTACTTCTCATAGATGGGTATAGGCAATAATGCCATCATACTAACACTAGATTTTTTGTATTCAAATGAATAAACTCCTCTTTGGAATGAAAGAAAAATTGGTATACGCATATATTTAATCAAGGTAAAACTAAATGGGACATTCTAGATGAATAATTTGACTCAATATGCTTAGGATCACCTAAGTGTGATTTAGAATGAGTAATCCAATGATACATATTGTTCAGCTACCCTGATATTTTTCCTTGACATGTTTCATGTAGATCTCATAGCTTGATATTCTAGGGTTTAAGGAATAATTAATGCTCCATTTTTTTCTTTAGGATAGGCATACAACATTCACAAATTGGATTTTACATTGGTCACATTGCGAACTACGCATAATTTGAGCCTTCTATTTTTCATCCCTAATAACTTCATAATACACATATTGGTATTCTAAATAGTTAAGAATATAGATTTTTTAGAAGTTTCTGTTTAGGTATTTTTATCATAAATTTTTTTGTTCCTTTAAAAATTTCACATTCTCAAATTTCCTTAAAACTAATTATACACATATTTAGTAATAATTGGAAAAACATTTCCCTAATTAAAAACATGTATATTTTTTTCCTTTTTTCCATGGGTTATTTTAGGTCATGAAATTAAGATTAATATAGCTGATATTCATGGTCAGATATATTTAAAAAAGGTAGGATATCTATATATATGTTTCAGAGTTGAAAATATATTGTGAGTGGGGAATTATTTCACCGTATATCTTGATAGGTTCATGTAGTTTAAGTAATTAGTTCGTAGAAAAACTATTTTCATTGTTTTAGGTTAAAAATAATTAAAACAATTCCCATTATAATCTATGTTGAATGTGTATGGTAAAACCCTATATGATTAAAGAAGAGAATAAAAAAAGACAATAATAGAAAAAGGGGAAATTAAACATATATATAGGGATAAAAAACAATATTATCAGTCATAACATTTACCATTCAATGGTTTAACATTTTAAAGTCAAGATTCATCCTCTAAAAACGAGTTCAATGAACAATTTTGTATCATTTCAAGGAGATTAATCAACATTAATGGTTGTGTTATAGATTGTGTAAATTAGATATCAAAGAGTTTGAATCAAGAGCTATGGTATAGACAACATGTCAGGGAAGATAATGATACAAATTATAAGGAATAGTTTTTCTACAATGGTGTATGAGAACATATATATTAGTGGATATTCCCTTTATGATTTTGATTCCCCTAGAGTGAAGGTCATATATGTAACCAATAGTAAGATCCATATGACGGGTATAATATCAATGATAAAGAAGAGACTTCCTTTATAGTCGAATGTTCCCATTACTAATATCCAATAAGATTTCTAAGTATTTAAACCACGATAAAAAAATGTATGATTATGGATAGATGAGATATTCATGGCTTGATCTGGAACCCTAAATTTTATTCCACGATGTATGTAACATAAAATCAGGGTGAAGTGGTGAAATATGTGATACTTCTAAATCCATCATAAACTAGGGGGTCCAAGTTGTATGTATATGATTTTTCTAGGGCCATATATTTTTCTATAAATGATGAGTGAATTTTCTATTTGATATTTTATTTTTTCTTAATCCCTGAAATTTGGATGAAAATTGAGTGATAACATGAGTTTTTTATGGTAATTTTTATGCATTTACCTACTAAAAAGTGTTTTGTATTTTAACGTATTGTTTAGGGTCACCATTATATAACATTTTGATATTGGATATTGTGGTTATAAAACATTACCCACAATGAGTGCTACCAATTAAGGTCATATACCTTAGATCAATGCGAATTTTCATTAATTTCATGAAATTTAGACCAAAACCATATTAAGGGAATTCGCGAGGATTTAACATATTGATGAAATTTAGTTTAATAGTGTGATAAGGGTTTTATATGATATAAAAATTCATTAAAATGGAGCTCATATATATTACATTCATGTTCTTAGTCTGAATGGTTATGAAATGAAATCTAATATCAAGGTAAATATTATCCCAACACAAGATGATGATAAAAAGCACATGAGATAACATTCTTCAAATCTATAATGGAAAATACCATTTCTAATAAAGCAATATCGTTCCGTGGAATTGTTCAATTATGATTGAGAATGATATTTCAATGATCCTTTAAAAGTGATTGGTACAAGAAACAAACCCATCACCACGAAATAAAAGCGTGTTTCATTCATGTAAACCATTGTAGGATGTGTGCTCCCTTTAAGTGATTCCAAAAAATATCCCATCATTATGATTTTGGTAGATGGAACAATTTATGTGGTTGAAATTTATAGGTAATTAAGTAAATAACATAAATATTTATATTTTCTTTTCATTGTTTAATAGCTTACAAGAACGGTGAAAATTCTTGGTAATATGCTGATCTCAAGGATATAATTTGACATTGCTGAAAAATTGGAAAATAGAGACTAATAACAATTGGGAAATTTTACTTTCATATCATCATGGATTGGTATGATGATATCAATGTGTCATGCTACCATTGTAATATGAATTTCAAACTTAATATTTTTTTACTGTCTATATTGGATGCTAAATTTTACCCATTAAATCGAAGACCCAAAAAATCTAAAGTATGGGAATGAACTCATGGGATCCCTTGGGTATACTATCAACCTAAAATTATTAATTACCTAGAATATGGTTTTGGTATTTCTCTAATAGTAAACCATCACATTCTCAATTGATATCTCATTCCTTATTAAAGGGTCCTTATTGATATAAACATGAATTCACTACCTCTAGTAAAATTATCTCTTATAAAAAATGAATATAAAATAGGGATCATACTGAATTTTTTTAATTTTCCATGGTATTGAGACCATGAAAAATTTCTAGGGCATGAGATTAAAAACTACAGAGTCATACAAAAGCTGGTCATATCTGATTGTATCACTACTACGTAAAAGTAAGTGACCAAAAGAAACAAGGACTATACAGTGGGAAAATCTAGTAATTGATTTTCCCAAATATGTGAAAGGAATGAAATGGGATACGTCAGTTAGTTCAAGAACCTCATGGGAAGACTTGGTCGAAGAATAGAAACAACATTCCCCCTTCAACTAGCTGAAAATTTAGAAACAATTTCACTCACTAAGAATGAAAAGTTTTGCACTAAAAAATATATCTATAATGACCAATGACTATCTCTCTCATAAAATACTGTATCCTTATTCACATGTTTAAAAATGATGATTTCGTACGTGATCTCATCTATTCTGATCTCAATGTTGGTCATTGAGTATGAGTCTGACTCATGCCCCACTATGTAGACACATGACACATCATTAGTTGACCATTCTATCACAAAAATTCTAAATGAAAAAGATGAAAATTCAACACATATGGGTACTGATGATAGCTTCAAAGGGACCCTATCTATACCAGATTTCAAGACATCCGGATCAACCCAAAAATAAAAAATAAATAAAGTAGGAGACCAATGAAAATGTGTATTTCACCCCTAATAAATGGAAAAAATGAGGATTGACAATTATAACTATATGGGAATAGCTAACCATTCCACTTTATGATTCATATGTATTCTGGATGGAATGTAAAAGACTGAATTAATTGGATTTTTTGAACAAAATAAATGTCTCTCTTGGAATGAAACTACTATTGATAACATTGTTTATCATATCTTTGATGAACTCTATCCACCCTCTAGCCATGATAGGCTTTTATTTATGGCCCACAATAAACTACATAACCCATCAATTTCTTAGGAGGGGACCAACTCATTACAAACCGTTTCTACATCTCATGTAGGTATTTTTTCTGTACAAGTATATATTCATACTATATTTATATTGGATGTAGTTCTCTATGGATTAAAATTATGTGTCTTTATAGGCTCATTAGTGAACCATGGATCATTATTGGAGGTTTCAAATATATCATCCATGAATATGAGAAAATTGGGCCTATTTTCGGTTAGGCCTCAATCAAGGAATTTTTTTCCAATTTTGGGGATTTTAATTTAATTTTATCAAACATTTTAGTGCCAAATTTACATAGTATAGATTGAATTTTCATGGTATTAGAGAATTTTTAATTGAAGGAGAATTTATTAATTATTGTTTCACTTGTATATTGGAAAATCATTTCTTGTGTCATGTTGAAAAAACACAACTCATACCATAACCTGATTCTATTGAGTTTTCATGATTAGATTAAGAGGTATCCCCAGTTGGTTCCGGGTGTAGTTGGAGGGTGTTAGAGGGTTTACCAAAATTTAATTTAAGCGTTAACAATGATAAATATGAGTTCCATCACGATAATAAAATGACGGATCTTCAGAATATAATGGAGAACAAAAATGATAGGGGGAAATCCTAGAACCATATATAGGATAACCATATGTTGGTTATAATTTATTTAATTATATCATAAGAATTACCTTGAAGGAAAAACTTATTCGTTGATGTTTCCGGTCACAATATGATGTGATATATAGTTTCGTTGTAGAATCCTTGTGTAATATTCCTAAAGTGGTGATCCACACATGCTCCACGTATCACTGGACATCACCGAAGGGATCTCTGGGTGCTAGCATTGATGAGCCTTTGCTTGTGATGTCTGCCTTTGATTTCCATGATCCGGTGGATGAGGTTTTCTCTCTCTCTCTCTCGTAACTTGAGAGTGTTATTGATGGAAAAAATAATTCTCTCTTGGTATGAGAGATATTCCAAATCCGTTGTGCACAACCAAAAAAATATCTAGTCTAATGAGAATTATATAATTGTGATTTTTATTACATAGAATAATAAAATGAATTAATTACTCGAAAGAATGTATTTATTTCATTTAATTCTTATTAAAAACCCATATCAAATAATAATAACAGTTGACTATTATTATTACCTGACATGTGCCTGGTGAATTACACCAAAAACTATTAAATTAAATAAATAATATTCTTTCTCATAAATTCCTAGAAAAAAATAGACGACCTGCACTTTTTTTTCTATTTTTCATTATTTCCACCAACACATTAATTATACCTTGAATATTTTCTATTTATTTTTAAAATAAATATCACTACCTTACTCACTAATAAATTTATTATTTCACTCAAAATATATCCTCTCAAATTACTCGAGTCGAAATAAATGCAATTAGGCTTCCATGAATAATTATTAAACAACAATAGAGAATAATATTTATTCAACATGTTAAATTAATATTTAACTGAGAAACATGGGCACAGTTAGTGTGGGATTCTATAGGCATATTTTCCAGCAGCATTAAGAGCACCCTACCTAAATTCCTAGGTTATCATCTAGAAACATGTCAAGGCACCCATAGAGAATGATATTAATGACTCAATGACATGACACCTCCTTTGAACGCTTACCATGTAATATAATACATTTGTCTTGATATCTCAAATCAAGCGGATTGCATGATAGTTCCATCAACTCATGAGCTCGATTATTCTTTCATTGATATTCCACAGTTGAAAATTCCCATTCCTCACCATGGGCATGGATTAATTTAAACTATATCAATTACATTAAAGGTCCTAAGATATAAACATATGTTATGGAACAGAAGAGACAAATCCTTTCTCTCATTATCTATTAATGCAGTATCACTCGTGACATACCAAACATATCATTCTTCACTACGAACAGCGTGTCATCCAAGTTTTCATCAATAAAACTAGGTTCATGAGTATTAATACCCACTAATAATAATCATAATGATTAAGGACCAATACACATGTCTGCTGATAGGAACATCTAATGACACTATGAAATGTAAATTTCCTACTGCAGGGTCTCGTTATCATAAAGTACTCTTGGATATTTCCAAGGACAAACACCATGAGAATGTTCCTCAATGTTTTAGGAGTCCTCATCCCTAAGGGCATTTATTATTTTTCCCCCAAATAACATCATCCGGCCATAGAACATATATTCAATAACACAGTTATGGCACTTCCGGGTTCTCATCATAGCAGGGTTCCTCTATGACACTTTAATGCAATAGAAATACTTAGGGAATTATTACATGCATTGTCACACAAAAGAACAATTATTATGTGATAAGGTATGTATTAATGAATAATGTACATTGTATTTGGTTATAGGCCACCAACTCCAACAGTCTCTAACTTGGACTAGAGCCAACAACTAACATCTTTTAACCTGCTAGCTCTCACATGATATTCATGATTCTACTGAGATAGGCTTTTAGACATGGGCTCCATCACATTATCTTCAATGGACACTCTCCTCATTGCAACATCACCCCTTTTATTGAATTCCCTCAAAAGGTTATATTTTCAAAGTATGTTCTTTGTCTGTTGTTGTGACCTCGGTTATTTTTCAAGATCCACCGATGTTGTATTATCAATAAACAATGTGATATGATATTTTTTCTAGAAAACCCATCAATATGGTATACAATGTTCCGAATCTAGATGGATTACTTGGATGCATCAGAAGTCGCTATATATTCAGACTATGCTATATAATTGGTGAAAAATGGTTGATTTGAACTCTTCCAGCTCACAGCTCCTCCATTGAGACAAAAAACATATCCAGATTGCGACTTCAGATCACTCTGATCAATCTAAAAACCAGTAGCTACATAACCTCTGATAACAAGCTCCTTGCCCCTACATACACCAGGAACACATCTTTAGTTCTTCTCAGATACTTAAGGATAGTCTTAACAGCAGTCCAATATTTTTCTCCTAGATCTTCTTGATATCTGCCTACCATTCTCAGTACATAGGCAACATCAATCCTGGTACATAACATGATATACATGATGAATTTTATAGCCAAATCATATGGTATATTACTCAATATATCATTCTCCTATTTTGTCTAAGGACACATCTTTATAGAAATATGTTGGCCATGTGACACTGGAACTAATCCCTTATTGGATTGTTCTATACTAAATCTCTTTAGTATCTGGTCAATGTATGTACCCTAACACAGTCCAACCAGCCTTTTGGATCTATCACAAATGATCTTGATCCCTAATATTTAGGATAATTTTCTCATGTCCTTCAAGTAGAAACACTTGTTCAACCCGTCCTTTCCTGACTGTAAGATTGGCACATCATTTCCAATAAGAAATATGTAATCAACATATACTACTAGGATAATGACCACATTCCCTATTAAAGAACTCATAAACACATGATTCACTTTCATTCTTAATGAAACCAAATTCCTTTATGGATTCATCAAATCGAATGATCCATCACCTAGATGCTTACTTTAATCCATAAATGGATTTCTGCAACATGCAAACTCTTTTGGCTTCACCTGTTGTCACAAACCCTTTTGTTTGTGTCATATATACATCTTTCTAAAAGTTCACATTAAGGAAAGTTGTTTTTACATCCATTTTTCAAATCTCATAGTCATGTTAAGATGATATGGAAAGTATAATTCATATGGATTTAAAAACGGAAACTAGCAAGAGGGTTTCGTCATAGTCAATTACTTGAAGCTGTATGAATCATTTTTCCACTAAACTTTCTTTATAGGTGCTACCTTGTGCTTCCATATATGGATTTCTCTTGAATACCCATTTTCATCCAACATGCATGACATAAACTCTCTCATTGACCAAAACTTAGACTTGTTTATGATACATGGAATCCATATCAGAATTCATTCCTTCAAGCCATCTTGCAGCTACTAAGCTTTCTACATCTTCCTTATAGGGGAGAGGTTTATCATTGACCAACAATAATGATTCACCAACCTCAGTGAGTAGGAATCAAAATATCATTGGTCCCTTACCTCTCTTGAGATCCTACATAGTACTTGTGTTTCTGGAACCTCTTCCATAGGGACATGTGGAACTTGTTCCTATTCCAGCTTTTTTGTATCTTGAGCATCAACTTCACCAAATTCAATCTTTCTCCAACTATCCTTTTTTAGGACGTGATCCCTATTAAGAAATACGGCTTATCTGGGAACCGTTACATTCTTGTCTGAAGTGTTATATACATAATATCCTTTTGTTTACAAGGGATATCTTATAATGATACATATTCTTCCATGGGGGAAGAGGTATTTTGTCACCTGATAAGCCCTTATAAATTGCCTCACATCCCCATACACGTGTGTAAAAAAATGGTTTTCTTTCCATTCCATAACATGGAGGAAATTCCATTTTCCACTATAGTTGGTTCTTGGTTTAATGTGTTTGTTGCAGTTTATAATGCATATCCACAAAATGATAATGGAAGATCTTCATGACTTATCATATACATCACCATTTCCAAAAAGGTGTGGTTCCTTCTTTTACTAACATCATTCCACTGTGGTGTATAAGGAAGAGTGACTTGAGATAGAATCCCAAACTTCTATAGAAGATTGATGAACTCTTATTTCAGATATTCTCCACCTCAATCCGATCGAAGATTCATTATATTAAAAATAGGATGATATTCTTCTTCATTATTGAATTCCATAAGTTTTATCTAAAGATTCTTAATTATACCTCATTAAGTGATATACCCATATCTACTCAAATAATTTGTAAAAGTATTGAAATAAGAATATTCACGTCTTGCTTCTACTAAAAATGGTATACACACATCAGTGTACACCAATCCTAAAAGCTCTATGGACCTTTCACCCTGTCCACCAAAAGGAGGCTTGGTCATTTTACCTTGTAAGAAGGTGTGACATCTATCAAGTGGTTTTAGCTTAGTAGAGTCTAAATAGCCATCTTGGCAAAGCTTTCTCAAGAACTTCAAGTTTACATGACTGAGACAGTGATGCCACAACTTGGTGGTGTATGAGTCATGTATGTTTGTTTCGTTATTGATTTACAACAATTGGTTTTAAAATTTTAATACATACAACCCATTATTTAAATGTCTCATACCATTACATACATTGTTCTTATAAATGATGAAACCCTTATTTCCATGAATGAAAATAAATCCACCCATATCCAAACATGATACAAAAATTATGTTTTTGGTAACAATAGGAACATTATAACAATTATTTAAACCCAAAATAATAAAAGTTGTCCATGAGAGGTGTTAATCGCTAATGGCTATTGCAGCTAGCCTCGCACCATTAGAAACTCAATTATCTACCTATCCTCTGGAAATCTTTCTCAATATACATTTTTGAGACATTTGAATATAGATGTGAGCCCCAAAAGCTATATCTAATACCCAATGTGTAGAAATGGAAAGAATACACTCGATAACGAACACACCTTTAGTGTCTCCACGCTTCTGGGTGTAGTTGCTCTTCCAACAGCCTTGCTTTCCACGTGAAAAAAATACTACCTCTTATTCTTTTCCATTCCTCTGAATCTTTCCCTACATGGAGGGATGGTTCTCGGGGGATTCAATCCTTTTAAAAGTCATTGGACCCTTTTTTCCCTTCCTTTTCTTATTCACCATAAAGACTGTGGTTTTGTCACACCCCATGTCCTTATCTACCAGGAAAATTAAGGTCAGAAGTTCCGATAGAATCTTCTCATTGTTGCTCATGTTATAGTTGATAATAAATCTAGAGAAGGTCTTGGGAAGTGATGATATGATGAGATATGTATGCTAATCATTTGAAAAGATTATCTCTAAGATGTCTAGGTGTTCAATGTAGCTTCTAAGCTTGACTACATGAGGCCAAACTTGTGCAGACTCTCCAAGCATAGTTGTGAACAAATAATTGGAGATCTCATATCTATGATGTCTTACCTTCTCTTGATAGATATCCTTAAGGTGAAAAATCATGCTATACACTTCCATGTTTTCATGTTTCTTCAAGAGCGCATTATACATGGTTGATAGTATGAAAAATTGGAAATATGTGGCATCATCCACAAGTTTCATGTAAAAAGATAGTTGCACATCACTGGCCTCTTTTCTAGGTACAACTAGAATAGGCTCATCTAGCATGTACAATTACTTATTGTGGAAAAGGATGACGTGTAAATGCCTCTTCCATTCCTGGAAATTGGGGCCGGTGAGAAGGTTTTCCCTCTCAATTATGGCTCAAGATGCTATTTTTTAAGCAAATTTTATTTTCATTTCTACAACTTATGACAATAAAAGTTTTAGTGTCTTATTATGATAAAAATGAGATAAATTAATTAATACATATTAGTCTCCCACTATTTTATCTAAATCCTATAGCCCTTATAATTGACATCTGAATATTATACTTTTTAATTATTTTGGTGGAAATGATCCATATTTTCCATCGCATTACCCTGACTAGGGTTGGTCATGAAACTTGAAGAGTTTTATATAGGCTTTCCAAATGCCAACTGCATTAACTCTCACCTATTTGATCCGTTGACTAGACTCCCCAATATTGAAATCCTTTTATTTGTATTTCCTCAACTTCTACCTCTTGGTCACACCATGTCCTATTGTGTCAGTCCAAAAATTTGCAAACAATGTCATGTCAACCCAAAAATTGAATTATAATTCCCAAAAAATTGAAAGTACCGCAATGAGGGTTGGTCAAGAACATTGAACCACGGTTCGATTATAACCATGATTATGGAAGACTATACCAACTTTATATTTATTTGAGAGATTGTATCCTTATATATAAATATCCATTTTGTTATCTTTGATTACAAGATTGTTAATATTTTAGTGGGAAATACTTAAGTGATTAACCATGTCTAAGATAATATTTACGCATAAGTATTTCTTATTTTAGTTCCATCTTCTATTCTTGTTTAATTCATTAATTATGTGGTTGTGAAAACACACCCACAATAAATTTACCATGAAACTGAAAGAAATAAAAAAAATGGTATAATAATTAGCGTGTTCTATAGGTTAATTTATCTAGCGGTTGATAAACTAACCCAAGACCCTGGGGAGAAACACCTTGAACCTTTTGGGTTTGTGTTTACAGCTTTCCACCTATCCACCTTTGTATCTCCTTGGATTGGTTTCAACTTGGCTCCTAACTTGATATGCCTTCACTATATTGTGAGCTCCATCCATTACATATACTTTTATCTCACTTGCTGGTTAGGGGTAACATGGGGATTAACATGAAAGAAACCTTGGTCATGTTGGCCCTATATATTAAGGAGGAGAAGCATCACAGGCCAAAAAATTTAAATTAAATAAATAAATTAAAAGCAACCATTCACAAACAAAGGTCTGGGTCTAGCTTATAATCATCCATACATGCAATGGTATTGAAGCATAAATAAAACCTGCTTAAAATTCATTAATCATTTTTGTTTAAGATAAGTCATGCATGAATCAATTAATTTTCTTTAATTAATCAGTTGTTTTATCTTAAACCCATTTTCTGAATTTCCTTGAGAATCTCATCTATCATATTTATTAACAAATAAATAAATTTGAAAATTTCTTTGTACATAACTTGTACCTTAGAGGAAACCTATTTAATTCCCGTTTATAATTACACAATGAGTAGAAATTAACATAACACATATGTTAAATTAAACACATATATATATAACACCTATCACATGTTCTGCCTCAGCTTTACGCCTGCACTATGGTACATGTCTCATGGATTTTTATAATATAATAATAATGTTTAAAAAATCTGTATAATTTGATTGAGTACACGGTGTGTATTTCCAACTACATGACATGTAATTTTGTTCATCATCCATCTGAAGTACATGCTTGGGAAAATTGAGTGTAAATGAACGTCATAATTATTCATAGTACATGGCATGTTCAGTGGGACACATGCCATGTAGTATCCGTGTTACACCATTTCTAGTCGGATGAGCTATGTTCCGGGTACATGGTCCAACCACATCCTGAAGGTACTACACGCCACGTTCAATAAGCGACACGACATGTAATATAGAAATTGTTTTCCACCTGTTCCTGGTCAACACACAAAGTCATTTAAGTCTTAAAAATACACCAACACACATCCATATTTTCTAGACTAGTCTGATTTATTGAATCTTGACTACACGACATGTACTACCAAATACACACAGTGTATTCTGGTATTGTATGACCAGGAAAATTTGGCACCTCATAATAAGATCCTCTATTTTATTTAAATCAATATTAAAATAAAAATTCCTTTCTGTAAGGTGAACAATAAATGAGAGTAGAGGAACAGATCTGAAGATTCAGATTTAAATAACGATAAACATGAATTGAAACAACTATATTATTAAATGCGTAAATCACTAACATAAAACTAAATAATTATAATCAATGATATGACGCTTCTAATACTACTTGTAGGTTCTGGGTGCAGCAGAATTGCGTTAGTGGGTGTACCCAGAATTAATTTTATTGTTAACTATGATCAATATGAGATCCCTCACAATAATAAAAAGTTATTTCATAAAAATAGAATGAATAAAAAAAGAGGGGATTCCTAGAACCATAGATAGGATCATCACATGTTGGTTAGAATTAATTTAATTAATTGACAAGAATTACCAAGATGGACTTCTTTTTTCATTGATGTTTACTGTCACAATCTGATGTGATCCATCATTGCGTCGTAGAATCCAAGTGTAGGATTCCTTTAGCGGTGATCCTCGCATGATCCACATATCATTTGATGTCACAAAAGGGATCTCTGAGTGCTAGCATGGAAAATCCTTCACTTGCGATGTATGGATTATTTCGCATTGATCCCCTGGAGGATGATCTCTCTCTCATACCTTGAGATCGTTCTTGGTGGAAAATTAATTCTCTCTTGGCTCGAGAGATTTTCCAAATTCATTTTCCACAACCCAAAAAAATGGCTAGGCTAATTAGAATTATATAATTGGGATTTTAATTACATAGAATAACAAAATGAATTAATTATCCAAAATCATTTATTCATTTCATTTAATTCTTAGTAATACCATGTGTCTAATAATAACTATTGACTATTAATTTTAATCGACATGCTCCCAACAAATTACATCTAATATTATTTATTAAAATAAATAATATTATGTATCATAAATTCCCTAAAAAATATAGGGATTGTATATTTAATATACATAGTGTGCTCTTTTGTTATTCCATTTTTCTTTATTTCCTCCACCACATTTATTAGTCCTCGAATAATGGATATTTATTTCTTGAATAAATATCACTGCATTACTCGATAATAAATTTATTATTTTGACCACAATATATTATATCGAATAACTATTGTCAAAATAAATGTTATCAGGAATCCTTGAATAATTATTTAATCACATTTGGGAATAATCTTTATTCAACTTGTTAAAGTAATATTTAACTGACATACTTGGACACACTTAGTGTGTGACTCTCTAGGCCTCTTTCTTATTGGAATTAGGCGGAGCCAGCCTAAAGTCCAAGGTTAGCATCTTACAACACGATAAGGCACCCATAGAGAAAGAATTTAATTTCACAATGATGTGTCACCTCCTACAAATGCTTACCATGTAATATAATGTCTTTTTCTCGATATCTGGAATCAAGCGAGTCGCATGTCAGTGTCCCCAACCCAGGTTCTCAATTATTGTTTCTATGACTTTCCAAAATTGAACTTACACATTACTCACCATTCCCATGGATTTATTTAGGATATATAACTTCCATAAAAGGGCTTGAGATATCAACTTACATTATAGAACAGAAGGGAAAAATCTGTTCTGCCATTATCTATTAATGCATTATCACTCGTGATGCACCCAAGATATCCTACCTCAATGCGAACAATGTGTTGTCATAGTTTTCATCAGTACATCTTAGTCTGTGAGTTTTAATACACTTTAATAATAATATTAATGTCTAAGTAAAAATACACACGTCCACATAGAGAGACTTCCAATGACATTATGAAATGTGGATTTCCCACATGCTGGTCTCGTTCTCATAATATCCTACTAGATATTACCAAGGGCGCACACATTGTGAAGGTGCCTCAATGTTTTATGAGTCCTCACACCTAATGGCTTGTATTATTTATGTCCCTCAAATAACATCATCCAACCATAGAACATATATTGAAGAACACTATTATGGAATCTCCGGGTTATCATCATAGTTGGGATCCGTTATGACCCTCTAATGAAATAGAAATCCTTATGACATTATCACATGAACATTCATGCATAAGAACAATGAAGATGTGATAAGTTATTTCTTAATGAATAAAGTATAATGTATTGGGTTCTAGAAAACCAACTCCAACATCCCCTCCCGTTAAAGTTCAATAATGAATTGATTTACATCCCAAAATGAAATAAAATTGACCAATAAACAGGGTTATCAGGTGAGATAATTGATTATACACTTTAATTCGTATAGACATTGAAGGCTATAAATGCTAAAATTATGGAATAAAAAAAATATTCAGCCACCTTGATGATGAAATTGATGCACTAAAGTGTTCCCCTCAATCTATCAAAGTTGACATAAAAAAACAAAATTCCTAGAGGAATCAACCAAGAATAAGAGGTGTCATTCAAACATAAAAACCTTATCAAACTCAAAGACAACATTCAAAAGGATGTATTTATAGTCATGTGGAACAATGAAAGAGATAGAAACACCATGTTATTAAATTCACTTCAATGTACATTGAAGGAAAGCATACCACTCTCTTTATCTTCTTAATGATTGTGAGAAACTTATCAGTGAAATGCATACCCATTATTCACATTTTTTTATATTTATGATAATATTTTCAATTGACCACCACCGAATGCAGAATTAATGTTGGAATTATACCAAATTTGGTCAAAGAGGAACATAACATATGTATCACCTATCCCCATCATGAATTTAAACTCAAAGAATCTATCTTTGGTCTCAATGAAGGCATGTCACCTGGTCTAGATAGTTTCACCAACCACTTCTTTCAACATTATTAGGAGATCATAGAGGTTCATGTGTGATAATTGGATAATATCTGTTGTAAGGGAATATCATTCTCTCAATGCATTACTGATTAACTCATATTCCTAATTCCAATGTTGGAGTATTAAAGTGACATTTTCCAATTTAGGCTAGTATCCCATATCAAAAAAATTCATAATTTCATCACCAGGATTACTTCCAAAAATATTTCTCATATTTAAATAATAATAATATTTTTTCAATCATTTTAGATTTGTCAAGGGGATAAACATCCATAATTGTTTTTTATCTACATTAGAGGGTGTTGTCCTTCTTAAGATGAAATCTATGTAGAAAATTATAGTTAAATTTGTCATAAAATGAACATTGATACAATGGATTGGGGATTTTTCAGTAACGTTCTCTCATGTTATGGTTTTAACACAAGATTCATTTTATAGGTCACAACCATAGTTGGGTCTGCAAAATATCTATAATAATTAATGGTTCACAAGAGGGCTTGATAAAATTTTCAATAGGGGTGAGCCAAATAGATAACCTCTCTACCATAATCGTTTCTATAGAAGAATATGATCATAGTAGGAGTTTCTATCATATAGTGAATAGTGGTGAATTGTAAACCATCAGGGCGGTAAGAGGTACCTATTCTCCCCCTCACTTCTTTTCTTCTAATGAAATTCTTATCATTATGTAGGGTGATAAGAAACATATTAGAAACATCAGGAATATCGTTATTCAATAAAAAATGGTCGCAGACCGTTAAATTAGCTAGAGTGAGGAATTCATTTACTTTGGAATAAACATATTAGCCTCCAGAAAAATCAATATCACAGATGATATGAGAATAAGGGAAGGATCATTTCCTATAACATGTCATGTTTTTACCATGTTATGGGGGAGGCCTCATCATCCGATTTAAAAAATTCATTTTTTAGTTTACAAAAACCCTCTCATCTTAGAAAGGTAAATCCCAATTAATGGTAGGAAGATATTATATGGTTATGCATGTGATTGGTTTTAAACTAGTCTATTCATTTATGGTTTACTCCTAGATGTACTTAGTTATCAAATCCAAAAAAATATAATGATAAATTTCATTTGGAGTGGTAGCATTATTTAATTTAAACTTTTCGGTATCATGGAAACATTTATGTATGCTCTGTGCTATTGGGGGATTTGTTATCAAGAATTTACCCATATTCAACCAATCTGTTCATGTTCAATTTATCTGGAGGATTCTCAATAATAAAATTTATTCCATGGGTTTCTTTAGAGATAGTATCATTTAAAAATTTATTATAAGAAATAAAAATTATTTGGAGTTGTCTATTTAGATTAAACAAAAGGTAGTATTTCAAAAAATTAGCAGGTACTCACACTTGCTGGCCATCTCCAACTCCTCAATCAAATTCTATAAAGATAACTAGACTGGATCACTACTTATGGAATTTCTTGGTTTCATTGATCAATATTTGGATTATGATATTTCAATTACAGATCAAATATACACCTCAGCTGCCTTACCATATGACGTCAAATAATTATTTTTAAGGTTATGATTTTTCAAATCAGGAGTCAATGATAATATGGGAATCAGATTCCAATGGGATTCTTGAATCCAAAACATTATCTAGGAACATATTTAAAGGCACTTCCAAATGGAATACTTATTTCTATAAAAATAGATATCACAATCCATGTTTTTCCTTGATATGGGGGCTTCCTTTAAAAAAAGTGTTCTTGATGTCAAACTCTAAAATGTAGGAACATCTCTATCCTAATTATTTATGGGTTTCCATCAACATCATGATGATTTTGATAATCGATTCAACAGATGTCAAACTACTTCTTCTTTATTGAAATCGTTTTTGATGTATTTGAGGCCCATCCACTGCATGAAGACTCGATCAGGGAATTTATGCCTGCTATAATCAACGTCAACATATATTACAAAAATGAGTAATAAATTTAGTGTGGCATGTGGGGATCTACTATAAATAATATAGAGAGGTGGAACTAAATTCTTGTATAAATATACCTCTTTTAATATACATTACTTCATGGAAGAAATCATGGTTTCTTCTCACAAATCAGACGCACTACAATTGGATTGCTCTAAAAATTATATGAAGGATCATATAGTACTATAATGCTACAATTCTAATAGTAACGGCCATCATCCTTTTGTCTCAATTGAAGTATTCTAGTGTCTTATTTTTTTGGGTGGCTCAAATGTTTCACAGACAGGGCCACGCGGGGTATCCCTAGACAACTTGGTTTGGGTATGGTCTTCCTGGATCATAGTGGGGTTGTTATTGAATTCCAAAAAATCCCTTGTGGCTATGCTACTTCATTAGAAGTGGATACTAATGTTTTGATTTCTTCTGTCTTTAGGGAAAACCGATGGAATTAGAATAACATCTAGTCATATGTGATTCCACCAGTATAATGTAGGATTGTATAGCTGGATAGATTAATCCATCATGGAAAGTGACAACAAAATGGACTAAATTCCTTGATAAAATATCATATATGAGTTACAACACCAGAAATGTTTTTCACGAATCCAACTCTATAACTGATGCACCTTCCAATAAAAAGTTAATGAGGAAGTCAGTATAATTTATAAAAATCTCCCTAGTGATATTTTTTCCTTTTATTCAAATGGATAAATGTAATGTTCTTTTTTTCAGACTATTTTATCTTTTTTATTTATCTATCTTAAGAGAATCTATGCTCAATAGTTTTTAATACCTATCCTGACATAGATGAAGGGACCTATACCACAATATAACATCTATAGTGTGTGAAAATATTTTCTGGTCATGATATCGAGAATAAAGGTATGGTAGGTGTTATAAAATTTTTTATAAAAGACTAATACTATACAAAAAAATATTCTAATTGAAGAGTGATGATGTTTTAAAATGTACTCAGGGTTCCAAGGATAGGGTAGGTGATAAGAATTATTTTTGCAATGGTTGATGATAGTGAACATTATAATAATAGGTTCCATTTTGATTTTTTTATTTGAATGGTGATATTATTGATTCATTCCCTTTTGATGAAGATGACTCTTGTTAACTAGTTATATTGGGGGTGCTTATGTAGAGCCCTATCAAGGTCATAATAAGAATATTTATGAATAGGTAACTTTTTGGTATTATATCTCTTCATTAATAAAAACAATGAAATGTTTATAGAGATCTAATATAATAATGAGAAAAAATAAATTTCTTAAAATGATGATCCATAAGGGGTAATTATGGAATTTTAAAATTTATATTTCCATAATTATGGTGTTATGCATCCCATTGATGGGATGGAGATGAATGGTGACTCAGGAATTGGTCTCAAATGTGAGACTCATATGTCACTTCATATCATATTATTATTGTAATCAAGATACATAATGTTCATATATCATAGGGAAAAGACTATGAATTTAAATATAACTATGATACAAGAGAATTTATAGTAATGGTTAATGCCATAAATGATTTAATACATATAGGTATATTGTTCCATAAATACAAAGACAATCTATATAGTTCATATTCATTTTGGGTAGTCTATATGTTAGATAGTATAACATCACGAGATACATAATTAGATATTATACATTTTAATATCATGAGAAAAGGAATTTCATTTCTGATTTTTTAATGTTATATGATTTGTACATAGATGTTGTTATCTAAAAATGATGTAAATTTATCACAGTACATCTCTATGTATATATAACAACATTATAGAGGTCTTTTTATTCTAGTATATAAACACAAAAACATATTTAGGTTCAAGGTGAAGGATTTAATCCATGATGAAATTTTTTTATGAATAATATTTTATTTGGTTTTTTATCTATGAATTGGATAAATTATCCATGAATCATTATATATCCTATATGAGTTGGAATGAAGAAACTCATGTATCTTATAATATCATAGTATAATATTCCAATTCGAATGACCAAAACCGAAAAAAGAGTACACCATCATTTGGATGGTGGTGTATTTCTTTACTTCTTTATCATTGAAATTTTCAAATGAATAATCTCTAAAATATACTATATATATCAGACTCATATATTGGATTTAAGGACATTCTAGTTGATTGAATTTGATGTTGAGCCTTAGATATATTATTTATGTGGCACTACAACTCTTTTCTTGAGAGGAATTAATCCACATGTAGTTATGGAAGAGAAATTATTCATATTGAATGAGATTGTATGTGAGGAATGTGGGAATTGATGTCCTTGTGAAATAAAAGAAATATTCCATGAAATCCAATGTATTTTTGGATATTAAGTAGATTAATTTTGAATTATATAATATGACAATAAATGTAGTTTAAATCCATGTTTTATGGACTATATGCTTCAAAAATTTAGTTATTGTTCTATTTTTCAGGTTAATGGTGGTCATTGAGAAATATTATTAATCTCAAATGATCCATAATCATTTTAAGAAATAGAAACAATTAGGGTGATTTCATTATTCCATGACAGAACTAGATATGGAAATTGTCAACACATATCATGGAGTTTGGAATTTTTACATGTGGATATTTTCATGAAACATTAAATACTGTGACTTAAATGATGACTATATAGTCTAACATCATATGGTGATGATATTGTCATATAGTATTAATAATATTTATAAGATGGCGACCATATAGATTAACATCACACAATGAGGATTTTATCTTTTAGTTTTAATCAATTTGACGTGGAATATATGTAGTGTAGTTTATAGTTTGGAAATAAATTCTGTCAACATATATTATAATGTAATACGGTTGGGATAATGTATTATTGTTTAAAATCTCAAGAATAGGATTTTTAGGATCCGACATGAATATTATGAAATTTATTTATTGTTTACCCTTATGTTGGTGGAAAATGAGATGTGTTCTCCATCTATAAAGAAAAAAGAACAATATCTATTACAGTAAAACATTTGTATGATATAAGATTAATCAAACATGGATTTCTGATTTAACATCCTCTTACATGGTTTCACTAGTGTTATGGGAATTAAAAAGATATCTCCATATATAAATGAATTGATTTGATATTTTTTATTGGATACCCTTGTGACATTCCCTTGATGTACTTTCAAGTTGTGTGTGGAAGGCAATATCTTCTCATTGAGTCATACCAAATGAAGCAATTGATTTTGGGATAGATCATATTCAAATATATATATATATATATATATATAAAGTGTGGGATGTTGGACCTAAATGGGTAGGACTTTCCCAATTTTTTATTTAATTTAATATTTCACTTCATGGGTAGTCATACGGGTTGTGATTTTATTGGCCAAAATAAATAATGAAAGTGTTTGTATGAACAAATATTTTTGTATTTATCCACAATATTTCCAATTATGTTAGATAATGTATTATTGAAGGCATCTATCAGTATATTTTCAACTTCATAGTAGATGTATGAGTGGTTGTACTATATAAAATATTATTGATATAAACATTTCAAATAAGAATTGTATAAATGGGTTAAATTGTAATTCATATCATCAATAGAACACCAAATCATGTAATAATGTATTTCTTCATGATGTTACAATAGACATCATAGAAAATCGTTAAGGGATATAAAATCATCCCACATAGAGAATAGGAATGGGGAAATAGGTATAAATAATACTACCTGGCTATAGAAATTGTAAATTTATTCATGATATTTATTCCCTTAATAGTAAATGAGAAAGACTATTTAGCTATATGCAATATTGCAGGGGGGTTGGTTGTTGAAATTGATGTGTATATTTAAAGAACACAATTTTCTATATAATTAAATAAAATGTAATGTCATTCAAAGATATAATTACTAAAGTCACGGGATTTTGTTTGATATCATAGTCCATGGCTGAGGAGAACAACCTGATCCTAAAGGGAGATATTACATAATAGTTAAGGTCTCTCATTATTCATTATATATATATATATATTATTTTATCAAATACTATTTTATAGAGGAAATTTTGAGTATTTGAAATGTCACAATTGAAATTGATGACAACCCACCCTCAAATAAGTTTCTTTTTAGATGGATCATATAGAAAAATTACACTTTATCAGTAGTCCAATATGTGGATAAATCATCTAATATCCACATCTTTTTATTATTATATCTAATTTCTTCATTCGAGAGGGAATAAATATCATTGCAGTCCACTTTTTAACGAAAAAATAATAGAGAAACCACCCAACAATGTGTAGTTCTAATGACTGTAATGTCTCAGAATATATCATTTATGGTTTGGGATATATTATCCAATGAATCCACATTAGAATTTCATGAAAGTAACATATGAAAAACTATAACCATATAGGGAGATTCAATCATCAAACCTTTATATAATCGTGAAACAAAATAAATTAAGAAATTTAAATGGAATAATCTCCATTTCAATTATTGATTATCATATATTAATCTCCATTTACATTAAATATGGAAACAACTACTTATATCTCCAATTTTGGACTTATAATTAGAGAATGATATTATACCAAATTATTGATTTATTTTTCTAAAAATATAAATTAATTGTGTGTGAGTAGCCTTATTAGGTAGTTTTGAACAATTACTAGTATAAATATATTTGGTTTCATGTTACATAATATTTCATGTAAGGATATCATAATCACGTTAAAAATAAATCTCCCATGTTTAGAGAGTGTCATAAATAGAGAAAACAAATTTATTAGGATATTAATTACCCCAAACATTCTTTATGAAGTAGGATGTATCATTAAGAGTTTTTCAATTCACAAATAATTACTACATTTTGTGGTATGAATTGGATATCAACCCTCTATAGGATAACAACCCACCATTCCAACCATACACTAACATCAGATTATTGATGATATACACGATTATTTTTATATTGTAGACCAAGTGTATTTTGTAAAGGTGAAGGTAATATGTAAACTTTTTAATTATGAATATCAATATATGATAATTATTCTAAGTGTTATAATATTAGATTTTAGAATAGTTATACTTTGATAATATAGATGGTTTTTATCATATACCATCCTAGATAACCTGGTACTCTGATACCTACGATGATAAGGATATATCCTAAATGACATTCTCGATCCTCATGGGTTGGAAACTAATACATAGATTAATACAGTAATAAATAAATAACAATTTTGGTATAAAAACATGGAATATTCGCTTGATAATATTCGGTATATCAATTATTAAATTTGAGTAAATATGATAATTCAAGAAGGTAAATTACTAACAGATCAAATAGTGAAAATATATTAAAAACTTTACTGGAAAATTCCATCCAATGTCAAATGAAAGTATTAGAACCATGTGAAATAGTTGTAAATAATCTCAACTATTAACCACCATCACATCACAGTCCCAAAGATCAAGAACATCTACCACCATTAAGTAGTGCTTTTCCTTTTCTCAGAATTGGTATAAGAAAATCTAAAAATGCCCATGTGAAAAGGTAAGGAATGAGCTATAGACCCCACTAGTGTCTCAACAAGTGTTCAATAATATATTAAATAATAATAGACTTATCATGTCTAAATTAACAGAAAATTTGGCATAACATGACATATCATTTTTAAATTTACAACAAAACACAGGTATCATTCTATAAAGGAAAAATATTTGACAAATGACTTAAATAATGATTATATATAAATTAATTTATATAAATAATTTTTCATGAGTAAATTATTTATATAAATTATTGAATATATAATATAGTAATACATAATAATGACCAATTTCACCTCTTTGTATTTACATTAGTTTCTCACTATATGACACTCACACTTCTCCAATTAGTGATTAGGTAGAATTTTGTGTTAACACATCCCATAGGCCCAGTCCTAATATGACTCTCAAAATACCATCAAGGGTACTCATTACAAATGTGTTTTTGTTAGAGTTTTCATCGTCAATCCATCTCTAGGTGATCAATATCCCAATGTTCCTATCGCAAATAAACTACTAACTACCTTGGCTCATGTGTTCTTAATAAATATATAAAAAGAGGGAGAAATTATCATTTGACATCTGTATTCATATATAACTAATGTTCCCAATTTTTAGTTTTGTTATGATGATTCAATTTTGAAACCATAGCATGGTGTTTTAATAATTTCATTCCATTTCAATCCAGAAAAAATCACGGATTTTAATTTTTGTTTTATGGAATTTTATATAAAAATATGAAATCATTTAATCAATTCTATAATAATTTAAAATTTTTAAAAACCAATCCATCATTATCAAAATTTCTCTAAGAATTCATACTCTATTAGAATTTTATTTTTTTCTCAAAATCCATACTATTTCTAATTTCATAAATAAATCACCCCAAATCAATGTTTTATAAATCAGTTGATATTTCTTCAAAAAATTAATGAAAATCAAGGTGTTAATATCATGTGTAATCTCGAAATTGATCAAACTACCTTTAGTTATGTAAACGAAATGATCAAAAACCATGATGAGAATGTTAATGAAGATCAACAGTGAAGAAGATCCATGAATTGAATCTGAAACAAATATCTAGCAAGACATGTATTAAATCCAATTAAATGGAGTTGAAATACATCATGAATGTGACGATAATAAACTCTATAAAGATGATACAAAGTTATATTTTATAACAAAACACAAGAGTATTTCTACATAATAACGATGGATATGTTCTTATAGAGTCACATTGACTAACCATAGTAGTGGGTGGAGGAGCCAAATGTTCTTCTTGATGTCCTCTATTGAAAAGGGGTTCATGATACGGTTGAATGGGGATAATTAGTATCTTAAACCAAGGGTAAAATAATTTTTAAATAAATTTATATGGAATTAAAACCCATTAACATAGTTTTCATGGGAGGGATATGGATTTAGACAAACCATGAGACTGAACCATGAACACTTACTAGATTTTTGGATGGGGTTCAAGTTTGGCCACATTGATTGACTAACCATGTGACAATCTTGAAAAACTTATCAATACAATAGTATATATATTTTAGTGGAGTAAACATAGTATAAAAAATATAGTTCCCCCTTATAGACGATTACACTAGGGTGTATGGTTTTCTTGGATAAACCCCATGGTTTTCCCTAATCATGTGCCAACCATGCTCAACATAAATGGATTCCAAACTTCTTAAAATTTCCCCTAAAACTATTATTATTGATACCCAACCAAAAGGAGATCAAAATAAGGGTAAAGGAACATCTAAAAACGTGAAACATTATGTTAAAATCTGCCCCATATAAAAACTATATTTCCCTATAAATCATGTCAGGATGATTCCGTATCACATAGATGAGGCCACTTTTCTCTCATCAGTGCCACGTGTATCTAATTTGTCATTACAATTAGAACCGTGATTCCATAAAACACATAATAATGGAAACAACCTTTCATGAAGTACATTTTTCTATGAATTAAGATTCTTGACTAGATGATCAGTCATGAATAAATCTGTATCAAAATCAAGAGCCACCGTGATTAGGATATTAGATGGGTTTGAATGATAATTTGGAAGTTGTGACACATTGAACACATTTTTAATATATTTTAAATGTGGTTTAAGTGATAAAGAGTAATCATATTAACCCAAATTATCAATTATTTCAAATGAAACAGATTTTTTTGGATCATTTTCCAATTTTTTTGATTTTCATGACCAACCGTGATAAAGTACTTAGGAAAATTTGATCACGAACTAAACACTCAAATGATTGTTAATGATCATCACCATAAGATTTAAATTGGCTTTATTTCTTCACTATTATATAACGAATTAACCAATTATTATCCCTCATCTATTTGACCAATTTTTTTATCAAAGGTATATTTACAAGTATACTCCCACATAATAAATATTTAAAATGGTGTCCATAAAAACCTCACATTGATCCATATGATTGGATAGATTAAAAAAACTGTTAGAGGAAAACTCAACTAGTACTAAGTGGAAATCCTAGGCTACACTAAAATATATTATTAAATAACATAAAATTCCTTCCAAAATTTTAATTTCCTAATCAATCTATCTATCCAATAATGGATGGCATTCCATGATCAAGGTTACCTGATATCCTATTGTATCTTGGAAGACTAGAAAAAGAGAAGAAGTGAACTGGGGATCCATATCATAGTCTATTTAGGATGGAACACTATTCATAACAATATCATACATATATAGACTTCCCATGTCCTCAAATTTTTAATCATATATTGGAATAAATTAATCAAAATTTTTCATACAACCAATAAATACCCATATTTGGTTATTCTTGTGAGGGGTATGTGGAAAAACACAAAAACGTAGTCATAAATATTTTATCATTTCTATGTCTGATCTATATGGGTATATAGTAATCTCAAAGGTTTTTATTTCTCATACATGTCTAGTTAGAAAGTGCAGTAATAAGAAAAAAGTCAACAATGCCTTATCTCACAATTCCCCCCCATGATCAAAATAAATTATAATATAAAATCTTTTGTGTACTTTGGTACATTAATCAATGAGAATGATGACAATATCCTATAAAATCCTTATGTATAGAATAATTCACCACACTCCAGTTCCTAAATCCTAAAATACCATCCAATGTGTAATACCACTAAATGATAGATTTTGCACTATGAAAAGACTCTATAAATCAATATAACACGTCGTCAATCTTTAGATACATAAGAATAATCTCATGAAGTGAGGAGGTTAATTGAAACGCAGTAAAAGAATAATTTGAGTAACTTTACTATACTCCCATGTGAAACTAAGTATATATACCCATCAAATTAAAATCTTGTAATGATTCATTTATAACATGGGTTTGAATTCCCCTACACAAAGGATTAGTGATGAAAATCCAATTGACCATGGTATGAGAAATTTCAATGTCAAATGACTTTAGGTATTTCATCCAACACCTCATATTGTGATTCAGATTTTTTAGAAGATATAACTTCAGATTATATACTCAAAACAAATGATAAGAATTTCTATGAAAATATAATGCCTCTAGAATTTAAGATCATGAAACATAGATGAATGTTTTTGAAAATAGGTTGGATAAATATTTTCATGTGGATAATATTTATAGTGCTATAGGAAACGATTCAATCATCCTGCATAAAAACACTCCTCAAACACAATCATGACATGTCAAAAAACACCATATATCCATGAGTTTCATCTAGAAGAGTCAATAATAGTGAAAAAGTAATAATATATTTTATCTCAAAAAAAATACATCTGACACTTACTATCCTAAATGATCATAACTCATTACTGATTGATAGTTGTTATTTGAGAATCCAAATTTTAAGAATCAATGAAGAATTCTATATAATACCCTTACATACCAAAGAAGATCCTAATATAGAAAATATTCCATGGTTGTTCCCATTTCATATTAGTATTCAACATGTCTAGATCAACTAAAATACCGAGTCTTGAGACCACGACAGCACATAAAACCTACCAACTTCAAGAATAGTTCTCCAGAAACTCCTTTGATGTCAATTTCTCATGAACCATCCAAGATACCCTATTACTATGATACATGATATGACACTAACATAGATGAAATGATATTCATAACCCCCCAGATTAGGCAAATGTAACATCACTTCATCAATGAATAATGAGGGAATAAATTTTCCATAAAACGTTAAAATATAATTAATATAAAATAAGGTATATAAAAAATCATCAAGGATTAATTTCCATACGTCAAAAGGGTAAAATAGTACCCAATCTTATATATAAACAATTTAAAAAAACATAAACCCAAACATCCATCACTAAACCAAAAATAGACTCCTAAACCTATATAATAGGTGGAACTCAGATCCACTGGTAACCATCATTACTCCATGGTCTTGGGTATCATGAAAATACACCACCACCATTAGTGTTATTCCTTTTCATAGACCCTGAGTAAGAAAATATATAATTTCTTTAGGGAGAAGGTAAGGTTGGAGATATAAATCCAATAGGGTAACTCCATGTTTTTGATAATAAATACAATAACAATAAACTAAATATGATTCAATTTAGATAATATAAGGCACAGAATAATATATCATTTTTATATTTTAAACAAATCATGACTTCATTTAAATGTATGGAAAATATTTGTAACATTGATAAACTAATTATTTCATATAAAAAAATTTATATAAATAATTTTTTATTTCTATAATAGTTCTGAAAAATGTAATATATAATAAAATCATACAAAAAATGCCCCATGGTCATCTACCCTAATGTATTTCAGTTTTTGGCTATAGGATCATCACAGTTCTCAAATTATCTATTACATAAATTCATGTGGCCACACATCCCTTAGTCATAGGCTGAATTGGAATCATCAAAATCCCACCGGGCATAATCATGTTGAACTAGGGTTCTCTTAGAGTTGTGACTATCATTCCATTTCTAGGGGATCAAGAAGAGACACCCAAAGTATTAAAGATAAATTGAAATTAATAAAACATTGTTTTAAGTAGATTGTTATAAACTAGAGGTTAATCATAAATTTTGATGCTTCTATGATTTGACATTCAAAAAACGAACTTTTGTGGTTATGATTAGAATGTTATTTAGAGTCTGCAAGAGCCAACTTGTTTTTGGTGTATAGTAACACACCATTATTAATAGTAGTATGTATAGTAATATGACTCTTATGAATAGAAAATTTAATTATTATTTTATTTGATCATGCCTATTTGATAGTGAGATCTTGATTAATTTTTCAAGTTGATATAAAATGAGTTATAGTTTTAAAATTGTTATTTTTCAATTATATTATTATTTTAATTAAAAATTAAATAAATCATATTTAGAATTTTTTTCCAAAAATGGAGTGGATTTTTAAATTCTACTCCTAAAAAAATTCGTAGAGTGAGGCTTTTGGATTTTTTTAAAATACCTGAATTTTTGTTGATTTTTAAAATACATTATTATACCGTGTATGTGCATTATCAGTAAAATACTCTATTTCATTGCATCATAGATGATGTAAGAACTATTGGTTCTAACTCATGTTCCCTTATTGTTTTTTTGGGTCATGTGTATGAAGACTATTCAAATACATTAGAAAAAATATTAAACTGAAGATTAAACTAATGTAACCCCCCCTCCTCCACTATAAATACCACTGTCACCCACCTCTTCCCATCACACCGCTCAAGACTTGATCATTGTATAAGTTCAGACAAATACACAAGAAAAAACCCTCCCCTACATCAAAGTCCATATATTCTATCCAAAAGGCCAAAATAAAGGGCCTAAATGAGGATCCCAAGGGGAAGATATCAAGTGGTTAATATGATCTTCCATTTTGTTATGTTTTCTTTTCAATTCATTTCTTTTCTTATACTCACTTATCCTACCCTTATTAAAGGGGAATGAAATCTAAATTATGATATATATTTTGTATTTTTATAAGGATTATGGAATGATTCATCATCATTCTTCATCTCCTCTTCCACTTATTAGATAAATAATAACATCGTCTGTGATGTGTTGATTTACCAAAATTGTGGAAATTATAATTACAATTTACATTAAATCCTTTAAAATAGTAATAAAACTATTTTAATGGTTGAAAAAAATATTTGAATGAAATATCCTCTTTCATAATCTTTAGTTAACATATATTCATAGTATTATGTTCATGAATATCAAAGAACTGCCAAAATGATCTAAACATATATCCCTAAAGACTTATCTAATGATTAATCCTCATACCATATAACCAAAACAATTTATGGAATTAATTGATTTTTAGGAAACATATTTATTAAATTTCATTACACCTCAATAATTTCATTTCCATATGACATGAAAATAAAATACATAATTGATATTGAAATCATGTAAAGAATGCACCCAAAACAATGAAAGGAACAAAACACTAATAATTAAGAGGCGAAATGATGTCATCAAATGATAATATAAGGTTTAATAAACATGAATATGTTTATTTAAAATATTAATAACACTATTTTATCCATTATACATGAGAATTAAACACGTTTGAAGTAAGGAAAAAACGAGTTAAGGCAATTCTAAACCCAATTTCAAATCATTTTGTTAACCGTTTACATTAATCATTATGTGGTATTAAGATTATTTGTGTGATTAATTTTTGTTTCTATTAATTTTTATTATGTGTTTTTATAGTGTATACACATATCCATTCAATTATATTTTTTCTAACTCTTATTATATTTTTAATGTAATTTCTATTTAAAATCCTTTTAAATATATCTTTAATAAAATTCTGAAAGAATTATTTTAACATATATATGGAACTAGTTGTTTATTTGGAATTCATGATAAATTATTACCATGATATGTCCCTTGTAAATATTTCTGTTGGTTTGATCCAATTATATCTCAATATTGTTTTGGTTGATCCCATTATTTCTAATGATATGATGGGTGAGCCCTATTATAGCCCTCCAATGCATTGGGTAATCCCGAGATTGAATTTGACCATATGCTAATTCCATGTGTAAGGGTGATTGTAAGAGTGATATGGAAAATATTTTCTATGTAAAATACAAGATGTTTCAATGCATGTTATCATGTTTCTATGAAATGGGTTTTATTGTTTTTATGTTATAACCTCACAAATGATTTATTCCCTTATATTCCTTACTAATATTTAGGTTCTCATCCCTAGTTTTTAAAATTTTATCCCCGGTTATAATGATGTGTAAGTGAAAGAAGGAATACAATTTAAATGATATGAATATTTTTCAATGAGGATAAATTTTATTTTTGTTTTCTATTTTGGAAAAAGTGGATATTTTTTTGTAGTATCATCATGTATGATTATGGGTTGTTATATATGTTTTATTTATTAATTTATACAAAACACTTTATCTAAAAAGATCCTATGTGTGAAAGAATGTTTTTTCTTGTATAAAACATAATATTATTTACGTTTTTAAGTCATCTTCTTTTTAGTTGGTATCATATGATGGTTTAGATTACTTTAGGGGTTAAAATGATGATAAAATAATTCCATAAGTGATTTTTAATCTATTGATATTTCGAAATGTTCTTGTATTTAAAGATTACCATGTTGCCTCATCTATGATATGTCTATTTTGAATGGTTTTAAATAGATGTAACATCAAATATGAAGTAGGAATGAACCAAGAGGTTGATTTTTATCCAAATCTAGAGCCTAAATTGGTGGGAATCAAAACTAAGCAGTTGGTGACAACAATGGCTCAGTTGAATAAAGTGATAAATGGTGGTTGTGTCAATGAGAGATAACAACGTGATCATCCATGAATAAACATTTATTTTTTGGATCATTTTATGAGGCAATATCCTCAAACATTCTATGGACCCACAAATCCAGTGATAGCTGAAGGATGGTTCAATACTCTAGAAATGTTATCTGATGTCTTAGGATGTTCATAATGTCAAAAGGTAATACTAGACATTTATCATTTGGAAGGTGAAGTTGATCATTTGTGGCCATTTTCTAAGATTAAAACATAGAGATATGATCTTGATAGTCTGAAATTGGAATATTTTTATGAGCATTTAAATTAATATTATCTTCCTCGAACTGTTTATCTCAGAATAGAGTAAGAATTCATTGAAGTAAGTAGAAAGATGATGATTCTAATTTAGAATTTGAAGCCAATTTTACAAGACAGTCTAGGTATGTACTTGTTTTTTATCTATATCATGATAGTAAAATTAATATATTTTACTCTGGTTTGGAAACATTTTTACGAAGAGCTTTTGCTTCATGAGAGGTTAAAAGTTATGAGTAACTTGTTCGTTGTGCTGAAAAAGTTGAGATGGAGTTTGCTGAAAAATATGTGGCTCATGAATACATTAATAGGAATAAAACATGTTGGAAAGCATTGGTAATGACTTCATAAATGAAATCTAGAGGTAAGAAAATCAAATTCCATTCTTGTGAAAAGTGTGGTAAATATCATCCTTCTGAATGTTTTTTATGTTATGGGAAATGCTACTGATGTGGAATGCCTGGTCATATGTTTTGTGGGTTAGTGGAAAATGATACAAAAACTAATGAGAAGTCGAGGGTGATATACTTAAACTATATGGAATTGGGTCTTTTTTCTAATCTATCTCTGAAGCTAGTCGCTCAGGTAAGAAATCAGCAACATTGGAAGGAGAAGGGGGTGAAAAAATCCACTGCAACCTCTTTAACAGATGTTGAGCTTCTAAATTATTTGGTATCAAATAAATGGATTGTTTTTACAAATTTTTCAAATGTTTTGTTTTATTCAGGGTCCAAATATTCTCCAATTTTAGTGAAATTCAGGAAAAAGTGAAACTTCCACCTCAGTAATTGAATCCAAAACTCATGGTAAAATTATATGGAATTAATATTATGGAAAAAAGAAATTATTAGAATATAATTATCCTTTTTTGAAGGAGTTTACTGATAAACCCCATTATATTTACATTAGTGGAATTGATGTTATTTTTGTTATAGACTGGAATTATTTTTTATAATTCTAAGAAAGATTATAGAGAAAAAGATGTTTATTTTAAGAAGTTTTTCTATTTTTTGTACAATAATGAACTCATACCATTGATAACATATTAATATGATATAAAATTATAAATGATGGACATTAGTGTTATCTTGAATATATTTTTGAAGAAAATGGAACAATCTAGATTACTGACATACCGGTGGTAAATGAATACCAATATGTTCTTGCACATGATGTGCCTATTTTTATTCTTTATTTATAGTTTCAGTTTACTATTGACATAGTTTCTGATGCAAAGAAAATTTCTATAGCTATTATGGAATGTCTCAAATATAACATCTAGAATTAATGAAACAGTTGCAAGAATTTCTAGATAATGGATTTATCTGACCTAGCAATTCACTATGTGGTGCTCTTGTCTTTTTCATTGAAAAGAAGTATGGTTTATTGGGAATTTTCATTGATTATAGATCATTGAATGACCTTAATGTTATAATAAAGTATAATTTTACACATAATGATGTAATTTATGATTTTCTTCAAGGGGGAAAATATTTTTTGAAGGTTGACCAGAGGTTGGGGTACCATCAATTCAATGTAAAGGATACACACATTTATAAGACTACATTTCATACTATAAATGCTCATTATGATTATTTTGTTCTGTCGTTTGGGTTAACTAATACACCTACTTTATTCATGGATCATTTGAATAGAATACTTCATGAGATCATAGATAAGTTGGTGGTTTAGTTTGTGGATGAAATTATGCTATATTATATATGTAATGAGGATGATGAATAAAAACTATTTTTTTGAAAAGGATAAAATAAAAGCAACGATATGTAAAATTCTGAAAGTGTAAATTTAGGATGTAGAAATTTTATTTCCTTGGACATATTCTTTCTAAAGTTGGAATAACTATTAATACTTCTAAAATGAAAAACGTTGATTAATGTCCAAGACCCTCAAATATAACCAATATTCATTTTATTCTTGGTTTAGAAGTCTATTACCATAGGATGGTTTAAAACATTACATTGTTATTTAGTCTACAGACTAGGTTAATTCTAAAAGGAGTTAAAGTCATGTAGACAATAGAATATAATTATTGTTTTCAGGAATTGAAAATATGATTGGTGAATTCTCAAGTCCTGAACCTACCTTCAATAAGTGGGGATTTTTTCATCTAGTATGATGCTTCATTCAAGAGATTTGGTTGTTTTCTAATGCTGAATAATTATGTAATTTCTAATGCATCATGGCAGTTGAAATATCCTGAGTTAAATTCCTCTACTCACAATTTGGAATTAGCTACTATAGTTTTTTTATTAGTAATTTCTATGAATCATCTGTATATAGTAAAATGTGAAATATATACTGACCATAAAATCTTGATGTATATATTTACTAAGAATGAATTAAATCTGAGACATAGAGGATGGAATTAACTAATCAAGGATTATGATTTTAGGAGCTACTACCATCCACGAAATGAAAATAGAGTGGCTGATGCATTGAGTCGTAATTGTGATGATACATTATCCAATATACGTTTTGAACACAACCCTTTGGTGAATGGTTTGATAATCATTTCTTTGGAATTTGGTGGTGTAGGAAATTTTTTTATTTTGTTTCAGGTATAAGTGTAGTCATCTCTATCATATAGAATTATGAAAGTGCATAAAGAAGATGATGAGTTACAGAGAATGGTATAACTGGTTAAAAATACAAGTTAACAAAATTTCACCTTGATAATGATTGTGTTTTGAAGTTTGGAAAGATGTTATATGTTCCTTGTGATTCTTATTTGAAAAATAAATGTTATGCGATGCTCACATTTATCCATTTTTAGTTCAACCTAGCTACACAAAGATGTCCAAATGTCATTGAGAGTATTACTATTGGAATGGAATGAAAAGAGATATAGTAGATTTTACCATGAAATGATTGAAATGTCATCATGTTAAAGTAGAGCGGAAATTACCAAAGGGGATGCTTTTACCTTTACCAAGGTCATGGTAGAAATAGAAAAATATATCCAAGGATGTCGATGTGGGGCTAACGATGACTTATCAAGGTAATGATTTTGTATGAGTCATTGTTGATCGACTAACTAAATCTACTCATTTAATTCCAATTAGAGATACCATGTCTTGGAATCATCTTTCTCGACTGCAACTCAATGGGATTTAAGAGGACCATTTTGGGATATACCTAACACTGAGAGGGGGGTGAATTAGTGATGGAGGCTTTTTAAACCAATTGAAACTTTTATCCCTATACCTCTTGACCTGTTAGGATCTTGATTCTATTATTCTCTTTTCCCTGTCTCATGCAATAATAGAAAGCAGTAAAAGTATGCACACGATATTTTTACAAGTTTCACCACTCAATAAGAGTAGCTATGTCCTTGCCATGCACAGAAATGACTAGTGAATGGATTCTCCACTATGATGTGATATGCAATTATAGTGGAGTGTCTAGGAAAACAATCCTCTACCCAGTGTGAGTCCCTACACTTTAGAGTGGGTGGGAAACAATCATCTTCCCTGGACTAATGATATCCTAGTCCAACTTGCAGCCTCTAGCTGGTTCTTTATACGGCCTATGAAGACAGTCTTATTCCTTCTTGATAAGGGTAGGTTCTTCTCTTGGTCTTCTTTAGTTCTCATCACTTGATTACTTTCAAATCAGTAGGCAACCAATTCTCTTATTTCTATCTCTTCTTCTCTAGTGCAAAAACCAACTACACTAGTTCTTATTCTTTCTTCCACTTAATGCAACAACTGATTGTACTAATCTTCTTATTTCTTTAGGTATAATCACACACACCAATGTGATTATTGAAGCAATGAATATCTGCTCACATAGAATCATCTGAATTAAACTACCCTGAATAATTGCCAGCCTTCAGTTGGGAATACTCTGTTCTTCTTCTTCTTCTCTTCCTTCTCTTCTCAATACCAATACATGAGTGTATAGGTATGCTGACTTATTCCTTTGTGCAGATATGAGTTCAATTGCACATCTACTTCTTCTTCACTTAGCAAAGCACAACGATAGTGATGAACACTAGTCATGTGAGTGCGGCACAACATCTCTTTGTGAAGTCGAATGGTTCACAGTTCGTTCTTCGTCGCAAAGATTCTTCGAGTGTGATATGCACCTATCAAAGGCCCGTGGGACCCCCAAATTTTTTTCGCACCCTTCTAGGTGGCTTGCATGTAAAATTCAAACCTTGCATGTAAAAACATATTTTGGTGCAAAAAAACATTTTCACGCAACTCTTCTTCTTCTCGTCGTACTTCTTCTTTTTGCGCACCACTCTATACATCAATTTTTTTCACACATCAGAGCTCAATATTTTTCTAGGTGTCGAGCCTCTACAAATGAGAGGGGTTCACCTCATATTTATAGTCATTTTTTACCATGCGGGTAAAACCCCTTCCTACGTGAAAAATTTTCTCTCTCTTCATTAGATTATGCGCACCTTCCTGAATATTTCGCACAGTTCAAGAATTTTCCATTTTTCATCCCTCTAAGCATGAATCACTAATTGCATGAAAAATTCCACTTTCCGTTCTACATTGCGTGCAAAAAAGAATTTCACGCAACATATTTTTCACGCACTCGGACAAATTTTTCGCACAATCCATGCCTTGTCCATATTTTCCGGTGCCGGACTTGGAGCTCCACTTGTGCACAAAATTCTAAACCGCATTCCATTTTACGCGCAAAATCACCTTTCGCGCAACCTCATTTTTAGCATAATGCCCCATTATTTCGCGCACCTCATGCCTTTTCCAATTTTCGAACTTCTAATCTCAAAGCACCTTTTGCGCGAAAAACATCATTCCTCTATTTCACGCACCACACCAACATTTCACGCAACCTTCATTTTACGCGCAGCCCATCGATATTTCTTGCACAACATTCTTTTTCGCGCATCCCATAGATATTTCGCACATCCCGCTGATATTTCACACCTCCCGCAAATATTTTACGCAACCCACATATATTGTGCGCACCACTTTATTTTTGCATGCAACTTGGCTAAATTTCCATGCACTCCATGCCTTTTTCATTTTTCGATGTTCTGACCTTGAATCATGCCTTGCATGAAAATATCTAAACCATCTTCAATCTTTGCAATGTCTGTCCATTTCCAAAAACAAATCTTCATCTCTCGATTTTGAGGCCCTAAAATTTGGCAAACACTGGAAAATGGCACCCCCTTAAACTATGATTTTTTTCCACCCAGACTGTCCATTTCTTTGTCCTTTCTCTCTTCACTGCTTCCCATAACCATTCTTCAGCTTTCATCACGAACTCCACTATTGAGATATTTATCTTTTGAAAGAAGAGATATAGAATCGCCAGAGTTACAATGGGATGTACAAAAACGTCCCTATCTTCCAGCAGCGTCACTCCTTCCAATCAAAACTCTATATGACTGGAAACATCATTTCTCCCCCTTTCCATCATAAGGTTTGCATCACAAGTTCTCCTGAATTATGATATTTGAGAAATACATATCCGCAAAGTATCATCTGGTTTAGATACAATGCAAAAAAGCATGGCCACCTCAGAATTCCAAGCCCTTCCACATTCTCTTTTTTTCATCAACCATAATTCTACACTTCATGGAAATCATATGATTTAATTCTTCCAGTAATCTATTGCATGGACTTCTATCATGACGAATATCATGGTCTTCTTCAAATCATCATTCTTATTAAATCATCCTCAGATGGATGATACTTCTCCATTCTGATCCAATCATCCTCAAGTGGATGATACTTCTCCATTATACATTATTTTAAACAATGTTCCACCTTTGAAAAATGTTCTCTGAACTTAGGATCAGCTCAAAAATCGTCTGATTTCCTTCATTGAGAATTTCCCATGTATGACATTCAATGCTATGATATCATAACAATTCTCTAGGCATCCTCACTTCATCCAATCTCTATTAATTTTGGATTCCTTCTTTATCTCCTTCTTCATTTTGACCAGGATTGACAACTGTTTGCAATAAATAAAATGTTCATACACAAAGTTGTACCAACAATATTATTGGGTTCTATGGTGTTCCTCTTTCTATTGTATCTTACCATGATCCTAGTTTCAAATCAATATTTTCGAAATACCTTCATAAGTTATTTATAAAATAATTAAATTGTAGTAAAACTTTTCATCCTCAATCAGATAGGCCATAAGAAATGTCGATTTAGAATTTTGAGGATATGATTTGAGCTTGTTCAAAGGACTACCAAGGATGTTTGGATTAACATTTTTCATTACTTTAGTTTTCTAATATTAACAATTTTCATTCCAGTATACATAATGATCCTTTTGTGGAATTATATGAGATGCGATGACGAACTTCAACTTCATGGGATTAAGTCAAGGAAATAAAGATGATGGGAAAAGAATTAGAATTGGATGTTGATGAGAATGTGATGATGATATAACAACACATGAGGAAATATCAAAGTAGATATAAAAGTTATGCAGATACCATGAGGAAGGAATTTTCTTTCGAGGAAGGTGATCATGTTTTTCTTAGAATCTCACAATGGAAAAGTGTTGTGCAGTTTGGTAAAAAGGGGAAGATGAGTCCATGAGGCATTAAACATTTTGAAATCATCGATAATGTTTGACTAGTTTCCTACCAAGTATTATTTCCTCTGATTTTATCTTTGGTACACAATGCTTTCCATGTTTTGTTGTTAATAATATATGTGGAATATTTATCTCATGTTCTAAGATCAAAACATGTTCAGTTGAAAGAGAACCTTACCTATAAAGATAGACTAGTTAAAATTATTTTTAGTTGATTGCATATATTTTGGAATAAGGTAATCCATCAGGTAATGTTTTTTTAGAGAAACCACTTTGTAGAAGAAAGTAACATGTGAATCTAAAAATGATATGAGTGGAATATACCTTTACTTGTTTTATATGTAAATAAAATTGTGATGACACAATATCCAAAAGGTGGAGAGATTTTAACACTGTAAGGTTTTAAAAATAATTTTAAATTATTAAAATGATGTTTTAAGTAAATAGTTATAAACTAACTATTAAACATATATTTTTTCGCTTATATGATTTGAAATTCCAAAAATGGACATATATGGTTGGGTTCTATAAGGTATTAGGAGCATGATATAGAAAATATGTTATTTTGGTTTATAGTAACATACCCCTATGAATAGTAATATTACCCTTATGATTTGTAAATTTCATTATTATTTTATTTTATTTTATTTTGGTTATAAGATAATAATATCTTGATTAATTTTTCGAAGTGATATAAAATGGGTTATATATTTAAATTTGTTTTTTGTCGAATATATTATGATTTTATTTGAAAATTAAATTAATCATATATAGAAAATTAATTTCAAAAAATGGAGGTCATTTATTAATTCTACACGTCAAATAATGGATAGAGTGTTTTTTTGGATTTTCCGGGAATACTTGAATGTTTTTTGAATAGTAAAATACAGTGATATACCATATATATATATATATATTATCAGTAAAATATAGTATTTCTTAGTATCATGGATGATGTTATCACCCTTGGTTCTAACTCATATGCGCTTATTATAGTTTGGGGTCACATGAAACAAGACTAGTCAAAGTCAATAACAAATATATTAAACTAAAGATTGAAATAATATAAAACTCCACCTCTCTTCCACTATAAATACCTCCCTCCGCCCTCTTCCTATCACACCGTTCAAGACATGAGCCTTATCTAAATTATGAAAAATACTTTTCTAAATCCCCTCCCCCACATCCAAGTCCTAATGGTCTCACCAAAAGGCCAAATCCAAGGGTCTTAAGGGGGCTCTCAAGGAGAAGAGATCAAGAGGTAATGATTCTCTTTCATTTTCTTATGTTTTATTTTTATGTATTATAATTTATTAAATAATATTTTAATCCCCTTATAAAAGATGAATAAAATATCTTGTATTATATATATATCTAGATTTATATAATGTTTATGGAATTATTTATTTCCATTCTTCCTCTCCTCTTCCTCTTATTCTAAAAATAAAAACACTGTATGTGACGTGCTGATTTACCAAAATCATGGATAATGTATTTACAATATCAATTAAATCCTTAAAAATGGTTATAAAACAATATTAATGGTTGAAACATAATTTAACATTTATTATATATCCTATTTCTTGTTCTGGAGTTATAAATATACATAATATTATATTCGTGATTATCAATGAACTTCCAAATGATCTTAGCAGATATAACTAATGATTTATCTAATGATTCAACCTCATGCCATATAACCAAATTTATTTATGAAATCAATTAATATTATGGGAAAAAAATTAATATCATTTCATTGCTTCTTTGTAATTTAATTTCAATACAATAATAAATTCAAATACAAACTGTCCGTGGAAATCATGTAAAGAACGCACATTAACAATGGAGGAAACAAAACAAGAATAAATAAAGGGTTAAATGATGTCATGAAATGATCATATAAGGTGTTATAAAAAAGAATATGTTTATATAAGACATTAATAAACTCTTCTAACCATTATATAAGAGGTTTAAACACATTCCAAGATGAAGAACACAAGGTAAGAAAATTCTTACCCCAATTTCCAATCATTGGGTTAACATTCTATTTTATTCTTTATGTTTTATTATGAATAGATGTGTGATGAAATTTTATATATATTATATTTTATTATGTATATTTATTGGTGATACGCATATCCATTTCATTCTATTAATTCTCACTATAATTATATTTATAATGGACTTCCCATTTAAAATCTGTTTAAAAGTATCTTTAAAAAATTCACCAAGATTGTTTTTTAATATATATACAAATATATATGGAATGAGTTGTTTCTCCTAATTCCATTATTATTTACTACCATGATATATTTTTTGTAAATAGATTTTTGGGTTGAGCACCATTATTTGTCAATATTTGTAGGGTTGAGTCCATTATAGCTCATGATATGACTGGTGAGCCCCATTATAGCTCTCCAATGCATTGGGTTCTATAAAGATAAAATTTGACCAAATAGTTATTACATGTGTAAGGGTGATTTTAAGAGTGATATAGTAAATATGTCCCAAATAAACTACAATATATTACCATGCATGTTATTTTGTTTATAGGAAATCAATTTTATTGGCATTTACGTTATAACATGATGGATGATTTCTTTCATTATATCCCTTAATGATATTTTTTTTCTCATCCCATTTTTTAAAATTTATTTCATATTTTATAAGGATGTTTAAGAGAAATAAGGAATATAAAATAAATTGTATTAATATTTTAAAAATAAATTATGTTTTATTTAATTTATATATTTTGGAAAAATTTGATATTTATTTAGTAGTATTTTTAGGTATGATTATAGGATGTTATATATGCTTCATGTCAAAATTTCTCTAAAACACCATACATGAAACGATCCTCAATGTGTAAGAATGTATTTTCTTATATAAAACTCAAGATTATGTAATTTTTTTAGAATGGGTCCTTATAAAATGTAATATATTTCTTATTCAAATTAAATTACCAAGGAACCCAGATAACACAAGATCAATATATAAATATGTAATGGAAAAAACAACTCATTTAAAATCAATCTTATTTTAAAATTCATTTTACCAATTTTTTGTTCCAACGCGCATATTCAATTTTAAAAAGAAAAAACTAGTTTTTTCAACATTTCATGCCTTTTTCAATACAAACCCAATCATGATTATTTGTCATTTCAATTTAAGAAATTTTATCAAAATAAATATCAGATTGTTTTTATCAATTATTTACTCAAATAAATTACTAAAAAACCACAAAATTCACAAAAATTATCCAAAACATCTAATTTCATTGAAATTTTATGTTTTTTCATAAAATCCATACTATATTTACTTTCATTTTAATATCATAAAAAATTCATGTTTTTAAACCAATTGAATGAATTTTAAAACAAATAAATAAGTCAAGGTTTCAGTATCCCGACTAATATAAATTATACCATCCTACCATTAATAATAAATAATAAATGATGCACACCCAAACTGGTACTACCATAGAAGATAGATGATGAATAACATATTTTAATACATTTATAAATCAACATATATTGTGAAAATAATTATATCTAATGAAACAATGTTTATATACATTATAAATGTTTTGATCTGAAACTCTCTATTGATGATAGAATGGAATATAAGATGAAAACACACAGGAGGAGATCCACATACTTTAGAGGAATTATATCATACATCAAAACATATATTCTCAAAATGAGGAGACTAGGGGAGGCAAAAAAAATTAGATATTCACTAATGAATAACTGCTATATTTCAGTTTGAATGGGGGTAATTATTATATTAAATTTGGCATTGAAATTTTTAAAATAAATATCACATGAATTAGCGACCACATGAATTGTTTCGTTAGGAGGGAACACAGTTTGAAAAATGGTATGCACATTTAAAACATCTATATTGGGGTTCAAGGTTTGACCACATGGTTTTAATAATTAAGATAAAATCATGTAAACCATCACTCTATAAGGGTTCATGGTTTTAGTGGATGGAAACATAGTTACAAAAAATATGTTATCCCTTTTAGAGTTTTACAATAGGGTGCATATTTTTTTGGGACGACCCCATGGGTTTACCTAACTATTTTCAAACCATGATAAACCCAATGGGATTAATTAATTATATAAATTTAACTAAAAATATTATAAAACATTATCCCAATAATGTGATATCAATAGAAGAGTAAAGTAATAAATGAAAATTTAAAATTTTATGTTACAATTTCTCATTACTTTACAATTTTTTTGTGAACAATGGCCACCATGTGAAAGTTCAAAAGTAAGTTCTTCAAAGTGGAAGTTATCATCTTAAAACTGTGTTTTTATTTATCTTATTATTTTCCTAAAATAAATTATTTCATAACCATTCCAATATAATAACTTATGTATCTCTTATATACTATGATATTATTCTTCTGAAGGAATAACATTATTCATCTATTTGTCAGTCAAATGGGAATTTAAGGTGTCACCTATGTATACTTATAGACTACCTCATCCCCCTGTGATATGATTGATTTTTCATTTCTATATAATATGTATTTGAAAATTATTTATTTAATAAATTTATGTGATATGAATGACATAATAATGACTATTTAATGATATAATTTTATCTAGAATTATTTATTTCTTTTCATTAAAATTAAAAATAGTGCACATGGATATATAGTAACTATGGTAGAGTCTTTTATGGAAGATAATGGCTCAGTTACATGAGGTTTCTCCTATATTATCCTAAGATGTGATGGATTCCACACTAGTTCCTATTATGTTTCTTGGAGGTAGGTACACCCATAATTTACCATGGGGATCTGACCTCACTCATTCTCTCTTTCTTATAATACTTATTTTCTAACATATTTTCCACTTATATTTATTTTCAGTAATGTTACACAATAATTTGATGGATTTCTACGACATTCACTAGTGTATCTAGTGTACATGGAGGATTCAATTATTTTATGCATGACATTGGAACCACTCTTCAAGAAACATAATTCATAAGTGGATTCATTAAAAAAGTTTTTTGTTGGCTCTTAGATATTATAGGAACCTCGTACAATGGATATACATGATAATATTCACATAATTGATGGGTTTTCCGTGGAGTGTGATTTGTTCCTCAAATTTTCATGTGTCCCTCGATTATTCAACAAATCCCTCTTATATATTTTTCAGTGGCCTTATAACATCCACATGAAATGAAACACATCGACCATAATGATTTGAATTAGGTTTCTCAAACTATGTCTTCTTTTTCATAAATTTTTTATTCCAAGAATGTTAGGAAATTTGGATGGTCAATACCTATGATATGATGGTAGGACGAGTGTTATTATTTACCCCATTTATCAATGTATTTGTCAAAATTTAAATATTTTCATATTTAGAATGGATGTAGTATTGATTTTTTTAGAGAAGAGTTTCGATACACGAAATAATTTTTTTTGAGACATGGGTGTATTTTTATTCCTTGTGGAAATGATAGGACCATATATTGGAAGGATGTAGGTGTAGGCACTTGATTTTTAACCAAAATAGGAAATAATAATGGTAAGGTTTGGTTTTAATGTTTTGGTAGGTCATTCTAATTTTCATTGGATGGTTTTGGATCTCATTGATGGTTCAATAAGCTGAGGTAGTTCCAAAAAATAGTATTCACCATTTATAGAGGTAACTTTCCTGTTTGGCTTGGATTTAAAATACATTTCTCTAGAGGTTTGATCTGAATTATCTGGATCTTTATGGCACATTCAAATGAGATTTGGCTAATCCATCAGAGTAGGACTTGTTAGGAAAATAAGGGATTGATGTGATTTTTTTTCGTATGGGTTTTGGATCTAGTTAGTACATATAAGGTTACATCCTTTATAGAGGCAATGAAAAATAGCAATAGAACCATTCTCAATGGGGGGTTACAAGTGGTATATATGGTATACCCAATCCATGACTCCACTCATGAAGTGGTGTTACATGAGGAAATTGAGGGATGTCCTCTATTATTCATGGATTAATAGATAATGGTTATTGGGGGTGTGGTGATGGAAGTGAAGGATCCAAGTACAAAAAGGGTAGTTTTACTATAATTCATGGAAATCATTATAAGTATCTGGATTTTGATGGTATTTTTCAAGATCTAAGAGAGAATAACTGTGTAGAAGGTGACATTAATGGAAAATTTTGTTATGATCTAGATTCAATTGAAGTTGTAGAGAAAAAATTTACAGAATATTGTGAAAAGGGATATCCTAAAAGAGATATTAAAAACATTGGGAAGAATAAAGTGTCGAAGAGGAATTAGGATATAGGGATATTAGTATTGAACAAATAGAAAAAGACCAAAAGGCATATGGATTACTCATATATAGGTAAATTTATGGAGACATGGTCATACAAGACAGAAAACTCTGAGAGACATAATGTGAACCCACTACTATTATCCAATAATGAATAAATAACAAACAAATATTGTGGAAACAAATTTATTTACTATTGTATTTATAAGGAACAAGTAAAGGTTGATTATATTAAATATGAAACTGATCTAATGATTGTTGGCTTGGAAGTCATGGATCATTCTTGAAATGAGGCCACCACTGATTGTGCAAATTCTAATGGGATATTGAATGTTGAATAATAGTGTGGGAAGGTAGCCTAGCCAAATAGCCATGCGAAGGTGGAGATTGGATTTCACGATGAAGTTATTGGGGAGGAGCAGTTCCAAGTAGTTAGTATGGGTTGTATATAATGTATGAAGCCTATGAGCAAATTAATTCCTCTAAGGCCAAAAAGCCATGTAATACTTACGCCTACAGGCCTTGTAAGGGATCCACCTCACCCCTTGAAAGGTGGAATATCAAAATCAATAAAAAATTGAAGGCCTTCGGCCCATTGGAGGTAGTGTGGGAAGGTAAATAGAATTCAAATAATAATAAATCATTGTACATTATCATGCACTATAGGGATAAAATGTTTTAGGGTAAATTTCAAATAAATCCTACAATAGAGGATGCTAATACGATGCTAGAGATAATTATTTATGTGGACACAAAAAGAAGTAGTGTGAGTGGATCTTAATGAAATATCATATCTTGACAAGAGGCTTCAATAAAAATATGTCAAATATGGATGAATTCATGAAAGTCTGGTATAATATGGATTATTTTTTTTAAGACCACATCAATGGTAACACAGATACTATGGTAAAATATCTTAAATATAAATTTTATATAATGATGTTCAACAATATTCTCAAGAATTTTTTCAATATATTTGTGATTTTATTTTCAATATAGTTATGGTTGATTGGAATTGTGATGTTTTTCAGTAATTAAATAAAAGTGTTTAGAATTTTAAAAAGGTATTTTTAGTCATAGTTACGGACTACCATCTCTATCCATGGAGTAATTCATCTATCTATAAATTTTATTGATGATTGAAAATATGTATATATTGAATATTAATGAAATTTATGTCATGATTAAAATTATCGAGTTGATAGAAAAAATATTGAGAAGTAGGGAGTAGAAGTACTAAATCCAAACTTATATAATTAGTGAATTAATTAACAAACATATATAAAATATTTAATAAACATTATTAATAATTTGAAATTTATATATTATAATATAATTATATATTATATTACAAGTATGATCTTATATAGGAAGGTATAGTGATTTTGAATAAATTCAATCACGAGATAAGGTTACTCCATTTGGATACTATTTCATTGACACATATGGGATGCTACAATCTTATATATGTTCATAAATTGTAAATAAAATTTATTTTATATATTATAATATGGATCCTTATAAATTAATTTTATCTAATGACAATTCTGATTATTTCATCAAATGGTTTTTTAATTTTAAAGTTACTAAATCAGTACGGGTTTTTCATCTAAAGTTTTCTTCTTGGGAAATATGTTATATTATACACCCATATTTATTTCTGAGGATAATGCACATTTATTTTGATATGTCAAATTATGAATATATATTTTCCATGGTGTCTAAATTTCTATTTTTGTTATTTCATTCTTAGGTATTATGATTCAAAATTTACAAAAGTGGTATGTTTTTTATGTAATAATTATAAATTTTACAGCATTGTTTATGCTTAAATTTAAAATTATTTAATTATATGATAATTCCTTAGAAAACAAAATTATTATCATTATCACCTATTTATTTATACATAATTAATGAGTTGCATTTATTTTTCCATTTTTATTCAATCAGATTATAGAAAGAATGATTTTATGAAATACCAAATTTATATCTCTCTTAGTTGAATATATTTTCATTCATGACAATATTTTCTATAAAATATTTTCATGAATGTTTTTTCTATTCTCAAATGAATTTTTAAAATAATTCTTAACTATTATTTATTTTATATGTAAATGGTCAAGGGGAATATTATTTTTATTTTCCAATAATTGACATTTTTTATTTTTTTTGAAATTGTGAATGAAATATTTTTTAACATTTACCTCATGAATTAGAATCTCCACAATCATGACTACTATATTAAATGAATGTTATTGTAAACTCTTCTTTGATTCCTTTGAAGGAAACTTTTTCTAATAATATTATATAAATTTATTATTTGGAGAAAGTAATGTCAAAATGAATAATGTAATTTCCTTAAGAAAGAATCAAGTGAAATTTCAATTTAATTTCTTATCTTTGATAATATCTTTTGATATAACATATTATACAATAGGGATATGATAATATGATAACATCTTTAATTTTATGATGGATGATTTAGTATCATTATGAAAAATATTAATGAAATCCATTTTATTTTCAATGAATTATGTCATAATGAAATGATAAATTTTAAAATGATCTTGTGTCTTACATACGAATTTATAATGTCTATGTTCTGGGAGATTCCATTATATAAATCTAATTAATTAGTTAAATAATAGTGTTTTATGATCTCAATGTGTACAGAAGATATTATTTCATGATTAAGATAGGTTATATATGAGGTTATCCCAAAAAATAAGTAGGTATATAAGTTGTCATACCAAGCCTAACTTGTGCTTATTTTTTTAATGGGTATCCTTAACATAAGATTTATATAATTATAATTTTACCACAGTTTTTTTCCTTAATTTAATAATTTTATTTCCAATATTATGTTATTATTGATCATTTAATTTGATTCATTATGATTCATGTCTAATTTACTATCAAGATCTGTTCCATGAATCATGGTTATGATATGTAAATTTGTAAGAATGTTGATCAATTTTTAATCTAATGTTCTATAAACATTATGTTCATTTTTACATAATCTAGCGTTGATATCTATATTTATTACCCTTACTGAGCCTATAATATCATCAATTATTAGGATTCTTTTCTACGAGTTATAATGAATTTTTTAATGTATGATAAGTCTATGATATGAGGAATTTGTGATAAAAATTATGGGAGATAATGTAGATATTATATATACTAGATATTTCTGCTTCCAAAATTCCAAATATAAAAAAAAATTATGGTTGTAAAACGAATTAAAATTTAATTTACTTGATTTTAATGTAAAATGCTATAATAATTATACATGAAATTATTGGATCGAATTAGATAGTATTAGTCCTAGGAGTGGTTACCTTTGTAAACTTGGATTTGGAATAATTTGTGATAACTCATATGATAATAATATACATAAGAAATCATTAAATGATTTTGTAAAAAAGGATTATGAACGTATTATAAATTAAACCAATGTTAGGATTTCAGTAATTGAATGTGGCACTGTCATTGATGCACCTAGGGGTAAAAATGTATAATTTCATGGAATGGGTATTAACATTACACACACAAGTGTATGATTAGTAATAATAACATGAAACACATTAATAGAAACCCCTGATGGATTTTCATGTGTGAATTTAAATTTTATTTATAAACCACTGTGATAGATTTGAGGTCATGACGACCATGGATGACCTAGGTTAAATATATTATTTTGTATAATGAAATGTACGTGTCATGATTAAGACATTATATAAATTATTTTATTGAATATATGATCTAAAAATTTGATTATTGTTTGTCATAATATGTTTTTTATAATTACTAATAATTTTTTAACTAGAAGGAATCTTCTTAATATTATTTTTTTGGATAATGAAATGATTGTACTCATGAAAAACAAAATGAAATATGATATATAACATGATAGATTTTGATTATACCTAACAATATATATCAATATATTATTAGAAACAAAAATATGGTGTGTTTTCTGAATGAACCAAATAATGGGAAAATATTATTTCTTGAAAACCATGGTAGAAGGAAAATTCAATTTCGTACATGTTGAAAATTTAACGTCCTATGGTACAATTTTTATTTAAAAGTATTTTTCCATTGAACATTGAAATTATACATGTTTACTGCCTACTCTATAGGATAACTTATAGACCAAGTATGCATTTATACAATTCAAGTCATTGATTTGGGATGATTTAAGTTTTTATGTATTTTGATTAATGAGTTATGTTATAGAAGTATTTTATCAAGAATACCATATTTATAAGAATCATTAATAATCTATACATTGTTTTATAGTATTTTCAAAACAATGATATTCAATAATATGTTGATTGATATTGACTACCTAGAAATTTGATCCAGTGGTGTGGAGGTATTATTATAAAATACATCAATAAAGGATATAAAACCCAAAATATATGTAGTAATATTTGAAAATAATGTTTTTATGGAACAAATAGATTATTGTTCATGATAAATTAAATTTCATAGTATTGGTAATCTTAAAAATATTTAGTGATTTTATGAAAACATAATTTATGTATTCATTGATGCTGATTATTAAATTTTTAGATTTATAGAATATATTGGGTAGTCAATCATTTTATGTAAAAAAAGTAGAAATTTAATTTTTGGAGAAATATAAGATTTATTGTAGTTATATTGGTGTTAATAATATTATTTTTTTGGATAATAATTTATTAATGCATTAACTTAATTGGTAAGGGACATTATGATATACATTATGACCTTTAGGGACATAATTTACGTTTTTTTGGAAATTATTTTTTACCAATTTTTTGATTTCTTTCATTTTAAATTCTTGTTATTCATTATTTGGGGAGTTTTAGAATTTCACTATTTATAGAATGAATTAATTTAATATTCATGTATTATTATTTATGTATTTGAGAATAATATTTTCAATGAATTTTTATTTATTTTAGTAATCCTAGAATGTATTAACAATTATTATTAGTAACTTAATAGTGTCAAAAGAAATTACATGTCATCTTTTTATATATCTTATGATCTGATATAAATAATTTTTTTACCTTCAGGTGTGGAAAAGTAATATTGTTTATTCCTCAGTGGAATATGTTATTAAAAATAGTATAAAATATTGAAAACATGAATCCTATAGATAAAATAAGTTTATGGATTTGAAAAAAAATCAATTATGTTTTGATTCTCAGCATTCCATGGTAATATAATTCTCAAAATCTAGGTCAGTGATCATGAAAATAAAAATTTTCCCTTATTAATCATTTCTGATCAAGTAATTTCATATTCACCCCTAGTAGATATATGGTTTTCGAGTCAATTTCATTTCTATAAAAATTCCTTATATCAATATTAATTAGGCCATTTTAGTTTTTTTTGCTCCACTCTCATTTTTTATCCTCCTACCATTTTGATCCTTATATTGGAACCCGATTATCAGTTATTTCAATTAAACCTTATGTTTCCCACATTCTCTTTTTTACTTGAAATTGGATTATAAATTTTTATGATTTGTGCTTTTAACAACGATAGTTTAAAATACTGAGCATTTCATGATTGATACTAAAAATGTGAAGATAAATTTTTCTAAATGTAAGTGAATGTAACGCCCCAAAAATTTAGTTAAAAATAATTATTATCATGCTACTTTTCTTAACATGAAATACTGATCTTTAAGAAAATTATAATATTCAATATAAATATTATTATATAAATGTAACCATTATAACCTATAAATTGAATTAATGGGTATTAATTGTTTAAATTAATTACTAAATATATTTATAATTGACCTAACAAATAAAAATGTATTAAATAAATCATATTAAATAAATAATCAATTTTTATGATGTCATTTTATGACACAAAAGTGCATTTTCATCATAAAATTATTTTTCATTATTTTTTGTATATATTACACTTATTATCTTCAAAATTTGAAATTATATTTAAAACATTGGATATTAATATTAAATTAGAATATAAATATTAACATTTGTATAAATTTTCTGATTCCTTTGAAATGATTAATTATTCAATTAAAAATTAAAAAATTCATGATTTATAGAAGTCCAACAATTTTGTTAATTTATTTTAAAAATACCATTTTTTTTAAAATTATTTTTAATTTCATTAGTATTTTATACTTAATCAAAAAATAATTAATTTCATTGTAAATGACATTATTCTAAATTTGGAAAAAAATAATTTTTTACATAAAAAATATATTTCATGGTAACCGATTTTCATCGCTATTTGTTGGTTCATTTTGAATTTAATTTTACACACTTATAGAGAATGCATTTGATAAAATTAATATTATATTTAAAATAAGGATATCTATATTTAGTAAATGGTTCAACTTATTTTTGGTCTTAATTAATAGTATCATTTGTAAAAATGTCGTCACATCATTAACAATGAAACTTTTAGAACAAGAATAAAACAAGGATATATCGATTGAAAAATTATTCATTAACAAATTATATTTCATTTTATGATTTAAATATGATTAAAACCATCACATAATAGAAGATATGTAATTTCGGTTCAATTATTCGTTGACAAAGACCTTTATAATATTTTAATTAAACGAAAATTCTAAAATTTCTATTTATTGATTAAAAATATATCATATTTTCTAATATAGATTATAAATCATTATCAATAGTTCTAACTATTAATATTGAAAATTGAAAATTTATTTATCATGGTCTTGTATTATTATGTTTTAGTAATGAAATAATTACCTTCCATTATTATGAATTTTCACTATAGTGGTTGTGAACGATGTTAAAAAATCATGTAAATTATTTATTAAAAATAAAGATAATATTTTGGGGTGATTCATGTTCTTTCATAAATTTTGTAGACAAATATAATATATTAGTGGTGTATTAAAATCTTATTTCATAATTACATTACAATATTTTTTTCATAATGTTATCTTTGTTGACAGTTCCAAAAACAAATCTAACGGAATGTTATGATATATAATTAATTTTAAATGAATTGAAATTCATTAAAATCATATCATATGTAATTTCAATTGTTTATGGTAAACAATATCCACCATTTATCACTTATAGGTCACTTTTTCTTTTTTGACATCATTATCGACCCCTAAATAATAATCCAAATTTATGTTATGTTAATCATCGAAAGGGTTAATGAGGGGTTAAAACTAAAAGATATGGTTGAAAATATCACCTAAAACATATTATATATATATTCATATTATATAGAATCATATTCGTCCTAGATTATAATTATATAAACTTAGATAATCTTATACATGACAAATAATTTTGATTCATTTAATACATTATATAACTCGAATGGTATCCATTTTATCTTCTATATAAGTACACAACCTATCCTTAGTTGATCACAAATATTAAACTACGTATAATTACCAAAATCTCTTAATTTATTCATTAGATAAATTATAAAAATATTTATTCTTAAATGATTATCCATGTGTTCCTTAATGATATATCCAATGGTGTTTTTTCAATGATGTGGTAATGCTATTAACCCAAGTATTTTTATTTTTCCTGAAATTATTACACAATGATTTATTTTTAAATATTCCTATATAATTAAATTGTTATATCCCATCAAATATGATGTTATTATATTAATAAAATAACATTAATCACCTATTGTTTCCTTCAAATGGTCAATAAATGTGTCACTGAAGGATATATGTGAATATCATATCCACAAAAAGAATTTATTAACATTAAATAACCTCTTAAAAGGATATGTGTAATGATTAATTTAATAATAATATATTAGATTTATTATTTATTAAAAAATTTATAGTGATAAAATATTATTTTTCATTCTTTCATGTAGTTTGTTGTTAAATGAAAACATCGTTCATGCGAACATAAAGACTACCACCCCCATGAATGATTTAATTCATTTTTTAAATCTTAATATTTTATGTGTTGTTTTAAATATGTAAATTAATATTATTATATATGTATCATGATGAAATTTTCTGGATATTATGAAAATTTGATTAATAATTAAGGATCAGAATATCTGAAATGAAACTTCGATGATAAACAAAATAGTTAAATCACCAAATCAGTGATTTTTAGAAAATAACCGAGGATCAGTTGGTGTGTAATTATTATAATTGAATCATAAAGGATATTATAAGTTTTTACATATTTATTATAGTTAATTATAATAAATATAAATTTATAATACATATTTTTTTCTAGATTACAACTCACGTCATACTTGAAGTAAGTGTTCTTCATATCAATATGGTTTTGTAGACACTTGTTTGATGTTATACACATATTTTGATTTCTGAGTTCTATATACTGTCCCATTTCAATTTAATATCATGAGACCGTCTAAATTTATTGTATTCAATGAAAAAATTTAAATATCAATGTGGTTTTTTTCAATGGTTACCAATGTGGTAAGGGTTTATAATATTAAATTGACTTCTTCAGGACGTATATTATGCTATAAACCTATATTTATTTACTGATGTGTATCTATTAACTATTTTATATTATGAATAATTAATATCATTTTGTTCATAATATTTAATATTTAATTTCATATTATTTATTTCTAATAGTTTATGATTTAAATTTTTCCCAAGGATGAAACGTTTAATTATATAATATCATTTTTATAGTGATTTTTTATTCATAAAAATATGTCAATAAAATTTTGTGATATATCTCAAAAAAATCTCTTTAATTTTATTCCTCTATGGTTATTTATATATATTACTTTTTTCCTACATTTTCCCCTCTTTATGTACTCAGGAGACAGAACTACGGTTTCAAACGGAAAAATCAGGTTTATTTCTCTTTTAAACATAAATTTATTATTATATGTCCATATTTTCTTAATAATGTTTACCAGAAAGATTATAGTATTCAAAAATTAGTTTTAAATTCATTTACCCATGAATAACAGTATATGAATTTGTTTATATTGAATATTCATTGTTCTTTTATCCAAAAGAGGTATTTTTTAATTCTCAATGAAAATACTAATGGAATTTTTTTTAAATATATACAAAAAGAATGAATTTTCATGATTCCATGAAAAAAATTTTATTTTAAAATTATTTTACAATATTACTTGGGTCCTTTCAATTAATATTTTTCCTTTAATATTAATGACTTTTTATTTGAAATAAGGGATTACTAATTAAAAGTGTATTTTCATCCAAAAATATACTTGTGATTTTTTAAGGCAATTATCTTTTATGATGTCATCCTATGATGTCAATTATGTTTATTTGGGGATATTATAAAATTATAACATAATTATTAATTTAACTATATCATTTTTTACTTTGATTATTGAATATTTATTATTCTAATTTTATTTTCCACATGTTAATATATGATGATATGATAATGTTTTTCATTATATTGGGGAAAACATATTAATGAAATATGATTGTGTAATGGGTGGGTAATTATTATGCCTAAAATAAATTTTATACATATTAATGTTTTATGTTCTAAATGAGTATATAAAAGGTTATTAGAATTCCAATAAGTATACATGGGAGATTATCACAAACCAAATGCAGGGACACACTGATTTTTCACAAGCGTAACATGTGATGATTGTCATAGTGGGTAGCCATAACGTTAAATTAATATTACGATGATTATTCATTAAATTATTATAAAAATTTATGATGTTGAATTATTATAATGGTATGTTCTTATGGCTAATGATCATTGATCTATTTGTAATTAATGTCACATAATTTACCAAGATCTGTTCCATGAATTATGATTATGATCAATGAATTAATCTGTATGATTTTAAATGATAATATCACATTATTATAACCTATTAGTATGTTTTTATTAAATAATCCTTTATATATCCTTCTTATATTGTTAATCTATTTCAACCCTTTTTTATTTCCCTAAGGATATGAAGATAGGTTTTAATTTAGATATTTCTAAGAGAATTTAAATTTTTGATGATCATAGTTGGAATTGTTGTTCACATTTTTTTCTTCTCAATATTTATGAATACATGCTTCGGAAGTCCCTAATTATTTTCATTTATAATACGTATCTTAATAAAATGTAATGAATATTCATAAAATACGATATTATATTTTTGAATAAAATACTTTTGTTACATTAGTTTGTATATGGGAATGGTTAGGTCATTTTTCAAATATAAGATGAGGGAAATTTGTTAGGATACTTTAAAATAAGACTATTTATTATAGAAGATACTATTTTTTGTAAACAATGGAAAGTGGATTTTGTAGAAAAAACATATCTAGATATTAGAATGTGGGTGTTTCTATTAAATAGATTCTCATGGGGGTAACTACTCTGAAATTGGTGGATTAATTATTAATTAAATCATCACAAATGTATAATGAGTTGTCTTGGTAATTTAAACCTCTCTATACAATACCGATGGATAATCATGGGTTAATTATGATTAAAATATCAAATCATTACGATGGATTTGATTAGATACTGAACACAAATGAACATAGTTAAAATAATTATTTTATCAATTTAAATGAATTTTTCATAATTTATATGTCGTTTAAATTATTTTCCAGACTACATGATTCCTCACTAGGATTATGGTTTCTCATTATATGTTTTTTAGTTTGAGACCTGACTAGATACAAAAGTCACCACATCAACACTAAATATAATGAAAAATGAAAATATTGTCCTCTTAAGTAACCAAATGAAATAGGAAAAGGAATGAAAAATATTATAACCATACCTAACAAGATACCATGAAATATTAGTACCATCCTGAACATATGGGATTTTCTAAATGAAACAAATAATAGAAAAATGTATTTTCATGAAGAACATGGAAGAAAGAAGAATATGAGTACTACTTGTTGAGATTGTGGGAAGAAGAAACTAGGGAAATGTATCATAGGAATTGAAAGATACGTTAAGTGTGAAAAAAGGGAACAATGAAAATAATTGATGAAGAAAAATAAAGAGAACATTTGATGGAAGTATATTGCATCCATTGGTACCATTTATAGTTCAATATATTATTTTTGGGAACATTGGAATATACTGATTCAATAACCTAATGAAAGGGTTAAAAAAAGTTACCAATGAAGGTACTACACTATTAAAGTCATTGAATTGAAATCATTATAGTGTTTATGTTTTGGGATTCAATAATTTTGTTATAGAAGTGTTTTATCAATGATATGTTGCTTATAAGAATCACAAAACATATATGAATTGTTGTGATTTTTTATTTCATTCGAGATTTTAATGTATATTTTAAATAGTATCAATAACAAAGAAAAGTTATTTTTTGGTACGGTTTTATTCATTTAAGACATAATACTAAGGTATTAATGACCCTCAATATGGGTGTGTTTTTTTTAATAGTGTTGATATGCAATAATAAGATATTTTATCAATAATAAACTAAATTGGATTGTATTGGTGACCCTGAAATTAATTAATTGTTCAATATAAAAGTGATTTATGTTATTTTTGATAAATTCAATTTTATTTTATGGATCTATTGAATATATTTCATAATATATTATATTATTATATGTAAATAGATAAAGTTAATTTTTTTTGAATCATATGTGTTTTCATTATAGATTTATATTGATTCAACTTTTTGGAATGTTTAATGAGAATATATGATAAAGGTAATCACATGTTTGGTAATTTATATTTAAAGATAGTTTATGTTGTTTGGGGATTATAGTTAAGTTGATATAGGAAATGTTTTTGAAAATTTTTCAATATAGTTGGTGTTTGAATATTTCTTAAGCATGCTTTGTCGAGTTTGGGAATGTATCACATTGTCAAAATTCTTAAGTATATATTTTATATTATTATTTAAATCAATGAGAGTAATAATTGAATAGTTTTTTATCCTTATTATTTATCCAAGTATATAATAATGATTTTTTTATTTCAGCAACATATTAGTGACATAAAGAAAACCTTGTAATAATTTCATATATCTATTGATGTTATATGTTTTTTTTGTGAGTTATAAATGAAAAATTAATATTTTTTATTAATAATTTTAATACGGGATGGTAATATGTTGAAAATAATTGATATAAGGAATCATTAATTAAATTATTAATAATGTGAAGAAATTTGGAATGTATATTTTCTTATATATCATGGAAAAACAATTCTTCCACTATATGAATTAGATCATGTATATGGGTTTCGATTCATTTAATAATTTCTAATTAATTGGTGGTATTTTTACCCCTCACTAATTTATGGTATTTTCATCATTATCTTTATCATGGTCATGTTCTCTATCAGTTTCTATTAGTCCTTGTATTTTATATTGACCATATATATATATATCCATATTTTTATTTTTTCTATTATTCTCCTTATCTATGAACCTGAGTATGTGTTATTTTAGGTAACCCTTGTGTTTCTCACATCCCCTTTTATAGGATTGTTGATTATGATATTGTATGATGCAAGTTTCAAATATGTTTATTTTCATACAATTATCATAATATTACCAAGATAAAAATTGGGAGGATAAAATTTATTTAAAAGGTAGAATATTACATTTACATATGAACCCTCACGGATTGGATTTGGAAGTGGTTATGGATTTTACAAGCCTTAGGTGACATACCCAAGACACAAAATTCTATAACTAATTATCAAGGGACTCATTAAAATATGGTATACAATTTCTCCTATTGAAAATGAAATAACTATACCACAATAAAACAACCAATCAATCCACTATATGATGATTGTTTTCTAGTAAATTTAAATCAATGTAAAACCAAACTAATCACTATTTAAGAATATATGAGGAAACCAAACAAAAAAAGTAAATATATAAAAAAACCATTTATAATCTCCCAACCTGATTCAATATCCTTCTCAAAAATCTATTTCCATGGAATCATGATGGATCACTAAATAACATAGATACCATGAATTTACATGTGTATACATAGATGAAATTTACAAATTCCTAATAATGCATATGAATGTGGTGAGTCTAGACTCGGTAGGATTTCCCCTAAATAATTTCCAACTCGAGCCAATACGAAGGAACATGTCATCTTAATGATATAAAATAATTTAATAAAATTTTAATGAAGTATATAAAAAATCCAAAATGGTTTTCCAAACTAGCATAGTATCAATGGAATGTAGTGAAACATTATTTAAAACATTCTCAAATCAATTTCAAATACCTAATAATTTTTTTGACATATTCACATGACTAGACATACATTCAATGGTGAGAGTTACATACACTTGAGAATTCTTTAATTGATCTACCAAGTTATCATATGTTTTCTAACATAAGGTGCCCTAATGGAACACACCACATTCATAGGGTCACATCTAATAAAAATAAGCTCATTCGAAACATGTATAATGATATACCATGACAAAACAACATTCCAATCCATATCTCTATAAATTCTATTCTATTGAAAATATTTCAAAAAACACATTTCCTTGCATAAAAAATAATTTTATAAGAATAATTTTAGATTCCAAAACAAAAATCACTTTATAAAAAACCATCTAATTTAAAACATTTCAAAAATCCATCACTAAATATGATTTCAATGAATAATAAAAAATCAATTTCATAATTAAATTCATGGAATTAAATGATTGTTAAGGAAATATAGTAAGTTCTAATCAAGTGTAATTGATATAGAATTCACCAATCTTACAAACATTGGAAAAAACAAAGAATGACCAAATGATTATCTTAATAATATCCAAAAATATATTTCTATCCTTTGATCCAATATGAATTCATAATATAAAATATAAATCACATTTATATAAAAATAATAGTAAATATATATAGTTCTGAGAGAGAATAAGATGAATGAAAGAAGTAAGAGTAAAAACAAAGAACAAGCACTTATATGAAATTCTGTATCTCCAAGACACTTCAAGCCTCGTATGATTCACTCCTAGACTAAATAGAAAAATCTACCACATCATTTTAGTAGGTGGAAATTATGTTATCAGAGGATAAGAGGAATAAAAAGTGATTAAAGAGGTAAAAAAATTATATTATCAAACTTCAGGTTTACAACTATATAATTTATGGTTATGCCACACAGAATGGAATAACATGTGCTAACTATGTTGGTGATACTATATTATGCTGCCCCTAACATGTTTTACTCTCATATTTATAAAAACCATTAACTAATGAGAGATTACCCACTTCAAAAAATTATAGTAGGCTTGAACAGTTTCTCCTAGGAATCCATATGGTTTTTCCAAACAATGATCTAATAGTGCACCAACCTAATGACCTCTATTTTTCCATGAATTATTTATTATAGTTGTTTCAATTCTTTTTAGTAATTAATAATAAACATGAACATGTTTAAAAGCCTATGAAACTATCAAAAATCCATACGAACCACTCAAAAATTAACCCATTCCCTATATATATTTATAATATATAATTAAATGTCTATGTACCATAGATAGGGGTTGCTAAATTCTTCTAATCATTGTGTTTCCATACAAATAAATAAGAAAAATATAGTCCTATTGGAATAGATCTGGCCACTTGTCAAACATGGAATTTTTTCACTGCCATGTATCTTCCAAAATCTGACCTTTTTTCCAAAAGACTCAGACTAGACTGATGCTTTTATCAAATAAGACATTATCATACATATCTATAATAAGTATGAGCACATGAACCAATATAGAATCCAGATATAGATCAACATGATTTCATTGAATCACGTGGTCATGAGTAGGTTGATACTTCTTCAAGTGAGATACATAGACCACAATATGTAATGAAATGAACCATTGTGGAGAATACAACTGATATTCCCAATCAATAAATATTTCAATCATATAAAAAGCAATAAATATATAATGGAAAATATAATTGATTTTACAAATTAATGATTCCCATGCTTTATAGAATTCTACAAAACACGTGATCAATCACCTCAAATGACAACGACCATCGTGGATGATCCCAAAATGATTTATGATGACTCTATGCCATCTTCATCCGATGTTTTATAACAATAATCTTATTTATTGTCTCTTGAAATTTTTTTGGTGTCATCAGCGTAGTCCATGTATCTCCACCCAAAATTTAGAGATTAATATGGTCACCGATAGAATTCTTCAAGAGGAGACTTGTGTATCGATGACAGAAAAATCTTTTTATATGATAACTCTACCAATGGTATCTGATCATTCCATGAGACACCAAAATACATCAAAATATCCCTAATCATTAAAACAAATAATTGAATAATCTATTAAAATTTTGTATCCATTTGAGGAGTAAATGATACACACATAGATTACTAAGTCCCAAGGGTTTTCATAACGGATATCAAAAAAGATGTGGAAAACGTAGTGTCTCTATGTGATACAATCAAGTTTTGAATTATATTCCTCTTTAAAAAATATTGGATATATATTTTTGATTAGTTATCCACTATATTACATTAACAAATCGGGATAAAATAAGCCTCGTTGTTTAGTCCATCCCATGTTAGCCATATATAATCATGTTTCCAAATCGTACGTGGGAGTCCTTTCAATAATTCCATGGCCATCTATTGGGATATACAAAATAGAATTAGTAAAGCTATAAACGTGTTCATTGTTCTTTGGTGTTCCACCTTGATTCTGTTAATGATGAGGCATATCAAAAAACTCTCCCACATGATTTTTCATGTCATGAAAAAAAATTATTCTTTCAACGCACTATACTTGTTCTAAATTCTTGGATGAATAAGCTATTGAAAATGGTGGTAACCATAACAATTTTATCATAAAATGAAAAAGTTAAAAGGATAAAATATCAAAACATAAAAACTGAACTCCCATATAACTTTCAGAACTTAATGGTCTCCCTACCATTGATTTTTACCACATAGTCATTCATTCCAAATCAGACATCTAAGAATCTTCCACATGACGAACCAAACTAGTTGTAACAAATCTCGGAATAAAATTTCATCATATCCTTGTTCGGTACAATCTAGAAGAATGTATAATATAAAAAAAATTACATGAAACTAATATGGAAATTATTTAACAGAATTATTATGAAACATCATTTTTTATGAATCTATCAGTATATTTATTTACCTGATGTATACTTGAATTAAATGTTTATCATTTTACAGTATTACAACCATTTTCATTACCTTAAATTCAATATTATTTATGATAAAATGTGATTCATACTCTTATAATCTATAAACACCATATATTTCTCCCCATATTTATAATTACACCATGTATTTCAAGCATGGGATTCCATGTCCTATTAAAAATTATTTGATGGTTATTTCATCTCATGAAACTATAGCATCCCTAATCCATTAGAAATAAAATGATCACCCTACATGATATCACATCCCGAACATGATCCCTATGAATCATAATTCAATAAAAATCCTAATCTATAATTCACTAACATGTGTCTAGGAGATATAGTGAGTCTAACTATATGTCCCTGAATAGATTTTTGACATGATCCATTCCCCTGAAAAGAAATTTATTTATTTCTCAAATCGTTAATTGGTAATTCCAAACATGAAAAATTACATACAAAAATATTGTACTATTCTTCCAGTCTATGTAAAATATGTATCTAAAATACACTCTTCAGTCGTTTCTAAGAGATAACATCTTTTGTTTTTTAAGGGTACACCGAAAATCATTTTTCATAAATGTGATAGGCATAGAGACATACTTATTGTATCCTATATTAAAAAATTGTTAAATTGGTATAAAATAGATGCTTCAAAAAGATTCCTATAATTATAGCCATGTGTTCCTCAAGAGTCTCATTTTTCCAAGAATAAATCAATATATTATCCACAGACACAACCAATTTGGAATCCTAATTACATTTAAATATCAGACACATCAATTCCATATTTACATCTGATGAATTATTTATCCCAAAAGGAATAAAAATTAACTCATAATGGTTATATATTCTTTTAAATTTATAATTTGGAAAATGTACATTTTGAACCTGAAATTGGTGATATACCAAAAGCATGCCAATTTTGGAGAACCCCAAGATCCCCTCAACAAATCATACATATCATCAGTATGTGGAATATGATACTGATTTATTAACATAACATGGTTATGATTATGATAGTCAACATAAAACCATAGAGTCCCATTATCATTATTTAAAAAAGAACCAGTGATTACCATGCCAATGTAATTGTTTTGATGAACCCTTTAACATCCAAGTCTTCAAACAGTGTAAATACCCGTAAAATTCAAGGAAATGTTTTTCTTAATTTTCTTTGGGATTTTACAAGAACGCAGTTTATGACGGCACCTGATTCCGAGGCCCGTTGTGGCCGGAATCATTTTCTGAAGTTTGGCTCGGGTACGTTCAGTGAATGATCGGGCGGGTTTTTCTAACTTTTGAACCGGTGCTCGGAATCGAATTCTGAGGGCACTGATGGAATCACAGTGCCAGTATTTTCTTAGAAACTCCTTTGTCGGAGTTGCGTTTACACGAGAGAAGTTGTTAAATTTTTGTGGAAGGTAAAATAAAATTAAGCATCAATTTTATTTTTTCTTCTAAGTGGTTTAAAGCTTTCGGTGGAAGTTGGGGGAAACCACCCAACTTCCATTTGGAGGTTATGAGGGGGTGGGGCCCACACGAAACCTACCCCTTCACCTCCCGTAACCTTCCATAACCCTTCATTTAATTTGACAACATGAGATAATTAATTGTGTGGTTTAAATTCAAATTTTGAATTTCAAACTTATGTTGTGTTAATAAAATAAGTAAGAGACTTATTTTATTTTGGGTTGGAGGCTTGTTGCTTGAGAGAATTGGGAGAAAATATAAGGGAGTCTTGAAGATCTCGATCTTCTTCATCGATGAACATGAAGAACGCGAAGAACGTGAAGAACGCCGGATTCCTCGGAGGTCGACGTATCCTTCCATGATGTCTCCTTCTGCGGCATCTCCCTTCGTGACGGTTATCTCCACGACGAATCCTCACCCAAATTGTTCGACAAGGTAGGGGTTTATTTTTGTTCGTGATGACTACCTTGACTTACTTCGTTAATTATGACCATTCGCTATCGATTAACGAGAGGGGGCCAGACCGCACAAAAACGGCCGACCCTCCTCCCTTATTTATGTTGTTGTTTCTAATGTGGATTGGAACGGGAATGGCACGGTGTCGTTGCACCATGCGGGGTCATGCAGCAAGGAATGCCTGGCGTCGTCGCGTTGCGCCGTGAAATCGAACAAGGTCGTGACGCCGTCGCGCCGCATCGGAGAAATCCGAAGACACCGCGGCCAGAGCGGGGCCGCGGCGGAGGGGCGTGACGCCGTCACGCCGCGCCGGACGAACCAAGGTCACAGCCGGTTCCGGGCCACGGCGGAGCAGGGAGACCGGCGGCCGGTTCCGGGATGCCAGCGTCGGAGTAAGGGGGACCGGCCTTGTCGGTCCTGTGGCGGCAATAGCAGGCCGGCCAGGGCGGGCTGGCCGGACAGGGGAGAAGCCGGGGGTTACAAACCTCTGGCGGCCATCTCAAGCGGCCCCCCATTATGGTGGACACGGTTACAAAAGACAAGGGGGTGGGCGCCCCCCCCCCCCCTCAAATGGCCCGACCGTCTGGCCGAGCTCCTGGCCAGCGCGCCCAGGCCGGGCCGGGCCGGGCCTTGCCCAAGCGGGCCGGGTCGGACCGGGCCCGAACCCCTTAATACCAAACCTCTTCCGGTCAGACGTCCATAACATGAGCTACGAGCCTCTGATCGATGCACCCTCAGTTGCGATGCAATCCTTGGATCGAGACGGTCATTTCGGTATATCATACTCAAAATTTCTTAATACTTTGGGTTCGGCCGAGTTGGTTCGTACACGAACCCAACCGGGCCCTCGGAGCGGAAACACTCATAACTTGAGCTCCGGACGTCCGATTGACGTGCTGTCGACTTTGTTGGATTCCTCTTAGTGAGGCGGATCTTTTGGCTTACTCCGCTCGAGGTTTGGATGCAGGTGGAGTACATTCGGGTTGGTTTTAACATAAAAAACAAACCGGGCCCCTTGGACGAAAAGGCCAATATCTCTCAGATCGGGCGTCTGATTGACGCGCCGTCTGCGACATTGAGTTCCTGTTGACGATACGAATCTTTTGGATACATCAACTCCGGACTATGTTTTATTTGATTTATCAGCCTCTTGGCTCATGGAGCGGACCCTCCCGAACGGGCATGCTGTGTGCAGGAACCCTAAAGCTGGTTGTGACTACGACGTTGACTATAGAGAGATCCTCAGTGGATTCGACGGTGAAGACTACAGCACTCAGCGATCCAATATGGATCAGTGCTACAGATCATGTGTGTGTCTAATCCTTTGTGGGTCAACGCTCAGCGGTCCTGTGAGGGCCAGCGCCTACAGATCATGTGTGGGTCTGATCCTTTGTGGGTCATTGCGGGGGTTAGTTATCTATCGATCCTTTGTGGGTCATATCCTTTGTGGGTCATTGCGGGGGTTAGTTACCTATCGATCCTTTGTGGGTCAGATCCTTTATGGGTCATTGTGGGGGTTAGTTATCTATCGATCCTTTGTGGGTCAGATCTTTTGTGGGTCATTGCGGGGGTTAGTACCTATCGATCCTTTGTGGGTCCGATGGCTTAGATGAATCAGTGGCTACATCTGATCATCTCTATCAACATACGAAGAAGTATACCAGTGTGAGCTGAATGTTGTTTTTCTTTCCTTTGTAGATTGTGTTGTGCTATCCTGAGTGGATTTACATTTTCCTTTCCTGTGTGGACTAGGTTGTACTTGGGCTTGGAGGTTGGAACAAGCTGGAATTGATGACTTGGATATATGTATGGTCATATACCTGAGCAGTGTCGGATGTTACTTCGTGATTGCATCTTTCATTTGTGGATTATACTTTGTGGATTTTGGGAGACCTTCGAGGCTCTCGGGGTCCCTACTGAGTATCTTATACTCACCCCTGCACGGGCTATGCCTGCACTACGTTGTGTTAGTTGCAGACGACGAACAGTGATGATCGTTTTTGAGACTTGAGGAGTAGGATGGTACCTAGAGGTGGACCACTGGGCGGGACATACTCAGAGCGAACGGTTGGTCCAGAGGATCTGTGGAGGCTATCTGTACTCACCCCTCAGGTGGGACTTCCAGTGGGAGGCTCGATGTTGCGGCTTTACATTCATTTGCTATTTTCCCTTTCGAGTTGTACTTTACTTTCATATTTGGGTTTGTATTCTAGCCCATTTACCTTTCCACACTTACTATTGTACCCAGATTTTCTTAGTGTTTACTTATTATTCTTGTTTACTCTGTGGTGTTTGTTTACTTTACAAAGGGAATGCCTTCCCTTTTTATCGGGATTTACGCCTTGGTTCTAGTCGCCAGCCCCTGGCCTATGGAAGGCGAGCTTGGGGGAGTCACGGCACGGGCCCCGAGGACGGGTCGTGACAAATTGGTATCAGAGAAGTTCGGTTCTACTGCCGAACATTGGAATCTGATCTTTTTCTATGTGAAGCAATAGTGTTAAGTGTATTGAGTGTGGTTATCAGTCCAGGGAGTCTAGTGTTGGTGCGGCGGCTGACGTATCCATACACCAGGACCATGACTTCTGATTTCTGACATAATGCATGAAAACATGGATTGCATGTGTGTTTCATGTTTTCTTTGTGATTATTTATGTCAGCTCACCAGGTATACTATTCTGACCGTGGCACATCTGTTTCTTTTCCGGATGGCCCCACTACGGTAGCCAACTAGGGTTCCGAGAGTTGTACATGATGACATCCCATTGAGCGACGAGGCCTCAGTGCATGGCCCTTTGACAGCAGAGGCACCGACGGTACCTCTACCTGCTGAGCCACCGATGCTATCAGCCCCAGCCGCTGACGATGCAAATCACCTTAGTGAAATGCACGAGTTTCAATGCCAGCGACCACCGAGGTTTCGTGGGGAGACGGTCCCCCAGGCAGCCGAGGACTGGCTGGAGGCAGTTGTAAGAGTTTTCAGGTTAGTGAGGACACCATCAGACCTCATGGTGATCCTCGCAATGAGCCTACTGCACGCGGAAGCGGGCCGATGGTGGAGCTTGATGCTCTAGGTGCATGATGAGGCATCTCTTCTCTAGATAGAATTTGAGAGCCTCTTCTGCTCAGTGTTCATCCCAGCCACCCTCCGTGCAGTGCACATCCACGAGCTTCTACAGTTGCGGCAGGGCAGCTTGACGGTCGCCCAGTACTCGGCGAGATTTACCGATCTCTCACGCTACTCGATAGACATGGTACGAGACCCAATAATTCGGGCCCGGACCTTTGAACAGGGATTGAGGCAAGAGATCAGGGCATCGCTGATCTCCCTTAGCATTCCGACTCAGGCAGGAGTACTGGAGCGAGCCCTGTTGATCGAGAGCTTTCTTGCTGAGTCTACACCAGCGGCGAGACCTACCGCGGGGTGGCACATAGCAGATTCTTCTGTAGCAGGTAGTCAAAGGATGACTCATGGGTCCAGGCAGACCAGATCCTCATGAAGACGACCTTAGAACACTGGATCATCAGTGCGGGGCACACAGCGCGGAGCCGGTCTTTCGAGAGGCAGGCAGTGCTACACATGTGGCGGGCAGGGCCATATGGCCCGTGACTGCCCGACCTGCCGTGCTGAGGAGCAGAAAACGGTTGAGGGTCCACCCATGCAGAGGTAGAGGGTCGACCGTGGCGGTCCACAGGGAGTAGGCAGACGAGGCAGAGGAGTTGGCCTAGCAGCAGGTGGTGGGCGACGCTTTGAGGCTCTACCACCACCACCACCAGGAGGTCCACCCCGACCATAGGGAGCTGGCGTGCAGAGACAGGCACACCTCCAGGCAGCGGAGGCCTACTACCACGGCGCGCCCGAGATGATTATAGGTACTATCTGTGTCTATTACACCTTTTCTACAATTCTTATAGACACATCAGCGAGTCATTATTTCATAGTGGCTACACTTGTTCGGAGCTCGGAGATTCCAACAGAGCTGTTGGCTCGATCCTTATAGCTATAAACTCCTACGGGAGCAGACTCAACAATTACGCACTGGTGTCGGCAGTGTGATCATACTCTAGGAGGCTAGAGCTTCAGCTAGGATCTTCTTGTAGCGGCGTCGAGGCCTTACGACGTCATCTTGGGCATGGATTGGTTATCTACAGTCCATGCTCAGATCGACTGTATTAGGCGCAAGGTGCGATGTGTACGCACCGATGGGAGCAGGTTCACCTTCACTGGTGAGAAGGGAGCCTTTGCAGCACAGGATGGACTCTCGCAGAGGAGAGGACAACCCATCACTCATCAGTTGGCTAGACTCATCCTAGGAGCAGTTGATGTGCAGAGTCCTGGTTTTCCTGTAGTGGTGGATCAGTATGCAGACGTTTTCCCCGACGATGTCCCAGGGATACCTCCTCGCAGAGAGGTAGACTTTTATATTAAAATTTACCTCGGGACATCCCCAATATCGACTACAGCGTATCGGATGGCCCCCACTGATCTTCGAGAGCTACGGGTACAGTTGGAGGACTAGCAGGGTAAGGGATTCATCCGACCCGGTGTTTCACCCTGGGCTTCCCCGATATTGTTCGCCAAGAAGGCGGACGGGAGCATGTGACTTTGTGTCGACTATCGTCGCCTGAACCAGGTGACAATGAGGAACAAGTATCTGCTACCAAGGATTGATGACCTCTTCGATCAGCTCAAGGGAGCACGGTGGTTCTCGAAGATAGACCTCAGGTCAGGATATCGTCACCTCCGAGTTCGGGATGAGGACTTGCAGAAGACGGCCTTCAGGTGTCATTATGGCCACTATGAGTTTCTGGTTATGCCATTCGGTGTAACCAATGCTACAACAGTCTTCATGGCCCTCATGAACATGATCTTTCAACCATACCTCGATAGATTTGTTGTGGTCTTCATCGACGACATTTTGATTTACTCGACCACTGAGGAGGAGCACGCATACCACTTACGGGATGTACTAGACACACTATGTGAGCACCAGCTTTATGGAAAGCTCACAAAGTGTTAGTTCTGGATACGTGATATCCACTTCTTTGGGCACATCATCTCTGAGACAAGAGTTGCAGTGGATCCTGTGAAGATCGAGGCAGTGCTAGCTTGGGAGCCACCCAAGAGCGTGACGGAGGTGTGGAGTTTCTTGGGACTAGATGGATACTATCGAAGATTTGTGCGAGACTTCTACAGAGTTGTTGCACCACTCTAAGCTTTGAAAAATAAAGGGAAACCCTTTGTGTGGTTAGAAAGATGTCATCAGAGCTTCCAGGAGTTGAGACAGAGATTCACCAGCGCACCTATCTTGAGGTTGTCGGAGGAGGGAGTAGGGTTCGTAGGCTACTGCGATGCATCAGGAACCGGACTCGGATGTGTCCAGATGCAAGAGTGGGTAGTGATCGCCTATGGATCATGTCAGTTAAGGTCGCATGAGTAGAACTATGCTACCCATGACCTAGAGTTAGAAATAGTGGTCTTCGCTCTGAAGATGTGGCGGCACTATCTGATGGGCGAGCGCTTTACAGTCTATTATGACCATCAGAGTCTCAGGTATATCTTCTTTGAGAAGGACCTGAACCTGAGATAGTGGAGATGGCTCGAGTTCCTCTAGGACTATGACTTTGAGATAGTCTATACTCCTGTGAAGGGGAACGTGGTAGCCGATGCTCTCAGCAGGAGGACGAGCATTCAACTACTTGGGGAGGCGATAGAGCAGCTAGCCGCATTGCAGATATCCTTCGTGGGTAGTGATGGAGAAGCCTTCCTTCAGTCTCTCATAGTCACCCCCCCACTACTGCATCTGGTCAGAGTGGCACAATGTGTGGACGCTGATTGTGAGACGCAACGTGCATAGATATCCTCAGGACATGCACTAGATGGTTTATCCTTAGGAGGAGAGCACGACATCTTTTTCAGAGGACGTACCTTGATACAAGTTGCCTTATGGGAGGAGGTTCTGAGAGAGTTTCACACTTCTCCATTGGCGGTACATCCTAGAGTGGCGAAGATGTACCATGATCTCAGACGATAGCACTGGTGGCCAGGCATGAAGAAGGCTGTGGCGGAGTTCATTTCTCGATGCCTCACCAGCCCGCAGGTGAAGGCAGAGAATCAGGTACCAGCAGGCTTGGTATGGCCATTGGAGGTCCCGGAGTGGAAGTGGGATGGCATATCTATAGACTTCGTGATTGGACTTCCACGCACTTCCAGAGGTCACGACTCCATTTGGGTGATTGTCGACTGACTCACCAAGTCGGCTCACTTCTTACCCATCAGAGAGCAGGGCTCAGTGGAGAGCTTGGGACATATCTACGTTCAAGAGATTGTGCGGCTCCATGGTGTGCCATCATCTATCATCTCCGATAAAGATTCTCTCTTTACTTCCCGGTTTTGAAAAGGGGTTGCTGGAGGCATTCGGGACGCATCTACGTTTGAGCACTTCCTTTCACCCTCAGACGGATGGTCAGACGGAGAGGACCATTCAGACTCTCGAGGACATGCTTAGCGCTTGTGTCCTCGACTTTGGTCATATCTGGGAGGACCACCTACCCTTGGTGGAGTTCGCGTACAACAACAGCAACCACTCCACCATCTGGATGACACCATATGAGGAGTTTTACGGCCGAACTTGCAGATCACCGTTGTGCTGGACAGACCCTAGGGAGTCAGCACTTGTGGGACCAGAGATGGTCCATGACACGATGGAGAAGGTCCAGGTCATCTAGGAGTGGATGAGGACAGTTCAGAGCTGGAAGAAGTCTTATGCTGATAAGAGGCATAGGCCACTGGAGTTCGAGGATGGCGACCACGTCTTCTTGCGGGTCTCAACTCGACGTGCATTACGGAGATTTGGCCGAGCTGGAAAGTTGTCTCCACGCTTCATCGGACCGTTCCAGGTCCTCTGCAGGATTGTCGAGGTGGCTTATCTCCTATCTCTACCACCTCAGTTGCACCGAGTGCACGACGTCTTTCACGTATCTCAGCTGAGGAGATGCGTGCATGACCCGACACATATCCTTGACCATGGTGAGCTGGACATTCATGATGGGGAAACATTTATGGAGGTCCCAGTGGAGATCGAGGATCGACAGTAGCGGGTCCTATGTGGATGGTTGATTCCTTTATTGTGCATCAGATGGCAGAACAAGATTCTCCAGGAGAGCACTTGGGAGCAGGAGGCTTAGATGCGTGCTCAGTACCCACTTATGTTTCCCTATTTTTTGATATATATTTACGGGGATGTAAAGCCCTGATGTGGGAGTAATGTAAAGACCCTTAAAATTAAAGGAAATTTTTTTCTTAATTTTCTTTGGGATTTTACAAGAATGTAGTTTCTGACAGCACCTAATTCCGAGGCCCGGTGTGCCCGGAATCATTTTCTGAAGTTTGGCTCGGGTACGTTCAGTGAACGAACGAGCGGTTTTTTCTAACTTTTGAACCGATGCTCAGAATCGAATTTCGTGGGCACCGATGGAATCGCAGCGCCATTATTTTCTTAGAAACTCCTTATTCGGAGTTTTGTTTACACGAGAGAAGTTTTAGATTTTTGTGGAAGGTAAAATAAAATTAAGCATCAATTTTATTTTTCCTCTATGTTGTTTAAAGCTTTGGATGGAAGTTGGGGGAAACCACCCAACTTCCATTTGGAGGTTATGAGGGTGGTGGGGCCCACACAAACCCCACCCCTTCACCTCCCCTAACCTTCCATAACCCTTCATTTAATTTGAAAACATGAGATAATTAATTGTGTGGTTTAAATTCAACTTTTGAATTTCAAACTTAAGTTGTATTAATAAAATAAGTAAGAGACTTGTTTTATTTTGGGTTGGAGGCTTGTTGCTTGAGAGCTTTGGGAGAAAAGCTAAGGGAGGCTTGAAGAACTTCATCTTCTTCGTCAAAGAACATGAAGAACGTGAAGAACGGGAAAAACACCAGATTCCTTGGAGGTCGACCTCTCCTTCCGCGACATCTCCCTCCGTGACGGTTATCTCCACGACGAATCCTCAACCAACTTGTTCGATGAGGTAGGGGTTTATTTTTGTTCGTGATTACGACCATGGCGTTCTTCGTGAATTATGACCATTTTCTATTGATTAACAAGAGGGGGCCGGACCGCACAAACATGGACGACCCTCCTCCCTTATTTATGTTGTTGTTTCTAATGTGGATTGGAACTGGAATGGTGCGGTTCCATCACACCGCGCGGGATCATGCGGCAAGGAATGCGTGGCGCCGTCGCGCTGTACCGTGAAATCGAACAAGGTCGCGACGCCGTCGTGCCGCATCAGAGAAACCTGAAGACACCGTGGCCGGAGCGGGGCCATGGCGGAGGGGCACGGCGCCGTCGCGCTGCGCCGGATGAACCAAGGCCGCGACCGGTTCTGGGCCGCGGTGGAGTAGGGAGACCGGAGGCCGGTTCCGGGCCGCCAGCGTCGGAGCAAGGGGGACCAGCCTTGCCGGTCCTGTGGCAGCAACAGTCGGCCTGCCAGGGCTGCGGGCTGGACAGGGGAGAAGCCAGGGGTTACAAACCCCCGGCGACCAGCTCAAGCGGCCCCCATTATGGGGGTCGCGGTTACAAAAGAAAGGGGGGTGCCCCCCCCACCTCAAACTGTTCGACCATTTGGCCGAGCTCCTGGCCAGCACACCCAGTGCGCCACGCCCAGGCCGGGCCGGCTGCCTAGCCGGTTCTCCAGTCCGGGCCGCGCCCAGGCTGGGCCACGCCGCGCCGGCCGGGCCGGGCCGACCCTAGGGGTATCGCGCCGGGTTGGACCGGGCCCGAACCCCTTAATACCGAACCTCTTCCGGTCGGATGTCCATAACATGAGTTACGGGACTCCGATTGATGCACCGTCAGTTGTGATGCAATTCTTGGATCGAGACGGTCGTTTCGGTATATCTCACTCAAGGTTTCAAAATACTTTGGGTTCGGCCGAGTTGGTTCGTACACGAAACCAACCGGGCCCTCGGAGCGGAAACGCTCATAACATGAGCTCCGGACGCCCGATTGACGTGTCGTCGACTTTGTTGGATTCCTCTTAGTGAGAAGGATCTTGTGTATTACTCCGCATGAGGTTTGGATGTTGGTGGAGTATATTCGGGTTGGTTTTAACATAAAAACCAACCGGGCCCCTGGGACAAAATGGCTAATAACTCTCAGATCCGGAATCCGATTGACGCGTCGTCTGCGATGTTGAGTTCCTATTGGAGATACGGAACTTTTGGAAGCATCAAATCTAGAATTTCTGTCAGATGATGTATCAGCCTCTCGGCTCGTGGAGCGGACCCTCCCGAATGGGCTTTCTGTGTGCGGGAACCCTAGAGATGGTTGTGACTACGACGACGATTGTACAGAGATCCTCAGTGGATTCGACTGCGACGACTACAGCACTCAGTGATCCTACATGGATCAGTGCTATAGATCCTGTGTCAGTTCGATCCTGTGTGGGTCAGTGCTCAGCGGTCCTGTGTTGGCCAGCGCCTACAGATCCTGTGTGGGTCCGATTTTTTTCGGGTCATTGTAAGGGTTGGTTACCTATCGATCCTTTGTGGGTCAGATCCTTTGTGGGTCATTGCGGGGGTTAGTTACCTATCGATCCTTTGTGGGTCAGATCCTTTGTGGGTCATTGCGGTGGTTAGTTACCTATCGATCCTTTGTGGGTTAATTCTATTGTGGGTCATTATGGGGGTTAGTACCTATCGATCCTTTGTGGGTCCGAGGGCTTAGATGAATCAGTTGATACATCTGATCATCTGTATCGTCATACGAAGAGGTATACCTATGTGATCTGAATCCTGTTTTTCTTTCCTTTGTAGATTGTGTTGTGCTATCCTGAGTGGATTTATGTTTTTTTTCTTGTGTGGACTCGATTGTACTTGGGCTCAGAGGCTGGAACGAGCTGGAATTGATGTCTTAGGTATATGTATGGGCATATACCTATGTAGTGTCGGATGTTACTTTGTGATTGTATCTTTACTTTGTGGATTATCCTTTGTGGATTCTGGAAGACCTTCGGGGGTCCCGGGGTCCCTACTGAGTAGCTTATACTCACCCCTCCACGGGCTATGCCTGCACTATGTTGTGTTGGTTCCAGATGACGGACAACGCTGATCGTGGTTGAGACTTGCGGAGCAGGACGGTACCTGGAGGTGGACCACTAGGCGGGACATACTCGGAGCGAACGGTTGGACATGAGGAGCTATGGAGGCAATCTGTACTCACCCTTCAGGTGGGACTTCCAGTGGGCGGCTCGATGTTGCGTCATTACTTTCAGTTGCTGTTTTCCCTTTCGAGTTGTACTTTACTTTCAGTTTTGGGATTGTATTCTGGCCCATTTACTTTTCCCCACTTACTGTTGTACCCAGCTTTGCTTAGTGTTTACTTCTTCTGCTTGTTTACTCTGTGGTGTTTTTTTACATTAAAAGGCAATGCATTCCCTTTTTAGCGGGATTTACGCCTTGGTGCTAGTGGCCAGCCCCTGGCCTATAGAAGGCGGGCTTGGGGTAGTCACGGCACGGGCCCTAAGGACGGGTCGTGACAAACAGAGCCTTAAATTCTATTACATATGTGGGTGGAATTTAATCCACATGGAAGGTAAATAGGACTTGTCCCTAATTAGATTTGAATTGTAAACTCCAGTTCTCTTTTAGTTATAAAACATTGAATATTTTCATGAAAAGCCTCATGAAACTGATCAACTATAGTTGTGGGGTCTCAAATATAGATCTCATATACCGGGACCAAAAAAAGTTTTTTCTATTGGAAGGATTTAAGTCCATACACTGGTACTGAATGGAATTTATATACCTTCATCAATTTCCCAATATTTTTTATAATGATGTATAACACCATCAAAAGAGTTAAAAATCGTTTTTGATGTATAACAATAAATATAGGCCTCAACATTCATCATACAATAAATTCTAAAAATATAGTCATATAAATCGATCAATATCATAGAAAAATCCCGTACAATCTTTGTCCTATTTTTTGTTATAAAAAACAATTCAAATTTGATAGATGTTAAATCCTTTTTCTTAAATTTCTTTTTACATTTAAAAAGTATTGAATAATATAAACATGAATACAAATAAGATCAAGAGCCAAAGAAGTAATAAATTAATGGGTCATGACCATTTTAGAAAAGTATTTCATATGCATATAATTTAAATTAATCTCACCTCTCACCATATAAGGTATCAATTAAACACCAATGATCTATTTCTAAATTCAATATTACTTCTTACTCGCTATAGCTTTATATTTTATACACTATTGAGATTGGACTAGTTGAGGATTGTGGACATTCCAAGAATAACCTTGTAGTGCTTAGTTTTGTTATTGTGATAAATTCTACAATAATCATCTGATCAAAGAATATGACCGCCTAGAAACATAACATGTATCCCTAGAACCAAAACATGAATCAAAATGAGATTTGCACTATTTTTTCTCATCTGAATCTAACTATGAATTGATTTAGATGGTGATGTAATATAACTCTTAATATGATTAGAAGGTCCACACAAAGATCATCTCATCTTATTCTTCAGTTGAGGAGGTAAGTTGACCATACAATGGTCTGATTCTAAGATATCTTGTCCCCTTAGGTCAAGTATCCATCCGATTCAAATTCTGAGAAATAGATATTTGACTTGTTTATATAGGAATAAACATTCAACATCTCGTTGTGTTTCTCAAAAATTATATTCCTACCATTTTTTATTGACCATCTCTGCATAATAAATAATTTATAGGATAGAAATATTTAGTTGAGTACTAGTTTGAACTTCAATATAAAAATAATCCAGGATTCATAGTCAAGAAATTATGGTGACAATTGAGTTAAATTAGTAAATATGGCCACATACTCTATTTTGGACAGATAATCCTACTTCACGATGAAAAAGTAAACTGTTTTAGTGATTCTTAACATATAAAGATAGAATATTTTGATCAATAATTCTATAAAATACTCCGATTTCATTCCTTTGTGAAATTTATCCTAAACTAATAAATACCAACACTAGAATGATAGATACACTAGTTTCTAATTCATGAAATTTTCATTAAGATATAATAGTTTTCTATAGAAATAAGATATCCAATTCTTCTTATTTAGGCACACTTCGACATTATATTTCTTAGAATAACCCCAAAAGTATGGTCAATTCCCCTATTGGACCTAAACTGAATGATTAACTTCCCTTGGATTATCCCGTCCTTTCCCTATATATGCATCTTGAAAATAATGGAAAATACTCAATACAAACTATTAGTTAACCTATAGATTATGTACAACCACATTCTAAGTAGCATCCTTTGATTAGATTCTATGGTTCCTACTTAATGACATTATCTATAATTCAAAAAACTACACATAATCACACATACATGAAACTAAAAACACATTAATTTGAAATTTAATATATTTAATATATCACAACAAGGATTTCAAAATTAAAAAAATTACCTTTTAAAACCATTTTAAAAAATTATATCATGGTTTCAAGAAAATAATAATTTTGAACTATTTTCAAAAATGTTTTTTCAGAACATCATAAATTATCTATTCCTATGGAATTAGGAAATTTAAATGATAAGGCAATAATATCTGTGAATTTCAAGGTCTAATCATTGAATAAACTCATGATTAGGAGATGAAAACTTGTAGAAGTGTCTCAAAACCCTCATGATCCCAAAATCCATGGAAACGTTCAGTTCAACATAAAAATTCTAGCTACAACTTTTTATGATCACCATTTGATTTTCCTAATAACGACTCCTTTCTACCAACAAAACATGAGAAATAAAAAATGAAACTATGTATAACTAAATGATTAAAAAATATGATTCCATTTGTAACATCCCAACACCACTTATTGGATTGGGAAGTGGCAGTGGGTTTGGTAAAAGATGGTGACACCCCTTGACACTAGATGATTGAAATGAATTTTGAGGGATTAATTAATATTATGGGTAAACATTCACATTTTTAAAAAAAAATGCCAAACCATAATGAAATATAAAAACAAAACACTATAAAACATATGAGTACAAGGAAATGAAGCTCAATGTAAAACCAAATCCATAACAATATCAGAGTATATGTAGATACCAAAACTAGATCAAATACACCAAAGAAATACACAGAGTAACTCCAAATATACTACAAGATCTAACTAAATATTCCATTCCCAGGGTAACATGATGTATCATTATGGAATTTATATACCTTAACATTACCTATTTATCAATAAATGTCTTTTGAAAATGAAAAATAGTGCCTAATAAGGGGATGAGTCAAAAATCGGAAGGATTTACAAAAATAATATAGGAATCTTACCACTAGGTTGATTAAAATTTTAACCTTTATATGACATAGATTAATAAAAAATTAATGTAGTTCCTATCAAATCCAATATAGATTCCCAAACAAACAATTTCCATGGAAAACAATGAAAAATTATTTTTAAACATATCAAATCTATTTAGAATGCCAAATATATGGTTCCATATATCCACACAACTAAAAATTCTTACCTAGGTGAATGTTCTATATTGATTATCAGTCTCTCTTCATGATACCATTTTTTAAAAAGGTATCGAATACAAGGCTTGAAAATATCATATAACCCTTCGACATGGTGGCATCTAATATAATTTAACACACAAAAACCATGTTTTCCAAAAGAACCATGCCAAAACAAAAATCAAAACCCAATTAAATAATACATTTATTTTAATAAAAACATTTCTATGAATATTTTCCATGTATAAAAAATACCATAATTTTACGACCATCCTTTTAAAATCATCAACCATTAACACTTTCCGAAAATATTTTTATTTCATGGTATCACCAAAAAAAATATAATGTTTTTCCATCCTGAATTACATATTAATTATAAACATCAAGTTAATAAAATCAATTCATTTTAGACAAATAATTCATGTTAAAATAAGTGGAATCATGTGAGAATTCACCTAGCACAAAATAAGTGAGTAAATGTAGAATTATATAAGGATAATCACGATTAAAACATGAGACAAGTTCCATTCATTATATCCCATAATATTTCATCATACATAATAATAAACAATAAAATAATATGACTATAAAAAAATAGAACTATGGTTTCAAGAAAGAGAAGAATAAAGGATCTAAGATGAACGACCAAGAATGAGAACTTACCGAAGAATCTAGATCTCAATAAACCATTAAAACAGGTATTGATCGCTCCATGACCCAAGTTAATCATTTTTCACTCCTTCGAATAAATATGAATTCTTTTTATGGGAGGATTATGGGAACCATGAGTGATTGAGGAGGAAAATAAAATTATATCTAAAAAATTTATTCTACAAACAGTCTACCTTAAGGCTAGGTTGCATGGTTGGGAAAACCTTGAACTAACCATACGGTTGCTAATGCCTTATTCTACCACTCACATGGTTGGATTTTATATCTACACAAACCATGTGCTAACTGTTCTTTATCCATTGTCCCAATTAATAGTAGGCTCACATGATATCTCATAGGTATCCAAACAGCATGGCCAATCTCTGCAATAACTGGGTAAATTGTCTAGTTACCTCCATATTTACTTAAATGGTTTACTAGAGGAATTTCATGTATTCTACTAACTATTCTCAACATGTTCTCAAACTGATCACATCCAGAAAATCTTCAAAGGAACTCCAAAACCCAACAGAAAATCCCAAAACATGACCCAATCAATATATATACCAAAAACACATAAATATACGACATGTACCTAAAACAATGGGTACTATTGTTAAACCATTAAAATATAGTTTATCTTTAATATAATCACTATATCTTACTTAACACATAACACCAATCATTATGAAAATGATGATGTACTATAAAAAATTATATAAATTTTATGTTTTTATCAATTTCATTGAATTAATCGGTATTAATATGAATAACTACATTATAAAATATATGTATAATGGTTCTAATAATTAAAAAAATTAAATTAATGATTAAAAAATTAGAAATTTTTTTCTATTGAAGTGATTTTAGGAAACAAAAATACTTCTTCATCAAAAATGTCTTTGTATCAATTTTGGTGAGAAAATATTATAATTAATTTCATAAAAATGTTTAAAAAATTATTTTTTAAATAGGATTTAAATTTTAAATTCATCATATAAAAATTATGTAGTGGTTAAATCTTGGGATCCCACTATAATGATTTAGTTTTCAGTGAATAGAATAATAATATTGATCTTATAGAAAATTTTCTATTTCTTTTACATATTTATAATGTCCCCTTTTATTTTGATTTTATTTTTAAATTAAATTAATTAATTTTTATTAATAACATTCAAATAAGTGTCGTTGGAATTGAAATTATGAACAATTTTTTAATAAAAAATTTTAAATGTAAAAAATGTATCTTTTTTTGAGAAACTTTTATTTTATCAAGATTTGAAGGTTTAAGTTAAAATTAATTTATTCCAAAAATAGTGATATAATTTGATAATATGTTTTCTATATTTAAAATCAAAATAATCAATTATGTAAATAGTTTAATTTTTTTTAGTTTTAGTCTATAGTAAAATTTGTAAATTTTTTGTTACAATGATAAGGAAAAAAGTATGAAAATGCTAATACTAGGAGATAAGGATTAAAAATAATCCCAATTATTACTATATTTTAAATTATGAGTTCAATATGACAAACTGTATAAATATTCATAAATAATTTATTTTATTTTTCATTAGACATTGTTAAATACCATTATAGTATTTTATGTAAATAAAAATAAGGAAACAATTGTTACCATATTGATTTTAATATCAATAATATTTTTTGATAGATATAAAAATTTAGTAATTTTTATAATAGAAATTATTTAATATTAATAATAATTTTTATTATTTTAGTTTATTTTAAATTTTTATTGATGAGATAATTACATTAAATGTTTATGCAATGCCAAAAAGTGCATTTAGACATAGTTGAAAAAGAAATTGAATGATTTTAAAAACCTTAATTGTAATGTTTTTTTTATTATTTTTTCAATGAATTTTTTAGATAATTATTATTTATTTTTTTATTTAAATTACATTCTTGTTTTTTTAATGTCTACAATTTAAATAGTACCAAAAAAATTATTTTTTATTATAGTATATGTTCTGTAATATTTTATTAAATGAAATGAAATTAATAAATATCATATATTCATAATCATTAAAGGGATATGGTCTATAATAACATCTATTTTCTCCTTATGGGTAACATATCCTTCTATAGTATCTTTATTGGCCCATAAATAGTAAAAACATTGATATAACAATAATCATCAAAAGGTGCGGGGTAAAACTAAGATATCATGGTTACAATTCACCAAAAATTTTCTAAACATTTTTTATGATATTATTTTAACATATGTCGATCTTATTTTCTAAATATATCGATTTTCAAAACCTTTTTTATAAAATTTATTTATAATCGTATAGTACTCTATATAATTTAATGTGTTCCCCACTCATATCTTATTAATGTACACCACCTATCCAATATTTCTCATACATAATGACCCACATAGCTTAATAAATCCATTAAACTACCAATTCATAACATACTTATATAAATTATAATGGTTCTTTTATTCTTAATATAATATCCTTAGGGACCTTAACGTGAGATCCAAAAGAAATCTCTTCCAAGAGGAGTTAGTAATCTTAAGCATGAATCTTAATTTTCATTATTATCCTATCACCATCCATTATATCAAAATATTCCGGTGTAAAAAATTTATCTATAATATATTATTATGTAATTATGTTAATCTAATAACATTATTCATCAATATGTTTTAACAAATGGAAATTCAAATTTTTTTCTCTTGCATAAGTGAGGACTACAACTCCCATGAAGCACTATGTTTCATTATAAATTAGAAAATAAAATGGTTATTTATGATGATTAAGTTAATAAATATATAAGATATGTATAATTAAGTAAATATTATATAATGATTATTTATTATTTTTTTCATTTTTTAAATAGAAAATAAAACCAATGTTCCTGCATATGTGTTGACTAACATATCTACAAACCGTGTGATTCATTATATATCCATAAATATTATGGATGGTTATAAATATAAATATTTGGACAATATATGTTATTTGTATCAAAATTAATATTTATGTGATTATAGAACCATGATCAAGATGCAATGAAATGATTTTTTATCTGAAACTTTCAAGAAAAAGAAAGAGTTTACACTAGGAATCTACGATTACAGTAAGGATTAATTGATAAATTGATGTTTAAAATGATATAACTGGATTTTAAATTATATTATAAAGAACTATTTGATTTTTTATAAATTATTAATATATTTATATATAATATACATGATTTTAGAGTTATTATTAATCAAGGAGGATGTGAGGTAAGTGTTCTTAGTCTAAAAATTGTTTTGTTATGAAATTTTTTATGATATAAACCATTTTTTAATTTTTTAGGGGAATATACTACCTATTAAACAAGTTATATATTTTATCATTCTTAATTATTATGTTTAAATATTTTAATTATATATATTTCATTAAAGGATTGTATATTCAAAAGTTTCCTAATTTTGAAATGTTTTATAATCATAAAATGTATTATTTGAGACATTAGTTTTGTTATATGCCTAACATATTTAATGAGTTGCATATACTATCAATTTGATATGTTTTATTATGAATGTACTAATTGTTATGGTAGCTAATTTTATATTTTCTGTTATCGCTTTCATGTGGAATATTATTTAATTGTTAATTAAGAGGTAAATACGTTAGGTTACAATCTCATTTTTACAAGGATTGATTATGATCAATTTATAAATGAACAAATTATATGATCTATCTCTGAAAAATATCATGAATTTTCTACCACTATGGTTTATTATAGATATTTAATTATTTATTTCATTTTCTACCATTTATCTACTCAAGGGTCTGGATGAATGTTTTTATGGATGAAATTTATTTATCTCTTTAATTGAGAATCTTTATTCCATGTTTATATTTTTTTTTAAATATTTTAATGAATTTATTTAATATATTAAAATTGTTATTTAATTTATATTTTACCCATGTATAATTTTTTTATTAAAATGGATAAATTAAATCCTTTTATAATTTGCAAAATGCGGGGAATTGGACATTTATTTCTATAAAGGTGAATGAAATAATTACTTTAACATTTTCCATAAGAAATAGTTTTGCTTCCATTTTAAATAATAATTTAATTGAATATTATTTAACATGTTTCCATGGTTCTTTTCATTTTTTTTTCTCCAAAATTTTTAAATTTATTATGATTCAAATAATTTATTTTAAAATAAAAATTTTATTTTTGTCAAGGATTATTCTATGGACGATATAAATGCATTGTCATTTAAGATAAAATATTTTGATTTTACTTATTATTTACTAAAAATATGATTAAATGATACCATTGTTATTATTTTTCTTACTTTTTTAGGATTGTTATTGTGAAATTTATTGAAACAAATTTTACTATACATGGGATAAGTATTGACACAGTGATTAATGTTTTCTTGATGATTTGGTAAACATACGAATGGATAATATCTATGTAATTGGTAGTTAAACTATATTTATCCAATAAATTGGGAAAAAGAAATGTTCATTGAGCTCAAAAGGTACACAAGACATAGTCCCAAGTCTAATATAGGATATATAGGAGGTTATGCCAACTCTAAAGTAGGTACATGGATGGTTTTCCCATAAAGGGAATGCAATAAATATCTCAGTTGGTAGTATTTAAAAAATACACATATGATTATAATTAAAATATATTTTACAACAATATTATATTAAATTATATTATGATAATTTTATACTCTCATGGAACTTGTCCCCAAATTTCATTATGTCTCAATCCTTTTAAAGTGATAAGATTTATTTCATGTCTCTGTAATATGATATTAAAATTACTCGTTATGATTTTAAAATGATAAAATCATGTTCTTATACCCTTATGATAATTTTATCTTAAATCTTCATTGACATATCCCATGTTTACCCATACTAATAATCTGAGATTGAACTTTAGTATAATTTATTTTCCATACGATTTTATGAATTGTTTTATGTATGATATTGTGGAGAAGAGAGTGTTTTTTATGAACATAATGGGTGATAATGTTTTTTTACATGTCATTTATGTATCCTAATTTATAAATATACTAAAACATTATACATCATTATGGGATGTAATATAGTCTACTAAATATTCATCTATAATAATTTAGTTTTTAGTAAGAGGTTATTCCGGTATCTCATAATGTTTCAATGTAATAGTGTTATCAATAGAGACATTATGGACATGCACTACTTCCTATACTCTATTTATAACTTCATGACCCATGTGCCTAACACCAGTGGCCTGAGATGGTTAGTTACATGACCTCATCAACCCCTCCTCCTACAATAGTGGTTACTAACTAAGAGAGAGGTTCTAATATAAATCATGTAGAGACTAAATCATATTGATTACATAAATTCAATATATAAAATGTATCATGAATAAAAAATACATATATTTAATAACAATAAAAAACTACCTCACATGACAAATAAAATATTAATATAATTTGAAAAACAAAATAGTAGATATTTCATGCTATGTATGTGTCACATTGTAAATGGAAGACCAAAAGGAAGACACACTGACCGTCCCAAGTGGGTCCCAACACCATGTCGTGCTCCTGTATCGATTCTTCATATTAATATAATCAACTACCAAAAGGATATTTTCCATATCATTTTCAACAAACTTGATTTCTATTCTGGTATCGATCGAGAATCCTAAATGTGGTGTGACTACAACTCCATAGACCACCACTAATAGTGTATAAAATAATTTCTATTCAATAACATTAAATGAAGTGGTATATGAAATAAATTAAACTAAATAATGTAAAAAGATAGCACATTTCATTATTATGTAACTGACCACATAGTTTCCTAGGTTCATGATGTCACCTATTTTATCATTACATTCTTTAAACAATTCTAGAGTCCGAACAATTCCCAATAGTTACCAAATATCATAATAAAATTTTTATCATTTTTCATTTCATGTTAATTCAGATCATTACAGATAATGAATGATCCAGTAAGGGGCACTACGAGCTAGGGATTTATCTCATCACCGCCTCCGTCCTCATTTGGGTTAGCGTTTCTCCCCTCTTTGTGTTCTGCGAGATTGTGGCTAATGATATTCAATTGTTGTAGCATCAGTGGATTCATGGACTCAGTTGTATCATATATCTTCACCATGGATGGCCTCATCTCTCCCAAATCCTTCATCAATATATAAGGTTTATAATGGTGGAACAATGTCGTTTTGCGGCCTAGATCCAGCTATAATGGCTTTAGGGTTTCCACCACATATCTAGTTTTAGCATTGGGTGGTTCTCCATGGTCTCCATGAGAGCATTGGATGACAGAAATGGGATATGGTTTGCAGTGGGTCTACATCCTAGTTTTCTTGTGTTGTCTTTCTGATTTCTTTTTTGCAATCGTTTTTTGGTTTCAGATATATTTCGGTTCCAGTTGATGAGTTCATGTGTCAATGTTAGGATTTAAATATGTTTTTCTATTTCATTTATTTTTTTTCTGAGTCTTTGTTTCCGGTTGGGTGATTGGTTCTTTGGATTATTCCAAATTTTGATGGATTATTGGATATGAAGTGTGTTTTTCCATATGGTGATGGTGAAACGATGAATTATAAGATGATCATTGTAGTCGATTTTGGTCTGTTTTGTTTTCATCCAGAGGATGAAGATGATTCTCAAGAATAGGTGTAGTATTATGGTCTTGTTTTTGGTTTTGGGTTGTGCTGGTTCCTTGAAGACAAGGTAGTGGAGGGTATTTTGTTGAGGTGTTACTTTGATGTTGAGTATGAGAGCTATAAGTGTTGGACATGATGCTTAGTGGTAGAGGTTCTCTGATTCTCTATTTTTGTTTAGTGTAAGGCGATACATGAGTTTTTGGTTATTGGGGTTAGATAAGGTTAATAGTGATTCTAAGATTTATTGATTTGTGCTGAAATCCTATATAATAGTTGGATCCATCAAAAAACTCAAGATGATGGTTCATCAATTCGATGGTGTCTGAGAAACACTTGGGAATGATTTTTTAGTTTTACAATTGATGGTTTTTATTTTGGAAGATGGATTGGTTCATACTTTCTACAATGAAATGCATCACATTAGGATTTAGAGCATGTAGCATTTACAATTAATGGATATTCATATATGGAATATTGAGATGGTATAGATTAACCATCGGTACCAAGACCATACATTTTTTCACGGGACAACTTACTGAGTTGACATGCATTGGTGGGGGCTTTTCATTACAATGTTGATGTCGGGGAGGGCCATTTTTAGTAGTCATGTTTTGGGACCATGTTATGTTTATGAATTTATGTATTTGAAGTCTTGTGAGGTTTCCCCCTTCTAATATAAAGGGATTTATCCAAAATTTTAATAAAAATTTAGGCCCTCGGTCCATTCAATCAGTCAGTCATTTCATGTTAATTCAAATTAGGGTCAATTGGAACCATATTCTGTTGCCAATCACAAGGTCATATAACATCATTTCTAACACCCCAAGGATATTTGGAATCTCTTTCCTTATCTGAAACTTCATTGATACATGGGTAATTGGATTCTAATTCCATTTCCCAAATATGGTATCAACACAATTGAATTTTTAGACTCAATGCCTCTCCTATATAATAATAATCCAATATGGATATTTAGATCCTCAATCCATGTCCCACAGTCACTCTCTCATTTGGGTATTTGGATTCATAGTCCCAGTCCCAAACCTCAATATCACATATATATATATATATATATTATATGAAATATAAAAATATAAAATAAATCAGAATTTCATATATATCCATGTTATGCATCATTAACGTTATCATAAAAAATTCTCATTTAAGGGAACCTTTTCAATTTATCAAATCATTTATAATTTTATATCTCCATCGCATGGAATAATATTAATAAATCAATATTAAACCAATAGACAACGTTTTAGCATATAATTGCTCAACCCATAAAGGTTAAGACAATAATTCCTTTTATTCCAATTATTCTACCCATTCAATATTACATTAATCAATTAATTCAAAAATACCATCAAATGACCAATTATAAAAGTCCATTAATTAATCAATATAATTATCCATTATTCACAAATTTCATAATCACTATTATGAAACTAAAATTTCCCATTTTATAATCATTTCATATTCACATGCAATATAATTAATTCATTTCCATAATCCAATAAAAAAATTAATCAATTAATTTATTCAATTCAGTATTTAATTTCAAAACATGCCAATTGACTTTTCACAACACATACATGCAATTTGAAATTGAATACTATGGGAATTGAATTTATACTACCAACATCAATATTGATGATGAACATTCACAAAAAAAATCGAATTGAAGTGAGAAACCCACAATCCTGACAAATAACAGGATCTAGATCCAGAACCTAGAACTAAGTTAAAATTGAATAGATCCACAGAAAAATAGAACTAGATCATTAAAAAATAGAGGAATGAATCCCATAAATGTATTATAGAAATATTATAGATAGGTAGGAAGCTAATTTGGATGCAGTCACATACTAGAAATAATTGGAGGTCTATCAAGAAAACATCGATTATTTAATAAAAAAAAGTTGAAATTCCATGGAACACGCTCGTAATCCACTAAAATTCATAGGAATTAGTTTATATCTAATTGGTGGTCATTAAGGATTAATACTAGGGTTTCTAGGTTTAATTTTTATTATTTAGTGCTTTAAATTTTTATGTCCATGGTTTCCTATAAGGGGACACAGTTTTCCCTTACCAAGTGCCTATCACTCTACCTCCACCATGGGGGTCACACAATTACTATTAGGGGAAACATAGTTTTAAAAATATATGTCCCAATCCTATGAATCCTCTATATCATGGTCATTATTGTCTTCTGATCTAGGAACAAACTGTGGGAAAACCATGTGCCAACCATGTATTGTACCTATTCATTCAATATTCTATAATTTCACCACAAAACATACTAAGGAGAAACCTAAAAAATAAAAAATAAGAGAAGATTACGAGAGTGAATATATACTTCCTTGATATATCAATAGAAATGGTCATGATCTGACAATCTCTCAACCTTTTAACAGCTCATCCATGAGATGTACTTCCAAGCATCTTTATGATTTCTAGCCCAAAATATCAGGCCATTAAGACTATATATCTACTTCTCTCTCCAATATTTCATCTTGAACATGGCCATGATTCTAAATTTTCTTTCAACACAACACTTTCTCACTATGATATAACACTTATATATGATTCTCCCAAAATGATGCCTTAGTATCTAGGTCATCATCATTCAGATCGATAACTTGATAAAGGATAGGGTGATACATGTAGAGACCAAGTCTTGACATACATGGAAATTACATTACGTTTGCGGAATACATAATACATAACAAAAATAGACACCTAAGGACCATAATAGTTTAGTGTCTTTGGAATCATGGAACATAATCTTCTAATCATGGTGAAAGATCTTCAACATCTCCCATAATGATCTTAACATTTTGTTTTTTTACCTAAAATCTTTCTTTATATCATGGGGAAAAGAAAACATAAAAAGGGTGAGCTAAAAAGCTCAGTAAGGGTAAACATAGAGAACATAAAACAATCCATAAACATTTTAATGAAAAAACATGAACATAAAATCTAAACCTCAAAATATTGAAAAAATACATAAATCTTGGAAGTATGTAAGGCATACATCATAATGGAACATCAATCATGATAAAATAGCATGGGAAGAAAACATGTAATTGTGGAAAACCATTAAGCACATGATATTACTTCCATAGTAGCCAAGGCATTGCTGCCAAGATAATCTTAGTGGACAATGTCGCTTTCTGAATCGAGTTGACTCCTCATTCCAGTCTTGTATCACTGAACCAGATTAACATACCATTCCAGCCATGTCTATCTCATGAGATATAAATATTTACCCAATTACTTAGAGGGAGATATAGGTCCCACCCATCTCATAATTAAATCATTCTTAGGTGTTCCACAACATAAACATAAATCATTCATCATAACCCAATGAATAAAATTGGTTTCATAAACATCATCCCATCATAAAATAATCTATATAAAACAAATGGATATCATTTCATCATAAGAAAAGTGAAACCATGTAAATAATTGATACATTATACTTAAAACATACATATATGAAATAATGTAATCTTATATGGAAAATGGTTTTGATAAAACACTTGAAATGATTTCTTGAGGAAAATATCCTTTCCTCTTCAAAATCATTTTGTTTTCACAAAATGACAAGCAATTTTAAAAGAAACGGATTTTGTTAAAAATAGTCATGAAATCTTGTATATTAATCATCATGAAAATAAAGAATTATAAAACCATAAAAATATGTTCATGCTATATATGTTAAAAAAACATTCTCCTCTTATTTTTAATGGAAAAGTCAAAAATTAACACGTATGGTAAAAAAAAAGATTCCATCCATAACACAAAGTAAAAGTCAATAGGGATAAACATGACTTTGAACATACATATAAAAATGTTAAAAACTTTAAGAAAACATTTTTATGGACATGGATGAATAATATAACACCAGTAAATACTTACGAATAAACAATCTCGGATAATAATGAGATTGGAGTAATTATCCCTTACCTTAGGTCTGATATGCTTCGTACAAATCCGAACCTACTGTATAATGATTTAAATAATGTAATTCACTTATTATAGAATCATATTCATTGTTATGATATCATATATGGTTCACTTATGACTTCATATTACCCATTATTTTTAAAATTCCCTATTAAAGCATCGTTTTGGGTAAAATCATTTTCCGTATCGTACATGTTTTGACTTGTTATGCTTGATATTATTGTTACTTATATCATGATTTAATTAAATCTATAATTTAAATCATTATTTTTATATCATATATATATATATATATTCTATATATATATATAATAGATAGATAAATTAAATGAAATACAACGTTCATGGAGACGGTAGGTCGTACATACGCATGAACGTTGTTTTCCTTTCCTTATTGATTTGAATGGAAGTAAGTAGATGAAATATATATATAAATAAATAAATTAGATTTATCATGTCATATATTTCATCATTATTCATTATATATACTTTATAATCATTTTTGAATGGTTAACATGGAGAATGAATCTCATCGCGTCATGGAGACGGTAATCCGTACGTACGGACGAGCGATGATATCGTTCCCATACATATTGAATTGAATTGGAGTGGATGATATAATATATCAGAATCAGTATGATATTAGAATAACTATATATAGTTATTATTTACACCATTATACCCATCCAAGTATGGTGGTGGTGAAAAAACAGATTACACCATGGCGTGGAGACGGTATTCCATTCGTACGCATGCGCGGTGATTTATTTCTCTGTAGGATGTATTAAAGGTGAAATGGGGTTGTTTCATATTTATAATAACATATCATTATATTATTGATACTGATTTTATTAATTTATAATTAAAAAAATAAAGAATAAGAAGATGTTGAATAAGAAGGAAAACATGAATGAATCAGTTGAAGAGATTACCTCTTCTTCGACACACCTCTATTAAGATTCCTCTTAAGGCCCTAGAGTTGGTATTTTGAGGAGACCAGAAACTCTATAATGTTTCTAGGGAAGTTGAGAAGGGAAATGTTCTGGGTTTGGCAGATAATGACAGCTCAAAATTGTGTAAAGAGATGAGGGAGGAGGTGCCCTTTTATAAGGGAGGAGAGGGGCACCATAGGAAAAACATAAAATAATATTTTATAATAAAGTAATATTCGGTTTATAATAACTCCAAATTGATTTATTTCAAATCTAAAGTGGTTATGTGTTTATATAATCTCAACAAATAGGTTTTAGACAAGTTTAGGTTACTATTTTACCCTTATCATTTAGATTTAACTCTAAGATAAATAATTTAACTTTTACCATGTCTTCTTGTTTTATTACACTATATGGTTAAGAAACATACTATAACAAGCCAAAAGAACCTAAAGTGGTTCATTATTAATATATATCACTTTATCTATGTCATTTGGACGAACCATATATTTTTAGGAATATAATAACAATTAATAATATAATATTTGTTTTAAAAACAATTTTATGTCAATTTTGACACTATTTGGTAATTGATTTTTGTGAAGATCATAACAGCATGATTAGTTCGAAAAAAGGTAATTAAATCAATAATAAAATGTCATATTAACCTATAAAATTATTTTTATTTTAAAAAAATTTCAAATTATATTAATTTGGGTATTTATAACATTAATTATGTTAATATTTCATTAATAACATAATTACTACATCATCATTGTGTCATAAATAAATTAACTTATTTAATGTCTAAAAATTATAGATAAAATTAAATTATTTAGGAAACCTTTTTATCTTTCTAATTAATATTTATAGTCGAATTTATCTTATGAATAACACTATATTAAAAAAAAATTAGTTATTAAACTATGATTTTAAATCTTTTAACTATTTTTTAAATAAAATAATAATAAATGCCCTAATCTAATCCAAGTGGACCTAGAGGGTAATATTTTATTCCTAAGGTTGATTTTGGTCGAATTAAACTTATCCAATAGAAATAGTACATGTGTTCAGGTAATAATAATATCATTTTTTCCCAGTATTACCTTATTTACTTTAAAACATGGTAAATAAAAGTAAGAAGTTACTATTCGCCAAAAAATATTTTTATCTTATTGAAGCACATTTTACTCCTTGATATTAACCGTCGGAGTTTCTAAATTCCACTCACAGAAGCAGTAAAATTATGTTTTCTGTAAATTTCGAAATTCTCCTAGTAGGTGGGTAAAAGACGGTGAAAAGTTCAATGAAATTTTTATATATATATATAATTATTATAAAATGACTCTAATGAATTAAATTGAAGATATCTCTGTATTATGTATCAATTTTTACCTAAAATAATTTTAAATAGAATAAATAATTATTTAAATAAAATGTTTGTTTTTAAATAGTAACCAGGTGTTTTCACAATTCATCAAAAATTGAATGCTTTCAGAAAAATACAAAAAATTCACCCTAGGTTAATTTCGGTATTCCGAATCAAAAAATGAAGTCCATTTTGAAAGATAAAATTTATAAAATTTCAAAAGGTGGGTATTACTATTCATAACGGCTAGTTTATATAATATTTTAATAACATATCATTGTTTAGTGAAACTCGGTACTCCGTACAACTCACACTATCGAGGAAGGTCGTGATTGTGTGTAATGAAAGCCATGTCAGGGTTGCGTGTAGTTAAAGATTCATTTGTTGTTGAGTATAATATAATCCAACCATATTTCATTTATACATTTAATATTTATATATACACTCAATGTTGCATAAAATAACTTCTATCATACGAACATGAAATTGTGTGTAACATGATCCAAGATTAGTGTTGTGTATACAGCAAGGTGATACAGTGTTGTGTATAGCACATGATAATCTTCGTGTAGCGTAAAATAGAAGATATTAAAGAAATTAAAAAGAATATATCTTATAAAATCTTGGTTTGTTAAATTCTACCCCCCCTAAAATGAATTCCGACCTCGAAATTTGTCAGGGTTATAAATGGTTTACTACATGAAAGCATCATTCATAGAAACCCACTTCGTAAAAAGGAATACTAAAGCATAATTTTAAATAGTGAATTATGAAACATATCGGTTACCAAAATTAACTCATCAATGGGTTTCCACATATGAGAACATAGGTGAAAATATGGATATGGAAGAGAAATATAACCATAATGTTCTGATAGAGAGTGGTAGAGAACATGGCTATGAAAAAGCCAATAATCACAATGCCATAAATTTTTTATGATCTAAGGTACCATCTGATTCATCATATATAAGGGCACTAGGATAACATTTTTGGTTTTCAAGATCATTTCCCTAAGGTGGATGAATTTGAATTAGAAGAAATACATAGTTTATTTCAGTATAATCTCAACGTTGTTCGTGCCTTGAACAATTTCCACTTTATCTCTTAAAGAAATGAAGTTGAATTTGTCATTCATGAAGTGTTAGCAGATAATGTGATAGAATGATGGGTAATTCCATATGTCTCAAACAAAAGGTTAAAAAAAGTTATCAAATATACATTTGTTCATCTATGGTGAGGTTAATTGTATATGATTCCAAAAATGGACTTATACTTCATCAATCACACCGCTTAATAAAATAAAACTGGTTTCTACTAACCATGGACTTACTTTAGGCCAATGGTAGGCAATAATGGCCTGTCACACTTTGGTTGTGGGATCGATTCCTGCATCCTTGTCCGACGCGATGCGTTGTCGCCCGTACTGCAGGTTGTCTCTTTTTTTAAAACTACACTATTATAATATTCTAGAAATAATATCAAAAACAAATTTATATCCTTAAAAAATACTATATGATGTCCAACATAATCCATTCCAATCTTTAGGCTTATCCAAAATACATATATCCAATCTCATTGAATAATGAAAACGATTACTTGAAAGGTCGCATAACAAGCACGTTAATACCATCATTTATCGCCCATATATCATAAGATATATCTTTTTGGTCACATTCCAAACATGTAAATAACGTAATCATGTAATACCATAGAACCTTAGTGAAAACATGAGTGCTGTAAAAAGTTTACTCTTTCCACATACCAAAATCCCAAAATTTCTATATACTGAAACCATGATATCACTTTGTCCTTATATCTGTCATGAGCTCATTAATATTATTTTCTCCTTATCCCTTCATTATGCACATATCATCTTCTTTCCAAAATTTTTGAATTACTTTTCATGGTTACTGGTACCATATAATTATTGAAAACCATAATAAACCAATACATAGATATTCAAATATCCCAGAAGACTATAAATTAGATTCCACAACATTATTTTGGAATCCCATTAGATAAACACATAATCATTCCACTACATCATTTTCATACACAACATTTAAAATAGTGATAGCATGTGACTTCCCTTTTTCCTTTGCCTTAAAAGGCTGCTCACGTCAATCATCATTAACCCTTGAATTAGGGAATTGATTAGCATAACACCCCATTTCCTTGCACATGAAGAATTAATGTGTTGGTGGAGAGTTCTCTGTAGTCTTTTCTCTATTGACATCATTATAAATCTTTTTCCCATTAGTTATGCACTCAGCTGCTTGATGGACTTCTTTTTCACACTTGAAACATTTTCTAGTACCTTTTAGAAAATCTCCACCATGCTTTTTTCCACACATTGAGCATAAAGAAACATTCACCTTATTTTCACCACTGTTCTAAGGTTTTTCTTTGAACTCCATCTTTCGTTTCATATCAAATCCATGAGATGGATATGTTACACCAACTTCCAGTTTAACTTTTATATCACAACACACTATTTCTTCATAGATACTGAAGTCTCTTATAGCTAATTCCCTTCGAAGACTTTGTTTTAAGCCACTAAAGAAACGATAAAATTTACTTTCATGTTGGATGATAAAGCCAGATGCATAACTTTCATGTTTTGTAAAATTTGCATCGTATATACCAACAGTTTCATCATCCATCTGTTTGAGCTCAAGGAACTCATTTTCAATATTTTTTGGAAGAATACGAGGGAAGTACTTACTGAAAAACAAGTTCTTGAACTCGTCCCATTCCATGGATTCAATTTCATCTTGGGGCCTTGAATTCATAATTAGAGTCCACCACTGGTTAGATTAACCTTCTAAATGGTAAATAGCTAAAATGACTTTTTCATGTTCTGAACAGCGAAGTATGAAAAATAACTTTTCAATGGTACTGATCCATTGTTCAGTAACAAGTTGATCAGAAGACCCATTGAAAGAAAGTGGGCGTTGCTTCATGAAGGACTCAATAGAATATTGTTCCCTTATCTGATCATTATGAAATCCAGAATCATTCATAGCTTGTGTAATTATAGAAATAAGATTTTGCACTCCATCTCCCATCACATTTGGTTGATCGGGAGGACAATAATTACATTGTCCGTTACATTGATCAACACGGTTCCTTTGGGTTCCAGCCATCATCTAAAACCCAAAAAACTGTGTAAAAGACAAAAATCATGCTAGGAAAACAACAAAATAAAGGGGGGTGGGGGGTAACAATAATATCTAACATCTTAGTTTTAATTCAAATACTGTTACCATAATTATAGGACTATAACATATACTTATTCTTAATCTTTGGGACATCCCTATACATACCTTAAAAATACCTCTAGGGATCTCAATAAAGTTCTCGTATCCTAGTTTCCAAAGGTTGACTAAACCTCCCTATAATACCAACTGTAGTACCCAATATTGACATACATGGACATTACATTACTTTTGTGGAATACTTAATACATAACAAAAATAGACACCAAAGGACCGTAATAGTTTAGTGTCTTTGGAAACTTGGAAAATAATCTTATAATCATGGTGAAAGATCTTTAACATCTCCCATAAAGATATTCCCCTTTTGTTTTCTTACCTAAAACCTTTCTTTATATCCTGGGGAAAAAACATAAAAAGGGTGAGCTCAAATGATCAGTAAGGGTAAACATAGATAACATAAAACAATCCATAAACATTTGAATGCAAAAACTTGAGCATAAAATCTAAACATCAAAATCTTGAGAAAAGACATAAATCCTGGAAGTATGTAAGGAATTTATCATAATAGAACATAAATCATGATGAAATAGAATGGGAAGAAAACATGTAATTGTGGAAAACCATTAAGAAAATTATATTATTTCCATAGTAGCCATTACATTACTGCCAAGACTATCTTAGTGGACAAAGTCCCTTTCTGAATCGAGTTCACTCTTCGTTCCTGTCCTGTCTCACTGAACTGGAATAACTTACCCTTCCATCCATGTCTATATAATGAGATATAAATATTTACCCAATGAATTGTAGGGAGATATAGGTCCCAACCATCTTATAATGAAATCATTCTTATGTGTGCCACAATATAAACAGAAATCATTCATCATAACCCAACGAATAAAATGGGTTTCATAAACATCATTCTATCATAACATAATCCATATAAAACAAATGGATATCATTTCATCATAAGAAAAGTGAAAAAAATGTAAATCATAGAGACATTTTACTTGCAACATACACATATAAAATAATGTCATCTTATATGGAAAATGGTTTTGATAAAACACATGAAATGAATTCTTGAGGAAAATATCATTTCATATTCAAAATCCTTTTCTTTTCACAAAATGCCATGCAATTTTAAAATAAAATGATTTTCTTGAAAATATTAATGAAATATTGTAGAGTAATAATCATTAAAATAAGGCGTTATAAAACCATAAAAATATGTTCATGTTGTATATGTTTAAAAAACCATTCTCCACGTACATTTAGCGGAAAAGTCAAAAAGTACCATGTATGGTAAACAAAAGAAAGATTCCTTATATAATAGAAAGTATAAGTAAAGTGGGGTAAAAATGACATTAAACATACATAGAAGAATATTAAACACTTTATAAAAATATTTTTATGGACATGGATGAAAAATATAACCCCAGTAAATACTTACGAATAAACAATCTCGGATATGAACGAGATTGGAGTAATTATCCCTTAACTTTGGTTTGATATGATTCGTACGTATTCAAACCACCTGTATAATGATTTAAATAATGTCATTGACTTATTACAGAATCATATTAATTGTTATTATATCATATATGGTTCACTTATTACTTTATATTACCTGTTCTTTTGTAAATTCAATGTTAAAGCCGAGTTTTGGGTAAAATAGTTTTATTTATCGTACGTGTCTGGACTTGTTGTTCCTGATATTATTGTTACATATATCATGATTTACTTACATAATCAATGTAAATCATGATTTATATATCATATATATATATTCAGTATATATATATATATAATATATAGATAAATTAAATTAAATACTATGTTCATGGAGACGGTAGGTCGTACGTACGCATGAACACTGTTATTCTTTCCTTATTGACTTGAATGGAAGTAAGTAGATGAAATATATATATATATATATATAAACAAATCCACTAGCTTTATCATGTCATATATATCATTATTATTCATTATATATAATTTATAATCATTCTATAATGGTTAACATGGAGAATGAATCTCATCGCGTCGTGGAGACGGTAATCCGTACGTACGCACAAGCGATGATATCATTCCCATACTTATTTAATTGAATTTTAGTGGATGATATAATATCTAAGAATCAGTATGATGTGATAATAATTATATATAGTTATTATTTACACCATTATTCTCATCCATGTAAGGTTGTGGTGGAAAAACAGATTACACTACGTCTTGGAGACGGTATTCCGTTCGTACGCACGCGCGGTGATTTTTTTCTGTAGGATAGATATAAGGTGAAATGGGGTTGTTTCATATTTATAATAACATATAATTATATTAGTGATACTGATGTTATTACTTTATAATGAAAAAAAACTAAATAAGAAGAATTTGAAGAAGAAATAAAACTTGAATGAATCGGTAGAGGAGATTACCTCTTCTTCGACGCACCTCTTTTAAGCTTCAACATAAGGTACTAGAGTTGGCCTTTTGGGGATACCAGAACCTAGATAATGTTTCTATGGAAGTGGAGAAGTGAAATATTCTGGGTTTGGCCGAGCCTGAAAGCTCAAAATTGTATAAATAGAAGAGGGAGGAGGTGCCCTTTTATAAGGGAGGAGAGGGGAACCATAGGAAAAACATAAACTACTATTTTATAATAAAGTCATATTCGGTTTATAATAGCTCCAAATTGATTTATTTAGAAGATAAAGTGGGAATGGGTCGAAATAATCTCAACCAATAAGTTTTAGACATGATTATGTCACTATTTTAACTTTATAATGTAGATTTAACTTGAAGTTAAATAATTTAACTTTTACCGTGTCTTCTTGTTTTATTACACTATATGGTTAATAAACTTACTATAACAAGCCAAATGAACTGAAATTGGTTCATTATTAATATATATAACCTTATCTAAGTCATTTTTCCAAACCTTATATTTGTAGAAATATAATAACAATTAATAATAAAATATTTGTTTTATAAATTATTTTATGTCAATTTTGACACTATTTGGTAATTGATTTTTCTGAAAATAATAACCGCATGAATAGTACTAAAAAAGTTGATTAAATAAATAATAACATGTCATATTAACCTATAAAATTACTTTAATTCAAAAAAGTATCAAATTACATTTATTTGGGTATTCATAATATCAATTATGTCAATAGTTCATTAATAAGGTAATTACTGCATCATCATTGTGTCATAAATAAATTAACTTATTTAATATCTAAAAATTATAAATAAAATAATATTATGTAGGAAATATTTTTATCTTTCTAATTAATATTTATATCCGAATTTATCTTATGTATAACCTTATATTAATAATCATTTAGTTATTAAACATTGATTTTAACTCTTTTAAATCTTATTTAAATAAAATAATAATAAATGTCCTAATCTAATGAAAGTGGACGTAAAGGGTAAAATTTTATTCCTAAGGTTGTTTTTGGTCTAATAACACTTATCCAATATAATTAGGACGTGTTTTAGGGTAATAATAATATCATTTTTACCCTTAATTACCCTATTTACTTTTAACTATGGTAAATAAAAGTAAAAAGTTAATATTCACCAAAAATTATTTTTATCTTATTGATCCAAATTTTACTCCTTGATATTAACCGTGTCTCTTGGATTTTCGAAATTCCATTCACAGAAGTGGTAAAATTATGTTTTATGTAAATTTTCAAATTCTCCTAGGAGGTGGGTAAAAGATGGTTTAAAGATCAATAAAATTTATATATATATAAAATTATTATAAAATAACTCCAAATAAATACATTGAACTTATATCGGTATTATTTATCAATTTTTACCTGAAATAAATTTAAATAAAATAAATAATTGTTTAAATAAAAAGTCGGTTTTTATATAGTAACCGTGTGTTTTCACTGTTCATCAAAAATTGAATGTTTTCAGAAAAATACAAAAAATTAACCTTAGGCTAATTTCGATATTCCAAATCCCAAAATGAAGTCCATTTTGAAAAATAATATTTATAAAATTTAAAAAAGTGGTTATTAATATTCATAATGGCTAATTTATATAATATTTTAATAACATATCGTTGTTTAGTGAAACTCGGTATTGCGTACAACACACGCTATCGTGGAAGGTCATGATTGCATATAATGAAAGCCAAGTCTGGGTTGCGTGTAGTGCAAGATTCATTAGTTGTTGCGTATAATAGAATCCAACCATATTTCATTTATACATTGAATATATATATATATATACATTCAATGTTGTGTAAAATAACTTCTATCAAACGAACTTGAAATTGTGTGTAACACGATCCAAGATTAGTGTTGTGTATACTGCGAGCTAATACAGTGTTGCATATAGAGAATGATAATATTGGTTCAGCGTACAACAAGAAGATATGAAAGAAATTAAAAAGAATATATCTTAAAAATCTTGGGGTGTTACAACTCAACCATATAGGGACACATAAAAAAATTCGTGCATAGATATAAACCTCTACAGAAGATAATATATGTATTATAATGGACCAATTCTCTCTAAAACCTCATATGATCCAAAAAAACATGATTTCTAACATCCCCTACCTACAAATCATATGGTGACCCAATCGAAGAAACATCAAAAGAAACACACAATCAATCTATCAACCCATATATTTATATAATAATACATTTTTATATCTATTAATATATATGAATATGATATTAATTTTTTGGAAAATAGGAAACTTTTTCTCATAGTGTACTCGACACAAAACAACAAGTTTCTTTGAAATATTATGTTGCACATAACATTAAGTTATACCAAAAAATAATATAATATTATTATTGTTTTAAATGGTAATTAACGCATAGCCATTATATTTTTGGGAATGAATATGACAAACTACATTATTATAACACATATTTTTTAATTTTTTTTACATTTATCCAATAAATTTTATTGTTATAGAATATGAATGAATATGATTTTAAGCATGAAAAACTCTAATATTTTTAAAATGTCAGTATACCACCTTTTAAAAGTGAAACCTTTTTAAATAAATTTTTTGTCACTTTTATATCTACTATTTGACAGAATAAAATTTTATATAGAAGTGTGAAATCAATATTTACTTTGGTTGAAATTTTTAATTTTTTAAATAAAGTACATTTTTTATGAATAGTGAAAAATACTACCTTTTTATTCGAAACTACCTTTCAATCGAATATATTTATATAGGTAGACTGTCCTTTTAATTGATTTTAAAGTATAATTTGATTATATTTTTATCATTTAATCCAATAATGGTTATTTGATGTAATTTCAATTTTAAATTAGACATAAAAACATGTCAATATTTTCAGGGTTATTACTTTTTAAAACCCATATTTTTGGTTTTGACAATGGGAAATAATTTTAAATTAATTACTTCAATATCTGTGTTTTGAATTTTTGAATAACGGATTCTATATTTGTAATCAGAAGGTTCAAATTGTGTAAATAGGTACGTTTCATTTTTGGACATTATGAATAGTAACTGCAGTAATTATATTATTTACCATTGTTAAAGATATCTAGTAAATAAGGGATAAAAATAATATTATAAGAATACAAAAGAACACTAAAACATATCCAAATGTTATTGGAGGATATCTCTACACCAATGGGAATCCTTGGGTCGATTTTTGGATCCCATAGAGCCACTTTGATGTGAAAATAACATTTTATAAGAATTAATTTAATGTAAAGAAAAATATAATATAAACATGTTTCTTTTAATAAAACAAATTTTTATGGGTTTTTTAAGTGTTGTATTCAACCATAAAGAGTCATAAAAAAGTTAATAATATTTAATACATCGTTATAGTTTATTTATAATTTTTATACATCATGTAAATAAATCTATTTATGAAAAAATGACGATGTAGTGATTTCCTTATTTAGGATTGATTTAAATAAATGAGATGATAAATATTAAAATAAATTTATTTGATAATTTTTATGCCATACACAATTTTTTTGGATGATTATGACATGATATATTTTAATTAATGATATTGTTTTGAAATAATAATGTAATGAATTCTAAAAAAATCTGTGATATGAATAGTATAAAAATTGACACAAATGAGTTTAAAAAAATACTATTTTATTAAATGATATGATAGACCTAAAAATAAATTAATTTAAAAAATTAAATAGATAATGATTAAGATCTCATTAATTAACCTCTTGATGTTATATTGTAATTTTATAGTTACTATATTAAACATATAGTGTGGATATAAATGAAGACATGGTAAGAGTTAAATTAGTAAAGTAAGGGTCATTGCTAAATGGTATGGTGAAATTTTAGAAATAAACATTAATAAAACCCATTGGTTGAAATTATTTAGAAAAATACTCATATTAACATCTAATTAAATTATTCTTGGAACTTTTTAAATCAAAATTCAATTTATTAAAAAATAATCTTTCAAGATATTCATAAATTTCCCCTCCATCCTCTTATAAAAGAGAATCACCTATACCAATTAACTCACACCTCTCAAGACCCTTTTATTGTGAAAATTATTCCAAAATAATCTTCCAAAATCCATCCCTTCCTCTAATAATCCTTACATTGTGAATAAAGAAATTCCAGAAATCCTTTTGTCTCAAATCAAAAAAATTTACCCGATTTAGAGGTAACGTCTTCTCTTAATTTTCTTTTCATTTACATTTGTTGCCTACTCCCAATGATATTTATAATCATTTATTAAATAAAAAAAGAATTATCATAAATATACTAGATTTATTTTATGAGAATAATTTGAACTAAACTTACACACACCTCCATCTAATGGATACAAACATATTGTTTCTGTGAACGAAAAACAATTGGTTCAAGAAACGATGATTGTTTGATTTTCTAATACCAAATATCATAGATTACACTATGATGTAACTATATTTATATATGATATTATATATATATTGTCTCTATGATTCTTTAATTATTATTTACAACATAACCATAGGCATTTCATGATGTGTAAACATGATAATTTAATTTGAGAAAGTGCAGATTACTGCCCTCACAAAGTGCTATGAATCGTTAATAGCATATATGGAAAATATAAAGAACAGAGTCAATGAACATATGTAACATATATAATATATTATATTATACTGGAATTATAATATACCTATGTATAATTAAGATTTTTGCATTAAATATGAAAAAGAAATGAAATTATCGTTTATGCGTACGTATGACTTACAATCTCCATGAACAATGCATTTCATTTTTTGTCTCCAAATGTTATGGAATATTTTATATACATATATAATGTATCTAAATAAATATATATGGGGTATATATTTTAGTTAAATCATGAATAGTCTAATGTAGATAATGTACTTTTGACCACATAGCCAATTTTTAATTATAAAAAATTCATTTTTTACTCAAGTACAGAGCATCGACCAAAAATCTAATATGAACGTTAATAATTATTTGATTGTTATAAAAAGGTAATAAGTGATATAAAAAGAATAATAATTTTGAAAAATGTTCTGAAGAAAGTAGAAATTAACTTATGTTTATTAATAAAAAAGAACACGGAATATACGTGAAGAGTCGGACTCAAGTTAAGTGACCTTGTCTCAATCTCCTTTCATGTAGGATTTTTTTTGATATATATAAGACATTATTTTATATAGTGTATAATAATCCCCATTTAATTTTAATTTCATTTAATGAAAATATTTTTTCTACGAAGTGTCTTACTAAATGAAAAAAGGAGGGTTTTTAACATACGTGGTGACAACGACCTCTCTACTGCCATAACCATTATTTGATACATGGCTTCCTCTATAATCCGTAATATTTTTAAAAGGAAAATAAATCCATTATTCCAATTTTTGGGGGTTTTTTTAATTGAAAATGGGTTTTCAAAAGGATTGAGTATTTCAATATCTTGAAATTATTTCTTGTGATTTAAAATGAAATGTTATTAGTGAAATTGTGATATTTTCAATATTTTTTGTGTTATGATTATATAATGTTACATAGAAAGTTTAAGTGTGGTTACGTGATAAAACAATGATGGGTGGTTGTGTGATAAACCAAATGACGGGTGGTTATGTGATAAACCATGGATGGGTGGTAACATTATAATCTCCAATTGATTCAGTATGGATGTCAGCTATATAACTATTCCATTTAGTGATATGTGTGGAAGTCGACCGTATGGTTATTACATTTATGTATGTTTGTGGCCCAAGAAACATTTTAATGATATATCTTTCCTCTATGGGATTTATGGTAATAATTTTGTTATATAAAGGTTAATAAATGAGCTTATATTCCATGAAGTGTTTTTTCTACTTCTTAAAGGTGAAATGTATTACATAATGATAAAACATTCAAGGTTTACATGTTTTTAAAATAATAACATTTTTCTTTCATTATGTATCACATAATTGTATTTTTAGGATCATCCCGCATTTTTAAATATTTTTCATAGGACATAAAAAAGAATAAAGTCAATGATGGGAACAAAGAAAAGTTATGCTGTTAAAACATGAAACAATGCCATGTTTATTTTTAATGAGTTTTTTTATTAAGAATTGATAGCGATTAAAAGTGTATGATTTTAATATTCAAGTTTTTGTGTACCAGTTATGAACAAATTATCTAAATCATTAAACCTGAAAATATCCTCGATGCGAAATAATTCCAAATTATTGGCTTATATCTAGATTTAGTAAGGTTTATGTTTAGGGTCTTATAGTTGGTATGACATGTCATTTTATATACCTTTAGAGATTATGGTGATATTTAAGCATAAGTGACATGTTTTTTATAAACATAGTGGTTAAATATTTAGAAAGAGTCATACTTATTTTAGATAAATTGATTGAGTTTAAGATAATCTGATTAAGTATATATTAGTGTTTACTATCCTCATATAATAGTATATGAAGATTTTAATGATATTATAAAAATGAACCTTTTGGTTGTTGAGTAAATGGGAGGATATAGAATGCACCAAAGTAAAAATAGATGTGAAGGAAAATGTTGTGGTTTTCTGACTATGTAAGACAATGAAATTAGAGCTTCAATAATAACTCTAGTGGTTATATTTAACCAACTATCTAGAGTCATGCTTGACCACTTGATCCTTGGTGATTCTTCTGAGGAATTATATATTTGAGAAATGAATCCCTATGGAAGTTCTGGTAATAATAATAAAGGTAAGTATATTAAAAAACCTATATGTCAAGGATGTGGAAATAAACACATTGGAACATGTTTCAAAGGGATGAGAATATGCTATAGATGTGGAAATTATGGTCATTAATCAATAACCTACCATGGAAAAAGGAAGCATTTGTTTGACTCCACGAAAAGGAATGATGTTATTTATAAGGGATCAATTGAATAATTTAAATGTGCTGTCACTGGTCACTATGTAAATAGATTTCCAACAATGAAGGGTTTGGGATGGTATCAATAAGACCATACATATATATGTTTACCAATACCTAATGTATTTCTTATTAGGGATGAGGAAACTGAAAATGACCAATTAAATGATTGGATTATTTTTTATCTGATGTTTTTACATTGTTGAAGTATTAGGACATTATGAATTATTATTTATAGGAAAATTTATTATAGAAATAAGTTAAAAAAATATGGTTATGTGATCATGAAGAATTTTGGATAATTAATATGTCTAATTTTAAAAATTCGAGAGGTATGTTTGATATTTGGATTATGATATGTTTTAATATATTAATTATGGTATTACTTTGGAAGACATCGAGTATTTGTAACCCTACTATTTTAATCTAAAAATGTTTATTGAGGAATAATTATCTTTTCTTTTGTGTATATAGGTATATAGAGCCATTAGGGTTTATTTGATTCCTGAATTTCAGAAAATCATGGGTTATTCGTTTTGGGATTCAAAATGATATGTATGAAATAACCATTGATGTTAAAACATGTTATGGATATTTTTTGGAATTTTATATCATTTTTTGAGGTTATTCTATTCATATGGTTTTGGAAAAAGGGCAACACACAGTCTGTGTGAAAACCCGTCATGTCGGACAAATCTTTGAGAATTGAACCCACAACCAAAATGTGACTAGGATATATCAACAAACACCATACTATGTGATTTCCCTTGTTACTATAGATTATTATTTTTAGTTAAATGACATTATAGATCAAGAATATGTTCATTTTGGGAACATATTTTTTATCAAATGGATATCTTTAGTATATGAAAATGATTGGGTGATTAAGTGATAAAGGTTATTTTCAAAGACATTTTCTCTTTTAGGAACACAATATAACTATGTAAAATAGAATACTGTAAGAATTTTTTAGGAGTAAAGGTTGAATTTTTATTTTTTAAGAGTCAATGTTTTTATTTTGTACATATAGAGATTTCGGTTATTTACGGAATTGAATAACCTATCACAGAGAATATGCGATTATATTAATGACATTTATATGTGTGTCATTAATAGTATTTGATGTTATTTGGAGATAAATGTTGTGATTTATTGGGGACGATTATGTGATCAAATCCTTCGGAATTTGGGCTTCATGTTTAGTTTGAATTATTTTGAAAAATTGTATTTATAATTGTTTACTGAATGTTTTTATTGGACAATGGGTATTTTTTTCTGAATTTTGGAGATTAAGATTAGTGTTTCTTTCTATAAAGGATTATCCTTTTTGGGGATTATCTGACCTTATACTAACCATTTTTTATTTTGGTTAATGTATAAAGATATAGGAAATATATAGTTCAACTTTTTTTGTATTATGTTATTCCATATAAGTTTACTATAGAACTTTTTATGTGACTAAGCCATCATGAATACTCATTGTTTTGGGAAATTATGAGTTTGTGTTAGAAATTTAGTAAAAGATAAAAGTTAATATAAAAATTATGAATGTTTCCTTATGTTCATAGTCAAGAACCTAAATAAATATATTTTCATTATGCAAATGTTATTAAAAGAGTGAATTTTTTCATTTAATTTTCCTTTTGTGAAATCAATTACTATTAAACACATCACAATTTTGTAGTTTTTTGGTGGTAAACGTTCTCCGGATCATGTTTTCTATCACTCTCCATCAGAACATGATAATTAGTTTTTGTTACATATATACATTTTTATAAATGGAACCCTAGTTTGTGTTATCTCAAGTGACATTTGTATTTCTCTTTCTTTCTTTTAATGTGATAGTTTTATTGAATTTTTTTCTGATGTTATACTTTCAATGATGTTTATGAACCAAATTTTAAAATTGTGATAATAAAATTTCCAAAAAGTGGGAAGGTTTTAATGAATCATTTATTTATAGAATAAAAAAATTTAAATCTATTAATATTTAGGAATATGATATTTTATTGTTAAATAGCACACTTTTTATGATATTGTATTCTACATCCAACAACGAGTTCCATTGAAATATTACATTGCACACAACATTAGGTTGTACCGAAAAACAATATAATAATATTAATATTATAAATGGTAGTTAATTCATAGATGTTTTTTTCTGGGAATGAACATAACTAACTATATTATGATTAAACATGATTTTTAAATGTTTTTACATTTATGTAATAAATTTTAGAGTCATGAAATATGAATGAATCTGAATTTAAGCATGAAAAAATAGATTTTTTTAAAAGGACGTTTTACCGCCTTTTGATGGTGAGCCCTTTTAAATGTAGTTTTTTTCAATTTTAGATATTCTATTTTAAAAAATAAAATTCTTATTTAGAATAGGGAAATAAAAATTTATATGGTTGAAATTTTGGAATTTTTCTGATAAATATCCTTTTTAATTAATATTGAAAAAAACTGCATTTTAATTCAAAAATACCATTTCATTTAATTTATTTATATAGATAGATTTTCCTTTTAATTAGTATTAAAGTATAATTGGACTATATTTTGGAAATTTAATCAAATTATCTACATTGGAAGTTATTTCAAAATAAAATTCGATATAAACACGTTTTAATCATTTTATTTTTTTACGTCATAAAAACCATTTTTATTTTGTGTTTTTGACAATGAGAGTGGATTTTAAATTAATTACATCAACTTTTGTTTTATGAATTTTGAAAAATTTATTCGAAATTTTTAATAAAAAATATCATATTTTGTAAATAGTTACCTTTTATATTTGTAAATTTTGAATAGTATCTTTAGAAATTTTTTTATTTAACATGGTTAAAGGGGAATTTTGTTAAATTATGGTAAATAATATTGTTGAAGTAATATAAAACACCCATAAAACGTGTGATAATACTATTGAGTTATTTATTTCCAACCATTTTCATCCTTGGGTCTATTTTAGGACCCCATGGAGCCACAGTGATGTGAATATAACATTTTATAAGAATTAATTTAAAGTAAAGAAATATATAACATAAACGTGTATCTTTTACTATAACAATTTTTATATGTTCTTTTGTCAGTGATATATTATAAAATATATAGTAATTAGAAAGATACAAATATTTCATACATCATGGTATTTTATTTATATTTTTAATAAATATAAATAAATAAATTTACTTGAGGCAAAATGATGATGTTGTGATTTTATTATTAAGGAATTATTTAAATAAATTAGATTATAAATATTAAATGATTTCTTTTGAAACATTTTATGCCATATATGAATTTTATGGATGATTATGACTTTTTATATTTGAATTAATGTAGATTTTTTAAAATAATCATGTTTTTGTGGATTTTTTAAAAAGTCCTGATATGAATACAATAAAAAATAACATAAATGAGGTTTTAAACAAAATACCATTTTATTAAATGACATAATAGTTCAAAAAGCCTAAAATTATATCAAAGGACATCCATAATTTTAAAATTTTCATTAATGAACTACTTAATGTTATATTGGACTTTTATAATAAAAATATTAACTATATAGTATGAATATACAAGAAGACATAGTAAGATTTAATCTAGTTAACTAATCGTAAAATCTAAATTGAAAGGTTACATTTGAAACCTAATCTTTCCTAAAACTTATCTGTTGCCATCATTTCTATCAATACTCAAATTATATCAGAATAAAATTAGTTATGGGCCTTTAAATTGAAATTAAAGTTATAATAAAAAATTCTTTCAAGATATTTCTAAAGTTCACCTCCCCCTCTTACAAAAGGGAGTCAACTATACCCATTTACTCACACCTCTCAAGACCCTTGGCTTGTCCAAATTCTACCCAAATAAGATGAAAAAGCGCTCCCTTCCTCAGAGAATCATTAACATGTGCAGAAGGCCATTCAAGAAATCCATTTGGCTCAAAGAAAAAAAAGACACCTCATTTAGAAGTAACGTCTCCCCCATGTTCATTTCTATTACTTTCCCTATCCACTCTGTATGACCTTATTATTATATGATTACATAAAAACACCAGAATAAAAAATATAGTATTATTTTTTATGATATGTATTTGAACTACACTTATACACACCTCCATCTGTGTACGACAAACTACTACCTCACGAAACGATGATTGTTCAGTTTTCTTCTACCACCTCTCATGGAAACCATTTTGATGGAAATTTATTTCTATATGAAATATGTTATATTTATATGGTATCTATTATTATTTATTTCATATTTACAATATTCATTTATTCATTTCATGAGGTTTAAAAATGATAAATTCATTTGAGGAAATACCGACTACCACCCCTTCAAAGTTATATGACTCATTCATGCCATACATGGAATGTACAAATTATGGATATAAAGACTCTAAGTAACATATATAAAATATTATTTTATAATATAATTATAATATACCTATTTATCATTTAGTTTCCATTCCTTTAAATATGAAAAAGAAATGAATGTAGCATTCATGCGTATGTACAACTTACCCTCTCCATGAACGGTACATTTCATTTATTATCTCCAAATGATATGGACTATTGAAGATACATATATAATGTATATGAATACATATATTCTGTATTTATATGATTTTTAAATTAGGAATATGATTATGGTGATAATAGACTTTTTACCACATGGATAACTTGTAACTATGACAGGTTAATTTTTGACTTGAGTGCCGAACATCGAAAAAACAACTGATATGAACGTGAATAAGTATATTATTGTTATATAAAGGTAATAAGTGATATAAATGTAATAATAAACATGAAAAATTATTGGAAGCATGTTAAAATTAACATAAGTTTCTTATTTAGGAAGAACACAGAACACACGCGATGAGTCAGACTCAAGGTATGGGACTTCATCTCAATCATCTATCATTGAGGCATATATTTATATATATAATACCTTATTATATAGAGTGTTTAATAAAACACTTTTAATTTTTAATTTATTACAAAAGGATTATTTTTCTATGAATATTTTTACTAAATGACAAAAAGAATGTTTTTAACTTGTGCGGCGACAATGACCCATATGCCACCATAACCGTTAATGAATAATTGGCTTCCTATGTAACCCATAATGTTTTTAAAAGTAAAATAAATACATTATTAAAAATGTTTTGTGATTTGGTATTGAAAATAGTTTTTGAAAATGATTGATTATTTCAATATCTTGAATCGATTTCTTGCGAATGAAAATAAAAATTTGTTAGTGAATTATTGATATTTTTAATATTTTTTGTTGTATGATTATATAATGGAACATTTATATTTTATTGGAGGTTCCGTTATAAATCAATGATGGGGGGTTACATGATAAACCAAATAACGGGTGGTTCTATGATAAACCAAGGTTAAGTGGTTACATTATAACCACCAATGCATTGGGTGTGAATGTCAGCCGTATGGATATTCCATCTACTGATATATGTGGAAGTAGACCGTATATTTTTGGCATTTATGTATGTTTATGTCCCATGTTACCTTTATATCCTACATGTTGATTTTATGGGTATTATGGTAATAATTTTGTTAAAAAAATTTAACCAATGAGCTTATATTGAGTGAAGTGTTTTTGGTACTTCATAAACGTGATAAGTAATCATTTATGATAAAGTTCTCATGGTTTACATGTTTTTGAAATACTTATAGTTTTTATTCATTCTATATACATTACTACAATTTTAATGCTAACCCATGTTTTGAAAATATTTTCTCATGTCCAAAAGAAGAATAGAGTCAAGGATGGGATCATGGAAAAGTTATGTTGTCAAAACATGAAACGATGTCATGTTTTTTTAAATGTTTTTGTTTTATAAAAAAAATTGATAGTGAGAAGAAGTTTATACCTGTAATATTCAATTTGTTATGTATCAGATATGACCAAATTATCTAATGTTATAAACATGAAAATAACCTACTTGTGAATTGATGTAAATTTTTTGACTTATCTCTAGATTAAGTAATGTTTAATGCTGGGGACTTATAATCACAATTTTAACCCCTAGTGGTTTTCAATGTCTATCAACATACTACTTCAACCTTATAAGATCTATAAACATATGATTCTAAATCATCTGAAACTACTTCGATGTCTCCTATATGATAATTAGTCCCAACAACACTAACTCGCCATCCTCTATCTAACATAGATGTTATATTCACATACTACCCTTAAGATAATCATTTGGATTCATATTTATACATTCATAATAAATATTTACAAAGTTGAACTAACAAAAATTAGGTGCTTCATTGGAGACACACCAAAGTCTTGAACACATTTTTTTCATGTCCTGATGATCCTCTATAGAAAATTCTAGCTGCCCATATGCCTATGGGTGGAATTTCACACTCAATAAAACTTAATTACCATGAACTTTTACAAGACCTTTTAGAATCATGAAGTAAATCCCAATTCGTGGTGAGAAACAATATTTTGTAGCACTATATATAAAAAACACATCTACAGAATGTATTGATATCCAATTCGAACCCTTGAGAATGTCACCCATTTTGGTAAGAGATGTTCAAAATTAATTATCTTGTCTATACACACCAAAATATAATAATTATTTTGAGGTTTCATTAGGACACCAACAAAAAATTCCATTGCAATGTCATATCACTTCTATTACAGAATGGGAAATGGTAGTTGTAAACCAACAGGTCATTGATGCCCATCCATCACCTATTAACATGTGTAGCACTATTTTATGAACCATGAAATCTCATTTTCGTTTCCTGTCCATGAATACCTGCATCTAATATCTTGGTAGATTTTTTAAACTAGGATAAACCACCAACATTGAGTCAAAAATTCACATATAAGCTCATATCGTTTACTCTTGGAAAAAACAACCTAATTCCTGTCATAGATAATCTCATCCTAGTTTATATTATAATTAAAAGGTGGCTCATGTTGTTTAAGGATTTACCTCATTTCCATAAACTCATGATCCTCAAACTCCCTATCTTTAATATGGTTGAAGGGTGTGTACTCCACTAAAACTAAAATTGGATTCATCTTCTTCTGAACCATTTGAGCCAAAACACACATCTCAAGTGGAAGGTTCACCATCCTCCACTCATATCTACAATCCTGATTCACCTATGTAAATGTTTTCCTACTTATAGCATTAACAACATTGTTTCATTTTCATAGCATATATTCCATCTCAAAATAAAATAATTGTATATACTCAACCCATATCCTCTTAAAGAGATTAAAATCTAGTTGCATAATTATATTCTCCAAGATCTATAGATCTATATATATTGAAAATATTCATCCTAATAGATAATTCCTCTTACACATAAAAAATAAAAGACTAAAACTAACTTTGTGTTCGCGCATAGAATTGTTTCATTCATGGGGACACAAATAACGAGACCCATATGCCACAGCATGAATTCCATTCATTAACACCACTCCAAACCTAATCATAGAGATTAAAAAACACCATATACACCTCACCTGTCTCTAATATGATCAATATTGTAGTTTTTTCAAACACATTTTCACCTTTTGGAATGAGTTCTCATATAATCCTAACCAGTCAAATATAACTCCTTTCTTTGTCACGCCCTAATGTGTTTCTACCAATATTTAAATTACATAGATAAATCAATGATAATTACCCTCAATCCCAAGATAACTATTTATATCAAATAAATTATTGGTATTCACTCAAGAAACAACTGTTTGAACCTCCTTTGGGTCAATTAACACACCTTCCTCTATGATAATGTGACTTAATAAGTGTTCATGATCATAACAACATTTTCACTTAGATAACATGGTGTATAACCGATGATATCATAGAGTATGAAGAATGATGTCAAGAATTTTTTCATGATATTCATGTGTATTGGTGTACACCATGATGTCTTATAGGAAAACCAGTAGAAACTAATCTAGTTTTGGGTGTATGTTCTGGTTCATCATGACCATAAACACTAATGGATAATTTTTTAATCCATACATATTCACAATGATATCATATTGAAAAAAATATTTATGAATGAAGCCTTCTGCATGTTTAATGTTAGACTATCAACTGATGATACTCCAATCTCAAGTCGATGTTACAGAAAACAAAAAATCCCCAAAATAGTCCAATAGATCATTAATATGAAAAAGAGGATACATGTTATTATTTTGTATATGGTACAAAATCCAATAATAATCAATTAAGGATGATTTTACATCATACTTTATTTGAAAACAATATTAGAGAACCCCAAGTTGATGTACATAGATGAATTAACCCCTAATCCATTAACTCTTCCATCTGAATCATGATCTCTAGTATATCTATTAATTCCATTCTGTATGGTGGAATAAATATTATATTATCCCCAAGTAGGAGTTCAATCCTAAAACCTACATCTATGTATAGTGTAATTCATATGACATCCTCATGAAACACATTTTGGAACCTTTACACTATTGTTGGAATGAAATCCATCATTACACATCCATCATCCAACAACAGATTAGCCACACAGGTGGTGAGATCCTTTTTTTACGAACAATCCCAACAAGACCTTCCATGATATACAATTATCCTTGACGAACATAATTTACAACCACCAATGATGTAAAAGTCACTATACTATGGTAATAATCTATGAAATCTTGGTACACCACTATCTAGTCCATACCCATAATCAATGCAATACATGAAATATCCAAAATGTAAATATCTCAAAAAAGGGATACTTTCCAACCTAAAGATAACAACAATTTCATAAATATATGTCCTTTGACTATACTCACATCAGTGTATCGATTTTCATCACCCTACACAAAAACTCCACTACCAAACTCAACCCATTCACAAGTTGCATAGATATAAAATAATGAGAGGAACCAATTTCAAATATGGAATTAGCTAGTCTAGAATATATAATAATAGTACATCTAACTATCAAATGTACAACCTCATTATCCACTAGATTAGGTTGTATGAGGTGAAACTATCCTACCCCACATCCTTGTCATATAGTTTGTGTCCCATAAGATTCGATGCACTGGTGATACTTGTGTTATTTCTCAAAAGCACAACGTCCACTACCTTTACCACCATGGCTAGTATATCTCCATCTATCAGACTGATATGTTGTAGAATATTAAATTCACATACTATGGTTTTGTCTAGACACCCCTCAATACCTATCAATTAGGGATTCCTATAGAACCGCTACAGATGTACCACATTTCTGCATGTTCTATACACTATTGGTGGTAGGGGAAAATGTATATGAATGTTCCCCAGCCTACTGAACTATTAGAAAAGGGATTGAGTAATATCTTGAGTAACTGATCCTTCCCTCCAACCACACTTCTCTCCACTACACCGGTCAACGTTATAATAGAGATTATTTCTACTCATGGATGATATACCTCATGATCATCCAGTAGAAACCACCTTTCCTTCACTTGAAGACTCCCTCTTGTTCCCTTATGATATGATAGCCTAATCCACTATCTAATAAAACATCGTTATCCAAATGATGATAACCTGGGTCTTAATATAATATTTAATTCCATCTGGGAATCACATTCCATGGATGTCTCATCACGTATAGAATAAGAGAAAAGTGTCGTGAGTTACTAAACTGAGAAGCATATTCCATCACAGACATAGTCCCCATGGTCAACCACATGAACTCAACTACCCTATCATGTCTTGGAATCAATTGATAAAAGAGATCTATGAACATCTATTGGAATTACTTCCATAACATACTTTATTATTCCTATTCTACTCCTAGAAATCCAAAAATTTCATCACTAATAGTCATAACATATGAGCAACCAACATGACCCTTATCTCAACAATGGTCTATAAATTTTCTAGTATAGTCTATATGTACAATATCTGGTAGTATAATACCTTAGGTACATCCTCTTTGGTGAAACTAAGAGGGAACTATAACTAGAACTCTAGTGTCAAGTCATATATACTCTACATGATCTGCTCTGGTTCTATCTCTATAAAATACATGTAGAGAGAAAAGATCTCAAGGAACTACTCTATAACTCCATCACCCAGCACTATTTTATCCTCATGTTCCAGTTCTAGAGGGTCATTTCTAGTCACATCATTATGTTTTCATGTTAACAAATTTCTTCATGGTGGCATATCTATATAATTCCAAACACACATCTCAGGAAACATAACACAACATGTAACAAAAACATGGGGATTCATGTAAAGCAATAAATTTCCTACCCTATATCCTTCCACATGGTCAAAACTGAGTCCCTCTCACAACCCATAACCATTATTTAACTAGGTCATCGTTAATAAGCGTAGACACATTCTCATTTTCTATATTTCCATTAGACATCCAATTATTCAAAATTTCATCATTTTATAACATTAAATTCCATGAATGGAATCATTTTTAGCTTAACCACGCTAGAATGAAAAAATATTTTTAATTTCAAAAACATAACCAAACCTGTTTTCCCATGCATGCCTAAATATGATGCATGTAAAAATAATTTATGAACGACTAGAATTGTTCATGTATACTCAAGTATTATTCCAAAAGAGTATACATGTAAAATAATATAAAATCCTTGAAAAAATATTACATCTCACAACACGTGAAATCCCAAATGTGAAATAACATCCAACTGTAACATAAAACACAAATAAGAACAATACCACCAATGGTACATGGGGTTCCCCATACATAGATTACCTACTCCTTTTTATGAGCGCATGTCTAGGGAATAAATATTCATATTCAACTATCTACCTTTCTCAGAATAGTTTTAAATATTAAAAAATCAAAAACATCTCTAATAGTACTTTATAACATCAATATTAGGGGTTCCACACACCGTTGCCTCGAGAAAGTTGGTTACATGAAGTCTAGCACACCTCCCCAAATAATAGAGGATACCGAATAGAGGTGACGGTATAATATAAAACATTGGGACACAATACCCTATGTATCAAGGTAATATAATTTAATAAATATAATATAAAAACCCAAATTATAAAACTAATAATATTAAAAACCATTGTCACTTTATGTCAAAAATAGGAATACAATATCAAAACCAATATAATATATCTATCATTCCAAGTACAAATCAAGTGTAAAATGAAAAAAAATGAAGACACAGAAACACTCCCAATAGAGTCTCGACACCATGTGTGTTTCCCTCATCCATGATCCATCCCAAATTATCAATCTTCAAAAGCGATCTTTCCTATTCCTATCCTATAAACAAGTAGTTTATTCAGGAAATGATTTATGAGATGGAGTATGTTATAAATAAGAAATAGTAGGCCACCATAAATGGTTTAATTACTAATATTCAGTCAATAATAGTGTTTTTAGTAGTATAATGATAAAATTATTACATATAATGTGAAAAATCATCACATATCATTAATATTTAACTAACTAATTTGTCTCCAAAGTTCACAGTTTCCCTCATATTATCAACACATGATTCATCCTATGCTAGAGACTCATTTATCCCCAAGTGATAACACATATCCCAATACCATGGTAATCATTTATGATTTCATTGAATTTCATCACATTGTCAATTGGAACCATAGTCCAATGCCAATTTCATGGGCATAATAAATTTTTATCTAACACCTCATGGGTATTTTGGCCCTCTGTCCCTATCCAACACCTCAATGTTATTGGGGGTATTTAGAAAATGTGTCCTATTCCAATAAATTAATGAAATATATATCGAATATATCAAAAATATCACAATATCACATAAATAAAAATTTATTTTATATTCTTGTATTACATAATTAACCTTCTCATCAATCATTCACATTTAACTATACCTTTTCATTTTATCAAAACAATAAAAATTAATTATCTCTATGACATGGAATAATAAGAAAAAATTATTCTTAATATAATCATTAATATTTAACCATATAATTCATTAACACTTAAATATTAACCCAAAGATACCTTTTATTCTGATTAGTGAACCAATAGAACTTTCAATTAGTCAATCCATTCTACAATCCCAATAATTTCCAAATTATACAAACAAATTAATCAACCAATTCATTGTCCATTATTCACTAATTGATAAAATCAAATTAATTAACCAATTAAATGTCCCATTATTCACTAATTAAATAATGAAAACTCCTAAATTTATATTTCCCATGTTCAAATTATTTCATACAAACATTCCAAAATATTTAATCAATTCAATAATTTAATAAATTAATTAATCAATTATTTTATACAATACACGATTCAATTCACAAATGTTTTAAATGCTATTTTACAATACATACATGGATTTGGAATTCAAGAAAATGGTAATTAAATTTAGACCACCTACATCAAGATTCATAATGAATGATCTCCAACAGAAATTCCTACCTAATGCAGAAAAACCTAGATTTGGACAAAAAACATGATCTAGATCCAAAACCCTGATAAATGTTAAAATGGATTAGATCCATGAAAAACTACATCTATGTTAATTAAAAATAGAGAAAACTAATACTTCAATGGTTCAGATAATAATTGGAGAGAGTGGGAAAACATATTTTTGTGAGATCACATACATGAAACATATGAAGAGATTCTAATGAATCATTGATTCACAAGGAATGGAGGTTTGAATATCCTATAACCCATCTATGAATCTCCAAAATTTATTGTAATTATTATAGTTCTGAGTGGGTGTGATTATGGATTAATATAATGGGTTTATAATTTTAATATATTTTCTGGAGGCTTAAATTTCTACATGCACAGTTCCCTATACATAGTGTAGGGGTTTCCCTGCCTGTGAACCTAACTCTACATATCCCCCAAGGAGTTGAACGACTACAACTAGGTGCTTCACAGTTTGATAAATAATTCACCAAGAGTTATATCCCTATGTTTTCATTTTTTTCTATCCTGGTTACACAATTTGGTAAAACCATTCAACAAACATGAAATTCTTATATTCCTTCCCAAATTTACTAATTTCACCCCAAAACACCCCACGGGGAATCCCAAACAAGACACACAATAACAAGGGTGTAATTTGACCTTTAAATTATGTTTATACATCACCATGAAATATCAGTATCATAACCTCTAGATATAATTCATTATTATAATTGGATACCATAGTTTTGTTAAATATCATGAAGTCCAGTGAACATGTATCTCAAAATTGAGTTATATACACAATTATTTTGATGGTAAGTAATTTTTCATTATCTAGTTTTTTTAATAGGTACAAATGGATAATTTCTAGACCATTTGGAGAAATGTTTCGAATTACACTGCAAGTCAATGGTTTTTTTCCTATTCATTGATATAACCCCGCATCTATGTATTGAGATTAGATAAAGGCAAAGCAAGAACTATCACCATGTATTACTAAGTACTATCTAGTAGTGGAATATTAGAGGTACATATGAAATGATTTTGGAACTACTTCCTGAGAATTAAATATGGTCCTCCATACCAAACATTTAATATTGAATCGTGATGAAAAAATAGGAACTCAAAATAAAAAAAGATCGCCAAACTAGAACCTGAACACTACTCATCCAATACCCATTTAATATTTTTTATACCATTTGAATTTCAATTTGGAGGGGGAAAATAATAATTTATTTTTATTATGAATTAGAGTGTGTGTAAAAGGATGAGATTGAATATGGATTAATGGTAAATGTGATAATTATGGTGTCACAATCGCCCAACATACTGTAAGAGTACAAGGGAATGATATGTATTTCTAAATAAGGAACCTTGTATTACCATATGAAAGAGGATACCTTGTGAAAAAAAATTGGGTAAATATCCACATGGCATACATCAGTTTTGTAAACATCTAATTCAATCTCATAAGTGACATGGAAGACCAAAAATGTGCTTCACATGCATCATTTTATGCATAAATGGAATTGTGAATTGAATTCATGGATAGAACAATATCAAGATACCTCAAGTCATCATCATTTTTGTAAGATTCCTCTACTTCCCTATATGAATATTTTCCTTTCATTTAGTATTTAGAGTGAAGGTTTCTTATTTTGGTGGCTGCATTTGTTGATCTGCACATGTGGTAGTTTTTTTATCATTTATGTATTTAGATAAGAGGACACTTCTAGAATATTACACTAACTTTATTAGTAATGGATTTCTAGTTAATCATGTAGTATGAATAGTATTTAATGATATATGTATGTTTAGGGAGAAGATTAATACTCATTATGCGTGCAATGGAGTAACAATATCATGTAATCTATAGAATATATGGTTTTAACATGTATATGACATAAATTATAGATTATTTTTTACATATTCTTCTATCTAATTAATATCATAGTGAGATAACCTCCACCTCCACTGACTAACAAATATAGGGAAATTAAAAGACATATATGTTCCCTAGAGTTACTAAATCATGTGGGGGTGAATCAAAAATAGAAAAAAAAAATCACTTATGAATAAGTATAACTAAAATCACTCAATTCAAAAAAAATTCCTAAGTTAATGAAAATATTGGTCTTATAATAGATTTCAATTTTATAAAATTTCATAAATATTATTAGTTCTCAGTTAGAAAAAATATTTCATATCACATTAACATTTGAAATAAATTTACTCAAACAATTAATAATAGAAACAGTAGTTTTTAAAAGCTATCAAAGTACAATTTTTTGTTTTATATTTAAATTCAAATATAGATTAAGGATATGACTATAATAAAACAAAACAAAAACACACAGATGAAAAAAAAAATTTACCCTCAATCTATGACCTAATCCCCAACACTTGCGGATCACCAATGGTGTTGAATTATATATAACTCTAATATGATCCATAACCTAGATTGGGTATATCGAAAATACCTTATATGTATTCCATTCTATGGAGGGATATTTTCTATAAACACTATGGGTGGAAAAAAAGTATAAGACACAAATGAACCACTTTTACAAACACCATGTGTATACAGATAGAAAGGGAGTGAACTAATATCTACAATTCTCATATTCTATGGTAAAATAAAGTTGGTGTTGAAAAATAGATAATACAATACACTGATGAAATATAATGGTAAAAACATGAAAATATGAAATATGATAGATGGATGTTAATGTTACATGTATGAATTCATTTAGATGGTTCAGTTTCCTCCGATGTGGTACATTAAGGATATAGAGATATTTCATTGAATGCATAAATAAACTAAAGTGTCGGAAATCTCAATTTTTTATACCCATATGAATGTATTTGGATGTCCAATAAACTTCATTCTTTCATAGATTGTTGCATGTACTTAAATATTGTGTCATATCTTGAGTGACGATCGTTAATGTATTCAGAAAGTTCACTTCTTGATAATGTATCATCTAGGTCATTTGGCATGAGGGATTCTTCTAAGAATATAAATCACTACATTACTGTGTGTCGGTCCAATGAATAATCATACAGATATTCATCCTCCACACACACACACACACATATATATATGAAATTTCCTTTAAGAACTCCATGAAGTAGTAATGAATATAATCATAATATAATTCATTACATTAATTTCATTAATATAGAAATAAGAACGATTAATTTAAAATAGAGTGAATATAAATTGTGGCTCCTTTGGGGTATTAAATCCTTCTGGTATGACATTATTATTAAAAGACATCCATGTTTGTGACTCATCCATGTGGAGATTCATCTAAAATAATAGTTATATATGTCTAGTGGTGGGTCAGTTTAATAGTGTCTCATTTTAAGTATGAGTCACTCGTCATGGTGGTGATTCATGTATGGTGTCGGCTCAACCCTGGTGGTGATACATTTGTATAAAAGGTAACAAATTTTTATCTATGGTGAGACATTATTACTAATGGGGATACATTTTTTAGGGTTATTCAGGTATTGCGGTGGGACATTTTTCCTAATGGTGATACATTTCAATAATTATCCATGTTTTCATCAACATCAATTATATTATTAAATGTTATCATAAAACGGTTTTGTCCTTAAAAACATATTAAACCGGATAAGTGATAAACAAAATAATGAGGTTCCAAAAAATCCAAACTTTTTATAATCACAAATAATTGATTTTATATAAAAACTTTAAAAAAATAAATTTCAATATAGAAATATTAATTTTAATAATAACTATATAATTAACAATGTATATGTATAATCTGAGATAAAATAAAATTTTATTTCAAAAAACATTGATATAAAATGATAAATTCCATTTACAAATATTTTATTTAATATTAAAATCCAAAAAATACGGTAATAAAATCGAATTACACTATAAATAAATAAAGTAAATAATATTTTAAAATTAAAATCAAATAAAATCCAAATAACTATATATTAATGAATTATGGTATGGTAGGATGAGCCCAAATAAATTTTGTATCTAGGAAAAAATTAGAATCAAGACACTCAAATGAGTAACCTCCAAAGATAAACTTAATATCAAAGGTATCATAAAAATGGATAGATAAATGAAGTATCAATAGTTATTTTATCTTGTATAGATAAATAAAAATAGGAGAATTCCATCATCATAATTTCACTAGCTTTAAACCCATTATTGTATTATAAAAACGGTACAATATAAAATAGTACATACAAAGCTATGAATAAAAAGTATCATAGGTTAATATATTATCAAACAATAACTAACAAAATATAACAAGTGATATATTTTAGTAAGAACTATGACTTATGATGTTACAGCCCAAAGAAGATACAAGGGAAATAAACCACATATTCATATCATTGACTAATTTAAATTCGAGTCACTTGTAGCTACAGAGGAAGGATAATCAGGTTATTTTCCCTTATCATAAGTTGGAGGGACAGAAGTAAAATCATAGGGTGTTAACTGAACCCACAATTCAAATAAAATTTATAGACAACCTAGGATAGAATTGGAATTCACTATGAGATAAACATTATATGCATCCTTAGTCTTGGATCACCTATATTACTAATGATTTAGTAGAAACAACCACTTTTAATCCACCATCTTTTCAAGGACTACTATATGATTTTATAAATGTTGTTCCATTAGTCCTAATGTATCTATAATTGGTTCATTTATAGATTTATTATCTATCCACAAAACCTTATGATAAAATAATTTAGGCTTCTTAACTCATACAATTTTAGTTGAAAAAGGGGGGAACGGTGCATGAATGTCGATGGTTGAGAGAAAAGAATAATGAAGTAGTTTAGGAGAAAACACAAGAGAGGGATTGACTTAGATATGATATTTAAATATGATATATCATTTATATATTATAAATAAAAATATACAATTAAAACAAAATAATAAATTGAATATGAATTCACCACCAATAATTAGTAATAAAAGAACACTAAAAATTGCTAATGGTGAGTCGCCAATAGTGACATGAGAAGAGTGACTCTCAAATGGTGAATCACCAATAGTGGTTCATCCAACCGTGAATTTCTATTGAATTATAGTCTAAACATAATTTAACATAACTAATTCATGTTTGATATAGATAATAATCTCAAAATTCAATGGTTTATTAAAAATACCAACATGATAATGTTCAATTCCTATGAATTCAAAAGATATATCACCCTTTTAAAAATGATCCCAAAAATTATATTTCTTACATAAATTTGATTTTTTCTATAGTGAAACACGTGATTTATAGAGATATTTATCGCACTTATATTGTCAAAAGTTTTAGGGAATTATATAAATTTATATCTATAATCATAAAAAGTATGTTTCATCCATAAAAAATGAGCTCAAAAACTTTTTGAAATAATTTATTAATCATTAGTAATAGATAATGAAATGATAATTTTTATTACTACACCATGATACTATTGAATTAACCAAAATATGACATGTTACAGGGGTTCTTTTTCTATCTAACTTAAAACCACAAAAATCATAATTTGAATAATTTACAATGTAAAATTTGTATACTTAGGGATTGAACATTCAAAAAGTATTTATATATTTTAGGTATATGAAAATAATTTTAATAGAATTTAAATGTTATTATAAAGGGTTTTATTGATAATGGGAACACACACACACTAAAAATAATATGAGGTCGACCAGTATTTAGGTATGAATAACTTCCAATCATAACTCTATAGTTGGTATGATCACCAACTTCATAGCTTCATCATGGTCCAACATACATGTGGTACTCATGGGTGTTTCACTAATTTTAGTGCTATAAAAATAATTAAAAGATATTTAGAGTACATAATTTTATTTAATTGAATTTTATCTTTTTTTAAAACCTATAAACAAATTCTTTCAACCACTAAACTCATTTAAAATTTGGTTTTGTTTATCTCTAAAAAACATTTACACTTTATATTTTCAGAAGATTCAAATATAATATCATCCACATAGATTGTAAAATCTATACATCTTTTGAAACATTTTTTATAAAAACTGTTGGATCTGAAATACCAAATGAAAAAACATTAGAAATTTGAAATGTTATGATCATTTTATTCAACGATTTAGGGGATTTTTTAAGGCATATAATTTTTTTATTAATTTAAAAACATGATTTTTATTATGGAGAATTTGAATCCTAAGGGGTTGTAAAACAAAAACACACTCGACAATATAAACTTTTATGAATGAACTTTTGACATTTAATTGATATTGTTTCAAATCCGAATATGATATATAGGAAATAGGTATTCTAATGGATTTATGTATAGCCATTAGTTCAACAATTTCATTATAGTCAATATCATCTTCTTTAACATACCACTGATTAATTGAGTTAGCTATACATCTTAATATTTTTCAAGACTCATCAACCTTATATCTAAATAACCAATTAGTTCCCATATCAAGAGTGTATATAAGTTTCACTAAATGTTCTAAAAAAAATTTCATCCAAATTATTTTGTTCCTCATGTATTTTCATCACCCAGAATTCAATATTTATTGCATAATTTATGTTCTTAGGTTCAAGATGTGACAAAAATGCTTGATATTCAATCTGATTTATAAAGGAATATCTAGTGTTAGTACCTCACTCTATGTGACCAACTACAGAATATATATAATTTTATCTATGAGTACTAATATCTCTTTAAAATTATGGGCTAGTTATTTAATTTTCATCTATAGGATCATGTTCGAATATTGAATTTTCCATAGAAATGGACGATTTTTCTCATTGTTTCAATAAAGTGTCATGAAGTGTTTTCATTAATATTTAATGTTAATAGATAATCTTTAAGGTTTCATATATTGATTTTGGATCTTGTAGATCTTTTTCATAAAATAAGATATGAACAGATACCGCTATATTCTTAGATATTTTCTTTAACACCTTATAATATGTAATAGAAGTTAGATAGCTAATAAAAATTAATTAATCACTATTGGAGGGAAAAATTATATAATTATACACAGTGTTAAAAATATGAACTTTTAATCAAAAACTCTAACATAATTACCTTTGGATTTCTATAGTTCCAAATTCCAAAGGCGGTTTTATTATTATTGGTCTAATTAAAACTATATTTATTATATTACAGGTTGTATTCACTGATTCATCCAAAATTTAAATTAAAATTTCATATTATTTAAGAACATTCTATGAAATTTCGTGAAGGGTCATATTTATTCTTTCTACAACACCGTTTTGATATGGGGTCCTCAGAGCAGAATTTTTTTTGATTGTTTAAATTTGGCAAGAAAAAAATTGTTCAGAGTATTGATTTTCAAACCCATGAGAATGATAACATCTTATTGTTTTATCATAAATTCCACTATTATTTTCTACAAAATTTTAATTCTTGGTAATGATATATCATGATTCACTTTTGTGAGCTATGATGATTACCCAAGTATAACTAGAAAATTCATGTATAATGACATACACTTAGTGATTCATATTTAAATTATAAACTATAGATATTTTAATAAATCCATGCGAACCAACACTAGGGGTTGATAAGTTTTGAAATCATTATTTTATTTGAAGGATATGCTTTTTGTATCCATTTTTAATTGGTGTTATAGAGTTTATCTTTAGGGAATTTGAGTTTATATAGGTCATTGACAACACCTTTTCTACTAATATTTCTATGTGAGTGAATATTGAAATGGATTAGTATACTATGCCAAATCAAAGATTAATTAAGAAAGGAAATCAGATGATAATTGTTTTTATTAAATAATGAATGTAAATTAACATCATGAAAATTGTTATTCCCCAATCCAGTAAACACTAGATAATTTTTCAAATAAAAAACATTAAAAACCTGCATCTCATAATTTTGATAAAATAAGAAGATTATACTTCAATCGAAAATAAAATATATTTTTAGAAATTAAAAATGAGTTATAATTACCTAATTTTCCAAGACTAATTATTTTACCTTAATCATTTCCATAAAATGTGACATTTCTGCTGTCAATATATATCAAATTTTTGGATCTTGAATAATCTCAAGTCATGTATTGGGAATAACCACTATCCAAATACAATTGATTTATACTGGATCCATTCAAGATTGTTCCCTACAAAATATTTTTCAAACCATGAATAGATTTTTACCAAAACATTTTGAGTTATGTACTGTTAGTGATTAAAGATTTAGGACGCCATATTTTTTAATATGTTTCATAAAATAATATTGTTAAAATTCGGAAATAAACACATCATTAGGACTAGTTTAATAAAAACTATAATTATATGGTAAAAAACTATATTTAGGAATATAACTATAATTTAAAAATATCCTCTATCAATTTCTATAAACAAATCTACTAATATATTTTGGTTTTTTCTTCTTATTTCCAGTAATTTAGTGTTAGTGTTTCTACAATTAGTAAAAAACTCTAAATAATTTTATATTTTTTCATAAGAAAATTTCAATTTAGTATTTTCATTTAACATTTTATAATTTTTATCGTTTTTCAAAGCATGATCAGATTTAAAATTATTAGAGAAAGAATTTGATTCATCATAAATTTATTAAGACATTTAATCTCACAGGATGTATCTTATTTATTGTTACACTATTAAAAAAATTCATCATTTGGAATATTTTTATTAATATTTTTCTTAGTAGAATGTTTATAATTTTTTTCAGAGAAGAATGAAATATATTTGATACATCAGATGTGTTTATCATGAAACACATGTGTTCTCTATCATATATTTCTTATTGGGTTGTCTATATATAACTTATGATATCTTCATGATAACCCCATGTTGAATTCATTTCAATATTTTATTTCCTCATTTTCATTATATTTTCTATTATATTTCAATTTAGTATAGTCATAATTGATATTCCCATTCCTTTTATATTCCTAACGCACAATTTCATATGACAATTTATCTTTATTCAAGTCGTTTTTCTAATTCCATTAATTATAATATTTTCCATTTTAGATGGGTTTTTGAGCATATTTATTATTCATAAAACCCTTTAAAATCCATAATCCATATGGGACTTCTCTTTATCTATATAAGATGGTTATTTTTCATCATTTGTGATATCACCTTGAATGGTAACTTTCTATTTATAAAAAATGGATTTGAATTCTACAAAAACACTTTAGGTTCATACTAATATTCTATATTAACATTTTGTTATTACTAAGGTATAATTACCTTTAAAAGAAGCTATATAACTTTTATCTTCCTATTATCATAATTTTTTCTAATTGAGACTAAGGATTACATCAATGATTTAAGTATGATTATTAACAATGAAATCACATTATCCTTATCAAATATAGGATTCCCCGATGAGTGAATTGTATTCACTATTTCATTAAACATGAGATACATTAAATAAATAATTCCATTATTTTTTATTTTATAGATATCATATTTAATTTTATAGGAATTTAATGGCATTTTTTAGAATTAGGTATTCCTTCATGAGAAACATCTAATGTGTCCCAAATATCATAACTGTTTTTACATGAAGATATTCCATTAAAATATTAATCATGGATTGAAAAATATAGGGTATTCAAATATTTATTGATATTTTTATAATTTAACATTGTATCATTACTCCATATAATTATTTCAGTTTGAGGTATTGATTATTTTTCATAATTATTGTCCATATAGAAAAAATTATGCTTCCAAGATGCATTTTTATTTTGAATTTCAACAAATTGAAATTAATGACTAAAATATTTGGAGTTCTGTTAGTAGTAAACTGTATATTATATTACCCATTCATGAATGAAAATTATTAATATAATAAATTTGGGATCTTAAAATTCAACTAAAATCAGAGTTGAAAAATTATTTTGAAACCTTTGGAACCAATTATTGGACAGAGTAAGTAACTCAAGAGGAATGGGTGAATTTAATAAAAAATTAAATCTCTGTTAAAAAATTTTCAACTAAAATTTCCAAAAAAAAATTATTCTGATATATAATCAAAATAGTAGTTGGATTTTTTTTCATTTCAAATATTTCTCATACCTAGAATAGGGATAAGTTAAAATAATATTGAGATTCATTTTAAGTTCTAAAATAAATTTACTGAAACAAATACTAATATTAACAATAGTTATGATTACCTGTCAATCATTGAGTATTGTTATCATGTAAAAATAAAATATGGTTTAATTATTTGAAATCAGATACACAAAACCAAAACAACCAATACAATAAAATAAGGAGAAAAGTCTAAAGCAATGTCTTAATCTCCTCCACCTAGAAATCACCCTCTTTGAATAAGATTATACACAAATTCCAAGTGTTCTCAAAAAATTCAGTCCATATAAGTACCACTTCTACAAACATAATGTGTATAAAGAATAAACTAGAGTGAATATAATATCTTATATTCTCTTATTCTAGTGCAAGATCTAGGCTGTGATAATTAATGGAGAATACCTCTCACTAATGGAATGTAATTAATGTCAATATAATATGAAAAAACAATATTGGTAAAATGTAATGTTTCTCAGTATAAAGAGCTTTATATTTTTGATTTACCTCAGATATGGAATTGTGATGAGATTGAGATGATTCTCTAAATGAATCAATAATATATAGATTCACATATATCAATTTATTATGATTATAATAATAGATTTATATTTTTAGGATACTCTACTATTTCATAGTATAATTCATCTAATTTTACATCTTGTAAGCCCTAGAGTGATGATCCAATTTTATTGAGAAAGTTTACATCTTGATTCGGTATTATCTAGGTCTTTTCCATGAGTGAGTCCTCTGAGTATATAATGCACTACATGAATGATTGTGATTATGAAGAATAATAATTAATAAATTATACATCCCCATATTAAGAATATACATTTCCCCTATACATTCCTGAAAAGTTTATTAACATAATTAAGAAATGTATTTACATTAAATGTATTATTATATTTGTTAGGATAATTTAATTAAAAATTGGAACAGTGTTAATGTTGGAACCTCTAGCTGCCAAACATCTTGATGGTAACACATTCTGAATTCAATGAAACTATAGAAGCGACTCACCCTGATGGTGAGTAAATTGAAATAACTATTAGACATGTATGGTAGTGACTCATTCTTACACTGACTCATTTAAAGTAATGGTTGTTCATCCTGGTGGTGATTCATTTCTGGAAGTAGCTCAAATTATAAGGTGAGATATTTTTACAAATGGTGAGACTTTTGTACCTATAGTGAGTCATTTTTACTAATTTTGAGACATTTATGGTAGAATATCATCTATGGACGTGAGTCATTTGTACAAACGGTGAGACATTTCCACACTTATACAAACTTTCAATAATTGTCCTTATATTATAAAATGCTATCATAAACAATAAAATCATTATAAAAATAATAAATAATAATTTCTACATTAAATAATGTGGTTCCAGAAATAAAAGCCTTCTTCTATAGAAAATTTATACATTAATCAAATTACATTTTAAATGGTGTATAAATTTGTTTTTCTAGTTATGATTAATATTTAAGAGATGGTTCATGATGAACCGTACAGTGGTTCATTTCCCATCCTTTCAAGACCAATGGAATAAATTTTGACAGTATTTCAACTAGATTTTGAATCATTATGAATTGAAATTTATATATTCAATATTGTTATATTGGTTCTTATCCAACCTTCTTTAATAGAGATGGGTTGCCGAAGTAGTCGAATCAAATGTCGTTGAGGGATTGGGATCCCAACTAGTTGATTTAGATATTCCCATTTAGTATACTAACATTATTTGAATATCATTATAGTTATTTAAACATAAAACATCCACATATACTTTTTCTGAACTTCCTATAATTCCCCTTTTTCTTTTGAAAATGTTATAAAGTTATACACCACTTGTATTAGTGGAATTAATAAATTACCTGGTCCAAAATCTAATATATTTGGATGAATGTATTTAAAATAAAAACACTCTAGGATGGTATAAGATATAATCTAGTGAAAGGGGAAAAAATTATTATATTCACTTAAGAAAAGTTGATCAGGATTCCTCAGCTTTGATAACATTATAGGGTTGTTCTGTATAGAAATGAGAATACAACCAAATAAATTTTAATTTCATAAAGAATAAGCTTTATTCTATTCATCTCTATATGTTACGTACCTCTATTTTTTTATACTTTAATAAAAAGTATGGTTTAATTATTATCATTTTTCTAAATGGGTTAATATGTGATATTTCTATTGATTGGGTGATGGGGCTTCAACTGGATCTTTATTTAGTATAATTGTTTCTTAATTTTCTCTATCATCTTATCATGGGTTGTTGGGAATTAGTTTATTATTGGGTTTACTATGATGAATGGAATCTTACAAATGTTATAATATTATGGTGACATCATATAATCATTCTTGATATATTACCAGAATGAGATTATTTTGTAACACATCACAATGATTAACATTGAATATTTAAAAAAATTACACAAGGATTAAAGTTCATAAAAATTTTAAGCATTTCTACCTAGAAATAATGCCTCATAACCTCTCATTTTGCATTGTATATAGTTTTTGAGGTTGTGGAATATTTTCTTTATAATATGGGATATGAATTTTTATGAGTAATTATTATTGGCTTCTTTTCCATCATGTGATTGATATATTTGTTTTATTACTATAACTAACAAATTTTAGAACATATATAGTATATAAAATGAATATGATTCTATAAGGCTACTAATTCTCAATGGTTCCATTAATATTTCCATATAGTGATTGGATGGGAATTATGTATAGATCATGGCCCCCTTATGTTGAAGATTGGGAATGTTAGGTTCTAAAAATTAGGTTAACAATTAGTTTCATCCTTTGATTCTAGGTATTACTTAATTAGAGATTATATGGGCTTATGTCTGACTATGGTATCCACAATTAATGGTTTCATATATTAAATAGATTCTATGTTTGACGAGGGTTTGGTTTTTTGGATGTAAAATTATAGGTGAAAAATTATAACCATATATAGTTTTATAACATGTGAATAATTTTGATAACAAGTAATGGAAAATCATTTGTAGCTCACCTGAAATTTTTCTTGATTCAAACCCATTGGTGTAAAATACAAATATTTCCAAAAATTAGTGTCCAAATAAATTGGAATTTTGTATGTCAAATTGGGATGATAATAATACTCGTCCGTTATTATCATGAAAAATAGCTATATGTTGAATGTGACATACTAATTAAGAATTGTGAGTCTCAGCTTCGGTATTATATATTAAAGAAGTATTTATCATTATTAATTTAGAATAATTTTTTGAACTTGTTTATATGTAATTCATATTGGGAAACTATATCATCGATTATTGGAGGGTCAACCACTTCATGGAAAAGGTTAAATATTTTAAAAAGAGTTCACATATATTGGATGCTAGCTGGAAAGCTGGAAATTAAACATTTATTGGAGGTCCCAAATTCTATTTATTCATATCATAATTAGTATACATTCTTCTTTAATGAATTATGGAATGGAAAAAATTATAGAGACATCATCCTTCCACTCTTCATTTCTAGAACAATGATTTGGTTCATTGATGGGGAAAATGTAGATCACATTCACAAATTCATAATATGATTCTAGATCCATGTTCTGATTAGAGTGATAAAAAAAGTTATTCAATCTAAATATATATCAGATGCTAAATCAAAACACTCGTCACTCTTTTCCTACAGGGTTGAATATTTCATATTATGGTCCTTGTGAGGATTCCCCGCTCTCTCCTACGATAAAATGATATTGGTTCATAATGATAAATACTCTGATAATATTTATAATCCCTTGCTAATAACATCCCCAAAGAGAGAGATGCATCATAAAAAATGGGGCAACTATGAATCTCCCTTTTATTATGTTTCAATTGACTAAAAGATGATTTGTTTTCATTTGGAAGAATAAAAATTTGTTAAAAAATTTCATAACACTATGAACTAGGGTATAATTGGTTATGGAACCATAAAATAGTGATCCCAATAAATATTTGATGATTCTCATGGTGGTGAAAGTGGAAAATAGTCTCACATCTTTATATAATTTACTTTCACCTATGTTACATGTTTCATTTCCACTAATACTAAAATTATAATTCTATAGTAAATTCCTCAAGCATGGGGAAAATGAAGTTCCCCTTTTTAATGATAACTAATCGATATTGATGAACAAAATTCTGCTAAAAATTTGGATTTTCTAATATGTGAATCTACCTTTAAATTTTGAGAATCTGTATCCATGATTCTTTGGATGAAACATTCCAACATGTCCCACACAGTATAGGATTTATAGTTAATGATACCTTATTTTATATGGAAATGAGTGTGTTGAATATTATTTTTCTTAAATTGTTCTTGAAGTGATGACATTTCGTAACATCTCTACCAATTAGCTTTAATGAATAGCCTAAAGTGTAAAATGTTGTTCTCTTTTCACACCAAATGAATTTAAATGAATAAAATATAGAGTGTCAGTGATCAATTAAGAAAAATTATTTAATGCATTGACACTTGAATGTTGATGATTTTTATCACACCTTCATATTTATGGTATTTATTAAACAGAATGGGTGTCCAATATGATATAACGTGAATCTATTATATTTTCAGGAGGTGGTATTCATATTCGATTTAAGGTAGATATATTACCATCAAGTGAAAAAGGATTGTCCATATATTTAATCAATTATAGAGTATTTATCCTTATATAAGTGTTTTCAAATTATCATTATGAGACAAAATGATGGGATAGATCAAGACTGATATATTTTCCATATCCATTTATTTTGTCATCATCGTGGAATACAATTTTTCTTTAGTGAGATATTACTCTAAAATATTCAATATGAGTGGTCTATTCAAAGATTAAACATTGTGGAGGGTGATAGTAGTCGAAATATTATCTATTATATTGAATGAAAAGTGATCTTGAGGTGTGGTGGATAATGATCGCATGCTTAGGATATCTTCTAGATGAAAATGGATATCCCTCAATAGTTATAGTTTACTTACTGTAACTGGTCTCAACCTCTCAATTTCCTCATTATGGATGTTATTTTTAATGTTTGTTTTACAAGGGGGGGTCTTTTACCAAAATCATAATCCAATATTTGGAGAACATTCTATGTGAATTCAATCTTCACAAGAGCTACCATTAGGGGTTAATATTTATTTTCCATGTGGGTAACTATAGTATATAGAATTGAATGGATCTTCATAGAGGATAGTTGAATGAGTATGATCATCTGGTCAATTTATATTCCGACCATGAGATGGATATTCCTAACTGACAACATTATTGGATTTCCTATGATATATTTCTATGTGAACAATATAACATTCATGGATAATACTATTGAAAGGACATAAAGAGATATTAGTAGTAATATTTTTTGCAGCCCATTCCTCAGAAGCTACTTCATCTATATTGGTGTGAGTTAATTGGATCGTGGGTTGTTATTTAAAGATTGTTTAGGGACCCAATAACAGTATCATTACGTATGGTAGGTGTATGAGAAGACTAATTTTATTTAAGATAACCCCAATGAGAATTTTCATACATGTTCTTAATTGTGTAGTTATAATAATATGATCTCCATAATTCCCCTCATATATGAAAATAATTCAAGGTGACTCCCATGCTTCCATCAAAATATTTCAATAAGATTCTTTATAGTGATAAATCTTATTGACCTATTTTTTATTTTCTATTATGATACATAGATTATGTTTCATGAACATAAGGGGGGGGGGGAATGTGTGCCTTCCATTGAAATAAATACAAGATATAAAAAAATTCCTAGAACATTTGGTTGGAATATGTTGTTACATTTGTGTTTCAATAAAAATAACTTGTATATCTCTAGGATAAATTATAATGTGTTCCATCTCTTATTGCATATTCCTCATCAAGATTTGATAATGATCCTCATTAATGGTTGAAGGAATTTTTTCCTTCTCTTGAGTAGAATCTAGAGTATGTTATAGGGATAATAAACTCGAAAATAGAGGAAAATTTTCTTACCCTAAATGAATACCATGATATTTCGAATACCATTCTCTCTCACTACCATAATATGATGTGTGTATGGTATTATATGGGGATATATATACCTATCCATCCATTATTTCCAAGGTATTTTTATTAAATTTTCAATTGGTAATATGTGTTTATTCATTCATGGGATTGTGGTATGATGCCACTCCTATCATCCTATTTCTTCATGGATATGTCGATAGGAATGATGTGCATGGGAATGAATGTGTTCATATAGGGAGAAAATTTCATAAATAGATGTTACGTATTTTTAGATGAATAATAAATATATAACATAATGATCTAGATAGGATCATATTGGTCTATATTATTTGGAATGATGGATACATAAATGATTAGTAGACAAGTGAACTACATCATCTCCAACTAAAATACGTATATCTAGAACACATCTTAGAAAAATAAAACTTAGTAAATTTTATCATAACATGCGGAAAAGTAACATAAAAGAAGGACCATTTTAGAATCTTTGTACGGGTAAAAAACCGAGATATGAATGATAACATGACTATAACATGGTAACAATTATATAAGAACAAGCTCCAAATTTTTTAAAACCATGCCCAAAATATCAAATATCATAATCCTAAGTCATGAAATAAATCATTAACATTCACAAGATAAGAATAATAAGGAAATCAATGAACATTACTCACAATAGAACAAAGTTGCATAAGAAATGAAATTATCACTCAACTAAAATGAAAAATTTTCATTTACAATGATCCTTATATATTTTTAATGACTATGACATGTCTTCGTATGCTTCCTGATCAAATTTATTTTATCCATTGTTTCATTCCCATGGATTTTTCAAAATAAAAATTATCCCTATTTTCACCCAATAATGGTGATAAATGACGAAGGACATACAATACTTCAATGGGTGTCGTGTGTATCGTGGCCTGATAAATATTATTGTACAGGAGATGCACTACCGGTAAATTCTCCACCCATGTGTCACCAAAATCAATTACACCAGAACTAAACAAGTATTAAAATATTTAAATAATCATTTTGGATTTACCATCCCTTTGAATATTATACCCCATGATAATAGTAAATTGAGTCCAAACTGATTAATATAAGGACATAAAAAACGACGAGTAATGTTATGACCTCGGTCTAATAATATAAAAAATGGTACACCTTGTACATTTACTAGAACATGGTTATAGATTTGATAAATGATTAATTATATTCCATTTAAAAATAGGGGATAAATGGGATGACTTTGTCAGTTGATCAATTACCACAAATATAAAATCGTGTTTCCGAACCATCCCAGGTAGACCCATTAAAGACCCATAGCTACCTTTTCCCATTTCAACATAATAATTGGGAAAAATACACCATACTCAGTAGAAATTGGTTCTCTTTCTTAAACTACTAACATGTGAGGTATCTCAAAACAAACTCAACCACTTTTCTTTTCATCCCATTCCATCAAAATATTCCTTTAAGTTATTTATACATATTTTGAATTCTAGTATGGGCATCCCATAACGAATGGTGGTTAGAAATAAAACGATATTCTTAACATGACAAAGGTAAACAATATGATATCAAAAAAACAAAAGCAATATTCTATTGAGATACCATCAATCAATTATCTTCCCACAGTAGAGTTTTGATATAATAGAAACACAATCTTAATTAGATGTTAATGAATTTTTATAATTAATAACCAAATAAAGAACAAAAAATTAAGGATATTTGAAATACTAGATCATTCATCATAATCCTGGTGCATATCAACTATCATTAACATTATATTCCAAGGATATAAATCCTATTCTTCCAAAAAAACTACATAACCTTCTACTAATGCCATCCACCACCCAGTTCCTTTTACCAGATGTATAAATTATGTGAATTTAAAACATTTTATTATACACCTTCTAAATTTTTTATCATAGATTTATCTATATTGGATAGAAAACATGTTTTTATCTATTATGGTCTATAAGCACAATGAATTTCACTCCAAAGAGGTAATAAGACATTTTCATGAATGAAATAATAATAAAAGATAATTCCAAATATTTTGTAGGCATGTTATTCTCATGAAACCATAACAGTTGTGATCCATAAGAAATAACATGATCTCCATGCATGAGAATACACACCAAACCAAAGCCCAAATCATCACAAAACACCACATAGTCTTTTATAGTTAAGGAAATATAATGATCATTGATGATGTTAGATAATCAATAATCTATTCGAAAGACATATAACATTCAATGTTCAATTGGAAAGGAACAAGTTTAATTTGAATTTATTTCATTGGTGAATCTAGTTATAAAATGTCTTGAAAGAAATGTAAATAATAACTAAAAATGGAAAGGAAACATCATAACCAAGACACATTAATTGGTGTTTTCCTAGAGATTGTAGCCTCAACATTATCTATATCCCATGATATACATTTTTATAAAATAAAAAAACTAATTATAAATACATATTGTGTCTAAAAATAAAACTTTGAATGTTTTTCATATATATGATGATCCTCTATAATACCCAACACTATCATCATGTGTTTCTCATGCTCAGCCATTTTGTTATAATACAGTAATATGTAATAAAAAACCCTACCATGAATGAATCTTGATACCCTTGAAATATATGATTCCTAAATTCAATAAACATAGTTGGTGAATTTGTAAGACCAAAATTCATAACAAAAAAGTCATAATGGAAATGTCAAATTATGAATATAGTTTTAAGAATATCATTATTTTGATGTCGTAGTTGGTGGTTTTCCAAATTCAGGTCAAATTTATAGAATCACTAGGATCCCCTCAATTGACGGAAAAGATAATCAATGCATTCATGAGAATATATACTCATTATCATAAATTTATTATTATTTTGATAAAAACACCTATGATTAAAATCTAATTTTTTTTAAAGCACCTGTCCTTCCAATTGGGACATGCTTGGTCAGATGAAACCTATGAGTTCTAACTCTTCCAAAAATAAATTAATTACTCCAATTCTATTAGAGTCATATATTAATATTTAAGGGATATAGAACTTGTCCTTCGTTGGAGATCAATCATAATATCTAAATATATTTTATTGTGGAAACCCTAATTATGTTTTAAGAAAAAAAATCAATGAAGTTGTCCTCTATAGTGGGTAAATATATATTCAAGATTTGATCTACTGATTCCAATGGAACTACAAACAAATTGTATTTGTAAGTCACATATTCCAGTACCAAGGGTCCATCTCTAATTTCACCCAATACCAAATATCCATTAAAAACATGTTTAACACCAAAAGAATAGTTTCACCTCACCATCCATGCATAATAATCAATATGGGCCTCGAAGGAAGTCATCCAAACTAGTATTAGAATGAAGTCACATACATCCATATCAATTAAAAATAATACCCATACACACTTATTTACATCTATTATTATTTAACACACTGCAAATTTCATTGATTGACACTCTTGTTATCCCAAAAGAGTTTTGAGTTTCAAAAAAGGATTCATCATCCCAACATATAATCCCATATTATAAAAAAAATATAATCATTAAAAGAATGAGGTATGGTCATATCAAATATATATTTCATATGGGAGGAATTGAAAATAATTCTACATCCAACTATATAAGTAATTGATTGATCATTCATTGTCACATTATCATCTCAATACAATTCCTTGTTTATTTTAGTTTTCTCATTTTTACCTTATTGAGATTGCACTGGATGAGAATTCATAGTGTTCCTAGATTCAACATGGATTACTCAGTTCTCTTTATAATAGATTTTCTTTTTTACTTATCCAATCAAAGAAAACAACTCCTGAGAGTCATGATATTTATCTTTAGAACCAAAACATATATCATGAGTAAAATATAACTAAATATGTACCATATGGTATCAATTGTGGTATTATCTTTGAGATTCTATAAAATCTCACATCATTTGCTAAAAATAACCATAGTAAAATCATCAATCATTCTCTTTAGTTAAAGAGGTATAATGAAAAACACCGTAGTCTGATTCTGAGATATACTACCCCATTGAGAAATGGTTTCCCTACTCAACTTTTTCCAAATTTAGAGTTTCCACCTATTCCCATAGGAATTGTTTTTCCTCCGACTATATTTCCACATATATCTCGTTCTTCCACCATCACACTATTGACGATCTATGTAAAATCATTTCTTCATAGAATATAAATATTTACTAGAATGTGTAATCTCAAATCTATTTATAAATTTGTTACATTAAGGTGAAAATGTAGAAACATCCAATGATAAGTGGAAAATATTCATAATGTTAGAATCATACTCTATTATAGAGAGAACATCGTTCTTAAATCTGAATAACTCTTCCATTATAGTAATTCCAATTGTGTAAGGAGATATGTTTTTTTAAATTTATTAAAAATAATCTCATACCATGACTTGGTGACATTAATATTGAACTTATAAATCCCACCAATTATACTCTAGATCCTTTTAGAATATAAATCTCTAACCATACATTTTACTTAGTTTGTTTTCCATGGAAATTGAAAAATGGATTCATCATATCGCCATCAAATATAGTTTTTCCTAGATCTTAATCCCCACGAAAGGTAGGTGGACTCTACATTTAGAACTAAATTCAATGTTCTACATGTTCTGTTTAATACCATATATTCCCCCTACCCATGACTTGATAATATTGGATTATACAATGACCCAAATTTTGGTTCTGTTGTCTCTTAGGTGCAACCACATTCTCAATAGCTTCCCTCGGTTGGTTTCCATGACTACAACCCAATTCCATTCTCAATACCAAATAAATAACCTATTTACCTCAATTAATAACAACTAAAGGAATGTGAATTTCAAATTTTCCACATGAAATATTAGAAAATAAGGATTTCCAAAATTCAAAATATTCAATTTTCATACCATTTTTGAATATTCCACAATGCATTTTGGAAATCAAACCCTTTTAAAATATTATAAAAAATAAATAAATTTTCACCAAATTATAAATCATAATTAAAAATTAATTCTTATATCCTAAAAAAGTAATTACTCTCAAGGAATGTTATTCTCATCTCATTAGCTAAACTAATACCCAATAAGGGAAAACTATTATAACTGTCTAAAAAGGTCAATTACACAAACACCTGGAAACCATGATGTTCAACATAAATATGGTTGCTATAATTTTTTATGATCTATATTTCATGCTCCTACAATCCGACTACATGATACACCCTAATGATAGAAATCATGAATAATATTGATACTAAAGGATTAGAAAATGATACAATTTTCAACTAAAGGACTAAACATGTTGATGCCGTTTTTAATATCCCACCCCTCATGAATTTGATGTTGAATATGATGCGGTTCTATGGGGCCTTAAGTGACATCCCTAGGACCCCAATAGATGAAGATAAATTCCAAGGGATTTTTTAACAGTTCTGGTGATTATCCCCTTGAGAATAAATATTCATATAATTGATAACCATAACAATCAAACCACTATAAGATCACTAATATAAAAACTACAATGGAAACAAAAAAATATACATTATTGTTTGTACAAGTGGAAATAATGTGACATAACCAAAGGAACTAAAATTGAAAAAAAAATCATAGACACAAAAAAACTGACCGCAAAATCCATAAATAGGATTAAAACTATTATCATGTTTTATAAAATAATTTATGTAATGAAAACAATTTCTAACAAGGCTATACATTAGTTTTTTCTGAGTAAGAATCAACAAGATATCTCAAAAATATTTCTAAGAATTAATCGAAAAATTTATGAAACCATTTTATCAATTTTTTATTTGGAATATATTATTCCACTTCCACACATATTTAAAACACACACACATGTTTGGTGTTACCATTAATGATGGAAGTTCATGTCGATACTTTGTTTCATTGATTGTGGTACTTGATGGCCATTGTACATCACATTTATATCATTCTAAAAATTTATGTAAAAATCATTTAAACCCATTCCAATAAAAACATTTCAAAAAATTATTTACTAACATCAACCTACTGTAATTTTAAAGTCATCATTTTATAATTATAAACAGTTATTTAACCAAAATTTATCAAATTCCCATGATTTCAAAATGTAGTTTTCAAATGAGAATTTCCATAAAATCTCCTCATTATTTTCAACATAATTAATGAAATTAAATCAGATTCAAATAATCAATTCATGATATATATAATAAGAGTCAAGAGATATGCTACATACCTTTCAAATAATGGGGAAAATGAAGAATGGCATTGCATCTTCCAAAAACTAGCTTAGATATTCTAAATCCTACCATAGATTTCATTTCAGAAAATAAAAAACCCAATCCCATAAATCCATACATCACAAAACACACACTCAGACACACACACACACACACACACATATATATATTCAAAGGACAATATCAATGATTATAATGGAGGGAATAAGAAGTGATCTAATGAAAACTAAGAATAATAAGAACATACCAATGAATTCAAGCCTCAAATACACTTAGATTCAATTTAGAATCACTCTTGAATCAGAAAGAAATTATCTCTCTTATATTGGGTTAAAAATAATAAAATTTAATGGCCATATTATTAGGAAAAATTGGTTAAGGATATAATTGGGATTTGATCCATAGTTTTAGGAGGGACACCTATGCACCACACAGTTGGAGTACACGGTTCAAAAAAGAGTACCCCAACCATTCATGTAATATTTTCTTAATAGACCCCTAACATAGTTGGATCACATGGTAAGAAAAAAGGTTCCCAAAAAATGTGTTATCCATTGTCTCACATGACACTAAGATCAATTGGATTCTCATGGTAATCTTAACAGCTTAGCCAAACCAGGACCCAACCTTTCTCTAATATTGTGAACATAGATTTCTCTTCAATAGTTTCTTTGAGGTGATTCTAGGATTCTAATATAATATTAGATCTCAAATTTCACTAAACTAATGCACTGAGAAGATTCTCTACAAGACTTCAAGGACACATTATATTCAATAAGATAACTACTAGACTTGGTGGTCCAAATGAAACATTGAGGAGATTGTATACGCATATCAGATCTATCAAACAGAAGAAATAACCAAATATCATACTCATAAATGTCTATAGAACGAATAAATAAATTGAATGAAGATATTCTATGACCAAATAAATTAAAACAAAGGCCCGAATGAACATTTTTTTATACAACCAACCACTCACTAGGATAGTTACAACACGTAAAAAATTAAAATAAAAAATAAATTGGCTCCATATAATCACCAAGACAAACCCTTGAAGTCACATGGTACCACTCAACAAATCAACCCCAGTTAAAAAATTCTCAATGTGGTCATCAGAACAAAACATTAGTTGAAAAAATAATGTGAATGCTTTTTGGGTACCCATGTGAAATGGTGGGATGATTAGTGTGTGAGTAAAACATAGTATGCCACCATGATCTGGTGGAATTATAATAAAAACCCTAACCCAAGCTTCTATAAATTAGTAATAACCTAGTGAAGAAAAAAAGGGAGTGGGGTGGAATATAAATATCACCTTAAACACAGATAATACACAACCAAAACACCCCCTTTGAGAAACATTATGAATGGATGGAGAGTGGTGGATGCTCCATTGGTTTGGTCATGTGAGGGGAGAATAAAGTGAATGGGTGAATTAAAATTACATTGGAGAAAAATGAAAAAAAAAATTAAAATTTTAACGAAAATCATGGAAGTCACAGGGTCTGGAAACATGGTTTTCTAAAACATTATCCAATTATATGAACCCCTAACTATTGATCAACCATTACCTAGATGGATTGAAAACCTAATTTGAAATATCTGGCTCCGACAATTCTATTAGCACATCCTGCCACCTGCAAGAGGGTTCATGGATTCTATGAAACCATGTGTAACCCTTTCAAGAAGTCCCAAAAAATACTTAGTATCACACGGTATCCCCATGTACCATCAACAATTTACAATTAACCATGTGGAAACCATGCCTCCCAAATGTCCTCAGTTCAAAATAAACTGAAAACCTCCTCAGTGTGAGGGTGTCACACTATTTATCCTAATCCATGCTCGCCATATCATTCACCCTTTATTTGGAACTTCAACACACAATAAAATTAAATTTAAACGTCCAAATGTCATCCAAATACATAGGAAAACATCATATATTAATTCATCATATCAATGTACTCTTTTGTGATTTTAATATCCTTTTAACCCCATCCCATGCCTTCATTGAATATTCTTCCTATCCAGTAATGAAAATTTCAAATTCCTCCAGACATTTTTGATCCGTTAGGATGCTATATATTACATATAAATATAATTTTGAAACCATGAACCTCCATAAAATCATCCAGAATAGTAAAAAACACCTTCCAACATCTGAAAAAATAACCCATTCCTTTTATATAATTAAATTAAATAAATTATGGTTCTATTACCTGAATCTAGGGGTTTCAAAATTATACAAAAAATATTAAAATATGGAAAAAGGGTGGAACCATTATTTCAGGTCCTTAGTAATGAATCATTAAAATTATTTTTTTTATGAATTGATACACCATTATAAGTCCATTCAAACATTCTTGGTGAAAATATTCTTCCCTTTTTGGAAATAATGTTTTCAAAACTATAAAATTAAAACATATTGTGAAAACATATTCCATGAAAATATGATTCTAAATTTGTAGAGGAGTATTTATAATATTAACATGTTTTTATGGCAGGAAATTAATTTCATTTCTTATAAGTTAAAATAATTATTTCTTTTCACAATGTTGATGAATATAAACAAAACATTCTCATTTGAAAAAACAAAATATGTTCAATTTTTTTAAAAAAATAAAAAAATATCAATCATGTTTAAAAAATAAATTTAAAAATAATAGTATAATATTGAATAAACTCTTAAATATATTTTTTGAAACCATTGATATGTATGAAAATGGTTTTTTATCTTATGAGAGAAATACAGTTAGTTCCCTTAAAAAATGTTCCATCTTTCACTTGAGTTCTTAATGTATGGAGAATGAAAATTAAATTTTTATTCTAATGAAATAAATATAGTAGATTAAATATAAGGAGTTCCTTGAGAGTAAGATAATATTCAATATTTATCAAAAATATAATAATAAACCATCGTAATATAAAATGATATTTTTATATATAGAAATTTCATATTTGGTTACATTAAAATCATAATCCCTTAGAAATTATAACATCAAATGAAAATTTAAATATCATAAACATATTTATATTCATGAAATATCATGTTAATGTGTATTATATACACCTATTAAAAAATATAGTTGAATGATAGTAAATATTTCCCAAAGAATATAATTTTAGACAATAAACACATACTCCATGTTCCACTTTCATCAGATTCACTATAGGGTCAAATATAATATATTTCAATTTATTATAATTAAATAATTGATTTTTATATAATTATAATTCTCTATATGTTCTCTTTTAAACATTTTATGACCCATTTATATATAATTTTTCATTTTATGGTGTTAAATGATTTAGTTATCAAGAGTATTTCACTTCATTAGTTTGGTTAATTTGATCAAGGTTCATTCATATTCACAATGTTAATAATTGTATAAATGATATATATTAATAAATATATATTTTATATATATATTTACTTTCTTCACTAAAATATACATATTGAAAAATCAATTTGATTAGTCACGAAAATTTTAGGTCGTATGTATGCATGAACATTATTTCCACTTTTATAAATATGGAATGAAGAAATGTCATCACCATTATAGAATTGGTAATATATCATATATATCATATTTATTCATTAACACTATCCAATTTAATGTTTAATATGAATGGAAATGAAAAAAATATCACATCTCTCTTCGAAGGAGGTAGTCCACATGTATACATGAGAGAAATTATTATTTTCTAATTGATTGGAAGGTGTGAAGGTATATTTGATATTATAATTCCAATGTATAGTTGTATAATTATTTTATTATATAAACATTTAACCCATCATATGAATCATTAAAAAATATGCTGGTGAAAAATGAAGACTATCGCTACGTAGATATGGTAAGTCATACCTCCACATGGGTAATACATTCACTTCTTATTTGATATGAAATATGGTGAATGATGATGATTTACTAATCATTGTAAAATTTTATTATATTTTTTTAAATAATTTATTATTTAATAATAAATACTAAATATTTATAGGTGTTAAAGAAAATGTAAAAGGAATGTGTTTCATTAAGGCGATTACCACTTTATTGAAAGAACTCATTTGGATCCACTATTAATGACAATAGGTTTGTTATTTTGAGAAGCAAAACACATTAATAATGTTTATATGTTTTTAATGGAAGGATTTTTATGGGATTATATTATATTTATGGCTTAATGTATTTGAAAAAGTTAGGGGAATAAGTTCCCTTTTATAATAGTGATGAGGGGATATTTTAAATTTCTATAAAATTTAAATTATAATAAATTAATTAGGATTGAAAAATCATCCAAATGGACATATATTAGAATATACATTAGAATTTTGTTGTAATATATCCATAAAATAGTACTTTTATATGTTTCAACTATTTTTTAGAACTTATATTTTGGTTTAACCCCTTTGTTAACTCATTTTATGTTTCAATATAGTAAAAACAATTACGCTTAAAGTGTTATAATTTTAATTATAACAAATTGATTAAATTATAAATGGAAACATTTTCACATTTTTAATAATTTATTGTCCTTATTTTTAGATTTCAACATTTTAATAATTTATAAGTAAAGAAAGCAATAATATTTATATAAAATATCATTAATGTTCTTTTTGGGACTATACTATTAATTATCATTTAAATGAAAAAAAAACAAATATAAAATTAAAAGAGGAACCTTAAACCCATTTATAATAATTAATAATTACATTCATAATTCATGGGAAACAAGAATATTTCAAAATTACATTATATTTAATATTTATAATATTATTTATTTTGGTATTATTTTAATTGAATAAATACATTATTTTCATTGTTTACGAATTTAATGTATTGATTTACTTTTTAATAATTAGAAATAAATTTACATGATGAAATTATATTTAAAATAACAAATTTTCAAGTAACATATACTCTTTTGTCCTTATGTAATAACTAACAACATATTAGAGTAAAGTCAATGAAATTTTTTAAATTTTCATTTACATAAATATTCTAAAAGTCACTAAAAATAGTAAATGATACCAAAGTGAAATATAATCAAAAAATTTAAGGAATATGTAGAAATAAACTCATCCATTATAATTAAAAATTGTAGTTGATTTTTAGACCTTATTTTGTCATTTTTAACACCAATTAACCTATCTTACCTTTAACATGATAATAAAATTTTACTATAGTTACTATTCACAAAACTCAACTATAGAATTAAAATATTAACCAAATTTAGAACTAAAAAATAAAAATATGGGATCCCATTTTCAATATTCAATACCAAAAAGTGGATAAAAAATAAATTTGATAATAAATTGAAAACACAATAAAAAACTATTTTTTAGTAAAAAATCATTTTTTTATAAAAATTATTTCATGTTGTAAAGAATAACATTTCATAAAAAATCATTCATTTCCTAACATTATAAAAATGTAAAATGAGTTATTTTCATATAAATATTTTCATCATAAAGATAAAACATCTAGATAATGAATAAGGATGGTACATTTGGATTATATATCCAATAATAAATAAGAAAAAATAATTGAACAAATCATCATATCATGAAGGTATGTACCATTTGTTTTTAAATTAAAATTATATATGCAAACCTAATATTGATTCCAAATAATGTCATGGAGGTCTCAAAAATGTGTAGGGGTTTTTCTGTGCCTAGAGTCCCGAAATGGGTAGAAAAGACTCTTCCATAAGTTTGAGAAAAACCATACATCCCATCTCACATGGTTTTCTTAAATCATGTAGTTGTAGAATGAATTTTTTTTGTGAAACCATTCTCATAAGTCATGTAGTTTAAATCCTTAATCAATTACTTACACATGGTTTGGGCATGGTTTAGGAAACAATGTGACCTTATATTTCAAGGACGAATTTCATTTTTATGCCAATATAATTCATTATAAAATCTTATTTAACTAATACTAATTTCAGTTCCTTCATCGGTTTCTCCTCTCCCATGGATCAAAAATCCATTACCCTAGGAATCCATGTATATCTAAGATTCAATGTCTGATTCATGATCTATCAAAGGTGTTGGATTCCTTAGTGTGATATCTTCAATCATCTCCCTCTAAACCTATGTTTATCTTTGAATCCATCATACTATTTTGGTGAGTTATCATTTTCAAAAAATTTAGGGAATTGATAAGTATTTTATAATTAAGTAGGTGGTATGTTCATTTTACCTATGATTTTTTAAGTCTCAGAGAGATGATTTTGTGCGGCATGCCATATTTTTCCATGAATCCACTATAAATTTAGATCTTCATATAGAACATATCATCGATCCATGATATGTGTCCCTTTTTTTGTTCATATGATTTTGACCTCATATATAGACACCCATTGGGTGTTCCCCATCGAAATTTTCCCCCTTGTTTCATTTTTTATCATCATTATATGCATCAATGTATATGACACACAATAGTGGCTTTTATTCTTATTACATGGTTTAGTTTTCATGTATTACACATCATTATTTATTATATATAATATATACGACTCTTCTATTGCATGTTTACAGTTTTGTATACTATTCCACATTGGTAAGAGGGTATAGTATCCTGACTGCGACACATTATCACCCTCACAGCTAGTCAGCGGCCTTTGGAATACTAGGAGGCATACTAAAGGCCATTTGTCCAACTAGCTCAGGGAACATGTTTAGTGGACCTTGGGATGGGACATTAAAAAGTGGTATCATATGTTATTTTACTTTTTCATACTATTTATGTATTATTAAATAGCCATAGAGTTAGTGTGATTTGAAAATTACTATATTCAGGGACACAGCAAGACCATGTACATGAGAAATCCAAACTTCATGGTATAATAAATTTTTATAATTGGTTTTTCCATTTCTAGATGATACGACCTCACCATTGGGCAATGGACATGTTCTATTAAGTTCTTGATAATTGTTTGGATATAATGATATTACTTTTACATTATCCTGACGAAATGGATAAAATGTATTGGATCATTCATCACCGTACGAACAATGGGACGAAAATTCTGTGCATCATTCCATGCCAAATCTATTATAATATTTCATTTCCCACATTCACTTTTTTATTTCCTTGATTATCTATTATAGTTTACTAAAACAACTTCTAGGGATTGGAAAACATAATTTATACATAATTTTCTTCCCATAATATCACAATGTATCATAAATAAGTTGCAGAAAAAACATTAAGCTATCAATTATGGAACATTGAGACATGAACCATTTGACAATTGGGATTGAATATGTTATTCTGTGGGGTATTTGGATTCTATAATTGCATTCATAAAGAGTATATACTCTTATTAAAAAGAGATGAAAATCCATTTAATTGATCCAATTAAAAATGAAATAATTAATTTAACATGAAAATATTAAACACATTTATGAATATTAATGTGAAATGGGATATCATATACATGTAAAATAGAGACATAGAACTAAACTCATACTTAGTAGTGGGTATTTGGGTATCTCTTACATTATTATGGAATGTTGGTCTCTTCTATCTTGTAGACTTGGTTTTTGGTGCTTAAAGAGAGGCATAATTATTTATATATGATTTATTTATACCTATCTTAGTTTTAATCTAAAATCATTCCAATTGCTTAAATCATTTTTGAGGTTGGTTTTTGGAATTTGTATTATTATGCCACCATGATGTCCTCCTATCACAAACCTTGATGGCTATAATGATAGTGCACCTGTGGTGGATGTCCTTGAGCCTCCAATGATCCATCTTAAAGTTCAACCTATATCACATCATCTTATTCTAGTCGTGGGCACCAATTCATAGTTCCATGAGGGATTCATACATATTCGTTATATTATGCAGGGATCCGTTGGACCAACCCTATGTATGGTAGAGTTGGCTCATAAATTCTAGTAGAAGAATCCTCCAATATTATCATGTGATGGAGGAACAAATTCCATTAAGTCATGGATTGATGAGATTCATTCTATGTTATATAATATTGAGATTACTCCATAATGGAAGGTCATTATTGAAGAATATATACTAAAAGATTTTTCTTTGTGGTGGTTGGAAGTTATAACCTATACAGATTAGTGTTTAAGAATTGTACAAGAGGATTTCTAGAATAAATTATATAACTAATTTTTTCCGCAGTCTCTATTGGATGATTGAGAAAAATAATTTCTGAATATATAGTATGGAAGTACGTATTCAATGGAATAAAAATCCCATTTCACTGAGCTATATCAGTTCTCTATTACTTGGGTATGTGATGATGTTATAACTCTTCATCGACTTGAAAATTGGATGGTGCACGCCATCCTTTTGTATGTCAAAGTGTTCAGGTTGAACACAATTTCCAAAACCATCCACCAAACACTTATTATAGAGTGACCTTTGAGTGATTCTCATGCTATGATCTAAGGAGGATCTCCCAAAAAATGTATCACTGTTTCTTATTCATGGAAAAAGAGACACTTTGATGTTATTATATGATGAACAAAAATCATGGTTGGTATGATAAAAGGATTATGATATGTTATCAATGTCTGATTTTGGAAAACATGAAGCAGCATTGCTTACGTGATCCAATATTGTGTAGATTCTATATCAGGATTGGCCATATTCATCATATCTATAGTACCTTCACATCAATTCCTATTGATGAGGGATGTAACCTATCACCTTGTTTATAAGTGGGACAAGTAGTATCATGACCGGTTAGTAGAAACAAATAACATTTGTAGATCCGGATGAGGTGGAAGTTGATGAAAATGTAGTAACACTTATGCTTCTTAGTGATAAAAGAGTGGGCTTTCTCAGTGTTTTCAAGCAGTGACTCTGGGATATGATACAATCCAATTACATCCAGTCCAACCAATTCTAAGTGAGAAGAGGGCCAGGACATCTAATGTATGACGTACTATTCTAGTTGACTCCAAATTAGTGTTTTCTTTAATTTACATAAACACCTATAACCCTTTTATATTAGATAATATTACGGGAAGTATGTGCCTTGACTGTGAGAACTATATTGCATTGTGACGATAGATACCTCGATGGGTATTCACCATTATAAGGATTTATCAATGAGATATGTATGTACCTCATTGTATGGTTTATTTTCATCTTCAAATTAATGGGCTTTGACATAATCAATGTCATAGACTAGTAAGTTCCCATTCAAGCTCATACTGATCTATATCACTAGAGTGTGATGCTTATAACTCCAAATAGTGTTAGGCATGTTCATAATGTTGAATGTAATGACACTGAGACATGAGAAAGACCGGAGAATCATAGGCTAGGTACATTGATATCTTAGATCATTAGATTTTTTATGGAAGACCAAAGGTCATGACCCACTTTCATTCCTATGATTGTGGATCATTTTAAGGACATAGTTACTTATATATTCTATATTTACCTACTATGTGAGACGTATAATTCACTATCGATATTGTGCCAGTAGACAAACCAGAGACCACTCCTACTTATATGATGGAACCAACGTTCCTTATATAAGTAAGTATAAATTGGACGATATGGAGGCTAATGGGATTATAATCCACCACACTTTTCCATGGGGTTTACTAGTTCTTTTTTCTATTAAGGGGGATGGTATCCTGAGGATATGTGAGGATTACAATTGATTGAGCCAGCTCATAGAAAAGAAGTGGTGTCCACTTCTTAGAATATATGACCTCATTTATCTGCTCAAAGGGTAAAAAGTGAATTAAATGATACATATGTGGTTTGGATATCATTAGGTTTCTGTCAGGACATCAAAAAAACAATTCACATGTTTTAGAAGTACGTATGGTATATATTTGTACCTAGTCATGCTTTTTATTCATATAAATACACCTTCAGTATTTAACGCTCTCATGAATCAGTTTTTTCTACCAATCTCTAGATTCTTTTGTGGCGGTATTTCTTCATATTATCATTGTGTATTCATGCTCTAGACACAAATATGAAATCCATTTAGATATCATGGTGAATACAAAGATAGGGAATTTTATCTATGATAAGATGAATATATTTAACTTTTAGATTGACAAAATATATTTCTTGAATATAATTATCTATGTATTTCGAGTTTCCTTAGACTAAGAGAAAATGAGAGCTATAGTTTCCTTACAACATCCTAAGAATGTCTTTGAAATTTTATGTTTTTTGGGGCATTCCCGATATTACAGATGCACATCTAGGATTTTTCACATCCTCTGGCACCTTTAGAGTCATGAAAATTAAATGTGTGAAATTATTATAGGCATAATCTTATGAAGAAAATTATGGGGAGTTGAAGGAAGATTTTAATTTACCTCTAATAATGATTTTCCTAATTCTATATAAGAGATACACCATATTATATGACACATCTGTTTTCAGGTTTGTATCTTTTATGATTTAGGAAGAGTGATTCCTTAAAAATGAATCAGGTTAGTTGCAGCCACCAGAGTGTAATTACCCAGCACTTGAAAGGGAACATGATTTTATTGTGCATAATTTACATTGTTGGAGAGACGATATTCTTGGAGATATTTTTTGGTTATTCACTGATCACAAAAGAATCATGTACATCATTACACTGAAAGCTATAAATCACATATAAAAATGTTTCGATGAGTACCTTTACTCAATTGATTTTGTGGTTTCCTACTTTCCATGTAAGGGTAACATAGTGGCTGATTCTCTAATCCAAAAGTCTCAGTCATAGGCAGTTTAGAACCCCAGTGGTTAGTGTAAACTAATGGAATTATTATCAGTGATTCACATTAATGCTTAAGAGAACCATGCTTTGACTATCCTCTCATCCTTTGAAGTGACTTTTACTCTTCTTTAATGAGTAAGGATAAGATGAACATATATTCTATAAGTCTTGGCCATAAGGCAAAGTGTGTTATATGATTATACATATTCAATTTGGACAATGGATTAGGATGGAACAACATAATTATAGTGGAATTTAAGGGTCCTTGAAGACATCAAATAATATTTTATGTGGTAATTACACCCTCAATAAGGGTGGTTCACCCTGGTGTTACAAAAATGCATTAGAATCTATGGATCCAGTATTGGGGCATTGTATTAAATGTGAGATTTCTAGCAACATCACTTGATGGTGTAATTATTAATAGGTTATGGCATAAAATCAATGACCAGTAGGGAATTTACAGTCATTTTACACACCTGAGTTAAAATGAGATTATGTTTCGATGGACTTATTGAATGGTATTCAAAAATCACCTCATGGAAATGATAAAATTTGGATTGTTTTTTACTTTTAAATGATGGTACCACACTTGTAACCTGTGTGATAAACCTTTTAATTTAATGATATCAAATGCTATATGTCATGGAGTTTTGATTTTTCCTAGAGATCATCATTCTATCATTTTTGCCGATATTTTCATATCATTTCACACTTCATGAATGGTTTTCTAAAGGCCTTCGGTATGTTGTTACTTCTGAGAATGACATGTAACCCCTAAACAGATGCATAAGCGTACGACCATGTGAAATGAGATTTTATCCATGCATTTTTTCATGAAAATTTGGGTTCCTCATATAACCACATTCCCCACATTGAGCTCACATATAAAAACAGATTTTGGGATACAATCATGATGGATCAATAAAAATATTTACATCGTGGGACTTTTCATTCACCTCGGTGCTGGCTAGTGGAAGGAGATGCAGTAATGTTAGACCCTGTATCTTATAGGATACTATAGAGATGGTCTAGCTAATAATAAAACACATGGTGTAAACATAGTCTACACAATATTCATATGACAATAGATTTGAACTACTACAAAAATAGGAATGGGAAGTGCCACCTTATATCAGCGCTAAGAAAAAACCTCTGATAAAGAAACCCTATATAAGAACTAAAATTTTAGGGATGATAAAAGTACCCTGTATCAGTGATAAAATTTTAGCGCTGATATAGGAATTGTTTAACAGTGCTATTGTAGCACTGATAAAGACTCCCTTTATCAGCGCTAAAAAAGAGCTGATAAAGTAACCCTGTATCAGTGCTAAAATTTTAGCGCTGATACAGGGTAACCTTTATCAGCGCTAAAAAAACAGATAAAGATACCATTTATTAGCGCTAGAAAAGCACTAATAATGATGGAATGTATCAGCACTAAAATTTTAGCACTTATATAAGAATCATTTATCAGCGCTTTTTTAGCGCTGATAAAACTGGTGTCCTATATTTCATAAAATCGATTGCACAGTGTCCTCATTTTATCATGACCTAAAGCTCTCACGGTACTGAAACCCTGCGACTCCCCTCCACTTCCCCCAATGTTCATGTTGTCGGACCTCCACCGTTATCCCTTCTCCTAATCCTCCCCCTTGAACCCCTTCGGTGGATCCTCCTCCCTGCATACCCTACTTCTCTTCCTCTTCGCTCGACCCTACTCCCCGCGAACCCTACTCCTCCATTTCACTTCGGTTGGCCGCTCCTCCCATGACCCTCTTCCTGTGCACCTCCACCTATGGAATTTTCCAAGTGTGTGGTAAGTGATCAATGGTTTAACATTATTAGATGATTTTGATATTCTTTCATAGTTTCATGGGTTATTCCCATGCTATAACTTCTTATATTTTAATGGGATAACTATGAATTTAGTGTTTTTGAAATGTAATCCAATGATAAATCATATTCTACCTCTATTGAAATGCTGTCATCTGTTATCCTTGATTATGAAAGTATCAAATGATAAAATAATAATTTTTTGTCTTCCTCATTGGTTCATTATGGATTTAATATTTTGAGATAGTGGGTTATCTATGTTCTTAGTGAATGTGACTTATTATGTCACTTATGGATTTATGGAAATGTGCCTTCATAAAAATCATTCCCTATAAATGAATTTTTTTCACAAATTCTTTTTGAGTTTTGATCTTCTTTTTTATAATGATAATCATTCTCACATATTGGATAAAGATTTTTTATTAGACTGTTACTATTTTATTGGAATTATAATATATTGGTTAACCACTATTTTTTGTTTTTTTTGTGTTAGTAATTTATTATTTTGTGTGTTTAATCATTTTTATTTGGATGAGTATCTTTTAGTTAGGAACCTATTTTATGATTTTCCCCTAAAAACACATAGGTTCAAAATACAAAGATAGTTTTTTAGAATCTATCTACATGTTATTTTGTTTTAGACATTTTCTTTCAAGTTGTTCATTTTTTGTTGAGGTCGTTATATATGATAATCAATATTTCCACATCATTGACTTACCCATTATGTTTGGGGTCCCTCATGATTGTTTGAACTATTAGAAATGGGAATTTGTGTAATTTCACATTTCTATATTCAAAATGAAATATCTATTAGAGAGAGAAAAGTTTGATAGTTATTCTTCTTTTCTTGACTATTTTCTTGTTATTATTGGTGTATTTTTTAATCTTTTTGGAGCTGGACACCTATCCTACCCTGCCTTGAATGGTCATGATCCCGGTGTAGAATGCCTTCTGCTGGACTCCAGAGATCATCTACAATATTTTCCCTATGTTTTTTTACACTATCTCCTATAAGGGAATTCTCTTCTGGTTAGTAGAAGGTGACACCAAGGGGATTGAAGCCACCCCCCTAAGATCTTGATCAATTTGGATAGGTTGTCTCCCCCTCTCGTATGTCTCTCAGGTGGATTCCCCGATGTTAGTAGGTGTTCCAGTGATGGTTTCCCCCTAAGTCCCCACCCAATCCTTTGAGATGTATTTCCCCTCCTCTCTTGTTTATTCCATATAAATCTACTAATCTCTTCTTCTCTCCATTCCAAATTATTTTCCTTCCTTATGGTTTTGCGCAATTGTTACACCCTTCTTTCCTTCATTCTATCTAAGTGAATTTGTCTGGAAGTTCACTTGTATGGCATGATTCCAAGACCACCATGCTTTATAGACATTCCACCTCTACCTCTATCTCTTTCCTTCTCCCTCAATGAGGTTACTGACAGCTTCTCTAAAGTGTCCAGGCCCCTTCCCACCAGTGTTTGTTCTATCTCCCTTGGCTCTGAGACTATCATCCAACTCCGAATACTTATAGATCTAGAGAGAACTCCCTCAACATCCCCCAAGTTTCATTACCCATCCTCACCATGCCCCTTTGGATCCTCATATCCCACTCATATGATGCTTACCAACATGAAGGGATTATGAACATGTCCAAAATCAAGGGACCTCAATGAGAGATCATCCTCCCACTTCAATAAGGATAATAACTCTAGATCCAATTCCAGAGCCATGGCCTAACCATAATTATTATCTTTATATGTAATGATCATAGTCTTAGTGCCCATTTTAAATCAGACTCCTTCACCATAGAAATCAAATAGCATAATTTCATTATAGCTGTTGTCAAAGAACACAAAAACCCCTATAATAATCATAGAATTCTCCTAGAAGATTAATTTTCATGGAGTTATACACTCTGACCCCTCCAAACGACACAAATGGGAATTTTGGAAAAATAAATATATTGTTGAGACTATTCAATATTTCAATAAATTCATCACTACCAAGGTGTCCAACAATGACACCTCCTTCCTTATGACATTTGTTTATGGAAGCTATGACCCTCTTCAAATGGAATCTCTATGGAGTGAAAAAAATACCTTCGATCCCGGCCACCATCCATAGTTTGTTAGGGGTTCCTTTAATGTCATTTACAACCCAAAGGAAAGGAATGGTATATTCCCATTCCAGAGGAAGGCCGTCATTGAGTTTGTTCAGTTCATGGATGAGAAGGGCCTCATTGATCTCATCTTCTCAGGTGACATTTTCACCTGGTGCAACAACTGCCGGGGCCATCACCACTTGTGGAGTCTATTGGATAGGTGTCTAGACAACATGAAATCCACTAACCTATTCTCAAATACCATGTTTTTTAGTCTTTCTTGAGGTATTTCAAACCACTCCCCCCTCTTGGTTTCCATTTCTTCTTGGAATTATCATCAGAAAAAGTTTCACTTCAAATAGTAGTGGGTTAATATAAGGCCCCAGCCTTAAACCTTACTTAATCTTGAGTTATTACAAGATTACACATTGAGGATCTTTTCGGGTTTAGAGTTTTAGAGAATTAGATCATAAAACATGCATTACATTCCACATATAAACAAAGTGGTTACATAAAGATAGTATTCTTCATTCCCATCAATGGAAACACATTTAAAATAAAACATGGATTATTTCTTGACACATCCTTGACTCTATCATCTTATCATGTACCTTTCCCTTGACCTGTGAAAAACATTTCAAAAACTTGGGATGAGCATAAAAACTCAGTATGGGTTATAAAAAAAACATGGAAAGGAAACATGAGTTCATATATACATAAGAATGAAATCATACGTTACCCATAAAACATAGGCACTTTAACATACCTCATAAAATCATGAATAAATCATAGAAATCATAAGACATAAAGGTAACTTGAGGCATTCATAAAATTCTAACGTAGGGAGTAACCCTCTTGGTTACGTTTGGAATACCCATCACAGTATATTCCCTAAAATCTCTTCGGAGAAACCTTAACGTTTCACTCCTTCGCGTTACCCAAAGCATTGGAGAGCTATAACGGGCTCACCCGCCCTTAGTTTATCACGGAACCACCCGTCTTCATAATAATGCCCAAGAACCATAACATAATCATATCACATAAAACATGCATAAAGGAAACATAAAATTTCAACATTTCAATCACGAGATATAAATACAACACATTGATATAAATACATTATGAAAACCATTTTCAATACTAAAATAAAAGAAAAGTAAAACATGGTATTTGTTTTTCTTTTAAAAAGAAGGTATGGCTTGTAGAGGAAGCCGAAACTCAAATAACGGTCACGACGGCGGAGAAGTCGTTATCGCCGCATACGTACGACAAAAACATTCCCTTTTGTCGTTTAGTAAACGCTTCGTATAAAAACGATTCCTTTTGAATAAACATAAAAGTCAAAGGGGTTTATACACCGTATAAAATAAAGTTGTGTATAAAATAAAATATGCCTCAATGAAAAGAGATTGAGACGAAGTCCCATACCTCGTATCCGACTTGTTCCGACCGTTCTTTAATCTCCTGAATAATAAACTTGAGTTAATCTCTACTTTCTTATGAATCTTTTTCAAGTTCATTATTCCTTTTATACCATGTTATGAACATCATGTAATCATTTAAGTTAATAATGTTCATTTTGTCGGTATTTGGTTCTTAAGTCAAAAATAGACTTCTTACACTTACATGTTGTTAATTTGGTCAAAGGATCATTATATCCAGAATAATATTAATGATTTGGATAACATATATATCATATATATTCATCATATACATGTATTTATAATATTACATCACATTTAGAGGTAAGAAATGAAATGCACCGTTCATGGAGACGGTAAGCCGTACGTACGCATGAACGCTACTTTCATTTCTATTTCATATTTTATAGAATGGAATCATAATGATATAAAAGTATATTATAATTACAGTATAATATCATATATAATATCATAGTTCCATCCTTTATATGTCCCACATATGGTATTTAACGAATCAAATCACTTTGAGGGGGCGGTAGTCCGCACTTCCTAAAATGAAGATATCGTGTTTACCCATAATGGAAACCATAAAGGTATGCCCAAAATGAAAAAAACAGAAGCTTAAGGAAAACATAAACATATTATATATCATATATAAAAATAGTGACATCATAATGGCCACCTTTGAAGGTGTTAAATGAGTGTTGAACAATCATCGTTTCGGGAGGCAGAATTTCGCCATCCACGGAAACCGTAGGTTCTTTAACCATTTGATGTAGTTGTGTGAGAGTGTAGCTCAAATAAATCTTATAACAACATCCTATTATATTTAAGATACTGGTGTTGTTACAAAAGAAGTAAATAAAAAGAGTTTATGGGGTTGGAGAAGCAAAATAAAACAAATGATAATGAGAGAATGAATTACCTTTAAAAGTGTAACTCCTTTTGATTTGAGTCTAAAGGCTTCCTTTGAAAGGATTATGCCCAATGGGAATCCTCTAGGATGAGGAGAGGGATGTGGAGAGAGTAAATGGGTAGGGTTTGGCCGAGCCAAAGGCTTGAGGAGTGTGTGAAATGAGGTAGAGGTGGGGGCCTTTTATAAGAGGAGAGGAGGGGCACTTTTGGAAAGTAAAGAAATATTACTTTATTTGAAAATGTGTTTCGGTTTCAAAAGGTCCCAAATTGATATAATTAGTGGATAAGGTGATGAGGGTTCTAAATCCACTCATCCAATTGGTTTTGGACATGTGTAGTTCATAGATTTTATATTATCTTTCCATTTTATTTAAATCGTCAAATAATGATGTCATCGCTGCATCATTATTATGTCATAAATAATTTAATTTATTTAATGTCTAAAAATCATAAAAAAATACTATGATGTAGGAAATCTTTTTAGCTTTCCAATGACTATTTATAATCAAAAATATGATCTTTATAACCCCATGTAAAAATTGTTTTCGTAAAACATATCTTGTTTGTGTCATTTTAACTTTAACATTTAATAAAAAGTTATTTATGTCATTTCCAAACAAAAGTGTCTCCATGGGGTCCCCAAGTTGACCCATGGCCTGTCTTGGTCGGCCATGACACAACCAATAAGGTTGGTCCATGTGTCTAGGTCATTTACTATTATTAAAGCATTATTTATACCTTAAACTACCCTAATTACCACTAATCGCGATTAAGAACTTAATAAGTTACTATTCACCAAAAAATTATTATAATCTCATTGAACCACATTTTACTTCTTAATGACAACCATGTATGTCGGATTTTAAAAATTCAATACACATTAGTGGTAAACTTTTATTTAACTGAAAAATCAGTTTTCTTGATTACCACTTAGTGGTTTCACTATTCATCAAAAATTGAAGTTTTTCAGAAAATTACCAAAAATTCACCTTAAGCTATATTTGATATTCCGAATTCAAAAATGAAGTCTATTTTACAAAATTCAAATCATATAAGTCACATTAATTAATTTAATAATTAATTCCCGCTGCCAGAGCAAATAGCGTGTTTTTACAAAACAATAAGTATCAAAAGATTGACACCAGTTTAAGTCTAATTTCAAAGTGAAATTGTTTCCAATGACCACCATTGGATTAAATGGTAAAAGTATATTCATATTACACATTAAGACCAATTCAAAAGATAATATAATCATATAAATAAATTAGATTAAAAAGCAGTTTTGATGTAAAATGCAGTATTTTTCACTATTCATTAAAAAATGAATATTGTCAGAAAAATACCAAAAATTCACACAAGGTAAATTTTGATGTCCCAATAATAAAGAATAAGTTTATTTTGACAAACATAGTTTATAAAATTGTCAAAATATAGATTCAAAAATGGTTTGCCATCAAAAGGCAGTAAAACAATCTTTTAAGAATATTAGTGTATTCCATGCATAAGATTGTATTTATTTTCATTTTAAGCCTCTACAACACTATCTTAATCATTAATAGACATAGATAAAAATATCTATTATTCATTACATACTTGGGGTGTTACATCCTTCCCCCCTTTAGAAAATTGCGTCCCCGCAATTTATTTACTTATCGAATAAATGGGGGTACTTATCCCTCATTGCATTTTCAGATTCCCATGTTGCCTCTTCAATCATGTGGTTTTTTCCACAAAACCTTTACCAGCTTAATCACCTTATTCCTTAACACTTGCTCCCTATGGTCAAGAATCTGGACAGATTGTTCCTCATAAGATAGGTTCTCTTCCAGCTGAACTACCTCTGGACTCAAAACATGATATGGATCTGGCATATACTTTCTCAACATCGAAACGTGAAAAACATTGTGTACCTGAGATAAACTCGGAGGTAAAGCCACTCGGTATGCAACTGATCCAACTCTCTCCAGAATTTCGTATGGTCCAATAAACCTTGGACTCAGCTTTCCTTTCTTACCAAATCTCATCACACTTTTCCAAGGAGAAACCTTGAGAAAAACATGATCACCTACCTCGAAAGATAGATCCTTCCTCCGGTTATCCGCATAACTCTTCTGCCTGCTCTGAGCTATTCTCATGTGTTTCTGAATCAGCTGAACTTTTTTTGCCATCTCTTCTACCAATTCTGGTCCCATCAACTTCCTTTCACCCACTTCATCCCAGAAAGCTGGAGTTCGACACCGCTTCCCATATAATGCCTGAAATGGTGCCATCTGTATACTGGAATGGAAACTGTTATTATCTGAAAATTCAACCAAAGAAAGATGTTGGTCCCAACTTCCCTGATAATCCATAGAACAAGCTCGTAGCATATCCTCCAAGGTCTGAATTGTTCGTTCTGACTGCCCATCTGATTGATGATGAAAAGCTGTACTAAAATTTAATTTAGTACCCAACGACTTCTGAAGGCCTTTCCAAAAGTAAGAAGTAAACCTGGGATCACGATCCGATATAATGGAGAGAGGAACACCATGTAACCTGACTATCTCTTTATGATACAAACGGGAAAGTTGATCAAGAGAGAAAGTATCTCGTATAGCAAAGAAATGAGCAGATTTGGTCAAGCGATCAACAATAACCCAGATTGCATTATTACCTCGAGATGTCTTCGGTAATCCAACAACAAAGTCCATGGATATATTCTCCCATTTCCACTCTGGCACTAGTAAAGGATGAAGCATCCCTTTCGGTAACTGCCACTCTGCTTGAACCTGCTGACAAGTCAAACACTTCACAGTAAAATCAGCAATATCTCTTTTCATTCCATCCCACCAGTAATACTCCCGCAGATCTCTATACATCTTAGTACTTCCCGGATGAACTGAAAACGGAGAACTATGAGCTTCACATAACAACTCTCTCTTCAACTGTGAATCACAAGGCACACACAATGTCTTCCCAAATCTCAAAACGCAATCATTATCAATGTTCAATTCAGGCAACTTACCTTTCTGAACCAGCTCTACCTTTTTCTGCAACTCACTGTCTTGCTTATGTGCTTTCTTGATTCTATCTGATAGAGATGATCTCACTGATACCTGAAACAAAATATAAGGACTTCCTGCACCAACAACTTCTATTCCAAATTTCATCAAATCGTTAACCAAAGTATCACATTCCAAACGCAACATTGTTAATGAAGCATTACTTTTTCGACTCAAAGCATCAGCCACTTTATTTGCTTTTCCCGGATGGTAATGAATTGTACAATCATAATCCTTGATTAATTCCAGCCATCTTTTTTGTCTCATGTTTAACTCTTTCTGAGTGAATATATAATTTAAACTTTTGTGATCGGTTTATATTTCACACTTTACTCCATACAAATGATGCCTCCAAATTTTTAAAGAAAAAACAACAGCAGCTAATTCCAAATCATGTGGAGGGTAATTTACCACATGAGTTTTCAACTGTCGTGAAGCATAAGCAATTACCTGATCATTCTGCATTAGGACGCAACCAAGTCCTTTCAATGAAGCATCACTGTATATAACAAACTCACCATTCCTGGAAGGTAGTGCCAAAACTGGAGCATTCACCAATCTTCTTTTCAATTCCTGAAAACAATCATCACATTCTTTTGTCCAGATAAACTTAACACCCTTCCGAGTTAGCATAGTCATTGGACTAGATAACCGTGAAAAATTTCTAACAAACCTTCGGTAATAGCCCGCGAAACCAAGGAAGCTACGAATCTCGGTTATATTTGTGGGTCTTGGCCTTTCTTCTACAACTTTTGTTTTTGCAGGATCAACAGTTATTCCATCTTTAGAAACAATGTGACCAAGGAATGAAATTTGTTGCAAACAAAACTCACCCTTGCTGAATTTCCCATACAGTTTCTTTTCTTTTAAGGTTTTCAAGATAACCCTTAAATGTTTTTCATGCTCCTCTTTACTTTTAGAAAACACCAAAATATCATCAATGAAAACCACCACAAACTTATCCAAGAACTCATGGAAAATTCTATTCATTAAGTCCATGAATAAAGCATGTGCATTGGTTAGCCCAAAAGGCATTACTACAAATTCATAATGGCCATATCTCGTACGGAACGCGGTCTTCGGAATATCTGCCTCCTTTACCTTCAGCTGATGGTACCCCGATCTCAAGTCAATCTTTGAAAAAAACTGAGCTCCCTGGAGCTGATCAAACAAATCATCGATATGAGGCAAAGGATATTTGTTCTTAATAGTGATATTATTCAAGGATCTACAATCAATGAAAAGTCTCATAGAACCATCTTTCTTTTTAACAAATAAAACAGGAGCACCCCATGGTGATGTGCTAGGTCTAATGAAACCTTTCTCTAATAAATCTTGCAATTTCTCCTTCAACTCTAAAAGTTCAATTTGTGCCATTCGATAAGGGGGTTTTGAAATTGGCTTAGCATCAGGAACTAAGTCAACAGTAAACTCAACTTCCCGATCTGGTATTATTCCAGGCAACTCATCAGGAAAAACATCAGGATACTCATTTACCACTGGCATGTCATTAATCTGAACAGTTCCTTTATTTTCAACGACGTGTGCAAGGTAACATTCATTTCCATCTTTTACAAGTTTCTCGGCCTCTTGATATGTTATCAAAAGTAAGGGTTCATTCTTGTAAACAAACTGAAAGTCTTTCTGAAAAGAAACTTCTTTAGCTCTACAGTCAATCTTAGCATGGTAGATAGAGAGCCAATCCATACCCAGGAAAACATCAAACTCTACTAGAGGTAAAACAATAAGGTTTTCAAGTAGGTTCTTTCCACAGATAAGGATAGGAAGATTCTTATAAATTCTTTTTGCCTCAACATTCCCCCCAGGTGTTTTTACCAAAAGTTCATGAGTCATTTCTTGAGATGGTATTCCCATTTTACTAGAAAAGGTTTCAGAGATGAAAGAATGTGTAGACCCCGAATCAAACAACACATTGGCATAATCTGAAAAAACAAACAATGTACCTGATACCACTTCATTTGATGGCCCGACATCTGCTGAAGTAGTTGCAAAGGATTTCACCACCCCTTTCTGCTTGTAGTCTAACTGCTTCCCATCACTCAAGCTCCTTGTCGGACACTCGTTTGCATAGTGACCCATCTCATTGCAATTATAACATTTCACTAACTGTAAATCAAATTTGTTCTTACCTTCACCTTGATCCTTTTCAGTGCAATCACGAGCCTTATGTCCCATCTTACCACATCGGTAGCACTTCCCAGAATTCAAAAGACATTCCCCAGCATGCCTTTTGCCACATTTATCACAAACTGGAAACTTAGTTCTTTTACCATCAGACATTTTTGAAGAATTCTTACCTTTCTCCTGCCACCTCGGTTTCTTCTTCTGCTGGTTGTTATAGAAAACTTGGTCATCGGCAAACTCCATTTCCACCATCTCAGCACATCGAACAAGCTTTTCATAACTTTTAAACTCACGAGAAGCTAATTCCCTTCGATACTTTGGCATTAATCCTGAGTAAAAACGATTGATTTTACTATTAAGGTCCCGGATAAAATTTGGAGCATACCTTTCCAATCGAGTGAACATTTCTTCATAAGCAGCCAATGAGTCTTCCTATTGCCTTAATTCCAAGAATTGCTTTACCATCCTAAGTCGAACATCCTTAGGAAAATACTTCTCAAGAAACATACCTTTGAATTCATCCCAGTCAAGAGCATCAATCTCATCGGCGTCCCTGATATTTTTAACCATAGACCACCACGGATCTGCTTCACCCTCCAAACGGTAAATAGAAAGACTAACCTTTTGATTGTCTGAACACCCCATGACATCAAAAATATTCTCTAGTGCTTTAATCCACCCTTCAGCTAGCACAGGGTCAGATGATCCTCTGAATGATGGTGGATGTTGCCTCATGAAATGTTCCACCACTGACATGTTCCTCTGCGGTTGATCTGGCTGATCTCGTGCATGGATACCACCCCTATTTATCGCTTGAGTCAACTGCGCCATTACTGCAAAAAACTGTTCAGTTCCAATTCCGACCATTTCTGGATGCTGATTCGGAAGGTTATTTCCTTATGTATGCCTTCCTAGCACTGCTTCTCTGTTTCCTCTACGGAAAACCATTCTGAACAAACATGTCTTAGATGAAGCAACATGGTAATCTTTAAATGCTATATCATTTCGAAAAAAAAATATTTTTGGATAATCATTTAATATAATTCTAACTCCTAAAGTTATCTAAACCGACCTTTGATACCAACTATAAGGCCCCAGCCTTAAACCTTACTTAATCTTGAGTTATTACAAGATTACACATTGAGGATCTTTTCGGGTTTAGAGTTTTAGAGAATTAGATCATAAAACATGCATTTCATTCCACATATAAACAAAGTGGTTACATAAAGATAGTATTCTTCATTCCCATCAATGGAAACACATTTAAAATAAAACATGGATTATTTCTTGACACATCCTTGACTCTATCATCTTATCATGTACCTTTCCCTTGACCTGTGAAAAACATTTCAAAAACATGGGATGAGCATAAAAACTCAGTACGGGTTATAAAAAAACATGGAAAGGAAACATGAGTTCATATATACATAAGAATGAAATCATACTTTACCCATAAAACATAGGCACTTTAACATACCTCATAAAATCATGAATAAATCATAGAAATCATAAGACATAAAGGTAACTTGTGGCATTCATAACATTCTTACGTAGGGAGTAACCCTCTTGGTTACGTTTGGAATACCCATCACAGTATATTCCCTAAAATCTCTTCGTAGAAACCTTAACGTTTCACTCTTTCGCGTTACCCAATGCATTGGAGAGCTATAACGGGCTCACCCGCCCTTAGATTATCACGGAACCACCCGTCTTCATAATAATGCCCAAGAACCATAACATAATCATATCACATAAAACATGCATAAAGGAAACATAAAATTTCCACATTTCAATCATGAGATATCAATACAACACATTGATATAAAAACATTATGAAAACCATTTTAAATACTAAAATAAAAGAAAAGTAAAACATGGTATTTGTTTTTCTTTTAAAAAGAAGGTATGGCTTGTAGAGAAAGCCGAAACTCAAATAACGGTCACGACGGCGGAGAAGACATTGTCGCCGCATACGTACGAAAAAAAACATTCCCTTTTGTCATTTAGTAAACGCTTCGTATAAAAAAGATTACTTTTGAATAAACGTAAAAGTCAAAGGGGTTTATACACCGTATAAAAGAAAGTTGTGTATAAAATAAAATATGCCTCAATGAAAGGAGATTGAGACGAAGTCCCATACCTCGTATCCGACTTGACCCGACCGTTCTTTAATCTCCTGAATAATAAACTTGAGTTAATATCTACTTGCTTATGAATCTTTTTCAAGTTCATTATTCCTTTTATACCATGTTATGAACATCATGTAATCATTTAAGTTAATAATGTTCATTTTGTCGGTATTTGGTTCTTATATCAAAAATAGACTTCTTACACTTACATGTTGTTAATTTGGTCAAAGGTTCATTATATCCAGAATGATATTAATGATTTGGATAACATATATATCATATATATTCATCATATACATGTATTTATAATATTACATCACATTTAGAGGTAAGAAATGAAATGCACCGTTCATGGAGACGGTAAGCCGTACGTACGCATGAACGCTACTTTCATTTCTATTTCGTATTTTATAGAATGGAATCATAATGATATTAAGGTATATTATAATTCCAGTATAATATCATATATAATATCATAGTTCCATTCTTTATATGTCCCACACATGGTATTTAACGAATCAAATCACTTTGAGGGGGCGGTAGTCCGCACTTCCTAAAATGAAGATATCGTGTTTACCCATAATGGAAACCATAAAGGTATGCCCAAAATGAAAAAAAACAGAAGCTTAAGGAAAAAATAAACATATTATATATCATATATAAAAATAGTGACATCATAATGGCCACCTTTGAAGGTGTTAAATGAGTGTTGAACAATCATCGTTTCGGGAGGCAGAATTTCTCCATCCACGGAAACCGTATGTTCTTTAAACATTTGATGTAGTTGTGTGAGAGTGTAGCTCAAATTAATCTTATAACAAAATCCTAGTATATTTAAGATACTGGTGTTGTTACAAAAGAAGTAAATAAAAAGAGTTTAGGGGTTGGAGAAGCAAAATAATACAAATGAACATGAGAGAATGAATTACCTTTAAAAGTGTAACTCCTTTTGATTTGAGTCTAAAGGCTTCCTTTGAAAGGATTATGCCCAAAGGGAATCCTCTAGGATTAGGAGAGGGATGTGGAGAGAGTAAATGGGCAGGGTTTGGCCGAGACAAAGGCTTGAGGAGTGTGTGAAATGAGGTAGAGTTGGGGGCCTTTTATAAGAGGAGAGGAGGGGCACTTTTGGAAAGTGAAGAAATATTACTTTATTTGAAAATGTGTTTCGGTTTAAAAAGGTCCCACATTGATATAATTAGTGGATAAGGTGATAAGGGTTCTAAATCCACTCATCCAATTGGTTTTGGACATGTGTAGTTCATAGATTTTATATTATCTTTCCATTTTATTTAAATTGTCAAATAATGATGTCATCGCTGCATCATTATTATGTCATAAATAATTTAATTTATTTAATGTCTAAAAATCATAAAAAAAATACTATGATGTAGGAAATATTTATATCTTTCCAATTAATATTTATAATCAAAAATCTGATCTTTATAACCCCATGTAAAAATTGTTTTCGTAAAACCTCTCTTGTTTGTGTCATTTTTACTTTAACATTTAATAAAAAGTTATTTATGTCATTTCCAAACCAAAGTGTCTCCGTGGGGTCCCCAAGTTGTCCCATGGCTTTTCTTGTTCGGCCATGACACAACCAATAAGGTTGGGACATGTGTCTAGGTCATTTCCTTTTATTAAAGCATTATTTATACCTTAAACTACCCTAATTACCACTAATCGCGATTAAGAACTTAATAAGTTACTATTCACCAAAAAATTATTATAATCTCATTGAACCACATTTTACTTCTTAATGAAAACCATGTATGTAGGATTTTCAAAATTCAATACACATTAGTGGTAAACTTTTATTTAACTGAAAAATCAGTTTTCTTAATTACCACTTAGTGGTTTCACTATTCATCAAAAAATGAAGTTTTTCCGAAAATTACCAAAAATTCACCCTAAGCTATATTTGATATTCAGAATTCAAAAATGAAGTCTATTTTACAAAATTCAAATCATATAAGTCACATTAATTAATTTAATAATTAATTCCCGCTGCCAGAGCAAATAGCGTGTTTTTACAAAACAATAAGTATCAAAAGATTGACACCAGTTTAAGTCTAATTTCAAAGTGAAATTGTTTCCAATGACCACCATTGGATTAAATTGTAAAAATATATTCATATTACACATTAATACCAATTCAAAAGATATCATAATCAAATAAATAAATTAGATTAAAAAGCAGTTTTGATGTAAAATGCAGTATTTTTCACTATTCATTAAAAAATGAATATTGTCAGAAAAATACCAAAAATTCACACAAGGTAAATTTTGATGTCCCAATCATAAAGAATAAGTTTATTTTGACAAACATAGTTTATAAAATTGTCAAAATATAGATTCAAAAATGGTTTGCCATCAAAAGGCAGTAAAACAATCTTTTAAGAATACTAGTGTATTCCATGCATAAGATTGTATTTATTTTCATTTTAAGCCTCTACAACACTATCTTAATCATTAATAGACATCGATAAAAATATCTATTTTTCATTACTTACTTGGGGTGTTACAGTTAACATCATAGGGTACCATGACATCGTTTTTGAAATATGGAATGAACCCTTGTAGGAGTATCAGGCCACCTTCAACCTCAGTGACCTGACCTTGAACCCCAATAAGTTCATGTTCGCCCCTTCCTCCTCAGGAACCTTCACCACGTGAGACTATTGTCGTATATGGGTTCCTTCAGATTGTTCTGATAGATGGAATGATACCTTGGGTTTTTTTGGATTATTAACACAAGTTTGGTTCTGATGTGGATATGGATTTTTATGTGTTTGTGAAATGTGTATGTGTTGATATATGGGTATTTTGGCATGATGATATTGAATGTAGGGTATAGACCTTGGAGTGGTAGATGTATCATTCTTGATTATTCATGTGTTTGGACTAGGGTGATATGAGGAAACTATAATGAATCTAAAGTAATTATATTTAATGAATTCCATATTGTAGAAATTATGAGAATATGTTATTTACATATAGATTTGGCTACTGGTTTTCATCCATATGTATTTTATGTTTGTGAGGTATAAATGGATGGACTATTTGACCATATAAGGGTTGACCCAATAGAGGATGATGTCGTGTGAGTTTTACCATCTATGACACAGGTGATTATCCCCGCAAACCCCTCTGTGTTTGGAAACTGTGTTGATTTTGATGGATGGTCTATCCTGGTTCTGTTGATTTCCAAATATTTAATGGAAATGGTTACGCTCTATAAATCTCTACTTTTATAAGGAAGTGATTCTCTTCTACTGTATTTGGAAGTCTTGTTTTGTGTAATTGAACCATAAATACTAATATTTGAGATTAAAATAGGATGAATATGAATAAATATTGGATGCATGCTAATAGTTTGAAAATATAGTATGAGAATGGAGTGAAAGTGTTCATCAAGTTTGCAAAGGATCATGCAAAAGATCTTTCCCAAATCCTTTTTCTGTGTTTATGTTGTTTTTATTCTAGAATACTTACTCCAGAGGAGTTGGAAGAACATTTGATATTCCACGGAATAGATCATAGTTATAAATGATGGAATAAACACAAAGAAAAAGACAATGTAGCTACAGGCTGGGATAAAACTATGTTTTATGGATCATCATATATGAATACTAATATGGATAATGAAGCAAAACGTATGGAGGATGTGATTGTAAATGTCAATGATGATGAAGACCGTATTGAGGAAATGACATATACAATTGAATATGAAATCCATGATTGTCCAAAAATGTTTTAGAAGTTCAAGAGATGTGCAAAGACGCCATTGTATGCTGGTTGCACCAAGTATACAACATTGTCAGCTGTACTGAAGTTGTATAAATTGAAAGCAGGCAATTGATGGAGTGATTCCAGTTTTAAAGAACTACTAGCTCTCTTGAATGACATGCTCCTTGAAGATAATGAGCTCCCAATCCAGACATATGAAGCTAAAAGAATTATTTTCTTGATGGGTATGATTTGTAAAAGAATACATGCCTGCTCAAAAGACTGTATATTGTTTCTCATGGAGAAAAAATCACTTACAGAAAGCCCAAAGTGTGGTGCTTTTCGATACAACAAAGATGAATCATATCTTAAGAAATATGTATGGTACTTTCCAATCCGTCAAAGGTTTAGGGATATATAGAGAAGTGAAGAAACATTAAGACAATAGTCGTGGCATGCCGATAAAATAAATAAAGATGGTAAATTACGTCATCTAGCCGACACTCCAAAATGGAATAAAATTGTACATGAGTATCTTTAATTTTAAAAGAGCTAAGAAAACTTCGTCTTGCGTTATCTACAGATAGAGTAATTTTTTTTGTTTTCAAACCAGCACTCATAGTACATGGCCTATTATGTTAGTAATTTATATCTTTCCACCCTGGTTATGCCTGAAGAGAATATTCATCATGTTATCAATGCTTATATCAGGAACAAAACAACCAGGTAACGATATTGATGTTTATTTGGCTCCTTTAATCGAGGATTTGATGTTATTGTGGGATTCTGGTGTTATGTTGTATGATGCTTATAAAAGTGAATACATCATGTTGAGAGCAATGTTGTATGAGACAATAAATGATTTCCCTACTTATGGATATTTTTCAGGCTATAGCATTAATGGAACTCAAGGGTGTCTAATGTGTGAAGAAGATACAGAATCAATTTTTTTGAAACATTCATCAAAATCTATGTTTCTATGTCATCGTAGATTTATTCCTCGTCGGAATAAGTACCAATCTTGGATGAAATCATTCAATGGAAGTTTAGAACAATGCGTAACACGATCTCCACTAACAAGTGATTGGATGTTTGGGAAATCAAAATATCTGAACACTATTTTTGGTAAACCATTTTAGAAAAACCATACGAAAAATAGGTTGGAAAAATAGATCATTTTTTTGAATTACCATACTCGAATTGATTGTATGTCAGACATTTTCTTGATGTGATGCATGTGGAAAAAATGTATGTGACATTGTTATCTGAACGTTGCTAAATTCTCCTGAAAAAACAAAGGATGGAATTAAGGCAAGGTTGGACATGTTTCACATGGGAATATGAGAAGAGTTGGCTCCCGTGAAGGGTGAATATTGAATGTTTCTTCCTCAAGATACTTAAACTATTTCTAGGGAGGAGAGATTCTTGTTTTTATACTTCTTCAACGATGTAATGGTTTCAGAGGGGTATTCATCAAATATTATGAACATTGTGTCAATGAATGATTTTAATTTAAAAGGATTGAAATCAGATGACTGCCATGTTTTGATGAAAGATCTAATTCATATATATTTAGGTTTCATTTTTCCCAAGAATGTTCGTCATATGTTAACCAAAATTTGTTTCTATTTCAAAGTAATATGTAGCAATGTTTTAGACTCGGTGAAATTTCCAGTTATGGGAAAATAAATTGTCATCATATTATGTGAATTAGAAATTTTCTTCACGCCAAAATTATTTGATATGATGGTTCATTTGATGATTTACTTCGTTAGAGAGATTCGACTTTGTTGTCCTGTTCACTATAGATGGATGTATCCTATAGAACGATATATGCATATTTTAATTGGATATGTCAAAAATCGAAGTTGGTCGGAAGTTTTTATAGTGAAGCGATATATTGTTGAGGAATCTATTGAATTTTGTACCGAATACCAATCTTTTGTGGAAATCATTGGTCTCCTGAAATCTCATCACACTGGATGCATTCAGGGTGAGGGAATTTCTGGAAGAGATGTTGTGACAATTAGCATTACAGATCGGGAGCAGTACCACCTTTATGTTTTTCATAACATTTTGTAGGTTTCTCCATATATTGAAACTCACAATGAAATTAATAGGACCACTTGATATCCCAAGAATCCTGGGATGCATTTATTGGCCCCCATGGGGATGAGAAGTTTCAAGTACATTGTGGGTGATAATATGTTCTTTGAGGATACATGTATTCATCACTTTGATTGTCAATATTTCATTTATGAAACAACAACTCTATAATGAAAATAAGGAATGTGCATCAAAACCAACATACCCATATCCTAAAGCAAGGATGGGGTATGCTTCACTAGAAAAGAAAATTGTACGTATTTTAAATTTACAATAATATTGTTAGGTTCCAACAAACAACATCTTAATTATCTTTCTATGTTTATATGTAGATTTATGATTCTAAACCAAAGACACTTCTATCCCATGTCATGTGATTTGGAAGGAGGCACGTGTGAATAAGTAAGGGAAACTAGTACGTGAGAACACACAAAAAGTGTGGGAAATTCTTTAAGTATGACACAACGATAAAAATATTTGTTTTAAATTGTTATTATACAAAAATATTTAGTTATTTTCCTATATCCAAAAGTCACAGGAATCAGTTACTCCTGTAGAGGATTCAGACCTTTTATCATCATCTTTGAAGCAGCCAGAAAAATATGGTCATGTCAGAGGTGCGGGGTTTGGGGAGACACCCCGAGTATATATTGAGAAGAAAAAAAACAGATGATAGAGTTGAAACATTGAAACAAACGAGTAAAACGATAGCAACCCTTGTAGAACGATTTCAATGGCAGGGAGTGTTGATATCAAATTTTATGGGTGGGAAGCAAGGAGAAGACACAACTAAAGAACAACCAGCGCATAAAGATCCCACCCAACCCCCACCAGCTTTGAGATGAGCCATTCCCCTCAAAGAGATGTCTTAGTTATGGTAATCAACATTTTAATAATTGTTCCAATGAAATTTTAATCACAAAAACACTGATACTTTTCATGTACTGATCTTCTACAGGTTGATAATGATTGTGATTTGTATCTGTCAACACCCACATATCACCTTGTATAGAGGGATATAGTGTTCAACATCCCAGATGACACGCTGCATAATAGAGCACTTCCGAACGATCATCTGAAAGTGACGATTTCTATAACTCATGAGCCAAATGCAGAGCTACCTATTCGACATGATGACGATGATATTCATACCATCAAAAGGCTATTGGGACATTTATTCCATGGCTGTCACAACTTGTAAGAGTACATGCGGCCAAAGAGGTATTTATTTACATTTTTTTCAAGCTAAACCTTTAACAATTAATGAGAAAAGGGTTTGAACCAATGAATTTTTTTTAGATGGATAAACGGAATGGGGTGACAACCGTCGGCTCAAAACAATCAAAAGGATCGATCAACCGATCCCAAGGAGCTACTGAAAGCATAATGACACCATCTGTTATCTATCCACATTTACTAGCATTGAAGACTCATGTGGATACAAAGCTAATAGGTGGTAGTATTCATATAGTTTTTTTTGAAGAGAATATATACTGAGAGGTAATTCATGATTTCATTGATGCTGAAAATGCAAATGAGATCCTTGAAAACAGTTGGCTAGGCATCATAGTTGTAAATATATATATGAGGTATGTTTCTGTGAATTGATTTTTTAAAAGCTGATATAATTTGAAAATTATGACTAAATTCATTTTATATAGTTGACAGATGTATATATTAAAAATAGTTGAAGGAATTTTTCCATGAGCCAAAATTTGGACTCATTAGTCCTCATACCACATCACCACATCTAACGAAAATAGATCCATAAAAATAGAATGAAATAGTGAACGGGTTGCTGAAAACATTTGAAAGAAAGATTACAGATGATAGACTCTTCTTAATACAAACCATGCAGGGGTAAAACTCTACAATTAAAGCATATCAATTATATTTTGACTTCTTTTATTGCTTATTCCTTTTAGTGTTTTAGACAACATTAGATGCTAATTGCGGTGAACATGGATACTCTAAAGATTTATTTTAGGGATTCAAAGAAAGGATATCCATCAAAACGACCACACATGATGGAGTTTGTGAATCTGTAAGACACTACATCCTACATTTTAGGTCTAAACATCATGTAATATAATTTATATTATCTTTTACTGAGTATTTTTTTATGATAGGGAGGTGTATCATTATCATCTATAAAAATGAATGAGGGCAGGTGATAAGCATAATGAGGCGAGCAAGTACTTGGTATGGACAAATATCAGGGTATATATAATAAAATTTCACTATCCAAACACATATCAACACTTGTTACTTATACAATTAATGATCAATTTTTTGGAAGTGTCCAAAACAAATAGACGATAATGATTTCATTTATTATGTTTGTGAATTTATGAAAGAGATCGTTTTTCATCAACACACAAGCATCCCTAAAGAGGTATTTTCAAAAACAACTTCTAGTTCGTTTAATATATTTATTAATTATTTATTTTTATATTTTGTAGTACTACTATGACATCTAAAAAGCCTCATACTCACATGATGATATAGATATGTTCATAAATGAGTGGGCCTCACAACTGATGGAAGATTGTACACAAATAACATGAAGATCTGACTTGGGGACGTGTTCAATTGGCGGTCATTTTTTAGAGGGGTTAAGGGGATCAAAAGATGAGACGTTTTAGTATTTAAATGTTCATAGGAATATTGTAATTTTTATTAAATAAAAATGAATTTCTCCAATGAGTGAATTTCTTATTTTAATAGATGATATTCACCAACAACATGAAAGAATGATGAACCACTCAAAGGGTCTCTCTTTGGGTTAAAATAGACATATTTTTATGTGAAAACAACAACTGACCTACGAAAATTCGACCAAACACATTCGTATTGTGTTGATACATTAGGAGAACTATCCACGGGTGTGTTGGGGACATGTAAGAGTAATCCCCAGCTCAATCAGAGGCACGGTGTGGCCAGTACCACTTAAAGGGTCTCTCCTTTTTTAAAATGGACAAATTTTTAAGTGAAAACAACAACTCACCTACGGAAATCTGACCAAAATCATTTGGATTGGGTTTATCATTTATGATAACAATCCATGGGTGCATTGGGGATTTGTATGAGTCAAACATTCCTTAATCCGAGACACGGTGTGACCGGTACCACTCAAAGGGTCTCTCTTTTGTTTAAAATGGAAACAATTTTAAGAGAAAACAACAACTGACCAATGGAAATCTGACCAAACACATTCGTATTGTATTTATCCTTTATTAGAATGATCCATGGGTACTTTGTGACATTTTCATGTCAACTCTGCTTCAATATGAGGCATGGTGTGGCCGGTACCACTCAAAGGGTCTCTCTTTTTCTTAAAATGGACAAATTTTTAAGTGAAAACAACAACTGACCTAGGAAAATCTGACCAAATGCATTCAGATTGTGTTTACCCTTTAAGAGAATGATCCACAGGTCCTTTTTTGATGTGTAAGTTTCATCCCCACATCAATTCAAGGCACGGTGTGGCCGGTACCACTCTAAGGGTCTCTCTTTTGTTTAAAATGGACAAATTTTTAAGTGAAAACAACAACTGACCTACGGAAATCCAACCAAACACATTCATATTGTGTTATCCTTTAGTATAATGATCCACAGGTTCATTGGGGATGTTTACGAGTCAACCCTACCTCAATTCGAGGCATGGTGTGGCCCGTACCACTCAAAGGGTCTCTCTTCTATTTAAAATGGACAGATTTTTAAGTGAAAACAACAACTGACCTATGGAAATCCAATCAATCTCATAAAAATTATGTTGATACATTAGTATAATGATCCTCAGGTGTGTTGGGGATATGTACGAGTCAACCCTGCCTCAATCAGAGGCACGGTGTGGCCGTTACCACTAAAAGGGTCTCTTTTGTTTACAAAAATGGAAAGATTTTTAAGTGAAAACCACAACTGACCTACGGAAATCCAACCAAACTCATTCGGATTGTGTTGATACTTTAATAGAATGATCCATGAGTTCCTTGGGGACATTTAAGAGTCATCTTTGCCTCAATCCGAGGCACGGTGTGGCTGGTACCACTCAAATGGTCTCTCTTTTGCTTAAAATGGACAAATTTTTAAGTGAAAACAATAACTGACCTATAGAAATCGTACCAAATGCATTAGGATTGTGTTGATAATATATTTGAACGATCCAAAGATGTGTTGGGGTCATGTACGAGTCAAACCTTCCACAATCCATGACATGGTGTGGCCGCTACCACTCAAAGGGTCTCTCTTTTGGTTAAAATGCACACAATTTTAAGTGAAAACAACAACTGGCCTATGGAAATACAACCAAATGCATTTATATTGTCTTGATAATTTAGTAAAATGATCCACGGGTCCTTTGTGACTTGTAAGAGTCATCCACGCCTCAATATGAGGTACGGTGTGGCCAGTACCACTCAAAGGTTCTCTCTTTTGTTTGAAGTGGACAAAATTTTAATTGAATACAACAACTGACGTACGGAAATCTGAACAAACCCATTAGGATTGTGTTGAAACCTTATTAAAACAATCCAAGGGTACTTTATGACATGTAAGAGCCATCCCCTCCTCAATATGAGGCACGGTGTGGCCGGTATCGCTCAAAGGGTCTCTCTTTTGGTTAAAATGGACACAATTTTAAGTGAAAACAACAACTAACCTACTAAAATCTGAACAAACGCATTTGGATTTTATTGATACTTTAGGATAATGATCCATGGGTCCTTTGTGATGTGTAAAATTAATCCTCACCTTTATCGGAGGCACGGTGTGGCCGGTAACACTCAAAGGGTCTCTCTTTTGTTTAAAATGGACACAATTTTAAGTGAAAACAACAACTGACCTACGGAAATCAGATTAAACAAATTCTGATGGTATTTATACTTTGGGAGAACGATCCAAATGTCCTTTTTGATGTTTAAAATTAATCCATGCCTCAATATGAGGCATGGTGTGGCTGGTACCACTCAAATGGTCTCTCTTTTGTTTAAAATGGACACAATTTTAAGTGAAAACAACAACTGACCTACAGAAATCTGTCCAACATTTTCAGATTGTATTGATATTTTAGTAGAACAATCCAATGGTCCTTTGTGATGTGTAAAATTTAACCCTGCCTCAATCTGAGGCATGATGCGGCTGGTACCACTCAAAGGGTCTCTCTTTTGTTTAAAATGGACAAATTTATAAGTGAAAAAAACAACTGACCTATGGAAATCCAACCAAATGCATTCAGATTGTGTTGATATTTTAAGATAATGATCCACAGGTCATTTTTTATGTGTATGAGTCATCCCCACCCCAATAAAAGGCACGGTGTGGCCGATACCACTCAAAGGGTCTCTCTTTTGTTTAAAATGGACAAATTTTTTAGTGAAAAAAACAACTAACCTATAGAAATCCACCCAAAAGCATTTGTATTGTGTTGATACATTAAGAGAATGATCCAAGAGTGCATTGGGGATGTGTACAATTCAACCCTTCCTCAATCCGAGACACGATGTGGTGAGTACCACTCAAAGGGATCCTCTTTTTGTTTAAAATGGACACAATTTTAAGTGAAAACAACAACTGGCCTATGGAAATCCGACCAAATGAATTTGGATTGTATTTATACTTTAAGATAAAATTCCAAGAGTCCTTTTTGATGTGTATGAGTCAACCCCACCTCAATCTGAGGCATGGTGTGGCCGGTACCACTAAAAGGTTCTCTCTTTTGTTTAAAATGGACAAAGTTTTAAGTGAAACCAACAACTGACCTACGGAAATCTGACCAAACGTATTCTTATTGTCTTGATCCTTTATGAAAACGATCCATGGGTTCTTTTTGATGTTTAAGAGTCATCCTTGCCTCAGTCTGAGGCATGGTGTGGCTGGTACCACTCAAAGTGTCTCTCTTTTGTTTAAAATAGACATATTTTTAAGTGAAAGCAACAACTGACCTATGGAAATCCAACCAAACATATTTGGATTGTATTCATACTTTAAGATAACAATCCAAGAGTGCGTTGGGGACATGCATGAGTCAACCTCACCTCAATCCAAGACACGACGTTGCCGGTACCACTCAAAGGGTCTCTCTTTTGATTAAAATTGACACAATTTTAAGTGAAAACAACAACTGATCTACGGAAAAATGGCCAAATGCATTTGGATTGTATTGATCCTTTAGGAGATCAATCCACAGGTCCTTTTTACATCTAAAAGTCATCCCCACCACAATACAAGGCACGGTGTGGCCAGTGCCACTCAAAGGGTCTCTCTTTTGTTTAAAATGGACACAATTTTAAGTGAAAACAACAACTGACCTACAGAAATCTGACCAAACGCATTCATATTTTCTTGATCCTTTTGGAGAATGATACACGGTTACTTTGTGACATGTAAGAGTCATCCCCGCATCAATCCGAGGCACGGTTTCTCCAGTACTACCCAAAGAGTCTCTCTTTTGTTTAAAAATGACAAACTTTTAAGTGAAAAGAACAACTAACCTATGGAAATCTGACCAAACACATTCGGATTGTGTGGAGCCTTTAAGATAACGATCCAAGGGTGCGTCGGGGACATGTAAATGTCAACCTCGCCTCCATCCAAGGCACGGTGTGGCCGGTATCACTCAAAGGGTCTCTCTTTTGTTTAAAATGGACAAATCTTAATTTTAAAACAACAACTGACCTACGAAAATCCAACCAAATGCATTAGTATTGTGTTGATCCTTTAGGATAATGATCCACGCGTGCATTGGGGACATGTATGAGTCAACCCCACCTCAATTCGAGACATGGTGTGGCCGATACCACTCAAAGGTCCTCTCTTTTGTTTAAAATGGACACAATTTTAAGTGAAAACAACAATGGACCTACATAAATCCAACCAAACACATTAGGATTGTATTGAACCTTTTGGAGAATGATCCACGGGTCCTTTGTGACATGTAAAAGTCATCCCCGCCTCAATCCAATGCACTTTGTGACCATTACCACTCAAAGGGACTCTCCTTTGTTTAAAATGGACACAATTTTAAGTGAATACAACAACTAAACTGCGGAAATCCTACCAAACGCTTTAGGATTGTATTGATACTTTAGCATAATGATCCACATGCTCTATATGATTTGTACGAGTCATCCTCGCCTCAATCTGAGGCATGGTGTGGCCGGTATCACTCAAAGGGTCTCTCTTTTGTTTAAAATGGACACAATTTTATGTAAAAATAACAACTAACCAATAGAAATCCGACCAAACGCATTCTAATTATCTCTATCCTTTTAGAGAACGATCCAAGAGTCCATTGTGATATCTAAGAGTCAACCCCACCAACCACCTAGACCGCCCCCACCCCCTGGAAAACAACCCACCCCCTGGACACCCCCACACTTCTGGACACCCCCACCCCCTAGAAGGCCCCATCAACCCCTTGGACACCCCCACTGTAACGACCCAAACTTTTTGAATAGTATATAAACTTACTCTTAAAAATTTAATAGAGAAGTTAATGGTTATTAAATAAAGAGGAGTCAATGGATTCATCCATTAGACTCGAACCTTATGAAGCCCACTTATCAGAGCATGGGAAGGAGGTGGCAGCTTTGGGCTTCACTTTGGACCAAGCCCAAGCCTAAATACAGCATGTCAAGCTTGAATGGAAATGCCTGCGGGAGAAGTTCAAGTTAGTAGAGATTATTACTAGGGAAATGTTATCTAAGCCTCCCTCAGATTCTCTCACCATAGCACACCTTACACTTAGGTCATATTCTGGTGTTATAATGGGATATGTGACAAGACCGTAGCTTCTTCATGTAATCCTTTGGGATGAATAAATTGACATTTCCTCCTATAGTGAAGTTTGTTGAATTTCAAATGTCTGGATAATTTTAGGATGTATTTTATTGATGAATTTTGAAAAAAATGATACTTTAAAATATTTATGTAAACCTTAAATAATTAATGATGTGTAATGATTTTCAAAAAATGGTCTTTTGCAAAAGTGTTTAGTACAAAATTTAGAGTCTAATAAGATCAATTTAATTTTTGATGAATAGTAAATTATGAATAGTGATTTTATGCTTAATATTATTAATGTGACCAAATGGATTAGTAACCTCACTTAAATAAAGTATTAATATAATCTAGGCACCTTGATTAAGTAATGTGATTCAATAAAATGTATAAATAACAGTTTCATAAATTATTAGTCAAGTATTAGTTTTTTCGAGTGAATAGTGTTTTTTTAATTAAAATGTAAATTTAAAATATTTATAAAATTATTTTTATAAAATGGATTTCATTTTTGAACTCAGAGCATCGATATTATGTTAATGTGAATTTATGGTTATTTTTCTGAAAAATATGAATTTTTGATAAATAGTGAAAATACAGTTACAGGTATTTAATGACATCATTAAATGATGTATTAAGTATGTAATCAATATGTTGGAATTATGAATAGTAATATGAGGTATGAGGTGTCCCAAGTTTCCTATACCATGGGAATATACCATGGGCAAGCCCATGGTTTTTCCAAAACCACCAATGAGGTGTCCCTTGGCCATTAATGCCTTGTCCCCTCACTTTCCCTATAAATACATTGACATCCTCTCATAAATTAGAGTCTCAACTCTCCCCCAATGAAGCTATGGTCTCATTACCTCCCATGTAGTCCTCCCAAGGTTCCCCCAAGCCCTCAAGGTCCCAACCATTGAGTTTTAAGAGTTACGTTTAAAGGTAAGGGATCCGACCTCCCTCTTTCTTTCCAAGTAATCCCTTTTATGTCATTTCTTTCATGCTCCATGTTCTTATGATGGAGGATGTTCTTTTATATTCTTCTTACTTCACATTTCATTTTCATATGATTAGATACCCCCTCTTACTCCCATCAATTCGTTTTAAGAATGTTTAAGTGGCGCCGTTAGGCTGTCGAATTTTTAAGGGATTCTTTCACCCTTCTCATTTTTCAAAGTTCTACTTTCATGTCAAGTATTTAAAGTTCCTTTTTATTATTTTGGGGTATTATATCCATATATATAATACTGAACTGTTATGTTCATTTGAGGAGAGTTCCTATTTGATCTCGTCAATTCATTTTTGTTGAAGTTAAGTGACGCCGTTAGGCTGCAGAATTTTCATAAGAGAAATCTAATTTTTGTCTTCCTTCCATGTTTTTAATTTCAAATGTTATGTCCTTAAAACATCATTACCATGTTCATATATCCTTCATATTCAGTCCCTATACTGTTTTATGGGTCATTTATGAATGTTTGACCCATGTCCCCTCTCTTTTCCATGTTTTCTAAAACCCTGAAACATAGCCGTTATGCTGTAGAATTTCCGTCTCAAAATGTCCCTCCCTTTTTTTAATGTTATTTTATTTTATTATGTGAATAATCAAAGCCCCCTATTCTAAAGGGTTATTCACATATATACAAAGTTGTTAAAATTTAAATTCTTGGATTTACATACATGATACGAGCTTTCCCTTTCCGTGGGTTTAAAGTGACATAAGGATCACGTCTTTAAAGCAGTTTTTTTAAAATGTGATGATTATGAAATGAAACCCATTTCTTTTATGATATATGGGCTGTTAATGAAAGTATTGATGAGGATTTATGTGGCTCAAATGAATATAAATATATATTAATGGTACGCCCTGATAGCGCTTCAATGCATTGGGTAAAGACTTAATTTCTAGAGATGACTATTTTTAACGATGCCTTGGTGAATATCCTTGGTAGTTTATAATGACACATTGGGGATGGACATTGGTGAAATGGAATGATTGTCAATATTAAATGTCGTAGCCACATATTCAAGTTATGAAAATTTTTATTTCTATTATAATATGCCTCATGATTTCTTTATCATGCCTTAATGTTCTTTTCAGGACCTTATTGAAGTATCTCAAATTCACATGTAAAATTTTTCTCTTGTTTCCCTTACTGGGCCTTCTGCTCACCCTTTATTTTGATGTATTTCCCCAGGTTATGAGATGTATTAATGAACCTAGGATGAACCTAAGGATAATCCTTTCAATTTTTTAAGAAGAATGTGTTATGTTGTTTTCATGTTTTATGTTCCTAGTTTCCAATACACTAAACCTAAAAGATCCTCAGTTTTGTGTAATCTAATGAAAGTTTATGTTATAAAAAGGCGAGATCCATAGTTTGTATCAAAGGATGGTTTAGTTATTTTTGGAAATTAGGATATAAAAAGTTTAGGAATAACCCTATAGAAAATCTTAAATATAGGAAAACTTTTTGGTATTTTGATAAGTATTGAGTAAGTGGTTTATCAAACAAATACATCCCTGTCTGGATACGAGCATGTAGAGGCAGGTCTGGCACAGATGTACATAGGGGTAAAACACGAAAACACCGCTTTAAGCTAGACTCAAATGGGAACTACTGAACAATAATGAGTCTTGCTGCACTCTTGGTTACGACACTCCTGAGGGATATGCTTGGTTAATCACAAGATTTTTATGAATCATTATGAAGGAATTATAGAGAAATGTAATTGTCTAAGCATGAAGTCTTTGTTAAAAGATTCATAAATGAAATAGGTTTATCACTAAGGTTTTATCCTTTTAGAAAATGGCGGGCAATAGGAGGAACCGTGGAGATGGTGACCGCAATGCACCATGTGCTGAGGGCCCTCCGATGGAAGCCAGAATGGAAACATTCATGCGAATGATGAACCAACTGACTCAAGTTATGAGTAATAACATGAATCAAGCTGAGAGGCCGATCTCACCACGAAGGGAACAACACTATGTTGAGTCCTTCATGCGTCAATGGCCACAAACATTCAGTGGATCTACTAACCCATTGGTTGTGGAACAATGGATAAGCTCCATTGAAAATATCTTTTCTGTACTCCTTTGTTCAGAACAAGAATAAGTCATCCTTGCTGTTTACTGCCTAGAGGGAGAAGCTGATCAGTGGTGGTCACTGGTCAAAAATATGAATCCTAGAGGAGAGATGGAAGCAATGTATTGGCAACAGTTCCAGGGAATATTCATTAATAAGTATTTCTCTCGTTCTATGAGAACGAGAATGGAGAAAGAGTTTCTAGAGATGAAGAAGAAGGAGAACGAATCTGTCGGAAGCTATGAGATGAAGTTCACCCTACTTTCATGATATATCACTATCCTTGTCATGGATCTATGTTGGAAGGTTGATAGATTTTTTTAGTGGACTGAGACCTCATCTGCGGAAGAATCTAGCCAATCGGGACTACGATATCTATGAGCAGATCGTGCGGAGTGCAATGAAAGTCGAGATAGAGTTTTGTGAGACACAGTGGTCTCATAAATCAAATGGCAAGAAGAGATTTTTGGAGCCTAGTTTAGGGAAGACTTTTTATCAGGGAAGAGGTGGAAAGAAAATGAAACTTACCACATGCAATAAATGTGGGAAGAAGCATCCGGGGCACTTCTTGATTAGAAGTTCCAAGTGCTACAAGTGTGGAAGAGGAGGCCATGTTGCTCAAAATTGTCGTAGTGAGGTGGAGCCTCAACTACGCAACACTAACGATAGAGGAAAGATGGTTCTGGCTCTACCCAATGTCCATTTCTTCAATTGTGGACAGCTTGGGCACTTTTCTAATCAATGTCCAAATCCAAGGGCAGTGGAGGCGAATCACCATCAACCTCAGCAAAGGCCAGGGGATCAAGGTCGTTCTTCTTCTATCACAAAAACTGAAGTTGAAGCTCCGAATGACGTGGTAGCAGGTACTCTTGTTGGCCTCTCAAAACTAGCAACTACATTGTTTGATTCTGGTTCTACGCATTCCATTATTTCCTCCAAGTTTGCAATTAATATAGAATCAATCCCCGAACTGCTTGAGGTAGAGTTGTCAGTCAAGACTCCATGCGGGATAATCCATGCATCAACATTTTTTAGAGACTCTAGTGTTTAATTTAGTGAGCACAATCTTATAGAAAATCTTGTAGTCATTACCATGTTGGAATTTGACGTTATACTAGGGATGGACTGGCTCTCAAAGTATAATTCTAAGATAAAATGCAGAAGTAAGGAAATCTCAGTAGTCATTAATGAATGACCTAAAATTATCTTCCAAGGAGAAATATCCCGAACAGATCCCTATCTAGAAGCACCTCTTATAGCTTTCTTTATGGAGTTAAAATGGTGATGATGAAGAATGAAAAGGGAGTATACAAATAGAAGATGTTCCGATTGTTCAGGAATACATGGATGTATTTCCTGAGGAGTTACTTGGACCTCCCCCAGAAAGAGAGGTAGAGTTATCCATTGAACTTGTAACAGGGTCTCAACCGATATCAAAGACCCCGTATAGAATGAAAAATGTGGAGCTAGAATAGTTAAAGAAACAACTCCAAGACATGTTGGAGAAGGGGTTTATCCGACCGAGTTTGTCTCCTTGTGGAGCACTAGTTCTATTTTTGAAGAAGAAGGATGGATCAATGCAGCTATGAATTGAATATAGAGAACTGAACGGGATCACAGTGAAGAACAGATACCCTCTTCCAAGAATTGATGATTTATTTGACCAACATCGTGGGGCTCAATTATTAACCAAGATTGACCTTCGATCTGGTTATCATCAATTGAGGGTGAAGAAGGAAGATATTCTAAAGACAACCTTCCGATCAAGATATGGGCATTATGAGTTTACTATTATGCCCATCATCTTGACTAATTCTCCTTCTATTTTCATTGATTTGATGAATGGAGTCTTTAAGGACTACCTTGATAACTTTGTGGTAGTTTTTATTGATGATATTTTGATATATTCAAAAAGTATTGAGGATCATGAAGATCATCTGAGGATTATTTTGAAAAATCTACAGAAGGATAGGCTCTTTGTAAAGTCTATCAAGTGTGAGTTTTGGTTACAACAAGTGGCTTTCTTGGGGCACATCATAACCAATGAAGGAATCTCGGTTGACCCTGAAAAGACAATGGTTGTGGAGGACTAGACTCAACCCACAACAATAACTGATATTCATAGTTTCCTTAGTTTAGCAGGATATTATCATAGGTTTTTGAAAAACCTTTCACGGCTTTATAATATACTAACCATGTTGACTAGAAAAGGGGTTAAGTTCATCTGGACAATGGAATGTGAGAATGTTTCCAAGAACTGATGAAGATATTGGCCACTGCACCTGTGTTAACACTACCCTCTATCGGAGAAGGATTCATTATTTTTAGAGATACATCTCTAAAAGGGCTTGGGTGCGTCCTCATGGACAATGACAATGTAATTGCTTATGCATCTTGGCAGTTCAAGATTAATGAGCAGAATTATCCTACGCATGACCAAGATCTAGCGACGGTTGTTTTTGCTCTAAAGATATGGAGGCACTATCTTTATTGGGAGAAATATGATATATACACTGACCTGCATAGTTTAAAGTATATTTTCACACAGAAATAATTGAACACAAGATAAAGGAGATGGTTGGAGCTTATTAAATACTATGATTGTTCAATTCATTATCACCCTGGAAGAAAAAAAAAGTTACAGTTGCTTTAAGAAGGAAAGACCATGTTGTTCCGGAAACAATGAGTATCCTAGGAGATCCCTTGATTAAAGATCTAGTAAAACTGGACATGGGAATTGTAAGGGAAGAGACATCATCAACCCTATCCGAAATGAATTCTCAACCTTCATTACAAGAGAAGATCAAGAAGGCTCAAAAAGAAGATCCTTTGCTTCAGGAGAAGTTTGAGGCTGTAAAGGATGGGAAGTTACCTGATTTCAATATTGATCAAGAAGGTGTATTGAAATTTCGTACAAGACTATGTGTTCCATCTATTCACGAGATAAATAAAGAACTTATAGATAATATTCATAGCTCTACATTCTCTATACATCTGAGAAGCACTAAAATGTATAGAGACCTTCATGATCATTATTGGTGGGATAACATGAAGGGGGAGATTGCGGATTACACTACAAGGTGCCTGGTGTTTCAACAAGTGAAAGAAGAACGACAAATTCCTAAGGGGGTATTACAACCGCTACCCATAAAAGTATGGAAGTTGGATAATATCACTATGGAATTTGTAACTGGTCTCTCGAAAACATCCAATGGAAACCATGCAATATGGGTTATTGTGGACAATCTCATGAAGACATCCCATTTTATCTCTATTCGGGAAGATTTCTCTCTGGATCAACATGCCAAGATATACGTAAAGGAAGTGGTAAGTATTCATGGGGTACCACTATCCATCGTGTATGATCGTGATCCAAGATTCACATCAAAATTCTGGAGAAGTATTCAACATGCTCTAAATAATGAATTGAATTTTCGTACGGCCTATCATCCTCAAACTGATGGCCAATATGAAAAGACTATTCAGACACTCAAATATATGCTGAGATTATGCTCAATGGAATTTAAAGGTGGATGGGATCAACACCTCCCATTAGTTGAGTTCTCATATAACAACAGCTTCCATTCGAGTATTCAGATGGAACCCTATGAAGTTTTCTATGGAAAACTATGTAGAACTCCTACTTGTTGGGATGAAACTGGTGAGAGAAAGATTCTTGGGCCAGATCTTGTGCAAGAGATGACAGAACAGGTTCATTCCATCCAGCAACACATAAAGGCTTCTCAGAGTCTGCAGAAGAGCTATGCTGACAATCATCGAAGGGACATGGAGTTTGGTGTTGGCGACAAAGTCTTCCTTTGAATTTCTCCATGGAAGAGAGTCATGCGGTTTGGGAAGAAAGGGAAGCTCATCCCTAGGTACATTGGACCCTGTGAAATCCTTGATCGCATAGGAGCAGTGGCCTATCGTCTAGCACTTCCATTGAACCTAGATCAAGTTCATGATGTCTTCAATCTATCTTGAGGAAGTACATACCCGAACCATCGGATGTACTGAACCCAGAGGTGGTACAACTGGAACATGACCTCTCTTATGAGGAGCAGCCAGTGGAGATCTTAGACCGTAGAGACAAGGTTCTACAAAACAAGACTACCCACCTTGTGAAAGTGTTATGGAGGAATCATAAGTATGAAGAAGCGACTAGGGAGCCTGAGGAAACCATGAAGAAAAAGTACCCTCACCTTTTCGACTAGGCCTCATGTATAAAATTTCGGGGATGGAATTTCTTAAGGGGGGAAGAATGTAAGGACCCAAACTTTTTGAATAGTCTATTAAATTACTCTTACCGATTTAATAGAGATGTTAATGGTTATTGTAGAAAGAGGAGTCGATGGCTTCATACAGTAGACTCGAACCTTATGAATCCCACTTATCAGAGCATGGGAAGGAGGTGGCATCTTTGGGCTTCACTTTGGACCAAGCCCAAGTTGAACTCCAGTGTTTCAAGCTTGAACGGAAATGCCTGCGGGAGAAGTTCAAGTTAGTAGAGATTACTACTAGGTAAATGTTATCCAAGCCTCCCTCAAATTCTCTCACCATAGCACACCATACACTTAGGTCATATGTTGGTGTTATAAGGGGCTATGTGACGAGACTGTAGCTTCTTTTTGTAATCCTTTGGGATTAACAAATTGAGATTTCCTACTTTAGTGAAGTTTGTGAAATATCAAATGTCTGGATAATTTTAGGATGTATTTTATTGATGAATTTTGAAAAAAAGGATACTTTAAAATATTTATTTAAACCTTAAATAATTAATGATGGGTAATGATTTTTAAAAAATAGTCATCTGCAAAAGTGTTCAGTACAAATTTTAGAGTCTAATAAGATCAACGTAATTTTTGATGAATAGTAAATTATGAATAGTGATTTTATGCTTAGGATTAGTAATGTGACCAAACGGATTTGTAATCTCACTTAAATAAAGTATGAATATAATCTAGGCACCTTCATTAAGTAATGTGATTCAATAAAATAGTTAAATAATGGTTTCATAAATTATTAGTCAAGTGTTAGTTTTTTCGGGTGAATAGTGTTTTTTTAATTAAAAATTAAATTAAAAATAGTTAGAAACTTATTTTTTTAAAATGGATTTCATTTTTGAACTCAGATCATTGATATTATATTAAGGTAATTTTTGGTGATTTTTCTGAAAAAGTTGAATTTTTGATGAATAGTGAAAATACAGTTACAGGTATTTAATGACATCATTAAAAGATTTTTTAAGTATGTAATCAATATGGTCTACTTTTGACTAGTAAGATAAGGTATTAGGTGTCCCGAGTGGCCAATACCATGGGAAAATACCATGGGCAAGCCCATGGTTTTGCCAAAACCACCAATGAGGTGTCCCTTGGCCATTAATGCCTTGTCCCCTCACATTCCCTATAAATACCAAGTCAGACTCTCATCCATTCGACTCCCAAATCTCCCCCAACGAATCTCTGGTCTCGTTACCTCCCAATGATTCCTCCCAAGGTTCCCCCAAGCCATCAAGGTCCCATCCTTTGAGTTTTAAGTGTTACGTTTTAGGGTAAGGGATCTGACCCCTCCCTTTCTTTTCAAGTAATCTCTTTTATGTCATTTCTTTTATGATCCATGTTCATATTTTGAATAATGTTCTTTTATATTCATATTACTTTCCTTTTCATGTTAATATGATGAGAGAACCTCTCTTGCTCTCATCAATTAATTTTAATAATGTTTAAGTGGCGTCGTTAGGCTGCCGAATTTTTAAGGGATTCTTTCACCCTTCTCATTTTTCAAAGTTCATCATTCAAGTTCCTTTTTATTATGTTGGGGTATGATCTCTATATCTATCATACTGAACTTTTATGTTAATATGATGAGAGACCCTATTTGATCTCTTCAATTAATTTTTGTTGAAGTTAAGTGAAGCCGTTAGGCTGCCGAATTTTCATAAGAGATATCTAATTTTTGTCTTCCTTCCATGTTTTTCATTTAAAATGGTATTTCCTTAAACCATAATTACCATGTTCATATATCCTTCATATTTGGTCCCTCTACTGTTTTATGGGTATTTTATGAATTTTTGACCCATGTCCCCTCTCTTTTCAATGTTTTCTAAAACCCCGAAACATAGCTGTTATGCTGCAGAATTTCCGTCTCAAAATGTCTCTCTCTTTTTATAATATTCTTTTATTTTATTAATTTAATACTCAAATCCCTCTCTTATATAGGGTTATTCACATATATACCAAGTTTTTATATTTTAAATTATGGGATTTACATTCATGAGACCCTCTTTCCCATTCCGTGGGTTTAAAGTGACATAAGGATCACGTCTTAAAGCAGTTTTTTTAAAATGTGATGATTATGAAATGAAACCCAGTTCTTTTATGATATATGGGTTGTTTATGAAATTATTGATGATGATATATGTGGCTCACATGATAATAAATACATTTTAAGGGTGCGCCCTGATAACACTCCAATGCATTGAGTAATGACTTAATATCTAGAGATGACTATTTTAAACGATGCCTTGGTGAATAACCTTGGTAATTTTAATGACACCTTGGGGATAGAAATTGGTGTAACGGAATTATTGTAAATATTAAATGTTGTAGCCACATCTTAAAGTTATGAAAAATGTTATTTTTATTATGATATGCCTCATGATTTCTTTCCCATGCCTTAAATTTCTTTTCATGACCTTATTGAAGTATCTCAAGTTCACATGTAAAATGTTTCTCTTATTTCCCTTACTGGGCCTTCTGCTCACCCTTTCTTTTGAAGTATGTCCCCATGTTATGAGATGCAGTAATGAACCTTGTTTGAACCTAAGTATAAGCCTTTAATGTGTTTAAGAAGAATTTTTTATGTTTTTTTTCATGTTTTATGTTCCTGGTTTCCAAGACACATAACCTTAAAGATCCTCATTTTTGTGTTATGTAATGAAATTTTATGTTATAAAAAGGCGGGATGCCATACCCACCCCCTGGACACTCTCATGGATATCCCTCCCCGACCTCGGACAACCCCCCCCCCCCACCCCGAACACCCACCCACCCCAATGGACATCCACCAACCCCCTGGGCGGCACCCCCACCCCTCCGTGACACCACCCCACCACCTGCATAACCCCAACCCCCTAGACACCCCAACCCACGGACGGCCACCCCACCCTCCTAGACACCATACCACCCCCATTGGACAACCCCACCAACCCCCTGGACCGACAACACCACCCCCCCAGACACCCCCACCCCCTAGAAAGCCCCCCCCCCCCCCACACACCCCCGACACCCTGGACACCAGTCCACCCCCATGGACACCCCCCACCTAGACACCCCCTCCTTGGGCACCACCCCACACCCCTTGGATAGCCCTACCAACACACTAGACCACCCCACCCCCCTGAAAACCACCACCCCCTGGACACCCCTATCCCACCGGACTCCCCCATCCCACCCTCCTAGAACCACCCCACCGCCCTTGGACAGCCCCACAAACCCCGCCCCCCGGACCACCCCCACCCCCCGGACACCCCACCCACCCCCTAGAAACCCTCCCCGACACCCTAGACACCAGCCCACCCCCTGGACACCCCCCTCACCTGGACACCCCCCCTCTTAGACACCATCGCACAACCTAGACACCCCCACCCCCTGGACACTACCACCCTCCTTGGACATCCCCCCAACCTCCTGGACCGCCCCCAGCCCACATGGACACCCCATTCCCCTAGACACCCCCTACCCCCTAGACAGCCACTCAAAAACCCTGAACACCCCCCCCAACCCCATTAAATATGAATAAAATTCTTTATGTATATAATTAACTTATGAATTGTCTGTTAATGGTGTATGGGTATACATGGTGTATTTACCTTATGATTTATGTGTTAATCGTTTATGTGGGTATACTAATTGAGATGTTGAATTATTTGTAGGTGATGTTTGGGTGTGCTACTGTAGAAATTGTTTTTGCAGCAGACATGGCATTTATCAGTGCTTTTTTAGCGTTCATAAAAGATGCCTTTATCCACGCTAAAGAAATTCTGATAAAATACACATTTATCAGTGCTAAAAGAGCGTTGATAAAGGAATACATCATCAATGATTTTTCAGCATGGATAAATTGAAAATTTATCACCGCTAAAAATCACTGATAAAGGCTTCCTTTATCAGTGCTCTATTAGCACTGATAAACTGATCCTTTATCGGTGCTTTTTTTCCACTGATAAATGTGGGTTTTATTAGCTCTTTTTTAGCGCTGATAAAGGCCTCCTTTATCAGCGCAAAAAAATCACTGATAAAGGGGACCCCACTTTTTGATCATTTAGGTTTAAAACTCTTTTTTAGCCCTGATAAAGCCCTTTTTGAGCACTGATAAAGCCCATTTTTGTAGTAGTGTTGAGTGACCTATATAGATTGGGTTTGGATACTCGTTTTCTTGCTAGAATCTCCTAGGTGGGTCTATATATGTATTCAGGATGTAGGGTGATCTCTCACTAACCTTTGATGTACCCTTTAATGTTTTTAAATTGGTCAGACCAGTGGAGTAACATTTGACACATTATCAAAGATATCAATCAATGCACTATGTTATTCAAATCATATAGTTGCACTAATATAATCCATACCAATCACCTGTCTTCCATCCTGATGAAGTTGAATTGTATGTTGATATTTCCTTTGAGGAGTATCCACTTCGTATTTTGGATCAGTGCATGATAATACTATAAGTAAGGTAATTTCACTTTTATGGGTGAAATGCAATCACAGCTAGGTACATGACAAGACCTTGTTATAGAAAGCTGATATACGATCTCAATTGAAGGAACTCATTACCCATGATTCCTATTTATCCTCATTTTACTAACATGAGGATGAGTTTATTTATAAATGGGATGTTGTAATAACCCATTATACCATGATGGTATGGATCCCTTTTTTCAATTAATATTCTTTAAAATGCCCAAATATTGATGCCTAATCAAATTGAGGAGGTCACAGGTGTGTCTAGGGATCATTCTGATCCAAAAGCCAAAAAATGATGAGAACATACTAGGATGCATTGTTATGTGAATCCATGCCTCCTATCCCACATGGTTTCCCTCATAGACTGTGGAACCTATTGTCAGTATGGTTTTTTTGAAACAATTCAACCCAAGTATCATGATAGTGTAATAAATAGATGTCTTTTTAAAGTGGGACATTAAATTGTTTTCACATGTTTTGGGAAATATTTCACCTAAATAATGTGGGTAAATTTTTTATGGTGTGGCTTGCACACTAACCATTCATGGTTTTTTTATCCTAGAACCATAAACATGCGTTATTATATTTCAACGTTAAAAGTAATTTTCACCCACCCATTTATTATTAAACATAAAATATCTTTCCACAAACTCATTATAATTTCTTAATTGATTTCACCTCTCATGTGGATCAAAAATCCATCAAACTATGCAACCACGTATATTTTTGATTTGTCTTCTAATTAATGATTCCATAAAGGCATTGGATTCCTTAATGTGAGTTCAAGAATCCTCCCACTCCTATTTTATGTTTATATTTTAATCCATCATTATATTTAGATTCAATATCATTTTCCATATATTAATGTAGTTTTTCCATTTAATAAATATCCTGCAAACTAATCTGAATATGAGGCTGATAAAGAGCTAGAAATCATGTATATCCTTGAGGTTGGTGGTCTCATCATTTTCTACACGAGTTTTTCTGTATCATAGCTATTCTATTATGTCACATGGTTTCCTTTTTAATTGATTTATTTATTTCTTATTGATCATCAAGCCATTATACATGTCCTTTTATTCTTGTTTAGTTGTTAATAGGGTGTTTACCTCATATATAGACACCACTTGGGTGTTCCAATTTTGAATTTCCCCCATTATTACTTATTTATTAGCATGACATGAATCCTTATATGTATCATTTACTAGAGGATATTATTTTTGTTACATGGTTTAATTATTCTGTCTTCCACGTCTTTATTAATTCAGTCTTTTATATATGCTTATGTTGTTTTTTATTGTTTTATCCATTGTTCCACTAAGATAAGTAGGTATAGTCTCCCCACCATACATCCATACCATCTTCACACATTTACTACTAGCCACAAGTCTCTAGTAAAATATGAGACATTCATGAGGCTATTTGAATGACCATATTGGGGTCCTCATTAAGTGGATCTCGTGTCGGCGCATAAGAAATAATGATTTTTCCTTTGATGAAGATAAATACCATTATAATATCATTTATATATTTTTGAATAAAATAACCATTCAACAATGACAATGACTTTTCAAAAATATTAAATTCAAAACAATATGGTGAAAATAAGTTTTATTGAGAATATTCTCCAAATTATATAATTGAATATTTATAGTATTTAGTTATACTAATGGCTGAGAACTATATTGCTTCAATATAAGTCGGAATATATGTTTTCATTCACATTGTAATAAAAAGGTAAAAAGTAAATTGTTTGTAATATTAAATGAATATTCCTTTTAATCATTTTTGAATAATTAATACATTATTTAAAATTACATAAAATAATCATTGTTCAATATTCAACAAATTCAGGAAAAGATCATTATAATACAAGGATATAGAAGCCAAATTTTTAAGCAAAATATAGTAATAATGATTGGATTCATTAAAAAATATGTCTATTGAGTATATATTGGATATATAATAAATGGAAATAATGTATTATGAATAAATAATCATTGGAGATTTAATTTCTGATGTATCTAGAGTAGTATATTGAAATATTGCATCATAGGAAAATTAATAATAAACAGTCCTGATAATCAATGAGATTATAAAATATAACAATTACTACTTTGCTACCATTTGAATCATAATCACCATGATAGTATAAAATCAAATTATAAATTAAATATAATGTATGTATGAGTAATTATGATATATTATTTCAAAGGTAGGTAGATACAACTCGTAAAATAAAATAGTTTCAAGAAAAAACATATGTCTTAATGAAGATAAAGAGAGATGACAGACACATAACATGTGTTCAAAATTTTATATAAATATATTTTCCTTATGTATAATAAATTAGAAATAAATATATTAATATTACAGAATAATTTAGCAACTTATAATGTAATATATGATCTCTTTATAAAATTTGAACACACCTTTATCAATAATTACTTCTTAAAATCATTATTTATGGCGGATAACTCATTCATCATTCTAGAGTATTAAGGTTAATTAGTTATGGACGATGTAAATGGATAATTATTAAAAAATATCCATGATTTTTCTAACAATATAAATATAATATATATTAATTATAGATATATATTTATATTTATTCATAAAATGTGGTTATAGAAAAAAATTACATCGTTCATGGAGAAGGTATGTTGTACAAATTCATGAATGTTGATTTCACATTTCAATGGATGGTACAAAAGAAAGGTAAATAATAATTCACCATTAAAAAATAAATATTATTCAATATATTTCATATAATTTCAATTAAAATATCATTATTACCATCCATGTATAATGGAAATGAAAAAAAATCACATCACTTCACGGAAGAGGTAGTCAAAGTATACATATTTAATAAATGTATTATATAAATATTAAATATAATATAATTCCCACCCATAAAATATGGTTTTGAAAAATAAAATTTATTTCTATGTGGAAATAGTAAAGTATATGTACGGACAAGAAAAAGTTTCACTTCATATTTGATAAATAAATTTATGGAAAATTGTGAATTAATAATCAGAATAAAATTTATGTATATTTAATATATAATGTTATTTATTTTATTATCAAAAAATTATATTTTTTGGAGGTAATGAAAATATAAAAATTATGTGATCGTTTTAGGAAATTACATTTTCTTTCAATGCACTCCTTTAGAGATCCTATTAACAAACCTATGGATGCTATTTTGAGAATAAAATCACATCGAGATGGTGGAAAAGAACATGAGGGACATATTATTTTAGTTTTTGGACAATATATATATTATAAAATTTGTGATTATGTGATGGAAAGAGGTCCCCATTTAAAATTAATATGAGGGGGTACATTCATTATTTCATAAAAGATTAAAACATAATAAATAAATTCTCAGAAAAATTTATTTTCAATGTATATAGATTATAAAATAATTTTTTGTCGGATCCATAATTCGGGACAAAGTTGAGGCCAGAAGATGACCCAAAAGGACTACCTCACGAAGCCCTTTTGTGGAGATCCCCCAACACCGCGGCCACTGCAATGCAAGAATGTGGGACACTCTGTGACTGCACCTGACATTCGTGCATCCACCGTGAAGAAATGAGGTGTGATGCTCTACGAAAGCACCTGATGTTCGCACACCCTCCACGAAGCAAGGAGGTGGGACGCTCTGCGACCGCATATGACGTTCGCGAGCCCGCCGCAAAGCCACCCAGCCCCTATTCGCGCCGCGTGAGCTCTGCTCCACGGCTCCCCTTGCCTATAAATATCAGGCTCCCCCTGATCCTAGAGGATAGAAAATCCAACCTTTCTGCTTCCCAGCTTCTGAATCATGAAGCATCCTTCTTCTCTACGAACCTTGAGCTGTGCGAGGTACGTTTTCTCCGCGAAGTGCCTCCCCTTTGTCTCGTTTTGACCCCATCTTCGGAGACGGATGCCTTTCACAACACCTAAGGGTATTCTCAATGGAAGGATATCCCCAAGGGGACCTGGGTCATCACGGAGCATTTATTATTCACGAAACACCCTTCATGTACACATGATCCACATACTAAGGTAGGGACACTATACTTCATGAAGCACATTGCTTCTAGACTCCTTGCTTTGCAAGGAACATTTGCTTTTCATGGAAATGCTTTGAGAATTACCTTCCACTTCGCGAAGCACCTCCCATTTTCAAATCTACCCCATGCTAAGGCTAAGGCAGCCCACTTCATGAAGCACACCCCTTTGTAAGTTCCCTCCGCCATGCGGAGCAACAGAGCTCCACAAGGCCCCTGCCTATGGACCCCTCTGCTCGGAAAATCCTTTTCTCATGAAACCCTCCAGGTTTGCACAATGTGACTTCACTGTCCCCTATATGATACCACTCATTGTGTTGCTTCGCCTAATGCTTCTTCTCTTAGGCATGCTAATGGATATTGGTTCTTCATATAGCCACGCTAACGTGGACCCCTCGATGGTTTGCTCTGCGACACCCCCTTGTGATGACATTGCTGGTACCATCCCTTTCACAAGGAGCAGAGGGTACCAGTTATGTAAGTCCTAGGGGTTCATACCAAACCCACCTTGTCTGATCTGGATGACATTAAAATTCCAAGAACCATCGTCCTCATCACATGATGTTAAACTGTGACCTCGCCCCGTGCCTCGCATGCGGGGTACCCCCACCTTGGACATTCTACACGCCCCCTGGTCTCCACATGGGATATCATCTTCCTTATAGGAGTGGAGTTTGTCCGTGCTGGAAAGGGAGCCACCTTGGTGTAAGCCCCTAACATTTCTTTCCGGAGGCAGCACCCCTTTTCATCCTCACTTCCTTGGTCCCAAGGCCAATGGAGGGCGTAATAGGGAACACAGATCCTCTTTTCTTAGGTCCCAAATCCCTCTCCTTCTGCGCTTTTTCTCCCTCGGGCCTTCATCCTGCAGTAATCCCTGACACTTCTTGGGCCTCTCAAAGCGTAAGCCCCTCTTCACTTCCCATGGACACACCTTTCGCAACATGGTTGTCAATCCTTTTCCGCCTCTTGTTTCTCACCCCAAGCATGACTCACGTGGGCATAATGTAAGCATCGACCATGACATCACCCCTATCCCGAATGACGTTAAAATGAATTCCACATCCCCACCCAAAATACGGGAAATTTGATCCATGTTAATCCATGGTACGTAGGAAGCCTCCATGAGGTTCAAGCCCACCACCCGATCGTTCCGACCATGTTCATGTTGTTTCGCTGACGACACCAAACCTGAAATATGGGGACTTTGATCCATGTCAAGGAATGGTACGTATGAAACCTCCGTGAGTTTCATGCCCACCACCCGGTCATTACAACCATCTTCACATTGGTTCACTAATGAGACCCATCCTGAACTACAAGGACTTTAATCCATTTCACGTCATGGTATGTAGGAAGCCTCACGAGGTTCATGCCCATCACCCATCGGACCCCCGATCCATCTTCACATTAGTTCTACGACACAACCCATCCCAAACTATCGGGACTTGGACACATGTCAAGGCATGGTATGTAAGAAACCTCCAAAAGGTTCAATCCCACCACCCGGTCATTCTGACCATGTCGGTTCACCAACACCATGGGCCGCATCAGATTGTAAGCCCTAACCCATTCGAAACTATGGGGACTTTGATCCATGTCAAGTCATGGTACGTTGGAAGCCTCTATGAGGTTCAAGCCCCCCACTCGGTCATTCCGACCAGGTTGGTTCACCAACACTGTGGGCCACCACAGAGTGTATGCCCCAACCCATGCCGAAATATTTTTACTTTGATCCATGTCATGGCATAGTACCTAGGAAGCCTCTATGAGGTTCAAGCCCACCACTCAGTCGTTCCGACCATGTCTGTTCACCAACACCAAGGGCCGCCTCAGAGTGTAAGCCCCAACACATCCCGAACTACAGGTACTTTGATCCATGTAAAGGCATGGTATGTAGGAAGCGTCCACGATGTTAAAGCCCACCACCTGGTTTTCCGACCATGTCAGTTCACCAACACCATGGGCCACCTCAGAGTGCAAGCCCCAACCAATCCTGAACTACGAGGACTTTGATCCATCTCAAGGCATGGTACGTAGGAAGCCTCTAGATGGTTCAACCCACCACCCAGTCGTTATGACCATGTCAGTTCACCAACACCTTGGGCTGCCAAGAGTGTAAGCCCCATACCATCCGGAACTACGAGTACTTTGATCCATTACAAGGCACATTATGTAGGAAGACTCACGAGGTTCAATCCCATCACCCATCGGACACCCGGTCCATCTTCACATAGGTTCTCCGACACAACCCATCCCGAACTATGGGGACATTGACCCATGTCAAGGCATGGTACATAAAAAGCCTCCCTAAGGTTCAATCCCACCATCCACCTGGACCCCAGGTCCACTTCACGTCAGTTCACTGACTCCTGCCTCATCATTGGGCCGCCCCAGAGTGTAAGCACCAATCCCCATTTCGAACTATGGGGAAATTGATACATGTCAAGGAATGGTATGTAGAAAGCCTGATGAGGTTCAACCCCACCAACCAGACATTTCGACCTCTTTCACGTCGGTTCGACCTCATCTCTTTTTTCAACCCGAACTACAGGGACTTTGATCAATGTCAAGGCATGGTATGTAGGAAGCCTCATGAAGTTCAATCCCACCACCTAGTTATTACGACCTCCTTCACGTCAGTTCAACATAATCCAGTGGTAACTGTTGGAACCTCCTTCAGTGGTAAGTTGTTGTAATCCTTATTTGATGGTAAGCTGTTGCCAGATGAACTACGCTGACTTTGATTCCCTGCCAAGGGGATATATAGGAGGTCTTTTTGAGGCTCAAGCCCAAAAACATTGCCCATCCCAATTATTACTTGGGCTACTACATACCGGTGAGATAATACCACCTCATTCCCTCCTACATCATTCATGAGGCTTCCCACGTGTTGGCCCCAATATTGGTGTTCCATCCTTGGGTGTTCCTCTCCCAGATCCACTCTAATCGGTGTTCTGATAAGTCTGATCCGTCTCTGATTGACATTAAACATGCGGCATACCCTGTATTAAACACAAGAAGCTGAGGAAAACCTCATATACATGCCTATGGGATATGATTCTCTATGTTCGATGTGGTGTGCATCGAGCTTCTGCACCCTCGAGAAGCCCTGTAATAAATGACATAAGAGAGACACACCAATACCCAGCGTCCAAACATGCCAGGGATGCCCAGCGTGACTACTCCCCAAAGAAAAGGTTGTTGCCTTGACCAGACCTCTTGGAATGTGCTGACATAAGTAGTGTAATTAACTAGTGTCCATAATGATATGGTGTTGGGAATATTTTCATGAACAACATATTAAATCTATGAGGGAGACCTAGACTAGGAGATTAATTCTTTGGATGAATCCACAGAAGGAAAAACCGACATCCCATCATCTTGTTCCGATCAAGGAGAAAACTTCCATGAATAAGGAACGAATTCCCACCACCTTTGGAAAGATGGAACGTGGGGTAACCAAGTCGTGCCTGTCGTACTCATGCAGAAGGACGCGTGCACCCCAGCGAAAGAATCGGAAACAGAAATGGTGAACACAAAGTGAAGGTCTTCTCCTCAGAATAGAAATTAGTAATTCTCAGGGCATCCATGGATTAAAGAGTCACCGGATGCAGCTATCAAGTGTCAGGTCTTGCCTAGAAAATAGCGGGGATGGCGTGAAACTCACCAGAAGTTAGGGAAGTAGAATGTTGTACATCCCGTTCTGTGAAATTGTCAGCATGGATCCCTCTTATCGGTCATGGAAGACTGGATGGCGCTAGGGCAATGGTTGTTGATTCCTTTTTCCTTTCAGCACGGACGAGTTCATATCTCTGCTTCTCTAGAATCAGGTTGCTTCCACAGTAATGTGATCACTGCATTCCCACCTATGCTGGGGTAGGGGCAACGCCAGCACAGCCTCTCTGCATGGCTTCTCCGCTTCAGCAATAGCTTCTGCGCCCACAACTGTGGGGTGCCCATGCCCCATAACCCCTTCAGAAGTTATCCAACAAAGGGTAATTAATGACCTCGTACATAATTATGAGGAATAGGGAATACTCCAAACTCATGATATAGCCCGTCTGGACCTAGAGGCGTCCAGGCCCCACTGTCAACGCTGCCCCCGAGGGCCGTGCAGGGAGTAGCTACTCCCCACCCCAACATTCAATAATTTTGGGAGCCTGTCCCCATAGATCATTGACTACTCCCTGCATTACGCTGATGAGGTCGGTGACGTCTGGCCCATATCGGCCAGAGTCTCAATCCAGGGGCTCCCAACAAGGGCCCCCACCTGGCCGCGTCAGCACCACTGCCCGACCTTTCTGGAGGAGCAGGTAAGCTATGCACCTGCACCACCAGCACCGACTCGCCCGACCCGATGCCGGTGTCGGGAATGTGCTGAGGACGACCACCAATGGTTGTCAACGTTGACAGATACTGTGGAAAAAGGCACCGCCGACGCATGTTATCAAGTCCATGCACACAATGAGAAAGTGCGCTCCTATGTCTAGTCAGGATCAAGGCCCCAACCGCCCCTCAGGAAGGCTGGGTTTACTCTCTTGGTCACAGGAATGAGCGGGGGTAATCGTGATCGAAGATGCCACACCGTACGGAGGTCCTCCCCATACCACTACTATAGAGATCGTGGTTCTTCCCCACTTTGAGGCTCGGCATGCAGGTCTGCCCTGTGCTATCCCCAATCCAAATGAAGGTCTACCCCGCGTCGGTGATGTTTAGTATGGAAGCCTCTCTCATGCCCATCACACAGGTTATGGAGCCCTTCCTCCTACCCCCCAACCATCGACATGGAGACGTTACCCATCCGGTATTTCTCCAACATGGGAATCCTCCCTACATCCTCTCTCCAGCTGGAGAAGGTCCTCCACACCCTAGAATCTAGAGGGATGATGTCCAGCCATGCTCCACCCACACAAAGCATGGAGGTCCTCCCCATGATCCCGCTGGTTTTGGAAGTGGTTTTTCCCACTCCGGTACTGTTCAAGGAGGTCCACCCCATGCCCCCTTTGATATTTGTCCTAGTGGTCCTCACACCCCAGCTGTCTCAAGTGTAAACCCTCTATGCCCTGGAACAAGTGCGTTTGAAGGACCACCTGTCGGAAATCGACCCTATCTCGAGGAGCCACACAAGGGCAGGAAGGTGGGTTGTCTCTAATACAAGAAGAATCCTGGGAAGGCCCATACGGAGATCAAACCAGTCAGCTTCTTAGACTCTGAAGTAGAGTGCGACTCAGCTCAGGAACCCTCCCCTCACTCATCCGAGTCAATGTTTTGGGTAGGGATGAGGCGCATCATCCTGGTAATCATAGAATGCGAGTTCCACAGGATTCCCACCTCCATTCATAGGATTATCCAGGAGAATGAAAATCTGGCGAATCCACATGTTACGGTTTTTCAGTCACCACCATCATTATCGGAAGCACTTTCAACCTCCACAAGAGATCACAAAGAGCTATTCTGGGGACTATTGGCGGGCGAGCAGTAGCATGAACCACCACCAGCATCCTTGGACCCTGAGCTAGGAACGGTGGCCATCAGCCCATCCTATCACGACGTAGTGGTCAGGTCACTACACTCCTCGGAGTACATCCCAAGAGTCGGCGGCCAGTCAGCCCATTCACCATATTCTCCACCGGCCAACCTGCTGTCCCAGCGGTCTGCCTCAGTACCGTTGCCTGTTCCTCAACCAGCCCCAGTTGGTGAGTGGGTCAATCAAGGTCCAAACCCAGAATTTGATCTGAGGAGCTTCTGGAGCATCATTGTAGGAGACCACTTCCCTGAGAAGTTCTGGCCAATGGTAGCGCAGGATTTCTGCATACCTCAGTCCCTCACCCCAGAGAAAGTTGAGTGTCTCTGCTACACCCTCTGGGTGACGCATTCTAGTCTCCATATTCAAATTGTGGCTTCTCTAAGGGTCCTGGTGCATTTTTAAGACATTAGTGAGTATTTTCGTCTAGTCGATATAGTCGCACTCCCTGTGGTACAGCGTCCCGATTCACCTGGCTGTCGTGACGCCCTCCACCTACAATGCATTAATAGTATCAATGTACTCCGCAAAATTATCATGGAGACTACCCCCCACATGCATGTCCGTGGTTGGGGGTGGTATGCTGCCCTCCTCTTCAGCCATATCTAACGGTAGCCCAAATCGTTATGCGATATTGATGACATGCCCTCGGGAAGGGTCACGGTCCACATGGCCGACGTCGTGGAAAAAGAGGACGATCCAGAATTTCTCTATGGAGACCCACCCCCTAAGGTTGTGCCACCACTATTGGACCCCTATGTGAGGATTAATCGTCCCCAAAGGAACCTACTAGGTCTCCCTGTGCCCACCGAGGCGTTGGTGCTTAGCCAAAATGGTTGTAAGGGAAAAGAGCATGTCGGAGTTGTAAAGCACTCCAACCCATCTGCCTTAGTGCAGAAGACGGAGGAGGACCCTGATAAAGGTGCGTTGCACCATCAACTTGCTATGTAGAAGAGGTTGGTCGACAAACTCCTGGCTGAATGTTCTATAGAGTGACGACCTGTCTATGGTGATCCTAGGTCGGGGTAGCAAGGGAGGAACTACTTCCCCCGACGAGAGGCCTCCAGGAAACCCTAATCATACCGCTCCTGCGGACAAGTTTGAAGCCGGAACACACTGCAAGAGGGCGCAATATGTCTCATTAAACCCTCCCAAATAGTGTGGCAATATGAGGAATCTAGCCTGGGTTCCCCCAGCTGCCCCGTAGGCCGTTCTAGTAGTCTCTCCATGAGCCGCTGAGCCCATCTACCTGGTCGAAGATCCGGGAAACTCACTCGTGGTTAGGTATCCCCGTCAGGATAGGGAACCCCACCCGGATAATCATATGGCGGCACCCATAGCCAGCTTTGAGGTATTGGAAACGTAGTAGGTGGAAATCACACCAGATGTCTAGCCCTACCCGGCATTGGTGGATGATATGTCGGCGCCTCCGGGTTTTGGTAATCCCACCTTCTCCCCATTAATGGGACGGGGGACCGTCCACAGCATCCGGAACACATAAACTCAAGGTGTGGGCCCATGTTGGGGACTTCAGCGTAGCAGGATGCCACCAAGCGCCGATTTTCATTCAAACATTGGAGGGGCGGACATTCGTCTGGTATAGCCAGCTCCCCGTTGCATCTGTTACCAGCTCGGAGGACCTTCGCATGCAGTTCCTCTACCAGTTCAGCTATATCACCCAGAATACCAGTATCACAGACCTCTTCAAGTGAAAGAAAAGGTCTAATGAGTGATTCACAGACATTATCACCTGATGGAAGGGGCTTATGCACTCCCTTGACATGCCACTGACTCAGGAGAAATTACTGAAGATGTGCATAGAGAATGTAAAGAAGGAACTGGTTCTTTTTCTGATCACTTAATACTATCCCGGAGGGTTCCGACACTTCTCAGATATGGCCCATCACCTCAAGGAAGCCCTGAAACAGGCTAGACAGGCACGCCCACTTCCCCCTATAAACCCAACAATGAGAGCTTCTAGAGCTAATCCCACCACGGTGGCCCAAATAGATGCCCCCAAGCAAGTAGAATTACTACAAGTAGCACCGGCCCCATAGCCTCGTAGAGGCCCTGCCCCTCAAGAACAGCCTCCAGCTCTGCAGCATCCTCAGAATTGGAAGGCACCCTGCGTAATGCGCCACCACCACCTTGGGGGGACAATATGGGTCCACCGCCTTGATAGGTCCCTCCAGCTCCTCATCAAGGCCAAGCTCTAAGGGATCCCTATCCTGAGGGAAGGCACCAAACATAATTGTTTAGTGAGAATCAGGTCCCTAGTTACTTTTTTAGTGCCCTAGAGAAAAAGATTGTACGCTTTCTTGAGTACAGAAGGCCGGCAAAGGCGAATCTCACTGATTACCCCCACTAATGCCAATATCTTAGGATTATAGAGAACATGCTCAAGAATTGATATTTGTTTAAAGAATGGATCCTATATCAGGTCGATAACAACATATCCAGGCAAGGCCCGGCCCGGACACAAGTGGCAGGTGTCTTTGTGTGTTCAGATAGTAGTGGCGATGACGAAGGAGAGTGGCAGCAGGTTCCCAGCTGCATATCCCAAAAGATCGACGAATGGATGGATCGTAAGACGTTTGCTCACGCCCATGGAATTATTCAGGCACTCATGAACAAGAAGGAACCTTTAGAAGCTGTGACTACCACCTCTACATCATCATCTCATCTGGCCTCTTCCCATAAGATCCAGCATCGGCGGCTCAAGAAGAATCAATGTGCCCCATCATTACCATCATCATCCCGCACTCTTGGAAACTTCATGCCCCCTGAGATGGGGATCCCTCCCGAAATCCTCCCAGTGGGGAATGATTCTTCCAGTGATAGTCAAGGGTACACTTCGGTTAAGACCTTCGGGTTGGTAAACCCATATATGACTCCCAACGAGCGGGAATTCCAGGCAAACCTCTCCAACGTCTCCAGTCGACGCCAACGTCAGTGGAGCCGTGACTATATGGGTCATCGGGACACGTCAGTTGGATCCTCTATCCAGGTTGTGCATGCCACTGAGACAAGAGAACATGCCAAGAACAGTGCTAAGCACTCACGACCTCTTTGTCTAGTGTCGTCCAAACTACCTCCGCCCCCATTTTTCCTACTGTATCAGGCATAACCACTTCGGTCGTGCCGTAGCCAGCTTCTCCCTACTACAGTCTGATCTCAGTCGTCCAGAAGTCATCCATTAGCTACCCTTCAGGCTTTGACTAGTGAGCAATGGGATATGACAAGCACCTACCAGTCGTCGTTTCAGCCAGTAGGGCCCACCATGCCTCCAACCACAGAGCAGCCTCCTATAAGCATAAGTTCATGCCTGTCATGGAGGTACGACATTCTCAAGCATCTCTCCGGCATCCCAGTAAGTATTTACATCCTCTAAGCCCTCTGCTTGTTGTCAGATATGTGTGAGGCCCTGGATGAGGCTTTAAGGAGCCCCCTCCAGTTTGAGACGGAGATAGCAGCTGTAGAGGGTTTCTATGCTGAAGCAGTTGAGAACGCCGAATGTCAGGCCATCATTTTGTTCTCTAGAGTGGATAAAGGCTCTACCATATAGGGGAACATCCCCCTGCTGTATATCACCAGCCAATTTAATGGTGTGGAGGTTCACTGCTCACTACTAGATATTAGATCTTTCCCAACGCTTCTATACCAACGGTTTGAAGAAACCGTTGGTATAGGTCACCTTTCCCAACGGTTTGGCCAAACCGTTGGGAAAGGCCCCCAAATTGTCCACTTTTCCCAACGGTTGGGCCAAACCGTTGGGAAAGGCCCTCAAATTGGACACTTTTCCCAACGGTTTGGACAAATATACCACTTTTCCCAACAGTTTGGCCAAACCGTTGGGATAGGTCTACCTTTCCCAACGGTTTGGCCAAACCGTTGTGAAAAGTGGGCCAAAATTCAACATCTTACACAGAATCAAAATCACAACCAAAGACATATACCAACGGTTGTTAAAACCGTTGGTATAGGTACTTTCATTTTTTATCGGACCTTCGTACCGAGAACATTATATAAATCAAAATTTAAAATATTTATGAGAATACATATATATATTTATGTAATTATGATCACAAAAGTCATGTTAGGTTAGTGGTAGAGTCGTTCAATTATAAACGAGGGGTCCTAGGATCAAATCCCAGCGGATGTTTTATTTTTGGAATTTATATACCAACAGTTCCATTACCGTTGGTATAGATTTCATATTACCTATACCAACGGTTTCCAAAACCGTTGGTATAGGTCTATACCAACGGTTTTTGGAAAACCGTTGGTATAAACCTATCCCAACCGCTTACTTGGCTATGGTTCTCCAAACCGTTGGTATAGGCTATACCAACGGTTTGGAGGCCTATACCAACGGTTCCAAACCGTTGGTAAAGGTTAGATTTCCAGTAGTGGCCGTCTCATCGACACTGGCTTTGGGATCAACCTTATCCCGACACGGACACTGCGGAATCTAGGGATATCCGAGGATGACCTGACTCCCTCTGATTTAAGAATACATGGATATGACAGGACACAGCATACCCCAGTTAGCCAGATCCACTTGAAGACCCAGTTCAGTGGCCTAGTTGACAGTACTGAATTTATGGTTGTCTCTCAATACATCACATACAATGCATTGATGGGAATACCATGGCTCCATCTGCCTGCGGCTATCCCCCCATCATATCACCAGTGCCTCCAGTAATCCCTAAATGGGCGAGAAGGCATACTCCAAGGCGATGAATGTACTTTCACCTCTTGTGAAGCCCGTTATCTGGATGTTGACTAATACAAAATTAAGGATAACCAGATTATGGAAAGTGGGGTTGTGCCCTCCATGGTCACAAGTGACCCCTAGGCCAGTCTGGATGTTCCTAGGTCTTCCCAATCCATCGATTAGAGGCCACGACCCCCCAACATGGGGAAATTCATCGTTGTCTTGGGTACAAGAGAAAGGTATATTCCCAAGTCCAAGCGATGGAGGAAAATCACATCGTACACTTACACAAACCAGGCTCAGGTGATCCCGGAATTTCCTACCCCTATACAATATCGGGATGTCTTCCCCATTGAAATGATAGTATGTTATAAGTTTCTATTTCGTCGGGCTAGGATTAACCGGCTCAAGCCGATATTCCACTACTGCTTTGACATCATCAAGCATGGACCCCTGGGCCAAAGGCCAGATGGAATTAGATCGACTCCCTTCATCGCTATGGTCTCAGTGGCGTGTGAATCTCTTGATGCACTGTCCACTGCTGTCCAGGCTGGTACTAACCTCCATTCAGGTTCCTACGACCAATGGGAAGCCTCAGCTGCTGGGAATCCCTCCTCCACTAATGAATAAGTGCATTTGGAGGATGCTCCCCCCTCATTTGAAGAAGACTTCTATTCCACGGTCGATGAACTGGTACAGTTGAACCTTGGTAGCAAGGTAGATCTGAGACCCACCTTGATCTGTGCCGTCATGTCCCTTGAGAAGCAGCAGTGGTAAATGGACTTCCCCAAACAGCACTATGATGGGTTTTTCTGGAGTTATGATGAGATTCCAGGACTTGATCCTCATTTAGCCATCCACCTCCTCGGTCGTCCGAAAAATCATCGTGGGTTCAAGTAGCCTCCCAGAAATATTCACCCTTCTCACGGTGCCATGGTTGAGGCCGATGTTGGCAATATCATCAAAGCCAACTTCATCAAAGAGGTCCAGTACCCCATGTGGATATCCAACATTGTGTAGTCAGAAAGAGGAACGAATAGATAAGATTATGTATCGACTTCCGGGTTCTCAACCATCACTGCCCGAAGGATGATTTTCCCCTTCTGGTGACAGAATTGTTGATCGATGATGTGGCCAAATTCCAAGGCCTCTCCTTCATGGATGGTTACTTTGGATATAATAAGATCTGGATGGCCCCGAAGGATGAAGAGTCCGTGGATTTCAAGGTACCTCAAGGTACTATCTGTAACATGGTTATTCCCTTAGACCAGAAGAATACAGGTTCCACTTATAAGTGGGCCATGCTTCACATATTCAAGATGATACTCGGGACACTGGTGGAGTGCTATGTGGATGATTGGGTGGTCATATCTCACCAGCACCAGGACCATCTCAGGGACCTTGAAAAAGTGTTCAGTTTCCTCTGTTCCCACCTCTTGAGGATGATCCCTTTGATGTGTGCCTTCAGGGACACTTCCGGGAATTTTCTTGGATTTTTTGTCAGGTACCGAGACATCAAGATGGACCCAGAGAAGATCTAGAAAATCATAAAGATGCCTCCCCCGAGCAATATCTGAGATCATCAAGGTTTACAAGGCCACTTGGACTACATACGTCGATTCATTGTGAATCTAACCGGAATGTGTAAGCCCTTTTCATGGCTAATGAATAAAGTATCTGCTTACGAATGGGACGAAGAGTGCCAGACCTCATTTGAGGAAATTCAGAATTACCTGCTCCAGCCTCCGGTCTTGATGCCACCCATCTCTGGTACTCCGCTAATCCTGTATGTGACTACCCTGGACCGATCTCTTCGTTATCTTATAACCTAGAAGAACAACGAGGGGACAGAGAACAATCTTAACTTACTCACCCACATTTGTCTTGATACAGTGACCAGATACTCCCCCATCGGGAAGAGCTGCCTTGTGCTCGTATTTTCTGTGCAGAAGTTACGTCATTACGTGCAGAACCATGAGGTATAGATGGTCTCCTAGGTAGACCCGCTAAAGACCATTCTAAATCGCCCCATGTTGACCGGCTGTCTAGCATGGTGGGCGGTTATCCTCCAGTAGTTTGACATCAGGTTTGTGACACAGAAGGCTATCAAGGGGAATGCATTGGAAAACATTCTAGATGCCCACCCAACCACCACTGATCAGTCCTTGATTTGGATTTTCCTGATGAGGCAATCTTCTATGTCGATCAAGAAATCCCATGTTTGAAAATTCACTTTGATGGTGCCTCAAGGAGCCCCACCGGTATGAGGCTCAATGATCCTAGGCTCAATATAGTGGGCATGTGTATCTTTTTATTAACCCAACTCAAGTTGTTCTGCCATTCTTATTTCTATTTTAGGAAGGTTTCACCAACAACGAGGCAGGGTATCATGCTCTTATCACTGGCCTCGAGCTGGCCATCGAGTCGATGTACCCCATTTGCATGTGAAAGGGGATTCTGAACTAGCCATCAAGAAAGTCAACAGTGGCTATGTTATCAGAAAGCCAGATATGGTACCATTTTAGAGAGAAACCTCCATCTAATGGCCCAGTTCCCTTCTCAACAGGAGGTTTCCCATGTTCATCGGTTACATAATGGTCGAGCGGATTCTTTGGCCAGCCTGGCTGCACCACATGTAGATCCCGAACAGGATGATCTGATTATACACATGGCACACTGGAGAGTCATTTCCTACATCACCATAGAGGATGATGAAGACTTGAATGTAATCCATCTTACCACCAGATCCTCCACATCAGGACCGCTAGGATTGTCAAATCCATTGTTTGAAGTGACTCCCGATTGGAGAGCCCCTTTTGTCGAGTATCTCCAAAATGGTTTCCTCTCAGCTGATTGGGAAAAGCGCGAGCAAACTCGATGCCACAAACTACAGTTTACACTCCAGTGTGGTCCCAGTCTTGAGAAGATCCTCCATATGCATGGTTTTGATGGTTTTATCCTCTGTTGCATCCAAGGAGTCAAGATTACACATGTCATGGAAGAAGTTCATGCCGGTTCCTACAGTGCCCATCAGGCTGGGCCAAAGCTATCCCATCAGATCCTAAGACTGGGGTACTTGAGGCCCTCTATGATCCATTATTGTATTGAGTTTTTCAAGAGATTTCATGTGTGATGATTTCATGATAACTTCCTATATAGGCCGCCAAAACCTCTCCACTCCACCAAGTACTATTGGGTATTCGTAGTGTGGGGACTCGCTGTCGTGGGACCATATCTACCAGCGACATCTCGCCAATGCAGGTTCATCATGATCGCCACAAATTTCTTTTCCAAGTGGGTAGAGGAAATTCTGCTCAAGGAAGTCAAGGCGCATTCCATTATTGACATCGTGAGTTCCTATATAATCCATCGGTTTAGAGTCCCTCACGATGTCCTCACCAATAATGACACCAACTTTCGAGCAGCTGAGATGAATAAATTGTACGCTAAGTACAATATCCATTAAAACCATACCTCCCACTATCATGCGTAGGAAAATGGACAGATTGAGGAATTCAACAAAACCCTCTCTAACATTTTTTAGAAAATGCTTGCCCAAAACACGAAGACTTGGCTGGACATGCTCCCAAATTCCCTCAGGGATTATCGGACGAAGACTCGCAATTCTACCTAGGTGACTCCATATTCCCTAGTGTACGGGGCTGAGGTTGTCCTTCCCATCAAGATCGAGCTGCCTTCATTATACACCGTGGTCTATGACTAGCAGGTGCCAGATAAGGAAGCCAACATCAGTCAAGCTAAATCTGAAGCACCAAACGATAATAGGCTCTGTGCCCTTCACAATCTAGAAAGGCATCAGAATAAGATGGCTAGAGCCTTCAATAAGAAGGTTCACCTCTGCTCATTTCTGCAAGGCGACCTGGTATGGGCCCTCTGAGTTCCAATGATCCCTGGCAAGAAACCACACATTTTTTATCCCAAATGGGAAGGACCTAAAATAGTCCACATATTTACCCCAACAAAGCATACTCCATGGTAACCACGGATGGTGAGCATATAACTTCTCCCACCAATGCCACATTTGTCATGAAATACTTTTCCTAATCCGAATGGTGCTGCACGACCCAAGACTGGATGGTCCTACACGACCCTAAACTGGATGGTCCTACAAGACCCTAAACTAGATGGTCCAGCACAACCCTAATCTAGACGGTCCCGCATGACCCAAAACTGCACGTCGGTCCTGCATGACCTTAAACTGTCTAGTCCTGCACGACATTAAACTATGCATAATCCAACATGATGTTAAAATGTGGTTCGAGAACTGTGTATAACTTGATTCCCATCTACATGAGATATGTAGGAATGGTCAGATGCCTCATCTTGAGCTGATCCCCAAAATCTTCTTCTCGACTATCCCCTAGGTATAGTTCTCTTAGATGATCCTTTCATGATGTGATGTAGGCTTCCTCACCCCCACTCATACCAGTATTGTAATGGTGACATCATTTGCCCACTCCCATTATTCTATCCTCCCGCATCTTCACCGCACGATGTTAAATTGCATGTCATTCAAGAACTAGGTTTGGCTTGATTCTCATCCTCATGGGATACATATGAACGCCTGAAAATCTCATCTGTTAGCCCAGTCCGAATGCCGAAATCTTCCCCTCAGGTCCAGACATACGGTGGGGTGTAGAACCTTTCCCCAATTCACATCGAGCTAAACATGAACCAGTCCTATGTCATGCTCTCTTGAGATGTTATCCTCTTTCCGAAGATGGGTATAACTATGCTTCACCCACTCCTTGACTGGGACTCCGTCACCTTCTCCATTCAGATGTTCCCCTGAATGGTGTGGATGTTAGGCCTAAGGGATCTCTTACCACTTTGGTCCAACACACTCGAGGATTTCGAGTAGCAAGACGATACAAGTCCCACATTTCAAATAGGGTTAGCGGTCGATGCTCCTTTGTTGCTCCCAATTAAGGTCACTATAGGGATGTTGTGTTTCGAACATGGTCAAATGTTGTCCTGGATCATGAGGACCACACCACGATGTCCCAAACATCGAGTGTCGTAGTTAATTCTTCCCCGTTCTATCTCCAAGTGACGAACTCCCTCCAGACGATGCCAACCATCGGGTCCCCTGAAATTTCAGCCCCTCGGCCCAGGTTCTCTCTTATGGTATTGTGCGGTGTGGTATCGGATTATGTCATCATTCACGTCAGGTTTCTCACCGTGATTTACACATCCCCGGATGAGAAACCATATCCCCGACCCTAATCCTCACTACAAGATGTTAAACTTCATATTGGTCAGGCCGTCCTAACCGAGGCCCAGCCTCAAGCCCCATGGTTGTCTCGGGCCCCCGACCCTCGTCATCACTACAAGACGTTAAACTGAAAAATGGTCAGGCCTTCCTGAATGAGGCCCAGCCTTAGGCTCCTTGTTTTTATCAGGCCCCGAACCCTCATCATCACTACAAGATGTTGAACAGTAAATTGGTCAGGTCTTCCTGACTGAGGCCCAACCTCAGGCCCCTTGGCCTTCTCGGGCCCCCGGACCACACCCTCACTGCAAGACGTTAAACAGGAAACTGGTCAGGCCTTCCTGACTGAGGCCCAGCCTCAGGCCCCTTGGCCTTCTCAAGCCCCGACCCTTGTCCTCAATGAAAGATGTTAAACATTAAGCTAGACAGGCCTTCCTGACCGAGGCCCAGCCTCAGGCCCCTTGGCCTTCTTGGGCCCCTGGCCCTCATCCTCAGTACAAAAAGTTAAACTGAAAGCTATTTAGGCCTTCATGAATAAGGCCCAGCCTCATACCTCTTGGCCTCCTCAGGCCCCGGCCCTCGTCCCCACTGCAAGACGTTAAGATGAAAATAGGTCAGGCCTTCTTGACCGAGCCCCAGCCTCAAGCCCCTTGGGCTTCTCGGACCCTAGCTGTCGTCCAAACTGCAATACGATAAACTACAAACTGGTCAGGCCTTCCGGAAAATCGCCCAGCCTCAGGCCCCTTTTCCTTCTCAGGCCCCTGACCCTCGTTCTCACTACATGACGTTAAACTGCAATGTGGTCAGGCCTCCCTGACGGAGGCCCATCCTTAGGACCCTTGGCCTTCTCGGGCCCCCGACCCTTGTCCTCACTACAAGACATTAAACTACAAGCTGGTCATGCCTTCATGACCGAGGATCATACTCATTCCCCTTTGCCTTCTTGGGCCCCCGACCCTCGTGCTCACTGTAAGACGTTAAAATGAAAACTGGTCAGACATCCCTGACTAAGGCCCAGCCCCAGGCCCCTTGGCCTTCTCGGGCACCCGATCCTCGTCCTCACTGCAAGACATTAAAATGAAAGCTGGTCTAGCCTTCTTAACTGAGGCCCAGCCTCAGGCCCCTTGGCCTTCCCGGGCCCCCGACCTTCATCTTCACTGCAAGATGTTAAACTGAAAAATGGTTTGGCCTCCCGGAACGTGGCCCAGCCTCAGGCCCCTTGGCCTTCTCGGGTCCCCGACCCTCATCCTCAATAGAAGATATTAAATTGAAAATGGTTTAGGTCATCTTGACGAAGGCCCAGACTCAGGTCCCTTGGACTTCTTGGGCCCCAATCCAAGTTCATACCTGGAGTGTACGGTGTGGTGTGGGATTATGTCCTCATTCACATCGGGTTAGTCACTGTGTCTTACACCCCCTCATTAGGGTATCTTACCACTGGATGTCTTTAAGAACTATGTGTTTCTTGATTCCCATCCTCATGGGATACGTAGGACCACCCAAATGTCTAGACTTTGGGTCCAGCCCCATCTCCTGGAAATCTCCATTTCACCTTGGCCCCTTGTCCTACCATTCCCCAGGGAGGGGAGTATATGGCATGGCATGGGATCATGTCCACATTCACATTGATCTTGTAAAGACCTTGCCATGTTCCTCTCCCTCTTGATCACCCTCTTAGAACCTCTTTGGTGGTTCATCAACATTCCTAAGGGTACTCTGGTTTAGTACGTGGAATGTCGATCTCTGCTCGGACATGCTTCCTCCTACTTTTCAGGCTTTTTGTTCCCCTTCATTAGGGATTTCATCAAGTTTCACACCTGAAGGGACCCCCGAGTGGCATGGAAGCTAGGCCTAAGGGATCTTCTTCCATTATAGGACAATTCCCCAGAGGGTCGTGGAAAACAAGCTGATTGAAATCCCACGTTGTGAATATGGTCATGGGTTGATACTCATTTGTTGTCCCATGTCAGGCTATCGTGACATGGATGCTGTGTTTCAAACATGGTCAAAAGTTATCCACCATCTCCACGCCAACCCCTTTAAGCCCAAAATGTCGGTTACATGATTCACATCTTCATTCACCTCACCATGTCCAAGTATAACATTGAAACTCTTGGTACTATTCCTCAGTGCGCATCTGCACATTATGACGACCAAAGCCATGATAGGGGCATCATTCAGGGCTCCTCACCAATTTCCCTTTGTCTTTCATTCCAAGTATTGCCAAATAAATCTTCCTTACTTGTTTCCCACACTGAGTTTAACTCACATGGGCTTAGGGATCAGGTTGAGGTCTGTACTTACTTGGAGGGTTTTCACTCCATCCATGGTCCGAGCTCTAAGACCATAAACTAAGATCTCGTATAGAACTAAGTGTGGCTTGATTAGCATCCTTATGGGATACATTGGACCACCCGAATCCCTTCTTTTCAGGTCCAGCTCAGTTGGGAGCTTGTTTCTCTTTCCTCTTTCCCTCTTACCCCTTGGGCCCCTTTGCCCGAGGTTCCCCTCTCGGAATTGCATACGGTGTGATATGGGATCATTTCCCCGTTCATGTTAGGCATGTTTTATGGCACTGTACACATTCCCCACCTAGTATCTTCTCTACTACGTTTACATTGCAAGATGTTAAAATGAATGATTGGTCCTATCACATGACCAAAAACTATGTCATTATCGTCCCGGCCTCACGACAAAAAAACAGCAATGCATTGTGATGTCTTCACTCAAAGGGACACCATGTTGGGTATTGGTCACACAACATACCATTTGTCAACACCTTCTATGGATGGATTCTTAAGGCGATGCCAGGGATTACTACCCTAGGCTTATCGCTTCCCAAAAAAAACCACTTACTTTAAAGGACAAACATGATTTATCAAATATCGCTCCTTTTGGTGCAAGGGCCATGCCCACACGGCCCCTTTTATAAATGTCAATAGTACCATACCGTGAAACCCCAAGAACTAAGTGAATCATGATCCCCATACTCATGGGGTACATAGGAATGCCTGTGCACTTAGCCTCAGGCTCAGCTCAACTCTCGTTTTCGGTCCCTCGACCTAAAACCTCTCCAAGAAACAAGTGGTGGTTGGAACCCCCTGTTCCCATACATGTCGGGTTTTTGTAATTCCTCCCACCATGTGTCTCCCTCATTTCCTACCATCCATGGTCTGAGTTATATGACCCTAAACTAAGATCTCCCTATGTGAACGGACTCGACTCCCTATATCTAATACTTCTTGTTGCCGTATTCAGATGTGTTTTGACAAAGACCCCGAAGTGTGGAATATTCATGGGGACATTCCTCCCGTTCCATGTCCATGCTTTGTGAGCTCTCTATGTGGATACTCATCCTCTTCTAATCCAAAAGGCCCCCTAATGGCCTGGTCCCATGCCACATCATCTCACCTACCATCCCGGGCCAACGACCCTAAGGATCTTTGATGACATTTGCGACAAGTCCCGTGTTTTGAACATGGTCAATAGTAAACCCTCATTTGTCTATCCCCATTCTAGGCTAACATGATGTGGATGCTACATTTCCACCATGGTCAACAGTTATCCTCCATCGTCACATGTCCATCATTGTGGTGTAGATTTCAAGCATCATGATTCACACATTTCCACTTCTTCATGGTCAGGTGGAATTCTGAAATACTAGGCTTTGTCACTTCATGCATCTAGGTGCGCTACATGGATGGGTTAACATCATTGGGTCGGTATTCACCAAGCATCCCTTAACTCTAACATTCCCCTTTCTTTGTCAGGAAGGTCCCGCCACTAATTCTTGTTTCCCACATCGGGTTCGACTCACATGGGCATAATGGTTTTGGTTGGATGTGCACCAGTAAATCCTGGATTCTCATCGTCCTACATGGCGTTAAATTGTGCTTCTAGAACTATGTATGGCTTCATTCCCATCGTCATGGGATACGTAGAGACACCCCAGTATTTTTTCTAGTTTCTAGCCCCAGGAATCAGAAGTCTTGTTCCTCCCCATTTTCGGACCCCGGCCTGACCCCTTGTGGGGAACTGTGTAACTGAAATTATTCCCTGAATAGGAACGGGTTGCCCCACAATGACGTTGGGAAGCGACGACTCACTTTCCAGAGAGGCCTTGTCTGAATGAAGGAATGATCCATGATCAAACCGATGCATCCATCTAGTGTTCTCCCACCACGGTGGAGTAACTTCGAGAGTGTTGGATTTTATTCGAAGAAACCCTCACTCCACATTCCACGCATTGTGTGCCCTTTATTCAGAACCTCTTCCACTTTCACATCTGGAAGAACCCCCTAATAGTATGGATGCTCGGCCTATGGCATGCCTATTGTCCTGATCCAATGTTCTGGAAGAATAACGGGTGACATTCTGAGTCTGGTCCCATGTTTCGAACATGGTCAACAGTTGACCCTCATTTGTTATCCCCACTCTAGGATAATGCAATAAGAGTGTTGTGTTTCAAATGCGGTCACCTGCCATTATTTATTGTCATGCCACCCCCAAAATGTTCTGAATCGTTGGTATCATGATTCAAACTTACCATTCCCATTAGTTCTGATCGATTTCAATACCCCTGGCGTTACCCCATTCGTGCACAAGAGCACGCTAGGAAAACGGTTATTCGGCTGTTTTGAGAGCTTCATTCTACAGTTAGGTCTCTCCCATTTCCTCCCAAAATTATAGACTGGTTGTACAAACCCTAGACACCCGAATCATGGTTTATGCTCCTACGTTTGGACGGGGGGATAAAGTGGTCATCCCTATTTTCTCACATCGGGTCTAACCCACGTGATCTTACAGAATGATCGATGGATGCTCCGCGAACATCACAAGGATGCAATAAACCAATGTAAACAATAGAACTCATGTGTGCTATGACATTCAAACAATCAAATCATGAAATTATGTTTAAGGTTTTGTAAGCATTACAGTACACAGGGGTTCACTCCCCCCATGGATGGATTGACCTTGTCAAAGGAGCATACAGGCTCTTCCACCCTCTGGATGGTGGCATTTCAGTGTTTCTGCCACTTGTTCAGCTCTCACTCCTCCTCGGCGGCGAGAGGGAGCAATTTGTTTTCCCTAATCTGGGCCCGCTCCATGTCGGCCCAAATGGCGATCATCTCCCCAAAAGCTCGCTTTAGGCCCTCTTCATCTTCTACCAGCTAGAACTTCAATCGTAATATTAACTCAGATTGCGCATTGAGGGAGGTCAAGTTCCCCTATACCCGATTCTGCTGCCGCTGTACCATGCCTTCAACTTTGTGAAGCCCTTTGATGTTTATTGGCTTCCTACACTACCATCCCATTCCAAGTCCATGGTCACACTCCCAAATCTTTTCCATCATAATATCTTGGATTAACATGCAAGGATGATGGACATCTACTCCCCCAGCACATATTTCATGCAATCTCGAGCGAAGTCTGTCCATCTCATCCAACCATAGTGCTTGGGGGGTTATTGATGAAGCACGTGATCAACATCCATGATATACAATAGAATATTTTACTGTCCTCATCATTAGAGGCCATCTCGTCCCAATTGGTTTGATTTTTGGGCTCATATGCAGGGAATTCCCCTAGGAACTCCTCAGCTTGGTCCACCTCTGGCATCGGATCGGGTGTGGTGGGGCCTGAACTATCTTGTTATCCTTATCATCGGATCCCACCTCGATAACCTCGAGCACAATCCCACTGGTGCCCCCGCCAGTGATCAGGAGCCCTTTAGTTCGGTCAGGCTGGATGTCCACCTCCATGACCATTGGAATGCCTCTGGAAAGAGCGCTACCAGAAGCCCTGATCAACTTCGCCATAAAAAACTAGGCCAATTGAAGGACTGTACATGCCAAAAAGGGGAAGTGAATGTTAGTTAACGTGGTCAGGGGATGGCAGTTGTGAATTCGGTATATAAGACTTACAGAGGTAAAATCCCTGGCCTCGCTCTTGGGTTGATGTTGTCGGAACCCAGAGACGTGGCCCCCCATCTATGGTGGGAAGGTCTGGAGACTCCGGGGGAAGCACCTCAACTGTGCCAGCCCCGCCAGACATAGAGTTTGATGCATACATGGGAGCGGATCCTGGAGGTCCCGCATTGGCACCCACTGAGGGGCGGGAACAAATTCTATGCACAAAGGTCCTCCAATACTGTGCAGACACCGATAAGGAATCCAGAGTAACCTAAGGGAAGACTCTGAAGAAGGAACATGGGATTTTACCTCAAGGGCCTCCGCAAAATTCTCAAGATCATAGGACTGATCACCGAATTCACCCTCCTCAGGCAGAAATTCTCTACCAGCCTCGTCTCCCTATGAGGACTCATCCGATTCTTCTTGCAGGGGGAAGCGCTCCCTCAGGTTAGTGGCTGACAGTTATAGTGGTACCGTGTGACTCAATAGCACCCTGACTTGGTCTGTCATCAGGTACAGGGAACCCAGGGAGTGGATGAAGTCTTCCAGCTCAGCTATGTATTGCTATGACTCTTCCTGTGATACTGTGAAACTAGCCCTAATATGGATGATTCCCGGCAATTCCATCCTGAGGCGGTTGCTGTGTGGCCATAACTCGGATTGGACCAGGAATTGCCAGTTCACATCCCTGATGTCCCAGGCCTCCGGGAAGACAGCATTATACGACATGTCAATGTTTCACAGCCGTTTCCCCAGGGCCTAAGTAGAAATCATGCGGAATCCCCGCAGTGGACACCCCTCAGGATGACTTTGTTCTGTTGGGACCACCGGCTCCACTGCCGCTGCCGGATCTACTACCGCTGCTCCCCCCCAATTGGTGAGGGCATTGCCACTACAGCAGCCCCGCCACTACGGGATTCCCTTTTCACCTTCCGGCCTCAGCCCTGAAGCTGAGGAAGCTGACCCTCACCAACTATGATGGTTGGCCGCATAAGCATTTCCCCTGGATAGGCTACCTCTCAACTCTGGGCATATTCATTCACTAGCCCAAGGACGGCGGTCGGCGGAGGCAACACATTCCGCATCTTCTTGTCTTCCCATGTGAACATGAGCCACATCTACCTCATCACACACGGGTGCTCCTCGTAGCGCACCCCCATGTATACCTGTGGGGGTCAGCCACTACAGCCACCGGAATTGCCTTGCAAACCGGTGTGGGGTGTATGGCTCGAAGAGATGCTCACGGTCCACCCTGGCCACCAAGAATCCACCTCGAAAGGCTAGGAGGTAGGCTCAGTGCTCTTCCATCCCCTAGCCATCATCCATGAAGGCCCCCGTTGGCAATGAGAACTGGTGGAAATTGAATTCCTCCACCCTCCACACCCGGTTCAGAACCGATGGTGTGGTCATCTTAGTCGGAATGCTCCCTTCAACGTTCAAGATCAAGGGACGGAAGTTCGACCCTGGTGGTGAAATGGGGTTTGGATACTCACAAATCCACCTGATGTGCACCGCCATTCATCCAAACATTAGGGGGAACGACCCGCATACCCTCTATGGCCTCTTCCCCTCACTGATGTTCCACAGAATTTTGTACAACTTGGCGAGCATCGAGATCCCATGGTTGACCCTCCCATCTTTCTTCAATGTGGATGCCATGATGAAAGTGCTTGGCCGCGCCCCCCATGTTTGTAACCCTAACCGGCAGGATCCAACCTCAGATTAGAGCTGTGATGAATGCTTCCAGCCTGACTGTTGGATATTGTTAAGTTCTAACATTGAACCCTCGGGTCTTCAATTGGGTATTCTTTAACAGCCTCCAATGTAAGTTTTACTTACTTTGGGCCCCATTTGGGAAAGTTCGAGGCCTCGCTGGGAACTACCTGTTCCCTGGGAAGTTCAAAAACTTCTTGAACCACCGCCTGATGTGGACATCCCTCACCGCCTTTTTATTCTCCCCGGGAAGAATCTCCATCAATGTCATTGCCAGACATGACATCTGCTCTGGATCCACTCACACACACATAGTCGGGAGGAATTCATCGTACATCACCCCCAGTATCGGGACCCCTGAGATCTAATGAGCGTCCCATAGGATGATGTCAACCACCTCGTGATGTAGGTGGAAGGTATTGGTCCCTGGTGACCACTGGCTCAACAACTCCATCATTAGCTACTTTGGCTGGTAGATGTGGAATTGGGAAGCCCAAGCTACCTCATACAGTCCCACCCTTCGAAGCTCCACTCCGAATTCCTCTCAAAAGGCACCTAAGTAGTAGGACCAGGCCCAATAGTTCATAATGTTGACACCTTGGAACAGGTCCTATTCCTCGGACCACCCCTTCTTCGGATTCCCCAGCGTCGCCTTGAGGATGGTTCGTTAAAGACGAGGGGACGTCTCCGACTGCAATGCCTTCCCATCACATTGTTACGATTATTTTATAAATAGATAGCAATGACAGGGGTAAAGTCCTCTCGAGCCAGACCATCGGGTGCCCTAAACCATCGGTTCCAACACAGTGTGATTCGGAACCAGTAAGTTGGCTCATCTATACCTGCTTCAAGGATGAAGACGTCATCCCTCAACCCGATGCCAAACAAGGGAAACCTCCTATACAGTGGATAGTTCTTCTGGATCTCTGACAGCAGCTCCAACAATGAACTATGGTCCGAGTGGTTCCGTACTAGCTCTCCTAGCCATAGACTATTCACCATTTTATCCCTACAGGTAGCATCCTCATGGAACCCCTAGGCGGCTTCATTGTTGTCCATTCATTCTAGAGTTGTAATGTTTTTATTGGCTGGTTCACGAAGATCGTTTGCAAAGTGCGTTCGCGAATAAAGTTCTTAGGGCACTTCCTTGGCATTCAAAGCCAGATCGTGGAGCGCAAACACGGGGTCGAGGACTCAATGTGCACTGCGAAGACTCGATTCACAGAGACCACTCACGGAGTATGCCGTGCTTCGCGAATCAAGAGCGCAAGGAGAAAAATTTCAGAGCAGGAAAAGGAAAAAATAGATAGAAAACCCCCTATTTATATGTGATGACCTTCAGAGCTTCACGGTGCACCCAAGTCACACAGAGCTTCACAACGTTCTCGACCCGCACATCCCCTATCCACCTCACGAGCCCTCTTTGCGAGTCAGCACCACGAATGACTAGGGATTTTGGAGATTTCCCTCAGACTACAACCCTTGATCTCTCTGTGGCTCCAAGTATGAGGGGGTCATTTATTGGCACCAAAATTTGGGAAAAAGTGGAGGCCCAAAGAAGAACCCAAAGGACTTCCTCGCGAAGCCCCTTCACGGACATCCCCCAGCACTGCAGCCGCCGCAAATCAAGGAGGCGGGAATCTCTGTGACCGCACTTGACGTTTGCGCAGCCCCCACAACAAAAGGAGGTAGAATGCTCTTTGATCGCACCTGAAGTTCATGCACCCACCGCGAAGCAAGGAGGTAGGAGTCTCCGTGACCGCACCTGACATTCATGTACCCACCATGAAGGAAGGAGGTGTGACGCTCTATGAAAGCATATTACATTCGTGAGCATGATACGAAGCCACCCAACCCCTATTCGCAACACGTGAGATTCACTCCGTGGCACCCCTTGCCTCTAAATATTAGGCTCCCCCCTGAGCCCAGAGGACGGAAAATCCAACCTTTCGGCATCCAATCTCCTGAATCGCAAAGCATCTTTCTGCTCTGTGAACCATGAGTTTTGCGAGGTTATTATGCTCTGCGAAGTGCCTCCCCTTTGTCTTGATTTGATCCCCTATTTAGAGAGGGATGCCTTTCGCAAAGCCTAATGGTCTTCTCAAAGGAAGGGGATCCCCAAGGGGACCCATGTCTTCGCAGATCATTTATGATTCATGAAACACCTTTCATGTACACATGATCCACATGATAAGGCAGGGTCACTATACTTCGCGAAGAACAATGCTTCTCGACCCCTTTCTTAGCAATTAACCTCTTCTCCATGTGGCTGTGCTTCGCGAATGCCATTCCACTTCGCGATGCACCTCTTATTTGAACTTTCGCCCCATACTATGTCTAAGGAATCCCACCTCGTGAAGAACACTCCTTCGCAAGTTCCCTCTGCCACGCGGAGCGACATAGCTTCACAAGGCCCCTGCCGATGGACACCACTACTCATAAAATCCTTTTCCCGTGCGACCCTCCAGGTTTGCACGATGTGACTTTAAAGTCCCCCGAACGATACCACCCATTTCGTTGCTTCATATAATGCTTCTTCGCATAGTCACGATAATGGCTATTGCTTCTTCGCAGAGCCATGCTTACGTGGACCAATATATCATTCACTCTGCGACACCCCCTTGCTAAGGCATTGCTGGTGCCTCTCCTCACATAAGGAGAAGAGGGTACTAGTTATGTATGTCCTAGTGGTGTGGAGGAAACCCACCTCATCTGAGCTGCAGGATGTTAAACTGAAAAACACCATCGTCCTCAGCACATGATGTTAATATGTGACCTTGCCCCGTGTCTCTCACGTGGGGTGCCCCCACCTTGGACATTCTACATGCCCCCGGGTCACCACAGGGGATGATATCCTCCTTCTAGGAGTGGCGTTTGTTCATGGGGAAGGGAAGACACATTGGTGTAAGCCCCTAACCATTCTTGCAGGAGGCATCACCCCTACTCATTCTCACTTCCTCGGTTCCAAAGCCAGCGATGGGTGTAATAGGGAACGAGGATCCTCCTTTCTTTGATCCCAAATCCCTCTCCAACTACGCATTATCACCCTCGGGCCTCCATCCTGGAGTAAGACCCGACACTTCTTGGGCCGCTCAAAGCTTATGTACCTCTTCACTTCCCACATATGCACCTTTCGCGACGTGATACTCAGGCCTTTATTGCCTCTTGTTTCTCACACCGATCATGACTCAAGTTGGATTAGAGTAAGTATCGTCCATGACATCACACCCGTCCCTCAGGACATTAAACTGTATTCCACATCCACACCGAAACTATGGGGAATTTGATCCATGTTTAGTCATGGTATGTAGGAAGCCTCCACAAGGATCAAGCCCACCACCCAGTCATTCCAACCATCATCACGTCTATTTGCTGACGACACCGAACCCGAACTACGAGGACTTTAATCCATGTCAAGGCATGGAACGTAGGAAGCCTCCAAGAGGTTCAAGCCCACCACCCGGTCGTTCCAAACATCTACACGTCGGTTTGACGATGACACCCATTCTGAACTACGAGGACTTTGATCCATGTCAAGGCATGGTACGTAGGAAGCCTCACAGGGTTCAAGCCCATCACCAATCAGACCCCCGATCCATCTTCACTTCGGTTCGCTGACACAACCCACCCCGAACTATCTGGACTTTGATCCATGTCAAGGCATGGTACGTAGGAAGCCTCCACGAGGTTCAAGCCCACCACCTGGTCATTCCGACCATGTTAGTTCACCAACACCAGGGGCCACCTCAAAGTGTTAGCCCCAACCTATCCAGAACTATGGGGACTTTGATCCATGTCAAGTCATGGTACGTAGGAATCCTCCACAAGGCTTAAGACCACAAACCAGTCATTCCGACCATGTCGGTTCACCAACACCATGCATCGCCTCATAGTGTAAGCCCCAACCCATCCCGAACTATAGGGACTTTGGTCCATGTCAAGTCATGGTATGTAGGAAGCCTCAATGAGGTTCAAGACCATCACCCGGTCATTCCGACCATGTCGGTTCACCAACACCATGGGCCGCCTCAGAGTGTAATCCCCAAACCATCCCAAAATATGAGGAATTTGATCCATGTCAAGGCATGGTACGTAGGAAGCCTCCATGAGGTTCAATCCCACCACCCGGTCGTTCTGACCATGTCGGTTCACCAACACCATGGGTATCCTCATAGTGTAAACCCCCACCCATCTTGAACTACGAGGACTTTGATCCATATCAAGGCATGGTATATTGGAAGCCTCGACGAGGTTCAAACCCACCACCCGGTCATTCAGACCATGTCAGTTCACCAACATCTTGGGAATCCTAGAATGTAAGCCCCACACCATTCCGAACTATGGGGACTATGATCCCTATCAAGGCATTTTATATAGGAAGCCTCATGATGTTCAAGCCCATAACCCATCAGACCCCCGGTCCATCTTTACATAGGTTCGTTGAGACAACCCATCTCAAACTACGGTAACTTTTATCCATGTCAAGGAATGGTACGTAGGAAGCCTCCGTGAGGTTCAAGTCCAGTATCCACCAAGACCCCAGGTCCACTTCACGATGGTTCACTAACATATGCCTCATCATTGGGCCACCTCATAGTATAATCCCCGAACCCCATCCCAAACTACAAGGACTTTGATCCATGTCAAGGCATGGTACATAGGAAGCCTCACGAGGTTCAAGACCACCACCTGGGCATTCCGACCTCCTTCATGTAAGTTCAACCTCATCTCTTTTTTCAATCCTAACTATGGGGACTTTGATCCATGTCAAGGCATGGTACGTAAAAAGCCTCGTGAGGTTCAAGCCCACCACCCAGTCCTTCCGACCTCCTTCACGTCGGTTTGACCTCATCCATCATTAAGCCATTGAATCCTCCTTCGGCGGTAAGCTATTTTGAACTTTATTCGATGGTAATCCATCTCCAGTTGAACTATACAGACATTGATTTCAAACCACAGGGATACGTAGGAGGTCTCTTCGAGGCTCAATCCCAAAACCATCATCCATCCGGATTTTTACTCGGGACTCCACATCCCGGTGAGATAATGCCAACTCATTCCCTCCCATAGCATTTCGGAAGCTGCCCATGAGTTGGACCCAATATCAGTGTTCCCTACAAGGGGATTCCTCCACCTGATCCAATTTAACCGGTGTTCCAATCAGTCTGATCCATCTCCGTTGGATGGTAAACTCACAAAATACCATGTGTTAAAGACAGGAAGCTGAGGAAAACCTTATATACATGCCTATGGAATATGATTCCATGCATTTGATGTGGGATGCATCGAGCTTCCATGCCCTCGAGAAGCCCTATAATAAGAGAAAAAAGAGAGACACACCAATGCCCAGTGTCCAGACAGGCCAGTGATGCCAAGCGTGACTACTCACCTAACCGAAGGTTGCTGCCTTGACCAGACCCCTTGGAATGTCCTGACTGAAGCAGCGTAATTAACGGGAGCCCATGATGTTATGGCGCTGGGATGAGTTTCATGAAAAACATATTAAATCTATAAGGGAGACCCAGACTAGGTGACGAATTCTGAGGAGGAATCCACGGAAGGAAGAACCGACATCCCATCATCCTATTTCGTTCAAGGAGAAATCGTCCCTGAACAAGGAATGAATGATGCCCGCCTTTGGAAAGAGGGAACGCGAAGTATCAAAGTTATGCCTATCACACTCAATAAGACGGATGCACACACCCCGGAGAAAGCATCAGAAACAGTTGTTATGTTGTTTTTAGACCATAAAAAATAATTTGGTTTGGGTTATATGGTTCTTTATCTATATCTATTATTTTAACGATGTAGTTATCCCCTTTTATCAATCACCATTGTAACATCTATATTACTCATAAATGGTTATAATTTTATTTATAAGGTAAATATTTACTCATAAATGGATATATTATGAAATTATAGAATATATACTAACTAAAATTTTCCCTTTCATGATGTTTATTTTTAATAATATTATCAAGATTTCAGTCTTTATTTATGGGTTTTGTCAAAAACATGACTTTTTTAAAATTTTAAGTCCATTTAATTTCCATTCATGCTTTGTTTGGGGAGTTTTTCAAGCTATTATTGTGGAATGGGTGTGTTTTCATGAATTGGGCCAAAATCTGAGCCCATTTCCAAATTCAAAAAAAAATTGATTCCATTATAACTCCTTTATTTTTCAACACTTTTCATCCATTACAATTCCTAATTATCATCCCCTGACCTATTAATACCACCATATTAATTTGGAACATTTAAGAATCCATAATAATGGCGGATATGGGGTTTTATTTTAGGGATTGGGCCTGCTCGAAATCCCATTTTCTACATTAAAAAAAATTTAATTATTTAATACCTACTTCAATATTTACGTTTTTTCGGTGATTCAAACACTCACCCGAGCCCACTTACATAAGTAACACCCCCATAATCTCTTCCAATAATTTGGAGCACAATAGAATCACAAAATTGGTCAAAATATATATGGATTTCGGAAGTCACCCATATTTGGAGAGGAAAATAGATCCTTTCATAACTACTATTTTTAATATTTTTCCCATATTCCGGTTCATATATTATCTCCTAAACCTTGTTAGAACCTAACATGAATGTTTTGAAGTTTTCAATTGCAGATACTAGTTGATATTGGGTCATTCTATTAAAGATTGTTCTGAGTATGTTTTTCTCTCTTCAATTTCTTCCTTCCCTTTAGAGTTTCCTCGCACTTTCATTATGTTCTAAAATTTCCATATGCTAGGGTTCGACTATATGGTTTGATTTGGTGTATTTTTGGTTAAATATTGTGGTCTAGGGCTATATTTATATTCATTGTGATGCGGCGGTGGTGTGGTTGTGGTTCACACCATGTTTTGAGGGATTCGACACTTTCAGTAGGTGGATCCCTGTGTAAACAATTATGGATGAGTTAGCTTTCATATTTACTCATTTATGATATTCCGCACATGTTGTGTGTGGTGCAAAAACTATTTATGAATGATTTGGTTAAGTGTTTAATTTTATAGTTGCATTTTAACTTGAAATCGGGTGTTTTCATGTGTTACTCGTGGGGTATTATTTGGATGTATTTTATTACATATGGAATTGGTTTAATAAATCTAGTTTGTCTTGCCAATTCAGGTTTGGTAAGGTATTATTGCCATGTGGTCCTTAAAATGTGGTTTCTGAATTGTTTTGATGTGTAAAACATTGATATACTTCATGAGATCATTTTATGAAAATGTGTGTTTTCATTTGTATCTTTTTTGGTATTATACATGGTGATTTCATAAACCATGAAATTGGTTTTATAAATGTCCCTAGGGCTGACAATTCTGTTTTATATCGGAATTGGTTTGGTTTTGGTCTTAAATGAGTGTTTTGAATTGCGTTTTGTGAGCAAGACATAGTTACACCACTCAGATTCTTTTTATGAAAATTGTAAATGTTTTAGTTGGTTAAACAAAGTGGGAAAATGGCTCATATGTACTGTTTGGTGTGTGTATTCACCTAATATTAGTTTCTGAAAGGATAAGTGATGTTTTATGATGTAAAACATTTTTATAATGTTTTATATATTTCTGAAATGTTATATTTAATTGTGTTGTTGGGGAAAAACATATTTGTGGGTTGTTTCGTGTATGTTTGGTGATAAAATGATTTTGAAGGTAAAAGGGTATTATGTGGAATGTCCATGTGGGATTTTATGTGATGTTTATGACCTTGTAAATGTTTTATAAATTTTTTTTATGGATTTGTGGAAGTGTTAAAGAAATGTGAATGTGTTGTGGGCTATTTTGGTGTGAGTTATATTTAAAAATCAATTTGAATGAAAATTGGACTTCTGTGACTTATGTGGTAAACATGTGGGATTATTGGTGAATTTGTGATGTGGAAATGATATTTTCATGTGTGAATTATATTTCTTGACTTTTTGAACTTGTTTGAGAACAAAGGGAAAACTCAGGTATCTAGTTGGGTGGATATGTACAAGTATGCTAGTGAATCTGTGGGGTTTGGACTCAGTTTCACTTATCAGGATTGACGCTTACAAATATAACTAAACTATGATGATGATGATTGGGGAAAAATAGGTTATGTGTATTTTCCCTACTAGTGGCCCGTACATGAGAACATATATTTGTGATGGTTACTCTCACGGAGATACGAGGTACCTGGGACCCACAGCTAGCTAGTGCATAGGGATCATTTCCCATTGCTTGTGATCACTAGATATTTTGTGCTTACCGTTGGCATACAGCATGAGTGGATGGAAAATTCAGTAGCTTTGGTATTTATTTTAAAAGTGTTTATTCTTTAAATTAGCCCACCTGAAAACTGTTTTTATTTAATTTTGCATCATATAGAAATTGTAACTAGCATGTCATGTTTTTGAAAACATGAATGCTTTTAATCATTAAATGTTAATCACATGGAATATATTAGTGGTTCTATCTTATTGGGCTTTGGATCACACCTTAATTACACCCTTTGGTGTTAGTAGACTTGGTTATTTTTGTTGTCACGGGTTGCGTATATGTTTTAGTTCCAGTGGATCGCGTTTCTAGCACGTCCTTGGTGTTGTAGTCTAGTGGTGATGGCTTGAGGGCGGTTCCCCTTCACCCGAGGGTTCTTGGTATATAATAATTTGGTTTTGTTCCTTATTAATGTGTTCTAAATGTATTTTAAATATATGTAATACTGTTCTGAAAATTTTAAAATGACGGTTTTTGTTAAAAAATCCAGTTTTCTTTTATTGAGTTTGTTTGTTGCTTAATGTTTATAAAATCAGGTGAATCATTCCAAATTATCATTATATGATACCCGGGAACTTGTGCTAGCCTATGGGGATTGGGAACGCACTTATGGCCTTGTCACAGGCCAAATTTGGGGCCATGTTCAGTGGCTACCATATTTAGTTTGTGACAAAATGGTATCAGAGGAGGTTGAGGTTAACTCATTGGGTCATGTTATTTGGGGAAGAGTTAGGACAGTCTGGAGTTAGGATTGTTGGGACTTGTAATTCCAGTTATGGGTAGTGTACCTGATCACCACACCTCATTATAGGATTCATGTTTCCAGGACAAGTCGGTATTTATCTAAGTCCTTTGGTTTTCTTGGTTCGATGATGATTATGGGAAATGAAAAGAGAGTTGGGTTAATGGTCTTAGTGAGCTCGTAGGGCATTGAAAGAAAAGTGGAGCCAAGTATATTCCCTAGACCACTCTCTATGACAGTGAAGTGATTGGAATATGGCCTCCAACCATATTTCCAGGTCACCCACAGAAACTAGTTTCCTCTCGCATTGTTTTGTGCTTTAGTTTTGAAATCTTGGCACTTTGGTTTTAAGAAGCGAAATGTTTGTTTTGAAATGATTTTTAAATAAAGAGGGAATGGTTCGATTTATGAAATGGTGGAACTAAATTTTCAGAATTTTTTTGAAATGGAAAATGGTGTGCTTACACCTCTTTTGAAAGCAGGAACTATATTGAAGTTGCTTTTGAAAAGTGTTTCCAATAGAGTTTTCTAAATAATCAAAGGGTATTTTAATGGGATGAGATGTTTTGAAATTGATGTGAATATCTGGAATGTGAGTTATTTTCTAAATGGTTATGTCTTTATAAATTTTTTGTAAGATGTGAATTGAGATTTTGATCTTGTGGTTAACAGTTTTGAGAAAAAGGATGTGTTGGTTGACTGTTTTGGTTTTGAAAAGTGGAAATAATTTTTTGTTTTAACCTCTGGTATTTTCATGAGAAACCAAATGCATGGGGTTATATGGGATGATGGATGATTGATGGAATGACTGGATGAGTGTCCGGATGGATATGAGGAGGGTGCCTAGTGTAGCACAAAAACATGCATGTGTAAGGCCCATGGGTTACCAAGGGTGGATACGCTAATCGCTAAACCCTTTGTTTTCAAGAAATGTTTAAAAAACATGATGTCTTGGTGAATGGTCTAGGATGGCTTATATTATGTTTTTTTGGAAAAAATTCTGATGTTGTGGGATGTTTTATGTCAAGAACCCCTCCTGTTTGAACTGTGTTTTGGGATTATGTTTGGTCGGTAAGCTGGGTAGAAGGACCGGTCAGTAGTATCCTCTGAGATATGTTTGGGACACATTTATGGTGGTTCCCTTCATGTGTTTGGATCTGGTTTATGGATTTTTTTGATCAATGTACCAGCTTGGTTGGTCCTTGGGTTCTTTCATTGGATAAGGTATGCCCCCATTAAGGGTTAATGCATAACTGAAGTGCAACCCGGATTGTTTTTCCATGGGAAAATCATCCAGTAGATCATTATAAGGAATTTTTTATCGATCTTTGTTGATTGAGTCTACACCCATTACATTATATGATTTTTAGATCCTCTTATAGCGGGAGAGTGCTTGTGGAAGTTTTAAATATACCTTAGTTTCTTAAGTTGTCTAATTCATCGAAGCTGTAAGTGGTCTAGGGTTGTTAGTGGGGATGAGTGTCTCGATGGTGTCTACGAGGGCCTCTGGGTTCTTCACAGTTTCTTTAAAGCATGAGTTCTTGTTAAACCACCTGTGTGGGAAATATGTTTTTGATAGTATATTGTGGCCACTTTCTAGAATTGTGTGTTGTTTGGGAATGTTGAATAAGGTCCCTCTCTATGTATTGTTTATATCAGTCACAATGGTCATGTTATGTGATGACTTATGGTGTCATGTGATGGATTGACTATAAAGGTGAAAGTTGGAAAGTAATCTGAGAGACTCTGTTATGTTGGGAGAATCTCTCCCTTGGAAAAAACATAAAAATAATCAATTTTAGAGGAAGGGGTGTATAGGTGTTCTTGACTTCTATTATTTCTCACCCGAACAAACAAGGTGTGATGTTTGTGCATCTTCTAATCCCTATTTTAAGTTAAATATCGGGTTAGGGTAAAGTGAGTTTTGAATGTGTTATGACTTTCAAAACCTATCGGGGATTGCGGTGTAGTTGTTGGATGCACCAAATGAATAATTCTCTTTTAGTGGGTTTCCAAATACTAACTGCGAGGCCGAAGATGCTTCAATCATTTGAGCTCTAGCCATAGGTCTCGGTGAGAAGTTGGCTCGTAGTCAAGGGAAATCACAGGGTCATTTAAAACCTAGTACAAAGTCATATCCTCAGTATGAAATATAGGAAGAGTTTGAACCTATGGTTTCATCATATTTCTTCTATTGTTCCTATTCGGTGGAAGTAGTTGGAGGTCCTTGTACCCATGTCATCACCCAATGTTATTCCCTCCCCCTTTGGTTTCCATTGAGTCTTCCGAAAACGGATTGATGTTTGGTTAGACAGGTTGAGCACATGGTTTGCGCTTGGTTAGTAGTGACCATGCCCTAGAAAACCATGTAGATAGAAGGATCCCCACTGTTAGTGCATGGTTTCCCAAATCGTGTAGAGTAACCATGTGGTCATCCCAACTCATTAAATTTTGGGGTCTTCCTGTACCGAACCATGATGGTCGGTTAAGATGGTGGGTTATTATGGTCGGGAGAACAACTATGCATCTTAGATAAGTTATTTTGAAAATTTCTGATGGAATTATACCCTTTGTACTGGGGAGTCCATTTAGGCCTCCCCCTGTTTGTGTCCTGATTCTGTCTCACAAAAAAATATAGGTTGTCTCTTATGGCGGGGATCCTATTTTTGTTCTCCCGTACCAGAAACTCATACTTATCCATGGTCTTAGCTTGGATATAGGTAATCTTTTTCGGAGCATTCAAGTTACCTACATCTTCCTTGGTTAAACATTGAGATTGGATAGTTCCCAATGGTTTAGTTATAGTAAGGAATGTGTAACCCTGTTCGATGTTGTTATTCGTTTGGGTGAATTGCTTGAGTCTTGTTCGAATAGTGTTTATGCAGTTTTATTTTGGGATAAAAAATGAATGTGATTGATCATTTTAAGAAAGTGGTGTAAGTTTTTCTTGGGAGAATAATCTTTCATTAATTGATCACTGGAGGTGTTTTGGCCTTTGGGGGTGAAACTGGGCAAGGGAGTACCTCTTGGTTTCTTAGTTAGGTTTGGTTGTTGGTTTGACCTTGTTGTGACTTTACGGGGCGGAGTGTTTTCATAGTGGGGAGACTTTTCACATAAGTGACTTATTTTAAAGTAAAATTTGATTAAATTTCCAATAATTCTTTGTTTTGGGGTTTCCTATGCTTTTATGGGGTAATATGTGAGTTTTCATGATTTGGGTCAAACCGTGAGCCCAATTCCAGATTTAAAAATAAATTTTGATTCCTTTATAACTCCTAAAATTTTCAACATTTTTCATCTATTACAATTCCAAATTGTCATCCTGTGACCTATTAATACCACCATATTATTTTGGACCATTTTAGAATCCATAATCATGGTGGATATGGGTTTTTATTTAAGGGAGTGGTCCTGCCCGAATGCCCATTTTCAGCAATAAAAATAAATTTTAATTATTTAATACCTCCCTAAATATTTATGTTTTTTAGTGATTCTAACTCTCACCTGAGCCCACTTTCCTAAGACGCACCCCTCTTTTCTCTTGCAACAATTTGGAGTTCAATAAAATCACGAAATTGGTCCAAAATTCTCTAGATTTGAGAAATCTCCCAGATTTGGAGAGGTAAATTGATACTTTCATAAATCCTTCTATTTTTACACTTTTCCCCCATTAGAGTTCCTACATGATATCCTAACTATTTTTAGAACCTCCCTTGAATGTTTTTATGTTTTCAAATTCATATACTGGTGGATATTGGGTCATTTTATTCAAGATTGTTTTGAGTAAGTGTTTCTCTCTTCAATTTCTTCCTTCCACATAGGGTTTCCTTCCTCTTTCATTATGTTCTAAAATGTCCAGAATATAGGGTTTGAATCTATAAATTAATTTGGTGTATTTTTGGTTAAATATTTTAGTCAAAGGTTGGATTTATCTTCCTTGTTATGTGGCAGTGGTACGATTCATGTTTCACACCAAGTTTTGAGGGATTCAACATTTCGGTAGGTGGTTCCATGTGTAAACAATTATTGATGAGTTATCTTGTGTATTTACTCATTTTTCATATTCCTCATATGTTGGGTGTGGTGAAAAAACTATTTATGAATGATTTCGTTATGTTTTTATTTTTATAGTTGCATTTTAACTTGAAATCTTGTGTTTTAATGTGTTACTCGTGGGGTATTATTTGGGTGTATTTTATAACATATGGAATTGGTTTACTAAATCTTTTTTGGCCTGACAATTCTGGTCTGGTAATGTATTTGTGTCATTTGGGCCTAAAACGAGTGTTTTTTAATAGGTTTGATGTGTAAAAAATTGTTATATTTCAAGAGAGCATTTATGAAAATGTGTGTTTTCATTTGTATCTTTTGTGGTATTATTCAAGGTGATTTTATAAAATTTAAAAGTGGTTTTATAAATGTCTCTAGGGCTGACAATTATGTTTTGGGTAGGAATTGGTATGTTTTTTGTTCCTAAATGAGGGTTTTGAAATGCATTTTGTGATCAAGGCTTATTTACACCACTTCGGTTCTTTTAATGAAAATTGTAAATGTTTTAGTTGGTTAAACAAAGGGGGAAAAGGGTGAATATGTATTGTTTGGTGTGCGTGTTCACCTAATATGGGTTTTTGAAAGGATAAGTGATATTTTAAGATTTCAAACATATTTATAATGTTTTGTATATTTCTGAAATATTTTACAAAATTGTGATGTTGGGGAAAAACTTGTTTTTGGGCTATTTCATGTATGTTTGGTGATAAAATGATTTTAAATGTAAAGGGGTATTATGTGGCATGTGTGTGTGGGTGGTTATGTGATGTGTATGACCTTGTAAATGTTTTATCAAATTGTTTGATGGATTTGTGGAAGTGTTAAAGAAATTTGAATGTGTTGTGGGCTATTTTGGTTTGAGTTTGATTTCAAAATCAATTTGAATGAAAAGTGGACTTTTTTGACTTTTGTGGTATACTTGTGAGATTTTTGGTGAATTTGTGATGTGGAAATGATATTTTCTTGTGAATAGTATATTTCTTAACTTGCTGAAATTGTTTGAGAACAACGGGAAAACTTGAGTATCTAGGTGGGTGGACGCATACTAGTATGCTAGTGAATCTGTGGGGTTTGGCCTCAGTTTCACTTAGAAAGATTGATGATTACTACTCTAACTAAACAATGATGATGAAGATTGGGGACCACTAGGTTATGGGTATGTTCTATACTATTGGATCGTGCACAAGAACAGATATTTGTGATGTTTACTCTCACTGAGATACGAGGTACCTGGGACCCACAGCTAGCTAGTGTGTAGGAGTTATTTCCCATTTCTTGTGCTCACTATATATTTTGTGCATACCATTGGCATACGATATGAGTGGGTGGAAAATTGAGTATCTTTGGTTTCTTTTTTTAATTGTTTATTCTTTAAATTAACCCACCTGAAAACTATTTTTATTTAATGTTTCATCTTTTTGAAATTGTAACTACCATTTCATGTTTTTGAAAACAAGATTTCTTTTCGTCATTAAATGTTTATCAAATGGAAACTATTAGTGGTGGTATCCTATTGGTCTGTGGATCACAACCTTATTACACATTTGGGTGTAAGTATACTTTGTTATTTATGTTGTCACTAGTTGGGTACAGTTTTTAGTTTCCAGTGGTTCGGGTTTCTTGCAGGTCCTTGCTGGTAAAGTCTTGTGGAGATGGCTTGAGGGTGGTGCCCCTTGCCATGATGGTTGTTGGGATTTTCTTATTTGGTTTTGTACCTTTTTAATGGTTTTTAAATATAGTTTTATCTTATGTAATTCAGTTCTAAAATTTTTTAAAAGATGGTTTCAGTTGAAAAATCCAGTTTTGTTTTATGGAGTTTTCATGTTATTTAATGTTTATAAAATTGGGTAAATCGTTCCCAATTCTCATTATATGATACTCGGGAACTTGTGCCAGCCCGTGGGGATCGGGAATTCCCTACGGGCCTTTTCACCGGCCGTGTTTGGGTCCGAGTTCAGTGGCTACTAGATTTGGTTCGTGACATGTTTAAAATATTTTAGTGGTTTTAGATGATTTTCCTTTATACCAATTATTATAGTTGGGTTTCCAAGATATCGGTTATAGTTGTTAGGAATTAATGATCTGGATGATCAATGACATCATTGGTTAGGAATAAAAAGACATGATACATGACTATATAAGTTGATTACAATGGATAGATCCCATGTCGATGGTACCTTGAAAGTGGTAAATTTTTTCCCTTTATAACTTGGTTAAACTTGTATATTTTAATTAAATCCTAAGGGGTTTATTTGGTAAATCATACATGAAATTTTTTATTTATGTTGAGTTTTTTATTATAATGATATTTGATAAAATTGGATATATTTATCTTCCATTGTGTTTTCTCTTTTATCAACAATTAACATACTCATAATATTATTATAAATGAATAATTTCATAGTACATTTATTTTATTGGTGATTTGGATGCATTATTTATATAATATTATATAAAAGATGATGTTTAATATTTTTTAGTTAATACTGAAACTAATATTTTACTTATATCTTGTACATTTTTTCATACATACATTTCGATCCAATTTTTGGTATCAATGGAGTTTTTTTAATATGAAATTGATCCTTGTATTGGTTGAGGATTCTTTGTTACATGTTCGTATTTTTTTATTAGTTTAATTACAAAAAAATAGTGAATATTGATACTTTTAGAAGGAATATTATAACTTAGGGAACTATTGGTAATATTACTCCAGAAAAATAACCTTTTTTTTTGAAATAACTATGAATATTTAAAGAGAGGGAATGGAAACCAGGTAATTTACACTAGAGTTGATAATAATATTATTCTTATAAATTACTAAAATATACTAGGGACAATAATTACTTCTTTTATGAGAGAATAAAAAAATAAATTTTCGCAATATATTTGATTTTGAAATTCATTTTAAGATTTTATTTATGTAAATATATATATTCATGTTTCGACATGTTTAATAACATTTGGAATCTAAATAAATATTTTAGTTACTCATTTAGAAACATCAATTGTCCTTTAAACTAAAATTTCTATATTAATAAAATATTATAAGGCTTCAAACATTCTCCCAAGCGAATTAGTTGCACAAATGATTCATATACTATAATCCATATTTGATGATATTCAATCATAGAGTGACAAATATTTATTATATGATATACTCTATGATAAATTCATAAATATTTTTCCTAAAGTTGTGGAATATATAATTAATATTATTAATGATTCTCTATATATCCCCAAAAAATTATAAACGATCTATTCAAAATAGATATGGTATATGAGAGTTGTTTAATGATAGATGTAGATAAATAGAAAGACAAATATGAGAATCTTTTACATCTACCAAAATTTCATTTGTTTGAGATTGTAAACCCATTTCATCTAGATGATGATAAAAAATCCATTTAGATTTTAGTGATTGATGACATACTGGATTTGAACGTGAATTTGTTCCTAGATGGATATTAGAAAATTCAAAAATAAAAAGTTGTTCTAGAAAATACATGATATGAAAATATATATGTTCGAAAAGAACAATTATAATGAACCTAGATTATTTAAATATCAAAAACCAGATCATACACAAATGAATTTTATTTATATAATTAATAAAGAAATAATAAATTATTGATATAATTATATGATGAATGATAATAAAATTTTTAATTCCTTTGAAACATATAGAGCCTGAATGGGGGATTATATATCAGACTGCTCGTCAGAATAATGTTTTAAATATAACCAACAAAAAATTTTATCAAGGAAATTTACATTATTATAATGATAAAATATAGTATAAATTTCAAACACCACATCGAGAAATAAAAAATAAAAATATTTCAGGAAATGATTAATGATATGGTTTTTATAAAATAAACCTATAATAATTAATAATATTAGAGAGGGAAAATAAATATTAAATAAGATAATAATAATGGGAAAATTAGGATCTTATGAATCCACAATAATGATCACACTCACGAAAAATGATGTAGAAATTCAAATAATTATAAAATATATATTTTCATGAAATAACCGTAAAAAAAATAATTGAATGAATAATGAATGAAATAATAGTTATTAATAGAAATTAACTAATCTATTTGATTGTTATAAATATAAATATTATAATATTAACATGATCAACTTTAATTGTATTATATCTATTAAAATATTACCCTCACCTATGAGAGTATAAAAAAATATTAACATCATATACAGATAAAACTATATATTTCTTATCATGGTATAAGTAATTTATTTTTAAAATTATAAATTAGATGATGGATTTTTTATAAAATGTAAATGTTTAATTATAATATTATAATTATATAATCGTTTTAAAAAAATATTAGTGATATAGATTTATAATTTACTATTATAATTCATTATAATTTGAAGATTATATTATGTGACCTTAATTAATATTCCAAATGGTTAACAAATCGATTAAAATATTTAATATTTTATGTTTCTAATTGATGGTGAGTTTATTTAAAAAATAAATTTTTAATATTTATAAAATTATGTTCATAAAATTGATTCATTATTTTGATAACTACAGTTCATAAAATGGTTAGGGTAAATTTTTGGGATTTCACTAATATAGTTGAAATTTTGGTTAATAGTGAAACACAATAATTTATGGTATTTAACCATATAAGAAAAGCACATGAACTTTTTAGTCATGGATGACATTAACACCCATTTTTTATAATTATACTAATCCATTTTCTATATTTATTGATAGGAACAAACATTATTGATATTATTTAGCTGGAATAATGAACTACTAAATATAATAATAAAAAACACCCCTCTCCTCCCGCTATAAATACCACCCATCGTCAACCCTTCTTATAAAACCTTATATTTCATGTATCTTGTAAATATTATTTAATTTACCTTCCAAATCCTATTAATTACTTGCAAGAGATTATGGTATAAAAAATTCCAATTCCACGTTACATAAGGGGCCTATAAAGTAGGTGATATACAAGGGGTATTTTTTTAAACCATCTATTTTTATTTCATACCATCATCTACCTTATCCTAAAATCCTAAATATATAAAAGAAAAATAAACCAATTATATTTTATATAATATTATTTTATATTTCTAAATGAATATGTTATTTATATCTCATTAATCATATCCTCTTATTAAATGAATTGAAATCATTGTCAAAATTATAGAGGGTAATTATCTCTATGGTCAATGAGTTTTCATTATACATTACAACCTTCATGGATTCTCATAAAAACATTATTATCATTAAATAAGATTTCAATATTTATATTATTACTCATTTTATTTTATGGATGAAATATATAAACATATTATTCAATAAAATGAAACTAGTTCATGGTGGTAAGAGAAAAAACCAAAAATAAACTGTAAAAATATAAATAATGTATAATAAAATGATTCATAGTCATAAAAAAATTCTGATAAAGATAATTATATTAAAATATACATGTGAATTATTACCATATAATTTAAATTATGTTGAATTATTACATTTTTATAATAAAATCCTTAATTATTTATAAGTTAACCAACCATGAAACGATGAAACAAACCCTCATAGAATGATAAAATTGAACATTATAACTCATCGAAACTAAAATTAATGAATTTTAAAAAATTTAAAATCCGTGTATAAGAGGTTCTGAAATATGTAATTAATTAAACTAATTTTCTTATCCTTGTCATTAGTTTCAAATGAACAATGAGATCATATATAAGGTAAGGGACTTGTCTGATCCTCTCCATATCCTTTAAGTTACATTCTATATTTATTTTCCACAATTTATCACTTCTTCATTATTACATATTTTCTTATATATTCTATACATATCTCTAAAACATATATACCATGATTATTTAATAATTATTTTTTGGTGATATATACATATTAAATGTTTCATTCGTAATTCATATTGGAAAGTCTATTAAAGAAAACTTATTTATTTTAATTATCTACATTAATGTTATCTTCAGTGAAATGTTTTAAAAATTATACAATTTTTTAAAAACTCCTTATTGGTAAAACCATTTAGGTTCACTTCTAGTTTAATTATAATTAATATTTTCATAACCCTTTTAATTAATCCTACCTCTTATCTTAAAACCCTTCTTATGCAGGAAATTTATATCGTTAAAAATCGCTATTTTTTTATTTTTTCTATTTATATGGACATAACCTCTAATTATATAGAATTTGATTCTTTTTTAAAATTCCTAGTATAATTTAAATATCAGATTTCATTTACATGACTATGATACACAATTTGTTTATTTCTTATTACATGTTTATGATACAAATATAATTCCATGTGTAAATCTTATGTTTATTCTTTATGATTCATTTCTTAATATGAAAAAAAATATTCATGAACATATTATGATCGATGAACCCATAAAGGGTTCCAATTCATTGGGTAATTTTTTTATCAAGAGATGTTATGTATGGGATTTGGGGGTGAAGATAATCCATTATGAGACATTGTCTACCATGTGATATAGACTTGGCAATTTGCATCAATTCATGTTTATGTCATGATATATGTTTATTCCATATTCCAATATGTCTAGGAAAATATTATCCCAAGTTAAATATGTTATTATTCTATATGTATATTAATCTTTAATTAATTTTTGTTATTATTTTACTTCTTCTAACTCATGCGTCGTGTTTTATTCACATGTTTATTCACATACTGTGCAATTTATGTACTCCATTTTTCTCTATCTTCCCTAGGAAATATGAGGACTTTATAGGATTTTAGAGAGAGTTAGTATACCATTATAATGGTTAATAAAATGATTTTTTGTTATAGTTTCTTATATTCCTATTAAGTACCCAGTATTCCAAGTGCACTATACCTTTTAATCCTTGGTTTTTATATTATGGATGATTATGATTATAATCATGTAAAAATATTTATAAAAGGTTGGGGTTTCTACATTTGGTATTAGAAGAATGATCCCATTATTTATGAATATTATGACTAGAAAATTGTAGTAAGAACCCTAGGGATAATTCTCTCACAATATATAACCCAGAAAGAATCAATTTGAATCACATTATATAAAATAAATTTAATTTATATGTTATTCCTTATATGTTCGTAGTATATTTTTATATTCCTAATAAATAATTTTTAGAGAACAATAATTGATTTATTTCATCTCTATTTAGTTAATGGATATAAATTAAAGAACCCCTTATAACATACAACATAATAGGCAGTGTGATGATCTACCAATTCAATAAAAAATAAATGGTAATTTGAGTTTAAGACATCATGAATGTACTGGGTTAACCAACTCAACATATGAATAATAACTTGAATCATGTTTCACACCATAATTATCTTAAGAAATAGTATTTTTTTGTTGAATGCATTATGTGTAAAAGTACTCCTATATTATTTTTATCTTATAAATCCATCACCATGGAAAAATATATTACCACCACTAAGAATATATTATCTTCCCTTCAATGCTCCCACGAAGATAATGTTGTAATCGTGGTCTATTGTTTTGTTGGGAAAGAAGATTAGTGGTCAATAAATGATTAAAAAAATATATATGGCTGAAATTGATTCCATGATTTGGAAGGATTAATAAAAATATATTTCAATAAAAATTTTACAGGAACTCTTTGTTATAAAGAGGGGATGTTCCTCAAACTAAAAAGAATGGATTATTAATCTATCAAGGAAAATGAGTCAAAAATTAATAATTATGCATGTTATTCCCCTATATTTTTCATGAGCATAGCATATATTTTTTATCAATTCTTTAGTGTGTTATTAAATATTCTACAAAAATCATCGGTGATTCATGAAATTTATGGATATAATGTGATAGTCTACAGCACCATAGAGTTTGAGATGGAGATTGAGGACTCTCAACTGTGTAGTGGACTTCATCCTAAAAAGGGTAAAATAATGTTTAATATGGGAGGATCATATGATAAATACAATTATGTAATTGATACCAAATTTCCCACATTTCAAACATGTGGGAATAAAATCATGGAAATGGCATAAGGTAAACCAGAAGGTGATTAAAATTCTAAAGATAGGGGAATTAGTTTAATAATTGGTAAAGGGATTTATAGAATTCCACTAATGTTGAATAAGAAATGAATGTTCTATTTAACACTAAAATCATTCTAATGAGATTAATGTACAAGTAACATGGAAATTAAGAGATCTAATTCCCTAATCCTATGGTTTTCAAATACAATCAACAACAACTTTTAAATAATCAAAAAATGGTGTATTCAATAAATACTATTGAAGTGGATCCTAAACATGATTCGTTGATGGTTTTTATGGTAAATAATTAATTTATAGATATATTACTATTTGATTTTAATTCTACACATTCATTAATAGTGTGAAATATTAGTAGAACTATTCAAACATGACATAAAATATGACGGTTGTGAGATCTGTGATATAATTGAATGTTGAAATTATTTCATCTAAATTCTATAACTCCTTCATGATACATGATTTTTTATTAGAAATTATTGTTAATTTTTAATTCCATCAATTTTTGGAGTTTGATTATATTTTATTCCTAGATTGGATAACATTATATAAATAAACCATCAACTTTCTAGAATGGCATATCACCCATCCCATCATGTGGCATCCACCAATTATATACATGCTTAAGGAGGAGGATGGGTCACCATAAAAATAATTCTCTCATATTAGGATAATAATATCTTATGAGAAAGCATATCTACCACAAATGTCTGAGTCATGGGAGATAATCATGCTCGAAGACATGGAAAATGTGAGGGAAAAGACTAATTCATTTCTTAAAGAATTTCTTATAATTCCTCATGGCTGAGTGGTTGAGTTCTAAATTTATTTTGAACATGAATCTCTAAATATTTAAATGAATCCTTACTGGATGGCCGCTATTGAGATTGAGGAACTAAATAATAAGTTATAAAAGATTCTTAAAAAGGCTTTTATATGATCGAGTGCTTCACCATGGGGTGATCTGGCCCCCTTAATGATGAATTAGGATGGATAAATGGGCCTTTAAATGGATTATCATGACCATAAAAAATCATGGTAAAGAACATGTATTCCCATCTAGGGATATATGATCGATTTTATCAACTATATGGATCCAATTATTTCTATAAGGTGGAATATTGGTCGTGATATAACCAATTAATGTTTAAGAATGACCTTATTCCCATAACTTCCATTTGAAATTTATAAGAACCCTATTAACTTATATTGATTCCCTTATAACACAATAAATATCTAAAATTTTCCTGGACCTAACAAATAGAGTATTTAGTGATTATATTTAACAATTAATGGTAGTCTTTATGTATGTTATTCTGATATACACTAAGATTAATGAGGAAGAAGAAGATAAATTGAACACTATCCTAATGAAGATTCTGAGGTACAAACTATATGATAAATACAATAAATTTGATTTAGGGATGGAGGATGTATCATTCGTGGGTCTTGTAATCCACAACAATGTAAAATCAATGGAACCTTCTAAAACAAAAGAAAAATGGAGTGGACTTGGTTATCATTTGTAAAAGATATTTACAGTTTTTTTGGTCTTGATGGGTATTAATGATAATTTGGGATATACATTTCATGATTATCAAATCCAATAAACAAAATTTTGTTGAAGGCAGTAATTTGTTTCCTGAGGAGTGACTGCGAATAAATCTAAAAATACATGAAAAAACAGATATTCACTACACCATTATTTACACTACCGACAAGCAGGGATATCATTGTGGTAGAAAATGACACTATAAATAATGGATTAGGTTTTATAATATATATAAATTAAAATTTATTGATTAAACCTTCATGGAAGTTGAATTTTCATGATAACAAGTTTCTCATAAATGATATGATGATTTTGTTAGTGATATTCACATTGAATGTTTGGTGGAATTATCTATATTGATAGAATTTTGAGATATATAATGATTTTAAAGTCTCAAATATATATTAACATAAAAGGATAATAATATGATCTAGTTCATATGGTTAGATATCATCATGCTCTATTTCTACTCAATCCACCACCATCCGGATAATGTAAATATTGTGGAAGATGTTATAACTTAAAAGGATCTTATACATTATCAATGATGATAGTAAAGAAGGATCTAATATTTTTAAACAGGAAAAAGATGTTTATGGGAATCATAAAGAAAATTACATCACCATTATTTTCCAAATTATTTCCCCATTGTATGGTTCATAAAGAATACTCAAAAAAATAATCTAGAAATTCATAAAAATAACGAACTTCTAATAAAGGGAAAATACTCCAAGAATAAAATTGAGGGGGAAAGAGTTATAAATTTTGGGTTATGTCAATCTGTAACATCCTATATGTAGACAAATTGTGAGCTTCAGAAGGTTTCATAGAGCTCATCCTATTATATTCACCAAGGGAGAACAAAACAATATTGAGATATTTAAGAGAACTCTTGGGGGAAAAATATAAAGATTGAGATCACTATATATTAATTTAATATCCTTGTATGTTAGAAAGTTAAATCTAAATAGAAAAATGTTTAATGGAATTATGAAACTATTCTTAATACCAATATTAAAATAGAAAAATCACGAAAGATATTATCATTATAATTCTTAAGAAACCTAGACGAATTAATGATACATGGGTTATCAGTGATCATCTTATAAATGTATATCACTTTATTGTGATTTGATAGGACTTCTCACTTGACCAAACTATACAGATATACATCAGAAAAGTGGTGTTGCTTCATGGTGTACAATAATTGATTATATTCTATATTATTCTAGGATTTACCCCCAAGTTTTAGAATGGTCTCCAATATGATATAAATGTTGAGATGAACTTCAACCCAACTAATCACCCCTTTATAGATTTCAAATTGGAGTGGAATATTTATAAATGGGATGAAATATTTAGAATATGCTCAATCAGAATTTATAGAGTATGGGATCATAATATTTCAATGATAGAGTTATCTGACAACAATAGTTTTCAATCATGCATACAAATGGATAAAAATGAATCCATTGGTGAAAAAATATGTATAACACCTAAATTAAAGTATGAGGTCAGTGAACACATGATGCTAGGACCTACCATTTTCAATTAAATGGGATGAAATGTGAATATATTCTAATAGAATATCTGTACAACCAAATTTGAAAGAAGATCTATGAAGATGATCATTAATGGGGCATAGATATTGAGGTTCGATATAGGGTATTTCACCAAAAAAAATACATTGAATAGGTTAATGAGATTTAGGATGAATGGAAAGCCAAGTCCAAAGTAATATGAACTCAGAGGTGGTACAACAAGAAAATTATCCTTCTTATGAGGAGGAGTCAATAATGATTTTTCATTTTAGATAAAATGTTATACATAACAAGAAGAATAATTTTTTTTTTAAATTACTATAGGGAAACCATTATTATGAATATAATACATGTAGACTAGAGGCATCGATAAAGGAAAAATACCCCCATATGTTTTCGGCATTGTAAATTTCAAGTGTGAAATTTTATAAGCGGTGGGGGGAATATAATGAACAAAAAATTTTATCATTGGAATTTCCCTTATAATAAATATTTCATATAGTATAATTATCATAAATTATATATGTAAGAAAGAAAACACTATTCTCATAAATTAAAAATAATACATTATTTAGAAAATAAAAATACATTAATTTTAAATTCTACAGTGGGGTAATAAATCAAAAATATGATAATGAGAATGGGATGATTTAGGTATTCTTGATCAACATGAATGGCCACACTCATGAACAAAACATCATAAATAAAACACAATTTTAATTTTAAAATAATCATTTTTATGTTATATCCTTACGGGAATATAAATGTGAATGACAAATGAATAAAATAAAAGGCATTTATAGAAATTAAGGGTCCTAGATGACGGTTACACATATGACTATTGGAAATGTAATTTAACCGTTATTTGTTTGGATGTTAGAATTATAACCACACTTAAGAATATATAAAATAAAATTTAGGTATCATATAAATAAAAAAAATTCTATTTATATCATTATATAAGAATGTAAAGGATTTAAAAACCATAAATTATGTATTGGGATTTTTGGAAAACAGAAATGTTTAATTACAATTTTATAGATAATATATTTTTTAAAAATATTAATGTCAAAATATATATTAATAAATCAATATAAATATGTATTAAAATTATAATATAATTTAATTTTACCATAAAAAAATTTCATATGAATTTAAAACCGAATTAAAAATTTGAATAAATATTTTTCAAAAAATGGTAATTGTTAAAAATAAAATTTCATAAACTAGAAAATTATTTTGGAAATAATGATTTCATTATTTATAATATAGAAATCGAAACGTGTTTGTGGTGATTATTTGGAATTTTTCAAAATTATTTGAATTTTTATTGAATATTGCAATATGGTAATTTATTGTATTTTACATTATAAGAAAAATACATGAATTGTTGTTTCATTTATTATATAATAATTCATTTTTTAATTATCATTATCCATTTAAAATATTTAGTCATAGGAATCAACACTATTGATAATATTAATCCAAAATAACAATCTAATGAATAAAATAATAATAAACACCTCTCTCACTCTATAAATACCACCCATCACTACACCTTCTCCTCACACATTCTTTGTTGTATATCTTGTAAATCTGAAAAAACTCTTCCCCAGACACTTCCACATGACAAATAGCATGTAGTCTCAACAAAATTCATTGCCCAATTTTCATAAGGTTTCCTTCAATGAGGTCATATTAAAGAGGCATGTTTCTTAGGACATGTTTTTAATTTCATATCTTCTTCTAGATTCTCATAACATAAATCATACATAAAATCATAATTTCTTATATATCATATATATTTTATAATTTTATGATAAAAATGAAATATCTTCTTTCCACCTCTTTTCTCATCCTTCTGTTCCAATAATTTAGTACCAAAGAAACTCATTTCTATAATTTTTTTAAAAAGGGGGTTATTTGACGAAATTAAATATATAAAATAATGACCAATATATTGGAAAACATAGAGCTTCTTTATTATCATTAAATTATTCTGATATACATCAATACACACCAGAAGAATAACACTTATCATGGTTCCATTTTGTATTTTTTTAAAATAATTTTTTTTTATGGTTCACATATATTTTTTATTTTTTTATTTAAGAGGATATTTTATTATTATATATTTTCATATTTACAAAACTATTATTTTAGTTATCTAAAAAACCTGTATCATAAGTTTTCATGGAATATAATAAAATGAAGAAGAAAAATCAAATTATAAATGGAAGATAACATTAAAATTATTGAAATAACTTCTAGATAATCTTATTTTTAGAATACATGTTTATCTGATTTTAAAAAATATATTCAATTTATTAATGTTTTGGAATTTTTTAATTAGGTATTTAAAAATATATATTATATTATTTGGTTTTGAGAGATAAAATTTAAGATGATAGATCATGAAATTGATGGTGGGCCTATTTATTTCCTTATTCATTTAAGCTATCTTCAACCTTGAGTTAGATAGATAGATTCATTACAATAGGTAGAAAATTTTGGTAGTTACTTAAATGGATATGAATATATTTTGATTAAATAATGGCATCTTCAAGAGAAAATGATTCTAAATAAATTTATAGATAGATGATGATTTAATCATACCTTTTTGATAAATATGATTTTATGAGGAATGAAATTGTAAATATTGAAGGTCTGGAAATAACATGTGTCTATAACTGATGATCGAGAGATATATTATACCTTTAGGATGTGATAATTTCATAGATATAAACCATTATATAGAGAGGTAATTATGTATGTAAACCTTTTATTCAAAATAATTAATGTAACAATAACATTATAAAATTTTGTAGTATTATTGTATGTTTTGGTTGATAAGGGGTCATGGTTTGTGTTCCATAATATACCTAAAAATTGGGAAAAATTTAATATTTTATGATGTGATTGATTTATTTATCATAGATGATAAATATAAAAATATTATACATTTGTCACATATAATATGAATAAATTACAACTGATTATATCATCTATAATTCTATAAAATGTTGAAAAGGAAAAAAGTATAATTATTTATACATAATTTCTTCAATAAATGATTAATTAAATAATTTCATATTTCAGAATGTTCATTAGATCTTATATGGATGAAAATTGAAATGGTTTCATTACGAAATAAATTATATTTATATTGATGGATGATATATATGATTCGATTGAGAACAAATAAGAGATGTGAATGTTGAGAATAATACATATCAAAAAAGGTTTTTTTCAAAGAAGAAATAATCTAACGTATCAGATTAATATTTGATTTTATGGATATAATGTTTATCGAGAAATCAATAGTAGTAAACACTAATTATGATAAAAAAAATATTAAAAAATAAGAAAGTAAAAAAAAATAAGTTTGAATTTTAGATAAAAATTAATTCACTTGATACTCCTAATTTATCAAATTCTATTAGCAAGAATAAGTTGAAATAAAATTATAATTTTGAAGATGATAAAAAGATAATTCATTGAATGAGAACAGGATTATAATGTCACTAGAACTAATAATTTAATGTACAGATCACCATTTGAAAAGGAATAGAAGTATGTCAAATAAAAAATAAAAAAAAAATTAACTGATATATTTCAATTATTTTTAAATAATAATTTGATTAAAACAATAGTTGAAATAATAAAAAGTATAAGAAAATTATATTTTACGGGAGAAAATATTAGGATAAATCCTTAATATAAGTAGTTAGGTAGAATGTTTTATAGTAGAATGATAAGAACAAATATTATTTGAAGATAAAGTAAGGGTATATTTGTATATAAAATCTAATTTTAGTCCCTATCAATGAATATGTTGTTGAAGAGTAATTATTATATAGAATAATTGATTTTGATAAAAATTTGGAAATATTTTTCGTTATTTTTTCATTAATTGTTTTTCATCATCCTAACCTCTTTATAATATTTGAAGCCCAACATAGAATGGCTTAGAATCAATTTATTTTGAAATAATTTTTTTTGTTTATCCCACTAAATTTTATCTAGTATATATTTTCTCTCTTTGAATTATTAAAATTGTTGTTGTGGTTGAAGAAAATATTTCTAATGAAAATATTGATTAATTTCATGATCATGATGTTAATAGAGTCACAAGAATAAAAACATCATTTTGTGATATATCAGATTTATTAAATATCATTAATACATTTTTTTGGAACATCACATATATTAGATAAATCCTATAAAAATCACGAGTCAAGGAAAATTAGTTCTATATCATTATCATTTTCAAATTTATCTAAATATATAATATATGATTTAAATTCCTAAAAAAATATCCCATTGATATTTAATAATATTCCCAAAAAATATTAATATATGAATAGATTAACACAATTTTCCCTTATAATAAGAGAATAAAAATTGGAAATATAATAGTTCATCTAAATCAGAAAATTATTTTATAGCATAAACCACTGATTTTAATCATGATTCTATTATGATCATATATAATAAAATAAAAATTATCATTGATATGATTCAATAACATAGTAAATGAATTGTACTGATTCAAATTGAAAAAAACGGTCCAAATTTTAAATGAAAAAATAATTTCATTGGATTTATATCAATATTAAATAAAGATATCATGATAGTCAAGAAAGAAATCTATTTCCTTGACTGCACATTTTGAAACATCAACATGTGCATAAAATCCAAATTACAGAAGATAAATTTTCTTTAATAAGACACAATTTCCCAGAACCAGAATTACAATATTATATGTTGAAAATGAATCATTCAAAAAAAAGTTTTAAATGTTTTTTAAAACCAATTTGAGTAAATTTCATCATTCATTATGATTCGATGAATCATTGTGTAGCTAAAAATTTAAATATATTTGACCATAGTTCAATATTTTAAGAGTTATATGATTAATTTGAAGATAATTATAAGATGTGTTTTTTCTAAAAGTATATATTTTGATCTGGATAATCGTGTAATGTCTAAGGAAGTAAATTTTTTTGAGATGATATGTGATTTTTTTGTGAATAATAATTTCAAATATGGGATAATCATTCAGAAAAGAAAATAAATAAAAACATTGAGGCACACGATCATGGAGGATTTATTTCTTAATTTCTGTTTTCATTCATTCTATTAACTATAAATTTTATACATTACTCTTTGAATGTATATATGATTTTTTATAATGATTGTTCTGTAGAAAAAGAATTTCACAAGAATTTCATTACAAATTTAATGTTCGTTTTTTCAATCCCCATGAAAATATAAATGTGGAAATTTTTTTACAATAAAAACAATGTCATAACAATTTTTACTAACTTTTTATTTATTTTGATAGGGGTGTGTAAGTCTTTTCCATGATAGATGGATATTTTATCTTATATTCATCACATTATATGTAAATAATCTTGAATTTTTTTTAAAAAACAATAAATTCATAATTTTTCAATATGGATTTCTTTTTTTCAAAAATGTGGAGATTGATTAGTATGATACTTACTATGCTAATTTTTAAATAATAAATCACAGAAATAATTATATTATTTGTTAGAACTTTTTTTAGCTAATTTGATATATAAAAAAATATAAGAAAAATGCCAATAACATGAGGATTAATGATGTAATGGTTGTTTGGGGATTTGTAAATATATGATGTAATCAAGAATTTCAAAATATTTAGGGTCTATAGATTTGTTATTTTTGATATGTAAAAATATTTTTTAATTTTATTTAAAAATAACTTAGTTGATGTTAAAAAAATTCATCATTATATGACATGAGATAATAAATTCATCAAAAGATGATTAGTAGCCTACTATAAGTGTTGTTGCAACTAAAATTGAATACTATAACTATTTGATGATTTAAAATGTATAAATCTATATGGTATGGATTAGAATTTATGATGGAATCATATAATGATAGTGAATAATCTTATAGATACAATCTATTATTGGTTTAAACATCATGTAATATAATAAACCTGAAATTGTTTTTATTTTGATTGTTCTGCTAGAGCATACCATTGAGTGGATTTATTTTAAATTATTATTTCTTGTCTTTCTGTAATTATTATACCCTTATACTAGTCATTTTAGTGGGTTTACCAAGATACTATTATTTGTGGAATCTCTATCAGGATACTAATCATTTTTGTATAATTACTAAGCTATTTTTCTTTTTAGTTTTCCAAGATACCGGTTATAATATGAAGGATTTGCTAAATTAATGAATCATAGAAATAATTTATTATAAACCATTATCCATGCATAATTATTTTAGAATAAATTACCTTTTATAGGTATATATTCCATAATAGAATGAAAATTATATACAATTCCCCTTTCAATTTTTGTTGAATGTTAATATTTTAATAAATAAACTATGAGTTTATTGGTAAATCATACAACACATTTTTGTTATTTAAAATTTTCAATTTAATTTAGTTGTTTTTTATAATGTTATATTATTTTATATTCCTTGATGTTATTTCTATTATTGGTAACTGAAATATTGATCATCTATTAATTAATAATTACAATAAAATTAAACAGATTGTTTTAATGGGTTAATTATACATTCTGTTTTGGTTTATTTAAATACCTATTGTGTTTAATAAAATATATTGATATTTTTTAAAATGTAATTGACTTGGTATTATGTGTATTTTCATTCATACTTATCTCTCTAATAGAATACATTTAAAAATTGTGAAAATTTAAAAGTAGTAGATCAATATTTAAATTTCACATATAAATATCATGATGTTCTTATAATTTAAATAATTGAATTAAATATAATAAATAATTTCTCTATCAATCATTTTTCATTTATATTTATCAAATTTCATAGATAAGTAATTTTATAATTAGATTTTGGATATTATATGGGAAATATATAATTATAAATATAGAAAATTATTCCAAAATTTGGATTTAAAGAAACTACATTCCCGAGAATAATAATTATTTTTATAGAACTCATCAAAGAGGGAGAAAAATATAATTGGATTTCAATATTGTTAATATATATAATAATTTATAATGGGAATTATTTATAATATTATAGATATATTTTAATTTAAATAGTGTTCTTCAATTTAAAAATGTATCGGATTTTGATACTAGTGGAAGGGCAATACATGGTTTGGTATTTATCATTTGTGGTTAATTTTTTAATACTTCATCATGTTACATACATTGTATTGTTAAATATATTTGGGTTTAGTTTTAATTTGTTTCCTATCATAGTAATTTTTTTGATATTGTATAATATCGAAAAACAATATTATGTTATAATTAAATGGTGTCTTGATGAGAATAAGATTTTCTCATTCAGAAATAATTATATATGAGATTCAAGAATGTATGTAAATTAATAATTATTTATATATATTTTCATCTATTTATATATTATTCCATATAATAGAATACATTTTCATTGTCTACTAGTTAATTTTAGAGTATGTAAAAAATATTTTTTGTTATGTGGTAAATTTTTTCAGCTAAGAGAGATGGGTTTTTAATGAGGTATGCATAAATTTATTAGTTTTGTAGACTTATATCTTTTTTGTATTTGTGGGGGAAATATTTTTTCAATGTATGTGTGCTCTACATAGGTTATATCCTTGTTGTGATGTGTTGTTTTATTGATAAAATTGTTATTGTTGGTAACCTTTGATAACCAATGAGCTAGGATCCCATGAAATAGAAATAGTTGTGGTCAGTGATGGTAGTTAAATTTTTATTATAAACAATGATAATGGAAACCAATGTGTTCAGGTTTCGTTCAGATCTAGTAATTCTCACCATTAATTCTTTCTTGCTTGATGGTTAAATGGTGTGATTTTATTTATGACTAGTTTCTAACTATGGGACAATGTTTGATGCTATGCATTTGGAGTGGATTTTTTATGTGGTTGTTTAGGTTGAATCTTTGAGTACCCATATGATAAATGAAATGATAAAAAACTACTAAATGAGTATGTTTGGTTCCCTGTCATTAAATATGTTGATTGTAGGCCTGATAATATAAATAATAGAATTAATAGTTCTTTTGAAACTTGTATTATCAATTTAATATGTTATTTTTAAATAATGAAATGTGGAATAAAATTAATAAATAGTAAATTGAATTAATAAATATGTTCATGGTGCATGTATTATTTTTTTGATTTCTAGTCCATATAGGTGGTAATGGGGTGTTTCTTGTAATGTTATTGAAATATGAGTCTTAGGTAATTTAATTACACATTGTGTGGTTATGTGTCATATTATTTATATTTAATGATTTTATATGTTTCAATACCCACATCAGAAAAAAAAACCATCCCCCTAATGTTTTAAGGGGATTTTTTGCCAAAATCTATGATATAATGCCATTGAATTGTTGGCCTCACCCTCTTACCCTATATCTATATAGATATTGATAATTACGTATATCTACTGATACAATGTCCCATAAAATTTTTAATATTCCTACCATGGATATGGTTTCTCATAATTTAGGATATATTTTTGTATGGCATATAATTGTTAGATTGATTGCATATACGTGTACCAAGATGTGGTGTTTTTTTCTTAACATAGGTTTATATTCATAGACTAGGATGGATTAAGGTATATTGAATTTACACAGGTTGTTGTAGATTTTATGTATATAAAGTGATTCAATTTGTAATTGAAAATTATGAGACATTTAAGGCTTATTATGATACAATAATGTCATTTAATCTATTACATGATATGTATAATGATTTATTATGTTAAAATTGGAATACATGACTCATTGTGGAATATGTGTAAAAAACCGGGGAGAATTAGATGTTGGTACCATCAATATATATATAAATATGACTTAAGTAAATATTTATTTACTTATATGAATTATTTATATTGTGGGATATGGTGATGATGGGGAACTAGTATTACATATTTTGAAGATGATTTAATTTTATTTGTTTATTAATTGGTATTTTATGGTTATTTGACATTCATTATGAGATATTTCAAGTAGGATCCTACTATGTAAACATGTTATTCTCAACTTATGTATATATAATCATGTTTATAGTATCATGATAATGTTAATTCTTAAACCGGGTGGTACTAGATTAAGGAGTTGTTCAAGACCTGTTGGAGTTTCTTGGTCATAGCCTATTATTTTACTTTTGGTTCAATAAGTTTTAACATCAGTTCTATCAATGTATACATGATATTTACGCTATTTTAATTTTCTATATACATTAAAAATGGGTTAATTTAATAGATATTCTCATCTTATATCTTAATTCATAAACATTATATATGGTAAAGTGTCTGAAATGATAAAATGATATACCCTTACTAATTGTTTTCGAAAATAGCCACATAATAGTAGGATTCAGGGGACATTATCTCTCTCAATTCATTCTTGACCTTCTAGGGGTACCATTAGAGGGAAGGATTCATTATGGTATGGTATCAAAGGCTAATGGTGGAGGGATTTGATAATTTTTTCATTATGGAATTGGTGAAGTGTAAGAGGCTTGTAGGGAAATAGTATCATATTGGATTTTTACATTGGATATAAAAGGGATAACAACTAGGAAAAAGGATTTTATGATCACCCATAATCTCATGTAAGGGTCATTATTTTTTCTAAACATATATTGTAATGTAATGATACTTTTAGGGTACATACATAAGTGGAGATCATGTATTATTATTTTGTATGATGGTGATTTTATTGGGTATAAAATAGTAAGTTAATTAATTAACAAATAATAGAATGACTAAAAATTATCCCTTCATTGGTTTTGGATATCCAAACAATAATTCTTTTATCGATGTGACGACAAAATGAAATACATATTATATTTTTTGTAGAATATGTTCAGCTATATTTTTTGATATATTTCAATATAATAGAGGATGGGAGTAATGAAACATAGAGGATAATACTCCATTTGCTAAATCACTAGAATATAAAAAAAATACAGAGGATATGATTCATGTCAGGATACAGAGGATCATCTAGATGAGGTAGAGATAGGATAAGATTGATTTGTGGGAATTATGGGAAATATGTATATTTAGTTTTGAGGATATTGTGAGGGTAGGCTTGGAATTAGTGGACATTGATCCTCTGGGATTTCAAAGAGGCAGTTTTTTTGTGGGAAATTTTTTGTGACTAGTTTCAGAAATTATTTCTATTTATGAATATTAATGTAGAATGTCTGTTAGAGATCCTTAAATTAAAGTATTGACCCTAAATACATGGGTCTACATGGCCATATGTAATCTAGAATTGACACCCCAATCCCGCCTATAGTAGAAATGGGTATATATACTAGCACAATACTGGTATACCACTCGCATGTGGGGACTTTGACTAAGGTACCTATACACAAATAAAGAGATACAACCACTTTTATAATGAGTAATAATATATAAATCATAACATAAATGTATTCATAAAAACATTCCCATGTAATAGTACATAAAAAAGATAAAACATAGGTAATAATGGATAAGTAAAATCTAAATAAACGAAAAAAATGATCCATCCTACAAAAAATATGTTGAAATATCCTCAAAAGAATCTCTCGAATCCCTCAGAGGTAACTTTATCCCGACTAACCTCAACCTGATCCTGATCAACCTCAGCCTCCATAAAAAATAATTTCGTCTATATAAGACATGACTTGGGTAGACATCACCGATGTAGGGATATGAATAAACATACCTAATAGGAAATAAATAAATTAGTATACAACAAGTGTCAAGAGAAAAAAATAAAATCATCATAAGGAATATATGTCAATAAGAATTCAATACATAAAAATAATAAGACAGATATGCTCAACGGTAGATTCCATGTTCCTAGGAGAGGTCATGTCCTCCCTAGAATCTAAATATTCTATTGTATAATTAATGGAAACCACCATACATGAGATTATTGTAACTAATTTAGTGGCAGTCATATGAGAAAACATGATCTCTAGGTCATTCCATGAAGAATAACCCATAATAATTACAATCAATCATTTTGATATGCACATTGTTGGACTAAAACTCACTCGAAGACAATATATGTTAACACATAGATAAAATATTACACCAAAGTACTAAGGGTTATGCCGTAACACACCTTGAGTAAACCCACTATTATGAATATTAAATCATATTAAAGTCATTAATGAGATACCTAACCCAATATTGGGAGGGGAAATATTTGGTCACACTCTTGGACAAACATAGAGATACCTAATTAAATCTGAACTAATCCATAGAGGGGTTAACTCATCTTATACTTATATTGTGAAAACTATTTTTGTTTATAAAAGAGATAGACCAAGGTAACACATCCAATTTGTAATGGTCTAAGAGAACACAATCAAGAACATACCATAGCTTGTTTGATAAGAAAGAAGGATCCACATTTCTATTTAAAGAGAATACAACAGGTTCGATGGGGTATAATACATGTCACTCAGATTTTTTAATTTCCCATATAATGTTTTATTATTTGAAAAATCCTACTATAAAACATAGTGATTTCATTAGAGTAAATGACTTCTGGGGTTCAATCCAATACTCAATGTGTTCAATATTCCCAGGAACACGCACTCAGGATGGTCCCATGATCACTAGCCTAGTCAGGTTACCTTCTGAAATAAATTTTTTATTATATTCATCAAATGATGTGTATGGGATGGGCTGGAACTTTATACATTCCATAATCATAGGCCAATTAACCATTCAAAGTACATAGGGTGTTCCCTATCATATACTCTGTGTGGGATTCCTGGATGATGTGTGTATATTCTATATGAATTCAAACCATTCTAAAAATGGGTTAAATGGTATATGACTCTATTAAATGCCATGTAGGGTCACTTGGACTCCTATAAATTTACTCTTAGTACATGCTTGGAGGATGACTAACGGTCATATATCTTGTGGTCCTACCATAAAACGTGAAATATATAACTCAATGTGTAAAACATAGATTCATGATATTTGGGACCACATGGAATGTGTTCTTCCACTGTCACGACCCGTCCCCTGAGGCCTATGTCGTGACTACCCCAATCCCTCCTTCCATAGGCCAGGGGCTGGCGACTAGCACCAAAGGCATAAATCCCTAAAACCGGGAAGGCATTGCCTTCATAATCTATAACACACACACAAGCAAGCACATAGCTGGACAAGACACCAAGTAAACTGTATAACAAAATAATGTGGAAGGTAAAAGGGGCCAGAATACAAGCCCAACTGGAAAGTACAAGTACAACTGAAATTCAATATAACTGAATAAAAAAAAGATAGTTGATGGATCGTCCTTCGAGGTTCCTACCTGAAGGGTAGGAACATTTCATCTCCTCATCACTCCATGTTTGTCCATTTCCTCTATGTATCGAAAAGACATATGGTCCACCTCTGGGTACCGTCCAGTCCTGGTACTCTTAGCCTCTGTCAGCGATGTTCGTCATCTACATCCAACACAACAAGGTGCGGGAATAGCCCATGAAGGGGTGAGTATAACGATATTTAGTAGGAACCTTGAGACAATCATGGTCTCAAAAAATAAAACAACGATAAACCACAAATTATGAAATAAAAAGGTAACCCTACATAGGTAAATGCCCATACATATACCTAAGTTATTATGTAATCCATCTCAATCATGAGAAAAACACAAAAGTAGTGACTCAGCTCAACCAGGATTTTATTCTAGGGTTAGTATCGAGTAACATCCCCGGTCACATTATCGAAACCTCGGCTGCTGGAGAACTCTTGCTCAATCGAGTACAGTGGGCCTCTGAGACCCCAAGCATGATTACCACTAACCTTGTACAGTTGACGTACTCCTCTTGTAGACAACCGTGGGTCTCCTATGTCACACAGAGGTGCTCTCCACTATGGGTCTACTATGTCACCAAACACACTCCCCCTCATAGCCTACTGAGGTACTCATGTCGAATATCGTGGTTCTGCCGCGTCACCATTATTGAGCCTCCATTGTGGGACTTCCGCAACACCAAGGTGTTCCCCACTAGGCTAGTTGAGTCACTCTGAGTCAAACGATCAACATTCATCAGGTCTCAGCCAACCACTAGGTCTCTGCACTATGCATGCTCCTCTCTGGGAGGATCCTCTCCACGATCTGCTAGTCGATACTCCAACTATAATGATTTCCCATGAAGATGTATCTCAAAGGTCCTCCATTTCATAGGGGTATCAATGCAACAGACGAAAAATCAATCGGCTTCCCGGTCAGTGAGTTATTAGTCTTTTAGTCCAGGGGGCCCGGTTGGATTCGTGCACGATCCAACCAAACCGTATCTCAACTATTCTTGAAAATCTAGTGGTGTATAATAAAAGAAACCATCATGCTCTATGATTACCAGTGCCACCGACAGTTCGTCAAATAGATGTCTGGTGCCAAAGATAAGGCCAAAAAATGTAAAGGGTCGTAGTGGGCCCGGGTTCGGTCCGACATGGATTGACTGACCAGCCTCAACCCAGTGTTGTCCAAAATCGTTCGGGTCGACCCGTCCTGACCCGTTGGGTCTGGCCCGGCCCGTTCGTTGGGCCAGCCCGTTGGGTTCGTCCTAGGCTGAGGGGCCCAGCCCTACAGGACGCAAGGTGCTGTGGAGGGCAGTTAGGGCACAGACAGGCTGAGTGGGCGCAGACCGGCCGTGAGTCGGCAGGAGGGTGGTTCGGCCCGGAGTCATGAGGGTGGTTCGGCTCAGAGGTCACAGGGGCGTAGCTCAGGGAGACTAGGCCCGAGATCTGGGGTAGCGCGGCCAAAGTTGGTTTGGCCAGCATGTGGCTCGACCGGGACCGGTTCGGCCGGGAGGCCGGAGCGGCCGTTGTGGCTCGGTCAGTGGACGGTGTGGCCAAGGCAACTAATCCAAGAGGCCTAGGAAACTAGGGTGCAGTGCGGTGCGACCGGGGGGTGGCCCAGCCAGGGTGTCGGGTGGCCAGGGTGCGGCATGGCTGGGGTGCGGCGTAGGGCAGGTTTGGCCAGGAGGCCAGAGCGTCGCAGGGTGGCGGCGATGTTGCATTCATCGCCTTCATTGCCATCATTGCATTCCTCCATTTTGAAGAACACCGCAAATCAACACAAGGGTTACAGGGAGGATGGTCTATGTTATTTTTTCACACACTCTCTGCATTAGAGCGCTACTAAGAGGTTCAAAATCGTAAATCTCATCAAATCCTCCCAAAAGATCAAGCCCAAATCCTGCAAAAAGAAACATATGCGGATCAACCAGTTTCAAAGTTGATCTCTATTCCTTGTTCTATAAGGGAATACAATGGGTATATAAAATCATTCACAAAAATTCCCTACCTTAGTTTGATACATTGGAGGAGTCACAGGGAAGAATACGAAGTTTTCATCATCCATCGAATCCGCCACACACCTCAAATCCTGAGCTTGTGCATCGGTGTGTTGATGATGAACGAGAGGGATGGTCGGTTGTTGAATATGTCTCACATCAGTTTCCTCTTCAAGGTGCTTCTAAAGAAGAAGTCGAATACACTCCTCATCGGTGTTCTTCATGGAGGAATCATTCTTCGTGGAGTAAGTTCTTCATTGGAGAGATTTCTCCCTATGTGTTTCTCTCCCCATATTCCACCAAAATAATAGATTAATCAATCAATTATTTGGTTGGCGTGATTCAAAAAGACAAAAATAATTAAGGTGGGTGGTATAATAAATTATGTGTGCTGGCATAATTAAATTAAGGGAGGTGGTGTCACCATTAAGGGAGAGTATGGCACAATTAATTGTGGAGGTGTTGAAGAGGCTCCCTCACATTTATGGAGGGGGTTGAGAGGTTTTCCACTCCACCCATTAGTAGGGGGTCGGGTGGTCCTCACCATAATAAATCAAGAATATGAGGTTTAGTTCCAGTGGACCCCACCCCTGAACATCCACATTTCATGTGGTTACAACACAATAAAATAGAAAATGAGCTTATTTTATTTCATTAAGGCCATGAAAAACCCCAAAACTATCTTTCTATCTCAAACATTTTCCATCGAGGTGAAAGTCTTCTTAAGAAAATACTAGTTCTAAGAGTTAAACGATGTCCTCATAATTCAATTATGAGCACCGTTTCAAATTTTATAAAACCCCGCTCATACATTTAGGGAACATACCCGAACAAAACATTAGAAATTGATTCCGCGCACATCGAACCTTGAAATCACATGCCATCAATTTTCACGGACTCATAAAATTCCGATTTAACAAAAAAAATAAAAAATTTAAATAGAAATTCTAGATCTTTACATTCTACCCACCTCAGGGCTCTACGTCCCCGTAAGCCACAACTCAACTAGGTAAACAAGTGGGGGTATTGAGCACATATCTGATCTTCCCTCTCCCGTGAGCTATCCTAGAGGTTCTTTTGCTTCCAGCGAAAGTGAACTAGAGGTATCGATCATCCACAAAGGGCCCACTTATGTGGGTCCTTAATCTCTATTGTAACCTTTGTAAAATTTTCCCCATCATCTATGTCTAGCTCTCCATTGTCGATGATGTGAAAAGGGTCGTGCATGTATTTACTCAGCTGGGATACGTGGAAGACCTCATGCATTCAGTGCAACTGAGGTGAAAGAGCTAAGTGGTATGCCACCTCACCTACTCTGTTGAGGACCTGAAAATGTCTGAGGAACCATACAGATAGCTTTCCCCCTCAGCCATATCTCCGCCAACCCCATTGAGGTGTGACCCATAGAAAGACATCATCTCCATCCCTGAACACTAGAGGTCTTCATCTCCTATCAGCATACAACTTCTTCCTGCTCTGTGAATCCTTCATTTGCTCCAGGATGATCTGCACATTCTCTGTGGTAGCCCGTACCATCTCTGGTCCCACTAGTGTTGACTCCCCTAGGTCAGTCCAGAACAAAGTTGATCTACAAGGTCACCCGTAAAAAGCCTCGAAAGGTGTCATCCCTATGGTGGAGTGATAGCTGTTGTTGTATGAAAAAATCCACCAAGTGTAAGTTATCCTCCCAGCTGCAACTGAAGTCAATGACACAAGCACACAACATGTCCTCAAGGGTCTGAATGGTCCGCTCAGTCCGACCATCCGTCTGCGGATGAAATCCGGTGCTCAAACGAAGTTGCGTCCCAAAGGCCTCTTGAAACCCCTTCCATAGCCAGGAAGTAAATCATGCATCACGGTCGGAGACAATAGTCGAAGGAACTCCATTTATCCACACAATATTCCGCACATAGAGGGGTCTTGTGCTCTCTACTGAACCCAACTCTCTAATCGGTAGGAAGTTGGCAGACATTGTGAGTCGGTCCAAAATCACCCAAATAAAGTCATGTCCCCTAGATGTACATTGAAGTTCGGTCATGAAGTACATGGATATCCCATCCCACTTCAACTCTGGGACCTATAAAGGCCGAACCAAGCCTACCGGTACCTATTGCTCCGCCTTCACTTGCTGACAAGTGAGGCATCGAGAGACAAACTCTCTTACTACATTCTTCATTCCCAACCCCCAGTTATTTCTTCTGGGATCCTGGTACATCTTTTCCACTCTTCGATGTACCAGTAGAGAGGATATATGGAACTCCCTCAACATTTCCTCCTGAAGTGACACTGGTACCATGGTAGGTCCCCTAAAAAGGATGAAGTGCTCCCCACCTTAAGCAAAACCATTGGGTTCTTGTAATGTGGATATCTGTGCATGTCGTGTCTCATAGTCAGCATCCCCACATTGCGCCTCCATGAATCTATGAATAAGTGGGGGAGTGACCATAAGAGAATGTGGAAAAGTTGCTCCATCTCCATCCACAAAGGATATCTTCAAAGTGGCCAGCTGCTCCGTCTCCTCACCTAGCAGCTATATACAAGATCTCTTACGGAGTTCATCTTCTAATATATTGTAAAGACCCAAAAAATTCAAGGAAATTTTTTTGTTAATTTTCTTGAGAATTTTAAAAGAACGCAGTTTCTAACGGAACCTATTTCCGAGGCTCGGTGTGCCTGGAATCTTTTTCTGAAGTTTAGCTCGGGTACGTTCTGTGAATGAACGAGCGGGTTTTTCTAACATTTGAACCGATGCTTGGAATCGAATTTCGAGGGCACCGTTGGAATCGCAGTGCCGGTAATTGCTTAGAAACACCTTTTCCAGAGTTGTGTTTGCTCGGGTGTGGTTTTTAAATTTTCGGGTTAAGTAAATGAATAAAATAAATTGGTCGCACCATTTATTTTATTTAAGTTGTTTATCCTATGTTATGTGGATGATGTGGGACCCACAATATCCTACCCACTTGGTAGGATATTTGTGAGGTGGGGCTCTGGTGAGCCCCACCATTTCTTTTCTTCTTAAGTAACGCACCTGCACCCCCCTTTTTAATGAAGTCAACTCTTGCGTTTAATCATGATATTAAAGGCCCCATTAATTGGGCGGTTTTAAACTCCTCAATTAATTGATCATTTCTTTTATTTTTTAATTTCAAGCATTGGTTTGTGTGTAAATAAAATAAGACACCACTTGTTTTATTTAGTTAGTCTTGTTGTGTTGAGAGCCTAGGGGGAATTCTTCCAGGTTCTTGAAGTTCTTCCTCCTTGACGAAGAACGCGAAGAACACGAAGAATGCAGAGAATGTGAAGAACATGAAGAACGCCGACCTCCGACGAAGGTCAACAAGAACGCCGGATCCTCGGAGATCGAAGATGTGACTCTGAAGAATCCTTTGTCCGTGACGCGATGATCCCCCTTCCGTGACGCTTTCTTCCGCGACGTGCATTTCCGCAACGAACCCTCGCTCGACGACGCTTGAGGTAGGGTTTTTGATTCAATTAAATCTTTGTGATTTATACACTCAGATTATGTTTAAAATTTGTCGGAATCCCTTTTAAACTGCTAACGCGGTGGGTGTGGAAAAACGAACAAGTCCGAACCCACCGTCTCTTCGTTCTTGGTGTGCAGATTGGAGGGTGATGATGAAGCAGGCCGCACGGGCGTTGTGAGGTCCTTGCAGTGAAGGACGAGTATCGGGAGGGCCGTTGGTGAAGACGGCAGGAAAATCCGACCACCAGAGCTCGTTTGGTGGTTCGCGGAGCACTCCGCCGGCGTGCCTCGCCGGAATGGTTGCGCCGGCAGCCAGAGGCGGCAGCCGACACCGGCCGGCCGCCAGGAGGCGGCGGCGCTTGGCGCGCCGCTGGGATGGGCTGCTGCGGCGGCAGGCTGCTGGTCCCGCGACCTCGCGGGACCAAAGGAGGCGGGATGCGGTGGTCGGCCGCGTCCATTGACAAGAAGCGGCCCCCATGGGGTCGTAGTTACATACTGGCGAGGGGGGGCAGCGTGCCACCCCGCACCGCTCAGCAGAAACGGCCGAGCTGCCCGACCGGACTGCCAGGCTAGGCCGCGCCCAGGCCGGTCCGGGCCACGCCAGCCGGGCCGGGCCGCACCCAAGCGGCCCGGACCCAGACCCGGGTCGGGTCCACCCGGTTCGGGAGGACCCAGGGGGTACCGGGCTGAGTCGGACCCGGGCCCAAACCCCCCCTAATACCGGACTTTCGGTCTGTTACCCATAACTTGGGATACAGACCTCCGATCGACGCACCATCAGCTGTGTAGCGATCCTTGGATTGAGACAGTCATTTTGGTATATTATACTCAAGGTTTTGGAGAACTTTGGGTTCAGACGGGTTTGTTCATACACGAAACCAACCGGGCCCTTGGAGCGGAAACACTTATAACTTGATATCCGGACGTCTGATTGACGTGTCGTCGACCTTGTTGGATTTCTCTTAGTAAGAAGGACCTTTTGGCTTACTCTACTCATGGTTTGGACACAGGTGGAGTATGTTCGGGTTGGTTTTGAGTTAAAAACCAACCGGGCCCCTGGGATAAAAAAGCCAATAACTCTTAGACCGGGCATCCGATTGATGCGCCGTCTATGACGTTGAGTTTTTGTTGACGATACGGAACATTTGGATACATCAACTTTGGATTTTGTGTCCGTTGATGTATCATCCCCACGGCTCGTGGAGTGGACCCTCCCGAATGAGCTTGCTGTGTGCGGTAACCCTAGTGCTGGCTGCAACTACGACGACGATGGCGACTGTGCAGAAATCCTCCGTGGATTTGACGGCAACGACTACAACACTCAGAGATCCTACGTGGATCAGTGCTACCGATCCTGTGTGGGTCAGATCCTGTGTGGGTCAGTGCTCAGCGGTCCTGTGTAGGCCAGCGCCTACAGATCCTATGGGGGTCTGATCCTGTGTGGGTCATTGCGGGGGTTAGATACCTATCAATATTGTGTGGGTCAGATCCTTTGTGTGTCATTGCGGGGGTTATTACCTTTAGATCCTATGTGGGTCCAACGGATTAGATGAATCAGTGGCAATATCTGATCATCAATATCGTCTTACGAAGAAGTATACCTGTGTGAGCTGAATCTTTATTTGCTTTCCTATGTGGATTGTGTTGTGCTATCCTGTGTGGATGTGATCAAACTTGGGCTCGGATGTTGGAGACGAACGCGAATTGATGACTTAGGTATATCTATGGGCATATACCAAAGTAGTGTTGGATGTTACTTCATGATTGTATCTTTCCTTTGTGAATTATCCTTTGTGGATTCTGGGAGACCTTCGGGGGTCTCGGGGTCCCTACTGAGTAGCTTATTCACACCCCTACACGGGCTATGCCTGCACTACGTTGTTTTGGTTGTAGACGATGAACAGCGCTGATTGTGGTTGAGGCTTGCAGAGCAGGTCGGTACCCGGAGGTGGACCATTGGGCGGGACATACACGGAGCGGATGGCTGGACCCGAGGAGCTGTGAAGGCTATCTGTACCCACCCTTCTGCTGGGACTTCCAGTGGACGGCTCAAGGCTGCGGCTTTACTTTTAGTTGTTGTTTTCCCTTTCCAGTTGTACTTTACTATCAGTTTGGGTTTGTATTTTGGCCCGCTTACTTTTCCGCACTTACTGTTGTACACAGTTTTTACTTAGTTTTTACTTTTGATTTCTTGCTCTGTAGTGTTAGTTTAATTTAAAAAGGAAATTACTTCCCTTTTTATCAGGAATTACACCTTGGTGCTAGTCGCCAGCCCCTGGCCTATGGAAGGCAGGCTTGGGGTAGTCACGGCACGGGCCCCAAGGAAAGGGCATGACAAATTGGTATCAGAGGAGTTTGTTTCTACCACAGTACTCAAGACTCTGATATTTTTCTATGTGAACGAATAATGTTAAGAGTATTGAGTGTGGTTATCAGTCCAGGGAGTCTAGTGTTGGTGTGGCGGCCGACGTATCTGTACACTAGGACCCTAACTTCTGATTTCCGACTTAATGAATGAAAACATTGATTGCATGTGTGTTACAAGTTTTCTTTGTGATTAATTTGTGTCATCTCACCATGTATACTGTTTGACCATGGCGCACCTGTTTCCTTTTCAGGATGGCCCCATGACGGTAGCTAGCTAGGGTTCCGAGCGTTGTACGTGACGACAGCCCACTAAGCGACGAGGACTCGGTACATGGCCCTTTGACAGTAGAGGCATCGGCGGTACCTCTACCCGCCTAGCCACTGATGCTACCAGCCCTAGCCGCTGACGATGCACATCGCCTTAGTGCACTACATGAGTTTCAGCGCCAGCGACTGCCTAGGTTCCACGGGGAGACGGACCCTCAGGCAGCCAAGGATTGGATGGAGGTAGTTGCACGAATTTTCAGGTTAGTGAGGACACCAGCAGACCTCATGGTGATCCTCGCAGCGAGCCTCCTACACGCAGCAGCAGGCAGATGGTGGAGCATGATGCTCTAGGTGCACGATAAGACATCTCTCCTCTGGACGGACTTTGAGAGCCTCTTCCACTCAGAGTTTGTCCCAGCCACCCTCCGTGCGGTGCGTATCCATGAGCTTCTACAGCTGCGGCAGGGCTGCTTGATGGTCGCCCAGTACTCGGCGAGATTTACCGATCTCTCGTGCTACTCAACAGACATGGTACGGGACCCATTTTTCTGGGCCCGGACCATTGAGCAGGGATTGAGGAATGACATCAGGGCATCGCTAATCTCCCTCAGCATTCCGACACAGGCAGGAGTACTGGAGCGAGCCCCTCTCATCGAGATATTCCTTTCTGAGCCTACTTCAGCAGTGAGACCTATCGCAGGGCGGCACGTAGCAGAGTCTTCTGCAGCAGGTAGTCGGCGGATGACTCATGGGTCTAGGCAGACCAGACCCTCAGGCAGACGACCTCAGAACACTGGCTCAGAAGTGCAGGGTTCACAACAAGGATCCAGTCTTTCGAGAGGCAGACAGTGCTACACATGCGGTGGGCAGGGCCACATGGCTCATGACTGCCTGACCCGCCGTGCCGAGGAGCAGCAGACAGTTGAGGGGCCACCCAAGAAGAGGCAGAGGCTCGACCGTGGCGGTCTGCAAGGGGATGGCAGACGAGGTAGAGGAGATGGCCAAGAAGCAGGTGGTGGGCGACTCTTTGATTCTCTACCACCACCACCACCAGGAGGTCCACCCCGACTACAGGGAGATGGTGGGCAGAGACATGCAAAACTTCAGGGAGCGGAGGCCTACGACCACAGAGAGCCCGAGATGATTCGTGGTACTATATGTGTCTATTCCACACTTTCTGTAGTTCTTATAGACACAAGAGTGAGTCATTATTTCATAGCCGCTGCCCTTGTTCGGAGCTCAGAGATTCCGACGGAGCCGTTGGCTCGATCCTTACGGCTAGAGACGCCTACGGGAGCAGACTCGATGATTAAACACTGGTGCCAATAATGTGAGCTTACTCTAGGAGGTGAGAGCTTCGGATGGGATCTTCTTGTAGTGGTGTCGAGACCTTACGACGTCATCATAGGCATGGATTGGTTATCTACAGTCGATGCTCAGATTGACTGTATTAAGCGCAAGGTGCAATGTGTACGCACTGACAGGAGCTGGTTCACCATCACCGGCGAAAAGGGAGCCTTCGCAGCTTAGGATGGACTCCCACAGAGGAGAGGACAGCCCATCACTCATCATTTGGCTAGCATCATCCTAAGATTAGTTGACGTGAAGCGTCCAAGTTTTCCTGCAATGGTGGATCAGTAAGCGGACGTTTTCCCCGACGACGTTCCAGGACTACCTCCTCGCAGAGAGGTAGACTTTTATATTTATCCGTACCTCGGGACAACCCCGATATCCACCCCAGCATATCAGATGGATCCCGCCGAGCTTCGAGAGCTATGGGTACAGTTGGTGGACTTGCAGGGCAAGGGATTCATCCGACCCAGTGTTTCACCCTAGGCTTCCCCGATATTGTTCGCCAAGAAGGCGGACGGGAGCTTGCGACTTTGTGTCGACTATCGTCGCCTGAACCAGGTGACAGTGAAGAACAAGTATCTGATACTCAACATTGATGAACTATTCGATCAGCTCAAGGGAGCACGGTGGTTCTCAAAGATAAACCTTAGGTCAGGCTATCATTAGCTCAGAGTTCGGGACGAGGACGTGCAGAAGACGCCCTTAAGATGTCGGTATAGCCGCAATGAGTTCTTGGTTACGCCATTAAGCGTAACCAATACTCACGCAGTGTTCATGGGCCTCATAACCAAGATCTTTCAGCCATACCTCTATCTATTTGTCATGGTCTTCATCGATGACAATTTGATATACTCGAGGACTGAGGGGGAGCACGCCTACCACTTGCGGGTTGTATTGGACACACTCCGAGAGCACCAGCATTATTGTAAGCTCTCAAAGTGTCAGTTCTGGATACGCGAGGTCCACTTCATTGGACACGTCATCTATGAGGTGGGAGTTGCGGTGGATCCTGTGAAGATCGAGGCAGTGCTTGCTTGGGATCCACCCAGGAGCGTGACAGAGGTGCGGAGTTTCTTGGGACTAGCTGGATACTATTAGAGATTTGTGCCAAACATCTCCAAAGTTGTGTCACCACTCTCAGATTTGACGAAGAAGGGAAAACCCTTTGTGTGGTCAGACAGATGTCAGTAGAGCTTCTAGAAGCTAAGATAGAGGTTGACCAGCACCCCTATCTTGATGCTACTGGAGGAGGGATTAGGCTACGTAGTCTACTGCAATGCATCAGGGACTAGACTCGGATGTGTCCTAACGCAGGAGTGGGTAGTGATCGCCTATGGATCACGTCAGTTGAGGCCGCATGAGCAGAACTACGCTATCCTTGACCTGAAGTTTGCAGTAGTGGTCTTCAATCTAAATATGTGTCGACACTATCTGATGGGCGAGCGCTTTACAGTCAATTCTGAACATCAGAGTCTCAGGTACATCTTCTCTCATAAGGACATGAACCTGAGACAATGACAATGGCTCGAGTTCCTCCAGGACTATGACTTTGAGATAGTCTATACTCCTGGAAAGCGGAACGTGGTATCCAATTCTCTTAGTAGGAGGATGGGCATTTAGACACTTGGGGAGCCGACATAGCAGCTAGTCGATTTGCAGATATCCTTCGTGGATTGAGATGGAGTAGCCTTTCTTCAGTCGCTCACAGTCACTCCTCCACTACTGCAGCGAGTCAGAGAGGCACAGCGTGGGGACACCGACTGTGAGACGCGGCGTGTGCAGATATCCTCAGGGCAGAACACCAGGTACCATTGGGCTTTGTACATCCCTTGGAGGTCCTGAAGTGGAAGTGGGATGGGATATCTATGGACTTCGTGACTGGACTTCCACGCACTTCCAGAGTTCATGACTCCATTTGGCTGATTGTCGACCGACTCACCAAGTCGGCTCACTTCTTACCCATCAGAAAGCAGGGCTCTGTAGAGAGCATGGGAGGTCTCTACGTTCAGGATATTGTATGACTTCATGGTGTTCCATCATCTATCATCTCCGATCGAGATTCACTCTTTACTTCCCGGATTTGGAAGGGGTTGCAGGAGGCATTCGGGACGCAGCTACGTCTGAGTACCGCCTTTCACCCTCAGATAGATGGTCAGACGGAGAGGACCATTCAGACTCTTGAGGACATGCTCTGTGCATGTGTCCTTGACATTGGTCATAGCTGGGAGGACCACCTAACCTTGGTGGAGTTCGCGTACAACAACAGCTACCACTCCACCATCGGGATGGAACCATACGAGGCATTGTACGGACGACCTTGCAGATCTCTTCTGTGCTGGACAGACCCTAGGGAGTCATCACTTGTGGGACCGGAGATGGTGCAGGCCATGACAGAGAAGGTCCAGGTCATCTAGGAGATGATGAGGACTGCTCAGAGCTGGCAGATGTCTTATGCTTACAGGAGGCGGAGGCCACTTGAGTTCAAGGATGGCGACCATGTCTTTTTGCGGGTCTCACCTCGGCATGGATTACAGAAATTTGGACGAGGCGGCAAGTTTTCTCCATGCTTCATCGAACCATTCCAGTTCCTTAGTAGGATTGGCGAGCTAAATTATCGCCTGGCTCAACCACCTCAGTTTCACCGGTTGCACAACGTCTTCCACGTATCCCAGCTGTGGAGATATGTGCATGACCCGACGCAGATCATTGACCATGGGGAGCTGGACGTTGATGATGGGGAAACTTTTGCGGAGGTCTCGGTGGATATTGAGGATCGATAGGAGTGAGTCCTACGTGGACGGTCGATTCCTCTAGTGTGCATCAGATTGAAGCACGAGAACCTCCAAGAGAGCACTTGGGAGTGGTAGGGTCAGATGTGTGCTCAGTACCCACTTTTGTTTCCCTAGTTCTTGATGTATCTTTACGGGGACATAAATAAATGAGGTGGGAGTTATTTAAAGACCCTTAAAATTCAAGGAAATTTTTTTCTTAATTTTCTTGGGAATTTTACAAGAACGCAGTTTCTGACGGCACCTAATTCTGAGGCCCGGTGTGCCCTGAATATTTTTAAGAAGTTTAGCTCGGGTATGTTCAGTGAACGAACAAGCGGGTTTTTCTTACTTTTGAACCGGTGCTCGGAATCGGATTCCGAGGGCACCGTTGGAATCGCAGTGCCGGTAATTGCTTAGAAACACCTTTTTCGGAGTTGCATTTTCTCGGGAGTGGATTTTAAATTTTCGGGTTAAGTAAATGAATAAAATAAATTGCTGGCACCATTTATTTTATTTATGTTGTTTAACCTATGCTTGGTGGATGATGTGGGACCCACAATATCCTACCCACTTGGTAGGATATTTTTGAGATGGGGCTCACGTGAGCCCCACCGTTTCTTTTCTTCTTAAGTAACACACTCGCACCCCCCTTTTTAATGATGTCAACACTTGCGTTTAATCTGGATATTAAACGCCTCATTAATTGGGCGGTTTTAAACTCCTCAATTAATTAATCATTTCTTTTCTTTTTGAATTTCAAGCGTTTGTTTGTGTGTAAATAAAATCAGACACAACTTATTTTATTTAGTTAGTCTTGTTGTGTTGAGAGGCTAGGGAGAATTCGCCCAGGTTCTTGAAATTCTTCCTCCTTGACGAAGAACACGAAGAATGCGAAGAACGTGGAGAATGCGAAGAATGCGAAAAACTCTGACCTCCGACGAAGGTCGCTAAGAACTCCAGATCCTAGGAGAGCGACTATGCGACGCCGACGAATCCTTTCTTCGCGGCCCGAAGATCCCCCTTCCGCAACGCCTTCTTCTGCGATGTGCATTTCCGCGACGAACCCTCACTCGATGACGCTTGAGGTAGGGGTTTTGATTCAATTAAATCTTTGTGATTTATACCCTCGACTTATGTTTCAAATTTGTCGGAATTGTTTTTAAACCGCTAACGCGGTTGGTGCAGACCAACGAACAAGTCCGAACCCACCGTCTCTTCTTTCATGGTGTGCGGATTGGCGGGCGACAATGAAGCAGGCCGCACGGGCATTGTGAGGTCCTTATAGTGAAGGACGGGTCCCGGGAGGGCCGTTGACAAAGACGATAGGCAAATCTGACCCCCAGAGCTCGCCCGGTGGTCCGCAGAGCACTCCGACGGCGCGCCGCCGGGATGGGCCGCCGCTGCGGCAGGCCGCTGGTCTTACGACCGCACAGGACCAAAGGAGGTGGGACGAGGCGCTTGGCCGCATCCATTGACAAGGAGCGGCCACCCATGGGGCCGCAGTTACATGATGGCGGGGGGTAGCATGCCACCCCGCACCGATCGGCCAAAATAGCTGAGCCGCCCAACCAGACCGCCAGGCTGGGCCGTGCCCAAGCGGGCCGGACCCGGACCCGAGTCGGTTCGACCTGGTTCGGGCCGACCAAGGGGGCACCGGGCCGGGTCGTACCAGGGCCCGAACCCCCTCTAATACCAGAATTTTCGGTCTGTTTCCCATTACATGGGCTACATACCTCCAATCGACGCACCGTCAGTTGCGTAGAGATCCTTGAATCGATACAGGAATTTTGGTATATTATACTCAATGTTTTAGAGAACTTTGGGTTCTGCCGCCTTGGTTCGTACAGGAAACCAACCGGGCCCTCGAAGCGGAAACGCTTATAACTTGAGCTACGGACGTCCGATTGACGCGTCGTCAACCTTTTTGGATTCCTATTAGTGAGATGGACCTTTTGGATTACTCCTCTCATGGTTTGGATTCAGGTGGAGTATGGTCGGGATGGTTTTGACTTAAAAACCAAACGGGCCCCTAGGATGAAAAATCCAATAACTCTCATATCGAGCGTCTGATTGACGCGCCGTCTGTGACGTTGAGTTCCTGTTGATGATACAGAACTTTTGGATACATCAACTCTGGACTTTGTGTCAGTTGATGTATCATCCCCTCGGCTCGTGGAGCGAACCCTCCTGAACGAGTTTTCTGTGGGCGGGAACCCTAGTGCTGGCTATGACTGCGACGGCGATGACGAATGTGCAGAAATACTTCATGGATTCGACGACGATGACTACCGCACTCAGAGATCCTACTTGGATCAGTGCTACCGATCTTGTGTGGGTCAGATCCTATGTGGGTCAGCCCTCAGCGGTCCTGTGTGGGCCAACACCTATAGATCCTGTGTGGGTCTGATCTTGTGTGGGTCATTACGGGGGTTAGTTACCTATCGATCCTGTGTGGGTCAGATCCATTGTGGGTCATTGAAGGGGTTAGTACCTATCGATCTTGTGTGGGTCTGACGGCTTAGATGAATTAGTGGCAATATCTGATCATATCTATCATCTTACGAAGAAGTATACCTATATGAGATGAATCTTGATTTGCTTTCCTATGTGGATTGTGTTGTGCTATCCTGTGTGGATGTGATCGAACTCAGGCTCAGATGTTGGAGCCGAACGCTAATTGATGACTTAGGAATATGTATGGGCATATACCTAATTAGTGTTGTATTTTACTTCGTGATTGTATCTTTCCTTTGTGGATTATCCGTTGTGGATTCTGGGAGACCTTTGAGGGTCTCGGGGTCCCTACTGAGTAGCTTATACTCACCCCTACATGGGCTATGCCTGCACTACGTTGTGTTGGTTGCAGACGATGGGCAGTGGTGATCGTGGTTGAGGCTCGCGGAGCAGGTCGGTACCTGGAGGTGGACCATTGGGTGGGACATACATGGAGCGAACGGTTGGACCCGAGGATCTGTGGAGGCTTTCTGTACCCACCCTTCTAGTGGGACTTCCATTGGACGACTCTAGGCTACGTCTTTATTTTCAGTTGTTGTTTTCCCTTTCCAGTTGTACTTTACTTTCAGTTTGGGTTTTTATTTTGGCCCACTTACTATTCCGCACTTACTACTGTACCCACTTTTTACTTAGTGTCTACTTATACTTTCTTTCTATATGGTCTTAGTTTACTTTACAATGGAAATGCCTTCCCTTTTTATTGGGAATTACGCCTTGGTACTATTCGCCTGCCCCTGGCCTATGGAAGGCGGGCTTGGGGTAGTCACGGCACGGGACCCGAGGACGGGTCGTGACAAATGTTCCCCTTCCCAGAAGTATAGACTATATTGAAGTCATAGTCCTATAGGAAGTCAAGAAAACATCGTTGTCTCAGGTTCAGGTCCTTATGGGAGATGATATACTTGAGACTCTTGTGATTAGAGTACACTGTAAAACATTCACCCATAAGATAGTGCCACCACATCTTCAAGGAGCAGTCTACTTATGATAACTCCAGGTCAAGGGTAGCGTAGTTCTTCTCATGTTATCTCAGCTGTCGAGATCTATATACGATCACTGCTCACTCTTGTATCAGGACACATCTGAGTCTGGTCCCTGATGGATCTCAGTAGATGACGTACCCTTTTCCTTCCTCTGGAAGCCCCAAGAAGGGGGCACTAGTCATCCACTGTCTCAGCTCCTAAAATCTCTGCTGGAATCTCTCTAACCCCACAAACAGTTGACACTTCTTTATCAAGGATGATAGTGGTGCTGCAACTCTGGAGAAATCTGGCACAAACCCTTGGTAGTATCCATCCAAACCAAGGAAACTTCGTACTTCCATCACACTCTTGGATGGATTCCAAGTATGTATCTCATCAATCTTCGCTGGATCTACATCAACTCCAGTCTCCGAGATGACATGACCCAAAAATTGAACCTCTCAGATCCCAAACTAGCACTTCGAGAGCTTACCATAAATATGGTGCTCATAGAGTGTGTCTAGTACTACCCGAAAGTGATAGTCATGCTCCTCCTTAGTAGTTGAGTAGATCATATTGTTGTCGATAAAGACTAGGACAAAGCAGTCAAGGTTTGGCTGAAAGATCCTTTTCATGATTCCCATGAACACTGCTAGAGCATTGGTCATGTCGAATGGAATAACTGAGAACTCGTAATGGACATACCCACACCTGAAGGTCATTATTTTCATATCCTCATCTCGCACTCTATGTTGGTGATAGCCTGTTCTGAGGTATATCTTCGAGAACAACCATGCTCAATTAAACTGATCAATGAGGTTTTCAATCCTTAGAAGTGGGTACTTGTTCTTCACAGTCTCCTGGTTCAGGGGACGGTAGTTGACATAAACCCTCAAGCTCCCATCCACCTTCTTGGTGAATATAATTGGGGTTTCCCAAGGTGAAACACTGGGCCAAATGTATCCCTTCTCGTGCATGTCCTCTAGCTGTGCCCACAGCTCGTGAAGCTCCGTGGGAGCCATCTGATATGCAGGTGTAGATATCAGGGTCATCCTGGGGATACAAGTCAATGTAAAAGTCCTCCTTAGTGTGGGGAGGTAGACCTGGGACATCATCAAGGAAAACATTCGCGTACTGGTCCACCAATATAGGATAGCCCAGAACCTCCACTTCAACCACTCCTAGGGTAAGGCTAGCCAACTGATGTGTAATCGTCTTCACCCTCCTCTGGGTATGTCCATCCTATGTTAAAAAATGCCCCCTAATTTCCAGTGAAGGTAAACCTGGTCCCATCCTTGCTGACACACCTCACATTGCGCCTAATACAGTCAATCTGATCATAAAATGTCGATAACCAGTCCATACCCTAGATTATTTCATAAGGCCTCAACTCCACTACTAGGAGATCCAAGCCAAAGCTCTCACCTCCTAGAGTAATCTCCCACTATCGACACCAATGCGTAATCATCTGATCTACTCTTGTATGAGTCCATAGACATAAGGATCATGCCAACATCTCCGTCATAATCGCCGAGCTCCGAACGAGGGTATTGTCAATAAAAGAATGGCTGGTACCTATGCCTATAAGAACTACAATGAAGGTGGAGTAGACACATATCTTACCTCGTATCATCTTCGGAGCACTGTGATCAAAGGCCTCAACTACTTGGAGCTGAGCACTCCCATGTACACCTGCTCCCTGTGGTTGGGGTGTATCGTCTGGTGGTGGTGGAGATAACACCTCGAAACGTCCCCCACCGCCAGCTACTCGACTAACTCCTCTGGCATGTCCTTCTATGCCCTGTGGAATGCCTCGATCGAATCTGTGTCTCTTCCTGGGCAGTCGTTCGACCATATGTTGATCATTTTTATGACGAGTTGAATAGTCATGAGCCATGGGACCCTACCCACCACATGAGTAACACTACCCACTCCTGGCATGTCTGGCTCTACTTCAGGTGCCCCGTACAACTGATCCTGAGTCATGTGGTCGCCCACTTGTAGGTCTGGTCCTCTTGGACCTCTGTGATGTCTGTCAGCTGCCAGCTGCAGAAGAATCCACAATATGATGACTGGTAGTGTGTCTCACTACTGGTGATTTCTTAGTAAGGAAACTCTCCACCAATAGGGCTCTCTCTAACACCCCATCTACTTCGGGATGCTGAGTGAGATTATCGAAGCTCTAATCTCCCATCTGAGCCCCTGCTCGAATGTTGGGGCCCTGAATAATAGTTCTCGTACCATATTAGTGGATTAGCGTGAGAGGTATGTGAACCATGATTAGTACTGAGCAACAGTCATACTGCCAACTGTAGATGAAGTAGCTCATGTATGTGCACTGTGCAGAGAAAATAATAATCAGATCCACACTCACTACCCTTAACAATATTGCTTCATAGAAAATAAAGATTAGTGCCCTATGTTCTAAAATAGAACTAACCCCTCTGATACCCATATGTCACGACCAGTCCCCTGAGGCCCATGTCGTGACTACCCCATGCCCACATTCCATAGGCCAAAGGTTGGCGACTAGCACCAAAGTCTTAATTCCCAAAAACTCTGAAGGCATTTCCTTTATAACTTATAGCACACACATAAGAAATCACAGAGTTAGATGAAAACAAAGTAAACTGTATAACAAAAGAGAGATGAAATTAAAAGGAGTCAGAATACATGCCCAACTGGGGAGTACAAGAACAATTGAAATTTAATACAACTGAAGAAAAAGAAAAGATAGCTACAGGATCATCCTCCTAGGTTCTTAGTTGAAGGGTAGGTAAAAATCATCTCCTCAGCATTCCAAATCCTTCCATCTCCTCCGTGTACCAACAAGCCGTGTGGTCCACCTCCAGGTGACATCCAGTAATGGTTCTCTCTGCCTTTGTCAACGTTGTCCGTCGTCTGTATCCAACACAACAAGGTGTAGGCATAGCCTGTGCAGGTGTGAGTAAAACTATACTCAGTAGGGACCCCGAGAACCTCACGGTCTAAAAAAATCCAACAAGGATAATCCACAAAGTATGAAATCAACATATAACCATACATAGGTATATTCCCATAGATATAACTATGTTATTATGTAATCCATCTCAATCATGAGGAAAACACAAAGGTACTGACTCAGGTCATCTATGAATTTATTCTAGGGGTAGTATCAAGTAACATACCCAGTCACATTATCGAAACCTTGGCTGCTGGAGAACTCCTGCTCAATCAAGTATAGTGGGCTCCCACGACACCAAGCGTGCTTCCCACTAACATTGGACTACTGAGGTACTCTTCTTATCTAGTAATGTGCGTCTACCGCGTCACACAGAGGTTCTCCCCACCCTGGGTCTGCCGTGTCACCAAGCATGCTCCCCCTTATAGTCTGCTAAGGTACTTCTCATGTTGAATATTTTGGGTCTTCTGCATCACCAGGCATGCTCCTCCACCGTGGGAATGCCGCAACACCAAGGCACTCCCCACTGGGCAAGTAGAATCAATATGAGTCAAACAGTCTGTAGTCTTCAGGTCTCAGCCAGCCACTAGGTCTCCACACTATGATCACTTGTCTATGAGAGGATCCAATCCCTGAGCTACTGGTCTATACTCAAACTATAACTAAGTCCTATGAATAATTATGTCAAAAGTCTGCCACATCATACGAGTCTCAATGCAACAAACAGCATGTCAATCGGTTTCCCAGTCTGTGTGTTATTAGTCTTTTATTCCCGGGGGCCCGATGGGATTCGTGCATGATCCAACCTGACCATTTTCCAACTATTACACAAACTCTTGAGGGGTATACTCAATGTGACCGTCATGCTCCAAGATTACCATCTTCACTGATGGTTCACCAAACGGACGTCCAGTGCCAAAGATATGGACCAATGAAGGTAAAGGGTTATAGTGGGACTGGGTCCGGTCTGACCTATTCTTGGTCGACCCAGTTCGGGTTGATCCGGCCTGACCTATTGGGTCTGGCCTGGTCCGTTTGATGGGCTAGCTCGTTGGGTTCGGCTCGGCCCGTTGGGCCCAGCCTAGCAGGCCGTGAGGGGCCGCGGAGGGCCTTGAGGGTGCGGACCAGCCATGATGGAACAGACTGGCCGCGATTCTGCTCGAGGGAGGTTCGACCCAAAGGTGCGAGGCCGGTTCGGCTCGGAGGGAACAGGGGCATGGCTCAGGGCAGCTTAGCCCGGGAGCCGGGGTGGCACGGTTTGAGCTCGTTTGGCCAGTGGGTGGTACGACCATGGCCGGTTCATCCAGGAGGTCGGAGCGGCCAGGGTGGCTCGGCTAGTAGATGGCACAGCCAGGGCGGCTCTGTCGGGAGGTGGGGGCACCATTAAGGTAGTGTTTGGAACAATTAATTGTGGAGTTGTTGAAGAGGCTTTCCCCACATTTATGAGGGGGGTTGAGAGGATTTACTCTCCTCTCATTAGTATGGGGGTTGGGTGGTACCCACCACAATAAATCAAGAAGATGAGGTTTAGTTTTGGTAGACCCCACCAATGAACATCCACATGGTGGGTGGTTACAACACAATAAAATAAAATACGAGCTTATTTTATTTTATTAAGTCCATGAAAATCCCAAAAAAATATCATTCACTCTCGACCATTTTTATTCGAGGTGAAAGCCTTCTTAAGTGAATACTGGTGTTGTGAGTTCAACAGTGCCCTCATATTTCAATACCGAGCACCGGTTTAAAAGTTATAAAAACCCGCTTGTACGTTTACTGAATGTACCAGAACAAAACTTCAAGAATTGATTCTGGGCACACCGGGCCTCAGAATCATATGCCGTGAATTTTCTCGGACTTGTAAAATTCCCATTTAATTAAAAATAAATACATGGAAATTCTAGGTCTTTACATCCATAGTACAAACTATTTATATTGTTATTTTTTGAAAAACCTACCTGCTCATGTTTCTTTTATAGTGAATCCACCTTTTCCTTAGATACATCAAATTGTCATGCCATATAGTTGAGATCTGGGTTTATCACCCTCAATGAAAAACTTGATGTCAATTTTCATCAATTATTCAATATAAAAATCATAACCCTTCTCCCTAATGACCCACATGACCGAATTCATGGAATCCACATTTTAAATGACATCATAGAACTACTACTAACATTGGTTGACTAATTTGGAAGACCGGTTTCTTAGAATCTCTCCTTGCTTCTCCATTAGAGAGATTTGATTAATCTTTATCACAGTTCCACCTTTACCACAAAAATCATATGATTCACATCATTACTATCACACCATTATTGTGTCTCCAAAAACCGTTATATGAATCCTTGAAGAAGATCCATTTTTCTGAATAACTGATACAAAATCATCAGTCTTCATGAGTATTTTTTAATCATTAGGAAAAAAACATATATTAGTGAAAAATATCATGAATATAGGGAGAATAAAAAAATTGACCCTAATTGAGCATCTGTTGATGATTTTTTTAATTTGTTCATCATCGTCATAATCCAAAGAACGATTGGTCTATTAGACCAACATATTCAATAAGGGAATAAATCTCAAAATAATAGTTCACATAATAGAAAAAAAGTTGGACAAATAATATATATCAATTTATTAAATGATTTAGATGTAATTAATTCACATTCATCATAATCTATTAGTAAATTAAACCGAAAAAATATCCATACCATGGGTTTTTATCCATCACTAATGAAGAAAGTTTCCACTTTATTATCATTTGTTAGATCCAAGAACTCCTTGGATGATGAAGATCCCCCCTGTACTCTATTCCTCAACCCATGATCCCAGGACCATCCACAAATGCACCAGCCACTAGAGTACAATAAAAGATAAAAATATTTCATTGGATATAAGGATAACTATATTGAATAAACAATAATGAATTTTTTATAAATATTCATTTGGGGTTTCACAGTTAAATGATGATCACATTAATAAATTCATTTAATCCATCCGTAAAATTAGTCTACAAAGAATCTAAAACAAACATGACTTATGACCTTTCAAGGGTAAAACTCAAAACTATAATTAATGGTTGTCTTAATATTCCCATTCCATAAACCATTTATTATTTATTCAATTTTTTATGAAAATTCACCCATTCATGATAAATTACACTTAATACTGTTAATATATTCACAATAAGGATTTTTAAGGAATCAAATTGCATACGTTCTCTATTTATAAATCTGTAAATATTCCAAAAATATTACAAAGTTTCAAAAAAATTGGATTCATTACATTCTCCCAACAATAATGTATTTTGTTTTTCTAAAACTTGAGAACATTCTATGAAATGTGAAGTTACTAATATTGTATCTGTATTTCCCACCCCTATGATATGTCAAGGGGTTTTATTTGAAAAATAAAGCCACCAATTGGAAACACATAACCATAAAGGGTGTTCTCCAAATAGCTCTACAATTCTATTGGTCACCATAAAAAGGTAACCTCGATCTCAATTCCATACTCATCCTTGATAGATACGAACAACAGGATGGACACATATCTTATCAAATGCATCATCCAGAATACATTATGAACAAAAATTAGTTTTTCTCTTATAAATAAACAATATTCCACCTCACCTTCCCAATTTAGTTATAGGGAAACGTTTATATGACCCCCTAGAGATAGTATAATCACTTATCCAAATAAATATAATCCTTGATGTGGAGATATATCTTGAATCATATGATATCCTCTTCAAAATATCTTGGTCTCCATTAATGGCCCCCAATGGTCTTTAGACTACTCTAGGAAGAACCCATCCTCCCCTATATAAATGAATCCTTCACTTATATGACTCCTAACAACTCTAGGCCCACATGTAATATCTCCCACTAGCTCTAACTAGATCTATAATGATTATTAGGGTCTCACATATATGGTAAAAAATGCTTTTACATTGATAGTGAAGTGGTAAATATCATTAAATGGAAACTACAAAAAATTTAGATGATACGCATTGTTATGAAAAAAACTGACATGTAATCCTAAATAATGTTTTCTTGATCCTTATTGGGTCACTATTCTTGGACATCTGTATAGGTGTATAAATTTAATTCCCATATAAAAATATGTGATAAAGGACTCATACATCCTATCAATAATTATGTTGTGAACTGATTATCATGACCTAAATTTATCATCATGGTAATTTTTTGAATTTGGGAAACATATGACATGTACAATCTTACCAAACTCTTAAATATTATATTAACTATGATTATTATGAAGTGGTATAAAATGATTATTCATACTATAATAACATAGATTCATTCATGAATTCTAATTACTCATTGAATAAACATTAGGAAAACAAAAAATCCTTACCATTTTATCTTTCATTAAGGTATCCAAACAATTACCTAATGATAAGTGATATATCATGAGTTAAATTTTCATCTAGATACTAAAACCGTAATGGAAAATCTGGATTATTATGGACCCTATAACATCATCACAACTCTTGGATATAACATTAAGGTAAATCGGAAAATATCTTCACCACTTCCTCTCATAGTGTGAATGATGTCATTATCCATCCACAAATAATGATAAATATGTCCCCACAATCAGAATTTTTTTTGGAATAGGTCCATTTGATATAATGTTATAAAATATTACACTATTTTTTTCCTCTTTTGTACCTCCCTGATATAATAAAAAAGTTAAGGGAATAAAACTGTTGACTATATGCACAATTCAGTATCCTAATACATTATAGTTTACTAAAAAGTGGTCAAATACTCAGTCATATTACTCCAAAATATTGAATTAAAAACCTTATTGTGAAATTATGATACAATGAGGACATCGTTAACTTGATCAGATTCTTGTACCACCTCAACCTATCCTAGGTATGCTGACAATCCGATTTCTAATAAGACATATCTCAAGAAGTGGATCTCTTAAATTCAGAACAGACACTTGTAGAGCATCCAATAATTTTTAAACTCTCATAAAATTTACAGAACAGTCTTAAAGTGTTTCATTTTACACCACTAATTATTGGTACTTAATGACATAGGAAATGAATACTACCATAAATTTATCTAAGATGGGTTGAAGGTTTTCGGTCATAAGTATCAAAAACAATCATGATGAATCCAAAATTACAAATGGTATACAACTTACATAAATAAACTATATAATTTCATCAATGGAAACATTATTATATCTTCCTATCATTACAAGATATGGTGATAACATTTCCTGTTTTTAGACAATAATAACCACTTCACCCCAACCAACTTGTATATGAATTAATCGATTATGAGGGGTCGATACTTCTACATGATGGAGAACTAATTTATGTTAGGTAATTCATTGAATAAAATGAAACTCATATCATATTTTTAAGAAAAAATCATTTAGGATTATCATGGGAAACATCCGGAAAAAACCCTACTACATAGATTCATCAATATTAACCATCAACAAACGAAACTATTTGTTGTTATCTGATATGATACCATGAGTATTAGGCCCTTACCTAGTGAAGGTGTAAGTAGAAATCAACCCTGAAGGAGGGGGGTAATCTAGAAATAACATCATGAAATATATTGTCACACTAATCCAACAACTTATAAACTATAATATCATGGCGCATGTTGAACCAAGGGTTACAATAAATATCAAATTAAAAACCCTCAATATCCTCCAGTATATGAGTTTGGGATAATCTTTCTATGTTTTATTCTTATAACCTAATTATAATTCCCTCCCATTAACATTAGTAATTATAAAACTCAAATTTAATCATAAAAATATATATTGAAATTTGACTACCAGTCCATATAAGGGTAGAAATCCTTGGAAAATATAAGAGATATGAAAAGGATTAAAGCTAGGATATCTCACATACCATTGTTAGGTCACACTATTGATATGAGTGTGTGATAATTGAATAATTTTTTCAGTATCCTTCATGTGCAGATATTGACAAAAATGGAACCACTGTAATCTAAATGTATAAAAAAAGGAACATGTTATGTTCCATCTTTAAAAAATATAGAACCTAAAAATGAACTCAAACACATAAGTAAAATGAATTCATCTACCACATATCATTTCTATCTACATTATGTGGATTGACTCACCCACATGGTTTTAGATTAAACATAAGAAAACATATGTTAGTGGGGGTTGTTTCCTTCATCATTTCATGCCAGAACCCCTACCAATCATCACCAACACAAGGCTCTATTGAATCTTTCTGTCATTATGGAGAAGTTCCACATCCAGTGATATAATCAATACGGTTCCCAAGTAGGTGTTAATTTCTCTCTACATTCTCAATTAAATATTTTACAACAAATGGTTATTTCTTACCCATAATCCTACGATGAATATAATTTTAATACTCAATATGAATAATAACATAGTTTCATTATAAAATTTTAGGATTTGGACTTATTGATACTGAACCTGATAGTGAGAAACAAACAAATAATCTAGACATGGGTCAATATGCTGCTCAATGTTTGGGTACACCACATTTTGTACACTGACTGGAACAACCTCCTTCATAGGTCACTAGATAAATCATCATTTCATAGAATATAATTATAACTATACCACTGTGAAATTCTAGTTGGATTTTTTCATGGAGGAATCTAATTATTACCGAGGCACACCATAGTCAAATATAATGTCATGGGAGCCAAATCAAGAAGGAAATGGATACCACTACCCAGTCCTACATTACATGTGAACCCAAGTTTACCTTGAAACTGTTTTACACATTTAATAAGTAAACAATAATTTTATTAGAGACTTGATGAATCAATATTCCTTCTTCCACACCAAAACATTGTTCCCATGCCTGAAATAAGGTCTAAAAACAATTTATTTACATTTCTTTAAATCCAAAACCAAATATAAAACGTATTAAATCTCCATTCTAGAGTTCTGTGATGAGAAAAAATGATACCACTCTATCATGAAACGACGTATCAAAGTCCTCCTGAAAGGTGGTATGCTATGAATTTCAACCCATGAACACTGAAAATAACATTTGGGCTGGTGACTATGAATGAATTTTAATACAACACACATGGGTGGAAATAGACTAATGTACATGTACCCAAGTACACACACATACACACATATTTATAGACCATTATAATGCATAATAATAGAAAAATAACTCAATAAATTGGGGAATAAAAATTATCAGACATTACAGTACACCAAGATATATCATAAAAATAATAAGTTTCAAATAAAAGCCCACAAAATATAAAAAATCCCAAACCTGAAACAATAAGTACAGAAAAGTCAAATGAAACACTTGCATATTTTTTAGGTCCATATTTCAAAATTATTCTCCACCCTCTTACTTCCTACATAGAAACCATTGAATATCATATTTTTTCATAAGAAAATACATGTGAGGGCAGATAATGAGTATGAGTGTGTATAAATATACATATTAGATCACCCAAAAAAACATAATTCATCCTGAGAGTGAATTCATATCATCATTACAAATTTATTTATATCAAAAAATTAGACACAATGATAATAACTAAGCTATTCAAAATTGTTCAAACTGAGTATGTAACTGAGGTAACCCCCAAAATATCAAACTCACACTCTAATAAATGATTAATGTTAAAAACCATAGAATACAACTCATTCACTAGGTCTCACTATATCTATGTCACTCATCTAAGAGAACACGAATACCACATATTTTTATGAGGATGGTTGAATAAAATTGTGAGACCTCATACGAGATACTCACATGATCAAACTACAACTCACTAGAAGGAAATAGTTATCGACATAGCGAGTGGGGATCACAACCAGGGCCTATGAGGATACTTTTCTCCACCTAGAGTAAAATATATAGAATTAGGATTACAAACCATGATAGTCAGCAAAAAAATTCTATACCCATCATTTTGAAAAATGATAGAGGATCACACCTTAGACCAAAATATTGGATACCTTAATAAATCCAAGACTAACTCCCTCATAAATTTATGAGGACATGTTTATTAATTTTTTTCCTCTTATATATGAACCATGGAAACAAACCATCAATAATATGGTCTAAGGGTACTTACCCCACATCAATTTTGATTTATTATTTGAAGGAAAATGCCTCCAACATTCCCTTTTGCAAGTAAACAACCAGCCCCACAGTGCACATGACTTGTCTCTTTGATCATGGAACATCTTGTGTGTCACTATGTCATATGCCATGTAATTAACTAGATAAAATTTGTGCTCACTATGGTAAATGAAATTTAGAGGTTATACTGGCTCCCATAATGTGGTGTCTAACCGTGTTTGTGTAGTCATTACATTCCAATGTATGTCGTTATTGTATGAGTAACTTAAAATGTAAAAAATATATTCCTTATGACATGGAATGCATCATCGGGATTCCACTTTTCGTGTTCTATATTCCCAACCACATGTATCTTATTACATTCACAGTGTGTGCCCCATCATAAATAGTGTGTGGGGGCTACATAGACACAGAGGTTGTACTCCATGACCATTCCAGTCTAACTGATGATGTGTTAAATGGTGAGCGACCAGACCACATGGTGTCTGGGGTCATATGGCTACCTAGGTGTGTAATCCCTATACATGAGGAGCTAGTAACATAAGGGTGACATGTCATGTCATCAGACCACATAGAATTTTAATTTAAGTCAATTTATAAACCCCTTATACCATATACTTATAAAACATTTTATTTTCCAAGGTATACACTATTTATATATTTATTTTATAAAAATACCCATTAGTTCACATGTATGTGATAGTGAATTAGCCATTTCCATTGATTTCATCACCAATCATGCTACAAAATCTGAATCTATGTAGACCACACCCAACAACATGAAAGATGTTATATTTATGTCATTATTCTATGGTTAAATGATCCATGACACTAGCTATGGTTCCATACAACAAGGATCTTATAATCTACACCACCTATAACACAATCAGAACACTAGTTTTATTGCTGTCTAAAACATGGGAACCCATTGTATGAAACCACCAATATCATCTTCTTATAATTGATACATTTAATACGGAACTCAAATCATATATCAATTGAACACTCTTCACCACAAAAACCAAATCACATATTAGAAATACAAAATAAAAATCCTTAAGCATGACCCCTTTTTCAACTAATATACACACAATGATCAGTGCTCCTAGGTATTTTTGAATAAAATTACAACTGAAATACCAATCATGAATGTACAAATAGAAAATATAAAGGAGCAAGAATCAATGTGGGCATCTATCGATGATCATTTCTGTTTATCTATGTTTTTCTTAAAATAAATAATGAGTATACTATCAGGCATGCAAATCATTTGAAGAAAAAAATCTCAAATTCATATCTATATGAAGTTAAAATCCTATTTTGGAACAAATAAGTAAGATTTATCTATGAAATAATTAGTTTGGAAGTAAATAATTTTTTTTCAAAATCCATAAATTCATATTAAACCAGAAAATAATATTTAATTCCTCATGTTTCGATTATTCACTAACAAAAAATAATTTAAATTCATTGTCATTAGTATGATCTAGGAACTCCTTTGATGATGTTGTTCCCCATGGTACTCCAAATGAGTGATTAAGAATTCCTTCAAGAGACATATTATGTCATAGTTGGTTTTTGATTAACTCATTCTTGTATTTATACTATGATGATTATCCACGAATCCTTCATTGGGATTATATTATAGGGAAAATAATTTCTTTCATGTTATGATTATGGGTATATAAATTACCTTTTTTCTATGTATGATTAGTCTAATGATAACCCATGAACCTATCTTTTTTATATTATTGGTGATATCCCATTAACCAAGACTCATACAATTGTGGTGATATCTTATTCTCATTCATTATTATTTATTGTTAGGATACCCATTCATGTATACACATGTGAATGGGGTGATAAACCCTTTAGTCTCTTTATTATTAATTATGGTGGAAACACGTTCACCCATGTCTTATATATGATTTTAGTGATAACCCATTGACCAAGGATATTCATATTACTATATTAATGACCCTTTAAACAATGTTATATTTATATACACAGTAATAGACTAACCACACATGGTTTTTATTGGATTTATATTTTACAAGTTATCCCACACTAATTATTATTTTATTATAAACAATTCACTATATATTGTTATATTTAATAAGATAAAATTTTCACAATTATTATTATGATTATTCAACTGAATCATTCACTATTGTTGTTAGAAATAAAGTGGTGTACTATTAACATTAATAGTAAATGTTATGGTGATGAACTATTAACCAATATTGTTATGAATATGGTTATGACCCATATACAATTATTATTATGATTATGGTGAAGAAATTTTAACCTATTCCTAGATCTTTAATGGTTATGACTAATTCACCAACACTTATTTATTATACTAATAATATATTCACATTTTTTGAAGTGATATATCATTTATCCTCTTATTGTGTTTTGATTGTGAGTAAATCCTTCTTATTCTGAAAGAGGTTATGTAAGGTATGGGCATTCATGAAAACCATGATTTAGTAACCCATTCTACTACTAATACACTATTTTTTAATAAAAAAATAAGGTTTTAAAATATGAATAAAAATCACAGTGGCCTAAAAATTCGATCCTGATGGAATCCTAAAAAATAATAATATTGAAAATAAAATGGGGGAAATTATCATAAATAAATACATCATTATAAACAAGTAACATCCAAAGGAGGAGAACTAGGTTGAAGAAAAATTTCCATCTCTTGAATTATGTTTTCCTTAATTATTTATCCAAAAATACATTAACACGTATGGATATCATAATAAATTGTCCAATGGGAGTCCATGTGGCTTCCCATCTATTTAATAATCATAAAAAATTAAAATTACCTTATGTAAATGAAAATAATGACATACATGTTAATATAAAGGATACATGGATTGGTCTTTAACATAGTGATGAGCGAAGATAGAATTCCAAAGGATATAGAATGCACAATCAGAATTGAACCATGGTTGTCAGAGAGAAGGGATTTTCTTGACATATAATTATTGACAACAAACAACTTGTATTGGGTGTAAAAAATAATCCCAAAGGTGTATTCCAAATATAAAAACTATAACCCATGTAAGCGGAGTATATATATGGTTAGAATATCCCAATTTTCATGTTAAAAGGTAAGGATTATTAACCTACTAATTTTATTGAGAATGGTAAGTCACTAATCATGTTAGATCACTAAATTTTAAAAACCCGGACATTGATTATATTAATAATATTCTTTAAATAATTACATATAGTTCATAATATCTTAAAATACCTAATGATATAGAGATAGTATAAGATAACCTGGCATTATGTTTATATAAGTAGTGAAATTATTGACAGTATGATGTCCTTAATGTAGTGGAATCCATAATACATATCAAAAATATTATAAATCATATTCCATGGAAAATTTCACCATTAATCTCGAAGAAAAATTTTATTGATGGATTTCACTTGGTTTTAATTACAAATATTAAAAAATAAATATAAAAAGATGGATATCTTTTATATTTTTTAGTTCATCGATATGGTTCAGTGAAAAAATATCCATAAAAATTCATATTCTTTTAATATTGTGTCATCCCATAAGGTGTATCCCCATTGATCCACCTAATACTTATCTTTATCTAATATAGGATAAAATTAAATAGGGAAAACCAACATAGAGGATTCATTTAAAACAAATGAGTGCTTGAATATGATAGAGATATATTCTATAGATATTATTACTATAAGACTTCAAGAATGATTTCCATGAAATAAGTTTGTATGACTATTTTATTGAAAATAATGAATTCTACAATGTCAAAAGGGAAATTTATAGGCCACCTCGTGTATTTATACTTCTAAATGGAACCACTCAATGTATACTAATTCAATAATAATGATTCATCAAATATGAATGAAGACTCTTGATGAACATATCCAAGGGGGAGGGATATAAGTGACCACTACTAATAAAATAGTACACCTAAACATATTTCATAACAAACATGTTTTTTTTATAATGATTAATTAACTATATTGTTCAATAATATCATCAGTTTCATAAAGTTCACTGAATATTGTTCTATATATATCATTATAGACATAAAATTAGAGGGATGTCATTTTTGGTATCTCATTAAGTATATTGTTAACACCATATAGGTGTAACTTCATGGGAATGTAGACTTAATGACCAATGTTTTAGGTATAGTAAATGTATCTTTTATAGAAAAATGAACTAAAATGACTAAATTTATAAGAAAAAAGAATTTGGCAGTGTATAAAAAATATATTAGGTTGATGTATTTATTGTTTTATATATTTTGGATCATGTTTTATATAAGTTATACTGATCAATAAATCATGGGTTTAATAAATTCAATATATGATAGTATTGAGGTTCATATTTTTCTATTTCACAAAATTGAAATTTTATATAATTATTTTTATCTTCAAAGATTCTATATTACATTTTTTCATTATATGAAATGATTCAAATTTTTACACCATTATTTATAGTTATGTAAATGAGTTTATTGTCTCCCCCTGATATTAAATAACCCTCACCACTAACTAGAAGCCTCTAAAATATATAGATGAATATTCATGGTTACATAGAATACTAATGTTGGATATTTATAGGCTAACGTGGCATGGTATGATACACATGAATTTATGTTCTATATTTTCTCTACGGTAGATTCAAAAATCGTGGATCATGTCCCTAAATTTTTTTTAAAAAATTAAAAAGGCTCAAAAAATTTCATTATATACGTTTACTTCACTGTATTATTAAAATATGTACCCCAAAAATAAAATTTCATTTATTTGTGCATTTTAAAAACTGCATAAAATCATTATTGAATTAAAATTATAAATGTGGCATGAAATAATGAATGGAAAATACCGACTATGATATAAAAATTCTAAAAATTATATATTATGGCATGCAATAAAGAGAGGCAATATAATATCTTAAATTCCAAAAACAATTTAATCTTCTAATCAATAATTATTTCCCATTAATAAATATTATGAGCCTATAATTTGTATGGAACAATATTACATTGTAAAACCGGTGTTTGAATAGTGACTTAATACCATAATAAGACATTGTATTGTATCCCCTCATTGTTATTGTATGATATTTATATATGTGAAAAATCAGTCTATCTCCAACCCATTTCAGAATAATAAACACCATACATAGACATGGTTTTCCAAAACATATGAAATATTCATTATATTGGTTCGATCATAGATCTAATGAACCTCCAACTAATCCATGTAAATATTTATTAAAAATAAAACACGATCCATTCTAAAAAAATCATGAATTATTATATTGAAGAAACTTGTCATAGCATGATAATAATGTATGAAGTTTCAATATAGTAAACTATTATATATAAGAGTTTTTCTATGTTTTATCAAAATTTCAATGTAAATACTGACAAAACATTAAATAATTATTAAATGAGGTTTTTAAAACACCCCTACCTTAATTTAAATCATGAGAGATCTTCAATATCCATGGGTTATTCGACATTATTTTTCCAAGATTCAGTTAACAAAACCCATTTACATCAATCCTGAATGAATAAAAATCCACAAAATATTCCGATATAGTGTCCATATTTTTTTAGAAAACACATATTTGGATTGAAAAAGTTGTGTAACATTCCTCTAAAAAATAAATTAAATCTAATCTTTAGAGATCAATCTAATTATAAACCATTATAAATCCCACTAATTGAAAAAATGATCTCAATCAATTTTATCATTTTTATTCAAATATCATAATGTTAAAATGACTGTGGTAGATAAAGGAAACATAACAACTACAGTCTTAGTTTGTTTGTAAAATCATATCGATAGGCTAGAAATATTGTAACAATAAAATGAATGAAAAAAATTGGATAGTACGAGAACACAACCTGAGAACAACAAATGAAAGTCACATGAAAAAAATGATATCAACATAACATATGTGGTGTCTATAGAAGATAGATATATTTACCACAAAGACCAAATGACATGGATCCAATGTCCATATTCCGGTGAACAAAATCAAAACAATAGATTGGGAAAAAATAAACCAACACAAAGATGATAGTATATTATTTTACAAAACAAGAATTCCAAAAAAGAATCAAATTATTGCAATTAATATGATAAATCCAAAAAAACTATAAAATCTAAACATAAGAGATAGAGACAAAAAACAATTATTTTGTGTCCATAAAACACATGTCACACTAAAATATTTTCATGTCTTTTTAATTGAATATTAGGAAAACTAAAAATAACAAAAATATTAATTTAAATTTTGAACCACAATTTTTTTTTCATAAATTTAATTTTTGTATTTTTATTTTAAAACACTAATTTCAATGTTTTGATTAAATATAGAACATGATGTAAATTTCTTTTAATATTTTCAAAATCCAAAATACATAATATGAAATTTAACCAACAATTTGAAATATAGTTTGACACTGTATAATGAGTTATTTTAATTTCTTGAAAGATATCAAGTCACTTTTATTATAAAATATATTATGAAATAATGAAATTATTTCGGGAAAAATATATTAAGACAATATTTTTTATTTCATTATTAATAATGATATGGAATACCACTATAACATATCTTCACTATTTTTTTATTTTTATATAAATCTATTTTATCCTATATATGTGTTATAATTGGATTTCTATTAAATGGAATATAATAAAATTTTATTTTCCATGAAAATATATGTTCCATTACCTTCAACAATAGTTTATATAAATTTTAAAAGAATTTAAAATTTATTTTTTATTTTGTTTTCTAGGTTTTTTGGGCACAATTTAATACGATTCATTATATCACACAATTATTTTTATTTACAAAAACAAAATATGCCCATATTATTAATATATAACAAATATTGTAATTTAAATTAAATCATTCATTCATGGAAAATATTGAAAAATTTGTATTTGAAAACTGAATCAATTTTTTTTGGATAATCTAATTTGGATGCAAACTTGAGTGAATTATTCTAATTCAGGTGATGTAAAATTTTTATTTTTTTGTGAAATTTTATATAAAATGAAAAAATTATTATTAACATATATTCCATATATTATTACCTATAACTATTTTATTTTACCTATATAATATAATATTCCAAGTAATATATTTTTTTAGGTTTGTATGTTCACAATAATGAAAAATAAATTTATTTTTAAGGATTAAATTGGTGCAAGAAAGTAGTGTGAGTTGTATTTACACAATCAAGTGATTATAGGGACATAAATTTTGAATATATATGAGTATATTAAAAAATATAAAATTATAATTAAGAAAGTATAAAATGGATTTTATATTATTTCAGTGGACATGGGAGTCGATAAAGTGTTCACTTTATTATTTTATAAAATAAACTGGACAAGGGAAGAATATATCCATGTATCCGTTGAATAATTGTTTAATTAATTATAATGTGTTAGTGAAGAATTCATGGAGGTAAAAGATGTCAATAATTTACCACCCCTTTAAAAGGGATCATTAAAAAATCTGACCCTATAAAGAATATCAATGCTTACAAATGTAAAACATAATGTGAGAATGAAAAAAAGCAAAAAATTCAATTATGATTTTTAACATAGAATATTGAAAATTTATATTCCATAAATTTAAAATAATATATTAGATAAGATACTACTATTGAAAAATTCTTACAATTCACCATTATTTTGAAATACAATAAGACAGAAAAATATTTTGCTTCAAAATGTATGAAAATAATGAAAATAAAACATTTTCCAGGAAATTTATAAAATATGAAATCTAATTGTGAAACAGATACTCATATGAGAATGATATGATAAATTTTGAAATAATTATTAAATAAAAAATAATTTTAAAATTTTTAAATGATATACCCAATACTTAAAAAAATTAGATTCATTGTATAAGAATAAAATTATAATAAATTACCAATATCGCATAAAAATATATTAGTATTTTTATTATTCACTATAATTATCTTATATATTAATGAATTTTAAATAGTACTTATACTCATGTGAGTGAAATCATTTTAAATGAAAATAAGTCATGTATGTGTGTAATAATATTAGAAAAACAATCATCACATAGGAATGATATTAGATATTTTTCTAAAAAATCTAGATTACATGAAATTTTTATTTGATTATTAGATATATATAACTATGACATTTAAAAAATCTAAAACTAATCACTACTAGTTAATATAATTTATATGATTGTGTGGTGAATTAGTTCTATAAATGATGACATATCTAAATATATTAATTTAATTAAAAAATTGATATAAATAATTCAATTAAATATATGTTTTCCATATAAATATAACAAAATTACACAAGGCAATGAATCCTTTAAATATCGAAAAAGGATTTTTGGTTACAATAACTCAATATAGTCTATAAAAATAATTTTAATTTGATATATATATATATATTAATGATTAATTATTACGATGTTACTAGTTCTTTTAATTAATATATAATATACTTATATTAAAAAATAAATTTTATTCATTTTTAATTGGTAACTATATAACACCAGGAAAACTAGGTAACTATGAATGTTATTGAATTTTATTTTCCTAGAATAAATTGTACAAATTTTATTTTAATGTCCACCATCATAAATAAAAATACTAAGAGGATGGAATCAAATTATATGTCATTAATTTTTCCTTATGAAAGAGATAATGTAAAATAGATTTTATTTGAAGAAAAAAAAATTAATCGATGGAATCAAAATATATACTATAAAAACCTCATTTGATCCATATAAACACATTGAAGATGGAAATATTCACAATTAAATGATACATGGTGATGGTAGATATGTCAAATATTGGATAAAACGTGAAATAAAACATTGTACATAGGTTTTTCAGGGTAGTATTATCATTTTAACTATATGTAAAATATATTCATTAATGATGAATATTTATGTATAGATGCAGACTAATGTGTTATACATTTTTATAATTCTAATATTGGAATTCATTATGGTAAATATTTAATAATTAAAAAATTACCTTCCCAATACCATGTTCTTTTATCTGTAATATTAGAAAAAAATTCACAGTAATTGTAACACCCCGACCCCTGTTACCAAGAGTTAGTGCATTATTATAATACATTGTCATGATTACAAGGAATCAAGTCCCGAAGGAGCGATCAGTTTATCTGTCTTGGAAAATAGATTACATACATGAATGTTACATTACACTTCATAACATACAAAACAACATAAATAATCCTTTATGAACACCATTATTCCCTTTTCTTAACCCTGCATATCAACCATAATACACTTCATGGAATCTTGGGAAAAATAAAATATAGAAAGGGGTGAGCTCAGATGCTCAGTAAGGATAATAATACAGCAGAAACTTTCATAAATAAGCATAAACATTTAAGGCAATGTATAACTAACACAAAATCCTTTTAAACATGAACTTCAACATAATATAGCCAAAATAAAATGAAATAGTTCCATTTATTTATTCACATGGATATTCTACTAGTCGAATAATCACATTCAATATCAATAACTACTTTCATAATGATGGAATGCATAATTCTAGACAATCATAACCACTTATCCAAGACCTCGTTCCAAGACTAAAAATAAGATTTTGTCAAGGCCTCGTTCCAAGACACTAGTTTGTCTCATGAGACCTACTGATGCATCGAGGAGCTATAGCAGGCTCCACCCATCACTTCCTATGTCTAATGCAATCCTCATATGAACAGGTTTAAACATAACATAAACATTCATATTAAAACTAGCATATGAAATGTCAATACTTTCTCTATAAGACATGAATGGTATAAAAATAACACATCCACAGTCAAACACATCACAAAACCCTCAATAAAATATGGAAGTTTTGTATCATAATAAATTAATTTCAAATAAGCTTAAATCCATCAAAGGATGTTGACATAGATGAAATTGATTTGTAAAACTCTTTGAGAGAAATATCCCTTTTTCATGAAGACATTTAAAAGTTACACAATTTATAAAGGAAGACATTTAAAGACATTTTTGAATTGAATTGTCCCATACCACTATGAAACTTTTTAAAGGAATTGACATTTTTAAAAAATTCATATCCATATAAATAAATCCTTAAAAACCATTTTGAAACCAAGGACATTAATGAGAATGATTTAGAAGAATAAATATTTAAAACATTTAAATAGATGTTTTAGTAAAAATTCCCTTAAAAATAATACCTTTGAAAACACTTTTATGAATCATGGACATGGAGAATAAATATGTCCCAGTAGATACATATGTAAAAACAACCTCAGATAATAAAGAGATTGTGAAATTAACCCTTACCAATTTGGAAACTAACAAAACATTAATCCCATGAAAGAGGTATCATACAATGAATATGTAAATAAACATAAATTAATGTTTATTACACAAAGAATACAATTATGGGTTGTATATACGCCACAAAAAAAATGTAAAAGTGGAAATATGGCATGAATCTCACGAGAATAAGGAGTGAGATGAAAACCCCTTACCATTTGTCCGACTTGACCCGTTCACTCATTAACATCCTGAATAATAAACTAATGTTAATTTTTACTTGATTAAGAACCTTTTTCAAGTTTATTATTACTTTTATATCACTTATTAACATGTTATAAACATTATGTAATCATTTATGTTAATAACATTCATTTTGTCAATATTTGGCACTTGAGTAAAAAATGAACACATTATAGTTACAAGTTTATCACATGGTCAACAGATCATTATATTCAGAATGATATTCATGATGTAGATATCATATATATCATATATATCATATATATCATATATATACTTGTATTTATAATAGTACATATCATTTTGGGGTAAGAATGAAAAGTACCATTCATGGAGACGGTAAGCCGTACGTACGCATGCACACTACATTCATCTCTATTTTTTATTTTAATGGACTTAAAACATAATGATATAGTTATATTATAATTACAGTATAATATAATATATAATATAATATATAATATCATTAACTCCATCCTTTATACATCCCACATATGGTATTAACAAGTCATATCACTTTGAGGGGGCGGTAGTCCGCACTTCCTCAAATGAAATTATCACATTTACTCATAATGGAAACCATTAAGGTATGCTATAAAAGAAAAGTACAGAATCATTAAGAAAACACAAACATAATATACATCATATTTAAATACAGTACCATCATAATGTCCACCATGAGAGGCGGTAGGAGGTAATTGAACAATCCTCATTTAATGAGGCGTTAGTTTTCCATCCACAGAAACATTATGTTCTTCACCCATTAGATAGAGGTGTCTGTAATTATAATTCAAATATATCTCATAAAAACATCCTATTATATGGATTATACTGGTGTTGTTATAAAAGAAAGTAATTAAAATATTTTAGGTTTCTTAACACTTTCCATCAGTGGATATTATCTCCTCTTCCTTTGTAAATTTTTAGTGTTATTTTTATTAGTCTCCAACTTTATCACTATTTATTAATTGAAATGATATTATATGAGTGAATTCAATTGACCAAAATTAACGACACAACATGAGATGATCAACACATTTCTATAAGGTTTTTTATTCTATTTTGATATTATAACAATCATGGGAAGAATATATTGCTAGAGAAACAATATATAATAACAAATAGATAATTTAATCCTTATATGATATTAGAGGAAGTATAATCCATTATAGAAAAATGAAAAATATCATCAAAAGAAATTAAATAAATTGATAAAATTAATGATAACCATTATTAGTGTTTATACATATAGAGAGGCGCATCGATCATGGAAACCATGTAAGAAATTAGGGAATTAAAATACTTGTTATTTGTAACTACAAAACTTAATACCCTTAATATATTGGTCTCTCAATACATTATATAGATACCTAGTACAGATTCCCCATGAAAAATACACCCAAAAAGCATAACATAAATCATATATATGAACTAGGGTTCTATATAGTGTTTGAGAATATACCTCTATAGTTTACCACTTACACATCCCTTAGATACATCATTATATAATGTTCATAGATGTATAGAAATGTAAATCAATAAATAACAAAAAACATCCAAGATACTATTTTAGTTTATTAGGTATTCACATGGACACTAAGATACCATACCCCCACCTACATATTATAATGAATGTAATCATTTCTATTGTATTATATGAGGACAAGAATCCCATTAATGGAACAAAAAATAATTGTTAGAAATAGGTGCACAATGTAATTGGGGATCATGTGACCTAAGAGTGACCTCCTAAAAAATCATTATTGTTGAACAACTAGGATATGTAATATGAGGACCATATTACCAAGGATACATGATAATATCCATCATGAACTACATTATAATTTTCACTAATATGTATTAGAAATTTATGTGGGAAGTGCATGACATTGTGAGAATTATGTAACACAACAACACAATATCTTCTTAATATATTGGGACATGCCTAACACCCCGGAAGATAAACATTATTGTGATGGTATTTCCATATACAAATAAAACTATAATATTCCCATAAATTTATATGAATAGTCTCATTATTTATAGAACCAATGGAGAAAAAATATAGATAATCTTAATGTTACTAGAACTATGTAGTAGAGAAGTATGGATCATATTGGACTTAGATGACTTTAGAATGATATTTATTTTTGGAAACATATGTATTGTAAAACTATATCGATATCTAAGGGTCTCGAAGATAAAACATCATAATTTATAATTATAAAAAAAAGTATTATTAAAAAATAATAATACATGAAAACATTGTTTATATCCATGATCTCATCTAGCCACACATCCCATCATATTTAGCAACTTGAGGGCAGTTCAAATAACTCAATATATCGCCCCCGAAAAACCTTATCTTCTATGTTGTAATGTCCCGGACCTCTCTGGTCATTTCCTTTGTCAAAAAGAAGGTCAAGAAGTGTTCTGGAGGGTAAAATGGACTTTTCCCACAATTTTCAGAATTTTGTAACTACACGCTGTGTAGTGTGAGTACACGCCATATACCACCTCACCGGGTATACCCCTTGTGGAAGCTGTGTCCTTGCCATGTGAAATAAATGAGTACACGCCGTGTAGTCCCTCCCCGCGTACGCGTTACCCTCAAACCATGTGTTGACCAGTCAACGGTCATGTGCCGTGTTGAATCTGTTTTCTTGTCATGTCAAATAAATGAGTACACACCGTGTAGCCCATACTACACGCTGTGTAGTCCCTCTCCACGTACACATTACCCTCAAACCATGTGTTGAACTGTCAACGACTGTGTTCTACGTTGAAGGTCGTGTTGGAAGCCGCTTGGCGACCGTGGGAAATGGCCGAGTACACATCGTGTAATAGAATGTACACGCCGTGTACTATAGTTTTCTTGCCTATAAAAGGATGGGTCCTCTCCTCCTTTTAAAATCACTCCTCTTGTCCCCATTCCCTTGAGGAGAGCTCTCGAGAGAGAGACTCCAAGCTCTTTTCATCCATAACTTCTTCGTCTGAGCTCCGATTTATGATCCGTCAGTGGCCATGAGATCGTAACGACGAGGAAGAACTTATGAGCTTGGATCTGTTGTCTTCCTTTCAGCCTTTACATCCCAGCTTCCACCCGAGGAGTTTTTTTTTTTAATTTTCCGGATGCGATCGACGCCGACAGACGTCTTCTAAAGTTGATCCGGGGGAGCGTTGTGATCAAAACCTATTGATGTAGGGATCTTTCCTTCGTCTCTCTAAATTGTGCATCATGCGGGGTGGGTTCCCTCTTTTTTTTGTGAAACACATTTGAACAGGTTTAGTAAAGATAATAACTGGCATAAAGAATGTGGATGGGGAAGTTATTATGTTTATCTTTATTTATTCTATTGTTATGTTGTGAATTGAATAGGATTATGCCTACTGAAAATCACAGTCATTGGGGCCTTTTCATGCGCAATTAAATGATTACCTATCTTTCTAGTCCGTTTATGGATGGAAACATTGTGGAATGTGGGAATTGGTTAATCACGTAAAATTGGATGATTTAAATTAATAACTGGAACCCTTGTGTGATCACACCGGAAGAACAAAACAGAAATAATAAACATGTGGGTGCTGGTTAGGGTTTATTTATGTGAAGGGGGTGTTTTGTGGGTTGTTGTGGATCAGGTGAGCAGCGGGGCTGCGGTTGGATTGGTTGTGTGTTGGTGTGAATGCTATGTTCGTGATGGGAAGCGAGGCTGTGATAAATGGTATCAAGGGATGATGATGTACAAGTTTCAGTGTGTTTGTGGTTATTAGCAGTGGGTAGGCAAGGATGGGTTTGAATGTAAATGAACTATGGGTTATGTCTAATAAATGAAAGTAGAAGAGTTAATGAATGGTGGGGCTTGGTAATGGAATGGGAATAATAATCATTAGGGCAAGTTGGTTAATAAGAAGGGACTTTTTTGTGATTTCTTGTGTTTTCCTAATTTAATTTGTGGATGGCAGGGATATGTTTTACGAACAATTGATATGGTTTGTTGTGGATAATTTCCCAGTAGTTAAGGAACTAATAAACTAATACTATTGAAACGTGAAAACCTAAATGGGGTTGGGGTTGTTTGTTGTATGCATGCTTTGTAGTATCAGTGTCGAGGCATGTGATCAGGTTCTCTATTTAGAAGACATAGGTTGGGCTGTGTGTTTGGTATACATATATATATATCCGTATCTTTGAGTTTTTTTCTCACCCCACCCATGTTGATCACTTAGTGTAGAACACTCCCATTTCATGGGAGAGGGTGTTTTCCCCTAAGTAACTAACTTCGTCTTGCTTCTTCTTCCATAGGATGTGATGTCTTGTGGTGACCTTACACCTAAGACTCTTCAAGTAGGTTTTGGTTGGGGTGTTTTTAGCTCAAGAATATTCAGGTAGGATTACTTATTTCACAATAATCTTCGGGATGAGGCCCAGATGTGTGCGGGCGGAATATGCGGCTCTGACGCCCTGGTGTGTGCAGGCGGGATATATGGTTGTGAGGCCCATGTGTGTGAGGGCTGGATATGTGGTTATGAGGCCCAGGAGTGTGCGGGTGGGATATGTGGTTGAGAGGCCCAGGTGTGTGCGGGCGGGATATGTGGTTTTGAGGCCCAGGTGTGTATGGGCGGGAAGAGTGTGCTAGCGTCGGGATGTTCGCCATTAGGAAGAGCAGCTAATTAGTGGGAAATGGTGTGGGGTACCCAATAATCTTGTTCTTATATACTGATACCTATTGTATTGTGATTTGGTGAGCGTGGCTGGTGAAGTTGGGTGGATATAATTCCTTGATTGGTTTTGGATTTTTGTTGTTGTTATCACGGGACATTAGGATGTATCCCCACTTGTGCATGAGAGATTTAGGATTCGCTACTGAGTATACTTGTATGCAAACCCAAAATTTACTTTCTTGTTTTCAGGAGGACTAACAGGGTCGTGCGGGACCCTACTAGTCGGGACAGTTGGAGTTGTTGCAGTTTGTTGTACTCTTCTTTCTTTTGGTATTGTACTTTTGATCTTTCTTGTACTTGTACTTTTTTCTAGAACTGCTTAAACATGCATGTGGGTTTGGTTTGAGTTTATTTACTTGTTCCTTTTATTTTGGTGTTTGACTCATACTATTTCCTGATCTTAAATAAATAAAATGGGTAATGCCTCCCATATTTGTGAAAAACTCATACCCTTGGTGCTAGTCGCCACTTCAGGGCCTACTAGAGTCGGGACTCGGGGTTCATTGTCTCCCTTCCACCATTTCCAGCTCAAGAGGGGCATCATTGGTGGGAGGGATCATGAAATAATGACATTAGAGGTGATGGTTGATAGATAAGATGGAGTCCGGAGTTAGGCACATTGAGGATTTCATGGGATGGTAGGACGAAAGGGTTGGCTGATCTGGGTGTGTGACATAGGCCGGGGAAGACCGGCTAGGAAACTGTATTTTAGGGCCCCCCTTAATCCGATGCAAGGACCCTGAGCTTATCGAACGACTAAGTGAGACTAAATTAATTCCAGGGTAGAAACCCTATTGAAGGTACATGCATCATCGTGATTGTGTTTTACTTGATTAGGGTGTTCTGGGAAAGAAATTGAATAAAATGATAAAATGAAACATTGAGAAATTTCCTTACTACATGGGATTAGGCGATCCTTGTTTACCATACAGCTATGGAACCTAGACGTCATCCCCGAGTGGCTCAGACAGCTGAGGCCTAGCAAGATTCAGGCGGTCGATTAGTTGAGGATTGACCAAGAGGAGGAAGATAGCCACTGGCAGAAAACTCTCCATTCATTCTAGCGACAATACCTCAAGAAGTACGAGGGTAGTACTTCGGATATGTAGACAGAGGGGTGGCTTGAGGAGCTAGGGATCACATTAACTTTGAACCATGCTCCGAGGGAGTACTGGGTTCCCCTAGCAGTTAGTCAGCTGAGAGGTGCGACACGTCAGTGGTGGATGATCTACCTCGGAGAGAGGACAGAGATAGAGGTTCTGTGGGCTGACTTTCAGAAGGAATTCTGAGAGGAATTCCGTTCCTACATGATCAAGGCAGAGAAGCCATAGGGGTTAATCTCCCTTCAGCAGGGGAGTATGTCAGTACGAGAGTTGGGGATCAAGTTCAAGGATCTCCTACGCTTTGCTCCGGATCTCTATCCGAATTAGGAGTCTCGGGTGAGGCGTTTGGAGGAGGTGCTTCATCCTTCGCTCTAGTATGATGTCACCCCCTTCACTCTTCCGACGTACATGGAAGTAAAGAAGAAATAAAAGGTTATAGAGATGATGCACTCACATGGAGGTGCACCATGATAGGGGATCCATCCGGGTTCGTCGAAGGGGAAGGCAGTTAGTAGCAGGTCTCCTGTGACAGGAACTTCCAAATTCAGGCCAGTAGGGAGCAGGCCCCAGTAGTTCTAGTCTAGATCTTCGGGTCCTCATCCCTTTTTCACGAGCCTAGGACCGAAGTGTATATCTTGTGGATGTTTTGGGCACATTACGAGTCAGTGCCCGTCCTGAGCTCAATACAGTGGAGGTGGAAAGCTTCAGCGCCGACCTCAGCAGCACCAGTTATCGGCGAGGCCCTTCTAGCAGCAGCAGGACCCTGCTCCTCCTAGGGCAGACTTGGCAGGAGGAGGCTGACCTCAGGGTGATCCTCAGGGACCTCGACCAAGACGTGGTCGGGGAGTTGGTCGACATCAGAGTGGCAGAGGGGATGGGTGTGGACAGTTTCACGCAGTAGAGTTGACATCTCTAGTAGGACCAGAGGTTGTGCGAGGTACGATTTGTTTTTTCAGCACTCTCGTTTCTGCTTTGTCCGATTCAGGATCTTCGCACTCCTTTGCTGCACCCGGTCTATCCCATGCTTTGGGTCTAGATGTAGAGAGACTTTAAATACCACTGGTGCTATGTACACCAGTTGGAGTCCAGACCGACATATCTTGTGTTTTCAGGGGATGTGGGCTGACGTTGGGACCACATCGATCTAGTGGGGATATTCTTTTGCTACAGATGCAACCAAACGATGTTATCCTAGGAATCAACTGGTTGTTTTCTATTAGTTCCATCATCGAATGCTTCCAAAGAAGGGTCGTTTTCTCCTATATGGATAAGAATCATGTATCTTTTGTTGGCGAGAGGAGCTATCGGGTGGGAAGCCATCATGTGAAGCCTCTCCTTTCCATGTTAGGCGGGTTATCAGTGGTTTCAACTGATACAGAGATGAAGGATGTCTCAGAGGTTGTTGTGGAGTTCCTCGATGTTTTTCCCGAGGAGGTTGTGACTCTACCACCCCCTAATGTTATGTTGAGTTCTGGATAGACTTAAAGCCTGGTGCTAGTCCGATATCGATGGACCCTTATCTGATGTAACCTTTGGAGTTTCAGTAGTTGTAGATTTAGATTGATGATCTGATGGAGAAGGGTTTTGTTCGACCCAGCATGTCTCCATGGGGTGCTCCAATTTTGTTCGTAAAGAGGGAAGATGGTGGTCTTAGGTTATACATAGACTACTGAAGGTTGAATCAGGTTACTATTAAGAAATGTTACCCCCTTCCAAGGATAGATGATCTCTTCGACCAGCTGAGGGGAGTAGGTAAGTTTTATAATATTGATCTAGGATCTGGATATTATCAGCTGGGGGTAAAGGACAGTGAAATATCAAAGACGGCTTTCAGGTGTAGGTATGGGCACTTCGATTTTGTAGTGATGCCGTTTGGAGTTACAAATGCACCAGCTGTGTTCATGGGACTTATGAACCTTGTCTTCTGAGAGTTTCTGGACTGATTCGTCATTGTGTTTATCGATGACATCCTGATCTAATCAAGATCAGTGGAGGAGCACGTTGTGCTTTTCAGGGTAGTCTTGGAAGTCCTTCGACTCCACCAGCTTTATGGGAAATTGTGGAAGTGTAATTTCTTGACACAAGAAGTACACTTCCTTGGGCACATACTGTCTCAGCATGGACTGTCAGTGGACCCTTTGGAGGTGGAGTAAATTTTTTCTTGGGAGGCACCCAAGAGCGTGGAAAAATATCGTCGTTTCCTGGGGTTGGTAGGTTATTATCAGATGTTCATTTCGGACTTCACTCGAGTTGTTTCTCCATTGACGGCTTTGACTAGGAAGAACCAGGTCTTCCTATGGAGCGAGCAGTGCCAGAAAGCATTCGACTACCTGAAGGAGAAGTTGGTTAGTGCTCCCATACTCAGGTTTCCAGAGTAAGGGTTGTTGAATGAGGTGTTTTGTGATGCTTCTGGCCTTGGTTTGGGCTGCATATTGATGCAGAAGAAGGGCGTGATCTGTTATGGGTCTATAAAGTTGTGCCCCCACGAGCGTAACTATGCCACCCATGACCTAGAGCATGCAGCAGTAGTGTTCACACTGAAATTGTGGTGACATTACCTCTTTGGGGAGCGCTTTGTGGTATTCTCATATCATAAGAGCTTACGTTATATCTTCTCCCATTGTGACCTGAACTTACGGCAGCGGATATGGGTCGAGTTTCTCCATGAATATGACTTTGCGATCTCTTACATTGAAGGTAAGGGCAACGTTGTCGCTGATTCCCTGAGCAGGAAGTCGCAGAAGGAAGTTGTTCGGGAATCCGTTGAGGCTTGGAGAGCGATGGTAGAGTTGGATGCCATGAACTTGGATGCAAGGGAAGAGGGTGTTAGAGGATGTTTGTTTTAGATGACGGTGCAGTCCTCCTTGTTGCAGAAGGTGGAAGAGTCTCATTGGGGATACTCCGAGGTATAAGTAATGCAGGATCGTATCGATTAGGGAAACACTCTAGAAGGATGGTCAGAGAACAACCGACATCAGATGATTTTTCATAGAAGGATGTTCGTTCTAGAGGTGATGCGTGAGGGAGTTCTCCTATAATTCCATAGATCAGCCTAGGCGGTACATCCAGGGGTTTCAAAAATGTATTGAGGCCTGAAGGGAATAATTTTGGTGGCTGGGGGTGAAATGGGGAGTCGTGGAGTTTGTGGCTAAGTGCCTAGTGTGTCAGCAAGTGAAGGCTGAACACTGTGTTCCCAGTGGTTTGTTGCATCCTTTAGATGTCCCCAAGGGGAAGTGGGATGACATCTCAATGGAATTCCTCATAGGACTACCCAGAGCTTAGGGTGGTTATGACGCTATCTAGGTAGTGGTGGAATGACTGACGAAATCAGCTCACTTGTTAGCAATTAAGGATTTGGGCTCGGTGAGTACCTTAACACAGAGGTACGTAGACAAGGTGGTGCGGTTGCATGGAGTTCCAATGAATATCATCTCAGATCAGGATACCCGGTTTACCTCAAGAGTCTGGAGGGGGTTACAACATGCTTTTGGAACCCATATATGACTTTTTACTGCTTTCCACCCTCATACTGATAGGCAGACAGAGTAGACTATCCAGACGATGGAGGACATGATATGAGCATGCGTTCTGGATTTCGGAGGGTCACGGGTGTGACACTTGCCTTTAGTAGAGTTTTCCTACAACAAAAGCTTCCACTCTACTATTGGCATGGCACCGTTTGAGGCTTTGTATGGAATACCATGTCGCTCACCCATTTACGGGGCAGAGGTTGGTGAGACAGGTGCTCTTGGGCTAGAGGTAGTACAGAGCACCACAGAGAAAGTCAAGATTGTGCGTGAGAGGATGAAAGCGGCTCAGGACCGACAAAAGTCTTATGCTGATCATCGGAGGTGGCCCTTGGAGTTTGAGGTGGTAGATCATGTGTTCTTGAAGGTTTCCCCTTGACGGGGGATGTGAAGGTTTGGGAAAGGGAGTAAGCTCTCCCCTAGGTTCATCAGGACTTTTGAGGTGCTGAGGTGAGTCGGCGAGGTGGCATATTAGCTAGCCCTTCCACCTCAGTTGGAGAAGGTTCATGATGTCTTCCACGTCTCCCAGCTTCATCGGTACTTACACGACGACTCTCACATTATCGACTGGGGATATATAGATATGGGAGACGACGCGAACTTCGAGGAATGACCAGTCAGAATCTAGGATCGTAAAGAGAAGGTGCTCTGTGGATGAACCATCGCCTTGGTTCGTGTGTTGTGGAGGCATGGAGGCCCCGAGGAGAGCACTTGGTAGCGGGAGGCCCAGATGCACGCTCAGTACTCGAAGTTGTTTTGACTTGGGTTTTTTTTGTTCTTCTGAGATTTTTTTGATGTTATTTTCTGTACCTTTGATATATGGAATTCTTGGCTTGTCGGTTGTGAGAGTTTTGTTTCCTTGTTCTCTGGAAGTGTTTAACATGTCCGGATGTGTGGGGAAAGGGAAAAAACTTGATATTAAATCGAGATGCATTAATGCGGATGCCATTGAACCCATTCAGGCGAGTTAGTGCCGCCTAAAGCAGATAATATCCCGACATAGGAGAAGGAATTTTCCCAAACCACGTGTTCGGGAAGTGTGTTGGTTGTACGGTGTTGGGGGCAGTGAAAGTTGAAAAATATTAATGTATAGAAGTGGGAAGACCCAAATCTTAATCGAGGCACATTAATGGGGATGCGAATAAACCCATGAAGGCGAGTTAGTGCCGCCTAAAGGGGATAATATCTCGAAATAGGAGAAGGAATTCCTAACACATATGATGCGGGTTGTTAGATGTGTTCTTGTTATAACGAGAGCCCTAAGAGGTATCTGTTTGGGTTACTCTGGGATGGATTTTAAATTCTTGGGGATGAGAATGTTTTGAGAGGTATCTGATGTAATGTCCCGGACCTCTCTGGTCCTTTCCTTTGTCAAAAATAAGGTCATGATGTGTTCTAGAGGGTAAAATGGACTTTTCCCACACTTTTCAGAATTTTATAACTACACACCGTGTAGTGTGAGTACACGCCGTGTATCACCTCACCGGGTACACCCCATGTGGATGTTGTGTCCTTGCCATGTGAAATAAATGAGTACACGCCGTGTAGCCCATACTACACGCCGTGTAGTCCCTCCCCGCGTAGCGTTACCCTCAAACCATGTGTTGACCAATCAAAAGTGGTGTGCCGTGTTGAAGTCGTGTCCTTTCCGTGTGAAATAAATGAGTACAGGCCGTGTAGCCCATACTACACACCGTGTAGTCCCTCACCGTATATGTGTTATCCTCAAACCGTGTGTTGACCAATCAACGACCGTGTTCCACATTGAAGGCCGTGTTGGAAGCCGCGTGGTGACCGTGTGAAATGGGTGAGTACACATCGTGTACTAGAAAGTACACATCGTGTACTTTAGTTTTTATCTCCTATAAAAGGATGGGGCCTCTCCTCTTTTTTAAATCACTCCTCTCCTTTCCATTCCCTCGAGCAGAGCTCTCCCGAGAGAGACTCCAAGCCCTTTTCTTCCCTAACTTCTTCATCCGAGCTCCGATTTATGATCCCTCAGCGGCCACGGGATCATAACAATGAGGCAAAACTTTTGAGCATAGATTTTTTGTCTTCCCTTCAGTATTTCATTCCCATTATCCACCTGATGAGGTTTTTTCGGAATTTTCCAGAAGCGGCGGGCACCGACGAACGTCTTCTAAACTTGATCTGAGGGAGCATTGTGATCAGAACCTGTTGAGGTAGGGATCTTACCTTCGTCTCTATAAATTGTGCATCATGCTGGGTGGGTTCCCTCTTGTTTTCGTGAAACACATTTGAACTGGTTTAATAAAGATAATAACCAGCTTAATGAATGGGGATGGGGAAGTTATTATGTTTATATTTTTTTATTCTATTGTTATGTTGTGAATTGAATAGGCTTATGCCTACTAAATATCACAGTCATTGGGGGAATTTTCATGCTCAATTAAATGCTGCCCTATCTTTCTAGACCATTTATGGATGGAAACTTTTTGGAATGTGGGAATTGGTTAATCACGTAATGTTGGCTGATTTAAATGAAAAACCATAAACCATGTGTGATCACCCTAGTGGGAAAAAATTGAAATAATAAACATGTGGGAGCTGGTTAGGGTTTATTTATGTAAAGGGGGTGTTTTGTGGGTTGTTGTGGATCGGGTGAGCAGCAGGGCTGCAGTTGGATTGGTTGTGTGTTGGTGTGAATGCTATGTTGGTGATGGGAAGTGGGGCTTTGATAAATTGTATCAAGGGATGATGATGTATGGGTTTTGTTGTGTTTTTGGTTATTGGAAACGGGCTTCAGGGATGGGTTTGAATGTAAACGAACAATGGGTTGTGTATAATAAATGAATGTGTAAGAGTTAATGAATGGAGGGGCTTGGTAATGGAATGGTAATAATAATAAGTGGTGTTGGTTCGTTAATAAGAAGGGACTTGTTTGTGATTGCTTATGTTTTCCTAACTTGATTTGTGGATGGCAGGAATATGTTTTATGAACGATTGATATGGTTGGTTGTGGATAATTGCCCAGTAATTAAGGAACTAATAAACTAATACTATTGAAACATGAAAACCTAAATGGGGTTGGGGTTATTTGTTTTATGCATGCTTCGTAGTAGCAGTGTCGAGGCATGTGTTCAGTTTCTCTATTTAGAAGCCATAGGTTGGGTTGTGTGTTTGGTATACATATATATATCTATATCTTTGGGTTTTGTCGCACAACACTCATGTTGAGCACATAGTGCCGAACTTTCCCATTTCATGGGAGAGAGTGTTTTCCCCTAAGTTAATATCTCCTTCCTTCTCCTTCATCCATAGGCTATGATGGCTTGAGGTGACCATACACCTAAGACTCTTCATGTAGGTTTTGGTTGGGGTGGTTTTAGCCCAGGACTCTTCGGGTAGGTTTACTTTTTTCCCAGGAATCATCGGGATGAGGCCTAGGTGTGTGCCGGTGGGATATGTGGTTGTGAGGCCTAGGTGTGTGCGGGCAGGATATGTGGTTTTGAGGCCAAGGTGTGTGCGGGCGGGATATGTGGTTGTGAGTCCCAGGTGTGTGCGGGTGGGATATGTGGTTGAGAGGCCCCGGTGTGTGTGGGCGGGATATGTGGTTCTAAGGCCCAAGTGTTTACGGGTGGGAAGATTGTGGTAGCGTCATGACGTTCTCCGTTAGGAAAAGCATCTAACTTGTGGTAAATGGTGTGGGGTACCCAATACTCTTGTTCTTATATACTACTACATATTGTTTTCTATTTTAGTGAGTGTGGCTGGTGAGGTTGGGTGGATAAAATTCCTTGATTGGTTTTGGTTACTTCAGTTGTTCTCACAGGACATTAGGATGTCTCCCCACTTGTGCATGAGATATTTAGGTTTCCCTACTGATTATAGTTGTATGCTCACCCTACATTTACTTTCAGGTTTCCAGGAGGACTACCAGGGCCGTGCGAGACCCTACACATCGGGACAGTTGGAGTTCTTGCAGTTTATTGTACTCTTGTTTCTTTTGGAATTGTACTTTTGAGCTTTCTCGTACATGTACTTTGTTCTAGAGCTGTTTAAACATGCATTTGGGATTGGTTTGGATTTATTTACTTGTTCCTTTTCTTTTATAGATTGAATCATCCTATTTCCCGATCGTAAATAAATAAAAGGGGTAATGCCTCCCATATTTTTGAAAAAATCATACCCTTGGTGCTAGTTGTAAAGATCAGTAAAATTTAAGGAACTTTTTTTACTTAATTTTCTTTGGAATTCAATAAGAACACAGTTTCTGACGGCACCTGATTCCGAGGCCCGGTGTGCCCGAAATAATTTTCCAAAGTTTGGCTCGGGTACGTTCCGTGAACGAATGAGCGGGTTTTCTTAACTTTTGAACCGGTGCTCGGAATCGAATTTCAAGGGCACCGATGGAATCGCAGCGCTGGTATTAGCTTAGAAATGCCTTTTCTGGAGTTGCGTTTGCTCGGGTGTGGTTTTTAGTTTTTGAGGTTAAGTTAAGAAATAAAATAAAGTGGTGCGACAACTTTATTTTATTTACCTTAAAGCCACTTAAGATATGTTAAGCGGAGAGGGTGGAACCCAAAATATCCTACCCACTTGGTAGGATATTTTTGAGGTGGGGCCCGCATGAGCCCCACCATTTCTTTTCCTCTACATAATGCACCCGCGAAAACCCCTTTTAAATGAATGTCAACCGGTGCGTTTTCTTAAATTCTTAACGCCCCTATTAATTGGGCAGTTAATTCGTTACCATTAATTCACTGAATTAATGGTTCGTTTCTTAACTTTGTTTTTCGTTTGTTGGCATAAGAATAAATTAAGACCAACACGTGTGGGTGGCTTGTTGAGAGGATTTGGAGAAACTCTAAGTTCTTCATCCTCCTTCGCGAAGAACGCGAAGAACGCGAAAAACGCGAAGAACGCGAAAACGCCGAACCCTCAGAGATCGACGATGCGACTCCATGTACCGCGGCGCCAACAATCCTCCTTCCGCGACGTTTCTTCCACGACGATCCTTCCCCGCGACAATCTTCGATCATCAACCGATTGAGGTAGGGGATTATGGATCTTTTAATTTCCTTTGTGGATTTTATCCTCAGCATGGGTTTAAATGGTGCAATTAAATCTGTGTGTTTTCTTTAACTCTCGGAGATCGTCTACACAGCGCTGTGTACCGCGACGATGAGACGCCCCTTCCACGATGCGACGATCCTCTTCTTCCGTGATGGTCAATTCCACGAAAAACTCACGTTCGACGACTACAAATAGGTAGGGGTTTGATTCATTTAAATCTTTGTGATTTATACAGGCATCGTATGAATAAACTTTTGTTGTTAGACTTTTAAAACTGCTAACGCGGTGGGTGCAGACCAAAGAACAAGTCCGAACCCACCGCCCTTTTGTTCTTGGTGTGCGGAATGCCGGACGACGACAAAGTATGCCGCGTGGGCGATGTGAGGTCCTCGCAGTGAAGGACGGACCCCGGGAGGGCTTCTGGCGAAGACGGCGTGAATTTCCGACCACCGGAACTTGTCCGGTGGTCCACGGAGCAGCCCGCTGGCACCCCGCTGGGAGGAGCCACCGCAGCTGAAGCCGCAACAGTAATGCGTGGTCCCGTGACGATGTGGGACCGGAGGGGCACGGGACGCAGCCGGCTGCCGTGTCCGCTAGCAAGGGCGGCCCCACGCGAGGTCGCGCCCAGGTCAGGCCAGGCCGCGCCGGCTGGGCCGGGTCGCGCCATCCGGGTCGGACCCGGACCCGGGTCGGGTCGACCTAGTTCGGGCCGACCCGGGGGGGTTGGGCCTGGTCGGTCCGGGCCCAGACCCCCCGTTTTTAGTCTTTTACGGTTTTTTACTGATAACTTGAGATATGAGCCTCTGATCGACGCACCGTCAGCGGAGATGTGATCCTTGGATCGAGATGGTCGTTTCAGTATATCGCACTCAAGGTTTCCGAGTACAATGGGTATGGTCAGGTTGGTTCATACACGAAACCAATCGGGCCCTCGGAGCGGAAACACTTATATCTTGAGCTCCGGACGTCCGATTAACGTGCCGTCGACTTTGTTGGATTCCTCTAAGTGAGACGGATATTATGGCTTACTTTGCCCGAGGTTTGGACACAGATGGAGTATGGTCGGGTTGGTTTTTTCCTTAAAACTCAACCGGGCCCCTGGAACGAAAAGGCCAATAACTCTCAGACCGGGCGTCCGATTGACACACCGTCTACGACGTTGAGTTCCTGTTGACGATACAGAACTTTTAGATACATCAACTCTGGACTACGTGTCAGTTGATGAATCAGCCTCTCGGCTCGTGGAGAGGACCCTCCCGAACAAGCTTGCTGTGTGTGAGAACCCTAGAGCTGGCTGCGACTGCGACGACGACGACTCTGCAGAGATCTTCAGTGGATTCGACGGCGATGACTACAGCACTCAGCGATCCTGTGTGGATCAGTGCTACCGATCATGTGTGGGTCTGATCCTATGTGGGTCAGCGTTCAGCGGTCCTGTGTGGGCCAGCGCCTACAGATCCTGTGTGGGTCCGATCCTGTGTGGGTCTTTGCGAGGGTTAGTTACCTATCGATCTTGTGTGGGTCAGATCCTTTGTGGGTCATTACGGGGGTTAGTTACCTATTGATCCTGTTTGTGTCAAATCCTTTTTGGGTCATTGCGGGGGTTAGATACCTATCGATCCTTTGTAGGTCAGATCCTTTGTGGGTCATTACGGGGGTTAGTACCTATCGATCCTTTGTGGGTTCGACAGCTTAGGTGAATTAGTGGCAACATCTGATCATCTCTATCGTCATACAAAGAAGTATACCTGTGTGAGCTGAATCCTTTTTTGCTTTCCTATGTGGATTGTGTTGTGCTATCCTGTGTGGATTTACATTTTTCTTTCCTATTTGGACTGGGTTGTACATGAGCTCAGAAGTTGGAGCGTACTGGAATTGATGACTTAGGTATATGTATGGGCATATATCTAAGCAGTGTCGAATGTTACTTCGTGATTGTATGTTTCCGTTGTGGTTTATCCTTTGTGGATTCTGGGAGACCTTCGGGGGTCTTGGGGTCTCTACTGAGTATCTTACACTCACCCCTACATGGGCTATGCCCGCACTACGTTTTGTTGGTTGCAGACGATGGACAACGCTGATTGTGGTTGAGGCTTGCAGAGTATGACGATACTTGGAGGTGGACCACTGGACGGGACGTTCTCAGAGTGGACGGCTGGAACCGAGGAGCTAGGGAGGCTATCTATACTCACCCTTATGGTTGGATTTCTAGTGGGCATCTCGACATTTCGGCTTTACATTTCAGTCACGGTTTTCCCTTCCAGTTGTACTTTACTTTCAGTTTGGGTTTGTATTCGGGCCCACATAGTTTTCCGCACATACTGTTGTACTAAGTTTTTACTTAGTGTTTACTTATACTACTTGATTTCTATGTGGTGTTTGTTTACTTCACAAAGGAAATGCCTTCCCTTTTTACTAGGATTTATGCCTTGGTGCTAGTCGCCAGCCCCTGGCCTATGGAAGGCGGGTTTGGGGTAGGCACAACACGGGCCCTGAGGACGGGTCGTGACAAATTGGTATCAGAGGAGTTCGGTTCTACCACAAAAATTTGGACTCTGATCTTTTTCTATGTGAAGCAATAGTGTTAAGTGTATTGGGTGTGGTTATCAGTCCAGGGAGTCTAGTGTTGGTGCGGCGGCCGACGTATCTATACACCAGGACCCGGACTTCTGATTTCCGACTTAATGCACGAAAACATTGGTTACATGTGTGTTTCAAGTTTTCTTTGTGATTACTTTGTGTCAGCTCACCAGGTATAATGTTCTGACCGTGGCGCACCTGTTTCCTTTTCAGGAAGGCCCCACGACGGCAGCCAGCTAGGGTTCCGAGAGTTGAGCATGACGACAGCCCACCGAGCGACGAGGCCTCGGTACAGGGCCCTTTGACAGCCGAGGTACCGGCGGTACCTTTTCCGGCCGAGCCACCGATGCTTCCAGCCCCAGCCGCTAACGATGCACATCACCTTAGTGCACTACATGAGACCCCGAGCTAGTGACCGCCCAGGTTCCATGGGGAGACGGACCCCCAGGCAGCCGACGACTGGCTGGAGGCGGTGGTATGAGTTTTCTGGTTAGTGAGGACACCAACAGACCTCATGGTGATCCTCGCAGCGAGCCTACTGCACGCGGTAGCGGGCCGATGGTAGAGCATGATGTTCCAGGTTCACGATGAGGAATCTATTCTCTGGGCGGACTTTGAGAGCCTCTTCCGCTCGGAGTTCATCCCAGCCACCCTCTGTGCGGTGCGCATCCAGGAGATTCTTTAGCTGCGATAGGGCTGCTTGATGGTCGCCCAGTACTCGGCGAGATTTACTGATCTCTCGCACTACTCGACAGACATAGTACAAGACCCATTCTTCTGGGCCCAGACCTTTGAGCAGGGATTGAGACATGAGATCAGGGCATCTATGATCTCCCTCAGCATTCCGACCTAGGAAGGAGTACTGGAGAGAGCCCTTTTGATTGAGATCCTTCTTACTGAGCCTTCTTCAGCAGCGAGACCTACCGCGGGGCAGCACATAGCAGAGTCCTCTGCAGCAGGCAGTTGTCGGATGACTCATGGGTCCAGACAGACCAGACTCTCAGGCAGACGACCTCAGGACACTGGCTTAGCAGTTCGGAGAACATAGTGTAGAGCCGATCTTTTGAGAGGCAGGCAGTGCTACACATGCGGCGGGTAGGGCCACATGGCTCGTGACTTCCCGACCCACCGTTCCAAGGAGCAGCAGATGGTTTAGGGGCCACCCAGGCAGAGGAAGAGGGTCGACCGTGGTGGTCCGCAGGGAGCAGGTGGACGAGGCAGAGGAGCTGGCTGAGCAGTAGGTGGTGGGAGACGCTTTGAGGCTCTACCACCACCACCACCACCAGGAGGTCCACCCCGGCCACAGGGAGATGGTGGGCAGAGACAGACACAACTCCAGGCAGCGGAGGCCTACGACCACGGCGCGCTCGAGATGATTCGAGTTACTATCTGTGTCTATTCCACCCTTGCTTCAGTTCTTATAGACACAGGAGCGAGTCACTCTTTCATAGACGCTACCCTTTTTTGGAGCCCAGAGATTCCGACAGAGTCGTTGGCTCAATCCTTACGGCTATAGACTCCTATGGGAGCAGAATCGACAATTACGCAATGGTGCCGACAGTGTGAGCTTACTCTAGGAGGCGAGATCTTCGGCTGGGATCTTCTTGTAGTAGTGTCGAGGCCTTACGACGTCATCTTGGGCATTGATTGGTTATCTACAGTCCATGCAAAGATTGACTGTATTAGGTGCAAGGTGCGATGTGTACGAACTGACGGGAGCAGGTTCACCTTTATCGGCGATAAGGGATCCTTCGCAGCACAGGAAGGACTCTCGTAGAGGAGAGGACAACCCATCACTCACTAGTTGGCTAGCCTCATCCGAGGAGCAGTTGACGTGCAGAGTCCTAGTTTTCCTGCAGTGGTGGATCAGTATGCAGACGTCTTTCCCAACGACGTTCCAGGACTACCTCATCATAGAGAGGTAGACTTTTATATTGATCTGTACCCCAGGACAGCCCCGATATCCACCCCATCATATCGGATGGCTCCTTCCGAGCTTCGAGAGCTATGGGTACAGTTGGAGGACTTGCAGGTTAAGGGATTCATCCGACCCAGTGTTTCACCCTGGGCTTCCTCGATATTGTTCGCCAAGAAGGAAGACGGGAGCTTGCGACTGTGTGTCGACTATCGTCGCCTGAACCATGTGACAGTGAGGAACAAGTATCCGCTACCGAGGATTGATGACCTCTTCGACGAGCTCAAGGGAGCACGGTGGTTCTCAAAGATAGACCTCAGGTGAGTCTATTATCAGCTCAGAGTTCGGGACGAGGACGTGCAGAAGACGGCCTTCAGATGTTGGTATTGCCACTATGAGTTCTTGGATATGCCATTCGGCATAACCAATGATACAGTGGTGTTCATGGGCCTCATGAACAGGATCATTCCGCCATACCTCGATCGATTTGTCGTGGTCTTCATCGACGACATTTTTATATACTCGACGACTGAGGAGGAGCACGCCTACCACTTGCGAGTTGTACTGGACACACTCCGAGAGAACCAGCTTTATGGAAAGCTCTCGAAGTGTTAGTTCTGGATACGTGAGGTCCACTTCTTGGGACACGTCATCTCTGAGGCAGGAGTTGCGGTGGATCCTGCGAAGATTGAGGCAGTGCTAGCTTGGGAGCCACCCAGGAGCGTGATTGAGGTGCAGAGTTTCTTGGGATTAGCTGGATATTACCGGAGATTTGTGCCAGACTTCTCCAGAGTTGCGGCACCACTCTCAGCTTTGACAAAGAAGGGGAACCCATTTGTGTGGTCAGACAGATGTCAGCAGAGCTTCCAAGTGCTGAGATAGAGATTGACCGGCGCACCTATAGTGAGGTTGCCGGAGGAGGGAGTAGGGTACGTCGTCTACTGCGATGCATCAGGGACCAGACTCGGATGTGTCCTGATGCAGGAGTGGGCGGTGATCGCCTATGGATCACGTCAGTTGAGGCCACATGAGAATAACAACACTACCCATGACATGGAGCTACCAGCAGTGGTATTCACTTTGAGGACATGGCGACAATACCTGATGGGTGAGCGCTTTACAGTATTTTCTGACCATCAGAGTCTTAGGTACATCTTCTCTCAGAAGGACCTGAACCTGAGACAGCGGCGATGGCTCGAGTTCCTCCAGGACTATGAAATAGAGATAGTCTATACTCGTGGGAAGGGGAACGAAGTAGAAAATGCTCCCAGCAGGAGGACGGGCATTTAGCTACTTTAGGAGGCGACAGAAAAGATAGCCGCTTTCCAGATATCCTTCGTGGATAGAGATGGATCAGCCTTCCTTCGGTCTCTCACAGTCACCCCTCCACTACTACAGCGGGTCAGAGAGGCCTAGCGTGGGGATGCCGACTGTGAGACGCGAAGTGCGCAGATATCCTAAGGGCAGGCACCTGATGGTTTCTCCTTTGGAGCAGAGCACACCGTCCTTTTCAGAGGACGCACCTTGGTACCAGTTTCTTTTCAGGAGGAGGTGATGAGAGAGTTTCACACTTCTTTTTTGGCGGTACATCCTGGAGTGGCGAAGATGTACCAGGATCTCAGACGACAGCACTGGTGGCCGGGCATGAAGAAGTTTGTGGCAGAGTTCGTTTCTCGATGCCTCACCTGCCAGGAGGTGAAGGCAGAGCATCAGGTACCAGTAGGCTTGGTACATCTCTTGGAGGTCCTGGAGTGTAAGTGGGATGGGATATCTATGGACTTCATGACTGGACTTCCACGCACTTCCAGGGGTCATAACTCCAATTGGGTGATTGTCGACCGACTCACCAAGTCGGCTCACAACTTACCCATCAGAGAGCAGGGCTCTGTGGAGAGATGGGATGTCTCTACGTTCAGGAGATTGTATGACTTCACGGTGTTCCATTATCTATCGTCTCAGATCAAGATGCTCTCTTTACTTCCCAGCTTTTGGAAGGGGTTGCAGGAGGCCTTTGGGACGCATCTACGTCTGAGCACCGCCTTTCACCCTCATACAGATGGTCAGACGAAGAGGACCATTCAAACACTCAAGGACATGCTCCGCGCATGTGTCCTCATCTATGGTCACAGCTAGGAGGACCACCTACCCTTGGTGGAGTTTTCGTACAACAACGGCTACCACTCCACCTTCGGGATGGCACCATACGAGGCATTGTACAGCTGACCTTGAAGATATCCTTGGTGCTGGACAGACCCTGGGGAGTCAGCACTTGTGGGACCGGAGATTGTCCAGGCCATGACAGAGAAGGTCTAGGTCATCCAGGAGCAGATGAGGACAGCTCATAGCCGGCAGAAGTCTTATACTAATAGGAGGCGGAGGCCACTAGAGTTCGAGGATGGCGACCACGTCTTCTTGCGTGTCTCACCTCGACATGGATTACGAAGATTTGGCCGAGGCGGAAAGTTGTCTCCATGCTTCATCGGACCATTCTAGGTCCTCAGCAGGATTGGTGAGGTGGCATATCGCCTGGCCCTACCATCTCAGTTGCACCGGGTGCACGACGCCTTCCACGTATCTCAACTGAGAAGATACATGAACGACCCATCACATATCATTGACCCTGGGGAGATAGACATTGATGATGGGGAGACTTAGGCGGAGGTCCCGGTGGAGATCGAGGATCGACAGGAGTGGGTCCTACGTGGACATTCGATCCCTCTAGTGCGCATCAGATGGCAGCACGGGAACCACCAAGAGAGCACATTGGAGCGGGAGGCTCAGATGCATGCTCAGTACCCACATTTGTTTCCCTAGTCTATGATGTATCTTTACGGGGACGTAAAGCCCTGAGGTTGGAGTGATGTAAAATCCCATAAAATTCAAGGAATTTTTTTCTTATATTTATTTGGAATTTTACAAGAATGTAGTTTCTGACGGAACCTGATTCTGAGGCCCGGTGTGCCCAGAATCATTTTCCGAAGTTTGGCTCGGGTACGTTCAGTGAATGAATGAGCGGGTTTTCCTAACTTTTGAACCGGTGCTCGGAATTGAATTCTGAGGGCACCAATGGAATCGCAACGCCAGTATTTTCTTATAAATGCCTTTTTCGGAGTTGCGTTTTCTCGGTTGTGGTTTTTAGTATTTGGGGTTAAGCTAAGAAATAAAATAAAGTGGTGCGACAACTTTATTTTATTTCACTTAAAGCCACATAAAGCCACATAAGCTAAGTTAAGCGGATAGGGTGGAACCCAAAATATCCTACCCAATTGGTAGGATATTTGTGAGATGGGGCCCACACGAGCCCCACCGTTTCTTTTCTTCTAAGTAACACACCCGCAAAAACCCCTTTTAAATGAAAGTCAACCGGTGCGTTTTCTTAAATTCTTAACGCCCCTATAAATTGGGAAGTTAAGTCGTTACCATTAATTCACCAAATTAATGGTTTGTTTCTTAACATTGTTTTTCGTTTGTTGGCATAAGAATAAAATAAGACCAACACATGTGGGTGGCTTGTTGAGAGGATTTGGAGAAACTCTAAGTTCTTTATCCTCCTTCGCGAAGAACGCGAAGAATGCCGAACCGTCAGAGATCGACGACGCAACGCTGTGTACCGTGACGCCGATGATCCTCCTTCCACGACGTTTCTTCAGCTACGATCCTTCCCCGTGACAATCTTTGATCATCAACCGATTGAGGTAAGGGATTACGGATATTTTAATTTTCGTTGTGGATTTTATCCTTAGCATGGGTTTAAATGGTAAAATTAAATATGTGTGTTTTCTTTAACCCTATTAGATCGTCAACGCGACGCCGTGTACTGCGACGACGTGATGCGCCTTCCACGAAGCGAATATCCCCTTCTTCTGCAACGATCAATTCCGCGAAGAACTCACGTTCGACAACTATGACGAGGTAGGGGTTCGATTCATTTAAATCTTTTTGATTTACACACGCGGTGTATGATTAAACTTTTGTTGTGAGACATTTAAAACTGCTAACGCGGTTGGTGAGGACCAACGAACAAGTCCGAACCCACCACCCTTTTTGTTCTTGGTGTGCGGAATGGCGGAAGAAGACAATGTAAGCCACGTGGGCGATGTGAGGTCGTCGCAGTGAACAACGGACCCTGGGAGGGCTTCTGGCGAAGATGACATGAATTTCCGACGACCATAACTCGTCCAGTGGTCCACGGAGCAGCCCGCCGGCGGGAGGAGCCACCGCGGCAAGGCGCGGTCCCACGACCGCGCTGGACCGGAGGGGCACGGGACATGGCCGGCTGCCGCGTCCACCAGCATGGGCGGGCCCACACGGGGCCTCAGCTCCATCACGTAGGGGCATCGCGCCCTCGCCCGCGGCTCGACCGTAACGGCCGAGTCGACCCGCTGGCCACCCAGCCAGCGCCAGCCGGGTCGCGCCCAGTCCGGGCCAGGCCACACCGGCCGGGCTAGGTCGCGCCATCCGGGTCGGGCCCGGGTCGGGTCGCCCGGTTCAGGCCGACCCAGGGGGGTTGGGCCGGGTCAGTCCGGGCCCAGACCCCCCGTTTTCGGAACTTTTCTGGTTTTTTCTCATAACATGAGCTACGAGCCTCCGATCAATGAACCGTCAGCGGAGATGTGATCCTTGGATCGAGATAGTCGTTTTGGTATATCTCACTCAAGGTTTCGGTGTACTTTGTGTTTGGCCGGGTTGGTTCGTACACGAAACCAACCGGGCCCTCGGAGCGGAAACGCTTATATCTTGAGCTCCGGACGTCCGATTGACGTGCCATAGACTTTGTTTGATTCCTGTATGTGATACGGATCTTTTGTCTTACTCCGCCCAAGGTTTGGACGTAGGTGGAGTATGGTCGGGTTGGTTTTTACTTAAAAACCAATCGGGCCCCTGGAACGAAAAACCCAATAACTCTCAGACCGAGCGTCCGATTAACGCGCCGTCTACGACGTTGAGTTCCTGTTGACGATACAGAACATTTGGATACATCAACTCTGGACTATGTGTCAGTTGATGTATCATCCTCTTGGATCGTGGAGTGGACCCTCCCGAACGAGCTTGTTGTGTACGGGAACCCTTGAGCTGGCTGAGACTGCGACGACGATGACTGTGCTGAGATCCTCAGTGGATTCGACGGTGACGACTACAGCACTCAGCGATCCGGTGTGGATCTGTGCTACCGATCCTGTATGGGTCCGATCCTGTGTGGGTCAGCGCTCAGTGGTCCTGTGTGGGTCAGTGCCTACAGATCCTGTGTGGGTCCGATCCTGTGTGGGTCTTTGCGGGGGTTAGTTACCTATCGATCCTGGGTGGGTCAGATCCTTTGTGGGTCATTACGGGGGTTAGTTACCTATCGATCCTGTGTGGGTCAGATCCTTTGTGGGTCATTGCGAGTGTTAGTTACCTATCGATCCTTTGTGGGTCAGTTCCTTTGTGGGTCATTGTGGGGGTTAGTACCGATTGATCCTTTTTGGGTCTGACGGCTTAGATGAATCAGTGGCAACATATGATCATCTCTATCGTCATATGAAGAAGTATACCTGTGTGAGCTGAATCCTATTTTTCATTCTTATGTGGATTGTGTTGTGCTATCCTGTGTGGATTTACATTTTTCCTTCCAATGTGGACTGGGTTGTACTTGATCTCGGAAGTTGGAGCGTACTGGAATTGATGACTTAGGTATACGTATGGGCATATAGCTAAGCAGTGTCGAATGTTACTTCGTGATTGTATCATTACTTTGTGGTTTATCTTTGTGGATTCTGGGAGACCATCGTGGGTATCAGGGTCCCTACTAAGTAGCTTATACTCACCCCTACATGGGCTATGCCCGCACTACATTGTGTTGGATGCAGATGACAGACAATGCTGATCGTGGTCGAGGCTTGCGGAGCAGGATGGTACTTGGAGGTGGACCACTGGACGAGACGTTCTCGGAGCGGACGACTGGACCTGAGGAGCTGTGGAGGCTATTTGTACTCACCCTTCAGTTGGGATTTCTAGTGGATAGCTCGACGTTGCGGTTTTACATTTCAGTCGATGTTTTTCCCTTCCAGTTGTATTTTATTTTCAGTTTGGGTTTGTATTCTGGCCCACATACTTTTCCGCACTTACTATTGTACTCAGTTTTTACTTAGTGTTTACTTTTACTACTTTCTTTATCAATGGTTTTTGTTTAATTTACAAAGGAAATGCCTTCCCTTTTTACTGGTATTTACGCCTTGGTGCTAGTCGCCAACCCTGGTCTATGGATGGCGGGCTTGGGGTAGTCATGGCACAGGCCCCGAGGATGGTTCGTGACACTAGTCGCCACTCCGGGGCCTACTGGAGGCGGGACTCAGTGGTAATTATCTCCCTTCCAACATTTCTAGCTCAGGAGGGGCATCTTTGGTGTGTGGGGGTCATGACATTTGTGTATTAACCGAACATATATTTAATCAAACCTAATGACAATTATAAGACCTTTGGTAATACACATTTTACAATATGAACCATATGTTCTAGCTGGACACCCCAAAATTCATATCCTCTCTCAAATTTTGTATTACCTCATTGGGTATCATGAAATCCCATACCAATATCTACCGATGACTAATGTGTACAAAAATAGTAATGAAAATCGCAATTAGGTCTACCAATAGGAATCAACATCTATACACAAGAAAATATTGTCTATAGTTCCTTAAATAATTCTACACTCATACCATGATACCATCCCACATCTAAGGGAGCTCAACGATCAAGAAAAATCATGCCCAACCATTATCCTCTATTGGTGTACAATTGAACACTCAATAATGTGGATTATTCTCATAAATAATCCCAAAACCATATATAAAGTAATACCAATGGCTTTTCATAGTTCATTAGACCCATTCCAAGAATCCTACGTCTTCCACTCATGGTGGCCAATGTAGAAAATGATATTCACATAATCCTTCCCACATATTCCCATATCCCGAAAAAAAACTACTTGTTTCTTCTATAAGGGTTAACCACTTGGAATACAGTCAACTATTTCCCTGAAGTCTTTTTTCATACTGAAGACAAATTATCCCATTATCCAAGTCAATATAGGGTTCCATTGATAAATACAATATTCCACACCACTTAGTCATACAAACATTCAGGGCTAATAAAATCTACAAAAAATAATCAAATATGAAAATAACACATTTTATGATTTAGTTAATCATTTATGAAAATTAAATACAAAAAAAACCTTTAAAAATTCAAAAATGTAGACCCCAAGAGAATAGACATACAATGTGCACACACAAACACACACATATATTTATATGGATAAGTATTAAAGAGGCCACTTACGTTGATAATAGATTTACCATACAATTATTATTCCCTATAAAGACTTATATTTCCTTTACTGAGCCTCAATACATTTTAAATATCATAAGTCATGAAAAAAACATTAAACAATAAATTATAAATATATTATATTATTTCACCTTAATTAATAAATTTAAAATAAAATAATAAAAATAAATAAATTGAATCCAATATCTGAAACCTCCTACATGAAAAAACCAACTACACCAGGAATACCTTTGGTAATCCTATAAACAAATGATTGGTGAATATTTTCCAAATAAATCTCTTATTTTAGTTAAATTTAAATAATACACTGCGAAAATATTTATGAAAAATTTTATTAATGAATAAGTGAAAAACGATAGAATAATACCCTACTTAAATATCATTTTACCACTATATGATAAATGCCCATCATTTAGGGATAATTACACTATACTATTGAGAAATTATACATGAATATCTACAAAACAAAACAATATTAGAAGAAGAAAAATATGGGGAACAATATAGGATGAAGAGAATGAATAAACCTCAATTGTCATGATGAAATGATCTTAGATAAACTCAGATAAAATGAGGGAAATGATAAAGGATGAGAGGGGAGGAGGCATTATCTCTCTTAGTATTGTCTAGGTAGAAGCAGAAACCTGCAAAGGGGAATGAAATAAGGGGTTTGCAAATACACCAACTTTTCTATAAAATGAAAAGTAATAATAGAAAAACAATCACATGCAGAGTGTGGTATTAGTATAATACCAAAATCAAAGGGACATGTTATAGGGCGGCATATCATTTATAGATAAAAATTCACATTTTTCAAAACCACATAAATATGATGGATCACATCTTCACTTTACCCACACATTTATACATGAAACTATACACTAAAACATTCATCCATGAAAAATAGATTTTTCTATGGTGTTATAAAACATGAATCCTACATCTAACCATATGTATACCAAATACTAGGAAAACCCTCTAAATTCCGAAAATGATAAAAAAAACATCTATAAGATTTCACATAGCACTGAGGAAAACTCCTCCAATTTTTTCTCGACACCAATAAATAATATATAAATATAGAAACAATCATTTAATAATCTCATATATATTATACAACTCCAATTTTTTAAATTTTAATCAAAATATTAAAACTCCCCAACTTTTAGACCAAAATAAAAATTCATATTTAATTTATATATTTATAATGTTGTATGTTGTTTTAGAATTTCACTTACAGACATTCATTTCCCTGAGAATAATTTTTTATTACTTACACATTCAAAAGTAATCCATTAAAAATGATCCCACGTCCCCTTTTTTGTTTTTTTCTCATATTATTATGTCCCATATTATTAATTTAGTCAAACATGTCTATAATTAAACACAGTATCAATACACCACAAGGATCTATATTAATAAATAGATACTAATTTTTTTCCAATCCCACAAAGGCATGAAAATTATATCCTGATTTTGATATACACTCTACATCATGGTTTGAAATCATACTTCATGTCTCAATGTATTCACACAATTTGAGGAACACCATTCCCATATTAAAATGTATTGTTCTAATATTATAGACATTAAACATAAGAATTAATACCATGTGAGGTAATCTATGATAAATCATTAAATTATTATATCTTTTCCATAATATAAGAATTTAATTTTAGAAATAATAATAAAGTCCCATGAATATATGTTTTTGCGCCCTTGGGTATTAACTACCCAAGAATAATATATTAAGATTCTTGGGAACATTTATCTACATTCAAATTACACTAAACAAACATCCAAACTATTAATAGTTTATACTCTTCTTCATAATAATTTGAATAAAAATATAATAAATGGGTGATCATGTATGCTCAGTAAGAGGAAACATATCAACATGTTATCAAGCGTTATATCATAAAAAAATGAAAACCAAAGAATGTGAGAAAAATATCATAAAATTGAATATTTAATAAAAACATTCTACCAAATTAACAATTATATGATATATTGTATCATGTGACCAAAATTACTCCATGGATAAAGAGTACAAATGTATGGGAAAATAATCATGTTATACAAAATAATAACATAATAATAGAACATAGAGCTGTTTCATATGAAAAAACATTAGAAAACATATCATATTAGAGTATGAATTGCTACCAAATTAAAAAATAATAGTGGAATTGATGAAAAAATATGTGTACCATCCTAAAATTAGGTCAAACACCCATGTATCCACTTGTTCATGGGTAAAACACAAGGAAACTCTAGGGATTTAAGAAATAGTACACACACCTTATTTTGAATGTTCTAAATAATCATATCTCTTCATGGGGATGTGATATATAAAATATAAACCAATGCATTGGTGGTAAATATAGTATGCATAATTTAAGGTAAAAATCATCCATACATGTGTGTATTATAAAATAAGTAAAAAAATCTATTAATAAAACATCACTTTAAAAAATTGAAATTGAGATGATTTTCATAAATATATCCACAAAACATTTAATATGTCATCCTTGATATATGTTTAATGGAGGGATAAAATATATCCATTGTTTATTGTTAAGATAATTAGTGTTTCGAAAAAATATCAAATATAACTATGATGTTCATTAGTATAAGAATAAGAAAAATATACAACGATATCATTTTTCTTTTTTAAAATGATTAAGAAATAAATTAATATCGTAAAGAAATTTTAAAAATATAATTTAATATTAATTTATTTGAATTGATAAATCTATAAAAGAATTTTTTGATATTGGAAAAAATATAAAGGATATTTTAGAAAATAAAATAAAATCAAAATAACAAATTTAGGGTTCACATTTGAAATTCATTTTAGTAAGGATGAACTGAATTATTTTGAGATACATTAATTTAAAAAATAATTGCTATAATAGAGCATTGTAAAATAAATAATGGATTTCTTGATTTAATCTTGAGTTAAAGAGAAAATAAAAAATAATAAAAGGAAAATATTTTTAAAATTAAAAAATACATTTGTTGAAGCACCAAAATATAGAAAGGATGAAAAAAGTCCTTTTAAAAATAAAAAATATGAAAATTGAGGGAATAAGAAATAATTCATGATTATTTTTCCATAGAAGGATAATAATTTTTAAAATAAAACAATTGATAATGAGTAGAAATAATCATCAAAGAGCATGTGAATTATTCTTAACCATGGTATAATAAGTCGATAAATTAATTAATCAAGGATGAACATTTGTATTTAATGTTTCATAGTTGATATAGACAAAATAAGTAAAATTATTTAAATTGTGAACTATAATAATATAAAGAACTTAGTTCGATGATTTATAATATGAATCTTTATTCCGGAATTATATATTTTTGAGTTATGAAATTCATATATAGCTTTAAAATCAATAGAATTGAAAACTCTTGGAAAGAGAACATGTGATGGATTTTTAAATCCCTTAATATTAAAAAATTTTAATAAAAAATTAACTCATAGTTTAACATATAAAACGAATAAAATAATATAGGATTATAATATGGCATGCATTTTAAAAATGAAAATTGAGATAAGAAAACCCTTTTGAATTTTTTTTTGAAGTAAGAGTAGTTTTGAAGGGTTTTTAGAAAAGAGATATTACAATTACATGAAATTAAGTGTGGTGAAATAATTATACATTCATAGAATATATATTTTATAATATAAAACAATAAATATAACAATGAAGCTTCATAACATAACAAAAAGATATTGGGTTCTAAAATACCCTTTACTTTTATTCTCACCTAGTTGAACACTCTATATTTCTTTTATTACAATAAAATACTAATAATAAATTATTTTAGAACACTTTCCATATGAATCTTATTTTATATCTAAATTATTATTATTTATTTTAAATTTAATAGTTAAACATAAATTTTTTTAAACATCAATTATTTGTATATTTAAATATCTTTCACAAGTTTATTAATGTTTATGTTTATTCTACAAAGTTGATAATAAGTAAATTTTATTATATAATTAAATTTAATATAATATGTTATTTATATTTATTTATATATTAATAATTTATTATTTTATTCTTTTACAAATGGTTCTTGTAACAAAAATTGATTACATATTGCTTTGAGTAATTTTAAAAAAACAAAGGATGGTATATTAATAATATGTCAACAATTAATAAAAAAAGAAACTAAGTATTTTATATTTTATATTAATACCATTACTATTGTTTTTATACTTCTAATTGATAGAAAAAAAATATTTTCATTCATTTAAGTGTTTAAACTATCCAAATAAGAACACAATAAAATTTTTTAGTGGGTATGGATGAGAACGTGATTATTTTGATATAATATCATAATTATAGATGAATAGTGATATTATTTTATTTTTATTGTGTTTTGTCATATATTAATGTCTTTTAAGATATGATTACGATATTAATTAGGAATAATATTAGTGATTGATTATTACATACGTTGAAAATTTGAACATTGTCATGAAACACTTTATAGTAATAAAGTACATAGACCAAATTTATATGACTAGATGATTAGGGACATGGCTAAGGATTCATGGGGTAGTACAATTGTTAGGGTTTTAAATGGAATTATAACTCTAGACTGGACCTCAAGGAGAGGTGGATGTCCCATTTTTAAATTAAACGGAACCCTATTTTTATAAATTTTCCTATTAATATAAAAGGAATACTTATTTCACAAGGAAACATGATTCAAAAGAAGAAAATAATGAAATATTGATAATTTTTGGGCTGTAGAATTAAAAATATCATTTGGATACATGTTGTTATCATGTTTTATCTCTTTTACACTTGGTTAAACTCTTTTTAGCATAATTTATTTTTACCTTGATAAATACATTTTGAGAAATAATAAATAATTTCCTTGAATAAAAATGAAAAGTAAAATTTAAAAAAACATTTAGGTTATTATTTGAAAAATTGAAAATAATTTATCAAAAAAAATTTATGGGGGATATTTTTTTTTAATATTATCCAAAATTATTCACAAAAATCATTTTTAGAAATGTTATATTTTAAAATATGATAAAAATTATGATAATATTATCAACATTGTTTATTTGAATGATAATAATTGTAATATTATAATAAAAAATGCATTTGGTGATGCACTCTTCTTGACCTTCATAACCAAGGCAATCAAAAAGGTTATTCATGTTACAATAAGACATTATGCATCCCAGTTTTGACCCCTATTTATCATTCAATAAACTATCAGAGTCATGTCATGGTTTTTTCTAGTTCTAACCATCCTCAGATATTTCCTCACCAGTCAGTTGTGTCACTCTTTGGAGTTCATTCCACCGCCTACCCGCACAACCAATACAAAAGTGCAAGGAGTGTAATTCAATGTTCTATTAGTGATAACCAAACCACTTCCCACTATACCTAAGGGGGAATGTTTATAAAACAAGGTTATTCCTAGATAACTTTTCAAGAGAAGGAAAATATCTTCCACCTTTACATTATCCTCTGTTCTAATAACTTGTAACATCTACCCTTTAGGATTATCCCTAGAGACACACAGTAATGAAGGCTCATTCGGACCATCACCAGATTTAGTGACCAAACTATTATAACTACCTCCAGAGCCCTGATTTATCCAACATAAATGCCTATAGATCATCCTAGCATGACCCAAATTCTTGTATGTAGAGAAATGATCAGACCACGAATCGAAAACAACTTCTTCATTCTAATGGAATTCTCTAACAAATATAAGCCATAAAAATTGGTTGATTTTCTAGAAATGTCGACTCACACACATATTATAGGATATATAAGATTAAAATCTAACCTAGTTCTACTATTATACCACAAATATCTTCAAACCAAATTTAATATCGATGCATTTTGAAATGGTAATGGATGTTCAGGTAGTCTAACCCAAATTTAATTTTTTAGGATATCATGCATTGTATGAATGTCAAAGGACCACCTAAAGAGAAATAACTAGGATCCATTTTATATGAGAGAATTAGTAGACCGCACCATTATCTAATCGACCTCTATTACAAATAGAATAATTATGTGTTTGTTTTCATGTAAACCAACCAATTCATGTTCTTGTAAATCATATTATATTTTTATGTTTATTCCACTAATATTTGTATTATTCAAATTTTATACTCACATAGATCATGTTCTTTTATTCCTTTATGATTATTGAATTATAAAATACTAACAATTATTAAATGATAGAATATTTTTATCTTTGAAATACTGTGTATGATTATCAAATTTCATAATCATTTTCTCATAGCCTTTTATTAATGTTATCCTAGTGTATCTACATTTTTTCTATTACTGATTTCTATACCTTACCATTTTTTATGTTTCATTTCTTCAGGTTATGAAGAAATGTGTTACATATGATATTCCTAATCATGTTTATTGTCATGAATATCATAGTCGGTGATTATGACGTTTTTCTATAGACCCATTTTTTCCTTCCGAGATTCCAAAGATAGTAGAATATTTTGTTCACGAGTGATACATTATTATTATATATTTAATATTAATAAGAAATGATGTAATATATATATATATATATATATGTTATGATCAGGTAATTATAATTGGTGTTTCTGAATCAGTTTAGTTGTCCATTAAAAACATGGATGAGAAAAACATAGTGAGATCCCTAAGACTATGTGTATGAATAAGTATACAAATGACTCGACAATAATTATCAAGAGCTGAACAAGATCATGTTTAGGGACATGTATCATATTCCACATAGTGGTAACTTGTTTGATCAGATTTTTTGAGGACAAATCATTTCCAAGAATGGCCATTATTATGGATATCAATAATTATAAGGTATGGAAACAATTAATATATAGTGAATCCATTTGGACTTAATAATATCAACAATATCTTCATAGATATAATGAATTGATTATATAGTGTTTATGTTGATCTGGTTTTGGTAGACTTCATATATGATATTCTTAACTACTCAAAGTGAATGAAAGAAAATGAAAAAAATAAAAAATGGTACTAAATATTGAGAAAAGGTTAAACAATATGAAAAATATAATAAAAATTATGTATTATTTATAAAAGATTTAATTCTGTGTCTTTTAAACATAAGAGAGTGTGTATCAGTATACCCATAAAAGCTAAAGGATATTGAATATTTTACTATACCAACCAAAGTGATTGTGATCCATTGAATTCATGGTTTATATTTATATTATCAATGGTTTATGGATAATTTCTCATACTTCTCAAATCCTCTAACGAGGTTAAGTCGTATATGATCTATGTTCCTATGGATAGATGAGTCAAAGAAAAATATCAAGGAACACAAGTGAACATTAGTAAAAGAAACTATGATAAATTACTCTATAGTGTATAATGGTTTCAAATATATAGTTTCAAATATGTGATTGATATTTTTTATTATGTATAATGATATGTTCATAGCTTATTCCACACAACAATTGAAGATTCATGATAAAATTTACCCAACTCATCATTTAGGGTTAGTTGCGGTAATGATTTAATTAAAGATATGTAACAATTAGTTTTATAAATAAAGAGGATATATATATATTTAATAAAATATTAAATTGTATATTCACAGATTAAGAGATAAATATGTTCCAATTATCACGGTTAGAGAGAATTAATGATTATGACTACTCAATACATTACCATACTAGGAAAGTGAACACAAAGAATGATGATTTGAGTCAAATTCATAATTATAGAATATCAATGATGAATATTATAAAAGATCTAATTTTTCAAAAAAAATTAATGTATATATATGGTAATATTGAAGGGATGGAAAAATCCTGCCCTTTCAATTCAATAAACAATTGTTTATCAATTATATGTTTCAGGAAGCATAGAAGGGAGATGTAGATCATCAAAGTAAGGTATGAAATGTTTTATACATTTTCCTTGATCATGATGGAATTACAATGATTTAGAACATTGTATGTGTTCTTTCAATACCATTTTTGCAGAAGGATTTTTTTAGGAATATCATATTTCGTCATTATCTATTGATTTGTGATGTTAGAATATATATAGATATTTGATTGATTTTTTTACAGGGATATAATGAAGTGTGACATAAAAGTATTTATAGTTTGGTTTAGGGTTTTTTATAATGTTATGGGGGGATAAAATTTGTCTAAGGATATGTTACATCCATTAACCATACAAAAATGGGAATGAGATAATGTCACCATTTATTTTTTTAATTAGGCTCCAAAAAATTTCAAAAGGGAAAATATCTATTTTGTTTGTATTCAATCACCATACAATGTCAACACACTTTATCTCAATCATAGAATACTATACTATTGACTATCCTGCTATGAAATGAATTATAGAAGTGGTAAGGTTGTATGGAGTACTACATTCTATTGTGTCTAACTAGGATTTGACGTTTACATCAATGTTATAGTAATGTCTTCATCGATATCATGATACAAAGTTGAGTTTCAGCACTACATAGCATCCTCTAATAGATGGATAATACGAGAGATCAATTCAATACTTATATGAAATATTGAGATCTTATTCATTGGATTTAAAAGGATTTTACGATCAAAAACTTCCTCCGGTAGTGTTTTTATAGAATAACATATTTCACTCAAGCACTCAGATATCCCGTTATATATCCATATATAAAATTAAATTTAGTACTCTGAAATGATTTAATGAATTAATAGAAATAATGATTTTGGGACATGAGATATGTGATGAAATGAAATATAAGGTTAATTCCATTTAGGAACACATGAAGGTAGCTCAGAGTCTTCAAGAAATTTAACCCTAATAATCACTGAATTGATCAATAATTTGATTTTTGTGGCATGATGTTTTTAATAATTTCTCCATGGAATATGGCTAGAATATTTGGGAATAAGGCAAAACTCTTCCATACATATATCCATTATTATCAATTTATGGTCATATAGTGATGGTATCCAATTGATTAGTCCTTCCAGTAAACATATCAGAAGTCTATAATGATTTTCATTTTTTATATCCTAATTATGTGCATACCTAACCATTCACATTAACTAAACTCCGTGTTCATAACACTAGAGAAAGATCATTCATATAATGAAAAATTATTGGACATTCTATATCATACATAGAAATTTCTATAAAAAATTATGAGTCACCTGGAAAAATGTTTTTAGAGAAACCAGTTGTCTAAGGAATCTATATAGAAAATTAATGATATGAGGATGATGATGTATCCCCATATTTGTTTATTAGATTAATGAATTCATAAAGGAATGGAAATTTAAGGGTGTTAGAATGTTACACCTCGAGTTTATATAAATTATTATTATATGAATAAGATATATATTTTTTATATATTTTATTACATGAATAAAAATTTAATTTTTCATTCCCTGAGTCACCATTTTAAACTTTCAATACACACAAAACTCAGTAAGCTTGTGTTACAGCTGGTTACAAGTTTTATCAAAACCACAATATTTTATTAAAATAGATATTCAAACACGACTATTATAATAAAGATGATAAACATAGAGTGTTTAATAGTAATGAATAAATATAAAATATTAAGTATAATTTGTTATATAAATAAAAAATATCTATTAAAATGCACTTAATTTTTGATAATATCATTGTAATTTTTGAAATTTATTTTTTTCTCAAAAAATGATTTTTTCTTGTTTTTGTAAGGAATAATAAAAATAGTTTCCCATAACTATTGAAAATTAATCTATTAAAATAGACACCATTTTGGAAATTATCATTTCAAAATTATCTACACAATATTTTATTCAGATTCTGTTTTAAAAATTTTCATATTTTATGAGTAAAGAAAAATATTGAATTTTAGTTGAAAATTGATGATTTAATTAATTTTTTCAATGTTAAACTAGATTTTAAATTGATTTTAAAGTAAATTTAATTCAGTTTTACATATATTAATCCATTTTAGGTCATTATTATAATGAAGGATTATTATGATACATAGATAAAACATCACATTTGTAGAATGCAAAAAACATTACAAAAAACCGATTCCTCACAACAATATTAGTCTAGTGTCTTTTGAAACATAGGAACATGAATACTATAATGTATGTGATATTCATTATAACCCACCATGTCCATCATGAATGTCACCCTACTTAGGATCCTCATTCATAATACATATCATCATAACATGGGGAAACATAAAAAGGGGTGAGCTCTGATGCTCGGTAAGGGTAAAAAAGTGAAACATGTAAGCATAAACATTTACATAGGTTTTTGAGAATTAGTTCAAAACATTATAAGATCATACTATACATTTCAAAGCTAAAAAAATGAAACTTTTCAAAAATCCTAACTGTTCATATTACATGAATCATAACAAAATTATGAACATATTCTATGAAAGAAAAACATAAGAATAAAACTTTGAATTATTGAAACACATAATCATATAATATGATTTCCATAGTTTCCAATTCAATGCATCCAAGACCATTTTAGAATTAACATTTCACTATCCATACCATCTTGGTAGTCAGTGTTCACTATTATGGTCATAAAATTAATATGAGTTCACTCCTCATACCATCTTGGTTTTCATAATTCATTTTCATGTCCATATTTGTAGTCAAGGTTCACTTAAAAGTCCATCTTTGACTATAATATTAGCTATCAATAATTAACCAATGCATTAGAGAAAAATATAAGTCTCAAAAATATCATAATGAAATTATATATACATCTGCAAAAAAATTATTTAAAATTATATCATAACCTATGAAAATAAATGGGTTTCATAAACCTGAAATCATTAATTCTTATCTAGAAAAACAAATAGGGTTTATAATCATGTCATCAAAGTATAAACCATTAAAGAATGAGGTTATAAATTATTATATAAATTAATGATAATTTTTTTTATAAAAATCATTCTATAAAAACATGAAACCATCAAAAAATATTTAATGGAATCATTGAATGCTTTCCCCAGAAAGACATGGTTAGAAACAACATATGTTATCATAGATTGAAAATAATTTTGAATGGTCTTTTAAAAATATTTATTGAGGAAAATACATTCATTTTTTGAAAATTGAGTAATAAATAAATCCTTTAAAACTATATACTCTGGAAATAACTATAAAAACATATAATGGAATTATGAAAATACTTTGATAACTATTTTCCTTGAATCTTATAATGAATCATGTAAACCATTTCAAAACATTTCTACATGAAATCATACAAAAGACTCTAAAATACTCTTTAATCAAAAACTCCATTAATTAATATTCATGTAATTTAAATGTAAATACCCATATATTTTATAATAAGAACCATTGAATAAATTCATGAGCAGTATATACACTACAAAAATGAAAACAGTGGTAAAATCAAATGTATCTCATAGATATAAAAAGTTATATGAAATTTCATTACCTTGTGTATTGCCTCTATTCGTACTCATATATGATTCCTTTATAACAGGTAATTTTTATTATACATTTTGTATGCAAGAATAATATTATATCTAATATCATAAATAGTTTTATTATGACTTATATTACATGCTCATTATCAATTTAATGTTAAGGGTTTCTTTTGAGTAATATCTGCTTTGTTTTTTACGTGTGTGATAATTTTTTATATATTTGGTCATTATACATATTCCATGATTTCTATAATGTAGAAATTGATATAAATTTCATTTATATTTATCATATCAGTATTATAATAATCTATACGATATAGAAGAGTGAAATAGAATGCTCCATTCACGGTAGGTCATACATACACATGTGTATTTTTTCTATTTTGTAGTTGAATTGGATGAAAGAGATAAAATTACATTTAACTATACATATTTAATTATATAAATATTCTAGAAATCATGATTATATCATATATATAAAATAATTTTTCTAAAAAACCTCAACACATTCCATGTTTTGTGTGATTGAACCACATCACTTTGAGGGAGCAGTAATTCACACTTCCTCAAACGATATTATCATATTTAAATAAGATGGTAAGTATAATGAACTATACATTAAAATAATTAATTTATATTAAAGAAATTATAAATATCATAAATATTATATAATAACATACTTTCTATCATAATGTCCACCATGTGTGGTGATAAAAGAAAAATGATCAATCATCGTTTTGTGAGGCGGTTGTTCGTCGTACACAAAAAACTGTATATTTGTTACCCATTATATTGATGTGTTCAAATGTTAAGGTAAAAAATTTTCAATAAAACATATCATTTAAATTATGATATTGGTGATTTTTTTAATAATTTAATAATTAGAGTGTAGTATATGGAGAACAAAAATAAGATAACGAAGCTTGATGGAGGATGTAACATCATTTTTTGGTACCTCACTATGGGTTCCAACAAAATTCTTCCTTTTATTTATTTATTACAAATGTTATTCTTAATGGAGTAAGGTAGGGATGTTTTGGAGCTATTTAGAATGTGTTTTCCAAGCCAATGTGGCTTGAGATTTGTGGGGAAGTGAGAGGAGATGATGTCTTTTATAGTGGAGGAGGAGTGTCACTCTTGTAATATTTTAGAGAATGGAAACCCCATACAAATATTGATATTGAAATTGGAACCAATAATGTAAAAATGTATATCCATGGGAGTTTGGGGTAGGAATATGTCCATACAATAGCTTTTAAAAAAAATTTAGCTCATATTAGGGATTATGTTTAGGATTTAGTCCCTCAATAAGCGTAATTTAATGTTAATTGTTTAATTACATTCAATGATCTAAACAAATTTTTAAGAATTTTTTTTGATCTAATTAGAAATTATAAATTATACTTATTAGAAATATATAATCCATTTTACCTATTATAAATATAAAATTATAAGAATTTAAATTAAAGTTAATCTCATAGATGGTATAACATAGTGGGGTTTTAAGAAAAAAATGTTGAAATGTTTTCTAGGTTTTTACGACCTTTTTAATTTTGAAATTTATTCCAATGACCTAAATTGGATAATTCAACAAAACATTGATCCTATTATACTTTAAAAAAATTATAAATTTAAATTATCATTATAAATTAATAAGTTGAAAAGAAGTTTGGAGTTAAAATTTGATTTGTTCTTATCTTATTCCTATAGAATCTATTGGATGAATATCAAAAATATATAATTGATTATAGAAAATATATATTAAATTAATATAACTTGATAAGTATAATTAATTTTTTTATGATAAAACAAATTAAAGAGCATAAAAAAGTTATATAAAAATATTACATTTCATTTCAATTGGTTCATTATAACTAATGAATTCAATTTATATTCATGTAAACAATAGGTTTTTATAAGTAATTTATTAAAATTAATAACCTCTAACATAATGACTAGGATATTTATCAATATATTATATTTTAAAAATATATTATTGTTTGGTAAAACTTGGCGTTGTGTGTAATGTATTCCTTGTTGGTGTCGTGTGAAAGGATTTCTTGACTTAGTGAATTAAAAAACTGTAGGGAAAATAAATTCATTCGAAAAAAGCTAAATAAATACTCATGGTGTAGCATTTTACTACCTTAAAATTAAATTTTCATCAAAATTATTCATTATATTACAAAAAAATGCGGATTAATATGCTTCATCATATCCTCAAGTTCCCACACAGATTCTTATAACTATTGATTTCTCCACAAAACATTGACATGGTGTGTAGTCTTGTTTCATAGAACATTCTCTGTAAGATCCATTATTTTTCCTAATTTTTCCTTTTTATAATTATCCTTATAATAATATACATCCTTTGAGTTCAATACATGTGAAGGGTCTGGTATGTACTTTCTTAGGAGAGATACATGGAAGAAATTATTAACTAGAGAGTGATTTGGAAGATGTTCAAAGTGATGAACTTGTGTCCTGATATGACATATAAAATAAAAGGTTACGATATACCTATATATTAGTTTCCCTATCTACCTAATTATCATAATATTATTCTATGGAGATATTCATAGAATTACCATTTCTATTGGTTTAAAATCAAGATCACACTGTTGGTTATCATCAAAAGTTTTCTACCGACATTGAGCTTCCATGATATAGAGCTAAATTTATGAAAACTTCTGTTCCATTTCTTCAGTGATCTTATGTTCCAATATCTTTTTTTCTCTAATTTCATTTGATCATTTTGGTTCTCTACATTTATTCTCTAAAAGGTATTAATATGGTTCTATCAAAATTATTAAGAGGAATGTGTTGATCCCAACCACCATTAAAATCTAACAAGAAAAACTAAAAATGTATTATGTGGTTTGAATTATTCATTAAAATTGACTATCGTTTTAAGCATGACATGCAGTGCTAAAAATAAATTCTATAACAAGTAGATGCTGAATAATTTACCATATTATTTTCGTAAACATCAGATCATGCGCAGATACATTTGAATTGTGTAATACATGAAGCCTTATCCATTCCTTCATGTATATCCTAGAAAGCTGGTCTATAGAGAATTATTCTCTAATATAAATGATGCGTGCTTACATAGTAATTCCATTAACTGCCACATGTATAAAATTGTACTCTTTAGATGTTTTGGGTAGAGAAATGACAAAATCAGTCGTTATGCTCTCCCATTTTTATTATGGTAAGTGTAATGAAAGTAAGATACCATCTAAATTTTTTATATCTGTATTAACATACTAGAATTCTAGGAACCAAGATACAAACTCTGTGGTATCTCTCTTCATTCCATGCCCCCAAAAATATTCTCTTAAATTCTTATACATATTCATAAATTTTGTATGAATATTGAATGATGATCTATGGGATTCCTCTAATAGATCCATCTTCAAATACGATATTAAAGAAGAAAATAAATGGTTCCCGAATGATATCATTCCTTCCTGATCAAATATAAACACAAGAATAATTTCTAAAAATATTTTTTCAGCTCTATATCTTTCTTATGTGACTCCTTTATCTTCACATTAATAAAGGGTTGAATAGTCATTTTATAAAAATAAAATTTTCTCCTTGCTTCATGATTTCTACATCTATCCATTGCATGTCAATTAATATTTCCCTTTTTTTACACATTAAGGAAAATCTTGTATGCTCATTTTGACATATAGAATAAACAACCTTGTTTGCTTTCCCAGGGTGGTAATGAGTTGAGAAGTCATAATCTTTTATCAGCTCTAACTATCTTCTCTAGAACATGATAAACTTCTTCAGTGTGAAAATATATTTTAGACTTTTATAATCAGTATATATATCACAATTTTCTCCATTAAAGTTACACATCCTTATCTTTAATGAAAAAATTAACACTGATAAATCTAAATCATTAGTGGGGTAATTTTCCTCCTAAATCATCAACACTCTGGAGTCATATCATATAACCATGTAATTAAAAATAATATCGCATCCAAATACTATCTATAATGAATCACTTAAGATTACAAACCCTTCTACACTACATGTTATTATAAGCACAGGTGCACTGACCAACCTTTTCTTCCATTCCATGAAATTTTCATCACATTCATTAATCCAAAGGAACTTGATTCCTTTTTGAGTTAACATGGTCAAAGGAATAGATAGGCATGAATAATTTTCCACCAACCAGTGAGGAAATCCACATAAACCAATAATGATATAGATGTCATTTACAATGATTAGTCTATTTCAATATTTAATTGCCTTCATCTTTGATGGATCAACTACTATACCATATCTGGAGATTGAGTGACTAAAAAAATTAAATTTATGGTATCTAAAATTCACACATTGTATATTTATCAAATTTTTTTTCCTTATATATGATCTTAATTACAATTTTAATGTGATATTTATTCTCTTATATTACCTTGAAATATATAATAATGTCATCTATAAAAACAATGATTAATAGGTCAAAGTAATCTCTAATGACTATATTTATTAAATCCATGAAGATTATGGGGTCATTATTAAGGCCAAAAGGCAGTAAAATATATCCATAGTGTCTATACATAAAATGGAATACCATATTTGGTATATCCTTTTTATTGACCCTTAGTTGATGTTATTCAAAATGGAGGCTAATCCTGGAAAAGTATTGATCACCACAAAGTTTATCAAACAAGTCATCAATATAGGGAATATGAAACTTATTCTTGATTTTTATCTTGGTCAAATCTGAATAATAAATGTAGAGTTTCACTGAACCATATTTATTTTTCATTAAAATAACAATTCCACCACATGGTGATACACATGTTTGAATAAACAATTAAATTTTTTATAGTTTCTTCTTTAAATCCTACAACTCAAGCATATATATTCTATTAGGATACATAAAAATTGGTGTGTAATCAGTTTAGAGTTCCATTACTGACTCAAGTTCATGTTTTGGTGTAAGGATATGAATATCTTCTGGAAAAAATCCAAAAATGGTCAGACAATTATAATATCATTGATATAATTTTTTCCCCATCTATTTGAGATAAAAAAACATCCAAAATGGGAATTAATACCCCTATATTTTTTGAAATTTCAACCTCATGTTCATACTTATCATCATAACTATGGAAAATCATATAAGGGTATAAAATATCAAACATAACATCCCTTCCATGATGATAGATAAGATATTTATTCTGAGAAAGACAATACATGTATATAATGACATCAAATTCAACTAAAGAAACAATGAAAAGATTTAAACGATGAACATTCCCTTAAACAACAACTGGAGAGAAATCATATACATGGGATGAAATCATCATACCACTATGGGTTCATACTAATAATTCCACATCTAATCATTTTGATGAAACATAACACCCATAGAAAATTCATTAGATATGGAAGAGTAAGTAGATAAAAAATCAAATAATACATTAGAAATACTAGAGTGGATGGTATGTGTACATTTAACCACATAAATATGTCACCCCTCATTTGAAATATCAATTGCATGAGTTTTCTCCCTATCCCTTATCTTAAGATTTTATTTATGTCGATCAGCATCACCATCCCTTGGGTTTGGGCACTAATTAGAATAATTCCCATAATCTTTACACTTCCAGCATTAAAGTGTGAGAGGTTCATTCTATTCTACTTTGTCTTTATTCACATTATTAACTAACTTCTTCCAATCAATTTAGAAATAAATTTCCCAATGGTATTCCATTATATACTTAATACATTTATTATTCCCTTAGGGAAACTTTCACAAGGCTTCTTCCCACTCATAGAGCATAAAAGAAAATATTACCTACTTCTCTTCATGAGATTTAGAGTTTCCTATATTCTCCATATTCATTATCTTATCAAAACCATGGGATTGATATGATACTATATAATTTATTTCAACCTTGATTTCACACAATAAGATTTCTTCATAACTACTAAAATATCTTATAGCTAATTCTCTTTTGAGACTTTTATATAATCCATTGTATAAACTATAATCTTTAATTTCGGTTTGGATTATAATTTTTGAAGTGTACCTTACACGTCTCATGAAATTAGCCTCATAGGTATTGACAGATTCATAATCCCTTGGCTTCCATTCAAGGAAAACTTCCTCCATATTTGTAAGATGAATATGAGAAAGTAGTTCTTTAAAAATAATTTCAAAAATACATTAAAATCTATGGATTAAATTTCATCTTACAGCATATTCTTCTTAATTCGAGTCCCCCAATAGTCTTATTCTCCTTCAAACCGATAAAAAACCTGAATGATTATCAAATGCTCCAAACATTTGAGAATGAAAAATATTATTTTAGTATATCTAGTACATTTCATAGAAACATGTAGGTCAGAAGAGCCACTAAAATATTGTTCATGTTTTCTCATGAAAGACTCAATATAATTTTTTCCTCTTTTTATCATTTGGAATACTACCATGAATCATAGCATGAGAAAGGTGTATGTGAATAACAACAATATTTTCCATTATATCTCCCAATGAATTTAGATGCTGTATAAGAATATCATTTCATTATTCATCATAATCACCATTAACACAATTCTATAGGGCTCTATCCACTGACTAAAACCAAAAGCATAGAGTATGAAAAAAATTTCATAATGAGTAACCCCATAATCTGAAAATGGACTTATAGGATGTTGAAATTATGAATCCTCTCATAATTTATGAATCCTTTAGTTTATCCTAGGTTATTCATTGCTAACATTTATATAATAACATCATGATGGTTCACTAAGTGTTTCTGAATTCCCAAAGCATATATACTAGAAGTATCAAACCAAATGCTTATTAAGAACCATTTTTTGTATCAGATTTCCGCAATTCAATCATGTTACACCTTTTCAGAGTTATTACTTATATGTATATCTTGTAAATAAACATTTCAAAATTTATTATCAATACATGGATGTATTTCATTAAAAACTAAAAATCTAACCTTTACCAAAACTCGATGAAATAATTTTATACATTTCATTATCCTTATACATATCCTTTGGCACGTCCATAGAGTCCTCAATAAGGTTTTCTCATTATAGTTTCCAAAGGGTGACTATAACATCACAATAATAAAAACTATAATGAACCAATCTTTATGTTAGAATACATTACATCACATTTGTGGAATAGTTAAAAAATTTCCAAAATATTTGTTCATTGATCTTATTAGGCTAGTTCGTTTGGAAATATGGAATCATAAACATGATATATAAGTGATCTATAATTTCTCCCACTAGATTTGTTTCTATAACCATTTTTAGATATATTATATGTAATATATATATTTATGCCATATGGAGGAAACATAAAAATGGAGAGATCATAAACTCATCCTCGGTAAATAAGAGAAATATATAAGCACAAACCAGATTTTAAGAGTATGATAATGTGATCAAAACATTAAAATATCATACCATGCATATAAAATATCATATACATGAATCATTGAATAATTAATTACAATTTTTATGAAGGTAATGAAATGAAAATAAAGAACATATTTTCATAAAATAACAATATAGGAATAAAATAAGGAATTGTTGAAAACACATAAGAATATAACATGATTTCTACAGTAATGAAGGCATCACATATATAACCATCTATTTTGGATAAATTCACTACCCATACCATATTAGTAGTCATGATTTACTCAAATAGACATCTTAGTAGTATGAGTTCACTCGTCATACCATATTGGTATTCATGATTCACTCCCATGGCAATATAACTAATCAAGGATCAACAAAAGATAATATTATTCGATATCAAGATATATAAATCATTACCCAATGCTTTGTGAGTAGATATTAGTGCCAAAAATATTATAATGAAATCATATATAAATTTACCAAAAAATTGTAAACAATAATAACATAACCCATGAAAATAAATGGGGACTGTAAACATGAAATCATAGCATAACCTATGGGAAAAAATGTTTCATAATCATTTCAATAAATAATAAGAAGCAAATGATGCATGTTTTAAAATCTTATAATCCATGAACGTCAAGTGGGAATTATAAAAATAAATCAAAAAATAATTTATTCAATTAAATAATATCAATCAATGGATTAAATCACTCTCCTATAATGGCATGAGTTAAACCAATGGATGTTATCATTGATGGGAAATAATTTTTAATGGCCTTTTAAAATCATTAATTGAGGAAATTTAAAATATTATTTTAAAAATTCTATTAAAATAATAAAAATCATTGAAAACTATTTTCATTTAATATACATGTCAATACATATAATGGAATATTGAATAAAATTTGAAAATCATTTTTCTTGGAACTTATTAAGATTCTTGAAAACCATTTCAAAACTCTTTTCTATGAAAACATATAGAAATTATTAAAAAAACCTTTGAAAAATTAACCCATTAAATAAGTATCACAACAAGGATATCTAAATAACCATAAATATAATAATAATAATCCTATAATACATTAATGATTAGTATATACACCACACAAATCAATAGGGTGATAAACATGGCATGTATCTCAAAGATATAAAAAGTGAGATGAAATTCCATTACCATGGTTTTTACATATCTTCATGCTCATACAAGCATCGTAAAAAATAAATTTATGTTTATTATAAATATTATATATTATAGTATTATTATATATAATACCTTATATGTTGGATTATGACATAATATTACCACCTTGTTAACAATTTGTTGTTATGGTTTCACTTCGGGTAATATCTAATTTGTCCTTTGTATGTGTCCTAATTTTTTATATCATTAATATTTATACATATATAATGAATTTATATTTTAATAAATTAAATAAAAAAATTTAATCAGTATATTTTTATTATAATAGTATATTGGATATATTATTACAAAAAAAATACACAATTCATGTTAGTTTATAGGTACACATGAATATTGTTTTTGTTATATTATTGTGTTAGGTGAAAGAGAGTAAATGAATTATATGTCTATTAATGTATATATATATATATATATATATATTTATTAAATTATCCTTATTGTATAATATATATCTTATATTTTTACTAAACACATCCTTAATACATTCCTTTTTTGGGTGAACGAATTACATCGCTTTGAGGGGGGGTGGGGGTAGTCCACCCTTTCGCAAAAAAAATTATCATATTTACACAATATAGAATGTAAAATGGTAGGTGTTGTAAAATAATTATAGATTAATAAATAAATTATAAATATCAAAAAAATTATATAATATTATGTTTCTTGTGATAATTTAAATCATGGGAGTCGATAAATGAAAGAAATGAACAATCATCAATTTGTGAGGTCGTAGTACGCCTTACTCATAATTTTTTTTTGTTAATCTTTAGATGGAAGTATATGTATCGTTAGGTGAAAATATTTTCCTAAAAATAATCTCACTATATTGAGGATATTTTATTTTTTGTATAATAATTTAATAAAGAAAGTGGAGGGTAGATAATTACTATAAGATATAAAGGAGCTTGAGGGAGGATATTACCTCTTCTTTGGGTAACTTTTTATAGTTTTCACCAATGAACTTCCTTGAATTAATTTCATACAATAGTTTGGCTTCTAGGAGGAGGGGTGGGATGCTGGGAATCTATTTTCTAATATTTTTTTCTAGCCAATGTATCTTCAGATGTCAGAGTAAGTTAGAGGAGAGGGGGCATATTATAGTGGAGTGACACACATGTAATATTTTGGAAAAGGAAAACCCCACCCAATTTTTGTTTATTGAATGTTTATCCAATAATGATCCAAAGTAGGGAAAATAGAGAATATGAAGAAATATTTCCATCCAATAGATTTTGAAAAAGTTTCTAGATCAAATTATGCGTTATGTTTTTGGTTCAAACCCTTTTTAAGCATAATTAAATCTTAATTATTGTAATTAATTTTATTTACCATCACTAATATTATTGTCAACAAAAGTTGATATTATTAATGTTTATAAATTATTGTGATTTAAAATATGTAATCAAAATTCCAATGTAAAAAATATAGGCTATAGAAATTAATTTAAATTTAACCTTATATACGGGACAACAATGTCGGGTTTTAAAGTAAATACACTCAAAAGTTTTTTTGGTATTTATAAACATATTCAATGTTGAATTTATTACAATTAAATAAATTGAATAAATTGAAAAAAAAATTTATATCAATAAAATTAAAAATAAATTATTAATTTTATTTATCATTATAAATAAATTATATTAAAATTCATCTTTAATTTAAATATTAGTTATTTTAACTATTCATTAAAAAAATGAAACATCACACTAAATTTCAAAAAATCACCATAACCTATTTCTAAAATTTTTTAAATGAGAAATTTAGTTTATTTTTACATATAAAATTTATAAAATATCCAAGATATATATTTAATTGAGGCTCTCCATCAAAAGGTGGTAAAACTGCCTTAATAAAATGTAAATTTTTATCTGTAAATTTGGATTGCTCTTATCTTATTCCCATCTAATATGCTGGTGGAAGATGAAAACTATATTATTGGATATATATATATATATATTACAATAATATCATTCAGTAATTGTAATTTATTTAATTTATTATGATAAAACATATTTGTGAGAATAAATACTATTTTCTATAAAAATATATGATTTATATTCAAATGGATTGTTGTAACTAAGGAAATAATTTTATATTTGTGTAAAAAATATGATATCATAAGTTAGATATTAATATTCATAAATTATAACATAATATATATGTTTTGTCTTAATTTATAATATTTTAATAATATATTATTGTTTGTTTAAACTTGTTGTACTATGTAATGTAGGCCAAGTCGGTGTCGTGTGAAAGGAATGATTGAATTAGTGAATTGAAAAAAGTCCATAAAAATAATTATTTCAAAATATAATACTAAAATATATGGTAATTACAATAGGAATAAAAATTATATTGAATTTTCATATAAAATTATTATTATATTTTTAACATTTCTTCCCATTTAAAACCATATTTCTCAATGAATTTGAAATATTGGTCTTAAATTATAATTTTACACTTATCAGTATTGAATTTGAAAAAATGGATTTTTTTTTTGGAAATATAATAATTTATTTTGATGAATAATTTATAATTATCTTTTGATAAAAAATTGATGAAAAAATAGTAAAAAATTTGTATATTGGTTAAAGTAAAAAATTGTTTTACTAAAGAGTTAAACTAAAACCACAAGGTATAATGAATACAAAATATTTTAAAAACCAAATTAATGGACATATATAAGCCATATATATTATTCTTTACATAATGGTTAATTATTTTATCATTTTTATATGAAAAAATATGGGTATAATTTTTTTACTTAAATATTACAAGTGTTCCACTCACTGAACTTATATAATTCCACCACCTCTCCTCACCTTTTTTGAAATTAAAAGTAATTGTATCATCTATTAACTATTCTAATCACTGAAGAAAATGACATCATATTATTCTATAATTCTTATTATAGACATAAATCCATTCAAGGACGGATTTTGCTGCAATATTAAGGATGACACTAAAAAAAGATGTAACCTTTATCAACGAGCATTTCTCTTTTTATTTATTCCTTATAATCCTTCAGTTGTTCTTATAGAATAAAAATATAATAACCAAATTATCTCAAATATATTTATATGTTGTTATTTTATTTTCTTGACCTACAACCATCTCCACTTTCATCAAATTGATAACAAATCATTATTCATCTGCACAACAGACTACCGCCTTCCGAACTGATGCCATTTATTTTTTCTATTAACACCTATAATGGGGGGCTATAATGATTAAATAAATGATTATATATGATATATATAATATTATTATAATTATGGAATTATTATAACCCACATTGATTCCTAATTTCCATTCAGTGGGAATATAATAACATCGTTGATGTGAATGGTAAAAACCCACATTGTGAAGCGATTTGATTCTTTCATGATGTAAATGGAAGGTATTAAATTTTTTGAAATGATAATATGTTAAATATTTGATATAAAAAACATTATATAATGATAATATGTTATTTAACTCCTATTATATTAATTCAATAAATATATGAATACAGCATTCAGGCATATGTACGACTTAACATCTCTATGAACAATGTATTTCATTTCTAGAACTAAATTATATGGATTACACAAAACTAATATATAAATATTATATATTATATATATAATTTTTAATATAATATATATTTTGAAATGAATAATTAAATTACGAGGACCAAAAAAATAATAATCAAAACATACAAGAAGAATAAAGTAGTTATTACCCAAAATGTAAATTTGACCTGGATTGTTTCTATAAATGTGTAAAAAAAGGTCATAGGTATATATTATATGGTTTTATATAAATAATTATGGTTATTTAACAGTTTAAAAATAAATTTTTATTTACTATTGAGGTGGTTTGAACATATTTTAATGATGTTAAGACTTATGTAAGGGATTTGTAGTCTCTATTTTATTTCTGAGAGACATGTGATAATTCCACAAAATTATAATGGAGTGGTGTACATACAATACCATTGAATATTTATATCATGAATTAAATCTTTTTCATGATATTTAATGTTTCGTTTTATTTTATGTTTTATTTTGTTTTACGATTCTTAAGATTACCAATGTAATAAGGGGTTTTCTCTCTCAATTTTTCTTCTATATGATGTATATTATGTTATGTACATATATTATCTCATTATTTGTATATATAAAAACTTTTACATGTAATATATTTTATTTATTTTTCATCATAATATTTTCAGTTCAATTATATCTTACTACCTCAAGATAATTATAATTCAAATCCAAATTGTGGTTATGATTTTATGTTGCAACTTCATAATTTACTAGGAATGTTTCTTGATTATGTTTCTCATGATAAAATAAATTTTCAAATATATCAAGATAAAAAATAATTCTTCACTGGTTATTCATGATATTTTTATGTAATATTATCATTTTTTACACTCTTTTTTACTAAAAATGGTTGATATTTTTTTGACGAAAATCCGACATTAATTCCTTTTTTGACTAGAAATGCAATTTCTTCAAAAATACTGTTTCATAAATTATTTCAAAAAATGCTTTATTATTTTCCTATAGTTTTTAAAATTAATGTTTATCATTTTTGTCTTTTAATTTTTTAATTTAATCTTCAAGTTTCGTTCCACACAAATATTTGTTTTTGTTTTACCAAAAACTAAAAAATGAATCATTAATTTATTATATATGAAATAAAAAAAACATCATTTCACCATGAACATTATTTAATTTTAATTTTACATTATATTATTTCAATAACAATTTCAATAAAAAAGATATTAAAAAATTACACTTAAAAAATCAAATTGAAAATAGTATTTTTCTTAATAAATATTTTAAATGGTTGAACCAAATCATGTTTATCTAAGATGTTATTCATTGATGTCAACATCAATTTAATGGGGATATGATCCCAAAATATCTTGAGTATTCTCACTCTTAACAGTTTTGTATTATAATATGCTGAATTTTTTGTAACCCATTTATCTTCCATGGGTATGACTGTGATAATATTATTATGAATCCCACATCATCATCCATGGGATTAGACATGATGAAATGATAAAATTGTTGATAAACTAGTCACTTTTCTAAAATTTATGATGAGTTTAGATTATTATAAAACCCATTTTGTTTCATGTATTATTAAAACATGATTTTTTATATTCTTGTTCAAAAATAATAATATTATTGATGATATGGGTAATACTTATATCTCCCACAAGTTAATTGTGTAGTGATGCATTTATCATGAGGTAAACATGAGGGGAATATGGATTTATCTTAATTAAAAAATGTACTTCAAATTCTATGATGTACATTAGAGTCAACCTTCACTATTAAGATGGTTTGGGAATGAATGAATTCCACTATGATACTCTTGGCCATGAGGATTGAATTTCGTGGAAATAATTTTCTACACTAATTTTTATACATGAAATATGTGTCGTAGGACAACAATGTGCTCTAATGGAACATGTTAATTTAGAATCTAATGATTCATGTCTTATTATCTTCCATTATTTATTCCTTAGCTCAATATTTTTATTTTTTATATATATGGTATGGTTTTAATATATTATGCACATGTTCACATACCCTTACGTTTATGTTATGCACATGTATCACCTTTTTTACACTTAATGAGCATCTAAGATCACCCTTTTGTATGTTTCCATTCCACATGATATGGATAAATGTTTTACATATGAAAAGTCTAAGAATATTCAATGTAATTAATATCATAGTGGGAGATAATGGACATTAAATATGGAATTTTTTATTGTAGTTTCTTCTGTCCAATGACACAAAACTATTACATTCCTCGGGCATGTATTTTATAATGTAATGAATATTCATCTAAAATCATGCAGTATCAATACATAATAATCCTGTGTTATAATATTATCAATTATTTTTCTTATTTTTGATCAATTAAAAATAAAATTAGTATTAATAAATTATTCATATAATAAATATATTATGTCATCATTAATCAATAATATATAGTAAATTCAGAAATATCATAATGGCTAAAAAAGAATTTTTTAAGAAAATAAAATTTTTATTCATAAAATGATGTAATTAGATATTTATCTATACTATTTAATTTTTATCACTGAATTGTTTTTACCCATGAAAGCATTTTTTTAGTTTATACATGTATTAAAAAATGAAGTTACATTTATTTATACATATTGATTGAATGGATACATTATAAAATATACATTTATAACTTATAATTGTATTTATAAATCTATGATGGAAATTTTTTAGAGTGGTTATTCCTTTGGTGAAGGATATTAATCAAAGTGGATTTATATTAATTAATGGTATATTTTAATATCATGATGTCCCAATCACTATTGTCCAGATATACCCTTTTAGGGTGGATTATAAATGTAGTGAGTAATGACTCCCACCTCCACCCCCACCCTGAGTCCCATATTCAGGAGGACATGGGATGGAAATAAGCATTAACGGTATATTAATATCACATATGAAAGGAATTAACATAAATAATATTATGAGTATTGGGATGTGAAATGAATCGAAAACCAAATAACACCATCCCTTAATAAGAATTAAGAAACCAATAAACTCATAAATCATGAATAATATTAAAAAACCCACAAATTACTCAAAATAAATACAAAAAAAATCATATAAAATTAATAACCAACATCAAAAAAATATGTCATCCAAAAAATCTCTATATCACCATTGAAATTTCACTAAATTACTATTATAATATGATATCATAACATCAATGGATATAATTCAAGGCACCACATAAAAAATTCCCCAGGGACCTCCACTATAATGCCCCAATGTAAAATGTCTCATGCTCACATCTCTTACATTAATGTCATATCATATATCCATCCATTTATGATTTGGTATGGGTCTTATTCCTACGTCCATCATCCATGAATGATCTAGCATATAACAACCCTTATCTTTATTACACACACATAATCATAATTTATTACATAAAAGATTCACTTGTTAAAACATGATATATCGAGATGTATAATGTCATTAGGGATTGGGAACATTACATATTTTGATAAAACATGAAATACTTATCTTTATTGAAAAATTCTTTTATATGACCACACAAATTCCTTCATACATAGCATTGTATGGGATAACATGAGGACATGTATATAAAAAGGGTGAGCTATACAAAATAGTATGGGAGTAAATAAGTTATAAAATTAATAATAAAGTATATTTTAGGCAATATACATATCATTGTATAATTAGAGAAAAATTAACATAAAGGCATGATATAGCATTATTATCATAGCATGAAAATGTGGTAACAACATTTAACACGATTTTAGTCTGATCCAAGGTTCATTGGAAATGAGCGTGATTAAACCATCATTGCACTTGAATTAGCATGAGTAAACCCTCATTTCACTTGAAATATCATGATACATGTCATTACCGAAAGCATTGGAGCACTATCATGGCACCCCTTCTTAATCATTTCATTTCATGCATAAGTGCGTGGCATTGATCATATTACATGGATTTACTGAACATCTTTATTTATAACATGATAAAGGAATTTGGAATTCAATCAATAAAATAAATAATCAATATGTAAATTTTCATATAGTTTAATACCCTTGATAGAGAAATGGAAATGGTATTCACAACATAATGACATTGGCTAGGAAAATAACAATGCAATTTCGGCAGCATAACAGTGTTACATAAGAATTCATAAAAATGGTTGATGAGAGATAAAGGTGTGTCTCATAATACGTACATGAAATGGTATGTAAGGTGGTCATATAGATACATGTCCCAATATATTTATGTAATTTATATTCATAATACATAATAATTTCTTGAATGTAAATGACGAGATAGAAATCCTTTACATAATTTTGGCATGGTAAAAGAAGTACATGGGAGGCATTAATGATAGTGAAATGGGTCTACCAGCATTCAAAAATAAGTAGTGAACGGTATGGGAGGTTTGAAATTGTACCCCAACATTTTAAATTGAAAATAAAAGGGCATAAAAACATAAAGAAGTTTGAAAATAAATATGAAAAGAAGAAATCCCTTACATGGAAGTGTGATCCCAATGGCTTGGGAGAGGCTTGATAGAGCATTCTATGGATCCTGGGGCCCTATTGAAAGATTATAGAGAGATAAGGGAAATGGTTGGTCAATATCCAATGGCTTTTAGTGAATAGTAATTGGGAGTTTGGGTGGGATTATATAGGAAAAAAGAGGGAGTTCTTTATTAATTAGGTTTTGGACACCACACATTAAAATAATCAAAACCAAAAACAAACCCATGGATTTTTCCAATGATATTTTCCAAAGGGGAGTGGAAAAATTATTTTATAAGGCCAATTTATTAATTTCATAAAATATTTTTCTTGTTTATGTAGAGGTGATTCACAATTTCAATGAAATAATTTTTAAAGTTAAATTGTTTTACAAGTCTTTGAGGGTCCACTAAGGCACCATAAAATTAACCAAACAAATCCAAAAGCAAATTATTTTAAACGTAAAATATATATTTTCTAATAAACCCATTTATAGTATTTTATCACATCACAATTGGGTTATAATGATTTCATAAAACACATTACATATTACAATGGTATTTTATTTTTAACCAAAAATTTAAATGACTTAGAAAAATATGAAAAATTCACCATTAGATATTTTTGACCTTTTGTATCCAAAATTAATATTAAATTTATCTAAATAATTTTCTATATATGAGAATTTCAACTGATATAATAAAAACAAACATCTATCGATAATTTATGGGTTTTGTCAAAAAAATATCTTCTAAACAATAAATTGTATTGGATAATTCATCACTTCCATTTGTTCAGAAAAATGTGCTTCGTATGGATAAATTATATTGGATGAGTCATCGCTTCCATTTTTCTGAAAAAATTGGATTTGGAAAAGCCCTATATTTATATTAATCATGTGATAAATTTTTTATGACTATATTTGCACGATAAAAAATATTTAATGGTATTTTAGAATAAAAAACATAACACCAAGGAAGTGAAATTATTTTATATATTAATTTTATATAATAATACTCTAAATTAGATCGCGAGTAATTTTCATTAATAAATTTTTGGGTCATTAAATCTTTCCCCCATATGAAATTTCTCCCTAGAAATTTCATTTTCCCAAACTACAACATATGTGGGTAACTCTTCTTTATCACTTCCTATGATTCCAACATTTCCTCTTCAAACATGTGGTTTCACCATAACACCTTGATGAGGGGAATTGCCTTATTTTGTCAGACTTTTTTCTATGATCCATGATATTTACTCGGTTATCTTCAGAAGATAGGTCATTCTCTAATGGTACAACCTCTGGATTGAGAACATATGATGGGTCTGGTATGTACTTTCTCAAAACTAATACATGGAATACATCATGTACATGAGATAGGTTCGGTTGGAGTCTTAGTTGATAGGTCATTTCTCCAATTAGATCAAGGATCTCAAAAGGGCTTATGTGCCTTGTACTAATATTTCCCTTCATCAAAAATATCATATTTCTGTTCCACAATGATATTCAGCGGAATAACATGTATCTGACATCAAAATATAAGTCTCGCATACAATTACCAACATTGCTCTTTTGTCGACTCTGAGAAACATTAATGTGATGTTGGATAGTCTTAACCTTCTACACCATTTATTTGACTATTTCTAGACCCATGAACCTTCTCTCCCTATCTTCATTCCAACATGTTAGTGTTCTTCCCCTCAAAAAATAAAGGGCATCATTAGGAGCCATTTGGATGCTGAAGTGGAAACTGGTATTTATGTGAACAAAACTATAGGAAGATGGCGATCCCATCGTCCTTTGAAGCATATTGATCATGATATCAACTTGTCCTCATGTTTTTGGACTGTCTGCTCATATAGGCTATCATTTAGGGGATGATAGGCCATACTGATGTTCAGCTCAGTATTCTGAACATGTTGAAGACTGTTCCAGAACATAGAGGTGAATCTTGGAACTCTATCTGATACAATAGATAATGGTACTCTATATAGCACTATCACTTCTCTGATATATATCTGTTCTAGTTGATACAATGAGAAATACTAACGAATTTAAATGATGTGTGTATACTATGTAAAAAGATCCACAACAACCCAAATATAATTATTTCTTTTGGATGTATTCAGAAGTATGGTTACAAAGTCTATGGTGATGATCACCCATTTCCATGCTGGTATGGGTAATGGATGATTCATCCCCATATAATTCTTCTACTCAGACTTCACTTTCTCAAATACCATGAAATTTTATGTCTACATTGTGATCTCCTTCTTTATGTTATCCCACCAATAATGCTCATGGAGATCCAAAAACATCTTTGTGTTTACTAGGTGAATAGGGAAATTTGAACTATGTGCATTATCTAATAGTTATTTCTTTAACTTCAGATTTTATGGAACACATAGTGTTGACCAAATATTCACAATTTCTTTATTCATTTACATTGAACTCCATGGATTTCCCTTTTTTGACAGTTTCCACTTTCTTTTGAATTCCCACATCATCCTTTTGGGAATCCTTTTACATTTATGGAAGAGTATGTTGATAAATAATTTGTGAAAGGATTGATGATGTTCCTTTATTTATGATTCTTTTGTTCATATTAATAATATATAAGTTGATTAGATCATTTTCAATTCACATAAATAACAGTATTTCTTGGTACTTTATTCTTAGAGAATCTTCCACCTTGTTCTCTTTCCCAGGGTGGTAATGGATTGAGAAGTAATAGTATTTGATTAACTCTAACCATCTTCATTGGTGCTTGTTCCACTCTTTCTATGTGAATTAATACCTGAATATTTTATGATTCAGATATATTTCACAGTTCTCCCCAAAGAGGTAATTCTACCAATTTTTTAAACTTAATATCCCTATAGCATACTCCAAATCATGTGTTGGATAGTTTTTCTCATTATCTTTCATTTTCCTTGAATCATAAGCATTGAATTTTTCATTTTTCATCAATACAGATCTCATGCCCTTCTTCGAAACATAACTAAGTAAAACAAAGCGTTTTTTACCTGTGGGTAGTGTGTGCACGAGCACAGTGATAAGCCTCCTTTTTCAAATCCATGAATTTATATTCGCATTCATCACTCTATGAAAATATGACACCCTTTTGGGTTATCTTGGAATGAGGGTTTGACAATCGTGATAAATTTTTCACAAATTACTGATAATATCCACCTAACCCTCAAGAGCTATGGATATCAATCACCGATGTTGGCCTCATCTCTCCTTCAATTGCAGTTGTATTGAAGGAATCCATAGATATATCATTTCTTGAGATGATATAACCCATTAACGATACTTCCATCAACCAGAACTCACACTTCATGAACTTATTATAGAGCATATCAATTCACAATGTCTATAGTATAGTTATTAGATTCTCATCATTCTCCTCCTTGGTTTTATATTATATTATTATATAATCTATAAATACTACCCAATTTTTGTTGGGTAAACTATAAATACACTATTCATTAGGTCAAAGAAGATTTATAGAGAATTAGTGAATCCAAAAGTCATTAAAATGAATTTTTAGTTCTTGTATCTTGTAAAAAAAATAAGTTTGGGGGATATCCTCCATCATCACCCTCACTTGGTAATATCTCGGCCACTAATCCACCATGGATTAGTATTGTGCTCTATGTAGTTATTAAACAACTCATCAATTCCTGGCAGAGGATAATTGTTCTTTATCAGGATTTTTTTTGAGCTCATGACAATCAATTTAAAGGTGCATTGAACTATCCTTCTTCTTGACACTGAGGATTGGTTCACCCAATGGTGAAACACTTGGGTGTATAAACCCTTTATCTAAATTCTCATGTAGTTGTTTCTTCATATCCTCATGATCCACAATATCCATTCTATATAGACTCATAGATATTTAAAATTCACTTTGTATAAGATCAATTGAGAATTAAAAAACACTTCTAGGAGGAAGACCAAGTAATTATTCTTGAAACACTTCAGTAAATTCCCTCACAATAGGTTTGTCTTCAAGGATGGCTGCTTCCATAAAATCAATCATCGGAGAAAGATACACGTTCTCATAGGGTAGTAATATCCACTCTTGATATGATGGGTTTGAAGAAGATTCATCCTCCTCCATTCATCTATATAGAATTTGGGGTCGATTTTCTATATGGAGATTGATTTCCCTATCACAACAATTTATATTGACTCTATATAATGAAAACCAGTCCATGCGAAGAATAAGATACATTACACCAAAGAATGTATGACGAGGTTCTCCAATAAGGTCAACCCACAAATAATGATAATGGAGGAGTTATATCCATGGGTTCCAATGATTTCCTCATTTTGCATTCTCACCGACATATTTACTTCCATTACATGTCGTAGTGTTGGGATTTTTCTATAAACATTTAGGATATAAAAGATTGTGTACATCTATAATCATAAAGAATTTTCAATAATCATTAATGAATAACTAGTGTACTGCTCACCACATCATTTTTGGGGTTCTCATCGGAAATAATTGTTGTACCTCTCGTTCCCCTCGTTGTTTGATTTTCATGATCACAATCACCTTATTATTTGTCTAATATTGTTTGAAGTGTTTTTGAATGATAGGCACAAGGTTGCCAAGAAAATGGCCCAAGAAAGAATCAAGAAGTGGACTGAAATTCAGTCCACCGGCCAACCGGTGTGATAGCACTGGCCAGCCGGTGGACCTGGCAGAGGCATTGCCCACTGCCAGGTTCCACCGGTCGCCCGGTAGCTCTGTCACCGGCCAGCCGGTGGCACCCAGATAAATAGTGTGAGCTACTGTCTCCCCACCGGCCAGCCGGTGGCTCCTCCACCGGTCAGCCGGTGGAGCCTGGACCAAAACTCTTCTCCTCTGCCAAGGCACCGGCCAGCCGGTGGAGCTGTACCGGCCAGCCGGTGGCCCAGTCAAACTAGCTGTTGGCTTTGACCAGTCAACCCTCTTTTGGCCTCCAACGGCTCCGAAGACTTCTCCAACGGCTCCGAAGACTCCCCAAGGGTTCCATGCCTATAAATAAAGGCCAAGGAAGCCCCGGACACTAGCCGGATCATATACAAAGCCACCGTACACATTTTCCATCTTTGGCGTACCTCCGGCGGACTTCCTCAAAGGAACCCTCTTTGCTCCAACAACTTCCACATCCAAGGAGCTCCTTCAAAGAAGCTTGGAAGCGGCCTTCAACATCTCCAATCAATCAAAGGCGCCCAAGACTTCCTTAAATACGGTTTTTATTGTTTTATTTATTTTGAGCTTTAATATTGGGTTTGTGCCTACAAACCCCAAACTCTTTCCCATCCCCTCTTTCTTGTGGGTTTCACATCACCATTAAGGTGTGAAAAGGTTGTCAAGCTTTCCTTTAAATATCTTGAGACATAGGTGAGCTATCCTTCACCTGTAAGAAGGATAGTGGGTTCTTGCTAAACCATTAAAAGCAAGTGGGTTCTTGCTCAACCATCAAAAGCAAGCTGTAATAGATTCTAGTGCTACCTCAAAGCCTAGTGGGTTTCTTGCTAAAACCATTGAAAAACAGGCGGTAGGAATCTCTCAACGGTTGAGTTGGGAGCGGAGACGTAGGCCGGGTTTTGGCCGAACTCCGTTAACAATTTCTTGTGTGATTGCCTCTTTTATTTTCCGCTGCACTTTCAACTTTGATTTTAATTTGTTAATCTTTTTTTTTAAAGGCAATTCACCCCCCCTCTTGCCATCACTCCCTTTTTCTCCACCCAACAATTGGTATCAGAGGGACTATTTGATTAATTCCTTAACCGGTTTCAAATTAAAGATCCTATTTTTTTTATGGCTTCTACCGCTTCTTCCTCTCAATCCCCCGAAGGACATTCTTTGGATCGTGCTCCATTCTTTGATGGAGCCGATTATACTTTTTGGAAAACCCGCATGTCAACTTTTCTTAAAAGCATTAGCTATCCTATTTTTAGAATTGTTATGCATGGTTTTACGCTCTCCTCTCCCGATGAGTCTAAATGGACCCCCGCCGACATTGCAAATTTCGAGCTTGATGGCAAAGCCATGAATGCTCTACATTGTGGGCTAGACCGAAATGTATTTAATTGTATTTCTACTTGCTCTACTTCTTACTATCTTTGGAAATCTTTAGAACTAACCTATGAAGGTACTAGCGAGGCTCCAAAGCAAGAATCCGATCAAAAGCAAGAACCCGACGAAAAGATCAAGCCCGTTTGCCCACCTCACAAGAAAAGGGCTAAGAAGAAGAAGAAGAAGGCTTTAAAGAAAACTTGGAGTGATAGCTCCTCCTTCTCTTCTTCCTCCTCGAGCGACAATGGTAATAATTGCCTAATGGCAAAACATGAGGTATCTTCCTCCTCTTCCTCCTCTTCCTCTTCTAGTTCTTCTAATTCATTTAATCATCTATCATATGAAGAACTCCAACATGCTAGAGACCAATTAGAAAATGGTTTTCATGAGCTTTCTTCAAAATTCGTTGCTTTGAAAAAGAATTTCAAAAAACTCTCTTCCGAAAAAGAACAACTTCTCAAATAGAAGGAAGAGTTGTCCCTCAAAATTCAAAACTTTCCCGATGTTGATTCCATGGAATCAACTATCAAAGACTTAAGGGAATCCCTAGCCAAGTTCACACAAGGGGAACAAAATTTGAACAATTTGCTTGGTTCCCAACGCGTAGCTAGAACCACCAATGGACTTGGCTACACCAACCAAGCCTCCTCCTCCCATGCTCCAACTGTTTTTGTAAGGGGGAGCTCTTGTTTTAAATTTTGTAATTATTGCAAAAAACCCGGGCACCTCATTTATGAGTGTGATTGCAAAAATTCCTGGTACGGCCAACCCAAGTCTATTTTCTTTTCCGATGAGTTCTATAGGAGAAGACCCGCCATGAAACAAGTTTGGATTGAAAAATCCCTTTTGGCGAGTCTCTCCGGACCAAAAATAGTTTCGTTTCCCCGTTGATCTTTTGTTTTATTTAGGGGGAGAAATTTTCTAAAATTCAAAAATCTCTTTCGATTCATTTTTCAATTTAAATTCTTTTTTGATTCAAAACTCTCAATTTCAAAAATTTCATTTGGTTTCAAATTTCAAATTTCAATTGGTTTTTGATTCAAAACTTTCATTTCAAATTTTCAATTTCAACTCTTGGTATCAAATTTTTCATTTCAAATTTTTTGATTCAAAACTTTTTATTCAAAATTTACTTTCGAATCATTCAATTCAAATTTCTCAAATTTCAATTGGTTTCAATTCTCTATCTCTCTTTTCAACGGTTTCCCTCAATCAAGTTTTATGCCCCGAGCTATTTTGATAATCAAAAAGGGGGAGAAATTCTTGATTGATTGGGGGAGAATCCTTTTGATCATGCTTAGCATTTACTTTCTTTATCCTTTAAGCGTGTCTTTCTTTTATGTATTTTACATTTATTGTTTTGGTGATTGTGATCATCAAAATAGGGGGAGATTGTTGTACCTCTCGTTCCCCTCGTTGTTTGATTTTCATGATCACAATCACCTTATTATTTGTCTAATATTGTTTGAAGTGTTTTTGAATTATAGGCACAATGTTGCCAAGAAAATGGCCCAAGAAAGAATCAAGAAGTGGACTGAAATTCAGTCCACCGGCCAACCGGTGTGATAGCACCGGCCAGCCGGTGGACCTGGCAGAGGCATTGCCCACTGCCAGGTTCCACCGGTCGGCCGGTGGCTCTATCACCGGCCAGCCGGTGGCACCCAGATAAATAGTGTGAGCTACTGTCTCCCCACCGGCCAGCCGGTGGCTCATCCACCGGTCAGCCGGTGGAGCCTGGACCAAAACTCTTCTCCTTTTCCAAGGCACCGGCCAGCCGGTGGAGCTGTACCGGCCAGCCGGTGGCCCAGTCAAACTAGCCGTTGGCTTTGACCAGTCAACCCTCTTTTGGCCTCCAACGGCTCCGAAGACTTCTCCAACGGCTCCGAAGACTCCCCAAGGGTTCCATGCCTATAAATAAAGGCCAAGGAAGCCCCGGACACTAGCCGGATCATATACAAAGCCACCGTACACATTTTCCATCTTTGGCGTACCTCCGGCGGACTTCCTCAAAGGAACCCTCTTTGCTCCAACAACTTCCACATCCAAGGAGCTCCTTCAAAGAAGCTTGGAAGCGGCCTTCAACATCTCCAATCAATCAAAGGCGCCCAAGACATCCTTAAATACAGTTTTTATTGTTTTATTTATTTTGAGCTTTAATATTGGGTTTGTGCCTACAAACCCCAAACTCTTTCTCATCCCCTCTTTCTTTTGGGTTTCACATCACCATTAAGGTGTGCAAAGGTTGTCAAGCTTTCCTTTAAATAGATTGAGACATAGGTGAGCTATCCTTCACCTGTAAGAAGGATAGTGGGTTCTTGCTAAACCATTAAAAGCAAGTGGGTTCTTTCTCAACCATCAAAAGCAAGCTGTAATAGGTTCTAGTGCTACCTCAAAGCCTAGTGGGTTTCTTGCTAAAACCATTGAAAAGCAAGCGGTAGGAATCTCTCAAAGGTTGAGTTGGAAGCGGAGAGGTAGGCCGGGTTTTGGCCGAACTCCGTTAACAATTTCTTGTGTGATTGCCTCTTTTATTTTCCGCTGCACTTTCAACTTTTATTTTAATTTGTTATTTTTTTTAAAGGCAATTAACCCCCCCTCTTGCCATCACTCCCTTTTTCTCTGCCCAACAATAATGAGGTGAAAAGAACTCCATTCATTCCTTGGGGGTTGTTGGTTTCCTCTGATAAACCCTAGCTTAGGGCACTAGTTTGAAATGTACCCTAGTTATTTTTCATTGAAGCAATGAACAATGCGTTGAGGTTCAAACGGAGCATTCCTCTCTTCTATCATAGCAGTGGGTTTTTATTGTCGTTATTTAATGTCCAGGCTCCCTTCTCTTCTACACCAAAACCACTTCAACAACCCCTTTAGAAAATTTAAGGGGTTCTTCTTTCCTCAACATTAGAAACTAGGGTGCTATAGTTTCCTAGTATCCTTCGAAGTATCCATCTGAACGCCATAATTGAGGTCCATATTACGCTTCATATCCTCATGATACCCTGGAAATTCACTGATCTCCATTTTGACTTTGAAGGGACATTAGACTATTTCCTCATAGCTCTTGATGTCACGGATTACTAGGGATTTATGCAGGATATGTTTTTTCCCGTCCAAGAAGCAGTCAACCATTAATTTAGGGGTAATGATAAAGAATGCATCATATCATTCAAGTATTTGGAAGCATTCATCATATGATAATATGGATTCATCAATTTTTTTCTTGAGGGCATGGAAGACCGCTTACATTTTATGTGAGAGTGTGAAAGAAAATATTTGTCAAAAAACATTTTTTGGATGTTCTTCAAATCCAACGCATCAATCTACTCATCAAGCTTCATATTTTTGATCAATGTACACTATTTATCAGCATCACCCTCCATATGATAAGCATCCAATGTACCTTTTTTTGTTAAGAACATTGATGGATGGAGAATATCTTCTGAATACAATTGATTTATTGTCTGGCGATTGAGGGAACAGATGATCCATTAAAAGTAGGAGGCCTCTATCTCATGAATCTCTTGATTGGGAATTGTTCATTCGTGGGGGGGGGGTTGAATGTTCTTATTGAACAATGATTATATTAATAACTCCAGTTAACTGAGATGGTATCATGATAATGTTCGTGATTCCCACTCTCATCTGATTTGTCATATCATTAGAACATTCATCACATTGATATTTGCAATGGTTATTAGCCTAAGTCCTCCTATTATCAGCCATTGTCTAGAATAAAAGGAAATATTGGGGTAACACATAAAGGGTAATCCAATGAAATAAAATGAATGATGTATAAATTTCTTTTACTGGTTAACTTATGAATTTATAATCTTCAATCAATGTTATCCATGGACTACTTCCCAACATATATTCATCGAGGAATGTTTTCCCTTAATAATTATTTGTACAATGCTTATGAATTTAATAAATCATATTATCAAAGAGTTTTTTAAACAAAAGTGTGCAGTAAATACCATTTTTGATCATAAGATTTTATTCTAGATTAGTTCAAAGAGGTGTTTTTAGGTTTTAACCCTAGATATATCAGATCCAGAGCTGCCTATACCTACTAGTATCCAAACAATGATGTATTTATCTTGATAAAACACTTACTCAATACTCACCAAAATTTAGATATGTTTTTATTATACATAGTCTTATCCCTAAGGATTTTATGAGGGTTTTAAAATATTAATCCCAAAAATAACTAAACATATCCTCTAATACCAACTATATTAACCCTAATCAATATTACAAACACATAAAAATAATTTATTACATAAATATTGAATTGTTATAACATAAAATATCTAGAGTTATAGTGTTTTTGGGGCCAAAGAACATTACATACAACATAAACATGAAATAAATATCATTATTGAAAAATTATTTTACATGACCACTCACATTCCTTCGTACTTAGTATTGCATGAGATATCCTGAGGGCATTCATAACAAAAGGGTAAGCTATGAAGACCTGTTAGGGAGTAAAAAAGGAATAACATGAAGATTAAATTAATTGTTAGGAAATATCCATATCAATGGAGAATAATTAAAACATGAAAATAAATGAATTATATAGGATGATTACCCTAACAATTTAATGTGTCAACAACATTTTACATGTTTTTAGCCGGGGCCAAGGCTCATTGCACATGGAGCATGAGAAAACACTCATTGAACTTGAATTAGAATTATTAAACCATCATTGAACATTATGTATCATGATACTAGTCTTTACCCAATGCATTGGAGACTATCAGGGCACATCATTCTTAATCATTTCATTTCATGCATAATGTGCCACATGGATCCTATAACATTGATTCATTAAAAAATGTCATTTTTTCAGGAAAAAGGTTAGTTTAATTCATAAATGAAACTATATAATCAATAATTAAATGTTCATTAATGTGAATACCTTTGATAGGGAAATGGGAATGGAATTCACTACATCATTACTTTGGATTCGAAAATTGCAGTGCAATTTCAACAACAAAACGGTGTGATATAATAATTTATAAAAATGGTTGATGAGAGAGAAAAGGGTGTCTCGTCATATGTACATTAAATGGACAGTAATTAGGTTATATAGATAATTTCCCAACATATGTAATGGAATTTTAATTCATAATACAAAAGAATTTCTTGAATGAAAATGAGAAGAGAGAAATCTGTTACTGAGTTTCGGCATGGTAACAAGTGTACATGGGTGGAATTAATGAGGTAGAAATGGGTATCTCATCATTCAAACATTAGGAGGGAAGTATAGGGGTGATGATAAATCCTACCCAATGTTTTTAATTGAAAATAAAATGGCATAAAAACATATAGAAATTTGGAAAAAAATGAGAAATGAATAAATCCCTTACATGGAAGTGTGATACCAAAGGAAATGGAGAGGCTTTATGGGGGATTCTTAGGAGCATGGGGAGCCTTGGGGGGATTATAAATATATTAGGGTAGAGTTTGGTCGTGATCCAATGGATTTTAGTGAAAAGGAAGTGTGATTTTTTTTGGGTTTGTGTAGGAAAAGAGAGGGAATTTATAATTATTTAGGTTTTGAACACCACATATTAAACTAATAAGAAATACAAACCAACCCATGGATTTTTCCCAAGGGGAGTGGAAAGAATTGTTTTATAATCCTAATGGTCGAACAACATAAAATATTTGACTTTAGTATGTTGAGGAGAGTCACACTCTCAAGGAAATCATTTTAAAATCTATTTTTTATAAGTCATTGAGGATCCACTAAAAAACAAAAAATTTAACAAAAAAATATGAAATAACATTATTTTAAATGTAGAAGATATATTGTCCAAAATTAATATTTGTAGTATTTTATTATATCACTATTTGGTATTTTTTTAAGTGACAAAACACATTATATATTAAAACAGTATTCAATGGTTTCCCGAAAATTAAATTTTCTCTGAAAATTATGATAATTCATCGGTGAATAATTTTGACATCTTGATTCAAAAATAAATATTAATTTTATCAATATAATATTCTAAATATTTGAATTTTTACTTTTAAAATAAGAACTGACATTTATCAGAAATTCATTGGTTTTCTTAAAAACACATTTCAAACCATAATAAAAATTACCAAAGTATTCATAAAAATTAAAAGGTCATTTATATTTATTAAATAATAATTTAACAATATTGTTCTATTAAAATATTATTTAATTAAATATCCATTAATTTATCAAAAATTATTTCTTAATTAAATATTAACAAAAAATACTATTTTTTCTTTAAAAACTATTTTCAAAGTAACAAAATATAATGAATGTATATTCATTATTATACACAGAAATTATTCACATAATCATAGTGCCAGTGTCTTGTTACATAACCACTTATAACTCCCACATAAGACCTAAGGGTATGTTGTGCTATAGTGATAGACTATTGGGACTGCTTAGATAACATCTCTCTGGTGGTAATATCTATTAACTTTCACTTAACCCATATGTGGTTTTGTTCAATCTTTATGTATTGAATCTCAGCTTGTTTTTGGTCAAGAGAAAAGCGCCATGATGCTACCTCCGTTTTATGCTCTAAAAAATGGGCTTCAAATGGAGAAATTCTACGGGATTGGGTCATCGCTTCCTTTTTCTGGATAAATTGGATTTGTCAAATCCCTGTATTTATACTAATCTTGTAATCATTTTTCAATGACTCTATTAGCAACAGTAAAAAATCATTACAACATTCTAAAATTGAAAAACATAAAATCAATGAAGTGTATATTTTTTATATAAAAATATTACATTATAAGACATTTAATTATATCTTGAGTAATTTTCATTAATAATAGATTTGTTTGTTACATAAAATTTGGTTCTAGCATTAGTCACATTCACATAACATCCTTTTCCACATAACCAGAGTAATGGGGTATCATGAATGGGAAGGAAATCATTCTAATGTCCTCCTCCTTCCTTTCATGAATCCCATATCATATCCCATCTTTTTTATAACTTATTGATCTCCCACACAGTCCCATCCTCATTGAGGTAATCTGTGACATAAACCCAAATTATCACATGGGTACTCTCTAACACCAACCCATGTTTTTGTCGCTATAATAGAAGGAATAGTGGGGAAGAGTTTTAAGGAAAACATTAATTTTACCACAATTTTAGATGTTCGTGTAAACAACCTAATCCAAAAAATAGTTGTGTTTTTGATGGCTATGAAACTATGGTAGATTACATATAAAAACAATATAAAAATAAAATATTGATGGATAGACAAAAATTTCAAACATATTCTTTATCATTAAATTCAATAATAAATTTTAAAAAACCACCACTCAAACATATTTAATTTATCAAATCCATTTCCACCACTAAATTCTTCACACGATAAATCAACTATACATACCCACAAAAATTATTATTTCAATTTCATTTCCATTTTTGCCTCAATTTTACAATTACAAGTCAATCTTAGTTCATTGCTATTAAATTCACTAATTTTTTCCCGGATATTATATTTCAACCCATAGTTCATTCATTTACCAACACATTCCATTTTGTATTCAATACATTTATGAATACATTTAATTGAATCACCACAAAAAAATTTCAACCTTCGATAATTGAGTTCAATATTTCAAATCATTAATTAGATAATTGGGAAAGTAACACAACCACACAAAATTATAGCTCACCCACCACACATCTGCAACCACTAAATAATTTTATTCCAATTCATTAGTGTATCACAACTATCTCTCTCCAACAATTATAATCCAACCACTGGAAATAATATTTCATGAAATATCATTCCAAACAACCAGTGCTTCAATGACCAATATATTTTCCACACCAAACTTAATTACCATGATAACGAGTAACCTCACCCCCCCACAATGTTCTCATACCTCACAGAAGAAAAAAATCTAATAAATCGACATTTTATAACATTTTAAAGATTCTATAATGTAATACAACTTAAAATTCCACAATGAGGAATATAATCAATTTACATCATTATATAGAATGGGTGCAATTAAAAAATTTAGAATTCTTCAGGATTCTAATTCACTAGATATATATAACTTATCCATTTATTCTATGTGGGATAAAATGATCAACATAAAGATTTACAATGATAATAAATACTACACAGACATGGATCCCAAATAAATTGGTATTCAATAGCATTTGACGGAATGTGTAATCACATAGAAAATATCCCAAAAGTAATAAATACATTGAAATACTCTGCTTATAGTTAAATTTTATTTTAACATAATTAATTATATTTTTTTGATACTAATAAGATCCAAATAATCGATAAAAAAGGTATTATTTCTACACACATGACTAAAAGTTGTAGATATTGTTGATCCCCTACCTCGAGGATAATTTTCTTATAACAATACAAAATAGGGTGAAGAAGAAACAATAAGATGATGAAAAAACCCACAAGGAATCTTAATATCAAAAAAAATATTCATATCTAAATCATTTACATAACACTTCAAAATACAATAATACCCGAACTGAGAATCTATTATAGTGTAATTGAAAAAATGAAGGGGAATGGAAAAGGTTTCACCATAGATTGTGTTGATAAAAATCATGAATTTATTGATTAATGAGCATGGCATAGGGTAGGAGGATTATATATAGTCATATATAGTTCATCCAAAACACAATAGGAATGAAATAAATCAGAGTGTATTCAAAAATTAAAAATCTTTTTAAAACTCAAAAAATTGATGGCATGAAATTTTGATTCACACCATGAGTATTATTTATGATATAAAATTCAAGAAAGTAAATCAATTAATGATTCTAAATCCAATAATTAATATTCATCATATTATTTATGAAATTTTTAGTTTCTAAAGATTGAATTTATTTATATCATTAGTAAAAATAATTATATCATAAATTTTTTACTTATATATTTTCATTCTTAAACATAATAATTTGAATCACTAATCTCTGTGTTTTTAAAACCCAATATCATCAATAACATATATCATACCATGAAAACCCCTCTAAAATATAATTACTACCATGAACCCCATTGAACATGGATTAGGAAACCTTCAAAATCATCCAACACCAGAAATATCCATGTAACAGACTTACAAGTTAATAACATTACATAAATCTCAATATATTATTATCTTATCGAATCAAAACTAAACATAATGAAGATAAACAATATAATGGTCCAATTATCCATAATGAATGATTCCTATCATGTATATCATTATAACTAAACACAACCACAAACCAAGATCAACAATAAAAGTGGGAAAGAATATATCATAAATCAATAAAAATTCAGTATTACATCATTAAATAAAAAATAGAAAAAGACTAAAAACCCACTAGATACATGGAATAAATCTTTTTAACACACTCTATAGTTATCTCGTTAAGAACACAATTTTTCTTAAGAGGTATGAGATTCTTTATTTTTCTTTTCCTTCTTGTTTTGTTTTGTGAAAATAAGGAAAAATGATAAAATATAATGTTATAGTAGAAAAATCTGTGTAATCTCATGTACATGCCTTGTAGTCCAGAAATTTAGGATGGGGATATATTTTGTGTGATTGTATTGGACAAGGAGAGAAGAAAAAGACATTATACGCCGTGTAGGTCCTAGTACACACCATGTAGTCATCTCGGCAAGGATTGTGTGGGATGTGTAAAGTAGGTTGGGGAAGTTATGAACATTAAAATGATATACACGTCATGTATATTGATTTACATTCAATGTAAAAAAAATTTTGGGCAATATTTGGTAGTAGCCTTGTTTTCTCTTCTTTTAGATAGAACAACCATCAGGTGAAGAACCAGGAGCTATGAGAACATTTCCATATCTTATTTCATATTCCAGAACCCGATCCATGTGTCATCAATGTGGTTGGATTTCTCTCAGTAAGAGATTTCTTCTCTATGAGCCATTCTTCATGATTTCCCTTATTGAGACTATAATTTAATGTTGAATGATTTACCTCTTTTCAAATATATATTCCATTATAGTCTGAATGAAGGGTCTGCGTCATATTATTTTTGTTACACAACATTGATATAGGGGGTCTTATGCCTTTTGATTAATGTTGAGTTGATTATATGTTCCAAAATGGTATGAAACCAATTTTGGTTATTCTCTTTCTCTTTAATTGAAACTCATTGATACATAATGATGTTTAGGTATTTCATTATATGAAATTGAAGCATGTGATTACTAATTATTTGATTTAGGGACACCCCATGAGTGCATTTACCAAGGTTATCCATTTGGATAGAAATCCCATAAGGGTTCTGAATGTTTTCTATTTTTGGGATGATTAGAATAATATATTGTTTTATGAAATTCTCATGTCAATTGTAATGATTAAAACCTTGCAATACATAAATATTAATGTGGTTGCTACTATGTGAATTTCCCAAATGATTTGTTATTTTTAAATCCATGTGATAGTTTAATTCACATGTGGTGTTTTTGAAAAGATATGGTAAATTATTAAATAATATAATTCTCCATGGGTGAGACATAATCTCAGCTAAAATAATAGGTGGGTATCATGTAACTAATGACACCTTTCATACCATGGGTGAACCATTGTCTCAGTTAAAATCAATAGAAAGAATCTATAGGTTAATTACTTAAGAGTTCTGAGAGAGCCACAATTTTGGTGGTTGGGCTAAATGAGTCTTCTTTATAAATGCTAAGTGAATCCTTGGTCCATTTAGATATTCCTTGGATGGTCTATATCAGTATCTGAACAAATAGTTAAATGATGAAATTTTGATTTACTTAAAGGTTAAATGGATATATCATGAGTTGTTTGTTACATTGGTATGGGGTGACTATGGGCATAGAGAGGATTTAGAGACATTTTTAATGTTCATAGAACTTGTTAAATGAAATGGAATGACTTTTGATGCATCTTACAAGAAAAATCACAAGCTGGGATTCAATCGTCACTTTTACTCTAGATGATCATTTGAGACATCTGTTATTTTTAGTTCTATATGGTGGATTGGCCATCTATGGTCGAATCGTGATAATATTTCACCTAAATGAAACTGAATCGGTAAAGAGAATAAACAAAATAAATGGATAGTTACTTGAGCACATCCTTGTTTCTATTGTCCATTACTATTGTTGCATATATATTCACTGATTTTTTAGCATAGATCATTGGTTTTTGCCTATTGGGATTATTAATACACCCTATATATTTAATGTTTTTTGGACCATACAGATTATTTTATTATAGGTCTAGGCATGGACAAGTGCCCTTATACAGGTACTTGATTGCTGCTTAGAAGTAGGAGAGAATGAGACCAAGCTGAGGCTCATGATGCTTTTGTTTATTATTTTTTGTTTCTATACATGTGTTGTATTTTTATCTGATAGTAGTCTATCGAATTTTGGATTCTCTTCTATATTATAAGATATACGACATTATCAATGGTATGGTTAGAGACATGGATATATATCTATCAGACTTCCTTAATTTTGTTTCAGTTACATGATGTTTACTACTTCCACTTTTTTTAATAATTATTCTGTTGTGTTATGCTATGTCAATGAGGGAATAGTTTCCCCATTATCATCACCAAGGCCTATTTTCTGGTCAGTATCCACGGGAGTTTGGGAAAAATCACTTGAGTATATGTGGCCAACCGGGTATGAGGCACCAGTTGAGTGGCTTCCGGATCTGGGATGATTTAATGTGGTATGATAGGGTTTCTTTTCTGCTTTGTTTTACTATTTAGACCTAATAGACTGTATAGGAATGATAATGGGGTTTGGTATAAAAATATGCATGGGAGTAGCTGACTTGTGTATATGGAAAAGATGAATTACCTCAAATTGATTGTGATTTTTCGGGTTCTACAATTGTAATTATTTCACCATTGGGTGACGCACCTAATTTATTCTATTACTATTGATGCATTTTCCAGTTCTATTTTAGTTTCAACCTAATGAGATAAAAGTGTCTGATATAATGCATTATATAGAGACTTGTTAGAATCACATACCATGAAATATAATATGCCATCAAGGATGCATTAGTTATCACATAGTATTGTGATAGATGATGCGATATCTAAGAATGTATTTGTAGTAGGTGTATTGGTATGCAATATGGTTTGGAATGAATGGACTCTAAACACTGGTTCTTAAGGTGTATAGTCCCTCATGGAAATGAATTTGGAAGATACTGATTTTGTTTTTATAAAAAATTGTATTATGATTTGTTCTACTTGGATTCCATAATTTGACTCATGGGAATTAAAGGCCATCACATATTATAATTTAGCAATCTGTTGGTTTATTTTCTACAGAACATGGGTTTTCTTGGATATCAAGAGTTTCTATCCTGAATACCCTAGTATACATGGCATGTAGTCTATCCTAACACTCTATATGTTCTTCCTATTTGGGGAATAAATTTTTCCATGTTTTTAGAAGAACATTTTGTGTGCCATGTATACACGTCATGTAATCCATGAACGTGTAACCTACTATGTGACAAGGGAACATGGGTGGTCAAGTGTTGAGAATGAAACTACATGTAATGTGTGTACACTCCATGTAGATTTTGACCATGTAAGCGGTCATGTGACTAACGAAATGGATGGATGAAAATTTTGATTTACACGTTGTGTCATGAGTGAACATGCTATGTAATCCTACACTAGAAGAACCGTGTTTTCTAGACACGTAGATGTATATGGGCATGAATGGAAATCCAATCACATTTTGTGTCTCTTGGGGAACACGCTGTGTACATTGGAAGTATCATGACCATGTTGGGATGAAGTCCAGTTCCAGGTGGAGTCCTAGGAGGAAACTTTATTTAAGGAGTTATACACACTGTGAACTACTATATGGAAAACCTTGAGTGTTTTTCGTTCTTTGTCCCATTTTTCACTTCTAAGTAGTAGTGTTCTCTTTGGAAAAACATTTGTTGAGGTGTGTGTGAAAGACTTCATAGAGAAATGCCGCCACGACGAACTTGATTAGAGTTCCAGGAGAGTGTCGATGAATATACATTGGAGGTGGTAGGCCATGGGATACCAAGGGACCCTCTAGTTGTGCTTGCTATGGAACTAGTTGTTATACCAGATTCATGTGAAGAGGCACAGTTCTGAAAAAGTTTTGGGATGTTTATGCAGACCTTCCAAGTAGCGTCGTTGGCTGTCACATCTATAGAAAAGATGACGCGTATATTCTATCAGCATCATCTACTTAATTTTCTTAAGGGATTGTGGACAACAGGCTACATAATCTGGGTTGTAATCAGTTATGAATATAAATGAACATCTTGAGAAACCTATTGAGAGGATACCCGATCCTTTAACTTATATTATACGTGATTCTACCCAGAGGTGGTGGTATGTTATCACCTAGACAGAGGGACATTGGGAAATGGATTAGGGAGACTTCTAGATAGTCTTATATGACTACCTATTTCCCGAGACTCTTGGGGATGGTCAAGCCCAGGAATTCATGTATCCGGAGTAGGTTACAATGCCAATGATGGACTATAATGCACTCTTTATAGATCATCAGTGATTCACACATGCTATGATTGGTGACGAGGATTTCAGAGCAAGCCCCTTTGAGGATGGTATTCAATATGACATCTGAGATCATGTGAATGTTTTCATGTTTCCTTCTGAACATTTGATTTTGAATCATGCATTGATTACTGTGAACCACCTATGATAATCTAGGTGTGTGATCCAGCACGGTTCGGCACGATGATCTAATAATATTCGAACTAGAATTAAGAAGTGTCATACTGGGTTTTCACGCCAGAATATGAGAAGTCAGGATGTATCTTCTAGTAGCCAGGTGAGGTGCTATCAGTGTGGAAGAGTTGGGAATACCACCATGTAGTGCCCAAAGTACCTATTTGAGTGTCGATCTTGCGACATGATGGTCCATCTACAATTCTTTTTCCCGGAGTTTCCACTAGTGGCTAGTGAGAGTGGTTTTCTACAGACTCCACATGCAGGAGTGGGGTCAGTATATTCCAACCAGTCAAAACACATGAATATGTTAGGGTTAGTAGGCCAAGGTGGTGGGTGTGGTCATGGTTTCCATACACCAAGATCTCATAAGTTTTAGGTCTAGTGAGCTTGGGTTGTCTAGGTAGTGTCACATGGCCACGGTACATGTCATACATATGTAGTGAAACAAACCCAACATGAGAAGAAACATGGACCTTATACTGTCATCGGTACTGTTCTACTCACCTATGTTTTATGTTCTGTACTTTTAGATACTGGATCTTCTCATTGTTTTATATTTGTGCCTATTTTGGAGATCCTTGGGAATTGTTTTTATGAATTTGTGAATTTTATGACACTATACAGTCTGTTAGGGATTAGAATTGTAGGTGTGTGTTTTTTGAAGGATATTCCCCCTGATATTGGTGGATTTCACTTCTTTTGTGATCACTATGTCTTAGAGGTGACATGGTTTTATGTCATCCCTAGATTGGAATGCTTTGTATCCAACCAGGCCTTCATTGACTGCTATCACTACAGGGTGAGTTTTACATCACCATAGTGTGTGTCATTTATATACAAGGGGAATGAGATTTCAAGGAGAGTTGAGCTGGACATGATCATCGGGGTGATATGCAGGATGATAGTCAGGATTTTGAGTTTGTATATCGATGATCAGGGAACATGTCTGACATATTTTCCTCTAGTGGTTGATTGTTTCATGAATGTTTTCCAAAACAACTTCTCGGGCTTACCACTGATTAGAGTGGTGGAGTTCACTATCAAGAAAGTCCTTGGATCTATACTAGTATCTATTTCTCCTTACAGGATGTCAATGACTTAGTTATAATAGCTCAAGTAGAATTTGGAATATCTGTAAGCTAAGGGTTTTATCTGACCCAATACTTCTCCTTATGTTTCGCCAACCCTTTTTGTGAAAAAGGTGAATAGTACCATTATGATCTGTGTGTATTATCGGAGGTTTAACCAGTTAATAGTTAAAAATTGATATCCATTTCAACTAACAAATGACATGTTTGATCAACTTTGAGTATCTAGAGTGTTGTCGATTATTAGCCTAAGGTAAAAATATCATGAGGTACATGTTAGATCATCAGACATACCTCACACATACATTCATAGATAGTAGGATCTCTCTAAGTACTTGGTTTGGACGTTTGGTCTCATGAACGTGCAAATAGACTTCATGGTGCTGATGAACTGAGTGTTCCATGCTTACATAGAATCTTTTTGGTAGTTTTTGTAGATGATATGTTGGTGTATTCTCACATTATATATGACCATTAAAAACATCATGATACTATTTTTTATACACTGATAGATTACCGGTTATATGTTATGCTAAAAAATTACACTTCTGGAATGATCAAATTCACTTATTGGGTCACGTAATCTCAGAGCCTATAGTACCAGTGGACCCAAATAAGGTGAGAGAAGAAGTTACCTAGGAGTAGCCCAGAAATATTTTTGAGGTGCATAGTTTCTTGGGGATATCCATATACGACATGCATTTCATACAATACTTCTCAAACATAGCAGCATCGATTACAGGATTGACTAGAGAAGGTGTGAAGTTTTAATGGTTTGATTATTATGATGCATCCTTTAAGTATTTGAAGGTATGTTTGACTTTAGCGTCAATATTGATATTTACAGATCTGGGCAAGAGATACACTATTTATTGTGATGCATCAAGTATTGGGAATGGAACAGTGCTTATGCAGGGGGATAGATTCATTGCATATGAGTCCTGATAGTTGAGGCCGCATGAGAGGAACTACCGGACACACGATACCCAATTAGTAGCACATGTGCATGCCTGGGGATGATGAAGACACTATCTTATGGGAGATATTTCTGGGGTATACACAAACCCCAAAATTATCATGTTTATCTTCACTCAGTGTGATTCGATTTTGAGACAGTGACGTTAGGTGGAATACCTTATTTCATTTGAATTTGAGCCTGTATATACTCCTACAAAAGTCAATGTAGTGGCTAATGCACTAAGTTGGAGGACTCATAGATATGAATTTCATGAGGCCAGAAATGAGTGGAATCTTATGAATTCATTCTCTGAGATAAATTTTGAGGAAAAAAATAGTCAAGGATGGACTTATCATTCATCTTTGGCTATTACCTCTACCCAGCTGGAGAGAGTGGAGATGAGGTAGCTATTAGATTCTGATGACCTAGTTCAATGGGAGATTTTTGCACGTGGGGACCTTCTTCCTGGATGGACGATATGTGTGGATTGTGTTATTAATTTCCATGGACGATTGCGGGTTTCAGGGGATATCTGTGAGGAGCGGATTCAGGCATTCCATGCATCAGTTTGGTAAGAGAATCCTAGTGTCACCAATATGTATTATGACTTGCGCTGTCAGTACGAGTGTCCGGGTATGAAGTTGGATGTAGTTGGTCTTGTTACAAGGTGTTCCACCTGTTAATAGGTGAAGGAAAAAACATCAACTACTTTCTGTACTTTTACAACAGCTACCCATTATTGAGTGGAAATCAAAATATTTCGTGATGGATTTCATTATAGGATTACCAATGTCTTTTAGAGGAAATTATATTTTGTCAATGGTAGTTGAACTGATTACGATGGTCACTCACTTATTATGGATCAAAGATATATTTGGTGTTGATGTGTTCAAGAGGTTGTATATTCAAGAGGTGGTATGATTAAATGGTGTTCCCTGTTCAATCATTTTAGATAGGGACTCCCGCTTTAAGTATAATTTTAGGTAGAGTTTTTGGAGGGAACTATCTTCATAGGTGCTTCTGAGCACATCTTACCACTCTCTGACCAATGGATAACTAGAGCATACGATGCAGGTTCTAAAGGACATTTAGTGTGCCTATGTCTTTTATTTTGGGGGATATTGGGAGAAGAATATACCCATGGTTGAGTTTGACTATAATAATAGCTTCAATGATACTATTCACATGATTCAATATGAGGCTTTGTATTGTAGGCTATGATAATGAACTCTATGTTGGATGGAGGAAGGAGTGGTAGCTATATTGGGACCTCATCATGTCTAGGATACTACTAAGTAGGATCACATGATTTAGAAGTAGATGTCTACTGTGTATTTTCATCATAATTATTATGTCGATCATCGTAGAGGACCCATGGAGTTTGAGGTTTGGGGTTGATTTTTGCTATGTGTCGCAATGAGACTAAGAAACAAAAGAACCCGGAGATATGGTATGCTTTCATGGTGATATATAATATTGTTTGAGATTTTGGAAGGAGTCGGGATAGTTGACTACCATTAATAGTTTCCTCGGAGGTATTGAGCGATAAACGACGTCTTCCACGTATCTCAGCTATGTCTCTATCAATGAGATCCATCACACATTTTTCATCCTATGGAGGTTGAGTTTTAGGTTGGTGAATCCTTTAAGGACAATTTTATTTGAATAAGTGACAGGATAAAAAAGGTTATTTAAGGACAATCAGTTCCTCTCGTATAGGTTCTATGGCAGCATGGCCGGGTACATGATGAGACTTGGGAGAGGGAGGCCAATGTACATACTCAGTTGTAAGAGTTATTCTTATATATTTCATTACCACCCTAAGAAGGTAATTTCATGGATGAATTTATTTAAGGGGGGATGTTTGTATGAACCTGATTCTTCTTAAGAGGTATGAGTTTTATCTTTTTCTTTTCTATTGAGTTGTATTTGAGAACACAAGGAAAACATGACTAATGTTATGTTCTAGTAGAACACACCATGTAATTTCATGTACATGCCATGTATTCTGGCCATATAGGATCGGGATACATAGTGTGTGCTAGTTTCCTCCATGGGGAGAAGAAAAATCAACTACACACCATGTACATCCTAGTACATACCGCGTAGTCATGTCTGCATGGTCGGTGCGGGATGTGTAAAGTATGTTGCTGAATTTATGAATAGTAAAATGATATACACACTGTGTAAATGGATTTACATGTCGTGTACTACTAAATATCATCTTTAAATAGGGAGTATCCTTGTTTTATTTTTTTGGGATAAAACAGCCACCTGGTGAGGAACAAAAAGTTAAGATAACATTTACTTATCCCATTTCGTCATGTGGAGCCCGATCCAAGTGTCTTCTGTCATGTTGGATTCCTATCAGTAAGAGAATTCTTTTCCTTGATCCATTATTAATTTTTTTTGTTCTTGATAACATTGTTTAAGGTTTAATTATTTTCAACTTTTCTTAGATCTATGCCATTCTAGGCCAATTCAAGGGTTGGTATCTGATTATTTTAACTATACCACATCGAGGAAGGTGGTAACATGCCATTCATTAAATTTCGTGTTGATTATATATGGAAAAAATGTATACGACAATATTTGAGTATTTTTTATCACTAGAATTGAATCTTTTTGAAAACTTATGATGTTTAGGTATTTTATTATAATGAATTGATGCACATGATTACTGATTATTTGATTTAGGGACCCCCCATGGGTGTGTTCCCCGTGGTTAGCTGTTTGGAATGAAAAACCAGGAGGATTGTGAGTTTTTTCCCTTATGGGGTTGATTATAATCATATATAATTATATGAAATTCCCACTTGAGTTATATGATTAAAACCATACAATAGTTTAATTTGAATTTGGTTGATGCTATAGGAATTTCACACGTGATTTGTTAAGTTTAGATCCAACTGATAGTTTAATTCACATGTTTTTTTAAATGAAATGACAAATGATTAAAAATTGTAATTAGCCATGGGTGAGACATTATCTTAGTTAAAAGAAAAGGTCGAGACCATGTGAATAATTGCACCATGATTACCATAACTGAACCATTGTCTTGGTTAAAAGGAAAATGATAGAATCAAGAGGTTCATTATGTAAGGGTCATGAGTGAGCCACAATTTTTTTGGTCGGGCTTACTATGTCGTCTTTGTAAATGACTAGAAAATCCTTAGTCCATTTATGGATAGCTAGGACGTGCTCTATTTGAATGTGAACAAATGGTAAAATGATGAAATGAGGATATGTTTAAATCCAAAATGGTTATGTCATGAGGAGACATTTACTTTTGTACAGGGGGTCGAAAGGCCTAGCTAAGACTTCCAGATCTTTTTAATGTTCATTCATCTAGTTTAATGCAATAGAATGACTTATATTGAATCTTCCAAGCCAAAGCACAATCTTGGATTCAGTATCCACTTTTTATTTAGATGATCATTTGAGATATATCTTCTGTTTTCTTCTATTTGGGGGATTGGAAGTCTAAGGATGAATATTGAGATAGTTACACCTAAATGAAACTGAATTAAAAAATAACAAATAAAAGAATAAATGGATAGTTAATTGAGAACATACTAGTAAATGTTTTCCCTTACTAATGTTGAATATATATTCATGGACTGTTAGGTATAGATCATTGGTGGGTGCCTACTAGGATTATTCTCACAACCTATTTAGATCATGTTTTTTTGGCCCAAAAAGATTATTTGATTAAAAGTGTAGATAGGGGAATCAACCTTTATACATGTACTTGATTTATTTTTAGGGTTAAGAAAGCATGGGACCAAGATGGGGATTGTGATGCTTCTAAGTTTTATTTCTGTTTCTACACTTTTATTGTATTTGTATCCGCTTGGAGTGTGTCCTATTTTGGGTGCATTCTTAGAACATAAGATATGTTTCAATATCATTTGTATGGTTTGAGACTTTGAATGTATCTATCAAACTTCCACATTTTTATTTCCGTTGAATATTTTTACTACATCTACTATTTTTTAATATTTATTATGATTTTTTACACTCTTCAAATGATGGCATAGTTTCCCCACTATCACTTGCAAGACCCACACTACAATTCATCATCCTCTGGTATTTGGGGAATTTCATTTGTGTCCATGTGGCCAAATGGGTATACGGAACCTGTTGAGTGGATTCTGGATCTGGAACGTTACAATATACTCCATGAAAATATTCCTCCACCTCAGATTAAATAATTTGAGGATTTATATACATAACGAATTATATTTATAATATTGTAATTATAATAGTTTCTCTGTTAATTTAATGAGATTTCTGTTATCAAACACCCCCTCGTCAAGGATGCAGGTGTCGACCTAAAATTCCAATGAGTCATGGTCAAATAAAAGACAAAATTGATTCATTCTATTTGAGTCAGATATTCTAATTAATATTCTAACATTATAATATTCATTATTATCATCGAAGTCCATATTAATTGGGTTTGAAATGTTGCCACACTTTCCAAAATTCGATTATTCTCGATGATGTGAAAACATTAAAAACACCTTGTCTGAAACCTAAAACTATAAGGGACTCTTCCTATGATATATATTGTATATATGATGGTACATCAAGAGCCTTGTCCACTGTTGGACCATATGAATAATAATGGTTGTCCTCTAAAAAACATCATTATCATGAACCCTTCACTCACTATCTTTTGTGAAACATAATGTAGAATGATAGAACTACTAATAAAAAATGTCCAAAAAATCCATTAAATTGGATTAGTGATAACAATTATTAATGTAAATCTAAAATAGAGGTAGGATAATTTAACACAATATATGAATATTTAGATTTCAATACCACTACATATCTTCTAGTTTCTGGATCATCCACTCTATAATTCCACATATCTGCGGATGAAAATTGGTGTTGTGGAAAACCCACAATCCAAATGAATACAAAAATACAATATTGAGTTACTAGGTAATATGATGATCCCAATTAGAGATTATGGTCCATGGTAACCAATGAATCATAATAAGACCATATATATAATTTCTTGCCAACAAATCCACAATACATGATTCAATATTATCTACAAACAGATCTTGCATCTTCATTCGATCAACAGTCTAAAGAACTGGAATGCATATTTGTTAAGACTAAGGAAACGTAGTGAATAAATATGTTAATATATCCCCCCATTTCCATTTAGTGAAATACCATGTTGGTGACAACCCTCTAGGAATATGTTGTTTTTCATCGAAATGTAGACAAACCAGAACCTGTTCCATGAACTCCTTCATTGACTACATCATTCCAGTGAACCAAAGAGGCCTCTAAAATCAATGATACATCTTATTCAATCCATTATATAATTCTTAGGGTGATATATAAAAATAAATGAGAACTCACTCATTCATTTTCCATAGATGATAATGTTCCAAAAATCTAACATTATAATAATGTTGAGGTAAAAAAGGTATTTTCACACAAGAAGACATATGATCATATTTTTTTATAAATTCTAGTTAATGTGGAAAACATAGTATTATAAAGTAAATAATGAGCATAAATCATTCAATATATAGTTTTCATTACTTGTTACATTGATAATGTTATTCATATGGAAGGGGAAACTATATAATGAATGAAATCTATACAAAAAAGTAATTTAGAATCTTGATAAAACCAAGGAAGATCTTGCACGAGGAGTTCTCATAAACTATAAGAAACAATAAAATGGTATTTTTATGTGGAGAATATAATCATATACCTATCTCACTCAAGAAGCAAAAAAAAGTTTCCTTATATATATATATATATATTATTTTGGTATTTCTTTAAATGTAATTGGTGTTTATGTATAAGAAGGGATAACTAGAATGATGTTGAATGTGTAAAACAATATGGGTTATCCATCTCATAGTTTTGTAAATCTTCTGAACAAGAATAATTTCATAGTGGAATCCTATAATATATAATTAAAGTAAAATATAAGAAAGAAAAACTTGTTTTGAAGAATTATGGAGTGCATCCTTCGAGGATGTGTTGATAATAAGATTGATCTAATTAAAAGTATCATTTCCTTTGAATCATGAATTTCTATATAATACCTAAATTTTTGTCATTGATATTGTTTTATCTATATTTTATCATCCCATTATGACAATAGGAAATTATAAAATTAAAATGGTGGAGTTTATTTAATCAATGACATGAAAAGTATGAATAAAAAGGGTTGAAACCCGCATTTAGATGATTATTCTGATATATTTATTGGATTGACAGTTGGTAATAAATTCATTGAGAAGGTACCAGAAAAAATCCTACTAAGAGAAACCTTGTTTGTTATCATAAGATTGTGATGATTCTTTAAATTTGTTTCTTATGATTAACATTAATGTTATATATACAATGAAAGATCATATAGAGATATTTTTGATTATTTAAAGAATATTTATTAATAGAATGATGATACAAACCTAATCCCAATTAGATTAAATTTTTTTAATAGATAGTAGATGAATCATAAAGTCATATTTGATGTATGATTTGAGTATGAGTTTTCTCTAGACTTTATTATATAAATTTATTAGCAATAATAAAGTGAATAATATTTCTTTTAAATTTGAAATTCGTATAACAAAAATAGGGGTTTAAATTAAATCAAAAAGATGATATTAATGTTCTTAAATTAATTATAATGGAGGAAATTTAATTTATTTTGTTAGTTATTTATATTTCAATATAGATAAATTTTAATATATACTAGTTTTGGGGGATGATGAAATATCCAATGATTTAGGAGATGTTTGAGATGTATATTGGAGTTCCATTGAACAATTTATGTGTTTCTTGAAAATTTATTTTGAGGATTAATTCAAATTATGAAAATGGATATTGGAAGGACATATTAATAAATTTTCCTCTACTATGTGAAATTTATTTTCCTATTGAGAAATCATAAAAAAATATCTGATTAGAAAAAATATTAGAACTAATAATTAGTCTGCTAATATTTTTTGTAAATCGATGTCAAAATAAATCTGATGAAGAGATTCATATCAAATAAAAGTTTTTAATAATGTTGTAAATCACATTTTTTTGGAAAGGAATATTTCAATTGATGATTGAGATTCCAACATTAATTTTTAAATAATGATATTTTTAAAAGATATTGAATAACATCACATAATTGGTGGATGGTAAAATCCTTTATTGAAGTTGTAATTAATGAGGAATTTATGTTTTATCGGGAATAGAACAATTATATAACTCATTTACTTCACGATGTTTAGTTATATGAGATGAATTTTTTAATGATTGATTTATTTATTCCTAGAGTAATACCTGGTTGTTTGTCGGAGTGGATACTAAAGAGGGGGGTGAATTGAGTTCCAATTAAAATTTCTGTTTTAAAACTTTGTCTTAAAAACCGCCAAATAAAATACTGAATTAAACTATAGTGAATTTATATCAAAGTAAGGGTTCGGTTGGGTTCTCAGGGGATTGATTATTTCCTAGTTAATCAAAACAGAAAGGTTGATTAACTTTTGAAACCAACTTACTGAATTACAACTAATATAAACACTTGCGAATTTAATTATCAAAGTGACATTAAAACATTTTTGGTTTTAAAGAAATTAATAGAGGAATAAAAGAATAACTTTGACAGATATAGCACAGCAGATATAACCAAGAGGTTCAGTCTCAATCCGAGACTTATTCCTCTCAAAAGGTTTTATAATAATATGATCCACACCCTGGATCGGGGATAGCAACAGTAACAAGCTGTCCGGGTCCAAAACCTCTACCACTATTATTCGTGGGAAACAGAACAACAGCAACCAGCTGTCCAGGTCACACACAACCTCTACCACTATCTTAGTGGGAAATAGAAGATGTAAGAGTTTGAGTGAGGATTTACAGATCCTCCAGTTAAAGTATAGGAGACAGTGTGTGTGTTAAATGCAGAAGATAAGACACACTGCTCCAAATGTAAAATAATGAATCACAGAGCATAGATGTAGAGTTTTGAAACAGCTCTAGTGATTTCAATGAATCTTTGGACTCCTTGAGTTTGATCAGAGATGATTCTGAGTCCTCGTCTGTTTTTTGTCTGAAAAACAGAGTGTCGTCTTCTTGGTATCCAGATTTAGAGATAGTGAGAAATGTAGTGAATGAAGTTCTTCAATGTCCTCGTGGAAGTACAGAACTCTTTTTGAGTAAGATAGAGTGTGTAAGAGGTTCTGTGTTTTTCTACGACTATCTCATCCACCACTCTTTGCGCTCTTCTATCTTGTCGTTGTTACTCCCGTATATCTATGCACCAGCAGGGGCTTCTTGTATTTATGGCACGAGCTATAGTAAAAGAAATGATTTCTTTTTGCAGGTATGAGGTACGGTTCCCTGACAACCAACAACCTTCATTTAATAAATGATAGGGCATTAAAATATTCCTAATATGACCGTTGGTTAGATTAAATAAAGATAAAGAAATTCAAACAGCTGTTTATGACTATCAGTGTGTCAAGTGATCGGTAGGTCATCAGCATCAGCATCAGTGAGACATCATTGGCGACTCAGATGATCAGCATCAGTGTGTCATGATCGGCGACTCATTTGATCAGCATCAGTGTGTCATCTTCGGTGACTCATTTGATCAGCATCGGTGTGTCATCTTCGGTGACTCATTTGATCAGCATCGGTGTGTCATGATCGGTGACTAATTTGATCAGCATCGGTGTGTCATGATCGGTGACTCATTTGATCAGCATTGGTGTGTCATGATCGGTGACTCATTTGATCAGCATCGGTGTGTCATCTTTGGTGACTCATTTGATCAGCATCGGTGTGTCATCTTCGGTGACTCATTTGATCAGCATCGGTGTGTCATCTTCGGTGACTCATTTGATCAGCATCGGTGTGACCATTGTCCTTTGATATGGATCGGTGCGACCGTTGTCCTTTAATATGGATCGGTGCGACCGTTGTCCTTTGATATGGATCGGTGCGACCGTTGTCCTTTGATATGGATCAGTGCGACCGTTGTACTTTGATATGGATCGGTGTGACCATTGTCCTTTGATATAGAGGACTTTCAGAATACTTTTAAATCAATAACAAAGAGATAAAAACATGATCCAGCCAATATACACAGATTCACTAAGAGATTGTGATTATGTATATGAGAAGTCCAACCGGATTAAGTAATTGATGATTTTTTATTATTAAAACAGCAATCATAGGAAGAATTTCAACAATCTTCCAGAGGGCTCAACAATCTCCCCCTTTTTGATAATCACAAATCTTAGCCAATCACAAAGCTTAGCCATAAATAAATATAAGATATCATCAATAATAAGGCATAATAAGAATAAAAACATAATGAGATATACATCTCCCCCTGAAATTATTCCATTAAATACTTATGCAAGCATTTCCAAAAAAGATATAAATCCCCCCCTTGAGAGATGCATCTCCCCCATAGATCCATAGATATACAGATTTCTCCCCCTTTGGGATAATCAAAAAGGAGGGAAAATAGATAAAGAAGAGATTAAAAGAAGGCATCAGTGAGAATAAAATGAAAAGAGAATAAAGTTTATAAGACATCACAGTACAATCACAACAGGGTTCACCCTATCAATAACAATGCACAACTATTTCTGGGGGTGTAACGGGGCTTTTCCCTTGTCCGAAGGATCAATGGTTGGTACGTTGGAAGGCTTGGAGGCAGGCTAAACTGGGCGAATTTGAAACGGTGGTAAGATGACTCTGGAGGTTGGAGGAGAGGATGCCATTGGGATTTGCTGTGGAGATGTAGGAGCTGGTTGAGAAGATTGCTGAGCAATTGGTCGGAGTTGAGATAGAGCTTGAGCAACGAAGATCTGATTTGGAGCAACATCAGAGGCACTGAGAGGGTCAGTAGTAGGAAGCACAATGGCGGTGGCTTGTGCATTCAGATAAGGCTTCAAAAGATTTATGAAATTCTGAATAACTTCTGCACCATACTGCATAGCCTTCTCAAAATCATCCTTATTCTCCATGAACCGTTCCAAGGTTGGAGTAAAATCTTTCAACTGTCGAACTTGAGTCTTGAAAGCTTGAGTGACTGGAGGTAGTCTCAGATTTTCAGCTAACACTTTGAAATTTGCTGTCATCTCATGCTTGGTATAGATTTTTGAAAAGTAGTGATCAACATTTTCCTTGATCTCTCTCTGATCTTTAGTGGCATCTGCTGAATAGACTGTTACCATCTTATGAATGTGATCACTATGCTCCTTCATCTTCCTCAACGAGTCCAAATCAAGAACTTGCCTAATGGCATCCAATTCATCATGCACAATCTGCCTTGGAGCCTCTAGCTCACGAGTAGTGATCTTGGTTATTTTGGTTGTACTGGCTTGAGCAACTATCTGAGTTATCTCAGCTTTCAACTTTCTTAGATCAGACGTCTTAATATGTTCAATCAGATTTCTCAACACTTCCATCATACCAGAGATGGTGGATCTAAATTCGTTGGATAAAGAAACTAAGCCAGATTGTAGATCCTTCAGAATCTGATTTAGAGAGGCTATGTGCCTACCAATAAACTCACCAGTATTGGCCAGGTCTGGTGTAATAGCATTTGAAATTTCTTCTCTAACTGTGTCTCTCACAGCAGTAAGAAACTCCCTTTTGAACTTGTCAAAATCAGACTGAGAGACATTAGAACTAGGTAGATGAGCACCTAAAGCATCAACAACATGAGCAGGCCTTGCCTCAACTGGTTGGCTTTCCATCATAACCGCAGTAGATTCAGATTCTTCTTCTTCTTCCTCAGAATAATCTAAACCCAAGACAGTAAAACCAGGGTAATCATCCCAGACAGAAGCACACAGAGTATATTTTGGTTTATCATAACTTTATTTTCCACTATTTTCAAGAGATTCTTCATTGCCATTGGCATCTGTTTCTAGTAAAGTTTGATGTGTTTCTGTTGGAGGTACAGCCTGACCATCCACTGGTCAGTTATCACCATCATCGTCATTATCATCATAATCATCATCTCCTTTCTCATTTCCATTCTTCACAGAATCATCATTGTCAGATACTTAAGTGTCACTAGCTTCTTCATCACCAAGGACTGGTTCTGATTCAGGTAAGGGTAAAGGTGGATTGGCAGATCCAAAGTCTATTCTTCTCTTAGGGCTCACAATATCAGGATCACTCCTATCATCAGGAGGTGACATACTTCCTTCTTCTGTTTCAGCTTCTTCAATCCCTTGTTTAGTAGACTCTTTAGTGTCTTTATTCCTTTCAACATCTAATTCTTCCTCATCATCAGAATAAATTGTCTCCTCATCTGATTTCAAACCAGGGTCTCTCAAACCCTTCGCCCTCTTTCCATGATCAGTGGGATTATAAGATTCATACAACTTGTCCTCATCAGCAACCCATCATTTCTTCCATGGTTTCCAGTTTATTTTCATCCGTTTAAAAATTTCTTTATTAACATAATAAGCACAATCAGATTCGGCTATCTCATCAGCTTCATCAACACATTCCAAATTCTTTAACACAGCAGAGATCATTTTGGAATAGAACAGGGCAGTGGCTTTCTTAGAAGGTTTCACCATTCCAGCTATGTGCTCCATTTGATATCTACACAAATTGATCTTCTCATGGGTCTTTAGTAAAAACAATAGAAAAACATCCTAGTATCTTACAGCAGCAAAATCTCATTTCTTGGGGAAAATTTGGTGCTGAATAAACATAAAGAGAAGTCTACATTCACCATCCAACTCTGGGGATATTATTCTCCTTGACTCTCTGTTTCTAGTCAAAAGCTCCAAAGCTAACTCATAAGAGGAGTATTCAGTGGTTGGAGGAATGTTTCCAGTATAGTCCTCATACCGACCCTCATAGGGTACATTCAAACATTCATCCCATTATTTAGACGAAAAAGATATTTTCTTTCCTTTCACTATAGAAGACATTCTGGCAGCCTCGACACCATCTAATGTAACTTGCAGATTTATATAAAACTCATGCACTAGCTTTGGGTAGTATACACGAGTGTTATCTGAGAACCAGGCTTTCCATCCTTGAGAATCTAAAACATGTAACAATAGAGACTTACTTGTTAAAAGCCAGGAGGAGCTGACTTCCTTTTCTATAGCAACAATCCGAGTTTCCAGGTTCGGATTTACTAATCTTTGAGTGGTACTACTTGACTCATCTCGAGCACGCTTTGAAGGTACATGAATTTCTGATCCTTTGCTCGGTCTCTTCTGCTTAGCCATTTGACGATTCTGGGGAAAGTAAGAGTTCGAAGGTTCTAAGTGGAGGAGAAGAGAGAAAATAAGGTTTGGCGGGAATGAAATGAAAGGTCGACGGTTTGTGGAATAGAAATAGTCGCGTATCATTTATTTCATCATTTAGGGTTCCCATAATAATGATAAAAGTAGTTAATTAATCACAACAAAATAAAAAGTAATATAAATAAAGATCGGTTTCACAGATCGGTTACACAGATCGGTTTCATAGATCGGTTTCACAGATCGGTTTCACAGATCGGTTTCACAGATCGGTTTCACAGATCGGTTTCAGAGATCGGTTTCACAGATCGGTTTCACAGATCGGTTTCACAGATCGGTTTCACAGATCGGTTTCACAGATCGGTTTCAGAGATCGGTTTCACAGTTCAGTTTCACAGATCGGATTCACAGATCGGTTTCACAGATCCCTTTCACAGATCCGTTTCACAGATATGTTTCACAGATCCGTTTCACAGATCCGTTTCACACATCAGTTTCACAGATCGGTTTCACAGATCAGTTTCACAGATCAGTTTCACATATCAGTTTCACAGATATGATTCATAGATCTATCATACAGAATTCTTGTTTAAAAAAATTCATTCTTCTAGAGCATAAATGATTTGTAAAAATATCAGCTAATTGATGTTCATAACTAATAAATTCTTGAGAAATATCACCTTTCTGATAATGATCTCTTAGAAAGTGATGTCTGATATCAATGTGCTTAGTCCTAGAGTGAGACACAGGATTCATAGATATGTTGATCGCACTAGTACTGTCACAGTTAATTGAAACCTGTTTAAAATCAAATCCATAGTCCAATAAAGTGAGTTTCATCCACAAAATCCGCGCATAGCAACTACCAGCAGCAATATATTCTGCTTCTGCAGTAGACAATGCAACTGAGCTCTGTTTATTACTACATTATGATACTAGGGACTTTCCAAGTAAATGACATGTTCCAGATGTTTTTTTCCTATCTAACTTACATCCAGCAAAGTCAGCATCTGAATAACTAGTTAGGTCAAATGATTGTCCTTTTGGATAAAATAATCTTAAATTCATAGTATACTTATGATATTTAAAAATCCTTTTAACAGCCAGTAAGTGTGATTCTTTAGGATTATCTTGAAATCTATCACACATACACACACTAAACATAATATCCAGTCGACTAGCAGTAAGATAAAGTAAACTCCCAATCATGCCTCTGTAATTATTTTGATCAAATGGTTTCCCAGATTCATCAACATCCAATTTACAGGTGGTACTCATAGGTATATCACTTTCTTTAATACTATCCAATCCAAAACATTTTAATAAATCCTTAGTATATTTACATTGATTTAAAATAATTCCATCTTTAGTTTGAAAATTTTGAAAACCAAGAAAATACTTAAGCTCTCCCATTAAGCTCATTTCAAATTCATTTTGCATATCCTTTGAAAAATCAGTACATAAAGAATTTTTAGAAGATCCAAAAATAATATCATCAACATAGTTTTTTACTATTAATACATCTTTTGAAATCCTTTTTATAAAAATAGTGGGATCAGCTATTCCTTTTGTAAATCCTTTTGAAATAAGTAAGTTTGAAAGTCTTTCATACTAAGCTCTTGGAGCTTGTTTTAAACCATATAAAGCCTTAGAAAGTTTAAAGTCATGATTTTGAAAATGAGGATTTGTGAAACCAGGTGGTTGTTCTACAAAAACATTTTCAACAATAAAACCATTTAAAAAATCACTTTTCACATCAATTTGATATAACATGAAATTCAGATGTGATGCATAGGCAAGTAAGATCCTAATAGCCTCTAATCTAGCTATAGGTGTGAAGGTATCCTCATAGTAAATTCCTTCTTCTTGATTGTAACCTTGTGCAACTAGCCTAGCTTTGTTTCTAATGATGTTTCCAGATTCATCAACTTTGTTTCTAAACACCCATTTTGTGCCTATGGTTATAGTGTCCTTAGGTCTTTCTACTAATTTCCAGACATTGTTTCTTTCAAATTGATTTAGTTCCTCTTGCATAGCCATTACCCAAAATTCATCATTGATAACATCATTGATATTTTTAGGTTCTAGCTGTGACAAGAAGGCTTGATGTTCAACCTGATTTCTAGGAGAAGCTCTAGTATGTGTCCCTCTATCAAGATTTCCTACAATACCATCTAAAGGATGGTTCTTCAGAATTCTAGTTGATCTAGAAAAGGTAGGGCTAGAGACATCAGGTTTATCTACAGGTTGAGTTTCAATAGAAGCAGGTTCTGGGAAATTTCCAGAACTGGATGTTTTAACTACAGGTCCACTGTCTTTATCATTATGGTTCAAAACAGATAGATCATCTTCAAGATTTTCAGGACAGGACTGAGGTTCATGTGGATCAGTTTCATCAAATTTGATGTGAACAGATTCTTCCACACATTTGGTTTTTTATTGAAAACTCTATAGGCTTTACTAGAAATAGAGTATCCTAGGAAAATTCCTTTATCACTCATGGATGAAAATTTGTCAAAATTGTCTTTGGTGTTCAGAATAAAGACTTTGCATCCAAAAACTCTGAAGTAGTTAACCTTAGGTTTCCTATGGTTCCACAACTCATAAGGGGTCAACTTAAAAAGAGGTCTGATCAAGACTCTATTGATAACATAACAAGCTGTATTGACAGCTTCATCCCAAAAGTAAACAGGTAGGTCATATTCATTAAGCATAGTCCTAGCAATTTTTTGCAGGGTTCTATTCCTCCTTTCTACTACACCATTTTTCTGGGGTGACCTAGGGGTAGAGAAATTGCGACTATAGCCATTGTGTGAGCATTAAGATTCAAACTCATGATTTTCAAACTCACAACCATGATCACTTCTCAGAGTTTTAATCTTAAGTCCACTAAGGTTTTCTACAGACTTGGAGTATTTTACAAAGAAAGAACAAGCTTCACTTTTGTGAGATAGAATATATACCCAAGTATATCTAGAAAATTCATCTACAATAACATAGACATAATGCTTCCCATTTAAACTAGAAACTCTAGAAGGTCCAAATAAATCCATGTGAACCAACTCGAGAGGTTGGGAAGTTGAAACTTCTTTCTTTGATTTAAAAGAAACTTTATGTTGCTTTCCCTTTTGACAGGGATTACAAACTTTGTCTGCTAGAAATTCAAGTTTGGGTAAGTCTCTAACTAAGTTCTTCCTAGCAGGTTTTCTAAGTGAATGCACATTGCAGTGTCCTAATCTTCTATGCCAAAGCCAAGACTCTTTATGAAAAGCATTTAAACAAGTAATATTTTGCTTAGATAAAGAATTTAAATCAACAGCATAAACATTTTCATTTCTCAAAGCAGCAAACACTAAAACATTTTTATAATTAAAAACATTGCAAGAATAATTTTCAAATTTAACATAAAAACCATCATCACATAACTGAGATATATTTATCATGTTATATTTAAGTCCATCAACAAATAAAACATTACAAATTAATACTGAGTCAGTGTTACCAATATGGCCTAAGCCGATGATTTTCCCTTTAGAATTATCACCAAAGGTGACAAAACCTCCATCAACTCTGACTAAGCTTTTAAAGCATGAGAAGTCTCCAGACATATGTCTTGAACATCCACTGTCCAAATACCAAGGCTTTCTACAGGCGGTTTTTAAGTAGGTTCCCTACAAAATAGATTTAGATAGAAAATGATTTTGGTACCCATATCTTCTTGGGTCCATACAGGTTAGCAATCAGAGGTTTTGGTACCCAAATTTGTCTTATGGGTCTAATAAACTTTGTAGAATCAACAGATTTTGAAAGGTAAACTTTATTAGATACATAACTATGAATATATCTAGTTGAAGAATATGAAGTTTCAGAACTAGCTACATTCTGTCCAGATTTAGGAATGAATTTAGTTTTGGTAATCTTCCTTTGTCCAGGTTGGTATCCTATACCAGTAGTGTATCTATGTGTTATTTGCTTACCTAGCATCTGAGTAAGAGTATCTTTACCATTTGTAAATTTCTCTATGTCTTTCTTGAGTTTCTCATTGGATAATTTTAGTTCAGTATTCTCTTTAAGCAACTGAGCATTCTTTTCTACTTCAATATCAAGATCAGATTTATGTTTAACAGTTAAAGCATACTGTTTCTTTAAACCTTTGTATTTTTCTTTCATCTCATTACAAGTTTCTTCTAACATATCTCAATATTCAAAAAGTTCAGATTTATAAATGTTATCACATTCAGAATCATATCCAGAATAGTATGAATTAGAAGCAGGAGTTTATGAAGTTACCTCAGAATTGTTTGTCATAAAACACATGTTCCCCTTGTTTCTGTGTTCAGTTTTAGAAACATTAGATTCAGTGGAGCTCTCCTCAGAAGCACTCCAAGTAGCCTTCATGGCTTTCTTATACTTGTTATCCTTGTATTCATACTTATTCTTGTATTTCAGCTTTGGACAGTTTGCTTTTATGTGTCCCTTTCTTTTACACTCATAGCAGACAACTTCATCTGATTTGTCAGATTGCTTCCAATTCTTTTTCCAATGTCCCTTGCTATCATACATACCTTTATAATTTTATTTTCTGAAAAAAATTCTTCTTCCTATAAAACTTTTTAAATCTTCTAGCAATGTGATCCATCTCAGCATCACTATCAGAAACACTTTCACTGTCTTCACAGCTTGAACTCTCATTTATATCATGAAGCTTCTCCATATCCTTGTTCTTTGATGTTGAAGTCTTGAAAGCAACTGACTTCCTTCTAGGTTCATCTTCTTCTTCTTTGTTAAACCTGAGTTCCTCTTCATACATCATCACCTTGCCAATTAGTTCCTTGATAGGTAGTCTACCAATATCACATGATTCTCTAATTGAGACAGAAGTTCCCCTCCAACTTTCAGGTAGACATATCAGAATTCTCATAATTTTTTCCTTTGATGGAACATCCTATCCCAGAGAAGTCATTGTGTTGACAATTTCATTAAACCTGAGATACATGTCAAAAATGGGTTCATCAGGCTTCATCTTAAAATTATCATACTTAATAGTATAAGTGTTCAATCTCATTTCCTTAACATTAGTTGTTCCTTCATGAGAAACAACTATGGTATCCCAAATTTCATAAGCAGTTTTACAAGCAGATATTCTATTAAATTACTCATCTCCTAGAGAACAGTACAAGGCATTCATATCTTTGCAGTTATTATTGTAGGCTGTCTTAGTAGCTTCATTCCATGTAGTTCGAACAGTAGTGTGAATTTTATATTCAGATTCTATAGCAGTCCAAATATCAAAACCCATGATTTCTAAATGAATTTTCATCTTGATTTTCCACTGAGCATAATTAGTGCCATTAAAAAATGGTGTTCTATTGGTAGCAACACCTTCAACTCTATTATCCATGATAGCTTAAATAAAGAAAATATTTAAAAGATGTAAAAATTCAGAAATATCAGAAATTTTAAGAACTTTAAAATACAACTAACATCACAGTTGAAAAACCGAGTAATTTTAGAAAATATTTAAATCAATCCTCTGATAACAATTGTTGGTCGGAGTGGATACTCAAGAGGGGGGTGAATTGAGTTCCAATTAAAATTTTTGTTTTAAAACTTTGTCTTAAAAACCCCCAAATAAAATACTGAATTAAACTATAGTGAATTTATATCAACGTAAGGGTTCGATTGGGTTCTCAAGGGATTGATTATTTCCCAGTAAATCAAAACAGAAAGGTTGATTAACTTTTGAAACCAACTTACTAAATTACAACTAATATAAACACTTGCGAATTTAATTATCAAAGTTACTTTTAAATAGTTTTGTGTTTAATGAAATTAGCAGCGGAATAAAAGAATAACTTTGACAGATATAGCACAGCAGATATAACCAAGAGGTTCATTCTCAAGCCGAGACTTAGTCCTCTCAAAAGCTTTTATAAAAAGTTGATCCACACCCTGGATCAGGGATAACAATAGAAACCAGATGTCCAAGTCCAAGACCTCTACCACTGTTATTTGTGGGAACCAGAACAGCAACAACTAGCTGTCCAGGTCACACACGACCTCTACCACTATCTCAGTGGGAAATAGAAGATGTAAGAGTTGAAGTGAGGATTTACAGATCCTCCAGTTAAAGTATAGGAGACAGTGAGTGTGTTAAATGCAGAAGATAACACACACTGCTCGAAATGTAAAATAATGAATCACAGAGCAGAGATATAGAGTTATGAAACAGATCTAGTGATTGCAATGAAGCTTTGGACTCCTTGAGTTTGATCAGAGATGATTCTGAGTCCTTGTCTGGTTTTTGTCTGAAAAAACAGAGTGTCGTCTGCTTGGTATCCAGATTCAGAGATAGTGAGAAATGTAGTGAATGAAGTTCTTCAATGTCCTCGTGGAAGTACAGAACTCTTCTTGAGTAATCTTGATGTGTAAGAGGTTCTGTGTTTTTCTACGACTATCTCATCCACCACTCTTTGCGCTCTTCTGTCTTGTCATTTTTACACCCGTATATCTATGCACGAGTAGGGGCTTCTTGTATTTATGGCACAAGCTCCCGTTAAAGAAATGATTTCATTTTGCAGGTATGAGGTACGGTTCCCTGACATCCAACAACCTTCATTTAATAAATGGTAGAGCATTAAAATATTCCTAATATGACCGTTGGTTAGATTAAATAAAGATAAATAAATTCAAACAGCTGTTTATGACTATCGGTGTGTCAAGTGATCGGTAGGTCATCAGCATCAGCATCGGTGAGACATCTTTGGTGATTCAGATGATCAGCATCGGTGTGTCATGATCGGTGACTCATTTGATCAGCATCGGTGTGTGATCTTCGGTGACTCATTTGATCAGCATCGGTGTGTCATCTTCGGTGACTCATTTGATCTGCATCGGTGTGTCATGATCGGTGACTTATTTGATCAGCATCAGTGTGTCATGATCGGTGAGTCATTTGATCACCATCGGTGTGTCATGATCAGTGACTCATTTGATCAGCATCGGTGTGTCATCTTCGGTGACTCATTTGATCAGCATCGGTGTGTCATCTCCGGTGACTCATTTGATCAGCATCAGTGTGACCGTTGTCCTTTGATATGGATCCGTGCGACCGTTGTCCATTGGTATGGATCGGTGCGACCGTTGTCCTTTGATATGGATCGGTGCGACCGTTGTCCTTTGATATGGATCAGTGCGACCGTTGTCCTTTGATATGGATCGGTGCGACCGTTGTCCTTTGATATAGAGGACTTCCAGAATACTTGTAAATCAATAACAAAGAGTTAAAAACATGATCCAGCGAATATACAAAGATTCAGTAAGATATTGTGATTATGTATATGAGAAATCCAACCAGATTAAGTAATTGATGATTTGTGATTATTAAAACAGCAATCATAGGAAGAATTTCAACAATATTCTAGAGGGCTCAACACTGGTGTTGTGAGATGAGTTTATATAATTAGATATCCTTTGAATAGGAAGGAAGATGTTCTAAAATAGTTTGAAGAGGTTATGTAATTCTAAGAAGGAGGAGAAAATTTGGAAATGGGATTTAAAATATCAATTATAAAATAATATTAAAAATGTCTTTAATTAAATAGGATATATAAGATCACATTGAATAACAAAAAATTATAACTATAAGATTCTACAATAATGAATATATGTATGGGTTTCCAGAAGACAAAAGAGATACCTAATGGTTAACCTCTACAAAAAATTATGTAAGGGTTGTGCATACATCACAATGTATAATTGGGAAACATATTGAGTCACATAGTGACACATAAAGGTGTGTTTCATGATAAAAATATGTTTTATCAATTTTTTAATTGTAATAAATAAGGGTATACAAATGAAAATGATATTTGAAAAATTATTGAAGACATTTTTTGATATGTGTGAGTAACTGTAAATTTTTAGTTTATACCTAGGGTTTGATATGACCATTTTTATATTCATCTATATATTTCAAAAGAAATATGGGTCACCTAAAGAGTAATAATATTAAAAAAGTGTAATTTTTTTAATTCAATGAATATATAATAGTCTCCAATTAAATATAAAAGCTTTATTGATATCTCATTTGATACATATAGGATATCTACATGAAATGAGATTGAACTTTTTAGCAGGATTGATTAGAATATGATAAATCCCAAAATTGTTTAGTTAGAAATCAAATATAATATATCGTGATGTTGTTAGTGTGTGTGTAATGATTCAGGGTGATAATGATGTAAAATTAAATGGTGGCTAATGAGAAGGACATCATCTGACCAATCTAGAAATTAAAATATGAATTTTTGGAAACATTTATGAATATAAAAACATAGATGATTTAATGAGATTATTTACATCCAAAATTAATCTGAGGACTATTATTTTCGAAATACTGGTTTAGACAGATAGAATCATATTTGGAGATCATGGGAAGCATTCCCATGTGGTTTTGTTATGATAATTAAATTATAATGTTGGAAGATCATAGATTTTAAAAAAATTATATTTAATAAATGAAATAAATTTTTCTAATTGTGATTAAATAAATAAAGTAGAAAGAAGTGAGAATAATAGTTTTAATATGAGAGAAATAATGTTGTATTCTTGTAGAAGTCGTTGGGTATTAATGGAAATGAGTAACTGAAGATATTCAAGAAGATAATATACATTATTTAGATGAATAAGAAGAAGATAATATTAACATAGAAGATAACAAGGTACTAGTAATACATTCCCATTAAGTATGAATACATATGAGGTGATATTTTGTAAAATTTATGATGAAATAGTTAGATATCAAAGGATGATATGACATATGTCTTGGTCATGATATATGTGTTGAGTCTCTTAAATAAGGATGAGATAGAAAACTATGTGAGAAAGGGCCACATTCCATAACCAAAATAAGTTCCAAATATTAGGATACATAAGGCATTACGGCCAATGTTCATTTTACAATAAAGAAATATTTATTAGAAGATTAATGAATTTTTTTATGAATAAGATTATTCATTGTTGAAATAGATCCACCAATCAAAGGACACATTTTATTGATCATAATAGTTAAAGGAGGAGAATTGAAAATTAGAGGTATCCATAACTATCTTATCCATACATAAAATGAGATTGGAATGCTTTTTGGAGACCATTACTGTCATGAAATAAAATTTGGGAAAGAATAATACCTTATTAATGGTTAGTGAAATTACCCTCCCACCACTGTTATGTGAAGATTTAATGATGAAATATTTTCATCTTTTGTAATCACTATGTTTGATTAGAGATAAAATTCATGAATCATAATAATATCGAAAAAATGTGTAAGTACCCACATTGGGATTGAACATTATCAAAATAAAATTTTCTATAATAATGGATTAATTAGTTTTTATCATGTGGTGTTCAGTGGTGGATATTCACAAGAAAACCCATTATTTATTGATGGTTCATATGTTTAAATAAAAAAATTCATAATTGAAAAAGTGATATAATTCTATAAAATTAGATCTTAATGATTCACCCCTTACCCACTTGGTGTGATTTAATTATCCTTATTGTTTATTACATACATAACTACACATGTTACCATAATTGTTTTGTACATTCTTGATTTATTTTTGGATGGAATTGTGACCATTATATGTGTTTTGAAAAGTTACTGTGATGATGACACCAAACAACTACTCCTTGGATTCCATTGACAGACCCTAATTTTTTTATCAACTTATGTGATATTAATGTATTTGATGTATAATTACCTTGTTTTATGTTTTGAATGATTATTTTATGAAAACTAATGACGTATTTATATATAAATCAAAACTAGCATTACCATGATGTCTCTGAAATAATAATTGTGTAAAATATATAGGATGAGTTGACATAACTATACCATCTGAGTCATATGTTTTCATATAATTCTTTAATTTTGAAAATTATATTTTTTAAATATAAAATATAGATTTAGGATTCACTATCAATCCACTAATACAAATCCATATGTTTAAATTAAAATAATCCGGAAAATATTTGTATGGATTTTTATATTTAGAAACTATTTATTGAAATTTATGAATTACAAAAAATCAAGAATTAATAATTTGTATATAGTTTATGTAGACTTATTTTACTTAGTTTTCCACTAGTTTTACTATATATGTAAATCATATTTATTTTATTTATCAAAATATGTTCCCAGTGTTGTTATTAATAATAATTTAAATTTTGGGTACAATTAAACATAATTAATTTCTAATGAAATAGAAAAAACGTATCAACAGCCACATGTAGAGTACAATCCAAATTCCCACACTATACAGTATCTAAGGATGACATAGAGAGAATATCTATTTATATAAGATATTTTAAAGAAACTAGTCTATGATTTGGTTTCCAAATAAATAATTGATTAATTGATAATAGAATGTTATATTTTTGGACATTAATTATTTTTAATATTAATCATGATTTTATCATAATAGTTTCCTTTTTCACTATTATATACACATGTATTATGAGATTTAATTAATCCATCTTCATTTAGTCTATTTAATTTCATATCATACTTATGTAATGTTATGATTTTTTACTTCTATAACTTGATATTTATATTATAATACCATGTTTGTGTATAAAATATAATTTAATTCATGCTTTGGGGTATATCATTAGATTTTACATATTTATCATTTTCATATTTGATTTATCTTATAAACAATAGTGCATTAATGGTTTTGATTTTAAAGTGTTAGATTGATAATTAAAATTTAATTTTTAGTAACCATAATTGACATAGAAAATTTGATAATAAATTGGTATATACAATTTAATCAAATAAATATATTGGGGATATATTTGTCTTGTTATTTCATAATTATTATATTACCGTGATATAATTACCTTATATAGTTTTTTACCTCATATAGTTCAATATATCTATAATATGTTTTATATTTTATTTATTATTTCTAATTTATTAATTAATAACCTGTTTGGGTTTATTGGTGTATTTCTAGCTATATGAGGGGGAGGGTTGTTCACTCCCAACTCCACCACCATATTTCCAAAGAACCTAGAGTGATTTCAATCATATTCATCCAATAATTAATGTTTTCTAATCTCCCCTAATTATCCTCTTCCATCATAATCTATTCTTCTAGGAGCATGAATTGTTATAGTTAATGATATGAATCATACATGATTAGAGTAAAGTGAAATAAATTTGTTATCATAAGAATTTCCCATATGGTTTCAAGTGGATTCTCAAAAAGGGAGAACCCAAATTGATTCCCACTATTTTAGTGAATGCGGGAAACCAGATGAGTTGTTGATGAATTTATATTAAATGTTTATTAAATTAATGATCTATTTGGTTATATTAATTGTGTATTTTCTCATTGGATAAATTGGAGGTCATCATGAGTCATCATTACAACATTCATTATGATTTTGACATTGGAGATCTAGTTACAGAGTACTACATATCCTTTTATCATTGTAGAATATTAATTTAAAATTATAAATTTATATAAGTACAAAAAATATTTAATATATAGGATCTCATTATAGTCAGGAATATTTTAATGGATCATGGTGATATAAATGTGTATCTATTTGAGGCCATTAATCGTTACATTGTGGGTATAATAATCATCATGTATTATACTAACATTATTTCTAGTTATTTTATGGGAATAATAAAACAATTTATATAAACTAAATAATTTCATCAGAATATATATCTACACAATATGTAACAAAATAATGTTACAATAATAGTCACCATTACATCACATAATAATCATGATAGTCCCTTGGCGGAGATGTGTGTCACCCATATGGATTGGGCCCAATATTAGCATCTAAAATGATTATTTTTTATCAAATGAGATGATTTTTTATTAGAACAATTAAATAAAAATTAAATCCATAATGTAAACACATTATATTAAACTTAATTTTTTATAATTCTAAGAAAACCCATTATTTCATGAAAATAAATAAAATAAAACAAACAGAATGATGAATTCCTACACTCTAGAATGGATTCTCTAATTGAAATACCCCCAAATATCCATCAATTTGTCATTACAAACTCAAAAAAGTATAGACAACTGAGAACATATGAGTAATTAATAGAATTATATATTCATGGAATTCAATAACAATTTGAAATTAGTAATATAATACAATAATGTGGACATGTATAATAATAAATTTTATACTATGGATAATAAAAGAAAAAATAAGATACATGTAATAATTATTTAGAAAAACAAATCACTTTATAAAAAAAGATAGAGGTAAAATAATCCTACAATCCTATAATAATAAATGGGCCCAAATAATTTACATATTGCAATCCATGCCAAAAAGTCATAATATCATGAATAACACATTCGATTTAATCAAAAGACCATTTAATGGAAAAAATGAAAAATTGGAATGAATGAATCTCAACCTATGAAAATAATACATTACTCACCACCACAACCTACATGCTAGGTATTCATATCATCTAAACAACCGTGACCTTATGAATCCATATAATCACCACAACTAACACATCATAAAACCGTCATATAAATATCATTGCAACATAAAAAACTCATGAACCCATCATATTCACATAACAATAAAATCTTAGGCTTCATGAACTCTATCATATCCACAAAATCATTAAATATATTTTAGTACTATATGAACTCTATAACTCATTATATAACAATAAGCGATTATGACTAATAAATGGAAATTCATAATATCCATAATGGTATTATGAAATGTTGACATCATAACAAGGATCTTTTACCTAAAATAATATTAAAAAAAATTATAACAATGATCCACTACAACACATTGACCATGTTGAGAAAACACAAATATCATCACACAATAAAAATGAAAACATGATAACATTGAATCTATGACAAAAAATTAATCATGTATCCATAATATATAACAATAATAATGTTAATAGAAATGAAACATCATAATATATAAAAATTTTATACAATTAATGAATAAATAAATAAATAACCACAATATTCCTGGATTCACACCACGCTATCAAAGATATGAGTTTCGAGTGTCATAAATCAACAATGATAAAAAAAGATGCATCTCTTAAAAATTATGTTGTTTCATTTTATCTGTTAATTTATATTTCAAAATATTACTACAATAATTAATAATAATATACTATTAATTATTTCACATCATAGTTCAAATCATTATTCAACTAATTAATGCAATCTTCTTGATTTACAACCCATGTTTTCACAAATTATATATTCATCATTTAAATCCATTCATATTAGAACCATAAGTTACGTAATATATATATCATTTACTTATTTTCTAATTACCCAAATGGATTTAGTGTAGTTTGTAAATTATTAATAGAGGAAAAATAATAGGGATTTAATTGCTTATTAACATATGGTTCAAATAAAATCACAATACATTAAATCTATTAATATTCTTGTGTTTAATAATATATCAAAAAAATCCCTCATTTAATATCAGTTATTAACATCTATAATTTATGAATTTATATACATTAGATGCATTTAAACAGAATTTTATGGTAAATCCTTTTATAAATTAAATATTTTGATATCCAATATTTCTCAATTTTAGTTCCTATTTTTTTTGTCAATATCATCCCCGATTATCCTATCCCTCAATATATGTTCGTCATATAACTATCATCAATATGAAGTATAATATAAAACTGTTTTATTTATTATTAATATTGTAACTATATAGTAGTAAAAAAATACAATTTAATTATTATGGAATTTAATAATAATACACACAAAGAAAATCAAGACACAATATATATTATGAAAAATCACAAGGGATCACATATTCTTTATAAAATCACTATATTTTCAATAAGGAACACTTTTATAACATTTTTTTAAAATGAATCATGGTATAAAATTAATTATATCATATTTTCCTAGGCAATAATGTTTTTCCACTATTTTATAATCCCTTTTATATGTTGATATATTTTCATTTAAATTCATATAGTAGTAATGAATATACTGAAAATAGTAATAAAAAAACAAGTAAGTGTACAACATAATTCTATTTTATTATTTCCAATTAAAATTCTCATCAATGAATTTCATTCAGAATAACTCCAGATCACTATATCATTCGAACATATAAATGGAAATAACAACAAGTCATCAATACATGAAACAAAAGAAGTCAAAAATTCTTTATTTCTATTAACACTTAAAATATACATTTTCATCATTCCATTTCATCCTCAGAATCTTATATCTCATAGAATTAAATAAATAGAACATTGAACCATATTATTAATTATTGAATAATGATAACTATAACTATCGACAATAAAAATTTATTTGAAATAATATCACTCAATAATCCCTCCCTCAGACTAAATAAGAGAATGAGAATGTAAAAATATAATAAATGAAATATGTAAAAAATATATATTTTACCTAAATGATAACATACTAAACTAGTAGTGAGAGATAATATTACATTCCTAACCCATTGAGGTAATGGCATGTTAGGTTATCAAATTGATAGAGATTTACAAGATGTAATGACATAATGATATTTTTTTGAAGATCAATCAAATAATTGAGGTTGATTCCATGTATTCATTCTCAATGATAGAACATGTGATTGAATAATAATAGCTCAAGTAATTTAATTATAGTGGAAAACATCAGTGGGTATTCCAATGACTTAACTAGGTTTCAATATTTATTAAAAAAATTCTATGAACAATTACATTTTAAATAATATAAAAGAATCAAAATCCACTAAATCGTAGAAAAGGTAGTTAATGTTCTTGTGGAATATGAATTCACACACTTGGGAATATAAACAGTGTTACCAAAACCAATATATACACCAAATATAAACCCATAATCATTCAGTAAAATTTTTCTATTAATATAAAACTCTAAGGATTCTAATTAAACCATTAAGGGGTGGGATTATGACTTTCCCAGATAGTTTTTAAAAATAGACTCGCAAGAGATCACGAATCCCCATCAACACTAGTATAAATTAATTATATTATTGGTAATATAATAGATCCACATGGTTTAAAGTATTTAATTATTCTTATTTTCCCAATCATCAAGGTTTAAAATATTATAATAATAATAGATGATTTACAAAAAAATACTACTCAACATAGCCATCATAACTACCCAATACAACATTTTGGTTTCCACATAATGTTTCTAGAAATAATGAAAGGCATGAAATATCAATTACAACTATCTTGTAGCATTTAAAATAAAATAAATTAATATTACTCTCATTCAAATGAGTATAATTTAATTTATTAAAAATGATGTACTATTTACACTGATGTATATATATACTATATCGTATTAAATATGTAATTACACTAGAAAAAACATTTTAATCTTTTATAATCCATATTACATTATTAATATTAATTTTTAATATTTTCCTACACTATTATTCCAAAATTTTATCTATATTTTTACATTCTTCTAATTGTAAATCCACATTCAATATATAAATAATTATGTCTATGTATTTCTTGGAAAGATTATAACATGATAAATGAGATATAATTACATAGAAATCGGGTTAAATTTTCAATGGTTTTTGAAATATAAAGTGACATAATAAATTACCTAAATGAAGATAACGTGTTATAAAATATGTTTTAAATATATATTCTATGTTTTCATAGATGTGTTTACACAAGAAAAAAATATTAGGTATTGAGTTTATGAAATTTTAGCCCCACCTAAAATATTCTCATGAATTTGTCTTTACAACTTTTGGAATATAATAATAAAAAGAAAAAACATAGAATAATTAAAGTAACATAGATGATATCATAGTGGTTTTGAGAACTTGACACCTCTAGTGAATTATATAAATCACTCTCTCACCATGTTTGGTAGTAGTGACTATGTGGGATCATTTTTTAAAAACCATGATAGATTAGTGTATGAAACAATAATATATAACCAAAAGAAATAATGAGATTTTATATAGATAAATTTTGTAAAACTCATATCCATGACATTAATACAATTAGAACAATTATTTTAAGAATAAACAGTAAATTATTTATAAAAATTATATGCAGGTTTATCAGACAGTTGTATGACACAAGTGATAGAGTAGAAAAAACATTGAGAGAGAACTTATATAGAATAAAAAATTTAGCTCTATAGGTTTGTCATTTAATGATGGTTTTATTTAATTCCAAATATAAATAGATTTTTTTTATTTTCACAATAATATTCTTGAAAAATAAAATATCCAGATGAAATATTTCATCCCCAATTACTGAATTTTAACATTAAAACAATTTATAATTAAATACGAACATTTCTATTACATCAATAGTTAAAATTTTAATCAAATATTATAATGAATATATTTATACTTAATCACCATTACTACTTATATCTATTAGTGTTAGAGTTATACATTTTTTAAATAATTTGTTGACTTTGGAACATTAAATGTTCTTAGAAATAAGGAAATATTAAAATCATCATTTCACCATTTAGAAGCACAAATTTACAATAAAATAAAATTTATGATTTTAAATTGATTGAAATACATCAATAGTAATATGTCCATTGAAATCAAATTATATTTTAAAAATACACTTTTTCACTGATAATTATCTTTATATTACATTTCCTAATATGGGTTTTCATCATTGATATTTGTCTTCATAATAATTATTCTACTTAAAATAATAATTTTGAGTTGAAGTGGTATCTTAAACCTCGCATGTTATTCATCAATGATTGGTAATTCAATTTCGGAATTAAAAAAATATATTATTAATATGTCACATCAACTAATTTTTCAAAGGTATTTTTAATTTAATTTCTAGTATTTATTTGTTTGGGGGGGGGGGGTTTCCCATGTATTTTTGGAGAAAAGGAGTTTTATCATTATTTGAGCCAAACTGTATTCCAATTTCCATATTTAAAAACAAAATTTCATTCCTTAATAAATCCTTAATTTTTTATATTTTTCACCCATTTCACTTTGCACTTGTCCTCCCTAAGCCACTTCAAACCACTATGTTCATTTGGACCCCATAAAAACTCATTATCATTTTGTAGTTAGATGATTTAGTATGGGATTTTTCCTACCCATGATACCATTTTCCACATTAAAAAAATATATCATTATTATCTCATTAACTTTTTAAATTTTTTAGTGATTTCAACTCCCACTCAAATCCAAAACACCTAGGCTCAAGCCCATTATCGATATGGCCTCTTTGGACCTCATTTTCATCGTAGATTATGGATTAATGTCACATGGGTTCTCAAATAGTCCATATTTGATAAGTTAATTTCTATCATCCATAAGCCATTATTTTTTAACTATTTTCCACAATTTCTATCTCCACATGCCCTTTTCTGCCTTATTCCAACTTCAGTATCAGTTTTGGTTTCTAGGAGATTCATCCTTTTGTCGTTTTGGGGGGATTTCTACAAGATCTCTCAATTAAGTGGGTTTCTTCTTTTCCTCCTCCCATTTTCTTAAATTTTCTTCAATTTAATCATAAAGATCCTATTTTAAATAAAATTTGTACTTGAAATTATTGTTTGATTTATGGTTTATGGGTATAATTGTGGTTTTAGGTTTGATTGAACTCTCATATGGTGTGGAAGTGGTGCAGGTTAACTTTCACACAAGGATTTTGTTTTTTGAAAATTGTGGTTGGTGATTACATGTATAAGAACTATTAGATAATTTTTCATTTCTATATTTATACTATTTTCATATTCATATTCCTTGGTCATTGGTGAGAAAACAATTTTTGTGGAATTTGTTAAGAGAATGGTTCTAAAATTGCATTTTTGGGTGAAAATGGGTGTTTTTCATGGATATCTGTTGTTGGATCATTTGGGGTTCTTTTCCAATTGATTAAATGGTTTTATCACAATTTAGCAGTGCTCCAAATTCAGTTTTTGTGAAATATGGGTATGAAAATGGTGTTTAGTGTGGGGATTTCATTGTATTTTTTGTGCAACACATTGTTATATTTAGTGATTTTGTTTAATGGAAATTAAAAATCTCTTAATTAGTCATATAAGTGGTGAAAATCATGTGTAGTTATTTTTTTTTGAATGTTAGTGCCCAAAAATTATAATTTAACATGAAATTGGATTTTGGTAAAATGTGGAATTTGTTTGAGCAGAAAGTGTGAAACCCATGAATCTAGGTGTGCAGACATGTAATAGTACACCAATGATCCGAAGTAGTTTTGTATATTTTTCACATTGAATGTTTGGCATTGAAAACACTAACAAAACTATATTTATGATGTTTGAGGATCACTTTTTTGTGGTTATGTTCAATACTAGTGGCCCGTTCATGAGAATAGATATTACTATGGTTACATTACACTGAGATATGAGGTACATGGGGACTAAAACTAACTACCCCCTAGGGGAGTTCCTGAGAGTAGTTCTCATTGGATATTATTTATTTTTCATTTAATAAGGGTGTGTTTGGATGAAAAAAATGCATGATATTACATATATTAATTAAAAATTTTCACTCTTTTAAATTTCCCTTTGAAAATAATTTACCATTAAATGTTTCATTGTTTAGAATTTATTGCCATCATATATTGTTTATCAGAAACATGCCTGATTATAATATTGTATTGATTACTATATGAAATCCTTTGGGTTCTATCCTAATTGAAATAGGATCAATCCCTTCTTAAACCCCTTGGTTTTAAGTATACATGATCATGTTTAATGCAGGTAAAGGAAATCCCTTGGTGATGGAGGTTTAGTTTTTTAGTTTCTCCCCTTATCACAGTGTTGTGAATACGACTTGTGGGTGATAAACCCTTGTCATGTGTGGCATAATAGAATATTTTATCTTATTTTATTATGAATATTTAGACTTTTTTATCCAATTTAAACCAGTGTGTTTAGTTCGGGATTTTATTAATGAAATGTTCGACATAAATTTTTGGATTTTTGTTTATTGATTGTTTTTTATTTCTAAATGATTCTATAATCATGTAAATAATTCCCAAACAATAATACATAATAACCAGGAAAATGTGATAGACCATTGTGAAAGGGAACACCATTCAGACCGTTCCATGGGCTGGGATTGGGGTCAGTCATGATGGAGACTAGATTAGGTTAATCACAAAACTGAATCAGAGGTGGCTAATGTTTTTGGGTTGTTTTATTATTTTTGGATAAGTCAAGCTATTCAAGATATAGGACTATGTAGGAATGCAATTTTGGACATGATTTGTGTACCTAGACCTCACCACTCATGGAATTCCTCAATTCACCATGGGACTTTGGAATTGTTTGTTTGAATTCACACCCAGGTGAGACATGTGGGCTGCAGACTACATGTGGACATAGGGTCTGGGTGGAGTATATGTTTCATTTATTGTTTTAATGTGTTTGGATTATTTATATATTATGTTATTAATGACATTTTTTATAATTTTTGATCTGATTTTTTTTTTGTTTTGGGTATTTTATGTGGTAGAAAGATGCATCCCCAGATATCCCTCATTCGACCACTAGAGGAGGCAGATAGAGTTCTCCCTCACCGCTTGATCAAAGGCTTATAGATTCTGTGGTTTGGGGCGCCCAAGCTCTAGTAAGGGACTGATTATTGTTCCATATACTACTAGAGAAGATAACAGAGGTCCTAGGAAGGGAAAATCCCTAGTGTTTTTGAAAACATGCCTCATATTTTCTGAGGTAGTACAGAACCTCACGATGCAGAGGAGTGGATAGAAAAGATAAAGTGCTTGTTTGAGTTTCTAGACACACTTATAGAGGTCAGGATGAAGTGTGGCTCTTTCTTGTTAGAGAGTCCCAGATATAGATGGTTGGAATCTATTCTTCATGAAGGGAAGCATGAGAAGATTAATTGGAATGACTTCATGGTTAGCTTAAAAAACCAGTACTACCCTGAAGTTTTTACGTATGATCAATCTTGAGAGATTTTAGAGCTTTTATAGGTGGATATTTCTGTGGAGTATTCCAACAATTTTGTTTTTTGGACTTTCAATCTCTGAAAATGGTCTCCAATTAAATGATGATGGCCCAAAAGTTTGAGAGGGGTCTATGGCCACAGATATATTACCAGGTCATTATGTTGATTCTGAAAACCTATGTAGAGGTGGTTGATTGAGCATGTATGGTGTAGATTGAGCGCAAGGTAAGGGGTGGGTTTTTGTGAATATATTTGGTCTACAAAAGAGTATATATTTTGATAATAAAATTATGATGGAGGATTATTTAATAAAGGGGGGTGGATGCTAACGCCAACCGTACAGGTAGTTTCCATCAGTGGCTTCGGATGCGATGTCCTTCATGTGCCCCCAGTGTGGGTGGACAGGGCCAATAAAACCAGCATGAACTTTTCCTCTGACGGATTTTTATCATTGTCGTGGTATGGTACACTTGTAGTGATTTTCTTGGATGTCATATCCATTCCATAGTGGAAATGGATTAGTGGCTTCAAGTGGAGTTCCAACTCAATAAGTGTCGTTGAGGATAGGGGATCTAGATTTGGTGGATATGGATACAGGGCCAGATCATCTTCCAGAAAGATCCTATTCTGGGAGGAGAAATAGGCGAGAAGTCATTATCATGAAAATACTAGGCATCTTCTTGTGGTGGATTAGGCACCAGCAGGATTAGGGGTGGTACCATCAATTGTTCGAGGTACCGTTTTGATTGCCTCTTATATAGACACTGTTCATTTTGATACCAATGCTTCTGTTTCATTCATCTATACTCATACTATGAAAATTCAGAAATTTCTAACATATTTGTTTTCATTGCAATGGAGTTAGTGGTGCCATTGGGAATGAAGAAGGAGCAGGGACTCAGGTGCCCATCCTATGTGATTTTATTTTTTGGGGTTGAGATAGAGTGGGACATCCTAGTATTAGATGTGGATATTTTTGATGCGATACATGGAATGGATTGGTTGTTTCACTTTTAAGCGCACATCAGCTTCTATTCACGGATGGTGAGTTTCACAACACCTGATGGAAGTTATCATGTTTTTCATGGGGAATAGAATACTTTGTCAGGTCATGCATGACCTCCTCTACTAGAGTTGTGGAATCTTATCTTCCAGTTATCATTTCTCACACTACAGGGAAGTTTTCGAGCTCCTATAGGTGGAAAACCTCATATAGTTGACGAGTTTTCAAATGTATTCCTAGAAGATTTTTCTGGATTGAATCCCAAGAGGGATGTGAGGTTTTTAATTTATTTGGGGCACAAAACACAACCGATCTATATTCCATCATATCAAGAAGACCCCACGAATTTAGGTAATTAGTAATACATATCAATGATTTAGAATCCAATGTATTAATTCATTGAGAATCCCTTCTTGGGCCGCTCCTGTTCTATTTGAAAAGACGGTCTATGGGTCCATCATGTTGTGTATTTACTACCAAAAGCTAAATAAAGTAACCATAAATAACATATATACTTTTCCCTGAATTGATGTTTTGTTTGACCAGTTAAATGGTGGAAACTTGTTATTGAATATAGACCTTCATTAGGGTTACAATCAACACAGGGTGAAAGAGGAAGATATCACAAATACATCTTCGCAAATCAGGTAGGGAAACTTTGAGCGTCTGTTCATTCCTTTCTGATTGACCAATGCTTTAGTGGTCTTTATGGAACTCATGAATAGGGTGTTCTACTATTATCCAAATTCGTTCATTGTGGTGTTTGTGGATAGCATCCTTGTTTAATCTAGACTTGAGGCGGAAGACTAGAATCCTCTATAGATTATGATGGGAACATTATGGGATAACCTTCTTTTAGAAACATTGTCCAAGTGTACATTCTGGATCAAGGAGGTAATGTTTCAAGGGAATGTGATCTCAAAGAAGGGGGTCTTGTCAGACCCCAAGATGATCAGTGTGGTTATGTCAGGAGAGCAGATAAAGAATGTGTTTTGAGATCACGAGTTTCCTCATCATGTCTAGTTACTACAAGTGGTTTGTTCAAGATTTCTGTCGGCTTTATTTTCCCATTATCATGATCTCCATGAAAGGGGTGAAGTTTTTATGGGGTCTACAGTGTCAGGAATCCATAGAGTAACTAGAGTGGAGGATGACTACCACCCCCATGCTGATTTTTTTAGACGCTAGAAAGGGGTATGTGGTGTATTGTGATTCTTCGGGTATGGGCATTAGGTGTGTTCTTATTCAAGATTACCAAGTGGTGGATTATGGTTCACACTAAATCTGACCACACGAAAAGAATTATCCAACCCATGACATATAGTAATAAGTTGTGATGCAGTCCTTGAATACATGGAATCACTACCACTTTGGGGAGATGTTTATAGTCTATTCGGATCAAAAAATACTTGCCAATATCTTTTCATAGAAGGACCTCAACTTGAGGACATTCCATTGGATAGAGTACTTGAATGGGTTAAAAATTGATAATGTCTATTCCCCGGGAAAGGGTAATGTGGAAACATATGTTTTGAGTAGAATAGTTATAGTGAAATCTTTTAGGATGTCTAGTGATGAGTGAACTCTGATGGGGGTCTTTCTATAGATGCATGTGGATACCAAAGAGCATAGTGGAGGTGTATTCTGGGTGAGCATTTAGTTGAATCCTTCTCTCTTGGAGTAAATTCATTGAGAACAGCCTAGTGATGATATATGACAGTGGTAGAGGTTGTTTAATCATGGTGGGGAGACATATTCTTATTTTTTAACATCTCTTGATGGAATCATGGGTTTCAAGGAAATTTAGTAGTTTCATTGTCTAAACGAAAGGTGGTTATAAAGGATAACCACCAAGATCAGTGGTCTACGCATTTGGGTGCCACCCAGATGTATTATGTTGTGCGATGATAATTCATGTGGCCATGTATGAGATGAGACATAGCTGACTTCATGTAGAGATGCTACATATGTCAATAGGTGAATGTAGAGCCCCAAAGGCCATGTAGTTTTCTCCAACCATTAGCCATTGCTACCTAGAAGTGAGATGATGTTTTCACATACATAATTGTTCTCATACCTTGTACACCATAGGGAAAGAATTCCATTTACATGGTGATTGACCATCTGACCCAATCATCCAACTTCATTATGATCAATGATGCTACTAAAGTAGACGAGTTTTGTCATTTTTATATCCAGGAGGTGGTACGGCTTGATGGTGTTCCATTAGAATTTGTCACAAATAGAGAGTTGTGTTTCACTTCTCAGTTTTGGGAAGGCCTTCAAAAGGCCATGGGGTCATAAATGAAGATGAGCACAACATACCATCCTCTAACATATGGTCAGATTGAGTTGGGGAATCAGATTCTGGAGGACATGATCTATTAATGTGTTTTGGACTTTGCAGGATAATAAGATAGTCATTGGGATTGGTTGAATTTTCCTATAATAATACATACATATCCTTAATTATAATGGACCTTTTTGACATACTCTATGGTTGGCCTAGTTGTTCCCCCTATGTTTGGATGAGGAAGGTGAGACATCACCATTGGGGTTGATCCATTTTCATGGGAAGTTTGAGAAGGTGATATTGATCAGGAAGTTCTTGTTGACATCTCAGAGGTTTCATAAATGTAATGATGACAAGATGAATCAAGACCTACTATTTTTTGTGGTCGACGGTGTATTTTTGAAAGTGTCCCCTCGTTTTTGGAATCATCAATTGGGAAAGCAAGGGAAGATAATACAATGGTATGTGAATCCTTTTGAGATCACTGAGCCTATTGGAAGGGTGGAATATAGGTTGGGCTTTCCTTCTTAGTTGACATCCATTCCTAATAACTTCCGCATCTCCTAGTTTAAAAAGTACAACCTAGATCTGTCATAGGTGTTGAATTGGGAAGATGTATAGATAGTTCCCGATTTATCAGTGCTTGAGTGGACAGTGAATATTTTGGACTCCTGAGAAAATGTTATTTGAGGGAATATTATTCCTCTTTTTGGATCCCTCTGGAATCATTGGACTAATTATCATTATACATGTGACAAAAATTCTTAGGTTGAAGAGTAGTTTTCATTTCTATTATTTGGTCAGGCTACATGATGAATTTCCGATGGAGGAAAGTTTTTATTATTGTGAGAATTGTAATATTGAGAAATAATATTAAAGATATTTTTCATTTAATTTATATTATTTTTTTGTGGCGGTTTCCCTTGTATTTTAGGGGAAATGGGGGTTTCATTGTGACTTTTAAAAAACCGTGATCCAATTACCATATTTAAAAACAAAATTTTTATCTTTTAAAAGTTCCTTATTTTTTTATAAATTTTCTCCCATTTAAATTTCCAATTTTTCTCCCTAGACCAGTTAAAAAACCATTTTCATTTAGACCCCTTACAAACTCATTGTCATTTTTTATTTTGATGATTTAGTTTTTCATTGGGAAAACCTGTGAGACCATTTATTTCATTAAAAATAATTAATTCTATAATATCACTTTAATTTATTAATGTATTTCGATGATTCCACCTCAAAATCAAAGGAAAAACCCATAGGCTCAACCCCATTATCAATTTTCCCCTTTCGAGCAAATTTTCATTACATATTAGGGAATATTTTCTCAAGGTTTCTCATTATGACACAATTTGATAAAGTAATATGTTTCATACATAAATCATTCGATTTTCTCTCTTTTCCACCATTTCAGTCCCCGCATGACATCCTCATCCTTAGACGAACCTATCTATCAGTTTTGGTTTCATGGAGATGCATCCATTGGTGGATTTAGGTATATTTATTCAATATCTTTTAAATAAGTGGGTCTCATTCCTTCCGCCCACAATTTTCGTTGGATTTATTCCATTTATTCTTGATGTTCTTATTTTCTAGAAAGTAGGTATTGTAATATAAGGTTTGATCTTTGGTCTCTTGGTCTAATAGTGTATTTTTAGGTTTGATTGAACACTTTTGTGGTACATCGATGGTGCTGATGAACATTCATCTATGGATTTAGAGTTTTGACACTTTTGTTATGGGATTCCATGTGTAAGAACTTTTGGATGCTTTATAATTTATGGATTTATAATTTTCTCATGTTCATATTCCTTGTTCATTGGTGAGAGAAAAAATTTTGCAGTGTTTTTTATGTGAAATGTTCTAAAATGGAATTTTTCAATGAAAATGGGTGTTTATTATGGATATCCCATATTGGATCTTTTGGGGTTGTTTTATAATTGAGGAAATGGTATTATTAAAATGTTTTAGTGATTTTATTTATGTTTTGGTGAAATATGGGTATGCACATGATGTTGAAAGTGGGATTTTCAATGGAATTTATGTGCAATTTTTTAATATACTGTGATATTGTTTTATGGAAATTCAAAATGTTTTATTGACTAACATAAGTGGTGAAAAGCATATGTATATTTTGTTTTTAATTTGTGTTACTAGAGAATATTATTTTTTGTAAAATTGGATTTTGGTTACTTGTGGAATTTACTTGAGCACAAAGGGGGAAAACCCATGTATGTTGGTAGCCATACATGTACTAGTACGATGGTGATCTGGAGTGGTATTGTCCCTAATTCACATAGGAAGATGGAAATTCACAACACTAAAAAACTATATTGATGATTTTTGGGTTACTCTATGTTATGGATATGTTCCATACTAGTGAATCATGTATGATAACAAATATTTCTTTGGTGACATTACATCGAGATATGAGTTACATGGGGGACAAAACTAACTTGTTCCTAGAGTGGATCCCGGGATTAATGCTTATTGTTTCATTTGTACATATAATTTACTTAGGGAGTATTTATATTAAAAATGAATTATATTATATGTTCAAATTAAATGTGATCACACATTGAAATTTCCCTTTTAAAATTGTTTACCTTTAAAATTTACATTTTTTAGAATTTATTTCCACCATTTCTTTCATTATAAAAAAAAATATGCTTTTCATCTACTATTGAGTACTACATATAAAATTTTAGGTGTTATAATATATCTCTTAATATCACACATTACATACACCCCTTGTGTTTAATTATATTTGATCAGGTTTGACACAGTTAAAGGAAAGGCCTTGGGTGATGGCGGTTCGGGTTGCTAATTGTCCATTTGATGTGGTGTTGTGGAGAAGATTTGTGGGTTATAAAACCTTGTTGTTTCAATCCCATAATAATATTTTTATTCTTATTTTATGTATCTTTGTAGCTCTTGACTCATTTCTAAACTTATATGTTCAGTTCTGGATTTTATTTAAAGCATGTTTGGCATAAATTTTCAGATATTGGTTGATTGATTGTTTATTATTGTTAAATGATTCAAAACATGGGTAAATCATTCTCCAAAACATAGTACATGATACCTGGGTACTTTTTACAATCTTTTGGGGATAGTTAACACTATTTGAGACTAGCCATGAGTTGGGTTTGGGGCTGTTAATGATGGAAACAATATTCGGTTCGTGAAAAAATGGTATTAGAGGAGGTTAATGTTTTTGCATTGTATTATTCTTTTGGGATGAGTTGTGCTATAAATGATCTAAGTATATCATTGATAGGTGTTTTGGTCACTAGTAGGGTTCTTTTCCTATACCTACTTTAGTATACCTCTATTCAGTAAGAGACATTGGAATTATTTGTTTGACTTTACTTCCAGGTGAGATGTGTGGGCTGCAGACTACACGTTGACGTTGGGGGGGGGGGGGGTGGAGTAGTTGTTACTTTTATTATTATAATGTCGTTGAATTATTAATATTTAATTTTATTGATGAAATTTAAATAATATTTTTATTTATTGTTTTTTTCTTGTTGTCTTTTGTAGAAACAAGCCTCTCTAGAGAGCTCTCACACACCCACCGGAGGAAGTCGAAGAGAGTTCTCCATCACTACTTGATTAGAGGCTATTAGAGAATCAATTTCCTGTTGTCTATGCTTTATCTTAGGGACCATATCCTATTCTATCTATTTTTATTGATGATGAGACTGGTCCTAGGAAGGATAAATCCCATAAGTTTTAAAAAATCAATCTTCCTACTTTTTAAGGTAGCAAGAACCCAAGGATGAAGATGTGTGGATCAAAAAGATCAAGCACATGTTTGACATCCTAGAAAAACGTGAGGAGGAAAGGGTGAAGTGTGACTCTGTAATAATAGATGGTCCCTACCATATGTGGTGTGAATCAGTGCTTCAATTTCGGAAGCCTGAGAAGATGAGATGGAGGGACACCAAGTTAATCATTATCAACATGTACTGCCCTAAAGATTTTTTTTATGCAAGATCATGAGAGTTTATGGATCTTGTTTTGAGGGATCTCTCTATGATGGAGTATTCCAAAATTTTTATGAGTTTTTCTAGTATTCTTCTTAAATGGTATCTAATGATATGTTAATGGCTTAAAAGTTCGAGAGGGGTCTGTGGACATAGATCTATTCCCAGGTCTTCTTGTTCAAGCTGAAAACCTATACCGAGGTGTTTGACTAGTCATGCATGGTGAAGATCGACTGTAAGTAGATGGATGGCTTTTAAGATGATATCAGTTTAGAGATGTTCTAGCTCTTCTAAGATGAAAATGAAGAGGGAGGAGACAGGAATGAATGGGGGTGGCAGGTCAGGCCAACCTTCCAGTCAGTTTTCTTTAGTAGATTCTGATGTGATATTTGTCATGTGCCTAAAGTGGGGGAGGCCAAGGCATATCTGAATAGAATGAAATATTCCTCCAAAACCTTTTTATCAGTGTGGTGGTATGAGAAAAATATAGCAATTTTTTATGATGGAACATCAACTCCGTAGTGGGGTATGATTAGTGGCTTTCAAGGAAGTGTCAGCTCGTTTAGAGCTATCAAGGACTGTGGGATATCATTTTGTTTTCCATGTCTACCAGGCTGGATCATGTTCATGGAAGATCCAGTTCATTGTAGATATATAGGAATGTAGTATTTCTCACGAATAGACTAGGAATCATCATGAGTTTGATTTGGCACCAGCGGTATCAGAGGCCAGATCGTCAATTGATTGAGGAACCATTCGGATTGAATCTTCTATATATGCTTCTTTTTTTGATAATGGTTCTTCTGTTTCATTAATCTCTACCCATATTTTGATCATGATGAACTTTCCAATAGATATGTTTTCATTTGAGATGGTGTTGGGGATGCCTCTTGGAAAGAAGAAAGAACATGGTCTTAGGATCCCATCATGTGAGATTTCTCTATTAGCTGTTGTGATGGAGTGGGACCCACTAGTAATCGATATGGATATTTTTGACACAATACTTGACATGGATTTTTAGTTTCACGTTCAAGAGAAAATCAATTTCTATAGGCGCAGGGTGATTTTCATGATAGCTGATGGAAGTCATCGGGTTTTTTCATGGGGATTGAAATCCTTAGTCAGGTAGCGCATGACCTACAATCCCAAAGATGCAGAATCATATCATCCAGTTATCATTGCTCATTCAAGAGGATGATGGTCATTATACTGAAGGTATAATACCTATTGAATATGATGAGTTTACATAGGCATTTTTTAATAATTTTTATAGGCTTCCTCTAGAGTAGGATGTAGAGTTCTCAATTGTTTTGGTTCCTGGAACACAATAGATCTCTCATCCATTATATAATATAACCCACAATAAATTTATGGAATTAACGACTCACTTGAACTACTTTGAATCCCAAATAATCATTCAACCATGAATATATCCTTGGTCCTTTTTTCCCTCTTTGTGAATAAGGTCAACAGGTCCCTCCAGTTGTGCATTGACTACTAGAAGATGAATAGTGTAACCATCAAGAACAAATATTCTTTACCCCGAATAGATGATTTTTTTTACTAGTTGAATGGGGGATAGTGGTTCCCAAAAATAGACTTGCATTCATTTTACCATCAACTCAGTGTGAAAGATGCATATATCCCATGGACAAATTTATAAAGTAGGTATGGACACTTTGTGTATCTCGTCATGTCCTTTAGATTGATCAATGCTCCATCGGTCATTATAGAAATCATGAATAGGGTTTTTCACTAGTATATTGATTACTGTTTCGTGGTGTTCATGGATTAAATATTTGTTTACTATAGATCTGGGGAGGAACACTAGAATCATTTTAAAATCATTTTGTGCACATTGTGGGATCACCAACTACAAGAAAATTTTTCCAGGAGATATTTCTAGATCAGGGAGGTGAATTTTATGGGGCATGTGATCTCAGAGAAGGTTGTTTATGTGGACCCTATGAATATCAGTGAGTTTATAACAAGGGAGAAGGTGAAGAACATGTTTGAGATCAGAAGCTTCCTCACCCTGGATGCTTACTGGAGGTTGTTTTTTAGGATTTCTCTTATCTTACTTCGCCCATGACCACGCTCACCTAGAAATTGGTGATGTTTTTATGAGGCCCATAGTGTAAGGAATCTTTCAAGGAACTGGTGTAGTGGATGAAAAATTCCCATGTTCTGATTTTTCAAGATGCTATATATGGGTATGTGGTGTATTGTGATGCTTCAAGTATGGGTCCTTGGTGTGTGATTATGTAGTGTGATCACATGGTGGCATATGGTTGTCACCAACATTGACCACACACAATATAATATCTGACCCAAGACATGGTGTTAGCAGTTGTGATGCATTATTGGAAGACTTGACATCACTACCTATTTGGGGAGAAGTGTATTGTCTATTATGATAGTAAAATATTTTCCTACATCATACTATATAAAGACCTCAATCTGAGGTAGTTTCGTTGGATATATTACTTACAGGGGGTTAAATTTGACATTTTCTATACCCTTGGAAAGGGTAATGTGGTGGTTGATGCATTTAATGGAAAATTAATAGTGAAATCCTTGATGAATTGTAGTGATGAGTTGAATCATATAGGATTATTTCTTATATGCATGTGGATACCAAAGAGCATAGTGGAGGTGTATTCTTGGTGAGAATTGAGTTGAATCAATCTATCTTAGAGTTGATTCAGAGATAAAATCCTGGTGATGATATTTTTCAGTGGTTGAGGCTGTTTCTTCATAGTGGGGAGATGCCTTCTGATTGGTCATCGTCTCCCAAAGGCATCTTGTTCTTCAAGGGCTGTTTAGTAGTTATTTCATATCTACATAATGTGGTGACAAAAGATATCACCCATTCTAAGTGGGATATCCATCCTAGTTCCAGTAAGATATATTATGATGTGTGAAAACATTTATGGTGGCCATGTATTAGATAGTAAATAGATAACATTGTGTTTAGATTCTACACATGTCATTAAGTGAAAGTGGAGCACCAATGGCCCTATTGTTTTCTCCATCCATTACCCATTCCAACCTGAAAGTGGAATGAGGTTTCTATGGATATCATTGTCAGATAAACTCAAACACCTTGGGGTATGGATTTTATTTGGGTTGTGATTGACTGTCTGACCAAATCAAAAAACATCATTCTGATCATAAATACCAAAAAAGTAGATGAGTTGTGCCATTTGTATCTCAAAGAGGTGGTAATGAATAATGGTGTGGGATAAGATATTGTCTCATATAGAGACCCATGATTCACTTATCTATTTTTATAAGACCTTCAAAAGTCATTGGGGACACCGATTAAGATGAGGATCAAATACAATCCTCAAATAAATCGCCACCCATTGTGGGTGAATCAGAACCTAGAGGAGATGCTCCATGCATGTGTTTTGGACTTTGGAGATTCATGGGATAGCCATATATGATTGGTTGAATTCACCAACAATAATAGTTAACAATCCTCAATTTGAATGGATCATTTTGAGGTTTTATATGGAAGGCCTTTTTTGTCCCCCTATGTTATGTTGAGGTAAGTGAAGCTTTACTAATGGGGTCAAACCTTTTACAGGTGACATTTGAGAATTTCATGTTTATTAGGAAGTGCTTGATAAAATCTCAATGTCATCATAAGTCTTATGATGACCAAAGGCATCGACACCAATATTTTTTTGTGGGTGATAGGGTATTCTGAAAAGTGGCCCCTAGTATGGGAAATGATTAATTTGGAGTGAAAGGGAGGCAACAACCATGGTATGTTAGTCCTTTTTATATCACCGTGGGTATTGGTAGATGGCATATAGGTTAGCCTTGCCTTCCAAGTTTGCTTCGATTTATGATGTCTTCCACCTCTCCCAATTGAAAAAGTAAAACCCAAACCTATCCCATGTTCTAAATTGGGATGAACAGGGGATATAACTTCATTTATCAGAGTTTGAGTGGACTTTAAATATTGGGGACTCCAGATAAATGGTTATTGAAGGGAATACTATTCCTGTAGTTCAAGTCCTCTGGATGCATGGGGCATATGGGCATGAGTCATGGGAGTAGAAGTCTTTGGTCGAAGAGTAGTTTCTATTTTTGTTATCTTATTAGGCATTACAAAGACATTACTAGGGAGAAATGTTTTTACGGTTGGGAGAAATGTCATATCGATAAATTATTATATAGGCATCATTCATTTAATTTATATTCCTGCCTTATTTTGGGGGTTTCCAAGTATTTTTTGAGAAAAGGTGGTTTCATCAGGATTTGGACTAAATCGTGAGCAGAAATCCATATTTAAAAACGAAATTTTTTACTTTTATAACTTCATCATTTTTAATAGTTTTCACACATACACATCCCACTTTTACTCCATGTCCTATTAAAACAACCATATTCATATGGAAACCTTAATAACACATTATAAATTTGAATTTGGATGATTTCATTAAGCATTAGGCCAACCAGTGAGTCCATTTCCTACATTAAAAAATAATTTAATTCTTTAATATATCATGAATTTTTTAATTTTTTCCGGGATTCGATCTCAAACTACAATTCAATAACCTTTGGAGCACCCCCATTATCGATTTTACCTCTTTAGAGCTCATTTCCATCGCAGATTAGGGAGAACGTTCATAGGGTTTATCAAATCGTCCAGCTTTGAGAAAATAAATTTATTCATTTATGAATAATTTGATTATAACTCGTTTCAGTCCATCTTATTACCCACATGACTTCATTATCCTTATTAGAACCCCCCATCAGTTATGGTGTCTTGGAGAATAATCCTTCTGGTGAATTTTGGGAAATTTCATAAATATATCTCAAGTATGTGTGTTTCCTCCCTTTCTCCTCCCATTTTCATAGGGTATCATACATTTTTATTGAAGATCGTATTTTCCAGAAAGTAGTGATTTAAACCTAGGGTTGGATCTTGTGTTTCTTGGACTAATATTTTCTTTTTAGGATTTATAGAACTCCATTTTGGTGTGGCGATGGTACTGGTGAACATTTACATTAGAATTTGGGGTTTCGACACATGTGGTAGGTGATTCCATTTGTAAGCAGTCATAAATTATTTTTCATTGCTGGATATATAAATTTTTCATGTTCATATTCCTTGTTAATTGGTGTGAAATTTTTTTTGGTGGCGTTTGTTTAGGGAATTGTGCAAAAATAAAACTTTTGTCTGAAAATGGGTGTTTTTATGGATATCCCATGTTGGATCATCTGGGGTGGTTTTTTTAATTGATTAAATGGTTTTATTAAAATGTTTTATTTATATAAATTCTATTTTTGTTAAATATGGGTATGCACATGATTTTCAAAGTGTGGTTTTTAGTGGTTTTTATTTGAAAAACATTGTTCTATTTTGTAATTTTGTTTTATGAAAATTCTAAATGTTTTATTGAGTGATATATGTGGGGAATAGCATGTGTAGATTCTATTATGAATGTGGGAAACCATAAATTATGATTTTATGTGCAATTGGATATTGGTGACATGTGTGATTCATTTGATAACAATGGGGGAAACCCGGTTAACATGGTGGGGTACATGTACTTGTACGATAGAGATCTGAGTGGTTTTTTAGTGTTCATATAGAATTTTGAACATTGAAAACAATAAAAAAACAATATTAATGATGGTTGGGGACTAATAAGTTATGGTCATGTTCTTTACAAGTGTCTCAGGCATGATAATGGATATTACATTGGTTCTTTACACCGAGATCTAAGGTATATGGGGCCTAAAACAAACTTCTTCCTAGGGGTGTTCCCAAGATTAGTGCTCATTGGTTATATTGTATTTATAATTTACATAGGGTTTGTTTGTATGAATAAACTCAGTATATTACTTGATTTAGTTAATTTTTTTCAATACTTGAAATTTCCCTTTGAATATTTTTTACCTTTAAAAGTTTCAATCCTTAGATGTATTACAAATATTTCTTGTTTATTAATAACATGAATGATTTTCATCATGTATTCCTTAATATATGAAATCCTTTGGGTGGTATTCTATTTTTCTTATGTCCAAACCTATTTACACTCGTTGTTTTTAAGTAGACATGTTCATATTTGACGTATGTAAAGGCAAGGCCAAGGGTGATGGCGGTTCGGGTTGCTTGTTTATCCCCCTAGTATGGTGTTGTGGAGATGACTTGTGGGTGAGAACCCATTGTCTTGTGGAGACCCTTAGGCTATTTTTCAGATATTATTTTGTATCTTTTCAACTCTTGTGTGATTATTAACCCATTGTGTTATGTTCTAGATTTTATTTAAGGCATGTTTGGCACAAATTTTCAAATTATTGTTTACTAATTGTTTTTGCTTGTAATATGATTCTAAACATTGATAAATCATTCCCAAACCATAATACATGATACCTGGGCACTTGTGCCTACCTATGGGGAGAGGGAACGCCCTTTGGGCCTTTATATGGGAAGGGTTTCGTGTCAAAATTTATGTAGACTAGATTTGGTTGGTGAAACGACATATACTAAATGTATTTGATATTTTTACATTGTATAGTATCAAACTAGTCTGAAAAAAAAACAATATTTCTTGAACTCAAAAAATATTATCCCTATTTTATTTCAATCATATGAAATTTATTTTACATGATAAATATAACTGATATTTATTTTTACATTTGTCTAAACTTTTGAGAATATACATCAAATAACTTTAATGTGTCAAATGATTTCTTCAATGAGAATTATTTTTGATTGAAAGTGCATATGATAATTAAAATTTCAAATATTTTTTATAAAATTAGTTTTTATAAATAAATTCTAAAATAAAATGGATAGTTTTTAGCATAAAAATTATATAAAAATATAATGTGTTTGAGTAATATAGGTGTTCCAAATTGGTTCTATATTTTCACATGAAATTGAAACTAGAAGGATAAAATTTCAAGATTCCATTTACACAATGAAGGATTATCAAATTACCTTTACATGAGATATGATACCATTATAAAGTTATTTGAAAAATCCAGGCACCGTTACCAGATCTATGAGATACATTTTTGGATGTTTATGAAATAAGATCTTTCCTTTTTGTAATACATTAAAAATAGCTTAACCTTCCATGATAACCATAACCAAATACAACATAAGATAAACCTATAATACCATTATGTGAGATGAAAATTTAAATCCATACCATTTTATATGAATTATAATTTCATGATTTACATTACATAGTTAATCAATAACTACACTTTTAATGTGAAGAAAAAATTACCCACATGTGGGGAGTGGGTGTTGTGTAAGGTACAAATAAAATTTAAAATTAATTATATTTAATGTAGAGACCCGAAGCTTGACGTACATAGACATTACATTACTTTTCCGGAATACTTAGTACATAACAAAAATAGACACACAAGGACCGTAATAGTTTAGTGTCTTTGGAAACAAGGAACGTAATCTTCTAATCGTGGTGAAAGATCTTCAACATCTGCAATAATGATCTTACCATTTTTGTATCCTTACCTAAATTCTTTCTTTTAATCCTGAGGGAAAAGAAAACATAAAAAGGGTGAGTTCAAATGCTCAGCAAGGGTAATCATGGATAAAATAAAACATACCATATACATTTGAACTTAAAAAACATGAACATTAAAAATCTTGAGCAACGACATAAAACATGGAAGTACATAAGGCATAGATCATAATGGAACATAAATCATGATAAAATAGCATGGGAATAAAACATGTAATTGTGGAAACCATTAAGAACATGATATGATTTCCATAGTAGCCAAGGCATTTCTTCCAAGACCATCTTAGTGGACAAAGTCCCTTTATGAATCGAGATCACTCCTTGTTCCAGTCCTGTATTACTGAACCGGTTTAACTGGCCGTTCCAGCCATGTATATATCATGAGATATAAATCTTTACCCAATTCATTGGAGGGAGATATAGGTCCCACCCATCTCATAATTAAATCATTCTTACTTGTGCCACAACATGAACATAATTCATTCATCATAACCCAAAGAATAAAATGGGTTCATAAACATCATTCCATCATCACATAATCCATATAAAAGAAATGTATATCATTTCATAATAAGAAAAGTGAAACCATGTAAATCATAGAGACATTATACTTGAAACATACACATATGAAATAATGTCATCTTAGATGGAAAAATGGTTTTGATAAAACACTTTAAATGAATTCTTGACAAAAATATCCTTTCTTCTTCAAAAACACTTTTTTTTCACAAAATTCCGTGCACTTTTAAAAGAAATGGGTTTTGTTGAAAATAATAATGAAATATTGTAGATGAAGATTTATGAAAATGAGGGGTTATGAAGCCGTAAAAATCCATTCACACCGTATAAGTTAAAAATAACATTCTTCTCGTACTTTTGTCGGAAAAGTCAAAAAGTACCTCGTATGGTAAACAAAACAAATATTCCCTCCAAACTTTGTGGTAAAAGTAAAAAAAAGGGTAAAACGGACATTAAACATACTTAGAAGAATAATAAAATTTTATGAAAACATTTTTAGAAAACATGGACATGGATGATAAACATAACCCTAGTAAATACTTACGAATAAACAATCTCAGATAAGAACGAGATTGGAATAGTTATCTCTTACCTTAGGTCTGATTTTCTTCGTAAGTGTCCGAACCTCCTGTATAATGATTTAAATAACGTTATTGACTTATTAAAGAATCATATTCACTGTTATGATATCATATATGGTTCACTTATGACTTTATATTACCCGTTCTTAGTAAATTTCATGTTAAAGAGCTTTTTGGATAAATCGTTTCATTTGTCGTCCGTGTTTTGACTTGTAATTATTCATATGATTTCTTAGATCATGATTACTTAATTCCAGAATATAAAACATGATTTATATATAATATATATTCATAATATACATATATATAATAGATCGATAAATTGAAATAAATACACCGTTCATGGAGATGGTAGGCCGTACATACGCATGAACGTTGTTTTCGTTTCCTCATTGAATTGAATGGAATTAAATGGATGACATATATATATATATATATAAATAAATCCAGTATCATTATTATGTCATATATTTCATGATTACTTATTATATATACTTTATAATAATTTATGAATGGTTAATCATTGATAATGAATCTCATCGCGTCGTGGAGACAGTATTCCGTACGTACGCACGAGCGATGATATCGTTCCCATGATCGTGGAATTTTATTGGAGTGTATGTGTACAATTACAGAATCAATATCAATTCAAAATAATCATATGTAGTTATTATTTACACCATTATACCCATCCAAGTAAGGTGGTGGTGGAAAATAGATTATACCACGGTGTAGAGACGGTATTCCGTACGTACGCACGCGTGGTGATTTCGTTTTCGGTAGGATGGATAGATGGTTAAATAGGGTTGTTTCATGCTTATAATAACATATAAGTATATGATTTATACTTATGTTATTACTTCATAATGAAAAAACCTAATAAGAAGAAGTGGAAGAAGAAATAAAGTTGAACGAATCGGTAACTGACATTACCTCTTCTTTGAAGCGCCTCTTTGAGACCTCCTCTAAGGGCACTAAAATTGGTCTTTGAAGAAGACCAGGACCTCTAGGATGTTTATAGGGAAGTTTAGAAGAGAATTTTGAAGGTTATGGCCGAGATTGAAGGCTCAAATTGGTGTGACGAGGAGAGGGAGGAGGTGCCCTTTTATAAGGGAGGAGAGGGGCACCTTTGGAATTCTTAAAAATATTAATTTATAATAAATCTAAACCCACTTAAAAACCTCCAAAAATGACTCTTATTAGAATATTAGATGAGATAGGGTTTTATTCTCATAAACCAATAAAATTTAGACATGTTTTGATCTTATTTTAAACCTTATCATTTTGATTTATCCTTATTTAATCTATTTAAGTTTATTTGTGGAAATAAAATTATAAATTACAAATGGTTATAAATAATCACTTATGTGTTGTTATTTTTACATAATTGGATAGTTTATGACATTTTAGACTATATAAATTTCAATTTATAATTTTTAAATATTTTTTTGATTTTTAAACAATTTAATAATATGTTATTTTTATAAAATAACAATAGTGTCAATTTTGACACTATTGATTTATTTGAATTTAAATAAAATCTAAACAGAGGATATATTCGAACTAAAATATTTAATAGATTTATAAAAGGTCATATGTATCTATAAAAGTAGTGTAGAACATTAAATAGTTCATATAATATTTATTTTATTATTTTTAAAACCATTTATTTGGTTTATCTCTTAATAAAATAAATACTACAACATTTTTGTATAATTATTTAATATACTTATTTGTTGCATAAAAATTAAAATTAAAATTCTATGATGAAGATAAATATATTAACTTTTACAATAATACTTTTACTCTAATTTATCATCTTAAAATCACAATATTTAAATTGTTATATTTATTAAATTATGAAGGTGACAACTTCAGAATCATTTAAAATAAAATAATATAAGTGTCATAATCGCTTTTATAAGTATCCAAATGGTAAAATATTCTTCCATTGGATGATTATGGTTTACATTTACATGAAAAATAAGTTTTGGTCAGGGTTTTGTGAATTTTATGTCACTATTAGTTTAATAAAAACTATATTCTTTATTTTTCACATGATAACCAATTTCTACATCACTATTGTGTCATAATTAATGATAATTATCTAATCCCTAAAAATTATAAATAAATTCATATGATGTAGATAATTTTATTATATTTCTGGATACTACTCATGTACGAAGTTTCATGAAGTTTATCACTAAATTAAAATTATTATACTTATAAGATTTAAGAGCGTGACAAGTTGTCACTTTATTTGGTTTTAATAATAATTAAATTATTTTCATGGATAAAAGTCCATTAAATTAATCTAATCCGACCCTTAGGTGATATGGGTCGACTTTTAGTCATCCAATAGAATTTTGGCATGTGTTAAGGTAATTTTATAATATTATATTTACCCTTAATTACCCGATTCACCTTTATCTATGGTAAATAAAATTTACCATAGTTACTATTCATAATTTCCAAAAATAAAAACTAGCATATTACCATAATTTGGACCCACTGATTCCAAATATTGAATCTATTTTTCGAAATTCAATACACAAAAGTTGCAGAAACTAAATTAAAATTAGTCCCGTTGTTGAAAGAAAACGGGTTTTTGTTTAAAACATTGCAAAAGATTGAATATATTTAACCTACAAATTCAAGTTAAAATCAATGCTAATGACATAAATTATATTAAATGCTAAAAATACATTCTATTTATACTTTAAAACCATTCAATATTATAATTTAACCATATAAATTATTACGATGAAAAAATTTGTTTTAATTAAAATATAGCGTGTTTTTACTATTCATTAAAATATGAAAGTTATCAGAAAAATATCAAAACTTTATCCATTGTAAATTTTTATATCCTGATTCAAAATAAGAACTTTATTTTGTAAAATTGAACTTATAAACATATCAAAAACTAGATTTAAAGTGGTAGCGCCATCAAAAGGTGACAAAATTGCATTTTTTGAAAAATACTTATTTTACACGAAAAATTTATTTTATTCACATAACATGTTATAGAAAATATGTAAGATGAATAATAATGTCATAAAATTCAAAATTTAGTTAATACTATTCATAACAGCTAGTTTATAATAATATTATAATAATATATCGTTTTTTAGTATATCCCGGTATTGCGTACAACACACGCTATCGAGGAAGGTCGCGATTGCGTGTAATGCAAGCCAAGCCAGGGTTGCGTGTTGTGCAAGAATCCTTTATTATTTAGTATAACAGAATCCTACCATATTTCATTTATACATTGAAAATATATATATATATACACATTCAATGTTGCGAAGAATTACTATTATAAAACGAGCTTGATTATGTGTGTAACACGATCCAAGAATAGCGTTGCGTATACTTCAAGCTGATACGGTGTTGCGTATAGTACGAGATAAACATGGTGTGGTGTATAATAGAAGACATCAATGAAATTAAAAGAATATTTTTCATAAAATCTAGGGGTGTTACATTCTACACCCCTTAAAATTAATTTCACATTCTAAATTCGTTGGGGTTATAAATGGATTACTACTCAAAAGTTTCTTTAATAGAAACCCACATAGTAAAAAGGAATACCAAAACATGGCTTTAAAAACTAAAGTATGAAACATAATGGTTACCCAAATTAACTCATCAATGGGTTTTCACATAGGAGAACATAGGTGAAAATATGGATATGGAAGAAAAATCTAACCATCAAGTTCTGATGGAGAGTGGTAGAGAATATGTCTATGAAAAAGCCATCAATCACAAAGACATAAATTTGTGATGATCTAAGGTACCATCTGATTGATCGGATATAAGAGCACTAGGAAAACATTTTTGGTTTTCAATATCATTTCCCAAAGGTGAAAATTTTGAATTAGAAGAAATATTTTCTTGATTTTGGTAAAATATCACTGTTGTTCGTCCTTTGAACAATTTCCACTTCATCTATTAAAGAAATAAAGTTGAATTTGTTATTCATGAAGTGTTAACAGATCATGTGATAGAATGATGGGTCATTCCATCTGTTTCAAACAAAAGGTTAGAAAAAGTTATCAAATATACATAAGTCCATATATGGTGAGATTAATCATATATGGTTCCTAAAATGTACTTATACATCATATATCATACTACTTGATATAATAAAACTATTTTCTACTAAACAAGTACTTCTTATAGGCCAATGGTAAGCGATAAAGGCTAGTCGCACTTCGATTGTGGGTTCGATTCCCACAGCCTTGTCCGACGCAATGGGTTGTCTCCCATCCTGAAGGTTGTCCTTTTTCTAAAACTACATTACTATAACATCCCATCAATAATATCGAAAAAACTTCTATCCTTAAACAATACTAACTTATGTCCCACATAATCCATTCCAATCTTTAGGATTATCCATAATACTGCAGTCCACTCCCATATTATAGTGAAAATGATTACCAGTGATTTCATATAACAAGCATGTTAATACCATCGTTGATCCCCATATATCATATGATATGTCTTATTGGTCACATTCCAAACATTCAAAGGCCTTAATCATGTATTCTCTTGAAAAAATGAATACCCATTGAACCTTAGTGAAAACATGAATGCTGTTAAAAGATAAAATTTTCCACATACCAAAATCCTCAAAATTCTATATACTCAAACCATGATATTACTTAGTCATAATATCAATCATGAGCCCATGAATACTGTCAAACATTTCATTTTATTCTTATCCCTTCATTATGCGCATATCATCTACTTTCCAAAATATTTGAATCACTTTTCATGGTTACCGGTAGCATAAAATTATTGAAATCCACAATAGACTAATACAAAAATATTCTAATACACCATAAAAGTACCTCAACAACATTATTCTTGAATAACAATACATAAAAACTTTAATACATCCTCTTAAATGATTGTCCTGGAATAAGTCCTTCCTTGATTTAGAAGTAACTTTTTAGGTCAGGGTATTGAGTTGGGTAATGCCCATGTTCTCCACAAATAAGACATTGAACTCCATAACAGTCTGTCACTCTATGTCCCTTTTCTCCACACAGATAACATATGTCCCTCCATTTGAGGTATTCCTCAAGGTTCTTCTTCCCTTCTTTAGAAATCTCAATCTTCCTTTCTTTATGCTCCTCAACATGCGAACATGCATAAAAGTCTATATTCCTATTATTTGATGAATTAGGCATACCACTAAATTTCACCTTGTTAATCATATAACACGATGACTGATTTGGCATAATCACAATATCTTTCTCTCTAGGAATTATGCAATTTTTTTTCTCATAGTCACCAATTTTTTCATTGGATTCAATGTTAACCGAATTCCTTCTGGTTCCCTCCATTGACTAAAACACAAAAAGAATTCTGTGAGAGGAAAAAATCATACAAGGAAAATAACATAATCAAGGGGGAGTACCTTCAACATCTATCATCCTAGGTTTTATTCTAATATTGTTACCATAATTCTAAAACTATAACCTATACTTATACTTAACCTTAGGGACATCACTAGACATACCTTAGGAATATCTCTAGGGATCTCACTAAAGTTCTCGCATCCTAGTTTCCAAAGGTTGACTAAACCTTACCTCTGATACCGACTGTAGAGACCCGAAGCTTGACGTACATAGACATTACATTAATTTTTTGGAATACTTAGTACATAACGAAAAGAGAAACACAAGGACCTTAATAGTTTAGTGTCTTTGGAAACATGGAATGTAATCTTCTAATCGTGGTGAAAGATCTTCAACATCTCCCGTAAAGATCATCCATTTTTGTTTCCTTACCTAAAATATTTCTTTTAATCCTGGGGGAAAAGAAAACATAAAAAGGGTGAGCTCAAATGATCAGAAAGGGTAAACATGGATAAAATAAAACATACCATATACATTTGAACTTAAAAAAAACATGAACAACAAAAATCTTGAGCAACGACATAAAACATGGAAGTACATAAGTCATAGATCATAATGGAACATAAATCGTGATAAAATAGCATGGGAATAAAACATGTAATTTTGGAAACCATTAAGCACATGATATGATTTCCATAGTAGCCAAGGCATTGCTACCAAGGCCATCATAGTGGACAAAGTCCCTTTCTGAATCGAGTTCACTCCTCGTTCCAGTCTTGTATTACTAAAGCGGTTTAACTTTTCGTTCTAGCCATGTCTATCTCATGAGATATAAATCATTACCCAATGCATTGGAGGGATATATAGGTCCCACCCATCTCATAATTAAATCATTCTTACATGTGCCACAACATAAACATAAATCATTCATCAAAACCCAAAGAATAAAATGGGTTTCATAAACATCATTCCATCATCACATAATCCATATAAAAGAAATGGATATCATTTCATAATAAGAAAAGTGAAACCATGTAAATAATAGATACATTATACTTGAAACATACACATATAAAATAATGTCATCTTAGATGGAAAAATGGTTTTGATAAAACACTTGAAATGAATTCTTGAGGAAAATATCCTTTCTTCTTCAAAATCACTTTCTTTTCAGAAAATGCCATGCACTTTTAAAAGAAAATGGTTTTGTTGAAAATAATCATTAAATAAAGTATAGGAAGATTTATGAAAATGATGGGTTATGAAACCGTAAAAATCCATTCACACCTTATAAGTTAAAAAAATGGACATGGATGATAAACATAACCCCAGTAAATACTTACGAATAAACTATCTCAGATTATAACGAGATTGGAATAGTTATCCCTTACCTTTGGTCCAATTTGCTTCGTAAGTGTCTGAACCTCCTATATAATGATTTAAATAATGTTATTGACTTATTACAGAATCATATTTATTGTTATGATATCATATATGGTTCAATTATGACTTTATATTACCTGTTGTTTTGTAAATTCCATGTTAAAGAGTGTTTTGGGTAAAATCGTTTCATTTGTCGTCCGTGTTTTGACTTGTAATTATTTATATGATTATTTAGATCATGATTAATTAATTCCAGAATATAAAACATGATTTATATATAATATATATTCAGAATATACATATATATAATAGATCGATAAATGGAAATAAATACACCGTTCATGGAGACGGTAGACCGTACGTATGCATGAACGTTGTATTTGTCTCCTCATTGAATTGAATGGAATTAATTCGATGACATACATACATATATATATACACATAAATCCAGTATCATTATTATGTCGTATATTTCATGATTACTTATTATATATACTTTATAATCATTTATTAAGGGTTAATCATTGAGAATGAATCTCATCGCGTCGTGGAGACGGTATTCTGTACGTACGCACGAGCGATGATATCATTCCCCTGATCGTGGAATTTTATTGGAGTGTATGTATACTATTACAGAATCGATATAAATTTACAATAATCATATATAGTTATTATTTACACCATTATACCCATCCAAGTATGGTGGTGGTGGAAAATAGATTACACCACGGTGTGGAGACGGTATTCTGTACGTACGCACGCGCGGTGAATTCATTTTCCGTAGGATGGATAGATAGTGAAATAGGGTTTTTTCATACATATAATAACATATCCATATATGATTTATACTTATGTTATTACTTCATAATGAAACAACCTAAGAAGAAGAATTGGAAGAAGAAATAATGTTGAAAGAATCGGTAACGGACATTACCTCTTCTTTGAAGCACCTCTTTGAGACCTCCTCTTAGGGCACTAAAATTGGTCTTTGAAGAAGACCAGGACCTCTAGGATGTTTCTAGGGAAGTGTAGAAGATAATTTGGCAGGGGTTGGCCGAGATTGCAGGATCAAATTGGTGTGAGGAGGAAAGGGAGGAGGTGCCCTTTTATAAGGGAGGAGAGGGGCACCATTGGAATTCTTAAAAATATTAATTTATAATAAATCTAACCCCACCTAAAAACAACCAAAAATGACTCTTATTCGATGAATAGATGCTATAGTGTTGTAATATCATCAACCAATCAAATTTAGACATGTTTTGATCTTATTTTAAACCTTATCATTTTGATTTATCTTTTTTTAATCTATTTAAGTTTATTTGTGGTAACAAAATTCTAAATTTTAAATGGTTATAAATAATCACTTATGTGTTGATATTTTTACATAATTGGATACTTTATGACATTTTAGACTATATAAATTTCAATTTATAATTTTTAAATATTTTTGTGATTTTTAAATAATTTAATAAAGTGTTATTTTTATAAAATAACAATAGTGTCAATTTTGATAGTATTCATTTATTTGAATTTAAATTAAATCTAAACAGAGTATATATTAGAACTAAAATAATTAATAGATTCATAAAAGGTCATATGTGTCTATAAAATTAGTTCAGTATATGAAATAGTTCATATAATATTTATTTTATTATTTTTAAAACCATTTATTTGGTCTATCTCTTAATAAAATAAATACTACAACATTTTTGTATAATTATTTAATATACTTATTTTTCCATAAAAATTAAAAATAAAATCCTATGATGAAGATAAATCTATTAACTTTTACATTAATACATTTAATCTAATTTATCATCTTAAAATCACAATATTTAAAGTTTTATATTTATTAAATTATAAAGGTGACAACTTTGGCATCATTTAAAATAAAATAATATAAGTGTCATAATCGCTTTTATAAGTATCCAAATGGTCAAATATTCTACCATTGGATGATTATTGTTTACATTTACATTACCAATAATTTTTTTTCAGGGTTTTGTGCATTTTATGGTCACTATTAGTTTAATAAAAACTATATTCTTTATTTTTCACTAGATAATCAATTTCGGCATCACTATTGTGTCATAATTAATGATAATTATTTAATCCATAAAAATTATAAATAAATTCATATGATGTAGATTATTTATTTAGATTTATGTATACTAATCATGTTTGAAGTTTCATGATGTTTATCACAAAATTAAAATTATTATACTTATAAGATTTAAGAGAGTGGCATGTTGTCACTTTCTTCGGTTTTAATAATAATTAAATTATTTTCGTGGCTAAAAGTCCATTGAATGAATCTAATACGACCCTTAGATGATATGGGTCGACTTTTAGTCATCCAATAGAATTTTGGCATGTGTTAGGGTAATTTTATAATATTATATTTACCCTTAATTAACCGATTTACCTTTAACTATGGTAAATAAAATTTACCGTAGTTACTATTCAAAATTTCCAAAACTAAAAAGTAGCCTATTAACATAATTTGGACCCACTGATTCCAAATATGGAATCTATTTTTCGAAATTCAACACACAAAAGTTGCAGAAATTAAATTAAAATTTATCCCGTTGTTGAAAGAAAACGGGTTTTTGTTTAAAACAATGCAAAAGATTGAATTGATTTAACCTACGAATTCAAGGTAAAATCAATGCTAATGACATAAATTATATTAAATGGTAAAAATATATTCTATTTATAATTTAAAGAAATTAAATATTATAATTTAACCATATAAATTATTACAATGAAAAAAGTTGTTTTTAATTAAAATATAGCGTGTTTTTACTATTCATTAAAATATGAATGTTATCAGAAAAATATCAAAACATTATCCAATGTAAATTTTTATATCCTAATTCAAAATAAGAAGTTTATTTTGTAAAATTGAACTTATAAACATGTCAAAAACAATATTTAATGTGGGTGGGCCATCAAAATGCGACAAAAATGCATTTTTTTGAAAAATACTTATTTTACCCAAAAATTTTATTTTGTTCACATACCATGTTCTAGAAAATGTGTAAGATGAATAATAATGTTATAAAATTCAAAATTTAGTTAATAATTTTTATAAAAACTAGTTCATAATAATATTATAATAATATATCGTTGTTTAGTAAAACCCGGTATTGCGTACAACACACGCTATCGAGGAAGGTCGTGATTGCATGTAATGCAAGCAAAGTCAGAGTTTTGTGTTGTGCAAGAATCCTTTATTATTTCGTATAATAGAATCCAAACATATTTCATTTATACATTTAATATATATATATATATATATACACACACAATCAATGATGCATAGAATGACTATTATAAAACGAACTTGAAATTGTGTGTAACACGATCTAAGAATAGCGTTGCGTATACTGCAAGCTAATACGGTGTTGCGTATAGTACAAGCTAAACTTTGTGTGGTGTATAATAGAAGACATCACTGAAATTAAAAGAATATTTTTCATAAAATCTCGGGGTGTTACATTTAAAATCATTAAAATTATAAATAACAAGTATAATTTATGTGAACACCTTATCAACACCTCTATTCTATTATAAAAATGGATGGAGTTTGAAAAGTAGGATCTTATATCTAGTATCTCCCTTCAATTTCTCATCCTCAATAATTTAAAAAAACATGTTTGATAAGAATGATGATATCAAATAGGGACCCAAAATATACCTCTACTACCATTCAAATTCATTATATATAATTCTTGGGGAGGATATGGGCCTTATCACCCACTTAAATCCAATAACCATTGGAATTCCACAACTGGTTCTTCCAGTAACTACTCATTCCACATTAACCAATTACAAAAAAACAATTACATTTTTTTAAGGCACATAAATCATTTTTATACCTCACAATGTTTTTTAAAATATGTAGAACCAGATATTTAATTTATTAATGAAAAAATTCGCAAGAAATAAATTTATTTCATTAATAGAAATTCTCACACATCCAATTATTTTATTTAAAACATTAATATTTATTCCAAAGTACAAATTTATTTTAAATATTAAGTGTAAGGAATAAAATAATATTAAATTTTATTATTATATCCAATTATAACATTTATATTATTATAATATTTTCCGTGAGGTAGATAATTTGGAATCATTTCCAACATCACTTTTTATTTAAAATAAATGTTTTAGATTTAGCTACAAAATATCAACCTCAAAATTATTCAATGTTGTAGGTTCACAATACAATAATATGACTCACTCAACATACCATTAATAATTGAAAATTAGAGACTTCTAGAGTCATCAAGCCTCATATATACAAATTATTGATATACATTGAAAAAAATGGAGGAATAACATACATGATTCAAAAAATTGTTAATCATTTATATCTGAGTAACCGTTTTGTATAATCTATTAAATCTAAGATATTTTAATGGAAAAAATTGATATCATATAACTCATTAATAAAATAAGTGAAAAAATAAGTTCAAACCATGATATACATATAGGGTTATGAAAACCAAAATATATGGAATCAAAATCATAACACTTGAAGAGATGAATACCAATAATTCCGAACAACATTTCCATTAGACCGTGCACTATTTGAGAAGAATTAGCATGAACTAATCTATTTAATACTATTAATTATAACTAAATAATCTTTGATAAATATTTTAATATTAGGTTATATTAAGTAACAAAAGAAATTTTACAACATCTTACAAAAATTAAAAATATTAAATAAATATTCTCATATATCATTCCATCATTTCATGTAATATATAAAATATTGATTCAATGATACATTTACACCATCTAGAAAATAATATTAAAAATTACATGGTAATTAAGATAGACATATGATATCAAACAAGCCATGAATGGATAACAACTGTTACATTACTTCCCCACAAATCAATAATCACTTCACCCCGTCAAACATATAGATGAGTTATTTCATTCAATATAATATTATACCTGATCATTTCATGCATATATGATACATTCCACAATTATAGGTTCTAAATATCATTAACGTTGGATAAAATATCAAAAAACAGAAACACAATCATTGAGATTTAATAAAATTCTTCATAATCATAGATGTTAATTTTCATTGTGTTCATATTATGATACACTATCAACCATAAATAGATATATCCATGTCGATTCATTCATTACAATTTATATTTATTTTCATTTTACAATAGTTTTCCACACTTATTCCATCCATCTTTCACATTTAATCAATCATAAAAAACGAACCATGTAGTACATTAAATTAATGTAAAATAAAATAATACATATAAATTTTATACTATGATAGTACATTAAGACATATCATTCTGAATATGTACATAATGAAATTATTATGTAACATAATTTAGCATTTTTTTATAATGACCAGAATAAGAAAATTGTTGATCATACTCATTATATATATATTAAATTGATAATGCCAAAAAATAACCCTTAAAGCTAAATCATTATTAATTAATTCCTCATTTAATAAATATAATGAATAATTAATTTCATTTTTAGAATAACTCTTTTTTAAAAAATGATTCACAATAATATATTTTAACTAATATGTAATACCAATATAAAAATTGAAACATAGTATTTCAATTAAATAAACTCATGATTACAATATACATTAAATTGAAAAAAATTAAATTTCTATAATTTATCATATAACAGTAAAATAAAAAAATTTAAGATGTTATGGAATTTTAAACAAGTTATTAAATTTCCCCCTTAATATTTTAACCTAATCAATAGCTAATAATTAATTTCAAAAAAAATTAGATAAGATATTGTTGGAAAATAATTGTTTAATCGTGATTTATTATTGATTTATTCATATATAGTGTTTTATTTAAAATAAAACATTCATATTATTTCCTGAATTTGGTTTTTATTGTTGAAATGTATTAATTTTGAGATTAATTTTATCAATGAATATTATGTAGGAAAAAATATCTCACCACATCATGAATATTTAACGTAACAATTCATATTATAATGAAATTATATATTTTAATTTACTATAAAAAATTATTATATTTTCATAGTATTATAATAGTGTATAATATATAAATTATTAAATCAAAATCATATATTGAGTTGGAACTTCTGACAATTTTTTTTGGATTCACTACAAAACATTATTCCATGTAGTAAAGGAATTCTCACCAAGACAAGCAAATTTCGTTTTCATGATTCTGTTGAAATATCACATGGGACATAAGATTTGTGTCTCAAGAAGTTTCCATTGGTTTAATATATCATAATCATTTATAATTTACAATAACTGTGTGTGTACTATCCAATTCCCTACCTTGACCACAGGTTATGTTAAATGTCACTATTTCCTTATTGACCCATGAAAATCTAAAATTTTTTGAACTGAAAATATATCATATATCTAAAAAATAAGGGATACCAATTTTAATGACCCACCCTGAGTAGAGATGGCTGTGACCTCTAATACCCATGTCCAATAAGCCATGGGTTAGTGATTGGCACAGAGGGATTATTGTTCTCAAATTGGTGGAATTCCCAACATAAAACAGAGAAAATTAAAACAATACCATAAAAGAAAAATCCTTATATAATAAAGATTATTAAAATTACCATACACAACCCATGTAAACATTAAAGGGAATATGATTCAGAAACAATTAACTTGGAACTCCAGGAAACCTCTATACCACATTGAATATTATTAAAATCAAATCTAAATTTAATAGTACTTGAATACATCTAAGAATAATGTGGAAGGGAGATAACATTGGAGTAAGAAATAGGTTCGTCACTTTATGAAATTATAAGTCCTGGTGTAATAATTAAGTCATCAAATTCATGTGGTTAAATATCTATATAGGACATGTTTAAGGAACTGTCCAATGATGCCATCCTACTAAACACCTGAACTAATTCTCTATAAGGCCTAAATAACATTCTTGATCCCCATAGGATGGAAACTAATGCTTGAGCATCATAGGAATTCATTTGGTAATGATTTTACTCAATTTAGAGTTAAAATTTATAAACAATATAAAAAAATAATAAAAAAATAAATATTTACAGGCAAGAATGAAGGGAAAACTAACTAAATCCAGTTGGGACCATATGATTCTCCACCCAACTCTTCCCACACTACCCACATCGAACAAAAGGAATCCCAACGAGAACCTGAAATTATGTAAGCATGAGATAAAATCTTAGTAGGTTTCTACAACCCACAGAAAATATTAAAATGTATTCCTAAGGAAAAAAATCAATTCTATTTTCAAAATAAATCATAAAGGTGGTTCTTACATACATAATCATCTCTAAGAAAAACAAATAAAATATATAGAAAACTTCCAAAACATTTCGATAATTTTCCAAATGCAAACACACATGTTTCGAAACCCAGTCGCATGCCTAAGACTTATGAAAACTACACACATTTTTTTAATTCCTCAAATCAACTAATTTTTTTTGTATTAAAATGAAAAACAATCACTCTAAATAATTTTATACAAGGCCAAAATATTCATCTAATTATTCCTAAATACATGTAACCAATTTTCTAAACGAAGCATGGAAAAGGTGGGAATAAACATCAACATATACATAATTAAAAAATGGGCATGACAAACTAAATTAAATCATATGAAACATGGTACTAACAAAGTACATCAATAAGACAAACAAGACCAATGATGAAGAAAATATCCTTGGGGACACAGAACTCCATGTCCCGTCTTCCCCAACCTCATGGGTATAAGTTAGAAAACACAGAGTAGGTGCTAATGTAATGATAGGGTAAATAAGAATAAATAATTTGTGGTTATCTAAAAATATTTAGTTTAATAAGTTTCTTCATTTTTTCAATTGTTAGGAATTTCCATCCATTTAACTAAGAACTATGCTGATATACTACTTGGAATAAATGGATTAGAGACATCAACAATCTCACTAGGGATAATATTACACCATAATTATATCTCATTAGAATGGACCATCAGTTCAGGTAGTTAACCACACATACCATGGAGAATCCGTCCATGTATTTGTATACAATTCATATATTAGGGGCATAGAGTATTAGTCTGACTCCCAAACCCAATGATTCAAGGGGTGGGGTTTAGAGCCTCAGTCCAACCAAAATTGTGGGCATAGAACCTCAAGTCAATATGCCACATTACACCTGTCACGACCCCCTCCCCACAAATTATACCCCTCATGGGACGACAATGTGAGAAGGGAGATAATGTTCCCCCGAGTCCCGCCTCTAGTAGGCCTCAGGATGGAAACTAGAACTGAAGGTATAGTAAACTCACAAATGGGAGGAATTACCCTCTAAGAGAAAAAATGTGGAAGAGAGAGATAAGATAGACACCAACCAACTCCAACAAAAATATTAATATAAAAGAAAACCCAAGTACACATATGAAATGTCAGGAAAAACTACTACAACTATAATTGGAAAACTATAAGTACCCAAAAGAATGTAAAAACGAAAGTGACCACATAGCCTGAACAGCTCCAGCCACCCCAAGCTATTAGTGACATGCATGATCTCCAACCAGCTCCATGTGATTGGAAAATCAGTATATATTTACATAGGGTGAGTATAACAATATACTCAGTATGATCCTCCCCGGAGCCTCTCATTCAAAAGTAATGAATGAATGCTAAATCACAATGGACAACAAGTGAAAATAACTCGTCACCTAAATAGGTATATTATGTTCCCAGTCCCACCTTTTCTAATATCACAAAGTAACTCATAAAAGAGTATATAATATAATAATGAACATCATGGGTACCCTGCTACTACATCCCCACTGGTTTTCTGCTTGGCCCCAAGGTCACACGTCTTAAGAATCTCTTTTCAAAAAGGCTTCCCATAGACACCTGGGAGAAGATTCACAACATGAACCTCATGCAAAAAAACCACCACATCTAGATAAGAAATGTTACCGGGTAGTTTCTGGGATCCACCGTTGCTCGCATAACGTGTACCATACGTCAGGTAATATACATCAATCCATTATAGCCCATACACTGAGTAAGGATCCTCAATCCATCACTGCCTATACACATTACACCTATAGTGGTCCATATGAAACTATATCCATAATATATGTTTGTGAAGAACCACAATACATTACACCCCTCTACACATATATATGGGGAAAACTAACCATTGTACATACCAGAAAAATTAACTACCAAGAGAATAGAGTGGGGCATAAGGGGGTTGTCATCCATCCATCCTCCCACAGGAATGTTGGGGAAAGTACCCCCCCAGTTGTTAGAAACCCCGGGGAGTGAAATCCTTTACTAAAATGGTGGAGTATCATATAGAAAAAAAATTACAGAATCTATTGTTGCTTAAAACCACACTATGAGCATAACCTAGTACTAGACTCAACTGTAGCTAAGGTCTCTTGAACTCCCGACTGCCACTTCTAACACTATGTATTCTATAAGCACACAACAATTTAATGAGATTTAATACATTACCTCATTCGTTTTTTATCAGTTTCACTTTACATTTTTTAAATATTTAAAAATTAAAAAATTATTAATAATTTCTACCTTATATTTTATTAGCATCACTCCAAAAGTTCCATTTTCCCTTTAAAATTGTAATCTCAACATTTTGTTCTAGTAAGCTACACCCCAATGGGTTAACATCATTTCTTCATTAATTTATTATAGCATTACCTTCCCATATTCACTTAAATTCTAGAAAAACATTATATGCTACTAAACACAAGGGGATCAATGAGAATAGTAGATGAACTACCCATTGTGTCTTTTCCTCATATAGAAAGAGTGTAGACTCATCCTCCATTGAGAAGCTTAACATAGAAATTACATGGCATATCCCGTGCTTCTTTTTCCACTTTCAGAATAAGGTTAAGCTAAACCAGCTACCTTGGGCAGTGGGGAGATGTAAATCACATAAACAACCAATAAAAATTATGAAGCATCCAAACATTCACATCCAAACTGTTTGATCTTCCCTGGTGTCCTCCCTAACACCCACATGCATAAACAGATGCATCTCGCCACTCTAGGTGTTAACTTCTGCCACAACCCATAGGCCTGCATGCCCCCACATATCACAATATCCATACAGGATCACGTCACAAACACAAGTAGCTAGAAAAAAACATCATATAAATTGGGATCTTGGACCATAAACAAGTAAGAGGGTAACTCAGAACCCTACAAGGGCTTATCATTTTTCAAATATCTAGTTCTTTAATCTATATTGGATTAACCATTTTATTATTTAGAGGTTCCAAATTTTAGAAACCTGACCAGTAAGGGATCACAAAAATAATAAACAAGCTTACAATAATAATTTGATTAACATCAAATTATAACAAAACAATCAGATTCATTTACATGCATGTTTATCTTCAGCAAAGTAATTATCAATTAATTCCGACTTTACATTATTTCCCAATTTATATTAAGAAATAAAATCCAATCAAATAAATCATAGGAGTCACACTATCTAGAATAACCAAAGGCAATAACATATGATGGATATCAATTTATTTATCTAGTTCAAATATTTTTTATGTCAATTACATTTTGATCAAGTGGTCTAAAACATGAAAACTCTACAGATTCATGGAAAAAATAGAAATAACGAATCCCCCACGAAAAGTGGTTCTTGACATTAATTGTATAAGAATGATCCAAAAAACAGATCACGATCACCTCCTCTCATGAAAACTTTATCCACCTGAGGATTCCACGATACAACCACACCAACTGAAACCCAAAAGACTCCATTGGAAGTGTGGAGATCACATACCATAACATGGAAAAGTGTAATAAGATAAGATTAATCCAAAAGAACAATGAAAGAACACACCATATTTAAATGAAGGGTCGACCCTTATTACTTGCACCAAAGAAAGGGGTGTGCATGCCGTAGGAAAAACATCAAGGGGAAAAAGATCTGAGGATTAAGGTTTGATCAAAGTACTCATATGGGAAGAATAAAAAGTTCCAGCGTCTCGCACAAGGTAGAACAAGGAGGAAGAACAAGGAAGATATATCATCCCTTTAAGAGATTTTACAGAGAATAATTTTAAGATACACTGGATTCTCCATTAAAAAGAGATCTCATTAAACCACATGGTTTTACCATGTAAAGACATCCTGATCCTTAGGAAAAATTAATATACGAGTTATAAGATTTTATTTGGCTTTAAATCCCTTAAAACAAGGCCTTGAATTCATTTCACGTCAAGGAAAAATTTAAAGGGGTGAAACTGTAGGAAACTAGAACACTGTTCACGTTCATAGAAATATTGTACACCTAATGATCCTGGAAACATTGTACACGATTCTGGAAACACTCTACACTCACTGATCCTAGACTAACCAATCCTAGACACACCGATTCTGGAAACACTGTTAAAAAAATTACTCATTGATCCTGGACTCACCGATCCGGGTACTATTCATAGAATGACTCACCGATCTTGGAATTATTGATCCTTGACACACCGATCCTGGAACAGATCACAAAATGACTCACCAATCCTTGACTCACCAATCCTGGTCTCACTGATCCTAGTACTGTTCACAGAATGATTCACCAAACCTGGAATCACCAACCTTGGACTCACTGATCCTGGTACTACTCATAGAATGACTCACTGACCTTGGACTCACCGACCATGGTACTATTCACAGAATCACTCACCGATCCTGGACTCACCAATCCTGGTACAATTCATAGAAAGACTCATCGATCATGGACTCAATGATCCTAGACTCACCGATCCTGGTTCAGTTCACAGAATGACTCACTGATCATGGACTCACCGATCCTGGAACTCTTCACAGAATGACTCATTGATCCTGGAATCACTGATACTGGTATTGTTCCCAGAATGAATCACTAATCCCAGACTCACCGATCCACTTATTATTCATAGAATGACTCACCGATCCTGGTACTGATAACAGAATGACTCACTGATCCCAGACTCATTGATCCTGGTTCTGTTCACAGAATGAATCACAAATCTTAGACTCACCGATCCTCATACTACTCACAGAATGACTCACTGATCATGGACTTAGTGATCCTAGTACTGTTCATAGATTGACTCACCCATCTTGGACTCACTGATCATGGTACTATTCACAGAATGACTCACCCATCCTCGACTCACCGATCCATATATTGTTCACAGAACGAATCATTGATCTTGGACTCACCGATCTTGGTACTGTTCTTAAAATAACAGACCGATCTGATGGTACTCTTTAGATCAGTCTCACAGATGGAACTGTTCACATTAGTCTTGCCAATGGAACTGTTCACATCAGTCTCATCGATGGAACTGTTCACATCGGTCTCCCTGATGGATCTGTTCACATCAGTCTCCCCAATGGAACTATTCACATGGGTCTCACCGATATATCTTTTCACATTGGTCTCACCGATGGAACTATACACCTCGGTCTCACCAATATAACTTTACACATTTGTCTCACTAATGAATCTATTTTCAGAAATGGAAAACTGGAAATGTTTTGGTGATGAGTCACCTAGGCCACCATAACACCTTAAACACAATATTTTCACAAAGGAATAGACCAGAGAGGTCGGGGACATTACATCAGATACCTCTCAAAACTTTTTCATCCTTGAGAATTCAAACCCAACCCAATAGGGAACAAAAAATAATTCAGAACAACCTCCCATCGAGATACCTCTCAAAAGAGAGAAATCCACAAGAAGAAACAAAAGAAATCCATAAAATAAACATGAAAGGTGTACAACCACAAAGGCTACATTGATACATGAGACAAGTTAAACATCAAACAAGTCTGGGTACTGAGCACGTATCTATGACTCATGTTCCTTGGTACTTTCTTCGATGCCACCATGTCGCCACAAGACATGATCAAATGGAATAGAAAACCCATACAACACCTTCTCCTTGTTGTCTTGGATATCCACAGGTATCTCTTCAAACGTCACATCATCATCATCATCGATCTCTCCCCATTCGATGACATGTGAGTCATCATGAAGATAACGATGGAGCTGTGATACATGGAAAAAATCCTGTATTTGGCACGTCTGTTGCGGAAGCGCTATCTTATACACCACAATTCCAATACGATCCAAAACCTCTAAAGGACCAAAAAATCAGGGAGAAAGATTACTCCCACACACAAACCATCACTTCCCATGACGAGGTGTCACCTCAAGAAACATTTGATCCCCATTATAAAACTACAAAGGTCTCCTCCTTTTTTCATCATAAGATTTCTGACGAACCTCCACTATCTTCATCCTATCAGGAATCAACAGACCCATCTCTGTTGTATTCTTCACTAGTTCTGGCTTGAGAATTGTTGACTCTCTAACCCCAATCCAGCACAATGGAGAATGTAAAGGCCAGCCATACAATGCCTCAAATGGTGTTATACCGATGGCGGATTGAAATATATTGTTGTAAGAAAAATCCACCAAGGGTAATTGCCTCATCCACAAACCTCAATAATCTATGAAACAAGAGAGTAATATGTCTTCAAGAGTTTGGATGGTCTTCTCCGTCTTACCATTCATCAGAGGATGAAAAGAAGTGCTAAGGCATAGTTGAGAACAGAAAGCATGTTGGAGACCTCTCCATACTCTAGAGGTAAAATGGGGATCTCGATCAGAAACAATCATACTTGGGACTCTATGAAGTCTCACCACCTCCTCCAACTACTGCCTCAACAAAACATATACTAAGCTCGACTCCTTTATTTCTCTAAAGTGGGCCAATTTTGTTAAACAATCCACAACCTCCCAAATAGCATCATGCCTTCCCTGAGCTCGGGGTAAACTAGTAACAAAGTCCATTTACATGTACTTCCACTTCCACTGAGAAAAATCCAATGGGTAGAGAAAAGCACCGGGGACACGTTACTCAGCCTTGACCTTTTAGCAGACCAAACATTGAGACACAAACTTAGAAACAGAATGCTTTAATACATGCTACAAAAACTAACTTTTCAAGGCTAGGTACATGTTTTTCCTACCAGGATGCACCACTAAAGGTGAACTATGGATCCCTTTGAGAACCTCCTCACACATAGTAAAAGGAACAAAAATCCATCCCTGATACAACACTTTCTGTTGTTCATCCTCAGACCACCCATCATAGGCCTCGCCATAAACCACTCTGTCCCTCCAGACCTCCACCTCTAGATCCCCCAACTAGGACTCTTCCTCCTTCTGCACCATAGATGAATGTACCGCTATCTGAAAAATATATCCTCTACCCCGAACATCTCCCATATCATGATGTAATGATGACAGTTCTTCCATTACTCTCCAGGAATCACTTGATTAACGCACATCATCTCTACATGAATTTGGTCTCAGAGCATTAGCTACAACATTCCCCATTCCATTTGTATACAATATTTCGAAGTCGTATTCCTGTAAGAACTCCATCCACCGACGATGTTGTATCTTCGTGTCATGATGGGAGAAAACATACCTCAAACTCTTATGATTATTGAAAACCACAAAGCGCTCACCATTGAGGTAATGTATCCAAAACTTCGTAGCAAACTCCACGGCTACCAAATAAAGATCAAGGGTGGCATAGTTACGTTCATGGGGATACAACTGATGAGACCCAAAAAAATTGATCTTTTCTACATTAAAACACAAACTAACCCCAGATGCAACAAATCACAAAAAGCATCAAACTAAACTCCCTCAGAAGGAAGACAAAGAACTATAGCACTTACTAACTTCTACTTTAGATACTCAAAATCTTCGTCACACTGATCAGTCCATATGAACGCCTGATCCTTCCAAGTAAACGCTATCAGTGGAGTCACAACTCATGAGAAATTGGCTATGAACCTCCTGTATTAGCCCGTGAGGCCAAGAAAACGTCACACCACTAACACTGTATTTGGGGATACCCAAGATACGACTGCCTCAATATTTGATGGACCCACATATACTCCCTATTGGGACACAACATTCCCCAACAAACGAGCTTCTTGAGCCAAAAACATACACATCGACAACTTCCCATATAGTTGATGTTGATGATGATCTCCCAAAACAACTTGTAGATGATCTGCATGATCCTACTCAGACATGGAGTAAACTAGTATGTTTTCGATGAAAACCACCACGAACTTGTCCAAGAACTAAAAAAATATAATTCATGAATCCCATGAACACTTCTGGAGCATTTTTTCATGCTGAATGGCATTACAATGAACTCCTAATTCCCATGACGACAACGGAAAGCAGTCTTCTGGATATCCTCATCCTTTAAACGCTTCTGATTATATCCTGACCGCAATTCTATATTAGAGAACCAAATTTCACAATTCAGTTGATTGAATAAATCATCAATCATCAGAAGAGGTTAGTGATTATTCCCCATCACATTTTTTTAATCGATGATAATCTATACAGAACCGCAAACGGTCAACAGCCTTCTTCACAAAAAAAACTGGTGCACCCCATAGTGACACACTCGGCTGAACAAAACTTCACTATAACATACCGTCAAGTTGTATATATAGATCTCATAACTCAGAAGGTTCCATCCTATATAGAGACATGGAGATATGAGATGATCCTGGTTGTATCTCGATCCAAAACTCGATCTCTCATCATGGGGGTAATGCTACAACCTCTTTTAGAAAGAAATCAGGGTAGTCTTCTACGACCCTAGGAAACTCTAACTTCTGATCCTTTGAAAGACTCATCATCATCTCAGCCATCTTGGATTATAAGGACAAAACATTCCTTTAACCCATCCGAGTGTCTCTCTTGCCAACAAACACCACTATCTCTCCACCATCATCGAATAATGACACCATTCTCATGGAGAAATCCACTATAGCCTACACTGAATACAACCAATCAATGCCAAGGATGACATCATATGGTTGTATCTGTAAACATAGGAAATTCCTCCAAGAGTTGTGCTACCCTAGCAGTATATCACAATCCCTACATACTTCAAACAAGTTAGCTCTTCCTCTAATTGGCTTAGTTAACACCAAGGGAACCGGAAGCCTCTCTACCTCAAGTCACAAAGCATGGACAAGGGTAGGTGATATGAAGTAGCGTGTCACTCATGAATTAAAAAAAGGAATACACCAAGGTATAAAACAAGCAAAGGGTACCTTGAACGACGTCTTGCTCAACTGGTGTTGGCAATGATAAAGGCTGAAGCTGATCAGGACATCCTCTATGGCCTCTTGGACCCTAATGACGACGACCGCCAGGGTCACGCTCTACTCTCCAAGGATGGGGGCATCATAGGGATGTCCTCTGCCTACCCCATCTACCCGTTGCTGATCTAAAGCTGGTGCAATCTATTTCTATTGCCTCGAGTAGAACTACCTTAACGGAGGGGCCTGGAGCGGAACATGTGGTGTATGATGACTGCTCTGAATGGTAAGGCACTCTTTCTACTGATGACCTCAACCACTACAATAAATACAAGCTCTTGATCATTTGGCATACGCCTGAGAGCTGGTACCCCTGGAGAAATGAGATACTGAGGGCTGGGACATACCCCTGGATGAACAGAGTCTCTTCTACCTTAAAAACCGGTAACCCTGAACCATTGCTTTGCATGGTGAGAAATCATGATGATTCCCCTCTTGTGATGATTCTGTTCTAGCCAATGTCATCTCGACAACCTTTTCCTTTTTTAGCACCACAAGATATGTCTTCAGCATAAATGGGGTGACCTTACACTGGATCTCTGGATGCAATGCATTCTCAAAATTCCACTTTCTATCCTCCTCATCTAGAAACAGTTCTAAATCATATCGGAAAATGTTCCTAAAACGGATTCCAAACTCTCTCACACTGTATCTCTACTATTGAAGGGTATGAAGCTCCTAATGACTGGACACCTTCATGGTCGATATAAAAACTAGACTCTAAACTTGTCTCGGAACTCCTCCCACAAGATTTCCAACTCTTCATGATCACTGAGGAAGAAGAACCACCACTGCCTCACTGCTCCACGCAGCATTGTCAAAACCATGGACACTCATTGCTCTGTTCGAGCACGAATCGAACAGAAGCCTATCTCGACCTCCTCCAATCAGTCATCTGCGACAGCATCAAAAATAGATACCTAATACTTCGGTAGATTCTAGTAGTGACACTCTTGGAGTGTCCTTCTCTATGTGTCGTCGTCTTCAACCACTACCTTGTGACGATCTACTGGAAAAGCCTGCTTCACATCTTTTATGCGATCCTCATGAGGACATCGACCTCGAGCCATAAATGAAAAATAACAAATAGTTAGAGCTCCTAAAACTGGAATATGGATGAATCAACATTAATTAATTGATTTTTTTATTCATTTTCGGTTAAACTTTCCCAAGTTCTACACATTCAAACACAGGGAAAAAAAAGAATGTTTCATGATCCTTTCGTAGGTCTCTTCCTTGCTACTAGTATCAGATTGTTTAGTATCCATTGTAAACTTAACGGTTTGTCCATCAGATTATAGGGGGCCCTAAACCTTTATGACTTATTCAGTATCAAGTGTTTAAATCACCTGCTAAAAATGAATGACAACGTTTCCCTACCAACCCATGAGTCCTCACATGTGCATAACTACAAACTCCATCCTATCTCTCTACATGACCATTGATACCACTCTGGAACGACACCCTCCCCACAATGTGTTCCCTTCATGGTCCAGAAATGTGAGAAGGGAGATAATGACCCTTGATTCACGCCTCCAGTAGGCCCCAGGTTGGTGACTAGCACCGAGTGTATAGTAAACACACAAATGGGTGGCATTACCCTCTAGGAGAACACATGCGGAAGAGAGAGATAAGATAGAAACCAACCAACTCCAACTCAACAAGAAATGTAAAAGAAAACCCATGTACACATATGAAATGTCATGAAAAACTGCTACAACTGAATTGGGAATACAATAAGTACCCAAAAGATTTTAAAAATGGCAGTGACCACGTAGCCCGAACAGGTCCAGCAACACCAAGCTAGTAGTGACTAGCCTGATCATTAACCTGCTCCAAGTGACCTAAATTGAAGTTTATATATACATAGGGTGTTTATAAAAATATACTCGGTAATAACCCCTTGGATCCTCTCGTGAAAAAGTAAAGAAAGAATGCTAAAGCACACTAAAAATCAAGTTAATGTAACGCATCACCTTCCCATCCTAACCATGGTTACTCTCACCAAGTAATGCATACAGGAGTATATAACATAATAAAGATCATCAAGGGTATCCCACTAGTACATTCCCACTGATTTTCCGCTTTTCTCCAACATTGTACGTTCTAAGAATCTCTCTCCAAAAAGGCGTGTCCACATACACCTTGACGAAGCACCACAACATGTACCTCATGCAACAAAACCACCATGTCCACGTAAGCAAAGTAACTAGTTAGTTTCTGGGAGCCACCACAGCTCACTTAACATGTATCACATGTTGGGTATTATACATCAAGCCATTACAGCCCATAAGTCAAGTAAGGATCCTCAAGCCATCACAGCCTTTACAAGTTACACATCTAGTAGTCCATATATAACTATATCTAGAATATATGTGTGTGTATAACCATAAGCCATTACAGACCTCTACACACATATATGGGGAAAACTAACTGATGTGCCTATTATAACATGTAACTACCAAGAGAAGTGAGTGGGGACAAAGGGGGTAGTCTACCATCCATCCTCCCATCATATTGTTGGTAAAAACAACCCCCAGGGCTCAAGATTCTCCGGGTGTCAGTTTCCCTTAAAAAAAGGGTGGAATAGTGTATAGAAACAGAAAAAGTACAGAATATACTATAGCTCACAACCACACTATGGGAATAACCTAGTTTTATACTCAACTACATATAAAGTCTCTCAAACTCCCAACTACCACTTCTAAGACTAGGTATCCTATAAGTGCACAAAAATTTAAAGAGCTTTAATACATTACTTCATTCTCTTTTTATCAGTTTCACTTTGTGTTAATTAATTATTCAATCAGTAATTAACCATTAATAATTTTCACCATATATTTCATTAGCATCACACTCAAAGATCCATTATCCCTTTCAAATTTTAACCACAACATTTCAATTCAGTAAGCTCCACGCTGATGGGTTAACATCATTTCTTCAATTATTTATTATAGCATTAAATTCCCATATTCCCAGGCATTCTAGAAAAACATTATATGGTACTAAACACAAGGGGGATCAACACGATATATATAAGAACTACCCATGGAGTCTTTTCCTCCTATAGCAAGAGTGTAGACCCATCTTCCCATGAAAAGCTAGACACAGATATCACGTGGAATACGTCGCACATCTTTTTCCCCATTCAAAATAATGGTAATTAGGACCAACTTCCTTGATCAGCGGGGAGAAGTAAATCTCATAAACAACCAATACGAATCAACAAGCATCCAAACATTCACATCCAACCTGTTTCATCATCCCTAGTGTCCTCCCTGACACACACATGCATAAACTGATGCATCTCACCGCTCATGGCATCAACTACTGCCACAACCCATATGCCTCCATGCCCCCACTTAACGAAATAGCCATCCAGGCTCATGTCACAAACACAAGAAGAAGGAAAAAAACATCATACCAATTGGTCTATGGGCCCTTAAACAAGTAAGAGGGTATCTCAGAACCCTATAGGAGGTTATCTTTAATAAAATAACCAAATAATTAATCCATATTGGATTAAATGATATATTATTCATAGGTACCTAATTTGGGAAACCTAACCAGTAAGGGATCACAAATCAATAAACATGCTTAATTCACCAATTCTATTAACATAATATTACAAAAAGAAGAATCAAATTCATTTACAAGGCTCATTATATTTATCCAAATAATTATCGATTAATTCCGGCTTTATGTACTTTTCCAATTTCCATTATGAATGAAAAGAAAAAAAATCAAGCATATGTATCACACAATATAGAAAAACAAGAGGCAATAACATATGATCAAGATCATTTTATTTATCTAGTTCAAATATTTATTATGTTAATTCAATTGTGATCCAGTGGGATAAAACATGTTAACTCTACAATTTGACGTAAATGAAAATAGAATAAATGAATACCCGAACTCAAACCATTCTTGACGTTCATTATATGAGAACGACCCACACAACGGATCACGATCACCTCCTCTCATGATAACTTCATCCACCCAAGGATTCCATGGTACAACCGCACCAACTGAAACCCAGGAAATCTCCATTAGAAGCATGGAGATCACATACCATAACATTGAATGGAGTAATAGGAGATGATTGAATGAAAAGAACCGTGAGAAAACATACCTTATTTTGATGAAGGATCGACCCTTACTACTTGCGCCAAAGTAGGGGGTGCACATGAAGCAGGAAACACATCAAGGGGAAAATGATATGATGATTATGGTTTGATCACACCGCTCATATGTGAAGAAGGAAAGGTTCCAGCATCTCACAAAATAGAACAAAGAGGAAGAAAAAGGAAGATAAAGCATCTCTTTAAAAGATTTAATAGGGAAGCATCTTAAGATACACTGGATTCTATATTAAATTAGAAATGCATTAAACCACATAGTTTGACTCAATAATGACATCATGTGCCTTAGGAAAAATTAATACAGGAGTTATGAGATTTTATTAGGTCATAAATCCCTTAAAAGGCCTTGAATGCATTTTACGTCAATGAAAAGTCAAAGGGGTGAAAATGTAGGAATCCAGATACAATATTCACGACCCTAGAAACACAGTACACCTTCCGATCCTAGAAAAAATGTACATGGTTCTGGAAACACTATACACTAACTGATCCTGGACTCACTGATCCTGGAAACATTGGTCAAATAAATGACTCTCCGATCCTCGACTCATCGATCCTAGTACTGTTCATAGAATGACTCACCGATCATGGACTCAATAATCCAAGTACTGTTCACAAAATGACATGATGATCCTTGACTCACTGATCCTGGACTCACCGATCCTAGTACTGTTCAAAGAATGACTCACCAATCCTGGAATCATCGACCGTAGACTCACTGATCTTAGTACTATTCACAAAATGACTCACGATCCTGGACTCATGGATCATGGTACTGTTCACAAAAAGACTCACCGATCATGTACTCACCAATCATGGTACTATTCATAGAATGATTCATCGATCCTAGACTCACCGATCATAGTACTGTTCACAAAATGACTCACTGATCATGGACACAACGATCATGGCACTGTTCATAGAATGACTCACTGATCCCAGACTCACCAATCCCGGTAGTGTTCACATAATGACTCACTGATCTCGGACTCATTGATCCTGGTACTCTTCATAGAATGACTCACCGATCCCAGACTCATCGATCCAGGTACTGTTCACAGAATTACTCACTGATCCTAGTAAAATTTACAGAATGACTCACTGATCCTGGACTCACCGATCCATGTACTATTCATATAATGACACACCAATCCTTGTATTGTTCACATAATGACTCACCGATCTTGGACACAATGATACCGAACTCACTGATCCTATTATGGTTCACAGAATGGCAGAATGATCTGATGGTACTGTTTAGATTGGTCTCACTAACTGAACTTTTCACATCGGTCTCACCGATGGAACTGTTTACATTGGTCTCTCCTATGGAACTGTTCACATCCATCTCCTAAAAGGATGTGTTCACATCGGTCTCACCAATGGAACAATTCACATCGGTCTCACTGATGGAACTGTTCACATGGGTCTCACCGATGGAACTTTACTCATAGGTCTCACCGATGGAACATTACTCATTGGTCGCACCGATGAAACTATTTTCATAAATCAATAATTAGAAAATTGTTGGGGATGATCCACCTTGACCACCAGAACACCTCAAACACTGGATTTTCACAGAGGAATGGACCGGAGAGTTTTGGGCCATTACACCACCAATAATTGAGCACATGCTTATTTAACAATTTTCCACATTTAAAATATAAAAAAATTGTAAATTAATAACATAAAATTCATTATTCATAATTCGTCAATACATAAATCATTTCCAAGTAATAACCAATGTACGCTTTACCATTGGAAATTCATTTATCATTATCCCATTAAAAAGGTACCTAACACACCCTCATTCCATGCTCTCAATTAGGTAATGACATTAATTTCATTTTCAATCCATGCTAACCAAATAAACTGAATTCGCACAATTTCATTACATAAACCCATGATAACATTTAAAACATAAAAATACATTGTTCAACAGCTTATGTCCCACCAATTGAATATTTAACAACATGAATCCATGTTCAAAAACGTGGAATCCCCCATGGGTACCTTCAAATCAACCCTCAACACCCACTATGCATTCCATGGGTATCATAAGGGATTCCATTTACCATTTAGTTAATTAATATATAATTTCTCACAAAGGGAACCCAAAAGAAAAAAAAGAGTACAATATAACAACCATTTATCACATCCCATGAATCAATCACATAAAAAATATAATCTTCAACTTCAAATAAGAGTATTCAATTGGGGAAATCAACATCACATCACATGTTACAACCAAGACATCACTCATATATTAAATATTTAAAAATACCTTTCTCAAACAATTTAATGGACAACCATGTTTCCAATGGGAGAACCATCAATTCTTAGAACACCAACATACATCATGGGAAACTCTATATTCATTTTATAAAAACAAAAAACATATTGATAAAAATGAAACCCAATAAACACAAAAATGATCGCAATTGAAAACCCCATTACATTTTACTATGAAATTTTACCATTCATTACAAAGGAAGAACCCATGCCTCACATTTATATCAATGTCACCCCAAAATAGTGGATTTCTAATTTGAAAACTGAAAACATGTATAACGATTGTTGTCCCATCATTCATAAAATAAAAATACACTTAAAATATTTTTACAGGTTCATAAAAATTAATAATTTCAAAAAACATTTCAAGACACACTATGAAAAACCAAAAAAAAGGTAGAAAATTTTTATTTCCACTAAACAACCCATAAATAATACTTATATGAATTTATATAAATGTTTTACCACCTAGAAATATCAAATAAAAAAAAAGTAATCCCGTATTGAATTCATTTGAGTACAACAATTATATTTAAGACAAAATTCCCCAAAAAACCCTATTTCACTTATTAGAAACCATAACCGGTTTAAAAATAGTTTGAAACCCATTACCACTTCTCAAAATCATTTAAAATAAATACCAATGTCATTTAATAAAATATTTTTGGAACTAAACAATCCATTTCAAAACATGAACACTGAGTGCACATGTAAAACTAAATATTCCATGTTAGAAACACACGGAAATGGTTTCAACACATTACAAGGATATCCATATGTCTATACATGCATAAAAAGATAATTTGAAAAGTTTTTTTCATATTAAAATTCAAAAATGAAATATATTGAATAGTAACATGAATGTCAAGTAGAATATGATCAATAGAAAACATTTTACCTTTTGATGATTTCATCGATGACCACTCATAGCTACAATTACCGACCTACATGCATAATCACCTTCTCAGATACATAAGGAAACCTTTCCCTCCAATACATATTTTCATAGCTCATAATATATAAAATGTGATCCTTATATATATGAATATATATTGATATAAATGTTTAAACATACACGATTATGTATTTTACATAAATATACAAATCCAAACTTAGACAAAATAAATATATTATCCACCATGAGTGAAAATATATATAAGGGTGGAACATAAAAATAAATATTCATACCTATACATGCGTAGGTATTTCACCTTCCACTATGGTGACTCGAACACACCTAAAGGATGAAATAAAACTATGAAAATTACTAAGAACCTATAATCAAAAAAAGGAAAAAGTAAAAAACTATTCTAAAAAAAATCCGACGAAATACGACCTCAAACAACAATGGAAAACAGAAGCAACATGAAATGACTCCCCTTATGTGGAGAACAATGATATATGCATAAAGCCAATATAAGAGTCCCTTTGAATACCCTAGATAAGGAAGAAAAAACAAAAAATCTTGCTAACCCTAACTCTTAGGTTCGTCCAATCCGAACAGGGTGATGAAGAGAGAGAAAATATTTCAAATGATGGAGAAGGGTGGGAGATGAGAGCTCACCTCAGGGAAACGACAAAGTGAACAGATGAAATCAGATGGAAATATATAGAGAATGAGGAGAAGAGAGGGAAGGAGGTGCATGGATGGATATTAAAGGGGAGGGTCTCCCACGACTCTATGGAGGAGGAGGGAAAAAAATAAGAAATGAAAAACATAATAAAAAATTATTTTTTTAAAAAAACTACTATGAAACCACATGGTTTGCAGACTATTTACCAGTTCGTGCACTAAACATGCACTATCCACTATTAATTCCTGGAACCCCCTCTCACCATTAGTTGTAGGGAGATACACAATTGTAGAAAACATGATCAGGAAATTATACTCACCATTGTCAACTTACATATCCCAACCACATGCTTTCCACATTGATTAATAGACCACACAAAATCCATGAACCACTCTACTGACTCAGTAGGGCACCACCTTGGGAAACACATGGTAACTACTTACCACATAGGATACCAATTAAATTGTTAAAAATCCTATAAAAATACAAATTTTTATCCCACCAATTACTTGAATGCTAAACACACTATAAAAATTTATAATAATACCAATAAAACACCCTAACAAATGGGGTATTACAATATCCACACAATGCCACTTTATATCCCCATAAATTCCCAATAAAAGGAATAGAAAATGAAAACAATTTGTCTAAAGAGAACCTAAAAAAACAAACACTCAACACATATTAACTAAAAGGTTATTGAATGAAATCCACAAAAACAATAACTCCCATAAACTAATATGAATCCACATATACTAGTACTACTAGAACAAGAACCTAAAACAACAAATCATATTCCACATGGGAACCTCTAACATGGTCTCCCCACCATTTATAGTTCCTCTATAATGGTGGTACTAATGAGAAGATCCAAAAAAAATATCAATGAATTACAAAAAATCTATTAGAGATACATTCTCAATAAAAATAAAATACAAACACATGAATGAAATAACCACCATAAAGAACCTCAATAGATGACAATCCATCCAAATAATGAGACTTGATTGCCCATTCAAAACACACCATTCTTTTGAAATTTTTTTAAGGAGATAACCATTTTTAAAAATCACTTCATAAAAGCAAGAAAATTCATCCTTTACATATGTTAAACTAAACAAAATTATGAAAATAAAGGATTTACGCTTAACACATTTTTATTTTTCAGTCATGATGTTTCAAAACAAAGAGGACACTACTACAACACAAGAACCCTCCAATGAATATCAAAAACCACAACCCAAAACACTATTAAATCCACCTCCAATGTGTGGAAACCAACTTTGGATACCTCAATAATCACGTGGATTCCAGAAAAAGCCATCCAGAAATGGAATAATGTTATGAATGCATTGGACCCATGGTTGGGGGACCCCAAACTGACCCTGAAACACACTTCATATAAGAGGAGGATATGATTGAATGGGAACCACATGGTTTCCCATGAAATGAGCACCAACAACACCACTCATTCTCTCTTTACATTCCACATAGAGACCAAGAGTGATCCCCCAATATCATGCACATTCTGAAAGGGAATCAAAACATCAATCACATAAATACCTCAAAACATAACAAATTCCACATCGAATATAGGATTTAAAACCCAAATAACCCCAACATCTTGAGGATCATGATAATTGAGAACAATCTAGACTCTCCAATACCTTGAATCTCAATAATTTATTAACATAGTCTCCCTTCTTCCTAGGAATCCTAAAATAACCTGGGATATAACAAACCTATGTCAAATTAGGAACATATTATATGATACTACATTGTAATGAACTGACATGAGTTACCATCATAGCTAGCACCATACCCAATTATCCACAGGGCCCAAAGGTAATTCCAGATCCCAATGGGATGGAGACTAGGACCTGTGCATCACATGAATTCCTTCGGGAATGATTTTTTCCAAATCAGATTTATTCGATAGAAAATGATATAAATGAAATATTCAAAATAATTAAATAAAAATCTTTCAGGATATAGAAAAACTAGCAAACTAAAAGAAAACCAAATAAGAACGAAAGAAGGAAAAAATAACCAACTCAAGCTGACTCCCCATACATCTCCACCCAACACCCTCAACATGAGGCACGAAGAACAAAAGGAACTTGACCGAGATCATGGAATGATATGTGAATGAGGTAAAATCCCATTAGGTCTCCACAACTCATCCAAACAATGATATATGTTTCTTATGGGTAAACATGAATTCTATTTTAAAAATAAATATTTAATTTAGTATTTATACATATATATTTATCACTAGGAAAATCTAATCAAATCTTTTGAAAACTTTAATACATTTCCAATGTTTTCCAAAACTGAACTCATAAATTTCAAAACCAAGACACATGGATAAGTATTACCAAATCCATGAAAACAATTTTTATTACATAAAAAACACACTTTTTTATTTAAATTAAAAATAATCTGTTAAAAAATTTCCTATAGGGCTGAAGTGTTCACCTAAGGCCACACAGGCACACATGCACAATTGTACAAACAATGCAGGACAAAGGGTGGAATAAAAATCAACATGTACTCAATGAAATAAATACGAATAACATACCTCATCAAATCATATCAAACATATTACTAATTAAATAAATCATGAAAACATACTATCACAACAAAGTAGAAAACATCCCAATGGAATCGAAACGCTATGTACGGTCATCCCCAACTTCTAGGTAACAAGTCCGCAAACACAGAGTACGTGCTCAATGAATGCAAAAAGTAAACAAGAATAATTACTGTGTCATTATATAACAATATAAACTTAAATCATTTTATTCATTTATTCTATAATTATGAATTTCCACCCATTACACAACAGCCTATCGTAGTCATCTTCTATGCACAAAGGGCTAAGTAAAGTTCCATATCACACTATAGAAAAATGTTCACAAAAAGTTTATCTCACTACATTAGAGAACTATTCTTCTAGTCTATCACACATACAATGGAGGATTAGTTTAGGTAGTCTCATACAATGAATATTTTAGGGCCATATAACCTTATACTAACTCCCTATTGCATGGATTATAGGGGTGGGGTTTAGAGATTTAGTCCAAACTGACACATGGGTGTAGAACCAAAATTCAATTCCAAACATACTAGCAATCCATGTGCATGTTATTATTTATCCATTTACCTTATATAACATTTTAATACCATATTAAAATAATAACATGAAATTCAAAATTCCTAATTCATCAATACATAATTCATTATCATTCTATAACACATGAACACATTGATATTTGAAAATCGCTTCCCATTAACCCATTAAAATCATAACTAACAATATCTAATGAAATTATATCAATTAGGTACAGTTACATCATTTTAATTTATAATTCATGGTAACCTATGGAACAAATTCTCACAATGTTTTTTTCATAAAACCATGTAATTATTTTAAACATAAAAATCATGGGTTAAAAAACTTATGTGCCACCAATTTCATATTTAACAACCCAATTCCATGTTCAGGTGAAATACAAACCATATGTTTCCCAACACCAACATCATCCTTGCATTCCATAGGGATCGTGAGAGTTTCAATTTATCATTTATTCAGTATATCTACCATTTATCACTAATGGAACTCAAATTCACAATATAAAAAGACCAATAGAACAAAATTTTAACATGTCATAAGAATTAAACACACGAACAAAATAATCATCATATAAAATCAATAGGGTTCAACATGGAGAAAGAAACAACCCATAATAAGTGCCAAATTGACCTTCATTAATTTTATAAAAATTTAAATATCCCTTTCTAAAATAAATTGAAATTCAAACAAAAATCTACAGGGAGGACAAAAACATCGAGGAACAGCTAGATATGTTAATGGAATCTAAATTTTCAATTTATAAAAGAAAAAAAACCTTTTTTTAAAAGGAAAATATTTAGAAAATGGGATACCAAATTAAAAACCCATACAATTTATTAATAAATTCACTCATTCCTTCAAATGGAACAACAAAAGCCTTACAAGTATATCATGGTTAAACTAACACAATTTCATTCTATATTGAAAATCCAAAACATGGACAATTTCCTTTCTTAAATCACAAATTCCATAAAACACCAATAATTACACTTTTAGAGGTTTGAAAAATCATTCACTTCATAAAGCATATCAAGATACCCTGTGAAAGAAACAAGGCACAAGCCCTTTTCATTTCCACCAAACCACCCTAAAGAGTACAATCATGAATTTTCTACAAATGATCTACCACCCACAAATTTCAAATATCAATATTTAATAAATCAAAAAAACCTTAATTTTTGAAACATATAGCATAAAAAATTACCTAATTATTTGTAGAAACATAATTTCAATTACTAAAAAATACCTATTTAAATCCCATCACCAACATCCCAAATGAATTTCATATTAATCCTAAAGTAACTTCATAAAATCTTTGTAGAACTAAACCTGGAATTTTTATAAATGGAATGTATTGTACTTGTTTTAACATAAATTAACATAACATAACATGTGCAATATAAATAAATCCTTACACAAATAGATACAGAAAAACGCTACTAGTTTAGTTCAAATGGAAACCTAAAATAATAATCACTAGTTCATAAATGAGATAACTCATTTTCAACTAGGTTATTCTTGACTAGAACCCTCATTAGACACATCTTCATAATACATATCTTCATAACCTAGGGGTAAGGAAAAATAATAAGGGCTGAGCTCAACTGATATTTAAGGGTAATCATGTTAGATATGTTAGTATAATCATGTCCATAAGGGTATGAGAACATGATCATGAATATAGAAGGTCATACCAAGTATATCAAAGATCATACACATGAATAATGAAATGAAACATGTCAGTTCGTAAGACATGAAATGTATGGAAATAATGAAAATATTCCATGAACGTGTATCATTGAAATAAAACAAGTAATTTTGGAAGCCACATTAAAATATAGTATGATTTCAAAGTAGACAATGTGTTTCCTCCATGACTATATGAGAAGTATGTGTTTACTCTTGATTATATCTTGGTAGTTTCGGTTCATCCCCATAGCCATATAGTTTTCATGAGTCCACTGCTCAAACAATATTAGTAGTCATAGTTCACTACATTGTCTATCATTGTAGTGAAGGATCACTCTCATGACCATCTTAGTCTACATAATGAGATATAAATCCTTACCCAATGCATTAGAGGGAGATATAGGTCCCACCAATCTCATAATGAAATCACAAATACATGTATCAAAAAATAATACAAAAATCATATCATAACCCAAGAAATGAAATGTGTATCATAAAAATGCATTCATATTATAACCCATGAAAAAACATACATGTTTCATAATCATTTATTCAAAATCGTAACCCGTGAACGAAAAGTGGAATTCATAAACCTATAACCTGTGAATGGGAATCAAGTTTGATAAATACCATGGAATAAAGTCTAAAAAATTCATAGAATGAATATTAATGGATTCATTGGATCATTACCAATACATGCATGAGTAACAACAACATATGTTATATTAGATGGAAATTAATTTTCAAATATCTATCAAAAATTATTCTAAAGGAAAATATTCATTTGAAAATGGATTTTTAATACATAAAACCATATAAAAATAATTTTCAGAGAAAATATCTGGAAAAAATATAAATAAGAACCGAAATAATTTTGAAATCCTTTTTCAATAAAAACTTATTAAATATGCTTCAAAACAATTTAAAAATAGTTTTGGTTAAAAAACATTGAGAATATTAAAATGATGATTGATTAAATTTTGAAAACCACTTCATTGAATATTAATTTACATGAAAAGTAATTTAATTTTTTTTTTAAAAAATTAACGTCTTTAATCCTGAAAAATAATCATCAAATAAATAATAGAGGGTAAATCTACATATGTATAATGAGGTGTAAATAACATTCCAATTGCATGAAAACATGGTTAGAAATATGATATTTTTGGAAAGTGATGTTAAGATTAAATTAAAAAAATAAGTAAAAGAATTTTTTTTAATTTTACCATTAATGATCATAGGAGATTAGTAAAATGTTCTTAGAAACTATTTATATAATGTATGGTTTTTTAGGAATACACTTTTACAACCGAAGAGAGGGTAATGTTTAGCATTATTAAAAACAAAATTTTAACTATCTTATGCACCAATGAGTTATATAATGTTCAAATAAATTAAAATATCTTGAATTTATATAGTACAAGTTTATTTTTGAATTTTATTGAGTCATTGATCATTATATTTCATTTAAGGAAGCATAAATATAAACAATCTTGATAATCAATGAGATTTTTTCAATAAACTCTTACCAGTTTGTAACTTCAATCAATACCCAATGTGTACAAAAATTAATTTACTTGAAACTTTAAAATATTTTGGTAATACTTATATTAATTTCATATCATGTCAAAGATATTTTATACACATCAGGTAAATATATATTTGTATAACATGGCATGTGTCTTAATGAATGAAAATTGAGGAAAAATTAATTTATTGATTTGGTAACCCTGGAAACATAAAAATTATGATAGAAATACCAATAAATATTTATTTAAATACCCATATATATAATTTAATGAGTAATATAATACATTCACTTTTAATATATACACAACATAGAATAAGTGAGCGGTGAATAAGGCATGTATCTCATGGAACTGAAGAGTGAGATGAAATTCCATCACCTTTGGTCTTGACTCTCATCGTACACATTCAATCAACCCATATAATAAATATTAATATATTATACATATTATACAAAACCATATTCTAATATATTATACCTTTAATGTTTTGGTTATGACCATAAATTATGATATTGTTAACCATATTTTGAGGAGGTTTCTCTTTAGATAATATTCAGTTTGTTCTTCGCATGTGACTTAATTTTATTGGTAATTGGTCCTTATACATATATCATGATTAAATAATGTAAAAAATTATATAATTATCATTTATATTCATTCTATGGGTATTATAATAATTCATATAATATAGAACTATGAAATGGAATACACCGTTCATGGAGATAGCATGTACACCGTTCATGGAGATAGCATGTTGTATGTATGCATGAACACAATTTCTATTTAATTATCGTGTTGAAAGAAATAATGTAAAATACATACATATTTGTATATATGTACATAAATAATTATTAAATGTTTTATATTATATCATATATATTCACAAAATCCATCATTAATATATCGCATGTTTTGTTTGAATGAATCACATAACATTGAGGGGGTGGTAGTCCCCACTTCCTGAAACGAAATTTTTGTATTAATAAAATTTAAATTAAAGTGATTTATGATTGTAAAATAATTTAATAATGTTAAATAAATAATAAATATTATTTATAAAATATAGAAAAATATTTTCCATTATAATGGTGACAATGGAAGGCGATAATGGAAAATAAAACAATCATCGTTTAGTGAGGTGGTAGTCCGTCACCACATAGACAGTATATTCATTACCAATTAGATGGAAGTGTTTATAAGTGTTGGTAAAATAATTAGAATAAAAAATCCTAGTATTTTTATTTGGGTGGTTTTGTTATAAATTAATCAAATAGGAATATTATAGGAATTTTAGAATGTAAATAAAAGAAATGATTTTGAGGGAGGGTGTTACATCTTAATCGGGTAACTACTTTTTTTTGTATGAAAGGGATTCCATGGAAGGATTTCTATAAAAATAAGGATAAATAGAGGAATTGAGGGATTTTTTTAAAGTTATTTAGGTAGTGTTTTGGTCAATCAAAAGAGGCACGATAGGTTTGAGTATGTGGGAGGAGATGATTTTTTTTATAATGGAAGAGGGGCGACACTCTTATATTATTTAAAAGGAAAGGAACCCCACCCATGTTTTTTATTTTAAGTTGTTAAATAATGTTTAAAATTTGTGAAAACGTAGGATAGGCTATAAATAAGGATGTTAAATAAATTTAGGACAATTATTTAGCTTGTTATTGTCTTTAATTATATTGATTAGTCCTTTATTATGATTAATTTAACCTTAATTGTTGTAATTAATTTTAATTATGTCACAAATATTTTTAAAAAAACAATGATAAAATCATTAGACATTATAAATTAGGATGATTCCAAATATTTAATCCATTTTACCAAATTACAATCATATAACTAGTAGAAACAAATTTAAATATAATCCTACAATCAGCTTGAAAATATAGGTTTTTAAAGTAAAAACATTCAAATGTTTACTATGTTTTTATAGTCAATTTCAAAATAAAATTTAATATAATGAAATAAATTGTTTTTATTAATAAAAATATTATCTAATTAAAATTTTAAAACAATTTAATATATAATTTATCCATAAAGATAAATTGGATGAAATAGTAGTCTTAAAATAAAATTCAGCATTTTTAACTATTCATTTAAAAAAATGAAACCTTACTCAAAAAGATCAATGATTTATTATTAAATAGTTTTGATTTTTATCATTAAATTATGAGTTTTATTTTGAAATTTCAAATATATTAAATTGTCAAAAAATATATTTAAAATGGGTTTTTATTAAAAGGCTGCAAAACTACCTTTATAAAAAATATAGGGTTTTATGCTTGAAATTATTTTTTGTTCATATTTCATATTCATAAAAGATATTTTATTATAATAAAAAATATTATTTTGTTCATATAAAATATATATTACATTAATATCATTAAATAATTTTAATTTCATTAATTTACTAGGGTCAAAACAAATTTGTGAGCATTATAATAGTTGTCTATAAAAATACTCAATTTATATCAAATTAGTTCATATTTTCATTTTTAAATAATAATAACTAATTTATTCATTATATATTTTTTGAATAACATATTTTTTCATAATTTAATTAATAATATAACTTAAATATAATTTAATGTCTATAATACATATTATTATATCATATTTTAAAAATATATTTTTTTTCTAAACCTTGGTCATTCATGTTATGAGAGCCATCATGGAAAGTCATTATTACATGTTACACAAGCTAACCTCGATTTTCCAGGTTGAGAATGGTAAAATATATGTTTTGTATAGTTCATGTATGATAAGAACTATTATTTAATATAAAATAATCTATTCTGTGTTTCATGATATGATAAATATAAAAATGATTAAAATAATTTTGAAAAATTAATTCAAAAAATCTCATGGTGTTACATTATACCCCCTTAAAATTAAATTTTCCCTCAAAATTTCTCAGGTTTATAAATGGTTCAAAACTTGAATGATTGATTTATAGAAATCCACATTGTAAAAATGAATACAAAAACATCCCTTAAAAAGGGAGAGATGGAACCATAATGGTTACCCAATGTAATATATTTCCAGGTTTCCTCAAAGGAGAAAATAAGTTGGGACTGAATATTTAACATTAAGGAAAATCATAAATATTTATATTTTTTTATTGAGGTCTTCAATCACAAACAAGTTAATGATCAATGTAATGTTGAGGGTATCTAAGTAATAAATATGTGATGATTTAAATGGACATTAGTTTAAAAAAAATTAAAATGTTTGGAAATAATTTTTTTGATCACATTCAAATTGTTGATAGTTTAATACATTGTTTATCAAATGATCAATTCAAATACATCCATCACCTCAATGAATTAATGTCCCAAAATTAACCGTGAAGTATAATTCACCAAAATATACATTTAGGGGATCTTAAGGCCAAAATATGAATGAAATTTTAGCTATTTGTATCTAAATACTTGTAAAAATAAATATGGTTAATACATTAATCTGAAAACACAAAACATTACTTCACTACAACATCATTATGTATTATAAAAAACAATTATACATTAACTGGGATATCTTTTAAGTCAGTGGTAGGTGTGAAATCCTTATCATCCTTTAGTCATGGGTTCATGACATGTAGCCTTTTAGGACATGTTGGTTGTCACGTGACATATATAATGTCCTTTTCAAAAACTACACCAATATAATTTCATAAATATTGTAGAAATACCTGAAATAAAGTGAATCACATAATATTGTTTTAAACTATGTTTATCAATAGAACCTTAATACATAAACAGTTCATCCTAAGATTAATACAATATTTTCATGAATAGTTAACCTTTTAACCTTTGTAAAATATGATAATTCAATATTGAAAAAATAACTTCATGAAATCAGCTTAACTTTGATCCCCCATATATCAGAAAATTGCTCTTGTTTTTCACAATCCAAAAATTTGAATCCCTGATTTTATATTCTCTAAAAACATGGTAATAACTGGAATTTCCATAAATATTATTGTAAAACACGAATCCTTCTATATTCTAAAGGTTACCAGGTATATTCCTTAAATCCTAGAAGTTGTAAACATCATCTATGATAAAATATAAAACCTGATCAACATATTCATTATCAGTTGTTAGGTAATAAATACAATCCCATTTACTTGTTCATGTACAACATATATTTATACAAACAAAATTATATTAACAAAATGAACACGTTAATGGTTATATTCAATTATTTAAAATTTCACTTTATCCTTAAATCACATAACCCGTACATCGAAAGAATATAACATAAAATTATAAATAGTAAGTGTAAAAAAAGAAGAATTATCCTTGTATATTTCATCATTAATATAACATAATTTTTTATTCCAAAAATATAAAAACATTTATTATTCAACGACATCTGTACTCCTATGTCAAGGATATCTCATCGTATTACACAATATCACATTCCTTTTACATTTAATCTATAGTCTCTTCATCATAAAAAATGTTACATGTACTCACACCACCTTTTTGGTTCCCTTTAGGATATCTCATCATGTGACATTGAGTTTTATAATGAACATTTGAACCCCACATAAAATATTAGACCTTCCATGATGACATAGGTACGACAAAATTTGCCTCAATTTCATTAATCAAACTCTTATTATTCTTCTTGTAGTCACCTTCCTGGTGTCCTTCCCTTCCTCTATCAAAAAACATTCTTTTTAAACTAATAAATTTACTTAGGTGACTAATTACACATTATTAACATAATGGGAACAAACTTTCTTTCCTCTATGGCCTCTATTACCTAAAATATCAATTATTTATTTCTTTATCATCCTTTGTGAGTCTGAGATATTGTTAACCTACATATTTTCAATATTGTTCCCTGAAAACAGATATGGATTTCTTAAACATCATTCACTGTAGTGATCATCCCATTTGACATCTCATTGATAGATTTTTTATGATACTCAACATTAATGTAGTTACTTTTGGTTACCTTTATTGTTTAAAAAATGAATTTATTAATAAAATATTATCATAGAGAGGAATAAATTAATCTCAAAATGAAAAATATAGGATTATATGGATCATTATGTTTATTCCAGGTTATTCATAGTCATATTAGATTCAAACCCTTCATAATAGTCTGTGAAGACTTTGTGAATTCCAAATTAATATCCCCTGGGAGTGTCAAACATGGTTCACAAAAAGGATTGTTGTTGTGTACAATATTACGATAAGTCAGGCTTGAAAAATCTTGTCTGCATTTTTACTCCTATGTACATCTCATCTAGAGTCACAAACAACTGTAGTATCTAATTAGGGATGTATTTATAAGAAACCAATCACTCTATAATTTAATAACATCCATGGGCCTTTTCCTATATGTTAACTAATCTTTATACTTTCCCTTATATACATCCCTCGACATATCATTAGAAATATACTCAGGGATCTCACTATGTTTTTATCATTATATTTTACAATGGTTAACTATTCCTTCATATTTATACCAACTATAACAAACAAACCTTAACATACATTATCTTTACATAACATGTGATGGAAATATAAAAAATTACAAAAGAAGATTCCCAAAAACCATTTTAGTCTAGTGCATTGGAAACAGGAAAACATAAACCCTGGTACATAAATAAACTACATCATATCCCACAATGTTCTTCTCGAATTTACCTATTGTTAGAATCATCAAACATATAAAATATACTCAAAACCTTGGGTAAATGAAACATAAAAAGGGGTGATCTTAGATGCTCAGTATGGGTAAAGAGGGAGATATGTAATCAGAATATTGAGAATAAGGGTATGAGAACGTGATCATGAAAATATAAGATTATACCATAAATTTCTAATAGCAAACATGTGAATAATTTCCTAAGATATATTAGTTCATAAGACATGAATTATAGGGAAATAAAGAACAAATGTCATGAAAGAATATCATAGTAATGAATCTTGGAATTATGGCAGACACATATGCATATAATATGATTTTCATATTATCCCATGTATTACTACAAAGTCCATTATTGTTTTATGGGTTCTCTCCACATTCCATCTTAGTAGTCATGAATCACTCCCATTTCCATATTAATAGAATTAGTTGACTCTTCATACCATATTGGTAGTCCTCGATCACTCTCATGGACATCTTATTAGTCAAGGTTCACTACAAATACCATTTTAGTCTATCTCATGATATTTAAATCCATACCCAAAGTATTGGAAAGAGATATAGGTCTCACCTTTTTTATAAAGAAATCATGTATACATTTTCAAAAAAATAATAAATTTAATATCATAACACATGAAATAAAATGGATATAATAAACATGTATTCTTATCATAAACGATTATTAAATATACAAATTTGAAAATCATTTAACAAAAATGATAACATATTAAAGAAAAAATAATTTCATATAGATATAACTCATGAAAGGGAAACATGTTTCATAAATACAATGACATGAAGAATAAATCAACCATACAAAAACATTAATGGATGCATTGCATAATTTCCTAGAAAATAATGAGTAACATCAACAGATGTTATCATAGATGGTAATTAATTTTGAAATATCTATCAGAAATTCTTGTTGAGGAAAATATAATTTCTTCTTCGGAAATTAATTTTTAATGAATAGAACCATTTTAAAATAATTTTCATCTAATTTACCTTGGAAAAAATTAAATATGTCTTGAAATAATTTAGAGATCCTTTTTCCTTGAAAACAAATAAAATCACTGTCAAACCATTTTAAAATCTTTATACGTTGAAAAAATATTGAAATCATTAAAATAAACATCAATAGGTTTGGAAAACCATTTCAATGAATATAAATTGAAAACAAGTAAAAAAATAATGAAAATATTTTTAAAAAATTTTTGGTGGAAAATACATTTTAATTTTTTTAAACACCCTTTTTAAACATAGAAATTATGCGTCACATAAATGATGGATGCTTATGTTGTACAAGGTAAACAGAATATGTTTTTTTTCATGGTAAAAAGGTTATAAAAATGTAGTTATTTGGAAATAGATAAGAATATTTTTTTGAAAACATTTATTAAAGATAGAAATGGTAAAAATGTATTTTAAAGATTATTTTATATTAGTATAATTTTCTTGGAAACCCTTTTTAAAAAATCATGGTTTTGTTGGAACACACTTTTCGGACTAAAGAGAGGGTAAATTTGGGCCTTATTAAAAACAACTTTTTAACGATATGATTTTTAAATGAGTAAAATAATGATAAAAATAATTGAATACATCATGAATATATTGAGGATAAAAAAATTCATTTTGTTTTTTGAGGGATGAAAAAAAAATATTTCATCAAAGGAAACATAAACATATACAGTATTGGTAAGCAATGGTATTGTTTCAATAATATCTAACCACTTCATAACATTGAAGCAAATATACCATGTAAGAAAATGAAATTAAATAAAGCAATAAAATGTCAGGAGAAGAAGTATATTAATTTTATAAAATTTGAAATTATGATTATATACCTCATATAAAATTATTGGTGTATAATATTGAATGTGTCTCAAATAAGGAAAATAAATACAATATTAATTTACTAATACAAAAAATTTTGAAGCCCAAACCCTTTGGTAGAAAGACAATAAATTGGTTATCCAAATACCCATTGTTTTAAGTATAACAGGAATAGAATAAATTCATGGTATGTATATACACCACACAAACTCAGTGAGTGGTGAATAAGGTATATATCACACAGAAATTAAAACTGAAATGAAATTCTATTTCCTTGTATATTGGTTCTCTTTTTAGTCATTAAAACCACCTATATAATAAATATAAATTTATTATAATTTATTTTTAGACCCATATTCTAATATATTATATCATTTTTTTTATTATGAACTTATATTACCCTCATGATAACTATAATATTTTAAAGATTGACTTCAAATAATATTCACTTTGTTATTTTCTTATGACTTAATTTGTTATATCATTGGTGCTTATAATTATATCATGATTATAGAATGTGATCTAGTATTTAAATATAATTTATATATATTATATTTTTATTATAAAATTTATATAATATAGAATTATGAAATATAATCCACCATTCATGGATATGAAAAGTACTATGTACTCATGAACGCCACTTCCATTTAATTATCATGTTGAAGGAATTAAGTAAAAGACATAATGATTGATATATATGCACCTAAATAATTATTAAAGATTATTTATTATATCATATATATCATATATATTCAATAAATTCACCCTTAATACATACCACATATTTTATGAACGAATCACATCGCTAAAAGCGGGTGGTAGTCATAACTTCCTCAAACAAAATTATCGTATTAACACAAAATAGAAAGGATAAATATGTAGTTTTTAATAGAATAAAAGAAGCTCAAAGACATAATAAATATTATATGGAACATATATAAACAGATTTCCCTATCATAATGTCCACCATGAGAGGATATAATCGAAAACTGAACAATCATCTTTTAGCGAGGTGGTAGTCCACCTACACATAAACTATATACTCATTAATAATTAAATGAATGTGTGTTTCATTTTAGGTAGAATAATTATCATAAAAAATACTAGTATACTTATGATACTTTTTTATATACCATAATTGAATATGAATAATTGAGTGAGTGGAGAAATAAATAAAAGAAAGGATTTTAAGGGTGGGTGTTACCTCTTAATCTGGTAATACGTTTTTGTTTAAACCAGAGGGATTCATTTGTGGTTTTATACCCAAATAAATATTTGAGTAGTAATTGAAGTAATTTGGTAGATATTAAGGAATATTATAGGTCGATCCTATGTTTCTTTTGTGGTGTGAGGAAGATGGAGGATAAAATTCATTTTATAATGGAGGACAGGTGGTACTCCTATATTATTTTAAAGGAAAGGAACCCCACCAAAATTTAATTATTATAACTTGTTAAATAATGGTTTATAGTTAATAAAATGTATGATAATGTCTATATATGTCGATAAAATGGATTTAGGAAAATATTGTATGTCATTTTCATCATTAATGTTATTGTTTAGTCTTTTATTGTGGTTAATATAACCATAATCATTGTAATTAATTTTTAGTACACCACTAATATTTTTTATCAAAAACATTGTTGACCTTATATGAAATTATAAGTCATGATGATTAAAAATTTGGAATCAATTTTTTTCAAATTACTATCACAAGAGTGGTAGGAATTTTTTTAAATATAACCCCTTTGTCGGTTCAACAATGCTGGTTTTTAATGTGAAAACATTCAAATGTGAGCTATGTATTTTAAATTCAATTTGATAATGAAGTTGATTATTATATACTAAAACATATTTATTGATAAAAAAAAATTATCTCAGTGATATTTTAAACCAATTAAAAATATAATTTATCCCGAAAAATTAATTATATAAAAAAATTAGTTTTGAATTAAAATTTATCATTTTTAACTATTCATTAAAAATTGACACCTCACAGAAAAATACCGAACAATAATCCAAAAAGAAATCTTATGTTGATATTCCAAAAATGAATTTTATTTTTAAATATTATGTCTATAAACGTTCCTAAAAATTGTATTTAAAATGGGTTCACCTTTAAAGGGTCGTAAAAATTACCTTTATAGAAACAATATGTTTCTAATAAAATTAGGTTTGTTCTTATGTTATTTATATAAAATATATTGGATGAATAAACCAATATTTATAGATTATATAACATATATATTACATTAATGTAAATACCTAATTTTTTACCTCAATTAAGTAGGGTAAATAATGCTCTAAGATTGTAATAATATTTTCTATAAAAATAATCCCTTTATACTCAATAGGTTCATGTTTTCATTTAAGAATAATTGTAACTGATTTATTAATTTTATACATTGTAAAAACCATAAATATATATAATTTAGTTAATAAAATTCATAAATTATAAATTAAATGTTATGTTACATCTTATTATATTATATTTATATAATATATTATTTTTTGATAAATGTGTTCATGAGTGTTACAAAAAGCCATCGAAGAAATACATTTTTTCTTGTAACAAAAGATAACCTCAACGTTCCATATTGACAATGATGAAATTTATATTGATTTTAGTATACATAATCCAAACATAGTGCATTAATATAAAATAAATTATTTTCTATGTTACAGAAAATAATTTTTTAAAAAAAGATTAAATTAATTCAGAAAAAATAATTAAAAAATTATATGGGTGTTTCATGAACACAAAATCAACATTAAATACCAATGCATGTATAAAACACATTGAAGTTTTTTTAATACAACAATAGTTTTCCCATATATCCAAAATGGAATATAATTAAAATTTAAAAAGCCATAAGTATATTTTAATTCTAAAAGAAAAAAAATTTCATAAAAACACAAACCTCAAGAAGAAGAGGATAAATACAGAACACATCCAAAAATGATGCTTTCACAAGAGAACACTCAAAACTATTCTTCCCCACTTCTTAGAATATTCACCTTCCCAAATACAGAAGGATGCTTATCCCAAATGTACAATGATCACTCAATTCTCTTCTTCCCTACTTCTATGAATATGCACCTTCACATATAAATAAGTGCACCTATGACCAATATACATATTTTTATTGCAATGAATATATATAAGGGGATCCATGTATATATTCTTATATATGAATATATCAGTTTATATTTACACACGTATGTATTTTTCATATATTACCTAAACATACCTAGACCCTGTATATGTATTCACTGCCATTGGTGAATATATATATATATATATATAACATGAGATACAACATACAAATGTGCCTACTGATCCATACATTAGTAATTCAACAACAAATTTAGTGGTAATACCCAACCTTAAGGATGGACAAAACACACTATTAATATTATTATTAACCTAGAATAAACTATAGGAAGAAAATTAAAAATGTTCTAAAACAATTGTGCAGGAAGTCCTAACTCAAGAAGTAATGGAAAACTAAAATGATCTGAAACACCTCACCATAGATGGAGGCCATCAAAATATAAATAAATCGGACCTAAGTGGCCCTTTTCATGACATATCCCAGGAAGAAACAAACAAAAATATGGTCAACCAAAACCCTAGTATTTATATATTCCAAATAGGGAGACATGGTAAGGAAAATTGGCCAAATAATGGATAGGGGAGGTCGATGAAAGATTGCCTCAAAGAACTGACCAATAGACCAAGAAAAAATACAGTTGTAATCACTAGAGAAATTAGAGGCAATAAGGATGGAGATGCATGATTGTTGAGGAAGGGGAGGGTCTCACGTGATAATATGGAGGAGAAGTGGTGAAAAATAAAGAAAATAATAAAAGAAAAACTAAATAAGAACATTGAAAATTATATTTTAAAAATAATATTGGGAACTCACATGGTCTTGTCATAGTTTATCAAACCATGTGTTAACCAGGAACTTCACACTATATAGGCTTGGAATCCATTCACATGGTTACCTATAGGCAGACTCGTAGTTGATAAAAGAATAATCAAACCCTGATACACATTGTTATCATCATAGAGAGTCAAACCACATGCTTACCACACTGTTCAGTAGAAATTTCTCTAATTAGTGCACCACACCACTGACACCACTATTCACCCATATAGTAACCACATGGTTACTACTAACCATTTTTGGTAACCATGAAACAAATAGAAATCATCCAAAAACATTAATTTTCACCCACCTACTATGAGAACTCACGCCTACCAAATAACAAGATTAAACAATACTTGAAAACATTATGAAAACTGATATACTAAAACTAGAATAATTAGTATAGAGACCTAGTAATTTTATTCATGAATATTAAATCATTATATTTAATAAACCATATTATTTTATAAAATATTATAATGGACTATAATAGTTTAATGTCTTTCTTAATAGACTAAAAATATTTTTAGTTCATTAATGATCATCAATATCTAACACAATCATATTCCCAATTGGTACCCATTATAGAAATATTCTAACCATAACCTTTCATCAAAACATAGGGTGAGAAGAATTAAGAACAAATGACATAATATTTTTAATAATGGAGATATCAACATATCATGAGTCTAATGGTTTGAGAAAAAGAGAAAAACATTTGAACACCATACCCCACATATCATATATCAGAAAAATTAGTCATGGATTAAATAATGTAATTTTAAAAGACAAGCATCATGATGGAATCACATAGCATCATCCATGAAAACAAAAAATGGCATATGAAATAGATTTTTCTCAAATCCATTTAAATAGAAAATCATTTCTCTCTATTCAAGGCATATTAAAATAACTTTCATAGTGGAATATGCTCACACCCCAATCAAACTTTATATTAATGTACCACTCCTAAGACTATCATAGTGAATGTTTTCTTGGATTGAATTAGGTTCCATATCCATTATAATACTATTTATATCATGATACAAAAATATTTACCAAATTCATTTAAGGAAGATATAGGTTTTCCCTATCACAAAATGAAGGTAATACATATGTGTTCCATAAGATCATTAAACATTCAAAATTTCAGTACCCTTGAAAATTAATGGATTTAAAAAACATATATTCATAACATAACATCTATAAAAGAAAGAGGTTTCATTATAATTTCACCATTTCATCATTGAATACCAAATTGAAAAAGAAACAAGTTTTGTATGATTTTTATAATTATCTAACACTTTGAATAGAATTGGGTTTCATATAAATCTTGTAATCATAATTATAAACAATCCATAGGAAGAATAATTATGGTAACGTTAGATAATATCTGTAGTAATGCATAATTATCATCAATGGATATCATCATTGAAAGAAATTGATTTTGAAAGGTGTATTAAATAATTTCTTGAGCAAAAGAACATTTATTAAATAATACATTTATAAAATAAAAAATTTTCAAATTCTATTTCATTTAAAATTACACTCTAATATATTAAAGAATCATTAAATATAATTAAGTAATTTTCATAAGAAATTTTATTTTAACATTTAAAAAACAATTTTGAAAACATAAAAAAATTTCAAAATAATTTTAATTTAAAATAACATAAGAAAAATATAATGGAATCATCGATAAAAATAATGGTCATGATAGAGGGAAACTCCATTTTGACCATACACATTAAGACAATGATTTCATTAACATTTTTTGTTAAAATAAAATAGTTTTTTTGGTAAATTGACATGAATATTACTTTTACATTTGTATTATAAAAAATTAAATAAATTGTGTAATAAATATTTAAAATAAAATTCAATAATTGTAAAAAAAGTCGTTAATTTTTTTAAAAAAAATGGATATGGAGGAAAAATATTTATCGATCGATGAGGGTAATTAATTAATTTTTTCTTAAAAACATCTTTTTTTATATCTCTAATTCACAAAGAAAAGTAAATTAATGGAAAACTAGTATTCTCAAAACATAACTATAAGATAATAAAATAAATGAGTCTCTTATGTGACTCAACTTATGATTTAATCCTCAGAATCATGATCATAAACAATCGTCATTAACAATGAGATTGTATCATAAAACCCATACCACATTAGTAACATTGAATTATAAGACCCATGAGTGAATAAAATTAAATGAACCACAAAATATGAATGCTGTTATGGAATTGGAATAACCACCAAATGTCTTCATGATTTATATATTCTTAGTTTAGTCGATTTTTATTGCTGCTTCATGAAAGAATTCATAATGTTGGTATATCCGATGACTTTTCATACTTATAATGGAGTGATTATTGTTTGGAATGAGAAAATTAATAGTTATAGAGAATGTTTTACTGTGTTTTCTAACCACAAAATATTGAGTTACATATTCTATCAGAAATAATTGTATCTATGCCCGAGACGTCAGCTGGAAATATCAAGCCATTTGATTTTGACATTTCTTATACCTTGAAAATGAAAATTACCTTGTTGATTCATTGAACAAAATTATTCCTTCTCAAGCATCAAAAGAGTCTTTAGAGTAGTGGATCTTGATATCTCTCTTTGATTAATTGCATATTGTAGTTATGATGAAATTGTTTGAGGTTTCCTAGGATAATGATAAGTTGTCATCCCCTCTTCTGTAAATGATTATCTAGAACCAGTATCTTGATGATGAATTCCATTGGATTAGAGACTCTCTTAATGGTGGGGAGATATTTTCTTCGTCGTAATTATAAAAAGGGGGAATTATATGATATCGTAATTGTTTTTTGGTACCTTCCATGGTAAGGAATGTTGTAATGGGGAATTTCCATAATTATTGTTTTGATGTGAAACCTAGAAAAAAAAATAGTGTTCTACGATATGAGGAGGATGTACTGGTGGCCATATATGATGTGAGTAATTTCTAAGATTGTGTCTTGTTACTATACATGCCAATAGTTTAATGTTGATCACCGGAAATATTCAGGGTATCTTTACCCACTTCTAGTCCCTACTTGGAAGAGGGATGTTATCACTATGGACATTTTGGTCAGGTTACTACATACCTAGAGGAAGAATAATTTGATTTTTGTGGATAACAATTGGTTGACACTATGAGATCACTTTATACCCATTCATTTTATAACCAAATTTGAGGAATCATAATGTCTATATATGAAAGATATTGTCTGGTTTTATGGAGTTTTATATATTATAGTCTCTAATAGAGATCCTCGATTTAATTCTCACAATATGAGATTCCTTGAAAAGGAACTGGGATCTAATGTATTATTGATCACGACATACCATCCGCAGTCAGATGGCCAGATAAGAAGATATATATACATTATTGAGGATATGATCCAAACCTGTGATCAAGAAATTAGTTGGGGCCTAGGATGATCATTTAGGGTGGGTTGAGTTTTCTTATAATAGCAGTTTTCAATCTCTGATAAGTGTGGATACATTTGGGGCATTGTATGGCCATCTAGATAAATCATCGTTGTGTTGGTCTAAGATTAGTGACAGTTCATCGGTTGGATCGAGATTGGAGAGATAACAATAATGAATCAGATGATTCGTCAAAGAATGTTGACATCTCAGAGCCAATACATGTTTTATATTGATCATAACCTTCTAAATTTGGAGTTATCAATTGTTGAAAAGTTGTCTTGGAATGTTTCACCCAGATTGGGTCATCGATGGCTTATGAGGCATGAGATTGTTGATCCTCATTTTGTTGGACCATTTTATGTTGTTGAGCCGGTGGGGAAAGTTGCATATCGATTATCACTACCACCACAAACGACATTGATACATAATGTGTTTCATGTTTTTCATATTCAAATATATTTATATTATCTATCTGATGTTTTGAGTTGGCATGATCATGAAGTGGATCATTATTTATTAGTTACTGAACAGACAACTAGTATAGTTGACTCATAGACCACGGTACTTCGTGGGAGAATGATACCTTTGATTCATGTTCTATAGAGGCAAAATTCTGATTCTCATGAGATGTGGGAGTGGGGGAATTGATGAGGGAGTAGTGGCAAAGAAGTTTTTATCAGTAGGCTTCATCATAGAATTTATGGGGATAAAAATTTATATATTGGGGAGGATGTAACATCTTGTAACTGTTTTCAGGTATTCCTAAACCCCGGCATTCGGTTGAGCATTGGTTGGGTTTTGTATGGAGTTGTTTCAAGTTATTTTATAAAAATCCATGAGGTTTCTTGGATGGAGCATGGTTTGAACATTGTTTCGAAAACAGTGTGCTACTTCCATGTTTTGGAAAGTGGGCTCTGCATGGTGTACCCAAGGTTTGACCTAACCGTGATCCATTTCTCAAGTAACGTTGAGAATGAGTATTTCTAGATTTGAAATTTTTATTAAAATTTCTTGAGCCCCCTTTTTAGGTATCATACAGACCTCCATCATCCCAGACACGTTTCTCCCTTACGTGGAACTCACATGAAATATTATTGGCCCCTAAAATACCTTCTAGATGAGATCTGAATCATAGAAAATGTCGGTCGATCCTTTTACAGTTAGTTTCCTCATAAAGTTCTCTTCCTCCTATGATCACTCTATTTATTCTTAGGGTTCCATGGATCATCGTATTTATTTTTTGATCTAATAAACATTGATTTTGGGTTCTTAAACCTATATATGATTCATGTTTTTGTAATCTTCCTTCTTGTTGTAGAAATCCCGATCAGTATTTTGTATTGTGTGAACAGTTGTTTTCGGTGGGTGGTTAAGTTACGATACCCAATTCATTGAACAAAATTATGTATACTTCGTTAATTTTTTTTAATTTAAATGAAATATTTTAGATTTAAATAATATGTATTTCAATACGTTTGGTGGAAAAACTAAATTATGATGAATTGGAGTTTTAGAGGAAAAATGGGTTTTTGGATTGGAATTGGAATTTGGTTAGACATAAATTGTCATATTTATATTTTCATCTGAATGGGAATTGAATAAATTTAAATATTGATTTTAATTTAGGAAAAAATTATTTGATAGATTTTTTTTGAGAAAACCCCAATTCAAGTGAATTGGGGGGTTGTTATGAAAATAATGGAATTGTATGATTTGGTTCAACCCCTTGTTTTGTGAAAAGTGGAAAAAAATTGTTTTGATTGAAACTATAGGGTTTAATATTGGTGAAAGAGAATGTTTTTTTATAAAAAAACATTATGGGGTTTAAGGAGAAAATTTTAATGTTTGAGTTGGTTAATGGGATGAATTTCATTTTCTATAATAAACTAAATTTCCCTTCATGGATTTGTACTTGAAAATATGCATGAATTATGCAGTTAGTGACAATACTTTTTGTGTCACTTTACAATTCTAGAACATTCTAAAACAACATATCTATGTTTCCCATTCCATAGGCGATGTTGAAGAGATACCTTTACCACATGCCTAAAAGGTAATATGTACATACATCTGTGTATTCACAATGTTCGATCCCAATATCTTGGAACTATTGTACGTATTTGGCACATGACCATGTAGCTCGCTTGTTTTCATTTTTGAATGTGTATATATACCATTTTTATAAACTATTTTACATTCCTAGATAAATTATATAAACTACATATTTATAATGTTTATTTCAGCCATTTGTGAAAACTAATAATAGTGTATGTATCATTATTTTGATGTAAAATTCCATCTTCTGAAATGTTTCCAAGAATTTGAGATGTATAACATGATTTTATAAAGGAATTTCAATATTTTAAAATATATATCATTATTTGTTTTAATATGATATATTAATGGGAATCCTATTTGTTTTAAAATTGAAATAAAATTGAAATAAAATTGATATTTTCTTCTTTTATGGAATCTTTTGGGAAAATCCTACTGGGATATGGATCACAAGCTACTTATGATTATGGGTGTTTGTATATTATCATATTCTATATTCAATCAATGGAATTGGATTTCCTTGAGGTGGATTATTCAATTGAACATTAGTCTTAGGGAGCTTTGTACTTAGGGATGTTGGGATATTTTCCCCTTTTTGTACTTGGATTATCATACTTTGGCAGTTGTGCCAATTTAACTATTGGTACTTTATTCTACGTGGAGTTTATTTTAATGTGCATACTCTCTTGTTTTCTTTTCTTTCTATATTTCTCATTGGAAAATCATTCCCAATTTCAATTTTTATAATGCCAGGTGCTAGTCCCGACCTAATGGTATTGGGAATGAACATTGGTCTATGAATGGACCGACTCAGTTTTCAGGTTACCAGGCTACCAGGGTTAGTTATTGAAAAGGATATAGCTGTTTATTGTGATTATGATTCCAATGATGAGATATTATAATATAACTAGAATTAAAAACTTAAATTTTATTCTCCTTCACCTATTTTATAAGAATTAATAATTTTAATTATCTTTCCTCTCTCTATATAGTCAATAGTCTAAAATAATGTTTTTGATATAAGTAAACATTATTTCCCTCTTCAGTTTATAATATTATTTTCCATAATCATTTTTCTAAAAAATAATTGATAGAAAAATTTTAATACTCTCCATATATTGTTAATTCCACTTCTACTTATGAATAATTTTTAACAAAATGGTTTTAAAGGAATATTTATTTTAGTTTCTAAATGTGAACATTGATATTATTATTAAACTATGAGTGGACTATTTTTCTATCATTTATGGCATGAATATAATTTTCTACTTTCATGACCAACAAATGTTTTAAGGCATCCTTATTTATCTTCAAATGTAATTTTCTAAAATCAAAAATGTATCTTCTCAATAAATTCTTATCTTTTAGTTTGAAAGGTGATTTTTTAAAAGGGATGGTTATTTTCCTCAAGATTTGTTCCTTGTTATCATTAAAAATAATTTCCCACATAATATGACATTCATTTTTGTTACATAACATTCACTTTGGGTTTCATGAAATTAAATCAATATTATTACTTATATGGATGGTGTTGTTTATTATTATATGAGTTTTTTAAAACTATTCTATTTTATGGGTTATAATATGATGAAATATCTATGAAACCCTTGACTATCCCATCCATTATAATATGAAAAGATGAATATGAAATTCATTTCCATTCCATGGGTTATGATAATAATAATGATTTATTATTCTGTGAAATTAAAATATACTGATTATTTGAATGGTGGGTTCAATAAATCACAATAATTATTTGGGTATTGATGGATAAATCATGACTTAATTGTGTCATGTGTGAGCATATATTATTATTCACAATGTTATTCATAGTCTTACTTTCATTTCCATAATACATGGGCTTCTCATGGTATCCACGTCCATAAGAATACCTTTCTTTGTAGTTTTTATGTCAATAAGATTAATAATGATCATAGTATTCTTGTCCAAATGATTAAACATGTGACTAATTAATTGTACATAATTTTATATGAGGGACTGTTTTATTTACTTATCTTAATGTGTGATCCAATTTCATTTTATTTTTGTTCAAAATGTTAAAAGATTTTCTATATGTCATAAATTTATTTATTATTCCAATTTTATTATATCATATATTATATAGTTTTATTTATTTTTTATTCATTTTATATGAAATTTTAATATTTATTCCATGACTCATTCTTATGGTAAAAGATATTTAGGGTGTGTTATTGAAGTGATATGATTATGTTCGCATACCCTTATGTCTTGTTAATATTACGTGTTCATTGATATCACTACTTTCCACCTTATTGTTATAATTTTATAACAGTTTGTTATATTTACTTCTCGTGGTTATGAAGAATGGGTTTATATATGTTATGCAACATAATGGATGTAGATATGAATAAATCATCAGTATATAATGTATCTCACCTATGATCATGTTTTTATTGATTATCAACATGTACAAGAACTAAATTGTTATATATTGATCATTATGTAATGTAATCTTCATTTTTATATTAATATGTATTATAAATTTATTAGAATTTTATATTTCAATAAAAGAGTCTATGGTATTTTTATAAGGATGTATTTTATGGGTCAACGTGTAATCTAATGATTTTTTTATTAACAAAAAGATATAACACTAAACCATGTTTTTAAATTTTATTTTTTTATTATAAATATTAAAAAATAATTGAATATTTTTTTAACTCATAATTATATTCAATATAATTAGTTTTTATTATAATAGTTTAAAATAAATAATACACTACTTTTCTATTATATGATAAATAAAAACATCACTCATGTGTGTGTTTGACTTTCTATCTCCATGTGATAGTGTAAATCATTTTTCATCGCCATCATTAATGGATTGTTATAACAAAATATGTATTATGTATATATGATATCCTTTTCATAAATATTCTAATGTGTTTATAATATCTTACAAACCCTGTAGCATTCACATATATTGTAAAATGAGAATTTCGATCAAGTTTACCAGGGGAATACCACTTTTATGAAGTGATGTTATTATTTTTCCATTTTATTTTTACTTCCATGGTAATACGAATAGATTGAAATTATATATCTAAAATATATGACATAATAATTATGATTTAATTATAACATAATATTTACTTTAATTTTTTTCATCTATTGATAAATGGAAATAGGGTTCATGGATATGTATGAAATACGGTGTCTCTGAAAGGTGTGGTTTATTTTTACATGCTAATAATTTATTGATGAATATTAATATATATATATATAGTTAATAAAAATAAATATATATCTTAATTAAAATTTATGATATCATAAATCTATGATTAAATTATATTAATACGGACTTATAAACCAAAACATGCTTGATGAATGATATAGTTATCACATAGTATAATGATATTTCTATCAAATTATAAAAAAACAAAAACTATTGTCCAAAGTAAATCATTAATAGTATGAAAGATACGTTTTGTTATGAAATAAATATATAATAAATATATATATATATATATATTATACATGACTTTCAAATTTTTATTATGAATAAAATGACTTGATGATATGGATTTATGTTAAAATAATATTTTAAATTTGTTTTCTTATGAATGAGTTTATGTTGAAGGAACTATTTAATGAATATATGATAAATTCCATTAATTTTATTCTAATTATGTTATTTCTGGTAATAAAATTTTTCTTTAATTTTACTCACATTAAATACTCAATAGATCAAAATATCATTTTTAAGAAAACCGATTGTATTTTACTATTGCATAAGAAATTATTTTTTTCCCATATAAATGAATTGTAAGAAAAAATTTCAATATTTTTTTTGATAATTTTAAATATTTATTTTTTAAAATAATTATTAGAAATTATTGAAATTTTTAAAAAATCATTAAAATGAATATTCATGTATTTTTTTGAATGATTTACTTTATTGTTATTTATTTGTGTGTTAATGAAATGTAATACTTTAACTTTTATGGCATGAATTCAATTCCCCAAACCGCTAAAAACTCAATAAATTTTAACAAACGTTAAAATTTTTCGTGGTTACATCCTAAAAAAATGTATTCCATAATAATTGGGTAATTTTAGACATTAATTACCCAATTATTAATACATGGGATGATCAGAATGGGTGATATTAGTATATTTAATGAAATAATTTTTTTTCTAGTATCCATGGAAACAAATTATAATGGTCTTTGGGAATTTATGTTTGATATATATTAAATACTAATTAAAATAATATAATACATATTTTTTAAAAATATGGGTAACTATACTTGGTATCATAAGAAATGTTTTATCAATCATTATAGATTTTTAATATGACACATTAGAGAAAATTCTAGGGATAATCCCATGTATAGGATAACACACTAATGTTTTGGTAATGTCAATGTGTAACCCCAATTATTCATAATTTGTGTTAGATTAGGGAAAATATATCTTGACATTGACATCATTGGAATATTATTTAAAAAATATTTAAAAAATACCAAGATTATTATATATTTATGAACACAAATTAACATTTTAATCAATTGTTATTACAATAAAAAAGGTTGAGAACCAAATTTTTTGGACAATGCAGTTATTTCCAACAGAAGAAAAAAAATTTACATGATCTTGAAAAAAGAGTCATGTTATTATGATCATGTAACTATCTCAGGACATGAAATATTCTGAGAATCCTAATCATAAAAGGAGGGGAAATTATATTATTGATTCCTTCATAATCTAAAATCAAAATAATTATAGTGGAAATTCTAATACATTAGTGTTTTAGTGATGGATCAAGACCACTAAGAAAATATTTTATGTTGTCAAGTACATTTAAGATGAAAATTCTTCTTAACAATTCATTATTTCTATGGTGATATAGATTAATAGTATAACCTTATTAAGAATATGATATAAGAAGAAGAAATTGACTCTATATAATGGGATTAGTTTAAGATGATATTTTTAAGTATGCAATTCCCTCAAATTGTATGGACAATATTGTTGAACTAATAATATGATCTTATGAAAAAATATTAAGAATCAATTTTTATTTATGAATATTTTTTATTATAAATTTTAATTTATTCTGAAGGATTAATTATTACCCATGAAGTAAATATTGATTAATTCAAGGATTGATTAATAAAATGTCATCAAGAAGAGTTATCTAGAAGATATTTTAATATCTTTGATTAATTATTTTGATATACATAAAACATAGAATTAAAACGTTTATATTAACAACATACCCAGGTTTTTTATAACAAATAGAATATCAAGACCTATATCAACTCAAATAAATAATATTATAGAAAGAAATTATAGAAATTAGAATTAAAAATTAGTTAGAATAACCAAAAAATGAATTGATTTATAGGAAATGGGATGTGAGATAAATGTGTAATGGAGATTCATAATACCTATAAAATTCTAGTAGAGATGAATTTTCTAGTTAATTAAATAGAGGGAAAAATACAGCAAATAACGCACAAACAATACTATAAATATTTAAATTGAATGACTATGGGAATCATGAAAACATTTTCATGAATCAAATGGTTTATGAAGATGAACAACATGAAATAACATTTATTCTAAATGAAAATGGAAAATTTCATGTGATATCGATTTTGGAAGTGTGTTACAAGAATGGTATGATGAAAGTGATGCATATAAGAAACTATAAAATAGATAATGTATTATTGTTATATAGTTATGAAAAATATTCTATATCTTTTTAATTTTTAAGGGGTATCAAACTAACGGCCTAATATTTAGATGTTGTGATAGAGATAGAAGAAACTAATGGTATGATGGCCACATATACATATTGTAGATCCACTAAAATTGATTTTGGTTGGAAATTACATCCTCTAAATCATGAGATGATATATCTTGGTTTATATGATGTTATTCTAGGAATTTATTGGATTAATTTATCATAACTATTTCTGTGGAAGGGATGTCACATTTTATATTACAAATTAACCTAATATCATTTATTATTGGGAGGAATAATACAAACATCTATATGGAATTACAGATATCTTGTTGGTCTGAATTCCTATGAAAGGAAGATATTTTTCTCAAATGGTTGTGGATAAATGAAAATTGATTATTCAAATAAAGTAAATAATGGTTTTTATTTCTTTTCTAAAGAGATTCGTAATATTCATTAAAATCGTGATGTTGAGTTCTTAATAAAACTCCTACCTGGTGTTATGCCAATATCTTATAATCCTTATAAAATGACCTTAATTGAGTTGTAGGATTTGATGAAGAAACTATATAAGGTTCATGATAAGGGATTCATTGGACCTGGTTAATTATCATGTTAAAAAATATTCTTTTTTATTAATATATATGGTTCAATGAATCAATGAATTTATTTATGAGAACATTAGAATATTAGTATCAAGATAAAGTATCACATATTCCATATTGATTATTTTTTGGTCAATTACATGGGGATCAATGAATTTCCAAAATTGGCAATCATTTTGGTTATCAATGGTTTTTGTTTGCAAATGGGGATATAGTGAATAAAAAATTCATTAAGAGTTATGGAAATTTTGAATTTTTATTTATTCCAATTGGACATACTAATTCTCCTTCTACCATAATAAATCTAGGGAATAAATTCTATAGAGTTTACATTTTAATTTGTTTTTGTAGTCTTTATAAATGTTAATCTTATATATTTAAATAGAATTGAAGAGTATGAGCAATATTAAAAAATTTGGAGGAATATGTTATGTAAGAAAAAGTTGTATATTGAATTTAACAAGTGTGATTTATTCACCAGGAAGATTAATACATGGGTTATATATTATCATGTTTGGGAATATCATTAGATCTTTCGATGAATTATGTTAATGAAAAATTTATTATAAAAACATGGTGTAATAAAATTAAATCGTTTTCATGGGGTTGATGGATATTATCATTTCATTATAAGATATTACTCATGACATTATAATCCACTAACCTAAAGGACTCTAATGGGCGTTAAGATATTGTGGAAAGACGTATGTGAAAATAATTTTAAAGAACAATAGAGAATGTTGTTCTTGTGCACATGTGATCACACTACCCTGTAGTAGATAAGGCTTTGTAAAAAATAGTTATGCATTAAAGTAGGGATTGTGATGTGTCCTTCAGAAAAATGATATGCTGATAGTACATGATTTAATCCCATTGAAAAAAAAGAGATAAGAAACATGTATTATTATTTTTATCAAGTTTTAATAATTTTAAAATTAATGATATAGATCAATTATATTTTTGGATGGTTTCTTGACTTATATAACGGTCATACTTGTTTTTTGTATGTATTTACATAAAAATATTTGATTATATATTAGGGATGATGGTTTAAATTGATTAATTATTATTAATTCTCAGTAAATTACAAACCTTTGAGGGATAAAAAGGTGGTTTATATTTTAAGATTGAAGTGACATACTAGTTTATATGTGATAAGGATTGAAATAGATCTAACCCAAATGGATTTTCAGAAGATGAAATTTGGAAGCCTTAACAGTGCGTACATATCCTATATCTCATAAATGAAAGATAAATAATCTCTTTATGAGTGGAATAATGAGGCAAGGAGGGATGATATTGAAATTTATATGAATGTGTCAAATACTAACGAGTTAAACTATAATAGTGATTTAATGGAATGATTTTAGAATGGGAAGTGTGTTTTTAATACCATAATTGATGAAGAACCTATTAAATTATACTTGTAAAATATCATTCTCAATAGATCCTAATAGTAAAAAGTTGTATAGATAGTTGGGGAATAATTATGTTGGGAAAACATGAAAAATGATATTTTAAATTATATATATAGATTCATAGTTTATCAAAAATTTATTGCTAAAAGAAATAAGTCTATGTGTATATTACAACCATTAACCATACCAGAATTTTAATTGGAAAACATTATCAAGTATTTCAATATAGAACTCCCCAAATCAAAAAAATGTAACAATACTGTTTGGTTTGTAGTTGGTTACCTTAAAAAGTTTTCACACATCGTTTCCCTGAGATAATATTTATCTCTTCATCTCATTTACAAGAAATATTAAATATAAGTTGTTAGATTCCATGGATTACACAGTATATTCTGTCAAATAAGGATATGAGATTTAAACAAAAGTATTGGAGATGTATTCAGTTGTATCTTTTCAAAGAGTTATGTTTTTGTACTTTTTATCACACCTTGCAATATGTTAAGACTAAGATGACCATTCAATACTAGGAGGATGCATTGATATTTTTCTCATTAGATTTCAAAGTTGGTTGGGATCATCCCTTATCCAATAGAGTTTTATTAAAATAATAGGTTTATCTCAAGTATTAAGATGTCTCATTATGAAGCTCTATGTGGTTGGAATTGAGGTAGAACAATTTTTTGGGATAAAGCTTGAGAAAACATTATATTGGGATGTAATCTTGTAGATAAATTTAAGGAAGATTATATCAATTTTGTCTCATATAAGAGAATAATATATTAGATATAAATTTTATGATTACAATTAATAGTGAGATTTGGAGTTCAATGTTGATCAAAATTTATTTCAATCAATATCTACATGGAAACTTTTATTGGATTTTAAATGATTGGAAAGACGATACCTATATATTTATATCAGAATATATTAAATAATTAAGTGTATTCGGATGATAGATCATCATTTGTAACATCCAACGATTATCTCCTCGGTTCATGATGTCTTCCATGTGTCTATATTGAGGAATTAAAGAAACATCATTAACATTTAATGAACTTATAGATCTGGACGCTTGAGAAAGTTCCCACAATGAATAAACAATTAGTGGAGTTATTAGATCTAATAGTGAAGGTTCTATGAAACAAAAACACTCAACAAATCATAATTTTTTTGGGAAATCATTAATTCGAGGAAGAAAAATTGGAATCGTAGGATGTGAATAAATAGTGACATACCCAATTGTTTGTGTCGAAGTCATAGAATATTAAGAAAAATAATAATTATAAGGGTGATAGAATGTAACACCATACGATTTTACTATAGTGATCTCTATAAATAAATTTTTCTATTTTATATCTTTCATTAGATGCAACACCGAGTTTAAGAGAACCACTATACATTGTTTAAATATTATTTAAATTAATGATATCACCTAGATATTAGATTAGAGAGTATGAATAAGTCTAAATAAATTTTTAAAAATTTATGTTGTTCAATTGTATAAAATATATTCATTTCCTTTCAGTTAATTATAAATTAAGTGAAAAATAATAGCAAAATAAATTAACTAATTTCCTTAGAAAACTATATTTAAACATGAAATGTGTTATTTATTTTAATAAATTAAATTGATCTCTATTGGTTTATGAGTTGAATAAAATTTATATATTATATATTTAATCAACTATTTATTCATTCATATTATACTTTTTCTTAGCATATTATAAGAATATATTTCATGTTGTACTGTTTAAAAGATTTTTTATTCTAAAAAATTTGTTTCACTACATTTTGTGCACTTATTTTAAATGGAATTCCTTGAAATAAAAAATTTGAATCATTAAAAATGGATTTAATATTTTAAATATAGAGTATATGAATTTTTTAATATCCCCTTCTATTATTTTTCATTATTAAAAGTAACCATAGTAAAAACTAGGTGACATCACTAAAGGTTAAATAAAAAATAGGGCTATAACATTGGGATAATGCATTATTTTTTTTATAAAAATACCCTTTGTCACAATGAATGAGTATAGATCAGACATAAAAACAAACTTATATAATAAATGGACACATTGTGACATATTTATTTTAATATGACCTTTATATTATTTACTAAATAAAATAATTACAAAATTTATAGATATTAAATTTAATAATGTATATTTTTTATATGGATAAAATAAGGATACATTCAGTTTCATATATTTATCAAAAATATTAATAATTATATTTTTCATTTTAATTTTCATAATTTTTTATTTATTTAATAATTACCTTAAATACCTATGAAACACAGACATAATATTTAATCAATTAATTAGAAATTCGTATAAATATTAACAAATAATTAATGAAACACAATTTAGGTGAGATTCTATGCTCCAAAAATGATCATGATATATCTATCAAAATAGTGGGGTTTTACACAATTAGTTTTATTACATCATTTGGTTGATTTATTAAAAGTAAAATTATATTAATAGTGTTAACCATGGATTTGACGTTATTTTACAAAAATAATAATTTTTATGTTTTTTAAAACCCATATAAACATTTAAATGGGAAAATTTGGATATGATAAGGACTAAAATTACATTCTAGGGACATTAATGGGTCATGTTTTACATTATACGTAAAATAATACCCTATAACATTAAAAAAGTCATTAAAACCATTAAGGTACAAATTTGGTAACCATGTGTATAAACCCAAAGATAACGTTTTTAATGAAACTTAAACCTATATAAACAAAATTAGATAATGTAATTTTAATATTATCCCCTTTTTCTGAAAAACACTATCCTTTTGGATTAATTTTTCATGATAATTACATAAATATATTCTAAACCCTTCAATAACTGAAAGTGAGGCCTTTCTCTCCATTACAAAAGGACAACATTTATATATTATCAATAGACTATATTAAAAATTATATACCATCTAATTCCTAAAAAAATATTATCTAATACTACTTAACCACTTATTTTTGGACATTTTCTATCCATAAAAATATCCTTTCATGGAATAAGGTGGTAGAGAAAGAGATATTCTCAATGAAGAGGTATAACCCTTAATCAGGTGTCTTTAACATTATTTCAGATCAAAACTCTTCAAAATTGGTGTAATTATTAAAAAAAAGTATCAAGTATACTAAATATACTTAATTTTTATTAAATTATTGGGAAACATTTTTTCCACCTCTTTTCCATCAAATGTAAAATGAACACATCACTCGTATGTATATACATCATACCATCTCGACATAGTGTTGTAATCTTATATCATCATTATATTTCATTGGTGGTTATAATAATGGGTATAATATTTATTTATGTCAATTAAGAAATAATTACCCTCTAGAGATAATATTATTTTAAATAACATCTTACTATTCAATCTAGTGTAAATAGATAACATCACTCATATGTTTGTGGGGAGTACCACCTCCAAGATAAAATGTGATTCATTTTTAATTTTATTATTCTATTGATGGAATAAAGTATAAATTTGATAAATAAATATAATATATTTGATATAATAATGATTTTATAAATGTGAGTTATTTTTTATAGTTTGTTTCCATCCATTGAAAAATGGAATCAACATTCATGACTGTGTACAACCAACCATCTTCAAGAATAGTGTAATTCAACTTTCAATATCCCCAATTAGTGGAAGGACTATATATAAATTTATATACAATATATATGTTATTTATATAATTATTAACAATGTATAAATGGTCAAACCATGATCGATGTTCAAGTACGATAATTTCTAAACCAAAACATGCATGAATAATATAGTAGTAACAACCCCTAAGAGTGATTTTAAAAAAATTGTAATTAACCAGTGATTAAATATCCTGAGAGAATCATAAATGGTATGATATACATTATTATGGTAATATATAAATTCACTAGAAAAATATATTTATTAGATAATTTTTTCAAATATGTACAATGAAATAAGAGACATGACATAAGCGAATTTTTCGACCCCATTTTTTTTGGTTTTTGTATTCTTGAATTTCCATTTAGAAAATAATATGATCCATTTCTAAAAAATCACATTAATTTTATATTAAAATTTTTATTTCTAGAGAATTAATGTTTTCAATTAATTTTATTCACTTTATGTACTCAATAGATAAGGATAATGTTTTTATGGAAAAATGAAAAAGTTTTCGAATTCAGATAAAGATAATGTCTCATCAATATCAATGTTCTATAAAATGATGATTTAAAGGATGATTTTAATAACATAATATAATATTTTAATTCCTTATTATAAATGATTTTATTTTTACTCAATTTTTAAAAGTAGTGTTTTCATTTCAAATTATGATCTTTTTTAATTCACTAAAAATTGCATAATGAATATTTTCTTCTAACATATATAGAAAGAATATAATTTCACCTCATTTTGTATAATGAATGATTTAAAAAAATACACAAATGGTTTTAATGATACATTAAAAAATATATTTTATCCTCATTTTTCTGAAATTTTTTAGATTATATATAATTAATTTCAATTTAAACTGTGTATTTTCTTTAATAAATACTGTAGTTGTCATTTTGAAAAAATTTTCATCATTCATAATGTCCATTGATACTAAATTTTATTTTAATGAGGATATAATTCAATGATAAAATCATTATTCATTAAATTAATTTTTTTATATTTTTGATGATTTTATATTTTAGTGACATATTTCTTTTATAGTGATTAAGCTAGGATTAATTTATGAAATGTTTTTAACCCTTTTTTATTGAATGGGTTAAGATATATTGATATAATTAATATTTAATATTCTTTTGAAACCCAAGTAAATGATTTTAATTATGTTAATTATTTCACAAGAAATAAATAGAATTATAAATAATTCGGTACATTATTATTTATCATGAGATAACATTGTGAAAAAAGTCTGCATGATTAATCAACTATGTGAAAAAACAGTTTTGTTCTTTATCCATAATGTAAAAAAATTTATGTGTATAATATAATATGGGAAACATGTGATGATGACTGATCCATTCTGTTATGATAAAAATGTGTTTATTGATTACCCACTATGGTTTGATGGTGTCATTAATTATCTTTGATAGATGAAATTTTTTCTACACTTGTAATGGAGGAAATCATTTATAACTGAGAAATTTATTTCATGATTAATTTGGGAATATTTATTAATATTTTAAAAAATTGACTATAAAATGGTATTGTTTTATTTTTTTTATAATTTCTCTGATCTAGGAGAGATTATATATGATTATTTCATGTTATGTTCATGATTTTATAACTTTATACATGTTTTATTTTTTCTTGTGATCATTAAAACTTATCTAATAAGTTTACCCTAATTTAGAATATAATCCTACACTCAATCATGTTTTTATTACCTAGGAAATGAAGAACAGGTTATGATGGTGAATTTATTAGACAGGTAATACATGGGAATATAATTATGAGATATGTTGTAGATTTTTCCTAAATTATGTCGATAATGTATCAGGTATCTAAATAATCTAATTAATTATGCTCTTAATGAATGTGTGTGAGAGAACTATTTAATATTCCACTATAAATATGTTATAATTATTTTTCAAATTTAAGGGTCACTATAAAATTTAAGCATGGAGAAGACATATTTTATCAGCTAAAAGGGGGAAAGTGGTCTTTGATGATTGATCCATGGTAGGGATATCATTAGATAAGAGTTTATGAGTTAGATATCTTGAAGAATGATTTTAGGAGTAGGCACAGACATTATGAATATCTTGTAATTTATATTATTATAAATAAACAACCTTTATTTTTTTGATATTTGAGGGAACATATATTCTATTGGTATCTTGAAACTATTAACATGGTTTTTGTGATTGATATTGTAGTTTTTTGGTATATAATCACAAGAATGAAAACATCTTAATTTTGTGTTGGAAATATTAAAGAGACGTCAAATCTGTGAAAATATGACCAAATTAAATTTTATTATATATAATATGATTTTATTGGAAACCTATAATTTGGAATGTCTACTTTTAGTCAAACGAGAGATAGTAAAGGATATATTTTCCTCCAAAACCCATGGAACACCTCTGACACATCCCCTACAAAGAAGAACATATTAAATGTAAGAATATGATATATATTATCAAGGTTTTTTGAATTCTCCCCAAAATTATACACAATATCTAAGAAATTTAATCTAAAAAAATTATTTTCTAAAATGAGGAGAAGATATTTCAACCTAACTAAATATTTATGATCACATGACTCTTGAGAATAGGATGTTTCACTCAAAAACTGTTTTTAAAATATAAATAAACACCCTCAAAATATATTAATATCAAAATTTATGATCTCTATTGGCCTATCCATTATAACAAAATCTACCACTAACTCAATATCTTCTTACATCGGAACAAGAAAAGGATCCTGATGTAACATATTTAGATGATATGTTTGGTAAAACTCATGAATACCTATCAACAAGGCTAGTAACCCTAACATATATGCATGTTTTATTACCCACCTAGGGATCTAAAATTGTCATACATATCTTAGATATATCTTCTTATTTTTTCAAATCTGATGGTGACTGAATCATAAAGAAACACTCAAAAAACCATTTGTAACACAAAAAATTCTTAAACAATAATGTTTTTTATTTTGTATGTTACACGAATATCTGAAATTAATCAAATAATGAAATATATTTCACTAAATTTAATATCTTTGATAGATTTCAAAATATGCAACCCCAAGTCAAAAAAAAATAATATATTTACCATTAATGAATAGCTGTTAATTTTATGGTATCAATATAAGTATTTAAATAGTGAAAAATATAATTATCCATTTACTTGAAATAAAATATAAATACCCTAAAAATATTTCTCTAAAAAATTATATTATTTAAAAAATAATCCTCATTCAGTCATTTCACAAATATTTTAAAAAATAAAACATACCACATTTATAAATATTATTGTCTAAAATTATCTCCCATTATGTAATAATTCAATCATAATATTATTACTCTGAATTTTTTAATATTTTTCTGAAATGCTTCATTTTCATATGAACAATGAAGAATAATGAATTTTAATTCAAAATATCATGTTGTTTTAAATAATATATATAGATAAATATTATTTTTAATTGGTTTCAAAGTAAAATTATATCATTTATATATGTATTAATCCAATTTAGAAAACTGGAGTCATTTTTATAATGAAATTTATCATTAAAAAATGTGGTATTTTGAAAATTTCCGAATTTAAAACATACTTTCTTGTTTTTCTTAAAGAATTAGTTTTAAATTAAAATTTACACTAATATGAATGTAATTCAAAAAAATAAATATTTATTTGGTATCACAATATTTTATTATTTCTAATATGTTAAACACAATTTTTTTCCTATATTATTTCTAAAAATAGTAAAAAAATATATTCCGCAATTAAGCTAAACATGAGTATACCAGGGGTTAAACTCTGATTATTTGGATAAAAATGTCCTAAAACATGTATAAAAACCTTTTTATATCCATATATAGATATTATAATATATTACACACATAAATACTCTATTTTGGACTCTATTTTCAATTAAAATTCAAAGGTACATATTTTTTTCTATTCCAAAATTATATATTTTCCACTCACCCCGTGCAAAAAAAGGCCCCCAATATCCTCTATGCATGGTAAAATCAAACCAACATGAAATTGAGAAAACTTATGACAATAAATTCAAAAGATTCAAAAACAAGTTATATAGTACTTATTTTTGTTTTAAAGTTATCCTATGATGTATTTTGTTGCATAGATACAGAGGTTACTCAGAGAAGAGGTAATTCTCTTTAACGAGAATTTTTATTATATTTCATCCTATTTATCATTAAAATTTTACCTAAAAAACATGGTATAAAAAACTACATAAAAAATCAATTGATATTTATTTCTAATTTAATTAGATACAATCATCCCAAATCCAATTGTATGAGTTTTGAAATCATCATTCATGTGCATAGTAGACTACCACCTCACAAACTAATGTCATACATTTTTTATTACCACATCTCACGATATGGAATGATGAATGATATCATGTTTACATATGATATTTATAATACAATTATATCTCTATAGTCATTATATAATATATACATTTTATGATAATATTCTTTATGGGATACAATAACTACACTCATGTGTACGGTAGACTACCGCCTCACAAAGAGATGTGATTTTCAATTAACTAATGCATTATATTGTAGTTTATTAGGGTAAATTAAATTAATATATGTTAAATAAATGACATAATTATTATTTTCATGTTTATTTTTCATTTTTATAATATAATATATCATTTTATTCCTTTTCACAAACATATAGATGATAACATCATTTGTGTACATGTGGACTATAATTATCACAAAGAGATGTGAATCTATTTTAAAACATACAAAACCTAGATGATATATATAAGTATATATACAGAAATAATTTCATAATAGTTTCATTTAATAATGATAATAAATTACATGACTTTTTTCCATAATTATCACTGAACATTTGAAACATTACTCATGTGTAAGTACGATTTACTGTCTCAATGAACATAACATAACAAAGTTCATGAAACCATCATTAATGATTGGTATTAAATGTATAATTGATGTATAAATATGATAATTATATCATTATTATTTTAATAATGATGAAGTAAATATGAAATTTAGTCATGAACTACAAAATTCACGACAAATAAAGAATGAGAAGACAAGAAAATTAATACATGAAACATTGAAAATATAGAATGATTATCAATTTATGAGTGGTAAGATGTTATAATAGAATCATATATAATATTATAAATATTAATATTCTTCTGGAATAATTTAATATCATTTTTATAACCACGATATAATATTTTTAAACATTGTGAAACAAGAGGATGCGTGAGGTAAAAGAATTATTAACTGAATTTCCATTCACTGGATTAAACATCTGCATCATATAATATTTTATACTAAGGAGTATATATTTAATGAAAATTTATTATGATATATTTTATTTATAATTATTTTAGGGGTATTTAAAATTGATACACAAAAGGAATTCTATTATTAATTTTCACTTCAATGTTTATATAATGGGTGGCGTCATTTAAAAATATAATCTAATCAAGATTTTTTATTTGTTAATTCTAGTTAAAGGAAATTATATGAAAAATTAAAAAAAACCCAATTTAAATTTATTATGTTCATGTTATTAATTATATTCTCAATGAATTGTACTACTTTCCCTCACGTGGGTTGATAAAATAATTGCTGACATTTTTTTATGAAAATTCAACATCATTTATCTCTTAGAGAAAAAATCAGTTGTCTTCCAAAACCATGTTTCAAAAGAATGTTTTAAAAAATTATTTAGTCGCTTTAATTTTTTTATATTAACCATGATTTGACTCATTTTTTTTAAAAAAATATTGGAATATTCATTTCATTATCAAAACAATGCCTATTTAGATATTACAATACAAGTAAAGAGAGTAATAATTTTAATGTGTTCGAAATATACATAATTTTATACTATCATGACCAATCATTGTTTTAGAACATCAATAATGTGTTTCTAAGGATTGTTTTCTTAAATATTATTTAGACAACTTTTGTGAACATTTATTTTTATTTTTTTCTTTTTGAAATGAAAATAATATATTCCCCATGAATGTTTTCAATATATTTTATACTATTTATGGTCATTAATGAAAAAAACATAAAACATATACACTACTGGGGATACATTGGATTGATACTCTAATTATTATCACAATTAATGTTTTATGATAATTTTGATGAAAGAATGTATTGACATTAAAAATATTGATTTGTTTTTTAGTAAATAACTTTTAATGAAATAGTAAATTTTCTATGACTATTGGGAATTATATTTCAACAAAATATCCTTATTTTTTTCATGAATATAATCAATTCTTAATCCATATATCATTTAGACATACCATGTTCTATATTTAATGTTATTTTATTAAATAGGGATATATTTATAAATGTGTACTCATTAATCAATATTGATATTAGATGATAAGGGACGTTTTTAAGGAATGTAATTTATTATTAAATATATAATGAATACTATGGACATGCTATAGAAGGTAGTGATTAGAATTATATATCCCCTAAATGTGTTGGCATGATCATGGGTCAATTCATTAATCCATCATTTAATGGGATTCTACCTATATTTTTAAATTTCATTTTAAATGGTCATCATGAAAGAGGTATCATGATACCTGAGATCATGTTTTTATATAATTTTGTATTTTATTTATAATGAATTCAATTATTATTATCCATGAGAATTTCACAATTATATTTAAATAGAATTCATTTTTATTTTCAGTACATTGATCAAATATAATGTGTTTTTATTTAATAATAAATATTCATTATTCCTTATCTTATTGTCCATGATATTTTCAAAATGATATTATCAATTGAATCATTATATTAATAGATTATTAATCTAATTTCATGTGTTTTCAGTTATTTTTCTATTCTATATTGATAATTCCTTATCTACATATGATACCCAAGTTATTTATTAAATATGATTTGTGATTAGTTATTTTATATTATATATTTATTATTATTTATTGATTCCTGATAACTTCTCATGTTCTTAAGCTTAACAGAGATATTGGGATAACCCATATTTTCATTCCTTTCCCAAACATTCTATTAAGAGTAATGTGATATATGTGCAATTATATTAAATATTTAATAATGATATTTTATTTTTTTAGTAATTTGGGATTTAATATATTATATTTGATTCATGTATGTATCTAATGTAACAATACTACTATTTTATTTTATCATTTATATGTGATTCCTAATATCTTATGCTAATGTAATTATATAAACATTAAATCATGGATACTCAGTTCATGGTCCCCATAGATGGTATTACTAAAATATTTGTAGAAACCAAGATAACATGATGTAGAAAAATATGAATTTTTGAACATAACCCAATGATAAATTTTAGAATATGTATAGATGAACATCCAAATGTTTTTTTTAAGGAATATATCCTGTATTTTTTAGGATATAAATTTCATTATATATATTATATGTCGATTAGGATACTGAAAAAATATGCCTATGTGTAATAACATTAAAATGGGATAACTGTGATTTACCAAATCGTCACTTACTACATGAATATCGGCCTTATTGTGCACCGTGTTTCAAACACACAATGATATATTCTTATAGAAATTCACATTTTCATTATAAAACATTCTTACAAATCTAAATATATGATTAAAATGAATTACAGAGGATAAGCCTTATTTTTATTAGATATAAAAAGGTGTGTTAATTTAAAGATGTTATAAATTATTATATTGATTTCACGCTATAATTTTTACTATTCAAAGTAATCTTAATAGTTTTAGTCAATGGATGGAACTCAAAAAAATTATGTTGACAATGAATATGGAAAACGAATTGTTGACTATGGGCAACCAAATATGAAGATGACATGAGTTAATGATACCACAATTTTGTCTAATCAGTTTCCTCAAAATATTATAAAAATCCTACACCTTATCCCGCTCTGGGACTCACTAGAGAAGAGAATGATGTGTTTTTCTTAGATACTTAGTTGCGGATACCATAGATCATCTAAGGACCATTTTCATTCATTTCTAAAATATCGAAGGAGACCCATTAATAAAATGCCTAAATTGATTAGTAAAATATGTTATGTGTGGAAATAATGGGTGTAAAAAGAATAATTTTTTAGGGAAAATAAATAGTATGACAGATTTAAGTAAATAAAACCACTGGGGTCAATTTATATTTCAATGTCTTTTATATGATGAACATGAAAAATATTTTGTCAATTACCTCTATTAATGGTCAACCTCTAAACTGAGGCAGGTATAATATTTAAATGATATGTATGAATTATTTTTGTACTTTGATTGATGAAATAAATTTTATAATTATTTTAAAAATGTTATTTTGGTTACAAGAAGCCTGAAAATAAAAGTATTTTGATAAATTTCATAAGAATGTGTGTCTTCATTAACTTAAGTGTTTTGGATGGCATCAAACATTTGTGAGTCTATGATTGGTCATATGTTAATAGTCATAAACACCAGTATTTAGGTATTAAGAGATGGAAATATATGAATATTATAGTTATTTTTTTGAGAAATAAATTCTATGTATATGTTTTCATAAAAAATTTATTTTTGAAATCATTCTGTAACATTTTATATCAAAAATATCAAAGTTATTGGTAACTGTTAGGTTTAATAGGATAACTAATGACATTGTAATAATAGTCACATAATATTATTAGGAATTATGGAAAGAAATATGTTGAATTTAAAACCATTGTGAAAAAAATATGTCAGGAATAATTTTTTTTCAATGATATCAATCATTTTTTCAATCATACAGAATAATGTTAATATAATTTCAGAAATGAAAATTACAAAAGGTGGGTGAAAAAACCATCATATATGGAAAGGTCAGGGGTCTTAAATCCATATACAAATAATGGAAAGGGTTTAACACCTACCACTAGCCTAGGTGATTTCCTACTTAAGTTGTCATTGATGTTAATTAAATAATTCGATGAATAAATATTACTGATAAACAACTGATGAAATTTTTGAGGTTTATAGTTCAATATTCTATATTGGATACCTTTTTCTAACAATACTATATTTTTAAAATATCTATAGAAATTAATTATTATTTTTTACACTTTTATTGATTTTATGATCTGTTTAATGCGAATTTTATTTCTTGAGTCATAGGAAATTCATTTGTTTTAAATTATTTTCATCATGTAAGTGATGTTCAGAAATTGATAGAAACACAACCAAATGATGAAATTTTTCTTATAAATTTGAAACATATCATGTAAGTTTATTTCGTAATATTCAAATATAGTAATTGAATTTCTATACAATAGAAAAAATGTTCTTGAAAAAAATGTTATCCTATTACGTTCATATCTGATTAATCATATTTTTTTAAAATCCTCATTGATTTTTTATTTTGGGATCCTTTTCTTTCCATTAATAATTTAGTTTCATATTATCAATAACCTGTTTAATTTTATGTAATTATTATCACATTTCTTCTATGTTCATATCGTCACATGATGCTAATTTTCACCCACATGGAAACTAATTTTTTTCTATAATACCTTTTTAGTTCCATTTATCTCTAAAAAATATTATAATAACTCTTTTTTATGATGTTGATTTTCAATAAAAAAATCAATTATCAATACCTTGATTTATGATATCAATTTTAAATTGTGAGGAGGAAATTTATCTACTGTAGGAAAAACTTCAACACCATTAAATTATAAAATTACTATATTATATTATATATAATATTTTCAATGAAAAATTGAGCATAAACAACACACAAAATTTATTTCTTTAATTTTAGTTTAATTGACATCATTGAGAACAAGAACCCCATGTCTAAATGAATATTAATATTGTATATAGTAATTAGATAACCATTATATTATTTTTTATGAATAGTACAAAATAAAATTATAGAAAGTATAGTAATCCATTAATATTAAATAAAATAATAATTATTTAAAATAAAAAATAACAATTAAAGAAAAAATTTATATATTTCTATGAAATACGATTTAGTCACTCATTAGGAACATAATTTAAAATTTTTTTTTACTAATTTTTGAAACCATAATTTAAAAAATTACCATTATTTTTTAAAACATCATGTTAATATTTTCATAGAGGGTTTTTTGGGATTTTTCCTAATTGTTTCAATGATCGATGAATATTGAAAACTACTGAATTTTAATAAAAAACAAAAAATCTCTTTAAATTATTTATAAATTTTTATAATTTTTATATTTGGTTTTAATTTTTAAATTTGTTCAATTATATATCTATAAATATAAATTTTTTTGATATTTTTCTAATAGAATTTTGAAACACAATACATGTAAATTTTGTAACTTTTTATCATCTAAAACTTGCTCTTTCATAGTGTTTATGTGATTAATATTTAATTAATATTTTACAATTATAGAAAACAAAATTTTCAAAACAGATTCAATATTTGGAAAATTAATAATATATATTATTTGATATTGTCATGTTAATTTTTAGCAAAAATAATTGTGAAGCAGAATAAATTATTGGCCTTGTTTAAGATCAAAATGGGTTTTCCGATTGTTAAACAGAAAATGATAAGGGTAAAAATAACTAATAAAACTATAAAAAATATTCATTTTGGTGATATTTAGTACTTATAATTTCTATGTATCTAGAATAATAAAATTTTTACCCTTTTCAAATTAAAAAAACTTGGGGACACTTTTTTACTTTAAAAATATTTCTGGTGTGCCACTCAACTCACTTATTGAAGGCCACTCCCACCCCTCTATTCATTATTACATGAACCCATTTTTTATAAGAACATACCTATATAAATAAATTTTTGAATAAGTTTTCCACATTCTATAGGATATTTTTTTTATTAATAAAACTTATCATGGATTGAGTTCAATCTATAGGAGGTTTCCTGAAGAAGGGGAAGCTTTCTATTATAAACATATTTATTTTATTTCATCATCCACTGACATCAATTATTTATTTACCATAAAGTTAAAATAACATCATAAAAATATATATTATTTGTTTTTTATATTATTTTCTTTATATACAATCATCCCAACATCGATCAAACGTGATTGGAAATCATCTTTCTTGTTTATAACGGAATACCGCCTCACAAACCAATGTCATTCCTTCTTTTGGAATTAAAAAAATTAATAGTTTTTAATGATTATCGATCTGTGTATATATTTTAAATTTATAAAATAGTTATATGTATTTAGTTATTATATCATATTTTTTTAACTTTCCATTTTTAATGGATACAATAAGTTCACTTGTGTGACGAGAGTATTACATCCTTGCGAAGCGATATGATTAATCTTTCAATAACACATTACATGGCAGGTGATAAGGATAATATGAATTAATTCATGTTATTTAAATGAATTTTTTATGATATTAATGTCATATTAATCATTATTAAATGATAATTTTCCATTATATTTTTTACTATTCGTCACACATAAAGATGATAATATCATTTATGTACTTGTCGACTACAGACATCACGAAGCGATGTGACTAGCTTATCATCACCACACCAAGTGGATGATATATATAAATTTATTTAATGAAATAATATTACATTAGGATCATTTACTAGTGATAAAATATTACATACCTCAGTTCTATAATAGTCATTTAACAATGGAAACATTTCTCAAACATATGTATGACTTACAGTCTCAATGAATCTAACATACTTTATTTTTCATAACCATAATTAAATATTGGCATGAAAAGTATAATGGATGTGTAAATATTATAATAATTTCATTATTCTTATTATAGTTATAATATTACGAGATAATATTCATATTTACATGAATATTAATGGAAAAGCATAAATGAGAAAACAATACAATTTACTCATGAATCAATGAAAATAATGAAATTTTTTAATTAAATGTTGATAAAATGATAAAAAATGATTATGTATGATATTATTAATATTAATATAGTTCTTTTATAGTTAACAAAAAGTTAAAAAATATTTATTAGGTTAATTCACATTTGACCTAGTGGTAACGTGACATAATGATTTTTAAAACTCTATTTTCATATATTGGGTTAAACATAAAATTCATTATTTTTTTTCAAGATATGAATTAGGTTTTTAATGAAATTTTATTATCATATATTTTATTTAAAAATGTTTTATGTGGACGTATTGTTGATACATATAATTTATTAATTCAGTAATTATCACTTTAATGATTTGATCATTGTAAGGATTTATTTTACAATCTCATTCTTATAAAGAGTGATTACTATTTAATTTGAGTTGATGAATATTATTTATCAATTAAATATTAAAACAATTTAATGTTCTCAATATTTAGTTATTAATATTACATTCATACATTGTTAATATTTTTCAACTATATTTTATGTGAAATAATTGAGAAATTATTTTTAAGAAAATCAATCATTGTTTCTCTCTTCAGTCAGAAATCTATTCTCTTCATGTATCATGTTTTCTATAAATGTTTTCAAACCTATATTTAATATTTTTTTATTACTTATTATAAATTTTTTTAAAATTTAGAATTTATAATATAATATATGAAATGATTCCACATGTTACATTCAAGACAATGAATGTTTTTCTTTTAATGATGATTTTAATGAACGATTTTCTTTAATGTGCTCAGCGTGTTTGGAATTTCCTATTATCATGACCCTAAAATGATTCCAATTTTCATGTATGAGTTTCTAATATTTCATTTAATGTATATTAATTGCATAATTTTTTTTATTTCTCAATGGTTATCATAAAAATGAATAAAAATTCCACAAGAATGTTTTCATTGATATTTTAATGGGATTTGTATTCAATATTGATAAAAAACCATTTCTTTATATATGCCTCAATATGTATATGTTATTTCTATTCCATCATAATTCTTTCTTTGGATGGATTATGATCATATGTACTAAATAAAATTTTGAAATTCCTTTCTATGGTTCATTTTTGCAGTCATTAGCTTTGATGGGCTTGTATGCTCTTAATAAAACCCGATAAATCTTATTGATTTTGATGCACACAAATACACATGTTTATTTTTCTGAGGTTATTAAATTACATAAATTTTATTAAATTAATATTATTTTACAATATATAAACGAAAACTATATTCATTTTATTTTTCCACAAGGAATATTTGTTAAATTATTTGGAATGTGTTTTAACATTTTCTAGAACATTTTCTTCAAACACGATTCATTCCATACATTTATAAGTGTAACATAAGGATGAAACCCTATTTTTGGAATAATGTGTGTGAATCTTCAACCATGTACTGCAAAGAAATCATTTTTAAGGATTCCAATGTTATAATGGAACGTAACGTTTGTGAAAAGGGAAATTATATTAAATCAACCCTATATAAGTAAGGAATCCTCCATTTGAGGGAAAAAATATCGTACATGTACATTACATTTTTATTCAACTCTACACCATCAAAACTATAATTGGTATTTATTAAATTTTGGATGGAACCCTACAATTTACTATTAGATAATCAATTTTTAAATCAATTATTTTATCCCAGATGTATGTAACAGTCTTGATGAATGTAATGATATTAAGCAAAGGCTCATTATGACTGATTCAAATGCTCATTATGTTTGATTCATAAACTCTTATTCAACAAATTTGGACTTTTATATTTCATATAAATGTTATGACTCTCCTAAATTATTTTTATTTAAAGATCTATGAGCTATCATGATGCATTTTTAGATTTTATCATCGCAAGTAAAATATGATTGTTTTATATATACAGTCAAAAAAATTTCATGAAATATATATACGATATAACGTTGCAATTTATAATATATAAAATAGACATAATTTTAATAAACATCTATAGAACTACTACAAAAATCAATGAATATATTATCTATTGAAATGGTTATGCATTTATGATAATAATTTTATCCTCATTATTCTACAAATACTTATTTTTATTTCATTGTACCTTCTTTAAAGATCATTTTAAACCAGGATCTTTTTAAATATACCCTTTGTTATAGACATTCATCTCTGGAGAATAAGATATACATTTTATTAGTCGATGTTTTAACTATAATTCTCACATATACCTTTTCATAAATCAAAATCATTTGATTTATTATATTTTAGTGTGCTAATACTCAGTCGGGGATTATGTTTAAAATTCATTATTAATGTTGTAGAGACATTATATTCCTATAAATGAACCATAAGGATCTTTTTTGGATTTCTGTAAAGGTGTCAACTATCATCACTTTGTTATGGATTTTATTGTCTTGTATTAAGATTCCATTTTCTTTTAAAAATCACCAAGATATCAAAGATACCATTAGTGGAGTGGACTAGGGGATCTTTGGGCCGTGAACCACTATAAAATATTTTGTGCTTATATTTATTGTTTATCCACTTATCCTATTACATAAAAAATATAATGATGTATGTATTCATTAATCACAAAGATGGTTGAATGCTAGAATCTATAAGTATTATTGAAAACACACAATTCACCCCCATCTTGTCTATCACGCTGTTATTATGGCTATAAAATTGGTATCAAATGAGATATTTTTAATAAACAATAAAAAACACTAGAAATCATAAAATAATATGGTATAAAGAATGAAGATGTCAAAGGATTTTTCTAGAGAAGGTAATTCCATGATTCTTTCTATATATATTAATGGTTACAACTATGGATATTGTAAATCTCATATGATCATATACTTAAAGATTCTGGCATATAAATTTTATTCAATGACCATCACTGCTTATGTTGCTCCTACAAAACAAGAGACATGGGATACTAAATAATATGTAGAATAATATATCAACTAAAATTAAAATAATTCCATTATATATGGACTTGGACCTGACGAATTCAACTAAGTATCATAATTCCCTACTACCTATGAAATGTGGAAGAAATTTTATTTTCATATAATGGATAAATTAACATAAAAATGAGGTATTCTACTTTAAAAATTATGTTTCACACATTTAGAATTTTTTATTGAGAGATAATCACAAAAATTAATGGATGATTAACATAAATTTTCAGCATTACTACTACCTTGGTAGATCTAATTTTATAATTAGACCAACCACATAATGTTTTTAGTGTACTACCTACATAGTTTAATGAAATAACTTCTTCTATTCAACAATCATCTCCTGCCAATGATTTGAATATGAAATAATTATTTAGATCATTAATGATGTATAAATCTAAAATACATGATATAGTTAAAGATTATAAATTGGAAAATTTATAATCACTGCACTTAAGGATAAATTTTAGAAGAATGTAATGAAATTTGGAGTAGATGTGAAAATAGAAAATTATTCAAAATTCTCAGATTGTTTATATAGAACACGTATGTTATCAATGAAATTTAGGATATTTTATAATCTATAGAGACAAATAAATTTTTTTTAAACAAAATTATGAGAAAGAATCCAATGGAGGCAGATGCTATGAATGCTAGAAGATTGGTCATATTAGACCTAAATTACCTCATATAAATGTTGAATGAAGTAAAAAGGAATATATAAATCTGAGAAAAACCAATTATGGGAATAAGAGAAAAATATCCATTAATGTTACATGGAGTGTTTCGTATGAATCCATCATCTCATTCAAATTGGATTCTGAAAAAACCCAAAAAAATATGAAAAAATATGTGTATTATGTCTAATGGAGAAGAAGTGTAACATCCCATTACTCATTTCAGGTATTCCATAACCCCTATAAATATATATATTTGGTTTTTATTAATTCTGTATTTCTTTAGGATAAAATTTTATATATTTTGGAAAATTTGTGCTAGTGCCTGTTTAGCTTACATTTTTCCAAAATCATGTGCCCTATTAAAGATAATTGTATAACTCGAGACAGTGGGGTTTTTATAGTTGGGGCACAGTCATTTAGGCCATGTGAATTATTATTAGAAATCATATTTCCTATTTAAAAATAGTGGATTTCCATGCCACATGACTTGGTCTAACTATGCACCTCAACCCAAGAATCCATTATTACAAGATTTTAGGAGATCCGATATTTTATAAAAAAATTCCCAAACCCTATTTAGGGTCCCAAAAAGACCTCCTTAGACCCGAAATTTATTCTACATTCTGCAACGCTACCAAGGATGTTTATTTTCTCTACTGGCCCCTCGCGTAAGTGATCCAAATCTAGAGGAGTGACTATCGATTTCCTCATGGTTGGTTTTCTTATCCCGATTTCATTCTCCTGTTGTCCCTACTTTTCCCTCAAGTGTTCCCTAGATTACCATATTAATTTATAGACCTAATACCATCAGTTTTCTTTCCAATAAACCATATAATTATCTTCTTCTCCAAGAATCCACGATCATTTAAAAATATTGATGAATCCCAAAACGAGTTTGGTTATTTGAGATCCATCAGTCCCAAGGGATGTGATTTAGTTACGATGATCAAATTTTATTAACACTAATTGATTTGGTTAAATTCTATTTTCTTAAGTGTAATTTTAATTTTTTAGATTTTTTTCATATGTATTTCAATTGGTTTTCTAAAAAATATAATTATTGTGAAATGGGTTTTTGATAAAATATTTCATTACATGAAATTGGAAAAATATCTTATATAATTGGGGTGTGATTATGTAAATTTTTGTAACTCAAAGTATTAAATTTAAATTATATTTTTGATATATATTTGAATCAATTAAATTATAGATAGAGAATTTTTTAAAAACCACAACTCCAATGAATTTGGTTTTTTGATGAAATTGATGGAATTTTATGAAAGTTAAATTGTTAAATTTAACTATGAAAAGGATCGCGGAATTTAATGAATTGTTTCCAAATCAATGTTTATGAAAAATTGTTTAAATGTTTTATAATGGAATCATTTTTGTTTTATCTAGTGGGAAAATAATTTTTCTATTAAAACCCCAATTATGGGTTTTAAAGAGAATATTCATATATTGGGAATGGGGGAAAGAGGTTTAATTTTATTTTAAGATATCTTAAAAAAATTCAAATAATTATTTTTAATTGATAACATTCAAGAGATGGGTTATTAATGTGTCATTTTGGAAACTAATCCTGATTTAAAACATTATAAAACATCATATTAGCACATCCCATTGTTTAGGTTCATGTGGTGAGTCCCCCTTATCTTAGTCCCAAAGGTACATATAGACATATTTATCATTTCACAGTGTTGGGTACCTAGAGCATGAAATTATCATACCTATTTTCAACAAAAACATGTTACTCACTTTTTTATATTTTAAATTTATATTTCATTGTTATAAACTATTTTACATTCCATGAGAATTTATATAAACCGTTTTATATTAATGTGATTATTTTAACCATTTTGTAAAATGTTCTATTTCTATAAATAACCCCTTTATTAAATGTATATGAAATATTTTGAAATATATTTCCACTCTTTTAAATTCCATTAATTAATTGAAATTTTTATTTCTATATTCTAAATATTAATTAATGATTTGTATAAATTTTCTATTGAAATGACAATCATTTTTATTTTTAAATTTAATGCAATTTTTTTTATTTAAATATTAGAATATTTTATGGAATATTTTTATAAAAACATAGAGTGATTGCGATCATACAGTACTTATTTCTTCGGGTGTTTATATATTATCTTCTTCTAATATCGAGATAGGGTAAAGAATCTCTTGGAGGTGGATGTAGCTATTGAACCATGAACATGGTAATTTTCTTTGGAGTTCAGTCTTGATATATTTTTCCAATTTTTTTGTATATGGTTGTAGTAAATGGGAACTGTTATTCCTTTTTGACTTTAGTTATGTTACTCATAGTGGTGTTTCCTTTGATATATATACTTTCTTATTTCTTTTACATCAACATTGTTAGTGGAAAAATCATTCCTACTTTTAGTTTAATATGATTCTAACTTCTAGTCGTTGAACCATGGAGATACATAATTCCATTCATACTATGTCAGAGTTAGATCAGTTATTATGATATCGGGTAACCTAGGATGGATCAAGACAAAGTGGAAAGAGAGCTATAGTATTAGATTCTTATCATGATGTCATTATGTATTTTTTAAATAATTTTGGAATGTGTGAGGAAGTTGCAATCGGGTTCTTGATCATCTCTCACCAAAATGAACCTTATATCTCCATGGGAGGTTAGGGAAAATCATCATTTGAATTTGTTCAAGTATTTTCCTAGTATGGATTTGAATTTACTAAAATCCAAATCATGTCCATTATATCTATTGGGATTAATTTCTCTTTTAAACTATTTGAGTATAAATTCTATGTATTCCTTGTTGTATATTGATGTTTTTTTGCATCATCCCTCTAACTATCCATTAGAAACAAATCCCAAAATAAGCTATTGCTAAACCTCCACAACAGATTCCTTTTATTGTCTTGAATATAGTAAGTAATCATGCACAATGTCCCTTCTCTAGGACAAGATCACCCTCCAGTAACCATTTAGGATTAAGCGGTGGAACAATAGAGGTATCTTATAAATAACTATTCACTAGAGATACCTTGTCAGAGGACATACCTATTAAATTACTATAATGATCAACAATAGGATGAGGAATGGTTGAGCAGAATTGAGCACTTTTGAGGTCTTGGAATCACCAGAATTAATAAAGGTAATGCGTTCCACATTCATTTTTGAGGGAAAAAGGATTAGATGGTTGGACATAGTTGTAATTATGAAAGAACTTGAGGAAATAGAGTAGAAATACTTCAATGTTATTTTCCTAGGCCAATTATCTCTATATTCAATGCTATAATCTATTTCTATTTAGTTCTTCAAAATAAAAAAGGCTAAAAGGACCATGAAAGTTAATGAAAACTGTTTTTATGAGCTCATTCATTTCACACCTGAGATAGTATGGAATGTGATGGTAAATTATTGATGGTTCGAGTTGGGAATTATTTAGGATATTTGTTCGCAAATTTTTATTTGAATAAATCCTTCTTATACTGATGTACTAGATAGATAACTTATGACTGAAATGGAAATGGATGGAATGTTGGTCTAATCAAGAGTTTTTTCTCATCTAATGGGAGCATTATTTACATAAAGGTAAAGATGAATCATAATACTTATCAATGTAGTTATCGATATAATTTTTGTTCTATACCTCCTATAGTAACTAGAATATGTCCATTTGTTTTCTACCGGTGTGTAATGTTAGAAAATTTAAAGAGGGTCTACAATGAGGCATCAAAAAAACTATGGCTCTTGCATACATTTTTTGGAACTTACATCAATTCATCCATATCTATTTAACTACACATAGTAAAATAAGAGCATCATCCCCTCTCAAAATAGTGGGGGAATCTGATACATCATGTGAAAAAGGATTCCAACCATAGGAATCCAAAATTAGCTTATTCATGATATTGAATAGTCTACAGAGGTAGTTGATATAGGTCTATTGACTAGGTGAGTTACCATTATAATATCTTCTTCATTAAAAACATCTATATTTTGTACTGATACATCTCATTCCTTTATTTCAACCAGTGATGTTAATCATATAAGTCTTTTATGGATATCTTATCTTGTTCAATGGATATTACTACACCCCTTGGTACTAGGAGAGAGTAAGGTATCAATATTACCCCATGTGTTTTCTCTATATAATATGAGGTTATTTAAAGTATTTTTATAGTACTCCACATCAAAATGTTTGACCCTCATATTTAGGATGGATTGGTTCATTGATAATAATTCCTAGACTGATTGTTATCTTTAATAGGCCTCCCTTACAGAACCCTGTGATGTGTGCCATGTATTCCTATCATAATGGGGCCCAAGATCGAGCATAGCAACACATTCTTAACTAATGTTGGTTAAAGTGATATAGATGTTTTTATTTGATATAGCTCAGGTGTATTGGATCTGTAATCTTCATACAATTTTTATCATGTTTCCCAATGTATTTCTTACGTATTTATCTAGTTATCTACTGGTAAGGGATTTGAGTTTTCAATTGACCTAATTTCTGTTCTAAAAGGTCTAATGGCCTTCAATTTTTATTCAATTTTATAATTCCCATTTTCAGCATTGTAGGAAAACCCTAACATTACATAACCTTAATGATTTATGAAATTATAAGACCTGAATGTCTTAAATGAATACATCACAAACTATTACTACATGAAACTACCCCTCCAAAGCATCTGTGTTCTGATCATATCCCCTCCATTGAATGGATGTTTGGATAGCTGTCATTTGAAGGGATGCACAAGTTTAGTACTAATAAATAGTAACATACCCTCCCATTTATCCAAACATGATATCTCTACTCTAGTGAATGTGTCTTCTCTGAATCATCCTCTAGTGCTTATTTCTTATAGAATTTGTTTTGTTTGCATCTACAGATCTTGTGGCCTAAAGCCCATGATGTGTCTCAAAGTAATTAAGGTTGCCTAAAATCCTAACTGTCCTAATTGACTGGGTGTCCCGAATGACTTAAGGAAACTAGGCCCAAACAGGTGTCCCAAATGTGAATAGTTCTTGCTACTACAATACCAAACATTTGCTGTTATAGTTCTTCCAACAAAATCTTCTTTGGTACTCCTATGGTACCCATAAAATATTCCTCTGTCCAGAATCAAACCTAGGTCCCATTGATTCACTTGAATATTCCATTCCAACTGGGATGAGAATCATGTACAAAATGAGGTATTAGATAACAAGGTATTAGTGGGAACCACACCACACTTGTCTATACCGTAATCACCAATTGCCCACCACATTACCACAGGAAAATGTGAGTGTGGAAATACTAGAAACTATACCACATCTTGTTCTAAGGAGTGGCCACATAACACCTTAGCACTAATACTAAAATGTTATTGGGTAACGAGGTACACGTGGTCACCACACCATGCATATCCCAGGGAAAATCTACCACCTGTGTGCCTCACGCACCCAACTAAATTCGAGCGTCGAAGTACTCAAACCTGACCCATTTATGTTGACATAGATTATCTACCTTATAGAGTCCCACTAAACTATTCTCATTCGGAAAAGAAATGTTATTCGGTAGTGAGGTATAAGTGGGTACCAAACCACACCTGTCGTAGGCCCATCCCACCACCTACACGGATGAACAACCAGAAATATTCAAGGGTGTTTGGACTCAAATCTTATCCAGTTCCATTTTTAGGTTGTATATGCCTTATATAGTACCACAAATACATCCCCATCGGTCCATTTACATAACATATGGTACTAAACTAGTTTCTATACCCTCATAACACATGACACAAGATGAAATGATAGAGATGAAGTTCCAGTTATTCAATATTCAATTGAACAACTTTGTTATCATAAGTATGTCACCTTGCGAAGAACCTATTTTATTTTCTAGGAATTATTATAGTTTATATCATCTATGTGTTGATTATCAAAAGCTCAATCAAGTTTCCATAATTATAGAATACAAATTTCAATGGATTAATGACCATTTAGATCAGTTTAAGGGGTCAAAGTGGATTTTAATTATCGATAATAGATCTAGTTACCATCTATTTAGGATAAAAGAGTCTTACATTCAGAAAACATAATTTTGGAGTAGGTACGGTCATTATGAGAACATTGTCATGTCCTTAGGTCCAACGAATTCTACAAAAATTTTCATTGTTTTAATGAATATATTTTCCATAATTTCCTTGATTCCTTCATGGTAGTATTTGATGATGAAATACTCATTTACCTCATGCCAGAAGAGAAGCATGTGAATCATTTGGGATTAGATCAGAGTATACTAAATAATCACCCAATTTATTCTTATATTTTCAACTGTTATTTCTCAATCTTGGAAGTGAAATTATTGGGATACTTGGTGTCATAACAAGTAATATCAGTTGTTCTTGAGAATATGATGGTTGTTATGACATGGGAGCAACCATGATTTGTAATAAAAATTTGAAACTTTTTACGATGAGATGGATAATATAACAAGATTATAAAGGAAATCTCAAATTTGGCATCCCTAATGACTATAGTAAATCACATGGGAATAATGTTCACTTAGGTTGAAAAATATCAGAAATATTTCGTTGAGATGAAAAGTATTTTCACAAGTGTGTGAGTGTTGAATCTTATATAGGTCGAGCATGAAAATGGGGTATTTCATGATGCATCAGAGTTATTATTAGTCTATTTTCTTCTATAGGGTAACCATGACATTTATTATGTCTCTTATAAACATAAACCACATGATAAAAATTATCTGACTGTTTATCTTGAACATTCATCTGCGAAGAACACAGATAAGAGTTAGCTGCATTACCTTTATGTATAATGGATTACCGTGTGATCAGACTACAATATCATATGTTATAGTCTCTTACAAAAAATTATAATCTCGTACAAAGGAAATAGGTGGAGTACTAGATGAATTTAAATTACATCATCAAATATACCCTATGGATAAGGAATTTTATTTAAAATTCTTTGTGGAGGAAACATATAGCCCAAGAAGTAAAATAATCATCAAAATACTGTATCTTGATGGATGTATTTCAAAAGATTAATATTGTTGTTCCGGATAAAGGGAATGAAGTTTATTCTCCAAAATTCATATTACATGAATACATCATGAAATGATTCTGAAGGAAAAGAAAAATGATTATGAGTTTTATAGCATTAGTGACACTCTTGATGGTCTGGGGACAGTTGTTGTGTGTTCATTCTCCAAAGAAGTCATTCTATGCTATCATAATAGTTTTGTGGTACCATATTCAATAAATAACAATGTGATGGGGGGTTTAAAAATTTCCTAGTTGGTAGTGTACCCAGTAAACAAAAATATTTTCTAGGACATGTAGTGGAATATTTAGGGGTCTGGATTGAGGTGGGGATTGTGGAATTTGTTTCTCATTATTATACATGAAAATGTTTTAATTCCAAAAAACCATAAACCTATTTTTATTCATCCACTTTCGTTTTCTACAGAGATGTGGGATGAGATATCAATGGACATTTTGGTTAGGTTTCCACATACATAGAGTTGAATAATTTTATATGGATTATGATCGATAGACTGATGAAATTGGATCCCATTTTACTCATTCTTGATATAGCAATCAATATGGAGTTTGGAAATCTATATTTTACAAATATCTTTTTTTCATTGATTTCATTCTAATATAGTATATAAAAAGGATCCCCAGTTTACTTATAATTTTTGGAGAGGCCTTTAGGAGGTATTGTGATTTATCATCAATTTGATTATGAAATACCATCCATCGTCATATGTCCAGACATAATGAGCTATGAAAATTCATTAATATATGATTTGTGATTGTCTTATCAACATCAGGGGTGAAAGAGATGATCATTTAGGTATAGATGTGTTTTATTATAAAAACACATACTAGTCTACTCTCAGAATGACACCTTTTGAGGGAATGAATTGCCACTATTGTGAATATTCACTATAATGATTAATGATTGGTGAACCTTCCTTGGTTGGTCCATGATTGGTCAAGATGTCGATAGAAAATATCTATTTTTTTATAATAGTAATTTCACATAAATGAAAAAAATATAATTCTTATTCTGATAGTCATTGTATGACTTTTTTGTTCTTAGTTATTGACATAGTGTTCTAGAATGTTTAACCAAGGTAGGTTCATCAATGGCATGGAAGGAAAGGGAATCATGCCCCTCATTTTTTAACCTTATGAGGTTGTTGAGAAAGTGGGTAATGATTATTATCATTTGTAACTACCACCATAGATAATGATGATACATAAAATTTTTAATGTATATCATCTTCAAAAGTATTTATCGGATCCACATTTTGTTTTGAGTTGGTGTGATCTTTATGTGGAACGTGATTTATCCATGATGGATCATCTAGTTAGGATAGTCGATTTTGAAATCAAGAAACTTCACGGTAGGATGATACCTTTGGATCATGTACTATGAAACCATGGATTTTATATTCTTGAGATTTGGGAGATTAAGGCACTGCTGAGGGAGTAGTGGCCTCATATTTATTATATGACAAAATCTTCAGAGTCTCTCTGAGGATAGAAAGATTCTATTGTGTGGAGGATGTAACATCCAATTATTGATTTCAGATATCCTTAAGGACCTATTTTTTCAAACTTTTTTTGGGTCTCATTTGGGATTTCTTCTTGTTAGTCATTTAAGAATTTGGGAATTCTGAGCTTGTACACTGTTAGAGCATGATTTTCCAAAACAGTGTTCCATATCAGAGAAAACCGGGAAACCCAAGACAGAGCGACTTTTCAAAGTTGGTGCACTGTTTGTCAGTATTTACACCCTATTTATAGAAACCACACGTCATATTTATAATAAGTGCATGGATATGATGCATGTTTTAGTCTATCCATGTGGGTCCGCCACAGAAACTGTGCATATTGAATTTTAAGATATCCAAAATTTAAATAAAAATAACTAAAAACCTTTTTTAGGTCATGGATAGACCTCCATTAACATAGACTCATTTTTTCCTTCCTCATATATCCCATGGAGGATTCCTAGAAACTCCGCTCTCAATTGAAAGTGATCTAATGCTAGATGTTTTCTCTTCTATATCCTCGTGGTTAGTTTCTTTATCTAGAATTCACTCTCCCACTATCTCTTTTCCTCCCTCTAAGGTTCCAAGGATTCCTATATTAATTAATGGATCTAATTCCATATATATTGAGTAAATAAACCTAGGTTTGATCTTCATTACCTGAATTCCATGATCATTTTTATTCTTTGAAGAATATCAGCTAGGTTTTTGTTATATGAGATCCATTGGTTCTGAGGTAGGTGGATCTGTTATGATGCCCAAATTATAATAACCATAATTTATCTATTTATTTTTTTAAATTTAAATAAAATTATTTTTATTTGGATTGTGTGGATTTCAATTGGTATTTGTAAGAATCCATTTATGTCAAATTGTGGTGTTTTAAAAAAATTATTATTATTCATGATATTGGAAGAACCCTATTTCCATTTTATTGAAATGTGTTTATCTAAATTTTGGTTATTTAAATTGTAATATTTAAAATTTTAGTTTTCATGAAAATTTGAATCAATTAAATTGTATAATAAAATTTTACATATTTATTCAATGGGAAATTTGTGAAAAATTCACATTAAAGTGGATTCATAGATTGTGATGAAAATGATGAAATTGATTGAAATTTAATTGTTAAATTTAATTTTGAAATTTATTCTGAAATTGAAAGAATTGTTTCCAAATTCTAGCTTATGAAAAGTGTATATAAAATTATTTGATGGAAAACATAGTGTTTTATATTTGAAAAAAGGCATTTTTTATTAAAAATATGTTATGGTTTTCAAATAGAATATATGTATATTCTAAATGGGGGAATGGTATTTAATTTTATTTAATCTCTCTTTAATGAATTACCTATCATTTTCTTACATGAGATCATGAAAGCCTTAGTTTGTTAGTGTGTTATTTTGAAAACATATAACGATTTATAATGTTCTAAAATAGAATATGACTACATCTCGGTCCTTATGTTATAGTGATGAGTACCATTTTCCATAGGCCTAAAGGGGAATACATACATACATTCTATTTCATAGTGTTGGATCCCTATATCATGTCATTATCATACCTATTTTGCACATGATAATGTTTCTCACATGTATATACATAAAAATAATATTCCATTTTTATAAAATATTTTATATGCCATTGGTATTTATATAAACCATTTTATAGTAATGTTTTTATATAATCCATTTCGGAATGGTGAAATCTATGTAAAGAACAATTGATTAACGGTAAATTCCAAATTTTGATTGATATTATCATCATTTAAAATGATAATAAGGAATTTATAATTGAATTTTTCATAGTTTAAATTTTAATGAATGATTTATATATGTATTATTTTAAAATTCCTAAACAATTTATATGAAAATTGAAAGCATATTATGGGTTAATTTAATATTGGAATCTATTATGGAATATTTGGGGAAATCCAATTAAGATGTTTCTCACACACTACTTATAACTTTGAATGTTTTTCCACTATCCCCTATAAATTTGAGTAATGGTAAATGATATCATGGATGTAAATTTAACTAATAATTAATGTACTTTGGGACTTTTTTATGAGTTGGGGAATGGTTATTTTTTCTATTTTCTTGTACTTAGTTACAGTACTTGTCTTTTTTTATTCCTACGTTAATTCTTGTATATTACCCTCAATAGAGTTTCTTATTATATTCATACTATCTTATTGTTTTTACATATGAATTGGTAGTAGAAATTTGTTACTCAAATTTAGTTTCTTATGATGCTAGGTGTTATCTACAGACCCATTGGAATCTAGAAAACCCTTCTGGCTATGTATGTCTATCTCGGTCATCTTGTTACTAGGGTAACCGGATAGGTTTATGATAGAGAGAGGTAAATACCTATTACTCTTCTACCTTTGACTCTGATAACTGGTAAAATAGTAAATTGCATGCTTACTACTCAATGCTAGAAGAGAAATATGATTCCTTAATAATGTATAAAAAATGATTGTAAATATTATCACTATTGTTTTTGTTGAAAGTGAAAAATTGATAAAACAACATCATGAACTAATTGAAAAATTCTATTAATCCGAAAACAATGGTATTGATCATGAAAAATGGATAAAATTATTATCCTATGAAGTATAATCTTATACAAGTGATTTTATTATTTTTACTAACGGAGAAAAAAAACTAAATTAAATTCTTGAAAAAATGATATTAAAAGAAGAATGTTTGGAATATGTGACAGGTGTGAAAAATAAAAAATATAAAAAATTATTTGTACCTTGTTCTAAAAATACTTTCTAATTGTATTTTGGAATAAATAGAAATTACCCTAACAACTATTATTTATCAAATCCCTAAAAAATTTAGTAAAAAGGATATTATTTCAAAAATAAATTTTGAAACACATAACATAAATTTCAGAAAAATAAGATAGATATGGACTCGCATATCCTTGCTTGTATACAGAGCTAGACCAATGAAAATATGGTTACCAAAATGAAATTTTGTTTAAATGAATTTGCTGATAAAATCCATAGGAAAAAAATTATATATGGTATACCGATTGTAGTGGATCATACCTTATGAACAGAGATTCTACCAAATTCCGTACACTCATAAAAATATATGGAGGCCTCGTATCTATTGGAGACTATGTCAAAAAAAAATAGTTGTAGTTGGAATTATTAGAGATCCAAGGACTATATTGATCAACAACATATTATATATAACATAGAAAAATAAAAACCTGATAAAAATGTCTCACCATTGTGATGATAACATTTATGTGGATTTTTATAACAATTTTTTTTAGTTTTTAATGGTAAACTATTAAATATAGGGTACCTAGAACATAAAATGATAATTCTCGGGATCTTAATTCATCTTGTGAAAAGAATGTGAATACTTTAACTTCGAAGAAAAATTACTCACAGATCTAAAATATGGGACATATATATTTAAATATATATGATTTATATAATTTATCTAGTAAGCTATAAGTTTTTTGTCTTCCTAGTCTTATGTTTTAAAATGATAGATTTTATGATGCATGTCAAATTGTATAATAACATTAAATTATTGTCAAATCAATTAATAATTTTAATACATGAAATCCATTATGTTTTATCCACATGTTCTTTTTGGGACCATAAAGAGTATAAATTTGTTTTTAGAAAAATAAATGTTTATGGTATAATTGAAGATTATTCATGATTTACATCAGTGTATTTTCTAAAACACAACTGTGAAGTATTTACTATTTTTAATGTATATTTAATATTTATCAAAAGTAAAATAATTTTAATATAATTTTATTAGGAATTTATCATCGTGGATAATTTTTGAATCAAGATTTTAAATATTTTTTCCCAAATCTGGGTATAAAAAACCCCTTATCGGCACAAAAATCACCTAAAAGATAGAATTATTGAAGAATAAATAAACCTATTTTAGTAACAGCACAAAATATTCTAAGTGAATACATCCTTGAAATTTTCTTTTAGGAAGTAGATGTATGAAAACCATGTTATATCATGAATAGTTTTATAATCAAACCAATTATTAAAAAAACTCATTATGGGCTTTGTAATAACATAAATCCTAAAGGAATTAACATTAAAGTGTTTGTATAAAATGAATATATATTAATTAATAACCAAATCCTAGATAATTTTGAACAAAAAGGATATGAAATAACATTTATAGGTTACTCTTCTAATTAAAAATTCTATAGAGTGTTCAATGAAAATACTTAGATTGTTAGAGGATTAGTTCATTTGATTTTTAATGAAAGTGACCCTTTAATAAAAAAATATCAAACATATAAAGTTAATAACTCTTTTCAAAACATGAGACTTTAATATAGTAAACTATTTTAGAGATAAAATTAATGTAATTAATTCCATTTTGGAGGAACAAGAAACTCTATAACCTAAAAATAGAATACCTACACAGTATAGAACCCTAAAAGGCCTTATCTTTGAAAAATTTATGAAAACATGGAAATATGATTAGAAACTATATGAAATGTATGAAGAATTTTTGAACTTTCTACATTACAATCATATTTAGAAACTTCATATCTTGTAGAAGATTTATATAATGAGATTTTTCATTAGCCATGAATGAAAAACTAATCCAATTCATTATAAATAATGTTTAGGAATTACTAGATCAACAACCAAATATCCAATCATATGAACAAAATGGGTCATCAAAAAAAATGGTCAAGGTATCGTTAACAAAAAATATAGACTAGTTGAAAAGGGATATAATTAGAAGAAAAAAATGAATAGATTCTAATGAAACCATTTCACTGAAATCTAGATAATAATAAATTAGAATTATTTTTTAGATTATCTATCTCATATTAATTTTAAATAATGTCAAATGGATATTAAATAATCAATTTTAAATTGATAAATAATGAAGTATGATTAAATTAAACAATCACTATGTTTAAAAAACCCTCATAATCCAAATTCTATTTTTACAGACAATAAATATTATTACGAATTTAAATAGGCACCTAGAGATTGGTATGAGGGATTAGGTTGTTTTTTATTAAAAAATTAATTTTCTTAGAGATTAGAAGATCCAACTATTTTTATGAAAACTTTTTTCTCTAATAATTTGATACAAAAAATCTATGTTTATAATTTAATTTTATATTGAACCAATGAAAAACATTGAAATTATTTTTCAAATATAATGAAAAAATAATTTGAAATGAGTGGGATGGGATAATTGAATTTCTTTCTAGAATTATAAATTAAAAAAATATATTCTGTAATTTTGTTTAGATCTATGTAAATATATTTTTGATTTATTAAATATGTTTATACTAAAAGACAATGGGGAATATACATGTCTAATGAGTACCAATATAAAACATAATTATACTGATGTATGAAAACTAGTAGAAAAAATGTTATATTGTGGTATGATATTTTGTTTAATATATCATAATTCTAGAAGACCAAATAATTTTTTTTATATATGAATGATTTTATCAAATGTAAAATAGTACAATCATACTATTCCCAAAATAATTTTTAGATTTTTAAAGGTACTATATTTAAATCTCTAATTTTTAAAAAACCTATGACATTAGTTTAATTCCTAATTCATATGCTGGCTTTGGATAATTTATATAAGATTGGAAAATTATTTTCGGGTCCTGCCACTTTTCAGAAATATATTTAGTACCATGGTTTATTGAGAACCAATATTCACATACCTTATCAAAATATGGGGAATATATATATATATAATAAAAGTTTATTTGCAAAAATTTTATGGATGAAAAACACATTACAATATTGGGGACATATTTTGTATATCATACTCATTTTTTGAGATAAAACCATTGTAATTAATTTTTCAAAAAATATGATAGTTGATTATAGAAATTATAATATTAATATAATTAATTATTTTCTAAGATACCATGTTCTCAAAAAAAATATCTTTAGAATTTGTAAATAAAAAATATCAGTTGTTGATATTTTTACAAAACCCCTTCCCAATGCATGTTTGAATTTTTTTAAGCGGGAGTCAGAAAAATTTCACTATAAATAAATGTTTAATATTTATTTCATTAACTTAACTAATAATAAATTTTATATAATCAATTTTTACTCAATTAATTATTGTAGAAAACATATTTATTTAGTTTTTTTAAAGGGAATCTTTACCAAATAAAAAATAATGATCATTAAAATAAACAATTGCCTCGAGAATTTAGAGTCTCATCACCCAAAACAACAAGAATAATCTTCCTCCTACCTTACCCTTTGATTTCAATCCTTTAAAATCCAAAATAATCCATCTACTTTCGAATCCCTAAATTATGGAATATATTCAACCTTCATATTATACGAAATTAAAATGATAATGAAAACAGACAAAGGTGAACCATACGATCTAAAGCATTAACATGATCCCTTCAAAGAGATTATTAAATGAATGTTCATTTATCTCGAATGGTTTTATAATACTAAAAAACATCTAAAAAGAATATTTTTCAATGTTTACACTTTCTTTTTAACAAATAAAATAAATAATTTTTTTTGAGATTCCACATTAGCAGTTCTCTAAAATTTTTAATTCATTTTTTGGAGAATCATTTTATATAACATCTGCACATGTATTTGATAATTTTATTTCAATATCATCGTATGAAATAGAATATATATTAAAATTCCCCCATGAAGGATTATATTAATTCAATCATTGATAAATCGGAAATAATGACAATAAGTTAGATAATATCATTTCATTTTTTTGTTCATTTAATATATAAAAAATAATTCAAAGGATCTTGAGGCTAATCAAAAGGTATTGGTCAAGTATACTCATATATCTATAATTCCATGGCAATTTAGAATTATGAAATATTTTTTACCTGGATCATTATATCACGTTTTTTATTAGTGATATCAAGTCAAAAATCCCAAATATATACAGAAATAGGTGAATCACTAATGCCAATGAGAGGCTTGAATTTATTTCAATAACTATTGTCGGTTTCTTTATTTTATTCTATAAATAAAAAATCCGATTCACTCTTTGTATTTTCATAAAAAATTTCATCACAAAGATTCTCTTAATAAAGATACTTTAAGAAAATTATATTTCTTTTGGAGAACAGTTAATGGAATATAGTTTCACGTTACTAAAATGACCAATAATTATCTAGACCATTTGATTAGGTGGAGAATGTAAATATCAAATATATCGGATTAGTTACTTTGAGAAAGGAATATTTTTAAGAATATATATTAAAAATTGATTCTCTACCTAGTAAAAAATATCTTATAGTACTACAGATCATGATAAGAATCATTCTAAAGAAATTACTAATGATGAACTTACCTCAATACCAATAATCAGAGTGGATTCTCAATATGATAAAAAAAGTATAATCAAATAGGCATTGATTTTAAACATCATCAATAAAATTGGAAGAAACAGATCTTCTTGAGGAACAACTTGTTGAAATTCATGTTCAAGAATATCAAGTTTCACCTCAACTAGATAAACTGAATGAAACTAATCATGATAAAGATAAATTTCATACATCAGTAACTCAATTATTTTAAAACTAGGTTGTACCTACCATTAAACAATCCATGGAAATAAAAAAGTATTTATCTATAGATAGGATATTAGTTCTTGATGGGTTTTCTTCTTCAAATGAAAATACATTAGCTATGCCTTTCAACATTTTGGACCAAACCACATATTCAAACAACCAAGATGAAGGCATATCTGATTCTATGAATAATCAGTTTGTAGATCTTGTAATAATGTATAACCATGTAATGGAAAATAAGTGCAGACTTTTACTAGAACTAGAATATTCAAGATTATATTTTTAAAACATGGTAAACTCTTATATTTATAGGATGGAATTAGATTCTGTTTATACTCATCATTAATAAATCAAATAACATTATATGTGAAAAATATATCATACTGCATTCAAGAGCGATATTAGGGATCCGTTCTGAAAATTTAATGTTGGTTAGGTGTTAAAATATTATTTAATTTATCTTATATGGTATTTTGGGAGTTATTTTGAATCAATAAAATGATATATCAGTCTATACCAAGCTTCCACTTATGCACCACTATCATTTTCGTACTTAATCATAATTTTTCAAGCAATAACTTTAGTAATTGCATATATGAGTGAATAATTTCTATATTTATAGTGTAATAGTGTACCTCTGTATCTGTTGATGGATAATCAAAGTGATATAATAATGAATTTTACTTCATGTGAACATGGAATCAGTCTACTACTCAATCAGTTCAATGATAAATTTTATCAGTTTCTATAAACTAGAGAAAGTCCCCAGGACATTCTAAAATCCAGCTTGACTGAATTTTTTAAAATGGGTCAACACATCTGAATTTTGATACGATATTTCAATAATAATAATGTTTGTAATTTACAAGGATTAATGGTAGTGTAATATGATGTTTTGTTTTCTAATCAAGTATCACAAGAACAAGAAACCTCTTTAAAACCAGAGAAGTCCAATTTATGATGACCTAATTTTTAAACCTATTAATATCTCCCATCCAAAACACTTCTTGGAATCATTCACTGTTGGGAAAAATCCCACAAGGTATCATTGAAGAATTTTTTTAGGTGATTGTGTTTGTTGACAAAGTGGACATTTGGGTTGTGATTATTGACAAAGAAAACCTTGACATACAAATTTGATGACAAAGGGAATTTTATGGTAGCTTGTCAAGTTCCAGAAATATTGTTAATGATCAATGTTTGATTCAAGAACATAGAAAAAATAATGGATGATCTGGATGCAGTACAAAAAGAACAGATACAAGGTGACGTCGTTTTCCAGTGTTTGCCAAATTTTTGGGCCTGAAAATCAACAAATGAAGAAAAGTGGTTTTTGGAAAAGGGACTTGCGCACTGTATATTTTAAGTAGAGAAAACTTGCACGCATAATTTTTTTTCAAGATCAGAACATCAAATTATGGCAATGGGATAAGGGTCGCGCATGTTTTGGGATAGTTCGTGCAAGTGATTTTCACGGCAGAGACTTGCATGCCGAAACATGCATACCAAGGGGAGACTTTCTCTCCATCTCGCAGAGTGTCCAAATTCCTATAAATACAGGTCGACCCATCTTTATTAGGTAATGAGTTCATGACTTAGAGAAAATCAGAGCTCTCATCACCCAGGTGTGGTGGTCACGCAAGTGGTGTGTGGTCGCGCAAGTAGAGGTTGTGCGAAAGGTGATAGTTGTGCACCCAAGGTGGTCTGGGTGAGGAAGGAAGAGAGTCGCGTAGGTTTGGAGTTAAAGAAGCTTGTGTCGTGCAAGTGGTTGAGGTGGAATTGCGCTCTAGTTTTTACTTGAGCACTGAGACTTTCACACCGGTTAAGGGAAGGCCGCCATGTAAAGTTGATTCCCTGGCAGTGATTCAGGGCTTCCTAGAAGCTGGATGATTACCCTATTCCTTCGGTGAGAAGAGAGATTAATCTACGCGTGAAATTTGAACATCAATAGAGAATCCAAATTCAACCGAAGATGTATTCATTAGTGATAATGAAGAGTCCTACATGTCTTTAAACTTTGAGTGGATCCTTTCCAGAGCAGTGTGCAAAGTAAGAGGAAGAAGTTGATCATCTCCAACGGCATTGAGCCAGAGAGAGAGAAACAGGGAGTGACCCTTGGAAATGTAGTGAGCTAACCATAAATTTGAAAGGCGGTGAGCCTGAGAATATAATTGATCTATCCCGATCCTTGTAAATAGATGTGTGATTATAGTGAATTTGGTACATCGACACGTTGCCGGTGTAAACTCCTTGGACGTAGCCTAGTGAGGGTGAACCAAGTAAAATTTGTTGTGTCTTGTGCATGATTTACTTTCGGATTATATTGTGCAATGGGAAAGGGAGAGAAGATTGTTTTTATTAATAGTGAAACAAGATCAGAATGGGCATTAATTTTAAATTAGTCATACCCTGATTCACTCCCCCCCCCTCGGGGTATTCAGCCTTGTGGACCTAACAATTTGTATAAAAGGGAAAGGCTGATATTAGTTCTTCTCTCAAATGGACGTCACCAATCACTAAGGGATTCTGATCTTCGATGGGAACAATTTTCAGCTATGGAAGAATTGGATGCAATACTACTTCCAATCATTGAGAATGGATGTATTCACAGAAGCAATGCATGGCATAACAACTGATATTTATATTGGTACATTATTAGAAGCTGAGTATAGAGAGTTGGATGATGATTCCAAAGCAATCAATTCCATAGGGGGAGCCCTATCCAATCCTATATATACAATGGTGATGTCTTGAAAAATGTCAAATGCCATGTGGGAAAAGTTATTTAATATATATGAAGGGGATAAAATCGTCAGAGAGGCAAAGCTGCAAGTGTGGTGGAACAAGTATGAAGATCTGAGAATGAACCTGAATGAATCTGTTGATGCATTCTTTGACGGGGTAAATATTGTTGTGGAGGACATGAGAGGTCTTGGATAAGTTATTGAAGATATAAAAATTGTAAAGCACATCCTGATAAAACTTCCACCTCGGTTCAATCCGAAAGTTTCTATTTTGGAAGATAATGACCCGAAAGAGCTGACATTTGATAACCTGCACAACACTCTTGTTTCAAATGAAATGATAAATTGTGATAATGACGCTGTGGAAAAGGGGAAATCCAAAAGGTTGTTTTTAAGTCCATAAAAAGGCTCACCATTTAATATTCTCAGGAGGATGAAGAAACAGATGAGGTAATTTCATTCCTCTCCTCAAATATTCAAAGAGTAAAATGAAAGATCAAAGGGAAACGTCCACATTCTTTCTTTAGATGTGGAAAAGTTGGTCATCTTTCCACAAGGTTCCCCAAAAAGCTTCAACAATAAAATGTTAAAGATGAAGATGAAATTTCCAAGAAGAGATATCCAGCTTTTGTGAAAGGGAATAAGTAGTTCAAGAAAAATTTCTTCAAGAAGAAGAATCATCTCTCACCAGAAATAGACAGATCAGATGAGTCTAGGGTTGAAGAGGTGGAGGAGATTGAAAATTGAAGAGATCATAGAGAAAATGCTATAGTGGAAGTCGTCGATAGTTCTCAAGAGAAGAATGAAACCGAAGGTGATGATTTAGAAGAAGATGTTGATGGTAGAATAGATATACAATTTGAGTTAGAGGTTTCTCTTGAGGAGATAGATGTTTGGAGATCCGAAACAAAGAAATCTAACAACTTTTTTCATCATGCCAAACTCCATATGTAGCAGCAGGAAGAAGAGAATTCTGAGTTGGTCGAAGAAATTGAGAAACTCAAGTTATCAACACCAGAGATCTCAATAACAGTTAGTCAGTATAGGCTCCAGATTGAAGAATAGAAAAGGGAGATCGATGGCCTGAATAGAAATGTGAAAGATCGCGTCAAGTGCATCGAAGAACTTGAAGAAGAATTTGTCGGTCTGTAGAGAAAAGTTATAGAGAAAGAAAAACCTGTGATTCCCAACACATTAATGGGAATATAGGTCATTCCAAAGACTAAAAATATGAAATAGGAGCCTAGTAGTTCAGTACGAAAGAAGCAGCAATTGAGCTCAGACGTTAAGGCTGATTCAGGGCTTGATCAGAGGAAAAAATCTGTGGTAATTGAAGTCAGACCTAAAGCACCCATCCAGAGATAGAAGGTTGATTTGGAAAAAAAGAAGAATCATAATATTCAGGATCACAATGGGAAACTTGTAGTGCTAAAGTAACACGAATGAATTCACTTTATATCAGGTGTTATTGTTGTGGAATGATGGGACATTCACAGTATGTGTGTTCCATATCCAAGAGATATCGAAGGGAACAAGAACAGAGGTGGCATCCAAACAGAGAATGGTTTTCCAGAACATATTTCGAAGGACACTATTTTTGGTGTGGAGGATTTGGGAACATGGCTAGGTACTGCACTTTGACCAAACAGAGAAGTGTTCCAAATCCAAACTCGAACACTCGTAAGAAGCAAGTTAGGGAATCAACAAGTGAGATGAAAACACAAAATCAATTTCCAACTGTACAGGATGAAGCTAGTCCATCACACTCTAAGTAATATCAACTTCTCCAAACCACAATGAGTGTGAAGTCGAAGACATGGATCAAAATGAAAAAGTATGAGAAGGCAGTAGTCGTGAAAATTTTGCTTAAATTTTCAGATCATTCAGGAGTATGGATCCTTGATAGTAGTTACACATCGCATATGATAGATAACACGGATTTCATTACAGGCATTAAATATGACAAAGAAGGAGTTTCCAAGTTTGGGAATGATGAAGGGATGAAGATTATTGGTTCCAGAAAGGCTATGATTGGGGGAAAAGAAATGATATGTGTTGTTATCTAGGTAAAAGAGGGCCCCAGTCATAACATGCTCAATGTCAGTCAACTATGTGACTCTGGGAACTCTATCCGATTTAACAAGAAGATGTGTGTTGTGAAAGGAAAAGATAGAGCAGTTGTTCTACAGGGAAAATTGACAAAAGGAATTCTTTACCTTGTAAGTGTGGAAAGAGATATGTGTCTCTTATCCAGAGAGGAAGAAAACAATCGGAGGTATAAGAGACATTTTCGTCTATGTCAATCATCTATGGAAGATCTTGTAAAATCTGATGCTACTAGAGACCTTCCCAAATAATCACTGGATCGCACTCATATGTGTGATTCTTGCCAACAAGGCAAGATCATCAGAAAGATATACAAGCCAAAGGAACATAAATCAACCAGAGTGCTCTAATTGGTGCATGATGATGTTTGTGGACCTATCTCACCACGATCCATAAATGGGAAAAGGTACTATGTTATTTTCATTGATGATTATAGAAGAATGGCTTGGGTATTGGTCATTACCCACAAGACATAAGTGTTCAGTTTTATCAAGCATTATAGGAGGGAATTATAAAGGATTCATGGGAAAAAAGTTCTAATGTTTTGTACTGATAATTGTACAAAATTCACAAACAGTCAAGTGGAAGAATATCTCATGAAACATGGGATAAGGCATCATGTTTCATTGGTAATAACTCCCTAACAGAATGGATAATTTGAAAGGAGAAATCATATCATCAACAACATGTCTAAAACAATGATTATTGAAAAGGACCTACCAGCGAGATTTTGGAAGGAAGTAGTTTTGACTTCAGTCTATATTTCGAACAAGGATCTATTGTGTCTGAAGGAAGGAATGACTCTGTATTAATTGTGGCAAGGAAAGAATACAACATTAAAATATTTTCAAATATTTGGAAGTAAGTATTTCATTCTCAATAAAGAAAATCACAGTAATTTTGAGTCAAGAGGAGATGAGGGGACATTCCTTGGCTACTCAAGTAAAAGAAGAGTGTATAAATGCTTCAACAAAAGGCTGGGGAAATTTTTTGAGAGCAATGTTTTCACTATGGTAGAAGATGAATAGAATAATCAATGACATAGTGAACAGTTTCTGGATGAATGTGATGAGGATTTAAGCAACGCAATAGGAGAAAAAGTGGATGATGCTGATTCAGAAGAAGGCACCGATGATGAACAAGAAAGTGTCAAGTCTATGTCTATATGGAAGCCAAAGAGTCGAGCTAAATTTGATAGACAGAATATCATTGGTGATCAGGTAGCTCTAGTTTAGACAAGAAGAATGAATTCACTATAGAAGACATCCTTCTTATCTCAGGTAGAGCCGAAATGCTTTGCTGATCCAGCTGAAGTTGAAAAATGGGTTCTGGGTATGAATGATGAAATTGATCAGATTGAGAAGAACCATACGCGAGAGATTGTTTCGAGACCAGCCGATAAAAATGTCATCAGGGCTAAATTGGTTTTTCGCAATAATATGAATGAATATGGTGTAGTGGTTCGAAACAAATAACTACTAGTGTGCAAAGGATACTCCTAGATAGAGGTAATAGATGTTAATGATACATTTAGAATGGTTTCAAGGCTGGATACAATTAGATTATTTTTAGCCATAGCAGTGCAAAGAAAGTTCAAAGTGTTCCAGATGGACGTCAAATTTGCATTTCTTAATGGGGTTATGGAAGAAGAGGTGTACATTCAGTTGCCAGATTTTTTTCTCATTCACGAGGAAGAGAACAAAGTTTTCAAGTTGAAGAAGGTGTTGTATGGGCTGAAACAAGCACCAAGAGAATGGTACTCATGCCTTTATCAGTACTTGAAGAAGCTTGGTTTTCAGGGTGGGGGAGTTGATTATAATATTTATTTCATCAATAATAGTAATCAAGGTATTATAGTGTTAGATTATGTTGATGACATAATATTTTTCGGATCATATGAAGCTCAGTGCAGACAGTTTTCTGATTTCATGAAAACTGGGTTTGAAATGTCCATGATTGGAGAGCTAACATTTTTACTTGGTTTACAACTGACCAGAAGAAGTAATGGAACTCTCATTTCTCAATCCGAAAATTCCGAGAAGGTTATAAGAAGGTTTGAAATGGAAAATTCAGAGGATATTACGATTCTAGTTGCTACCCGGATGAAACTGTCCAAAGATGAGGATGGTGAGGCATTTAATATCACAGAATATAGGCAAATTATTGGGATCTTGCTGTACTTGACTGCAACAAGGCCTGACATTTTTTTCACCACATTCCAAGCAGCAAGATATCAGAGTAATCCCAAGGAAATCCACATGCACACAGGGTTATGAATACTTCGGTATATAAAACTCATCGTGGATTTCGGTTTGATGTATAACGAGAAATTTTAATCAGTGTTATTGAGGTACATATATGCAGATTGGGTCCGATCATCAGATGATATAAAATCAACATTAAGATGTGAATTCCATATTGGTGGATTATGTATTGCACCATTAAGAAAGAATTAGTATTGCATTTCATTGAGCACCGCGGAGGCTGGGTATATTGCGGACACTCAAGCATGCACACAGTTATTGTGGATGAAGCAACAGTTTGAAGATATGGGAGTTGAAGTGAAGTCTCTGATCATAATCCAGTGTGATAACTCAAGTGCTATAAATCATAGAAAAAATATTGGTCATCACTCAAGGACAAAGCAAATTTAGATCAAATATCATTTCATCAAGGAGAAGGTGGAGCAAGGGCTTGTGAAGTTGGAGTATGTTACTACAGAGCTACAGGTTGCAGATATTCTAACAAAGGTCATACCTAAGGAAGAATTCGAAAGGCATCGACTGGATCTGAGAGTTCTATTGAATCCCCACACTTAAAATAGTTTGGCTGAGGAACTCCCACCCCCCTCTCCCTGAGGTATGATATGTTTTTCCCTAATGTACTGCCATGTGTTATCTACTCTGTTACAGACTGCAAAGGAGTGAACTTTGGGTTCGTTGACAATGGGGAAGAAAATAGTGATTGTTCAAGGGGGAGACAGTGTGCTAATTTGATACATAATGATTTATATTGGGAGAAATAGATATTTGGAGCAGTGAGATAGGGGGATCACTAAGAAAGGGGGTTCTTATTTAATCTAATGATTCTATAAGTGATCGATTGAAGAATAGATATCACGACACCTGAGGATTGTGATAAAATCAGAAGAGTGTTGTTGGAATGTGGTTAGAATATTTCCAAAAAGTAGAATTATTTTTGTAAAAATTGGTATCAGTTTGGTTTCAATAGTGGGTGTCAGAGATGAAGTGATTCATTGATGAACTTTTCCTTTACTCTTGTTTCTCACGCTGAGTATAGCTCACGTGGGCTTAGAGTATGTGTTAAGTAAATCCTTGATCGCTATCGGAATCGCAATAGGACAATGGTGGCTGAAGAATTAATGACGTATCTTTTTATGGAAGAGTTGTCATCAAACAAAAAGAGGGATATTTTTGGGCATAAATCCATCAAGGTATCATTGAATAATTTTTGAGGAGATTTTGTTTGATAACAATGTGGAAATCTGTGTTGTGATTGTTGAAAAAGAAAACCATGACATACAAATTTGTTGACAAAGAGGATTTCATGGTGGCATGTCGAGTTCAAGAGATGTGGTTAATCATCAACGTTTGAATCAAGAACGTCGAAAAAGGATTGGATGATTAGGAGGTGGTACAAAAAGAACAAGTACATGGTGACGCTGTTTTCCAGTGTATGCCAAATTTTTGGGCCTAAAAATTAACAAATGAAGAAAAGTAGTTTTTGGAAAAGGTACTTCCACGTCATGTATTTTAAAGAGAGGAAAAATGCGGGCCTAATTTCTTTCAAGATCAGAACATCACATTATGGAAAAGGGATAAGGGTCACACAAGTTTTGGGATAGGTCTCAAAAGTGATTTGTGCGGCATAGACTTGCGCGCCGAGGGGAGACTTGTGCACCATCACACAGAGTGTCCAAATGTCTATAAATTCAAATCAACCCCTCCTCATTCGGTGACAAGTACAATACTAAGATTAAATCATAGCTCCCATCATGCAGGTGTGGTGGTTGCACAAGTGGTGTGTGGTCGCACAATTAGAGGTTGCGCACCAGGTGATAGTTCTATGCCCAAGGTGGTCTGGGTGAGGAAGGTAGAACGTCTCACAAGTTTGGAGTTGAAGAAGCTTGTGTTGTGAAAGTGGTTTAGTTAGACATGCATGCCAGTTTTGACATGCATGCCGATACTTGCGCACCAGTTAAGGGAAGGGCGCCATGTAAGTTTGATTCCCCTATAGTGATTCAGAGCAGCGTGGATGCTGGAAGATTGCCCGATTCCTTCAGTTCAAAGAGAGATTCATCTACAAGTGAAAGTTGAACTTTAACAGAGCATCCAAATACAGTAGATGGTGTATTCATTATTGATAATGAATATTCATACAGGTCAATAAACTGTGAGTGTATCCTTTCCAGAGTAGTGCGCAAAGGAAGAGGAAGAAGGTGATCCTCTCCACCGGTAGTGAGCTAGAGGGAGAGAATCATGGAGTGACCCTTGGGAAAGTAGTGAGTGAACCCTAAGCTTTGTGAAGTGGGTGAGCCTGGGAATATAAGTGATATATCCTGATCCTTGTAAACAACAGTGTTCTTATAGTGAATTTAGTACATTGGAACATTGCTGGTGTATGCTCCTTGGACGTATCCCAGTGAAGGTGAACCATGTAAAATTTTTTGTGTCCTGTGTATGCTCTACTTTCTGCTTATATTATGAAACAAGAAAGAGAGAGAAGAGTGTTTTCCGTAACAGCGAATCACAATCAGAACGAGCTTTAATTTTAAATTATTCATACCCTGATTCACCCCCCCTCTCAGGGTTTTCAGACTTGTGGACCTAGCATTCACTATAATTTTAATGAAAACTGTCTATTTATTTTACAATTTTTCATTTTTTCTATGTATAATCTCTATGTTTCATTGTTTTTTACCTCAATATGGAAAATACATGGGTCTTTTATTTAATATAGAATATAAAATTCACATAAAGATATGTGCTACATTTCATGTTTTTAATAAATTTTATATTCCAACTTTTAGATATCAAAAAAGGTGGAGAAATTTATGTAAAAAGCCTTTTGAAATTAAAAATCATTTTCAAATTAAGAGTATCTATTTTTATTTCATATAAATAATAATTTATAAACTTTAATTTCAAAACAAAAAATTATTCCTTTAAAATATTATTACATTAGTGTTTAGATGTACTACATTTTGTTTAGATTACGTTACGGGTATTGTGATCCACAAGAGGGGGGGATTACTGGGCATGTGTTTTCTTAATAATACTCTATAAATATTATTGACTTTGGAGATCAAAATTATCCTTATTTATTTTAATTACAATATTAATTTTACTGTATATTATGAATTTAATATTCAATTAATATATTTTAATTGTATGTGTATTCATGTAATTGATTAGCAAGGAATAATTTTTAAACATTTCAGAACTTATTTTAACATATTTTGAATGAATTGTTCATACCATCCTTTTCATGATTCATGTACGGAAGGAACCCTATATTTGGAATAGTGCTTATGGATCATCAACCATACTCTGTCGAGAATTTTTGGTCAAGAAACCCTATGTTATTATGGAAGTTTACATTTGGGAAAATGGATAGTATTGTTAAATAACCCAACATTAGTATGTAACCCTATGATTGAGAAAACAAACGCATGGTACATCAACACTACTTTTGTATTCAAACCTACTTCAGAAACCTTAATTGGATAATGTTTTATTATGTTTAGTATACCTACGTTTAAATATTCAATGTTAGTGATTCCAATTTAGGATTTTATCTGAGATTTATGCAACGGTCTTAATAGATGTATATATTTGATTCAAAGGCTTGTTATGACCAATTAAAAGGCTAATAATGATTAATTAAAAGACTCATATTCAATGGATTAATTCATTCAATTTTGTAAGGGATGTTATGACTACCCTAAATGATTTATATTTGAATACTAAGGATCAATCAGGAAACATCCATGAATCTTCTCATCTTAATAAAATATTCTGGTTCCACATATTTGACATTAGAATTTTTATGAAATATGAAGACAATATATGTGTGTGATACACAATACATAATACTATAATTTTTTTAATATCAATATATATAACTACTAAACGAATTAACAGATGTATTTCTATTGAATATGGTATGATATAATGATAAATATTTAAATCCCATTTGGTTATAACTATTTTTTATTAATAATTTATAATTTTATTGAGGATCAGTTGCAAATATGATCTCTTAAAAGTTACTCTTTAATGAATAAATTATTCATTGAATACCATTATCCATATTCTATTAGTTTTTGTGGAAACTATAATAATAATCATCTAACTTTCAACACATCAAACAGTTTTTATTTATTGGTGTTTTGACTTCTTGGACTCAGTCATGGATTATGTCTTAGCTTCTTAATTTAAGCTATGGAAAAAATTGTCTTCTCGTAAAAGATCATGAAGTATCTTCTAAGCATTTTTTTAAATATTTCATCTACCTTCACTATGCAGTAGATTCAAATTTATTTTGAAAATAAGACGTTTACTAGTGAAAATCACACATCCTATCAAGAGAGTACTGGTGGAGTAGACTATGTGATATTTGTGGACCAAAAACTATAAGATTTTTTTCTTCATATTTTATGTTTAACCGATAATCACATTATTTAAAAAAATTATGGCTGGATATCTGTATAAATAATAGAGAGAGTTAAACACTAGAATTTTTAGAGATTATCAAAAAGACACAATTCTCCACCTCTTGTGTATCATTGTATTATTCAAACCTAATAGGATTTTCCTTAAAATGTTCAATTTAATGTGAACATTTTACATTATATTTTATTTAATAATCTATATTATTGATCATTTATAATATTATTTCATAGGAAGTTTATCATTTCTACACATTATTTTCTATATTGAATGTTATTTACCTATCTTGGGGAATATTTATACATCATAATTCTTTACTCATTATGGATATTTGATGATATAAAACATTTTTCATGTAATAAATCTATTTTTTTTATATATGAGGAATTATTTAGACATAAAATGATGTGTGTGGCCCAAAATTATATAGTCCCACTATGAATCTATAGTTTAATGTTGTAGATGAGTAATTTATAATTAAACAGGGTTCCAATTATTGTTTTTAACTATTTTGTGAAATTTATTGACATTAGAGGTATCTTGATACATGAGATCTTAATGTACAATAATTATAATTTTCCGTCACAATGAATTTTGTTATTATTTTACATGATATTTTAAAAATGATATTATATCAGGATTTCATAGTTTATTGATACAATTTCATGTGTATTTAGTTATTTACCTTGGTAGATTTTTTTATCCCTTATTATATTATCCCTATGTTTTTCATAATGATATTATCTATGTATGAATTTCATTCTCTGCTTATTGAATAAATATAATCTATTCACAATGAGTTCTCTTACCATATTGATTATTCCATACATAATTATGATATCTATGATATTTATTAAATTGATTATGTGTTCTAATTGTTAAAATTCCATATTTCTTTTTTTATTAAGTCATAATGGTTTGAATTTTACATAACCCATAGTGAGTTTTTGATATTACAATTATTTTCTGTTGATTCCCAAAAACTCCATGAAGTTTACTATAAATGATGTTCATGAATATGATAGAGGGAATCATGTTATTCATGAAAAAGAATTTCGTATTTTTTGTCTACTAATTTAATATTGGAAAAAACTATGTATATAGTTTATCAGGACAATGAAACTGTTCTATTCGTATGGATGAGATTCCATGAATCTTATGATAATGTAATAATTCAAACTCCAACATTTTGCTACTGTGATCGAAGTCACCACACCTAATAAATTATGAAAAAAATATAAATGATTCCATAGTGGATTCACATATGATTATATATATTAATTATATATAAAAAGGGTCAATTAATATCCTTGATCCTCACAAAAATATCCTCAATGAGACATTCTCCCATGAGAGATCCATCTACCAAATATTCTAAAAATTTAGGGAAATACATGAGTGACAATTTAATGCCTTAATAATAAAAATTATAATAAAAAATGGATAATATTTTTAAAAAACAAACAAATAATCCACTATTTTAAGCTAAAAACCCACTAAAATATAAGAATCACTGATAAATAGTACCTTATGGAATATTTTTTGTCATGATCTATTTTGTGATCCATTTGTTTTTGGAAATATTTATATAATCTGAATTATGTCCCCATCCCCTTTTGGATACTCCTTCACCAATTCATATAATAACAGAGATTCCGGATAGATACAGTAGAAGTTAGAGCCCCATGAAACCTCATAATCTTCTTCACATAAAATATTCCTCAGAATTTTACCCAGGTCATTCCCCTGATCCGGATTAAATGAGTCGAATTAGTCAACTAACTGATCACCAATCCTATATTATACTTGCCTCTTAGATTACATGGTAATATAACAATGAATTTGATAAACACCACATCCTGTTTCCAAGCTATTAGCAGAATATTTTGGAGAGAATTAGAATCCTTCAGGTGATCTATTTTTGTTGAATAAATGGTTTTATATTGGGACCCATAATCAGCATAAAAACTACCACATATCCTAATATATCTTTATAATTACATGGTTATTAGTTAATGAATACCTATGAAAATAATGAAATATATTTCAAAATAGATAATTTTAATAAATTTTTTGAAGAAAATAATTAAATCACATGGGAGAGGCAAGCATGAAATTATCAGCCCAAGCATATAAGGTTTCACATAATCCACATAAATCACTAACACAATACTATAACTATATAATAAAAACAACAAGTGATGGTTGAAAGAAACATTAGTCAAGAGCATACTAGAATTATTCTCAATTACATCATGATGAATCTATTAACATGTCATTATTAATTTACATTCCTCTTTAAATTGGATAAATTCCTGATATGGGTACCTCTTACTGAGGGAATCTTTAATAAAAATCCACTTAATACAAGTGTAAGAGTTGTCTAAATCAAATATTTGTAGGTATTTCACACATTTTATCTTCATGATGTTATAATACTTTTGAGAATGATGTAAATAAGACCCTTGTGGTATGAAAATTCCATTATCATTTCCCTGAAATTATTTTTTCACTAACACGTAATCTCTTACATACTAGGGATGAGCTCCCATCTAATGAGTTGGGAAATTACTATCTAGTGGTTGTAACTGATCCAACCCTTATTCTTCTATATGATCAACTTATATAAGCATGATTTGAAAACTATTAAATGATGAGTTATAGTATATCGTAAAACCATTACTATAATCTGGAATGATAAGAACATGATTTGAGGCCCAATGAAATTTCATATCATCCAATGTAGTATTAATATTAAAATAAAATGATTATTTTACCCTTTTTATGGAAAATCAAGTATAAGGTGATTATTATTTCATAAATACCTCAAAAAATATAGATAATATCTATCGAGAACTAGGATTCTCAATATCTTAAAGATGTTCTGTTGTTCTTCCCACGGTAAGATGAAATTTACCATATCATGGATTGATGGAAATCTATATTCAAAATTTATTTTCATAATGGAAGTCACTTATATGATCCATAAATTTGAAAATAGTACCTTCTCTTAAGGTTATTCACACCTCATTATAATCTTAAACTAATTTAGATGGTCCTCATTATCACACTCAGTTGTAGAATATTTTTGGGAATTTACTATGAATACTATAAAAAAGGTGACTTGATACTGATTCAACATATGGTTTAGTAAATCCCTAAAAACATCATATTTTTTGAAAAACCCATTACATGATAAATATATATAGTTGGTAAACCTAGAATTTACAGTTATTTTTGAGATATATGACACCAAAACTCTGAGCTAGATATATCTAAACTGAATATTGTTCTTCAAAAACTACTCGACCATATTAAAATGATAATAAAATTAATCTAAATGGGGTAAATAATATTTATTTTTAATAGTTTCATTATTCAAAATTATGTATTCTATAACTAAATAAAAAAACCATAATTCGTCATTGAAAAGAGAATATGGGCCACTGATGGTTAAACCTTTGGATGTATAAAAATATTTTCATATTTATCATACAACTAAATCATTAGAATTTTTATATCAGTATCTTACATATGAAAAGTGGGTATAAAACACAATTCCATACACAACACTAGATCGATAAGGAACTCTACCACTATCTATAGAAGAAACATAGAGATATCTATTTGAACATGTCTTTGAAATAATGAACAATGAATGGAATGTTAGAAAAGAGGGAAACATCACCAACATCAATTTAAATATAAACTAATAGACTCATAATAATTGAAAAAAGGTACATTCACCAATAAAACTATGGTCCCACTCTCCATAGAGCACCTGAGTGCTGCAATCTATAACACATATTTGTTTCAATTATAGAAATCACTCTTCTCTTAGTGAGAGACCATCAAATCCTTCCTGATAATTAAATCAACTGGATAAAATCATAAAACAAATAAATCACACACTAAATCCACATTTTTTGTTAAAATAGAAATATAGAAAATGAACTCAGATTATTTCATAATTCCATTATACATCCCTATATCCACAACAATGGATTGGATCTACAATGGATGTTTTAAGACATCAACAAAATGTGCATATAATAAATAGTGTGATTAACATACATTAATCCTATCATTTTCTATAGAATATTCATAAAAAATTAATCCGCTATATGTAGTTGGGAATAGAAGAACATCATTTGTAAAACTATCTACTTTGTTATATTTCTTTACTCATGAGTTCTATTTCATGAGCATTTGGGACTATGAGACTTCTGACTGTTCCATAGTGTTTGTTATAGTTGATGATCCCAAACCATTAAAATGTATATAAAAATAGAATATAATACATTATCAATGGAATATGTGTCATAATGCATTGACAATATTCAAAAAGTGTTTACATAACGAAAAGGTATGTTCTCAATTACTACACTTATTGAAGGTCTATGTAACGAAGCTGATTTCTACTAATGGTAATGTGCATCCCTACTTATAACCACCACTACCCCCATTGAATTTTATATTCCACATTCTCCACTATTCCTGTGTTCCACTAAAAATTATATTGGGTAGAAAATAAGATCTAGAGATTCTAATAAATCATTCTATATCAATTTCTATAATTATCAAAATTTTAACTATCTCATTATAGGTTGTAAGATTTAGTATGCATCAATTTGATAATATATATATACAAACCCTTATAGAATTTCATTATTTTTAAATGATAAATAATCATTGCATCTGGAGAATAATTGACCCAAATTCCAACAATGAATTTTTACTCTGACACCAAATCCTCTCCATACTATAGATAGAAGATCTCCAGGGAATTCATTTTCAGTAGATATTATGTGTATAACTACTTATATAAATGGATATTTAAGTCCTTCTAATCTAATCCCATGTGTTTGTTTTCAAAACCATTAGAATTATTATATTTATTTGTAGGAACTTCAATATTAATTTTTTCCCCATAAACATAATTTATTTATGAGTCCCAATGAAGTAAAAGACCTGATTGATCGTGTCTATCCTATCTCCCACCCATGGGGTTCATTAATACACAAAAATGAATAGGAATTCTTTTGTAGGAACTCTCCCACCCGATCCCTATATAATCCATTTAATGGATTAACCTATACATATTTGTTACAAACCGAAATTATATTATGGTACATGATTTCAAGCACCCTTATGAGAGGCTATATGTGATTATGATATAATGTTGGCTTCTGTTGAGTAGTATCTCCCACTACACCTTTCGATGGATCCCACAGAAGAAAACTCAGTAGATTTTTTCATTACAGGAAAATAATATAAGAATAATATTATAATTAAGAAAATTTAATGTCAACTATAGGAATAGTAGTAGAAAAATATATTAGGGTTAAAACTCAACAATGGATACAAACATCCAAATATATATTTGAGGCATTGAGATTCTCACAACAATATCAGGAGAGTAATTCAGTTTATTCTACCCCTAATATAAAAATTACCATTTCATTTGTACCAATATATTATTATTGAGAATAACCATCATATGATACTGAATAGTCACAAATCGTCATGAAAATACAAAAATTTTGGCTACAAAGCAGACCACTTAATTACCTAAACAGAATTCCTGATCCCTATGGGCTAGTAAGTAGAAACAATATGTCCAAAAAAAGTAAGGGTAATGAAATTATAAACATAAAATAAGGGACACCGAATATATATACAAATAATATATATATATATATATATTCATTAAAAGGGATGTAATGGTAGTGATATAAAAAAATGTAAAAAAAGTAAAAACTATAAAAACTGTATTTTCACTATTCATTGAAAATTCATCTCTCTCAAAATAATCCCAAAATTTCTCCTTAACCAAATATCAATGATCTGATTTTAAAAAATGAACTCCATTTTATAAAATAATTTGTTTAAATATTTTTAATTTAATTTTTATTTAAAAAACACTATTCACTCGAAAAAACTAATACTTGAATAATAATTTATGAAACTGTTATTTAACCATTTTATTGAATCACATTACTTAATCAAAGTTCCTAGATTATATTAATACTTTCTTTAAGTGAGATTACTAATCCATTTAGACACATTACTAATCCTAATCATAAAATCACTATTTATAATTTACTATTCATCAAAAATCAAGTAGATCTTATTAGACTCTAAATTTTGTACTGATCATATTTGTAGAAGACCATTTTTTGAAAATCATTACACATTTTTAATTATTTAAGGTTTACATAAACATTTTTAAAATATATTTTTTCTAAAATTCATCACAAATATGCATACTATATTTATCCGGTTATTGAAAAATTCATAAACTTCATCATATGAAGAAATCCCAATTTTTATTTAAAACAAAGGATTACACAAGGCAGTTACGGTATCCATACAGATCCCCTTATCACACCAGCATAGGACCTAAGTGTAAGGTGTGCTAAGGTGAGAGAATTTGAGGGAGGCTTGACTAACATCGCACGAGTAGTAATTTCTATCAGTTTGAACTTCTCACAAAGGCGATTCCGTTCTAGCTTCACACGATGAAGTTCGGATTGGGTTTAGTCCAGAGCAAAGCACAGTGGTGCTACCTCCTTCCCAAGTTCTCTAAGATGGGCTTCGATCGGTCCAAGACTACTGGGTGAGGCCATCGAATCTTCGTTCTATAATAATTAACCAAGATTAATTGTATTTAGAGACAATAATCAAAATGTTTAGTTTCCAGCGGTCATATTGACCAATGGTCATATAACTGTCTAAACCCAACGGTCTCATTTTAATTATAATCATGTTATCAAATGAAACATTTTTCTTGAGTATAAAAATAAAATAAAATAACCAATAAAATTAGGAACAAGATTTATTCATAATTTCGGGTCGTTACACTCTTCCCCCCTTAAGAAATTGTGTCCTCGCAATTTTTAAAATTGGGTTTAGAAATTTCATTGAATGTCCCACATCGGCTAAGGAGTCAGTAAAATTATTACTTTAAAAGAAATAAAGGGAAGTACAAAGGTCACCCGAGTTAACCCACACTAGGATTCCGTGTAGGAAAACATGGACATGGAAGAAAAACAAAGGGTCACGTTCTGGGGGAGAGTGATAGAGAACATGGTTAGGAGAAAGTTAACCATAAGAAAATCCCAAACTTATGATCTGTGTAAACGGTCTTTGATTACCTAGTAGGAAACGTAAACCAACAACGTTTTTGTTTTATGTTCCTTTTCATTATTTTGAGTAATTCATTTACAACATAAAACAAAAACATAAGAAAATATACCTATCTTCATGTAGAGTTTCATCCTTTAATAAGTTTCTACCCAAAACTAATCTTTTCTCCAAACTACGAGCATTTAAAACTACTTGGTCTCATCAAAACACAAGAATCATCTTCTAGAATATCACATAATCCACAAAAGATTTAATATCTATTTCTTCTATCTTTAAACATTATCCGAAAGGGTAAGGTAAAACAACTCTTCAAAAAGAAATAATCCCATAGGAATGGAAACTACTTTTAAATCTTCAATGTTCCATGGTACTACCCATAGTTCATCATTGACCATTCCATAAATAATGGTCATTAAGATTCCTCAAAATAAACCAAACTAATATTGAAACCCAAATACAAGAAGGATTTGATAACATAGTCTTCCAAAATAAACTTCATTGTTCATATCCAAACAACATCAACCACTCCTAACATATTATAACAAAAGTATCTAACTTAAACATATTTTACCCAAGATAGGTTAATCATTTCCATAAGTAACCTAAATTACTATAAGTCCACCTTAAATTCATCGATTCTTCAAAATATAAGTCAACCTTACTCCTCAATGAAAATACCGTAGTAATCTATTTACCTCGATCATATAGGGTCCCCAAAATAGTGAACATCTTCCAAAATAATAATCATATTTTAATCCCTTAATCATCCCTGTCATATTAATACGACAATCATCGCATTTCCTATCACATTGGTTGTTGGGACATGTTCTTCCATTTCCAGCCATTAAATAAGAAAAGAAACTATAATTAGGGTCTTAAATACTTAGCCAATAATCATGAAAAGGAACTGAAAGCATATAAGGATAACTTGTAGAAGAAAAGTATACACTAACTTATGATCCCCTAGGTTACCATCTAGGTTATCCATGATCATATATTCTTATTTGAATATTTATTTTATTTTATCTTTGTTCCTTTAACAATGGTTCATACTAAGCTTATGAATTTACCAAAGAATATCCCCCGGGAGTGTCATAACCAATAGTTAAGCAAGGCCCGTTGTCGTGTACCAGTTCCCGTTCGAGTCTAGCTCAAAATGGTGTTTTCGGGTTTTACCTCTATGTACATCTGTGCCAGAGCCACCTCTACCTGCTTGTATCCAGACAGGGATGTATTTGCTTGGAAACCCCTTACTCAATACTCACCAAAATACCAGAAAGATTTCCTATATTTTAACTTTTCTATAGGCTTCTTCCTAAAGTTTTCATATCCTAATTTCCACAAATAACTAAACCATCGTTTGATATTAACTATAACATCCCACCTTTTTATCACATAAAATTTCATTACATTTTACAAAACTGAGGATCTTTAAGTTTCAGTGTCTTGGAAACCAAGAACTTTAAAAGTGAAAACATAAAACATTCTTCTAAAACACTTGAATGGATTATCCTAATGTTCATCCTAGGTTCAATAATGCATCACATAACCTGGGAACGTACTTCAAAAGAAATGGTGAGAAAAAGGCCTAGTAAGGGAAACAAGAGAAACATTTTATTTGTGAACTTGAGATACTTCAATAAGGTCATGAAAAGAACATTAAGGCATGAGAAAGAAATCATGAGGCATATCATAATAAAAATAACATTTATCATAACTTGAATATGTGGCTGCAACATTTAATATAGACAATAATGAACATATCACCAAGGTACATCCCCATGGTGTCATTTGAAAATTACCAAGGTTATTCATCAAGATATCATGAAAATTGTAATCTCTAGTGGTTACATAATTACCCAATGCATTGAAGCGCTATAAGGGCGCACCCTTAAAATTGACTTTATTATCATGTGAGACACATATATCATCATAAAACATTTCATAAATAACCCATATAGCATAAAATAAATGGGTTTAATTTCATAATCATAACGTTTTAAAAACTGCTTTAAAGACATGATCTTTACGACACTTTAAACCCACTGAAAGGGAAAGCGGGTATCATGTATGTAAATCCTAGAATTTCAAATAAAACATTTTGGTATATATTTGAATACACCTATATAAATAAGAGCTTTGAGTATTCACTTAATAAAATAAAATAATTTTGAGAAAAAGAGAGAGGCATTTTGAGACGAAAATTCTACAGCACAACGGCTACGTTACAGGGTCTTAGAAAACGCTGAAAAGAGAGGGGACATGGGTCAAGCATTCATAAATGACCCATAAAACAGTATAGGGACAGAATATAAGGGATTTAAGAACAAGGTAATGATATTTGAAAATATACCATATGAAATGAAGAACATGAAAGGAAGACAAAAATAAGATTTCTCTTATGAAAATTCGGCAGCCCAACGACGTCACTTAAACTTCAACAAAAATGAATTGACGAGATAAAATAGGGTATCTAATCACATGAACATAAAAGATCAGTATGATAGATATAGAGATCATACCCCAACATAATAAAAAAGGAACTTGAAATACTTGACATGAAAGTAGATATTTGAAAAATGAGAAAGGCGAACGAATCCCTTAAAAATTCGGCAGCCTAACGACGTCACTTAAACTTCAACCAAAAATGAATTGATGAGAGAAAGATGGGGACTACCATCATATGAACATGAAAAGGGTGGTAATATGAATATATAAGAACATCCTATAACATAAGAACATGGAGTATAAAAGAAATGACATAAAAGAGATTACTTGAAATGAAGAGAGAGGTCGGATCCCTTACCTTAAAAAGTAACTCTTAAAACTCAAAGGTTGGGACCTTGAGGGCTTGGAGGCACCTTGGGAGGACTCCTTGGGAGGTAATGAGACCCGAACTTCGTTTGGGGAGAGTGGGGATATAAGGCCCCATGCCTTAAACCTTACTTAATCTTGAGTTATTACAAGATTGCACATTGAGGATCTTTTCAGGTTTAGAGTTTTAGAGAATTAGATCATGAAACTTGCATTACATTCCACATTTAAACAAAGTGGTTACATAAAAGACAATATTCATTCTTCCCATCAACGGAAACCTATTTAAAATAAAACACGGATTCTTTCTTGACACATCCTTGACACTATCATCACATCATGTACCTTTCCCTTGACCTGTGAAAAACATTTCCAAAAACATTGGATGAGCATAAAAAGCTCAGTAAGGGTTATAAAAATATGGAAAGGAAACATGAGTTCATAAATACATAAGAATGAAATCCTACTTTACCCATAAAACATAGGCATATCAAATCATGAATAAATCATAGAAAACATAAGACATAAAGGTAACTTGAGGCATTCATAACATTCTTACGTAGGGAGTAACCCTCTTGGTTACATTTGGAATACCCATCATAGTATATTCCCTAAAGCTCTTCGGAGAGACCTTAACGTGTCACTCCTTCGCGTTACCCAATGCATTGGAGAGCTATATCGGGCTCACCCGCCCTTAGTTTATCACGGAACCACCCGTTCTTCATAACAATGCCCAAGAACCATAACATAATCGTATCACATAAACATGAATAAATGAAACATAACATTTCCACATTTCAATCACAATATAACATTTTAGGATATTGAAATAATGAATCCATTCAAAAAGAAACCATTTCCAAAACCATTTAAAACATTTAATAAAGAGATTTTTGAATCAAAGTGTCCCATACCACCTTGATGCTTTTAAAATTTTAAACCATTAATATCCATATAAATAAATCCTTAAAACCATTTTGAAAACATGGATATTAATAAGAACAAATAATTAAAACATTTAAAACGATATTTCGGTTAAAGGGGTTTTACCAAAATTAGAGACACTTGAATACAATAATCGAGGAATAAAATTTAGTCAGAACTTTATAATATCATGAGAATAAAAGGATTCATGATATAATACTCCAAAGGACAGTATATACACCATATAAGAGTGAATTGGTGCATAACAACAATGAACCCTCAATAGAAAAGTCAAATGTGATGAAATCCCTTATAAAGAAGGTATCCTTAAATTAAGGACAAATAAATGTCAAAAATATGTGTGACAAATATATATACACCCAATATAAGTGGATATTAAGTGTAAAACAATAAAAGGTCAATCACACATATTCAATGGATGACATATTCAATGACTACAAGTTGAACCCAAAGAAATCGAAATTGGGTTAAAAAGTCCCCTTGACAGCCTAACGGCATCACATCAAAATGAGTTGATGAGAGATAAAAAGTGTATCTAATCACTTGGAAATAAAATTTACATCAATAAGGATGTATGAGAACATATCCCAACATAAAAATATGTAAATTAAAAGACCCAATAAAAGAAGTATTTTAAAAAAGAGGAGGGTGAAAGGTTCCCTTACCGACTTGGGTATCTTTCAAAACATTCACCCCATGAAAGAAAGACAATTGGTCATTGATGTAAATACTCATAAACAAAAGTATATTACACAAAGAGTAGAATAATGGGCAGTACATACACCACTCAATGGAATTTGTGGAGAATGTAGCATAAATCTCACGGGAATAAAAGTGAGATGAAAAATCCCTTACGAAAATTCGGCAGCCTAACGACGCCACTCAAAACATTCAAAATGGATTGATGAGAGGAAATAGGGTCTCTCATCATATGAACATAATAAGTACAGTAGGAGTAATATAAAAGAACATCCCAATCATATGAAATATGAGCTTAAAAGGAATGACATAAAAGAGTGTACTTAAAAAGAAAGAGAGTTGTAGGATCCCTTACCTCGGGTCCGACTTGACTCGATCGTTCTTTAACGTCCCGAATAATAAACTTGAGTTAATTTCCACTTTATTAAGAACCTTTTTCTAGTTCATTATTCCTATTATATCACTTATTTCCATGTTATAAACATTATGTAAACATTTAAGTTAATAATGTTTGTTTTGTCGATATTTGGTTCTTAAGTCGAAAGTGGACTTCTTACCATTACATGTTGTTCGTGTGGTCAAATGTTTATTATATCCAGAATAATATTCATGATTTGGATATCATATATGTAATATATATCCAGTACATGCATGAATTTATAACATTACATAATCATTTAGAGGTAAGAAATGAAATGCACCGTTCATGGAGACGGTAAGCCGTACGTACGCATGAACGCTACTTTCATTTCTATTTCATATTTTATAGAATGGAATAATAATGATATAAATGTATATTATAATTACAGTATAATATCATATATAATATCATAGTTCCATCCTTTATACGTCCCACATATGGTATTTAACGAATCAAATCACTTTGAGGGGGCGGTAGTCCGCACTTCCTTAAATGAAGATATCGCGTATACCCATAATGGAATCCATAAAGGTAAGACAAAAATGAAAAATACAGAAGCGTAAATAAAACATAAACATATTATATATCATATATAAAAATAGTGACATCGTAATGGCCACCTTTGAAGGTGTTAAATGAGTATTGAACAATCATCGTTCCGGGAGGCAGAATTTCACCATCCACGGAAACCGTATGTTCTTTAACCATTTGATGTAGTTGTGTGAGAGTGTAGCTAGAATAAATCTTTTAACAACATCCTAGTATATTGAAGATACTGGTGTTGTTACAAAAGAAGTAAATAAAAAGAGTTTAGGGGGTTGGAGAAGCAAAATAAAACAAATGAACATGAGAGAGTGAATTACCTTTAAAAGTGTAACTCCTTTTGATTTGAGCCTAAAGGCTTCCCTTGAAAGGATTCTGCCCAAAGGGAATCCTCTAGGATTAGTAGAGGGATGTGGAGAGAGTAAATGGGCAGGGGTTGGCCGAGACAAAGGTTTGAGGAGTGTGTTAAATGAGGTAGAGGTTGGGTCCTTTTATAAGAGGAGAGGAGGGGCACTTTTGGAAAGTAAAGAAATATTACTTTATTTGAAAATGTGTTTCGGTTTCAAAAGGTCCCACATTGAAATAATTCGTGGATAAGGTGATAAGGCTTCTAAATCCACTCATCCAATAAGTTTTGGACATGTGTAGTTCATAGATTTTACATTATCTTTCCATTTTATTTAAATCGTCAAATAATGATGTCATCGCTGCATCATTATTATGTCATAAATAATTTAATTTATTTAATGTCTAAAAATTATAAAAAAAATACTATTATGTATGAAATCGTTTTAGCTTTCCAATGAATATTTATAATCAAAATGATGACTTGTATAACCTCACTTAAAAATTGTTTTAGTAAAACATATCATGTTTGTGTCAATTTTACTTTTACATTAAATAAAATGTTATTTATGTCATTTCCCAACCAAAGTGGATCCATGGGGTCCCCAAGTTGACCCATGGCTTGTATTGGTCGGCCATGATACAACCAATGAGGGTAAGACATGTGTGAAGCTCATCTCATTTTATTAAAGCATTATTTTTACCTTAAACCACACCAATTACCACTAATCACGATTAAAAACTTAATAAGTTACTATTCACCAAAAAATTATTTTAATCTCATTGAACCACATTTTACTTCTTAATGACAACCATGTATGTCGGATTTTTGAAAATCAAAACACAATGATGGCAAAATTTCATTTAAACGGAAAATCGGTTTTTATAAGTACCACTTAGTGGTTTCACTATTCATCAAAAATTGAAGTTTTTCAGAAAAATCCCAAAAATTCACCCTAAGCTATATTTGATATTCTGTATTCAAAAATGAAGTCCGTTTTAAAAAATTCAAAACATATAAGTCACATTAATTAATTTAATAATTAATTCCCGCTGTCATGACAAATAGCGTGTTTTATGAAACAATAAGTATCAAAAGATTGACACTAGTTTAAGTCTGATTTCAAAGTGAAATTGATTCAAACGACCACTATTGGATTTAATGGTAAAAATATTTTCTAATTTAACTTTAAAACCAATTAAAAATATAATCTAATCATATAAATAAATTAGATTAAAAAGTGGTTTTGAATTAAAATACAACATTTTACACTATTCATTAAAAAAATGAACTTTATCGGAAAGATACCAAAAATTTACACAAAGTAAATTTTGATGTCCCGATTCTTAATAAGAGTTTTATTTGGTCCAAAAGAATGTTTAAGAGTGAACAAAACTATATTTAATGACGGTTCTCCATCAAAAGGTGATAAGTGAACCTTTAGTGAAAACTAGGGCATATACGCCTAAAATTGAATTCTTTCCGTATTTTAAGCCTTTATCTTTTATTGTATAAATGTTAAAATATTTAAGAACATATATAATCATATTTTAGTTATTTCTATCCATTCCCTCCATTAAAACGGCTACATGTTAACTACCATTTAGAATAATATTATTTTATTATTAGAGTGCAACGTAAGATTCCCAAGAAACTCGTTGTTGCGTGTTGGGTACGCCATCGAGCATAACGTCCCCTTTAAAGTCATATTAATATTTTATTCACAAATATGGATAAATATGAAAATGTCATATTCCTTATTTACCTGGGGTGTTACAGGGGAGTCGAATGGATGATAGGATGTCTTGGTATTTATAGGGAAAGTGAGGGGACAAGGCATTAATGGCCAAGGGACACCTCATTAGTGGTTTTGGAAAAACCATTGGCTTGCCCATGGTATTTTCCCATGGTATTGGCCACTTGGGACACCTCATACCTTATATTACTATTCATAAGTCCACCATATTGATTACATACTTAATACATCATTTAATGATGTCATTAAACACCTGTAACTTAAAAACTGTATTTTCACAATTCATCGAAAATTCAACTTTCTCAGAATAATCCCAAAATTTAACCTTAATCAAATATCAATGCTCTGATTTCAAAAAATGAACTCCATTTTATAAAAATAATTTTTTTATATAATTTTAATTTAATTTTTAATTAAAAAACACTATTCACTCAAAAAAACTAATACTTGAATAATAATTTATGAAACCGTTATTTAACCATTTTATTGAATCACAGTACTTAATAAAGGTGCCTAGATTATATTAATACTTTCTTTAAGTGAGATTACTAATCCATTTGGACACATTAATAATCCTAATTATAAAATCACTATTCATAATTTCTTATTCATCAAAAATCAAGTTGATCTTATTAGACTCTAAATTTTGTATTCAACATATTTGTAGAAGACCATTTTTTGAAAATCATTACAAATTTTTAATTATTTAAGGTTTACATAAAAATTTTTAAAAAACCCTTTTTCTAAAAATCATCAAAAATATGCATACTATATTTATCCGGTCATTTAAAAATTCATAAACTTCATCATAAGAAGAAATCCCAATTTTTATTTAAAACAATGGCTTACACAAGGCAGTTACGGTCTCCTTACATAGCCCCTTATCACACCAGCATAGGACCTAAGTGTAACGTGTGCTAAGGTGAGAGAATCTGAGGGAGGCTCGGCTAACATCGCACGAGTAGTAATTTCTATAAGTTTGAACTTCTCACAAAGGTGATTCCGTTCTAGCTTCACACGATGAAGTTCGGCTTGGGTTTGGTCCAGAGCAAAGCCCACTGGTGCTACCTCCTTCCCAAGTTCTGTTAGATGTGCTTCGATCGGTCCAGGACTACTGGGTGAGGCCATCAAATCTTCTTTCTATAATAATTAACCAAGATTACTTGTATTTAGAGACAATAATCAAAAAGTTTAGTTTATAGCGGTCATATTGACCAATGGTCATATAACCGTCTAAACCCAACGGTCTCATTTTAATTATAATCGTGTTATCAAATGAAACATTTTTGTTGAGTATAAAAATAAAATAAAATAACACATAAAATTAGGAACAAGATTTATTCAGAATTTAAGGTCGTTACAAAAACCAATGCCTATATCCAAAAAAGAAGACGTTCGAAAGGATACCATAACTAAAAAATCCAACATAATGTGGCATGTGGGAAATGACATATAGTCTCACCACTAATTACTTACATAGAGATGAATATTATATTTATAATAATCCAAATATATTTTTTTAAATAACTTGTTAAAAGATAAGAAGCTAATTAATTTTATTTAAAAAATATTTTAATAAGTCCACATTCTTTGCTTTTTTAAAACTGATTGAAACAGCTTAAAATATAATTTTTATAAATGATTTACCTTTTTAAAATCATGTAGTATATCGTATAAAATCCAAAAAATTACATTTCCCTTGAAAATTTTAAAACAGCCGTATAATAACAAGTTTCACGAGATCTAGGTCACTCATTCTATAGTAACCAATAAAAAATTTCTTTGTCATGTCCCACGAGTAAATTATAAACTAGACTAGCTGAGGAGGGACACCCCCGTAATGTGATCACCCATATATTATCAATCACATTTAGCAGGTAGTATATATACTATTCAAGAATAGTGGATCACCAGAGATTGTGAACCCCATTACAATCACAATAAGAAAAGCCCAATAAAAACCTAAACATATTTATCAAAGGATCCCATGTTTTGAATATATGATATCAATTCCATAGGGCTTATCAAATTTAACATATAATTCAAAAAACCCTATTTTTATATAAAAAATATTCATTGTAAATAATTTTCACAATTCATTTAATAAATATTTTTAAAATACTATTCTTTTACCGAAATGATAGAATACCAATTTTTAAAAATCCCTCTTATTGAAACAAATAAATGAATCACGAATCATTCCAATTATATTGGAAACAACTTAAAAACAAATCATGATAATTCATTGTTCAAACAAAATATTCTAGATTTAAAACAACCTTTTTCATGTACAGATCACATGGAACCTACAATAAGGTCCACACGTTATATGGGAAATGTTAAATTTAGAAGTTAGAGGAGGCACAATTAAATTATTTCGTCAATGTAAAATCATTTTTCAAAAATAATCATGGGTTTTAAGGAATATAGGTGATGACATACCTCAATGGTCACATGTTCCACACCAAAACCAATAGTAGATCTGACCATAGGGTCATTATCAAATAAAAATCAATAAAGTATAGAAGGAGATAAAAAAAGTTAAATATATACAAACAACGTGTTATATAACCAATACCAAACCAATAGGTAATATATGAATGAAATATATTAAATTAATAATTATTATCTTAAGATAAATAATTTATTTGAGATCGAAATACTGAGTGAAGGTGTTATATGATTGGGGGATCATAACAAATACATAAGAGAAGTAAAAGAGTTTTTAGAATTGATAATGGAGGCGAATGAGGATATGGGTTGGTTACTAAAACATTTAATTTGTTGGATTAACATGATACATATCGTAAATCATCAGTTCATGATAACAACATTCAAAATGGATTATATGCTAAAATATGCATCACCGTGGATTATAATTCTGAATTCCTAGATAACAATGTAAATCATATATCATGTCGCGAATAATATTGATGTCAAAAACCCAAAATCATCACCTCTATCCAAAATTAATTCACATCATGATTATTCATTGACATCATGAACCATCTCTTATAAACATCGATCATCCCATGTTCATAAAAAATAACACTATTTCTCATCTAAAACCACTTAAACAAGAAAATAAAGCTAATCTATGTAATAATATGTTGTGCCATTACTAGAATGTTACAAAAAATAATTTTTTGGCTCATTAAATATTATTTATTGATATAAAATAATATTAGTTCCATATTTTTTAAATTAGATCAATAATTATATTATCTCTTTTTTAATAGTATGGTTTAGGTATAATGATTTCTTAATTATTATTTGGAATAATTGTAAAAAATTAATTTTCTACAAAAATTGACTTTAATAATAGAACCCTATATAAAAAATTAATATATTTTAGTATAGAAAAATATATTATACATATTCATCCCATTACATTTATTATTTTTATCTAATATGCATGAGTTTCATTTTAGTGTAACACTTAAAAAATAATTCATAGTCCTATCCTTTTATAAATTCATTATTCTGAAATATAATATTTATTCATTTAATTTGATAATTTTAATTTCAATATAATCCAATATTTACCATATATTTCTTATATTTATATAATATCACTATCATTAGAAACCAGTAGCATATGGATATAAATTTTATTTTTATAATATATGGACCTTATAAAATAATATATATATATATAATTAATTTTTTCTAATATTTAAAATTACTAATACAATGAAATCACAAACATGACCTTTTATATTATCAAACATCACACAGTAGAATATACTCATTAAATAATCACATTAATTTTATAAATGAACAATTATATTATATTTAATAAAAATTAAGTAATTAAATAAATACACCTTTTAATGTCATAAGGTATAATCTGAAAATTCTATTATCCCAAATTCTATAAAAAATATAGACCAATAAGCTTTTAAATTCAAAATGAAAAATAAAATTAAATGAAAACCACACATCTTCAAAACATACATAATAATCCCTTATTATCTTATTTATTCAGTATCAATGTAAATTTATTTATCTCATGAATATATACAAAACCTTAGGTAATTCATATACAAAGATTAAAATAAAAATATTTCCTCATAACATAGTAAAAATAAAATCATATTATTTTAATTTATTTGAACACTGCCATTCCAAATTTCCATCTTTTTATTTCATTACAATATTCCCATTTCTTATGGAATCACGTAATAATAATAGTCAACTATATCATCATTTATCACAACACTATAATGATAAACCAGAATGAAAAATAATATAAATGAATGGAGAGTATATGGGATCCCCTTTCATTGACCAAAAAAGGGATTTATAGAAGATTGGAGTTGAAATAGTCACACCAAAATTTCAAACAATTTCCCAAACTATAATATCTTTTAAATGATCAATGAGTAAGTTAAAAATACATTTCTCTCTCTATCCCTCTTTGTTTATTGTAAGGTAACTTATCAAATTCTTGGATCATGTCAAGAAATCATGTAATCATAATATAATTACTAAGATTGAATCAATTGAATGAGGTGGTCCTCCATCACTCATTTTGATGTCTAGTAATCAAGATTGAATTTTTATATTTATTATCATAACATTCTTTATATTTAATAATTTCGGTGTTTTCAAATGGTTTTGTGTGGGTTTTATAGGGTTTTAAATCTTTACTCATACATTTATATATTAAATAATGGAAAATTATAAAAATATCCTACCTTAATGTATTTTCTAGTTATTCTTAATGTGGAAGATAAATAAACACACCATGAAATTCTAGATGGGGTTCCCATTCATCTACAATGCGCCAATTATTATCCCATAACCATTAATTTCATGAATCCATGATGATAAAACTCCTAGGGTATTGATATAACTATACATGGGAGGTTTGAAAACTATATCCTTATGTTTCAAAATATAGATGAAGATGATCTCATCAATATCAATCAACATATAACAAACAAATGTGATAGTTATGAATCAAATCGATCCACATTATTCCATGTATTTAATGGTAGGTATTACATCGATTAGTAAGTTTTAATATATTTTAAAAACCACACATGATTCCACAATGTAGTGTGTGTCCCCCAACAATATGTACTACCCACTACAGCATAGAGGATTCTATATAATGTTATTGGAAATAAAGAATACCCTAGCATATTAACTACCACAATAAATTATCATTTTAAATACAAGATTTTTAATTTACTAAATGTAAATATTACATTAAATGAGTTATAATTAAATGATTATTGAGAAATTAATTTTTATATCTCATTATATATATATGACAACATTTCCTGATGAGAAATTGTAATTCACTACATCTTAAACTTTTTTATGCTCCCTATTATTTTTTGTGTTCAAATTATTAAAAATTAAATGCATTATGATTCCACAATTTTATATAAATATCTAAAATGAATTATAATTATTATATAATGTTTTCCAAATAAAAATTGATATATAGTTATTTCTAGGAAGAATAAATAGGGAAAAAAGAAATAAGGGTTACCCTTATAATGAAAACGTGCCACCATTATATTGGTTATAAATTTATGAAGGGACTTTTATGATAGATATGTGTTAATTTTTTATATTCATGAAAATATTATATGTTCTCTATAAATTGTTTTTTAAAATTACCTGAGATATGTATACCACCTAGATAAATGGTCGAGATGACCATTAGAAAATGAATGAAATACTGGGTTACCATAATGTGATATTGGTTTAGATTAAATAGAAAAGGGAAAACCACAACTATCCTTAATTAAATATATGAGTTAAAATTAGATATAAAATTAAAAAGAGTGTACCATTATATATATAATTAAACATAAAAACATACCCTAATTTGAGATCATGATCTCTACATAGGCAGTGAAAATCTGCAATTCGATTACACGAGATGAAAATTAAAATCCCTAAACTTACATTCCCATTAAATTATCCACATTACATTAGGACGTGGATTAATAAATCAATATTTAATGTTATAGAAAATTAAAAAAAATAATTTGAGTGGGTATCACATTCTCGTAATGTAATTAAAATTTATAAAATTTCAATTAAATATCCTTATAAATATTACGATAAAGGGTTTTGACTCCCCCTCCATACCTCCAAATATTACATAAAAGGTGGAATTTTTTAATTTATGACCTTATAATAGATAAATCAAAAAAATATCTTACTAAATAATTTTAACCAAAATCAAAGCGAAAAGGGAGGGGAAATAAAATATCAACACTAAAGATAACTAAAAACCATGAAAATTCTATATCATTTCATCTATGAGAGGTTACAAGAAAAGACACCAAATTTATTTCAATAACTATAGAAATATGAAAATAAATTACACCACTAAGTTGTCCAATCAATTTAGGCATGATAAAAACATTTATTCCTTTTTTATGATATTCCATAAATTAAAATCATTTTCACTTCTAAAAAAATCCGAGAAGACATTTAATGTGATTCAAATAAATTTCATGATGATATAAATTTATTTATTTAAAATTAAACTAAACCTAAAACATTATATTAGTTAAAAATATAATTATTATCTCTAAAATTCTCATCAATTTTAAATATATTTTTACCATATTAAAAACCTATTGAATCTGAAAATAAAACACCTCTAAAACATTTAGATTTTTATTCATTTCCAATGTGAATATAATTATCAATTATTACACCCTCTTTACTTATTTAAAATCAATTTTTTTTATTAATATATGAAATGTTAACCTATAAAATTATCAATGGATTAGTTTTAAAAAACTGTATTAGGTCTCAATCCGTATATCATAAAAGTCCATCCAGAATAAGATTAAGCAACACTTCGAGCCTATGATATCCTTACTGTTGATTTCTTATACAAAAAAATAGTGATGAATACTGAATCAAATTAAATAATTGATACAAATTTTACATCTATTTAACAATTTGATATCATCTACCACCTCTAACACATCTTTTATAGAAAAAATTAGTATATAACTCATAAATCGAATTAACCAAGATAACATTCTGTTTTAACCGTGGTTGTCATCAACGGTTCTATATCACAAAATATATGGATAAAAAATGATTGTCCTATTAGTAATGAAAATCTATAATTAAAAATTATATTTTAATTAGTTCATGTTTCCTTTAAAAAATAATGGATTAGATGTAAGTGGTTACCATTATAAATATGAGAAAAATCATCTTTTCACATCCATATTAAGTTATTTGAATTTATTATATGCATGTTTTCATAAGAATCAACATAAAATAAACTATGTATTATAATAATTATAAATATGGAATAAATATTCTCATGAATAATTTCATCATCTCGTGAAATATTGGAAATCAAATGTAATGAAATTAAATATAAAGTAGTATGTAATCAACCAACATTTATCATGTAAACGAAATAGTGTATATCAAACCAGCCATCAATGACTAAGTACCATATCATTCCTTCACATTTATACCACCAATTCATTAATCATATATATATATACCAACTAATTCATTACACATATAATTATAAAAAAATACACTAAAGTATATAAAAAATGTCCCATAATTCTTGGTTTGATAAAGAATTATATTAGGATGAAAATCAACAATCATTAAACTAGTACCTGTCCATTAAGGAAATATTTCATAATTCATTAATAATAAATTTCAATTCCTTCCTAATTAACAGACACCTATTCAAACATATTTCACTCACCACACCAATATATATTATAATTTTATCTAATATTATCGAACATATTTTTTTTAAACATCTTCTAATATCATGTAAAATATAATAATTCATGTATAAAAATTAAAATAATTTTCAATATAATCACACTTGGAATTTTTAAAACATGAAAATAATTTCAGACATTTAAATATTTTCATTGAATAGAAAAAGATACCATATCATAAAATTTATCATTAATTCATAACAATAATCCTATAAACTTTTGTGATATTATCCTTAAATTCATTACAATATAGTTTATGCATATCACACAATAGTTAAACCTAAATTTGGATTTATTAGTTCACCTTTTACGTCACATAAACAATAAGTCATTTATTATTATGTATAAAATTTCTTAAATCTTCTTAACATTATTTTATTTTATTTGATAATAACAAATATTTATAAATTATATTATGATTATTTGATTAAATAATATATTGATTATAACTTACATTGATTACATAAAACATTTCATTTTCACAGTTTTTATTATAAAATAATGTAAATTATATTTTATGAAATAATAAAATTTTGAGCATTATGAAAACCCAATTCTTTTAAAATCATTTATCTTCATCTAATATATATAAATGTGTTATTATAAAAAAAATTATCTTAATTTATTTCACAAATTACCATATTTCATATAGTATTCATTATTCATTTAAAAAATTAATAAATTACTTTTAAAATAACTGTTTGAAATTATTAAAATCATAATGAATTTTGTAGTCACATAATTAACAATTATGACTAATTTTTAAATGATTTTTTGGAAGGAATAATAAAAACATAATCACATTCACGATTCATTAAGATAGAAGGTCTTACTAGCACAAATAAATTTATTAGATGTGAATATAACAAAATCATTTGTAACATCCCAAGTAAATAAAGAATAATACATTTTCATAATTATTAATATTTGTGATTTAAAATTTTATTTTTATTTAAAGGGGTTTCTATATTTGATGGCGTACCCAATACGCAAAAACGAGTTTCTCTAAAATCTTATATTGAAAAATAATTATATTTTATTATTATTTTAAATAGCAGTTAACCCCTAGAAATTTTATTGGCGAGAATGAACAGAACTAATATAAGGACCCAGCCTTAAACCTTACTTAATACTCAATTAAATTAATAATTCACATTGAGGATCTTTTCAGGTTTAGAATTTTATAGAATTAGGACATAACTATTACTTCTCAAAATATTACAAATTAGACACTTCTACCCAGTTTCCATTTTTATTACAAAACATGAACACTCGAAAAAAGGAGTCATGTCTAGTTCTATGTTTAAGACAACATGACATTTAATTGATCCCATCCATGACCCTATCCCACATTATGTCCTGTGAAAAACATTTCAAAAGCATGGGATGAGCAAAAAAAGCTCAGTAAGGGATACACAATGAATGGAAACTGTTAGTTTTTTAAAACAACAAGTAAACCATGAATACATGAACATGAGTAATACTTTTCACCTTTATGAGGTTGTAAATACTCTTCACTGAATAAAAGATCATTACATACCCTTTTTTAACCAAAATATTACCATAAAACCCATATAAAGAACACATAACATATATAGGTAATTTGGGACATAAACATACTTAAATGGAATAACCATATGGTCAACTTCCACCCATTTCACTAAATGGAGTAGCCATACAGACGACTTCCATACCCAATAAATTGGAGGTTATAATGTTACCACCCATCCTAGTATTCACGGCACCACCCGCCATATGGCTTATCACGTAACCACCCGTCAAATGTCCAAGTATAATTATAAAATCATAAGACATAAAAAATACAATCGAAAGAAAACATTTCCAAATTTCGATCACAATATATCACATAAATATATTGATATAAAAAATCCATTATCAAAACCATTTTCAATAACAAAATACATAAATGAGTATATGTTATTTATTTCATTTTAAAAACATTATGGCTTGTTGTGGAAGCCAAAGATCAAATAATACTCGCGGCGGTGGAAAAGGTCGTTGTGACCACGTACATTAAAAGAAAAATTATTTTGTGTCATTTAGTAAAAGGAATCATAGAAAAATATTTCCTTGGAACAAAATTAATATTCAAAGGTGTTTATACAGCATATAAAATAATGTATTGTATTAAAAGAAAATATGTCTCAATGAAAGGAGATTGAGATGAAGTCCCTTACCTCGTGTCCGACATGACTCGATCGCTCTCTAATCTCCTGAATAATAAACTAAAGTTATTTTTTAATTTCATAAGAACATTTTCTAAGTTTATAATTCCTTTTATATAACTTATTTCCATGATATAAACATTATGTAATCATTTAAGTTAATAAAGTTCGTTTTGTCGATATTTGTTACTAGAGTAAAAAATGGACTTCTTACAATTACATGTTGTTCATGGGGTAAAAGGTTCCTTATATCCAAAATGATATTCATGATTTGGATATCATATATATCATATATAACCAGCATATACATGTATTTTTAATAGTACATAACATTTAGAGATAATAAATGAAATGCACCATACGCGGAGGCGGTAAGCCGTACGTACGCTTGAACACTACTTTCATTTCTATTTTGTATTTAATGGAATGAAATCACAATGAAATAAAGGTACATTATAATTCTAGTAAAATATCTTATATAATATTATTAACTCAATCCTTTATACATCCAACATATGTCATTAATGATTCAAATAACTTTGAGGGGCGGTAGTCCGCACTTCCAAAAAATGAAATTATCACGTTTATCCATTTTTGAAACCATAAAGGAATGCCATAAATGAAAAATACATTGGCATATGGAAAACATAAACATAATATATATCATATATAAATACAGTGACATCTTAATGGACACCATTAAAGGTGTTAAGAGATGATTGAACAATCATTGTTTCGTGAGGCAGGAATTCACCATCCACATAAACAGTAAGTTCATTAACCATTAGACGGAGGTGTGTGTAAGTGTAGCTCGAATAAATCCCATAAAAACATCCTAGTATTTTGAAGATACTGTTTTAGTTACAAAATAATGGAATAAAAAGAGTTTAGGGGGTTAGCGAATCAAAATAAAACAAAAGAACATAAGAGAAGACATTACCTTTAAATCGGGTAACTCCCCTTGGATTGAACCAAAAGGGTTCTTGAAGACCTTTCTGCCTAAGTTAAGGCTTCTAGGATGAATAGAGGGATATGTAGATATTATAAGATCTGTGGTTAGATGAGCCAGGGGCTTGAGATGTGTGGTTAAGGTAGTAGAAGTGGGGGCCTTTTATAAGAGGAAGGAGGGGCACTCCTGGAAGGTCATGAAATGTTACATTATTATGAAATGATTTTCATATTTCAAAGGTCCCACAATGATATATATTGAGTTTAAGGTGATAAGGGATCGGAATCCACCCATCCAATAGGTTTTAGACTTGTTTAGTTCTTATATTTTACCTTATCTTTTCATTTTATTTAAATCGTTCATTAACGAGGTAATCAATGCATCATCATGGTGTCATAAATAATTTTATTTATTTGATGTCTAAAAATTATAAAAAAATGATGATGATGTAGGAAATCGTTTTATCTTTATAATGAATATTTATAGTCAAAAATATAACTTATATATCCCCATGTAAAATTTATTTTATTAAAACAATACATGTTTCTGACATTTTTATTTTAACTTTAAATAAAACGTTATTAATGTAATTTTCTTACCCAAGTTGCTCCATGGGGTCCCCAAGGTGACCAATGGATTATCTTGGTTGGCCATGAATCATCCAACAAAGGTAAGACATGTTTCAAGGTAAGTTCATATTATTAAAACATTAGTTTTTCTTTAAATTACACTAATTACCTCTAATCACTATTAATAAAATTAGAAATTAACTATTAACCAAAAATTATTACCATCCAGTTGAACCAAATTTTACTTAATAATTACAACCATGTATGTCAGATTTCAGAAATTAAATTCACAGAAGCGGTAAAATTTCATTAAAATGAAAAATCAGTTTTTTAACTAGCACTTAGTGGTTTCACTATTCATCAAAATTTGAAGTTTTCCAGAAATATACCAAAAAATCACCGTAAGATATATTTGATATTCTGAACTCAAAAATAATGTATGTTTTACAAAATTCTAAACATATAAGTTGCAATAATTAATTTAATAATTAATTCCTGTTGTCAAAACAAATAATGTGTTTTTAAGAAACAACATATATCAAAATATTCACACTAGTTTAAGTCCAATTTCAAAGTGGAATTAATTCAAATGACCACTATTGGATTGAATTGTGAAAATATATTCTAATTTTTCTTTAAAACCAACTAAAAATATAATCTTACTATATAAATAAATTTGATTCAAATGATTTTTTGAATTAAAATAAAAAATATTCCTCTTATTCATTAAAAATGAACTTTATCGGAAAAATACAAAAAATTTACATAAAGTAAATTTTGATGTCTCGATTCTAAAGAATAATTTCATTTGGTCTAATAAAATTTATAAGAGAGACCAAAACTATATTTAAATAGGGTTCACCATCGAACATAGTAACCCCATTAAAGTAAAATTTATTCATAATTAAAAAATATTAATAAATATGAAAATGTCTTATACTTTATTTACCTAGGATGTTACATCCTTCCCCCTTCAGGAAATTTCATCCCCGCAATTTATTTACCTATTGAATAAGTGGGGGTATTTATCCCTCATTTCATTTTTAGATTCCCATTTTGCCTCTTCAACCATATGGGTTTTCCACATAACATTTACCTGGGGAATTACCTTATTCCGTAACACTTCCTCTGTATGGTCAAGAATCTCGACTGATTGTTCTTCATAAAAGAGATTCTCTTCCAACTGAACGACCTCTGGGATCAAAACATCAGATGGATCTGTCATTTACTTTCTCAACATTGAATCATTAAAAACATTGTGTACCTGGGATATATTTGGAGGTAGTTCCACTCTATATGCAACAGATCCAACTTTATCCAGGATTTCATAATGTCCAATGAACCTCGGGCTCAACATTCCCTTCTTGCAAAAATGCATCACACTTTTCCATGGAGAAACTTTTAGAAAAACATGATCACCTACCTCAAAAGATAGATCCTTCCTCCAGTTATCCGCATATCTTTTTTGCCTGCTCAGAGCTGTTCTCCTGTGTTTCTGAATCAACTGAACTTTTTCTGCCATCCCTTCTACCAATTCTGGTCCCATCAGCTTCCTTTCCCCTACTTAATCCCAAAAAGCTCAAGTTTGACATCGTTTACCATATAATGCCTCAAATTGAGCAATCTATATACTGGAATGAAAAATGTTATTATATGAAAATTAAACCAAAGAAAGATGTTGGTCCCAACTTCCCTGGGATTCCATCGTTTAAGCACGTAACATATCCTCCAAGGTCTAAATTTTTCGTTCCGACTGCCCATCTGATTGCAGATGAAAAGCTATACTAAAATTTAACTCAGTACCCAACAACTTCTAAAGGACTTTCCAAAAGTTAGAAATAAACCTGGGATCACGATCAGATATAATAGAGAGGGGAACTCCATGCAACCTGACTATCTCTTTAACATACAACAGATAAAGTTAATCTAGAGAGAATTTATCTCGAATAGGAAGGAAATGAGCATATTTAGTAAATCGATCAACAATAACCCATATTTCATTATTACCTTGAGATGTCTTTGGTAATCCCACAACAAAGTCCATTGATATATTTTCCCATTTCCACTCTGGAACTGGTAATGACTGAAGAATTCCTTTTTCGTATCTACCGCTCTGATTTAACCTGCTGACAAGACAAACACTTCACAGATAAATCATCATTATCTCTTTTCATTACATCCCACCAGTAATACTCCGGCAGATCTCGGTACATCATAGTACTAATAGGATGAACTGAAAACGAGGAACTATGAGCCTCACATAACAACTCATTCTTCAACTGTGAATCACAATGAACACATAATCTCTTCCCAAACCTCAAAACACAATCATTATCAATGTTAAATTAAGGGAACATACCCTTCTGAAGTATCTATACCTTTTTCTACAACCCACTGCCTTTATTCTATGCATGCGTAATTCTGTCTGATAGAGGTGATCTCACTGACACCTGAAAGAAAAAAGAAGAAATTCCTGTACCAACAACTTCTATGCCAAAGGTCATCAAATCAAAAACCAAAGGATCTTCTTCCAAATGTAGCATGGTTAATGAAGCATTGATTTTTTGACTCAAAGCATCAGCCACTTTATTTTCTTTTCTCGGATGGTAATGAATTGTACAATCATAATCCTTGATTAATTCAAACCATCTCCTCTGTCACATGTTAAATTTTTTCTGAGTGAATATATATTTTAATCTTTTGTGATCGGTATATATTTCACACTTTACCTCATAAAAATGATGCCTCCAAATATTTAGACCAAAAACAACAATACCTAATTCCCAATCATGTCTTGGGTAATTTAACTCATGAGTTTTCAGCTGATTTGAAGCATAAGCAATTACCTGATCATTCTGTATAAGGACACAACAATGTCCCTTCAACGAAGCATCACTATAGATAAAAACCTCACCATTTTTGGAAGGTAGTGCCAAAAATAGAGCATTCACCAATCTTCTTTTCAATTACTGAAAACAATCATCACATTATTTTGTCCAGATAAACATAACACCCTTCAAGTTAGCTTAGTCATTGGACTAGATAACCGTGAAATTTTTAAAACAAAACTTCGGTAATAACCTGCAAAACCAAGAAAACTATAGTTCTCGGTTATATTCATGGGTTTTGACCATTCCTCAATAACTTTTGTTTTAGAATAATCAATAGTTATACCATTTTTGGAAACAATGTGACCAAGGAAAAAAATTTGTTGTAACCAAAACTCACACTTGCTGAATTTTCCATACAGTTTCTTTTCGTTTAAGGTTTGCATGATAACCATTAAATGTCTTTCATGCTCCTCTTAAATTTTTTAAAACGCCAAAATATCATCAATGAACACAAATACAAACTTATCCAAGAACTCGTGGAAAATTATATTCATTAGATCCATGAATACAACAGGTGCATTGGTTAACTCAAAAGGCATAACTGCAAATTCATAATGGCCATATATAGTACAAAATGCATTCTTCGGAACGTGTGCTTCTTTTATTTTCAACTGATGGTACCCCGACCTCAAGTCAATCTTAGATAAATTTTGAGCTCCCTAGAGCTGATCAAACAAGTCATCGATATGAGGAAAAGGTTACTTGTTCTTAACAGTGATGTTATTCAATGCTCTATAATCAATGAAATGTCTCATTAAACCATCTTTTTTTTCAACAATAAATACCGGATCACCCCATTGTGATGTGCTAGGTCGAATGAAACCTTTATCTAATAAATCCTGAAATTGATTCTTTAACTCTAAATGTTCAACTTCAGCCATTCGATATGTTGGTTTTGAAATTGGCTTAGAATCAGGAACTAAGTCAACAGTAAATTCAACTTCTCGATCATGTATAATACCGGGAAACTCATCAGGAAAAACATCAAGATACTCATTTAATATTGCAACATCATTAATATGAATAGTTCCTTTGTTTTCAATAATATTTGCAAGGTAAAAGTCATTTCCATATTTTACTAGTTTCTAAACTTCTTGATATGTTATCAAACACAAGGGTTCATTCTTGTACACAAACTGAAAATATTTCTGAAATGAAACCGCTTTAGCTCTACAGTCAATCTTATCATGATAAACAGAAATCCAATCCATACCCAATATAACATCAAGCTCTAATAGAGGCAAAACAATAAGGTTTGTAGGTAGATTCTTTCTGCACACAGGGATAAGAAGGTTCTTATAATTTCTTTTTATCTCAAAATCTTTTCCGGATGTTTTTACAATAAGTTCAGGATTCATATCTTGAGATGGAATTCCCAATTTACTAGACAAATTCTCAGAAATGAAAGAATGTGTAGACCCTGAATCAAACAACACATTGGCATAATCTGAACAATCAAACAGTGTACCTGATACTACATCATTCGATGGCCCAACATCTACTGAAGTAGTTGCAAATGATTTAACCACCCCTTTATGATTGTAGTCTGGAGTAATTACCTAAGTTTAGTTCTTCATTAGAAACTTATTTGTATAATGACCCATTTAATTACACTTAAAACATCTTACCTATAGATTTTTATTGCCTTCTTGATCATCTTCCGTAAAATTACGAGCAATATGACCAAAATTACCACACCAAAAGCACTTTCCAGACTCGGATAAATATTCTCCAGGATGAATTTTACCACAATTCTCACAGGATGGATATTTGGTTTTCTTACCTCCTGGCTTCTTTGATGAATTCTTTCCCTTTTCCTGCCAACTGGACCTCTTATTCTGTTGTTTTCCAAATAACACATGATCATCGACAAACTCCATTTCCACCTTCTCCGCACATAAAAAAGTTTTTCATAACTTTTGAACTCACGAGATGCTAAATTCCTTCAATAATTTGGATTTAACCCTGAGTAAAAACTGTTGATTTTTCTATCATGATCTCATATGAAATTTGGAGCATACTTTTCCTGTCGGGTGAACTTTTCTTCATAAGCAGCAATTAAGTCATCCTCCTGCCTCAATTCTAGGAATTGTTTTTCCATCTTAAGACGAACCACCTTAGGAAAATATTTCTCAAGAAACATACCTTTGAATTCATCCAAGTCAAGAGCATTAGCCTCATCAGCATCCCTAATATTTTTAACCATCAACCACCGCTGATCTGCTTCACCCTCCAAATGGTAAACAGCAAGACTAGACTTTTGATTATCTGAACACCCCATGACATATAAAATCTTTTCTAGTTCTTTAATCCACCCTTCAGCTAACACAGGGTCAGACGATCCTCTAAATGATGGGCGATGTTGCCTCATGAAATGTTCCACCATTGAAATGTTCCTCTGCAGTTGATCTGGCTGATCTCGTTCATGGATACCACCACCATTTATAGCCTGAGTCAATTGTGACATCACTGCAACAAACTGTTCAGTTCCAATTCTGACCATCTCAGGTTGCTGATTTGGATGGTTGTCTTCCTCCTGATGTCGTCCCAACATAGCTACCTTGTTTCCTCTGTGGAAAACCATTCTGAACACAAAAATATCTTAGGAGAAGCAACATGGTAATCTTTAAATTATATATCATTTCAGTCGTAAAATAAATTTATTTAAAAATTTAAAAATTTTCTAACTCTTAATGTTTTCTAAACCGAACTTCGATACCAACTATAAGTCCCCAACCTTAAAAATTGCTTAATCTGGAGTTATTACAAGAATACACCTTGAGGATCTTTTCAGGTTTATAGTATTAGAGAATTAGATCATAAATCATGCATTGCATTCTATATTTAAACAATTTGGTTACATAAAAGACAGTATTCATTTTCTCCCTCAAGAAAACTTATTTAAAATAAAACATGGATTATTTCTTAAAACTTCTTCGACACTATCATCACATCATGTACCATTCCCTTGACCTGTGAAAAACATTTCAAAAGCTTGGGATGAGAATAAAAAGCTCAGTAAGGGATACACAATGAATGAAAATTTTAGTTTTTCAAAACAACAAGTAGACCATGAATACATTAACATAAGTAATAATTTTCACTATTATGAGGTAGTAAATACTATTCAATGAATAAAAGATCATCACATACCCTTTTGTAACCAATTGATTGCCATAAAACCCATATAAAGAACATTTAACATATAAAGGTGACTTTGGACATAAACATACTTAAATGGAATAACCATATGGTCTACTTCCACACATTTCACTAAATGGAATAGCCATATGGCCAACTTCCATATCCAATGAATTGGAGGTTATAACGTAACCACCCATCCTTGTATTCACGACACCACCCGTCATATGGTTTATCACGTAACCACCCATCAAATGTCAACGTACCATTATTAAATCATAATACATAACAAAATTAATGAAAAAAAACATTTCCACATTTCGATCAAAATATATCACATAAATATATTGAAATAACAAATACATTATCTAAACCATTTTCAATACCAAAATACATAAAATAGCATATGGTATTTATTTCATTTTAAAAACATTACAGCTTGTTGAGGAAACCAAAGATCAAATAATACTCGCGGTGGCGGAAAAGGTCTTTGTCACCACGTATGTTAAAAGAAACGTTCTTGTATGCCATTTAGTAAAACACTACATAGAAAAAGATTCCCTTGGAAAAAAATGAAAATTCAAAGGTGTTTATACAGTATATAAAAGAAAGTCTTGTATTAAAACAAAATATGCCTCAATGAAAGGAGATTGAGACGAAGTCCCTTACCTCGTGTCCGACTTGACTCGATCACTCTTTAATCTCCTGAATAATAAACTAAAAATACGTTATACTTTCTTAAGAACATTTTTAATTTTTATTATTCCTTATATATAACTTATTTCCATGTTATAAAAATTATGTAATCATTTAAGTTAATAACAGTCATTTTGTCGATATTTGGTACTTGAGTCAAAAATGAACTTCTTACAATTACATGTTGTTCATGGGGTCAAAGATTCATTATATCCAGAATTATATTCATGATTTGGATATCATATATAACATATATAACCAGCATATACATGTATTTATAATAGTACATAACATTTAGAGATATGAAATGAAATGCACCGTTCATGGAGACGGTAATCCGTACGTACGCATGAACGCTACATTAATTTCTATTTTGTATTTAATGGAATTGAATCACAATGATATAAAATTACATTATAATTCTAGTATCATATCATATATAATATTATTAACTCCATCATTTATACATCCCATATATTGCATTAACGATTCAAATCACATTGAGGGTGTGGTAGTCCGCACTTCCAAAAAATGAAATTAGCACCTTTATCCATTATGGAAACCATAATGTAATTACATAGATGAAAAATACAGAAGAATAAGGAAAAAACTAAAAGTAATATATATCATATATAAATATAGTTTCATCTTAATGTCCACCATGAAAGGTGTTAAGAGAATATTGAACAATCATCGTTTCGTGAGGCAGTAATTCGCCATTCACAGAAACAGTATGTTCTTTAACCATTATGCAGAGGTGTGTGTAATTTTTGCTCTAACTTTTACCATAAAAACATCCTAGTACATTGAATATACTGGTTTTGTTACCAAATAAGGGAAGAAAAATAGGTTAGGGTGTTGGAGAAGCAAAATAAAACAAAAGAACATAAGAGAAGACATTACCTTTAAATCGGGTAACTCCCCTTGGTTTGAACCAAAAGGGTTTCATGAAGAGCTATCTGCCTATGTTAAGGATTCTAGGATTAAGAGAAGGCTATGAAGAGATAATAGGAGCAGGGTTTGGACGAGCCAATGGCTTGAGAGGTGTGGGTAAGGGAGTATAGTTGGGGGCCTTTTAAAAGAGGGAGGAGGGGAACCATTGGATGGTCATGAAATGTTACATTATTGTGAAATATTTTTCGGATTTAAAAGGTCCCCCAATGATATATTTTGAGTTTAATGTTATAATAGTTCTAAATACACCCATCCAATAGGTTTTATACAAGTTTAGGTCTTATATTGTACCTTATATTTTCATTCTATTTAAATCGTTCATTAATGAGGTAATCGCTGCATCATCATGGTGTCATATATAATTTTACTTATTTGATGTCTAAATATTATAAAAAAAATACCATGATGTGGTAAATTCTATTAGATTTATAATTAATATTTATAGTCAAAATGATAACATATATAACCCCATTTAAAAATTGTTTTAGTAAAAAAATACATATTTGTGACATTTTTATTTTAACTTTAAAAACAAATTTATTAATGTCATTTTCTTACCCAAGTGGCTCCATGGGGTCCCCAATTTGACCCATGGATTGTATTGGTCTTCCATGACTCATCCAATAAGGGTAGGACACGTGTCATGGTAATTTCATATTATTAAAACATTATTTTTACCTTAGATTACACTAATTACCTCTAATCGTGATTAATAAAACTCAAAAGTTACTATTCACCAAAAATTATTTTCATCCTGTTGAACCACATTTTACTTAATAATGCCAACCATGTATGTCATATTTTTTAATTTCAATTCATAGTAGCTGTAAAATTTCATTTATACGAAAAATCAGTTTTTTAACTACCACTTAGTGGTTTCACTATTCATCAAAAATTGAGGTTTTTCAGAAAAATTCCTAAAAATTCAACATAAGATATATTTGACATTTCGAACTAAAAAATGATGTTTTTTTACAAAATTTAAAACATATAAGTTTCATTAATTAGTTAAATAATTAATTCCCATTGCTAAAACAAATAGCCTGTTTTTAAGAGACAATATATATCAAAATATTGACACTAGTTTAAGTCCAATTTCAAAGTGAAATTAATTCCAATGACCAACATTTGATTAAATGGTAAAAATATAATCTAATTTCACATTAAAACAAAATAAAATGATAACATAACCATATAAATAAATTATATTAAAATGAGGTTTTGAATTAAAATACAACATTTTTCACTTATTCATTAAAAATTAACATTATCAGAAAAATACAAAAAATTTACACTATGTAAATTTGGATATCTCGATTCTAAAGAAGAATTTTATTTGTTCCAATATAATGTATAAGAGAGACCAAAACTATATTTAAAGAGGGTTCTCCATCGAACATAACAACCCCATTAAAGTAAAATTAATACTTAATTCAAAAATAGTAATAAATACGAAAATGTGTTAATCTTTATTTACCTGGGATGTTACAAATAACTATAATATGATTATACACTTTTTTTTAAATGTTTCTACATTTACCTAATAAAATTTAGTGGTTTAAAGTGTGAATAATCTAATTTTAAGCATAATTTACATTAAAAGGTTGATTTACTGCGTTTTGATAAGGAACCCTATTTAAATCTATATTTTGTCATAATAATATTACTTATTTGACCAAATAAAATTATTTTTTAGAATTAGGATATTAAAATTTACTTTGGGTAAATTTTTGGTATTTTTCTGATAATATTCAATTTTTAATGAAAAGTAAAAAATGTTGTATTTTAATTCGAAACTGCCTTTTAATATAATTTATTTATGTAGCTGTATAATCTTTTTAATTGGTTTTAAAGTGTAATTAAAATATATTTTTACCATTTAATCTAATTTTAGTTATTGGAATTAATTTCACTTTGAAATTGGAAATATATAAGTGTCAATATTTTGATAGTTATTATTTCGTAAAAACACGCTTTTTGTTTTAACAGCGGGAATTAATTTTAAATAAATTTCTTCCACTTAGGTGTTTTGAAATTTGAATAATGGATTCCATATTTATATTCATGAGGTAAAAATTGTGTAAATAGGTATCTTTTATATTTTGATATTATGAATATTTACTTTAGCAAATATTTTATTTAACATGGTTAAAGAGTAAATATGGTAAATAAGGGTAATCAATTATTACTATAATAATAAAAAATTACTCTAAAATGTGTCCTAATATTATTTTTTGATACTCTTCCGACGATTATCATCCTTGGGTCTATTTTGTGACTTCATGGGGCCACGTAGTAGTGAAAATTAAACTTTATTTTAATTAACATAAAGCAAAGACAAAAATGAGATAAACGAATATCTTTTTGTAAATTAATTTTTACATAGAGTTATATAAGTTATCATTTCGAATATAATTATTATTTGGAATGATATAAACATTTCCAACATCATGGCCTCTTTTTATAGTTTTTACAAATAAAATAAAATAAATTATTTATGACCCAATAATAATGGGGTGTTTACCTCATTAATAAATGCTTTAAATAAATATGATTATAATGATTAAAATAATATCTAAAAACTGTCCAATTATTATTTTATGTTTTTATTTCGACAATTAGCCATATTATATTCATATTTATTATGTTTTGAACATTTAGAAACTGAAATTCATAAGGTAATAAAATAATATTTTCACATATTCCTAAAGAGTACATCCTCCCCCTTATAAAAAACCTTAACTCTAACCCATTTCTCACACATCTAAAGCCCTTTTTCTCATCCAACATATGCCCAATTAATCTCCTTAAATACCGATACTTCTTTAATAATCCTTAGATTAGGCATAAGGCACTTCAACAGACCCTTTTGGTTCAAACAAAATGGAGTTTCCCAATTTAAAGGTAACATCTTCTCTTAAGTTCTTTTTTTTATTTTACTTCTCCCACCCCCTAAACTATTTTTATTAATTTATTATATAACAAAACCTATATCCCCAATATACTAGGATATTTTTATAAGATTTATTTGAACTAAAATTACACACACTTCAATCTAATGGGTAAAGAACAAATTGTTTCTGTGGATGGAAAACTAACGACTCACAAATCGATGATTGTTCTATTATCTCCTACCGCCTCTCACGGTGGCCATTATGATGGAACTATATTTATATATGATATATTTAATGTTTATGATTTCTTTATTTCCATTAATAGAATTCCTTTTAGGTTATCATTATGGGTAAACGTGATAATTTCATTTGAGGAAGTCCAGACTACCGCCCCCTCAAAGTGATATGACTCATTAATTACATATGTGGGACATATAAATGATTGATTAATGATATTATATATAATATTATACTGGAATTATAATATAACTATGTATTATTATGATTTAATTCCATTAAAATATGAAACATAAATGTATGTAGCATTTATGAATACGTACAGATTACAGTCTCCATGAACGGTTCATTTCATTTATTACCTCTAAATGTTATGTACTATTATAAATAAATTTATATACTAGATATATATAATATATATGATATCAAAATCATGAATATAATTCAGGATATATTGGACTTTTTAATATATAAACAACTTGTAAATATAAGAAGCCTATTATTTACTCAAGTTCCAAATATCGACAAAACAACCGTTATTAACTTAATTGATTACATGATGTTTATAACATTGTAATAATTGATATAAAAGGAATAATAAACATGAAAAATGTTCGTAATCATGTATAAATTAATTATAGTTATTATTCATGAGATTAAAGAATGAATGGGTCATGTCGGACATGAGGTAAGACACTTCATCTCAATCTCCTTTCATTGAGGCATATATTGTTTTATACACGACTTTATTTTATATGGTGTAAAAACACCATTGAATTTTCAGTTCATTAAAAATGAATATATTTTGATGATAAATTTTTCTAAACAATAAAAAAAAATTATTTTTAACGTAAGTTTTTCTACTGTCCTTTTCCGCCACAACAAGTATTATGTTATCTTTGGCTTCCTTAACAAGTCGTAATGTTTTTTAAGAGGAAAATAAATACCAATACTCTTTTACATATTTTGGTATTAAAAATGGTTTTGAAATTGAAATTGTTATGTAAATATATTTAAATTATATATTTTGATTCGAATTTGGAAATGTTATATTTTTTTTGTTTTATGTGTTATGTATATATGTTATGGTTCTTGGGCATTGTTAAGTATACTGGTGATTCTGTGATATACTTAGGGCGGGTATTCCTGATATAGCTCATCAATGAATTGGGTAACGTGATGGATGTAAATGTGAATGTTTCTCCTACGATATTTTAGGAATATACTTTGATGGGTATTCCAAATGTAACTCCTAACGTAGCTTTGATAACTACAATGTAAGTATGATATCGATGCAACATTTATCTGTATGATTTATGATTTCAATTTGTTATTCCTAAATGTTATGATTTCATGAGGTATGTTATAGAACATATGTTTTTTATGTAATGATGATCTAATGTTTTCATTCTTTGTTTTATAACCCTTAATGATATTTTTATGCTCATCCCATGTTTTGAAATGTTTTTCAGAAGACCTAAATATAAATAGGGTCAAAGATGGGATCAAGGAAAAGTCATGTTGTCTAAAACATAGGACTAGACAAGGCACTTTTTAATGTGTTTTTATTTGATGAAAAAAATGGAAAATAAGTATAAGTGTCTACCATGAAATTTTTTAGATGTAATGTAATAGTTATGGCCTAATTCACTAAAACTCTAAACATGAACAGATCCTCAATGTGAATTATTCATTTAATTCAATATTATGTAATGTTTAATGTTGGGTCCTTATATCATTAGCGGTGCATCATAAAAATATATGTTATCATAGATTATAATCAACGAATAATCACAAGTAATATTTTCAAAATTTTACACAAGTGAAATCATCCCTCCTATATTTTCTACCTTCCAATTAGTGAACTATCATCTATGATTTTTTTTCTAGTTGTCATAGTCCTTGTGAAATATCATATTGTTCCATAAGAACTATTTCATATCCAAAATACATGGATTTATTTATGTGAAATAATACAAAAGGGACACCAAGAGAATGTGTAATACCTAATTTTCTAGATTGAATACAAGATAGTACAAATAACATCATATCCCTATCAACCTAGGAAACCCCCAAATGTTTTTTACTCTTAAATCTATCCTATATGACATGAATTTTGTTGACAACACTTTTTCACAAACTATCTATGTTGGATATTAGTGTTTTGATTGAGGTCGATCCCCAATAATAAATGGTTTTATGACAACCAAAAAGAGTATTTTTTTTATAAATGTGTGTCATGTATCATTAAACCCCATATAAATAAAATTAAATCCACAAAGTCATCACTTTATTTAGAATTATAGAAATCATATTCCATAAAAGACCTAACGAACACGGGAGGGAATAAAAATTAATTATGACTACGTATAAATTCATTGAATCCACAGTGGGTATCCAAACAACAACATCCCCGAATCAACATCAAACATTAATATTATACCACATGAAAAACTTTTTAGTGGATATATCTTGAGAGAACATAACAGGATCATATCCCTATAAAATTAAATATCCATTTAAAATATATTATATTTTATAATAACAAATCATATATTATAAGGAGGAAAATATTGTGAATAAAGCTAATGAGAAACATAATACTACATATACTAAATACCATTAACATGTCATATGCAATTATAATTTATATTAATAATTTTATCTGTATCAAATGAGAGTGGTAAAAGTGTTTTGGAATCAAATTATAATAATGGTTCCAAAATAATTCATATATCAGCCATCATTTTGATCAATTCATCAAATCATGTATAAAATATTCCATATCCTCACAATTAAAATTCATTTATATTATGTAAAACATGAGTGTCCCACTCTCAACCGGCCACAATAATCCTATCCCCATCCTCATAAACCATACCATGTCCAACCATATTTTTACCCCAAATTACACCCTATTAATTTATATCATCCTAAAAACCTGAACCTTAAGTAGCTATATCATCATCACAAATAGATCCCAATATAGAAATCATATCAACAATATCAAAACATCTTACACCATGTCCATCCCCTTATATTTTTTTCATCATCACATCCTTTATTTTACCACATTACCTCAAAAAATAAGGATATAACTTCAACTTCATAAATCCAAAACTTGATATATCATTACATATATCACAGCTTGGGGAAATGTGTACATGATATCAATTTTTTACTAAATTCTATAATTTGTACATAATTAGTAACCTCATAATATTATAACCCATGTATTGTGTCTCAAAACACATAAAAGCATCATGAAATCGTACAAAAAACAGTAAATCATGGGTTATATAATCGATAAATTGGGGAAAATTTTACATCAAACATGAAAAATCGATTAAAAATCACGCAAAAACACAATATATAATATTGGGATACTATAAAGGTATAAATATTTAAATAAAAACTTTATTCTTGGATCAAATTATCACTGTAAATGATTCTAGTTTAGAGAATCATATTATCACTAGGATATAGTCATTTATTATCCATATTTTTATATATAACTCTATTTAAATTATTTCCTTAAAGCCTATTACTAAATATGAATACAATTTATTATAATAATATAATGTTAATTATCCCACTATATAATTAAATTAAATATTTATCAAATTAATTTACAACTGTTATTTATAGAATTTATTATCTAACATTAAATCTTCTTCCATGAAATCATTTTATATTTATAATTGTTTTCATTAATATAGAAATGTTTATATTAGCTAACATTTTAGAATATAGTATAAGAATAGTCATTAATTAATTTATAGAAGGAAAATTATATAAATTAATCTTCTAAAAATACAATTATTTAATAATTATACCATATATTTGTAAAAATAATAGGTAACTATTTATTAATGGAATAAATATACATATTCATCCCACTATAATATTTATCACATTATATGAATCATGAGTCTCTTTATGAAATAATCCCCTAAGAATAATCACTTGTTTCAGTTTTTGTAAATTCATTATTATGATATCATATTTAAACTAAATTAAATTATTAATTGTCATTTCAATGTTATCCTTACTACCTCCCATCATCCACATATTTTTAGAAAATAGTAATATCCCAATAATGAGTGACATATGAAAATTGATTTCTTCTTAGTAATACTTTCACTATATAACTACAATAGACATATATATAGTTTCAACAAGATGATAATTTCAATTACTATCATAACCAAATCACAACAAAAAAGATGAAAATTTTCATACATCATTTAATACCATATATTAAATACATAATCACTATAATTTCTAGATGAAACACTTGTAGATCAGTGAATAAAAATATTGTAAGGCATGAAATTAACGCCATTGTATTTTTAGGGAAAATTCATTTTTATTATTTTAAAAAACATTTAACAAATTGTGATATTTTCTAATATAATTTCATAAAATATGGGAGTATATAAAATAATGTATATAGAACATCAATAAATCATACAACATCCTTTCTTATTATAATTTTTATTCAAGATTCCCGTCATATAATTAATTTATTAAATACATAAAAATTCAAAAGGGATTCATATATATGGAAACATATAACAACAAGTGATAAATATACATGAAAAATCAAACCATTAATTTTTATTATATTTTCAAAATTTTGTTATATAATTTACTCATTCTCTTTAATTCCCTAATTCCCATTTGTTATCGAAACACATAATCATAATAGTTAACTGTTTCATTTATTTCCATATCACAATAATGATAAACCATCAACATGTTGTATTTAAATAAACTATTATCATTCACAAACCCCATCCCTTATTATAATAAAGGGCCTAAGAGACGTAATGAATTAATAACAAAATATGTAAATCAAAACCCATCCCTTTAAACCAAAACATCTTCACCATGGATGATAAGTGGGTTGAACTATCAATAATACCTAGGGTTGAGGGAAATATTGAAATCAATTTTTTTTTTAATTTCACAAATCCCTAGATTAATATCATAATTGATGATATTTGATTAAGAGAATAATAATTTTCAAATTTCTCAACATAATTTTTTGAAATCGAGAGTGAATGAAGATATTCTCCCCCATTCTTTTATAGTGGCTAAAATTTGACTTGTTTTATTGGTGTACAAAAATAATTCGTTCATTAATAAAATAATTTTATGAACAATATTCAATAGATAAATAAAAATAATCCTAATCCCCATCCTCAGTAAATTGGATTTTTATTATTATTGATGAAGATATAGGTGCATATAAGATAATGTAGAAGGTGATCCAATAATTAATCCATGTACCAATTCGTATATGATAATCCATTGATTTTATGAATTCATTATACTAAAATTAATAGGATGAATATAAAAAATTGATATGTTCACAAACTATCACCCAAAGTGGTAATACTTATATTCTATAGAGCTCATCAACCCCTGGAAAAATTGATAAAAACAATGGGGATAATTTTGGAATGAAAAAGTAAACTGGGTATAATGTCTAAAATAATAGGTATTAACCCTATCAGTATGGTATAATATATTAGAATGATCATATCTCAAACCCCAAAATAGATGAGTCACACATTTACTGTACCTTACAACAATGGGGTGTAGGTATAGACTTATTGTCTTTATAAGAACTCGAAGGCATGCAATTTTAACTATCCCCATATGGAAAAATTTTAAATACTATAATTCATATATATTGTTCTTAATTATTCCAATTAATGTACCACATTTTATAGAGTAAATAAGAAGTTAAATTTTAATTGATATATATATATATCAACATTTTAGATATTGTATTACACTATACTACATTATTAAATCTAGTATGTTCCCACATATATCATGTTTTTAAATAAAAAAATCCATAACATTAAGATCCCATGATTTTATATACTTATTTACATTAACTCATAATTCTTAATCATTATTTTACTCCTAAAAATGTTTTTTCATGTCGTTTAAGGAAGGGAGGGGAGGAAGTTAAGAAAAATGGGTTACCATTACAAAACAATAATGTTACCATTTCGAAGTTTTAGAAAACTCAAGTGATGTTTATTTATTCCACGTGTTATCAATACATAATTAATGAAATAACATGTCTATTTTACATTTTTTGGCTTTACTACTATGTGAGACAAGTAAAAATATCCATTTAAATTCCTTGATAACATTTATTTAATAGATAAAATATAGGGTTACCATTTTTAAAGACAAGTAACAATTATATAGTGAGGGGATAAACATATATTATATTTAAAATATATTAATAACACATATATTGTTATTCAAACATATAGGTATCACTATGTAACAAATTTAAAAAAAAATCTTTCCCTTATGTGAGAACCTTACATTTTCACATCCACGGTCTGGCCTACAGTACTGTTACAGAAGATGAAAATCTGAAGCCATTCACTTTTGAAGGATTTAGAATCAACAGCTCAAGTTCACACAATTTTAATAAAAAAACAAATCACTGTAAGGGTTAATGATATTCCCCACACATGGGCATGCGATTCTAATTAATTGTAACACAATGTAAAAAAAATTAAATTTCAACTAGATAGACTTATAAATTATAAGGATGATGTCCCTAAAAATCATGTCGACACCTCAGTTCCACGGGAATATATAATAGGGGGATTTCTAAATTTCATACCTTATACTATTTTTATATAAATAGTTCCTTTTTGTAACATAGTTTAAAATGATCTATTTTCCAATATTATTTATTTTATGGCGGTATCACTAAACATTATTAATTTTTATAAAAAATAATTTTTTTGGCATTTAAAATTTAATTTCATAGGTAATTATTGTATTATTGAGTTATTGAAAAATGGATATTTAAATAAAATAAATTTTAAATTATATTTAAATGGAGAAATGTGTTGATTTCCATATATGGGTTATAATAGTTTTTTTTTTGGAAAATGTCTCTTGGTGTGTAAAACAATCATGTGATATCATTTTACATGGTATGAAAATTAGTTTTTGAATCATATTTTAAATTAAAATATACATATTTGGTATGGAGAAATTTGTTTTATAAAATTGGCCATAGTTATATGATTCCTTACCTTAAATGTAATCAATCTGGTGTGTTATACATTTATTAACAATCACCATGTACATTGTATTGTATAATTATTCATGGTAGTGTATTAGTGGAAAAAAATCTATCATGAGAGGGATTTGGTAGACATCCCACGTATTTTAGTGGGTGTACAAAGGATTGTAATCTTGTAGGATATTTATACATACCCTCGGTAGATATTGAGGATATGAAATGTTTTTTACAATTATTGAATGGTCCTTTATAAAGGGTGTATTGTAAGAATTTGATGATTAATTCCAATGAGGCTATAATATGAGAATGGTATTCCACTTGGGATGAAATGTGACACATTATATTATCCATGTTATGGGGGAATCAATCATTATTTTCCATGAAGGTACAAATTAAAAAAATCATATTCTATAATTATCATCATGATTTTCTTTTAGGAGTAAAAAATACATTTAATTTAGGTGCTGATGTGGGAGATAGATCGATTAATAGTTTGTTGAACACTATAGACAATTTTAGATAGACAATCCTATTTTTATTATAATTATTATTAAGAAATGATATCAGAAAATATTTTCATTATGATATATTGATAATAAATATTTAAATAAAAAAGTAATTAAAAGGAGTGTGTGTTCCCTTGATGAATGTTTTATTTTTCTACTATGATAGAATGTATTCAAGAAAATTACTACTGAGATTGTGCCACTAGTGATCTAAAATTAATAAACCAAGGAATTTCCACTATAAAGAGGTGACATATATAGTTGTCATAGGGTCTAAATTGAGCTCATGTAGTATGATTATTATTATTCACAAAAGTTGATAAGAAATGATTTATTTCCCTAGATAATATTTATTCAATCATTTTGTATTATCTTCCTCTTGGTTAACGAGACACAAAATAGTGAGATTATATACTCTTTGAGTTACAAGGGTTGGTAGGAGGTAGTATTGATGTTATACATTATGATACATAGATTCTAACAAAGATATCAAGGTGTTTTGTGAATGTGTATAAGCATATATAAGTGTTCATCACCTATGATTATATACCATACACGGGAAAATTTTTATGATGATGATTAGGTTGTATTCCTATGAGATTTTATAAGGAATTATACGATAAGATAAGGTAAGGTGTGAGAGATAGATATTAATTTTATTTATAATTTTTGGTAACCATTTTAATTTTATATTTTTTATATTATGAGATTCTAATTCAATTAATATTTTTTGGCCCTATTTCTTTTACATTCATGTTTCTTAGAGGTTCGATTATTTTTGTTAATGGAATCTAAAAATTAGGTTTACAATTTATGTATTTCTATTATGATCATTATTTTCCAAAATGTTTTGGGATTTATTTATTGGTGAGAAGTGATAAAAACATTGGTTCATGTGATAATCTATTGAGTGACTCTGACTAATAATAGATGAAAAAATATACTGATAGTGTTTTCTATGTTGATGTCCACCATTTGTTATACCTCACATATATTTAGGGTTCATATGCCCTCAATCATAGACATGTTGTTTTAGAAGAATAATAGGTAAAAAATTATGTTCCATTAGGGTTTTTGTGTGTTCTACACTATTTTGGAATAATTGTATGATAAAATATTATGAGCTTCTATGGGCTATGAATCTCGGTGGGATTATAGTTACTCATAATTGAATTTCACATGTTACTAATTGTTTAATCTCAACGAAATTGAAATTAATTTTATTATATAATAAGATGTTTGAAGAATAATTGGATACAATTGAAAATATATGATGTTTGGGTAATATTTTTTTATAGAAGAGTTTATGTACCATTTCATTGAAAATTATTCATTATGATGTATAAAATTAAGGAATCGGTATGAATTCAAATATTATGGAAAATGTATTTGTATATTATTGACATCGACATTTAGATGATGTTTTGAGCATAATATGACGTTTATAGGAATGTAATGAATCTAAATAATGATTACCTATTTTTTCTAAGAATTATTTAATGAATATGAATACTTTCATAATGAAATTTTTAAAAATGTGTAGCCTTCTAAATGGACTTGTTGATTTTGAGAACTCGTGAATAGTTGGTTATAAAATATCATATTTTCATTAGAGTAAGGATGAGCATGTGTAATGGAATTATGGACGCGTGTTGAAATGCAGATCTTGTATGTTCCCTACATACATAAGTTTAAAAATGAAAATAAGAATAAAATTAAAATTTAGTTTATTGTGTTGTGATAAGGTAAATTGAAACAATGTAGACTTCCTTAATGTTTAAAAAATCAATTTTTGTGCAATATGTAGTAATATCAAACCATATTTAATTTTCATTGGTAGATACATATGTTACAATATTTTTTCATTTTCCAATGTCTAAAGGTCATCTTGTTGAATTGAATATTTTTAAATGGAGATATATTTGAGGTTTATTTCCCTATGAAATATATTTTTTATAGTTCGATATATATCATCCAAAATTTTTTAATGCTTTAAAGAAGGTGTTTCTTGTATAAATAAATATTTTATATGATAAAGGGAAATGAACAGAAAATTTTAAATAATATAACATGTGATTAATTTAATAAATATTTACTCCATTTAAATGATTAAAATGTGGGATATGTATAATGTAATATTATTGAATTTCACGTATGAAGAGCTGGGAGTCTCCGATAATGTTTATTACAGTGAGTTTTAATGTTTTTAATAATTTTTATTATAAAAATAATAGTTCCATATTCTAAAAATTTATTCTTTGAAAATATAAATATTAAAAATACAATGATATCATGGTTTTAATCATCCCGATTTATCAAGTGTTTCATAAATTTTATTTTGAAAATAGTACTATATTGTAGTATTTATATTAAGATTTAAACTGAGATATATGGAATAATAAATAACACTTTACTACATTCTTGAATTAATGGTGTAACTATGAGATTATAAATATATTATTTTTTAAAAATATGGAATGATTTTGTGTGATTTTTCAATACACCTAAATGGAGAACAAAATACAAAAGTGGTAAAATGTAGATTAGTATATTTTTATTTACATATAATTAAAGTTATGTGGATGATTTCAACTAAATATAATTGGTTTATTATTAATCCCCTATGGGTTTTTACATGATTTATTGTTATTAAATTATATATATATATATATGTAATTACTAAATTTTGTAGACAATATTTCATATTGGATTATATATGATGTTAGGGGAGTTTTAATGGACATAATGTCGTAAGTTATGATTAATGATGCACGATATTAAAACAAGGAGCATACCTAATATATTCAGGAAAAAATATTTTTGTATATGAAAAAAACTGTTTAAATGATTTTTTAAAATTAATCAATGTTTTTAAGAAGTCACTGAATCGAATTGAAGTGGTTTATTTTTTTTAGTATGATTTGAATAATACAAATTGATGAATTATGTTATTTAGTTTGAAATATATTTATTGTATGGTTACTATATTAATTGTAGTAGACATGTATAGGTAGTTCTATAATATATTATTTTTTTGTTGGAATGTTGGGGATCATGTTTTGGATTAATGAATGTTTTGTAAAGGTGATGAAATAAAATTGAAATATATGTAAAGGTAATCTTAAGAATATGATTCTAATATAATGATATTGGATTTTTATTTAAAAAGGTACTCATTTTGTTTGGGATGATGCCCTTGGACTAAATTCTTTTAGACCACCTTAATTGGCATCTCTATTGTCTCTTCATCATCTTTTCCATTTAATAATAAATAAAAAATCATTTGTGGTGGATTGATATTGGATAAAGGTAATTCCAACCACATGTACATGGTTTTTGATATTATAATGTCTATATATGGGTCATTATTATAGTTTTTATTGGCCATATCCTTGATTTTCTTAAGAGAAAATAGATTAATTTAAGTGGGTTGTTTCCTTTAAAATATATGAATATATATTTCTTGATATACCCTTAATGATTTCAGAAATCATTAATGACGGAATTTAAATTGGAAACAACTCTTGCATATTATGAAGATAATTGAATGTGAATTTTATAAGAATATACAAAATGATTCCTCCAAATAAATATATATTATATTGTTAATGTGTAGAATATGGAAATGAAATTAGAAATTCAATTGAATTTGAAGGACAAAAAGAGATCATTTAATGGAGTATATTTATATCAAATCCAAATGCTTCTATAATTATTATTAATTATAGTGTAGTTTTATATTCATATTAATTTATACTTATAAATATGAGGATTATTCATAATACTATATCATTGATGCAATTGTTATGGTTTCTCAAGGGTTATGTTTTTTCATATATAAATTTTTAACATATATTGGCCTACAGTCAATAAAATATTCCAAGAATTGTGTGGAAATAAATAACCCTTAATACAACCATTAATATATTTTGTGTTCAGTATATTGAATGTGGTTTCATATACAAAGAAGTGGGATATTCTAATATGTGTTTTTGAATAACCTATAAGAATAAAAAAATAAAATAGGAGAGATAGAATAATCACCAAATGATAATACATGAAAAAAATAGACTGATTTAAATAATGGAAGACCATTATATAATAAATAAATCATGGAAGTGGAATATGATGTTTATAAAAAATCAGTAAGGAATATTAACCACATCCACATTTTAGATATTGATAATAAGGTAAATTGATGCATCTCACGAGTAGAAGGTATTATATAAAAAATAGGAAAGGATACAGAGTTAATTTTTTTATGATGAATTGTCTTCAAGTGATTTATATTCCAAACATTGAATGGTATTATATGATCTTCTATTGAATGATGCTTCTTGAAGGGGTATTCATAAAAAATATTTTAATAAGAACATTGGGTTTAAAATAACCATGTATATATTCAACGAAACATAATAAAATAGGTAGTATATTGATATTCCTCATTACTAACCACTAGTCCCTCCTAAATTGAACATTAGAAGGAATGTGATGGAGGTTTTCATTGGGAGATATTTCATATACCCCAAAACGTTTTATTGGATGTGACCCTTGGTATGAGTGACTTAGATTAAAATTAACAAGCATTGTTCTAGGTATTTTTGGATAAAAGAAGCACTGTTTATTTCCTAATATAACGACAAGCCCATAATTTTGAAACTATAATCAATACTTCTATCTTGTTTTAATTATTTACTTCTTCATAAAAACATTTTTTAAAAATCAAAATGAAAATTGATACTAATGTTATTTCTTGTTTTCAATCAAGACATACCCAAACATAGTAGATATAGTTACCTATTTAGTTAAGATGTCAAGTCCCTCTAGTGAATTATGAAAATTAAAAATGATATATAATTTTGAATAAATTTTATAACAAAATTTCACCCCTATTAATATTTACCTCACCTTTTCATAATTTTTACTATACAATAGTTTTTCTCCATCACTGAATGAGTCAAGGATCCAATATGAAAACATTGAGAGATAGACATATGGATTATGATATAAGTTTTATGCACATCATCTATATATATTGTTTTTAGAATTAACTATGATTTTGAATGGTTGATTTAAATCAAATGTGGTATGGAGTTTCTATGTCCAACTAGAAATAAAATGTGCTTTGGGATAACAATGTAATTTTTTTTATAATTCACGTGTGTCGACCATGTGGTTAGACTATTTGTTATTGTTCATGTATATTATATGAATCATTATATTTTTCTATGGATGTTATTTATTGGATAAATATAATTTAATTATTTATTGATAATGAAAAAATATCATATCATCATTAAATTTGATTTTTTTTAAATGTTACTATGTATTGTGTTTTTCATGTTGATTTATGTATTAAGTAATAGTATCCATTATTTTCTCATTACCTTTTTATTCCTTCTATAAATTACCCTGAGGTTTTATGTATCATTTTTTATAACTTGTTTAAGAACATTAATTATGATATATCAATGTCATTATTTAATATTATCTCATATATATCAATTATAAATGTTTTTATAGTACAAGAAAGGTATCTCTATTGGTAAGTTTTTTTACATTATCATTATGGATACCACATGATTCAAAGTGATAAAATATGTAAAGTGATATTTAAATAGATAAGTAAAGGTAACATTTCGTTTATATATGCTCAGTAAGGGAAATATTGAGTTTAATTATGTTACATAAAGATATCGTTGTGTTTACATACATTAATTAATGGAATATATAATAGTATAAGAATTTTATATGAATTTGGTTCACATTATTTTAGATTTTTAATGGCAAGGATCTATTTCAATAGATTTTATATATGTATCCATTGAATTATAAATGTTCTATAATGGTAACCCATGATAACTAATAGTTGAGTTTTGAAAATAGTAATTTCCCAATAACTAAAACAATGGTGACCTAAGGCTTATGTATGTGTATACAATACATGATTAAGGGTACCTGAATTGTTCTAATACATTGGGTACCAATATATTCCATGTACTATAGTAAAGGTTCTAGAGCATCTATAATGATTTTGTAAGGGTCAATTATCATTTTTATTACACATTAATTGTTAACATGAATTTAATGTAATGGATAGTGGGGAACATCATTACCAGAGTAGGGGGTAGAGAGTTCCAAAAGGGTAAATTTTTTTACCTCTACTCAGAATGTGTGTTTCAAATAAGGTTAGTGAAATATGGGCTGCATGAATATCTAATGTATGTGAATTGTTTGGAAAATTTGTTGAGTAATTTTGTACATTATGAAGTGTCAGTATTGATTATTATCAAGATATGTATTGATGTTATTATTTCATATTAAATACTACTATATTTATTAATATATTTAATTCCACATTTTAGTGTTTACATTTTCAATATATTATCTAGGAAGAAACATATAATTATTATTTTTTCATTAACATATATAATGTAATCATGGAAATAATAAAAGAAAAATATGATATAGTTCAACGGTTTCACAAGTGAAATTATTACATCAAGAGAATGAAATAAGAAAAGCCTATTAAAATTTTTACAGAATGAAAATTTATATAGATTTTGATCGAAATGTGGGGAGATAATGAGGATGAAAATATTTTAAATTGTATAAGTGATAAAATATTTGTTGACCAACTAATACCCCTAACCGATATAAAATTATTTGATCCCTTAAGGCCGAAGAATTATTGTTGCCTCAATAATTAGATCTAGAACATTACATATTGTTCTAGGGTTTACATCATTTTATTACTTTTTGTTTGATTAATTATAAATGATTATACTACAGATTAAAATAAATGGAATTGTGTTATTATTGCCAAAAATGTATTGGCATTACATTATTCCTCTAGGTGGGGAAAGGAAGGAATGATTAGGTAGTGCCTTTATGTATAAAAGGCATGTTTTTTCTTATGTTTAATCCTCCAGAGTGGAAATACAATACTATTGTGTTGTAACTTCTGTTTTGAAAAGTAAATTATAAAATTATTTTGTTTGTGGGATCAATCACTTTATATTTTTAAAAAAGGTGAATAGTAGATAACGATCATTTAAATTTGAACTAGAATTAAAATAAGTATTTTAATTTATTTATGCCTCCTCCGAATTGTTTTGATATAATATTTAGATAATGATAATAAATTAAAATTCATGACACAGTAGGTTATTTTTGTATCATAGCACCAAAACAAAAAATATTATCTAAGGATTAGCTCCCGAAAAATTTTATTGTGGCAACATTTATCTAATATAACTATCATGTTGAATAATATTTTTTTAACGGTGACTAGAAAAAGTTTATTGGATTGTATGATACTTAAAATCCCACTGCATTTTTAGTTTAATGGTTATTTCGACTATAAATATTTTATTAAAAACTCTTTAAGAAATAAAAAAAATTATCATTGGATAATCATATAAAAACATTATAATCAACCCAAGATGAACATAAGTCATTAGTTTGTGATGGTACTATACTATATTTTTTGAATTATAATGTGATGATTTTTTAATTCTATAAAATAAATAGAAATGTCAATAGTCATAAATCTATTTGTTAAAAATAAAATGAAATAAGGAATATTCTACAATATAAACATCATGATTGGGATATAATTATTAGAACCCTGTTTGGCATGTTAAAAAAATATCAATAATTTATAATGAGTGAATATGATACATCTATTCATATTTTCATTAGATTTATTGGCTTTTTAAATTTTAAGAGTTTATTAGATGAAACTCAACAGATCATAATACAATTCAAAGTGTGCATAGAGAACTTGATCAGATTTGGCTTGCCAAGAATGATTCTATTGATTAAAATATTTACTTTATGGAATATAAACAAGATTATTCTAATGTATCAATATTAAAATATGAGACAGAACAAAAAAATCATGAAGATTAATATAATTCAACTAATGTGTGAGTTTTATTTAAATAAAATGTTTATATTTACTCTTATAATTTGATTTAGATATTATTGAAAGGAATGATAATTTTTAAGTTACAAATAGATAATATATTATAAAAAATATATATTATGGAGATCCCAAAAATATAATCCTAATAAGTTGATTAAGAAAGGTACGTTTACATTAAATTATACTCATGATGTAATTTGATAACTGATTAGAAAAAATGGGAACTTTTAATCTGATTTACATTGATTAAATAAGTTAATTTATTAGAGGAATAAATAAAAAATTAATAAATAAATATAATCAAAAAATGGGAACTTTTAATCTGATGTTTGAAATTTGAATCTGTTAATCGCTGTAATTGTTTGAATTTGGGTGTGGTTCACGGTTTTCCTCAAACCGGGCAGCATGGGAACCGGCTACCCTCAAACCGGATTTTTGAAAATCTATAAAAAAAATGATTATCGGTTCTATTATTCATGTTTTACAGAGAATCTATTTTTGAATAGTATGTGGAAAATATGATCTTGATTTCTTTATAATATAATGTAATTGACTCTAAATAATACTCTTCATCAAAATTATATTCTGAACACCAACCATAGAGAACATCTTAATAATTTTGATTCACTTTACTACTTTGTTAAAAATATCACTATTTAATACAATAACCTAAGAGACCCCATAAGTATGATCTCATATAAAATAATGATCTAACCAATTATATCTTGGAAGGATTAAAAATGAAATTAAATCTATGTATTCATATTTGAGATCTTATCATTATAATATAATGGTTTTATATTTGAAAATGAAAAACTATTTAATGAAATTAATTTCATTTAAATGTTCTAGTAATATAAAATATGAAATTATGATATTGTTATAGGAGAGAAAAAATAACACAAAATTGAAATTTGAAGTTTGAAGTCAATGCATACCATATATTTACATGTTAGAGAAAACATGGATAAAATTAGAAGTTTTAATAAAATAAATGAATTGAGACCTTCTCTCCATTTTGAGTTTAATTTTCACAACAGTATAAGACTATATTTTTTAGAAATTACTAATGGAACGAAATATACATATAAATGTGTTCTATTTAAAATTAAATTTAATTTTAGAATGAAGTGTTTCATTAGATTTCTACATTCTCATAGAAGTTCTAATGGATTACACACTAGATCATTATCAAAAATATCACGTGTAAAAAATTGTATGAAGTCAGTTTTTATTTCTAGTAATTCATATGTTAATCCCTTTGGATGTAAATTTTATTTTGGGTGACAATGATTTCATAAAACGTTTTTAAATATATTTATATATATCTCTCTCTCTTTAGAGCATAAAAACTGTGTTTTCTACATGGGTAGATGATTTTCAAGACATATGGTTGATGATATATCAAACACTATATCATTTAATAAATAATATAGAGGTAATGGTACATTTGGTGACAATTTTAATGTAAATGTAAATGTTTTTGGGGACGTTCGAGTATCAACTTATGTAATTTTTTATAATTTATTATATATAGATGGAATAAAACATAATTTAATAATAATTTCCATACAATTTAATGTTTTAATTTTTTATAAATTTTAATATTATTAATGCATTTTACCTATTGAAATATTCATTATGTTGACGAAAATTAAAAAAATAAAATTGTTTTAAATAATTTTTATTAGATAATGTAAAATAATATAAATTTTTAGAATGGTATAAAATCTAATAACATCATTTATTATATTAGGCTCAAACATGCTAATATAATTTAAATGAATTAGTAGCACATTAACAATATAGTTCTACAGCTACTAGAACATAATGTCGGAAATACCTTTATTGTGAATCATTATTGAATGTTAAATGATATAAAATATATTTCATGTCAAATAATTGGTTAAAAACTATAAATCATGTTTATATTATTCATTTTAATATCATTGGTCAGATTAATCCTTTGATTTTGAGTGGTATGAAATACTATTTTTTCATTATTGATTAATAAAATAATTACAATTTGGTTCGTATTTTACAACTAAATTTGAAACATTAACTAAGTCTATTACATTATGTATATTGACAAATATATGAAATAGAAATTAATTATATAAAATAGATCTTATCGTGTTGGGGAATTCTATAATCTGTATTTTATTTATATTTATGATGCAAATCTTTATTCTAATTAGTTTTCCACCCCTAGGACCCTACAAGAAAATGGTGACAAAGAATTGAAAAATAGGACTCTTCATGAAATTTCTAGGGCCACTAAAAATGTTTTCAATATATATATAATCAATTTTTTAGAATATATGAATATAACTTGTTATGATTGTAATAAAATTATTTTTATTCCATTTCAAAAATTGAATCCTTATGATCTTTTTATGTGGAGAAAAAAATTCATATTTTTGAGTATTTAAATTTAATGCTATCCTTGTTTGTAACAAGGTTTTTAAATATAAATTTCAAGAAAAAAACATTAAAGGTATTTTTATCGGATATTCAAACAATATTATGTCATATAGAGTAGAAAACAAAATTGAAAATGTTGATGAAGATTCAATTTATGTTATGTTTGATGATAAATCATTAAAAAATGGATGAGGGTATTGATCAACATAATGACGAGTTTACAAATTTATATTTTGATTAGGATGAACCTCATGTAAATGAGGAATATAATTAGGTGGAATATATGTCTTATCAATTTGGTCATATTCCTGAAAATTCATAAAAGAATGAGAGATATAATCTTATTGATATTGTGAAGGGAAATGTTGAATCAAATGTAAAAAATAGAAATAATATTTTGAAAAATTGTTCATATGATGACTTTTTTATAGTGAGGGATTTTTTGATGAATCAAATGATTGAAACTAGATTTTTGACACATGATTTTAGATACATAATTTCCATGTTATATGAACCAAATGGATCATTATAATTATACATGATGAATCTAAAAATATAGTTTGAATGCATCTATTTTATATTCTCAAGGATATTCTAAAAAAGTGGGTATTGATATTAATTATTTTTTAACAAATATTTATTTATTAAATGAAATTAAAATTCTATTTTATTTTGATTATTTTCATATAATTTTATTATTTTAGATGGATTTCATAACATCATTTCTATAATGTTATATTTTCGAAGACTTTTATGATAGTGATACCCAAGGTTTATAAAATTAATAAAAAAACTATTTATTTTTTGAACCTATAATTCGAATTATATTTTTGGAAATATGATAATCGATCATGGTATTAAATGTGATTCTTTTTTTAATTAAAAATAATTTTGATAAATGAAGTGTTGGTAATATATTATTTTTTAAAAATTATTTTAATGATATTTTTATTCTAAATTTTTACATTGATGATGTTATATTCTTTCAAATACGAAAAAATAATTTAATTAAATTTTTTAATTAATGCCTTCTGAATATTTTATTAATATGAAGGGTGATTTGAAATTCCTCCCGGATTTTGAAGTATTTAAAATAAATGATAGATATATAAATTAACCCATGTATGATAATGAGATAGCTAATTGAGTTGGTTTAGAATATTTTAAAATTGAAAAATACTTATATGATTACTAGAGGAAAATTATGTATAGATAAATATAGAAAAATATATTGAGACTAAAACAAAATGTTGTATTATTTGGATCTCGTTATACAAAACAACATCATCGAATTATTTAATTATTTAACTTTACATGCATGAAATGATTGATATTAATCTTATGGAATATAAAATTAAATATATTGATAGGTTAATTATATATGATAAAGTATCATTCAATATTATTCTAAATTGATCATGGTAAAATCAATTTTGTTTAGACGAGAAATTATTATTTGGATTTTAGTGGATCAAGTATAGATTGAAATATATCTTCAATTATGTCTGAGTTACATGGAAAATATTAATTTAATTGGGATTGAAATTATAAATATTATTTCATATTTCAATTTTAGAAAATTAATGTGTATCTCTAAATCTTTTTGTTCTCAATTTCCATTGAATAATCATGACCATACAGTATTTTTGTTTTTATTTTTATATGACTTATAATTTATCTAATAAAAATTCAAATTATTGAATTTTCAAAAAGCCATTGAAAAACTCAAGGACTAATAAAATTGACTATAAATTTCATTTTATTAGAGATCATGTTGAAAAAGGAAATATAAATATATAATCTGTATCTATAAAAATTCGAATTTCTGATACCATTTCAATAAGGTCTCGCCTTTATAAATTACATAATTTAGAAATATCAACAACATTACACTTATTCACATTCTCAATGATGTTTTCACTTTAGATTTTTAAATGATTTGGATATAACTCATATATATCAACCCAAAATCATTAAATGATGGTATAATTAAAATGGTATCAATTTAAACTAAACAATAAAATATTTAGCACAAAAAAGAAACATGATTTCGTTGACAAAACATCATATCATTAAAATTGACTTCCTTCTTTGTCGTGCACAACCTTATAACCTATGAATAACATTTTAAAATATTGTATAATCCTAAAAATATCAACATGTGATATAAAAAGAATGAAAAAAACCAATCGTCCCTCAATACATTAAAACATATGAAATCATTTTCAAAAACACATTCTTCTCACCCATAATGAATCGTATATATATGCTTTCTGAAATATGAGATTTCGATAAATCAAAGAAATCATAAATATAGAATAATGTATCTTGGGGAATTACTTACTTAATTTTGTAACCCTCACTACTACCTTATTATATCTAACCCTCCGTACTACCTTACAATGAAACCCTTATAGTTACCTTATGGCATAACCAACATAGTTACACCTAGAGTATCCATATATCCAACCTCCAAAAAATATATACACAATAAATTGGAAGGATATATAGGTCCCAAATTTTATCATAAACAATTTTCATCATCCATAACATATTTATAATACATGAATAATTGAATAAGCACTTTTTCATTGAATTTTGTGAAATGAATTTTAAAAGATGATTTTTAAGTGAATGTCCCTTACAAAGATAATATAATTGTAGTGGAAGTTAATAGAATGAATGTATTATGTGTATAAATATTATATAAACATAATATAAACAAAAATTCATTAAAATATTCTTATTACCATATAATCAATGTTGTGGAAGGATAACCCAATGAATGGAAATTTTGTTAAAATTTCCCTTACATATAGCTTGTCTTACTTGAAGCATATTTAAATGACTTATATAATTGTTAAAATGGTGTTATTAATATTATATAGAATTATTTATGTTTATAACAACTTATATAATGATTTTATAACATAATTCCTACCATTAGTTACTACTATTGTTTTTCATTCGATTGTTTACGTTGAGTCTATTACATGAAATCCGTGGCGGGTTCATAACGAATTTTTTTCCGAATGGAATAAAAAATATAAAAGATGAATGAAATGGTGTTAATATGATTCCAAAAAATTAAATGATTCCATTAATAAATTTTTTATATGGTATGGGGATTCATCTTTAGATAATTCATTTGTGATATCTGTATAGTTCATATTGTTGGTTCTTTGATAATCACTGAAAAGATTCATTATATATAATAATATAATGTATATATGTTAAATAAATGATAATGAAATATGATATATAATACAATTTTATATCTTTTTCATCCATTAAAATTTGTTTATAACCATCTTAATGAATTTAAAAGACATTGAATACAAATCGTCCAGTATTTCTGTAAATCAATACATCCCGAACAGTGTTTTTATTTTCAGAATAAATGAAAGAGGAAAAAAAGAATTATGATTAATTTTACCATAAAATTTATAAAAATAAATCCTATATATAATAATTTATATTTCATGCATCTTGGATAATGGTATGTGAAAAGAGTAGAAGAAAAAAAGGATTGAAAAAATACAAGAAATTTGTATAAGATTTTTACCTCTTGATCCTCCTCTTTGTCATCCTCCATATAGAATTTGGTTTTCACCTTTTAGAGAGACCATCAGGTATTGGACATAAGGAATGGGATTATGAAGGGTATTGGGTATAATATAGGAAATTATCAATACTTTAAAGGTGTGATATTAAGAGGGGGTAAGAGTGGTATGTATTGTTGAGGAGAGGTGGAGTTTTCTATTATGTTTAACATTAGTTTGATATTTTTTTGAAGAATCTAAATATATTTGATCCATGTAAAACTAAATAGTATTGGGAGCATGTGATTTTGTACCAAGGGTTATTAAATATTCCACGATTCCAGGAATATTGTATTTAACTGATAATGTATATATACGTTATATTAAAGAATTTTACAATTCATCCAAAATTCAAAAAATTTAGAAAAATACCAGAAACTCACCCAAACCATTTTTTAATGTGTATAATTAAAAAAATAAACTCTATTTTTTGTAAATAATTTTCTAAATATGAATATTTTATTTATTAAATATAATAATATTTTCTTCCAAAAATAATAATTTTAAAACTCTAATTGATTTTATTTCTCCTTGAAAAAATAATAAACATATCAATATCTTATAACCATTAGAAAAAATAATAATATGATTTAACGTTCAAAAGGGACATATTAGTATTCATAATTATATCCAAAATTTCATGTAACTATTCACAAAAAAAATTGTTTCTATCAAACTCAAAATAATTTACTGCTTATAGCTATAGATGTCTATTTTTCAAAGTTCAAATCATAGTAGGGGAAAATTATATTTACGTAGTGTCACTATATAGTGATTCATAAATTCGAGAATTTAAATTTAATTTTAACGAATTGAGGTGTTACATACTACCATCCATTATAAATTTCATGCTCTCAATTTAATTTACATATTATTATATAGAGGGTACATTTCCCTTATATAATTTTTATATTTTTATGTTGTTTCATAAATAATGTAGTTTATATAAAAAAACATTACCCAATGGATTAACTTATTCTGAAAAACATATTCTCTTTGTTCAAGAATATGTGTATGTTTCACTTCATAATAAAGGATCTATTCTAGCAGAATTACTTCTAGGATCAAAACATGAGATGATTCTGGCAGATATATTGTAAAAATTAAAACATGGAAAACATTGTGTACATGAGATTAACTCCATGGATATAATGTTCAATAGACAAAGAATTCAATTTCTTCTAGGATTTTATATGGTCCAATGAACCATGTACTTTTATTTCATTTTTTTACCAAAATGAATAATAATTTTCCCTGGTGATATTGTAAGAAAAAAATGATCACCTTCCTTGAAAGAAAAGTATTTCCTCCTGTTATCAGTAAAACTTTTCTGCCCACATTTCGTTGTCCTCATGTTTTTATATATCATATTTACTTTATTATTCACTTTCTCAACTAATTTTTTTATAATCAACATAATACCTAGAATTCATCCCAATAAGCTATAGTTTGACACTACCTACCATATAATTCCTCAATGGTGCCATATAAATACTGGAATTAAATTTTTTATTATAATAAAATTCAACTAAATAAATATGATGATACCAACTTCCCTTGTAGTGAATTGAACATGCATAAAGCATATTTTCTAATGTATGAATTGTCCATTCTGACTGTCCATCTGATTTAGGATGAAAAGGTTTAATAAAATTTAATTATATTTCCAATGACATCTGATGGCTCATACAGAAGTTTGATGTGAACATGAGATCATGGTCAGAAATAACTTAGACAGTTACTCCATTTAACATAAAATTACTTTTTAGGAACAGTCGAGAAAGCTAGTCCAAATAAATAGTATCTCGAATATAAAGGAAATGTGTTAATTTAATCTGTTGATCATCAATAAATCAAATTTAGTTTTTACATTGATAAGTCTTTAGTATCCCCACAGGGATTTATATTTATATATTTTAAAATTTGCACTTTGGAACTTTCAAAGGATGAATAATCCACTACAATAACTACCACTCTACTTTAACCATTTGAAATGTAAAACATTTCACAGTAAAATCTATAATATCTCATTTCATTCCATCGAACCAATAATACTCTCCAAGGTCATTGTACATCTTGTTTCTTCCAAGATTCACTAAAATTGGAAAACATTATGATTCAAAAAAAATTGATTCTTCATATGTGAAACACAAGTCAGATTAAATTATTTTTTAAAAATAAAAAAACATTAATCAATTTTAAAGTCTATAAAATTACCTATTTTAACCAATATTATATTTTTTATTAGCTCCATGCCTATCTTATATACTTTATTAATTATGTCTGACAAAGATGACTGCATTGCAACCAGAAATAAAAAGGAGTAATTTCCAATAACGAAAACATCCAACGTAAAATTCATCAAATCATTAATCAAGAGGATAGGTTGAAATCATATCTTGGTTAATGTTGTAAGACATTTTTGAAGTAGGGCATCCACTACTAGGTTTTCGTTTCCTAGATGGTGATCACTCACCCAATAATAATATTTTTTTCAATTCAAGAATTATTCCCTACCTCATGTTTAGATCATTATGAGTGAATATATACATTAGAAATTTGTGGTTGGATTATATTTCACATTTAGATAAATATAAAATATAAGGCCCCCGCCTTAGACATTACTTAATCTTAAGTTATTACAAGATTACACCTTGATTATATTTTCAGGTTTAAATTTTTAGAGAATTAGATCATAAAACACGCATTAAATTCCACATTTAAACAAAGTGGTTACATAAAAGATAGTATTCATTTTTCCCATCAATGGAAACATATTTAAAATAAAACATTGATTCTTTCTTGACACTTCCTTGACACTATCATCATATCATGTACCTTTCCCTTGACCTGTGAAAAACATTTCAAAAACATGGGATGAGTATAAAAAGCTCAGTAAGGGATATAAAAATATGGAAAGGAAAAATGGGTACATATATACATAAGAATTAAATCACAATTTACAGATAAAACATAATAACATAAACATACCTCATCAAATCATGAATAAATCATTGAAATCATAATAAAAAAGGTAACTTGAGGCATTCATAACATTCTTACATAGGGAGTAACCCTCTTGGTTACATTTGGAATACCGATCACAGTATATTCCCTAAATATCGTAGGAGAAACCTTAAAGTTTGACTCCTTTGTGTTACCCAATGCATTGGAGAGCTATATCGGGCTCACCCGCCCTTAGTTTATCATGGAACCACCCGTCTTCATAACAATTCCCAAGAACCATAACATAATCGTATCACATAAAACATGCATAAAGGAAACATAACATGTCCACATTTCAATCACAAAATATCAATTCAACACATTGATATAATAGAAACATTATGAAAACCATTTTCAATACCAAAATAAAATAAAAGTAAAACATGTTATTTATTTTTAATTTTAAAAAATGGTATGGCTTGTGTATAAGACAAACTATGTCTCAATGAAAGGAGATTTAGACGAAGTCCCATACCTTAGGTACGACTTGACTCGATCGTTCTTTAACCTCCTGAATAATAAACTTGAGTTAATTTCTACTTGCTTGAGAACCTTTTTCAAATTCATTATTCCTTTTATATCACTTATTACCATGTCATGAACACTATGTAATTATTTAAGTTATTAATGGTCGTTTTAACGATCATTGGTACTTGAGTCAAAAATAAACTCTTTATAATTACAAGTTGTTCATATATCCATTATATCCAGAGTTGTAATCATGATGTAGATATCATATATATCATATATATCTATTATATACATTCATTTATAATATTACATACCGTTTAGAGGTAAGTAATGAAATGCACCATTCATGGAGACAGTAAGCCGTACGTACGCAAGAACGCTACTTTCATTTCTATTTCATATTTTATGAAATGTAATCATATTGATATAATGGTATATTATAATTCCAATATAATATCATATATAAAATCATTAATTACATCCTTTATACGTCCCACATGTTGAATTAACGAATCAAATCACTTTGAGGGGGCGGTAGTCCACACTTCCTAAAATGAAGATATCACGTTTACCCATAATAGAAATCATAAAGGTATGCCATAAAATAAAAATACAGAAGCATAAGTAAATCATAAACATATTATATATCATATATAAATATAGTGACATCTTAATGGCCACCTTTGAAGGTGTTATATGAGTGTTGAACAATCATCGTTTAGTGAGGCATAAATTCACCATCCACAGAAACAGTATGTTCATTAGCCATTAGATGTAGGTGTGTGTAAGTGTAGCTCGAATATTTCTTATAAAAACATCCTATTATATTGAAGATATTGTATTTTTTACAAAAGAAATGAATAAAAAGAGTTTAGGGGGTTGGAGAAGCAAAATAAAACAAAAGGACTCAAGTGAAGACATTACCTTAAAATCGGGTAACTCCCTTTGGTTTGAGCTCAAAGGCTTCCTTGGGAAGACTTCTACCCAAAGTGAGGCTTCTAAGAGTTATAGATGGATTTGGAGAGACATAATGGGCAGGTTTTGGCCGAGCCAAAGGCTTTGGAATTGTGGGTAAGGAGGTAGAGGTGGGGGCCTTTTATAAGAGGAGAGGAGGGGCACACTTGGAAAGTAAAGAAATGTTACTTTATTTTAAAATGAGTTTCGGATTTAAAAGGTCCCACATTAATATAATTCAAGGATAAGGTGATAATGGTTCGAAATCGACACATCCAATAGGTTTTGGACATGTGTAGGTCATTGATTTTACATTATCTTTTCATTTTATTTAAATCCTTTATTAATGAGGTAATCGATGCATCATCATGATGTCATAAATAATTTAATTTATTTAAAGTCTAAAAATTATAAAACAAATACTATGATGTAGGAAATCATTTTAGATTTCCAATGAATATTTATAGTCAAATATCTTACTTGTATAACCCCATTTATCAATTGTTTTAGTAAAACAACTCATGTTTGTGTCATTTTTACTTTTACATTAAATAAAAAGCATTAATGTCTATATCTTACACAAGTGACTCCATGGGGTCCCAAAAATCTACCCATGGGTTGTCTCGGTCATCCATGACACATCCAATAAGGGTTGGACATGTGTCTATGTCATCTCATATTATTAAAACATTATTTTTACCTTAAACTACACTAATTACCTCTAATCGCGATTAAGAACTTAAAAGTTACTATTCACCAAAAAATTATTTTCATATCATTGAACCACATATTACTTCTAAATGAAAACTATGTTTGTTGGATTTTTGAAAATCAAATCACAGAAGTGGAAAAGTTTCATTTAAATGAAAAATCTGTTTCTTTAACAACCACTTAGTGGTTTCACTATTCATCAAAAATTGCAGTTTTTCAGAGAAATACCAAAACATCACCCTAAGCTGTATTTGATATTATTATTTCAAAAATGATGTCTATTTTAAAAAATTCAAATCATATAATTTACATTAGTTAATTTAATAATTAATTCTTGCTGTCATGACAAATAGCGTGTTTTTATGAAACAATAAGTATCAAAATATTGACACCAGTTTAAGTCCAATTTCAAAGTGAAATTGATTCCAATGACCACCATTGGATTAAATTGTAAAAATATATTCTAATTTTACTTTAAAACCAATTCAAAAGATAATATAATCATATAAATAAATTAGATTAAAAAGAGGTTTTGAATTAAAATACAACATTTTTCACTATTCATTAAAAATGAACTTTATCGGAAAAATACCAAAAATTCACAAAATATAAATTTTGATGTCCCAATCATAAAGAATAAGTTTATTTTGACAAACATAGCTTATAAAATTGTCAAAAGATATATTTAAAAATCGTTTTCCATTAAAAGGCAGTAAAACAATCTTAAAAAAATATTAGTGTATTCCATGCTTAAGATTGGATTTATTTTCATTTTAAGCCTATAAAACACTATCTAATTCATTAATAGACATAGATATAAATATCTATTATTCATTAATTACTTGGGATGTTACATAAAATATGCCTTCAAATTTTAAATACAAAAACCATAGCTGCTAAGTTTAAACCATGTGTGGTATAATTTAACTCATAAGGTTTTAGTTGTATTGAAGCATAAGTAATCAGTTTGTCATTTAGGATCAGAACGCATTCAATGAAGAATAGATGTATATGAAAAACTCACCATTTGTGGAAGGCAGAGCCAAAAGTGTAGCATTCACAAATATTTTTTCCGGTTCCTGAAAGCATAATCACATTCTTCACTCCAAAAAACCCCTTCTCATATTAAATTAGTTAGAAGGCTAGATAACCGTAAAATGTTTTTAAAAACAGTCAGTATTAATCTACATGTTTATGAAAAATACAAATCTCAATAACATTTTTAGTTATTATCCATTCACCAACCACCTTTTTTCACAGGATCAACAATTATCCCATCCGTATTTATATTATACTCATTAAATGAATTCTGTTCCAAATAATATGCACATTTTATGAATTTTCCATATTGTTTCATTTATATTAAGGAATAAAAAAACAAATATATGTTTTTCGGCCACCACATTACTTTTATAATATAAAAGAATTTCATCAATAAAAAAACAATTAAATTATCCAATAATTGATTAAATATTCTATTCATAAGATCCATGGTTATAGTAGGTTCATTATTTATATCAAATATCAAGAAAACATATTCATAATGTCCATATCTATTAAAGAACATAGTCTTTTGGATGACTGGTTCCTTTACGTACAACTAATGGTACCTTGACAATAGGTGGTCCTTCAAAAAATACTATGCTCCCTAGAGATGAACAAAGAAATCTTCAATATGAAAAAAAAAGGATACGTGTTTTTAACAGTGATGTTATTACGAGATCTAGAATCAATGGAAAGTCTCATTAAACTATATAACTTTTTTACCAAAAATCTATAGCTCCCAAGGAGAATTATTATGATTATTGAAGCCTTTATCAAGAAACTCCTTCAGCTGATTTTTAATTTCCTAAAGAACCATTTGAGCTATTCGGTATGGGGTTTTGAAAATTGGATTATCATCAGGAACTAATTCAATTGTAAATTCAATTTCCCAACCAGGGAAAACCCTGGGTAACACATCAGGGAAAACATCATGGTATTAATGTACCACTGAGACATAATTATTATGAACAACTGTCTTTTTTTCATAATTATGAAAAGGTTACTTTAATATCCACCATTCAATAGTTTCTTAGCCTCCTGATATTTTATCAATTGTATGGGTTCATTTTTGCATACAAACTAATAAAATTTATTGAAAAAACTTTTTACATATAAAATAATTCATAGCAGGAGAAAAAGAAATCTAATTCATACCCAGAATGAGAACATAAAATACTAAGGAAAAAATAATAGGGTTCGTAAGAAATTAATTACACAGACCCCAGTAGAAAGATTCTTCTAATTCACCTTTGTTGTCATATTTTTCCTTGAGTTTTAACAATAAGTTCAACTCTCAATTGTTGATGTGATATTTCCAAATTAACATACAATTTCTCGAAAATAGACAAATGTTTAGACCATGTATCAAACAGAATAGTAGAAAAACCTGAGTAAAAAAAGAAGGTTCCTAATACAACATCATTGGATGAACTGATTTCTAATGATGTAGTCACAAAGGATTTCACTACACATTTCTTCTTATATTCTTGCTTCATTTCATCATTCAGCTCTATCTTTGGGCATGCATTTTCCAAATGACCCATCTTACCACATTTAAAACACTTTACAATTTTCTTATTAGGATTATAATTTGGATCATTTTCATTAATATCTTTTTCCATATGTCCAAACATACCACATCGAAATCTCTTATAGGTTTTGGAAATACATTCCACAAGGTTCTTTTTAAGGCATTTTTTACAATCTAGAAACTGAACATTCACACAATTATGTTTCATTGATTGATTCTTACCCATCACATTATATTTAGACCTCTTATTCTATTTATTCTCAATGTAAATGTGATCATCACTGAAGTCCTTTTCAACCCTATCAAAAAATATTACATGTTTTTCATAACGATTAATTTCTCTTGAGGCCAATTCCCTTATATATCAAAGCTTAAATCCTGAGTAAAAAATGAATGTTTTTTCTATAAATATATATAATAATATTTGGAGAATACCATAAAGATTAGGGTAATTTTTCATCAAACATATCCTCTGAATCTTACTCTATTTTCCTCAATTTAAGGAATTCTTCTCAATCCTAAGACAAACAACCTTTGGGAAAAAAATTCATGGAAGGTGCCTTTAAATTCAACACAATATAAAGCATCAATCTCTTCTCTATCCCTGGTATTATTGACGATTGACCACCACTAATTTGTTTCACTTTCAAAATGTTAAATAAAAAACGTAACATTTGATTATCTGAATATATCAAAACATAGAATATCTTTTCAAGGTATTTTAAGAATCCTTCAGTCGCTGTTATGTTAGAAGATCCACTGAATATAGGAGGGTGTTGCTGCATAAAATGTTATACTATCATCATGTTCCTTTTTAGAAGCTTTATATGTTCCATGGAATGTATTTCAGATCCATTTATTTTATGTGTCAACAGATCCATTACAATTAAAAATGGCTCAGTTCTAATTCAAACAATTCCCAGTTGTATATTGGTAAAGATATCAGCCTCTTGGTTCCTTCCATCTAAAACATCCATGTTTCTTCTATGAATAACCATTTGTAATAAATATATGTATGATGAAGACACAAAGTAATCTTTAATTTATAACCTGTTTCAATATAAAAACATGTAAAAATCATTTATGGTATATTATTAACATCATCATAACCCTTAATATTATCTTAACCTTCCTCTGATACAAACTATAATATCTTGCCCTAAACATTACATAATCTAGAAATATAAACTAGATATTACTTTTTCTCAAAGAAAATTTTCTTTAAATTTTAGAGTAATATATGTTTAGGACATAACTCATACATATCACACCAAAATAATACAATGTGAGTACTATTATAATAGCATCCATTTCTTCACAAACGTAAATATTCTTGTACAAAACAACAACATGACCTCTTTGACAATGCTTCATAAAATTTAACATTTCTTCCTTATTTATCATACACATCCTTAATACATGTAAATAGAAATTAAAATTATTGAATGAGAAAAAATGACCTGTAAGGGATATAAAAATAATTAATGAAACTCTTAGTACCTGAATACTTATAAACATTTGAAATCCTATTCACAAACATAAACATTTCACCCATAAAGAATCATGTACTTACATTATGAAACATTATATTTCAATAAATCATAGAAAAAATAGAGAATAAATGTATCATGGGGAATTAATTACCTAATTTTTTTCTATTAGGGATACCTTATGATTTGTAATTCTCATGGATACCAAACAATGTATCCTTCAAAACTACCTTATGGTGTAACCGCTATAGATACAGTAGAAGTAAACAAACAGACTACCTCCAACAAGCACATACCTAATGCATTTGAAAGAGATATAAGTCACACGAATCATTATAATAATACACAAAAATTCCATAACTGAATCATAAATCATGAATACTTTCATAAAAAAATGCATTAAAATTTTGTAGAAAATAATATTTCAAGAATATTTTTAATTGAAAATCCTTTACAAATTTCATATAATTGAAGTAATAATTAAAAGAATGAATGGATTTTTTGGATACAAATTAAAGAAAAATAATTCATATGAAAATAAAAAAAAATCATTACACAAATAATATAAGTATCATATAATCAATGAAGTTGATGGATATCCCAATGAATTGATATTAGGTTAGGAATTAACTTTCCTATGGTTTGTCTTTCTAGAATCATCTTTAAGACACCTATATAACAGTTAAAAGAGTGATATTAATATTTTATATAAACATATTTAGGTTTAAAACACCTTATAAGTTAATTTTATTACATCATTTCACCCATTAATAAATAATATGTTTTCCTTCCATTGTTTCTAATGTGTTCATTACATGATTTACAATGTTGTATCGTAAATAATTTTTTTTGAATGAAAGAGAAACTCTAGAAGTGTGATGAAATGGTTTTAATATGTTACATAATTTAAATGGTTCCATAAATAATTTGGTAATATTGAATTCCGATGAATCACTGTATAAATCATTGGTGATATCCGTTTAGATCATATTGGTGGTTCTATGATAATCATGAACTAGTATCATTATATATTATAATATTATGTATATATGTTAACATTTGAAATTTAATGAGGATTTATTATAAAAATTAAAATATATTTCAACCTTTAAATTGGTTTTTCAACCCCCTTGAATAATGTTAGGAAAATTGATGACACATCGTCCAAGATGTAGGTAAATCAACAAATCACATAATTTTTTTTAGAATTAGTGGAAGTATAGATAAATAATAATGATGAATTTTACCATAAACATGATAAAAATATATAATATATATAATAACAAGGCTTTAAATCATTTTTTATATGGGGAGGAGTGGAGAGTATAAGAAACTAAAAGAAAAGAAAAAACAAAATAAAATAGAAGAGGATTTTTACCTCTTGTTTTCTTCTCCTTGGGATCCCCCTTAAAGACTTTTGTTTGGGCCTTTTAGTGAGAAAAATATGTCTTGTATGTGGGGAAGGGCCTTGAAATGTGTATTGTGGAGAATTTTGAAAATTGTTAAAGCTTTAGAGATGTGAGAGGAAGAGGGGGTGAGTGTGGTATCTATAATGGAAGAGATGAGGGGGTTTCCCTTATTTTAATAATTGGTTAAATTTTTTTGCTCAATAATATGAATAATATCGATTCATGTGAACATAAAAGGTAAATAGATCATGTGAGTCTTAATAATGCGAGCTTATATCATCCATGATTCTAGGAATAGTGTATTTAATAGATAATGTATATATACTGTATATTACCATATTATATTATTCCTAAAATATGCTAGAATTTAATAAAATTCGAAAAAATTATCCCTTACCAAATTTCTATGTGTAGAATTATAAAATGAACTCAATTTTTTAAAGTGATTTTCTTTATATAAAAAAATTAATTTTTAAATAAAATCATATTATATTAGAAAACTATTTTAAAACTAAAAATTAATATATGTCACCTTGAAATATTAATCAATATTTAATTCTCTTATAACATTAATAATATATAATAATACTATGATGTACTCTTTATAAAGGTAATATTATTATTCATGTTACTATTCATAAGGGTATGTTACTATTCACTAAAAAACAGGTTGGTTCTGTCAGACTCCAAATATGTTACTGATCACAACAATAGTTGAATGTTTTTTGAAATACAAATAACTAAAGTGAAAGAATTATAATTTATCACAGTTTCATTATGTAAAAATCAATTATCCATTCATTTCAATTTATTTTTTAAAACCTTAGTGTGTAAAAATTTCAATATGTATGGGATTTACCATATTATAGAATATAAATTTTCAACATAGTATGATGGATTTATAAATTTATTTTTATATTTCATGAATTTTGGGTGGAATTGAGTCTCCTTAAATAGTGAATTTTTTGATTAACATGAAATTTATTAAAAATTATTAAAAAATTATCATTTTAATATTTCATTGTTTTGTACATGTTTGGTTATTATATAACAATTTTATGACTGAGCAGATAAATTTTTTGATGATTACTTATAGATTAAAGTCTTTTTATCATAAAATAATATTTTTATATGGGGTCATTATTCTTTTTCTAAAAACATTTGAAATTCTACAAAATGTAAACTTTTTTTTGTTCTAAAGATGAAAAGAATTATGGTGGCTCTATGACATCTATTTTGAAATATAAATTTTTAATAATTTTTATAAAATATTTAAATTAATGAAATATATTGTTTTTTATTCATGAGAGAGATAATATTTGATTATAAAATGAAGAAAATGTAATATTCTACTAAATGAAGAGAGATTTGTATTATTTATGAATCCTTTATCATTCTTTTAATTTCAAAAAATAAATGGAATAATTGAAATTATATTATTTAAATTTATTAAAATTTTGGAAGATTTATTAATTGTATCAATGAATAAAAATTATTTTATTATGTGTTTATAATTAGAAAATAACATATTATGATTTATTAAAATATAGCACATAATTAATATGAATAGTTTTTAATTTTTTATATTATATATTATTTGATTGTATGATTAATTTCATGTGTAACAGTTTATTACTTTATTTTTTTACCTTGATATTTAATTTTTAATTGTTTATAAGTTTTTTTATATGTTGGTTAAATTTTTATTAAGAAAATTATATCATTTGGACTATTGAATATAATTTTCACATGTCTTTACAATACTATGTAAAGGTATCTCTACATGTAAGTGTTATACCATAATTTTTTGTAAATGTAACCTCATGTTTCCATGGGTGACATTTATGGAGATTAATATTTGAATAGATACATAATTTTTACATTGAGTTTAGATATTATTTTTAATCGTAACATTGATATTACATTTTTTTTGAAATATTTCTCTGGGTATACATGTGTTACATAAGTTTATGTGTAAATTTATATAAGGTGTTAAATGTTATATTTCAATTTTTATTAGCAGTGTAATTTTTTTATTCAATTTTTATGAGTTTTATAAATGTGACCATTAAACATCAATAGTTTTTTAAAGGAAATCAATGAAAAATAATAGTTTTTTAAGTTTATCAATGTATTTTTTTCATAACTCATGTAAGGGTAACCTTAATGTCATGTAAGAATATAAAAATCATTCATCGGGGTACTAATTTTTTTCTAATACTTTCATAAGGGAACCAATGTAGTTCAAATACTTGTTTAAGGGAAACAATACATTTCTAAACATTTCATAAGGGCTCTAAAAAATTTTATTACCTGCATAAGAGTATATATAAATAAACATGTTTTATATTTGGAATCATGAAAATTTGATTAAGTGTCGACGGTCACATAAGAATAATGGTTTTACCTATACTCAGAATTTGTTTTATGAAATGGTTCTAATATTATTCCAATATGAATAAATTAGATATTTGAATGTTTTTGGATATGTGGTGAGAATCTAGCTAAGTGGTGATTAATCAATTATGTTTTGTGAAAAGTGATACATGGTGTAACAATGACTATGTGTTGAATAGAAAAATGATAATATGGGATACATGAATTCCCCAAAGCAGATATTCATGTCTAAAAAAACTATTATAAAACCTGAAAATATAGTTTCATATTATTTAATTAAATAGTTACACATACAAATTGTTTATTATAAATATACATAGAGTTTTACTTTTTTAAAATTAATTTATTAATTTTTTATAACACATACAATCATGCTTTAATTTTATTAATAAACAAATAAATAAGATTCCAATGAGATGTAAATATTTTTATATTCCCATTTAAATATCTAGTACTTCACATGATCAAATTGTATAATGATGAAATACTAATAGTAAATATTCAATATTTTCATGGAAGGATTCCTTGATAATTACAGAATATTATTTACTTTTATATTAATTAACATAATTAATTCAATGTTATTTTTTGTTTGTTTTTTAGATCAGTGAGTATGAATCACAAATTTTTTATCTATTATAAAAATAATATTATTATCTAGGAAAAATATTATATAACCCTAATTTAGTTCAAAAATATCACAATAACAATTATTTCATGAAGAAAAAAAATATGAAAATGGACATGAAATTTTATTGATGTTTACTAGATATATATATATATATTTATAAAACTATTATGTGTTTAATATGTTAATTATATTTTAAAATGTACAAGTGCATTATACATTAGAGATAAACTATTTATCACATCTGAACTAAAATAATTTTATCATTTGTTGATGGATATTTATTACTTCATAGATAGTCATATATTGAACTCTATAATTGGTTCTATGTTATGAATATGTTTTATTATTTTCCTTGTGTTAAATTTTACTACATTGTCCCCCAATTAAAATTTTGGATAATGGATATTTCTCAAAAAAAAGTAAGTAATTGAGTTATTCCTCTCAGTGGGATAAATGAAGAACTCATCATGTTGTGAGTCTTAAAATAAAAAGGTACATTTTGTCTTGGGTTAAAACCTTTATTGGAAAAAGTATTTTTATTAGTTTTTCACCCTATGGGTGAAAATGAATCTATAATATAAAAGAGTGAGTTGGGATTATCTCATTGAATTATTGAAGTGGGTTAAGAGAGGAATGGGATCATTTGGGTCTAAAACACTTTAAAAATAATAATGATAATATGTACTTATTTTTACTTGATTTAACTTTGAAATAAATATTAAATATATTTTGAAATGACCATTAAAAACCCATATTGGATATTTTTCTATATTAACATCGATACAACATGTTGTTCTATATAAATTCTCTAAATCATAATGCATAATTTAACCTTATATATAAATTTATTTGATTCTACTTCTAAAAAATGTTTGGTTTTTATTGGTTTTTGTTTTTACCCCTCTACAAAATTCACATGATTTTGTTTTTAAATTAAGGCATGATGAATATGTGATTATTTTCATGGAATAATATATTTTTATTTATTTTATTCCCTCAATGATAGTCAAAAAAATATGATGTATCGAAAGGTGTGTTCGAGTTTATATTTTCACCATTCAAGGGTACTATATAAGGATGTTAGGTCAGGGATCATAAAAAATGATTTTATATCATGTTTTTAGATAAATAGATTAGATAACATAGAAAGACACAATCCCCACTTGGGGTGTCATATCTATATTTGTATATTTTTAAATTTCCAAACCCAACTACTCTCATACTAAATAATCAAATCCCTATATAAATCATCAATCCGTAAATAAAAATAAACATCAAATACTATTTAACAGGATTACCTTTATGAAAGGATGATGAAAATACAAATCTTCTATTGTATTAATCCCTCTAACACAAAAATATTTTCTAATAAAAATTTTATCGGTAAAAGAAAAGTTATATCCATTTATCTATTAGATATATTTTCTCCAACCATACTTTTATATTATCACAAGGGAAAACATAAATATTACATTTAAAAATGATCACTGAAATATAAAAATCTTATAAAAATGGGATTAATATATATTGTTCTTCTTTAGTGATATCCAGTTCAAATACATTCATACCTATAATCTAAAATAAAACCCATAAATCTACACTCATAGGGATTGAAATTTCAAACACCATCTTCTTCATTATTACGATTCTGATATTCACTATTTTGGTTATTATAATTTTAAAAATTATCATCCAATTTTCCTAAAACAGTGTCCTTCATCAACCTCTATATTATTAAATATTTATCTTTCAAACTGTTCATAATTAATATCATTTTAATCCTCATATGAAGAAGGTTAATAAAATTAGTACTATAATAAAATAAATTGAAGCATTATCTTTAGTATTTATGTATTTAAAAAATATACATATAATTATGTCTTTTTAACTATATGAAAATAATATAATGAAATTTTTTAGTTGTGGCTCTATCTATTGTGGTGTAGTGGTCTCCATAAATTCACCTCTTTATTTATACACTATGAAATTAAAATCATTTATTGATTTCTGAAACTACCTTTGAAAATCCATCTCAACCAAGCTTCAAAATGTCATCTTCTACTTAGCTAGAATAATCATTATTAGATAATATTTCCACCCACTAAATAATGGAATTCACATTTAATTTAATATAAAAATTCATTGTTTTTTAGAATAATTGAAAAATTGTAGTAGAATAATATTTTTGAAATCTTGATTAGTATTGAATTGACTAGTTCCAAATTTAATAAGATATAAAATTTTTACAAATATCACAGTTCTTTGTCATTTCTCTCAAATGAAACATCATGTTAATAAATTTACAATTAAGGTTTCACTCAATAAAAATATTCTCTTAAAATGATTTGATTGTAAATGTAAATGGGTTTTATTAAATGAAATGTCACCCCTATGAGAAATCCAAATTACTCTTATGAAATTCTAGATGCCTCATACAGACTTTCCAATTTATACATATATGATTTAAAGTACAATTATAAATCCACTTATAAGTCTAATAAAGATAATAAATGGATCTTATAAAATCTTTTATGATTTTTGTTAGTCTTTAGATATATTTTTATATATTATATTTTATGTTTAAATTTTATTTATTATTAGTAATTTAATATTCATAAATCCTTGATGAATCATATTATCATGAAAAATTACTTCTACACATAAGTCCAATTACAATTCCATAACTCATGGAGTCTCTTATAATTATCCATCATTATTTCATAAAATTACTCCAACACATTGGGAACATAGGTAAATTTCATCCATGAAACTTAATTTAAATATGCATCCCATGTAACTAATAAAATCTCCATGAATTATCAGGGAATATTATATTACACTAAAAGACTCCCTTGAAAACATCAAACACATCATCAGCATGAATTATAATCAAACAAAACATCATTCTCATGTGGGATTATGAGTCTCTTCTATTTCATTATTTTCAATACCAATGTTATATATTTTATATTTAAAAATTCATCTTCATCCAACAACGAATAGAACCTCAAATATGAATTATTTTTCCTCTCACTAAATCATAAAAACGAAAATTAGGATATGTGTTAAATTTTATCAACTTATTAAATGTAATTATCAATGAACCAATAAGTTATATGTATTCCTAACCTAGATCTATTTAAAAAATGATTAATAACCTATGAAATCAATGTTTACCTTTAGTGAATCAACAAGAGAATCTAAGAAACATATTCCATCATGAAATAATAAAAAATTTATCTTATGTTTTTTCATACACAGACTCAATAAAAATATTATAATAACTCATAACGAAGTAGTTTTGGACTCTACCTCATCATTTTAACTTGTATATTTGTGTAAATGTTTTATATATATTGAAATATATGATTAAAAAACCTATATAAATGTTGGGATGTGGTATATACTACCATTTTTACCCTCATATTCAAAAAATAATAATTTATAAATGGATTATTAAATAGATCAATAATCTATTCCATGAACAGAACATAATGTAGCTTTACTATGCCTTCTTCCCCCATTTATTTAATAAAAATATATTTTATACTCATTTATCTAGATTAAAAATGAAACATATGATTCCTGGAACTATTTATATAACATTTTTTATCAAAAATTTTAATGACTAGGTATCTATAAAATATATTTATATTTCTGGTTTTTTGTTCATCAATATCAACTTTATAGACTCCTGTGATATTTCCATATACTCAGCAGTAGTATAGAAGATTGAAACTAATGATTTCTTCCTTGATTTACATATTACACAACTATCAATAATAAAAAATTATAATTCTAATGTGGGATTCATATTATAAACTGGATGTTCATATAAAACAAATACAATACCCATTAAATCGATGTCACATTTCCTTTTACTCAACAAGACACAATAGATATTATTTTAATCATTTCCCATGAAAATTCATTAAATAGAAAATGTGAATCTTTAATATATATAAATATATATATTAAAGATATTAACTACATATATGATGTCTTTACTAGATGAAATCAACTATAAAAGGAATCAAATCAGTATTCATTAGTCATTTACATTAATAGCCTTTATACTGTTATCTTATCTCAATTTTCACTCCCGGAATTGGTTTAAACACTGCACATGATTCATTTAATTTAAATCAATTCATCAATTCCTTATTATATATTTATATTGATATAAAAATATATTATGTATCCTTGATAATTATTATTCCAAAAAAATATAATATTCTTAGTCATATGCATCTTGAACATTTTCTTCATATATTTTGAGACAACATGTCTGTTTTGTTAAGAACAGTTATACCATCATCATATTCAACCACAATTGGATATATAATTTTTTTTTTCACATAAACATATCAATCCACTTCCCCTTCATTAAATTCATTATTCTTATATACTCATTCATCATGAAGTACCAAGCACTTGGAGATTGTTAAAACCCATATATATGCCTTTTTCTATAGTCACATCAAGATTTAATCATAAACTAGAATTAATCATTATAGATCATAAAATTGTATATTTAATTATAGTTCACCATTCAGAAACAACAAATTTATATTCATATAGAAATATTTAAATATTATATTGGAAAAAATGGAAATGAATTATTACTATTATTTCTTGTATGGAGATAGGATAAAATGTTTCATAAAAATATATTCCACACATATGTAAGAACACAATAAATTCTAGTATGTATTTACTTCTTGATACCTCAACATTTTAATTTATTGTCATTAAAAACATTCATTATTGGAAGTGAAATTCATTTTTGGGTTCCAGGTAAAACAACCCATGTCTCATTATTCTTTATTTTATCTAATTTCTCATTCACTATTAGATCCTTTATTTATTTATGAATTCATTCACAACATCATATGGTTTTTTTGTTAGAGAAATCAATTGTTGAATATTCCAATATTTAATTGAAAATAATATATGATATCTTCATCAAAATTATTTTATACTGAAAAATTCCATTAGTATAAATTTTAAATATCCCAAAATACCTTGATTTTTAAGATTTATTAGATTTTTTCAAGAAATACCCCTATAAAATAAATTATAAAATTCAAACACCCCATTTTTTCAATATTATTGGGGCAATAAACTCATTTTTTATGAAATATTTATTCTAATACTCTAAAATATACTTTATGTCATATTCAATACCATTATCAAAGCACAATAAATTAAGATAAATGTATGTTTTCTAGTAAATTTCATCAAAAAATATTAAATAATTACATATGTTAAAAATTATGTGACACAAAAAGATAAATGTAATATTATATATATGATCAATGAACGAGATATAATATATATATCCCAAATTATTGGATTTTTTCACAACATTATCCCTAATTAATATTCTCATATTCTTCTTGGGAAGATGATAGTTCTTTTAATTCCATATATAATTTTCAAAATTATTGATTAAGTACCAATATATCATTAAAAATACGACATGAATCATGTTTCCATGTGTTCTTAAAACTCTTGTTTCATAGGCTTATATTTATCTAACATTATAAAAAAATATATTTTTCTAGAATTTCACATTATTTATATCATCACAGTTTTTGATTTACTCATTGGGTAGTCCATTACCCCATCGTAAAAATTATCATTATTGAGAATAATATTTTTTTACAATATTGTCTATTACAACTCCATTAATATTTGCAGAGTTAGCATTAACAATGTGAATAGATCCTGTTTTTTATCTCTCAATATTATTTTGATTTATTTAATCACATTTTATGTGAGATGAAGAACCACATTCAATGAAATTAGGACATATATATTTAAATTCATTAAGTGAAATTTTAATTATATTGACATGTTACTTATTTTGAAATAGATTATAATCATTTCTAAATTTCTGAAAATGAATTTACATCACATTTATAAATGTAAAACAATCATCTGAGTTATTTCATTCATGATCATGCCATCCCAAAACATATTGAGAAAAAATAAAACCACTCGAAACATTGTCTATATTATAAGTTTTTTGATGCATTTTTAATGTACTATTTTGTGGCTATTGTCTTCCCTTTAATTTTTATTTCCTTATTTGTCATAGTATTCTCATGATATCCCAATAATTGAAATATTTATTACCAATAAACCAACAAACCAGAAATAACTATGAAATATGATTCATGATAAACAAAAAATATATTATTATTTTTGATTACTAAAATCAATTTTTTTTATTATGTGATAAATAAACAAGATAATTTTTAAGACTCGTCCTTTTCTTTTTGGAATTTGTTTGAAAAATTATATATTATTTTCCTAATTCATTATATGATAAAATTTAAAATTCACTTAAAATTTTTTTTGATATAAATTATGAATTGACACAAGATTCATCTATATAGATGGATTACTTTTGAGATATAAATATAAAAAAATTTATTTTTATTTCATACCTCTCTTACATAACACAGAACAGATGTAAATTTCATGTAACAATAACTTATTTTTATATATATCCACATATAGTCATAAGTAATAATTTATATTTTCTATTTTAGTTTAAGAACCTATTTTATTAGTCTCTATAAATTCTTATCACCAATAATAATAGATTATTTCATTTCATCAATGGTTTTCCCATTTTCAGCAATAATAAGATTCTATTTATATATATATTTAATCTGATTATATTTCCTCATTGGTTTTTGAATATATGTGTCCATGTTTCTTTTGATATGATAAAACCATATCAAATTATTACTATTTCTATTATATGAATTTTTATTTATGTTCCCATAGCATATTCCTTAGCTTTTTCACATTCTTCTAAAATATAATTAATATTTATTATAGAGATTTATTCTATTTACGTAAATTATTATTTTTATTATGAAATGATATTTATTTTAATAGCATCCCTAGAAAAATATTAATCTTCACCTCATTCCCCAATATCAAATATACCTTATCAAAATGGAATAATGTTTTCTATGATTAATTTATGTGATGTTTTATTTTTTCCCATTCAGTGAATTGTTTTCAAAGAATTTATTTCTCCTATGAACATAATTGTCAATTCCTCATATTCATATAATCAATTGATTATAATGTGTTATAAAAACATAAATGTTATAAAATATCCAATTATAAAAAAATTCAATTGAATATTAACTCAATAAAAACCTCTTCTATGTGTGATTCTTCCTCATATTATATATGTTATTTCAGAAAAATACTCTATATATTTATTGTCACTAGAATTTATTTTTTTCATTGAATCATAAAATATTCTAATTAATTTATGAAAATGTAGTTATCTTTATTTTCCTTTACTTTATTTATTTCTCCTTTTCTCATCACATTATATGTGGGAGTTCCATGATTTTCACCAAGAGTGAAATCATCTATATATGTATGTTAATGTGTGGAGATCATGGTTTCAAATATGTCTGGTAGAATTATCATATATTTAATTACCACAATAAATTATTCAAGGGTTTATCCATATATTAAAATTGGACTGAATATCATATAATCTAAAGGTACACAATTAAACAGATTATTAATCTTATTACATAATGATATATTCTAACTGGTTCCTGATAATTTAAATCTTATATTCATTTATATTATTTTCATAAATTCTATGATTTTCATCAATATATCATTAATAGTTTTGTATGTGATTATTTTTGGGTGTTCCCATTAAGATGAAGGGAATTAAAATAACTTCATACCCTTGAATCCAAATTAATGCAATTTTGAATAGTAATATTACACAATGAAGACTAACATTTCATTTTCAACCATTATTGTACTATATCAATAATATTGAGACCCACATGGAGATGATATTTCATCATCCACATATTCAAAAATTTGAAATACCATATTCAAATATTATTTAAAACATTTTATATATTATGAATTATTATTATTGATCAAAAAAAATTATGAGAATTCATTGAGGGTGGAATGTATTCTAATACAAAATGATATGATCAATTGGAAGGTGGAAAACACTACTAGGGAGAATCTAAATCAGTTATTTTATATTTTTAAATTATAAAAATAGAATTCTCTTATGATTAATCAACAATTACCTAAAAAACTGAATAAAACAATAATACAGATGATATCATCATATTTTTTAGGTATTTATATATTCTAAATGGACTAATACATCACAATCTTATTATTGTTTTTTTAATATAAACACAAAAGTATCTTCTTATTATTAAGAAGTATATATAGGAAATAATATGAAATTATACCTATTATAGAAGAATGAACAATAAAATATTTTATAATGACACAAATTAAAATAGAGGTATTAAGTTTCATGAATGATCAACAGAATTGACAGAAACAAAAAATTCTTAATAAATAAATATCGATATTATTCCATATTTAATATAATAAACTTTTACACTTTTCACAAAAATACTAATCCGAAATGATCTCTCATATTGATAAAAATAAAAAACTTCATCCTCTTATGTCACGACCCATCCCCCGGGGCCCGTGTCATGACTAACTCATGCCCACATTCAATAGAGTAGGGGCTTGTAACTAGCACCAGAAAAGAAAAACTCAAAAAAGGAATGCATTAAATATAAATATATACACATGCAGATTGGGAACTCTGTACATAGTTAAAAAATAATGTAAAAGGAGTAGTACAACAACAACTAAAAACCACCACTGTGAGTAAGGGTATGTAACAAAAGAAATAGGGGCCAGTATATAAGACCAATTGAAAGTGTAGTACAACAAAAGGAAAAATATGATCTACAGATCACCTGACGAGGATCCTACTTGAGGGATACATACATCTTGTCACTGTGTCTCACCTCATCAATCATTCATTATCATGTACCATCTATCCCTTTCTCTCCAATGACTCAGTCATAATCTCCGTCTTTCGTCCAACAGAAAACAATGTGTGAGTGAAGCCCATATAGGGGTGAGTATAAAAATACTCATTAGGGATCCCAAGACTCATGAATGTCTCTCGGAATTCCACAAGAAAAAACCATAAATTATGATCTCAATCATGGGGTCTAATGTAAAAGATATATCAAACAAGGTATACCAAAAAATAACTTTAATAAAGATTATTATTCATAATGCTAAATCATCTTATTCTGCTAAGCGGCTTTGCTGCTTGTCCACATATGGTCATTAGGTTCTGACACACAGATAATTGCTTAGTGTTTACCCATAGAGGATCGCTAGATGACCCATATAAGATCACTAGATGCTGACCCGCAAAGGCTCACTAGATGTTGACCCACTAAGGATCTCTAGGTGTTGAACCATAGAGGGTCTCTAGGTGCTAACTAAAAAAGTATTTTTACGCACTAACCCCTAGAAGATTGCTATGTGATGACCCAGAGAGGATCACTATTCTTTCATCACATCATAGTCAGCCATTACATTCCCTCATTTAGCACACTCGATTTCTGGAGGATCTGCTCCACATTCCACTAATCATATCTCAAAATCCATGATGTCTCACTTATATTAAACCCAAAGGATGGTATTGTTGTAAAGGTTCCAATGCCAAATAAGTTGCATCAATCGAATGCCTCATCTGTAAGATATCAGAAAAAAGGTAAATAGTACCATGTTGTATTTGAGTCCAATAAAACTTAATCGTACTCAATCATCATCCAAAACTCAAGTGGGGTATCACAAATGGAATGACTCTTCGCAAGGGTCTTCATGGTGAAGAAGAAACGTTAATCAAATGCTAGGTCTACGAGTTATAATCGTTTTAGTGAAATGGGTTTGGTTGCGTCCGGAGTAGTTCCAGTATGGGTCAAGTCCAACCGACCCATTGAGTCCCTAGGTTCAACCCAGTGGCGGGCCCAGCCCAACTGGCGTGGGACTGGCCCAGCTTCTTGGTCTAGCCTATGGGTTTCCTTGACTGCCCGGTGGGGTGTGTCCCACCTGAGGATCATGGCTCACACATTATGGGCACCACCCCATCTCATCGTAAAGGATGACAGGAGGCCAACCATTTCACGCACCCGTAGAGCGGCTGGCGAGAGGCAGCCACCACACCCATGACACCTTCTTTGGGCCACTGTAGATGTTATGGTGTTTTGTTTTTCATCTCATATGTGCATACAGTCCTCTTGGGTAACCACCTTTACTATGAAGACCACAGAATTGCCTTACCGCCAGATTTCTTGGTCTCCCTTGAAGAACACACAACATCCATTATTTACAAGGGTCTAGGACTTTTTCGAATAGACTTGAACCCTCTTCATTACCATTTTATTATGGGATGATAAAAATCATCATATAGATTAAGCAAAACCCCAAATATAGACCCCTGAATGACCTCTCAAAAGATCAAATGTGTCGCTGATCAAATTGTTAATTGGTTGATCTAAGTTCATTGTATTTTTCAAGAACAGTTTAAGAGTAATAATTGTAAACATAAAGAAAATTAATCCCTTAAATGGATTCAGTTGAATCTAATGCTGATGAGGGAATATTTCTGTGTTTTTTAATGTTTTGCATTCAGTGGGGTTCGTCTCTACTAATTGGTCTCTGGATTAGATCATCCAATGATTGATGTTAGTTCACCATTCTTCATTGGAGAGAGTTATTATCATCGTCATGTCATAGATTTCTCATGTATTAATTAATTTATTGGCTATTGTATTGATTAGTAAAAATAAAATGATCTTGACATTGTTTTCATTATTTTATTATATTATTGAACCTTAATTAATGAACCATTTTTTAAATGGGTGTTACTACTACTAAAAAAATAAACAAGTCATTAAATAACCATCATTTAGTGCTTGTTTTTATTCAACAGTTTCACCAACTCTTTCTCAACAGTTGGAGAGAAGAACAAAATAACTCAAAGAGTTATTTTGTTATTCATTTTCAAAAGTCCAAAACATAACTTTTCCATCTGGCCATTTCTTGACGATGTTAAGATTTATCTAAGGTAATCCTCGAACTGCGAATTCAATGGCGCCCTCATATTTTCGATTCGTGCACCAGTTCAATAGATATAAAACCCCACTCGTACATTTATTGAACATACATTTAATAAACTTCCAAAATCCATTTTGGGCTCTTCGGGCCACATAATCACATACTGTAGAATTACAAAGTCGTGAAATAATTCTATATAATTATTAGAAATTATAAAGAATTATTGATTCATTAAACTATCTGCACATTTGGGATTTCCATACCAAAAAGTCACAACAAAAGATAATAAAACAATTGGGGAACTGAGCATGATTTTCATCCTCTCACACCCATGTGCACTCTTGAAGGTTCCTGTGCTACCACCAAACTCACATTAGAGGAATTAACCATCATCGATTGACATGTGCTTGTCGATCCTCTATCTCCATCGGGAACACTGATAATGTCACCCCATCATAAATTTACATCTCTCCCCAATAGATGATGTTAGATGTGTCACTCACATATATTCTTAGATGCGACACGTGAAAAAATTCATACAATCAGTGCATCTAGGGGGAAGATCATGGAGGTACACCACCTCTACAACACTGATGAGAATTTGGAATGTTCTGAGGATCCTTTGATAGAGATCTCCACCCCAGCCAAATATATACCATCCTCTTTGAGGTGAGATATGTTGGAAGACATGGTATCCTTTTTCGAACACCATGGGTATCTATCTTTTGTCGGTATAATAATTTCTCTTGCACGTTATAGTCTTATTCCTTTCTAGGATTATTTTCACCTTCTCAATGGTTGCTCGTACCAACTCTGGACCCATAATTTCTAACTCCCCTTGGTTTTTCCAGCATAGAGGTGATCAAAATAGTCACTCTAACAAGGCCTCAAATGGTGCCTTGACAATGGTGGAGTTATAGATGTTTTTCTATGTGAAACCTATTAGTGGAAGGTGGTGCTCCCAACTGCATCCAATCAAGGAAACAATCATGAAGCATGTCCTCATGTTTATGAATGGACTGCTTGGTCTGAATATCTATTTGATGGTGAAAGGTTGTGCTCAAGAATAGCTAAGTCTCAAATGACTCATGTGTCTCCTTCCACAATCAGTATGTAAAATGAGAATCACAATCTGAAATGATCATCGATGGTACAACATGAAGCCGTACTATCTCATAAACATAGAGGAATCCAAAACCTTCTATTAATATTTTCTCTCAGAAGGGTTTAAAATGGTCCGACCTGGTGAGTCGGTCAACAATCACCTAGATAGAGTCATGGCCCCTAGATGTGAATGGTAACTTTGTCATGAAGTCCATGTAGATACCATCCCAATTAAATTTCAGTACCCCTAGTGATTGTGTCAAGACTATTGGAGCCTGATTCTTGACCTTAACCAGCTGACATGTGAGACATTATGAAACAAACTCTGCTAATGTTTTCTTCTTCCCTAGACACCAGTACTGACATTGTATATTATGGTACATCTTTTCCACACCATGATGTATAGAAAAATGGGATGAGTAGAAATCTCTCAACACCTCATATCGAAACGTCACCAGAACCATGGTATGTCCTATAAAAAGAATGATGTTCTCCCCACCTATTGAAAATCCATCAGGATCTTCTCTTGAGGATATCTGATCATGTCGGGCCTTGCACTCAACATCCCCAAGCTGTGCTTCCCAAATCATTGAAGGAGTGGGTATTCAAAGTAATAGACTAGAGGTATGCTACCCCATCACTTTCTACAAAAGATATCTGCAATGCAGCTAGCTACCCAGTCACCTTAATCTGCATATGTAGTCCCAAACTCTTGCTGATTGGATTAGCTACTATGAATCCTTTCCCAAGAGTATAGACTATATCAAATTCATAGTTCTCAACGAACTCCAGTCATAACAGTAGTCTCAAGTTCAGGTCCATTTGTGGGAAGTTATACCTAAGACTCTTGTGATCATAGAAGATAGTAAATTGTTCACCCATCTTGTATTGACTCCACAAAATCAATGAAAATACCATTATTTCTTACTCCAGGTTATGGGTAACATAGTTCCACTCATGTTTCCTACAGTGTCATGAGCTGTAGATGATCACCACTCTCACCTACATCAGGAAACATCATAGTCCATTCCTTGATGTGTCAAGGTAGAATAAATACCCAATTCCCTTATCTCATAGAATCATGATGGGGGAACTCATGAGTATCCATCTCATCTCTGAGAAACTCAACTTTTATCTCTCCTTCAATACGAAGGGTCTCCCTTTTTTTGTCAAAGTCGATAAGGTTGATGCTACTCGGGAAAATTCATGTACAAATATCCAATAATACCCAACCTAACCTAGGAAACTCCACACCACTATAATTCTCTTGGGTGGATCACTGTAAATCAATGCCTTTATCTTTTCCGGATCGACTACAAATCCAGCCTTAAAGATAACGTGTCTTAGAAAGTGGACCTCCCATATCCAAAACTAGAACTTCAAGAGCTTACCAGAATGTAAGTGATCTCAGAGTGTATCTTGAACTACATATAGATGTGTGGCATGATCCCCCTCCAATACCGAGTACACAAAAAATTATTCAAAGAAAAACACCATAAAGTGATCAAGGAAAGGCTCGAATATCATATTCATGAGTCCCATGAATAGTACTAGGGTGTTGGTCACACCGAATGGAATTTCCAATAACTCATTAAGGCCATACCGGCATCATAATTATATCTCTGGTACATCCACATCCCAGGCCAAAAGATGATGATATCCTGATATAAGGTCTATCATTGAAATCCACAAAACTCCCATATGTTGAATGAATATATCATCTATCCTTGGCATAGGATACTTGTTCTTCACAGTCACCTGATTATGGCCCCTATTGTCCACACAAAGGCTTATACTCTAATGTTCCTTCGTGGAGAACAACATTGGGGATTCCAATGGAGAAAAACTGGGTCATACGAACCCCTTCCTCTGCAAGTCCTCCAAAAATACGCTCAAATCATTAAGCTCCACGGGTGAGATATGATATTATGGTGTAGATAACAGGGTCATCTCAGGGTACAAGTTAAAGTAGAAGTCTACCACTCTGTGAGTAGGTAGTCCGAAAACATTCTTAGGAAAGATATCGGCATACTGTTCCACCACAGCAGGATAGCTCAAACTCCCCTTGTACGCTACACCGAGGGTGAGGATAATCAGCTGATGAGTTGTCAGTTTCACCCTCCTTCAGGAATGTCCATCCTATGCTAAAATGGTTCCCTTATCATTGGTGAAGGAACACATGGTTCCATCCTCACAGAATCACTGCACATTTCACCTAAAATAGTGAATCTCTACATGGACTATTGACATTCAGTCCATACCCAGGATGACATCATATGGTCTAGATGGTTCTATTAAGAGATCCCAGATGAATCTGTCACCTCATAGAGTAATCTCACAATGTTGGAAGAAGTGTCTAATCCTCGAATCCTCTCCCAAATGTGTCTCTAATCGTAAGGATTTATCCAACGACTTAATAGGTATCTCAGAGTTCTGAACAAGAGATGGGTAAATGAACGTGTGACTAGAACATGTGTCTATAAGAATAGAAGATGGGATGGAGTGGACACATATCATACCTCGAACCATCTTTGGAGCTCCATGGACATTGGACTCTACTACATGAAGCTGAGATTGTCTATGTCTACATACTTTGTGAGGTTGGGGTGGACCACCTAGGTGTGGTGGAAGTAGTACCTCAAACTGTCACCCCCCACATAATACACGAACTTATCCACTACCACATGCGCCACCCTATAGACCTCCTTACTCGAATCTCTACCGCTGTCATGGCATTCCATCAGCCACCTGCTGGTAGTCCACACAGGGAGTCAGACAGTTTAGATCCATGATCCCATGTTCACCACAAGAGTAACAGACTCTAGTACTTAGATTAAATCATCTATCTCACAAGCTCTATACCTCCGACCCTACATCCTAGGGTCATCCTTTAGAAGGACTGTACCATTTGGTCCTCTGCGACATATACCAACTATCTACTATAGATGACTCGGGTGTATGTCATCCAGTTGTAACAATCTATATTCATTCATGCTCGACAAGGAATCTCTATACCATTATTGATCGCTCTAGCACTCCCACTTACGTCAGAATGTTTAGTGAAATCGTCAATCCTCTGTTCTCCCATTGGAGACCCTTCACAAAGGTCTGGGACCAGAATAAAGGGTCAGATACCATGTCGATGGAGTAGATTGAGAGTTTAGAAAATATCTCTGAGTACTAGACCACTGTCAGGATGCCCTGTTTAGTGTAGTAGCTCCGAAATAAGAACAGAGAATAGAGTCCCAAGTATGAAGTCCACCCTGAATAGGATCTAGATTTCCAATAATGAAAGATTAATCTACTCATTTATCTGAATCATTAGGCTCTGCCATCTCCATAATATGACCTGAAAGAGTCTATAATCTATCGTCACCATATGGTCTATTGGTGTCTCGTTGAAGTGAAAAACTCAGGCCACATTCTCTAACCAATCCTCAGCTGCATAAAAATCTATCTAACCATGAAACATGAGAGGCCACATTCTATATAACTCATGAAATGCGCTCATTAGGTGTGTACTATCCATAGGTGGGGCTGGTGGAAACTGCCACCCTATGAGTGGTGGTGCTTCGAGTATAGCACTCGAAGGTGCTATCACTGAAAGAGGGCCCAACACCGATGACTCAGCGGTAGGTGGGCCGTCGTCGTGATCTCTCACTAAAATCCTAGTAGGCTGTCTACATTGAGGCATATGGTAAACAAATAGAAGTACCATGGTCAATAAGTTATACCTGGTGAGATGACTCAAAATATATAAAGAGTAAATCATTTCTATAACAAATGCAACCATTTGTTCATGTACTATGTTGGAAAACAGAATTTAGGGTCTTGGTGTATGGATTTGTCGGTCGCGTCACCAAGAATCGAATCCTTGTACTGACATCTGAACTCAATATAGTTAATGTTATTTCCTCTTTTTAAAAAATATTGACTATTAGTTCTTCTGTTAGAACTGACCGACCTCTTATACAAGTTTTCCATGATCCGTCCCCTAGGGGTAGTGTCGTTACTACCCTAAGCCCACATTCCTTAGGGCAAGGGCTAGACACTATCACCGGAAAGGCAAACCCAGAAAGGGAATACATTGAATTTGAACCTATATATATGCAGACAGGGGACATTGAAGACATGAAAAACACAACATAAAATGAGTAGAACAAGAACCACTAAAACACCTACTCTGAGTATGAGTATGTACTGAAAAAATGGGTCGGTTTACATGAGCAATTGAAAGAGTATAATAGAAAAAGGAAAACAAACTCTAATAATTGTCCTATGAGTATCCTACCTGAAGAGTAGGTACGACTTTACACTGTGGCTCACCACGTCAATCTGTTACCTCTGTGTACGGTCTAGCGTTGGATCTCCAATGTCTCAGTCAAGAAGTTTGTCGTCTGCACAAGCCACAACAAGGTGCAGGCAAAACCCATGTTTGTGTGATTATAACAACACTCTATAGGGACCCCAAGACCCTTTAAAGTCTCTCAAAATTCCACATGAAATAAACATGAAGCATGATCTCAACCATTGTGCATAAATTAAATGACTTCCCACACCAGATATACAATATAAAATAGGAATAATGATGATTAATCATAAAGATATATCATCTTATTCTATCAAGAGTCATTGCTGCCAGACTGAAGAGGGTAACAAGGTGTTGACCCACAGAGGATTGTCAGGTGATGACCCACAGAGGATCACTACATGTGGACCAACGAAGGATCGCTAAATGTTGTCCCACTGATAATCGCTAAATTCTGACCAGATGAGGATATTTAGGTTATGACCCATGTATAATCTCTAGGTGATAACCCAAATAGGGTCTATTTGGGCTGACCCATAAAGGATCGCTATGTGCTGACCCATAGAAGTTCACTATTATTTCACCATGTCACAGTCGACCATTAGATTCCATCACATAGAACACTTGATTTCCAGAGGATCTAATCCCCATATTACTAGTTTTATCTAAACCACCATGATGTCCATCATAGAAGTAACCTAATGGACCATCTATTCGTAAAAGTTCCAACGTGAGATATGGAATGTCAATCAGACGCCCATTCTCTATGATATAGGTAAATAGGAAAATATCGCACAATTGGTTTCCAGTTCGATCCAACCCAGCAATACTCAAAATTTGGCCAAAACTAATGTGGAGTATTTCAAAATGACCACCTAGTTTCAATGTTTCTCACGCCATAGACATCTCATCAATCAGACGCCTGGTCTTTGAGTTATAGATATTTTAGTGAAACAGGGCTTGTTTGGTCGGGGTCCGGTCTGACCTGGTCAGACTGACCCGACCTGGCCTGAGGGTCATGAGTTGGTATGGTAAGGGTCCGGCCAAACAATCCCACTAGGTCCCCAGGTCCGGCACGGTGGCAGGTCAAGCCCACGGGGTGTTCGGCCTGCCTAGTGTGGTGCGGCCCACCTTATGAACCCATCCCGCATAGTGTGGGATGGTTTGATAGACCAGACGCAGGGAGTCATGTTCTTGAATCCAACAATTCATCAATTGTTTCCCCATCTCTCCATAATGTCTGATAAGAGGCCAAATTTTTCATGCGCCCAACGAGCGGCCCGAGCAGTATGTGCCTCTTCCATGTGGCTAGTGAGAGGTGGCAGCCACTTTCCACCCTAGTTCTTACGAGCGCAGCCTCTTCCATGCTGCGGATGTGGGCCGGATTCCGAAGTCTCTGTGCCATTGGTGTCGCACCAGCAGATCCTTCCGCAGGCCACCACAGATGCTCCTGTGGTCTGTTTTCCATCCCATATGTGCCTATGGGCCTCTCGGGTAACTGCCTTCACTGCGATTCCCGCAGAATCTTCTTACTATAATGATTCTTAGTCACCCAATGAATAATGCACTACATCCATGACTGGCGGAGGGTTCGTAAATTTTCTAGACTGGCTCATGCCTTGCGCATTTTCATTTTATTATGGGGTGATAACAATCATCATACATATTAATAAAAATCCCAAAACAAGACACTACAACATCCTCCCGCAAGATCAAATGAGTTGTACACCAACCCTTTAGTTGGTTGATCCGTATTAAATTTATTTTTCTAGAACAGGTTAATATGAGTCATTAAACACTTAGAAAAATTAAAACCCTGATTGATATTTGACTGAATCCACTATATATGTGGGAGGAATTCCACATTCATTGAAGTTCAAATTCGTTGGTGTTCATCATTGGAGGTCGATCTCCAGATTCGATCATCCTACAATTGTTGTTCATTCTCCATTATTCATTAGAGGGATATGTCCCGGGCATTACATTGATGGTTTCTCCCATAGAAGTTAATTAATTCTCCAGTGGATTGATTAATATAAATATAAATATCTTGAAGTATTTTTTACTAATTTGGTTCGTTAATGAACCTTAATAGATGGACCATTTTATTAAAAGGGTTGTTCAGTTACAAAAATAAAAGAAAAAATTCATTAAATGACCATAATTTAATGCTTTCCATTACACTAATTGTTTTCCATCCATTGATAATCGGTTGGAGAGAAGAATAAAATAACTCAATGGGATATTTAATAATTTTTTATGAAAATTTGAAAACATAACTTTTCTGATTGACCCTTTCCAGTCGAAGTTCTGTTTCACCTATGCAAATCCCAGTGCAGGAAATTTAATGGTTCCCTAAGATTTATAATCCGAGAAGCAGTTAAACCAATAGAAATACACACTAGCATGTTTTCTGAAGGTATCTTAATAAAGATCAAAACACAGTTTTGGGCTCTCCGCTGCTCGAAATCATGTGCCGTCAAATTGCACTGTCTCGAAATAATTCTATATAAATAAATGAATTGTACAGAATTTCCATATCTTTATATCTTATCGATAATATACCATATAGTAACTATATTATGTAAATATAATTTTCAAAACTCATAATAATATCATTATCCAAAAATAATAGCATTCAAAAACAGCCAACTAAGTTGGTATTCAAATTTTAAGACTATCATATTTAATATCAACTTAATTAACTAGATGAATTTTTATTTAAAACCATAGGATTTCCCAAATATTTGTTATCCATAATTCTCATAGTTATGCCTCAAAAAATATTCATAGATTTATGTAATTATAATAACATGAAAATCATGTGGTGATAAATATGTTATACACATTGATTATAATGGACAGGTATCATGAAATTAATATCTTTCATAGTCCACTAAATTTTTTAAATATCATGTTTTGGTGTGCTCCCCAATTTAAAAATTTTTTCATTCACAAAACATATGTGATCAAATAATATATTAGTAAAACCATATTTAGAAAAACAAAATCAACCATGTATTCATGACGTCAATATATACTTTTATGCTATTCTATATTTTCATCACATAGAATCATGACTTAAATTGATGCATCCTTATACAAATGAAATGAAGAACAATTAAATATTATCTAATTATAATCACTAGATGTTGTAATTTTTTTCTACATAGATCATGCTGATATATTTTTCTCATTGAATGATATTTTTTATGTTTAAAATGTCACATTTTATTTTTTCAATTTTCTATTTTTACATTTCAATAATATATTGATAGATTAAATATATTATATTGAGTTCAATGTATCTCTTATGAAATAACGAAATTAATGTTATAGAATTTCAGATTACTCTTGAGAATTGACAAATGACAATCATGGAATTTAGTTAAGTCGTATGAAATCTCTGATAAATATTATAAAGATAACAAATGAGTATTATAATTTCTCATATTAATTTTAGTAATCTATGTGGATTTTTTACATTACTAATATTCGTCTTAAAATGATTTTTTTATCTATGAACGACTCTTACCAAAAATATATATAAATAATTTAATTTCCTTTTATTCGTGAGTTCAATAAATTCTAAAACACATATAGTAGTCTTGTATATTATTTTAATATTCTATCATCAAATGAAATATAGAAATTATTCACATTAACACATTTCTTTATTGACAGTTAATTCTAGTACCCTTGAATATTCACTCATAACTATATTAAAAAATCATTAGATAATCTTTAAATTATATGAAAACATACATTAAAACATAAAAACCCTCATCAATAAGAATTGAAAATAAATATAACATAATCATTATGTCTGTTAAAAAACAATGATAGTAATAGATAGATATAGGATATCCAAGACACCTCTGACCCACAAACCATACAATGATATAAACACATAATTTGCATACAACCATTCATACTACATAAAAAATCATGGATATATCTAGGATTAATCATGAAAATCAACAAACTTATATGATTATATTAAAAACAATGGATCGTCTTATGTTTATATGTTTATATGATTATAGGGAAAAATATTTGAAAAGGACACGTTCTTTATATTAAAAAAAGTAGTTTTTATTATAAAATATATTTCTAAGTCCATGATGAGTGATCAAAATCTCCAAGAAATTATTTACCACATCTCTTTCATTAAAACATGTCACTTGTAATTTTTTCATGAAACAGAGAATGGAAGAAATAAATGTGATTATCTTAATTAATCAGTAAGTGAAACTATATAAACGCGGTATACATTCAATAAAACTAAAATATATATTATTTTTAGGATAATTGAATATATGAATCCATAATCAAAACAAATTGAGATTTTAATACATCAATGAAAAAAATGAAATCACAGATATCAATAATGATGATCTCATACTACTGTAATGCATAATTATAGAAATAAAAAAGGTTTCCAATTACCTATTGAAAAAATGTATCCAATTTTGGTAGAGATTTACACTAAAACCCACCTTTTTAATATGATAAACAGATCAATTCATTAAGAAGATATAGAATGTTGTGTCCCACCAATAACTTTTTAATGTCCAATATATTCTTTATAAGAGTGAATAATTCATTTATACTTTTCAATGATGATCCACTTACTAATTAAAATAATTTTTATCTATATTAAAAAAATAGAGTGTCCTAAGACACAACCATCATATGTAAGTAGTGTAGAATCATTAAGAATGTAAATTATTTTCCACATGTAATTATCATGGATAACGTGATTGTAACCCACTAAATGAAATAATAAAGAAGGAAAACCAATATATAAATTTTTTTTAATAATCACATGTTTTGGAATATCATTATATATAATAACAACACATTTCCCAATTATAATGGAATAACATTATTTATTAATTAACCTCATTCTTTGTGAAATTTGTGAAATTTAATATTCTTAATGTATCAATCAATGGATTTATTAAAAAGTCAATTTTGGAATAATCTTCCCATAATCTATCCAATAAAATGTGCATTTTTTTAATATAACATAACCATAAGAAGTGAAGAATATTCAAAAATTGTTTTTTGGTATGTACTTATATCCCCATTATAAATGATAGAATACAAAAAATTATAATTTAAAGTATCAATACACTAAAATATTATTATATTTGTCCAAATTTTGTTGAAATTTCAATGAATGAAAATTGTGTTATGGAAAATCCTTATGAATGGGGTAAACACATTCTCAAAATACATTTAAATGAAAGATCATGATTTTTTTAATATATATGACGAAATGGGAGGAAATAATATATTTATATATATAATGGGGTATTAAATCAATAAAATACCATAAATAGGAAACATGGTGCATAACATGTAATATGTATCCATGTGTCAGTACTGAGAAATAGTAAAACATTACGAATTTGAAATAGAAGAATCAATACTCTTTCAAAGAGAGGGAATTCAAATGATATTGAAATAATAATATTTAATTAAAATTCATTCTATGATATCTCAAATACATATTTTATACCCCACATAAATAAACATACATACATTATATCGAAAAATATCTTAATGGGAGGAATTTTAGTCAAAAAACTCATACCTTGAATGCATCTTAAATGATAATCATATTAAATCCTTTAAAAAAAGATAGAAAACGTAATTAAATATCTTAAAACTGTAAAATAAATATACACCTCCATTTTGATTTAATTTTTTACTATATATTAAAAATATATTAATAAATTATTATTTATTTTCATTATTCTTATTTGAAATTTTTTTCCCTATTTCATATGAATGTAATGAAGGAAAGATAAATTCTAAATAAGAATTTTCTTTTTAATAATTCCATGAAAAATAAATATAAAATAACCATTTTTTGAAATATTACACGGATCTCATTTTCACTCTATGATATATAAGAATACATATTTTAAAATTGTAAATAATGACAATGTAGTTTTTGAAATGTTTATGAATCAAAATATGAATCATTAATAAATATTTTGGAAAGTAATTAATAATTACAAAAAAACACTAAAATTAAAAAATTTATAAGTTATTACTTCCATTATATTACATCCCTTAATCAGTTATAACATAGTCATTATTACATCATTTAAATGAGTGGTTATATTTACCAATACAGTAACATGTTATATTTATTTAATAAACAATTAGATGTAATCAGATAACAATAATTCGATATATAAATTATATTTCAAATTTTAGAAACAAAATATATTATTTTTAAATTCATTTTAGGATCCATCAATCAGGGGTGGTGATGAAAAATGAAGTTCCCTATTTTATGAGGTGGTTGACCACCTTAATAATGATTGAATATCTAATAGTTCAATGAATTGAAGGAATAATGATATGTGAAAATATATTAATAATTAATTGTATTTTATAAAATTAAAAAATATTTAATCATAAATTCTACCAATGAAATCATTGGTTTTTTGAGGTGATGAAAAATGTACTAGAGAGTGTTGTTTTTTTTTTGTAGTCTCCATGTACACATGACTAAAATTTAGGTGTTTTAATCAGATAAAATGGGATAAATAATTTTTTTAATTAATATGTTGTTATAAATATGTTCTAGTGATAATCATATCATTATATTAATAACTTTATATATTTTTATGATAATAACTATTATGAAAGAATAAATAATAATATGTAGATACTCACAACATGAACTTAAATTTCTGGATGAATTATTCTTGAAATGAACACCATAGCCAAAAATTATTGATCAGAGGAATTTGTAAGTGTGATAATGTTCTAGTCAGACCAATTTAGTGTAAGATAATGAAAAAATGAATGGTAAGGTTATAATTTATGTATAGTAAATGTTACTTATGTAAATGAATATAATGGAACTTTTTGAAGAACCATTAAATTGATAAAAATTTGAAAAAAAATATTATGGGAATTGTTTAAGTGAAAAATTACCTCAATCATCCAATTGGTTGATAAAATGATTATTTTATGGTTTTTATTTTATGTTTTATAATGTTAGACTAATTTACTACCTCATTGGTAATCAATAAATAATTATAGTAATTAATATCAATGAAAAAAGTAATAATGAATCAATTATATATTTTCAAGGATATTAATTAAAAATAAAAATTTTATTTTATTAAATAAATAAACTACGAGATTGAGGGAGTAATTTTAGAAAATTTTTCACATAATGTGTAAAAACATTTTTAGAAAAATACTATCTGTATTATGTATAATATTTTTCTGTATAATATTTTTCTAAAAATTATCAATTACCCTGACATAAATAGTTTTTGAATAAAATAAATAAATATTACATGTAAGGTAGGGTATAACAAAACTGAATTTCATAATGAAAATACATGTTTCAAATATAATAATATATTTTTTTAGACAATCATTTTTATTTTGTTCTAAAAATATAAGAAAAAGTATTTATATTCACAATGAATATATTGAAATGAACATTTTTTCCTAAGTAAATATTATATTACATAAAAGGGGTTTTAAACATCTAGAATATTATTTTATAATTATAAGTGATCAAAATATAAATTTTCTCAAAATATATTTCTATTTAAAATATATCATTATGGGAGAAACATAATCTTTAATATTAAGTTAATATTTATATTCTAAATTGAAAATTTATATCCAAATTATAATATTAAAATCATATTATTATTTATAAATTAATTTTTTATAAAATTAATAAAATATAATGAAACCACATTTTAAATTGACAAGGAAATTTTAAAATATTAACTTTTATTTTTCTTATTGACTATATTTTAATGAATAAATTTATTTTAAGAAATAATTAATTTGGAAAATAAATTATCATCAAATATTTCTTTAAAAAAAATTCAAATCTAAAATGATTAAAATTATAAAAAAACTTCAAACTAATAATCAAAATTATATATTATATATTAAAAATAAATGAATTTCATTCATTTTATTTTTTTCCTTTATTTACTTGATATATATATTTTATAGAGTTGTTACTCATATTCATTCTTGATAATTAAATGGGCATTTATAAATTGAAATTTTTAAGTATATATATTTAATATTAATATATTTAGGTTTCTTTTATCTTAATTGGTATGTTCGGAGTAGGAAGTTGAATAAATGAACTTATTTAAAGGTAACCATATATAATGATCTTGGGGTAATATGTTCTCCAGAAATTATAATTATCACTCACTAATGAATACAGTGTAAGAACACGATTTTCCTATGATGTATAGATCCTTAAATTTTTGTTATAATTCATTATTGTTGACCTAATATGGATTCCTAATGAGTTAGAGGGTGTATGAATGGTGTCTGGGTCTTGTTTAGGGCCCAAATCTGATCTTTTTTATTCATAAAAAATGTCTTTTCATAGGATTAAAGTAAACTATGTCGGGATGGTTCAAGTTTATAGAAAACCGTATCGGTGGAATACCTTTTTTTCATGGCCATCTCGAATGGTTGGTGCAATGTTTCCAAAACTATGTGGCCTAAATGTTTGAGTTCCTCCCTTTTCTCAAGGTACTTGTGCATGGTTGGTGAACAGTTTACAAGACAATGCTGTTAAACAATGGACCTACCTGATTTTTTGTAATTTTAAATTTTTACCCTTAATTATATAATTATCCCCCTCCTTCTTCCCAAATCATATTTCCCATTATCGGAATATCCATTTCGTCCATATTGGAGGTCTTTGAAGGCCTAATCTAGGGATTGGAAGATCTCCACCATCCATTATCTGATCGAGCTATCATTTCTCATGTTGGATGCACAATAGTAAGTAATCGAGTCCATTTGAGTGTTCTCCATCTCTCATCCTATTGAACTAGTTATAGAGGTGTGAGAATTTTTACCTTATTCTCAAATCATCTCCCTTTGAATCCAAAATAGTGGCTAATAATGTATGAAGATAGTCATACGAGTCTATGGTCGAAGGTCTATAATTCATCTCTAAAGCTCATTGATATTAGAATTTATATGTGGGGCCCACTGACATCATTTTTTCTGTTTATTTAATTTTTATTGAATTCTTATAATCTTTCAAATGATATGGTTATGATCTTTCCCTATATCTGATCAGTGGTTAGGGGTTGCACCTATAACTCCATCTATCCCATGTAGGATGTTTTTCCACAATTCCTGTTTTACTATTTTGAAACATTTAAACCACCATTCAGGTGTTCCTTGTCTTGAAAAATATAAAGATAATCTATATATGTTAAATTTATTTAAATATCCTTTGAATTTCAGAGTACAATTTTGCATGTATTTTCTCCACATGACATGCCTATGGTCTGTGTTTGAATTTGTTAATTAAACATGAAATATAAATTAAAAAGTAAACAATATATATGACTTGAACTTGTTAAATGTCATTCAATAATAGGTTTAATGTTCAAATAACACCTTACCATTTCAATGGAAGGTGTCAGAGTGAACCTTGAATATTGAAAATTCCTTAAATGGATTAAATGAATGGTTTCATGCTACATGGACTTGTCACACAAATAAACATCAACACATTAACAAAATAGACTAATTGATTAATCAAGATGTGATTAAATGGTTTCATGATATATTATCTTATTCATGTTAATGAATGGTAATGTATTGAACCATATGGATTTTATTTGACTTTATTATCAAAACAGGACTGGTCTGACTCAAGATCCCCATGGATTTATGAGGGAATGACTTGAGCACTTGAGGACCCCATTCAAAATTCCAGGATACATCTATCTTTCGATGAGACCCAACTAGAACTTGATCCTTATCTAAATATCAATGCCTAATATGACACTATAAGATACATTAAGTAATAGTATAGGATTTCATGTATACACTCCTTGGATCCAGCATTGAAAAGTAGGTTCTATGGTTAAATCACATCGGTCCTAGTCATTGTTTATCCCCATTTTACCTTGGATGAACTCATTGAACTTAGTAGGCATATTATTTTTGGAATTATTTGTACAATGCTCTTTATCTTAGAAACATGTCCTTATCCATGTTATAGTTATTATAGAGTTGGAGACCCTTGAGGTGTACATTTCTTTTTTTATTAACTTGGAAAATCACTATTAGATACCATGACATGTTTCTTTACATTTTGGAACATTCACTATTTTTAACATGTGTCTTATTAATAAATTTTTAAAATAAAATAATGAACATGTTACATGTTTAGACACCAACCAATATATTATATAAGTACTAGGGTATTTAGACACATCATATTTTATTACTTTATATATGCATGCATGTACACTTTTATAAATCCATTGTATGAGTCATATTTTATAGTCTCCTGTAATGGTGGCACACTGATATTTATGTTAAATGCTTTGTATGTGACATTAGGTAGTTGGGGAAGGTTAAATATATGTAGGTGTTGATAAATAAAATCATAATGCATCAGAAACATAATTACTTAATGTGTTAGGATGGAGCTGTAATCAGATGACTGAGATATAGATCAGAATAGTGGGGATATTTTGTGTATTTCTTTTTTCTAAATTGGGGTTTTAATCTTTACATTCTACTTTGTATCCATAGTTTACATCTTTTAAGTGACCTGAAATTTCATCATCAGTAGATGTATGTTTTTACGGTGATATTAGTTGTTATTATCCTTGTCTCTTTCGACTATTCATTCGATTTACTTACACTGATTTGGCTATTTAGCACTATTTTTATTTATTCATTATGCTAAACTCTGGTAATAAGGGAATGGTCTCCCCACAGACACACCATAGGCCCTCGTTGCTTGTCATAAGAATTTGGAATTTCAGGCGATGAGCTTGAAGACATGTGGCCCACCGGGCTTGCGACACCTATTATGTGGCATTCGGGTATAGGAAGTCACAATGTTCAATCAGAGTGGGGACATTATTTCATTTCTATTTAGAGATAATATATTGGGAATTAGGGTCACTTTATATATCTTTATAAGACATTAATAGGTGTCACGAACACATGTTCATGGTAAAATATGAGTTTCTTAATTTATAATTGTTGTCAAGATTTTTCCTATTTCAATAGATATAATTTTACCATTCCATGTTGCACACATTGTGTGGTGCTGTTTATTTTTATTCTGATCTTGAATTACACTTCATCCATTTGCCAATGGTATAGATGAATGTAAAATTGTTGCATGTATCTTTATAGTAACATTGAATTTTATTGTCATGCATATTTCGAGGCCATATAGGTGAATTTCAGTTTTTTAATTTCATCTTATGCATATTATTTTTCGGATATGTTGTCATAGTTATCTTATTCTTGTAGTACACTTGGTTGATATTTAGATTTTTCAAATTTAAATTCATTTGGTGTTATGGACCCTAAAGGGTTGTAATGAGTAATTTATCGAATCAATCATTTAATTAGGAGATTATGTGGGTATTAATATTAGTGAAAAGTGGTATGGGAATTGATTAACTAAGAAAATATCTCATTTTAAAGGAATTAGGATACATGTTCATTGAAAATACAAGCATAATTTTGAAATTTTTGTGTGTCATTATTCCACCATGTAATTTTTATGAAAGATAATATAGTGAACCTGGTAATTAAATATATTGTTAAATGAAACATATAATTGAGAACTTACTTGTACTTTAATGTCTTAAGGGGTAGTTGGGGTAGTATACCTTGGGATGTCGGGCTTCCCTTTTTATATTTTTAAGTGTTTCTATGGATCTTTTCAATTATATTCAGTTTCTACTTGTAATTTTTAGAACAATTCAACCATTATTTCCTTGTATGATATTCTAGGAGGATAACAATGACTATGCTCTAGACATGGTGGGACATAAGCCACCAGTCATAGGTCCAGATGATCCACTTGAGGAACTTCCTATTGTACCTGATTTGGGAACTGACACACATGTTTCGGATAGTTTCCTATGTATAAGGCTGAATATTCATGGTTCTCCACAACATTAACCAACAATGGATGATCCAACATATGATCTTCGGTAACAACATTCTCCTAATTTCCCTAGGAATTGTAGTCTATAGGCTATTATTTCTGGGATTGAAGATGTCGTGTATATCATTGAGCATCTAGAGACACCTCTAGAGTAGAGGCTCACAATTTCCACCTACATGATTTAGTATTTGACCCAGGGTTGATGGGATGTGGTTACCTAGTCTAATTTCCATCAAAGAATTGTATGAGATGACTTCTAGGTTATTTTCAATGATCAGTTATTTTATCAGACACTTAGAGCTGACAATGAAAATGTGATCATGAATCTCGAGAAGGTTTATATGTCTGTTATATAATATTGATCTTGTTTCATAGAGTTATAGTGATTTTCACCGCTTCTATCTAGTGATGAACATTTGTGCACTAAAGGCTTCGAGGATAGGCTCCAGTACACCATCCATACACCAGTGAATGTATTTTTTATGATTGTTTTTTTAATAGTCAATCAAGAACATATTATTAAGTGAATGCAAAGGTATGAAAATACAACTAGGCATTGAGGATCATAGGCACGATCGGCATGTAGTTCTCTTAGTTCCATGAAAAGTTCCATCGCAGTTTTTTATAAGATAATAAACAACCAAAGTATTTGTATCGATAACTCTAAGTTGTTTAATTAGATTGGAAAATTGGGAAACATGATGCCTCATTGTGATAGTGAACCAATTTTTTGTCGGGCATGAAGCCATATAAGGATTATTTAGAGAATCCTTAGGGCCTTTACAATATCCTCTAGTGGAAAATTATCCACACCAGCTCTACCTTCATGATTGGGTACTTTTTCACCACCTTTAGTAGGGATTTGGAATAGGACTGGTAGGAATGTCCTGGGATGAGTTCATGGCCCTAGTAACTAGACCCATGATCACCAACAACACAAGCATAGCAGTTATGATCATGGTAGTCCTACTATTTTAGGGGGCCATGTATTAGGTTGGTAGAGCAAGAGAATAACATCACAGGGTAGGTTAACTGATTGCCCATATTCCAAATCTCTTCAAGGATGATGAAGGATTATATCATTCTTATTTCCCTCCAGTAGTGGATTATATTAAGATGTATTTATTGATGAGTTTTCTATAAAAAATTATAAGAGGGGGGTAATGTTTAGGATCAGGCATGTTCTAGGATCATCTCTTGTGTCTATTCTCCCCTATAGGATGGAACCTACTGATCTTTAGGATCTTAAGAGGTAGATAGGGGATTTTTATGCCAAATTTTTTATTTGGCCCAATACATCCTCTTGGGTTTCACCTGTTATTTTCTACAAGGAGGATGTGAACCTTTATATGTTCATGGATTATAGACGGCTGAATTAGTACACTGTCTTGAACCGATATCTGCTAACATGTATAATTGATCACATTGACCAACTATAATGATTTAGGGTGTCGTATATGATTGGCCTAGAATCATGTTATCATCATGTGTGAGTCATTACATCAGAAATACATTGTACATGTTTATTTATGGTCAGAATGTGTACCTATTAATGTTGTTCAGTCTTATGAACACACCTTCCATTTTAATATCTCTGATGAATAGGGTGTTCCACCCCTATTTGTATCATTTTTTGTAGTCATTGATTTTGATGTTTTGGGGTAATCTCATACTCTTAAATACTGTTCCAAACACCTTTAGATCATTATACGTAAACATAGATATCACTGGATTTACTCCATCCTTGCTAAGTGACACTTATGGATTGACAATAATAATTTCATGGGTCATATCATATCATAATTATGAGTATTTTTTACCTAGAAATTGTTAGTGATATAATAACCTGGGAGAAGTCCAAGAGAATGTTTGATATATATAGTTTCTTGGGGATGGATGGATATTACATGAATTTTATATAGGACTTCTCACATCTTGATTCACCTATTAATAGACTTATAATGAAGGGTGTTATATTCCTTTGGTCAGGAGAGTGTGATAAATCCTTTCAAGAGATAAAAGGTACGCTTGTTTTTACACCTATTCTAATGTTACCAGATCAATTTAGAGGTTATACCATATTTTATGATTCATTATTAATAGTCCAATGAGTAGTGCTAATACAAGAGGGCATAGTTGTTGTGTATAGATCTCGGTAGATGAGGACTTGTGAGAGAAAGTACCCAGCACATGACCATGATATAGCAGTAGTACATGCCTTATGGTGATTTTGATACTATATATTAGATTATCGATGTTTGGAGTACATGTACCACAAGAGCCTCGAATATATCGTTACACAGAGTGACTGGAAACTCAGACCATGAGGATGGGTAGAATATCTATAATACTTTTATTTGGAGATTTCCACTATGATTGGAACGGGAAATGTGGTTGTAGATGAATTAGGTTAAAAAAATATAACACATGACATACAAGAATCCATTGATTAATAGAAGTTAATGACCCTGATGTAGTCATCGGGTGACTTCTTCCATGCAGCTGTCTATCGAGCATTCCCTCATGGATAAGTATCATGACGATTGGTAGGGTATTTCTTTATTTCATTTTACCTATTTAGTTGCATCTCTTGGTTGAGTTCCATCTGGGATGGTGTGTTTATATCATCTTCTTTGAGTTTCTGATGCTTTCCCCTTTCATTTTTTGAGCTATTAGTGATATATTGGATAATGTTTTTGTCTATGTGGTTGGTACCTCATGATATCTCGAGTGTTTTACTATAACCTTAAGTTTTTTACCATGTAAAATATATGGTTGGGAAAATACGGCATTGTAATGGTGCTGAGTATTTATGGGTGTGTTTCCAGGAGTCCCCATGGCATGTTATACCTTATGGGCTAGCCAAGGACATCGAGATAGATAGTCATGTATCACAAAGGATTGTCTCATGATGTCTCTTCTCTCTTGATTGGGTTCACATAGAGAGTGTCTAGTTAACTAATACATATCATTTAATCCCTTTTTAGTTCGGAGATTTCAGGACAGTTACAGAGTGTCATTAAACAGACCCATAAGTGGGCTTTTCCCGCACATGTCTTTTTTCTTTTGCAGTGTACATGCTCCTCGATGGAGTCCCCATTGAACTTGGTGTATGTGGAGAATCATAGTTGGGGTGACAAGGTTTTTCAATGTATATTGGATGAGGAGCTAATCTATAAGAGTTTGGAAGTGATCACCTCCTTTAAATAGGGTTGGACACTTTTGCAATTTTAGGTGGGCCCTATATTTTTTTTGTACTTCTGTTATACTCTGGTTTGGGATAGACGTATGAATTCAACTTAGTTGTCAGTTTTTTATATATCCATTCACATTTTCATGGAGGGGTATGTGGGTGCATGGGTACATGGGTACATTTACATTAGGATAAAGCCTCCTTGTCTTTGGTACCCTACTCGGCACTGGTCGTCATCCCCTGGCCTATGGGGGTGGGATTGGGGATTCACAGATCAGGACCCATTAGGTTGGGTCATGACAGAGTGGTGTCATATGAGGTTCCACCATTGGGACCTTAGAACATAGTTGGTTTAGATGTGAGCCTGGTTTCATTATCCAAGTGTAGGTGTTAGGATGTACTGAGTTCATCTTTCAGAATAGAGACACCATTGTTGTTAAGAGCGGTCGATGTATCTATACACCAGGACACTGATAAGCTATTTTTCAATATGAGACTTTAGGAAACTGGTCATAGAGGTAATAAATGGTAAATTCATCATACATTATTTGGTTTTTTGTTTTTTATATCATTGATTTTGAACCGCAGATATACTCTTTAATCATTTTGTGTCTTGTATTTGTTCGAAATGTTCAAATGATGGTTTACATCATGGATTTCAATGACGGGTTTGGTGTAAGACCCAATGATTGATGAGGTTCCCTTTCTAGAGCCTCGTCAAGAGGTAGGCTCTCTTTCAGTTGTACATCTGGTGGAGCCACACCCTTCAAGAAATGTGTTGACCCATCATTGAGTGTTAAGGTGGATTAATATTATTATACTAAGTCATGGATGTCTCTGTTGGTGGTTTTTTAGAATTAGTATCGAATTAATATGTAATATTGATACTTACCCCACTGAGACATGCTTTTGAGGCATGATGAAATTATTGTGGTTGACTGAATGCTACCCAAAACTGATAGTATCGATGTGCAGTGGTTGTGTCCCATAGACTTGTTTAAATGATGCATGGAAGCAAGCTGGTAGTCGAAGTACTGGTAAGAACCAATGTAAGTCTTTGGGCAGGACTTTGTTGTTCATTGGTTTACTCATGGGCTCAGCATTATCCTGTAAATGGGACACTCAAGGAGGTTGTGGTATGGTTCATTGGGGTTTTGAATTAATATGAATAATGGACATTACCTATAGATACCAATCCATTTCTAAATTTCTATCACATTATTAAATATATAAAAAAACATAGTATTACACAATGAGAATACCAAGATTTAGTGTCTTTGGAAAACTAGGAAAATACATAACATAACATAATATGTGAACATTTATTTAATCCATTCATCCCCAGCTACATATTGCCTATTGAAAAATCCATAGTACACAAAATCAACAAAGGATATAATTCAAAAAGTGGTGATATAAACCCCCTGTAAGAGGATAGATATGAACAATATAACAATGGGTGATCATTATCTTAACATAGTCTATGGATCATGAACATGAGAAGAAGCATTAATAATATACTTGAAATGTGGCAAGGCACAAAAATAAAACATCATGTCTTAGTGGTGAACTACCACACACAGTTTTTAACAATGATTGCATCATGTTCACACATAATTTCCCTTTTAATCTTGAGATTCATCACATTACCAATTGAATTGGAGTATTTTATAATTCCAGGTTCACCCATTACATTCAAACATTCATATTGTGCTATATAATTCTGGGTGCACATGTCGCACCATATTATTTTAATTACCAATCTTTCCACATAAAAAATATATGAACATAAGTAACCCATGTAAAGGAATGGTTTTAATCACATATGAAAACATCCATAAACATTGGGATCCCGATAGATAAAGGGAACAACATACTTACTAAAAGAACCATTAACCTTGCATGATACATAAATAGAGTGTTTTTGAATGAAGAGTTCTTTTGGAAAAAAATTTTATTGACATAAAATCTAGTTGAAAACATGTATATCCCAGAAAACAAATAATAATGATCAAAAGAATGATTTATAATTAGTAACCGTACAAAAATGGACTGAAAGAGGGAGAACCTGAAGAATGAAAGTTGGGTTAATGAATTTCCCCTTACCTTGTATATGAATTCTTTCTTCACTTTAATGTAATCTTAAATCCACCTTAAGGAACCTTGGATTGGTATTTGTGTCATAGTAGAAGCTCTTGGAAGTGGGGAGGGGATAGTTATGATTTTTTGGTAGATTTTAGACATTTCTTGAAGCATTAAAGGTGTAAATAATTGTGGGTGTGAGGGGTTGTATTTATAGTGGAGGGGAGAAGGATTTTCTCAATATTATATTGATTAATTAGATATATATACACAAGACAAGTAATAGTGATGATTCCATGACCAGGAATAGTAATATTTGAATTTTATTTAGAACCAATTGGGATTACATCAGTATAACATCATACATGACTATTTAATAACTATAGGTATCTTATTTTGTTAATTATAGTATTTCACTTTTCAAAAAGAATTCATGTATTTCAGAGAATCCCAAAAAATCACCCTAACCATTTTTCAATGTGTAGAATCCAAAAATGAACCCCATTTTCCAAAAATAAGTTGTTATGTATGATTAATTTAATTTTAAATTAAAATAATAATTTACTTAAAAAATACAAAATTTAAAATTAAAACATATTTCATTATGAATTGACAAATTGCATATGTTATTATAAAATAATTATAAAACCATAAGTCATAGAAATTTTAATTTCTGAAATTATTTTAGTAAAATATATTTTCTTTTAATTAATTAATTAATTATAAATAATTATTTATGTCATACAAAATACCAATACTTTTACTACGGTAAAATTGTCACTTATAAGAAGCCTAAATTTTATTGAATCATTAATGCATATGGTTATTATCGTTTTGGATGTTTTACTATTCATAAGGGTCATATTACTCTCCATAAGGGTATGGTACTATTCATAAGGGTATGATACTATTCACAAAAAAATATATTTTCCCTCTCAGACTCCAAACATCTTATTGGTCACAACTGTGTATGTCAGATTTTCAAAATTCAAAACATATAGGTAGAAAAATTATTTTAAATGGTCACATAGTAATTTGAATCATGACATGTCATTGTTCTTCCTAATGTGATTATACAATAAGGAATAATTATAAAAAGGAAATTCCCTTAATAATACTATTGGTCATTAAATTAAACCCCCCTTATGAAATTTCACATTTGAAATTTCATTTTACACAAATAGATGAGGGTACTTCTCTTTCATTGACTCTTTCGGTTCCCATGATGCTTCATAAAATATATGTTTCCTCCACAACAATTTTACAAGGTTTGTTGCCCTGTTGTGTGGAACCCTATCTCTTTTGTCCAGAATCATTACTAGATTATCCTCACAGGAGAGACCATCTTCCATTTTCACCACCTCTGGGTTCAGTAATTGTGAGGGATCAGGTACCTTCCTTCACAAGAGTGATGCATGAAACCTGTTATGAACATGATCCCAATTTGGTTGAATTAAAATCCGATTTTCCACAACTCCAATGTGGTCAAGGATATCAAAGGGACCATTTCACCTTTAGATTAACTTCTTTTACTTTATAAAAAGCATGGCACTCTTCCATTATGATATTCGAAGGAAGACATTATCTCCAATGTCAAAATCCATGTCCTGTTGATGGTTTTCAGCATAGCCCTTTTTTTTAATCTGAACATCTTTGAAATTTTTCTAGAATACATGAACCTTATCTGTCATCTTCTGCATAAGATCGGGACTATGTAGCTTTCTTTCTCCAAATTCTTCCCAATAAGTTGGTGTTCTATATTTTTTTCCATACAGAGCTTCATGTGGAGACATATGAATACTCTAGTGGAAGCTACAGTTGTATGAGAACTCAACTAATGTAAGATGATTATACCATCCACCATTTAACATTAAAGAAAATTATCTTATCATATCTTCATGTGTCTTAATTATCATTTCATATTGTCCTTCATTTTGGGATTGATAGATCGTTCTAAATTTTTTTAGTACTGTAAGCATAATGAAGAGTTCGTGAAAACATAGATTTGAACCATGGATCATAGTCCCAGAAAACCGAGTGTGGACCACCATGAAGCCTCACCACATCCATCACATATACCATTTCAAGATGATCAAGTGATAGATCTTTCCAAATAGATTTAATGTGGCCAGTCGTAGATAGTCGGTAAACCACAACCCATATAACATTAACACCCTTGTATATCATTGAGATACTCACCATAGAGTCCATAGTGACATTCTCCCATTTTCATATGGGTATAGAAAATGTTTTCAGAATCCTTTTGTACTTTTTTCTCTGCTTTAACATGATGACATACCAAAAACCTTGATAAAAATTCCCGAATATCCTTCTGCATGTTATTCCAGCATAAGTGTTTTTAGACATCTCGATACATCATGTTGCTACCAGGATGGATATAGAATGTTGAGATATGAGAATTTTCCAATAGGTCCTTCATTATCCTGGGTGATGAAGGCACACAACGATGCATTCCAAACTGAATCACACCATCATATTTTATATATATCTCTTGTAGCATCCCTTCATTTACTTCATTCACCTTCTTTTGTATCTCTAGATCATCCCGTTATGCCTCCACAAAAATCTCTTGTGTTTATGGTTGCACAATCATTTAGTAAAGGTAGATTTATACCATTCCCTTAAGATTTTCAAATACATACTTTTAATATCCATGAAGATACAATATTTCTTGATCTATATCATGGATAGTGTAGCTGGTTATTTTCCGCTTAGAGCATCAGATACCATGTTCTCCTTTCCATGATGGTTGTGAATGGAGAAATCGTAGTCCTGGATTAGATCTAACCATCACCTTTGATGCATGTTGACCTCCTTTAATATGAATATATTATTTTGGCTCTTGTGTTCGGTGTATATGTCACGTGTCTCACCATAAAGGCAATGCCACTATATTTTCAAGGCAAAAACCACGGTATTTAGCTCTAGATAATTTTTCAGGTAGTCTTTCTCATGGATGTTCAACTTCCATGAGTCGCAGGCTATCACATTATCAATTTTCTTGACTACCCATCCCAAGACTTTCAGTGAAGCATCATTGTATGTCACAAATATTTTTCCACTATTTGATAGTGTGAGTACAAGTGCAGTGACAAACCTTATCTTTTTCTACATGAATCTTTTATCACTTTCATACATCCAGATATACTTTACCCCTTTCCATGTTAACATTGTTAGTGGGCTTGACAAATGTTATAAATTTATCTAAAACATCAGTTCTACCCATCTAATACAAGAAAACACTGGATATCTATAAAACTAGAGGGCCCAGTCTATTCCTCTTTCGCCTATATTTTTTAAGGGTCTACAGAAAATCCCTCACATGTGATCACATGAACCATGAACATGAATTTATTCATTCAAAAGTCACACATGGTTAAATTGTTTCACAACATATATTTTATCAACGTTACAAACAGAAGTCTTATATGTTCTTGATGTTACTCATTATTTTTGGATTAGATGAGAATATCATCGAAAAACACTACCTAAATTTTGTGAGGGTAATATATAAAGACTCTATTCACCAAATCCATGATCATTGTAGGGGAATTAGTATGTCTGATGGTAATCACCAGAATCTCATTGTTCACATACCTTGTATAGAAGGCACTCTTTTGAATATATTCATTATTCACATTTAGCTGATGATATCTAGATCAAAGATCCACCTTTTATAAGTATTGAGCTCCTCTAATCTAATGGAACAATTATTCAATCCACAAAATAGTATACTTGTTATTTACGGTGATATTTTTGATTTCAAGATTAATCAATACACAACTGCATTGATCTATCCTTCTTCATCACAAAGTGCACTAGAACTCCCCAAGGCGATGCACTAGGGCGTATGTACCTTTTGATCGAATTATCTTGCAGATGCTTCATTAACTCCTCCAGTTTGATAGGAGACATCCTATTAGGACACTTGGAGATAGGTGTATCCTTGAGTATGTGTTAAATTGATAAATCTAACTCATGATCATAGGGATTTCCAGGTAACTCTTCAGAAAATACATCACCATATTCTCTAATAATGGGAATTTCCTCAAGGTTGTCACTTTCCCTTGACTCAGTCATTTTGTAGTTGTATGATTCTTAATTGTCTATCTTCACCAACACTATTGAAGCATTTTTCAAAGGAAATTCATTATATTCCTTGCAACTGTAGAGGAGGATGTGATGTTTCAGAATATGAAAATTTATTTACATCTCTCGATAGTTGATATGTGCACAATATAACCAGAGCCAATCTATTCCAATTATTGTGTGGAATTCCAACAAGGGAAGTATTACGAGATTCTCTTGATGAAACTTATCACATAAGCTAACATTAGAAAATTAAAACACTTGCTTTGCAATGATTAGTCCACTTTTGGTTTTTAAATATATATAAACTTCATGTTTTTGTGCCTTTGATTCAATAGTTCTACCAAACATTCAAGATATAAATTAATGCGTAGAACTAGAATCATATAAAACTTTTTCAATTAATGAGGGAACCTGAAGTGTACCATGTACGACTTCATTATATTTATCCTCTTATGCAGTAGTTATGGAAAATCCTTCCCCTATTATCTTGTCTTTGGTGTCTTCTAATTCTTATAAACCTCAAGGAGTTAAGGTTTTGTACACTGTCTTACACAGTTCCCTCTCTCCCTATAGTTGTAGCATTGTTCCATTGGTGGGGCTCCCATGAAATCCACTAAATTCATCTTCCATTTCATATATTTTGGACACTCTTGAGCATGGTGGCCTTATTCACCACAGTTGAATCATTTACCCATCATATTTATGTAGTTACCATGTTGAATCATTCCACATTTTTGGTATGTGGGTTGTTGATTTTTCATCCCACATTTACCATTAGATCTTCCATCTCGAAACTGCATATTTTGTTACTTATCACCATAACTAGTAAAACATTATTCAAACTACATATCCACTTTAAGGGAACACCAAACAACTTCTTCATAGATCCCAAAGTCTTGAATTTCAATAGCCTTCCTAATTTGTCGTTTTAATCCACTAAATAATCTATCAAATTTTTATCATTTTTTATAAAAAAAAACCCCATAGCATTCCTTGCAATCCTTTTGAAATTTTTGTTGTAGGTCATGAATGATTCTCCTTCCTTTTTCATGAGATCTTTTAATTCTATCTCCATATTTATATGACATTTTTGTGGGAAATACTTGTTATGTAACTTGATCTTAATGTATTTCCATTCCATCTATTCTATTTTTTCTCTTTTATTGGCGTTCATAATTAAAGCCCACTATTTATCGACCTATCCCAAGATAATATAAATGGATAGTGTCACCTTCTCCATCTCAAAAAAGTTAAGAAACTAAAATATATTATCCATGGTTATTACCAATTGTTCTATAACAAGTGGAACAAAAGATCCACTAAACACCAGTGGTCGTTGCTGCATAAAACACTCGATACCAAGTTGGTCCCACGTTGGTGAATGAATATGTTCTTAATTATTTAGGTTATTATTCATAACATGAGATAGTTGTGTAATAATCTCAATGATTTTTTAAATTCCTTATTTTAAATCATTGGGGGTGCCCTTCGAGCAATCATAACATTGGCCCTCACATGGGTAGTCGGCTTGGTTACTCCTGGTTCCCACAATTTTCTAAAAAATAAAAGGTTTGAACAAAAAATATGTCAGAAATTCATGAATAAATAACTTATACATTTGTAAAATTTACATTAAAAACATAATTTATGGGATACCTATGCATTGTTTCTTGTGTGCATATTTGTATTTGTATCATACTGGTGTTTTTTCTAGGGTTCAATAATTCTTATTCCCAAATTAACTAAACCTGGCCTCATATACCAACTATAAATACCTAGCCATTTATTACATTACAATGGAATAACTAAAAAACCAAATATTATTACAAAATGATGATCCAATGTTTTATTGAATTGGGGAAACTAGTACCATACATAACATAACATAAAATGTAAACATTTGTTTAATCCATTATCTCTCTAGCTTCTTATTTTCACTTGAAATTTTTTTTTGTACACATAATCACATGAGAATATACAAAAAAATGAGTGATCTTAAATCCAAATAAGAGGATAGATATGAAAAATATATCAATGGTTGATAACTATCATAACATAGGTAATGGATCATGATCATGAGATTAAGCATTAATAAAAGACATGAAATGTGGAAATTCCTAACAAAGAATAATAATGTATTATTAGTCAAATACCACACATAGTTGTGAACAATTATAGCATCATGTTCAAGAATAATTTCCTATTTACCTGTGATATTACCAACATTACCCAATTCTTTGGATCAATGTATGATTCGGGGTGCACCTATCACATTCAAACATTCTTACTGCGCTATATAATTCCGGGCACACCGGCAAACCATAACATTTTCATTACAAAGAATTCAAAAAAAAAACATACATGAACATAAGTAACACATGTGGAAGAATGGGTTTCATCTCATTGGATCATATCCATATTCTTTGGGTTACAGAAATAAATATGTAAATACATATTTCATACAAGAACCATCAACCATGTGTGAGAAGTAAATGGGTTGTTTTTGAAAAAAGAGTTATTTTTTAAAACTTATTGTTTTACATAAAATCTAGTGGAAAAAATTTATATAAAAGAACAGATATGAAAATTATGAAAAAAATTATTTTAATGGATTAACCATACCAAAAATGGAGTGAAATAGGGGAACCCGAAGAAAGAATGTCGGGATCAAGAATTTCACCTTACTATGTATCCGAACAATTTTTTCATTTTAATGTCTTCTTGAATCCTCATTAACAAACCATGAATTGGTCTTTTGATGCTTCCAGATGCTCTTGGTCATGGATGATGGGATAGGGATGATGTTTGGACAGAGATTAAACTTGTATTAAATCATGAGAGGTGTGATGAAATGAGGGTGTGAGGGGTGGTATTTTTAGTGGAGGGGAGATGGGTGTTTTTAATATTATATTCATTAATTATTTATTTATTCAGAAGTAAAGTAATATTGATGATTTCATGACCATTAATAGTTATAATAGTGTTTTATTTAGAACCAATAAATCATACATCAAAATAACATCATACATGACTATATAATTACCTTAGTTAGCTTATTTTGTAATTTATTGTATTTCACTACTCATAAGAAATTCATGTATTTCAGAAAAATCCCAAAAATACACCGTTAACATTTTCAAATGTGTATAATCCAAAAATTAACTATAATTTTCAAAAAAAATTAAATATTATAAATTTAATTCTTAATTATACTCATAATTTACTTGAAAAATAAATATTTTAAAAATTAAACTGATTTCATTATGCCTTCAAATATTACAAATGTTATTATAAAATTATATTCAAACAAGAAGAAATAGAATTTTTAATTTATGAAAACATTTTAGGAAATAATTTTTATTTTAAAATAATTATTTATTTATAAATAATTATTTGTGACTTAAAAAAATACGATCACTTTTACTATAGTCAAATTGATACTTATAAGATTACTAAATTTTATTTAATCATTAATGGTCAAGGTTACTGTTAATTTGGAAAATTTACTATTCATAAATGTCATATTACCATTAATAAGGATAGGTTTCTATTCATAATGATAGGTAACTTTTTACCCAAAAAATAAATTTTCTCTTGTCGGACTCCAAACAACTTACTGATCGCAACTTTGTATGTAAGATTTTTCATATTCAAAACAGAGAAGTTGAAAAAATTAATTTTAATGGTCACATAGTATTTAGTATCATTATATTTCATATTTATTCTTAAAGTGATTATACTATAAGGCATATTTATAAGAGGGTAATTCCATTGATAAAACATTAGGTCGTTACACTTCCGCACTAAGATGTGACCATTTGGGGAAATCCAAAACCATTTGGACGCGTTAGAGACACCCAATGTATATGGTGTTGGGTGTAAAGGATATGTTCCATAGACCTCTGAGTTTGAGGTTGGTTCCATGCATTTGCGGTGGTTTCGTAAGGGCATGTAAGACCCAATGTGAGCATTTGGGAGACGCAATTCATTATCCAGGTGGTAGAGTCATTTTCTATGAGGTGTTGTGGATTTGTTGCGAGGTCTCGTGTGGTGGGATATCCTATGGAGAATTGAGATTCTTTATGGTGGCGAGTGTGAAATCCTTATAAGGTTTATAATTGGCATTGATAAACTGTGGAGAGAAGGTGTTGTGGTTTTATTTTACAAGGTATTGATTTGGTGTCAGAACCGACTGTTCAGAGCTAGTTGAGGTTATTTGGGGATCATTCGTGGTGGTTGTAGACTGACGAAGGTGGCCTTGGGTGTTCGTTTATGAGGTCTTGTGTTTTGTTAGATATCATCAAGGGTTCAGGGTGTTATATGGGGGCATAATGCTACGTATGTTGTTTGTAAACCCAATCATACATTATTGGTGTTTTGGATCTTCCTAGTGTGTGTTTGTTATAGAAAAACACCTTGGGTTATCTCACTAGCTTGGGAGTCCCAGTTGAGTGCTCATGTCATTTCACATGTTTCTAAGATTTTTCATTTTAGGGATGAAAATCATTAACGTGATGATGATGTAGTGACTTGGGTTTATCCCGGTCAAAAATTAAAATATTTAAATAGATGATTCCTAATATAGACTCTGATATGGTGGGATAATACGTGGATAGGTGTTCCTAGAATAAATTTTGCCATAAAATAATTATTTGTATACTATTCACATGGCGGAAATGGGTTATCTCATAACTGGTAGCTTGGATAAAATATCTAAGGTCACAGTTGAGTCTGGAGCATGTCATTTACCTGATGCGGTGTATAAGTTGTTTCGGAGCATGCCTACCTTAGAAAAAAAATATGAAGGGGGTTTTTGATATTAATTTAACCTAATTTCTTTTTTGGATGCAAGCTTAAATAACTCTTGAATAGAGTCTCATATCGAAATTCAATTCCTCTGGATGTGTTCATAATGTTTTTTTACTCTAGGTATGACATAATCATTTTCATACTGGGTATTTGATCGGAGGTGTATCAAGGACAGGCAGTAATATGATGTGAGGTTTAATAAAAACTAATCCCTTTATCACCCCCACCCTTCTCCTCTTCCTTGGCGCATGGTATCCCCAATACCTCCATCTCTTCCTATTCGATGGGTTCATGGTGAAGAGGTTCTACCAGTTATTGTTTTTCAATGGAGATCATCCCTCGACCATGAAATAGAAGAAAAAAATCATAGATCTAGACTCAAATATTCGGCGATCCACAAAAAGGTAGGAAGATTTTATTTTTATTCCCATTCCACACTTTATTTCATTTTTTTATTGTGATGTCATATCGTCATTTAGAGGTAGTGTCTTAGTAGATTAGGTCTCAAGATATCTGAAACATATTTTAGATTTATTTTATGACTAATAGAGTTCTCTCGGAGGTTTTAGGAAGGAGGAGGTAGCACGGTTCATGTGTCCGACAAGTGTTGGTAGGGAGCCGACGGGCCGACTTTGTGGTCCGGAACGGTCGGTCTGTGCCAATGCCTATGTTTTTGGCCAAGTATTTTTATTAAAAACTCTATAACACGTAATCCATGGGTTATTTTTGCAGGCCATATACAGTAACACGACCCTTGCTTGAAGGTGGAATTTTTATGCAACTTTGAGGAATTTTTGGTTTAGGATTGATACTTGGGGAAAAAAATCTTTTATGAAAATAATAATATATGTATTATTAATTGGTGATCCATGGATCAGACGTATCTTTTTCATCTGATGTCTGACTAATGAACCATTAGTGGAATTGTGTCCCTAAAATTATAGAGTATGTTATAATGTTATTTTCGGTTGTCAAAATCTAAATTACAGTGAGGGACCAATAAAGTGAATTTTGGGCAAGGTGGTGAAATGTGACATTTTCACCGAGTGTCTATTTTAGACAAGTGAAAGTCAATTCCGTATGCATTTATGAGAGAATCTAAATGACACAATCCATTCAATTTAATAAAGTATTGAGTTGTGGTACCCATGATGATCTGGTCATGATTTTTTCAGAGAATAGTAGACTTTTAACAATTTGTCCTTTTTGGCAGTTAAATTACATATCATCTGTGTTTTTCTATGTATAATGTGATGATGTCCACAGTTTGGACATAGAATATATGGTGTACGTGAAATGTTTTTTTGGTTTCCTTGGGTTTGCGGTGCCTTTACTAAAAGTATTTATTGGGTAACCCTAGTTCCTATTTGTGAAATTTTGATCAGTTGAGCTGAGTGGGTCCCCTGGTCCTTTAGCTATGAGTGATTTCGGTGTCACATAACATTCACCGTAATGTGACCCATCTTCAACTACTATAAGGGTTTTTCGAATCATGACCCCCTTCACTGGACAATAACCCATGTTCGGCTTCTTTAAAGACGTATATTGTGGGTGCATTCTAACAATCTGGATGGAGTTTTATCAATCTGTTTCGATATCTAACTCAACAGATATAGAGAATGTGCCTCAATGAGAGGATCAATGTGGTCCTCAGATCTATTTGTGTTTCCCTTGATGGGTTTTTAGTGTCAGCGTGACCAATATTTACCAATTAATTTATCCTATACACAAGTTGTTTAGTAGGGTATAGATACCCAGTGAGCCCCGGGTACAACCTCTATAGATGTGTTTCGAGATGCGTTTCTTCTTTCTGTTATCAATTGTGGTGTTTTCCTCAAGAACCATATTGAAATCAGAGTGACCATTATATACGGACATTAATCCTCTAAGAGATGATATGATCTAGATTAAATCTATTGTATCATAACCCTTTTCTTTGTTTGGAGTTTTTGACTAGGGTTTTACAATCCCCTAGCTAACGCTGAATTGGATCCCATACCTGAGGAGTTGGTGGTAGTTTAGTCACTAGGTGACTTCTTCTGTGGTGATGTCCATCGAGAGTGACCTCATAGTCATGTATCGCTAAGGATGGATGGGTGTACTATCTGTTTGTTTTACCAATGGATTGGAATCTCTCATTTGAGTTCCATCTGTGATTATGTGGTTGACTCATCGATATCGAGATGTCGATGATTTACCCCATTTTCATTACGAGCTATCAGGGATGGAATTGATCTTATTGTTTTCTATGAGGATGGTACCTCATGAGATCACATCGAGTGCTGTGTTACAACCTCATGATGTTTACCATGGAAAGCGTATGGTCCTGAAAAAGTGACTTGGGAATGGTGTTGAGTATTTTTTGGTGTGTTATGGAGTCCCTATGGCATGTGTCATTTTGCTGACATTCTAGGGATGTCGAGCTGTCTAGCTTGGTACTATTGTGGATACTCTCAAGATGAAGCTTCTCTATCATTTGGGTTCCCTCATTCTATGATTATTTATCTAATAAATATCAATTACTACATTTTTGGTTGGTATTTTTGGGCTCTTACTGAATATCAAAATACTCACACATGCATGAGCTTTGCCTTCTCATGCCTTGTGTCTTGTAAAAACCAGAGTTCATTCGTTGGGGTCCAAATTGGACTTAGACCAGGCATGGTTTCATGGCTTGACTAATTGGGATTTTTTAGGTTGCTTGGATGAGGAGATTACCTGCTGGTGTTTGGCTGTCGTCCCCTCCTTTAGGGTGGGATGGACGATTTTGATGTTTTCCTTTTAGTGGGACATGTATTTTCCCTTTATTTACTTCTGTTATACTCTTGTTTGGAATATATGTATGAATGTTTTTTCGTTTTCAATTTTATTATATAGCTCTACACTATTTCATTGACCTCTATGTGGGTGAATTCATACATATACTATAGGATAATTAATACATGACTGTGATAGACTTCATGACACTGATCACCAGCCCTTTTCCAATGGTGGAGGTCTTAGGGAGTTATGGCTCGATCCCCATTGGGTTGGGTCATGACATGTCATGAGAGTGGGAAACCGATATACATTACCAATTTCTAACATTATTCTTAGATAGTGTATCGATGCTCTTTGAAGGTGAACTTAGGGATGAGTTCATTTAAGGGAGGAAGATAGTAAAAACCAGGTTTTTCTCTCTAGTATGGATCCTTTAAATATCTATATAATTATATAATTTTTTTAAATATAGTTTCCTAATGACATAGCAAAGGTCTTGGGGGTTTCTGAGGATTGTTCACGGACCAAAATCAATATTTTTTGGAAAAAAATGGTCATGTTTCATGGTTATAGTAAACCATGTGGGGATACCAGAAGGTTTAAGAATAATGTGAGGGTGGAATTATTTTTCGAATATATCCTTACAACACAATTAGCTCACATTTTCCCTAACCATGCAGACTATTATTGCACGTTCCTCAAATTCTATGGGTACCCATGCATAGTTGGGTCATGGTTTTGAAAACCATGTGACTAAACTATGCAGACAATAAATTTTCCATAATTATTCATTTTACCATTAATGATCTAATTATTTCCTTCTTTCATAATCATATTTCTAATGGGAGGAACCCCAATTTCTCACATTTTGGATCTTTTTCAATGAATATGTTGAGGATTGATAGATATCCTCCATCTTGGGTATGATCAAGATTTTATTTGACTTGATGGATGAATAATGGTATGTACATGAATCTGTTTGAGTGGTTATCCAACTCTCGTGCTCTCTACCTAGTTATCGTTGTAGGTTTGTTTTTAACTTTTTCATAGATGTACCCCTTTTCAAGTTGAATTAGAGGAAAATATTGGATGAGGAGAGTCTTATATGCCTAGGATGGTGTTCTACAACTCATCCATCGAGTTCATTGTTTTTTTTAATTTTCATGTGGGGCCCACCAATTACATCATGTTCGATTTATTGTATTTATACACTGTGCTTATAACCAACCAATTACATGAGGTTCCATTTATTTTATATATATTACAGTCCAGTCATCATTAGAACTATATGGTTATGATTATTTGGTTAGGCCAATAACCATATCCATTACATGTAGTATGCCTTACCATAATTGTTGTTTTATTTTTTTCACACAAATGATCCACCGTTAGGGTGTGCCTTGGACCCTTCTATGGGTAATCATTCAATATTTAATATATTGACTTATATTGTGAATTTCATAACGTAATGTACCATTTATACTCACCACTTGATCCTACTATGGTATGTGATTAAAATTTATAATAAAATGAGAAATTGAAATTGAATGTGTACTATGTATTTGGATTGAACATATTAAATGTAATTGAATAACAAGTTCCATGTCTCTAGCTCCCCATACCATATTAATGGTAGTTAGTTGGGTGAACCTCAAATTTTAAAAATCCATTAAATGGATTAAAAGAATGGTTTCATCCCCCATAGCCTCATCACACAAATAAAAGGAAACAAAAGAATGAAATGGACTTATTATGACCTTATTAAAAGGTTTCATGCTCAATTTTACATGTCATAAAAATTAAATTTAATTATTTTAATAATATGAATTATATATGATTTCATTATCAAAATATGAGTGGCCTGACCTGATCTCTCCTTGGATTCTTAATGGAATTCCTTGAGCACTCGCTGGCCCCATTTTTAATTTAAGGATACGGCTTTATTAGGATGAGACCCACCTAGAACCCAATCCTTTTCTAACATTGGATAACTGGAATGACAACATAGGATCAGTCATATAGTACTACAAGATACTTTGGATACATTCCTTGGATCCAGAATTGACAAATAGGTTCCATTATTAAAACCCATCTGGCCCAACCCTTTTTCTATCACCATTATATGTTTTACGAAACCCTTATACTTGGTAGGCATATAATTGTTGAATGACATTGACTATGATTCTTGTGCTAAATTATTACCTTCATCCAAGATAAATTAATTATCGATTTGGCATCCCATGTGGTTTATGTTTCCTTATTTATGACCTTTTAACATCACTATTAGTTATCATTACAGAATAGCTTGTTAATCCTTGTGACCTTCAGTATTTCTAATAAGTTTCTTATTTATAAACACTTAATAATCAAATAATTAAATGGTTACATGTTCAAAAATCAACTGAGGGAAAAATCATGTACTTAGGTATTTAGTTACATTGTAAATCATTACATTATATATTCATGCCTTCACAGTGTTATATTTCTATTACATAGGATGGGTGTTATATACATCATTGGTGGTGGACCATTGAGATTTATCTCACACCCTCTACAGGCATCGTTTGGTACCCAAGGAAGATTACATGTATACATGTGTTGAAAAAGGAAGCATAATTCTTGGGAAACATGATTGCTTGATTTTCTATGATTGTGTTGGATGAAGATGACTGATATGTAGCTCCGGAATATTGGGATAGTTTATGTATTTAAATTTTATTCATTGGGGTATTCAAGTGTTCTACTATTTTTTACGCATTAATTACATGTTTCTGTTGACATTTCCAATCATCGTAAATAGTTTTATGTAATTTTTGTTATTTTAGTTATTTTTATCTCCTTCAAATTTCATTATGCATTCTATATACTTATATTGATTCCCCTATTTACCCATATTTATATTTATCCAGTGTGCTACACTCTGTGACAAGGGGAATAGTCTCCCCAAAGACACACCCTAGGCCCACGTTTCTAGTCAGTAGCCTCTAGCTTTTTTGGAGATGCTCTTGAGATCATTTGGCCTGCCCAGCTTGGGAAACCTATTATGTGGAATCTGGGCTCAGGGAAACCCATGTAGTGTATGGTATTGTTAATATCTTCATAATTTAAGGTATAAAATCTAAAAATACATATATTATACTCTCAAAGGCAATATCGACTTACATTTCATTCTTTACAAAATTTATTCCAGTAATATAATAATGTAACCTTATATTTATATACCATAATCATAAATTATACACAAAAATCTACTAAAAAAATAATTTATTCCCAAAATCATTAACTATCAATGAGTTTATATATTTTTTCAATCAATTTACTATTTCTTTACCCCTAATATTATATCATCCAAAAGTTATAAAGTTCACATACTAGCCAATGTATATTATAATCACTAAAAGTATATAATAATTATAAAAATATATTGATTTATCATTAATCCAAATGATATAGAGACTATATAATTAACATTTCCAAATCACACATGCCTTTTTACCCCTAATTTATTATAAAAATTAAATTTATCCTTCCCTAAAACATGATTTATTCAATAGATAAAAAAATATAACATTTATATAAAATATTTTGTCATGTTTATTGATACAATATAATATATTTTTCCATAAATTTTAAAAAACTATTAGAAAAAAACCATATATGATTCACATAATCCTCAATAACATATAAAATATATGAGAATATTATTGGTAAATTTCACATCATAAATTAAAATGACTAAAATTTTCATGAAATCATATAAATTATTATACCAATGTAAAAACATAGGTATGTAGAGGAAACTCAACTTTCTCATCATGATTGGCGTATACTAAAATGCTTAACCATATACATGTATATCATTATTTTATTATAGAAATTGTGGTTTCTTAAAACATATATTTATTATCTTCACCTGTGTTATCGTGTTTCAACTAAATACATAATCAAAAATGGTTATGGAAATATCAACCATATTAACAGGGAAAAATAAATCAAAATATTTCACCACTTATAAAAGATGTTTTATAATTTTACAATTTAACATAATAAAATGTCTCTCATTGTCTAATCCAGGTTTACATGTTATTATTTTTCCATTTTTCTATATAATATATTAAGGTAAAAGCATACTTAAATCCTTCATAATGGTTTATGAAGGGAATATTATATCACATAGAATAACACAAGGGTGTGTCTTTCCAATTGTGTAATTTAAGGCCCTATCATAGTGAATCAGTGTCAGGATTTATTGAATGCTAAAAGACCCATTTTTGTGGTGTTTACCCCAAAGAATATCTATACTACAACATAGACACATTCCAATATATTGAAATAAGGGTTTTATAGAAAAAAAAATATTATTCACTTTCTTACTAAAACATTATTAAATTTTCAAACACACTGACATTTTCCAAGGGGTTTCACTAAATATATCACATCCTAATATATAAATATATTTTTAATTATTTCCTTAGATTTAAATAATACACAATTGAAAATGGTTATCAAAGTTATTGAATTTATGATCGAACATAACATATTATTTGGAAAATTATCACAACGATACATATTAATAACCATTGTAATATCAAAATTCCTTTGATTGTAATAGTGATTCCTAGACCCATAAGTTGGGATCTAGTTTCATAAACACATACATTCATACTATCATTAATAAAAATTGTAAATTCTTGGATTTAACCATCCAATTTTTTTAAAAAAATTTATTTTATATATTATACACCATTTTTCTTCTCAGGATTAGATTTTTTGATAAATAGAAAAAATAAATAACTAACAGAGCACGTGATCATTATATCAAATATTTATTTTATTTCCATTATATATAAAAATACTTAATTCTTGACGAGTCTTCAACATATCAAATAAATTCATTCAAATGTACTATCCTTTTAGTTATGTCATGTTTACTACATTTGTTCATGACATGGGGAATGGATACAGATGAAGGGGAGATATAAAATTTTTTTTCATGAAAAACATAAAATCAAGATAATCATGGAATAAATTTTAGGGCTTAAATAAGTAACAAAATGAATCCATAATCAAACAAGACGAATTATATAATACATCCATCAAAATAAAAAATAATTTATATCAATAATACTGAACCCATGCTGACTAAATGCATATAGTTACACACAAAAACATGTTTTCAGTGCATTTACCGAAAATAAGCTCCTGTTATAGAATGTGGTATACACCAAAACCTAAAATATTTAGTCTTAGGGAAAACCTATATTGATCGAGGGGCTATATAATTTTAGTACCTACCCAACACATATTCATGTACAATTAATTCAAAAAATAGTAAACAATGTATTTCATAATTTTTCATAAGGACCCTTCATAAGGATAAATTCGTGTATATTTGTATAATGAAAAATAAAAACATTACATATATAATAATCCCATATAAAAATAAAATTGTCATAAATAATATTTATAATTTTACCCATGTCAATAAATTTTATAACAATCTCAAAGATCATCCATAGAATGAAGATTCATATTCATAGGCAAAATATTCATCTTTCTAAGAATCATTATTATATGAATAAAAATATATTTAATTTCAATATTATTCCTTATATTAATTGAATTAAAATTTTCCTAGGAAACAATTATCCAAACTTTGTTATGTAAAATGTGATGTTCATGAAATATAATGAAATTAATATACAACTATGTCAATTTTAAAATCATCTAATCATAATCCATTTAGAGAAAGATGGTTGATGGAAAAAAAGAGTCATACCAAATGATGTTTCTAAAGGATCTCAAGGTGAATATGTAGTAGGAATTTATTTACAAATTTAATTTTAAAATAATATAATGTAATAAAATATATGGGTAGAATGAAAAAATTTATATTAAATGATTTGAAATAATGATCATATCTCAATAAAAATAATTATTTACCAAATAACGCTTATGGAAGGCTAACACTGGACAGAAAATAAAATCCTATGAAAAAAAATTTATAATTATATAAATAATATAAAATTATTTATTTAATAAATCGGTAGAAAACCAAATAAAGGAATCTTGGGGCATAATATTGAATATGCCTTGATGAATAAAAATTCACACCTAGAAAATCCTAATATCTTTATAAAAAAATCCTATAAAAACACATTAAAAGAGATGCATTCAAATTGAAATTAAAATACCATGTGATAATGTTAATTTAGTGTTTTATATCTGAAATTGTCATAATTTATGCGAAAAATTAGATATTATATTTGAAAAAAATTATAGAGGGGTATTTGAGAATAAAACAATTACCTTGTATTCATTATGACATGACCATTATCTATCTTCCCCTTAAATATGCATAAATATCTAAATTAATAATATCAATACCATAAAAATTAAATATTACCTATTTTACAAATTTTACGAAAATATAATTAAAATATATTAATATATAATTTTTTATCTTCGACATTAGGTATTAGAACTCTCATTTACATCATTCATATAATCATTAAAATTATGATATAAAATTTCACTATGATATTTCAGGTTTACCATTCCAATATTCTTCTATTTATAGTAATTGGTATATTTTAATGATTATATAGGTTTATTTTTCATTAGGAAAAATTAATTAATATACCTTCTGAAAATGGACATTGAAATGAATTATTTTTGACATGTATAACTATCAAAGTTTGATACGTTAATATATATTTCAAATATAATCCACTTCATTCTAGAAAAATTAAATACGTTTAAATATTTATTTAAGAAATTTTATAACTAGTATTTGAAATCCAATAATCATTTATGGAATAACCGTTATAAATTCTTATATAATGGTGCTTAAATCATCCTAATTGGGATCTTATATTTTGGGTGGTGTTTCTGATTGGGATTTGTCCTACTAGGCCTGTGGGATTGTAATAGGTTTTACCTTACCCTTTCAAAAAGGTTTTACTATCTTTTTTCTTTTCTTTTAATAGAGGGACATGACCCCAAAAAAATATTAATGGATAGGATTATATAAATAAGGATGAAAACACTATGTTTATTTGGATACTCATAATGGGGACATTTATTTTTTCATGGTATTATCCTTTTGAAACGATCTGTTTTGATAACTAGTAGTGATCATAGGGTTTATGATATATGATAATGATCTATGAGAATAAATTTTTTATATTTAATGTTCTCAATTATATAGAATTTTAATATTGATGGGACAAATTTTTTTACCTTTATATAATTGAATAGAAGGGAACCATTAGAAGCACATATAATATTTTCAATAATTTTATTTTAATATTTGATGTTCAATAGATACATGATAAACAATATAAGAGTATAATGTTGGTGTTTTTCAAAATACACCTTAACAACTTATTTTTTAGGAAACTCTTAGTACTTCTTTCATCATTATATCATTTTCCCCAAAATAATTTTTCATAGGAAATAATATAAATTATTAATTAATATTTCTGTAAAAAATAGCATTTTACACATTACCTAATTTAAAATTTTCAATTTTAAAATTTTCAAGTCAATTAATAAAATAGTATTTATTAGGGTTTGAAATGTTATTTTTATGATTATAGAACATAACATGAATCAAAATATTTTAGGATGAAGTGTGCTTTTATGATTAAAATTTATGTTTATGAAACGTTCCTTAAAACAATAATTTATCATGCAATAATTTATTTTTTAATAATAATAATAAAATTTTTGGATTTTTTAGGGATGTCCAACACAAAAACTCCGCATAAAATTATTTCCTTAATGAAAAGACTGAACATAATTTTTTTATTCATCTAAAAATTTATGTTTGTCCAAAAAATGTTTTAAAATGAATTTATCAAGTCAAATCTTAAGTAAATTTCATATTATTTTTCATTAAACAAAACGTTTAGTACATAAAATTCCTTTTTAAAACCTTATAAATGCTGAAATAATTATAAATCAAAATAATTCTAATTTTATAAAATTTCAAATATTATTACTGAAAATCATTTTTTTCTAAAAATAAATTCCATTTGTATATGGTATTTTTATTCTAGATCCTATTATTATTTCCATAATTTAAATTCATATTCTAAAATTTATCACTATAATTTTTGAATAAAATTATAATATATATAAAAAATATTGGAAAATGAAAATTTAAAATATGAAATGTTTCAATTATTATTTCTTATAATTTTCTAAATAATTTTTTTTGATAATAAATGATTAAAATAAAAAATAACATATAAAATTATATTTCTTAAAATAGAAATTAATTATTATTATTCGATGTTTTTAGATAAATAATTTTGTAGGGACTAAATGATGTTATTATTCATACTTGGTAAACCAAGAGAAATTTTTTAACATTAATGTTTCTGTTAATTAACTTCTACATATATTTTATAAATTAATACCTCATGTTAATTCCCACTAATGAAATTTCATGTCTTCAATGTTATTCATAAATATTTATATTTTATTAAAATAAATCACAGTTCTCTTTGTTAGGAGTTTCATGTTGATAAAATTATATAACACATCGACTTATTCAAAGATAGTTATATAAAACAATATCTTGGTGTTATAATTTAAATATATTGAGGTATAAAATGACCAAACTAGACCGGTATGGAAATTATTGAAACAAAATATTTATGTGGATGTTATATATTATGAGTAAGAACTTATGATTGAGTGAGGTTTTTGGTTGATAATCCTAGTATTATAGGGATATGTTCTATATTACTAATATGAATCTAGTAGGATATGATTTTTTATTCATTTTTAATATATCATAATATTTATATTCTCATGTAAGTGTACACAAACATATAATGGATGTCTTGATTTATATAAATTAGTGATAGCATAAATTATTAATTAAATGGACATAATAATTTATTAAATGTTTTCAGAAAAAAAATCATTATTTTTTGATTAAATAATTTTAATATGGGTAGTGTTCTATTTTATTTGATAACTGACTATGATTTTTGGAAACCATAGTTTAAATTTTTTGTTTGTTTTATATTATCATTGGAATGATTATATTATAATGAAGTGGTTCTATGTAATGATAAAACATTTTTATAAAGGTTTCATGCAACATTATTCCACAAAGATAGGCAATCATGAGAGTCTTATTTTTTATGATTTTCTAAATAACTACGAAATTGATTATGGTATTATATTTTAGAATATAAAAAAGTTCTTTATAGTTAAACTAAAATAGTGTTCATGAAATATCAGATAGATTTTGAATATGTTAAGAATTTTATTTATTAAAAAAATTAATAGATGTTAATGGTGTATCAAGGAAAATTTGATTAAATTTTAATGTGTGTATAATATTTTCATTGATTTTATATAAACACAAAAATTCGATGTTATATTTTGTTACAATTTTTATAAATAAATTTTGAGAATCCTATGTGTCTTCGAAAATTTATTTTGAGATGTGTGCTATAACAAATTTAAGTGACCCATGCGGTTTAGGTTTTTAGAATTAGTGCATAGGGTACATGAATGGTAGTTGAATAAGTGAATATATTTTTTTCCCTTATTAGACAAAATGGGTTGTGTTTTTGGTTGGAAAACAATTAATAAAAAACAAAATTAGTTGGATTAGTATTTTAATTGTGTATTATTATGGTAGGAGTAGTATAAGTGTTGAATTTATTTAACCATCACTGAAATAGAATTAGTGGGTGAATTTGTATATACAGTAGTGGAAAAAATTAGTTATATTATACGATTTAAATTACTCTATCGTAGAATCTATGTATAAAATGGTGAATAATTAAATTTACTAAAATGATTAATAGTGAAAATAATGACGGGATGGATTTCATAGATAAATTGAGGGAATATTTTGATCCATTGAAATTATTTGTTGTGACTTTTTCACATGGTATAAATAGATTTGTTGTAAGATTATAAATAGAATTATGCGTCAGAATATATAAATTAAACATTTAATTGGTGAGAGGTACAAGTCAAATTAATTGGATAATATTTTATGAGACTTTTAATGGGTGAAAATAATTATGTTTGGCTATTTTTCATGACCTACAACATTACGTTTTTGTGAACTAAGAGGTATGTTAGATTTGAGTAGAATTGATTTCAATGTGAAATTGAATTTATATAATTGGGTTGGCTGAGAGGTATTTTTGTCATATTTTTGCAGTAAGATATATATTATTATACATGGTGTGTCTTATAATGATTTTTAATTTAGTAATTTCATTAAGGATAAAGGTGAAAATAATTTGGTGTGGAATGACAATGGAAACAAAATCTAGGAAATTCGCCCTTATTAGGTGTGGTGGTTGGGGTAGTAGGGTCATCACAATTCCAATGCCACAATTAAACTAATAAAGAACCACAATATTCTCATCACAATACATGACCCCTTATTAAATTAGAGGAATTTTTCGGATTTCATGTGTTTCATTATAATAAAACCACATGATTTAGAGGTATCTATCATTACATATGAGGGGGTGGGTTGCTCCCATAAACCCTTTTCCTCCTACCATATTCCCCATAGTTCCATGGTGATTATGAATTTATTTATACATCAATTATGGTAATATTAACACAGCTTATTCCATTCCTCCTTTACTATTTTTCCTCAATATTGAAATTTTATATTTATTGATTGAGTATCGATTTCAGTAAACTATAAAAAAATATTTTAGCATATAGTTTTTATGGGTTCTGTATATACAAAACATAATAAGGATAAAAACATCTCATTTCCCACATTCTCTATAAATTTGTGTCTCATATTGAGTTGTTCATTATTTTGAATCTAATTGGGAATAACTTGACAATGGATAGGCGGTATAAATTGTTAATTTTTATTTCTAGTGTGTTACATGTATGATTTCAATCGTTAATAATCCATTTAGTGTAGTTTCATCCATAGATTGACACTAAATTGGAATTTCATCACTTTTTCAAAATATATTAATTTAGTTTAATGTGAAAAAATCATATAATTAATGATTTTTTTGTTAGATAGTAATTTTTCTCACGTGAGTGTTGAATATATTAGTTTAGAGAAATAAATGATCTTTTCAATGAGGTATGTCGAATTTATCATTAATTATAATAACTGTTATGGGATTTACAGTATTTATTTTAACTTATTTATTCTTATTAATATATTCAATATTTTTCAATACATGTTTATATCAAATTGTTGGACTACAGAATATATGGTGAAATAATATTATCTTAATTGAATATAATGGATCATATTGGAATAAACATATTTTTTTATTTTTTTCACCAAAGTTCAATGATAGTCGATATCCCACCATATAGATTACATTGTGGCATCATTCAATGTATTACATTGTTGATATTAAATTTTTTATTGACCTTCGAATATATTTTTTAAATGAATATGATTTATTACTATGTTATGAAAAGAATTTTTTATTAATTTGAAATTTTTTGTAAATTATTTTTCAATTTAAAACTCGGGAGACATATGAAGAGTTTTTCAAATTATTTTTAGAATAATTCACTGGGTTTTTAAAAATCATTTTAAAATATATGTAATTATATTATTAAAGAGATGTAAGTCTAATTTTTAAACTAAATTCAGTATATCCACATTGTAAATTTTTTTGGACCAATTGAATACTTTTTCGTGATCCAATTTTATAAAATCATCAATTCTTTCGTGTTCTCTCTTAGTTGATGATCTTCATGTATAAATGATTATATTTGATATTTTATGCACTACACATAATATATTTTCGTAAAAAAGGGTATGTATACATGGTTTAATTTTTTTAATGGGTGTCTGGATTATATAATATATGTGGGAACTCAAGATGTTCCCTATGTAGATGTCACGACCCGTCCTCAGAGCCCGTGTCCTGACTACCCCAATCTCGCCTTCCATAGGCCAGGGGATGGCGACTAGCACCAAAGGAGAATCATTAATAAAAAGGGAAGGCATTCCATTTAACCAATTACACACATATAGTCTGAACACATGTAGTAAAGGCAACAAATACTAAAATAAAAAAGTAAGGTGTGATGAAAGTATGTGGGCTAGTATACAGACCCAACCGAACAACAAGTACACGTATAAGTAAAAAGGAATAACAACTCCTGAATCGCCCACTGGGGAATCCTACTAGAAGGGTTGGTACAGAACTCGAACAACTCATCCCTGAGGTATGTCCCATCTAGTCCAGCTCTGAGTAGCCTCCGTCCGTCACCCTCAGCCTCGATCACTGATTTTCATCATCTTCACAGAACACAACAAGGTGCGGGTGAAGGCCGTGCAGGGGTGAGTATAACAATACTCAGTAGGGGACCCCGAGACCACTGAAGGTCTCCCAGAATCCAAAAAGGATTAACCATAGAAGAAAGATACAATCAAAATGTATCAACTATCCCTACTTAGGTATATGCCCATATATATACCTAAGTTACCAGTCACAGTCCCGGCTCCAACACTCAAGACCAAACACAAACCAGTCCATAAAGGAAGTAAATTCAATCAACACGATGATAATGGTTGAAAAATATGACTGAACTCACACAGGTATACAACATTAATAGAGTGATATAGATGATCAGATGTAGTCCCTGATTCATCTAAGCTATCATACCCACACAGGTTACAGGACCAAAAAAGTTTTCGGATCCACACAAGATACATGACCAGCTACTATGTCCGACCCACACTGGATACAGGAATAGAAGTCAGAACTGTCAGACCCACGGAGGATCCTGGTACAGTAGAACCATCATCGATAGAATGGAGGAATCCGGTACAGTTTTCATCTTTGTCGAACCCACGGTGGATTCCGGTAAAAAAGTCATTGCTGTCGAACCCACGTAGGATTCTGGTACAGTAGTCGTCGTAGCCAGCTCTAGGGTTCCCTCACACATCACGCTCGATTCTAGGAGGGTCCACACCTTGATTCAAGTGTCGATACATGAACTATCATTAATTCTTGAATTTATGGATCTCGAAGATCTGTCTCTTCAAAAGAAACCCAACGCGACAGATGAAACGTCAATCAGACGTCTGGTCTGAGAGTTATTGGCATTTCTGTTCTAGGGGCCCAATTGGATTTACGCTTGATCCAAACTCGCCCGTTTTCCAAATTTATCTAAAACCCACATATATTATTGAATAAGGACCTCCTAGTTGCGATGGTCCTAATTCCGTAGACGGCGTGTCATTCAGATGCGCGATCTTGGAGATATTCGCATTTAGGCGAACTCGGGTCCAGCCCGTTAAGCCCAGTGGGCTGGCAGGTCGGAACAACCCGCCTCAGCGGGTCTGACATGGATGGCGGGTAGGACCGGCCTGACTCAGTGGGTCCAACCCAACTGGGGGGTTGGCCCGGCCTAGTGGGGTTCTGCCCACCAGCGGACCCGGCCCGCACTGTGGACTGGTTCGGGTCTCCCGGGGGCCCCAAGCGGCGCCGGCACTCCCTGCATGGACGGCCATAGCCGGCTGGTTCTGCCCGGCGCACACCACCCGCACAACAATACATGGTTCTACTTTGCGCGGTGCTTGTGGTTTCCATGGTCCACCGGCCCGACCGGAAAGCGGCCGGCCGGTTCGCCCCGCAGAGCGGCCCGCTCTGCGGGCCGCGGCTCCTCCATGCGGGGCCTGCGGGCGCCGTGGGTTTCTAGCCCGGCCGGCAGGCGGCCAGCCCATTAGGTTCGGCCGAGCGGCCAGAAATTGCGGGCCACATCCTCCTCCACATGGCCGGCATGACAGCACTAGTCCAACACTATCATGGCCTGGCCTAGCCGCGGCCTTGGGCTCCATAGCGCTGCACGATGACGTCGCGCCTCTTCTTCTGATGCGGCCCTCCCGACCGCGGTTCCTCTTCTGTCCGCTGTGGTCCTCCTCGACATGGTTATTCTCCATTGTTGTGCGATTTCACCACACCCTACCGGATCCACCTCCGTTTTCAACCCAAACGTGAATCAACGCAGGGTTGTCGGCCCATGTTTGGTCGGCCCACGCCCTCCTCATTAAGTGATATCATTTTGGACACCGTCAATCAAAAAATAAATGCCAAAGTACGAGGGTATAATATTCACATATAAATAATCCAAAATACCCCATACCTCGTATTTGATGTTTGACATTGACGAGTCACAAAAATACGGGCGTCACGGAAGATGGACGTCGTCCCGTCAACGTTGGAGGAGGTAGAGCTCAGTGAAGTCGCGGAAAGGCGGCATCATTCCGTTAACATCGTAAGAATATGACATCATCATTGGTGACATTATTCAAGGGTGGGGTCTACTCCATTAACGTGGAAGTAGGTCATTGAAGATGTTATTCGTGTTCTTCAGAGACGGGGAGCGTTCTTCATTTGAATAGGTTGTTCTTCAGAGTCCTCCCAAGCTCTCAAGAGAATAAATGCCAAGCCAAAATAAAACAATAGCCTCCCTATCATTTTAATATTTCCATGAATTTCAAATGAATTCAAAATTATTCATAACAGTACAAATTAATTAATTAATTATGTAATCTCAATTAATTAATTAATGGTGTTGGCACATTAATGATAGTAGGTGGGAGGTGGAGAGTTTTAAAAATTCAAAAGGGAGACTTGGAAGTTTAAGAGACTCCCATAATTAAAAGAGATTTACATGGGGAGTTATGAAGTTTGATGTTTGTGTGGGCCCCACCACACATTATCCTTCCATGGGATGTTATGTGGGGTGTGGGTGCCACCTACACCTTTATTTTGGAGAAAAATAACCACCACCAATATAAAATTATGTAACACATAAATTTTATTAAATTTATAAAGAATAGCCTAACCTAACTTCCGCTCTCGACCAAACACAACTGCGGTAAGGGTCTCTTTATGTGAATACCGGCGATGCGAGTTCATCGATGTCCTCAGATTTTAATTCCGAGCATCAGTTAAAAAGATAGAAAACTTTCACATTCATTTAATGAATGTACTAGAATTTTTTTTTCAGAAATTGATTTTGGGCACACCGGGCATCGGAATCAGGCACCATCAGAAACTACAGACTCGTAAAATTCTCGTGTATTAAAACAAATTACACGGAATTTTTGGTTCATTACATTCTCCCCCATCAAGGTGTTACGTCCCTGTCAACTACAACACATACTAAGGGAACAAATTGGGGTACTGAGCATGAATTTGAACCTCCCGCTCGCATGTGCTCTCCTGGAGGTTCCCGTGTTTCCAGAAAATGCGCACCAGAGGAATCGACCATCCACATAGGACCCACTCCTGTTGATCCTTGATCTCCACTGGGACCTCCGTTCTTGTCATCCCGTCATCGATGTCTAGATCTACATGGTCGATGATGTGGGACGGGTCATGCACGTATCTTCTCGGCTGAGATATGTGGAATACGTTGTGCACTCGGTGCAACTGAGGTGGAAGGGTCAGGCGGTAAGCCACCCCGCATACCTTTTTGGGAACCTGGAATGGTCCAATGAATTGCGGAGATAACTTGCTGCCTTGGCCAAATCACCATAGACCTCGTCAAGGTGAGACCTGTAAGAAGATGTGGTTGCCATCCTCGAACTCCAGTGGTCTCCATCTCATATCAGCATAGGACTTTTTTCTGCTCTATAGAGTCTTCATCAGCTCTTAGATGATCTGTACCTTCTCCATCATATCCTGAACCATCTCTGTTTATACAAGTGTTGACTCCCCTGGGTCAGTCCAGCACAGTGGTGATCAGCAAGGTCGACCGTACAGTGCCTTGTATGGTGAAATCCTGATGGTAGAGTGGTAGCTGTTGTTAAATAAAAACTCTATGAAGGGAAAGTGATCCTCCCAGTTGCGACCAATGTTGAGGATGCATTCATGGAGCATGTCCTCGAGAGTCTGAAATGTCCTCTCAGTCTGGCCATCTGTCTATGGGGGGAAGGTGTTGCTCAAGTGAAGCTGTGTCCTGAAAGCCTCCTACAACCCCTTCCATAGCCAGGAAGTGAAATGGGCACCCCGATCAAAGATGATCGTCGATGGCAAACCATGAAGCCGTAAGATATCTCATACGTAGAGGCATCCCAATCACTCTTCGGAGCCCTGCTCGCTGATCGGTAGGAAGTGGGCCGACATGGTGAGTCGGTCGACAATCTCCCAGATAGAGTCGTGTCCTCTGGATGTGCATGGAAGTCCCGTACCGAAATCCATGGATATACCATCCCACTTCTACACTGGGACCTCTAAGGGCTGAACTAGGACTGCTAGAACCTGGTGATCCGTCTTCACTTGCTGACAAGTGAGGCATTGTGAGACAAACTCTACTACTACATTCTTCATACTCAGCCACCAGTATTGCTGTCTGAGGTCCTGATACATCTTCGCCACTCCTGAATGTACCACCAGAGGGGAAGTGTGAAACTCCCTCAACACCTCCTCCTATAGTGCTAAGGGTACCATGGTACGTCCTCTGAAGAGGATAACGTGGTCCCCACCTTCAGAAAACCCATCAGGTGCATGCCCTAAGGATATCTGAGCACGTCGCGTCTCACAGTCAATGTCCTCACACTCTGCCTCTCTGACTCACTGAAGAAGTAGAGGAGTGACTATGATAGACTGTAGAAAGGATTATCCATCTCTATCCACAAAAGATATATGCAACGTGGCCAGCCGCTATGTCGCCTCTCCTAGAAGCTGAATTCGTGATCTTCTGCTGGGAGCGTCTGCTACAACGTTCCCCTTTCTAGGAGTATAGACTATCTCGAAGTCATAGTATTGGAGAAACTCTAGCCATCATCACTGTCTTAGGTTAAATTCTTTCTGTGTGAAGATATACCTGAGACTCTGGTGGTCAGAGTAGATTGAAATACATTACCCCATCAGATAGTGCTGCCACATATTCAAGGAGAAGACCACTACTGCTAACTCCATGTCATGGGTAGCGTAGTTCTTATCGTGTTGTCTCAACTACCATGAACCATACACGATCACTGCTTACTCTTGCATAAGGACACACCCAAGTCTGGTCCCTGATGCGTCGCAGTAAACTACGTAGTCTACACCCTCCTCCGGTAGACTCATGATGGGGGCACTGGTCAGCCTTTGACTCAACTCATGAAATCTCTACCGGCATCTATTCGACCACACGAAGGGTTTCCCCTTATTGATCAATGCTAAAAGCGGTGCTGCAACTCTGGAGAAGTCTGGCACAAATCTCCAATAGTACCAAGACAGTCCCAGGAATCTCTACACCTCTGTCACACTCCTGTGTCGCTCCCAAGTAAGTACTACCATGATCTTCACTTGATCCACTGCAACTCCAGCCTCTGAGATGACGTGTCCCAAGAAGTGAAACTCTCAAATCTAGAACTGGCACTTCGAGAGATTACCATAAAGCTGGTGCTCTCAAAGTGTGTCCAGTACTACCCAAAAATGGTAGGCATGCTCCTCCTCAGTAATCGAGTAAATCAGTATGTCATCGATTAAGACTACAACAAAACAATTGAGGTATGGCTGGAATATCATGTTCATGAGAATCATGAACACTGTTGGTGCAGTGGTTATGTCAAAGGGAATAACCAATAACTTGTAGCGGACATACCGACACCTGATGTCTATCTTCTACACATCCTCATCTCGAACTCTGAGCTAGTGTTAGCCTGATCTGATGTCCATCTTGGAGAACCATCGTGCACCCTTGAGCTGATCAAAGAGTTTATCAATCCTCGGAAGTGGGTACATGTTCTTCATGGTCACCTGATTTAGGAGATATTAGTTGACACATAGTCGCAAGCTCCCATCTGCCTTCTTGGAAAACAAAATCGGAGATGCCCAGGGTGAAACACTGGGTCGGATAAATACCTTCCCCTACAAGTCCTCTAACATTACCTGCATCTCACGAAGCTCTATGGGAGCCATCCGATATGCTGGAGTATATAATAGTGCTATCTCAGGGTACAGGTCAATGTAGAAGTCTTCCACTCTGTGAGGAGGTAGTCTTGGAACTTCATCAGGAAAAACATCCGTGTATTGATCCACCACAATAGGAAAACTCAGACTCCACACATCAACCGCTCCGATGATGAGACTAGCCAACTGATGTGTGATCGGCGGCCTCCTCCTCTGTGAAAGTCCATCCAGTGTTGCAAAGGTTCCCTTCTTCTGGTGAAGGTGAACCTGGTCCCATCCGTGAAGATACACCGTGCATTTCAACTAATACATTCAATCTGAGCATGAACTGTGGATAACTAGTCCATACCCAAGACGACGTCGTAAGGGATCAACACCGCTACAAGAATATCCCAGCTGAAGCTCTCACCTCCTAGAATAAGCTCACACTTCTGGCACCATTTCATAATCATCGAGTCTTCTCCTGTAGGAGTCTCTAGCCGTAAGGATTGAGCCAACATCTCCATCGGAATCTCTGATCTCCAAATGAAAGTAGTGGAAATAAAAGAATGACTTTCACATATGTCTATAACTATTGTAGCAAGGGTGTAATATACACAGATAGTACCTCAAATCATCTCAAGTGCATCATGGTTATAGGCCTTGACTTCCTGGAGCTGAGCCCGCCTCTATCCGACAGCTCCATGTGGGCGGGGGTGGACCTCTTGGTGGTGGTGGTGGTGGTAGAGCCTCGAAATTTCGTCCACCACCCGCTGCTCGCACAGCTCCTCTGCCACGTCCGCCGCTCCCGGTGGACCACCACGGTCGAACCTCTGCCTCTTCCTGGGAGGTCCCTCTACTATCTTATTCTCATCTTCCTGATAGGTCAGGCAGTCACGAGCCATGTGGATCTGCCCGCAGCATGCATAGCAGTGCCTGATTCTCATATAGCTAGGTCTGTCTCAATTTCCCCGCACAACCGAACCTGTATCCTGGGGTCGCCCACCTGATGGCCTGGTCCTCTGGGACCTCTACGTCATCTATCTATTTCCGGCTCCAGAAGACTCTTCTATGTGTCACCCTGTGGAGTTTCTTGCCACTTGTGACTACTCAATGAGAAATCTCTCCCCTAGAAGGGCTCACTCCTGCACCACCTCTTGCGTCGGAATGCTGAGGGGAATCGTCGAAGCCCTGATCCCTTTCCTGAGTCTTTTCTCGATGGTCTATGCCCTAAATAACCGGGCACATACCATATCCGTTGAGTATTGTGAGAGGTCAGTGAACCTCACTGAGTACTGAGCTATTATCATGTTTCCCTGCAGCAGATGAAGTAACTCCTGAATCCGCACCGCACAATAGGTGGCTGGAACAAACTCATAGCAGATGTGACTCTCGAAGTCTGTCCAGAGTAATGATACCTTGTCATGCACCTGTGGCATCAAGCTCCACCATCTTCATGTCACCGCATGCAGGAGACTCAGAGAAAGGATCACCATGAGGTCGACTAGTGTTCGTACCAATCTGAAACCTCTAAGGACAACCTCCATCCAATCCTCTACTTCCTATGGGTCCATCTCTCCCCAAAACCAGGGCGACCTCTGGCGCTGGAACTCATGCATTGCACTTAGGCTGCATACACTCTCTTCTACTAGATCTGGTGTTATCGGTGGCCGATCATGTAGTGGTACCACTGGTACCTTCGCTATGATGGGGCCCTGCACTAAGGTCTCAACTCTCGGTGGTCTACCATCTAATATGAAACTTTGAACCCTAGTTGGCTGCCTTCGTGGGGCCATCCTAAAAAGAAACAGGTGTGCCACAGTTATAATAGTATACCTATTGAGCTGACACAAAGTAATCACGAAGATAACTTTTTCAATGGAAACACACACGCAATCAGTGTTTTCATGCACTGAGTCAGAGATCAAATTTCGGAGTCCTAGTGTATGGATACGTCGGCCCCCACCCCAACACCTGTTTCCTTAAACTGATAACCGTACCAAAAACGCTTAACACTATTGTCGTTAAAAGAATCAAATTCCATGTTCTAGAATAGAACAGACTCCTCTAATACCAATTTTTCACGACCCGTCCTCGGGGCCTATTCCGTGACTACCCCAAGCTCACCTTCTATAGGCCAGAGGCTGGCGACTAGAACCAAAGCTGAATCACAGATAAAAAGGGAAGGCACTTCCTAGTAACCTATAACACACACACACACAGTTTGAACACAATCAATAGAGGCAATAAGTACTAAAATAGAAAAGTAAGGTGTGCTGAAGGTAAGTGGTCTAGTATACAAACCCAACTGAATAACAAGTACAAGTACCAGTAAAAAGGAAAAACAACTCCTAGATCATCCATTGGGGAATCCAACTTAAAGGGTTGGTACAGAACTCAAAAAAATCATCCCTACGGTACTTCTTGTCTAGTCCAACTTCGAGCAGCCTCCATCCGTCACCCTCACCCTCGATCACTGTTGTCCGTCATCTGCACAGAACACAACAAGGTGCGAGCGAAGCCCGTGCAGGGGTGAGTATAAAAATACTCAGTAGGGGACCCCAAGACCCCCGAAGCTCTCCTATAATCCACAAAGGATAAACCACAGAAAAAAGTTACAATCATGAAGTATCAACCATACCTACTTAGGTATATGCCCCTACATATACCTAAGTTACAAGTAACAGTCCTAACTCCAACTCTTGAGCCCAAACACAACACAGTCCTCAAAATAAGTAAAGTCAATGAAAGTAATGATAATGGTGGAACAACATGACTCAGCTCACATAGGTATATATCTTCTGTAGAGTGATAGAGATGATCAGATGTAGTCACTGATTCATCTAAGCTGTCGGACCCACATAGGATACAGGACCTACTACTCTGTCAGACCCACACAGGATACATGAACAGAAGTTAGAACTGTCGGACCCATAGAGGATCCTATTATAGTAGCACCGTCGTCAAACCCACAGAGGATTCTGTTACAGTATTCATCGTTGCGAACCCATGGAGGATTCTGGCACAAAATTCATCACTGTCGAACCCATGTAGAATTCCGGTATAGTAGTCGTCGCGGCCAGCTCTAGGATTCCTGCAAACAGCACACTCGATTCCGGGAGGTTATACTCTTTGAGTCAAGTTTCAATACACAAACTATCACTAAGTCCTCATTTTATGTATACCTAAGTTCCATATTATCAAAAGGAACCAAACGCGATAGACGGTGCGTCAATCAGATGCTCGGTCTGAGAGTTATTGTCATTTCTGTTCCAAGGGCATGGTTGGATTTATGCTCTATCCAAACCCATCCGTTTTCCAAATTTATCCAAAACTCACTTAGAGTATCTCAAAAGGAACACCTCATCACGAGGGTCCTAGTTCCATATTTGGCTCATTGTTCGGATGTGAAATCATGAATATATTAGCATTTGGGTGAATTCGGGCCCGGCCCGTCAAGCCAAGCGGGGTGGCGGGGTGGCCTGACCTGGCTCAGCGGGTCCGACCCGGCAGGGGGGTCAGCCCGACCGACTCAGTGGGTATTACCCGGCTGGGGGGTCGGCCCGACCTGGTGTGGAGCGTCCCACCAACGGACCCGGCCCGCGCTGTGGGTTAGTTCGGTTCGCCCGATGGAACCACCTCTCCCTATCCGGCCTTCCGTAGCCGGCCAGTTCTACCCAACACACGAGGCCCACCTAGCAGGCCGTAGTTCTCCTCTATGTGGTGCCTTTGGGAAATTTCGTCCACTAGCCCAGCCGACAGGCGGTCGACCGGTTCGGTTTGGCCGAGAGGCCCACGGTTGTGGGTCGTGTCTTCCTCCACGCGGCCAGCATGACGGCGCCGGTCCTCCACCGTCGTGGCCTGGTCTGGCCACAACCTTTGGCTCCACAGCATGGTGTGATGGTGTCGTGCCTCTTCTTCCACCGTGGCCCTCTCGGCTGCAGTTCCTCTTCCATCCACCACGTTCCTCATGGATTAGATTATTCTCCAGTGCAGTGCGATGGAACTGCACCCTACCGGCTCCACCTCTGTTGTCGACACAAACAAGAATCAACGGTGGGTCATCGGGCCGTGTTTGTTCGGCCCTCGCCCTCGACGTTAATTGATAACAATTTTACCACCGTCAATCCAAAAACAAACACCAATGTACGAGTGTATAATTTTCATGTATAAATTAACCAAAATTCCTCCTACCATTTATTTGATGTTGTACGTTGACGAGTCATGAAAGATGGGCGTCATTCAAGATGGATGTTGTCCCGTCAACATTGGAGGAGGTAGAGCTCGGTGAAGTTGCGGGAAGGAGGCGTCATTCCGTTGATGTCGGAAAAAGATGACATCGTTGTTGGTGACGCTCTTCACGGGCGGCGTCTCCTCCTTTAACGTGGAAGGAGGTCGTTGATGATGTTCTTCATGTTCTTCGATGAAGAGGAGAGTTATTTGTTGGAATAGTTTGTTCTTCCAAGAGTCCTCCCAAGCTCTCCAGATAATAAATGCCAAGCCAAGTTAAATCAATAGCCTCCCTATCATTTTAATATTTCCATGCATTTGAAATGAATTCAAAAGAATTCAAAACTCTACTAATTAATTAAATAATTATGGATGATCAATTAAATAATTAATGGTGTTGGTACATTAATGATAGGAGGTGGGAGGTGGAGAGTTTTAATAATTAAAAAGGGAGAGTTGGAGGTTTAAGAGACTCCCTTAATTAAAAGAGAGTTACATGGGGAGTTGAAAATTTTGATGTTCGTGTGGGCCCCACCACACATTATCCTCGCATGGGAAGTTATGTTGGGTGTAGGAACCACCTCCAAATTCCCTTTGTAGAAAAATAACCACCACCTAAATAAAATTATGTAACACAAAAATTTTATTTAATTTATTATGAATCCCCAAAATTAACTTCTGTTCTCGACCAAACACATCTACGGTAAAGGTCTTCTTAAGAGTATATCGGTGTTGCGAGTTCATCAGTGTCCTCATATTTCAATAATGAGCATCGGTTCAAAAGATTGAAAACCCGCACATACGTTTACTGAACGTACCTGAACAAAACATCAGAAATTGATTCCAGGCACACTGGGCCTCGGAATCAGGTGCCGTTAGAAACTGCAGACTCGTAAAATTCCCATGTATTAAAAAAACATTTCCATGGAATTTCTAGGTCTTTAAATTAATAATATAGTTCTTGATCTCTTGGTTATCCGATCGTATTAGGGTTGAGTATTGGTGGGTTGGGAGACATTGATGGGTGATAACACATGAGTTTTGATCAGGTCACCTGATGATGCATAGAACTATTTTAACACATTATAATGATGGATTAATGGTGAAATAATTTATCCTTAACATTGTATGTGGGGTTTTACGTATTTTGGAGAAGGACTGACATATTTAGTTATATTCAAGAGGCCCAATATGATTGAACATATTAGATAAGGTGGTATTTATACCCCAATGTTTTTTATAAATGACTATGTTTGAGTCTTGTGAGTTATTCCAAGTGTTTTTATGATAGATGATGAGGTCATAGATCATTGGATTTAATCCAAGGGTTTTGGGGATAATCTGTCTTCTTGAGATCATAGAATATGAGTAGAGTGTATTCCCTCTGTAGTTTAGATTATTTTAATTAATGTAAGATTGGTAAATTATGAATGTATCATATAAAGAAGTGATACATATGTCATATACCTTGGTTAACATAACATTATCCCTGTGGAGAGGTGATGTCGATGATAACCACATGGTTCCTGTTGCAATCCATGAGAATATTTTATAATTATTTCATTCGTTTAGGTATATTAATTGATTTTCAATGTTGATAAATATACTCATATAATTTTTACTCTTACCTAAGTGTTTCTGTACATAGAATTCAGAATAAATATGGTCTAGAAAAAAATAGTGGAATATACTTGAGAAAATTCACCGTATTATTTTAATAGTGAATATTATATTTATCAATGGATCCACCCTTGTTGTGACCACAATAGTTATATTGATTATCAAACAGCATAAAAAGGCTATAGGAATAGTTATAATTATAAATGATCATAAAATGGTATATATACCATTTTATGACACATTATATAGATGATATAGCTAGAGGTTTTGTCAGTGTGGTCTACATATTAGTTCCAGTGAAAAATATAAGGGTTATATGTGTTAGTGATTATGAGATTATAATCTCCGTTTTTTAATTTGGTTCATCCAAATTATTTTATCCCATTTTTATCACATGAATAATATTTAATTGATATGTTTTTATTTTTCCCTTTATATGACTACCATTATTTTTCTCATTATCCTTTGTATATTTTCATTGTTGTTTATGCACTATTTTAATTCCTATTGCGGATTTCTTATTATGATCGTTAATTCTATCGATTAATCTAATTTTAGTGGTAAATGATAAGTTAGATTACTAATTATTTACATTAGAATATATTGACTGTGTATAATTTTTATGAGATGAAACCACATATTGAAAATATTGATTGATAGGAGATTAAAATTATGGGACAACGCGTCGATATATATTGGAAAAATTCCTTAGTTCATAGGATATCCAAACTATAAAATATATAGTCAGTAGATATATATTTATTAAATGTTATTTATTTTACACTATTTTAGATGACATGTATTATTTAAATTATGAAGAATACATGGGTAATGTCTCTTAGTGTATTAAGTAAAATTGACTACCAAATTGCACATGAATCTATATTATAAGTAACAATCCATCATTAAATTGAGTTAGGGAAATATTTATATGTTGTTGGACTCTACCCCAATATGTATGCATGATATGAGTTTCAATGATTGAATGTAGAACATCATGTTTCATTATTTTTTTATGAGTCTTATGATTTGTAATGATATCAAAATTAATAAACACATGAAAAATATCTAAATATATTAACACTTGATGGTCATTATAACATAAAAATAAATAATTAACTCATGAAAAAAAGTATAATAAGTATTATAAATGTATAATATGTAATGACACATACCACTGGTTACCATAATGTTTGCAGAAGTCTGAGATGTCACATCCAAAATCCATCTTCAATGGTCATGTGGATATCGACAAGTGAAAATAAGGCAGAATATAGAATTGTACACTTTAGACTAGTGTACCTACCTGAACACACCCAACCATCTCCCTACATTAGTTCAAATGAAAAATTAAATTACTATAAAATATTTTATAAATATGCATTCAATAACATAAATGGAATATCTCATATTATGAATGAATAAATCCATAATGTAAATTGGAATAAATACATGCCCAAATAGAGATAATGTCTCGATATAACAATTACAGGAATAAAGGAAAACTAAGAGAAGTTGAATATTTTTATATAAGTCTCGACCACTATTCATGGCCTTTAAACCTCATTATAACTATTATTTATTGATTTGACTGCTGTATTATCTATTGTTTTCATAAGAAAAGATAAGTGTGGAAAAAGTCACTGCTAGAGTGATCACAAACATACAGACTGGGTCACCATAGAAATAAGAAAATGGTTTAATTGGAATAAAAAATGGTCAGAACCTCCCATAAAATAAGGAAACAAAACTAATCATTTTAAAATATGTAATATAAAAAAACCAATATGATATAGAAATGGGATCTATATCACAACAACCTAGACCAATATAATGAGTAAGCCTATATCTCTAAATTTCTACCACTGATTCCTAATATATCTTGTTTCTATTTGAGAAATACATGTGAAGGAACAACAACTTCCCAATAATTTAAGACCAAGGGCACACAATCTCTTATATAGGTTCCATTCCATAATATGATAAATGGTATATACTCAATAGATAGACTACATTTACCCTAGTGAAACAATGGGGTATTACATAGTGAATAGAGGACCCATGCCCTATTGTGTTAGAGGGGAGACTCTCAGAAAGTTGAGGATTAGTGCCCCAAAGAGATAGGGTGTATCCTTTTAATAAATGGAGTGTATAAAACCATGACGGCCAAGGTGGTCTAATTGAGTATGTAGAGGACTCAGACCCCACTCAATTAGCGTTGGGGGTTCCACTCAGTAGATAGAGTGTAAAATAGGGGACCCACATTATGTGTTAAGGGGGGGTTAAACTCTGTAGGTTGAGTACCAAAACCCTGTTCATTTAGGGGAAATACACTTAGTAGTTATATTGGAATATGGGGGACCCACACCCTGGGGGGATATGGCATTTTACAACCTATAAATCTCTCATATTGGACAGGAAATATCCCAACCATTATAGAGTTACCTCATGGTAATGTTTACCTACTCTATAACCATTGTTTTGTTTATACCTAGGATTTGATTTTATTTGGTGTTGTCTTAGGTGAAATTTGGATTTTTGAGGGGTTATTTATGTTTCAGACACATTTAAGAAGAACTATATAGTTTTTCCTTGGAATCCATAAACCATTTTTTGGATCCATAGGAGGTGGAACACAGTTTGACAAAATCCTGAAGCCTCCCTCCCCAAACCATATACACATAATATAAGGGTGATATATTAAATCACACAGTTTGGAGAACCATGAACATAATCCCATGAAACCATTTGTATAGATTTTAAACCCCCCTAATTTTTCTATTAAAACTATCAAACCCCTAGGTTATAATCTCAATTCATACTCATTTGACGTTAAACATCATACATCTTTTTTGGAGGTCCCTCTAAATATTTTTAATCTTCTAAAATCCCATTATTGTTGAATCTAAGATATAATTAACAGAAAGGTTATCTACGGTGCACAATCACATCCCCATTTAATTTTATCTCACTTATGTCTCCCTTTCCCAATGAAGATGGATAATTTTTCATCCATTTAAGATGTTTTAGAAATATGTTCTCATTGTTGTTATTCAATGGATTTTGGTTTTTTTATCCTGTAACTCTTCCATCATTGTGAATTTGACCATTCAACATCAAATTGAAGATTATGGTTTGGTGAGATGTGTTAAATAATCTGGAGGCAGGTAGTCTAAATTTCATTTCCCAATAGTGTTGTATGTAATTGGTTGTATGATTTTTTTGATTTAAATTGACACATTGGTACTTACATTTTGAAAAGATATTATTAATTGATTCTTTTTGGATTGTGTACCCAACATAGATCTCATTATATAGTTTGACAATTTTGAAATAGATCATGATGGATACCCATAAGGATGTGGTAATATAATTCAAATTCTGAATTATGAATTATACGTGCTTCATAAATGTGATCTTTAATAAAGTTTATCAATGAAATTATGAAAATAGTTTAAAAAAAGATACTGGAAGATCTTTATAAATGGGGTTTAATGTGGAAATAGGATATTTATATTTATGAATGAGTTGTGGGATAATGAATATTTTTCAAAATTCCTATTTACTTCTAGACTAAGACTCTAGGTTCACCAAAAAATTATTATTTTCATGTAATCGCTGAGTTTTGGGATAGGGATTGTAGCACCGAATACCAATGGGGTGACATATTACTTCTCTAGGGCCAAATTTTATGGTTGTGAAATTAGAATAAAATGGATAATTATTTCCCATGAATGAATGGTTTATGATATTAATATATTGTATAGTTGGACTATATAATGATTCGAAGAAAGTATTATTACTTTGGGTGTCTCATTGAACCCAGTGTCTTTATGGTTAGTTAAAGATTGGAAAATAACAAATTTAATTAACTTGTCATTTATTTTTTATTTGTTAAAAAATTTCATACACTAATAGAGATTGTATATTTTTTTGGGACAACATTGGTGGACTACAGTAGATTTTTAATCAATCCCTTCACATGCTACCTGATTAAAACTCAAATAGACTACCTATTTTTATGCTATGATAAGGGAAAGAACCATATGTTAGATGTATGAGTTGGTATTCATGATGGAGAATGGATGAAGAAAACATACATCATTTAAGGGTAGAAATTTCAGTTTTTAGTACATCTTTATTTTGGGTTTGCATATAAAATATGACAATATTTGGATGGTTGTATCCCTTTGTTTGGTTTATGTTTAACTTTTCTTATTTTAGATTAATTATATGATGTTGGATGATTATTAATTATATTATCATCTGGGATTTTATTTATTTTCATAAGGATATTATTTATTTTTTTCTATTGTTGTTCTATAGTGATAATGGGTGTATAGTTTCCCAATGATAAATATTAGACACTCACTAATAGTCAAAATCCTCTAGAATACGTTTATGTGTGCCTGAGATCAGGTGACAAACTAGCTTGGATAATTGACATGTGGAACCCAAAAAATGATGTTATAATGTAGTATCAAATGGGAGCGTTTTATTTCATTATTTTTTATTACTATTTAATAAAGGGTTATAGATGTCTATTATTTTGTTGGGCCAATGTATTGAGATTGTGCATGGGAGTAGTTATCCCATGTTTGTGAAAAAATACGAGTAAGTTGGTGGGATTGACGTAATTGGTGTTTCTTGTTAGAGTAGAATTTTATTTCATATTGAGTGATTAAATTTTTGTGTGATGTTATCATTTTTCTATGATGTTACGTGTTCCCATGTATAGAAAGAATTATGAACATATATCCAACCTTTAAGGGACTCAAGATGTCATATGTCAAGGATCATTTTAGGCATGCATAGAAAATATCATTTTTGGGAAGTGGTTATAATAAAAAATAATAATTTTAGACTATCAAAAAAGATATTATCTTTACAGATATATTGATAAATGATAAATAATTAAAAATAAGGTAATTTCAAAAGGTTAAAAAGGGAGTCTTGTGGGAAACTCAAACTATGAAGGTTTCCATGACCTAGATGACGGATGGTCAAGGGAAGAGATAGTGATTCAATTTTGAATATGTGGTAGATTTCGGTCAATTAAATGTTATAGATTTATTTGAATACTCATTTTTTTCATTTTATATTGACTTATTCTATGCCATAAGATGTTTTTTTAATTGTAGATATATTCCTCAATGGAAGGATTTGATAATATGATTAATTGATTACAAGTATAGGAATGTGTCTCCAATAGTTAAACAATGCCTCTAATAGTATCCTTTTAATGAGAAAATGATCTATTCATTTTAAATATTTCTATCATTATGCATTTAATGGATTGAGACTAGTGGATGGTTGGGTGAATTACGCATAACATTTAATGTGTGTTTCAGTTGCAGCACCATCCAACTTTTACCGGAGACAGTTGAACTAAGGAATTTTTTTTGTAGATTGACTTTATCTAGACTTTTCATGATGATTTAGTGATAACTATAGAGAGGGGATTAAAATTGGATGATATTATGTTGTCTAGTTACACAAATCTATAGTGGGATATTCATATATGGTATGAGTAGTTTGATAGAATGGTATGGAAATAACTTTAGGAGAAGTTCCTTTACCACTATTACCCAGAGACACTCATGCATGAGAGGGATGATGAGTGTATTCTATATATCTAGTGTATTTTTTCCTTGATGGACTTTGTTGTTGATTTTGCCGACTTGTAACACTTATTTCAATAATTGTAAGGATATAAGGAAACATCAATGAAGTATTTTTAAAAATAACATTAATTTGAGATTATGTATGATGTTAATATGGATCGACTAAAAAATATTCTCAGTGGGTCAATCAGACTCCAATTTATGAAGGAGAACCTAAAGTGGATTCAAATGAAATGAAGGTGTTTTCTATAGGATGACCTTGTTTTTGGCATTACGAGATCAGGAATCATCAGTATGTGAATGCCAACTAGGGAAATGAAAATATTGGTTTTTGGGAGAAGCATAAGTTAATCAAAGTAGTAACTGAGTATACTGTAAGATGTTTGGTATGTTGGGTATACTTTTAGTCTCTTTCCATGACCACTAGAAAAGTTCTATGCCTATAATAGGATGAGTCACATATGTAGATATTGAATAAATAATTTACCAATTGTTAAATAACGAGGGTCTATGGAATGTAAGAGTACTAGAAGGGGGTATTCTACCACATATTAGTTGGGTAGTTGGTGTTCTTCTTGTTGTGGTGGTTAAGGTAGAAGATGGGCTATTTATGGGTAAGATTGACTATATTAGAAGCATTTTTCACAATTGGGGACTCATAATAATGAATGAGGAAGTGGAGAATTCCATTTTCATGTGATTAAACATGTACATAGTTAAAGATAGGATGGGGCAGCCATTTCCTGATGTATTATTCATGTATCTTATATATATTATGGTGAAAAACTTTCTTCATTAGTCTGTCATTATTTTGTATCTTCTTATAATGAGAATTGTTTAAGTATAAATGTCAAAATTTTGAGTGGGGTTATGATGATTATAACACTATTGGGACTACGGAAGGGGGAAATCTATTTGTATTAGGGTTGTTCCCTTATGGTTGAGGTTTTGACTTGAATTTGTGTATGGAATGTTTATTATCTCAACGATCCATGATTGACTGTTTCATTATGACAGCAAAAATTACACCTCACTGGGGTAACAATTATGTTTGATAGGGAGAGTTGGATATCTAGGATACTGTTATATGCCTAGTTCATTAAAAATTTTGGGAGGTCACTACCAAGTTTGTATGTATTATTGTAGATAATAGGGGAGTGAAAATTTATGTCTTTCCATCCATAGTGCACTAGTTTAAGGATGTGCTTAGTTAATATTTGTCAATTATGGGACATTAGAGTGATTTTTTGATAAAAACTAATCTTATAAAGAGAGATGAACTCATTTTCATTCATCCATAAAATGGAAAAAAACCTAGATTCAAGATATCAAGACATAGATATAAGAGATAATGGAAAAGGGATATATCGGTCCATGTACATCACCATCAGATTCTCCGATTTTGTTTTCAAACAATTTTGACAATAAATTATTTTCTTGTGTTGATTAAAAGAATTTTAACTGGAATATAGTGAAGAAATGACATCCTTTTCTATATATTGATTATATCTTTGAAAATTTAAAAGCACCATGTCTTTAATATAATATTGTCTTTAGATTGGGGAATCATCAGTTGATAATTATAAATTCTTTAGTAACAAGTATTACGTTTTTAATCAGACGTGTTCTATTTGATTTCATCATGATTCCATTTGTTCTTATGAATTCTCCAACTATGATTACGACCGTCAAGAATTGAATCATTCACCTGTACCTAGATCAATTTGTTTTTGTCTTTTGGATGGTATCTTTGCGTACTCTAAGACTCATGAATGTCATCCAAACATCTTGACATTGTTTTGATTATAATAGGATATCATCAACAATAATCCATGATTTCTATGTGTCAATTTAAGATCGATATGGTATTTTTAGGTAACATCATCCCGGAGGACGGTGTGTTAGTAAACCTAGATAAAGTTCATGATGTTGGACCTTGGGAGATTCTTAATAATATTTTTTATATTCGTTGATTTTTATTCTTAGTAGGATATTATCAGATGTTTTTACTATAATTTACATGCTACTATGTACCACATATGTATATTAATATAAGGGAATCAAATTTGAATCGTATGGAGCATGTGATAATGATATCCAGGTTTTGAAAAAGAGATTTACAATCAGACCAATATTGATCCTACCATATCCAGGTGAAGAGTATGTTGCATTCTGGGACATATAAGAGACCAAATATAGAAAAATATTGATGAATGTAGATTGATTAATGGTTTATGGTTCATGAATTTTGAGTCTATAATAGTGTAACTACCCTTCATACATCCTCATGTTAGGTGTGGGGGTTTACAGATTAAATATTAGGAATCATTACATATATGTTGAATTGTTTTTCTTTTTATATCTTTTCAAAGTGGATAATGAAAATATTTTTTGATGTGGGATTGAACATCAATAGTGGAAATGTGTTGAGTATATTTAGTATGAGGATTTAGGAACTATAATATAAACTATGGATGTAATTTTTATTAAATCATAGAGTAGGAAGTAATAGGCAAAGGTAGTTCATGAGTCCCATTCTGAGTAGAGGATGATGACAACGTTTGATGACATAAATATTGAGGTTCAGGAGTTCTAATGGAAGAAAAACCGTCTATCCTTATCTTTTGAATCTATTATTCTGAGCTAGATCGCGATGTGAATGTATGTGGGTTATGAGTGTTTGTCCTTGAGGGAAAGCCTTTATGGTGGGAGTCAACTTCAGATTAGACTATCGATGAGGATGCGATCATCTATGTTATGGTCTGGGTTATTGTGACAACATGTAAACATGGGGAGTTGATGTGTTCATTTCATGACATGATGTGGTTGTGCATCCGAGTTTGAAAAAAATGTACTACGACCTATGATGAATGTATTGGAGTTTGGGCAAGGAAATGGGTATGGGATGTTTTATAAATTGATGCTAAAACGTTTTTTAGGCGATGTCCAAGCACCCACGTACCGGTGAGTAATTATATATTTTTTTCCTATATGGAATAGATGTTTGATGATGTTACCATGGACATCATGGTCGGTATTACAAGGGTTCCTTGAAAGAATTATCTGAATTGGGTGATTATGGGATCATTGAAAAAATTAGCCAACTAATGACATATCTAGGATACATTTACAATGCATAACATAGTGGACTTGTTTTCATGTGAGATAGTTTATTTACATGGGATACCCTTGGAAAAATATTCTTACCATGAATCATGATATAAATCATTCATCATGAAATTCTTATAGAAGGCATTTGGTACCCTAGTGTTTCTAAGTACAACTTTCCAACCCCAAAAAACTGGGAAATCAGTGCTTAATATCCAGGTGCACAATGATATACATAGAGTAAGAATCTTTTCAAATGGTTGTTCTTGGTAGGAGCACAAATCACTCATTCTTTTCTCTTATAATAATAGTTATTAGACACTATTCCGAAATAACTACATGATGCACTCAATGATAGACCATGCATATAACCTTTTTGTTGAATGGAGGCAGGTGTGTCTGAGTTATTGGGAATGAGTATAGTGTTGGAGAGATCAATGTGGACAGTAATAATTCATAAAATTATCGAAATGGATCACATTGGGTTGAGTTTTTATGCTGATCTATGTCATCGACTCCTTGAGTTGGAATTGGGTGATAATGTGTCACATTGGGAATCACTGAGTTTGGGACACCATTGGATTTCGAGAAAGGATATACTGGGTCATAGATTTTCTAGAAAGTTCAAAATTATGGGGAGAATTTTTTAGTTTCATACAAATTTTAGATTATAAGTTTTATTTTTATAAGAATTATGTTTTCATTATTAAAAGATTCAGTAGTATCACTCGGACCCTTCTCATGTTAACCATGTAGGTGATATTGAGCTTGGGGACAATTCATCATTCAAGGAGCATCTAAAAAGTATTATTGATCACTGTTATATAGTGTCATGGGGAATGACCACTTCATTGGTCTATGTCTTGTGGAAGCATTTACATGTTCAAGAGAAATTATAGGAGAGGGAAACTGATATGCAAGCTAAGTGACCTGATAATTTTTCTGTGGAATATTAATGAGGGGTGAGCATATATATTAAAGATGAGCTATTATAAGGCGGGGAGATTAATAGATCCCATAGTTTTTTTAGTATAATCAGGATCATTTTTAGGTACTCATTTACCCATATATTGGTTATAGATTTGTTTGGGATTTATTTGGGTTTATTTTATGGGTAATTTGTCGAAATTCGGATGCTTGTGGTGTTTTTCATAGTTAGTGCATGGTCATATAAAACCATACTGTCATTTACAATAAACTATGAACCCCTTTTATAAGCACAATAGATGGAACGTTATTTGAAAAAACTATGCATGCTCCCTTCCCAAACCATGAAACCTTATGTAGAGGGGGTTTTCATTGTTTGTGGATGTTTTTTCAAACCATACAACCACATTGGAGTAACTTTGAAACCCCTATGTAAGGGTTCATGTTTAAGGTTCATGGTTTGGAAAAAAATTCATCTACTCCATCAAATTAGGGGATGCTTGATTTACCACCCCCTCCCCACCACAGCCCCAATGTTTTTATTAAAATTCCTTAAGTACTTATTTTTTTCCACATTCAATATTTGTCGACATAAAATGTATTACACATTTTATGGAGGACTCATAGAATATTCCAAGGCTCATAAAATACATTTAGTTCGAATATATGATCCTATTTAAGGATTTAATCCTCTATAGTATGTATTCTCATCCTTATTTTATTCTTTCACCCTCTCTCTAATCTATTTACTGATAAACAGTGACCATTTTTCATCTGATTGTTATGGGTTACATCATGGTTTGAAAGGTTTAATTTTTTTGGATCTTGGTCTTAGGTTTTTATACTAAACCACTTCTGTTGTTGTGAATTTAACCATTCAACATAAAATTTGATTATTTCTATTTGGTGAGCATTCATCAATGATATTTTGGTAGGTGGTATAATTGACTATTTACAAAGTCATTACTATAATTGTGTGATTGATTTGTGCAGTTTAAATTCCATATTATTAAATTTTACTCTAAAATTTAATTTATTAAAAGACTGTCATGATATTGTATAACCTATCAGCGATATTGTTGGACCCACATATGATTTTTAAACTGTACATGATGGAAACCCCTAGGGTGTACTAATATATTTGTAATGACCAATTATTAATTATGAATAGTTGATAAATGGGATTTTCAATATTGTTGATAAATTATTATATTCAATTGGATGAGTAAGGGATTATAAAAATGGTTTACAAATGGATTTTAATGGAGAAAAACGAGATGTAGTATTTTTGAATGAGTAGTTCGATATAGAAAACTACACCAAATATGCATGGATAGCAAGATTTTCACTCCATTCTAAAATAATATATATTTTTTCATGCGATCGTAGAGTTATGGGAGAGAAATTGCTAATCCATGTACCCATGATATACAATACTACTGCCCTAGTACCCCATTTTATAACTATGTAATAGGAATTAAATGAATATTGATCTCCCATGAATGATTTAATTATGTTATTCCTGTATTTTATAGTGATCCATTAGCATGGTCCTAAGAATGAATTATTATTTTGGGTGTCTCCGAAAACCCATGGCCTATCTGGTTGTTTATAGAATGTTAGATGAGAAAAACTTTTCCCTGGTAATTTATTCCTTATTCTATATATAAGTCCACACACTATTATAGACTGGATATTTATTTACATTACATTGGTGGTGTCTAAATAATATTTAGTCACACCCTCTTCAGGAATAATGATCAGTACACAAATAGAATATATGATTAAAATACATGAAATGGGAAATATACCTATGTTAGATGGTTGATTTTGGATTTGGGATGGAGCATAGATAAGTGACCCGTCCATGATGTCGGGACTTACCTAGAAGAATTCAGTGTGTCATTACATGGATTTTTCATTTGGAATTTGACTCTATTTTCCATGAAATATATAAAACATTATTTTATCATCATGTTTTCCTATTTTGGATTCATCGTGAGATGTTGGATTATTGTTGATTATGGTATTATCTGTATGGTTTTTTATTATCATTTCTAATTTTTTATTTATTTCTGTTGATATTATTCTTTGATAACGATGGTATAGTCTCCCACTATACTTATTATAACCTCACTTCTAGAAAAGAACAATTTCAATATGCATAGGCTCCCCTAAGGCCACCTGATATGCTAGAATAGGGCAATGACATGTGGTACCCAGGCTAGGATGTCACAATCCTTATTGGTCACCACTAACGATTTACAATCACCAGATGAAGAATCATTCTCACAACACCTAATGCCTTAAACAAAAATCAAGTCTGGTTTCTTCCCTAGAATTGTACATAATAAAATCATAGTATAGTCTACTTGGTGTTTAGATATGTGTCTAGAAAGAGATACATAAGGTGGATGTTCCATGGTAATGTACATGATGTGTATCGGGGGTCACATTACATGTGACCTCACTAGGCCTCCTATCCATATCATCTACTTCACATTGGATGGAATACAATTAGTACTAAAATACATTTATGATTACTGCAAAATGTTTATTGGACACCCATGGCTTGGTTGTGTGCTCACGATCGTTCCCTTATACACATGTCAAGACCCATGTTCCCAGCATTGTACAAGAAACGAATTATACCTATTTAATCCTAGATTATATGTCATGTCTTTTAACATGGGACATCATTAATGTGCATCTGCCCCTTGACATGGACACCCAATGTGGGGTTTCACAATGTGAAAGAAAGAAGACATATCATGTTATTCATTCTTCCATAAAACCCAAGATACCATTTATGGGATACTATATTACATGTGTTATTGGAATACACATCGTGTAGTTTGTTTTTGTGCCCATAAAACAGGAATATTCACACATCGCCATGATGCTTCCACCACTGTTTTTTATAGTGAGAATCACTCTGATGATCTCAGCTATATGGTAGTGTATGCTTGATCTATAACGAATGGATAGATTCTAGACACTCGAACACTAAAAAACATTAAGCATCCCACCACACCTATATCATAGCCACTCTAGTTCATGGATTCATGAGTAATAACATAAATTCATAATGATTGATCAGTAAATCACAATCCCAATAATAATTTACCAATACACCATGAATTTGGGGGTTCAATAATGATTTAAGAGAATATAAAATATCAAAAAACTACCCATTGTGTAATGTCAAAAATGTGAAGAACAATTGAGATAAATGAAAATAAAAAAGCAATGGATATTTTTTAACAGAATTCATGTCCATCATTAACATAGCCTATATATCCATTGGTGATTTAAATGTAGAACATATATAAGTTTATCTAAAAATTCTATTTATCAAGTAATTATCAAATGATGGACTATAAATCATAGATTAAGAAAATAATATATAAATACATACACAATATTTTAATATTAATGTGAGAAACAAAACATTGGGAGCCCTACCTCAATTTATAATCAAATTTTTCTAAAGAACTCATTTTCTAATGGTGATGAAGACATGTTGAACTCACTTACTCTCAATGCATTATGATATGATCTCCTGTCATCCCCTGAAGTCATCCACTAATGAAAACCAGATATTCCTCCTCTCAAATCATATGATGTTCATATAATGAATCATATAAAAATTTCATAATGACCTATTTATATAATGAATTATGATAGTAAATTTAAAATAAAATATATAAATTCTAATATTTAATTTAATTAAATAGCCCCCTGGTGGCTTCCTCAACCATTCATTTGGCGATGACCAAACATGGTTCATGCCTCGGGTAAACCCAACATTATGAAACCGACCATGATGTAGAATTTTTAATCTGAGGATTCTAGTAATGGGAAAAAACACACAATATAATGAATTCACATGAATTAAAATATATTTGTAGTGTTGATATATTAATACTAGGTCCTTGAAACAGCTAAAATTAATTCTTCTTCATGGACGAATTTTGATATATATATAAAGAAATAATAAAATAAAAACTCAAAAAAAACCAGTTTCATTAACTTATCTCCTCCTTAATGGATTTTCCCAAAATATGAAGCTAAATAAATATGTTGGTGTAGTATTCCAGCATATGGATCTCACTCGACCATGAGCTATATTACAGGTTCATGTACTACTAAAAAAATGAAAAAAAGGGATGAACTCATGGGATTATAACCTATTTATCTTGAATCACCACTGGGTAATATAAACATGTGTATCCATCCTTTAATTATGGAATTTTGTAGTCAATAAAAATAATTTTATCATCAAATATCTCTTACACTATGAGAAACAGAATCTATCATACAACCAATCCAAATATCGAGGTTGGCCCAATTGTTGTGAAATATCTATATCCCATCATAGAATCTCAATAAGAAATATTAACCTCATGGAAATCATGTATCCCTATAAGAACCATCAAAATCCCCATCATTAAGAAACACTTAGGAAAACATGGTTTTCTATAATGAATTCCAAGGGCCTAATAAATTAATCTATAAGTATTTTATATTTTTTATGGGAGGTCCTCATATGATCATGAATCACTTGAGCCTTTTCAATAATCATCTACACAATATTTAGACTAGCGTGAATTTCTTTCTTATATCTATCAAGCATAAGGTTGAATAACAAGGTCCCCAAGGAATGTCTTAAAAATATTCCATGCTAATAGTATATTGTTGAGACTTATTATAATCATGATATACTAATGGATAGTTATCAAGAATGTTTTAGTAGATGTGTAATAATTATCCTATAATAATATAATTCAAAACTCAAATTGTATGCTTTGATGACCCATATTTATAGAGGAAAGTTGATTTACCCATCATCAACTGGGTCCCAATTGCCTCTTGAAATCCTCCAAAAAATAATGATGTGCACTACACATCATGGTCCGAGATAATATTCTTGGGGACCACTTGGATTTGAATGATATTCCATCTTTAAAACTACCCAAAATTCTCCATTAATATCTATTCCCATATTCCAATGATGTTTGATTAAAATGTAAGATAAACTACTATCATCTATACTAAATTATGTCCTCTCACTCTCAGGAAAATCCCCATCACAAAAATGTCAATATATGAAATCCCATTTTTACTTTGGGTTCTCAAGATGATTTTCCAAATATTCAAAAACATTGTGGACTTCCTTAACCTACTGAAAAGTGAGACAGTGAGCGATGAATTGAACTACACTCTGCCTAATTCCATCCCCACAAAACAACCTCTAATGGCCCATTTTCATATTTTCCATATATGGATGTACATACAAGGGGGATGTGTGAAACTATATCATATCCTCCATTCCCAATTTGACTAGATATATATTAATATGTATTTTATAGGTCAAAAACTAATACATCTTTAGATAAAACATTCCCAATAATATGAAACATAAAAATCATGAACAAAAAATTCAGAAGATTCAAAAAAATTTATTTTTTGGAATAGGTCTAATAATATTCTAAAATTATCTACATGAACATACTCTAAAATAAATATTTTTGTATGTCTTAAATTAATAAAACCATAAATTGGATCAAGTTTTGCTTATATATGAATTTTATTTTAACCATAAACACTTTGGGTGAATTCTTACAATGAAAATAATCACAACGAACCTATAGTCCTCAATCTTATATCAAAATGCCATATTTAAAATATCATTTTTAGGAATTCACTACTTTTTGCAGTCAAAATGGATATATATAATTGAGAAACAATAAAATAATTGAATCTTTTCAATGATGAAGTCTAAAATTATATATATGAAGATACTCTAAAATAGAATATTTGAGTATGTCTTCAATTAATAAAACCATGAATTGGTTCAAGTGTAGTTGAAATATGAATTTTATTTTTACCATAAACACTATGGGTGAATTATTACAATGGAAAGAATTACAAAGAACTTATATTCCTCAATCTAATATCAAAATATAATATTAATAATATCATCTTCAGGAATTCACAAAATATTATAGTCAAAATGGATATATATTATTGAGAAACAATACAATAATTGAATCTTTTAAAAGATGAATTCTAAAATTATCTACATGAACATACTCTAAAATAAAATATTTGAGTATGTATTCAATTAATAAAACCATGAATTGGTTCAAGTATAGCTGAAATATGAATTTTATTTTTACCATAAATATAATATTTGAGTATGTCCTCAATTAATAAAACCATGAATCGGTTCATGTGTAGCTTAAATATGAATTTTATTTTATCCATAAACACTATGGTTGAATTCATACAATGAAAAGAATAAAAACGAACTTATCGTCCTCAATCTAATATCAAACATTCATATTTAGAATATCATCTTCATGAATTAACAACTTATTATAGTCAAAATGGATATATATCCTTGAGAAACCATACAATCATTGAATCTTTTCAAAGAGTAAGTCAATCCTTATTAAGGTGTACGTGTTTATTACCATATCATAGTTGATGATAATCAATGAAAAAATAAATATATAATAAAAAAATTACAAAAAAAATGATCTTTCAAGTAGAACACATTTGGTCCAAAAAACCATCTCTTGAAGGTCCTCCAACTACAACCTCATCTCTCGAAGAACTATAGTGGACTTCTGATATGACTAAAATGAAATCAATGTGGTACTGGGGTGAATGTCATTAAATATTCAATCTCTCTCTATGTAGGTTTTCCTAAAACACACTTAGGGATGAAATTCTTATATATCTCCACTACCAAAGGAATCCTTTTACTTGAAGAGACTACTGAACCACAGGCTAAGCATTCCAACTGATGGGTGATGGGTTGAAGCATCCTGCTTGCATGACCCAATCGCCCATCGTGGAGATCAATCTCATGTACAATATAGAATCTCATCTGATCAATGAAAACACATATAACATACCATTCATGATAGTCAATAATGGACAAAACAATGGAAAACCAATATATACCAATGACGGAGTCATATGTGTAATTACCTAATCATTTATGAATAAACTTCTGTTTCTTTTGAATCAATGAAATGTATTCTGTATATATAAAACACATGCACTTATTTTTTCCAATTGAATTTAAATGAAAATTTTGTACTATTATTGTTGATAATATGTCCCTTTCATAGTGATCACAAGATTAGTCTAAATATAGGGGTTTAACCAATCCTTTTGATATGGATAAAGTAATTGATGGACTCAACTAGTAGGATCATTCCCTATGAAGCTGATTTGTTGGAGATCTTGAGGGAGATAAAATTTCTAGGATTTCCCCTCAACTATTCCCAAGATTAGATCAAACATCTTTAGCATGAGAGAAACTGATTATGGTAGAAGTTCAAGATCATCAATATCACGACCCAAACCTTGTTCACATAATGACCACATAAATGTCCCACCATCGCGCACCATACTCTCTGGGAATATGCTGGTGTAATAATGATATTTTTATACATACCTTAGAATTTATAATATTTACATTATTTTTTTATAGAAAAATAAATATATTTCCTTCCTATTATTGATAAATTTTAAATTATTTTTAAAATAGAAGTTGTATTTTTGATAATATTCATATTCAATTAATGAATTCATAAATTAATGGATTTTTTAAATAAATAAATTTTTAATTGAATATTAATATTAAATAATATTTACAAATTTTCATATAATATTAATGATATCAAATGGAATTATTATAAGGGTAAGTTATTGTTTTTCAAAAACCCATCACTTCAATAAATACAATTTTTTATTTTAAAAGTAAAAATTCTCATATTTAGAAAATTATTTTGGTAAAATTTATATTATTTTTTAAATAAATATGTCTAAATTATTCCATGGTGAATTTTTCAAAATATTCTTTAGATAATCAAATTTTTGTTAAAAACATAAGTATCAAATAAATATACAATGTGTTTTATGGAATCATAATGGACCAATAATGATGTAATTAATAGTATTAAAGGATTAAGCATAAAAATATACATTTTTATATTTAATATAATGTTATAATATTTTATTATATATTTTGTAAATCTATTATGAATTATCCATGATATATAATATATTTTATGATTTTAAATTTATTTCTCTAAGAGTGTGACTCACCTCCACATAAGCAAGGTAAATATTTTAATATAGTCAGACCATGGCCTTATTAAATAATTTAAAACCCCCCAACTCTAGAATAATATATGTTCTAAAACCATGGTATGGATTTTGTTTTTGCATATTTTACAATTAAGGGTCCAAAACCAAAATAACAATGAAATCCCCCTCCTTTCCTATATAAAACCTATAAATCTCTGTTTTATCTCCACTAAAAGTCCTTATAGATATTAAATGCTGTTATATCTACTCTCTAGTTTCCTCCAAATGGTCCCAAACTCATAATAATATTCTCTTAAGCCTTTTGAGACACACATCTAAGTAACAAATTTCTCTCTTCTCATTTCCATTCCAGCAGATATTTTGTATTAAACTTCTTAAATTACATTTTCATATAACGAGATATGATGTTCTATGATTCCCCTATGGTCCATTTTATGTATAAATGATTATAACTTCCTTTAAATAACACTAATATATTCCATTATCATTTATGTACACCAGTTAACATACATAAATTTTATATAGGTTCCTTTTCTTTCTCCTCTTACTTCATGATTCTTTGTTATGTTACACATGATATATCAAAATACATAGTTTGGGTAATTTCATTACATGTCTATATTACTTTCCATTTATTGTATAAATTATTAGAGGCCCCTTTCTCTCTAATCAACCCATTTTATGAATTTTTCTATTATTTCATTTTTCTGTTGAAATTGAATCCTGATTTTCCATGACAAAATAATTATGTTGCAAATACCATGCCCATTTTTCTTTCAAGATTATTCACCATTATATATATATATATATTGTTGATATATATATATTTATTCAACTTTTCCATTATTTTGGAATAAATTATGATTTTCATTGTATCGACGTTGTATGATCTATGTGGCACACATAAGCATGATGACGAAATGATTATGGGGGGTCCACGCTGATATACCTCTAACATATTGTGTAATGTTTAGTATCATGATATGTCACGCTCAATGAGATTTTACTCATGATACTCCATGTTCAATAATCCTTGACTTAGGATCCTCCATATTCAACAAACATTGACTCATGCTCCTCCATCTGCAATGAGCCTTGACTCATGCTAATATCATGTTGTATACTATTACCACATTTCACATGTATTGATTTTCTTGATGTATCAGGCCTTATTATTCACACTACATTATTATTCCTTGATATTCCATGTCTATCCTGTATTATTATCCCCTTGTTATTCCATGTTTATTCTTTTACTGGGCTTTACAACACACCTAACTCTTATGTATGTCCTCATGTTATCCCATACTGAGTTAAGTACAAAAGGATGTTGTGGTCATATAAAATAAGTATTCAATAGATGTTGATTTTCATGTTTTAAGTGGTTATGAGATGTTACTAATTTTCCAAGACACTAGACCTCTTGATCATATGTTTTTTATGAAGATAAACACTAGTTCATAAATTATTATTAAATATGAAATAAATATGAGGGTCCTTATAGTTACTATCAGTGTATATATGTATTTATTTTTAGGATTATTATTATAAAACCCATCTGAAACCCATTTGGGATAAGACTAGGTGTACGAAAAAAATCCTTAAATTTTGATAAGAATAGAGTACGTTTTTTTCATGAAAATACATCCATGTCTAGATACGACAAGTGTACATGGTTCTGGAACTGATGTACATAGGAGTAAGAACTCTAACAAGGTGTTATGGGATAGATTCTGGGTAACCTGGTACATGAAAATGGGCATTACTACACACTTATTATGTCACTCTTGGGAGATAATAAATGGTAAATTCATAAGATCATTACAAAAAAACTAAGGCAATGAAGAAAATTTTCCATAAGAATATATGTGAGGAAGTATATCAGGTATAACATAGAATAATTCTTAGAAACACATAATTTAAGGTGACAAATGTAATTTATAATTTACCCCTTTAGTGTCATTTTATTCCATTTTATGTGTTTAATAGTTAAACATAATCAACCCTAAGACTATTGTGGATATTGGTGAACCAAAATCATAAAATTATTGGTTAGGATATCATCCATAATTCTATGTATTCATTTATATAATGAATATATAGTAGAACAGTACAAACACCAACACAAATCAAGGAAGTTGAGGTGTCAGTTAAAATTTAACATTTGAAAATTATTTCATCCCATGTATATAACTCCTCCCATATCAACACTTTTTAAATGAATTTACTAGATAATTTCTTCATTAATACTTATGTGAAATTTTATATAATATTGTGAATATATTAGATTTCTCTATATAAATATTTCATAAATCTCTATGAGTGGGAAATCACTCCCTATGTGAGAATTGACCCCTGATTCAATACAATTTCAATGAATTTGAATCTTATTTAGAAAAATCATCTCAAGAATGGATATTATTAAACTATGAGAAAGTGTATCTAGATCAAATGATTGATTATACAGAATGACCCATACTCAATAGAAGCATTTTTTGGGAATTCCATGGTGTGTTTCCCAAATAATTTCTTGGACTTCCTCCAAGCAAGGAGGTTGAGTTTTTGGTTGAAATTATACCTTGGGTGTCGCCAATATCCAAGACTCTATATAAAATTTATATTGGGTCACATGATGTTATAAAGAATAAACTACAATAGAAAATAAATTAAGTGATTATATGCCCAAGTTCTTCACTAAGGGGTGAATTAGTCATCTTTGTCATGAAAAATGATGACTCAATGTGGGTTTAAAAGTATTATAGTGAACTTAAAAAATCCCGATAAAGAACAAGTCCCCTTTTCCATTAATTGGTTAATTTGTTTGATATGTTGCATAGAAAAAAATACTTTTCCATGATAGATATAGGGTTGGGATATTACAATGTGAGGTTGATTAAGAAGTATATCCCTAACACTACTAATCATAAATGGTAAATGTGCTATGAGTTCATAGTGATGCCATTCATACTTACTAATTCCCCAAAAATCATCATGGACATGATTAACATATTGTTAAGACATTATCTTTACAAATTATTGGTAGTCTTTATATATTATAAAATAGTATACTAAAAAACAAAATATGAGAATGAGTACAATCTATGTACTATGATAAATACACTGTGAAATAAGAATATCTCTATAAAGTACAACAAGAGTGAGTTCTATTTGAAAGAAGTCACATTCATGGGTAATATCATCACAAGAAAAAGGATATATTTGGATCCGTCCATGAAAAAATCACTTAAGGGATGTCCAAGGCCCAAGTATGTGACATTTATCTATATCATCATTGGATTAACTTGATATTATCGCCGATTTGTTAGGAATTTCTCACGATTATCAATCCCTCTTAACAAGCTAACTGTGAAGGGAGTCAAATTTTCATAGAATGATGAATGTGACGAATGATTCAGAAATTTGAAAAGGGTGATTTTCACTTACTTTGTCCACATAATACCCAAAAATGGATATAATATTAATAATATTCAATGTTGATTCAAAGAAGGTATTGGGATGTGTGTTGATACAAAATTAAAAAGTCATTGCCTACACCTCAAGGCAGTTGAAAATTCTTGAGAAAAACTATACCGCACATGATATAGAGTTAGAATCTGTGATATTTGAGTTAATAATATGTCTTCATTACCTCATTAGGGAGAATTGAGAAATATATATGGATTAGAAAAAAATCTGGTATATATTCACAGAGAATGGTCTTAAGATACACCAATGAATATGGTTAAAGATAATTAAGGATTACAACTTCTCAATCCACAATCATCATTGGAAAGAGAACAAGGTGGACGATGCTATAATTAATAATGTCCCAATGATTATATAGTTGATGGAAATTGAGAAGGATTCGATCTTCATAGACTAGAAGAATATTTACATGGGAATCATAAGGAATTTAACATCATCAATCCATTCAAAAATTATTTCTATATCATCTGTACTTGAAAGGTTAATGGTTTATCAAAAATATGATGTGGGAGTTTAGAAGAATGTGGAAACTATCTGAAAAGGGATATCATTAGAGTTTAATGTTAATAAACAAGGAATTGTGAGATTTGATTCAAGATTATGTGTTCCACAAAATCCTGAGTTAATGAATAACTATTTGGATGATGCGCATAATTAAACATTAATCCTTTACATAGGAAATAGAAAGATGTATCAAGATCTCTAAGATCACTATTTGTGGGATAACATGATTAAATAGATCATAGAATATACATTAATTTTTCTGGTATGTTAGAAAGTGAAGTCTAAAAGAAATATGTTTAAGAGGATGATTCCACCATTAACCATACCAATATGAAAATGAGAAAACACCACCATTGACTTTGTCACAAGACTTCCAATGAAATCCAAGGGAATTTTTCTTCTTGGTTGTTATGTATAGTCTAACAATCACATCACACTTCATTGTGATCCGAGAGTATTTATCCAAAGATAAATTGGTATATATATAAATTAGGTAAGTGGTAATGCTTTATAGAGTACCACTGTAGATTTTGATTGTTCTAGGGCCAATATTAACCACTAAGTTTTTGAAAAGTCACTAACATGCTCTAAAAACAGAGCTAATCTTCATTGCGACATATCAACATCAAACTGATGTCCAATATTAATGGACTATCTAATAACATGAGTAAATGTAGAAATCATGATCAATGGAATTCAAAGGAGGATTGGACCAACATATTCCTTTTGTGGAGTTTTCTTATAACAACAGTTTCCTATCGACATTTCAAACTACCCCTTATGAATCTCTATATTGGAAGAGGTGTAGAACACCAGCATGTTAGCATTAAGTGTGGGACGAAAAAATTCTAGGACCTAAAATGGTCAATGAAATGCTGGATATGTTTTGGGCCATAATATGGATCATCAAATATTCTCAGAGTCAACATAAATGATATGTTGAGAATTGACGATGAGACCTAGAGTGTTCTGGTAGAGAATGGTTTCCTCTATATATATCCCCAGAAAAGAGTGATGATATTTAGGAACAAGGGAATGTGTGGTCCAAGTTACATCAACTCTTTGAGATCCTTGATTTCATCAGAGAAGTGATTTATCTAATAGAACTCCCATCGATCCTATATTATGCACAGAATGTACTCTATCAATTACTCATAATGAAGTACATACCAGACCCATCACACGTACTAAATCTAGATGTTCTACCATTAAATAATTACCATTCTTTTGAGGAGAATATGATGAAGATCTTAGATCATATAGAAATAATTTATATGAAATGAGACAATGCCCCTCATCATATTTTAGTGGAGAAACTACATATTTTATGATGAAATGCGGTAAATAGAAGAGGTGATGAAGTAGTGGTACCCTAATCTATTTTATGTGTGGGAAAATGAAATTTTGAGGGTGAAATTTTTTAAGGTTGGAAGGATTAAATGACCTGAAAATTTATGAATAAAATTCCTTAAATTTTTATTTAATCAAATGTTTTATATATAGAAAGAACATGAAATTATTTTGTTTTATCCAATTTTATTTAATATACTTTTAAGTGTCTTTACTTATGATAATATAGTCATTGAATAATAAAAACATGACTACTATAAATATAGGGGATTAACATATCCTTTAGCATAAACAAAATAAAGGATGGCATCAACTAGTAGGATCATTCTAAAGGAACCCCATTTATCAATGATTCTGAGGGAGATAGAATTTATCTTAGTTTCCCAAGATGAAGTCCAATATGAGATCAAACAACAAAATCTTAAGCGAATCTTATTATGGGGTAAGTTCATGCTCATCGAGATCATGTCACAATCAATGTTCACCAAATTTCCCCATGAAATCCCAATAATATCACACCTAAATATTAAGGAATATGCTGGTGTGATAAAGATAAATGTATTAACAATGTATAAATAAGAATATATAAAATAATATTTAATATAATAGTAAATATTTTTTCATCCAATCAATGTTAATTTGTAGGTTGTTTTTGAAGAAACAATTATATTTTACATTAATATACAAATTCAATTATAGAATTTATAAATTAATGTATTTTTGTACGAAATATTCTTTTAAGGGAATATTATTATTAGATAATAATAACAAATGATCCTATAATTATTATGATTTCAAGTGTAATTTTTATAAGGGTTAAAAGCAGTTATTTATTAAAAACCCATCATTTTAAATAAATTTAATTTTTTAAAGTGATATTTCACTTATTTATAAAATTGATTAGATAAAATAAATATTAATTTTGCAATCATTATGTTAAAATTATCTAAGGATGAATTATTCATAATTTTAAGAGACAATCAATTTTTTGTATAATAATTAAATACCATATAAATATACGATGTGTTTAATGATATCATAATGGACCAATAATGTTATAATAAATTAAATAAAAGGTATATTCACCCAAATATATTTTTTCAATTCAAAATAATGTGTTTTAATGTTTATTACATTTTTTTAAATTTATTATGAATCCTCCAAGACATATAATATATTTTATAATTTTAAATTAATTTCCATAGTAGTGTGTTTCACCTCCGCATAAAAATGTTAAATATTTCAATAAGTTTATACACTGGCCTTATAAAATAATGTAAAGAACCCTCATTTTTTAGAAACTATGTGAAAAACATGGGATGGTTTTCTATTTTAAATATTTTGCTACGTAGTGTCCAAAACCAAAATAACAATGAAATCCCCATACTTTCCTATATAAACCCACCCAATTTAAAATTTCTATTCTCTAAAACTACATTAAGGTAATCCAAACTCTGATATATACTTCATAGAGTCATACCAAGGTTCTCCCTTCTCCCATGAAGCCTCTCCTATGACTTTGGAGACACACATCTGTGTAAGGGATATATATATTCTCATTTCCATTCAAGCAATTAATTTATATTATGCTTCTTCAATTCCATTTTTATATTTTGGGAAATAATGTTCTATGAATTAATTACTCTATATAGGATGTATAAATGATGATTGATTCTTTTTACTCCCATTAATCCTCCCAATGATCATTTATATACACATTTTACCGTACTGAAATTTTGTAAGGGTTCTTTTTCATTCACTTTTATTTCAAGATTCTTTATTATGTAACACCTTCTATTTCTAATTATATAGTTTTAGGAAAGACCTTAAATATACAAATGATTATACATTTCGTTTCCAAATGATGATATAACCCTTTATCTGTCATAATCCCATTTAATGAATTTCTATATTATGTTGCTATGCTGCAGAAATTGCACCGTAATTTTCTAGGAAAAAAGAATTCTGTTGTGAACACCATAACCATTTCTCTATATAGGGTATTCATCTTTGTGAACAAATAATTATATTGTGTGTATATATATTTAATTATTACGCAATTACATTATTGTTGAATAAATTATTATTATTATTAATAAATCTTTGTTGTATGGTCCGTGTGGCACACATAATCATGAAAACCAAATGATTATGAATGGTGTACCCTGATAGAGCTCCAATGAATTGAGTAATGATTATTATCATGATAAATCACGTGAAATTAACATTGACTCTTGATCCTCTATATTCAATGACCCTATAATCATGCTCCACCATGTGTACTGATCCTTGAATCATGGTCCTCTATGTTCAATGACCCTTGACTAATACTAATATCATGTTTTATGTTGTTAGCACTTTTTTAATGTTATGACTATAAATCTATATCATTCATTTTATTAATTTTAATTATGATTAAATAATATTTCACGTATGACATATATTATTATTCTCATATTATGCCATTTTCATTTCATAATTGGGATTTATATCTCCATACATACTTATGTATGTCCTTAGGTCATCTCTTTGGGTGTAATGTATGAAGGAATGTTGTGGTAATATAAATGTAGTTTTCAGTAGATGTTGATTTTCTATTTTATGATGTTATATAATTTACCTAATTTTTCATGAATATAGAACTCTATATCTTATATGTTATATTTTGAACAAATCTATTTAATAAAACATTATTAAATATGAAATAATGGAAGGGTTATTATAACATGGTTTAATCATTTTGACCAAGAGATTCGAAAAGAAACTCTCCCCACCATTACCTTTATCACATGAATGAAAAATAAAAGATATCGAAGGAGTGTTCCCTATATAAAACACTAACCAATGTTGTTGGGAAAGTAAATCACCAGGTAGCATCATCTATTTCCCTAGTTATAGGTGGATAAAGGTAAAGATCACACCAATTTTTTTCAATACTAGATAAAGAGTATTATAAACATAGATCACACATCAGATCATCTCATGTGTTACCCAATCAAATCCCTATAAAGTTATCAGTTGTCTACAGCACTAGCCACCAACTCCATGAGCTTGGAATGGTCCCTCTGGTTGAGGGATTATCCTGTAGCACCATCCCCCACAAATAGAATCTCTATTTAATTTAACACCTTCCATTTTTTGAAAACCTCTTTATATGTTTCCACCCTAGCCACACCTGAGAGATCTCTGATCATAGAACTTCCTCAGCAATGGAGGTAAATATTACACCTTCTTACCCTCCTAATCACAATAGGTTGGGATACCATGTTTTATGTGACCACATCAGTCACAATCATAATGTCACCCATAACTGGGATGATCAGTACATATGGGAAAAACCTACATAACATCTCCACTTAACTAATCACTTTTATGAGATGTGATGCTACTTTGAGGCCCTATGGACAAGCATATATTATCTACTATAGTTGACTTAGCCATATGATTCTCACATCAAACAATAGTTGTCTAGAAATCCTTAGATAATAATATCTCTATCAAAAAAATCACAATATCACTGAAACATATGTTTAAACACATTAGGGTAATATAATGGAATAATTGTCACATTAGGGACCATTCTCATAATTCTATTCTCATATGTAATCATTACACACTATGTTAAAGGAGTATTGTAGAAGGATAATAAGCATCCTCAAATACTCATAAACTATCATACTACCATTTTTTAGATCTAGAACCTCATGGATTGGGGCTAAGATTCATAAAAAAGGTTAATACTCATTATGAAATAGAAATTGGATGTTTGAACCTATGAGTGTCATCTCATCAATATAATGCATTTCTAGACACCACCATAATCCTTCTAGTCCATGGAAATTATTATAAACTAGTAAAACCAACTAATTAATAAGGGTTTTCATGATCTTAATGAAATAAATCACTGATCCAAGAAAATTATCTACATCTTAGGGATCTAGATAATAGTGGAACCTTAGTTATCAACGAAGAAAGAATATGGCGGTGTTCTAAACCTACACTCATCATTATTATAAACTATTAGTATGATTTATTATTATAAATGAGGTTCTGATACTCCATGCCCTGATGAAGTGAAATAATAATTATATATGTCCTCAAATGGGGATTCTCAACAGAAATATCATCAACATGATTGTGTATTAGTAAATTGGATAGCCTTCTTTATGGAGGCATAAAGAAAGTGATTATCATATATCATTATTATTGTAGAATATATATATTTATATGTGAATTTTACTCATGACGAATATTCAATGGACTCAATTCAATATGATTCTTATAACACTGGTACCTATAACCATTTTCATTGTATATAGAATCAACCAGAAGGTATCCGTTGACCAGGTGAATGGATTCATCGATGAAACCACAAAAACAAGGATCCCTAGATAGAAAGAAACATTTGTGACACTCAGATATCATTTCCCAATGTCCTAACCAATTCCTCAAATGGGAAAACTCCAAAATCAATTCTGAAGAACGAACTCTTCTAATAAAATCATTTAATGACCTAACCCACCAAAGCCCACATTGCTGGAAGAAGGCTATGATGTGATGACCACATGACCACCTCTAATAGTAAATGGAATGGATTTAGTCCCTTAGAATGAATAAATAAAAATGGAAGCCCTTATCTTAATGTACCTATATGCATGCCTCAACCATCTCCACTGAACCATATAGAGGAATAATAAAATTGTTTTGTCCACCAGAGTAACACAATATATACAACAACCTCTTGTGAATAAATCGTATTATGATTTATTAAAACAAATATGTAATTAGTTAAAAATAAATTCTATACTAGTAATGAAGACCCAACCAGAAAAAATATTAGAATGATTGAAAATTGAGATATCCTGATTCTTGATCAAATAGTCTCATCTAGCATATGAAATCTATGAATTATGGTATCACTATTCTCCATTGATGTCAGTTCCATACATTCCAAAATATGTGTACAACTTGAAAACCATTATAATGTACTATTCTTGGTTAATAATATATAAATATAGTAGGATTTCCCAAAAACCACAACACAGTGCACTAGGAAGACATATTAATGGTTAGAATCAGACCTAAAATTAGGGAAATTAAACCCACAATAGAAATATATATTCTCAGTAAAAATACTATGAAAAGAGAAGAATTATCTCTCCATATACATATTTTATCCCTAGAAAAAAAGTCTTCATGTATCTTTAAAGGTATATCAGTAGTTCCTATAGTATTGAGTATCATTTGGAGAAATCCATGTTGATGAAATGTATCTCAAACTCATCCAAAACCTGATGGAAAAAATATATAATATAGTAACTGAGCCTTATTACATTAATTGTGATCTACTTAATATATCGAGGTCCCATTACTTGGTGAAATTAGGTGAACATTTCAATGAATAATGGACATGTTCCCTTCTTCATTAGGGGGGTTCCACTCAGTAGGTTGAGAACCCACACATTATTGTGATTTCAGTTTACAATCAGTTACCAAAGGACCCCCTCAATAGTGTATCAAGGGGGTCCCACTGTGTATATAGGGGATCTTCACCATGCTCTATTGGGGGGTTCCACTATATATGGAGAGGATTATTGGGAATACACAGATGCATTAGGTATTCTACTAAACTAGTAGAGACCCATTCCATGGTATAATCGGGGGTTTATAATTCATAATAATAGATTAATACATGGGGCCCATGTCATGATGTGATAGGTTGGTCTCTAATCATAGTGTCTTTCAGATTATCCCTCATGGTCACCGCTATTGGTCTAACATCTCCTAGTGAATAATTATGATTGCAACACTTCCCAGCCTATCTAGAAATCTACATTGAAGGAATTAATAGCATTATATGTTGGAAAATCATAATTATTCGATACTCATTAGACCAAATAAAAATCTATATGGGGGACATATGAAAATTTTATGTTATTATGAAAATTACACGGAGTGTAATAGAGGTAACATGGATTTCAAACTCCACTCACATTAGTTGAATTTCTTCATCTAAAAGTGTAGTTGATAGAAATATAGTATTACATGTCTTGTCTTATCATCTAGTTACTGGAAGTGTTCTCCTTGTAATGATGATGTGAATAAGTTCATGTCTCTCGACCTAGTCATGCCCGAGAAGAAGACATTCTTGTGTAGTCTTTGATTATATGTTGTGTCTTTCCATGTAAGGACTCTGACATGTGTAGCTGGAACAGAACATGGATATCCCAGGTGGTGTCATAATAAGTGTGGTCTATTCCACATGGGGTGTGATCTTTATCTTCCCTAAATCCCAAAAAAAATCACATCCAAGGTACTACATGATGTTCGTCTAAGACTACATGTTGTATTGTCAGGTTTATACAAAAACCATTAAAAGAATCAAAATTCAAAATTACTCTTCCATTACTATCATTTCAATCATGAGTCACACTATGGATGTCAGATTTGGGTACATTCCTGCTTGATCCCTAGAATGTTTCTACATTCTGACCAACCAATCCCTTCACATAGTCACTCATCACACCACAACTCTAATGTGGCCTCCTTATATTTATGATACATGAATCATCACAAAACAATCATCCCAATCCATTCTAAAATCACAATAATGATCATCATTTTCTGAAGCACCATAAATCCACATTTCAATTGTAATTGATCAAGCATGTCCATGTTGAAACGAAACCTTATTGGCCAATGATGAAGAACCTGAATAAAAGTGTGAAAAAATGATCATAAAAATGAATAAACATAACTAGACAAGTTATCATGGATAACTCTTACATAGTTTCAGAAGCCATGTGTGTTACCAAGGAAGACTATAAATCATATAATTTACAAAATAATTTATCCAGACATTCCCATGAAACGTTTTTGAAATCATGGAATAAGATAAGAAGATAAAAATGGTTGTTAAATATTTGAATAAAAATTTTATAAAATGAAAATAACATAACAAAAAAAATTAAGATCACTTATTAGTGAATAATTTGTTCTTCAACATTGAAGAATAACTTTTTCATTCACTAGATATTGATCAGATACAATTAGATCAATTGTTTACCTCTTATGTGATCGACCAATGATGTATGAATAATCCTTCTCTCAAATCATTTTAGAGTTACACAGATAATTCTATAAAAATTTTATAACGATATATTTATATTTGGAATTATTTTTTGGTTATTTAAAATAAAATAAAGAAATTAAAGTGGTTAATTTTAATTAAATACAACACCAATTGTTTCATAAAATAGTAATACAACACTAACCAACCATTGGATACTGGTCGGGTAATCCCAACATTCCAGAAGAAAACATGCAATCATATATTCGAATTGAGTTCCCATGAAATGGGATAAATTGAAACACGAAAATTTATTCCTAAAAAATAATAAAATATATTCATACTTTTAATATATCAATTCTAAGGTCTGAATACACTCAAACATTGTGCAAACATTGAGGATGAATACAGATATATATATACGGAATATTTTTAATGTTAAACATAATAATTATAGATTTGTTAGATAATATTTTTGTGTAGGTTTATAATATATGATATTAAGTTATATATTCTTGTTTTATTTTAGGTTAGAGAGTGATACACTATGTAATGAGACATCGTGACGTTATTTTGTGTCAAGTTCACTTTTTTAAGTATTTGTTTTTTGCTTTTCACATACCAAAATTTGATGAGTTATAGAAACATCTTAATTGAATTATATTATCATAAATAATTATTTTTTAGATACGAATTTTTATTTTATAAATTCTCATAAATGATCATTAAAACCATTCACACCTCAAATTTTAATAGATTTAATCACAATATCCCTTTATAAAATCATAGTTTGAATTTATACACCAATTTTTATTTATGTTTAATAAAAAAATAAAATTTAAATAACATATAATTAATTATATTCTATTAATGGTATTTTAAATTTAATTATCTCCCTTTTTTTGTGTTTTTTAAATATTTTAAACTACTCAAAAAGGGATTCATCGGAAAATATCTTTCTTATAATCTTGTTCATTTATAAAACCAATTTAATTTCAATGTTTCTTGTATATCCAATTGGATGTGTAATATCATTTATTTTCTTCAATTATCATATATTAAATAAAAGATCATTATTTCTCTATTTTAAGGAGTTTTATTAGAATATATCATAAGTTGTAAGGGTTTCCACAAAATTATCTTTTGTGAGGTATGATTTATATTAAAAACTGAATTAATTTATGTATAGTATATACTAACAATTTGATGTATTAGATTCAAAATTTCTTTTTATACATTGTAATTTATGTAGAATTTTAATACCCCTATTTGATGAGGATTTGATTAAAATTGTCCAAATATTGTAATTGGATTACATGATTAAATTTCTATCTTGGGTAATAATCACTCATATTTCTCTAAAACAATCCAATATTAATATAATCTAACCTTGGATGATGTTATGATTTTTTTTTCTGTAATATTTTTTGGTAAATCATGTCTCATATAAAATTATACTCTATTCGAGGTTCTATTATTTTGTGATTGTGAATTATTATTAAGAATAGTTTCGATTTCTATTAATCTATTATCTATCCATGTACAAGCATTCCAATCCCTCCAATATTCTAACTCCCCATGTGAAATCTAAATATTTTATCATTTACAAGAATAAACTTCCCCTTCCCTAATTTAAAAACAAGGGTTCCTTCATCATCTTCATAATGTGGGTTTTTAACAATATCATCCCAAAATCATCAAAATGAATTTCCATCCATTCAAAATATAATGTTTTATCATCCACTCACTATTTTATTTTATAATCCATTATGACGTTACAAATATATTTTAATTAGTTATCCTAATGTTTTTTATAAATAATTATATTTACGGTAAGAAAATTTTTCCTATACATAAATGCTTAAAACAGTTTTTGGGAATAATGTTTTGTTTTTAAATATATTTACCCCCTTTGTTTATCATTGATGAAGATTTTTTTTGATCACAAAAATTTTTTATTTCAATTTCAATCATTTTAAAAATGATATTTTTAATATCCATGGATGTTATAAGATTATGATATGTTATTTTTTTGGTAATTTCTATTAACCATATTATTTTTTGCACGTTAATTATGATATTCTTATGTTTGATTTTTTGTTTCACTCATATGTATGTTTAATAATGGTTGGTGTCTTATATCACCATTGATTTCATAGGTTATTTTTTAATATAACATTAGAAGATTTAATTGTTTATGAATTATATATAGTAAAAGTTGTTCATATGAGTTTTTTGTGAATGAAACATAGAAACCTCTGTTCATAAGTTTTTTGTTTGAATGTGATTTAGGAATCATTGTTCATAATAGTTTCAGTTAGAATTATGTCAAAATAACTGTTCATTAGAATTTAAATTCTTATGTTTGTTCCATGTCTAAATGTCATTAATCATATGATTCTAAATTTTCTTGTTGCTTCACATTTTTGTGAAATACCATGATTTTAGGAATATATATTGTTTTAAAAATTATTACACACATTCATGTCATTCTAAGATGTTATATGACTATGGAGAAGGGTCTTGAGATATATAATATCTTCGGATATTCTATGAATATCATTTTAATATCATATCGTACAACAACATGATTTATGATTATCATCACATGTCTATTGATTATCTATTATGTCATTTTTTCATCCTCACTTTTTTAATGTTTTGATCTTTTTTACTAAGAATATCACTTCATCCATTTATTATGAATCAACATAAATAAGGGTAAATATTTCATATAATTAAAGAAATATTACTCTAGGTTGTTGAATAATTTTCCTCCCCTTTTCCAAAACATCATAAATTATCAAGGAGAAATCCATCCCTCATTCTGATTAATATGATTTGAAGGGGGATTTAATAGAGACTCAATAATAAAGGACAACCAAAATGGGAAAAAATTTCAGTTTTCATTTTTTTTCATGTGGAATAATGTTTTAAAAGGTTACAATAATTTCATTGATATTATACCTAGAAACAAATAGTCCCATGATGTTGATTTATTGTATTCACTTACTGGAGAGGATTGAAAGATGAAGTAAATATTTCTAGAGACTTTAAGAATCTATATAAATCATGAATCAGTATTTCAACTAAAAATTCATATATATGGTGTATCATTAAATTATCCTAATACAATTATGATAAAATATATTTTATAATAATAAAGTGGGTGTGATGTTCTATTTAAAATATGTGGTAATTTACATTCATGTGAATTTTCTAATGTTTTTGTTTAGATGAGTGAAATTTCATAAATATAGTTAAAAAATAGTTTATGAATCCCCTAATAATTAATATTATGATTTGGTATAAAATTTTAGATAAATTTTAGGAAGAATTGTTTTATAAATTAATAACTAATTTTTTTTTCAATTTATTTTACCCTGTGGACATTGAGTTGGATGATTGACTAAACATTACAAATAAAAACACGATGAAACATTATTTATATTTATGCTTACACTAATCCTCATTTATAATATTCACTTTAAAATGGTGACTACTTACTCATAGTGAATTCCTTTTATCCTGTAATTAATGGGGTTTTTTGAATGCTGAGGAAGGGTATATCTTGTTATGTTTTAATATATTAATAAAAATTGTATCATGAATTATAATTTTCAAATGGAAATTAGATAGTGAAAAAAATTCCCCAAGAGGAACATTTAAGGAGTCATAAGAAGAGGTTGTGTTTCTCACATTATGATGAATTATCTATAACTACTACCTTGAATCAATATGAGATAATTTTATTTCCCACCTTTAAATTCATTATTAATTAGGGGGAGAACAATGAAGAAGATAAATTTTAAAAAATTATGATAATTATAATAAATTGAATGGTGGATATTAAATTCAACATTGAGTTATGAGTGTATTTATTTTCACCGTCAATGTTTCAATGTAATTATATAATAGTTTTGATCTAGTAGTTGGATTCAAGTATCCACAAAATACATGGAAAAGTGTTTTCCCACGAATTTTGTGTATCATAGATTGGAGTTGTCCTCATTTTTTATTTTTAGATCTATTCAGATATATAAATAGAATATAGACAGTGTTGATATTATTTAATGGCTAGGATGGATATATTTGAGTTTCATTGTATACATAAAAAACAGTTGATGAACTGCCAATCCTAGAATCAAGACACATGCTTAGAGAATTAGTCAAGTGACGTCTATAACAATCCCACAATCAGTGATGTCGGCACGTAGTGTATAGAATAAAGATATTTTATAATCATATGTAATGGGTAAATAATTTCATTATGTTTTTAGTGGTTTTTAATGTCATAGAATATATTATAGGGACATCATAGTGTCTCAGCTCACAGAAAAATGGAAATTAACTTCAGAAATAATTACATGGATGTTGTTTATTGGATAATGGAATTTACAAGTTTTGAATTTCATGATGATACTATCACTTGTGTATTTATGATATATAATTTAACAATAATTGATCTAAATAGTTTTAAAAAGTTTTAAAAAAATCTGAAATGTGGTGGATAATGGAAATAGAATGTTTAACAAATACATATTACATGTTGAATAAGATTAAAAAATGGACTACAATGTTCATGTTTTATATAAGGATGGATGATAATGGTAGATACAAAAAACCACAAGGTTATGTATCATTTTAATGATACATTAAGTAATATATTAAATCCATTAACTCACAATCAATTGATGTTTCAATGTGTGGTGAATATAAGAAATGAACAATCGAATACTCATGTGGCCATTCCATATATTCATGGAAAATTGACACTTTAATTATTTTATACATCTAGGTAACCAACATCATCATTTTTTATCAACATAGTATGTTAGTTGGATAATTTTATTTCATGAAAACCCACATATATTATATATCATCCAAATCCAAAGAACATAAATTAGAAAGAAATGACAAAATCCCACAACAAGAACTCAGATGAATACCACAGGTAGCCAAAAAGTGAGCCAGCCAATTGCCTTATCTCCCAAAAAAAGGAAAAGAAACAATAAGAGAAAAGAGGAAACAAAGATTTAATGATGTTAATAATGGTCTCATTGGCTCAATGGCCACCTCCATTATTCATTAGTTCATTGATAATAACTTAAAAATCATATTAGACCATAAATTTTATTTATCCAAGACATGCGATGAACTGTATACCCTTCCAAATAGACATATCCTCATCAAAAAGTGGAGAACAACTCGAACATTATGAATAATTAAAAGCTACAACAATAGAGCATACACCATCCCAAAGGACTTCCCCTTGACCAAATGAACCAACTACAAGAATAGTTGTGTCTTTATTGAGTTTGAAAAACCCTCATGGGAGGGGGATGCCATCTGACCAGAGGGGAATGGAAAATCAAAGGTGGTAAATCCCCCTCATCAGGAATCCACATAGATCCACATGAACAGATCCTGGAACACTAGACTCTATCATCCTTAACAATATTCTTGGTAATGATGACATTTCGGCAAAACCAAAGAATCCACGACAAGATAAAAATTTCCGCAATAGTTCAAGGAGACAAAGATTTTAACGAATCATCACAATGAGTTCTAAATCCACAAAATTCATCTAATGGATAAAATCATTTTTCACACACGTGGAGGAAGGCTCGGTGACCCTGGAGTAGGAAAAAATGGGATGGAAATCAGTCTCATCTGTAACCCTTCATTGCGGGCACATGTCTTTATCAGAAATGTGCCTCTTGGACATACGAGCATATGTGGGTAGGATACCCATGAGAAAATACTAATATAAGAGCTTGGACTTATGAAGAGTATCATGATTGCAAAGATGTTTCCATATAGGGGACCACTTACCTGCACTGCCCGAAAAACACGCCCTATACCCTGATCGAAGAGAATAAAAACTATAAGACTCAATAGACCAGCACAACTTATATGGGACCACGTCATGGACTAAACGGATCTCCAGTATTTACATACTATTGGGTTCATATAACCAGTTCTCAAGCCTCTAGATATTCTAACTAGAAAGTTCATCACCAAAGAGGTCCCTAGCAACCCCCTGCTCATGGCTGGGCATAGGCTAAGAAGCGCAGACTATGTCCTCCAGCCCAATAGACCATGGATGATTCTAGAAATTGATTGAATCAATTATGGAAATTATCCAAAAATTCTACATTTCAAAATGACCTTTTATCCCCAAACACTTCTCCAGAAGAAACTCGAATGAGGGCCCAAGCTGGAGGTCCAAAAATATCAACAAGGAATATATTTAGATTTTATGACTCTAGAACATAATTTTTCATTGTCCTATAACAATAACCAAAATTTCATAGCCAAAATAGCATCATTTAAAACATTCAAATCATGAAATCTTAAACCTCTTCAATCCTTAGGGGGCACACAACTTCTCCCATGAGAGCCACTATAGTTTTTTTCCCATTTCCACAACCCCACCAGTAGTTTTTGAATGCTGAATAATGTTGATGGATTAAAAATCCTAGGAATGTGAAAAATGACATAACATATGAAGGAACAACTTCAAAACCTTCTTAGATAAGATCCTCCATGCCTTCTCGGGTGAGATTCTTTCCAAACCAACCTGGTACATTCCTGTGGACGTTTTCATGGACAAAGGTGAAGATCACTATTTTGGATCATCTAAAGACCCTCGGGGGACCCATATACTTGTTATTCTTCTCAACAAACTCAATACCAGAAAATCCAACAATGTAATCTCTAGTACCATATTGCACACCATGACTGAAAGACATCTTGGACATGGAGAAATTAACCTGTTGTCCTGAGGCATTGGTGAATGTGTCAATGATATTAAGGATCACCTAGCACACCAGAGAAATTTCTCTTGAGATAAAGAGACAATATTCAGTGAAGAAAGATGTGTAATGGTGAAAATTTATAGAAAAACACTGGACCCATAGATAACCCCATCCCAAGCTACATTAGATAAATTGTGAGAGAAAACAACCACAATTAGGAGGAATAAGAATGGGGAGAGAGGGTCACCCTGCCCGAGGCATCTGGATGGTTTAATGGAATTAGGGAGGGAGTCATAGACATTGATGCAATAAGAAATATTTTTAACACAATTCATGACCGCTCTCACCCATTTTGGACAAAATATCAGTTTACACAAAACCTCCTCCAGAAAGGCCCATTCCACCCTATCATATGCCTTTGAAAAATCAAATTTCATATCCAAGATCCCCCTCTTTGAGGATGAATGAGTTTTTATGGAATGGAAGATTTCATGGTCCAGGATGGTATTATCATTAATGAGCCTCTTGAGAACAAAATCACTATTGTTCTATGAGATAATATAGGGAAGGATTCTACCCATGCGTTGGGAATGAACATTAGAGAAAATCTTGTAAATCAAATTGCACAAGCTGATGGTCCTGAAATTATATGTTCTAACAGGGACATGGATTTTTGGGATCATCATGATATGAGTTTTGTTTATCATTCCCAAACTACCATAACCATCCCATAACCCCTTTATAAGAGAAATATTATCGTGTCCCACAATATGCCAAATCCTTTTTATGAAAAGATAATATAACCCATTAGTAATAGGCATCTTAGATGGGTGGATGCTCTTTATGGACACCATAAACTCTTCTATAATGATATCATCCTTGAAATTCATGGACATGGTCTCTTACACTATAGGCTCAACACAACTCATGGGATCCCCTTGGGAGGTTCCCCCCTTATAATAGAAACTATTTTTTAGAAATTCATTTATCATCTCCTGAATTTCCACCTCATCAGTAGTAATGTTGTGGTTATCTTCCTACAACCTAGAAATATGGTTCTTACGTCTTCTAGAAGAGGGATTCTGATTGAATAATTTAGTATTTTGATCACCCTATTTGATGAAGTCCTTCCTTGACCTAGAGAACCTATAAATTTATTTGTCCCTCAAAGACTCATCAAGATTATTTTCATAGAAACAACCTCCTACAGAGAAAAAAACAATGAATATTTGTAACTTATGGACATAGAATTCTCTTTCCCACAGATTCTATGGTCAAATTACCTAATGTGTTATCGAAACCATCATTGAAGCTGAGCCGCCACCTCCTTAGTTTTTTCCCAAAAATGATCATGGTATTGGGACCATGAGGCTCTGATAACATCATCACATCCATCCTTTTTTATCCACATACATTCAAAAAGGAATACCCTATTTTGTTGATGGATCTTGGGAACAACTTGTGGCTGGAGTATGTTTGGATAGTGGTTAAAAGATAGAGGGTGTAAATATTAGACCTCCTACCTTGGGAATGATTGCATCTAGTCACAAGAAGACACAAATCTATGAAGAATTTCCAAAATTTTGGAACCATGATCACGTCTAAAAATCCAAGTAAATGGGCTCCCCAAGTAACCAAGATTCAAGAGACTAGCCTGAAACAAGCACTATTGAAATCGGTTCCTAGAATAGTTACTCTAGCATGCACCTCTAATCCTCTCGTGCTGATAAAGGATCTCATTGATGATCCCTCCAAACAAAATGGAATCATACAACCTATTTTCGATGGATGTGACCAAATACCAGGACCCCTATTCATCACATAATCTCAGCCAGCCATAAAAACAAACAAATTCCACATAGGTACCCAAGGCTAGAAGATAGAGATGACAATGTGGTGGTCGGAAAAGATAACCACACAAGAATTGAAATCATCTTTCCACATGAAAAATAGTCCACCAGTATTCTCAAACCATCTAATCGAGAAGCAATTCTAAAATAATATCTTCAAGGAAATTACTATCATGTCTTTTCTTTCCAATATGGTGTCAGACAGATAGACCGTGGTGGGGCTAAACATAGAGCTCCATTTGCAGAGTACCAGAACTGACTGTGGTTTTCAAACCCCATGACTGTTCCAACATAAGGTTTTAATTGTTTAAGGCATGGGTAGTACATGCCAGCCTCCACCCCTTGTGCTATAAATTTAGAAAATTTTGATGTCACTATCCTTTTTTTGGGAGATGATCCTCAAGTAGTGAAGCCTTGACACTTTTCTTGGATCTCTTAGAGACCAGACAATTGCAATCAAATCCCAGATCCCCTTGGTAATGTATCATCCAATTTAGAGGTATTTTTTCACTCGTCACAAAGTATCCATAAAGGGAAATAAATTCCCCGTAAAAGGATAGATAATGTTCAGTCGAATGAGGGAGGCCAGGGTCCAAAGGGACTGAAAACAAATTGGGTCGGCTCGTGAGGGGACTTAGAAGCATCCTCAAACCCTGCTCATGTCCATGAGGCTAAAACAACCATCTCTGAATTGTAAATAAAAAAAACATGTGGAGTGTGATGGGTAGCTATCAAAAGGGACTTAGTTTGGGATCCATGTTGAACATATAGATCTACACTAGAAGGATGAGATTCTACATCATGGGTAACAAGAAGAAAATGGAGGGGGAACTACAACCCTCACCACCTTCATCAAAGATGAAGTCGAATCCCATGCCCCCTAAAGTAGTATCATGACCTTGAAAGGGGGGAATAACGATTCCTATGTACTAACTATGGAATGGTGATTGAGATTATGGATAGGAGAAGGCTCTGAAATCTGGCTTGCATTAGTGACATGCACTTTTATTCCTAGGTTGTGGGGCCTAGAACTAAGGGGGAATGTTCCACTAGGTGATGATGAGATGATATAACTAAATCTAGAAGGAAAAAATGGTATACCCAATGGTATAACCACCTCATGGGCTCCCTAAGGGCCTTTGGTGGATTTCCTATTGATCATAGCTCTGGATTTCGGTTTTTCACCCTCTGTGATGAAGCATCTATCAGAGGGTTTCGCCAATAACCCTGGGCCTTATTGTATCATCAATCATCCATCCACATTAGGATGTATAATTCCATAATATTTTCTTCCTTAACATCTATTTGATCCAACAATATGTTAAAATATATAGAATACTATTGGCAGAAAAATTAATAGAGTTTAAGATGTTTTATTATAATATTAATATTAAATGTATGATTCGTAAAATGTTTTTCTAGGATAAAAAAGATACATATGATACAATCCTTGATTTTTATATAATGGTCTTAAATGATTATTGATGATGATTAAATTATAAGAGAAATTAAAGAATTATAAGTACTGATTTATGATGAAATTGCTGAATTAATTTACAATCATTCATTTTAATACTAATGTTTTTAAAAACATTATCCAAACATCATAATGATATTTTGTGTTTTAATCTATGATATTTGTAGTACCCCCGGTTTCTGGTATGTAACCATTTCTTTATGCTTTTCATGGTTTTAATGTTAAGGGTGTTGAATGGTAGAGTAGGAAAACTTGGATTGTTGTTTTGAGGCAAAGGGTAAGTCACACGGTCGATGCACGGTTTTTCTAACCAGAGGGCCAAACCATGCGCAGTGGGTCTTGGAGGCAGTGGATTCTGCATGGTTGGCACACGGTTTGTCTGACCGTGTGTCCAAACCTTGCGTGGAGGGTGGCCGAGGTAGAATATAATGCACCGTTAGTGCACGGTTTGTCAAACAGTGCGGACTAAACGTGCAGTCACAAAAAGTTAGATTCTAAAATTTTGGAACTAACTCATTTTGCCTTTAATTTCCTTGTTTAAACATCTTATGCAGCCCTAAATCGGGATTAATCTCCCTTGATGTTTGTAAAACTTCACCCAAGCATTACAGAGGCGATCTGAAGGCTTCCCTTGTTGAATTGAAGCCAGATTCTTAAGGTATGTGGTCCTTTGTGATCTTTTTCTGAGATCTACTTAGATCTACTTATCCTCTTCTCTCGTTTTCTTAGATCTATGCCCGTTATGGGTAGATCTAACGGTGTGGATGCCTTATATGTTATGTTTTGGTCTTGGTTGTGCTATGAGAAGATACCTAAGGAGGGGTTTGGGGGTTTTGACCCAGTGTTCTTGGCGTTCTTTGTCTGTTGGTTGGTTTTGCCCATTTTGTTGAGGTAGGTGGCTTCACTCTCGATTCCTCTTTCTTAGAACATGAAGGGTTAGTTTCAATTTGTTTTCCTATATTGAAATGGTTTGTTTATCTAGTTTGAATGAATGGTTGAAACCCCTTTTTAGTAACGGGTGATGGAAATTGTGTGTTTTTGGAAAGTGGTTGTTCAAGTAAATTTAAAATGGTAATTTTAAATTGGCTATGGTTTTGCTGCTTGAAAGAAATGGTTTTCAATAAAATGGGTGATTCTTTATTGAAAGGTTTTTAACACACATGGTTTTTGGCATGGATTGCTTGGGTTGTGGTGTGTGTTCATATGCACTGGGATGGATAAGGGTGAGAAGTCCCCCCATCAATAGGTTGGGATATATAAGGTCGTGATGTACCCCCGTCAAGGTAGTCCACTAAGTGATGGCTTAGTGAAAGGACAACTCAACACTCGCGAGTATAGGGAGGTCCAGGTTGCATGCATGGTTGGTTGTGTGGATTGGTGAAATGGAACGAATGTTCTAGATGGAAATGTAAATGGAATTGGGAACTTTTCTTGATTTCTTTTCTTGGGAATGATGGGTTTTGTTGGAAAATTGTTTTGACATGGAACTCGTAATATAGTGAACTGTTTTTGGAATTTTATTATATAAATTGTTTTATATAAATATGGTCACATGTTTTATCCTAGAGTCATATGTTGGGATGTCATTGGTGAAAACCTACTGAGTTTCATTACTCACCCCCTGCTTTGGCACATTGGTGCTTTTGCAGATGTCATATATTGGGATGTTGGCAAAGGTAAATTGTCACGTGTTTAGAGAGTTTCCTCGTGATACATGGGATGGTTAGTGATGTTGGAGCTTGGAGCTTGTAGAGCATGGAGTTGGGTTTTTGTCTTATATTCATTGAGTTGTCTTTCTGTTGTTTACTCTATTGCTTAATGTTGGTTTTCACTGTGGTACTTTTGGTTGGTTTTTGATAAAATTTTATGGTTGAGTTGTTTTGGATTTAAATCATTCATCATATAGTGGTTTTTTGGAGATGGTTATCTGGTTTTCTCTGTTTGTGGTTGTTTTCAGTTAAAGGTTAAATTGTCCCCCCACGTATTTCGAAACCCTTCGGCATTTATTTCCAGCCTTTGCATCCTTTTGGATGTCGTTTAAGGCTTATTAATTACTCATTGAGCTCTCAAGGAAATGATAATTGGTGAGTCATTACAAATGGTATCATCTTGTTCGGTCCTTGCCCAAAAAGTAGTCATCGATGTTCTTGTTCTTGGAGTTGAAATTTCTTCCTATCTATTCCTTGGGTGTTCATCTTAGACAGGAGTAGGATTGTCAGAAGTTGAAATGTATAGCATAAAAGGATGTTGCTAACATGATTATGATGAACATCATGTTACCAGGGAGTTGGGTACATAAGTGTGTTGGAGACACTTATAGGATGACAAATCTCATTGTCATGGGTTTCGCCAATGAGATGAGCATGACATGTATTATAGGAATTACTTCCCACTAGTATGTAATATCTCATTACGAAGTATGATTTATGATTTTGGGAAATGAGCAAATTTTTTAAAAATACAGAAACTGATTTTCAAAAGAAAGATTTTGAAAAGTGGATATTTTGTTTATTTTGACAACGGGTGGATTTTCTAAAAGTATGTGGGATGTCTCCAAAAATTGTTGAACATGTGGAAAATCTTGATGGATTGAAAATAATGATTTGATAGTTGATGTGATAGAAATTGAAATTCTAAGCCTTCATTTGCTAGGAAGTGAGACTAACGACGTGCATTGTTTGTATAGAAAATGAAACATGTTAGGCATCGTAGAAACCAACATGAAGAATCTGTGGAAAATGTGGTTTCACCTGAACCATCTGTGAACCAATAGCTATTTCATAGTATCGTTCATGTGTTTCAGGTTGTGGACACAGGGAATCAGAGGGATGAGTCATGGAATTTAGACCATTCCATCTAGTTCCATAAGCAGAATCCACCCATTTTTTGGGGTGATTATAAACCAGAAAGGGGGGAGGTTTGGCTGAGAAGGATGAATCATATCATTGATTTAATCGTCAGACTAGCAGAAATGAAAGTAATGTTGGCGATGTACATGCTGGAGGATCTTGCACGATAGTGGTGGGGGCCAATGGTGCAGGCTAAGGTGGATCAAGGCCTAGGCTAGGAAGAATTTGTGGAGTTGTTCAATAAAAAATTCTTTCCTCACACGTTCAAGATCCAGAGGACGACATACTTTTTCAGCCTGAACCAGAATAATCTCTATGTCATGTAATATGCGGCTAAATTCATGAATTTAGTGTGCTTCACACTGGAAGTTGCTGCAAGTGCATCACTAAAGGCATGCATCTTGGAATCAGGGTTGCGACTGGAGATTCACTCGAAGATAGCTGTGCTATGTATTATAGATTATAAAGAGATGGTAAATAGAGAAGTAGTAGATGAAAGAGACATCTCAGGAGTTATGGGAGGAGGATGTATGATTATACCCACAGGAACGGGTGGGAACTCTAATGCTGGGAAAAAGCGGAAGAGGGACACCTACTTCGAAGGTGGGAGTGTGAATCAGAACTAGACGACCGGATCGGTGAATCTTCCTCCACGGCCCATGATAAAACCCAGGTGTTTTCAATGTGGGTTGACTTATCACATAAAGTGAGAGTGTATGGCGCAACCTAGAAAATGTCATAATTGTATTCAGATGGGGCATCTACAACGCTATTGTAGAAATACTCTGAGGTTGGGTGCACGTGACACGTCCCAGGCGTCGCAAGCATCATATGCTTCGACCGGACGAGGACTGCATAGTCAGTCTCATCATCATAATAGAGCTAGCCAGGGTGATTATCGAAATACCATGACTCCTCAACCAGTACAATCTCAGCAAGGCAACAAGGAGAACAGTGCAGCAACGAAGTAATTTATGGAGATGAGCAGATGATCGTTGATGATCAGGTTGGACCATCAACATTAAGAGGTACAATCATTTTGAATTCTACCTTTGTGAAAGTGTTGTTTGATAATGCTGCATCACATTCCTTCCTTGCATCTCGTGCTGCAGACTTTCTATGTTTAAAACTGGAAATGATGCCTTTTGTGTTGAAACTGCAAACTCATCTTGGTGAAAGAGAATGTCAAGCCTTAGTGTGTCGAGCATGTTCTATAACTATGGATGGAGCTAAGCTGGAATGGGACTTCTCCATGCTGGATATGTATGTCTATGATGTAATCCTGGGTATAGATTATTTGTCAAGTTTTAAGGCTCACATCGACTATTATATGAGAATGGTTAGTTTCACGACTGAGGACGGCATCGACCATCTCATTAGAGGAGAAATGATAATAAAGAAGGGTGAAAGAGCTTTCCAGCACCAATGGTGGGAATGATCTCTCACCAATAGGAAGCATTGAATCTGGCATCAATGGAAGAGATTAGGGAAAATAGTTTTCCAGCTCTAGTGGATCAATTTCCAGATGTCTTTCCCGAGAACTTCTCAGGGTTACCACCACTAAGGGAAGTGGATTTTACGATTCATCTCCTTCCAGGTACAAGTCCTATTTCCCTTACATATTATAGGACGGAACCAATGGAGTTAAAGGAATCGAAAGACCAGATAGAGGAGCTAGATATCAAGGGTTTCATTCATCCCAGTGTGTCTCCTTGGGCAGCACCAGTTTTGTTTGTAAAGAAAGAAGATGGAACTTTGAGGCGATGTGTGGATTATCGTAAACATAAACAAGTAATGATAAAGAATAGATATCCAATTCCACGCATTGATGACCTATTTGATTGATTTAGGGGAGTTCAGTGGTTCTCCAAAATTTACATACAGTCAGGATATCACCAATTGCATGTTTGGAAGGAGGATATTCCGAAGACAGCCTTCAGAAGCAGATGTGGCCACTATGAATATCTATTCATGCCTTTTGGTCTTACAAATGCACCAGCAGTCTTTATGGCATTGATGAATCATATATTTCTATGATATCTAGATTCTTTTTTTGTCATGTTTATGGAGGACATATTGGTGTATTCAAGAATAATGGCTGATCATGAGAAACACTTGACGATAGTGTTGGAAATCTTGAGAGACCATTGGTTTTATGCCATATTTTCAAAGTGAGATTTTTGGATAGAAGAGGTACATTTTTTGGGCCATGTCGTTTTTGAGAAAGGTGTTTCAGTGGATCAAAAAAGGATAGAAATTGTTATTTTGTGGAAACCTCCAAAGAATGTCTTTGAAATACGAAGTTTTATTTGTCTAGCTTGTTATTACCGATTCTCTGTCCATGACTTCTCATGACTAGCTTCGCCTATGACTGCATTGACAAAGAAGAAAAGTGTATTTCAATGGACTAAAGAATGTCAGAGATCTTCTCAAGAGTTGAAAGTTCACCTTACATCAGTACCTATCTTGATTTTTCCAGAATCAGGACAGGGGTATGTGGTGTATTGTGATGCTTTGGGAACAGGTTTGCGTTGTGTTCTCATGCAAGGAGACCATGTGGTTGCTTATGGAACAAGGCAGTTGAGGATGTATGAGAAAAATTACCCAACACCTGATTTGGAGTTGTCTACAGTCGTCCATTCTTTAAAAACATGGAGACATTATCTCTTTGGTGAGAAGTTCACTGTGTTTACAGATCACAAAAGCCTGAAACACATTTTCTCACAATGAGATTTGAATCTGAGGCAAAAAAGATGGTTAGAGTATCTTCAAATGTTCGACTTTGACCTGATGTATACACTAGGTAAGGGAAATTCAGTGGCTGATGCATTAAGTAGGAATTCTTATACAATGTTGGAAAAGGATGCTTCAGATGAATGGAAGTTGATGTCAGTCTTAGCCAACAAGCATGTAGAATGTGAAGACCAAGGTGATGTTGCTATTTTCTTTTTAGCTACACTTGTTCCTAATTTCGTGGAGATTGTAAAGGAAGCACAGGCATCTGATGTAGACTGTGTTGCAATGAGTTCAAAACTCAATGGTGGGGAGACCATTGAGTGATTGAAGCTGGATGGGATTTCAGTTTTTCGGTTTCGAGATCGGATGGTTGTACCTATAGCTACTCAAGAACAACTCATTAATGCTTACCACCATTCAATATGCGATGTACATATGGGTACACAAAAGTTGTATAAAGCGCTAAAGGAGCAATTTTGGTGGAGCGGCATGAAAAAAAGGTGGGTGAGTTCGTCTCGCGATACATAACTTGTCAGTAGGTTAAAGCAGAGCATCAGAGACCAGCTAGTATGTTACAGTCTTTACCTATCCCACTATGGAAATGGGGGAATATAGTAAAGAATTTTGTTAAAGGACTTCCATGAACGGTCCAAAAACATGATGCCATTTGGGTGATAGTGGATTATCCAACCAAGATGGCCCATTTCATCCCAATAACTGAAACCCATTAAGGTGGAAGATATTTCAAAAATCTATATCCGAGAAGTGGTAAAGAGGCATGGTGTACCAGTGTCTATAGTCTCAGATAGAGATTCGTGGTTCACATCTCGTTTTGGGAAATCCTTACAACAATCCCTTGGGACTCAATTGACTATGAGTACGGCGTATCATCCTCAGATGGATGGGAAATCTGAGCGGATTATACAGACATTGGAAGATATGTTTTGAGCTTGTTTAATGGATTTTGGTGACTCATGGGAGGAACATATACCCTTAGTGGAGCTCTCATACAATAACAGCTATCAATCCTCGATACGCATGGCTTCGTTTGAAGCATTGTATGGGAATCCTTGTCATTATCCACTATGCTGGGTGGAAACTTATGAAACATCACTAGTAAGACCGAGACTTGTCCATGAAACAAAAGTGAAGATTCAGTTGATTACAAAGAGGATAGAGATGGCTCAGAGTCGTCAGAAATCTTATGTGGATCATTGCCGAAGACTGTTATCGTTTGTTGTGAGTGATCACATCTTTTTGAGAATCTCTCTATGGCTTGGACAATGTCTTTTTGGGAAGCAGGGAAATTATCTCCTTGATATATATGACCTATTAAGATACTGGAATGGGTTGGATAGGTGGAGTATCGGTTGGAATTACCACCACAGTTCAGTGCAGTACATAATGTGTTCCATGTATCTCAGTTGAAGAAGTATCAGCCTGATCCTGACCATTGGATCAGATGGGATCACATTGACCTACAGCCAGATGCTTCATTGGTACCTATCCTGATGCAGATATTTGATAGGAAGGATAAAGCCTTGCATAGAAAAAGCATCATCCTAGTGTGGGTTTTTTGGCAACATGTTCAGATTCAAGAAGAGACTTGGGAACGGGAGAAATAAATGAAGGAGCAGCGGCTATAACTCTTTCAGTCAAGCGATGGTTTTCTACATTCTGAGGACGAAAAGGCCAATGGTGGGGAGAATGTAATAGCCCAGTTTTCTAGTATGTAACCATTTCTTAATGCTTTTAATAGTTTTAAAGTTAAGGTTGTTGAATGGGAGAGTTGGGAGAACATGGAGTGATGTTTTGAGGAAAAGGGGAAGTCGCACGGTCGATGCACGGTTTGCTTAACCATGCGGCCAAACCGTGCGTAGTGGGTCTTGGAAGAAGTGGTTTCCACGTGGTCGGTGAATGGTTTTTTTAACCATCCGTCCAAAACATGCGTGAAGGGTGGCCGAGACAGAAGCTAATGCACGGTTAGCGCACATTTTGTAAAACCATTCGGACTAACCATGCCGTCACTTAAAGATAGATCCTAAAATTGTGGATCTAACTCGTTTTGCCTTTAATTTACTTTTTTAAACTTCCTAAGTGGCCCAAACTTGGTATTACTCTCCCATAAAGGTTGGAAAACTTCTCCCAAGCATTCCGGAGGTGATACAAAGGCTTCTCTTGATGAATCGAAGCCTAATTATTAAGGTATGTGATCATTCTTGGTCGGTTTCGTAGATCTACTTAGATCTACTTCTCCTATTCTCTCGTATTCTTAGATCTACGCCCGTTATGGGTAGATCTAAGGGTGTGGATTCCTTATATGTTATGTTTTGGTCTTTTTTGTTATAGGAGAAGATATATAAGTAGGGTTTTTGGGGTTTTGACCCAGTGTTCTTGGCGTTCTTTGTCCGTTGGTTGGTTTTGCTCAATTTGTTGAGGTAGGTGGCCTCACTCTCGATTCCTATTTCTTAGAACTTGAAGGCTTAGTTTCAATTTGTTTTCCTTGATTGAAATGGTTTGTTTATCTGTTGTGAAAAAATGGTTGAAACCTCTATATAGTAACGGGTGATGGAAATTGTGTGTTTTTGGAAAGTGGTTGTTGAAGTAAATTTAAAATGGTAATTTTAAATTGGCTATTGTTTTTCTACTTGAAAGAAATGGTTTTAAATAAAAAGGGAGATGCTTTATTGAATGGTTTTGAACACACTTGGTCTTGGGAAAGGATTTCATGGGTTGTGGTGTGTGTTCATATGCATTTGGATGGATAAGGGCGAGAAGTCCCCCCATCAATAGGTTGGGACGGATAAGGTCGTGAAGTACCCCCATCAAGGTAGTCCACTAAGTGAAGGATTAGTGGAAGGATAACTCACCACTCGTGACTATAGAGAGGTCCAGGTTGCATGCATGGTTAGTTGTGTGGATTGGTGAAATGGAACGAATGTGCCAGAAGGAAATGTGAATGGAATTGGTAACTTTTCTTGATATCTTTTCTTGGGAAAAATGGGTATTTTTGGAAAATGGTTTTGACATGGAACATGTTATATTGTGAACTGTTTTTGGAATTGTTTTATATAAATGTGTTAATATGTTTTATCCAAGAGGCATGGGTTGGGACGTCATCGGCGAAAACCTACTGAGTTTCATTACTCACCCCCTACTTTGGCACATTGGTGCTTTTGCAGATGTCATATACAGGGACTTTGGCAAAGGTAAAGTGTCACATGTTTAGAGCGATGCTTCGTGATACTTGGTTTGTTTCGTGATGTTGGAGCTTGGAGCTTGTGGAGCATGGAGTTGGGTTATTGTCTTATAGTATTTGAGTTGTCATTCCGATGTTTACTCTGATGTTTAGTGTTTGTTTTCACTTTGTTACTTTTGGTTGGTTTTTGATAAAAATTAATGGTTGTGTTGTTTTGGCTTTAAATCATGCATCATATAATGGGGTTTTAGAGATGGTTATCTAGTTTTCTCTGTTTGTGGTTATTTTCAATTAAAGGGTAAATTGTCCCCCATGTATTTTGAAACCCTTCTTCCTTTATATCCATTCTTTGGTGTCTGGGGGATGTCTCTTAAGGCCTAGTAATGACTCGTTGAGCTCTCAAGCCAATGAGAATTCACGGGTCATTACAATATTTGATAGTAATCAATGGTATGTATGAAATTATAGGGAATAAAGTTTTCTTGAAATTATTCTCCTAAATTTTTTATAAATATTAATGAACATAAATTTTAATATGATTGGGAATATTGTAAGATTATTACATATCAAAATAAATGGTGTCAGTCTTCTAAAAATGAAGTGAGTCAAGTATAGTATATATCTTATCTATATATGTTGATAGTTTTTAATTTAAACACCACTATTAATTAAAACAGTGTAGGAAAAATATTGATTGAGTTAAGATAAATATGAATTGGTGTTTCTTATAAATAAATGGTGATTATTAAATATTTTGTTAAAATGATTAATTTTTATTTAAATAAAATTGCATAAAACTAATTTTTAGGGATATTCTTATTTTTCTAGAGGATCTTAGTCTACCATAAATATTTTATAAATATGTTTTGTGTACTGGAGTGGGAGAAAGAATATGTTACCAAATAATGTCATTAATAATGATAATGATTAAGATAATATATGCTGGAGATCCTAAAATTGATAGAATACTATTGGAGATGCACATTTTGATGAATCTAAAATGAGTTGGAAAATAGATCATGAAAATTAAATAGAACTAAAATAAATATATAAGATACAATGGTTTATGATGAAAAAAATAATGTGGATATGAAGGGGAAATTCCATGTATAAAAAATATAATGTATTAAATGGTATCATAGATTTTGATTTGTTTGAGAGAATAACAAGTGGTGTATGATTTTATTGATAGAATAACAAAAAATATCGATATTTAAATTTTTTATGATGGGAATATATTATTCCCAAATAAATATTCTAATTTAAGATTCTTCTACAAATATAATTTAATTTCTTTGAGATAATAATATTTTTGAATCAAATAAAAGAAAGTGGTGCGTGATGTGAAATATTTTGTCATCTTATATATCCATAAATAATTTGACGAAGAATTGAATAATCTATATATGTAGAATATATTATTATTTATCAAATCATGACTAAGAAAAATTGTATCCAATGAGAATCATTATTATCAAGGATTTTGAATAAGGAAATGAGATCAAGGATGACCTACTGTGTAATATTTTATCTATCAGTTTCTATGATAATGAGAAATGATGCTTAAATAAGAGTTTCAATTATATTATGAGAATATTTTGTGCGATAACTAGTTTATAATATTCATTATCTAATATGATTTTTTCCATGATTTGTGACTGAGTAGCATAGTATTCATAATGATTATTAGATATTTAAAGAATAAACTATTGAAAAGAGATAGATCATTATTATTGGTTCATAAGAATAAATTTCATATATATTTTTATACATACAATAATAACATTATATATCATGTGAATATATTTTCATGGAATCAATACAGACTATGTGACTTGGTGGTTGCTACGAGTCAAAGTGTGACTCTATTAGGATATTTGGACACTATAAAAGGAGTTCATATTTGATACATGAATTTTTAGGACAAACATGGAATTTAATGGTAAAATATGGGAATCTAAAACCATTTTAATCAATAATATATTATTATACAAAATAATTCATTGGGGAAAAAATAATAAAGGAAATGGGTAAGCCTTTGTACCAAACAATTTCAAAATATATTGATCCTATTTATTTGATTACATTATTGCATATATTTAATATTTTATTATATAAAATGTAATAGATCCATATAAAATAACCATAAATTTAAGTAATATAATAAAGGTAATTTCATGATATTTTGAAATTTGCTAAAAAAAATCACCTAATTCACCACCTCTCTAGTGTGTTGACTGATCTTGTTGGAAAATTCAGTTAATGTTCATCCTTCAATGTTTGTAAGGTTATAAAAATGAAATTGATTAATCAATTATTTAGTTACTAAAATCATTTTTCATATCCCTTATGTGATGTTAATTTGATCCCATAACATGTTTATTTGGTTAAAATATTAGATAATTAGAAATAATTTTCAATATAAGCGTGATATTGATCAACTAATATAGTGAGTCTATGTATTTATACTATATTCAGTGGTTTGTTCCATTAATTAATATACATACTCATTTCAGAGTCCACTAATATTCTATCCGTAGAGAAAATATAACCAATAAAAATTTGAATCCAAAATAAAATTTACTATATTTCCAATATAGATCCTTCTCAAATAAGTACTATAGGAATATAAATAGATTGAAATCATGATATTCAAATCATTTATAGCATGTTAATATATAATTAATAAAAAACACATAGAAGTTTCAATATAATCCTTGGATACTCTCTTTATTTGATTCATTAACATTGATGTAGAATTTATTTAACCAAATGGAATTACGGAGAACCCATCATAACCATCACCTGATTAAAAACCAATCTACTATATATATTCCATCATGAAACATAATTGAATAAATATAGAATATAAATCAATCGTTGATAACATTTGATCCCATTGAATATTATCATATTGACCATCAAAATGATGGAATGAATACTATTTCATTATATTAAATGATTTTATTTCTCTATAATATGTGCACAACCTCCTTGATAAATCATTGTTTTCAAAAATGATATTATTTCCATTAATGGTGTAAATATACAGTGTACTAATCCTTTATCATACATCTCTAGAAGTTGTTTTATTAATGTAACAAATTCAAAAAAATCCATAAATTAGGGATGATTAAATATGGGTTATTTACTATTAATATATAATATATAGTATTAATATACATTTTTATGTGGATATCAATGAGGTTCATCAGGAAATGCATCAAAAAAATCCCCAAAATAGATATACCATATATTCAATGTATTTCATTATCATTAATTGATTAATAATATTGAATAATTTTATTAATATAAGCCACATGAGTTTATTAACAACATGATATAGGAAAATTGACATTCTATTTTAAAACAGGATTAATCTATAGGCTCGTAGATTACAATATCCATATCATGAAAATAGATTATTTTATTACAATTTGATAGCCAATCCATAAAATTCATAATATTATTTTCAACCATTGATATAATCAATATGTTTTACACTAAATAGAAATAATTCATTTTAATGGAGACCAACTAAATGAATTTTGTGGCTAAAAGATTTACATTTGGAGTAACAATTGATGTCTTCTTATTTAATGAATCATGAGGTGAATCAATGTTCTTATTAATCATGATAAATATACAAGAGTTAAAAAATACTGAATCAAAAATTATATTAAATATATTTTAATTTATGATCAATGTACCTACTATAATAAAATTTGGGACCTCATATTTTTAACCTGTGGTTTCACTTTCCCTATAGCTATCTGTAGAAATATTATGGTGTTGATATAATTTAAATTGGTGTTAGTGATTTTAACTGAGACCTATATCCATCATAATAATGAATTTAAATTTTTTTGAAATTAATTCCTTTTCATTCATAATTTTTATTACCATTATTTATAAAATTTGAAAAATCACATTATATTCAATCAAGAGATGATTTTTACCTCAATTATTTTATATTTTAAATTATAACCAATGTTCCTTTTCCCTTCACGAATTTACCACTACACTAATCTCATCAATCCTCTTCTTCTCTATATTCACTATGAATATAAAATACAAGGATAATTTATTATGGGAACAGATGGAATATTTCAATATCTACTTATTTGCGGAACTTTTTTTGATAAATAATTCCCTTTAATGTCTCAAATTCTATCTAGTAATGAAGAAATCAAATTTGTTGTTTACACAATATACTAAGTCTACGAAATGTATTGTTATCATTATAATGTTATCGTAAAACTATTAAACTAATAAATCTTACCTTATTATTAAAATTTTTATTTTCATTCACATGTGAGATATATTTTTCAATTTTATGTCTCTATTTTTAAATATTAATTTAATATAATCCCTTATTAATTTTCCGTAGCCTATTAATTGTTAATATTTCAATAAAATAACATATATTTATCATATAATAACATTATATTTTATACCTTAATGATAATATTCTCCTTATAAAAAATCCAATGGAATATAAGTCCTTATCTTAGTAATTGAACCATTTTTCAAAAAAATGGGGATACAAGGTTCCATTTAATGATGGATTTTACAGCCTGATAATGTAGTTCTAGATAGATTAAATGGAGAAATAGTTTGTTCATTATTTGAAAAGTTATTATCCATAACATAACTAAACTACCTTAATATATTTATTATATACTCTACTCCAACCATAGAATCATTGAAATGCAATACAGTGAAATGCATATATTTGGTTATAGGTGATCACATGATTTATATTCCATATATTAGGTTTAATTTCTAGAAAATTTTGTATATTTAATTATTCCACAAATAAAACAATTTATTTTATATCATATTTCATAATTAATAAGAATTTATTTTAAAATCATCTCATATCATAATGAAAAATTTATAGAATGTCTAAATGATGTGTTATAGAGTTATGTTCCAATGTATTTTTCTAGTAATAATATTATAATGATTTATTTAAAAACTATTTCATAAAAAATATAACATTGTAACACTTATAACCCCGCCATGATTGTTATCTATGTAATTTTTTACAAAAAATATAGATCCCAATACACGGGACTCAGTGGTTTAGTTGTCTCTAGAAACTAGATGTATAAAAGTAAATTACATTACATTAAAAACAAAGGATACATCAAGGAAATACATGTAAAATTATTATTTAACCTTGTAAATAAATATATAACATGCTTTAATCCTCATGTTTTCTGGGGGGAAAGAATAAATAAAAAGGGTTTATCTCAGATGCCGTATAAAGGGTAGCATATTCATGGAGTTGAATAATATGTTGGGTTTAAAAATAGTTGATACTATATAGATATGTGAGTATAATATATCCATGTAATAGATGATAATAAGTAGATTTAGGTATGAAGATAAATAATCAATAGTAAGGAATGTATAATTTATGACATTATATAAATAACATTGAGTCTTCATTCCAGGACATCGTATATAAACACGTAATGATTAAACCAAAAAGTCAATAGATTTTTATAATGATAACTACTTATATGTTGATGGGATTTATAATTATGGGTTCACCTATCACATAATAATTCCGATGAATCCATCATAAGAAGATGATAGGAAACCAATATATATCATATTGTTCACAAGTTAAACTCATGCAAATTCATCGATAAGTACACAACAGTTTTTAATATAAAAAATGGTTATATGGAATATCAATATTTAATCATTAAATTAAACAACATGGACATATAGGTGAATATCCCATTATAAACATAGAAACAATTATTTATTGAAATTTATTCATATCAATGTTTTTATATCATGGTATTAGTAATTATAACATTCATAGTGTTGTGATATCAGTAAGTATTTATCATTTAATTAAATAGTTCTCAATATTAGGAGATCAAATTAATGAAAATAAATCATCCATGGTCCATACATATGGATATAGTATATCAATTAATAACTATAGATATAATAAGTGAAAATTAATTTCAACACTATAAAACATTTTCTAAAAGCTTTACAATTGTTTTTAATTTACATTTGAATCATCCAAAAATATATCACTTATGTTTATAAAGTCATATGTATAGTTACTCCCAATTATTATACATCATGTTATACCTAAGAAACCATTTTATTTGTTAGTTTCCCAAGGTTCATCTAATTTAGAACCCCTATCCATATATATTTTCCAAAAAGGGTTTTTTATAGTAAATCACACACTCTTTACTATATTAAAAGATTAAGTTGTTTTCCACAACTTAAGCTTGTCACTTGTATTTATATTAATGTTTGATCATTAAGATGGTGTATAAATGTACTATAATGAGTTTAAATAGTTTTTATTCATTTATAAATACTTTTTAAATTTATAATAATGGATAATAATAACATTTGAAACTGATATTGAAATAAATTGGAAACTATTACCCAAATAATCAATATTATGTGACTAAATGTCCTTACATCAACATAATAACTACATATTAAAAGGACATACAGAGAGGAAATAAGTATTATGTCATTAAATGTTATCCAAATTGTTATAATAGTATTTAATTACATGTATATTAATATATAATAAATTGAATTCAATGATACTATAATAAATATTTGAAAAACTAAAAAGGATATAGGATGATAGGGATAGAATTTCAGTAAAGGTAAATTCTAAAATCATTGTTAGATAAGATTAGATATAAATATACACATTTGAGAGACTCCTTAGAGTGAAATTAGAGGGGAAACAAGACCACTAGTATTAGAATGAATATGAATGAGAGTGTGAATGTGTTTTTATAATAAATGACGGGGTTTTGTTTATCAATTTCAAACCAAAACCAAGGAATGAAAATTGGAAAAAGAAAAAATTTGGGATTTCTATAGATTTTGTTCGTTGTATTTTATATGTATTTCTTGATTCATTTATTTAAATATTTATATTATTATATTGATTAAAATTTATTTCTTCGGATATGGAAAATATACTTATTCAAAATTATTCTATTTAAATAATATGATATAAATTAATTTTTATAAGATAAAATATAGGCCTGGAAAAATAATATGAGCACATTAAAATACATTATTTTAATTTATAAACTCATTTTTTCATTAAATTTATAATTTTACATATTAAATAATCTATATGTATGTATCATTTAATAATACATACTTTATATTCATATTAGATTTTATGTTTTTACATAATACCTTGAATGCCTTAGAAAATTTTGATAATTTCACCATTCTCTAATTAAAATGTTCTAATTCCAAAATTTAAATTCATTTTTATTAAAATTAGTATTTATCTATGTAAAATTTAAATATAAAATATAACCACTTTTTTATTTCAAAATCATACATTTGGGGAATAAAATTAATAAATTAGTTTATTTTGTATTATGTATGTTTATAATTTTATTATTATTCTTTGATATATATATTTATATAATAAATTTTTTATTCTTGAGTTAACAAAAGATTTTATTTTACAAGTAACAAATTTTAATACAATGTTAATTTCCTAGATTTAATTTTTAATAATTTTTTGTTAATCAATTATTAAAAAATAATTTAATTTTAATTATGATTTTTTTGTGATGAAATTTTTATTCACTATAGTTTATGGGCATGTATTACAAAACATTTATTTTTTATGGTTACATTACAATGTTGAAACCATTCTAAAATATCATGTATTACATTGAGATCTATGATACTACACCATAATGAATAACACTTTATATTGAATTCACCCTCATGAATTGTGAATAATAATTTAATGAATAATATAATGAAAAAATGGATGGATATATAATTTTTTAATTTTCGTTAGAACATATTTTTTCTTAATAGTAGACATAATTATTCCACAATTAGTTCTACTAGTGTAATTTTATAGATTCTAATATGTTATTTTTTATCTTAAAATTTAAATTAAACTATGATTATCAATCATTATTGTAATTTATTAAATTTATGATTCAAAAGTAATTTTGAGACACTAATGTTGTGAAACTATACATTTATTCTAAAATTTAAATTTTTATAATATTTAAAAATAACATTAATTTTTAGTAATATTATTTTGATTCATATGGATGGATTTGGAATCCACAGCGAGATGAATCGTGGATTTTTTCATAAGGATGTATTTAAAGATTTATTTTAATTATATTAGGGACTAATAAGGATATTGGTGTCCAAATATTATATGGTTCATATAGAATATATATATTTAAGAATTTGGGTATGTGAAATAATATCCTTGATCATCTAGTTTTGTTTATGGAGAGTGAATCCTTAAAGAAACTCCCATGTTGATTGGAATTTATTTATATTAGATATATTCATATGAGTTTCATACTTATTCATTACATTTTTAATATATTCATTTAAATTTGGATTTTCAAAAATCTTCTATGGGACATGACATAACGGGTAACCCAATATTTACAATGACATAGTTAAGGAGTGTTCCTGATCACCATGGGGTAGTGATAGGAACCCGATCATCAGATATAAATTAATGGGTATGTTTTTAAAAAAAATAAGCAATAGGATTAATGGATATTATAAAAGGATTCATAAAATCTCCAATTCACCCATATGATGTCCATGATTATCATAATAGATTGATATAGAACATTTACAATGATAATGAATAATGACAAGAACACATATCCCCAATATCTCAACGTAGATACAAAACATCTATGGTAGAAGTGAGAAAAAAAGAATAATTCTATCATATATTATATATCCAAAAAATAAAATTGAAACCTGAATACGTAACACATATTTATGTCACCTTAATGTAAATATCCAATTTTCAAGTAGAATAACACCATTATTGATCAAGAACTGAAACCATAACCTATAAAAAAACTCAGATCGTCTGACCTTAAGTTTCACAATATGAATGTGAGAATAAAATAATTGTACTTAGTCAAGAGAGAGTCTATACATTTTCTAAAAACAAAGAAACCATAGATTCTATATCTAATTAAATATACATACAATTGTTTATCATTTAATGAAAAAAAAATTCCAAAAAAACAAGTATTTAAAACCCAAAAATATTTTAAATGAAATTTCCATGAATCTTGGTTATTTTAACATAATGAAATATAAATTCAATTTTTATTTTAAAATTACATTTTTTAACAAAAAAAAAAATTATAATTAAATATACTAATGGAAACATCATCTAAGTAAAATAATTAAGCCATTAAAATTATAATGTTACAAAAAAGAAGTCATGTATCTAGAAAAGTAATAAAATATTGGGATATAAAACAAGAGGATTATAAATAGAACTAAGTGAAATAAATTTCAAATTTAAATGTTTATTTAATCATGGTGAAATTTATAAACATCCCATGAGATGATATTAAATGTACTTAGGTGGAATCATATTCAAACCAGTCAATTAATTCAATGGTCATAAACAATAATCAACTCTAATCTAGCATAATCGGTGGAACTCCCCAATGTACGTCAATTGAATAATATATCTAGTTAGTTTTATCGTTCATTGTCAGTAACCATATCGAAGTCACTTTGTAATATTCATAGTATCTATTAGTGTTTTTTTCCTATAACAAACTTCTATGTACATTATGGTAACCTTTATTCATAGTTTTGAGTATTAATGAACAACATATCACATCCTGATGGTTCTTCAAGATTACATAGTATGTGAAAATGTACTGAAAATATTTACTATACTAAAAGGTCATAAATTTTCCACTCATTAATGAGATCATTGAAGTTGTATTACAATATTTTTAAATATATGTTCTATTCAAAGATGATGTCATTTTAAAAACACAAATGATGTAGGCTATCTAGGGTGTAGACTCATAGGACATTGTGGAACCTTATCACAGTTTAATACCTTGGTAATATTTAGTAGGATATTATAAGAATGATACGTTACAGTAGGAAATACACATTTATATTTTCCATTGGATGATGTAATCTATGAACATATGTATTTATACATATACATTAATATTATTATTATGAAATATTATGATTCACCTACTTTGATGTACTGATGAAAATCATAACGAAATAAATTCATGTTGATGTAGGATACATTGGATTCATCCTGAGTACTATTTCTTAAATGAAACATTCGAGAAATGATTTTTAAATTATGTTTTTAAATAATCTGATATCTTAGGCCCTTTGATGGATGTGACATGGCGAAAATAAATCAATGTCTATGCTATTATATAGGCATGTTCATATTCTAGGAAGTCAAATGAAGAGAAATCAAGCATATAAGTTGATTAAACTAGCATGAAACCTTCTTTATTTGATATATTGTGTGGAAGGGAGTATATTACATTGTAAGCATTTTTACAAGGTTTTATGTAGTTGTGAAATTAACTTCTTTATCTAATGGTTCCATGGTGTGTTTCTCGATGAAAACCATGGACTTTAGGATGCTTCACCTGATGCCAATACAAAAGAGACATAGAGGGACACAAACTAAGTGTATCTAAAATCTCACATAAATAGTACATCAATATTAAATATTTATCAATTTGAATAAATATTATTCATGCACTTAGTTTAATAAATATCTATACTTATTGGTTGCATATTTTCTATTGTTTTTTATTCAAGATAATATAATGTGAGTTTAATATTAATAAATACATATTCCCTATTTTATTAATATATTGTATATTTATTTATCGGTGAATAATTTAGTGATATTTATTTAATAAATATTAATTATTATCGGCCAAATAAATATTTTTTTACTAATAATCTTCCCAATTTAATTTTTAGTGGTAGATAATAAATATTTAATTTTATTTGATCCAGAAATATTTTATTTAATTCTCATGTAAAGTGTTTATAGTGAAAATAGAAATATTTTTATTATTTTAATGGGGTTTCACAAAGGGAACATGTGCAATTTTTTTAGTTCTATAGATATATTAACAAAATTATATTATTTTCTAAAGAATACAATTATTTTTTCTATGTTTTTCATAATGGATTTGGAGAATTATATCAAGACATAGAGAGATCCCTTCTTCAAGAACACTCCCATGAACTGAAATCTATCTTCCTCCACCTTCAACAATTGAGTAAAGAGAGATATAAAGAATAGTTTAGAAGATATTCACAAGGTGATGATAGGCGGATGACACAAGGATGTGATCTATCATGAAATCACATGGATATTCCTAAAAAATGTTCGGTGATTTATGGAACATGTGTGGATTGTCTCTAGAAGGAATCTTCATTGATCCCTCTCACAAAATGATGGAAAAAGTATATCTATTGTTAGGTCCATCAATGATGAAATAATTTGAACAAATGTAAATCCTTAATTTCTTAAATTAATTTCAAATAATATCTGATGATCCTCCATGTAGTTCTAGAATTATATCGATTTCCAGTTTTTTTGGATTCCATTCTATGGATCGTGGTGTTAATCATTGTATTGATATCAGATTGATGATTGATCAATAAAAAAACCAAATATATGCATTGTCGAGCATAGATTTCCACTACACCATGATCCTACAAGTGTATCATAGTGGTCACATAATTATTTATAATTATATAAATATTGCTGATTGAGTTAGTAATTTTTAATTTTGTTTTATTAATTCATGTTTAATCATTATTCTAATCTGAATTAATTCATCTATCTATTACCTATTATTTTTTCATAGATCTATTCTACATGATTAATTTTATTAATATAATAAAATTGAGGAACTCATTCGGAGGTGTCAAGGTTTATATATGGACAACACATGAGTACACACCATGTAACCAGAGTTACACAAGATTTATGTGTGTTCAATTCATAAGGAGTTAATTCGAAAATTACTCAAACTGTATGAATTGATTACACACATGGTAGTTAATTCGTACACAGCGTTTTGGCCAAGATAATCTGGAACACGGTTAGCCGTATTACATGTCGTGTTACCCACATATGTGGTATGTACTCCCTTTGTGACATAAAAGGGACATGTATTACTATACACAGCCTACCTAACTTTTCACTGTATAACTCGGTGTTAACACACTATAAATTTTTGTATACATGTTGTGTACTCCATTTTATTCTAAGGCATAGTTTACATGCCAAGTCCCTAGGTGACTATATTTGATAGACGGTGAGAGATGTACATTACATGTAGCTCTCTTAGACAGGCCATGTACATGTACCAAATTTGGCAGACATAATTTTTTTTATTATACTATGTAAAACAAATCGACTTGTTATTACATGTGGTCATTAAGTTGATAAGAAACACCATGTGATGTGTTTTTGATATATATAAATATATATGTAATTAATATATTCCTCATTTTCATAGTTTTATGTCATGTGTGAGTTTTATTACAATTTCTACTCTATATGTATTGAAGCAGAACACATGACTGAAAATAATTTATTTCCTTTAAACTATAAGTTCGTAGTACTCTCCATGAAATTATCTGATAGGTCATGTATTTCATCTGTCACAAGAGTAAATTGTACTGATTCAAAATTAACTTTTTTTATTTTCAAAATACCCTCTTAATGGGTAAATGGTAACCACAACAACACAATACCCAAAAAACCATACACCAAATGTGGGATCCAAATTCAAAGGGTCAAAATGAAAATTCAAAATTTGAAATAGCCACAAGACCTGAAGACACCTTAATCCATGAGAACTCTCAGCTGCCAATCACATCGCCCACCAGCATCCTGCATTCCAGTGAACCTCGTCACCTGCACAGTTGTCCCCATCAACCTGTTCACCATCTTCACAAAAAATTCAAGAATGATACACTGACTTCGTTTCCACCCTATCATTACCGGAGCTGAAAACCATAGCTATCGAAAACATATAAACCCCATCATCCATGAAAAACCAAACTCCGACGAGTTCACCCCTATCACCGGAGATGGTAATCGGAATGAAATTTTTTACAACTTCTCCATTGATATTGTATAATATTCACAAAACCATTCAAACATCCTTCACGCTCCACTATTGTCGGAATCAAAAAAGAAAAAAAGAAATCACAGCCTTCGTTGATACCACGCCACCACCGAGGGCTGGAATTGACCAATCACATAACATAAATCCAGAACCAAACCACAAAACAACTTCACATCTGAGTCACAAAAGCATAAACCAGAAAATGCAGGCTAGGTGAGGAAGAAAACTAGCAGTAAACCCACTGCCACCTTCAAGCACACACACTGCGACTATATTCATCCAACCGCATCCAGATAGAGCAGAATCAGGGTGGCATCCTCACCATAGCAACCAAGAACTCCATCTTCAGACCATCACTGTACCGCCTGAGAGCCATGTCCAACAAAGGGCATGAGGAAGGCTAGTATATGGTGAAATCTCCGAGAAATTACAGATGATGTCTCCATAGTGAATGTCTCATGCTACTAAACCGCTGATCCGAAGGGTCACCCGAAAGTTGAGCCGCAACTAGGATGAAGAATACGGTGGCTGGGGAGAGAAACCCTAGCAGAGCCCCTTACTAGCGCATCTGATAAGAATCAACTGTACATTAGTATAATACATGTTGTCTAGAATCATATGGTTATTCACCGTGTTTCCACTAGGGTAAATTAATGTACATACTTATTTTAAAAATATTTTCTTAAATTTGATTAAAATTTTAATGGATGAAAATCTCAACGACATTTAGAGGAGAACTATGATAAAACAACTTATTAATTAATTATGATAATGAATGGATTCAAGCATGTTTCATATTATATAATAAAAATTATAGATTTAATAAATTTTAATTAAATCCATAATTCCTTTCATGCATGGGGATATAAGGATATTGGACCATACCACTGTATGTGATTTGTGTCATTTAATTTATTAATATATTAATTGGTTAGCATGTATTCCTTCCTTCATATTATGTGAGGTATTGAATTACAATGGTTTCTTTTATGAATACCCTTCTTCCTCGCCTACATGTGAGTAAAAGAATATATACTGAATGGAACTCCCAATATTGTGGAGTCTGTTCATGTTTGGAGTTCAGGTGAAACCAAATCATGATATATACATGGGTGGACATGTGAAAAGTTGTAACCCAAACCACAACTAGTTTAAGGTGTTTTCCCTTAGGACAGTTTCTAGTTGTTCAATAATTAGATGACCTAACAATTAGTTTTATCTCATCATCAAACCACATTATTATTTTATTTCATTAAATTTTCATGGTTATATCATTATATATGGGTTGTCACAATCAAATAATTTAATGAAATAAATGGGCATGAATGATTAAACTAAAATAAATTAGTTCATAGTTAAATTTTATCTATGACATTGTTAATCACTTATATGAATCCACTCCATATTAACAAGAGTATAATAAATATAATAATAGGAATGTTTTTATTCAAGAGTATAAAATCTATTAATTATATATATTAATTTGGTATAACATTCCACTACATCAGTTAAAATAGAATCATAGTTAAATGTGATTGACCTAAAAATGTTGCAGTGCATTCAATTTTTTGGGGATTCTAACAAGATTTTTTGGGTTTACTTAACATAGTTCACATTGAGGGTCGGCTACCAAAGTAGGACATGGTGTAATATAGAGGAAAAGATTGAATAAATCCAATTTAGGGGTTTTCATAATAGGTAGTACACTCAGCTGATCGAGGAAATATGGTTTAATGTAGTTGGATTTTTTAATGAATATCTAATTGAATTCGAGCTTCATTACCAACCAATGATAGGATAATGAAAAGATTAATATGAATCTTTACAACTATGATGTACAAGAAACATGACTTTTTGAATACAATGGTGGGGGTATTGGGATTTGTGAAAATAGTAGGATAATAATAAATATTATATTTATATATTTGACTAGATTATATCAGATATAACAATAAACAATCTTCTTATTTTATTTTTTAGATACAACATTAAAATGAAGTCAAATATATCATTGTGATCCATAAATGAAAAAGTTAACCATCACACCAGCATAAATTTACATGTGTTGAAATTTCTATCACATGTGATCCATTTCCATTAATGTAAATTAGAGGTAAAAGAAGAACCAATTAATGATGATTCATGTAATGAGGTAAGTGAGGAATAAATAAAACTCTATGAGAAACATTTGAACGATTCCGCTAATGGTTAATGTTTAAATCTATATTCTATGCTCAATGAGATTATGATGAAATATGGGGAAATAGATGTGAATAGCATAATGACTCATATTTTAGATCTCTATAATGATATAGTTAGATAAATAGGTAAAACACCTTCAGTGCTTTGTTCACTACCAATCTTGGATAGTCTATGTTAGTTGGGTCTCTTGTGGTAAGGAATACTTGCTACATTAAACTATTAGAAATATTAGTGATTAAATTCAAAGATGTTTTGAAGATATATCTCATAAATTCATCACTTTTCATAACATTATCTTGTTTTAATATTAATTACAACATGATTGATTCTGAGAAGATTCTTTCAGACCATTATAATTTGATTCTACAAGTAGATAAGATCTGGGGGAAAGATAATCCCACGTTTATTATGGTGAAAAAGAAAAGGAAGAAAAAGGAAAAGGGTCCCATGACTGTTAAATATTCCAAACCTACAATGTGTAATTCATACTATAGGCGATTTATCTTGAGGAAAGGTAAGGAACAAGAGGTAGTATTTTTTGCGTGTAGTAAGTCTGACCACTAGAAGAGGAACTACAACCAGATTCTAGGGTAAGATAAATTCATGTTCGTTATAGATTATAATATTACCCGATCAACACATTTGTTATTAGATAAATATTTTTGGTGATCAAACAAATATATATATATATATATTAATATCCAAATGTGCGAACTATGTAGAATCCACAAAATATCTAGATGAGAGATGGATCTTATAACTATTAATGGTCTGAGGATGGCTACTCTAGCCATTGGTGACTACCAATATTATTTTCTAGTGGTAGTGATTTAGGTCTAAAATGATTATTATTATGTACTTACTTTTTCCATGAACATTCTATTTGTGTCATGTCTTGATGTACGTGGGTTTATTTTAATGTTTTGAAATAAATGTTACCTATTTTATAATGTTTACATAGTTAATGGTATAAAACATTTAAATAATGTTATATAATTTTTATATTATGAATACCATGTTTTTGAAATTCATAAAGAATCAAGTTCACCTGACCCATATGACACCCCTATTTGGTGTCGCCATATTGGTTATGTAATCATGACGCATTAGGAAAATATAAATCAATAAGGTTACATAGACTCATCTGAGCTAAAACAACAAGAATGATATAATGCTTGTTAATAATATTTAATTACCAAACAACCATTTGGTGGATAGGGTGAAAAGGCCACAAAGCTTCTTGTATTGGTACACACTAATGTGTGTAGACCATTTCTAGTAGAATTTAGGGGTGGGTATTCATACTTCATGACATTTACGGATGTCTTGAATAGACGTGGTTATTTCTACTTGATTATTTATTAGTAAGAGTCCTTTAAAAAAGTTAATAAATTCAATAATGATTTATATAATCAACTAGATAAAAAGATAAAGATGATTTTATTGTATTGGGGATGTGAATATCATAACCAAGGGTTCATCGAAATTCTATGAGAGTGTGGTATTATTTATCAACTCACACCACCTTATGCACCATATAGAAAAGGTGTTACTGAAAGGAGAAACTGTACATTATTATATATGGTACAGTTCATGACAATTCATATAGATAATCCATTTTTCTATTAGGGATATGCATTAATAGTTGTAGTATATATATTAAATACAGTAAGAAAATAATTGGAAAATGGAATTCCATTATTTTTATAGATTGTTAAGAAACCCTTTCTATCACATACATGTGTATGGGGTTCTGAAAAATCTATCAAGCCTTGCTTGGGAAACAAAATAGCTCCCTAGGGAACAAATTGTATTTTTATATGGAATCAAAAGGAATCAAATGGATACTACACAGACTCCCCCTCAGATAAGGATGTGAATATTGTTAGAAAATACATCTTTCATGAGAAGGAATATATCCAAAAATATTATAGTGGGAGAAATATTGCCTTTGATGAGGTTGATTCTAAAGATAAAAAAGATTTGGGGCAGTAATAAGTTCCATAGGTCCCCGTGGAAGAAGTAGTTCCTAAAATACAAGAAACTTATTAGAGAACACGATAGGTAAGAGAACCAGAGAGATATGGTTATCTAGTAATCAAAGAGGGTGACAATTTATTGATCAATGATAATAAACCTATATCCTTCAAGGTGTAAGGAGATATCTAAAATCCTAAAAGATGAAAAGAAGCCTTGGATTTTGAAATGCATTCCATGTATCAGAACTATGTTTAGGATCGGATTGATGTGTCATTTGATATAAATATAGTTTTATGAAAATGGTTATTCAATATAAAACTATACATATATGGTAATGTAAATTCCTACTATCTTGGATAGTGGATAAAATGTTTAAACATCATCAAGGAATTCTATATGATGAAACATTTTAACCATTTTAAAAGTTTAAATGCATCAAAATTATAAATTATATATCAAAATTCCGTGACTATAAAATTCGTAAGACTGATTTCAAATCTAATTTTATTAATAGGAACCTTAAATAAGATGACTATATGACACAACCATAAGTTTTTGTGGCTCTAGGTGAATAATAGAATATTTTCAAGTTTTATAGATCCATTAATAAAATTCAATCAAACTTCTAGGTCTTGGAAAATTCTATTTTATGATGCTATAAAATAATTTGGTTTCATAAATAATTAATGTGATCCAATTGATTACAAGATTTTCGTTATAAATGTATCTATTATCCGATTAGTATATGTTAATGACAAATTACTTTATGGAATTGACTTACTAGTCTTATATTACATTAAGTAATGTTTAAACAAGTGTTTCTCCCAGAAGAAAATAAGATAAGTTGCCTACATTATATGGATAATGATCATTCATAATATATAGAAGAGGCTACTTGGACGAAGTCAAAGTATATATGTTTACATGATACTAAATAGATTTATTTGGAAAAATACTGGATGGGATTGGTTCTGGTGTCACATGGATTTTATTTTTCTAAAAAATTGATTCCTTAGACACAATAATATAAAGAGATAATGGGAATTATACCACCTGATTTAGTGATAGGATCAACCATGTATGCCAGGTTATTTACTAATCATGATCATGTCAATACATTGAACGGGGATGGAAGATATCATGCAGATATAAGAGGACAACATTGGAAAACTATTGAGGTTTTCCTTATATATCTAATAAGAACAAAGGATATGCTTATAGTGTATGGAGGAGACGAGGAGGTAGTCTGTTGGGGTTATAATGATTCTAGTTTTTACACATATCATCATGATTTGATGTCACAATAAAGATATTTTTTCTATCTCAATGAAATATTTTCAATCTAACGAGTTTAAAAAATCATTTTTTCCTAATTATATAGTAGATTCAATGTTTATAGGAATATATTATATAAAAAATTAATCCATTTAGATTCGGAACATTTTCTATGAGCTAAATGTGGAAAAGTGAAATATAAACCCTATCACATTATACTGTTATAATACTACAGTGGTGGATCTTGCATAAGAGTCGGGGTCACACCAATGGAAAAAAACTCTCTAAGGGCCACCTATTGAGGGATCTTCATCAGTGGGGTGAAGATTAAATAACCTGAGTACCCATAAAAGAGAAATTGTTGTTATACATAAAATAAGGCTTATCTAAGTTGAATCATGAGTATCATGTGAGATCTATCAAAATAAATGTTGTTTTCAATTGTATATAGATCTAGTGGGAGTCAGTTAGAGATTGTTCCCTAAAACCAATATATGTTTTCTTTATGATAAATTGTATTCATTGTTTTTAATATTAATCACCTTTTTATCACATCGTGATTAAACTTCTGTGTTGAATTTTATGTGATAATTTCATAAAAGTAGCTATCTCACTAAAAGGACATAGTAGTTACACATAATGAGGTAACCCATAAGAGCTATGACACTATTAATAATTTTATTTTATATATCCAGATGATATCATTTTATGGACACAAATGATACATTCATTCTGGGTTATAGACCCAGAAGACATTAAATAACATTCTCACAGTGCACGCCCCTAGTATGATCTTGTAGGATATTATATTAACGAGACCCACCAATAAGAAATCCAGATTTATATTTCTAATTGGATATTCTTATCTACATATGTGTGTATTGATCCTTATAATTTATGATTGTTATTAATGTATAATATGATTTGTGCACATTGATGCATTAACGAAAACTATGATGGAATATGATCGTGGAAAGGTAGAATACATTGGGTGCGTCCTGAATAATATTTCATTAATGAATAATGAAATAAAAGATTTTTCTATTATGTTTTATTGTATGTTGATATATCAAGACCTTCGATAATTTCATCTTTTGAGAATTCATAGAATGGGACATCAAGCACATGGTTTATGGCACCGGTGTAACCTGATATATTTGAGTTATCATGATAAAGGGATTATATTACATATTTAGCATTCTTATAATGCCTCGTCTTGTTGAAAAATTAACTTCATTATCTATTGGTGTCTTTGAATGTTGTGAGACATTAACCATGAACTTTAGTATACTTTTCCTTATGCCACTAAGAAAGAGTTCTTGAGGATCACACAGTAAGTGTATCCAGAATCACATTTAAATAATATAATACTATTTATTAATTAAAAAGTTGAATATATATTACTACCACATGTGGTTTAAAAATTATTACTATTTATTTGATCATATATATTACCTCACTAATTATTGAAGTGAATATAAGGTTAGTGTAATATTTAATAAATAGTTATTTTCAATTTAGTTAATATAATATTTATTTATTTATTAGAGAATAATTATGTGATTTTTATTTAATAAATACTCATTATTCAGGATTTGTAAATACTTTCAAGGAATGAAAAAATGAGTGTAATGTATCAGTGATAAATAATAAATAATGAATATTATTATATTAAATAATATTTTATTTAGGTCTCAAGTTGTGTGCTTGTCGAAAAAATGGTAATAATAATATTATTAAATAACCTAGGGTTTTATGGGTATTAAATTAATAATAACAGGAAGTAGTTTAATTATATTATATTAACCCTAGAAATTTAAATACCCAATTATAATATTTTCTCAAAAGTATAATTATTTTGTTTGGTTGTGCCTAATATATTTAGAAAATTACCTTTTGATATAGAGATAACCCTACTCCTAGAATGATAACAATAATGTTGACAGTTCTTCCACCACCTTTAATTCTCAAGTAAAGTGAGATCCAGAGAAGCCATTAGAAGAGATTCATAAGACAATCAAAGAAAGACGGTGAAAGATATTTGATCTACAATTCTCTCACCCAAATATTCCTAGAATGGCATTGGATGTTTTTTGGAATACATGTGGGTCATCACTGGGGAGAATCTACTTTGATTCCTTTAATGAAATGACACTAAAACACATTTCTTTTTCCAGATCCATGGACAAAGAATGAATTATGAGAAAGTTAATGCCTTATTTGCTCAAATTAATTATAAATAATATTTTATGATCCTCTACCTTATTTTAGAGTTCAGTAATTATTATATTTTAATTGGTTAAATTCAATGGATCCTGGAATTTGTTGTCTTATAGATCATGGATTGATCATCCATCATGAGAAAAAGCAATGGAGGGAATCACCTAGAATACACTACTACTATACCCAGAACCTACATGATCCTTATGAGTAAAAATGATATATGGTTCGCTAAATCATCCTTATATCAATAAAAAAATCGCAAACACGTCATCTCACTCATGTTTCCCCAACAATTTGAATCCCCTATTTGAATGTTGAAAAATGAAAACAATGTGGGGGTTCCATATGTGTGTATCCCTATTGAGAAAAAATTAAAAGGTTTCAATTTTTACCAAATTTATGAAAAGTAATACCATTTGGGGACTCCACATAACTGTTATAAATTTTCCATATTCATTTTCTGGAAATGTATCATCTTAAAAAAAATTAAAAAACTAACCATTATTTAAAAATATACATTAATTTTGTATAAGAACAATATTTAAATAAAAACTCCATAAATTGGGTATACATTTCATCCCATATTAAGATGGTACTAACAATGGTGCACAATACCAAATCAAAATTTGATGTTAAAATATATTTAAAATGGTTCAAACACCACTCAAATAATTTATATCCATTCGGAATTAATTTTTTTATTTCGTCTAATCCTAGAATACTTATTACTATTGAAATAAAAATAACATGCCAAAATAGATTATCTACCACATAAGAAGAAAATTGTAATAATCCTAAACAACTATAATTTTTGGTAAAATATAATTTGAAATCCTAACTAATAATTTTCTGTCATGAAAATAAGTTGTCCAAAAATCACCTCCCATTAATGGAGTTTATATTGAGAGAAAAATTGAAAAATAAATGTACAAGGACCAAAATTATTATCCCTAAAACCTAACATTAATAATAAAAACGTATTAGGAAAAAAATCCCCCCATTGATTTGGACACAATAGACAAAATTCAAGGAATAACGATAAAACGATTGAGGAAGATAATGGGAATACACATAATGATAACAAATTAATAGAATCACCATAAAATATATAATTGAATCTCAAAATATAATTTTAATTTAATGAGACACATTTATTGTGATACTTGGTATGTTTGTTATATTTATATGAGTGGAAAACAAAGTGGATTATATAGTTGTCAAGGGTTTATTTTGACAAATAATTGTATATAAAAGTCTTGATATGTCACATGGTTTGACCATGTAGTTTAATAAACTGTTTTATTATTTTTCCCCACTCATTATAAAAACGTGGTACCCAACACTATATTTCCAAATAAAAATATAAACTATATACTAACTATTAAAAATGGGACTACAAAAAGTATATTTTTTCACGTTTTTTCTATCGTTTCTAATAAAAATGAAGAAATTGTGCTCTAGTATTCTCATGTACTAATGGACAATCATTGTTTCTACTATATTTCATATGGTTGGGTTCCAACTATACTACACCTATGTTGAAACCCATTAATCATAAAAGAATGAATATAAAATACTACCTATGTAAGGTCATTTTCTTGATTACCCATAAATAATAAAATTTATGATTAAAACATATTAATATTTACAAATTTTTAAAAAATTAAAACTACATTGAAATGATTCTAATGGAAAACATAAAAATAATTAATTCAAGAAATAATAACTGAATTATAATTCAGAATGAAAATATTGTCACACAATAACACTTTCTATACACAAATAATCATGAATTCCCAAATAAAGAATAACAAACTAAATTATTTGAATCTAAGGAGAACAGTCACCTATATATCAATCATTATGCATAACCGAAAAAAACTAAAACACTATAATGAAATATTTCACTATTTTACGACTAACATTAGATCATCCAGATAAAGAGATTATGAAATGGATACCCATAAAAGTATATCATCCAATTTAATATTCACTATGAAGGTGGATGGATTTGACCCCTAAAAGGAATAGTGGAAATAATAACAAAGCCATACTTCCTAAAAAACAACCACTTATTCAGCAAGATGTATATATATAGGAAATAAAAATTAGGAATGATATTTGTGAAAAAATAATAATATAAAGGAGGATATGGAAATAAAATAATGAAAAATATAAAAAGAAATTATTTTTATGGATTTTTGTTTAATAAATTTTTCTTTACCTTTCATTGATTCCACATAAATCATATTTTACTCTACTTTAATTGACCAAAGTATTGGAAAGTCTTCGGAACTCTTAATAATGAGGTGTTATAATTCCCAAATTTACCTTATTGGAAATAAATTAAAGTTCACTCCATTATATCGGGAATAATAATAGATTATTAATATCCAACTATGATGGGTTCCTAAATATTTCAATTCTTACTATATAGGGATCCATCTTTAGCAACAAATATTAATAGTCCTCTACTCGACATGGGGTTACATATATAATCTAACACTACCACATAAACTTCATCTATAATGTACTTCATTGAGATAAAACCATACGAAATAACCAGAGGAATTTCATGAAGATGAAGACCCATCATGAATAGGTGGGGCATTAGTTAGTCTCTCATATATATTTCTAATGAGAATGTAATCATCTTTCTGAAGTGGAAAATATACACCTTCACCATTCATTAGTATTGATGGAGGCTCATAATATCACCTAGTTTCTTCACCTTGACCTCATATGGTACAGACCATTTAATGAACACGATATTAATAAATTGACATATCATTTCATCTTGAATCCAAGTATAAATAAAGATCATAGTTTGTTCTTAACTTGTTTACTAAATGAAATCTAAACAGACCCTCTCCATTAAAGCATCAATAGATACCAATGGCTTAATGAATCCATTAATTTTCCTGCCTAATATATAGAATATAGGGGACCGTGAACAGTACATGAAGTATCCCTCATATAAGGATATCATGGCTCTACCACTCTATATAGTGTATGGTTAGTGTTTAATTCTAGAAGTGAACCCTCAGCTCCTTTGACATTTCATAGTCTAACTAGAACATTCCATTATGAATACCTTAAATAATAAACGTAAGAAAATATATAATACCAATCAATAAAAATTAATATATAAATAATTCCTATGGGAAAAGAAACCTCAAAATAAAATAACACTAAAAAAAATAAGATAATTTTCAACCATTAACAACAGAAAAAGATATAATGAAAAATTATAAAATTTATAATAAATATCAATTAAAAATAACACACTCTAATGGAGAAAGAAAAAATAAAAACATATAAAATATTTTAAAAAAAATTACTTTTATTAAAAACAAGAATATATCATTGAACAAAAATTCATTCAATTTAGTTTTAAAGGAACAAACATTTCTGAATTTCAAAACAAACAATCACCTTATTAATGACATGTTCATTTTAATAAATTGAATCAAAATATGTCAAATTATATAAATTTTAACCTATAAATATTATTTAAATTCTCCTAATTCATACTTTGACACAACCCAATAATATTAATATCAATTATATATAAGGACTCATCCTTAAAACCTTACATAATATTGAATTAAATGAATAATTAAAATTTATGATCTTTTAAGGGTTAGTGTTTTAGAGAATGTGAAAACAACTATTACATATTAACATGAAAACTACATCTAGACACTACTACTCAATATCCATTTTTCATAAAATAAAAACCCTTAAAAAAACATGTATGGTTCTCAGTTTTAGACAGCATGAATTTTCCTTGATCCCATCATTGACCCTATTCGTCTTTATGTCCTGTGGAAAAGATTTCAAAAACATGGGATGAGCATAAAAAGATTAGTAAGTGTTATAAAATAAGGAATGAAAAAAATTTCCATCAATAAATACAAAACAATGAAACCCACTGCTAACATACCGTATGAAATCAAAAGATTTCTAAATAAAACACAGAAATCATAAGTCATAATGCTAACTTATGGCATACCTAACATACTTACATTTTATCATTCAAAACTACATAGGGAGTTATGTTTGGAATACCCATCACAGAATATTCCCTAAATCTCATTGGAAAAACATCAACATTTACCTCTGTCACGTTACCCAATTCATTGGAGAGCTATCTCGGGATCACCCACCATAAATTTATCACAGAAAACCCCATATACATAAACAATTCTGAATAATCATAACATATTCATAACACATAAAACAAGAATAATTGAATCATTACATTTCCATATTGCAATCACAATATATCTTTTCAATATATTGAAATAAACTATGCTTTATCAACAATTTTCAAAACCATTTAAAACATTCAATAAATAAATTTTTCAATCAATGTGTCTCATACCACTTTAAAAAATTGAAGTGAATAATCATTTAAAATCATTAATTTCCATATATAAAAATCCTAAAAACCATTTTGAAAACATGTGCATTAAAGATAAATATTTAGAGGAATCAATATTGAAAACATTTTAACTGATATTTTAGTTATAGAGTTTTTAACAAAATGATAGACTCTTGAATACAAATAATTGAGGAATAAAATTTAATCAGATCTTTTTTATATCATGAGAACTAAAAGATTCATGATATAATATTCCAAATGACAATATATACACCATATTAGAGTTAATTTTTTCATAACAACAATTAAGTCTCAATGGAATGAAAATTGAGGTGATATCTCTTATAAAAACTGTATCCTTAGATTAAGGATAGATAAATTACATAATTATGTGTGACAAATATAAATACACTCAATATGATTGGATATTGAGTTTAAATCAATCATATAACTGTCACACATGTTTTTATGAAAACAACACCAATGACATGGATGTTTAACTCAATGAATGGAAATTGAGATAATATTATTCTTATCAAGTTCATATCGATGACTTGAGAATTTATCAATGGAGTGACTATGTGTGTCAAAAGTATAACCACACAAAGGGAAGTGTACATTATGACATAAATAAATAAATAGTGATTCCAGAACTAATCATATCATGACATAATAAAGAATTAGAAGATTAACCCAATGAATGGAAATTGAGTTAAAATTTCCCCTTACTGATTTGGTAACATACGAAAAATACACCAAATGAAAGAATATCATACAATGAAGATTTATATATCCATAAATTAATGTATATTACACAAATAATAAAATAATGGGTAGTACATACACCACAGAAAAGTAAATTGTTGCAATCAAAGCATGAATCTCACGGGAATTAAATGTGAGATGAAAACCCCTTACCACGTTGTAATCAATCGAGTTGTATGACCAAGCGTTAATGACAACAAAATGAATCAAAAAATACCATGAATATAAATATAATAATGATAATTTATATAAAATTTAGTACAAAATAAACCACAAGCAATAAATAAGTGGCGAATAATGGAAATCTCACGGAATTAAAAGTTAGATAAGAAACTCTTTACCTCATGTCGATCATGACCCGTTCGTTATTTAATGTCCTGAATTATAAACTAAAGTTAATTTATAATTTCAAAAGAACTTATTTACATTTTATTATTCCTTTTATATAACTTATTACTGTTTTATAAATATAATGAAATCATTTATCTTAATAATGGTCGTTTTGTAGATATTTGGTACTTGAGTCAAAAATGAACTTATAATAATTACAAGTTGTTCATGTGGAAAAAATTACATTATATTCAGAATTATATTCATGATTTATATATAATAAATATCATATATATTCATTATATTTATGTATTTCAAATATTATATAAAATATGGAGATAATAAATGAAATGCATCGGTCCTGGAGATGGTAAGTCGTACGTACACGTCAATGCTACTTTAACTTATTTTTCATATTAAATGCAATGAAAACATAATGATACAGAGGTATATTATTAATCTAGTATAATATTCTATGATATATATATGTTACGTAATTTCATTAACTCCATCCTTTATACGTTCCATGTATGTCATGAACGAATCATATCACATTGTGGGGGCGGTAGTATGAACTTCCTGAAATGAAATTATAGTATTTACACATATTGGAAAGAAGAAAGGTTTGTTTGTAAATAAACCTTACATAATCCTAGAGAAAACATAAACATAATATGTATCATATATAAATACAGTGCCATTATAATGTCCACCATGAGAGGTGGTAAGAGAAGATTGAACAATTATCGTTTCGTGAGGGAGTAGTTCGTCGTCCACAGAAACAATATGTTCTTTAATCATTAGATGGAGGTTTTGGTATGCTTAGTTCAAATCCTTCTAATAACAAAAACCTTTAATATTTAGGATACTGGTTTGGTTATTAAATAATTTAATAAAATGTTTATATGGGTTTGGAGAAGTAAAATAAAACAAAATAATGTTAGAGAAGATGTTACCTCTAAATCATGTATCTCCATTTGGTTTGAACCAAATAGATTACTTAAATTGCATTCTGCCGAGGGGAAGTCATCAAGGAGTAGGGGAGGGATGTAGGGATCTTAATTAGGAAGATTTTGGATGAGGAAAAGGGCTTTATAATTTGGTGGAATGGGTTATAAGTGAGGGATTTTTATAAGGGGGATGAGGGGATCATTAATAATGTTTATAAATATTATTTTATTATATAATTATTTTAATTTTCTATAGGTAAAAAATATATTAATTTTTAATATAATATTATAAAATATTGAAATAAAATCATCCTATAATAATTGGACTGGTTTTGGATATTGTTAAAATTTTATAATCATATTCATTTAAATCATTCATTAATCAAGAAAATATTGCATCATTTTTGTGTCCTAAATAATGTTATTTATTTGATGATAAAAATTTAAAAAAACTCCAATGTTGTATGAAATTTATTTATATTTCCAATGAATATTTATTTTCTAAGAGAAAATTTAAATAACCCTATGTAAAAATTTATTTACTAAAAGATATATGTTTATATAATTTTTGTCTTTACATTAAATTAATTAATATAAAGTGTTATTATAACACCCACGTGGCTCCATGGGTTACCAAAATCGACCCATGGATTTCCCTGATCGTAAATGTATAAAAAAATAGGATTAGGACACATTTAAGAGAATTTAATATTATTATAATAATATTTTTTTACCCTTATTTATTAGAGATGCCCTTTAACTATTGTAAAAAAATTACTGATGTAAATATTCATAATGTTTAAAAATAAATGCATACAATTTACACAATATGGACCTCTTAATTCCAAATATGGAATCCATTTTTCAAAATTCAAAACACAAAATATGTGGAAATTAATTTAAAATTAATTCTAGCATTCAAATCCAAAAAGAATGTTTTTAAGAAATAATATCTATCAAAAGATTGACACTTATTTATGTCTTATTTCAAAGATAAATTTTGTCTATTGAACAAAAATTTATTAAATGGTAAAAATATAATAAAATTATACTTTGAAACCATTTAAAAATATAATATATCCATATAAATATATTAGATTAAAAAGCAGTTATGAATTAAAATACTGAATTTTTCACTATTCACAAAAAAATAAACCTTATCAGAAAAATACAAAAAAAATTATCCAATGTAAATTTTGATGACCCGATTCTAAATAATAATATTATTTTTTCAAATAAAACATATAAAAGTGACCAAAACATGATCTAAAGAGGGTTCTCCATCAAAAGGTGGTAAATCAACATTTTAATGAATATTAAAGTATTTATGCTTAAAATAGGATTCTTTCATATTTAAAGCACTAAAATTTATTGGATAAATGTAAAATCAATTAACAAACATGTATATTCTTATTTTAGTTAATTATATCCATTCCTACCAATACAACGAGTAGTCGTTAACTACCATTAAATAAAATATTATATTATTATTTTTCAGTATGTCTCTGCATTTTGTGCAACATAAGATTTAAAAGAAAATCATTGTTGCATATCGAGTATGCTATTGAAAATAGAAACCCATTTAATGAAAAAGTAATATTCGATTCAAAAATTTTAATAAATATGAAAATGTTTTATTCTTTATTTACCTGGAATGTTACATCCTTCTCCGTTTTGGAAAATTACGTCCCCACAATATTAAAATTGGGCTTGGAGACATAATTTAATGTCCCATATAAGAAAAAAATGTTAATAAAAATATCAATTTAAAATAAAGGAAGGTAAGTACAATGGTCACCTGAGACAACAGATAATAGGATTCCACGAAAACATGGATATGGAAGAGAAACGAACGTTTATAGATTAATAGAGAATGATAGAGAACTTGATTATTGAAAGTTAACCAGCACAATACCATAAATTATTGGTTGGTTTAATGTCTGATGATAAAAGTGGGCTTATAACATTTTTCCTTCAAGTTCCATTTCATAGTGTTGAAGAATTTTATTAATAACTAGACTAAGTTCATAAGGAAATATACTTACTTTTCACATAAAGTGGAATCCTTTAATAAAATTATAACATAAACTCATCTTTTCTCCAAACGGTATGTATTCAATATGACTTGGTCAAACATGAAGTGTTAGAATAAATATAAAGAGTACCACATAATCTACAAAATATGAACTATTTATTTCCCCTATCATTAGACATCACCCAAAACCAAAACTGGTTAGTACAAGATCAGATAATCCCCAAAAGGATCATCCTTTTTAAATTGAAATAATACACTTAATCTGTAAAATTCAACAAAAATAACCCAAAGATCAGGAAAGATTATTAAATATAAAATTGTCTTTAACTTTTTTCAAAATAATCCAAACTAATATTGAAACCCAAAAATTAGAAGGATTTACTAACAAAGTCTTCCAAAGTAAATCTTAGCATTTACTCAATCACTAAATCATTTTTTATACTAAGTATGTCCATTTGATAAAACATAAGATCCCAAATACACTAATTCGTGATCTCTAAAAACATTTGACATAAAATAATAATTCATACTAACCAGGGACTTCACGTAGGACAGTGGTTGGTGGTGCGCCCTTGTTGCCCTTCGGTTGTGGGTTCGATTCATGTGGACTTTCTGGGTGCGACAGATCGTCACCCTTCTTATGGGTTGTCCTTTTTATAAAACTCAAAAATATACCTAACTTGTTTTAACCTCAATTTTTTTCCTATACCTTTCATCTTCATCCCAATACATTATGACCTTAACATCTTATATATTTTCATTTTTTTCACCTCTATATGATAAAATAAAACTATTCCCCATAGAAAGAACATCATACCATGATCATGGTGTCCATTATTTGAAACAATTATTTATATAACATTAATAATAATTTTCTTAATTAATCCAAATACACCTTGTACAACATGGTTCATATGGGTGTTCAAAGAAAAATAGTTTCAGAAAATAATCTTGTATGCCATATAATTTTAAAAAATCTGATAAAACATGGTTTTTATAAAATAGTTGGGCCATGTTTGAGATGAAACTTTTAATCAATGGTCATTATATAGTACCCTAAGTATGTGATGAGAGACTATATTTTAAAATCAAATATAAATAGGTTGCGCAAGGGTATCCTTTTTCAGCACCTTTTTCAAAATCATAATATTCTTCAAAATTCTGTAATAAGGTCATATATTTAAAAAAATTATTATAATATTTACCTTTCTTGAAAATATGATAATATTGAAAAAATAATATTTGATTAAATATAACCCATAATCTATGATTATATTGAGGTATAGTGGAGGTGTTTGATATCTCAAACAACTATTTGCAAGTGAGTTGTATGCTAAAAAAAGGTTCACAATCATTTGAACATGACTTTGTAATAATTATTGCAAAAATGTTAGCAGGAAGAGATAAGAATGTTGTTTAAGATTCTCCTCCTTCCATTTGTAACCGAGATTCCTTGAACTAAAAAATTTATAAAATAAGAATTTAATTGTAATAACAGACATAGGGACTTACCATATGCTTAACTAAAATTCCTAATCCATAATGTTTTATAAATAGTCATCTGATGCCAACTATAAGGACCCCGTAATAAAACATTACATAATCATGAATTAAATGAATAATTCCCATTTAGGATCTTTTCAGTTTCAGAGTTTTAGAGAATTATTCCATAACTATTAAATATCAACATTAAAATTACTAGTAGATACTACGACTTAGTATCGAGTTTTTTTCATAAAATAAAAACACTTAAAAAAACATGTCTACTTCCATGTTTTAGACAACATGACTTTTCTATGATCTAAAAATTGACCCTATTCATCTTTAATTCCTGTGGAAAAAATTTCAAAAACATGGTATGAGCATAAAAAACACAGAAATGGTTATAAAATAAATAATGAAAACATTAGCCCATCAATAAATACAGAACAATGAAACCATACTTTTTAATCATAACATATGTTATGAAATGAAAATATTTATGAATAACACACATGAATCATAAATCATAAAGGTAAATTATTGAATACATAATGTACTTACATTGTATATTTCACAGATGTGTAGGTAGTTACATTTGGAATACCCATCATGGTATATTCCCTAAATCTCTTAGGATAAACATTAACATTTACCTATATCACGTTAACCAATGCATTGGAGAACATTCTCGGGCTCATCCACCCTAGGTTTATTACAGAACCACCCGTATACAAAAACAATGACCAATGATCATTACATATTCATAACACATAAAACAAGAATAAATGAAAGATAACAATTCCACATTGCAATCACAATATATCATTTCATGATATTAAAATAAATAATGCTTTATCAAACCATTTTCAAAACCATTTAAAACATTTAATTATGATATTTATTAATCAATGTGTCCCAAAAAACTTTGAAACATTTAAATGATTCATCATTTGAAAACATTAATTTCCATTCAAAATAAATCCAAAAAACTATTCTGAAAACATGGACATTAATGATAAATATTTATAAGAAAAAATATTAGAACATTTTAACAGATATTTTAGTTAAATAGTTTTTAACAAAACGAGAGACGCTTGAATACAAATAATTCTGAAATAACATTTATGCATAACATGATCATATCTTGAGAATAAAGGGATTCATGATATAATATTTCAAAGGGCAGTATTTTCACCATATAAAAATTAATTGGTGTATAACAACAATGAAGTCTCAATGGAATGTAAATTGATACGAAATCCCTTATAAAACTATATTATTAGATTTAGGATAAATCAATTACATAATTATTTGTGACAAATATAAATACAGTCAATATGATTGGATATTAATTGTAAATAAATCAGAGAACATTCACACATATTTTTGTAAAAACAACACTAATGACTTGGATGTTTAACTCAATGAATGGAAATTGAGTTAAAATTACTCTTATCAAGTTCATATCTATGACTTGAGAATTTATCAATGGAATGATTATGTTTATAAAATGTGTATCCCAAAAAATGGGAGTGGAAATTAAAACATAAATAAATAAATAGTGATTCCACACATAATCATAGCGTAACATAATTATGAATTATATGATTAACCCATGGATTGGAAGTTGGGTTAAAAAGTTCCCTTACCAATTTGGTAACTTATGAAACATACATGACATGATAGAAGAATCATAAAATGAAGATTTAAATACCCATAATTTTATTTATATTACACAATGAATACCGTCATGGGTAGTACAAACACCACACAAAAGGAAATAGTGGAAATAATAGAATGAATCTCATGGGAATAAAAAGTGAGATAAAAACCACTTACCACGTTGTATTAAATAGAGTTATATGACCAATAGTTAATAACCACAAAAAAAATCACAGAATACCATGAATATAAATATGATCATGAATGTATATATCAAATGTTAGTATACAATACACCACCTGCAATAAATAAGTGGAGAATGTATGAACACGAGCCTTTGTCAGGTATGTTTTCCTTTTCTGGTTGTTTCTGAGAAAAAGAGGAAATTATGGAGGTCGTGTAGGGGCGCACGGTTGGCACAAGGTTGGCACACAGTCTGAAGAAACCATGTGGCCAACCCAAGAAAACTGTGGAACCCTTGACAGTGGGCTCCACATAGGCAGTGCACGGTATGTCAAACTGTGTGGGCAAGCCATGCGAAATCCCGGGGTGAGACAGTGGCAACCGCATGGTTGGTGCACCGTTTTCCAAACTATGTGAGGTAACCATGTAGCCACATAATGTTAGGGTTTTAATGTCCTGGTCCACTTGAGATTTCTCATTTCTTATCTAGACTCACTCCTATTCGAGCCTCACTCGGGATTTTGGGTTCTCAAAGGTTGAAGGTGCTCCCCCACTCATTTTGGAGTAATGTCGAAGGGCTTTCTTAGTAGATCGAAGGAGGTTCTTCTTTAGTAAGTCCCTCCTCTTAGTTTCTACTTGGTTTTCCGAGATCTTATTTTCCCTCTCTCTAGGTTTTCTAGATCTACATCTGTTGCATGTAGATATAGTTTTGGGTTTTCCTTGGGTGTTCATTTTATGGCTTGTGGATGATAGGGAATTTGATTTAGAGCAGTCCTTCGTGAAGCGGTTGCCCGGATTTTTGATTGTGGTGGATTGTGGATTGTTTTCGCTGGAAGCCTAAAGTTATGTGGTTTGTGCCTTTCCGTTGAAGTCTTTGAGTATTATGTGAAATTGTGCTAATACCCTTGAATGAGGCATTATGCATTTACTGTTTTAGCCCTATTGTTTTCTTTCCTTTCTTGTATGCTTGAGTTGAGGTCAATTGTTGTTAATTGGGTGAATTACTATGCTTTGGATGTGTTTCCCATGCATTTTTATGTTTAAGATGGTTTGGTTTTGTTTATCCTTTTTTTCTTTTTGCCTATTTTCCCATGCCTAGAGATTGTAGGATGGAGTGTTGAATTCTGACATGCTTGAGATGTTGTGGACTGTTTATCCAAGTAGCTCTGAGGTTTACTTTGTCCATATTGCATTGCTATGCGTTGACATACCCAGGGTCATGAGAACCTGTAGTAGTATACTATAAGGAGATAGACCGAGTGAGCTTCCTTAGGGAGTCTTTGAAAATTATAGACTATAAGGGGATAAACCGAGTGAACTTCCTCCGATATTCTTTGAGAATTATAGACTATAAGGGGATAGACCGAGTGAGCTTCTTTAGAAAGTCATTGAAAATCATATATTATATGGGGATAGACCAAGTGAGCTTCCTCATAGAGTCTATGAGAATTATATACTATGAGGGGATAGACCGAGTGAGCTACCTCACAGAGTCTTTGTTTACTTTGAATTACCATGAACCATCCTAGACTATATGAGGAATTGACTGAGTGAGCTTCCTCATAGAGTTTTTGAACGACTTGGCCTATAAGGGGGATTGACTAGGTGAGCTTCCTTGGATAGTACTTGACCTTGGGGATATCAATGGGAATTGGCATTGGGTTCATCCTCAGAGAGTCCTTGACTACCCTAGACTATATGGTAGTTGACTATGAGTGATTCCTTAGAGAGTCTTTATGAATTCGTATGACTGAACCAAATGGGATAGGTTGAGTGTACTACATAGAAGGTTGCTTGTACTTGTAAGGTAGGACCAGAGGGGTTGGATATGAGTACATCCCAGAGGGTTACCTGTTTGTGCTTAGCTGCTCACTAGCTGTTGCTTGATATTAGAACTATGGATTGTTTAATGTTCAGCATGTTCCTTTTTACTGATTTATGGACTTTTACCTGCCATATATTCCCTGTCTATTTGTCACAGATCTTCAGGTGGTTTCCTAATAGGATTTAGTCTTACACCATGTTTGGGCCATGATTTTGGGCCCAAACAGATTATATTTTTGTAGGTATAGATAAGGGAAAGTGACCTTCCACTTCAGGTACATGACTTGCTACGGAGCTGGAGAGTATGAGACCAAGCCTAGGCTTGTGATGCTGAGGAGCTATTATATTTTTCTTTTTTACATGGTGTAGTAGCATTTTTATTCATCATTGTTACTTGTTTGGTTGTTTTCCAAGACATATGTATCATGAATCATTTATTATGCATTGCTCCAGTTGTTCACTATCTCAGTCTTCCGTTGTTTTCTATTGTTGGATATTTATTGCTTCCACTATTGCATGTGTGTTTACTTCCACTGTGTACTCTGCCAATGAGGGAATAGTTTCTCCACTATCACATCCAGGGACCTCGCTGCAAGTCGGAAACCTATGGAATTCAGGGAAATGCGCTTGGGGCCATGTGGCCAACTGGGTATGGAGTGCCTCTGGGTGACTTCCGGATCCGGGATGTTACAAAGTGGTATCAGAGGATTATTTTCTATTGAATTACTATCTGGATCCTATAATAAGAGATAGGACGGAATGGGTAATTAGTAATAAGCTGTTCTCAGGAGTAGTTAACCCGTGTATAGGGAAAAGATAATTCACCACAATTATTGAAATTTTTCTAGATTTTCAATTTTACAGTTGATTCGATTTCACCGTTGGGTGATTCACATTCCTTGTGCTTCTACTGTTGGATCTTCAATATACTGATTATACACAAGAGGGGGGTGAATTGTGTCTTTTAAATTTTTCTTTAACTCTTAGATTGAATGAGTTCTGTCCTCTATGCTTTATCAGATTTGATCATGCAGCGGAATAAGTAAGAGTAGAGACACATAGATGTATAGTGGTTCAGGGAGTAGAAGGCCCCTAGTCCACTCCACCAATGATCTACTTCACGAGCTTGGTGATTTTCACTATCTGGTTTACGTTTCAATAGACTAGATCACAACTGAGTACAGGCAGTTGACACCTTTACAATTCAAGGAAAAACAAATCCTTCTGGTTCACTTACAGAACCTACACAACTTAGTACAAGAAGTCGATCCCTCAAAAATAGAAAGAAAATATTTTCTTATTTTTAAAATACTTCCTAGATGTTCTTCACAATTGCAACAGCATGCAATTGACAGCAGATGGATCGTTGTCTATAGAAATATTGATTTTCAAGTCGAAGTAGTTCTGAGTCGATCCAGTCGCAGTAGATATAGATATATAATTCACAACATCAGCAGTAGTAGATCTATAGTAGATATTTGATGTAGAACAAGTGAATCTTCTATTGAGTTCCTTCTTCTTAAATAAACAGGGCTTGACGCTCCTTTTGAATCAACAGAACTAAGTACTTTTTTCAGTCTCTGTTTTCTACCTTTCTGAATAATATATTGATCACCATACATATGTTCCTAGTGTTTCAGATTAAACATATATAATAAAGCAGAGCATATTCCCTGCACATTTAGATCCATAAAAGTCACCTTTTGATTCGTGATATTCCAAAATTTGAATTTACAGAGTAGTCGTAACATTCTTGATGACTCGGCATAAAAAAGATCTTTTTAATTCGATCTTTAATCAATTGATAAAACGGCTGCGAATCGGTCAAAGTCGTATTTTAAAATCGACTTTAAATCCATCTTGAAATCCACCTAACAATCATCTTGTTGACCGTTGCATAAAAATAACGTCTTTCAAACTTTCTGATGCCAAACGTAAGGTTGAGGACGTGGCCTCCAAACATAGTGTTGACAACGTATGGTTGAACATAAATGTAGGGTTAATGTTACATTCTTCAAACGTAAGGTTTATCATAAACGTAGGATTGATCATCCATACTTTTTCTTCAACTTTAAAACGTATGGTAAAAGATCCATACTTTTACTTGATCCAAACTTTTCCAAGAACCGTATGGTTGTTTACAAAAGTAAGGTTGATGAACAATACATTTGAGAAAAAATGTAACGTTTAATATTTACGTACGGTTCTCCTTCCATACTTTTCTCATAACCCAAACGTATGGTTCCTTCCTAACGTAAAGTTCTTCTTCCATACTTTTCTGATAACGTGTCACGACCCGTCCTCGAGGCACGTGGCGTGACTACCCCAAGCCCGCCTTCCATAGGCCTGGGGATGGCGACAAGCACCAAAGGCTTAAGTCCCGATAAAAGGGAAGGCATTGCCTTTATATAGTAATCAAACACCTCAGAGTACACAAGCTAAAGTAAACACTAAGTAAACTGAGTACAAAAGTAGGTCCTAGAAAGTAAATGGTCCAGTATACAAACCCAACTAAAAGTAAAGTAAAACTCAAAATAAATTACAGCAGTAGAAAAGTAAAACAGCAACTTCGAGCCGTCCTATGGATATCCCACCTGAATGGTGGGTATAGATAGTCTCCTCAACTCCTTGGGTCTAGCCGTCCGCTCCGTGTACGTCTCGTTTAGTGATCCACCTTCTGGTACCATCCAGCTCCATGAGCCTCCACCTCGATCAGTGATGTATGGCATCTGCATCCAACACAACATAGTGCGGGCATAGCCCGTGCAGGGGTGAGTTTACGATACTCAGTAGGGACCCCGAGACCCCCTGAAGGTCTCCCAGAATCCACAAAGGATAAACCACAAAGGAAAGATACAATCAAGAAGTATCAACCAACTCTACTTATGTTTATTCCCATACAAAAACCTAAGTCATCAATTCAATCTCGTCTCCAACACACGAGCCCAAGGACAACCCAGCCCACACAGGAAATCAGAACCCAATCCACACAGGAAAGCACAACCCAATCAACACAGGAAAGCCTGACAATCACATCGATGATAATGATTGAAAGTCAAGACTCAACTGACATAGTTATTCTACTGAACCCACGTAGGATCCATGTGTTGATTGGGTTGTGCTTTCCTGGAGGATCCGAGTACACTCGTCCTCACTACTGAACCCACGTAGGATCCATGTACAGTCGTCATCGCTACCTAACCCATGGAGGATCCAAGTACAGTCGTCATCGTCATCACAGTCCCAGCCAGCTCTAGGGTTCCCGCACACAGAATGCTCGAGTCCTGGAGGGTCCGCTCCTCGAGTCAAAGATTGGTACATCAACTGTCACGAAGACCAAAGTTGATGTATCACGTAGTTCCATCCCATGTCATAGGGGAAAATAGAAAAACGACCCCATGTCACGGAGAACAAGATGACCTAGCCATTTTCCAAAAGTACACGGTGTATAGGTAAAAGATACACGTCGTGTATTTAGACACTACGTACTGGCCTTGGGATACGGCCCGTGTCGCAGGGCTAATCATGTAAATAAGTAAATACATGGTGTGTGGTATGGTTACACGCAGTGTCTTCAGTCCCCGGGTACTATCCGTGTACCACAGCCTGTGTCGAAGGGTTTTTCATGTAAAAATTAAGTACACGACGTGTGGTAAGGTTACACGTCATGTCCAAACTTCCGGGGTCGGCTTCGTGTATGCTTTCCATGCCTAGCTGTGTGGTGGAGTACCTTCCTGTGTACTCCACAACATGCCATGTATTCCCAGAATACATGCCGAGTCATCACGAAGATGCTTCTGCCATGGTTAAGTTAGTACACACTGTGCCTCTTGGCCGTGTGATTCTTCACGTGTCCGTGTATCTCCCAGATTACCCACCATGTCCATCGAAGTCTCCTCTGTCAAACTATGTGGACAGTATACGCCGTGTGACTGGTGTCACATGCCATGTGTCACTTCTTCTGATTTCCGTTACTTCTGCCGTTGAACGCTTGTACTACACGGCATGTGATTTGGAAGTACATGTCGTGTATACTGGAATTTTACATTAACGACGCCTTTGGCCACCACACCTCCTGAGGCGTTCGTCCTTTGTTCTGATGACCCGTTTTCTACAAAACTCTCGTTCCTTGGTTGTCCCGATGTTCTGAGGCCATTTTCGGTGTTTTCAGGCCTCCCATCGGCTCCAAAAATATGCCTTGATTCACCACTCAAGAATATTTGGAGAACACCATACAATAATAATGGCGGAGTAATTGGACCGTGTGAGTTTGGTTTGGTTCATTCTGAATTAGTTTGATAGCAAAAGGTTTAGAGAGAAACTAAAACATTGAAGAAAATCAATATTTCTCAATTCAAAACACACCCCTACCTCAATTCAAGAAGGTTGATCACATGACGAAGGATGGAGATGCTTTCGTTGATGTTTCCATTGAACGGAGGGGTCGCTTCTTTAACATCGAGAAGAAAGAAGCCGAGGATGGTGTCGACATTCTTCGCGTTCTTCAACGAAGAAGATGAAGTTTTTCAAGAGTTTAGAGCTCTCTCCCAATATCATCACACAACAACTAACCCCCAAAATAAAATTAGACATATTTTATTTTATTACATCAAGCCATGCATTTCAATTTTAAAAATCAAACACATAACTTAATTAAATTAATTAAGCTTGAGTTGTCTAATTTAATGATGTTTTATGTTGGAAAGCCTAATGAGGGTGAGAGGGAGGAGTTATTCACATAAACGGGGAGTTTGGGAGTTAAAAGAATGTGAAGGGGTTGGGCTCGCATGGGCCCCACCTCACAAATATCGTAACATGGGTAGTTAGGGGCTTGTGGGTCCCACCCCAACTACCCCATGTAGGATATAACCATTAGTTAAAGTAAATAAAATTGTAACACGATTTTATTTACTTCACATTTGAATCCTCAATTTTTAACAACTCCTTTCGAGCAAACACACCTTCGGAAAAGGTCCTCTTAAGCAAATATCACCGATGTGGTTTCATCAGTGCCCTCAGATTTTGATTCTAAGCACCCGTTCAAAAGATAGAAAAACCCGCTCGTTCGTTCACTGAACGTACCTGAGCTAAACTTCGGAAAATGATTCCGGGCACATCGGGCCTCAGAATCAAGAGACGTCAAAAACCACGTACTCATAAAATCCCAAAGAAATTAAGAAAAAAATTTCCTTGAAATTTACGGGTCTTTTCATTACACCCACCTCAGGGATATACGTCCCCGTGAAGATACATCACAAAACTAGGGAAACAAATTATGGTACTGAGCACACATCTGAGCCTCTCGCTCCCATGTGCTCTCTTGGAGGTTCTCGTGCTTCCACCTGATGCATAATAGAAGAATCGACCATCCACGTAGGACCCGCTCTTGTGGATCATCGATCTCTACTGGGACCTTCGCAAAAGTCACCCCTTCATCGATATCCAACTCCCTGTGATCAATGATATGCGTTGAGTCGTTCACGTATTTCTTCAGCTTAGATACGTGGAAGAAGTCGTGCACCCGGTGCAACTGAGGTGGAAGAGCCAGCCGATAAGCCACCTCACCTATCCTTCTGAGAACCTGGAATGGTCTGATGAAGCGCGGAGATAACTTGTCTCCCCGGACAAATCTCTGTAATCCACACTGAGGTGAGACACGTAAGAAAATGTGGTCGCTATCCTCGAACTCTAGTGGTCCCCGTCTCCTATCAGCATAGGACTTCTATCGGCTCTGAGCAGTCCTCATCTTCTGCTGGATGATCTGTACCTTCTCAGTCGGGGCCAGGACTATCTCTGGTCCTACAAGTGCTGACTCCCCAGGGTCTGTCTAGCACATAGGTGATCTTCAAGGTCAGTCGTACAATGTCCCATATGGTGTCATCCCGATAGTGGAGTGGTATCTATTGTTGTATGCAAACTCTACCAAGGGTAGGTGATCCTCCAAGCTGTGACCAAAGTTGAGGACACATGCATGGAGCATGTCCTCAAGAGTCTGAATGGTCCTCTCCATCTGACCATCCGTCTGAGGGTGGAAGCTGGTGCTCAGGCATAGCTGCGTCCCAAATGCCACCTATAACCCCTTCCAAAGCTGGTAAGTAAAGAGAGCATCTCGATCGGAGATGATGGAATATGGCACACCATGAAGCCGTATGATATCTTAAATGTAGAGGCGTCCCATGCTCTCTACTGACCACTGATCTCTGATGGGTAAGAAGTGGGCCGACTTGGTGAGTCGGATAACAATCACCCAGATGGGGTCGTGTTTTCTGGAAGTACATGGAATCCCTGTCAGGAAATCCATAGATATCTCGTCCCACTTCCACTCTGGGACCTCTAAGGGTTATACCAATCCTGCTGGTACCTGGTGCTCTTCCTTCACCTGCTGGATGGTCAGGCATCATGAAATGAACTCTACCACAACCTTCTTCATACTCGGCCACCAGTGCTATCGCCTGAGATACTGGTACATCTTCACTACTCCTGGATGTACCGCCAAAGGGGAAGTGTGAAACTCCATCATTACCTCCTCCTGTAAGGAAACTGGTACCATGGTACATCCCCTAAAGAGGATGATGTGCTCTCCTCCCACATAAAATCCATCAGGTGCATGTCCTGTGGTTATTTGTGCACGTCACGTCTCACAGTCAACATCCCCACGTTGTGTCTCCCTGACCCGCTGATGTAGTGGAGGTGTAATGGTGAGCAACTGTAGAAAGGCTGCCCATCTCTATCCATGAAGGATATCTGTAAAGAGGCTAACTAATCTGTTGCCTCACCAAGTAGTTGAATGCCTGACCTCCTGTTGAGAGCATCGACTACTATGTTCCCCTTTCTAGGAGTATAGACTATCTCAAAGTCATAGTCCTGGAAGAACTCGAGCCATCGTCGCTATCTCAGGTTCAAGTCCTTCTCTGAGAAGATGTACCTGAGACTCTTATGGCCATAATAGATGGTAAATCGCTCGACCATTAGATAGTGTCTCCACATCATCAGGGCGAAGACCACTGTTGGTAACTCAAGGTCATGGGTAGCATAGTTATGCTCATGTTTCCTCAACTGTTGTGATCCATAGGAGATCACTACCTGCTCCTGCATCTGGACACACCGGAGTCTGGTCCCTGATGCATCGCAGTAAACTACGTATCCTACTCCCTCCTCTGGTAGCCTTAGGATGGGTGCACTGGTCAATCTCTATCATAGCTCCAGGAAGCTCTACTGACATCTATCTGACCATACGAAGGGTTTCCACATCTTCGTCAAAGATGAAAGTGGTGCTGAAATTATGGAGAAGACTGGAACAAATCTCTGATAGTACCCAGCCAGACCTAGGAATCTCCGCACCTCCGTCAGGCTCCCGGGTGGCTCCCAAGCTAGCACTTCCTCGATCTTCACAGGATCCACCATGACTCCCACCTCAGAGATGACATTCCCCAAGAAGTGGACATCTCGAATCCAGAACTAACACTTCAACAAGTTACCATAAAGCTGGTGCTCTCGAAGTGTATCCAATACAACCCGCAAGTGGTAGGCATGCTCCTCCCAAGTGGTCGAGTATATCAATATGTCGTCGATGAATACTACGAAAAATCGATCGAGGTAATGCTGGAAGATCATGTTCATGAGACTCATAAACACTGCTGAAGCATTGGTTACGCCGAAAGGCATAAACAAGAACTCATAGTGGACATACCGACACCTGAAGGTCGTATTCTGCACATCCTCATCTCAAACTCTGAGCAGATGATAGCCTGACCTGAGTTCTATCTTCGAGAACCATCGTTCTCCCTTGAGCTGATCGAAGAGGTCATAAATCCTCGGAAGTGGATACTTGTTCTTCACAGTCACATGATTCAGGTGATGGTAGTCGATACAGAGTCACAAGATCTCCTCTGCCTTCTTGACGAACAAAATCGGGGAAGCCCAGGGTGAAACACGGCATCGAATGAATCCATTTCCCTGCAAGTCCTCCAGCTATACCCGTAGCACACGAAGCTCAGCGGGATCCATCCAACATGCTCGAGTAGATATCGGGGTTGTCCCGGGGTACAGGTCAATGTAGAAGTCTACCTCTCAGCGAGAAGGTAGTCCTGGAACGTCATCAAGAAAAACGTCTGCATACTGATCCACCACTATAAGAAAACTCGTACTCCGCACATCAACTGCTACTAGGATGAGACTAGCCAACTGATGAGTAATCGACTGTCCCCTCCTCTGTGTGAGTTTATCCTGTGTAGCAAAGGCTCCCTTCTCTTGGGTGAAGGTGAACCCTCTCCCATTGGTGCGGACACATCGCACCTTGCGCCTAATACAGTCGATCTGAGCATGGACCGTAGATAACAATTCCATGACCAAGATGACGTCGTAAGGCCTCGACACCACTACAAGAAGATCTCAGCCGAAGCTCTCTCCACCTAGAGTAAGCTCACACTGCCAAAACTAGTGTGTAATAATTGAGTCTGCTCCTGTAGGAGTCTCTAGCCATAAGGATCTAGCCAACGGCTCCATCGGAATCTCTGAGCTCCGAACAAGGGCAGAGGCAATGAACGAATGACTCGCTCCTGTGTCTATAAGAACTATAGAAAGGGTGTAGTAGACATATATAGTACCTCGAATCATCTCAGGTGCACCATGGTCATAGGGCTCCACTTCGTGAAGCTGAGCATGTCTCTGTCTGCCAGCTCCCTGTGGTCGGGGTGGACCTCCTGGTGGTGGTGGTGGTAGAGCCTCAAAGCGTCCCCCACCACCTGCTGCTCGGCCAGCTCCTCTTCCTCATCCGCCTGCTCCTTGCGGACCGCCACGGTCGAACCTCTGCCTCTGCCTGGGTGGTCCCTCAACTGTCTGATGCTCCTCTACATGGCGGGTCGGACAGTCCCGAGCCATGTGGCCCTATCTATCGCATGCATATCACTGTCTACCTCTCGTATGAATGGTTCTACTGTGTGTACCCCGCACATCTGAACCAGTTTACTGAGGATTTCCACCAGATGGTCTGGTCATCTTGGACCTCTGCGAAGTATATCTACTACTGGCTGCACGAATACTCCGCTACGTGCTTCCCTTCAGTAGGTCTCGCTGCTGGTGAAGGCTCAGCTAGAAAGCTCTCCACAAGAAGGGCTCGCTCTAGTACTCCATTCTGCGTCGGAATACTGAGGGAGATCATCGATGCCCAGATCTCATGCCTTAGTCCCTGCTCGAAGTCCCGGGCCTGGAAGAATGGGCCTCGTACCATGTCAGTGGTGTAGCGTGAGAGATCGATAAACCTCACCGAGTACTGGGCTACTGACATGCTGCCCTACCACAACTTCAGTAACTCTTGGATGTGCACCGCATGGAGGGTGGTTAGAACGAACTCTGAGTGTAAGAGGCTCTAGAAGTCTGACCAAAGGACAGATGGCTCATCATGAACCTATAGCATCAGGCTCCACCATCTACCTGATGCTGCGTTCCAGAGACTCGCTGCAAAGATCACCATGAGGTTTGCTGGTGTCCCTACCAATATGAAGACTCGAACAACAGCCTCCAGCCAATCCTTGGCTGCCTGACGGTCCGTCTCCCCTCAGAACCTAGGTGGTCTCTAACGCTGAAACTCGTGCAGTGCACTCAGGTGACGTGCACTCTAAGCTGCTGGAGATGGTGGCATCGTTGGATTGGTGGGTAGAATTACCGCCAGTGCCTCTGTTGTAATGGGGCCCTGCACCGAGGCCTCGTCACTCTGTGGGCTGCCGTCTCGCACAAAACTCGGAACCCTAAATGGATGTCGTCGTGGGGACATCCTGAAAAGAAATAGGTGCACCACGGTCAATACAGTATACCTGGTGAGCTGAAACAAAGTAATCACAAAGTGAAATTTTGAAACACACATTTAATCAATGTTTTCGTGCACTGATTCGGAAATCAGAAGTCAGGGTCCTGGTGTATGGATACGTCAGCCACCGCACCAACACTGGACTCCCAGGACTATTAACCACACTCCATACCCTAAACAATATTGCATCATACAGAAGAAATTATCAGAGTCCTGAGTTCTATGGTATAACCCACTCCGCTGATACCAATTTGTCATGACCCGTCCTCGGGGTCCGTGCCGTGACTACCCCAAGAATTCCTTCCATAGGTTAGGGGCTGGTGACTAGCACCAAAGGCGTAAGTCCCAATAAAAGGGAAGGAATTTCCTTTATATAGTAAACGAACACCTTAGAGTACTCAATCTGTAATAAACACTACGTAAACTGAGTAAAAAAGTAAGTGATGGAAGTTAAATAGGCCAGAATACAAACCCAACTGAAAGTAAAGTACAACTGAAAAGAAAGTACAGCAGTAGAAAAGTAAAACATCAACTTCGAGCCATCCTCTGGAAATCCCACCTGAAGGGTGGGTACCAATAGTCTTCTCACCTCCCCAGGTCTAGCCGTCTGCTCCGTGTACGCCCCGTTCAGTGATCCACCTACTAGTACCATCATGATCCACGAGCCTCCACCTCGATCAACGATGTCCGTCGTCTGCATCCAACATAATGTAGTGTGGGAATAGCTAGTGCAGGGGTGAGTATACGATACTCAGTAGGGACCCCGAGACCCCCGAAGGTCTCCCAAAATCCACAAAGGATAAACCACAAAGGAAAGATACAATCACGAAGTATAAACCAACTCTACGTAGGTATATGCCCATACATAAATCAAAGTCATCAATTCCAGCTCGGCTCCAACACAGGAGTCCAAGTACATCCCAGTCCACACAGGAATGAATAACCCAATCCACACAGGAAAGCACAACCCAATCCAAATAGGAAAGCATGACAATCACATTGATGATAATAATCGAATGTCAAGACTCAGCTCACCCAGGTATACTACATCCGAGAAAAGGTGGAGTTGATTAGATGTAACCATTGAATCCTTTCCTATATCAAACCCATGTACGATCTAAATATAGAAGTTGTCGCTGCCGAACCCACGTAGGATCAAAGTACAATAACCATCGCTGCCAAACCCATGTAGGATCCATGTACAGTCGTCATCGCTACCGAACCCACGGAGGATCCAATTACAGTCATCCTCACTGACAAACCCACATATGATCCAAGTATAGTCTTCATCACTGCCTAACCCACGGAGTTTCCAAGTACAGTCTTCATCGTCATCCCAGTCGTAGCTATCTCTACGGTTCCCTCGCACAGCACGCTCGATTCCGGGAGGGTCTCCTCCTCGAGTCAAATATTGGTACATCAATTGTCACAAAGACCGGAGTTGATGTATCATGTAGTTTTGTCCCACGTCATAGGGGAAAAACCAAACAAAACATGCCCATGTCATGGAGAACAATACTACCATGCCATTTTCTAAAAGTACACGACATGTAGGTAAAAGATACACGCTGTGTCTTTAGAAACTGGGTACTGCCCGTGTGATACGGCCCGTGTCGTAGGGCTGATCATGTAAATAAGTAAATGCACGACGTGTGGTATGGTTACACGTCGTGTCTTCAATCCCCAGGTACTGTCCGTGTACAACAGCCCATGTCGAAGGGTTGTTCTTGTAAAAAGTTAGTACATGGCATGTGGTAAAGTTACACGCCATGTCCAAAATTTCGGGGTCGGCTCCGTGTACGCTAGCCATGCCTGGCCGTGTGGTGGAGTACCTGCCCATGTACTCCATCCCGTGTTCGTGTATTCCCAGAATACACACCAAGTCATCACAAAGCCGCTTCTGCCAAAGTGAAGGTAGTACACATCATGCCTCTTGGTTGTGTGATTCTGCCTATGTCCATGGATCTCCCGGATTACACGCCATGTCCATCGATGTCTCCTCTGTCAAACTATGTGGACAGTACATGCCGTGTGACCGATGTGACATGCCGTGTGTCACTTCTTCTAATATCCATTACTTCTGCTACTGAACGCTTGTACTACATGGCGTGTGACTTGGAAGCACACTCCATGTATTTTGGAAATTTCCATAAATAACGCCTCCGGCCAGCACACCTCCCTAGGCATCCGTGCTTTGTTCCGATGATCTGTTTGCTAAAAAAACTCCCATTCATAGGTCGTCCCAATGTTATGAGGCCATTTCCGATGTTTTCGGGCTTCCGATCATCTCCTAAAACATGCCTTGATTAGCCTCTCAAGAAAAGTTGGAGAAAACCATACAACAAGAATGGTGGAGGAATCGGATAATGTTAGTTTGGTCCGGGTTTTTCCGCATTATTTTGATAGAAAAAGGTTTAGAGAGAATGTTCAACATGGAAGGAAAACCAATATTTCTCAATTAAAAAGACACCCCTACATAAATTCAAGAAGGTAGATCGCTTGATGAAGGATGGAGATGCTTTCATTGATGTTTCCATGGAAAGGCGGCGTCGCTTCATCCTCATCGAGAAGAAAGAAGCCATGGTCGGTGTCGGCGTTCTTCGCGTTCATCAACAAATAAGATGAAGTTATTCATAAGTTTAGAGCTCTCTCTCCCAATATTTTCACACAAAAACTAACCCCCAAAATAAAATAAGAATTATCTGATTTTATTACTTCAATCCATGCATTTCAATTTTCAAATTGAAACAAATAACTCACTTCATTTATTAAGCATTAGTTGTCTAATTAAATGGGGTGTTATGTTGGCAAGCTTAATTAGGGTGAGTGGGAGGAGTTACTCCAACATAGGGGGAGATAGAGAGTTAAAGGAATGTGAATGGTTGGGGATTTTGTGGGACCCACCTCACAAATATCCTAACATGTGTAGTTAGGGGAATGTGGGTCCCACCCCATCTACCCCATGTAGGAAATAACCATTTGTTAAAGTAAATAAAATTGTACCAAAATTTTATTTACTTCACATTTTAATCCTAAATTATTAAAAACTCCTCCCGAGAAAACTCACCTTTAGAAAAGGTCCACTTAAGCAAATACCATTGATGGGGTTTCATCGGTGCCTTCAGATTTCGATTTCTAGCACCACTTCAAAAGATAGAAAAACTCACTTGTTTGTTCACTGAACGTACCTGATCTAAACTTCGGAAAATGATTCCGGGCACACCGGGCCTCAGAATCAGGTGTCGTCAAAAACTATGTACTCGTAAAATACCATCGAAATTAATAAATAAAATGCTTTCAAATTTACAGGTCTTTAGATAACGTATGGTTGATTAACCATACTTTTATCTTATCTCAAAAATTATACACTCTTTTCATTCTTGGGCTACATTTATCCACGTCGGGTATGAACTTTGATTTCCGGACACGCTAAAGCAGATTACGACCAAGTAGCGCATGAAGAGTGTTTCCAGAACACACTAAATATGAATACTTTAACAATAAATTCCCATAATTTCAAGAGGAAAATAAAATGATAAATTCCTACAAAATACTAAATAAAATCATTATAAAATAATTATGTATATTTGTGAGAATCAAAATTATCATAATGAGAAAGAGTATTATTTTCAATAATCTCCCCCATTAAATAACATTATTATATATTGTTGAAAACAATAATTTGTTCAAAAATTTCCCCCTTATTGATGATCACAAAACCCATAAAATAACAAAACTAATTAAATGAAATTATCTTTCAAAATTAGTAACATAATGTTTTTGAATTTTGAGAGGATAAATTTTTTTTAATTTTAACAAGATCATTTCAATAAATATAAATTTCTCCCCCTTCATAAAAATAAAATAATTTTTCTTTAAAAATAAAAGTTTCTAGTTTTATCCAAATGTCTCCCCGTTAATAACATAAAATAGTTTTTAGAATAAAATGTTGTGTTTATCCAAATTTCTCCCCCTTTTTGTGATATAAAAAAGAATGATAAATTATGGATTTGAACATATTTAATGTTTCATTGAACTGTAGGTAAATGATATTATTAAGTGTTTATAAATAAATAAATCTGGAGTACTGGAATATCAAAATAAAGACAATAAAACAAATAGAAATAAATAAACATAGTTTCATTAAAAATAAAAAATAGATACAAGAATGATAAACACATGAATCAAGGTTTGGGTAAGGTAGGAAATTGGTTCTATCTTCTCTGGATATCAGATTGATTTCTATAAATTCTTCCTGGAGTCTCTTCATCATCCCATCATCAATTTTGAAAATGAGATATCTGTTCTCCTGAGTCATATTAATATCCTCAATTAAATTGACTCTGAAAAACTCATGCATCCTTTCCTATTTTTCTACAAACCCTGATAACTTCTCTAACATCTGATTTAACAGTGTTCTAATTGGTGGCTCATTAGATTTCAGTTGATCCACTAAAAAATTCTGATTGTCCAGAAACACTGATAATGGAGCACTGTTACATTGAATATCGTTCAACCCGTCATTCATGTAGCTCATCGCGGCTGTGATAGCTTGAAATCATCTGATTAAATCAGGTGAAGTACCTGATCCACTAACATCACTATTTGAAACTGATGCAAATTGGTTCTCCATAAACAATTTTAGAACTGATAAATCAATCTTCATAACCATTTCATATTTCAATTTTTCAACTACATTCACCATATCCTCTTTAAACATTTCAACTTTTTCCTTGAGACTGTACTATCCTTCATCTTTTGAAATCTCAATTGTTCTAAGTCTAAGAAATTTCTTAGAGTGACATTCTCATATTCCAACTGAGACACCTTTTTGTACAGTTCTTCAACTTCTTTCTTTCTTGAATCAGAGGCACCATGTGCTTGATTCGGATTCTAAATATCTAGATGATGCAGCAGTACCAAAGGTAATGATTCAGCATCATATTTTTCATTCTCTTTGTCCTGAGTGGGTTTATCCATAGATTTTTCCTTAGAGTCGACTGACTCCTCAACGGAAAAATCTTTATGAAGTACTTCTATGTGAGATTCAGAAGCATTATCATCACGAACATCAGAATCTTTGTATTCCACTTGAATTTGAAGAACAATATTTTTAGGATTTTCATGAGATCTGGCCACTTCCTCACCAGGCTCTGCCACTTTATCTTGTTCCTGTTGAAGTGTAACTTCATAATCAGATACAATTTGTTCCAGATTCTCTCGTTGATCTTCTTCTTGAACTTCTGATCACTCTACTGGTGTTGTCCTTTCACTAACATCTTCCATGGTCTTATCAATAACATATTCTCTTACAAAAGTATAAGAAAATAAAGATTCTGTTGTTACCAATGCAGTGGAAGTAATTTCCTCAGTAACAGGTCTAGTTCTTCGAGATTTAAGTCCCTCCTGACTTCTTTCTTCCTCAGTATCTTCCACTTCAAATCGGTTCCTTCATGCTACATTTCTGACTCTTGATTTAGCTTGTCCCTCCTTGGAATTAGCAAGTTGACCTTGAGCACTCTCTGAGTCATCCTCATATCCTACTGGAAATTTTTTTCTTTTAATGGTGCTCTAGAAATAGCCAAATTTTCATAGAGTTCCAGTATTAAACATATTACTTTGATGACAGTGTACGTGGGCATCCACTAATCTCACCATGTTCTTTTTTACGCAACATCTTGGAAATAAATCGATCGGAAGGGAAAAGTTCATCCGGGTATCACTTTGACAAGAATAATTGAGGTACCATACCATGTACCATGGGAAGTTTAATTTGATATTTCTTAACATAAGATACATTATGTACATATCAGGGTACAAAATCTTTTCCATTTCTGCCATTCTGGGAGATATTCCAGTCTGAACAAATTTAACCAGGATCTTCTGATCCAGTTCTAAATCTTTCACCATCATTTTCTTAATAGTAGATGTTCCAAAAAAATAGACAAAATGTCCTCATATTTATGCACAACATATCTTATGTTTTTCAAATCAAAATGAAAAACTCCCTCGTGAGGGATGTTGAGAATCTGACCAATTTCTACTTACGAGATTCAAAATCCCTATCCTCTATCATAGCCATTATACTATCATCAGTATCCCCAAGACTAAACTGTACTGATTTGAATAAGTATCTAAGTTCTACATCATATAGAAATTCCGTATTTTCATTGTTGAATGTCTGTTAAAGGTTCTGAAATTACAGTACTTGTTTCAACATAAAATTTGTCTGAAATAACCAGTGGAGATCGATTACCTTTCCCTGTAAGATTTTTCTTATATCAGAGCATTGTCTCTTGGAATTTCATGGATCGGCTTCAGTGACTCTTTTATTCCTTACCATCTCTTCAAGAATCTATGAATTTTTGATGGTTAGGGTTTCAGAGGTTCGAAGATTAGGGTTCACGAGCAGACGTGCAGTTTTCGGATTTGAAAAGGTTTCAATGGAAATGAAACGGTTTAGAAGTAGAAAGGGTTTATGAAAACCTTGATTCCCAGGATTTTAATAATCATTAAAAATATTTAAAAATAAATAAAATAGATTATGTGGATAAAAGAAACATATTATGTTTAAAAAGAACAAAATAGAAAAATTATTTTAAGCCGAATTAAAATAATGAACTAGTATTGTAAAATAAAATTTTATTTAAAATCAAATAATCCTAGTTCCACCTTAATAAAATCAATCAATGCAGTAGGAAGTGGTTTAGTAAAGTTATCAACCAATTGAATTTCTATATTTATAAATTCTAAAAATATAACTTTTTTAATAACATGATCTCTTAAAAAGTGATGCCTTATATCAATGTTCTTAGTTCTAGAATGACTAATAGGATTTTTTGAAATATTAATTGCACTTTTATTATCACATAAAATAGTTGTATTATTAAAATTTAGTCCAAATTCTATAATATTGTTTTTCATCCACAACACCTGTGCACAGAAACTGCCAGCAGAAACATATTCTGCCTCAGATGTTGACTGGTCAACTAAATGTTGTTTCTTACTAGACCATGACACTAAAGACTTTCCTAAAAAGTGACATGTTCCTGATGTTCTTTTTTTATCTAATATAAAACATCAAAATTCATCATCTTAATATGAAATCAAATTAAAATAATATGTTTTCAGATAAAGTAGAGATTGAAAAATAGTTTCTTTTAAATATCTAAAAATTCTTTTGACAGTAGTTAAATGAGATTCTTTGGGATTTTATTGAAATATAACACAAAGACATACTGAAAATATTATATCTGGACTGTTAGCAGTATGATATAACAAACTACCAATCATACCACTATATAACTTTTTGTCCACAAATTTCTCAGTTTCATCCAAATCATGTTTTATATTAGTACACATAAGAGTTGTAAATGGATTTCTATTTTCATGTCCAATTTTTTTAAGAAAATCATCAAATTTTTTTCATTGATTTAAAACAATTCCAAAATATTTTTGAAATATTTGAAGACCTAAAAATAAATTTAATTCTCCTATCATACTCATTTCAAATTCTTCTTGCATTAATTTTGAAAATTCATGACAAAGAGTTTTATTAGTTGATCCAAAAATTACATCATCATCATAAATTTTAACCAATACAACATTATTTTTCATAGTTTTCTTAAAGTGTGTTGGATCTGCCAACCCAATAGTAATGTCATTTTTCAAAAGAAAAGAACTTAATCTTTCATACCAAGATCTTGGTGCATGTTTAAGGCCATAAATAGCTTTAGTAAGTTTAAAAATAGAATCAGGTTTTTGAGAGTTTTCAAAACCTGGAGGTTGCTCAACATAGACTTCCTCCAGTAAATAACCATTGAAAAATGAAAATTTAACATCCATATAAAATAATTTAAAATTTATATATGATGAATAGTCTAAAAGGATTCTAATGGATTCTAACCTAGCTATAGGAGCAAAAGTATCATCGTAATCTTTTCCTTCTTCCTGATTATATCCTTTAGCTATTAATATTGCTTTATTTATAGTTATTGTTCCTTGGCCATCCTGTTTATTTATAAATACCCATTTGGTTCCTCTTACTGGATAATTTTTAGGTCTTTCCACTAATTCCCAAACTTCATTTCTTTTGAACTCGTTTAATTCTTCTTGCATTGCAATTACCCAGATCTCGTCATCTAAAGCTTCTTCTATAGTCTTGGGTTATTGTTGGGATAAGAAGGCAGATAATTCCACTAGGTTTCATATGTTTCTTCTAGTTTGAATACCAATTTTTAAGTCACCTATCACTGTTTCTAAAGAGTGATTCTTTTGGGTTCTAGAATGTCTAGGAAATACACTTATAGGTTCTTCAGTATCATGTTCTTCTGAAATGGACTAAATTTCTTTTATATCATTTTCAATATCATTTTTTATGTTATAAAGTCTCATGTTATCATTAGGGTCAGGTTCATCCATTTTATATGTCCTTTTTTCAATTGGATCAGATTCATCAAATTTCGCATGAACTGATTCTTCAACAATCATTGACTTTTTGTTATAGACTCTATAAGATTTGGAGGTTGTAGAATATCCTATGAAAATACCTTTATCATATTTTGGATTGAACTTACCAACATTATCTTTGGTGTTCAATATGTAGACCTTGCATTCAAAAACATTAAAGTAATTTACTTTAGGTTTTCTGTTATTCCATATTTCATATGGTGTCTTTTTCAAAATAGGTCTAATTAAAACTCTATTAATTATATATCAAGCTGTATTTACAGCTTCTACCCAAAAATATATAGGTAGTCTATATTCATTTAACATAGTTCTATCCATTTCTTGAATTTTTCTATTTCTTATTTCTACATTCCCATTATGTTGAGGTGTTCTTGGTGCAAAAAAGGTATGTTTAATACCCATGTTTGAGCAAAAGGAATTAAATTCCTGATTTTAAAATTCTACACCATGATCACTTCTCAATGATATAATATTAAAACCATTTTCATTTTGAATAGATTTGAAAAAACGTTCAAATAAAGTAAAAGCATCATTTTTAAATTTCAATAATAAAATACAAGTAAATCTAGAATAATCATAAACTAATACATAAACATATAATTTACTAGCTAATCTTGCTACTCTGGAAGGTCCAAACAAATACATATTCATAAGTTCTAGAGGTTTAGTTGTATCAACTTTATTAACAAATTTGAATGATGATTTGTTTTTCTTGCCAAGTTGGCATGCATCACATAATCCGTCACTTTCAAATTTGAGACTAGGAAAATCTGAAACTAGATGTTTCTATGATAATTTATGTAAAACATATACATTGAAATGTAAAAGTCTCCTATGCCAGATCCAAGATTCACTTACTTTAGTAGTCAACCAGTTAACTTGTTGTTTACAATTGAATTTAAATCCAAAGTATAGACATTATCAGTTCTTGGTGCCTTAAATTTAAACAGTTTATCTTTAGAAATAGTACAGCAATTGTTTGTAAAATCAATAGTATATCCATCATCACAAAGTTGAGAGATACTTATCAGGTTTTGTTTTAATCCTTGTACATAAAGTACTTTGTTGATTGAGACTGTTTTTGGATCACCAACAGTTCTAATGCCAATGATTTTTCCTTTGGCATTGTCACAAAATGTGACAAGTCCTCCTTCCTTTTGAGTGAGTAAAGAAAAATTCAATGAGTTTCCACTCATATGTCTTGAGCATCCACTGTCCATGTACCATATATCTTTTCTACTATTGTAGCATGCTACCTTCAAAGACATTCAAAAAAATTGCTTTAGTACCCATATTCTGTTGGGTCCAGGGGTGTTAGCTAACAATGATCTGGGTATCCAGATTTTCATTGTTCTTTTAAAATAATATGAATCATATAACTCTTTTGAAACATAAGCTTTCTTAATACCACAAATTTTAGTGTGTCTTAAAAAACAGTTTTTAGCTATATGTCCCTTTGTCCCACAAAAGTTACAATTAACCCTTTTAGAGATACGAACAAAATAATTTTTATATAGCTTAGGTTTTTCTCCATTACTGCCAATTCCAAATCTCTCCCTATTAATGACCTTTTTCCAAGAATTCCATTTAATGAATTCTCTCCTTTTATAAAAACCAATGCAGCCTGTTTGTAAGATTCTACTTCATCCTGTAGTGATTTTATTCTTGATTCAAAATTAATATAGTTACTGTCAATATAATTGTATTTATCAGTTAATTCCTTATGTTTTTTCAGCATTTTACCTCTTTCATCTGAAAAAACTTTATGTATGTTCTTTAGTGAATATTGTTTCTTAAATAGTGAGTCATATCATTCATCAAGCATATTGTAGTAGGATGTAAGTTTGTCATTTTTGTATCTTGACTCAGAACTTTATTCATTATTTGAGTCAGAGGATTAATATGAGTGTACCTTATCGGTTTCTACCATGAAACACATGTTTGATTTTAGAATGACTTCTTCTTTCTCTGAGATTGATTTAGGAGAGCTACTGGAGTCTTTAGATACACTCCGAGTGGCTTTCATAGCATTCTTTTTTTTTCTTCTCATAGTCATTTCTTTTGAAGAATTTCTTCATCTTTGCTTCTTTCAATTGTGGAAAATTCGGTCTGATATGCCCTATCTTCTTGCATTCATTGCATCTTACTTCCTTATCATCTCTCTTAAATGATTTTTTGATGCCTCTTTTCTTGCTGTAGAATTTTCTAAATTTTATGGATAGCTGAGCCAGTTCTTCATCAGAGTTTGATGAGTCAGAGCTCTATGATTTAGCGTTGACTTCTCTGCTTTTCATCTTTCTGCTTCTTCTCTGTGATGATGCTTTTAGGGAAGTATATTCTCTTTTGATAAGCAGTTTATGTTCATTAGCTTCATCTTCTATCTCAGCTTCATACATTATTAATGTTCCAATCAGTTCTCTCAAGGTTAAGTCTTTGATAGGTGTCGACTGTCTGATTGCTGCAAAGATTCCATTCTATTTTGTAGGCAGTACTCTCAATACTTTTAAAGCATGATCACCTTGCTTAATGGGATCTACCAAGGTAGTTATGTTATTGACAATCTATTTCAATCTCCCATTCATTTGAGTAATACATCACTTTCAACCATTCTGAATGTATCAAATTTAAGCTTTGTAGTTTCATATCTCTTTTCCCTGATATTCTTAGTTCCTTCTTAAGCAACAGTCTTAGTTTTCCACATTTCATATGCTGTTGGGCGTTGAGAAACTCTATTAAACACATTAGGTCCTAGACCACAAATAATTACATTCATTTCCTTCGAATTCATATTATATTCTACTTTAGTAGTTGGACTCCATGTTTCAAGTTTTTTGTAATTTCATATGTAGTTAGAATCATAGAATAGACTCTATATCCAAGATTTTTTAGATAGATAATCATTTGAGACTTCCATAATCCATAGTTTTCTCCATTGATGTACGGTGCTCTAACCATAGACATTCCCTCTCTTGTATCAGTCATGATGCTCTGTCGTATAATCTTTAAATGCTTCTATCTTGATAAGCCTCTATCAGAAGCTCCACCTTTGATACCAATTGTTGGATCTTGAATATATAGATTATACACAAGAGGGGGGGTGAATTGTGTCTTTCAGATTTTTCGTTAACTCCTTGATTGAACGAGTTCTGTCCTCTATGATTTATCAGATTTTATAATGCAGCGGAATAAGTAAAAGTAAGGACACATAGATGTATAGTGGTTCGGGGAACAGAAGGCCCCTAGTCCACTCCTCCAACGCTCTACTCCACGAGCTGGGTGATTTTCACTATCTGGTCCACATTTCAATAGACTTGTTCACAATTTAGTACAGGAAATTGACACCATTACAATTCAAGGCAAAACAAAGCCTTCTAGTTCACTTATAGAACCTACACATCTTAGTACGAGAACCTGATCACTCAAGAATAGATATAAAATATTTTCATATTTTGAAAATACTTTCCTGATGTTCTACACAATTGCAACAGCATGCAATTGACAGCAGATGGATCGTCATATCTAGAAATATTTATTTTCAAGTCGAATCAGTTCTGAGTTGATCTGGTTGCAGTAGATATAGAGATATAATTCACAACTTCAGCATCAATATATCCACAGTAGATATTTGATGTAGAACAAGTGAATCTTCTATCGAGTTATTTCTTCTTAAATAAACAGAGATTTGACACTCCTTTTGAATCAACAAATCTGAGTTTTTTTTGCATTCACTATTTTCCACCTTTTTGAATAATAGATTGATCACCATACATCAGTGCCTGGTGTTTAAGAGAAAACATTTGTAATAAAGCAGAGCATATCCCCAACTCATTTAGATCCATAAAAGTCACCATTTGATTCGCGGTATTCAAAAATTTGAATTTACAGAGTAGTCGTAACTTTCCTAAAGACATGGCATAAAAATCTTATTTTTATTCGATCATTAATCCATTGATAAAACGGCTTTGAATCAGTCAAAGTCGTATTTTAAAATTGACATTAATTCAGGCTTGAAATCCACCTAACAATCATCTTTCTAAACATTGCATAAAAATATCATCTTTCAGACATTCTGACGCCAAATGTATGGTTGATGTGTGGCCTCCAAACGTAGGGTTGACAATGTAAGGTTGAACATAAACATAGGGTTCATGTTACATTATTCAAACTTAAGGTTGATCATAAATGTAGGATTGATCATCCATACTTTTTCTTCAACTTTCAAATGTATGGTAAAAGATCTATACTTTTACTTGATTTATACATTTCCAGGAACCATATGGTTGTTTTCAAATGTTGATGAATCATACTTTTGAGAAACTAATGTAACATTTAATATTTACATACGGTTCTCCTTCCATACTTTTCTAATAACCCAAACGTAAGGTTCCTTCTTAATGTAAGGTTCTTCTTCCATTCTTTGCTGATAACATATGGTTGATTAACCATACTTTTCTCTTATCTCAAAAAGTATACACGCTTTTCATCCTTATGCTATGTTTATCCACGTAGGGTATGAATAGTGATTACAGGACACGCTAAATCAGATTATGACTAAGTAGCGAATGAACATAGTTTCCAGAACATGCTAACTACGAATACATTAACAATAAAATCCCGTAATTTCAAGAGTAAAATAAAATGATAAATTCCTGCAAAATACTGAATAAAAACATTAGAAAATAATTAAGGGTATTTGTGAGCATCAAAATTGTCATAAAGAGACAGAGTATTATTTTCAATAATCTCAACCTTTAAATAACATTATTATGTATTGTTGAAAACAATAATTTTCTCAACATTTACTACTGATATTATTGAGGTTCTATATCTATTGCAACTTAATGAGATGAGGGTAATCCATCTCATGTATCATATAGTCACTTGCTAGAAATCACATGTCATGCATTTTTGCCATGCCAATTAGGGTGCATTAGCAATTGCATGTTGTTGTGATTGATTTTGTGTAGAATATGCATGTTGTTATGACATATTCATTGATAAAAATATCTATTGTTAGATATGGAATTGTTTGTGTGAGGTTTTTTCTGAATGAACACCAAATATTGGTTCTTGAGGTGTTTTGGGCCCTCATGGACTGGAATTTGGTGGATCATTGACTACTTCACTTTGTTATAACATGTATAAGAATCCATGATTTGATTCCATGGAATTATGAGCCCTCACAGATCGGAATTTGGCACTTAAATGTTCATTTTCAGAGTATTTTGGGTTCCAAATTAGTTTCTGAGGATTACTATCCAGAAAAAACCATACAACACACTGTGTCACTGCCTATGTGGGCAGAGACAAGGTGTTCTGAAAATCTTTGCAGAACATGTCGTGTACCGGATGTGCAGGCAGTGTGTAGGGACCTTGTATCTAGCTGTGTAACTAACAACACGGGTCGTTGAAGCTTGTTTAGTACATTTCGTGTTTGGAAAGAACAGACCATGTGGTTTTTTTAAGGGAACCATGTGGGTTAGTCATGTAGAAGGACTCGGGTAGGGGAAGAGAATTCAAGTACACGCCTTTTAGTGATGTTTCAAAACATTTGATTGCTTTCTTTCTTCTATTACTTTCTCATCCTACCTATTTTTAGTCCTTGAAAATCTTGAATATATGGTGTGCAGTTGACCGTTTAGAGTCATGCCACTGATACATCCTCCGGTTGTACGCCATTTTCCAGATGGTGACCAGACATCGGATATGGCTGATTAGAGACTTATTGCATGTCCTCCAGTTGTGTCAGTCTTGGCACCAGCAGTTATTCCGGACACATGAGCTGATGATCAGTTTAGATAGGGTGTTTTGAAGATGATGCAGACCTTTTAGGGAGTGCCGCCTCCTGCCCCGTCGATGGAAGGATTGACCTGAGTCTTTCAGCAGTAGCATCCTCCTATTTTCTCAAGGGATGGAGGACCCCGGGCTGCAGAGTTATTGTTGGAAGCCACACTGATGATTTTTGAGCATCTGGAGATACCTCCAGAGAAGTGGGTGAAGCTCGCTACCCACATGCTCTAAGACTCCGCCAAGAGGTTGTGGGAGGTGATATTATAGGAGGGGGTGCCATTAGATTATGGTGTGGGATGAGATTTAGAGCATCTTCTCCGATTACTATCTAGAGACCTTGAGGGCCGATCAGGCCCGGGAGTTCATGAGTCTAGAGATGGTTACTCTTTCTGTTATGGAGTAATCATCTCGCTTTACTGAGCAACAGTGTTTCACACCTATTCCAGGAAGTGATGAGTTGATTCTTGCACGGTAGTTTGAGTATGGTATGAGGAAGGACATCTGATCGCAGTTGAACATCCTCAGGTTGATTAGATATCCTCCATCGTCAACTAGGCGCTAATCATAGACCGCAATCTGAGGGATTCTGGAGCTATGAGCCAGTAAAGTTAGACATCTAGAGTTAATAGTCCTCCTACTTATAGCAGAAATAACCATAGGAAGAATGCATGAGGATATTAGAGTAGGATATATGCATCTTATGGTAGCCAGATGGTGTGCTACCTGTGCGGGAGAAGTGGGCATACTAGGCCGTAGTTCCAGAGAGTCCCGATGGAGTGCCGATATTACGGCAAGATGGGCCATCTGCAGTGTTTCTGTCAGCTCTTCTCACCAATAGCTGGTGATAGGGGTTCATCTAGGAATCCTAGTACAGGATCAGCCCCATTAGTTTCTCACCAGTCTGGGAACTGGAGTTCTTCTGTCCATTCAGGCTGAGGTGGAGTTCGCGGTCATAACGGCCAGTCGCCAGGCTATCAGCGACAGCAGGGTGGATCAGCTCAGAGCGGTCAGGCAGGGTCACAGGGCCGTGGGGTAGGCCAGTATTTTTCATTAGAGCATACCCAGTTGGATCAGGATCTCGAACCCTCTTTAGATCTAGGTACCAATCTATTTTCCATAGATTTATCTTCTGCTCTTTTCGACATAGGGGCTTCCCATAGCATTTTTTCTGTTGCTGTTTTGGAGATCTATGGTATTTGTATCGTTTCGTATACCAATATATTGACGTTAGACACTCTGTTGGGGGAGAGGACATCTAGTGTACGTCAGTTCATGGAGTTACCTCTTGAGGTTGGTGGGTGTCACTTATATTGGAACCTCTCTGTCCTAGAGATGACTGGCTATTATTTCATCCTCGGAATGGACTGGTTGGTTCTCTTATAGGTTTTATTCAATTTCAATCACCATTTGGTGAATTTAATATCACTATAGGGTGGATCCTTTATTCATAAGGGTTAATGGGATGTTCGGGCGAGCAGAGCGGGTCCAGAGAATCATGGGTTAGGAGGAGTTTCAGCATAGATTTTCAGTATATATCTGGATGACCAGGTAACTTCATAGTTAGACTTTCCTCTAGTAGTGGATCATTTCAGAGATATCTTTACAGAGGACTTTTCAGGTTTTCCTCTGGAGAAAGAGGTAGACTTTTAGATTGAGCATGTTCGAGGAGCGTCACTAGTGTCCATTCCTCCTTATAGAATGGCTACACCTGAGTTGCAGGAATTCAAGAAGCAGGTGGAGGAGTTGAAAGCACAGGGTTTCATCTGACCCAGTACTTCTCCTTGGGGTTCACCTATCCTTTTTGCAGAGAGGGCATATGGTACTCTTAGGTTATGTGTGGATTATCAGAAGTTGAACCTGTTGACGGTCAAGAACCGATATCCCTTACTGAGGATTGAAGACCTATTTGATCATCTTCGAGGAGCCTGGGTGTTCTCAAAGATTGATTTGAGGTCCGGTTATCATCAGTTGTGCGTTAGACCATCTGATATACCTCTTACATATTTCAGGAGTAGGTATGGTCTATAAGAGTATATCGTTATGATGTTCGGTCTCATGAACGCACCTGTAGTTTTCATGGCACTAATGAACCAAGTATTCCATCCATACTTGGATTCTTTCATGGTTATTTTTGTGGATGATATCTTGGTGTACTCTCACACTAGACACGACCATCCCACACATCTTTAGATCATTCTGAGTATACTAATAGAACATAATTTATAAGAAAATATCTCAAAATAAAACTTTTGGATAGATTATATTCACTTCAAGGGTCATGTTATCTCAAAGACATGAGTATCAGTAGACCCAGATAAAGTGAGAGCAGTAGTTTCCTAGGAGTATCCAAAAAACATCTTTGAGGAATGAATTTTTCTAGAGCTAGCTGGATACTACAGACACTTCATTCAAGACTTTTCACACTTAGCAGCACTGTTGACGGGTCTTACTGAGAAGGGTGGAAAGTTCTTGTGGTCATATTCCTGTGAGTCATCCTTTTAGGAGATGGAAGGGAGGTTGAACACATCACTGATACTAGTGTGTCCAGATCCAAGAAAGAGCTATATTTTTTACTACGATGCTTCAGGTATCGGCCTGGGAGTTGTGCTCATGCATGGAGATGGAGTCGTTGCGTATGGGTCTCGACAATTGAGGCCACATGACTGGGACTACCCAACGCATGATATGGAGTTGGAAGCTGTGGTTCATGCCCTACGTTGTTGGAGACATTACCTTCTGGGAGAGAATTTTGTGGTTTTCAACAACCACAAAAGCCTCAAGTACATTTTCACTTAGCGTGATTTGAATTTGAGACAGCAGAGGTGGGTTGAGTTCCTACAGTCCTTTGTCTTCGAGCTTACATATATTCCTAGGATATTTAACGCAGTGGATGATGCCCTGAGAAGAAGGACTCAGATACTAGATGTTCAAGAGGCCAGTAGTGAGTGGCAGCTTATGGCTCTATTCTCTAAGATGCATTTGGAGGTGCATGATAGACAGGGGCAGACGTTTCTATCTTCGGTAGTTGTTACCTCAACTATGTTTGATTGAGTGTGAATGAGGCAGTTATCAGATTATTAAGGCATAGTCCTATGGGAATGTGTGTCAGGAGAGGACCCTATTCATGGATGGAACATACGCAAGGATGAGATCATGGTTTCTAGGGGTGCGTATGGGTGCCAGAAGATATACACGAGGAGCTGATGCGGGACATTCATTCCTCATATTGGGAAGTTCATCCTGGTTTCTCCAAGATGTATCATGATCTACACCGTCAGTCTTGGTGGCTAGGTATGAAGAGAGAGGTTGTTCGGTTTTTCATGAGGTGTTCCACCTATCAGCACGTGAAGGTGGAGCATCAGGGACTTGCAGGACATCTACAATAGTTAACCATTAATTAGTGCAAGTGGAATGACTTCGTGATGGACTTTGTGACTAGTTTTCCAAGGTTGCCTCAAGGTAATGATGCAGTATTGGTTTTCATTGACAAACTCACGACGGTCTATCACTTCTTACCGATAAAGGAGAAATTCAGTGCTAACCAGCTAGGACAGTTGTACATCTGGGAGATTGTACGTCTACATGGGGTTCCCCACTCTATTTTTTTAGATAGGGATGTACATTTTACTTCTTCGGTCTGGTAGGGGATTCAAAAGGATTTCTGTACACAGATTCTTTTGAGTATGGCATATCATCCCCTGACAGAAGGCCAGTCCGAGCATATGATTCAGTTTCTTGAGGACATGGTTCGAGCATGTATTCTGGATTTTGGAGGTTCTTGGGAGATACATATACCTCTCGTGGATTTTTTCTACAACAATAGTTTTCACGCAACTATTCAGATGGAACATTATGAGGATTTGTATGGTAGGTCATGTTGATCACCCTTGTATTGGATGGAGGCAGGAGAGGAAGCTATGTTGGGACCTCGTCTTGTCCAGGAGATCATGGATCAAATAGAGTTGATTCAGATGAGGATGGATATTGTGTAGTCTCTTCAGAAGTCTTATGCTGATCAGCGGAGATGACCTCTGGAGTTCGAGGTCAGATATCATATTTTTCTACATGTCGCACCATGGTTGGGGCATAGAAGGATCTGGAGAAAGGGTACGCTTTCACCGAGGTACGGCGATCCGTTTGAGGTGTTGGAAAGATTTATGTTGTTTTCCTAATAGTTTCAGTTACCTCAAAGGTACTAGGATATGAATGGCGTCATCCACGTTTCACAGCTTCAACATTACTTTTCAGAAACGTCTCATGTCTTGCAACCTGAGGAGGTTGAGTTAGAGGTGGATTCCTCAATTAAGGAGCATCATATACAAATTTTCGATCATAGTAGAAAAGTTCTTCTTGACCGGGTTGTTCCACTGGTACTATTGATATGGCAGCTCGGGCAATTACAAGACAAGACATGGGAGAGGAAGGCCGATGTACAAGCAATGGGTCCGAATTTTTTTGGTATTTCGTCTTCTCCGCTGCCTTGTTAAGGAAATTTGGGGAAGAATTTATTTAAGGGGGAAGAATGTAAGAACTCATACATACTTTTCAGTTATGTTTTCTGTTTTGGTCATTTCTGAGAAAAATTGAAAATTCGGGAGGTCGTTCAGGGGTGCGTGGTTGCCACACGGTTGGCGCACGGTTTGAACAAACCCTACGGTCAGCCCAATAAATAGTGCAACCCTTGACAGTGGGCTTGGCATGGGAAGTGCACGGTCTATCAAACCGTGTGGTCAAGCCGTGTGAAATCCCTGGGTGAGACAGTGGCAACCGCATGGTTGGCGCACATTTTTTCAAACCGTACGGGGTAACCGTGTAGTAACTTAATATTTGGGTTTTTAAGTCCCGAGTAACTTGTTATTTATCATTTCTTCTCCAAAATCTCTCCCACTCGAGCCTCACTCAAGAATTTGGGTTCTCCATGGTTGAAGGTTCTCCCCCACTCATTTTGGAGGAAAATCGAAGGGGTTTCTTGGTGGATCTAAGGAGGTTCTTCTCGAGCAAGTCACTCCTCTTGCTTTCTCCTTGGTTTTCCCTAGATCGTATCTTCCCTGTCTATAGGTTTACTAGATCTACATTAGTTTCATATAGATCTAGTGTTCGGTTTTCCATGGGTATTGATTTTATGGCTTGTGGATGATAGGTATGGAGATATAGAGCAGTCTTTCGTGAACCAGTTCCCCGTATTTTTGGGTGAAGTTGATTGTGGATCGTTTTTGCCGAAACCCTTAAGGTAGGTGGTTTGTTCCTTTCTATTGAAGTATTTGAGTATTATGTGCAATTGTTCCAATACCATTGAATGGGATATTTCACATTTACCATTTTATCCCTATTGTTGTCTGCCTTTCTTGTACACTTGAGTAGAGGTCAGTTGTTGTGAATAGGGTGAATTACTGCGCTTTGGATGTGTTGCCCATGCATTGTTCTGTTTACGACCGTTTGGTTATCGTTTTTGGTTGTTTTTATATTTTCCAATTCCTAGAGATTATAGTATAGAGTTTTGAATTTTGACATACTTGAGATGTCATGGATTTTTTATCCAAGTATCTCGGAGGTTTACATTGGCCATATTGCATTGTTATGCGTTGACTGACCCAGGGCCGTGAGAACCTAGAGTAGTAAACTATAAGGGGATAGACCGAGTGAGATTGCTCAGAGAGTATTTGAAAATTATAAACTATAAGGGTATAGACCAAGTGAGCTTCCTCATAGATTCTTTGAGCATTATAGACTATAAGGGGATAGACCGAGTGAGCTTCCTCATAGAGTCTTTAAAATAATATACTATATGGGGATAGACTGAGTGAGATTCCACGGAGAGTCTTTGAGAATTATTTACTATGAGGGGATAGACCGACTGAGATTCCTCGGAGAGTATTTGTTTACATTGAATTACCTTCAACCATCCTAGACTATATGAGGAATTGACCGAGTGAGCTTCCTTAGAGAGTCTTTGAACGACATGTGCTATAAGGGGAATTGACTGGATGAGATTCATCAGAGAGTCCATGAACTTGGGGCTATATGGGGAATTGACCTTCTGTGCTTCCTCAGAGATTCCTTGACTACTATAGACTATAATTTGAATTGACAGTGAGTCCTTCCTTAGATAGTCTTTATGAATTCGTATGACTGAACTAGAGGGGCTAGGATAAGTGTAGTACACAAAGGGTTGCTTGTACTTGTTAGGTAGGACCAGAGGGGATGGATGTCAGTACTTCCAAAAGGGTTACCTATTTGTGCTTAGTTTCCCATTAGTTGTTGCATGATATTAGAACTGTTGATTGTTTAATGTTTAGCATGTTCTTGTTTACTTTTTTCTGTACTTTTACCCACCATATATTCACTGACTATTAGGCACAGATCATCAGGTGGTTGCCTACTAGGATTTAGTCTCACACACTGTTTGGTCCATTATTTTATGCCCAAATATATTATATTGTTGCAAGTATAGATAAGGGCATGAGCCCTTCCACTTCAAGTACTTGACATGCTATAGCGGTGGAGAGCATAAGACCAAGCCTAGGCTTGCGATGATGAGAAGCTGTTTTTTTCTTTTGTACTTGGTTCAATACTATTTGTATTCACCATTGTGACTTGTTTGGTTATTTTTCTAGACATCTGTATCATGAATCATTTATTATGAATTGCTCTTTTTTTTATTATCTCCAACTTCTACTGTTTACTATTTTGTTATATTTACTACTTCTGTTATTGCATGTTTGCATACTTCTGTTGTGTTCTCTCCAATGAGGGCATAGTTTCCCCACTATCACGCCCATGGCCCTCACAGCTAGTCAAAAGCCTCTGGAATTTATGGAAATGCGCTTGAGGCCATGTGACCAACTTGGTATGTGGTGCCTCTGGGTGGCTTCAGGATCTGGGACATTACAGAGAACAATGGAATTCTCACAGAATTAAAAGTGAGATAAGAAACCCTTTACCTAATATCGGACTTGACACGTCCATTCTTTAATCTCCTAAATAATAAGAAAAAGTTAATTTCTAATTTCTTAATAAAATTTATTTATGTTTATTATTCCTTTTATATCACTTATTACCAAATTATAAACATTATGCACTAATTTATGTTAATAATGGTCATTTTGTCTATATTTGGTACTTGAGTCAAAAATGAACTTCTTATAATTACAGTTGGATCATGTGGTCAAAATTCCATTATCTCCAGAATGATAATCATGATTTAGATATTATATATATCATATATATCAAATATATGTATGTATTTATATTATTACATAACATTTGGATATAAGAAATGAAATGCACCGTTCATGGAGACGGTTAGCTGTACATACGCATGAACGCTACTTTCATTTCAATTTCATATTTAATAGAATGAAACAATAATGATAAATATGTATATTATAATTCCATTATAATATAATTATATATATATATATATATTTGTTACATAATTTCATTAACTCCCTTCTTTATATGTTCCATTTATGTCATGAACGAATCATATCACCTCGAGGGGCCGGTAGTCTGCACTTCTTCAAATGAACTTGTTGTATTTGCACATATTGGAAAGAATAAAGGTATGTTTGTAAATAAAAATTACAGAATAATAGAAAAAACAAAAAAATAATATATATCATATATAAATATTGTTCCATCATAATGGCCACCATGGGAGTTTGTAGGAGAAGATTGAACAATCATCATTTCATGATGCAGTACTTCGCCATCCACAAAAACAATTTATTCATTACCCATTAGATGGAGATGTGTTTAAGTGTAGTTTGAATCCTTCTCATAACAAAACCTATTATATTTATGATTCTTGTTTTGTTATTAAATAATGTAATTAAAAGAGTTATGGGGTTGGAAAATTAAAATAAAACAAAATAACTTAAGAGAATATGTTACCTTTAAATATGGTTTCTCCCTTTGGTTTTATCCAAAAGGATTACTGGAATTGCCTTATTCATAGGGTAAAGCTTCTAAGATGAGTATAGGGATGCATGGATCATAATTATTTAGAATTTGGATGAGCCATGGGGCTTGATAAGTGTGTGGAATGGGATATAATTGAGGGCTTTTTATAAGGGGGATGGGGTTCTTTATGAATGTTTAAAAATATTATTTTATTATATAATGATTTTTTGTTTATAAAGGTTCAAAACATATTAAATTCAATGATTAAAGGAGTCATGTTCTAAATAAAATCATCCAATAATAATTGGACTCGTTTTGGATATTTTTTTAATCTTTATAATCATATTTATTTAAATCATTCATTAATGTGGTAGATACTGCATCTATATTGTGTCAAAAATAATTTTATTTATTTGATGTCTAAAATTTTTAAAACAAATACCATGACGTAGGAATATTTCAAGAATTAAAATGAATATTTATAGTCTAATAGATAAATCATATAACCCTATGTGAAAATTTATTTACTAAAATATATTTGTTTATGTCATTTTTTTCATTACATTAAATTAATTAATATAAAGTTTCATTATCACTCCCAAGTGGCTCCATGAGGACCCAACATCAACCCAATGTTGCCCATATTTGGAAATTTATCAACCAAAAAGATTAGGAAACATTTTTGGTAAATATAATATTATAATAAAAATATTGTGTTACCCTTATTTAACAGATTTACCTTTTAACCATGGTAAATAAATTTTGTACTGAAGTAAATATTAATAATCTCTAAAAATAAAAGTTTCATATTTACAAAATTTGGACTTCATGATTCCAAATAAGGAATAAATATTTCCTAATTCAAAACATATAAGTGGTAGATATTAGTTTAAAATTAATTCCCACTTTCAAAACAAAAATCATGTTTTTAAGAAATAATTATTATCAAAAGATTTTCACTTATTTATGTCCAATTTCAAAGTGGAATTAAATATAATGACAAACAATGGATTAAATTGTAAAAATATAATCTAATTACACTTTGAAAACCTTTAAAAATATAATATAACTATATAAATAAATTATATTAAAAGGCAGTTATGAATTAAAATACTGTATTTTTCACAATTCATTAAAAAATGAACTTTATTATAAAATACCAAAATTTTATCCAAAGTAAATGTTGATGTCCCGATTCTAAGGAATAATATTATTTTTTCAAATAGAACATATTAAAGTGACCAAAACTATATTTAAAGAGGGTTCTCCATCAAAAGGTGGTAAATTGACTTTTTAATGAATATTATAGTATTTATGCTTAAATTCTGATTCTTTCATATTTTAAGCCTCTAAAATTTGGTGATAAATATAAAAACATTTAACAAAGATGTATATTTATATTTTAGTTATTTATGTAAATTACCACTAATAAAATCGCTAGGCGTTAACTACCATTTAAGATAATATTATATTATTATTTTTCAGTATGACTCTGCATTGTGTGCAACATAAGATTTTAATGAAACATGTTGTTGCGTATCAGGTAATCTATTAAAAAAAGCATCCCCATTAATGTAATATTAATATTTAATTCAAATAAATTAATAAATATAAAAATTTTATATTCTTTATTTACCTGTGATGTTACATTTTAGATTAATTCCCATACTCATGAGGATCATAGTTTAGGTGAAACCGTTTGCTACACAGTTTGGTAAAATTTTTGTGAACCAAGATACTGTTACTTGAAGGGAAAAATAATACAATGTTCTCCCCATTGTTTTTCTCAATTGTGTGAGATTTTTATTTAAAATATTTGATTCCTTCATTTTCATCCATATATCATATAAAACTATAAACAACACTCTCATCATTGATAAATTCCCAAACCACAAATATTCTTATTATAATACTCCAAAAAAATTAAACAACATTAAAAAATAAATATTCTCTATTAAAATGCCTTGAGAATCTCAATTATCTAAAAGGGAGTGTAATTTTAGGGATCCCACCATATATTACACTTGAGTTATTATACCCCCTAAATCTAATATATAATACTCACCATATAATATAGTTTTACCTAATAATAAATGTCATTGTAAGACCCTATGATTTGATACAATTTTCCATGAACCTTTTTCTGTTACATAATTGGGCTGAGCACTGATTACAACCCTTGGAAAAGTATAGATTCATTATCAATACCAAATGGATAGATATTTGTACCATGGTACCATTTATGACATCTAGGTAGATATTTTTCTAAATAAATAATAAGTGAGAAGAAGGTTTCACCTCGGTTCTTATCCTAACAACTCAATGCATTAAACATACATGAAAACACTATATAATGATATAGAATATTGATAAATAAAACAAAGAATTGGAATAATACATATAAGAAACTCAATTTACAAACAAAGTATTATTGTAACTAGGGAATCAACTGCAATACTCTTTTCTAACAATGAAAATACATCAAACACACAAAATGGGATGATAATTACCTAAAATGTCTCTTTGTGACCACAAGTACTCCATACATCATCAAAACCAACATTTATTAAATGATACTTGTAATTGAAAATTAATCCTAGAAAAAATGTTGGGGATATAGAAGCTGAGTGTCAGAAGATGGATGTGATGATAAAATCTCATTACAAAATCACATACGAGTCTATGAATTATCATTATCCCAAAAATCCTTATAATCTATTTTGAATGAAATGTAAAAAAAAGTTTTTTATTTTAAAAAAAATTAAAATACTATATTTCCCTTAAAACTAGAATTTTAACCGCAAATATCATTTTAAGAAACATTAATATTATTATTTTATTTACCCATGGACTCTAATACAACATGGGATATAGTTATTTTTATAATTAATAGAAAATAAAAACCTCTCAATCCCTCATTATTATGACTATGATCTCAACGAGTAATAGAAAAAGGATAAAAGTTACATATACTATATGTCAATAAAAAATTACCAACTCTACATCTCTACAGCATATTATAAAAACTAATCATTCCCTATAAAAATATGGAAAAATAACTTTCTAATAGGAATATGGGTTTTATTTTTGGTGTGTGACCCATTTGAGAAGAAAACAAAAGATTCCAACCGGGACTTTATTTTTGGAACCATTATTATATTTTGAAACATCTTCTTGAATTATCAATATTTTCCTTATAATTAAATTTAAAAATTATTATTTGGAGAAAATTTTAAAAATGTAGCTCTATTTCATAAAAAAATTTATTCTTTGGAAGAAAAATAATTATTTGAAAAAGACTTGTCATGTGGAATAAATTTCAAACAACTATCTAGAAGGAACTACTAATTGAATAAAAGTAGAAATAAAAAATTGAATTCCTATGATATTCAAATTAAATCAGTCATAATCGATATGTAATCAAATTTAAGAAATAAAAATATTCCAAACAGATATATAAAATTTCACAGAAACACGATCAATCAAATAATATAAATCCCATGGAAAAATAATTTATTAAATAATTAAACACCTAGAATACTCATCTTTTTTATGAAAATAATTAATTCTTCTATATTCATAATAAAACTGTTAAAAGGAACACTATTAACTACTCAATCCCCCATAATTTTAGGAAATAAATAATTATAAATACCATGAAATTATAGTGTGTTATGAAAAGGAAATGACATGAATCTACCTACCGAAAATAGAGTGTGAATAGAGTGAAACACACAATTATGGATGGTTAATAACATTAATGATTATACACATAGCCAAACATCATTATTCACACCCTGTTAATAACAAAATATCACCATGCACTCATCCAATAGTAATCCAAGTTTTTTAATGAATATAATATTATATGGGAAGATAATTGGATGTTATATATGGTTTAACACATGAGGGAATCCACCGTAAGTCGATGATAAATGTAAGGAATTTATGGTGGAGAAAATTATACCCAATCTTAAGACTAATTGTGCTACAAAAAATGTGAAGACAAACATTCGCACAAATATAGGATTTCAACTACAGTTTATTTGTACATAGAGAAACTATCAGATGGATCCCAAAATAAAAATGGGGACATCACCATATCTATTCTAACACACATAATGACTTTTAGTTTATCATTCCAAAAAACGGTGGACCCAAGTTAGACAATATCATTTATCCCACTACAAAGATGGCCTAAATTATTATTCCAACCGTTTAATTCAACCCTTACATCCAGGAAAAGATGGAGTGATATGAATATATTCCTATCCACTATTTATAGGTATTCAATGATATCATGATCACTTTATCTATGAATAGGATTCGACCACACAACCCCATATCCTTATTTGAACTGCACCATAAACATGATGTAATGGTCACCCAGGATCAATCATGTACTATATCTATGATCCATGAGGTTAATAGGAGAAATCCTATGATTAATGGATTTCTAGACCAGGTCTATATCTTTGTTCCATCTTGAGGATTTTAGTCTACACTAGTGGACACTAAAATATACGAATATATCATTGTAAAAATTTCAGAGCCCTTTTATAAAATTCTTATTATGATATGTTTTATAATATGTCAATCCACCATATGTGAATTCTACACACAAAATCATGAGACCCCAATCACATGCAAGAATGAATCTAAAATATAATCATCTATATGAAAAATATTAAAATAAAGAGATGACATAGGAACCTGATCTTTTGATTAATATAGTTCTTGAATAAATTATATTTTTATATTTTTCTAATCAAGATCCAACTAACTTGTTAATAAATATTACAGATATTATATTCAATTGTGAATTTCCTCCATGTTACTTTGCTACTATCTGTTCAGGAGATCCACCTAAGAAATATTACTGTAAATTCATTTTTCATCCAAATAATTTTCTCGATCATGAGATCATATATTTTAATGAGCATCGTGATAAAAATTATTAAGGTAGTAATATAATTTAGATTCAAGTTCATCCCCTTTATACCATCCACCCTATTATTCCTCACTAGGGTATACATTCTCAAAATTTTCATTGCATTCAATCTTTACATCGTGACAATATTCCTCCCCATAATAGAATTTACAGTGATGGTCCTCCTCACAGAAACAATACATTTCATCAATAATGAACTCTATATGATGAATCAATTTTAATAAATCTATCATATCTCAAGGAACATTGTAAAATGGGTCAAATCATTCATGGGGCCTTTGTATTTAATTTTTCTTCTTTCTCAACCCAATGATAGTATATAGAAATAGGTACTCTTTGAACTACCATTAGATCGCCTACCTTCCAATACAATAGAAGAACAAACTAATAGACCAATTTTTTATGGTAATGTAAACATGAAATGGATAGTTTGGTAATATTTGATTGAGGAAACTCTCAAAGATTATTAAGGATTAATATTTCCTATATTTAGATAGTTCACTAGAAGAAATATAGTATAAATGTACTAGAATATAACCAATTCCCAATACAAAATTCCATAGGTATTGTCAGATGATTTTTTTGCATGAAATTTTCATGAATATATGGAGTAATCTTCATCACCAAAAAAAACATTCAATGTGAAGATTTTCCATGTTATATAAATTTAATATAATTTAAACAACGTCAATTTATCTTGGGTTCATCCTTGATACCTGAAAACCAAATTTGGGAAAACTGAATGGATCACTTTAGTGTGAACACCCCAACCAATTAAATGATTTTCATTATATATTTGTGGATTCCCAATCCAGAGTTCATATAAAATTATGGGGAAAACATACAACATTTCATTTTACATCCCTCATTAGACATCAAATCCCTCCAATGGTGACATTATTTAATGTTGTATCCTCAGAAAGGGTTTTGGAGATGAGATATTATCGCATCATATGGTATGATTAGTAAGAACTATCCCATAAAAACTATTAATAACATCCATCTAGAAGGGGTGAGACATCAATAGACTATTTCATCATGTTTATGGAAACTTTGGAGAAGCACCCTAATAGAAGGAAACAAATACTTGTAAAGAACTAACATCAATTGAATCCCATCACTCTAGGAAAAATCATATAATGAAACATCCTATTTTTAATCTAATCTCTATTAAATCAAAAGAGTAGTGTTTGTTTCTTCAACGGTAGTAGTATATGAGTAACCCTAGTTCACGGGAGGGATAGGTGAATATTTTACACCACATTCAATTACGAAAAATAAATCAAAAAAAATTATAAACATGGAAAAAATCACCCCACCCTGTAGGGATGGGGTGATTTTTAAATCATACTCTTCCCTAGTGAATTTAATTATTTTCTTGGTTGGTAGGAGTACAAAAAAATTAGTTCTCCCAGTTCATATCATTCCATTATATAGTTTAATATTTTGGATGATGAACAAAAATATTATCTATTAGATCCATGCAACTAACAATTCAATATAAGACTTCAAAGGGATCCTTCAATGAAAGGATTAAAACATTTTATAACTGCTAAAAAATAATATTTTTCATGTGTAAAATCTATTTCCAGAATCATATCTATTCTAGTATAAGCTCTTATAGAAACTAGTTATACCATTAATTATATATTTATGAAATTATTTTGGTGATGTTTATGTCAGTAAACATCATTATCTCAACTTTTCTCATTAGTAGAAAACATATATTCAATGGGGGAGAGAAAGTGGAATATATTTCAATTCCATATATGGTCCCTAGAAAAAATACCATATGCTCTGTGAATTAAAAATAATAAATGTATTGAAAATAATCTAGGAACGCTATATAGTAATATATTTCCTCCCCTAAATAGGTATCCTATTTTGAAAAGGTTAAAAAAATGGTTTAATAACAACTTTTATATAAGGGTATCAAAACCCACATAATTGAGGAAGGGTTGGACAAATATTGGAAAAAAAATAAGAAACTTGAGAAGGATTAATTTGATAATACTTAATGATACCAATATATTTTGATATATTCTTTAAAAAGAACCAAATTTCCCTCATCCATATATTTTCTATCGATAGGAAGAGCTTTTCATATTGGTGATTATATATTAACAATGTCTACTAAATTAAGAATCAAGGTAACCAATCAGTTTAAAATCAATGACATCCAAATTTGGTAACATCCCTTTATTTTCCAAAAACCTAACCTATGTTAGTGAATTTACAACTATCCATATAATTTTGAAGTCCATATTGGACCAACACATGTGGATTTTCCTAGAATGTCCCCTTCTCTATCTCATTCCCAGTTAACCATTTCCAAAGGACTTGTTAATAAAACAGAATCATTTATTTCATGGAATGATTGTATTGACAGAAAATGATCTCAGGATTTTATGAAAATAAAACCTTACCTCGAATGGTTAGATGTTACTCATCCCAAAATGAATTTTGGAAATCGTGTTTTACCAATTTTCTAAGGTTTGGGAGATATAAAGCAACATTTTATGCATTCTTTATCAATTTGTGACCCCGTAAAGGGAAATTTATTTCTGTAAATCCTTTTATGAACATGAAATTTTTTAGTAACAAGAATTCATTATTGTTGAATTTTATTACATAATCCTATTTTACAAATAGACATTGAAAGACCACTTTTTTCATTTTATAGATGTTATGAGAAACTTGATAAATCATAAAAAAATATTATAATTTATTGAAATGTAGTTTATATATTTGGGAAGAAATTATATTGGAACCATGGTCGAGAAACATGATATTTCAGTTGCTCCTAACATGGTGAAACCTATTTTGACATGTTAAGAACTTCATAATGTCTTATATATAGAATGATCCTTCGGTTTGGTAAGATATTAGTACAAATTCATCATTGATTTCGTAAAATTTCATCTTCCAATTATTTCTCTCACATGAAAAGTTGTGTTGTTTTTTTAATGAAGAAGTCCATTGTTATTTTGTTGTGCTAGAATTTATTTTGAACATTGAATCATATTCAATCATCTAAATACATTGATGGGATATGTGGTCTAATATGAGGCATCAATATTAGGTTTGGGTTGTGCCTTTATGTATGGTGGTCTTGTGGTAACCTATGGTTCTACGATGATTTGGCCACATGCGATGTATTATTTGACATGTGACCTCGAACTCCAAGATATTATTCTTTATCTTTGGAGTTCATTGAATTATATTTTCTATGGAAAAGTTTTAATTTTATTTTGAACACACAAAATTGCATTATAGATTATATTCGAATGATTAAATATAGAATAGAGTTTTTGGGTGGAATACTTATAGAATTGTGATATAATCAATGCTAGTGCCCCTACTAAGGGAAAAGTAATTGATGATGCATTGAATAAGAAACGTTTGTGTGAGTCCCCGATTGAATAATTATAAAAGTGTAATTTCATAGATCTATATTCCATATTGAATTTTGGATTTGATTTAATATATATATATTATTGTTTAAATGAAGGTGTAATTGACCTCCTACTATCTCATGATAATTCTTTTATAGTAACAAGTTCATGAAGAATTCATTATTATTAAGGAATATCTCTATTGATGGGAGACTATTGATTAATTTTAAGTCTCTAAAGAGGTCGTCCTATGTTTTCAGAAGTGGCATGTTTTGAATTTTTCTTTGATAAAGGCCATGATGGGGGACATATAGTGTTCTTAATGGGTTGTGCACCCATGGACAATAATGATTTTTCTTATGATATTTGATGATGGTTCTGGTGTTATGTATGAGATTACATATTTCTAATATTGTTTTTCATTTCAGTACTTACTAACAGATCAATTACATCCACTAAATTCTTTTAAAATTATTATATCCACATCTGATACCATCATAAGAGTAGGACATCGTTTCAAGGAACATTTTGGATTGATATCCGCATTCCCCTATATGAAATAACATGATATGGGTATTGATCAGTAGGATGACCATATCATATCACTTTATAAAAATTGGACAAACAACACAATTTGAGTATATTGGATGTGTCTAAGTGAATGGTATTTTTATAATTTCTAGTAGTTACATCTACTATAGTCTCTAATAGAGAACCCAATTTCATATTTTCATGAGGCCTCCAAGAGTCCATGAGATCCCAAATATATATGAGCAGGGAATATCATATGATAAAACTCAATTTTATTGAATATTTATTTGATAATAAATGAAATAATTTCCTCCAACATTGATAAATATATTTATTTATCGAATATTTTGGATTAGATCATTCATTTGAAAATTTGATGGAAATTTCAGTTTTACCCTTTAAAAATACGCTATAGTATTTCAGGCTTAATTATTTTTCTATAAATTTTTTTCAAATAAAATTTTTATCTATTATCCAAAATTAATGTGATACAAATTATATTTAGTACATTGTAATGCTTCATGCATTTGTGTATTGAAAATGGTCCATGAAGTCAATGATGGACTAGATTCAGCAGATTGGATATAACTTCAGTGATTAGGCTGCATCTTCATCATCTAGGTTTAGATAGGACCCAAATTTGAAGGAGTCTTGGGGAACTAATTGCACACAAATAATTTTTTCCAGAATTCAGGCCAATCATGCGTTTTGGAGGTCAACTATGTCGTGAAAGTGGGATTAAACAATTCGCCTTATTTCCCTTTCACATTTAAAATTTTTTTGTAACCCTATCCCCACAAACTCTATATAAAAGTTATTTTCATTATTTGGTATGGATGGTAGAGGATTTGGGAAAGTGATGACGGATTCTTGGCTATTGATAAGATCTCACACCTCTTTTTAGAAGTGAGACCTTGTGCAAATATGTCTTCCATGAAAGCTATCGTCTCCCTCTTTATCTGATAGTTTCTTTGTCTTCATGTTTGCAACTTAAATTTTCTTTAATTAATCATTTAGATTTATATGTTTTATTATTTAAATTATTCTTCATGATTCTAGAAATTATGAGTGGAGTTGTGATTGGGTGTTACCCATTCAATCCATTTCTTATGAAAAATGACTCCACAATTACAACTCCTCCCATGGAAGATTGATTCATTTCATAGTTGATCTAATACCCACTACCTTCATTTATTTATTTTGAATACATACAAATACTAGAATTTGTAAATTGTGATCAATTAATTGAGTTTTATTTTATATGTAACTTGTTCGATTGGCTCTCGACTGCAACGTTAATATGTGTAAATCGCGAGAGTGAAATATTATCTGCAAACTCCAATCATCATGGGATTGAATTGTAGTATTAAAATATCATCCCCAAAATCAATTAATTTTAAACTCTAAGGATGAGATGCTTCCATAATTCAACACTGAACATATGTTGTCTTTTGGATGACAATCAAAGTAGGGTGTTGTGATTGGTGGTCCCGAAGATATCATATGGATCATTTTTACAAATATTTGTCGTTGTGTTAATTTCCATAAGTTTCGGTGGTTAACAATGTTAGGGATCATAATTGAAAGAATTATATTTATATGGTATAATCATAAATAAATTGTTAAGGTTTTAGATTTTATCTTCTATGTCTTTTCACATAACTTTTCTTAAGGAAATTTTCTATTTGGTTGTTGCTTTTCATTTTCTTGTTTAGTATACTGTTCTAAAATTCATAAAACAAACCCCAATATTTCATTTCATTTGTTTTGAAATAGTTTTTCACTTACTCAAAGCCTTTTAATAGTTTGTTTAATTAACTTTATCTTTGAGATAACGAACTAGGTCTTCCAATATGGTACATTTAGTGAAATCACAAATTAATTTTTTTGAGAGCATGTGTGACAATGCTCATCAAATTGGAAGTGTTTTTGGGGAGCCAAGTGATTTATTCAATTAATTATAGGTATATTTATATTTATCATTTTATTTTCTATTATTATTTATGCTTTCTCCATTCCCTAATTTTTTTCTTCTTGTTTTTATTTATTTCATTCCTCTCTCTTTATTTATATTTTGGTCCATTAATTGAAATGTATTCTATTTATATTATGGTCTAATTTTATGTCGTTTATTCCTTTATTTTATTTATTATAATTTTTTATCCTAATTATATCCTTGATATATACCTTGAGATTGAGTGCAACCTTAGGTATCAAATCAGACCATCTCCCTCTTCAGGAACTGTAGACATTTACCAAACTGGGGAACTCCCACACTCTAGTAATTTTGAAATTGGAAAATATTCTGAAACAAATATTAAACCAATCCCTATATCTGAAAATAAAAACCATAAACTCTATATAAAAATTAGAGATTTTGATGCACCTGATATTAATTATCAACCAAAATGCATTACATATCCAACTCATGAATCAGACATTGAGTTGATATCTAGATTAATTCACCTACATCCAAAGTTTCATGGATTTTCTCATGAGGAACCCAATAAAACCATAATGTATTCAAGGAGGTATACTAAAAAATGAAAATATGAATTGTATCGGAAGATCAAATAAAACATAGAGCATTCCCATTCTCACATAATGGAACTACTAAGGATTGGATATATTATTTACAACATGATGATGTAACATGTTGGAACGATTTAAAACATCTTTTCATGTAGATATTTTTTCAAGAATCAAGGACAACATCCATCTGAAATAAGATATCATGGATCAAGAAGGCACATGGGAAGTCAATGTAAGATTATTGGGAATGATTCAAGAAGTTGTGTTCAAGCTTCCAACATCACCAAATCACTGAAAAACTTCTAATCAAGTACATCATTAAAGAACTAACACCTATGGAGATGAGCATGTTAGATGTTGCAGCTGGAGATGAATTGGTCAATAAAACACCTACATCTGCACTTGTGTTGATCGAAAAGATGGAACAATACTCTCAAGGATTTGGTGATCGAGGTGCCCCAAATGTTAGAAGAGTACATCAGGTATGTAAAAAATCTTTCGAAAGTTAATTAATTGATACTATGTTAGAATAATTGACCAATATGTTGAGGAAAATATATTTAGCATAGAAGAAATCTCAAACACCTCCTTTAAGGCCCTGTAATATTTTCACAAAGGGAAGCCACCCAACTAACTATTTCCCCAAACTACAATAAACATATGATTATGAAGCATTGTTTCCTTAGAGACTGTATCAGCAAAAACAACAAACACATTCCTAGAGGAATTACGATTCATTTTCACCAACATAAAACCATGGTTGGTAGGATCAAACAGACCTGAGGTATGGCTCTAGAGAACAAAAAAGGACACTATTTCAATAAAACATCCAGTAGACTCCGCCTTACCAACAGGGATTCCAACAACCCCATTGATGATTTGATGCCACGTCATCATAAATCCGACAACAATGGAATACCAACCTAAGGCTAGATTCTAACATTGATGAACTTTTGAAAAAAAATCATAATAAACATAATGAGATAAAGAGTCATGGTTTGGAGCTGAGGGAGTTGAAGACTCAAATGATCCATATTTCTACTTCCCACCATTAACTGGATAGTATGAATTATAGAATTCAACCTTACTAACCTACTCCAAATACCTAGGGGAATGTTTTTTCCATCACATTGTGAAGTGGGAAGCACACACAGATACATCGGTACCTGTTGTTCCACCGGGATTCTCCTCAACTACAAAGAATCTCCATTCCAAACCAATAGAAGGGAACCAACGTAGAAAGATAATGTCTAGAAAAATATTGATTATTTTCCTCCTATATCCTTTACCTTTCAAAATAGGGTTGTTCAAAACAAGAATATGGCTGAAGAGGCAATTCCAAATGCAGTTCTATACACATTCAAGCGTGTAGAGATAAACATTCCCTTGATCTTGGACATTATGAAAATCCCATGGTATTAAATAATATTAAAATAATATTGTACTAATTATAATTTACATAATAGAAATTACAGTACCATTTGTTAGAAGAATGCATCAGCACTCATTAAACTAACTCAAGTAATGACAACAATGTGCATGGATCTAGGGACATTCACCATCCCAGACACCATAGAGTATTTACATGTTTCTAATGATTTATGTGATTTTGGTGCTTCTAAAAATGTCATGACTTATTCTATATTCTATTATTTATATGTTGGGGTGTTGAAGATGAAAAGAGTAGTGGTGTAGTTGGAAAATAAGGATACAACATATGTTGTGGGATTCTATGAGGATATACTTGTTAGAGTAAGAGATATGATCTTTCCAACAGACTTCTAGGTTCTTAACATGAAGGATGATCAAGTAAGTTCTAGTTATCCAACTATCATTGGTAGGACCTTCTTCAATACTGAAAAAACAATCATAAATGTCTATGAGGGTACATTTTTCCAAGAAACTAGAGAATATGTATTGATATTTAATGATATGGACTCCGTAAAGTACCCCTTAGATGACTATTCTAGTTTTTTTATCTCCCATTTTGAACTGCCAATTAAAAACCCCAAGGAATTATATTGTCTTATTCTTAAGATGATTATGAGCATTAGTTCTAGTTTGAAGTCTAAGAGAACTTCCACACTCATTTATAATGAACATTATTCTCTTAGATTTGAATATGAAATGGATTCATATTTTGATTATGATCTTGTGAACTCTGATTATGACATGGATTTTGAGTATGATGATGGATTTAATGAACTATTATATGAGTTTGTTGATGTATATTCTAATAGTAATACTCTTTGTAAACATATTTCAGTTCCTTCACTATCTCCTTGAATACAACACCCCCAATATTGGAACTCAATCCATTTCCACTTTCTCTCAAATACTCATACGTGTTGAGTGGTATAAGATTACCTGTTATAATTTCTAACAATATCTCATTTGAACATTAATAACGACATTTAACTATTTTGAGGGAGAACATATGGGTAATTGGGAGGATCTTGTGTGACATATCATGTATTAGCCCCTCAATTTTCATGCATATGATTAGTGTGGAGGATGGGACTAAACCAGCGAGGCAACCGCAATGGGGACTCAATCCAACCCATTTTTATATTATTAAAAAATATGTTTAGAATTTTTTTGAGGAATTTATACTCTTTCAAATTTTAGATTCTCAGTAGTTAAGTCTTATTCAGGTTGTTCCTAAGAAGGGTGGTGTTGCAGTTGTAAAAAATTAGAAAGATGATTCAGTTCCAATGATGGTGACAAATAGTTGTCATGTGTGTATTGATTATAGGAAACTAAATCAATCCACTCATAAGGACCCTTTCCCCCTCCCATTTTTTGATAAAATGCCTGATAGACTAACTAGGAAGACAAATTATAGTTTCATGGATGGATTTTCTGGATATTTTCATGTTCTTATATCTCCTGGGAATCTGTAGAAGACTACGTTCACTTGTCCATTTAGAGAATTGTTCTATCGGAAGATTCTATTTAGACATTTCAACGACCGTGGAACCTTCCATAGATGCATGTTGAGTTTTTTTCTAATTTTCTTGAGACCATGATGTAGGTATTTATAAATTAATTTATAATATATGTAAACTCATTTGATGAATTTCTATATAGTTTGGGAAAGGTGTTGAATCGTTTTATTGAGAAGAATCTAGTATTGAAATTTGAAAAGTGTCATTTCATGGTAGATCATGGCATAGTGTTAAGGCATGTAGTGTCAAAACATGGGATAGAGGTCAATAGATCTAAGGTAGATATCATTTCATTCTTACCCTATACTTTGTGTGAGAGTGTTGTTATATATTTCCTAGGGAATGAATGGTTTTATCAGTGCTCCATCAAATATTTTAGAAATATTGTCAAACCTTTGTCACAATTACTTGAAAGAGATTCTGATTTTATGTTTTATGACTCAAGAATTTTATCTTTTGATGAGATAAATAAGTGATTACCACTCCACTGATCATAAAACCCCTGTGATGGGATAGTCCATTCAACCTTATGTGTGAAGAATCCAATAATGCAGTAGGAGCTATCTTATCTCTGATAGTGGAGGGATGTTCACATGTTATTGCCTATTCTTCGAGCACATTGGATTCAGATAAATAAAACTACACAACCATGGAAAAGCAGTTTGTTGGTGTCATATTTTCTTTAGATAAATTCCATTCATATTTATTGGGCTCTAAATTTTTTGTTTTCTCTGACAATAGAGTTATGAGGTACCTCTTGAAGAATCTAGATGCAATGCCAAGACTCAACAAATGGATTCTCCTTCTTCAGAAATTTGATAAAGGGATAATGGAAAAGAAGGGTTTGTAAAACCTTGTAGTTGACCACATGAGTAGAATTACTCACACACTAGAGGTTGATATCATGGATCAGGTACCACATCCAGACACTTTACCCGATGAGCATCTTTATTCCATAAAAGGTATGCATCCTTAGTTTGCTCATTTGGAGAATTACATTGTTGAATCCAAAATACATTCAAATTTAATGAAACATCAAGTAAAGAAAATTAGAAATTGAGTCTCAGTATTATGTGGGGGATGATCCCTACCGTTGAACAATGTGTACTGATCACGTCATTAAGAGGTGTGTTCCGGATTAGGTGTTTGAGTCTATTCTACAATTTTTCCATACACATTCATGTGAAGGACACTTTGGACCCAAACTGATAACTAGGAATGTTTTAGACTTTGGATTATATTATAATAGCTTATTCCATTATGCTCAGGTGTATTGTAAGTCACGTTCACGTTTCCAACACTTTGGGAAGCATTTCTAGAAGACATGTGATTCCTCAAAACCCCATATTTTTATGTTAGATATATTATGTGGGGGAATTAATTTTATGGGTCCTTTTACAATTTCTTTAGCTTTATTTTACATTTTGGTTTATGTTGATTATGTGAGGACATGGGTGGAGGCTAAGGCCACCAGGACTGATGAAAATATTATTATTGTGGACTTTATCAAAGAATAGATTTTATGTAGGTTTGGAGTTCCAAAGGCTATAATCAATGATTAGGGACACACTTATGCAATCATAACTTGGATTCCCTCTTTCAGAAGTATGGGCTGACACATAGATATTCAACACCATACCACCAAAAAAATGGATAGGCTGCAGTTTCAAACCGTGATTTGAATGAAATTTTGGAGAAAAATGTGGAGCTTAATATGAAGGATTTGAGAAAGCCCTTTGATAATTATCTATAGGGTTATATTACGGCATTCAAGACTCCCATTGGTATGTCCCCATTTTAGATTTTCTTTGGGAAGGCATGTCATATCCCCGTGGAAGTCGATCATTGGGCTTATTGGCCTTTAATGAAATGCCACATAGATTTTTCCCTAGCTGGAATTCAATGTATTAGGAAAATTCCGTATCATGAGAAGATTCAATTTTCTATATATGATAACTCAATTATCTACAAGGAAAGATCAAAGGCATCAATTAATAGAATGATCCAATAAAAGGAGTTCCATGTTGGAGAGAAAGCCCTTCTATACAGTTCACGGCTAAATTCATGATTGGTATGTTGTGTACCAAATGGTTGGGTCCTTATATTGTATTTAATGCTTTCCCTAATGGTGCAGTGGGGATCACACAATAGGACACTAGAAGGATCATTATAGTTAATGGGAAACGCATGAAGAAGTGTATTTAGGGACTTTCTACTAATGTAGTGGATTTCATCACACTTCCTGACCCCATTATCACTTTAGCATGTCAGTTTGTTCCTAAACCTTTAAATATTAAATTATTTTCCATATTTAAAATTATGTTTTCATGTGCACATATCATCACATGGGTTCACATTGAAGACAATGCAATATTTTAGGTGTGGGATATGGGACAACATTTTGGGGCACATATTGAGGATTTTCATTTCTGTCTTTTGTGTGTATTTTCTGTTAAGTTTTTAGTTAAAATATTCTAAAACAAACAAAATAAAAACAAAACAAAAAAATTAAATATATATATATATATATATCATATAACATTCTCATGTGGAACATACAGATAATTCATGTTTCCAAAATTCCATGGTACGTTGATAACCATGACTAATATTTCCTTATCAAAGGTTGAGTTTTAAAAACATTTATCTCATCGGTTATATGAATTTTTGTGTCATTATAAATAATTTTAGATTTTGAAATCATTATATGTGATATTTGTCCATGGTAAATTGTGTCATTGATTTCTCCACACAATTATTCACTCAATCATGACTTGGGGAATTTTTCTTAGTCATTTTAATGTATAATCAAGTTTGGTAAAAATTTAATTGGTTGATCCATACATTCGTTTCTCTTCTAATCTATTTCATTACTGTACAAAATAGGCCTATGCATGTGTACCTATTATCAGTATTTTTTACTCCCTCAAGAAAATATGGGCTATGTCTTAGACACGTTAAAAACCACTTTTTTTAACCTTTGATACTATTATAACTATAACAATTATTTTCGTGAGGATATCAAACATAGGTTGAGAATTGGGTGTGAGATTTTTTCCATGTTCAATTTAAAAAAAATTAATAAATGAGGAGAGTGATGAAATGTACATCATATGGGGATATCTAGGATGGGTGCCTAGGGTTTCCCTTTTAGAAATGGTTAATTGAGTCAGTCTTGAAATTTGATTGCAAAGGAATAAATAACATGTTTGTTAAATTAAAAAAGATAAGAAGAATTTTTTTTACATGACCTGAATATACCGAATTACATGTGGATTTATGAGCATGGAATTGATAGCACACACACATGTGGACAATTAGTTTCATGGTTGACCAATGACATGTTGTTCTATGATTAGTGTCCTGAATCTCACTGGATTTTGTTTTGACACAATTTATGAAACACTAAATTTAATATTTATTTATATTGACTCTTGATGGGATTATTACTTGTCTTATATTTATACTTCGGTTTTAGAAATATGAACATGCATATCATGGAACAATTTTTTTTAATACATGATTTGAAGTTTTTCCCATGTGTGTAAAATGGTTATTATTGGGGAGTTGATAAAACACAATTTTATTGAATATTTTATTGCTAATAAATGAAATAACTTCCTCACATTATGATTAATATGTTTATTTATTTAATATTTTGGATTAGATTATTCATTTCAAAATTTTATTGAAATTATAGTTTTACTCTTTTAAAATTCAATGTAGTTTTTTTGGGATAAATATTTTTATATAAATTACTTTGACATAAATGTTTATAATTGGATTCCCATATTAGTGGGATCGAAATTATATTTATGGCATGAGAGCTCAATCATGCATTTGGGTAGTATAAATGGTCCATAAAATCAATGATATACTAGATTAAACATATTAGAGATCACTTCAGTAATTGGGTAGAATCTTCTTATGAGCTTGGATGGGGCCAAAACATTGAGAGAGTCTTGGGTACATGATTCCACAGAAATAAATCTTCGATTAGTCCTGCCAATTTGTGTGTTTTTGAGGTCAACTATTCCATACAATTGGGATTATATATTTTGGCCAAATTTTCATTTCACATTTAAAATTTTTTTGTAACCCTAGCCCCCCAAAACAATATTTAATAGATATTTTGAATCTTTTGGATGTTTTCTTGAGGCTTTGTGAAGGTGGGCTGAATGGTTGTGTCCTTATATTATCTAAAACGTCTTAGAATAAGTGGTTACTTTTGAAAATATCTCTTCTAAGAAGGATCATATCCCCCTCCTACAATCTTTGTTTCTTTGATTTCATGTTTGTAACTTAATTTTTCATCAATTAATGTTCTATATTTTTTCCTTTTAGTCATTTAATACTTCATATTGGGTGTGGAAATTAATATTGGATGCGAGATTGGGTGTTACCCAATCTATCTATTGCTTATACAGAATCACTCTATAATGACAACTCCTCCCGTGGAAGAGTGATTCATTTCAAAGTCGATCTAATCACCACTCCCATAATTTAATTATCTACAATACATAAAAATACTATAAATCATAAATTTTGACCAATTATTTGGGTTTTAATTTATAAGTAACATGGTCAATTTTCACCTGACTGTGTGGTCAGACATGTGTAAATCGTGTGACTGAAACATTAACCGCAATCTCTAATAATCATGGGATATAATTTTAGTGTTCAAATCTCTTTTTCATACTCAATTAATACTACACAATAAGTATTATATGTGGCCCTAATTTATCACTGACCACATGAAGGATTTTGGATCACAATCAAAGTAGGGTGCTGCGATTGGAGGCCCCGAAGTTAACCTGGGGCTCATTTTAAAAAATATTTTTGGTTGTGGTAATTTCAATATGGTTCAGGGTTAACATGGTTAAGGTATCATAATTTAATGAATTATAATTATAAGGTATAATTATAAATTAATGGTTTGGGGTTATATTAGATCAAAAAAATCTTCTCTTATAAGTGTTTTTATATTAATTGTCTCTTTGATTCTTCCTTCTCATTTTCTTGTTTCGCATACTGATCGAAAAGTCAAAAAACACCCCCATATTTCTTTTCATTTGTTTTGAACTATTTTCATACTTCAATACTATTAATAGTTTTTTAATTCACTTCCTCCTTGATAAAATGACCTAGGTCAGTCATTATGTTGCACTTAGTAAAATCACAAATAAATATTTTTTAGAGAATTGGAAACAAAGCTCATCATCATCTATAGAAGGATGGCAAACATAGTGGTAAATAAATATTCTTGAGGAAATTATATTTTTTTCAATCTTGTCTTTGGTTTAGAAATGGATGACCACTTGGTACTACTTTATATCACATATAATAACTATTAACATTATTATATATTTATTTACGTGGTTCATATACAACTCATAGAACATTTAATATCATGAATTCTCTTATTATAATTATATTTAGTGCTACATATTAAGTTATATTATATTTTGGCTTATGTTTCCAAAGATACCAATTTTATAATGGTTGAATGTTACAATCTGATTGTTTATTAATTATTTTTATGATTATGCTTCAAATGAAGAGATATTATTATATTATTCTCAAGATACACATGAATGTAGCTATAATATGGATATTTTTAATACTATATTTTTTATCTCTATTTAATATCTCTACATTCTGATGATTCTAAAACAAATTAATAAAAAGAGACATAATGTCTCTATTCGTTGAAGAAACCATTTTTCCATCATGTATTTGTTTTCTAAAAATGATTTAAAGAATTTTTTTATTATTCTAAAAATATTTTTATATCCATTTCACCTAGTTTTTTAATATATCAAAATGCTTTGAAAATTAATATTCATTCCATTATTCAAATGGGACAGATTTTTTTATAAAACATGAAAGGATTATTTCTTTTAACATGTGTGGGATGAATACAAATAACCCTTATATTTGAACACTCAATTTTTTGTCACAATTTATATTTTTTAAGTGTTATTTTTAAATAAAACTATTTTTAAATGGTTTTCTAGACTTCTAGTTTTAAAAAGTTATTTTTAATGTGAAAAAGGTATTTTTATCCTAAAATGTCCTAAGGGATATTTCAAATTCATTTTATATCTATGATAACATCCATATAAGAAACATATTCTTTTTTATTGATATGATACAATTATATAGTTGTTACTCATTATCTGTAGGGTTTATTTATGTGTTGAAAATTAGTTTATAAAACTCATTCATTTTTTATGGGTTATAAAATGATGAATTGTTTATGAAACCCATCCCTTTTCCATATGTTATAATACGATTAAATTTTTGTAAAATTTATTTTTCTTCTATGGGTTATAATATTATGAATTTTATTATCATGATTAAGACAAATGTGTGGATTATATGAAGGGTGGGAAATATATCTCCTTCAAAAGTGTTTTTATAGTATTTAAATATTATTCATTAATTACATTATGTGTGAAACTGATTTCATGGACATAATGTTCTACATGGACTTGGTTTAATGTGCACAAAATAAAGTATAGTCTTGGTTTTCTTTCATATAAGATTAAGAATATTAATTTTTTCACATCCATAATATTATTATTATGCATGGTTATAAGGTTCAATAGATTAATCATGGACCTATATACTTCTATATAAGATTATGTGAGGGTGTTATTTAATTTCATTATCTTAATGAGTGAACCTATATATATTTATACATGTTTTTAATTTTATAGTCTAATATGTGTGTGCAAAAAATCAATGTTTATGGCCAATGTTATTCCCTCAAGGATTGTTTACTTTGGTTACATTATTATTCATATGTTATGAACTACTAATATTTATTACATGACACACAATTATGATTTATGATATATAAGGCCTATTTTTTATGTTAATTTCATAACCTAATAAATTTATGCTCATGTTACTATTATGGGATAATTTATTTCTCAATTTATTTCAATTTATAAGCATTGATGATCACTATTTGATATTTTTTCGTCCCCATGTTTTGATGAATGTTTTTATGTATAATAAGTCTAATAATGGTTCAAGATACAATGAAATTAATGCAAAAATATATAGTTCTCCATTAAATTTATCGAATATGTCTCTATGTTTACAAATCCACAATGAATTAGAGGTTCAAAAATGGATAAATATATTATGAAATGAATATTAATTTATTAATATAAATATATATCAATGAAAATTTTTGGTCGGTAAAGTTCATGTTGTTTAAAAAACTGCACATTTTGTTATTAATATTCCTTAATAACATAAAAATGAAGCTTAGGTGAGTATGAATGTTTAATAAACTCCTTAATATATTTTGTAAATAACAATCTAGTCTAAATCCTTGAAAATTGAAAAGTAATACCTACATATGATGATTACCTATTCGTTGTATCTAATTACAGAGTCTGTGAAAACATGATGGATGCCTTAAGGAGGCATGAATTTAGGTAATCTTCTTAAACATCATGTTCATCAAAGTATTAATAGTATTCAATATGGATCAAACTATTTAAACATCATCCACATATAAATTATTATTTTTAAATATTGTTTATATAGACATGACCTTGTTATGAATCATATATATAGTTATGTCTGAAGATATATTAGTATATAGTGGAATTCAAGAACACTGAATAAAAAATGTAATAGTTCTAGATTTTATAATATATATATATAATTAATTTTTATGGTTATTATACTATAAATCAAAGATTAATATATTTTATATTACATGTGATGTATATTTTAACTATTTGGGAACGAATATTTGAATTTGGAATGAATTAGATCAACATAAAGAGTGATTTTAAGATTATTTTAAGTCTTATAAATGGATTTTCTTGATTTTGATAATTTAATTGACAATTTTACAAGATTATAACGACATTTTTAATTGATCTGAGAATCATGAAACATAACATTAAATGATACAATAATATAAGATAATGACTAAAGTAATTGATTAGTGAGTGGAGATCACTATTCTATCTGTAAATTGTTTTCAAATAATTATATTTGATAATCATTAGAAGTGATCATTAGTTGAGAATATAATAGTTAAGAATATTCTATTGACAAGGACTATTAATTTTTTTTAAAATACATCTATGAATCAATTATAAATTAATGAATATAGTATTAAGTTGAGATGCTAGTTGATTTTTTTAAATTTATTCATAAATAATGTGGATGTATTTGATCTCTAAAAATAAAATTAGGTGGTTTTATAGAGATATATATTACTTATTTTAAAAAAATCCATGAAGGTAACATTTTATTAATTTTGTGTTGGTTGTGTTTGTTGAAAAAGTAGTTTTACATGGTGAATTTTCATGTTCTCGAAATATTATTGACATTCCATTTTGACAAATAAGCATGATAATGGAAAGGATGATTTGGAATTATTATAAAAATAATGTCAAAATATGGTAAAATAATGAAGTGTATGAATGATTTCAAGAGGTGTAAAAAAGATTAGGTTGCGTGAAAGAAACATGCACGCCTAATGGGACATCAAATTAAGGTTTTCATAGTCGAACGATATTTTTCACGACACATTGAATATTTCATTTAGGGTTCGGTGATACCTATAAATAATAGGTGACCCACCCATTAATATGGGCTCAAGACTTGGAGGAAATCTGAGCTCTAAATATCATAAGAATTTTAATAAAAGGGTGTTGTGTGAAAGAATGTTTAGATTTGTGAAAGCTATGAATGTTGCACATAATATTTGAGATGATCATAAGATTAATGTTTCATAAAATTGGTTTTTAGAGACAAAAGTGTATTCTTCCATGCAAAGAATTAATTTTGTGTGCAATACGTGTTAATGGTTGCGCGAACGATTTGGTGACTCCTAGTACATCTATGGTAATGAGGTATTAATCAGTGGATGAATATGAGAAATTAAAAGATAATATACATACTGTGGAGGATATATTCATTAATTATAATGAAGGTACTAATAACCTATAAACTGTGAGTGGATCCCCTAATAGATTACTGAGTTAAAGAATAGGAAGATGGTGATCTTTCCCACCGGTAGTGGGACAGATAAAGAGACATTAGGATAGATAATTGGGAATGAATTGAGAAGATCGTAAAAATTGTAAATTTAGTGAGAATGGGTATATAAAATCACATCCAATCACTGTAATTGGATTTCTTATTCTGTGGATTAGGTACATCAGTACATTGATGTTCTATGCTCCTTGGATGTATCCCAGTGAGGGTGAACATTGTAAAAATCGGTGATCCTGTGTGTTTTCATTCTAGCATTACATTCAATGCATCAACATGAGATAATGAAGGAATGAATAAGATCAACATTGACACTTTTGCAATATCAAAGTGACCCTTATAATAAAGAGGTCATGATCTACTGTGGTAGTAATAAATTTTTGATAGAATAATCATAAAAATATTCACCACCCATTATGGTATATAGGACCCTTTTAGACCTAACATAAATTATATATATTATATATGTGTTTTAAATGATTATTTATAGATTTCTATAAAGATTATAATAAATATAGTATCATGGTTATATATTGTTGTATATTTATTTGAATATATACTGGGTTAAGAATTAACCTATATATGTTTCTAAAGGTTGAGGTAAATGTTTCCGAGCTAGTTCGGTGAGAATGATAAGAAGAGAATTTTGAGAATAATATTAGATAAATATGATTTATTTTTTCTCAAACCATCTACAAAAATAAAGTGTACTATTTTTTATCCAGATTAATGAAATAAAAATAAATGTGATAATTTTAAGGGAAAACATGGTGTATCCCATAAGAAAATTGTTGAGGGAAATATGAAATATTGAATTCATTGGTGCTCCTTTATATATAAATCCTATTGAAAAATTAAAATAGGTTCTTGGGAATATATTTTTATGTATATTGAATATCAAAAAATATAAAATATTTCTCCTTGTGACCTATGTAGAAATTATTATTTAGTTAGACTATGCTAAAGGAGAATAGAGAAAATAAAATAGATCTCCATGGATATAAATATTCATGAGAATATAAGCCTATATTTTATAGATAAATCATATAGTATTAAAAGATAAATACGTAGGTGATGTCATCGTAAATAATCATATTAAATGAGATGGAAAAAATAGTGAAAAAATGAATGAAAATTTGAGGAGAGGATGACTATAAAATGTAATTTTCATCAAATTTAGGGAAACTATTTTTATTTATTGAATTGATAAATTAAGGTGAGATATATCCTATGAATTATTGTGAAACAATGATGTCAAAGTGGTGTTATTCCAATGATTTATTGAAGACATATTTTTAGTTGAACACTACATGTGATGATGTATATTCATATTTCTATACGTAGAGACGTCCTTGGATTGACCAGTGATCTATTTCAAAAAGAGAAAAACTATTGTAGAGAAACTAGTGGGATAAATGTATAAAAAAGACTAGTGGGAGTTAACATTGATCACATTTGTATAATAGTTACTTTCACATATATAATGTGGTGTTCCTTGTTTTTTTGTTGATACCTAGAAAAATATACTTATTTTTATAATAAATATATAGATGATAATATTGGATATATAAATTCCATATATGGAATGGAGTTTATTTTTGTAGTGGGGGTAAACCTTCTGAGTACATTCTTTTATAATTACATTATTATTTTATATTTTATTTTATCAGATAATAATAATATAAAATATATATGAGAAAACTATCTATAGAGGACAATGTCTAAAGTGGGGATAATAATAATAATTCGGATTGGTAAAATGTGAAAAATACAAATTATGACCCAATAAATTTAATAATGATTATGATGTTATGATTTTAGAAGATAAGATAAAGCAAGAAGGGGGATACATGTTTAGTAAAAAAAATAAAAAATATGTTTTAACAAATACTCATAGAAATGGGATAAATAAATGTGTCATGAAACAGAAAAACAATTCTAATGATCTTGAGAAAATAGAATTAGATGATTATAGTCATAATTTTTATAGTTAATCTTTAGAATTTTTATATCATATTTTATCTGTTATGTATTGTTATATATATGATATTAATCTCATGTAGTCTACTATAGACCTATATATTTTGGATATGTATTATTTGAATATTGTTCTAATGGAATTAGTGTCATACATATTTAGTTTCACCAAGGAACCATTTGATGATCATTTATTTTTGGTAGTTTAATATGATATAATAAAAGATGAAATATTAATGAAAATGAGCTTCTACAGCACTCTCACACTATTATTGTTGAGTCAATAAGGAATTTTCTAACAATTTAATGAAATATTCTATCAATTTAATCATTAATTCCTATGATAATTTTATGAGTTTTTTTTTAATATTGATAAAGAAGTGATACATCCATTGGTCAAGATACATTGTGTTCTGATGAATTCTAATAATTAAAAGATGCATGTCAAATAAAAAAAGTGAATGATCATGATAATGTAATAAAATAGTTAATATAGACACATGAGGATCATGTTGAATAGATTAACAGATAATAGGATGATAAGCAGAGTTAATCTAAAGACATAAGGATTACTCTCAATATAGAAAATATTAAGTTCGATGTAAAACTGATGAATCTGCTAATGACACAACCTTAACACTCTATATCTATTGAGAAATTAAGAACTACGAAAAACTATTATTATGATTAAACAATAAGATATACTATAAATAGTTTAAGAAATATCATGTAATCACATGGAGATCCTTTCATCTCACCTTCATGGTAAATATCATAATATAAACCATCAAGAAAATCAATGTACAAAATTTTTTATATCTTTTTGTTCCTTGTAAAGACAATATTTTATAATATTTATGATGTTTTCAAATTCTAGGATAAAAACCATTATAGAATGGAATATTTTAATAATTTACCTGAAACATCTTCTAATAAATAAAGCTTAAACAAATGGGGTTCCATCTCAAAATTAACATGCATGTTGATCTATAAAAACACCACTTATATAAAATAGATCTGGGGTAATAGAGGTTATTTAATTATATTGGAAATTAAAAAACATTAATGTAGATTTTTGGTATAAAATTTTGATATATTTAAATAATAAACAAATTAATCCAAGATTAACATTGCTAAAAAATGAAGTAAAGATAATTGAATGATATTGACATAATAGAATGGGATATATCTATCAATTAAGGAAAGATTAAAATGAAATTTAAATTAATATTATATATACAACAATGGTGTAAAATGATTTGATGAATATAGGTACAATACATCTAGAAATAAAAAAATATTCCAATGAAATGAAAGGAGAACCATAGAATATAAAAAATTTGAATAAAATATGTTTGTCTTCTATTAGGGACAAATTATTTATCATAGTTATTAAATAAATATCCCACAAGAATCGAATGGATAACATGGACCATGAGGTTCTATACAGACACCAAATTTTATATCATTTCCAAATTTGAGTATAAATTTAATTTTTTTGTACTCAGATGCTAAGGAGGGGTAAACCAGCATTTCCCCACATAAAATGGTATCAGATGATTTTTTTGACCACTCAATGGGTCCATAAATTGGGTATCTACCATAGGAGAGTATTTTGGTTGAATTCTAAGGAGATCAATTTTTGGATTAATATTTAATATTTAATGAATTTTATTTGTAAAGGTTGAGGTTATAGGAACCCATTTATTGAATAAAAATTACAAGAGTAGGGAAATAAAAAAATCCATGTTTCAAAACAAAATATAAAAGAAATTTTTTTATCAATGATTATGTATCCCGAGATGTCGTACTCATACTATGTTGAGATACACGTCTTCCCCAGCCTCATGGATCCCATCATATTCTCCATGTTTTATCCTTCGTCCATACCCCTACATCATCATCTGAGCATTCATCATTTCTTATCACCGTATTTTCTTTAACATCATTCACACGATCATGATCATGTTATGACTCTTCACTAAAAATAGAGACAACTAGATAAAATGTATTTTTAATTATAATAATACACATAGATTTTAGATGGGAAGATCTAGTTGATGAAACTATGACATATTTTCCAATTCTTTTTAGCCATTATATGCATGTGTTTAAAGGTATTACATCATATTTTATAATTTTTTGGGCATGAGACATGATTATCGTAACTTCATTTACCTTCCTGGATTTAGAATCACCAGCTAGGTAACCAGATACAACCTCATTGCTTTTAAGAAATCCACCAAATGTATCAAGGGGTGTATCCCTTATATATTGAGGCATAGAAGTTGGTTCAATGGTTTTTACAAGAAACCATTTTTCATACATTGATTTAGATATGGATTTCATAATCTTCCATCCATAGGAGATTTCATTTATTGCATCTTTCTAGCCACCGACACCCCAGAGTATTTATGATAATAAAGAGTAACATTCAAAAGGGAATTGGATTTTTTAAAATTGGAGGATTCTTCATTCCCACCAATGGCAATTTTCATTCAGTCGGGAGGTAGAGTAACCTCTTTATTTTGATCTAGTAAATGATTCACTTCCACATCACTGGAAAAAGAGGACCTACCAAATATAATGATTCTAAAATTAGGGGGTTTTACTTGGTGATCTATAATATAGTATTGGGTATGAGACATATGAGAAATATATAAAGGGTAATTTATTTGTTAATTAATTAAATTAATTTAATAGTCCCTCAAGGATTCCCACACATGGTGGGAAAAAGGAGGGATATTTCTATGCATGATGACTGATATGAGAGGGAAGGGGAGGATTATGAAACCATAATTCTTCTACTGTTTAAATCGGGATAGGATCAAGGTGCAATTGATACTCAGAGGGGATTTGGACCTAAAGCTTCTGCATTTTCACAATGTGTTAGGGTTGTTTTGAGTTTTGTTTCCATTTATCCCCTTAATTTGGTAGTTTTTCTATTTTAAAACATTAATATGATTGATGATTACCCAATAGTGGTCGATATGTGCTTATTTTGTGCAATAATGGGTGTCTTGGAGGTTTTTAAGGGAATCCTATCTGGAAACCCTGACTAAACAATGTGTTCATTAAAGAACACACATCATGTGTTCTTACAGTTTGAGTGAGTTTAGAAGAAGATGAATACACGATGTGTAGTTTGGAGGATACATTATGCAATGTCACTTGTTGTGTGTATGAGATCATGGCCAAATGACACATGTATGGGGGACATGGCTGCTCTGGGTACAAGATCAGACCCTATGTGTGTGACATAATGTGTGTTAGTAGAAATCTGATAATATAATCATTAAAAAAGAATCGATGGTTAGTAGTAGTTATATATTTCCCTAATGGTGGTTTATATGGCTGCATAATTGTTTAGCGGTGATCTTAAGTCCTTCACGTATTGGATAGCCGCAAGTCAAATGTTTTATTTCATGGTGGGTTTTTAAGTGTTGTTTTTTGATACTTTAGTGGCGATTTGATGTTTAATTAGTGGAGGATTGTTAATTAAAAAAACATGAAATATAAATAATAATAAACTAACTACGATAATTTTTTTATAGAATATTATTTTTATACACAGTTAATCGGAACCACCACTAAATTCATTAAATTAAGATATTTTTAGTGACGCCTACAAAAAATCCACTGTTTATATTTTTTAAAATATTTAATAAAAACTATAAATATATAAAAACCAGAATTTTATAAGATCGAACATAAATATATGATAATCCCATTATACATGAATCACATATCCAAAATTCTACAAACAATCGTGGTCATCAGCACAAAAGTCTCATCATCTCTATGTATCAAATGACACCTCGATCATCCATATATATATATATATATAATATACCGACCAACATCTGATGCCCAATATTCATCCATATACAGTCATCCACTACATCTTTCTTCCTTCATATCATATCATCAACTAAAACAGACTACATTATTTCATCATTTGTATGAAAAAAATGAAACTAAAATTAAATCTAAACATAAGAAACTAGGATTATATTTTTAATGCACTCCTCCAGTATTAATGATATTTTAATGATCACAAATCCTAAATATCTTATAAACCATGATAATCCTATCTAATCTAACTTAAATCATATTTGATTATTGTAAACTATATTTTAATTTGTGTTATAATGGATCTCCTTGATAAATGATTATGTATAATCCATTAATTGAATATCACTGTTTATGTCTATATACATATATTTGGATATGTTTGAGAAACCATGATCCTACAACTAGATTGGGTTTTCTAGATAAGGACCCAGACATCGTAACCAGACACCATGACCCGGACACCATGACCGGTCATCGTGAACTAGGCACTATGACCCACACACCATGACCCGACACCGTGACCTGACACCGTAACCAGACACCGTAACCAGTTTCTTATCTATTTAAGTTTGTGACACTGGTTCCTTACTAAGGCAATATTTGTAGTTTGGAAAAGGACCAGACACAGTGAACCTAACAAAGCTTCTGTCATACCAGTTCATAATCTCTATATAATATTATACCATCATAACTGTCACACAGATCAAAGGAATAGAAGGAGACACCATTTCATGGGGAAACCGTTTCATAGAGAAATCATTTCATAGAGACACCATTTCCATGTGACACATTTTCCAGACATACTGTGATACCATTCATTAGTTATTTTTTCTTTCTAAATTTAATCTTTAACGGTCATATTTGAGTCTTGTAAATGCACTGAAATAATTAATATTTCATTGTAGACATGTCACTTGGCAGTTCGAGGTATGATGTAAAAAATACATTCACCCTATCAGCTCCAACACATTCACTCCAAGAATAAAAAGAAATGCATATCCAATAAACTACCCTTTGAGATATAGTGAAGAAGCGCAAATAGAAACATGAAACAAGATAAATATAAAGAACACATGAATAATTGAGGAATAAAAAATCTGAGATACCATATATTAGACTCATGAATTACTTCGCAATACCAAATCCATGAATAGCACGAGCTAGATCTAACTAGAAACAAAAGAATCATACATAGGATACTCGAATATCTCACAAGATGACCTGATTCATAAAACAGATTCATCATAGAAGTCCATATCTTCATATAATAACACTATGCAAACTTATAACCTTATCTCATCATCATTTCTCTATTGTGTACTTTTTTTAGCTTTCATGCAGTGTGTGTGTGTGTCTGTATTAAAAGACACATTGTCTCTTTCAATAAACTGAATGATACAAGATATCCATCCTATCCTATCATTTTACACTTATTTACTCCCACAGATATGTTTGTAAGAGGTCCTTGTGTGACTTGGTAGTTTAAACCCACAATGAAATATGGAATAGGACTTTTGACCATGAAAATCTTGTGCACTCTTATTTACCCAAATCCATGGTGTGAATCAAGTTTATTAATATAAATTTCATGGTGGTAGGTGATCACCAAGTAGAGTGGATTGGGTCTCATCTTGAGAGTTAACCACTTGTTTTTTATCCATCGTGCTGTTTAATTTAGTTTTCTCTATTTTAATGTATAATTTATATATCAATATATTTACATTGATAGTTAATATTGGAAACAATATAAAATTGTTCCGCCTTATTAAAATAGCTTCAAATGTAATATTAATAACTAATATTAAGATTACATAGAATTAATAAATCTTATAAGAAGTTATTTAAACAGTAAAACTTTAGTAAAAATTTTAAATTGATTCATTGGGATGCATTTATTGTTTTTGGGTACCCTTCTAATATAACATTTCAAACAAAAAAATTTAGATACTCAGTTCACCCCCTCTTGAGAACTCTACACCAACCAACATATTTTATCATAGAATATTGGTATTCCTGTTAACACTCTGTTTTTGAAAATATTCAAATTTGATTTTAGTTGTACTATAAATATCTCTAAATTTATGTTAATTCTATATATCTTTCTCATTCAGAGTATTTATTTATTATGAATAATAGACTATAATGTGATGCAATAAAAATACCACCATTCTTCAATGAAACCTATTTTTCCAAATAGAAAATCAAAATTAAAATTCATTTAGAAAGTATACGTTTTGAAATATAGACTTAAATTATATATGAGTAAAATATTATTGCTACTGATATAATTACATTGGATGACCCAACAATAACATCCTAGAATAAAAATTACAAATCCCTAAATTCTTTATATTTTTCTTTAGGATATGAGGAATTTAACTGAATTTCTACATGTAAAACGGACTATAAAATTTAGGATATATTTTCTATTTAAAATGAATTAACTTCTATTATGAAAGAAATGATACTTAATAATTATTATATTAAATATGATAACATTAAAATGACACCCGGTGAGCCTATTTCTTACATGTATCTCAGGTTCAACGAAATTGGCAACATAATGACTTCTCTTAGAAGAGAAGTTACTTAGAAATAAAAAATCATGAGGATTATCATATACCTACCTGATAGATAGAGAGGAACCAATCTCTCTATTAGAGATTCATGTGACATCGTCATGTTACCAGTAAAAAAACTCATTAAGAAACTATTGATGTATGAAGAGGAGATGAATGTCAACAAGGAAGAGGAGGACAAACCCAAAAAAATATATGTTGCATTTAGTACCCCACCTATAAACACAACGAGAAATGTAAATTATAAGCCTTTATATAATTTTTCATAAGTGAACAATCATCACCTCATAGTGATAAAGAAATGGATCAATTAGCCAGATGGTTTAAGAGATCTTACCAGAAGAATAAATTTTCTTGAAAGCCTACCATCAAAAGAAGATATGATAAAAATGAAGTTAGAATAATTATTTGAATTGATGTGACAAGATTGATGATATAATATGATATGAATATAAGAAAAATGGACATGTGAAGGATGAATGTCCCAAGATCATGTACAAAAAGATATATGAGAACAGTGATAATAAGTATAAAAATATAATGAAACCAATGTGGAGTGAATTTCAGGAAAGTTCAAGTGACAAATAATCTTTACATGATGAACACGATAACAAAGAAAATACGTGTTTTATGACAAACACATCTGAGGTAACACTGAAATCTCATGTACAGAATTCCAATTATTCTTGAGATGAGTCTAATTCTGAGAATATTTCTATTGAAGAAATGTTTTAATACTATAATATACTTGAAGATACATGTAAAGAACTAATAGATAAATACAAGTCTTTAAAGAAATATCATGCTCTTACATCAACTGTTAAATTTTTATTTACTTTATAAAGGGACAAAAATGATCAATTACTAAAAGAAAACAATGAACAGAAGCTATATAATGATCAATTGAAAAAGGACCTTGAAAGGCATAAAAATGGTGATGATTCATTGGTACAAATTTAAATTTAAATAGAATTATCCTAAATATAATATAGGTATTTTCTATCAACATGGAAAAAGAAATTTTGGATGAACTGATTTTGTTTCTAAATCTTAGATATATGGCTTTACTCCTAGTGCTGGATAACATTCACCTAGTTCCAAATATGACGCGCTCTCTATTTTATCAAGCTTTTTTAGACCGAAAACATTTTATCATTCAAGCACATTACATATTTCTTATGGAAAACATATGAGGCAGATATGTGTTCCTAGGGAACTAGTCACTAAAATTGCTGGACACAAATAAATATGGGTACCAAAGATAGTTTTTATTTGACTTTTTTGTAGGGAAGGTGTATAAATAGATCCGATAAAAGATTATGGTAATTGTAATTTCAGTGTTAGAGACACATGACAAGGTACTATTAATTCTTTAATAACATAATAAAAATTGATTATTGAAATTTCTCCTTGGGTGACAATGCCAAATGAAAAAATCATTGGCCTTGGCCAAATTGGTAACCCTAAATTAGTTATAATTTCCAATGTACTTTATTTGATGGATTGAAAAATAATAAGAATTGTATTTCATAACTATGTGATGATTGATTTCATTTTAAAATTTTAAATGATGTTTTCAATGTTTTTAATTGTAAATATGAATTATATTTCTTTTCATTGACAAATAAAAAATTATACTCTATTAAGATAGATTCTTTAGTTCCTCAAAAAATTTCATGTTTATGATTATTTCACAAAGAGTCTTGTCTTTGGAATATGATACTAGGATAGAGTAACATTTACTCAATTAGAAATATAACTAGAAAATTCTTACTAAAAGACCTATCCAAACTTAAGCTTCCAAATGTTAAAGTGTGTAATCCTTTTCAAAAGGGAAAGAACAAGAAAATTTTCATTCATAACATAGAAAGAAGTTTCTACATCTCAACATCTCGAACTAGTTCACATGTATTTGTTAAGTCCCTCTAGTGTTTCTACTTTAAATATTATGTACTACATTTATGTTCTTGTAGATAATTTTTCTATAAATACTTGGACTTTGTTTTTGGACCACAAGAGAGAGGAATGCTCTCATTTCATCAAATACGGAAATCCTTTAGAAAACCATAGTGGAAATATAATTAAATAAATACAAAGTTTTCATGAACGTTAGTTAAAAAATCATGTTTTTAAATCCTTTTGATCACAAAATTAATATAGTCAGAATTTTCTGCCCCTAGAACACCTCAAAAAATGGAGTTGTAGAAAGAAGAAATAGAACCTAGAAATATATTTCTAGAACCATGATTAATGAATATAACATACCTATTTATTTTTTGGCAAAATCTGTAAATACATCACGCTATATTATTAATAGAGTATTGATTAGACAAATTATTATAAGAAAATCATATGATTTATGGAACAATAGAAACCCCACAGTAATCTACTTCAATGATTTTGGTACCAAAGTATATATCCATAATACTAAGGAAAATATTTACAAATATGAATCCATGATTGATGAAGGAATAATTCTAGGATATTAAATCTCTAATAAATCCCTTAGAGAGTTTAATAAAAGAACAAAATGTTTGGAAGAATCGTCCCATGTCAAATTTAATGAAACAGATCCACATGAGTCTAAGAACACTCCAGAGAACCTAGATGATTATCTGTAAAATCTGGACATTAATTCAAAATCCTCTAACCATCATGTAAAGGAATCTATGAAAACATCCACTTCTATAAATTCATCATATTCAGGTCATAATGAACCATAACCCACTAATAAACCTAAAATCCAGAGTCCTTGTTTTTCTACAAATGTTAGATCCCTTAAAAACAACCATTAGATTCTATTGTAGTGGATTTAGATTTAGAAACTCAAACTAGAGCTTCTCTTGGAAATCATGTAAAAAATCAAGTCTCCTTGTCACACAATGAACCTATAAACATTAATGATGCTATCAATGATGAATGTTTTGGTTATGGATATGCAAGAATTACTTAATCAATTTGAAAGAAACAATGTTTTGAAACATGTTGATTGACCCAAAGGCACATTAACCATAGGAACTATGTGGTTTTTTAGAAATAAAGTATATTAAACTAGTAACATAGTTTAAAACAATGAGAGATTGGTTGCACAAAGCTATAGTCAAGAAAAGGGAATTGACTATGATGAATCCTTTGCACTAGTAGCTAGACATAAATCCATCATAATTATGCATGTTTACTCTACACATCTCGATTTCGAACTATATCAAATTTTTATTAAATGTGCACACCTAAATTGGTAAATAGATAAGGATTTATTTTTTGAGAAACTCTATATATTTACAGTTCATCATATTCCTAATCATGTTTTTTAATTATCAAAACATTTGTATGGTTTAAAACAATCTCCAGGAGCATGGTATGATAGATTATGTACTTTTCTTATTTACAAAGGTTTTAGAAAATGAATATCTAATCATACCCTTTTCATAAAATGAATTTCCAATGATGATTTTGTAGTTCAAATTTATGTAGATGATATTATCATTGGATTTTCAAAAAATTATTGATGTATTGATTTTTTTAAAATGATGAAATACGATTTTGAAATTAGTTAAATGGGTGAACTAAAATTATTTATTGGACTTGAAATCATTAAAAATAGTTATGTTATTATTAAAATCAATGAAAATTTATTAAATATCTTCTAAAATGTTTTGTATTGGATATTACTAAAAGTAGTGACACTCCACTGATTACTACTTGTCTGTTGGATCTAGATGAAGATGGAAAATCTGTTAATCAAACCACTTACAGAGGAATCATTGGAAGCTTACACTATTTAACTGCTAGCTGACATGAAATTATCTTTAATTTATATATGTGTGATCATTTTCATGAAATCCCTAAGGAATATCATTTAAATGCGGTTAAGATAATTTTCAAATTCTTCAAGCATACCCCAATCTTGGACTACTCTATCCCAGAGGACAATCATTTGAGTTAGTTAGTTATTCTGATGCTGATTTCGGTGGTTTTATGTTATATAGAAATATCAACACTTGAACATGTCACTTTTTAGGCAAGACACTAGTGTCATGTTGTAGTAAGAAACAAAACTTTGTTGCATTATCTACTTTCAATAATGAGTACATAGATACTGGTAGTTGTTGTGCCATATTGGGTGGATTAAACACACATTACTAGATTTTGGATATCAATTTAGGAATGTAGCTAAAAATTGTGACAATATAAGTTCCATTAATATCACAAAAAATGTTGTTTCACACTCTAGGAAAAAACATATTGAAGTAAGACATCACTTTTTAGTAGAACATTATCAAAAAGGTGATATCACTTTGGAATTATTTGTAACTGAATATCATCGTGCTGATATATTCACCAAACCATTAAATTCTGAAAGAATAGATTAAATTATAAATGAATTGGGAATGATAAATCTTAAGTAGTAAGTGTTCTGTTTCACAAATTTCTGTTTCACACTTTAAAATTTCACAAGTCACTATCAAAAGATTTAGGTGTAACTGTTACAGCTCTATTGTTTTATATCTTAAATGTTTTTGTTCCATGTTTATTCTCTCTCCCAGTTATGGTTTGGAAGATACTATTTCTAGCAATAAGGTCACATAGTTTTGAAGTAACAAATTATATTTTTTCACCGTGACGATCTTTTACCGTCTCACTGTGATGATCAGTTATGGTGTCACCGTGAAAATCTGTTATAGTCTCACCATGATAACCTATTATGATCTCACCATGAATTTCAGTTCCGGTCTCACCGTAAATACACTTTATCATTTTATTTTCATATTATAACATGAATCTATAAAATTAATTATTTTATTCTTTCACTTTCTTGTGCTTTTGGATTTTTGGGCACTTGATATCCCTAATTTATTAAAATATATTAAGTTTCACTCCTTTCATCACCCGAGCTCTATTCTCACAAACCAAAACCCCTCCTTCAACCATTCTCTATCTCTCTCTTAAACCACCATTGAATTCCCATAATGAAACATCCATTTTCATCAACTCTTGAAAAGTTCAGATCAGAGAATAAGATTAAAATAGCACTGGATATAGTGCATGAAAGTCCTTTGAATCCAAACTAGGGGAACATAATAGTGGTACCTGAAAAGGACATCTTCCCCAAGTGGTTGTTGTCAAGTAATTATTTAGTACTGAATGTTCTGAAAGAGCAAGGATGGATGTATTGGTTTACAAAAAAGGAAAGGGTGATTTACCAAAAGCTAGTTGCTCAGTTTTATTCATTCGTTAAATTCTCAGTTGATACAGAAGATGGTATTGTTCTGAGAAGCTGGATCAATTTCCAAAGTTGTACCTTTTCATTGAGGTTATGGGTTTCTTTTCTAAGGATACCTCATGAGGGTATTTTTTAAGACTACCAAAGAGGTCATCCACCTCCTTGTGTGATCTTTTTTTTACTAGAATCCTTGTGAATCTTGACTAGAAATAAAACTAAGAGAAAAGCTATTGATGATAAGGTAGATGGTGAAACCAGATTATTGATTATGTTTTTCCATAATATGATTAGTCCGTGAAAATGATATTTTTCTACACTCATGTATCAAGATGTATTTTTGATACATCTAATGAATAATTTACATAAGATTAATCTATGCAAGTATATTATACTTAATATGTGTGAGTTGAAAAAGACAACCTCAATTTCAAACTCCACATTCTACTCAAGGTCAATCTCTTCAATGCATCATGCTAAAGGGTTGGTTGGACAATATGAATAGACCATTAAGTACTATGAATTTTGTATCGGAATTTTTATAGTCAATAAATGAATATCAGTTAGAAATCATGGATAAAACCTTGGGTAAGGGATAATGAGAGGGTCTATGAAAAGTTCAATCTGGTTGAGCATTCCCCAACACATAAGGACATTTATGATCCTAGTCTGGAACAAGACAAGATCGTTTACTATCCAATTATGGAAGAAGAAGAATAGGTTTTTGTACCTATAATGAAAACAATCCTAGATGATAAAGAAAGTGGACCTGTTCTCCAAGACATTACTGAGACAGAAGTACATGTTCTTGAATAAATAGATGATATAGAAGAAGAGCCCACTTCTAAAGAAAAATCTATTGTTATATAATGTGAATGTATGTTTTAGAAGATAATTTTGAAGAACAACGTTTTTTAGAAGGATATTTTTTAGGAACACATAGAGAAAAATGATCTTCCTAAGATTGTCTTATATGCTCAAGAAAGAATGCTTAAAGTTGATCAATTGGCATGAAAAATAATGGGTGAATATTATGGGGTTTAAATTTTGGTAATTAATCAAATAACTAAATATCTTAGTCTTGTAAGAGATGCACTTGTTGAGGGGGAGCAGCACCCCAATATGGAAAGTTTTGATGTGCCTAATCTAGTTGATCAAAGAACTAGGGATACATTGCATAAATTTCCTAGCTTTTTTAATGTAAATGATTTATAGGAAGTCTCAGTTAAAGGTATTGTTCTTTTTACTATGTTTAAATTAAAAACATTATACTATCTTAATGTTATATCTACAAATGAACCTGAGTGTGTCATAGATTCAATTCATAAATTTTCATAAGAAGATTCTACCAAAGTGAGTAAGGATTATTTTAAAGCCTTTGGATCTACCTTATTGGATAAAGTAGAAATGATCATGAACAGTCAACCTTCTCTTGTAACAATCTTGAGTGAAAGATACGATTCCTTGTGGTTAGAGAATAATTTGGATGATTCAACCAAAAATGCTTCATGGTATTCAAGACATCATAGGTGAGAACAAATAGTTAAATGTTGAAGTGAAGTCTCTCCGAGGTATGGTTGATGATATTACGAGAGTGATGAAATCCAGACTAGAACCTATTTCTCATCCTATTGATGATGATATTTTTATGATTCAACATGAATTTTTCTATCTAATTTAACCTATACTAACTTATTTAGGTGGAAATGTGGTTGAAAGAAACATCCAAATATTTATGATATGCATGAACTTGTAATTGGTTTTTACAAGTTGACTAAAGAGTTTAATTCCAGTCTCACAAAAGTTCTGACTTAACTGATTTCCCTTAATTAAGATTTTATAGCCTATAATACCTATGGATAGTCAACTCAGCCTTAATTGGACAATTATTTACCTAAAACAATTGTTAAAGAAGAACTCCAATCATTTATCAGTGGTTTGGACAAATTATCTCTATCTATGGTTGTCAAGAATAGTCATATATTTAATTATTTTGTAAGAATTCATTCCATGATTTAAAATGATGCTCATGAAGAAATTACTAGGAAGATTGATTTCTACATCAATAGGATTTTCTCTAATCATGATATGACAAACTATTTCATGTACCGTGTATAGAAATTAAAAATCCCTCCTTTCCCTCAAGCGTTCAAAAATCATGTTCAAAAGATGAAGGATTTCACTCCATTGTTTGACAAGTTCAGGGAGAACAAAAATGACATTAATAATGCGATGTAGTATGGTGGTGAGATTATTGTGAAATTAGTCAAGCTATTGAAGGATTACCTTCATTTGTAGATCACTTCTATTATGGCTCATACAACTACACCCTTGCGAAATTGTTTGCCTATCTTCTCATCCACTTCCCTTGCCTCTACATCTATGTCTGTCTATTAGGATATGTGTCAAATTTGAACTATTTTTTTTAACCAATAAATGCCTCAGTCTTCCTCCTAAACTACCTTGGCCCCTTTTGTTTTTGAAGGAATCCCTCTTTCTTTTTTCTCAATTAGTTCACTTCCTTATTCAACTTCTACCACTGCTCTTGTGGCCTCTATTGATGCATTTGTGAAGGATAATGACAAGGAAACCAGTGGTGAGGACAAGACAACAATATCTTTTGATAGGGATATTGTTTTTATATTTGTTTCTTGCTATTTGTGATGTTAAATCTTTCTTCATCTAATGAACTATGTACTCTTCTTGTCTGTTTAGTTATATTATTTTATAATCTTTTTGATAATCCCAAAATGGGGAGAGACATGAACACTATGGGAGAGACACATCCACTAAGAACATATATCTCAGTCACATGATTTTTGATCATCAAAAGGTGTATATTACTGGACTCCTAATGTATTAATCATGTTTTTATGACAAAAAATCTGATACATCCTATAAATATTATTAATCATATCTAATGTATCTCAAATCATCTTTGATTATCGTAGAATATATTTTAATTTGTGTTATAATGTATTTCCTTGATAAATGATTATGTATAATTCATTCTGTGAATATCACTGTTTAGGTCTGTATACATATATTTTGTTATGTCTGAGAAATGATGTGTCTGCCACCGATTCTGTTTTTCTGGGAAATGACCCAAACACCGTGACCAGACACCGTGAACCAGACACCACTACCCAGACATTGTGACCAGACACTGTGACCAGACACCGTAACTAGATTAGGATCTATTAAAGTCTATGACACTGGTTCCCTGTTAAGAAGAGTTTGACGTTTGGAAAAGGACCAAACACCTTGATCCTGAAACTACATCTGTGCTACCTATTCCAGATCTATATATACAATTTTGACATCATAATTATTATATCTCTCAAAGGAAAAGGAGACGACACCATTTCATGGAGACACAATTTCATGGAGACACTTTTTCCTAGTGACACTGTTTCCAGAGAGATTGTGATACAATTATTTAATATATTTCATCATGTTCAATTTAATATCTTAAATTAATATTTGAGACTTTAAAATTCATTTCTATAGTTTATATTTAATTTTAGACTTGTCAGATGACATTTCGAGGTATGAGGTGTAGAATACATGCATCATGTCGGCCCCAACTCATGAAATCCAAGAATAAAATGAAAAGTGTGGCCCAGAAACTACGAGGTGTGATATAGTGAAGAAGCGTGAATGAATACATGCAATGAGATACATATGAAGACCACATGAAGCATTCATGAATCAAATGGTTGAGATACCATAGATTAGATTGATGAACTTCTTCACAATACCAAATCCTAAAAGAACATGAGATAAATCATTCTGGAAACCCGAGCATCAGACATGTGATAATTTGTTTCTCGCTAGAGGACCTGATTCATACATCTTCTTCATCCTAGAAGTCTGGATCCACATAGAATAACACTTAGAGAACTTCTAACCTTATCTCATCCACTTTGCTCTGTTTTTTAATATTTTTCCCTTTCGAGCTGTTTGTCTATGTCTGTATTAAAACACATACTATCTATTGAATTAAAATAAAGTATACAAGATATCCTCACTCTCATATCTTTTAACACTTGTTTAATCCCACAAATAAGTGTGGATAATTTCTTTGTGTGTCTTGATAGCTTATATACACACAAAATTGTGGAAGAGGTTGTGTGACATGGACAACCGTATGGACTTTTGTTTACCCCGATCCAGGGTGTGGATCATGTTTTTTAATATAAAATTCATGGTGGATGGTGATCCCTATGTATAGTGGGTTAGGTCTCGGCTTGAGACTGAACCACTTGTTTAATAACCACTATGTAATTTAATTTAGTTTTCTCAATTTTACAAAAAATTCAGATATCACTAGATTTACCATGATAGTTAATCGTAGAAAGAAGTTATAATTTATTCCTTTACTAGAGTAGCTTCAAAAGTAATATTAATTACTAATATAATAATTACTAAGAATTAATCAATATTCAGTGAATTTATTTAAACATTAAAACATTTATAACCATATAATATTGATTAACTAGGAAGTTTTTTTATAGGGGAACCTTCTTAGAAAACCATTCAAACAAGGTTTTTTCAGATACTCAATTCACCCCCTCTTCTGTACCCTACTTCGACCAACAAATATAATAAATGATAAAAAATTTACATACCAACAAAATAATGAACATTAATGGATACCATCTGAATAATATCATGGATCATAATTGTCAACATTTTACCCATTGTCGACATCTTCCACCTACAATGAAAACCTAAAAATTTAGGAAAAGAAATGAGAAAGAGAACAGAAACAGAATATATTTACAATGATCACATAAAATTTGTTATTTTGTTTATAAAACAGAATAAATTGTCACATAAAACAAATAATACATAATAAAAACACATTGAAACCATAAATATAGGTATTTAAAAAAAATTAGACACTTGAAACTTAAAATGGATACATAAATGTTTTAATTTTTTAAAGTGATTTGTCGTGTGCTTGAAATTTATTTAATAAAACAATATTAATAATATTGATATCATATCATGCATTATAATTCAAAGAAATAACTAATGTCTATACCATTAATTGACATCAATATGAGGTTGTTTCCTAGGTTTTTGACTATTCCACACACATTTTACTATTTTAAATAAATATGTGTTTATTTATAAAATGGGTGAACCTCCATTCGAAATGATGTGACTTAAATATCTACATTTAACAATTAAATATGCAGTTGTTGTCCCATAATTTATGAAAAATATGACATCATCTTCTGAGATTTTACCCTTCCATTCGGGTTTTGGTTTTTCAATACACTAGAAACGTATATATAGCCATGACTAGAAAACAATCGTACAAAATTTGGCTCCATATGTTCCTATATTTCTAAATTAAATCCATGGTTATTTTCCATTTATTTCATGACAATCTGATGTATTTTTTAGTTTTTACCATCCACACATCTTTTTCTGATTAAAACACTAAAGACACATTTATGAACATAACAGGGAAACTGTCACTCAAAGTGATGTTTCATTAGTTCCTATATTTCAAAATAAAATATAAGATTTTTTCCACTTGTTTTTGGACATTCCAATGTCGTTTTCCTAGATTTGACCCTTCCATGAACATTTTAATGTTTTAAAATACTAAAAACGCATGTACTATTATAACTGAAAAACACACTCAGAATGAAGTTCACTCGGTTAATACAATTTATAATTTAATATACAGTCTTGTCCCCTTATTTAATATAATAAAAAAATTTCATCATGTTTATGACACTTCCATGTTTGTTTTAGTCTTTTAAAACACTAAAATCACATTTACACCCATATCAGGAAAACCATCATGCAGAATAATGTGCCATCAGTTACTACAATTCACATTAAATTCTATAGTCATTATACAGTTATTTAAGGATTTTCAGAATTTATTTGTCTGGGATTTACTATTATATGAACATTTTAGTGTTTTAGAACACCAAAAATGTGTATATGGCCATAATAGGAAAATTTTCACACAAAATGATGTCTTTACAATTCCATCAATTCACAAAAAATCTATAAACCTTTCCCATGATTTCATGAAAATAAGACCTTGTTTTCCTAGTTTGAATGTTCCATGCATGTTTTAGTGTTTTAAAAAACTAAAAACATGTTTATAGCCATAATGGGAAAACCATCATTCAGAATTATGTTTCATTGGTTCCTACATTTTAAAATAAAATATATGAGATTTGTTCTCAGATTTTAGGACAATAAAATGTTTTTTCATAGTTGTGATCATTCCACGAATGTTTTATTATTTTAAAACACTAAGAAAGTGTTTGTAGCAATAATATAAAAAAATCACTATGAATAATGATTTATCAGTCCCCACAATTGAAAATTTATCTTATAATTTTTATATTCTGGTTTCAGGGAAATATGACATCATTTCCTGAATTTTGACCATTCAATGATCGGTTTAGTGTTTTAAAACTCGAAAAAATGAATTTACAACCATAACGGGAATAGTTTCAATCAGACTGATGTGTTGTAAATTTCTAGATTTCATTATTATATCTATGATCATTTTCCCTTGATTTTAAGAAAATCTTACATTGTTTCCCCCTTTTGACCCCTGATACTTTCTTTTAAAGGCTATAATACAATTCATAATTTTTTACTAAGTAATTATGATCACATCACACATAATATTGATGTCTTTTCTATGAATACATGTCAAAGGAAACTAATTGATGGATTTTTCTTAATTTCAATAAAATATGGGAAAACATTTAGGGTTTTTATTATTTCACGCATTTTTTAGTGTTTTAAAACATTAAAAACATATTTTTTGTAATAACATGAAAATTTTCATTCAGAATGATGTGTCATCAGTTCCTATATATTATAATTAAATGTACTGTTATATTCCCCTGATTTTAGGACAATCCATTATTGTTTGTATAGGTTTTCCTGTTCTATTAACGCGTGAGTGTTTTAAGTAACTAAATACCATTTATGACTATAACAGGAAAAATGTCATTTAGAATGAAATGTCATCAGTTCCTACATTTAAAATTTTAATATATCACCATTTTCCCTTTATACTAGGATAATGCAACATTGCATTAATATTTTTGACCCTAGACAATTTTTTATGGATTTATTAACATTCATAATTGTTTACCGAGTCAAAACTAATCAAAATATGTTAGATTGTTTTCATAATTCTGGATAACAATATCTAATTAATATATGATATGTCAGAATTGACCCCACATAAATCTGGAAGAATATGTTTTTAGTATAGTTCAAAATTTATGTTTTCTATTGTAAAGATTCATTTTATTTTTTTATGCATGTTGTATGTATTCTTTGAAAAGTACATTATCATGAAAAGGATTTAGGGACATCAAAATGAAAATATATCTAGAAATAGAGAACATAACACATTAAAGTATATTAAAATATTTACTCACACATTTTAAATTATTTATCAAGGAATATTACCCTTACTTGATTATCAAAGACCTTAATTTTCCAAGATGTAGGAATATTCATCCATTATTTATTATTAATGAGAAATATATATGTCTCACAAGGAAGCTTCAGAGAAGTTATCCCATATATTTCAGCATTCCTGCATTTCAAATGGTTAAGGTATATTAAATATACAAATAATGAAAAACTGATAACATTTACCAAAAAAAAATTAATAACTATAACAATATATATATATATATACATAACACATATCAATGAGAACATGTAATATAATTTCATTGCTAAATTGTAAATTCAATTATCTTCATCTTTTTTATCTTCATTGTTTTCAATATTCATTGAGAAAAGACCTTTATTTTCACCCTTTATTAGAAGTTCTATCATTGCTATATTTTCCAGAAATAACACTTCAATTTTTTGTGGTTGATGAGGTTCACTATCACAACGCACAAATTTATATTCATCTCCCAAATCATATATGATCATTTTATTTATGTGTTCTAAAACCTACAAGAATCATGTATTTAATTATCAACATAATAAACAACATTCTCTTATGAGGCCATAATAAATGGATCATGCTCTGTACACTCATAGGTATCCATCTGGAGAGAGGTGTCAATAGAAGAAAAATGTAATGAATAATTCATCATACCATTATCAATATTGAACCACATTCCTTTTAAAAGACAACTTAAAACTGGACATGATATCTTACATCGATTATATCAACCAGGATCCCATAGTATCCCACCATTAGAAATGTAAATACAACACTATTTTGATTTTTCAATTCTTCTTCATGATAAATTTTACCAAACCTAAATCCATGAATATTTTCATAATAATATCTCTTAGATATCAATAGATTACCTCAAGCCAAAAACATCAAATCATTTGATATCAGATCGATTTAAAAAAAGCCATTATCTAGAAAATAATATAAGATCTATTTTTTTTAACATATAAATAATAACTACACGTCAATAATATGAATATGAATATATATATATATAGACATTGTGGGAACCATTTTAAAACCTCTTTAATAACAGCTTTTGAAAATTCTAGATCATTTATACCTCAACCCCTATAGTCGTATCTTTGTTTATTGTCAAAATCCATCAATATATGAAGCTGAAATAACACTAATGAGTAGCACATATCTATGTTCTTATATTAACTCTAATTTGGTCAGATTAAATTTTTACCCGTTTCTAATTTGTCATCAAATATTAGGAAATACCGAAGGGTAATATTCCAAAATATAATTAGTGGATATGTTATCTGAACATCTAATGAAATTGAGCCTAGTTTAAATAAAATCCAAATACCTAGAAAATAATTCAAGACCTCATCAACTATGTAGGATTTTGTAATAGAGCCTTCTAGTTGATCATCATTTCATAAATATGATTTCAAATGACTTATTTTCTTAATGAGAAAAATAAGAAAAAAAATTCAAAAATTTATAAAATGATTTCCTAAAATTGAATTCACCTAAAAAAATAACAATGTATCTCTCAATTATGAAAATCTATTGATAGTGTACTGGTCCAAAAATATTATCTTCTTCAACCAAAGTAACAATAAAATGAATCACTAATATGAATAATGAAGGAAGAGATATCATATCAAAATGAATATTTAGAAAATATTTAATGTATTACACAATTCCAAAAATAATAACTACTTCATCACGATATGTGGGTCATGGCTTCTCATTCCATGTAACATTAAATATTTCAAATTATCAAACCTTGTTTTGTTACACAAATATCTATATTTCACTTTTTCATTAATTAATGTTTGAATGAATACGTCTCTCTCATGATTTCTAATTGTAAAAATATCCAAAATATACTTTCCATTATCATATTCCCAAAAACTATACTTCATATTCATTGACTCCAAATCTATATGAGCATTGTGGTGATCCGTTGATTTACCCTACTCATTATGCGCTGTAATAATTAAAATTTCACATAAATGCTTCTCAATATACATTAAAAAACATTAAAACATATCAAATTAATCTCCCAATAAGGAATTTTGAAAAAGATTCTATTTTTATTCAATTATTGTGTTCCAAACTAGTATGAGTGTTCTGACTTGATAAATTTAATAGTCGAGGAAAATGATTAATTTCCCACATTAAAGAAGCATTAATTTTGAATAGTAGTCTCATTAATGAATCATATACTTCCACACCATCATCACAAAATTTGAAAATTATTTTATTATAGGATGAAGGTATACATCAATACAATTTCTAGTAATTTTATTTCAATAATTAATCATCAAAATAATGAAAGAATTATTCTTCATACACATCGATGAAGGAACATTATTATGGATCATAACAACTATCCAAATACTATAATTATTAATTAACATAATAAATGGGTTAGAACCATCAGAATCTATTCGCAAACATACATTTCATAAATCTGATAAAGAATATGGATATATTTATTCAACCCACATCTATGAGATTGAATCTTTTTAATGTATCATAATGACATTTTCACTAACCTGGGAATGACACATCATGTTTTTATAGACATAGAAGACATGATTAATCATTAGAAGCATGTTTTTAGAAGAAAATAAAGAAATATGTTTCCCTGAGTTTTAATTTTCTATTTCTTCTTAGGGTTTTCTTTATTTATACTCTCAATGATTTTCATTAAATTACATCTTATATTATGTAATATGGAACATTATTTTTTATGAGACTCTTCTCCCTATTAAAGAATGAAATCAGTATGGCATGCATGTGTCATTCTATAATCAACTCCCCATTTTTTATGACATTATTAATATCATAGAATGATGTAGGTATCTTATCTTCACTAAATGCATCATAAAGTAACTCTAAAATAATGGACATTTATTTTTCAATAATTCCTCAAAGAAAATTGATATGATAAAATTTATATAGAAATGAAAATTTCAAATTCATACCACACACTTCATAAAATTTTTAATATCCGTATTTAATAAATTAATAAAAATAATTTTTTGTTCACTGATGTTTTGAGAAAATATTACTTATTAAAGATCAACTGAAGGTTTTTTTGATCTATTGAAATCATGGGCATTGAATTATGAAAAACAAAATGCTTCATTTAAAAAAAAGTAACCTCAATTTTTCATTACCAGGTTACATTCTATTTTCCTGATAGTATTTTCAATGTTTTGGCTTTCCATAACATGCCATTGACCATGAAAAATCCAACAAACATATCATGGAGGAAACTATTGAAATATAAAATTCGCATATACATAGTTAATATTCAACCACCACTAAATTTACATTCAGAATACATGAATTTTATTCTACCATCTAATGATCAGTTTTTAATTGTGTAATCTCAAATTAATTCCTATCCCTTAGCATACCGAGGTGCGTTTTGAGGTAAATAAATCCAGATTTTATCCATATGTATCACATTTTAGTCTCCCTATACATGCAAATATAATGATATAAATGTTTAATCAAATTAGAGCAATAAAAATTAAATAATAATATCTATGAGTTAGGATAATACTCAAGAGCATGGTATTTGATGTTATATACATGCCTCAAACAATAAATATTTAATGATGAATGTGTGAAAAACATCCTTTACATTTAAGATGACAATGAATTATCGATTGTTTATATTTTATATTTATATGATATTATTTTAATTTGAGAAAATTTTAATAGTGTATTCTATGTTAGTGTTTTATATAAAGAAGGTTCATTCCACTCAAAAATTAGCTACATTGAACAATGCCCGAACTATTACCCATGATATATCTAAGACCATGAGAACTCTGTTAAAAATATGAATGCAGAGTATACATTATTTTGATATCACATAGAATTGGATTTCTAAAACCAATAATCATAATAAAATTGGTTGTTAAATTTACTTAAACAATATTTTACAATTTAAGATAATTATATATGGGAACCTAAATGTCTTAAAAACTAGCTTGGGAGGGGAACCTTTTACTAGACACATATAATACCTTATTAGATAGTGATTTCATTGAAATATATTTAAAATTATTATATTTCTCTACTTTGATATGTAATGATTCATACTAGATAGTCATTTTTTGGAACTATTACCCATTATCTAGTGAATGTAGCAAAGGATTATGTTTGATAGATTAATATATGCATTTTCTCAAAATTGTTTTCCAATTTTTTATTTTATAATTGACAATTTCATATTGTGAGATTCGTATTAAACAATTTTGATCCATGAATTTAACACCCAAATATTTATTATTATGGTACATCATTAATGTATGTCAATAGCATATACTGTATGAACCACCGACATGGCTTGCGTTATACGCAATATTGAGTTTCTACGAAATAACACATTTTTATTATAATTATTTAAATGATATATTTATGTATCAATTAAATATTGTGATATTAATAGTAAAAATAAAATTTTATTGTCATTTATAATGTTTTCACATAAATAAAACATATTCATAATTCAATGTATATATTTTGTAAAAAAAGTTATATATTTAGAAAAACTTTTTTATGAAAAGAACTACCTTTTATGGACTTTTGTGAACAATAATAAAAATAAAATTAGACACTCCTAAAAATTTAATTTAGTGAAATATACTTTATTTTTTGATTCAGAATATCAATAATAGATTAGGGTGATTTTTTTCTTAAAATATTTAATTTTTTTATGAATACTGATAAACCCTCAGTTATTGTTTAAAACTGATGTTCTATTTAAATAATTATTTATTCTATTTAAATTTATTTTATGTAAAAATAGATACACAATACCTATATAAGTTCAATTTAATTTATTGAAGTCATTTTATAATAAGATTAGATATACAAAATTTTATTGAAATATTTTACGCCTTTTACCCACCTTCTAAGATAATTATCAAATTTTCAAAAAACATAATTTTACCTTTTATATGAACTTAATTTATATAATTTGGGAGACACAGTTGACATAAGTAAATAAAATGTGGTTCAATAGGATGATAATAATATTTCGTGAATAGTAACTTTTAAATTTAAATTACCTCTGTTAAATGTAAATAGGGTAATTAAAGATAAAATGATATTATAATTACCCTAATACATATATTAATTCCATTGGATTAGTATTTTTAAACCAAAATCAATCTTAGGAATAATGTATGATCGTATTTGATCCCCTTGGATTGGATTAGGACATTTATTATTATTTTATTTAAATAAGAGTTTAAAGTGTTAAATTTAAATTTTAATAACAAAAAAATTATAAATATAAGGTCATAAATATGATACATTAGACTATAAATATTAATTAGAAATCTGAAAATGTTTCCTATTTAATGGAATATTATTTATAATTTATATACATTAAATAATTATATTTATTTATGACACATTGATGATTCAGTAAATACCTTATTAATGAATGATTAAAATAATTGATATTATAAATATAACGATAAATATAAATTTAGAGTTCTGATGCATTCCACGAATATTATACGTTAAAATGACATGTTTTAATTGATTTAATGTATTTTTTTCGAGGTAATAATGTTTTCGGGGCATTCATAAAAACTACATAATAAATAATGTCAAAATTGACATCAATGTGTTTTTGAAATGAATACTATATTATTAAATGATATAAGATTCCTAAAAATTAAAGGTTCGGCCAAAGGACATACATAACGATATATATGTCATTAATGAACCACTTGGGTTTCTCTTGTAATTTTGTAGTGTGTTTATTATCCATGTAATATAAAAATACAATAATACATTTTAAAAGTTAAACTATTTAACTAAAAGTTAAATATAATTGATATGGTTAAAATGACGACCTAAATATTTCTAAAACCTATTGGTTCAGATTATTTCAACCCATACCCACCTTAGACGTGAAATACATCCATTTGGATCCATTATAAAAGAAACTTGATTTTATATTAAAAAAATATTTTCAGCTTTTCCTAAAGTGACCCTCACCTCTCTTATAAAAGGTTACATCCCCTTCTCTCTATATAAAACCTCCAAATCCATTTTGCGTGGCCAAAACCTACTCAAATATCTTCCCAGCAAACCTCAAATCAACCTAGAGGCCTTACTTTGATCAGAAATCCAACTTATGGATCGTTTTTGATCAAATAACAAATTTATCACCTGAGGAAGAGGAGGTTAATACTCCCTCGACCATGGAAAAGTAAAAGTTAAGGGGTAATTTGACAATCACATTATTTATCTGAGGTTGTTTATATGCAAGTATACACTTACACCTCTTTATCATCCACATCAGTGTTTCTTAAAAGTGTATTTCAAAACATTTTTAGTATTTCCTAGACTATGTGTTAAAGTCATTTTTAATAATTTTGGACTTTTTAAAAAATATTTATTAAGGAATCATTCTGTCTTTTTCCAATTAAGGTCGTTTATGACCTATCATAAAAATTATGGAATGAATATTTTTTTTAACATATACGGAGAGTGTTTCTATTTTTTGGAATTATAACACCTTTGAAGCTTCCATTACATGATTAAAATAATATTTTCAAAATTAATGTTTTCTTTTATAATTATATGAGTTTTAAATGATTTAAAAAGAGAAAGAGATATTTCTCTCAAATAGTTTTGATTTCATCAATGTCAATATCCTTTTATAGATTTTACACATGTTTGAAGTTTATTTATTATGATACAATTTTCCATATTTTATGTAAAGTTTTGTGACATCTTTGAATATGGATGTGTTATTGTCATACCATACATTGAATATAGTTAAAGTATTAACATATCGTATGACAGTTTTAATACACATTTTTATGTTATCTTCCAATCTTTTAATATGAGGAATTCATTAAACTTATTAAGCGATGGGTGGAGCCTGCTATAGCTCTTTGATGCTTCAGTAGGTCTCATGAGACAAACTAGTGTCATGGAAAATGGCCTTGAAAAAATCTTATTTTTAGTCTTGGCACGATGCATTGACTATGTGGTTATGATTTCTGGCATTCTGCATTCCCTCATTATGAAATTAGATATTGATATTACATGTGATTATTCGACAAGTAGAATGTCCATGTGAATATTTAAATGGAATTATTTGAATTATCATTGCCTTATTATGTTGATGTTTACGTTTAAAAGGCTTTTGTTTTAGTCTTATACATATCTTTAACTGTTTATTCATATTTGTGATAGTTTCTTCTATATTGTTATCCTTACTAATCATTTTATCTCACCCGTTTCATAGGATTTATTAATCCCAGGATGTGAGGATGTATATTATGATTAACATGAAGGAATTGGCTAAGAGATATGAATGTGTTCAATGGGGAAACAATGTTGTTGTTATTCCATTTCATAATATAATATAAAACATATATATGTATCTATTACTTCCAGGTCTACAAAACTAATATATCTTTAAAGACATGATCTCTTATGATCATTCCAATGTTATGTAATAATCCACAAACTCTAGGTAAATATGTTTGGGGTGTTATAGTTGGTATCATAGGAATTTTAGTATAATCCTTGTAAACTAGATTTAGAAAAAAAAATTAGATAACATTATCCTAAGATAAACATTGAAGATTAATATAGATGAACTTTCTTGAATTTTGGTAATATATATATTTTGTGTATTTTTCATGAAGTACATCCTTATCTAGATACAAGTAGGTAGAGGCGGCTCTCGGACAGATGTATCTATAGATAAAACCCAAAAACACTGCATTGAGATAGACTTGAATACGAACTGGTGCATCAAAATGGGGCTTGCTGCACTCTAGATTACATCACTCCCAGTGGATATGCTTTGGATAATTCACATTTTATTTATAAACCATTATGAAGTATTTGTGAGTAAACACTTCTTCAATAAGAACATTTTTTATGAGTATGGATTATATTCATAAACAATTCAATTTACTTTTGTTATTTAAGAAGTTTGGAATGATGCATTGTGATTTATAAACTACTCTATTTAATGCCATTATTTTGAAAAGGTTCCCAGTAGATGTAATAATAACTATAGTAATACACATGATCCAAATATTAAGAAGGATCATATCTCTCATGGTCTTAATACAACATTTATAATGGAAAAAATATCCCACACATTCTAATCATATAAATAAATATTATCATGTGTAAATAAGAAATATAATGAATTATTTGAGTCCTATATATTTGAAGGGAATCCATAGAAAAAAAGGATGGAAGAGAGAAAGATGGGCGAAGGGGAGAAGGGAAATAATTATTTTCCCTTATGTGATAAATGTGGAAAGAATCACCTTGGTAAATGATTGAAGGGAATGTGTGTTTTTTATAAGTGTGGAGAAAAAGGAAAACAATTATGTGATTTCAAGGGGACAAAAAAGGATTAAAATGTACAATGCTTTATCTACAAGGATTTGGGACACTACGTGAATAAATGTCCCAATCAACAGAGTATATCCCAAATGATGCTATTAGAAAATAATAAAGTTATGATACTACCATAGATTATGTGGAATAATTAGTGTTATTAAAATTTTACTAAATAATTATGTAAATTTAGTTTTTTATCTACGATCTACTAGTTGTATTAATTATAGAAAAAAAGGATTGTACTGTGATACTATTTCATTAAGGATTTGAGATTATATGCTACTAAGAAAAGAAAATCAATTGAAAGTTAAATGTTTTTTAAAAGACATTGTTGAATGAGTGATAAACCTTAATATGATCTACATACTGAGGTAGTGGTGTTGGAATAAGATATCATTGATTTGGATAAATTATATTTGATATTCTTGATTACCTTGTAATTGTTTAATGTTTTGTTTATTCCATCATTGTTCGAGTATTCAAATTTTTTGGATATAACGTATATATATAGTATTATATAAGAAATAAGGGAGAATGAATGTAATAAATAAGGTTTTATGGAAATTCAGGGTGTTACCATATTTTAAGGGAATAGATGATGAAGGTACTCACATGTTATTATGTTTCTAGTAGTGATCTTCATTATTTTATGTTGACCTTCCTTATAAATTTCTGACAATGATATTGGACACAAGTATGTTTTCTAATTATAAAGGTTGAAATGGAATAAGTTGAAAATTGGATACAATTAATTAAGGTTAAAACATTTCTTAAAATTATTTATGGATTTTTTTTATAAAAAGGAAAACCCAAAGGTCAGGCGACAACTCGTTGCGTCTGGCAAGGCCGTAATACATGAACCTGCAACCGAAGGGTGGAAAAGGTTCATCACCTACCACTGGCATACGTGATGTCCTAGTTTGTATAATATAACTTTTTTAAATTATCTGATATAATAATTATAAATTATTTTTTTTAAAACCATATAGGATAAGGATAAATAGAATATTTTTCAATTCTACTATCTCTTGGAGTAAAAGATGAGTTTTTGGTTGAAATTAGTTAAAGGATGGAACTCTACATGACAAGTTTTTGTTCTTATTCTATGAAGGAATTATTTCTTAAACATTTGGATAAGTATCTTAAAACCAAAAATGTTTTATCCTAATACCGTATTTTTTAATTCACCAATGATATTTTAAGATATCATAGATTTATGGAAATAGGGTGCTTAATTTTCTTTTAGTTGTTCACATGTTTGTGATTGATTACATCAATTACTCCCTATAAATATTTACATTTTTCCTCCCATTACGTGTCTCTAATTTCCAGTAATGTTCCCATATTCTAAATCCTAATTTAGTGGTGAATTTTTCATTACCATTTCCTCTTATTAAGAATAAATTTTATTAACACTATTTCCAATAAGGGTTTTTCACAAAGGTATTTTTTATTTTTAACATTTCATTTTTTAAGAACAATTTCAAATTGTGTGGAAGAAATTTGTTGAATGAGGGGAGAAGTTAACACCCAAATATATAATAGTAAGTTACATCATTAATGTAAATCAATAGCTTATACTACATGAAACACCTACTTGTCTTGTGTTATACGCAAGATTGTGTTTCTGTGAAACAACACATTAGTGTTGTAATTATAATAACGATATATTTATTTATCAATTAAATATATTTATATGAATTGTATATATAAATTTTTATTATTATTTATAATGTTTTCACATACAGAAAACATATTTAAAATGAAACGTTTATGTTTGGTTAAAACGGTTATATATTTAAAAAAACTATTTTCATAAAGTAAAACATTTTATGTCCTTTTGTGAACAATAATAAAATTAATATTAGACACTCATAAAAATATAAATTGTTAAAATATAATTCATTTTTGAATTAAGAACATCAAAATATTCTTAGGTTAATTTTTTTATTTTTCAAAATACTTTAAATTTTTTATGAATTGTGAAAAATGTTGCATTATTGTTTGAAACTGAATTTTTATATAAATATTTATTTATATATTTAAATTTATTTTAAGTCAAAATATAAAAATAATACCTATATAAGTTCAATTTAATTCATTGGAGTCATTTCATAATAAGATTTGATATATTATATTTTATTGAAATATTTAACATCTTTTACCTACCTTATAGATAGATTTCAAAATTTGTATAAAACATAATTTTTCCGATTCTATGAATTGAATATCAAAAATCCAAGAGACACAGTTTACTTCAATACGTAAAATGTGGTTCCATTGGATTAAAATATTTTTTGGGGAATTGTAACTTTTTAATTTTATTTACCATAGTTAAAAGTAAATAGCGCAATTAAAGGTAATAATGATATTATAATTAACCCAACACATGTCCTAATTATATTAGTTATGTGTTTTTTGAAAAAAAAAACCTTAGAATATAATATGATCTTTTTTTATCAACTTCTATTAGATTAGGACATTTATTATTATTTTATTTAAAGAAGAGTTAAAAGTGTTAAATTCAAATTTTAATAACGAACATATATTTAATATAGGACTATACATAAGATAAATTAGACTCTAAATATTCATTATAATGCTAAAAATATTTTATACATAATGGTATTTTATTCATTAGTTTTTAGATAATAAATAATTAAATTTATTTATGACACACTGAGGATAAAGTAATTAACTTATAAATCAATTATTCAAATAATTGATATTATAAATATAATAATAAATGTAAATTGAGTCTTCTGATGAATTACATGATTTTTATAGGTAAATATTACATGTTAGTTTTTATTTAATGTATTTTGATAGATGTAATCATTTTTTATTGACTTTCACAAAACCAAAAACAAAATAGTGTCAAAATTGGCATAAATGAGTTTTTAAAACAAATACAATATTATTAAATGTTATAATATTCCTAAAAATATATGGTTCTGAAAAATGACCAACATAATCATATAAATTTAAATAATTAACCACTTGGGGTTCCCATTCCATTTTACATTAAGGTTATTAACCATGTGATATAAAAATACAAGAAGACATTGTAAAAGATAAACTATTTAACAATGAGTTAAATCTAAAAGATAAGGTTAGAATGGTGACCTAAAAATTTCTAAACACTATTGATTGAAAATATTTCTACTCATCCTTACATTATCCTTGATATAAATCCATTTTGAACCATTATAAACCGAATAAGAATTTATAAAAAAAATATTTCATGTTTTTTCCTAAAGTGACCATCACCTCTCTTATAAAAGGGCACATCCCTTTATCTCAAAATCAAAACTCCAATGTCATTTCACTCGGCCATCCACTAATCAAATATCTTCCCAACAACCCTCACTTCAATATAGAGTCCTTGCATTGATCATAAATCCATCATAAGTATCACATTTCATCAAATAAAAAGGGATGCACCGGAGGAAGAGGAGTTAACATACCCTCGACCAAGGAAAAGTACAACATAATGGTTTATTTTAAAATCTATTTACTTTTATGAGGTTGTTTATATGTAAGTACAAACAGAGACTCTTTATCATCCACTTTTTTGTTTCTTAAAAATGTATTTCAAAACATTTTTTATATTTCCTACACTATGGGTTAAAGTCATTTATACACTTGTTTGAATTTTTATAAAATATTTATAATGGAATATTTCTGTCATTTTCCAAACATGGTCCTTTGTGGCCTTTTTGAGTAAATTAAGAAAATAATGTTTTTTAACTTATACAGTGAGTGTAGATTTTTTCTACTATTATAACATCTTCAAAGCATCCATTACAAGCTTATATAAATATTTTCAAAATAAATTTTTTATTTTATAATTACTTGGATTTTAAATGATTTAAAAATAGAAAGATATATTTCTCTCAAATATATTTTACTTCATATATGTCAACATCCTTTAATGAATTTTACACTTGTTTGGAATTTATTTATTATAAAACAATCTTCTACTTTATATTGATTGTTTTGTGATATGTTTGACAGTGGATGTGTTATTATTATATCATTCTTGGTTTATGGTCAATGTATTACCATTTCACATGATAGTTTTAATATAAATGTTTATTTTATTTTTCAACCTTCTCATATGATGATTTCATTGGACTTAGTAAGTAATGGATGGAGCCCGCTATAGATCCATGATGCATTCGTAGGTCTCATGAGACAAACTATTGTCATGGAATATGGCCTTGACAAAATCTTATTTGTAGTCATGGCCTGAGGCCTAGAATATTTTGTTATGATATCCAACATTATACATTCCATTATTATGAATTTAGCTATTTATATTAAATGTGACTATTTGAATAGTTTAATATCCACGTGAATACATAAATTGAATTATACGACTTATCTTTCACATATTACAATGATGTTAACATTTAAAAGGTTTTTTTAGTCTTATATGTTTCCTTAAATGTTTATTTTTATTTATGATTGTTTTTTTTAATTTTTATCCCTACTGAGCATTTAAGGTCACCCCTTTGTTTTGTATTCATCTTCCCAGGATGTGAAGAGGTATACTATGAATAAACTGCAAGAGTATTCTAATGGATATGAGTGTGTTCAAAGGGAACACAATTTTGTTGTTTTTCCATTTCATATTTTAATTTTAAACAAATGTATCTATCTAGTACTTCCAAGGATACTAAACTAATTGGTCTATTGAGACATGATCTCTTGTGATCATTCCAATGTTATGTAATAATGCACCGACTCAAGGTAATTAGGGTTGGGGCATTATAATGAATATTCAACCGCGGATAATGTTTCAAAATCAGGGAATAAAAGATCAACTATAATACCAATATTATGAATGTATTGTGGAATAAAAAATGAAGGATGACTACGAGAATATAGTTAATCAATCTAATGGTGAATAGTATACAGTGATAAGAGGACAATTGAGTAAAATATAACTCAGGGTGTACAAATTACATTAATGTATAGAGGTATAAACAACTATCAATTTTCCACAATTTATTATGAAAAAAATTCAAGAAAAATATATAGATTCAAATAATGTGTATTATATCCAATAAAAAACATTTAGATATGGGGGAAATAATAGAATTTACAATGAGAATATTTTTTATAAAATTTTCTTTAAAAACAAAATTACACAGTCATTATAAAGTCACAATATTCAAGGTAACCCAACATTGGTTCTTAAAAAAATTATAATCCTTTGATGTCATGATTTACCAATAAAAATTATTTTAAGAATCAAAACCACTTTTAATGTCATTAAATCAAGTAATAAAATATATTCCACAATTTTATCAAATGTTTTGTGTGAATGGTAGATGAAAAATAAAATAAAAATATAGTTTTTCATATAAAAAAATCTCATTCAATGGAAAATAAGGGAACATGGGTTTACACTAAAATAATTTATATAAATAAATAATTTTTTAATAAAGAATCTAAATCCTAGATTAATTGGGAAATTAATTAGTCTTTATTAATTCTATGAAATATGAAATATAAAAAACAGACCTACGATATTCCACATACAAAATGTTGGACACTAAATTATTACAATATAGCATGGAATATTCAATAGGTATGGAGGATAGAAACTAGTCCTTGGAGAGGGTAGTTAGAGGGGGTTCCATGTCACTACTAGGGGGACTATTAGGGAGAGTGATATCAGGGGGGAGGAGGGAGGGGTGTTCTGCAACATAATAGGGAAGAGGGAACTCGAATAGGGGCTAGTGGGGTTGTGCAGGTTGGGGTCACCGGAGAGGATGGGGGAGGGTTGTCGGATAGGGGGAGGAGGTCGCATTACTGCTGGGGAGTGGTATTCTAGGGGGCATTATCTCCATCGGGGAGGATAACTATCTGGGAGAGGGAGGTCGTAGGGGGGTTTGTGATGGTCAGGTTTGCCACCGAGGATGGAGGGGGTGTTTCAAGTCTCCATCGGAGATAGGGAAGTTAGTGGGTGGGGGTCTCATGGATGGGGTCGCTCAGGGAGTCTTTTATAGGGGTTGTGGTTGATTTTCTTAGAAGGGATAGGGATGGATAAAAAAATTTAATTTTTTTTTGGAATTTTAATAAAACCCTCCTCAAATTATTAATAAATAAAATAGTGGTTTGATTAAAATTCTACAATATTATTTTTTGTAAACTGTATTTATTTTATGTCTGTTAATATATCTAGTGCTAAAATACAACAACCATCCAATTATTTTTTTTATATTGACACATGGCTAGGTAATGTGAAGTACATGGGTAGGTACCCCATGTAGTGTACACTCCTTATACCTGACATACATTTTTTGTAACATGGTTATACACAACATGTTAATCTTGAGTACATTCTCATGTGGGGATATAGGAGCACACATGTTGTTCCATAGAATACACACCTTGTGGTGCCCCTCAGTTACGCTTTATTGGTTTTTGTGTATTTTTTAAATCATAAATTGAAATGGACATTAAAGTAGTCCATTATTATTATTTTTCACATAAAACGTCATAATATGATCCTTTCATCATATAGTTGTTGTATGGATGCTGTTTTGGACCATTATAGTTTTGAGGGAGGTTCTCCTCAAGAGTGGGATTCAGAATACTCTAGTAGTATGGTTGTGAGGAATGATTCAATGTGAGGATTTTGAGCTCAATTTTTGGTCTATACTAATCATTCATTAGAATTTTTCATTAGGTTCATAGGATGGATTATTGGAGGTGTGGACGAGTATTATATATGGAGAGATCAAAGTCTATCCCTTCATATCTAGGCAAGTTTCATGAGGTTAGAGTTATTATTTTTTAGATCCTATGATTGATGATGATTGTGGTTGGAACATTTGGGAATGGTTGGCATCATAGGATTGTGATTATGTCTATGAATTGTTTTTATGTTGAGTTGGGTTTGAGGGAATCATGAGGATTCACATGGTGGGATGGTTACTGGTTAAGTGATTTTTGATATCGTTGTTATGTGTTGATAAATCAGCTTCGAATGTGTTTTCATTTGGATGCATTTTTGTAATATGGTTGATCAAGGATATTTAGGAGGCCACTGAGGAATTCTTGAGAATGTCTCATGTGATAGGGATTTCCCTGATAGTTTTTTTGTTACCATGGCTTGATAGGGGATACATCCATGTGATTTAAATTTATAGGAATCCAATGATTGATTCCTTTGATTATTTGTAGTTCCAGAGGACCATGTATAGTCTTGATTGATATAATGACCCTGAGTGGTTTCATGTCCCTTAGTGGTTGGTTACGGGGGTTCCCTTTCCACCTAGGACGTTTTATGAGCGAAAGGGTATGGGTTTTCTATGGCTGTGATAGATGTTTATGAATTCCTTTTTATCTATTTTGTGAGGTTGATACATGGATTACATCGATAGGGTGCTTTTATTTGGTTGTTTTTTCATGTTTTGGAACCCAATTACTAGTAAGGGTTGTGATGGATGAGAATGTTGCATTGACGATCCATATGTAATGGTATGTAAATCCATTATTAAGATTATTTTACTGAGGTTATGTATTGGTACTAATATTTTATTTATGCTATTATTTCCAGATTCAGGTTCTGAGCATGATACATTATATTTTCAGGCATAGTGGTTATGATGTAACTTGTATGTGGGTTGTTGTTGGACTAATGTTCCAGACACGGGATATTGTGTTAGACAATGGCTCTGGACATAGATAGTATTATTCATAGTAAGAGTTATAGATTAATGATCTTGGACCCATTGATGATTTATATTGATAGTTGATGGATAGAGGTTCTAGGATAGGTTAATTTACTATATAGATTAGTTGGGAGATAAAGGCTCTAGACCGAGATAGTATACATTTATGTTGTGTTCCAATATGATGTTATGGTAATTTTTTTATTCCAGGGGTGATAGATGGTGGATTGATGAACAAAATACATGGTTATATTATTTAATGGTTCTCCATGCATTGTTGATTTGTTATTTATAGTTTATGTGATGAAGGGATGCTCTATACGCTATGGTTATGATACATGAGAGAGATTTCAGACTGATTGTGTATGATAGGTAGTACTTTTTTATGGTAACTAGGAATATTTTGTTGAGGTATCATGTATGAGATGACTTTTTGGACAAGAGGGAATGGTATGTGATGAAATATATTAGTACAAAAATGATAATAGAGTCATTAGTTGGGTCCCCTATTTTGTTAGGAATGTTATTGGATACAATGGTTCTGATTCCTATAGGTTTTTCAGGATACATGGTCCTTGAGATGTGCTATGAGACATTATGGAATTAACCAAAGAATATATGGTTGGTCATGGTCTCAATCCCAATAATATAATTTTGATTTATATTTATTTTTATTAATTTATATATTAGTTAGATTGTGCATATTTCAAGAGCATTCAATTATGTCAGTAGTTATATGTTCACCATTGGGGATGGCCTAATGAAATTTATTTCTCGCCCCACATACATGAAACATGGTGTTTATACATACGTTATGTATACTTTCATGTTGGTAATGGATTCACGATGGTTAGGGTGGAGGCCTAAGATTTCATGGTAATGTGGGATGATCGTGTGAAATCAACTGTTTTGGATGGAGCATCATGAAAGTGTAATGGATACCATGTGATTTTTTGGTCTGAAGCTTACATTATATAATTTTTCATATACATATTATTTTAAAACTTTTTTATGTGTGATCAGACTAGTGCGAGATAATTGTATATAAAACATGGTTGTCCGGTCCCTTAATGTATTTAAATTTACAACAATATGTTTTAGTTTTAGTTTATTTATCATTATTCATTCTCTATTGTGCATGCTAGTTTGTTATTTACTTATGTTTTTCAACTATGATATGGGTTTAAAGTCTCATCACTATTCTAAAACTATACCCCTACTACTATTTTGCATGATCTAGTGTACAAGGATGTGTGTATCAGGAATTATGGTGAACTGGATTGAAGAGATTGTTTTAGCTGATTGAAGGTGGGAATGATTCGAAGTGGTATCAAAGGAGTTACATTCTTATTATTTTATTATTTGGGATTTGGTAGTCATGAGACATAGGAATGTGTCAAACAAAAAAATGGATACTGGTATGATGTTTCATGAACACCTGATTCATTGGAAATTATAGGTTACCTAGGAATGGGACTAATTTTCAAGCATTGTAATGATACTATTGGTCAAAAAAATTTCATCACCAGAACAAATGTTGTTTGTAATTTATGTTTTGTGATGAATTTCAGGATCATGGATTAATGGAACGTGGCATGTGAGCTGGTTTGGTCTCTTGGATTTCAGATGAATGAGTAGTCTCACACATAATAATAGACCAGTAGGACCCCCATGTTATAGTTCGAGTAGTGTGTAATTTATTGGATTTATTTTTTATGAAACATTATATGGTTCTTTTCAGAGATTTTGGATGGTGGAGACACCAGTGTCTCCTTATGGGTGGTTGGTACAGTTAACACAGTGGGTAAATGTGGTATAATTGTTGGACTATTGTACCCTTGATGGTGGTTTTTTTTGGGTTAGTAGTATGTCTAGGTCATCCAGGGAGTTCTTATATTTGTAGATTCTTAGAGAAGATGAGCACCCTAGTTTTTATAAGTATACTAGTATATGAGAATATTATGTTGTGAGAACCTATAAGAGTGTTTTTAATTTTTTTAAAAATTTTGTGATGATGATTTGGGTTCATGTTGAATCCCTATTAGTTGTTTCCTTATATGAGTTTTCATAGGCCATGGTGTTAGGACCAAGTGGCCTGATGTGATACTTGATCGGTGAATCTTGTTGGAAGTCCATACTATCCTTTTTTATAAGACCCCAGATCAGGGAGTCATAGTGATTTTTCATTCAGGGTGACCCATGAGAGGGGTTGACCAAGTTACCATTGATTTTGGGTACATAAAGTACATTATTAACCTTTTTTTGGAAGGTTGGATGATGGGTGTAGCTAAATTTGAGGTTTTTTCTCATTGGATTCCTTTTTTGAGATGTTTCACTACGGTGCTAGTGTTTCGTATTGTAGTTTGTTTGAGAGGTGGGGGCTTGTTCCAGTTCATAGCCTAGGAACTTTTTTTCATGATAGATGGGACTATTTTCTTTAGGTTTGATTGGGAACACAAGAAGTGCACATGTTTTCCGAGTTAAGGATTAAAAGACGAGTAGAAGTATGAGTTACTTGCTGGAGTCACATAAGGTTAAATTCATGGGTTGATCACAGAAGTGTAATAGTTTTTTGAAAGTGGAATCATGGACACGTGAGCACATGTGATGTACATTATCATTTGGATCATCGATACGAAGTTATAGGGGAGTACATCTAAGGTGGTTGAGTTTGGTAGGAAGACATGTGTGGGATGAAAATCATTGCCCAAATGATTTGAGGACTGTGGTAATAATGACCCCATTTCCTTGGAATGAACTATGATGAATATGAATGGATGATTTTTTAGTGATTTTCATTGATGAAATAATAGTATACTCAATGTTTATATATGATCATGCACAATATCTTGAAATCATATTAATTATTATATGAGAGAACCAGCTTTTTTTAATGCCATAGTGATGTGTTTTTGGGTTGATAAGGGGCCTCCTGCGAGTTTCTTCATAGGGAGTGGTGTATGTGAAGCAGCAGGGTTGGGAGTGCACCATGTATTTTCTAAGTTTTATGTCCATGAGAATTACCACTTATCAAGGAATACAAGGAGTGTTTTTCTATTAGGCTGTAATGGGAGTTAGTATATTTTTGTTTTTTAATGTAGAGGGAGAGAAATTTCAATGTCCAATTCTGAGGTGTGGGATATGTGTAAGGATTGGGATGTGGATTGAACATTTTTTTGTGAAGAATCTATAATGATACATCTAGGGTAGGATTAACCCCGAGTTTGATAATCATTTTTAAATGATTACGTGACATATCATGATTGAGGAGTGATGTTCGACACTATCACTATGGTTTGCTATGCTGTATGGGGAATAATTTCCATTGACTATCATGTGCACCATTTCTATAGAGTTAGGTTGAGAAACATGGGTGTCATCTTCAAGTATAAGACAACAATTTGATATTGAATTGATGAACAAGTTGGGTTGGTATGCGTGCTTGGAAGAACACATAGTACTCTCTAAGATTATATTTTTTTTAGTAGGGAGGATGTATATAAACGTGTTTTTGGGATCTTAAAATTAGATCATACGTTTAAAAGTTGCGTTATTGGGTTCTTAATAGGTGTAAAATTTTCTTTCCCCTAAACAATTATTTTTGAATTGTTTTTTTAATCATTCCATTGGTCTCAGAATAGGGTTTTTACACATGGATAGGAGATTTTTGAAATTATGAGCAGTTTCAGTTTTGGTATAATATTTAATATTTAATTGATTAAAAATAAAATCAATTATTTTGTTTCGAGAGGAAATATTTTTTTAACTGAGCATTGGATTGAAATTATGGTTCTGAGATTGATTACGGAGTGCGGGGTATTTCTTTGGGGATACATAAATCACTTCAAATTTTAGAAATAAAGAAATACCTTAAAAGTGTACTTATTTATTTGATTAATTGACTAATAAATTAATTAAATAATTATATTAAATGATCCACCCCCCCCCCATTTCGATTCAAATGTATTGATGGAAATGGCGAGGGATCTACATGCATGCTATTGTTGATTAGAGATGGAAGGGTGAGGAAGATCTCACTAGGCTACTTCCTTGGTATATATTGAGACACGATAGAGCTATTAAATATTTTGGGAGTGGATTTGGACCTGAAGATTTGATGTTTAAACAGTGAGGTTGGAACATTTTTTATTTTTATTCCTAGATCCTGGTATTTTTTATGTTTTTAATTTTTAAATACTTAATATGATCGATTAGGACCCCATGGTTGTCAATCTATGATTATTTTGGGATTCAAATGATGGTTTCAGGTTCTTCAAAGGGGTTTCCAATTCATAAATGCCTACTACATTACATGTTTTCTGAATAAAATGCAGAGTATGTTATTCATACTTCTATGATAAGAGAAGGATATGACTATACAATGTGGGATCTAGAGACACCCTATCTACTTGAACTCTGTGTATAGCTAGGAACATGGATAGATGAGCAGTGTAAGGGGACATGACCATGTAGGTTAGATGGACATAGCCTCTGTGGGTGACACACCATGTGTGACTACACACCCAGGAAAGAACACATGGTCATGTATTGTGAGTTACATCATTTTGTGGACTGTGTAGGGAAAATTCCATGAATATAACCTACACAATATATTCATGGTTTTTTGCTCTCCATGTTCAATTTAAGTACACACACTAGAGGAGTTGTGGGAGTAAATTCTATGTGCTCTGGAATAAATATTATGTGGTTCTCCATGGTCACCCTTTAAGTGGTTTTGGGTGTTTCGTGCAAAATGAAAATAATTATACTTGTGAGTATTCAATTCTGAGCATTTTTTTATTAGTAATGAAATATTAGGATCATTTTTTTCTATAGCGGTCATTTTTATATTTCCATGGAGAAATATAGTTTAGTTGGAGGTTATTCAGAAGATTGGGGTTCAGAATCCTCTAGTGGTTCGGTTGTGATCTTTAATGCCATGTAAGGATTACGAGCCCATTTTTTAGATATTAGTCTACACCAGCATATCAGGACCAAATTTTTATGGTTAGACCAATTGAGGTTTAGATCCAATGTCTAAGGATCTGGGTGATTGGAACCTTTGTGGGAGGTTAAAATTTTTGTTTGGCTGTAATGCTTGTGTTGGGTTGAAGTTTTTAGTTGAGTTTTATGGACTATTGAGAATTCCTATATTGGGGTTGTTTGTTTAATGGGATTTTGTATTACGCGGTTTGGTGTTGAAAATGATGTTTTTCACAGGTTTTATTTTCGATTCCTAGTCGGAATGGGGTTGATCAAGGGCATGTTGGAGGCCATTGAGGGCCACATTAGAATGTTTAATGTTATTGGTCTTGGATAGAGAATTTGGTTGATACTGGGGAGTAGTAGGTGTTTTCTCAATTTCAGTGATAGTTCAGATGATCTGAGGAGGGATTCCTCTATTCAGGTATTGTATCACTGAACCATGTATGTTCCTGATTGATAGGATGACCATGATAGGTTGTGTGTCACTTAGTATTTCATTATGTGTGTTCCCTTGAAGACAAGTGTGATTTTTGGGATGATGGGGCTATGATAATAATGGGCGAGATGGAATTTTATCCTGACATTTGCTTCCAATTTCCTAGAAAAAGCCTTGTATTTTTTCCCATGGGGGTGATTTATATGGTTAGGTTTCAATATTTTAAAACCTAGTTACAAGTATGGTATGTGAGGGATAATAGATGTGGATAGACGATCCATGTGTATGGTTATTGATTTAAAATATTAATAATTTTTGTCTGAGGGTAGTTATCGTTACCGAAATAATTTGAATAGATTGAGTAATGGAATGAGTTTCTAAACATGATATTTTATACTATTTTGTATATTGGTTGTGTCACCACATGTATGTCATTCGGTGTTTGACTAATTTTCTAGTAAAATGAATTTATTACGAAAATGTTGTTAGACTGAGGATTTGGGAACTCACAATATTTGTAAGGGTTGAGTGATTAACTAATTCCCTAGGGCCCACCGATGTTATTTATAAATGGTAGTTGGACTGAGGTTCTAGGAAAGGATACTATAATATACATATTAGTTGTCAGACTGTCTCTATAGAGATATATTGTATATTATGTTATTATGTGTTTGAAAAATGGTCTGAGAATTTTTGGTATACCATCTAGGATGGATCATGTTTCAACACACTAAATACATGGTCAATATGTAATACTGATGCTCCAGTAAAGGTTTATTTCATATATATAGATTTTATATTGGACCGATTCTCCATCCAACATGGTTAGGATACATGAGATAGATGTTAGGATGATGGTATGGGATTGATACAAGTTCTTGTGTTAAATAGAATAGATGAGTTGATGTTCTTATTTTGAGGTGATGTTTGGGACATTATGACATGGTGTGGGATGAATTAGATTTATACCCCTAATGAAAATACTATCATAGAATAGGTGCCCTATTTTTTAAGTTTTAGTTGCCGATGCTAGGTTGATAGACCCTACATGTTGGTTGGGATGCATGGTCCTAGAGACATGCTAAGAGATATTCCTTTAATTTATGAAGTAAGCATGGAAGATTGGTAAAAATTGTGTCTGGTGACAACACATGCACCCCGCCTTTAACAAGGATGTCAGGTCCTGGCCCACCAATTAATACCATTTTCCCCGTTGAATTGTGGTATCCATCTCGGGGCGCTCCCACGTGACCAAATGGTAATTTTACTAATGAATGTCCACACATTCCAACACATGTCCTTTCCAGGGTGCTTTGTCCTCACTCACCCACACACTTAGAATCTTCCCCCAAAGTCACCCATCCTGATCAGTAATCCATGTCAATCAAGCTTAACTATGGATTTTTAATCAGGTAGACTCCTAAAAAGGAAGTTTCACCTAGTTGACATGATTCATAAAATATTAATCACTTATCCCTTTATGCGGAGGTGTTACATTGACCCACCCACCCCCCTTTAGAGCACAACATCCTTGTTGTTGGAACTACATCTCAAACTAGGCAGTGAACCACAGTTAAGGCTGGGTACCACCTCTGATACCAAATGTGACAACAGGGTCTCGGTGACAGCATATACACCCCAACAATAACATGGGTGTCGGGTCCTAGCCTTCTAGTTAATACCAGTTAACCCACAGACATGGGGTCCCACCCAAGGGCTCACCCACTTGCCTGAACGGGTCATCTAACTAATGACTATTCCCACAGGCCAACACATATCTTTTCCTGTGTGATTTTTTCTCACTCACATTAACACAGAGATTCTTCCCAGAAGGTCGCCCATTATTATCACTGCTCCAGGACAAGCACACTAAAATGTGGTGTTCTAATCAGGTAGGCTCCTGAAAAGGATGATGAATCTTTTTGACATGAGCCATATAATTTTAATAATTTATCCCTTTATTAATCTAGGGCGTTTCATTCAACTACTTTTAAGTAACGATGTTACCATTGTGGGCCCTACATCACAACACAAGAAATGCACCACTCTTAAGGCTAGGTACTACCTCAGATACCAAATGTGCTAACAGGTTCCTAGTGTCCACACACAAACCATGCCTTTAACATTGTTTTCAGGTCCTAGCCCGCCAAGTAATACTAGTTGCCCCCGCAGACTTGTGGTCCCGACCCTGGGGCCCACCCACAGGCCCAAATGGGTCATCTAATGAATGATAGTCCCCAAATTCCAACACATGTATTTTCTAGTGTTCTTTTTCCTCACTCACACACACCATGTGAATCTTCCTAGAAGCTCACTCATCATGATCACTACTCCAGGACAAGTATGCATAACCATTGAGTTCTAATCAGGTAGGCTCCCAAAAATGAAGGCGCACCTTGTTGACATGAGTCATATCATTTTAAGCATTTAACCCTTTATAATTATAGGGTGTTACATGTTCAATGTCTCGGACCTAAATATCGATGATTATATTATTTTTATTTTATTTTTAGTTATCTATTAGCTAGGCAGGTCATATTACATGGGCATAGACATATGGAAATAATTATGGGTTCAACATTGGGGTGGACTACTAAGATTTATTTATCACCCTCTATATTTTCATCTGAGTGTACATATATCCCATATGTCTATATTCAAGTTGAGAATCAATACAATATGGTAAAGGAGAAGACACTAGATTTAATGGTCGAGCGGGATGCTCGTGTGGATTCGACTGGTCAGGCTAGATCCGCATGTAAGGGTACTAGATATAGGGTATGTTTAATGGAATATAGTAACTATAAGGAATATTTTTTTTTAATTTTTGATTGATTACTTTGTAATTGTGATCAAACCATAGGGTGATCATTGTATGTATTCCATTTCTATTAAAGAGAATATTGTTTTTCAATTTATTAAAACATGTTTTAGCTTCATTTTATTTATCTTCCATCATTATCTATTATGTATGGTGTTTTAATATATATATATATAGTTATTAAATCTAATGTGGAGGTATATTATCCTCATATTTTCAACATTAGGCCCTCGCTGCTAGTCAACAGTATCTAGAATACAAGTAGATGTTTATGAGGACTTGTGGCATACTGTCTCAAAGAACCAGTTTTTATGGAATCTAGATATGTATGTTACTTTCTTACTATATTTAATAACTTATTGTATGGTATCAAGAAAATATAAATCATGGAATATTATACGAAGGATATTAATCTCAATACAAAGGGGAGTGATTTGAAAAAATGAGATGAAATTCAATATAGTGATAGAAAGATGGTATGTTGATAACACTCATTGTTATGATGAAAAAAATATTGTTAATAAGGGTAATGAAAAATTTCATGAAGATTAATGTGGACAGTTCAATAAGGTTTTCCATAGTGATACAAACTATATTACATTGAATCCTCAATAAGATTAATTTATGAATTCAACATTAAAGTCACAAATATTTTCATTTTTAAAAATATTTTGAGTGTAACTTAATATAAAAACCAATATAAAGAATTCCAGAAAAATACTAATATGTATATTATAAAACATAAATATAGAGTAGAGGATCGAAGGTTAGAGAGAGATAAAAAAAATTAATAACTCTAGTCTATAATGTTGAGAATGTCGGATCCTTGAATTATATGAGGTAAATTTGTGTGTAATATTTTGGTCTAATACCATTGATAATAATTTAGAGAATATTTTTTGGGAGTATGAAAGGTATATCATTTGTCCAAGGGGTTTGGGAATTGAAAAAAGGAAAACAAACATCCATTATGTTCATAGTGAATGGGAGGTGTAGAGTTCATGATCACAATGCACTTTTTCCCCATAGATATCATGGTTTGATCTAGTTAGTCAATGGTTTGTGTATAGCCACTAAAAATGTATTCATATAATACATAAAACATATAAAAATCATAAATCATAGACCCCTCATGGAAATAATGACTCTAATGGTTGGTGTACAGTTTTAAAAAACATGTGTCCAAACATTGTAAAATATATAATTGGAGGTTTTTCCTTTATCTGTGTTGGTCTTTATGAATTTATACCTTTATTTCCCACATTACCACTTCCAAAATCAAGTGAAATAGGCATTTTCCTCCCTCATCCTATAGTGGTGGTTATCCTTTGATATAAGGTTGTTTTATGTGTCGTTGGTTGTGAATAAAATCACCCAGTGAGTCTACCACTCCACTTTATATTATTTTCTGGGAGAATCTTCATTGATTTTTTCAATAATTTTTAATGATTAACAATGTTTTCAATCATATTAATATATTTCACAGTGGTTGTTGTTCGAGATTAAATCATGGGATGAGTTTGAGTGCGTAGTTTTCTTCAAGATTAAGGTAGTGGAATTTAAACCTTATCCCATATTCTGGATATTTTACATTATTATGTTATTGTTACAACATGATTCATTTATCCTAATTGGATTCCATTATGAAGAAAATAAATTATCCCAATAATAGTTATAATAACTCTTTTATGAACTCTATTTGGTTTGTTGATGATAGTGATACTTGAACTCTTATCACCCATGGGGTTTTTATCTCCATTAGAATCAAATAAATCAGTTGTGTAATGGTGAATTTGTTGGTTTTTTAAAGAAAAAAGTTATATGTGATATTCGATTGGTACCATTGTATAAATGTTTTATTTCATAACATGGAAATTGTAAATTGGATATGTCGTAATTGGGGGTTAATGTTGTCAAATTGTTAAAGGGGTGAGTCCATATTTTTAAATGATTGAAAATAGATGTAATGGAAAAGGAAATTAATAATTTCATAACTTATCTATTTATGGAATTGATTAAAACAAGAAATATATAATGAAAAATTGAAGTTATTATTATTGAGAATGGTGAATCCTTGTTTTTGGTTATGTTAAAGTTGTTATGTAAGATAAATCCTGAATGGTAAATGATGATGACATGGTAATTATTTTTGGTTGTGGCATTACCCAATATGTTAATGGTGATATTCATGGATTCCAATAGTATTGAAATATTTTTTTCATAGTGGAATGCATAAATGAATGGTTTTTGGTCATAGTTTAACACACAACTATAAATATGTTGGTCATTGTGGCCTGATCACAAAACCATTGTTGGTTATTGTGGTCCACACCATTGGTTAGGTACCTTGAATAATAATCCAAGGTACAATGAATTACATTAGAAAAATTAATACATTTACTTGTGATGAAATGTGATTAACCCTCATGGTATGCTATTTAAACAAATATCTTATCATGAAGAATTTATGTTGTTTTGTTACATTTGTTGATACTAGAAATCCTTGGGAAAAATTGAATATTGATTAATCATGAAATTATTTTTATTTTCCATATCTTGATTTTTTATTTACTCTTCTTCATAATATTCTATTATACTATAAATTTATTTATAAACCATTGGTGGTAAAATATTATGTTTTATAGAATGCATGTTTAGGATTCTAGTGGGTACTTAAGAAGGAATCATGGTTGAAAGTGAGGAAAATATAAAATGGATAATTCTAGATGGAATAAGTGGTTTTGGGATGGATCATAGATGAGGGGACCATACCAGATATTGTAGTAAATTTTAGTATTTTACCATCTGTGTTTTGTTTTTATTATATGTGATAGGTGACACAAAAATGGAATGAAATGATTATTCGTATGGTTGTGGGCATGTACCATATTTCGGGATATGATTCTATGACTCATATCTGATTAATAATTTAACATTCATTATAATTTAATTTGATATAAAATGTTTTCTTACTCTGGTAACGAGGGTAAAATATTTCCATGTTCCTCAATAGAACCTCCTCATTAGTCTATATCATATGGCATATGGGGCAACAATCATGAGGTCATGTGAAAAATTTTCATGAGCTATTGGATTAGTGAAAAATTGACTGAGTCTTTACAATGTGGTTTCAGTGGGTTTTTATTTTCTATTTCACTAATACATGGTTATTGTAGAATGGATTTTATAGTGTTTCTATAATTGTAAATGAGATCATTCATGGAAGTAGCTGAACCACGTCTGGGGAAAACAACAATTTATTAGGGTTGAATTGTTTTTATTCATGTTTCCATGTTATAGTTGGATTATTTTAATTTATTGGGAGAAAAAAATATTTTCTTGTTGTTATTATTTCCATGTAATATATTCATGTCCTATAATGACGTGATGTTTAATATGAGTTCATTTTTAGGCCCATATGACTTGCATTCTTGAACCATATAAGGAATTCATATGAAAGATATTTATAGGGGGTTTCAGAAATGAAAATTTTTATATTTAATCTCTTGTAGTTTTTAGAGAGTTATTCCAAAAAAGATAGGTGGTATAGTTTAAGATGAAAAGTTGTAGAATATAATTTAGAGATGGGGTCATAATATTTACTTTTATTATATTATAGTTATTATGATGCTAATGTGTTATCAACTTGGAGATTTTAAATTGAAGGTTTGGTTTTCCCTTAGTAAACCATGGCCCTAGAAAGGGGAGGTTGAGGGTAGAAAAAAGATGAAATTTCCTTATTTGGGTTAATGAATGTATAGTCTTCATGAAACAGAAAGTTGAGAGACAACCATTGTGTGGATTTAGGAAAAAATATATTAGGTGTTCGATGGTTTCTCTTTGAAATTGTAGAAAAATTTCACTAAATAGACTTTTACTGGTTGAGTGAATAGTGTAAATCTCCAAAAATGTGAATCTAGAAGTGGGTTAGTGTCCTCATTTACTCTTAGTAATATAGACATGAGATATTATGATAGAAAATTTTCAATTTTATACAATATATAGAGATATACCTAGGGTGGTTGACACTGAGTATGATTGAAATGACGAGGGAGCTTCAGCAACATCATAGTAAGACTTTTATTATAGTGGGTGTACATGAGCCATCTGAGTTCAGGATTGAGTCTATCATGATGATTCAGGATCACATTAAGACCCCACAAGAGAAGTGAGTTATGATGGAATGCTATGTAATATGTTTACCAATGAAGAAAATGTGTGAAAATCTATATCATGGTGAGAGATTGGGGGACATGGAGTTGAATTGCATATGTATGAGCTTCATGGAACACTTTTACACTAATATGCTGAATAAATATAAAGGTGAAGAATTTATGATATGGTCTTATTAGAGTGTTTTGGTGATGGATTAAAATGGAATCATCAAATTCATACAACATTTTCTCCAAAATTGATATGATATGAGGCATTTATAGATAGATTTTCTATGTATGGGTTTATATGTCATAAGAAGACTCAGGAAAATAAATTTTGTTTGAACCGATTTACTAAGGTGGTGGATAAATCAATAATTTATAAGGGTAAACTAAAGGAGGATTCTTGTGTATGATATATAATATTAGTCAAGTAATATAGTTGTGAATATCCTTGTATTAGAATGAGTTGTTATCGGAACATCTACCCTGGATTTGGAAAACGTAGTTTTTAGTTGAGAGGAACCACGTCTCATGAAGGTATTTTGGTCATAATTTACCTAATTAATTTTTTATTTCATTGGAAAGCCACTTTCAGGATAAGTGGGAACCTACATAAATTCCAAAATATTCACATTACATGATTCAAAATTCAAAATCACAAAGGGAAACCTCAACACAAATCTATAATACAATAAAACACATATTCAAACGAAAGAAACCATCAACACCTATCTATGCGGTCCTTGACAAATCACTGGTTTCAAAATTCAAATGATAGGACATCGTCACCTCCTTGAGCCTACCACCTCATGACATATGCAGACAAAAACCAACCCATATCAAAACCATCACGTTGGAAACCAGATCGCCAAAAACTATCATCGTCACCAAGAACTAGGCACAGTGCCATCGTGAATTCTTTATAAACCCCCACTGAAGACCATTACACCACAACATCCACCCCAGAAAAAAATCATTGTAGATGCATTATCGCCGCTATCGTAGATGCACTAGAATCAGACTTTTAAAGACAATTGAAACAAAAAAATCACCAATCGATGTAGCTCCATAAAAAACCTGAAGAACAAGCCCTATGAGAATCCATAGACAGAGCTGAAGCCACCACAAGAGTTGCCTCCTGCAATGATGTCGATCACTCTAACTACACAACCCAAGACACCTTCAACACCACTGCACGAGTCCAACTGGGAGAAGAGTGGTGATATACAAGATAAAGATAGGAGAAAGGAGTGACCTACGGTGTTGACAACGCACTCTGAACATGGCCACCGAACTCCACCTTCAATGCAACTACCAGAGGAACTTCATGAAAGGAGGAGAAAACAAAACACAAGCTGAGAAACATGATAAAGAGGCTCGTCATAATCCAACCCCAACAAAATCCCAATTATGCGGGGTTGCATTGAGTCGAACCATGATGGGGTATGTTCACAATGGTACCAACTTGGAGAGAGAATAAGAGTTACTATTGTTGTTATTATATTATTGATATGGAATTATTCGATATAGGAGGCTCATATTCTTTTATATCCACCATGTTTTTAAGTGGGTTAAATTAAATATTACAAGCCTTATGTAAAATCTTTTACAAAAATATGGAGACCATGATTTGATCGGAGATTATATATCAGTGTTGGGTGTGTTGTCTAGGGGTTGATGGGTATTGTCTTATTTTTGGAGACCATGATTTAAAAATTTTACTTTGAAAAAAAAAACTACTCAATCATTATAAAGTCAAAATATTCTAGATAACCAAACATTGGTTCTTAAAAAAAATATTCACATCCTTTGATGTCATGATTTTCTATTAAAAATTATTTTATGTATCATAACCACTTTTAATGTCATTAAATCATGTAATAAAATATATTCCACAATTTTATCAAATGTTTAGTGTAAATAGTAGATGAAAAATAAAAAAATATATATAGTTTTCATATAAAAACAGCTCATTCTGTGGAAAATAATGGAACATGGGTATACCTAAAAATAATTTTATATAAATATATGATAGTTTAATAAATAATCTAAAACCTAGATTTAATATGAAATTAAATATTGTATATTAATTAAATGAAATATGAAATATAAAAAATATACCTATGATATTCCACATAAAACACGTGGGACACTAAATTATTACAATATGGTCAAGGAATATTAAGTAGTTATGGAGGAGGGTAATTAGTCATTGGAGAGGGAAGTTAGAGGGGGTTCCACATCACTAATAGGGGGACAGTTAGGGAGAGTGATTTCAGAGTGGGGGGGGGGGGTGTTCTACAACACAATCGGGAAGAGGGAACTCTAAGAGGGGTTGTGGTGGTTGGCGTCACCGCATAGGATGGGGGATGGTTGTCGAATGGGGGGGGTCTCATTACTTCTGGGGATTGGTATTCTAGGGGGGGCATTATCTCCATCGGGGAGGATAACATTCTGGGAGAGGGAGGTCGTAGGGGGGGTTCATGATGGTCAAGGTCTCCACTGAGGATGGAGGGGGTGTTTCAAGTCGCCACTGGAGAGAGTAAGGTTATGGGGTGGGGGTCTCATGGATGGGGTCACTCAGGGAGGCTTGGATACAGGCCAGGGTTGAGTATCCAGGAAGGGGTGGGGATGGATAAAAATGTTTTTAAAATATTTCATAGAATTTTTATAAAACCCTCCTCAAATTATTAAAAAATACAATAGTTGTTTGATTAAAATGACACTATATTATTTTTTCTAAACTGGATTTATTTTGTTTTTGTTAATAAAACTGGTGCTAAAATACCGCAACCACCCAATTATTTTTTTATAGTGACACATGGCTAGGTAATGTGATGTACATGGGTAGGTACCCCAGGTAGTGTACACTCTTTATACCTGACATAAATTTCATGTAAAATGGTTTTAAACAACATGTTCTTCTTGTGTACATTCCCTTGTGGGGATATGGGATCACACATGTTGTGCTCTAGAATACACAACCTATTGTTCCCCTCAGTTACCCTTAATTTTTTTGTGTATTTTCTAAATCATAAATTGAAATGGACATGAAATTAGTCCATTATTTGTATTTTTTCACATAAAACGTCACAATGGGGTCCTTTCATCATATAGTTGTTGTCTGGATACTGTTTTTCACCAATATAGTTTTGATGGAGGTTCTCCCCAAGAGTTGGATTCAGAATACTGTATTAGTTTGGTTGTGAGGAATGATCCCATGTGAGTATTTTGAGCACAATGTTTGGTCTGGTCTAATCATTCCATGTAAATTTTCTTGATTTCCATAGGAAGGATCATGGGAGGTGTGGATGAGTATCATATATGGGTAGATCCAATTTTGTCCCTTAATATCCAGACAAGTTTCATGAGGTTAGATTTGTTGTTTTCTAGATCATATGATTGATTATGATTGTGGTTGGAGCATTTGGGAAAGGTTGATATCAAAGGATTGTGTTTATTTCTAGGAATTGTTTTCAGGTTGAGTTGGGATTGAGGGACTCATGAAGATACCCATGGGGGGGGGGGGGGGTAGGTTATGTTATTATTGATGCTGTTGTTGTGTGTTGATAAATCCTCATCGATTGTATTTTCATTTGGATGCATTGTTGTAATGTGGTTGATCAAGGATCAGTAGGATCCCACTGAGGGATTCTTGAGAATGTCTCAAGTGATATGGATTTCATTGGTAGTTTTATTGTTACCAGGGGATGAGAGGGGATTCATCCACGTGAGTTCAAGTTCTAGGAGTTCAATGATTTATTCGTCCATTCATTTGTAGTCAATCAGTACCATGTATGGTCTTGATTGATATAATGACCCTGAGTGGGTTCATGTCCCTTAGTGGTTGGTTATGGGTGTTTCCTTATCACCTAGGATGTTTTATGAGATGATGGGGATGGGATTTTTGTGGTTGAGATAGATGTTTATGCATCCATTTTTATCTACTTTGTGAAGTTGAGACATGGATTACATCCTTAGGGTGCTTTGATATGGTTGGTTTTCCACATTTTGGAACCCAATTACTAGTAAGGGTTGTGATGGATGAGAATGTTGCGTTGACGATCCATAGGTAATGGTATAGAAATCCATTATTATGATTGTTGTACTAAGGTTGTGTATTGGTACAGATATTTTATTTATTGTATTATTACTGGATTTAGGTTCTATGCATGTTACATTATATTTTTTGGCATAGTGGTTATGATGTAACATGTATGTGGGTTGTTGTTGGACTAATGTTCCACACATGGGATATTGTGTTAGACAATGGCTCTGGACACTGATAGTATTATTCAGATTTAGAGTTATATAGTAAATTTCTAGGACCCACTAATGATTTATATTGATGGTTGACGGATTGAGGTTCTAGGAAAGGTTAATTTACTATATAGATTTGTTGGGAGATAAAGGTTGTAGACCGAGATAGTATACATTGATTGTGTGTGCCAATGTGATGTTATGGTAGGTGGATTGATGATAAAAATACATGGTTAGATTTTTTAATGGTTCTTCATGATTTATTTATTTTTTATTTATAGTTTATGTGCTGGGGTGATGTTATATATGTTGTGGTTATGATACATGGGAGAGATGTTAAACTGATTTTGTAAGATTAGTAGTACTTTTTGTGGTAACTAGGAATATTGTATTGAGGTATCATGTATGAGATGAATTTTTGGACAAGAGGTCATGGTATGGGATGAAATATATTATTACATAAATGATAAGACAATCATTAGTTGGGTCCACCATTTTCTTAGGAATTATAGTGGTTACAATAGTTCTGATGCCTAGAGGTTGTTCGGGATACATGGTCGTTGAGATGTGCTATGAGACATTCTATAATTTACCAAATCATTTATGGTTGGTCATGGTCTCAATACAAATAATATAATTTTGATTTATTTTTATTTGTTTTTAATTTATATATTAGTTATAGTGTGCATATTTCATGAGAATTTAATTATGTCAGCAGTTATATGTTCACCATTGGGGGCGTCCAAATGAAATTTATTTCTAACCCCATATACATGAACCATTGTTTTTATACATAAGTTATTTCTACTTTAAGGCTGGGAATGGATTCAAGATGGTTAGGGTGGAGGCCTAGGATTTCATTGTTATATAGGATGATCGTGTGAAATCAACTGTTTTGGATGGAGCGTCATGACAGTGTAATGGATACCAGGTGTTTTGTGGTCTGATGTTTACATTAAAGAATGTTGCATATTCATTTTATGTTATTTAATTTTTTATATGTAATCTGACTATTGCAAGATCATTGTATATTTAACATGGTTGTTTTGTCCCTTAATGTATTTAAATTAACAACAATGTGTTTTTGTTTTTGTTTATTTATCATTATTGATTGTCTATTGTGCATGATATTATGTTATTTACTTCTCGTTGTCAACTCTGATATGGGGTTATAGTCTCCTCACTATTCTACAACTATACCCCTAATACTATTTTTCCTGCTCTAGTGTACAAGGAGGCATGGTTCGAGAATTATGGTGAACTGGCTCGAAGATATTGTTTTTGTGGATTCTAGGTGGGGTTGATAAAAAGTGGTATCAAAGGAGTTACATTCCTATTATTTTATTATTTGGGATTTGGTAGTCATGAGACATAGGAATGTTTCATACATAGCAATGGATACTGAGAAGATGTGTCATGAACAGCAGATCCGATGGAAATTCTAGGTAACCAGGGACTGGGACTAATTTTCAAGCATTATAATGATAATATTGGTCAGAAGTTTCCTATGAGAAGAACACATGATGTTTGTAATTTATGTTTTATGATGAATTTTAGGATCATGGATCATTGGAAAGTAGCATGTGAGATGGTTTGGTCTCTTGAATTTCAGAGGAATGAAGAGTCTCACACATAATAATAGTCTTGTAGGACACCCATGTTGTAGTTCGAGTAGTGTGTAATTTTGTGAATTTATTTTTTATGAAACTTTCTGTGGATCTATGGTGAGATGTGTGATGGTGGATACACTAGTGTTTCCTTATTTTTGGTCGGTACAATTAACTTAGTCAGTCAATGTGGTATAATTGTAGGACTATTATAACCCTGATGGTGGTTTTTTGGGGTTGGTAGTATGTCTGAGTCCTCCAGGGAGTTGTTTGATTTGTAGATTCTTAGTGAGGATGAGCAACCTAAATTTTAGAAGTAGACTAGTATATGATAACATTATGTTGTGAGAACCTATAACAGAGTTTTTAATTTATTTTCAATTTTTGGGATGATGATATGGGTTCATGTTTAATACCCATTATTTGTTTCCTTCTATGAGTTTTCTTAGACCATGGTGTTAGAAAAAGGTGGTATGATTTGATACTTTATCGGTAAAGCTAATTGGTAGTTCCTAGTATCCTTTTTAATAAGATCTAAGATCAAGGAGTCGTAGTGATTTTTCATTCGAGGTGACTTATGAGAGTGGTTGACCAATTTACCAGTGATTTTGGGTACATAAACTACATTATTAACTAAAATTTTTGGAAGGGTGTTCGATGGGTGTAGCTAAATTTTCTATTTATTCTCATTGAATTTTTTTTTGAGATGTTTCCATTCAGTGCCAGTGTTCTGTATTGTGGTTTGTTTGAGAGGGGGAGGATTGTTTAGATTCCTATCCTAGGAACTATTTTTGCATGAAATATGGGGTATTTTTTTAGGATTGTTTGGGAACACAATAAGTGCCCATGTTTTCTTAGTTAATTATTAAAAGATGAGTATCAGGATACATGACTTGTTAGATTAACATAAGGATAAATTCTTGGGTTGATCACGAAAGTGTAATAGATTTTTGAAAGTGGAATCATGGAAACATGATCACATGTGATGTACCTTATCATTTGGATCTTTGATAGGATGTTATATGGAAGTACGGAAAAGGTGATTTATTTTGGTAGGAAGAAATTTTTGGGATGAGAATCATTGCGCAAATTATTAAAGGATTGTGGGAATAATGAACCCATTTCCTTGGATCGAACTATGATGCATATTAATGGATGTTTTTTTGGTGTTATTCATTGATGAAATCTTAGTATAATAAGTTTTTATAGATGATCATGCCCAATATATTGAAATCATCCGGATTATTATATAAGGGAACTGGCTTTTTACAATGCCATAGTGATGTGTTTTTGGGTTGATAAAGGGCCACCTAGGAGTTTCTTCTTGTGGGGCTGTGTATGTGAAGAAGCATGGTTAGTAGTGCACCATATATTGTCTATGTGTTAGTTCCATAAGAATGACCACTTATCAATGAATACAAGGATAGTCTTTATATTAGGATATAATGGGAGATAATATATTTTTGTTTTTTTGCTATAGAGGGAGAGAAATTTCAATATCCAATTCTGAGGTGTGGGCTATGAATAAGGATTCAAATAATGATTGAACATTTTTTGTGAAGAAACAATAAAGATACATCTATGGTAGGATTAAACATGAGTTTGATAACAAGTTTTAAATGATTATGTGACATATCAGGATTGAGGAGTGATGTTAGGCACTATCACTGTGGTTTTCTATGTTGTATGGGAATTAATTTCTATTGAGTATCATGTGCACCATATCTATTGAGTTAGGTAGAGAAACTTGGGTGTCTTCTTCATGTATAAGACAACTAGTTGATCTTGATTTGATGAACATGTTGGGTTGGTATGTGTGCATGGAAGAACATAGAAGACTCTCTAAGATGATATGTAGTTATTGTGGAGGATATATAGAAACAAGTTTCTGGATCATAAAATTAGATCATAAATATAAAATTTTCTTTATTGGGTTCTTAATTTGGAAAAAAATTTCATTTCCTAAACAAATAGTCTTAAATTGTTTTTTTGATTGTTCCATTGGTCTTAGAATAGGGTTTTTACATATGGATAAGAGGTTTGTGAAATTATGAGAAGTTTTAGTTTTGGTAGAATATTTAATATTTAAATGATTAATTATTAAATAAATAATTTTTTTTCGGGGGGAAATATGTTTTTAACTGAGAATTGGATTGAAATTATGGTTCTGAAATTGATTACACAATGAGTGGTTTTTCTTGGGGATTCATAAAATTACATCAAGTTATAGGAATAAAGCAATTCATTAAAAGGGTAATTACTTATTTGATTAATTTATTGATAAATTAATTAATAAATTAATTAAATGATCTACCCCCCCCCCCATTTCTATTCAATGAATTGAAGGAAATGTGGAGGGATCTATATGCATGCTATTGTTGATTATAGAGGGAAGGGGGAGGAGGATTCCACTAGGATACTTGGTGTAGATTGAGACCGGATAGAGATATTAAATCTTTTGGGTGTGGATTAGGACCCAAAGATTTGATTTTTACATTGTCAGGTTGGAATGATTTTTATTTTTTACTCTTAAATCCATTTATTTTTAGTGTTTTCAATTTTTAAATACTTAATATGATTGATTAGGACCCCATGGTGGTCAATCAATGCTTATTTTAGGATCCAAATGATTGTTTCATGTTGTTCAAAGGGGTTTTCAATTCAGAAATGCCAACAACATGATATGTGTTCTGAATAAAATGCACAGTGTGTTATTCATATTTCTATGATAATAAAAGGATATGACTATACAATGTGGAATCTAGATACACCCTATATACTTGAACTCTATGTGTAGCTCGGAAAATGGCTAGATGAACGGTGTAAGGGAGACATGACCATGTAGGGTAGATGGACATAGCCTCTGTGGGTGACACACCATGTGTGACTACACACCTAGGAAAGAACACATGGTCATGTATTGTGAGTTACATCATTTTGTGGAAAATGTAGGGCACATTCCATGTATATGACCTAAATGATATATTCATGGTTTTTTCTATCCATGTTCAACTAGAGTACACACACTAGAGGGTTTTTGGGAGCACATGCCATGTGCTCTGGCATACACACTATGTGGTTCACCATGGTCGCCCTTTAAGTGGTTTTCTGTGTTTTGTGCATTATGAAAATTATTATACCAGTGAGTATTCAATTATACGAATTTTTCCCTATGGAATGAAATATTAGGATAATTTTTTTCTATATAAGTAATTTATATATTTCCATGGACAAATATAGTTTAGTTAGAGGTTCTTTAGAAGATTGGGGTTCAGAATACTCTAGTGGTTGGGTTGTGATCTTCAATTCCATGCAAGGATTGATATATCATTTTTTTAATTTTCCAGATCATTCGATGATGTTCTACATGATATTACATAGCTGGATCCCTAGAATAGATATCAAGTATCGTATTTGATAAGATCTTAGTCTATACTGGCATATCAGGACCATATTCTGATGGTTAGAGAAATTGATGTTTAGATCTAGTGTCTAAGGATCTGGGGGATTAGAGACTTTGTGGGAGGTTAAAATCATTGTATAGCTATTACGCTTGGGTTGTGTTGAAGTGTTTAGTTGAGTCTGAGGGACTGTTGATAATTCCTATTGTGGGCTTTTTTGAAATGGGATTTTGTATTACGTGGTTTGGGGTTGAAACTGATTTTTTTCACAGGTTTTATTTTGTATTCCTACTCGGAATGGGGTTTATCAAGGCTAAGTTAGAGGAAATTGAGGGCCTCGTTTGAATGTTTAATGTTATTGGTATTGGATAGAGAATTTGGTTGATACTAGAGAGTAGTAGGTGTTTTCTCCATTTCAGTTGTAATTCAGATGATCTGAGGAGGGATTCCTCTGTTTATGTATTGTATCAATGAACCATGTATGTTATCGATTGATATGATAACCATGATCGGTTGTGTGTCACTTAGTATTTGGTTATGGGTTTTCCCTTGGGGCCATATATAATTTTTGGGATGATGGGTCTAAGATAATAATGGTCAAGATGGAATTTTAGCCTGACATTTGTTTCTAGTTGTCTAGAATGAGAGGTGTATTTTTCCCTTGGGGGAGATTGATATGGATAGGTTATAATGTTTTATAACATAGTTACAAGTAAGGTATGTGGTGGATAATAGAGTTTTATAGACGATCAACATGTATGGTTATTGATATAAAATATTAATAATTTTTTTCTTAGGGTCTTCATCGGTACCGAAATATTTTGTATGGATTGAGTGGTGGAATGAGTTTCTAAAAATGATATTTTATAATATTTTGTATAGTGGTTGTGTCACCACATGTATGTGGTTTGGTGCATGACTAAGTTTCCAGTAAAATGAGTTTTATTATGTAAATTTTGTTTGACTGAGGATTTGGTAACGGTCAAGATTCTTTAGGGTTGGAGTGACAAACTGATTCCCCAGGTCCCACTGATGTTATTTATAAATTTAGTTTGACTGAGGTTCTAGAAAAGGATACTACAATATACATATTAGGTTTCAGACTGAGTCTATAGAGATATATTTTATACTATGTTATTATTTTTCTGACTAACGCTCTTGGAATTGTTTGTATAGCATCTTGGATGGATGGTGTTCCAACACATTAAATACATGGTTAAGATGTCATAATAATGCTCCAAGAATTGTTTATATCATATATATGTTTTTATGATGGACTGGTTCTCCATCCAACAAGGTTATGATACAAGAGATAGATTCCAGGATGATGGTCTAGGATTGATACTAGTTCTTGTGTTAAATATAATAGATGAGTTGATGTTCTTGGTTTAAGGTGATGTTTGGGACATTAGGACATGGTATGGGATGAATTAGATAAGTACCCACAATGTAAATACTAACGTAGGATGGGTGCCCTGTTTTTTTAGTTTCAGTTGCAGATACTAGGTTCATGGACCCTACATGTTGGTTGGGATGCATGGTCCTAGAGACATGCTAAGAGATATTTCTTAAATTTTTGAATCCAGCATGGGAGATTGTTTAAAATTGGTTCTGGTGACAACACATGAACCTCGCCTTTAACATGGCTATCAGGTCTTAGCCCACCAATTATTAAAATTTTCCCCAAAGACCTGTGGTATTCAACATGGGGCCCTCCCATGAGACCGAACATTCATCTGACTGATGAATGTCCACACATGCCAACACATGTCCTTTCTAGTTTGCTTTGTCCTCACTCAACCATACACTGAGAATCTTCCCATAAGGTCACCCATCCTGATTAGTACTCTATGTCAATCATTCTCAACTATGTAGTTATAATTAGGTAGGCTCCTAAAAAGGACCGTTCACCTAGTTGACATGATTCATATAATTTTAACCATTTGGCCCTGTATACGAAGGTGTAACGTTGACCCCCCCCCCCACCCCCCTAGAGCACAACATCCTTTTTGTGGGACATACATCACAATCCAGGAAGTGGACCACACATAAGGATAGGCACCACCTCTAATACCAAATGTGACAACTGGGTGGTAGTGACAACATAAACACCCCAACATTAAAATGGGTGTCGGGTCCTAGTCTTCCAGTTAATTCCAGTTAACCCCCATACATGGGGTCACACCCAAGGGCCCACCCACATTCCCGAACAGGTCATATAACTAATGACTATCCCCACAGGCCAACACATGACTTTTCTTGTGTGCTTTATCCTCACTCACATTAACCCAGATATTCTTCCCAGAAGGTCGCCCATCCTTATCACTGCACCTAGAGAAGAACGATTAAATGTGGAGTTCTAATCAGGTAGGCTATCAAAAAGGATGATGAATCTTGTTGACACGATTCATATCATTTTAATCATCTAACCCATTATCAATTTGGGGTGTTTCATTCAACACCTTTTAGAGAACTATGTGCCCATTGTGGGCCCTACATCTCAACACAGACAGTGCACCATTCATAAGGCTAGGTACTACCTCGGATATCAAATGTAACAAGAGTTTCCTAGTGTCAGCACAAAAACCCTACCATAAACATGGTTGTCTGGTCCTAGCCTGCCAGGTAATACCAGTTGCCCCACAGACTTGTGTTCCCCAAACTAGGGCCCACCCACATGCCCAAATGGGTCATCTAATGATTGATAGTTCCCACATGAAAAAACAAGTATTTTCTAGTGTTCTTTTTACTCACTCACACATACCATGGGAATCTTCACATAAAGTCACTCATCATGATCACTACACCCAGCCAAGTATGCATAACTGTGGAGTTCTAATCAGATAGGCTCCCAAAAAGAAGGTGCACATTACTGACATGAGTGATATCATTTTAAGCATTTAACCCTTTATAATTATATGGTGTTACATGATCGATGTCTCAGACCTAAATATCGATGATTTTTTTATTTTTATTTTATTTTTAGTTATGTATTGGCTAGGAGATAATATTACATGGACATGGACATTCATAAATAGTTATTAGTTCAACATTGGGGTGGACTACTAAGATTTATTTATCTATCTCTATATTTTCATCACAGTGTACATACATCCCATATTTTTATATTCATGTTGAGAATCAATACATCATGGTAAGGTCAAAGACACTATATTTCATGGTTGAGCGGGATTCTCATTTGGACTAGACTGGTTAGGCTAGATCTACAAGTAAGGGTACTAGGGAAAGGGTATTTGTAATGGAATATAGTTTCAATAAGGCATATTTTATTTAATTTCCGGTTTCTTACTTTGTAAGTGTGATCAAACCATAAGGTGATCAATGTATGTACAACATTCCAATTTAGGACATTACGGGTTTTCAATTTATCAAAACCTATTTTAGATTCATTTTATTTATCTTCCTTTATTATCTATTATGTATAGTGTTTCATTATATACATCTAGTTATGAAATCTAATTTGGATGTATATTATCCTCATATCTCCAACATTAGACCCCCGCTGCAAGTCGACACTATCTAGAATATGAGTAGGTGTGCTTGAGGACTTGTTGAATAATATCTCAGAGAACCTGTTTTTGTGGAATCCAGATATGTATGTTACATTATTTCTATATTTAATAAGTTATTTGATGGTTTCAAGAAAATCTAAATCATGGAATATTGTAAGATGAATTTGAATCTCAAGACAGAAGGGAGTGATTTGAAAAAATGGGATAAAATTAAAGATAGTGAAATGAAGATGGTATATTGATAACACTCATTGTTATGATGCCAAGAATATTCTTAATAAGGGTAATGGAAAATTTCATGAAGTTGAATTTGGATGGTTCAATAATGTTTTCCATAGTGATATAAATTATATTACATTGAATCATCAATAAGATTAATTTAAGAATTCAACATTAACGTCACAAATATTCTCAATTTTAAAAATACTTTGAGTGTAACTTATTCTACACATGAATATCAGGAATTCCATGAACATGTTAATATTTTTATTATATAACCTAAATAGAGGGTAGAGGATCAAAGGTTAGAGAATGATAAAAATAATTTAATAACTCTAGTTTATAATTCTTAGAATGTTGTATCCTTGAATCATATGAGGTAAATTTTTGTTTAATATTTTGGACTAATACCATTGATATGATTTAGGGAATATTTTCTGGTAGTATGAAAGGTATATCATGTGTCCACAGGATTTGGGACTTGAAAAAAGGAAAAAACATCCATTATGTTCATAGAGAATGGGTGATGTAGAGTTAGTGATCACAGTGCACTTTGTCCCCGGAGATAATGTGGTTTGATCCACTAATTCCATGGATCGTGTATAGGCACTAAAAATTTATTCATATGATACATGAAGCCTATAAAAATCATAAATCATAGACCCCTCTTGAAAATAATGTCTCTAATGGTTGGTGCACAGTTTGAAAAAACATGTGGTCAAACATTGTAAAACATATAATTGGGGTTTTTTCCTTTATCCTTGTTGGTCTTTATGAATTATTAACCTTCATTCCCCCATTAACACCTCCAAAATCAAGTGAAATAGGCATTGTCATCCATCATTTTATATTGGTGGTTCTCCTTTGATATAATATTGTTTGATGTGTCATTAGTTGTGAATAAAATCACCTAGTGAGTCTACAACCCCACTTTCTATTATTTTCTAGAAGAATCCTCATTGATTTTATCAATCCTTTTTAATAATTAAACAATGTTTTCAATAATATTAATAGATTTCACTATGGATGTTGTTTGAGGTTAAATCAAGAGATGAGTTTGAGTTTGTATTTGTCTTCAAGATTAAGGTAGGGGGAATTTAATCCTTATCCCATATTCCAGAAATTTTACACTATTATGTGGTTGTTACAACATGATTATTTTATCCTTACAGGATTCCATGACGAAGAATTAAATTATTCCACTAATAATTTTAATGACTCCTTTATAAACCATATTTTCATTTTTGCTGATTGTGATCCTTGACCTCTTATCGCCCATGGAGTTTTCAACACCATGATAAAAAAGAAATGAGTTGTGTAAAGGGTAATTAGTGGGTTTTTTAAAGAAAAAATTTATATGTGATAATGGAATGTTACGATGGTATAAATGTTTTATTTGATAACATGGAAATTATAAATTGGATATGTTGTAATTGAGGGTTAATGTTGTAAAATTGTTAAAGGGGTGAGTCCATATTTTTAAATGATTAAAAAGAGATGTAATGGATGTGGAAATTAATTATTCGAAAACCTATATATTTATTGAATTGAATATATAAATAAATATATAATGAAAAATTGAAGTGATTATGATTCAGAATGGTGAACCCTTGTTTTTGGTTATGTTAAAGTGGTTACACAAGATAAATCAGGTATGGTAAATGATGATGAAATGGTAATTGGTTTTGGTTGTGGCATTCCCCCAAATGTTAATGGTGATATTCATGGATTCCAACTACTGTGAAATATTTTTTGTCATAGTGGAATGCATAAATGAATGGTTATTGGTCATAGTGTAACACACAACTATAAAGATGCTGTTCATGGTGGCCAAATCACAGATCCACTGTTAGTTATTGTGGTCTACACCATTGGTAGGTACCTTGATTAATGATCCAAGGTATAGTGAATTACATTAGAAAAATTAATACATTTACTTGTGATGAAAAGTGATTAACCATCAGGGTATGTTGTTCAAACATCTATCTTAGGATGAATCATTTATGTTGTTCTGTTACTTTTGTTGATCCTATAAATCCTTGGGAAAAATTGAATATTGATTAATCATGAAACCATTTTTATTTTCCTTATCCCGATTTTTTGTTTACTCTTCTTCATAATATTATATTATACTATAAATTTCCTTATAAACTATTGGTGGTGGAATAATAAGTTTTACTAAATGCCTGCTTAGGATTCCAATGGGCACCTAAGAAGGTATAATGGTTGATATTGAGGACAATTTAAAATGGATAATTCTATATGGAAGAAGTGGTTTTGGGATGGATCATGGAAGAGAGGACCATACCAGATATTGTGGTGAATTTTGGGGATTTACCATAGGTGATTATTTTTATTAAATATATGATAGTTGACAATAAAATAGAATGAAATGATTATTTGTATGGTTTTGAGAATGTACCTTATTTTCAGTATATGATTCTATAACTCATATCTAATTAATAATTTAATTTTCATTATTATTTTAATTTATATAAAAGGTTTCCTTACTCTGGTAAAGAGGGTATAATCTCTCCAGGTTACTCAATAGAACCTCATCATTAGTCAATATAGTATGGAAGATGGGGCATCAAGCATGAGGTCGTGTGGAATATATTCATGAGCTATTGGATTAGTGATAAATGGACTGAGACATTACAATGTAGTTTAAGTTGGTTTTTATTTTCTATTTCACTACTATTTAGAAATTATAGAATGTATTTTATAGTGTTTCTATAAATGTAAATGAGATCATTAATGGGACTAGTCTAACTATATCTGGGGAAAACAAAAATTTATTAGGATTGGATTGTTTTTATTCATGTTTCCATGTTATAGATGGATTATATTACACAATTGGGAGAAAAAATTATTTTGATGTTATTATTTCCATGTAATATATTCATGTTCGAGTATGACCTGATGTTTAATAAGAATTCATTTTTTAGGCCCATATGACTTCCATTCATGAACCATATTAGGAACTCATAGGAAGGATAGTTATAGGGGGTTTGGGAAATGAAAATGATTATATTGTTTTTCTTGTGGGTTTTAGAGAATTATACCGAAAATGAAAGGTGGTATAGTTTAAGTTGAAAAGTTTTAGAATATAATTGTTATAAGGGTCATAATGTTGATTTTTTATTATATTTTAATTATTATAATGCTAAATTTTTATCAAATTGGGGATTTTAAATTTATGGTTTGGCTTTCCCTGATTAAACCACGACCCTAGAAAGGGGTGGTTGAGGGTAGAGAATAAGATGAAATTTCCTTATTTGGGTTAATTAATGTATAGTCTTCATGAAACAAAAAGTTGAGAGCCAAAAATTTTGTAGACTTTGAAAAAAATATATTTGGTGTTCTATGGTGTCTGTTTGAAATTTTAGAGACATGTCACTAAATAGACTTTTACTGGTTGAGTGAATGGAGGAAATCACTAAAAATGTGTATCTAGATGTGGGGTAGAGTCCTCATTTACACTTAGTAATATGGCCATGAGATATTATGATATAAAAATTTTTATTTCATAAAATATATAGAGATATAACTACGGTGGTTGAAACTGAGTATGATTGACATAACGAGGAAGTTTCAACTAAAATATAGTAAGAAATTTATTATAGTGGGTTTACATGTGCCATTTGAGTTTAGGATTGAGTCTATCAAGATGATTAAGGATGTAACATCCAAAGTATGTAATGAATAATAGATATTTTTATCTATGTCTACTAATGAATTAGATAGTGTTTTAGAGGCTTAAAATGAGAATAAATCCAATCTTAAGCATGGAATACAATAATATTTTTAAAAGATTGTTTTACTGCCTTTTGATGGAAAACCATTTTTAAATCAATATTTTGACAATTTTATAAGCTCTATTTGTAAAAATAAACTTATTATTTATGATTGGGACATTGAAATTTACTTTGGGTAAATTTTTGGTATTTTTCCGACAATGTTCATTTTTTAATTAATAGTGAAAAATACTGCATTTTACATCAAAACTGCTTTTTCATCTAATTTAATTATATGTTTGGATTATCTTTTTTATTGGTTTTAAATTGTAAATAGAATATATTTTTACCATTTAATCCAATAGTGGTCGTTGGAATTAATTTCACTTTGAAATTGGACTTAAACTAGTGTCAATCTGTTGATACTTATTGTTTCATAAAAACACTCAATTTTCTATGACAGCGGGAATTAATTATTAAATTAATTAATTTAACTTATATGTTTTGAATTTTTTAAAATAGACATCATTTTTGAATTCGTAATATCAAATATATCAAAGGGTGAAGTTTCGGTATTTTTCCGAAAAACTTCAATTTTTGATGAATAGTTAAACCACTAAGTGGTAATTAAAAAACTGATTTTTCGTTTAAATGAAATTTTACCACCTCTGTGTTATGAATTTCAAAAATCCGACATACATGGATGTCATTAAGAAGTAAAATGTGGTTCAATGGGATTAAAATAATTTTTTTGTGAATAGTAACTTTTAAGTTTTTAATCGCGATTAGAGGTAATTAGTGTAATTTAAGGTAAGAATAATGTTTTAATAATATGAAATGAACATGACACATGTAATACCATTTTTGGATGTGTCATGGCCGACCAAGACAATCCATGGGACAACTTGGGGACCCCATGGATCCACTTTGGTAGGAAAATGTCATTAATATCATTTTATTTAATGTTAAAGTAAAAATGACACAAACATGAGTTGTTTTACTAAAACAATTTTTACATTGGGTTATAAAAGTCTGATTTTTGATTATAAATAGTGATTGGAAAGATAGTAAGATTTCCTACATCATGATATTTGTTTTATAATTTTTACACATTAAACAAAGTAAATTATTTATGACATAATGATGATGCAGTGATTACCTCATTAATAAAGGGTTTAAATAAAATGAAAAGATAATGTAAAATATAAGACCTAAACATGTCAAAAACCCATTGGATGGGTATATTTAAAACCCTTATCACCTTATCCTATAATTATATAAATGTGGGTCTTTTTAAATCTGAAACTCATTTTAAAATAAAGTAACATTTCTTTATTTTCCATGAGTGCCTCTCTTCTCCTCTTATAAAAGGCCCCCACCTCTACCTCCTTACGCACACTTCCAAAGCCTTTGTCTCGGCCAACCCCTACCCATTTTGTCTCTCCAAATCCATATATAACTCTTAGAAGCCTCATTTTGGGCATAAGTCTTCCCAAGGAAGCCTTTGAGCTCAAATCAAAAAGAGTTACCCGATTAAAAGGTAGTGTCTTATCTTGTGTTCTTATGTTTTATTTTGCTTCTCCAACCCCCTAAACTCTTTTTATTCATTTCATTTGTAACAACTCCAGTATATTAAATATACTAGAATGTTTTTATACGAATTATTAGAGCTACACTTACACACACCAACATCTAATGGTTAAAGAACATACTGTTTCTGTGGATGGTAAATTCCTGACTCGCGAAACGATGATTGTTCAACAATCATATAAAACCCTCAAAGGTGGCCATTAAGATGTCACTATATTTATATATGATATATAATATGTTTATGTTTTACTTAGGCTTCTTTATTTTTCATTTATGGAATACCTTTATGGTTTCCATTATGCGTAAACACGATATTTTCATTTTAGGAAGTGCGGACTACCGCCCCCTCAAAGTGATTTGATTCGTTAATACCATATGTGGTACATATAAAGGATAGATTGAGTGAAATTATATATGATTCAATACTGTAATTATAATACTTTTAATTATCATTATGTTTTAATTTCATAAAATACAAAATAGAAATGAAAGTAGCGTTCATGCGTATGTACGGCTTACCGTCTCCATGAACGGTGCATTTCATTTCTTACCTCTAAACATTATGTAATATTATAAATTCATGTATATAATGGATATATATGATATATATGATATCTACATCATGATTATAACTCGGGATATAATGGATACATGAACAACTTGTAATTATAAAGAGTTTATTTTTGACTCAAGTACCAATGATCGTTAAAACGACCGTTAATAACATAAATAATTACATAGTGTTCATGACATGGTAATAAGTGATATAAAAGGAATAATGAACTTGAAAAAGGTTCTTAAGAAAGTAGAAATTAACTCAAGTTTATTATTCAGGAGGTTAAAGAACGATCGAGTCAAGTCGGACCCGAGGTATGGGACTTCATCTCAATCTCCTTTCATTGAGGCATATTATGTTTTATACACAACATTCTTTTATACGGTGTATAAACCCCTTTTACTTTTACGTTTATCCAAAAGGAATATTTTTTATATAAAGCGTTTTACTAAACGACAAAAAGGGAATGTTTTTGTCGTACGTATGCGGCGACAATGACTTCTCCGCCGCCGTGACCATTATTTGAGTTTCGACTTCCTCTACAAGCCAGAACCTTTTTTGAATGAAAAATAATACCCATGTTTTACTTTTCTTTTATTTTGGTATTGAAAATGGTTTTCATAATGTTTTCATATCAATGTGTTGTATTGATATCTTGTGATTGAAAAGTGGAAATGTTATGTTTCCTTTATACATTTTTTATGTGATACGATTATGTTATGGTTCATCGGCATTGTTATGAAGATGGGTGGTTCCGTGATAAACTAAGGGCGGGTGAGCCCGATATAGCTCTCCAATGCATTGGGTAATGTGAAGGAGTTAAACGTTAAGGTTTCTCGGAAGAGATTTAGTGAATATACTGTTATGGGTATTCCAAACGTAACCAAGAGGGTTACTCCCTACGTAAGAATGTTATGAATGCCTCAAGTTACCTTTATGTCTTATGATTTCTATGATTTATTAATGATTTTATGAGGTATGTTTAAGTGATTATGTTTTATGGGTAAAGTATGATTTCATTCTTATGTATATATGTACCCATGTTTCCTTTCCATATTTTTATATCCCTTACTGAGCTTTTTATGCTCATCCCACATTTTTGAAATGTTTTTCATAGGTCAAGTGAAAGGTACATGATATGATGACAGTGTCAAGGAATTGTCAAGAAAGAATCCAGGTTTTATTTTAAATATGTTTTCACTGATGGGAAAAATGAATACTATCTTTTATGTAACCACTTTGTTTAAATGTGGAATGTAATGAAAGTTTTATGGTCTAATTCTCTAAAACTCTAAACCTGAAAAGATCCTTAATGTGAATTATTCATTTAATTCAATATTAAGTATGGTTTAAGGCTGGGGCCTTATAGTTGGTATCAAAGGTCGGTTTAGACAACTTTAAGAGTTACAAAATTGTAAAATTATAAATTAATTTATGGTATGATTGAAATAATATTGCATTTAAAGATTACCATGTTGCTTCTCCTAAGATATTTTTGTTTTAAGAAAGGTTTTTTGTAAAGGAAACAGAACAAATTTTCGGGGAAGGCATACAGAGGGAAATGACCTTTCAAATCAGTATCCTGAGATGGCCCGAATCAGAACTAAATAGTTTGCTGCAGTGATGGCTCAGTTGACTCAGGTGAAAAATTTTGGTTGTTTTCATTGATTATATGTTGGTGTTTTATAAAAGTAAAGAGGATCATGAAGGACATTTAAGGGTTATTTTTCAAACCTTAAAAGAAATAAAATTGTATGGGAAATTCAGTAAGTGTGAGTTTTGGATTCAACAAATTTCATTCCTTGGTCACATTGTTTCAAAAAATTGAATTAAGTGTTGATCTTGTTAAAACAAAAGTTTTTGAAGAATGGCCAAGACCGAAAAATGTAACCGAGATCCGTAGTTTTCTTGGTTTGGAAGGTTACTACCGAACATTTGTTGAAAATTTTTCAAGGTTATCTAGTCCAATGACTAAGCTAACTTGGAAGGGTGTTAAGTTTATATGGACAAAAGAATGTGATGATTGTTTTCAGGAATTGAAAATAAGATTGGTGAATGCTCGAGTTTTGTCACTTCCTTCCAGGAATGGTGAGTTTGTTATCTACAGTGATGCTTCATTGAAAGGGCTTGGTTGTGTCCTTATATAGAATGAACAGGTAATTGCATATGCTTCATGTCAGTTGAAAACTCATGAGGTAAATTACCCTACACATGACTTGGAATTAGCTGCTGTTGTTTTTGCTCTAAAAATTTGGAGGCATCATATGTATGGAGTAAAGTGTGAAATGTATACTGATCACAAAAGTTTAAAGTATATATTCACTCATAAAGAATTGAACATGAGACAGAGGAGATGCCTAGAATTAATCAAGGATTATGATTGTACAATTCATTACCATCCGGGAAAAGAGAATAAAGTGGCTGATGCTTTGAGTCGAAAAAGTAATGCGTCATTAGCAATGTTGTGTTTGGAACGTGATCCTTTGGTTAAGGATTTGATGAACTTTGGAATAGAAGTTGTTGGTGCAGGATGTCCTTCTGTTTTGTTTCAGGTATCAGTGAAATCTTCTCTATCAAACAGAATTAAGCAAGCACAGAACCAAGATAGTGAGTTGCAGAAAAAGGTAGAGCTGGTTCAGAAAGGTAAGTTTCCTGAATTCATCATTGATAATGATTTTGTTTTGAGATTTTGGAAGAGATTATGTGTGACTTGTGATTCACAGTTCAAGAGAGAGTCTTTATGTGAAGCTCATAGTTCTCCGTCTTCAGTTCATCCTGGCAGTACTAAGATGTACAGAGATCTGTGGGAGTATTACTGGTGGGATGGAATGAAAAGAGATATTGCAGATATTACTATGAAGTGTTTGACTTGTCAGTAGGTTAAAGAAGAGTGGCAGTTACTGAATGGGATGCTTCAGCCTTTACCAGTACCAGAATAGAAATGGGAAAATATATCCATGGACTTCGTTATGGGATTGACGAAGACACCTCGATGTAATAATGAAATTTGGGTTACTGTTGATCTCTTGACTAAATCTGCTCATTTCCTTGCTATACGAGATAATTTTTCCCTAGATCAACTTTTCCATTTGTATCTTAAAGAGATAGTCAGGTTACATGGAGTTCCTCTCTCCATTGTATCTGATCGTGCTCCCAGGTTCACTTCTAACTTTTGGAAATGCCTTCAGAAGTCATTGGGTACTGAATTAAATTTTGGTACATCATTTCATCCTCAATCAGATGGGAAATCAGAACGAACAATTCATACATTGGAAGATATTTTACGTGCTTTTTCGATGGATTATCAGGGATGTTGGGACTAACATCTTTATTCGGTTGAGTTTTCATATAATAACAATTTTCATTCCAGTATAAAGATGGCACCATTTGAGGCGTTATATGGGAAGCGGTGTCGAACTCCAGCTTTCTGGGATGAAGTGGGTGAAAGGAAGTTGATGGGACCATAATTGGTAGGAAGGATCTCTCTTTCGAGGAAGGTGATCATGTTTTTCTCAAAGTCTCACCATGGAAAAGGGTGATGCGATTTGGTAGGAAAGGGAAGTTGAGTCCAAGGTTCATTGGACCATATGAAATTCTGGAGAGAGTTGGATCAGTTGTTTACCGAGTGGCTTTACCTCCGAGTTTATCTCAGGTGCACAATGTTTTTCATGTTTCAATGTTAAGGAAGTGCATTCCAGATCCATCTCATGGTTTGAGTCCAGAGGTAGTTCAGTTGGAAGAGAATCTATCTTATGAGGAACAACTGGTCCAGATTCTTGACCACAAGGAGCAAGTGTTATGGAATAAGGTGATTCATCAGGTAATGGTTTTGTGGAAAAACCACATGGTTGAAGAGGCAACATGGGAATCTAAAAATTCAATGAGGGCTAAATACCCCCACTTATTCGATAAGTAAATAAATTGCGGGGACACAATTTTCTAAAGGGTGGAAGGATGTAACATCCCAAGTAAGTAATGAATAATAGATATTTTTATCTATGTCTACTAATGAATTATATAGTGTTTTAGAGGCTTAAAATGAGAATAAATACAATCTTAAGCATGGAATACTCTAATATTTTTAAAAGATTGTTTTACTGCCTTTTGATGGAAAACCATTTTTAAATCAAACTTTTGACAATTTTATAAGCTCTATTTGTAAAAATAAACGTATTCTTTATGAGTGGGACATTGAAATTTACTTTGGGTAAAGTTTTGGTATTTTTCCGAAAATGTTCATTTTTTAATGAATAGTGAAAAATGCTGCATTTTACATCAAAAATGCTTTTTCATCTAATTTAATTATATGGTTAGATTATATTTTTAATTGGTTTTAAATTTTACATAGAATATAGTTTTACCATTTAATCCAATAGTGGTCATTGGAATTAATTTCACTTTGAAATTTCACTTAAACTAGTGTCAATCTTTTGATACTTATTGTTTCATAAAAACATGCTATTTGTTCGGACAGCGGGAATTAATTATTAAATTAATTAATGTAACTTATATGTTTTGAATTTTGTAAAATAGAAAACATTTTTTAATTCGTAATATCAAATATAGCTTAGGGTGAAGTTTTGGTATTTTTCTGAAAAACTTCAATTTTTGATGAATAATGAAACCACTGAGTGGTACTTAAAAAACTGATTTTTTGTTTAAATGAAATTTTACCACCTATGTGTTTTGAATTTCAAAAATCATACATACATGGTTGTAATTGAGAAATAAAATTTGGTTCGATGGGATTAAAATAATTTTTTGGTGAATTGTAACTTTTATGTTTTTAATCGCGATTAGAGGTAATTAGTGTAATTTAAGGTTAGAATAATGTTTTAATAATATGAAATGAACATGAAACATGTCATACCATTATTGGATGTGTCATGGCCGACCAAGACAATCCATGGGTCAACTTGGGGTCCCCATGGAGCCACTTTGGTAGGAAAATGACATTAATATCTTTTTATTTGATGTTAAAGTAAAAATGACACAAACAAGAGTTTTTTTACTAAAATTTTTTTTAATAGGGGTTATACAAGTCCTATTTTTGACTATAAATAGTCATTGTAAAGATAAAAAGCTTTCCTACATCATGATATTTTTTTATAATTTTTAGACGTTAAATAAATTAAACTATTTATGACATCATGATGATGCAGCGATTTCCTCATTAATAAAGGATTTAAATAAAATGAAAATATAATGTAAAATATAAGACCTACACATGTCAAAAACCTATTAGATTGGTATATTTCAAACCCTTATCACCTTATACTAGAATTATATAAATGTGGGACCTTTTAAATCCGAAACTAGTTTTAAAATAATGTAACATTTCTTTACTTTCCAAGAGTGCCCCTCTTCTCCTCTTATAAAAGGCCCCCACCTCTACCTCCTTACCCAAACTTCCAAAGACTTTGGCATGGCCAGACCCTACCCATTTTGTCACTCCACATTACTCTCTATCTCTTAGTAGCCTAAATTTGGGCATAAGTCTTCCCAAGGAAGCCTTTGAGCTCAAATAAAAAAGAGTTACCCGATTTAAAGGTAGTGTCTTCTCTTGCGTTCTTATGTTTTATTTTGCTTCTCCAACCCCCTAAACTTTTTTAATTCGTTTATTTTGTAACAACTCCATTTTCTTCAATATACTAGGATGTTTTTATAAGAAGTATTCTAGCTACACTTACACACACCTACATCTAATGGTTAAAGAACATACTATTTCTGTGGATGGCGAATTTCTGCCTCACGAAATGATGATTGTTCAACACTCATATAACACCTTCAATTGTGGCCATTAAGATGTAAATATATTTATATATGATATATAGTATGTTTATGTTTTACTTAAGCTTCTGTATTTTTCATTTATGGCATACCTTTATGGTTTCCATTATGGGTAAACATGATATCTTCATTTTAGGAAGTGCGAACTACCACCCCCTTAAAGTGATTTGATTCCTTAATACCATATGTGGTACATATAAAGGATAGATTGAGTGATATTATATATGTTGAAAGACTGTAATTATAATAATATTAAGTATCATTATGTTTTAATTTCATAAAATATGAAATAGAAATTAAATTAGCATTCATGTGTATGTACGGCTTACCGTCTCCATGAACGGTGCATTTCATTTCTTACCTCTAAACGTTATGTAATATTATAAATTAATGTATATACTGGATATATATGATATATATGAAATCTACATCATGAGTATAACTCTGGATAAAATGGATACATGAACAACTTGTAATTATAAAGAGTTTATTTTTGACTCAAGTACCAATGATCGTTAAAACGACCGTTAATAACATAAATAATTACATAGTGTTCATGACATGGTAATAAGTGATATAAAATGAATAATTAACCTGAAAAATGTTCTTAAGCAAGTAGAAATTATCTCAATTTTATTATTCAAGAGGTTAAAGAACGATCGAGTCAAGTCGGACCTGAGGTATGGGACTTCGTCTCAATCTACTTTCATTGAGGCATATTATGTTTTATACACAACTTTCTTTTATATGGTGTATACAACCCTTTGACTTTTACATTATCCAAATGGAATATTTTTTATACAAAGCGTTTTACTAAATGACAAAAGGGAATGTTTTTGTCGTATGTATGCGGCGACAACGACTTCTCCACCGCTGTGACCATTATTTGAGTTTCGGCTTCCTCTACAAGCCAGAACCTTTTTGAATGAAAAATAAATCCCATGTTTTACTTTTCTTTTATTTTGATATTGAAAATGGTTTTCAAAATGTTTTTATATCAATTTGTTGTATTGATATCTTGTTATTGAAAAGTGAAAATGTTATGTTTCCTTTATACATGTTTTATGTGATACGATTATGTTATGGTTTGTCGGCATTGTTATGAAGATGGGTGGTTCCGTGATAAACTAAGGGAGGGTGAGCCCGATATAGCTCTCCAATTCATTGGGTACTACGAAGGAGTTAAACGTTAAGGTTTCTCCGAAGAGATTTAGAGAATATACTGTGATGGGTATTCCAAACGTAACCAAGAGGGTTACTCCCTACGTAAGAATGTTATGAATGCCTCAAGTTACCTTTATGTCTTATGATTTCTATGATTTATTTATGATTTGATGAGGTATGTTTAAGTGCTTATGTTTTATGGGTAAAGTATGATTTCATTCTTATGTATATATGTACCCATGTTTCCTTTCCATATTTTTATATCCTTCACTGATCTTTTTATGCTTATCCCAAGTTTTTGAAATGTTTTTCACAGGTCAAGGGAAAGGTACATGATATGATGATAGTGTCAAGGAAGTGTCCAGAAATAATCCATGTTTTATTTTAAATATTTTTTCGTTGATGGGAAAAATGAATACTATCTTTTATGTAAAAACTTTTTTAAATGTGGAATGTAATGCAAGTTTTATGATCTAATTCTCTAAAACTCTAAACCTAAAAAGATCCTCAATGTGAATTATTAATTTAATTCAATATTAAGTAAGGTTTAAGGATAGGGACTTATAAAGGATCACATTTAGACCCCACAAGAAAAGTGAGTTACGATGGAATCCTATGTCATACGTACACCAATAAGGAAAATGTGTTAAATTCTATATCATGGTGAGAAATTGGGGGACATGGAGTTGAATGACTTATATGTGAGGTTCATGGAACACTTTTACACGGAGATGCTGAATAAATATAAAGGTGGTGAATTTATGATATGGCCTTAGTGGAGTGTTTTGTTGACGGATTAATATGGAATAATCATATTCATACAACATTTACTATAGAATTTATAGGATATGAGGCATTTGTGGATATATTATCTAAGGGTGGGATTATATGTCCTAAGAAGACCCAGGAAAATAAATTTTGTTTGAACCTATTTACTAAGGTGGTGGATAAATCTATAGTTTATTAGGGTAACCTAATGGAGGATTCATGGTTATGATAGATAGTATTAGTCAATTAATATAGTTGTGAATATCCTTATATTAATATGAGTTGTTATCGGTTCATCAACTAGGGCATTGGAAAACATAGTATTTAGTTGAGAGGAACAACATCTCATGAAGGTATATTGGTCATAATTTACAGAATTAATTTTTTATTTTATTGAAAATCCACTTTTAGGCTAAGTGGGAACCTACATATATGCCATAGTATTCGCATTACATGATTCAAAATTAAAAATCACAAAGTTAAGCCTCAACACAAATCTATAATACAAAAAAACACATATTCAAATGAGAGCCATCATCAACACCTCTGTATGTGATCCTTGACACATGACTAGTTTCAAAATTCAAATGATAGGCCATCATCACCTCCTTGAGCCTACCACCTCACAACATACCCAAACAAAAACAAACCCTTATCGGAACCAGCACGCTGGAAACTAGATCATCAAAAACCATCATCATCACCAAGAACCATACACAGTGCCATCGTGAACGCTTGAAGAAACCCCACTAAAGACCTTTACACAAGAACATCCACCCCAGAAAAAAAATCATTGTAGACACATTGTCGATGCTATCATAGATGCACCAGAATCAGACTTTATAGAAAAATATTTAAACGAAAATCACCAAGTGATGTAGCTCAATAAAAAACCTGAAGAATAATCCCTTTGAGGACTCATAGATAGAGTCGAATTCACCAAGAGTCGCCTCCTATGATGATGTTGACCTCTCTAACTACACAACCCAAGACACATTCGACACTACCGTGCAAGTCTGACTGGGAGAGGAGCGGTGATATACAAGAGCAAGAGAGGAGAAAGGAGGTACCTAAGGCATTGACAAGGCACTTTAAACATGGCCATCGAACCCCATATTCAATGCCACCACCAAAGGAACCACATGAAATGAGGAGAAAACATAACAAAGGCTGAGAAACATGGTAAAGAAGCTTTCCAGAAGCAACCCCCAACCAAATACCAATTTCCTGGGGTTGCATTGAGTCAAACCATGATGGGGTTTGTTCACAATGGTACCAACATGGAGATAAAATACGAGTGACTATTCTTGTTTTTATATTATTGATTTGGAGTTATTTGATATAGGAGGCTTGTATTCTCTTTTATCCACCATGTTATTAAGTGGATTAAATAAAATATTGTAGACCTTCTATGGAATCTTTTTAAACAATATAGAGACCATGATATGATTAGAGATTATATGTAAATGTTGGGTGTGTTCCCTTGGGGTTGATGGGTATTATCATATTTTTGGACTTATACATGGTTTAAATAAAATATTTTCACCTTATACTAGGAATGAAATTATGGGTTTCATTCTATTTCAACATTTATTATAAACCTGGGAGAGTGTGTTTCACGTTTCAAGTGGTTGACACTTATGTTCACAGTGGGGAATGTGATATCCATTTAGGCCATGTAGGTAATGTTCATTCTCAACTATTTGATATCACATCCCATGTTTCATGTCTTTTTAATTATGATGAGGGACTGGAATGGGTATCCTTTCCTATAGTAGAGTATTAGTTTTTGGACATACAGTATGATGACTTCTCATGGATTCCACCTACGAGATGGTTAGCTCCTGAATGAGCTGATTATCAATGTTGTTCCATTTTCACATAATCCTTATAAAATTATTCCAGTATTACATTAGAAACATAACAATATGTTGGTGGCATTGTCGGATAAGGGGTCTATCCATCATAGTAACTCTACCCGGGTTCCTCTAGTTTTTTTATTACACTAATGGAAAATTATGGTTATGTTTCTATAACTATTTCTTTAATTATATGGTCTTTGAGAACTATTATCATCATTCATGAATTTATTATTTTTTTTGACCAACCTAGTGGTTCCAACATATTCTCCATGTTTGACATGGGATTTGGTGTCATCAATTGAGTCATAGAACTTATGAGATACTGTAGACTGTATTTATAAAAAGATGTGGTTTTAAATATTTCACCATAATTTCATTTAGGGAGATGGATTATCCTACAATATTTTTAAATATGATAGGATGCATCCTTAACCCATACCATCATCAGTTTATATTTGATTTTTTTACAAAATCATGATGTACTCATAGACTTTTTGTGATCTTTCTATACATATTAACTGCATCATGAGTACATTGAGAAGTCATTAGATATATTACGAGAAATATTAGTGTCCTTTTAGGATTTAAAGTGTTATATTATGGTTTCACATCTTCTCAATGGATAGTTTGTTATCTTTGGAGAAAATATTAATATCCATAGAAGAATATATACGATTTCTATTTTTGTTGATTAAACTGTTGTTTCATATTTTTTAGGGGATACATTTTAATTTGAATTCTGGGATTATACATATCCATGTGTTTTGTCAATAGATTATATTGAAAATGGTCATGGTAAATTTGGATTTAGTTATTTTAAGTCATTATGTTATTAATATTAAGAGGGTAAAAGTGAAAAATTTCCATATTTAACAGAATGTGTTATAGTTTGAGAAAATTTAAATACACGTTTCTTGGGTTTAAATAATGATTTCAACGGAAAAACATATTAATTTATTTTTAGATAAATATTTTATTCAAATATTACCATAAACCTATGTGTTTTATTATTTGGTTAGAAACATGATTTTGAAAATGAAGCTATGAATTGTATTTCCTATGTCAAACTAAGGATGTAAATCTCAAAAAAAATCTAGTAACATACAAATATTAACATATATTTTTATAAGGTAAAATGATAATATCATTACAATAACCAACATAATGAAATTTATAATTATAAGTTATAAATTTAATCATATATATATATATATATATATTTATAATTTCCTCATTTATTATTAATTTTCAATGAAATTAAAATATGAAGGGTGTAATTTATTTAATACGGTAGAAAATAATAAATGAGAAAATTCATTTATGGAATTAACATAATTATGTACTATTTAATTACAAATTAAATGCATAATTTTAAAAAGTTCTGAACAGATAATAACAAAAAATTGGAAGTGAGAAATTTATTATAGAACAATATATATGCCTCATGGACCATATTCTATAATAAATATCGAACCTATAATATTAAACAGGATGAATAATACAATCCATATAATTAATATTTTTAATTTTAAAAAATAGTATTTAGGGGACGAAATTTAATGGAATTAAATATCCCCCCATGATTACTGATCATTATGAAAATGGGTATTATGAATTATATAATTGTATTATTTATTAGGTATGTATTTGGATTTAGGTATTCAAATGGTAAAAAATGGTTTATTATCATATATGTATGAAAAAATGGTTGTTGAGTGGAGTAACATTGCATATAATGTTCATTTATTGGATCAAGGGGTGGATGTAGCATCACTAAGGTTCACCATTAACCAATGCTATGAAAATATTCAACAAATAAGGTTATATTGGAATCATTTTTGGGAGAATATCAATATGCATAGATCAATACCATTTTAATACATGTGGAACCATCATAAGAATAAAAAAACATTAAAAACCTCACATATAAATCACATAATGATCTTTCAAGGGGCTGTGTACCTAGGGTTTGTGAAATATAAGGGTTTAATTTATTTTTAAAATTAAATTTTTATTACTCAATTCAATGTATCATAATTAAAATGAAAAAATATGTTCTATAGAAAAATTTATATTACTATATTATTTAATTATAATTTAACTAGACTTTATAATAACATTGAAAACATGGTTCCATTGAATGAAAAATATAATACTAGTATAATAAATAATTTATAAATATATATCAACAAAATTATAACACAATGAGTTTTTTTTACATAATTTCTTCTAAACAATAAAATGTGTTTTATATCATTCCCTAAATTCAACAATGATTATAGTGGAATTGAAAAGGATTGCAGAGAAAGGGGAGAAACCATCAAACTCAATGCAGCACGTGTGAGAAGAATATTTTAATGTAAAAAATATCATTATTGCCGATTGAAAACCTAACTTGATAGTTAATCTTAATCCAAAATTTCTCAACATACATTTCACATTTAAAAAATAGTTATTAGACTTCTTAATTCTAAATCCTCAGGACAGAAGTGAAATTATTTTGAGGTGGGTAAAAAGGCAATGAGACTCTCTTTCTCATATTTTGACAATCCTCTATAGGTTATTTGATCATGAGGGTCAGACTTCTCATGTTGGCACAAACTATAAGGGAATTGAGTAAACAATTAATAGCTATGTGTATCCCATTATTTATAATGTTATTATGGTGAAAGGGAAAATGAACAAAAAATTGAATGATTCCTATAGAATAATTAAAGATACCATGGGTTTAAATGAGTGTCAGAGGAAATCAATGGGGATTAGTTACTATAACATATACATCACTTTAGATGACTATAATAGAAGGTATTTGATCATTATCTCTATCTTTCTAAAACCATGGTTTCTTTGAATATAAGAGTTAGATCAGAAATTAATCCCTCATAATGAGATGAACACCCTTACTTAGGTATGGATTCACATGTGAAATGATAATTATATTTACTAGAACCCAAGACTAATCTATGAAATTTCATCCTTAATGGGAAATCTGATCATGATGGATCGATAGACTGAAAACCCAATACTTGGGAATTATTCTTTGGTCCATGTACATGTTTATATGTCAAATAAAATGGTATATGAGTCTTTACTCATCGAAAGAGATGATATATTCTATGTTAAAATAAATTATGAGTGAAAAACTATATTATGTAGGAATTTTAACTTTTTTTGGAATTTTCTTCTTTTGTGGGATATGGACATGTGTGTTTATCACTATAAAATTAATTGGAATGATGAAGACTTATCTATGAAATCTTAGATAATGGATAATGTCTTGGAATTCATATTCCATGAGAATGTAGCTTATAAACCCTCCCCCTTTGATTTTATTAACAATGAAACCCCCATGTATTATACTTAGGCTGTTGAACCCTACTCTGATGTATAATTATCATGATCCACTATTTATGTGGATGTAGACCATGACATAGTCATATCAACCTTGATTTGAGTTTTTTATATGTAGGATGAAACAAAGGCCTAGTATCTTCATCAACTAAATACCTCTCTTATAAATTTGTTCTCAATGGATGGAAGTATATAGAGGTGGGATGAATTTTGAGACACCAACATGAATGCTACAGTCAAAACTATAACATAAGGGTTGTGTCCTTGGGAAACATTTCTTCATAATGTTTCATCTATATGGATTGGGATTTCATTTCTCTACCATATGTGTTTTATATAGAAGTTTAATTTTATATATGAGATAAACATGAAGAATCCAATAAATCTATTGAAACAAATGTTTGATTAAAAGGGTTCGATATAAAGAAATAAAATCCAATGAAATTTAAAATTATCTTGATTGTGGTTACACCCATGATGACAATTTAAAGGAACATAGATTGGTTGATCTTTAACCATATGATAAAAATAAAAAAATACCAATGGAAACATATCAAAGGAAGAAATGGTGGAATCATTTGTCCAAATTTCCAAATAAATGGCTACCAAATGGAGGTGTCTAGATGAAACCATTGTATGGTTTACACCTTCAACTAGTTTATCCCCCCAAAATTACTTTTTCAAAGAGTATGGTATTAGAATATTAAATAATTCTAAGGTGGTTCAAGATGAAATTAAGCAAGCTTGAAAGAAGAAGCAACCTAATGGATGCTACAAGGAATAAGGGGAAAGTGAGAGAAAATAAAAAAAATTCCATGGTGATATAGAATAGGAGAGCAGGACATTCAAAAAAGGTAAGAAGTAAGGATCGCATGAAATGAAGCTCAGATTTTGGAATTTTCAAGGTTTTGGGACCCCTTAGTCGTCATAACTCATTCAAATTTTTAGAGGAGCTATATGCCTAATTTATTTGGGATTGTATAACATAAATTAATTTGTATAAATTGTGAAACATTTTATACATCTTCCCTTAAGTGCATATTATTCTCACAAAAACATTCATAAAAATGAAATGGATCACTTTTATATTTTCATCCATGATCGAATTGTACTCCTTACATGTATTAAGAACCCTGAGAGAATCTCAATCAACATACCCTTTCACAGTTCAGTCCTATATATATAATTTGTTTACGGTTTCAACTAATACATAAAAATAATTGAGTTATATAGGGATATATGATCAAAAATTGATATAAAGATAAAAAAAATGATAATCTTTGGGGATTTCAATTATATTTTGGGGTTATATGAAAAAAAAATTAATTTTAATTTTTGAAATCTGTTGGATTCCCCTCCAACATTGACTATTTTTATATCCCTAATGTGTTAATTTATAATTGTTCAGTCATATCGATTGGTAATTATAGAAAAGTATGGTAGGTAAATTAAGTTGGATAGATGTTTTGAACATATGGATAATATAGGTTTATCAATTAAAATCCATAGATTTATGAACCAATACAATTCAGATAAAAATCATGTCATTATGGAGAACTATTATCTAACATATAGATTGGTCCCTTATACATTTTAAATAATTAATAGATTTATTTTCACTAATAGATATATTGAAGTTATCTTAGAGGTTTGGAAGTTGCTACCCATTGGTATCTATCTAAATTATATTATTGAAATAATTATGATCAGTGATGATCGAATAAGTTAATTGATAAAAAATTATTTTATAGACATGATTATAATATCAATGATAATCAGGATCATCATTCCCAGTATAAAAAATTTAAAATCATGTTTACCCTTCTATATATTATATTGAATGCGTTTCTATGGTTGATGACTTCATGACTATGAATGAACTGTTGTATTGAAACTATATAAATGTCAAATTTCAAGAAGATAGAGAAAATCATCACAATAATTTCTTGGATAAATAAATAAAATATTAACATAAGAGTTAACAATTACATTAGAATTATTGATTGTCTCCTTACTACATATATTTACATACAAAATATAGTTTTGGATTATTTAAACAGTTGATTTTCATAAGATGGTGTAGAAAACACGCACATATTGATTGAAATAATTCCCCAATCATTGATGAACACAAATACTGAAATCCCAAAATTACTATAGATAACTGATTGATAAAAGTGTAACTTCTCTCCATTAACATTTATATAGTTTCTATCCATGATTGTTTATCCAAAAATAATCATTTTATACTGAGAAATTTTCTATAATGAGGTGACCAATGATGTTAATGATTTTTTATGCATTCTTCTAGGGAAACCAAATTTTATTATTGAATTATAAAGAAGTGGAGCACAAAATTATAGGGCCAAATAAAAAATAAAATAGAGACTATGGTGTCCTGATGTAATGAAGGATCAAAGAATATACGTGAAAAAGGTTGACACTGCTGAGGGGAAGAACCCAAGAATAGAAAAACATAAAATACGACCCCTTGAATTGGCTTGGAATCTAGAAATTCCGCCATCACATTCCTTTCATTCCATGTATGACACACTTTCATGTTTTTATTCAACATACCCTTGCACATTCATATGGTGTAATTGATAGTCCCTGGGATAGGACTGTTGCAAAAAAAAGCGCTATACACTCTCAAAGATTTAGTTTCTACAACTGTGAGGTGAACATTATTATGACCACATAATAGAATACTAGTAAGCACGAACACATCATTGTCTTCTAAGGAATCACCTGTTATAAATAAATCACAATATGAAAGAACCATTGATCACCTTTGGTCTCTAATTACCCATCCCACCATTTATATATTGATGATATTATTCTCTTTTTCCAACTATTTGAATTACCATATCTATCATTAACTAACTCTTTTCTGACAATGATAATGTGGAATAAATTCCATTAATTATGGAAGAATATCTTTTTCGGTGATGTAATTCTTATCACTAGGTATATAAGGATCACTATGTCTCCTCATGTGAAGAATAGATCCCATGTTTATTCTACCTATGTATCCACATGTTTTTGTATAGGTGAATTTTATCTATCATGGATGTATTTAATCTAGAATCAAGAAGTATTTTTCTCATTGGAATGGGTTGTACCAATACATAGATAGAAGTGTATGTTTGGCCACCTATGTTATCACATATTAATTTATCTATAGCATATCCCTTATATATAGCCTCAAATTCTATTCAAGGTCCGTTATAACATTGGTAGAACATTATCTATGATAGTTTTTACCGAAATATTAGGATTGGTTACACTAGATGCTTGGTTGTGTGTTATTAAGGGTGGTTGAAAATCATATTCATTAGATTTTCGAAATTTTTTATTTAATATAAACACCCAAATTCTCCCAAATCTATAACAAGGTACTGACATACATTCAAATTGATAGAATCCAATTGGGATTCATACCTAATAACCCATAGGATCTCACCTTGGTCAAGAGGTTGGGATGTTGGGATCATCAAACACATTTGGGGGGGGGGGGGATATTTCATATTCCAGGACTCTTATATATTAGGATTTGTTCAAGGAATATTTACAAGCCCCAATATTTGAATGGTTTCTCATATGTTAATGTATTTATGAAAATCATATTTTTTTATATCATATATGTATTGAATATTTTCTCCATCAACCTCTTATATACATACAATTATTTTGTTTATATCCATGATCACGAACTCTAGAGTTTAATGTCATCTTATTAGGGGGTTGGTGTCTTGGAGACGAGATTAAATCTATTCAGTACATCCTACATATACAACGAGGATAAGAATCAAAACCCACATAGTTCATTTGACAATGATTATTTTCATATGATTGGACTATACCATGAAGTTTGAAATCATGTAGAGAGGATATAAATATAGAGATCAATCAATGAGATGGTGTCAAACACATCCTTCATATATCATGAATAAGAGTAATCATAGATATATTATTGGACTCTTCATAATATAAGTGGATAAAACATATCCATTGATTGGAACTTCTACATGTAAGGCTCACATGAATTTCCACATTAGTTAAATGAAACTTGGATTGAAGATAATTTGTAATCATACATTTATCCCAATGATGGGACTAGATAAGGGGGCATCCACATCAGGCTATTGGTACAATCTTGGCCAGTATATAAACCTAAATGTGTCAATATCAGTGTGATAAACCAACGATTGTGGATGATTTGACCCATCACATGTGTGAATATATGTGCAGGGAATACACATCAGTGTCTCCCATTGAGAGGTGTTCTTACCAATATCATGGATAATATGGTTTGGAGATTGGTACATAGGAAGGTTCCCTATGTATCTTATTTATAATAAGAATTCGATTTTTCATAGTTCATTTCATTCTTAACCCATTGATGGTTTGACGTACATGGGGAAATGGGTGGGTATTACCCATAAAATGATTCTTGTGAATATGTTAACTCATATTCTGATGATGGATGTGGAAAGATGGTATACTCATTAAAGGATCTAGGTTCTTTGTTCCATGGTAATTGGAATAAGGGGGGAATTTCTCTAGGGTGGATGTATATTTTATGATTGGGCCTTAGGAAGTAATCCTAAATATCCTACATAGAATGAAACCTAATCATCGTAGTTTGTTTTTCCCCTAACCCATTGATGGGTTTTTGTGGGTGATTACACATAGAGACATTAGTTTCATCCCCAATGATTAATAATGTATGGGACTTATTCCATGATTGATTCCCTTTTAACATTCATTATTTATCTGTGACTGATAAAGAGAGATGATTACCAAAAATGTTATTTATATATATTTGGTATATCCGTGAATTCATATCCAGAAGCTTGAATCAAATAGGGTCACATAAGTTCATAACCCAAACCCATTAATGTAACACCCAATATAATGTGGTTGTTGTTCTGAAGGATCATATATGGGGATTCAAATGGTGTAATTATAAATGTGTATTCCAAAAAGGGTTACATGTCTACCTGAAAAGTCTTAATTGATTGGTAAACATGTATATATTTTATGTGTGAAATGTATTGATCCTATGCATGGCAATTATTTCATGTATTCACAACATGTCATCATTTCCCTCTATAAATTTTTTGATTGTCTATCCAACATGATCCACATGTCATCCTAATCTAGGATACATGTTAATGGGAGACTTCATAACCTACCAAAAATAATTAACATAATCAATGTGGATACATCTAGAGCCTTTAATATGATATAATAACATGTGACTAATGAATTCTCATGATCTAGGTGATTTTCAATGATTTCATCACATGATCAATGTAACTTCATGATGATTTCAACACATGATCAATGTTGTTTTGTCAAGGGTATTTCAAATGATCAATTGATTTGTCTGGGATATCATCACAAGAACAATATTCATTTTTTGAGAAGTATTATCATGATAAACCAGACGATTCAAAGGAAAATAAGATGATCACAATAAAAACAATCGATTAATGAGGATAGAATAGGAACAGTGAGGACTGATGAAAGTGTGTGATATTGAGGGGGCCACATGGTCGGGTCTCATGAACATATATTAGATCATTAAAAAATCCAATTGTTGAAGTTATGTTTCCAAAGGGATCATTCCTCGGTTTCATGGGTAACACTTTTCATTGGAAAAGGAGAGCGTGGATGTTGAATTATGCCTAGACTATTCATTACATGTTTTGTAAGGCAAATAAGTGCATGCCCTTGGGAGTTCCAATAGCTTGGAATGTGTGTGTGTATGTATAAATAGGCATGAATATACGGTATGTCTTAGGTATTCCACCATATGAAAAAACATTGGCATCATGATAATGAGGGATAATCTTGTCAATTACACATAGAAAAGAGGTACACAACTATTCCATTTACGTACATCACTTAATTGAAGCTTTCATGAGTTATTAACATGATCATCATTCGATTGAAAAATTTAAAAGGGATTATGTGTCAAGAACTTAGTTATTTCATAGGTGGTATATATTGGAGCCATATGAATGGGAAAGGTTACATAGAATTTGGATTTTATGTCCATGGTTTTTTATTTTCATGGCCAATGATCAACGGTAATTTTCATTGAGGGTTTGAAAATCTAGTAGGTATTAAGAATATTAGGAAAAAAATTCTCATGCTCAAGGGATTTCCTAGAGTTGTCACATGATATTTAGTTTATCATGAGATCAAATATACATAAGTGTGTCTTATTATGGGTTTTCACAATCACCCAATGATGCTATTTGAATATGGTAATTGATTTTCAGTATCCTATGTTTCTGTTCTTCAAGTCTCCCTTCTTCTGATCACATCCATGTCAATTTTTAATCTGTATTTTTTAGTGAGAATGGGTTTATATATACAGTTTTTGGTCTAAGGTAGTACCGTTTTCTAGGGGGAAGATGTCACTTGCACGATATTGAGGTTCTTTAAAAAATCACATGTTCCAAATCATGTTTTCTCATGATTCATGATACACTTAGTAATAGTATATCTTAATTGAATAATCGATTTCATATGGATACTTAGTTGGTTTTTTCATTTCATATATGCAAAGCAATCATGGATCAAGGATTTATATATTTCATGTGACAGATTAGATGGAATTGTTTCATATTAAAAGATGTCCACTAAAATAATTCATGAAATATAATAAATGAATAAAAAATTTTAGGTGGATGAATATCACAATAGGGAAGATGAAATGGTGTTTATGTTATCCATATGATGTCGTATTTTCTCAAATGATCATCTTCACCTTACATGTGATGGATTCTCATGATCCACGTGAAGGGTATTTATGAAATAAACAAATCTATATAATCAATTGTTTTGGGAAATATCATAGTATACCATTATCCCACGTAGAAATCCCTATACAGACCAAAGGATGATGTTTAAAGTAAACATCACCTTTAATGAAAAGAGGGATTAGTGATCAGGGTGACAGATACACCATTTTCTTTATCCATATTACATCTTTAATAGTCTTTATGATAGAGAATACAATGTTCATGTGATGTCACTTGTGATCATAATATTATATTAATACCACATTTCATGATCATCTAATGGATCATTTATTGTTTCTATTTTGTCGTGTAATACATTGTGAACCATGCGATGATTTCACATGATATCAAGATCGGTTTATTGAGAAGAAATGGTGCATACAAGTATTTGAGGAATTGAGGATTATTTTTTAGTATCTGGATTGATCTTTGGAGAAGGCAGACAAGGTGGTCACCAAAAAATGGGACCATGGAAGCATTGTGTGTTACATATTGTGTTAGGCTAGGGGACTCAGTGAGTCCTATTGGCGAGTGGAGGTTGAGAGAATACAAGGTCGTTATGAGACAAACATAATCAATTTCATTGAGTGAATGGGATTGAATACATTTTATTATGTTTGAAAAAACTATACAAAAGAATCCATCCCACATTGGTTTCATTCTCAGTTGGAGTGTCCTTAATAACCAGTCACAGAACAATCAGTTTCCATAAGTGAGTACTGGGGTCCTCTCCCATCCATTGGTGACACTTCCCAATGCTGACCCACTATTTCGCTATGCTATAACACGTTGGCATGGGTTTTATCCTCATTAGATTTTTTCAAGTCTATGTAAACACTACCGTTTCTTCAAGATAGCCATGATGGATCCCTTGGAATGGATAAGGTGACCCCCACATGAGCTTGGGTTGAGCTGTCATGACTAGCTAGCAATGGATGCCTATTTTTTCTAATATAACCTATAATAAAAAACGTAGATATTTTAGTAAAATTAATATAATAAGGGGGAAATATTCACTTATTAATTTAAAACAAATCCAAATACAATTATTAAATGATTCTATTTTCTTAATCATTTATCCAATGTGCATTCTTATTTTATTATTATATTTATTCATTTAAATTTTATTTTTGAAATGTATCGGATGTATAATCACAAGTTCAATGTGAATGATACCATAGAAAATTAGATTAATTTGGAAAAAAATAATGGAATTATAATGAAAACATAAGAAAAATTTCCATATATATAGAACAAATACAAGGATTTAATATATATCCCAATGAGAGGATTTAGAAAACATAAATCTTCAAATAGAAATATAAATAGATACCATAATTAAAATGGATTTGCAAAACTGCAAATTTTAGCTGGATATAAGATGTTGATGTCCAATATATTTCTAAATACGATGAGGTAATGTGACTCATGGCATATGTACCTCTAAGGAAAACAATTATGTTGATCAATCTAATGCATACAAAACATAGCTTCCCATATTAATAAAATTCTGATAGTTGTACTTATATAGAACAATATTAGGGAATGGATGGGGAATGGAATCACTTTATGACAACATCATGTTTAGGTACCCATGGTACAATTGATATATTGAATGAAGTTTTCTCCCATTCAACATTTATGGCCACATAATGTTGTCCACTCTATGTAGTTTTTTGTTCTCATGGAAGGAACAATACCAATTTAATTTTATGGAATGATAAAACTTGGTACCCACATGTTGTACCCAACAAATATAGATAATATATAATTTTTTTCTTAAATCAGTGTACCTTGCGAGAATAGTTTGATTTTTTCGAGGGATATATAAAAGTCTTTATAATACTTTTATCTTCGTGGGAAAATTTTGCTAAATATTTTCTATGATTAATAAGGGTAAATATTATAGGGAATGGAAATAATTTTTTCTCTATCCGCCATTTTTTATTTTTCAACCAGGCATGTTTTATGAATATTTAATTTCATCAATCCTCAGTATTTCATAGAACATAAAAGGTTCATGTTAACTAGCAATATAATAAAAAATTTCACAAGGTTCCCTATTTTGTATTTTTAACATTAAGAGAACTATGCCTCTTTCAATTGGTTTCTCAAGGGCATTAAAATTATACAATTATTATGTTGTAATTGAGGTTCATCTAGATCATACCATCTTCTATTTTTAGTTTTTTTTTCTTCTATATCATATAATCTACTTATTATGTTGTGTAATTCATGGATTAATGATATCTATAAAGTTTAATTTCATATGTTAAGTGAAACTTATGTGATGTTTAATTCCTTGTGTCATGGACAAAATATACTGATCAATAGAATTTTTTACAAACAGGACATGAGATGCAATTAAGTTTAGTGTTTTATCCAATGAATTGAGATATGTGTATTTAATAGTCTTCTAGATATTACATGAGATGCTTTGTTATTTTTTTCATTCATTTAGGACATGAGAGAATGATACATATGTGGGGCCCACATGGATATATAGAATATGGAATTTGTGAATCACATGTTTATATGATTGAAAAGAAGTTATAAAATAGATATGACATATATGGGATGACCCATGACAACATAATGTGTTTAGTTCAGTCATGGTGTTTTTGGGGCTCATGAGGATTAGTGTATTTTTCATTCATGGAGAAAATACCTCTTTTTGGTTGTTTAGATACCTTATGAATGAACATAAATGGATTAAACAAATGGTCATGTAGAGTAGATCACCACTCTTTCTCGGAGGCTACAAAAGAATTGTACAAACACAAACATTTTGGATAATGAAGTGAGGTATGAAGTGAAATCTTGGAAAGAAGGTTTCTGGAACCGTAGATTAGTTTTGACCCTAACAAAGAATATCATGAAAAATTACATGTTCTTTTATGTCATATGGTGTGGTCTATCCAAAGGTTCAGGAATGTAGTGCCTTATTTATTATTTGGGAATCTGTACAACACAAAGTGGTATAACATTGAAGATGTCAAATCCACTTGAATAGTAATGTTATAATGATCATTATTTATGGAATCAAAATATCCATGTTAACCAGAGGTGAAAAACAGTTGGTCAACATCGACCATTTCTAATACAAGAATTACATATTCGACATGGTCATAACTATAACTATCATATTTATTGGGTCCTTTCTACGGCCATACATCTTCTTGCTACATTAAATTTTGATGGGTACATTTCACCAATGATTCATAGAAGTTTTATATGTTATTATCAAGTTCATTTTACCAGATTTTTATAGGAAGGAACCAAGAGCAATGGTGGATAACTTCCATGGGGTTCCAAGAAAATGATACTCACTCAAAGAACCAGTTGTGTCTTCACATAATTTATATACATAATGGTGATTTATGGAAAGTATGATATTCATAAAGTGTTCCAAGACCATAAATTTTGTTTCGGTGCCTAGTGAACACATTATTTCGGCGATGAGATGTGAAATATTGTTACTCTATTTTTTCACAAACAATGTGGATCAGAAAGAATTGATCCACTTTTACATCATCCAAAAATAAAAACATATGAACTTTATCCATTGTTTATTTATTCCAAAACATTTTCATAAACTCTCGAGAAGAAGATTTTATTCCGTGGAGGCTTGACTTTTTATCCGTCCTCCACTTTTGGTTTTTCAACCTAACAAGTTTTATATCTCATTCACTACCAATTTTAGGGACTTTTAATTTAGAATACCAAGGGGAAAATTTTCAGCACATACTTATTTGACCAATGTGCATATATTTTGAGCTCATGACAAGAATATAAATTTTATGAGCGATATGCTACCTAAAATAATAATGAGGACACCGAAGGTCAAGAGTAATCTACCATCAAATTGAATGTTTGATAAAAATTTTGTAATCCACAAATCATGGTTCTCTATTCATGAATAAGGGTATAGAGAAATAAATATGACTATGAACAAAAAATATCCAATGGTGATGACTTCCACCATGCTAGTGTGTTTCTCACATGGATTAGAGATCCCTTCATGTAGCATTAGTATGAATCTATTTGTTATGTCATATAAATTATAAGGATCCACCACATTCATGTTTAAATAGGTATATCTATTCTCTATTCTAGTTCTCAGGAATGTTTTTCTGCATTCAACGACACTAATGACATGAACTAAAGTATATGGGATGAGGATCATAAATTATTTTAAATTCACCCCATATAAGGGTTTATCAAGCATAGGTTCTTATGGATCATATATAAAGAATGATAATGACTGATAGTTTACAAATGTCAATTTCATTTAGTGGAGAAAAATTATCAGTGATGTTTAAAATCAAAAGAGATATATTTTTTTCTATATTCTTAATGTCATGCATTATGGACATAAGAAATTACATGAAAAATTTAAGGATAACCATGGGATAAATTATCCCTGGTTAAGGGAACATAGATTTGGTAGGGCATTTTATATATAAATAGGATTATTTATCGGTAGACATATTTTGTTTCCCTTTATAAACCAATTCAACTTTTCAATAATCGTGAAATACATAGATCTCACTCATGCATAGGTTGTATGAGTCTATATGTAATGGACCTCCTTAAAAAAATTTATTCCCTAATTTTATTGAGGGTTTGTCCTAGGATTCCATGGGGATTTTATATCGAAGTGAATAGTTCAATTATAACATCCTTTAACGTGATACATATTCATATATCTGACTCATATACATATGATATGGGTGACTAAATTATAGCAATTGGGTCTTCATAGAATATTCATACTCTGATATTGATGGTTACAAGGAGATTATGTCATAATAATATTCTTCCAATTTGTCTGATGTAATGATATATAGTATAGAGAGTATCCATATACTATTTAATAGTTAGTTAACAAAAGGCTTAAATCATACAAATGAATAATTAAATTTACTATAGGTGGGAACTGGTGGGTACATGTCAACCATTGATAATAAAGGAATCCCATATTCCCGTTAGTTATAAAAAGAACTCTTAGATTTATTAAGGATCTATTATGAGACCAAAATATACCCTATGAACAATAACATTTCAAGAAGAAAAATTATCCTACAAATAATAGTGGGGTCTCATTGGATAATATAAACTCTATTATCAGTATTCTATATGGAAAAACTAGAAGTATGAGAGCCAGTGAACCATGGGTTTACAATAAAAGGATATCAAAACAAGGAACATGTAGTGTCAATAGAAAATTTTAAGACATGAGTCTGGTTCATGGATAACGTAATATTCAAAAAGTTTTTGATTATCATAGTGGCTATTCTGGGATGTACACACCACTTTTTGAGGACATGTAAAAAATGTGAGTATTGGGTACACAAACAGCAGAGGGGATGAGTTCTTCAATGTAAAGACCCTTTAATGTGTATTTTAACATCATGTAACAAGGATTAGGTCTTGTAGTGTAACTTATTTTTACAAGGAAATGGTTACCCATTTGAGGTACATCTATGTTCTCTCATCCTAAGATGTTTTTCAGGTTCCTGGATATCACATGAACCATGATCATTGTAATAAAAAAGGATCAAATGGACAGTCATTTATGCCATGAATGAATGGGTCTCAAATAGAAATTTTGATAGGTCTATTCCATATGTAGTTATGGGAGAATTTTTATATTTTTATATACTTTAAATGGACCAATGTTTTTATATCTATGTGTCACTACATGTCACTTGATAGTAAGAATCAAGATATATGTATTTCATGCATAGAATATCCTTTTATGGGTTTTACCATTACAGTGGGAGTGGGATTGTGTTGCAATTGGATCATGGATGTGATACCAGGTAATTACAACCAATCATGGGATTAATTGAATCAATCCACACATATTTCACAACAAGGAAACTCTCTCCACATGTGTAACCCATACACAATTGGGAGGGGTGATATATTTCCTTTTATAATTATAGTCGTACCTAATACTAGAGATCCAGGAGTCACAATATATATTTTTATGGAATATATAAAGAATAAAATAGCCATCTAATGATAAACACTCCCAATATATCTCAAATATACACCAAGGGTATCATTTTCCCCATTAATGATTATATATAGACCAAGAATTGGATATCCACGAATCACTACATATCTAACGATGTAATTAATAAAGGCATATGTATTACCTGAATGTAGGTGTAATAGGATAACAAAAACCAAGTATAGTGGTCCTCTCATGTGATAGAAGTAGTAATACATAGTTTCATTCCATGAATGACATGAAAACAATGTATTTTATTATCATGTGGTAGGACATTTTCATTCCATTTAATTTCATACATCCACAACTATAAAAACCCGTATATGAACTGATATGTCTCAATATTTTTTTAATGACCTCAACAAAAATAATTTGAAAAAATGAGCTATTTATTGTGTGAAAAACAGTGAATAAAAATGTTTCATTAACCACACACTAGTGATTAAAATAATTAATTATGTAATATGTTTTGTGTGAATGGGCCAAGATAGAGGATCTAGGAATCTATACGCATCTCATTAGAATTAGAATCAATTCGTACTTTGTGTTGAGATGCCAAAGAGTTTAATTTCATGCGTCAAGAATAAAGATAATGTTTAATGGATAAGAATGAATGGAAACCCATTAATTCATTCTACAGATCGATATATTCATATCTTGAAGGCATGCCATGTTTGTGATATGAGACTTCCATTGATGGTTTTCCAAGGCATCCTATTATTGGTTCATCTTATAAGTCAAAATTTAAGTGTAATTTTTCGAGGGAATTTTAATATAGTGTAATGACTCGTGGCGAGACTTGTATGGGTTGTGCCTTTTTGGGTCATGTATCAAGGCCATATCCATGTAGTTTAGATTCATGCGGTATGGAATATTATTTCCTAGTAATTTTATGTCATTTGACTAGGGCCATATATTTGGGATAGACCAAGGATTTGAGACATGAGAATCACTACATATCGTGTGATTTCAAGAATCAATCCATGAATAGTTCTGGAGTAGAGATATTACCTATACGGAACTAACTCACACACATAGGTGGGGGGACTACTTTTTCTATTACAAAAATCTAGATCACGTGTAGTGAAACATCCTAGAAGTTAAGTTATATATGTATTTTAATTCCATGTAGTATGGGAGTATCAGAAATTTTGACATCTTGTTAGTATAATGAAATGGTATCCTTATGTTTTAAGAAAAACTTTTAGGACCACTCATTAATTTTATATTCATACATCCATGATGTGATATCATGTTAGTTTTTCATTCTCTTGGACATATTCTTGAATCCAATATGGTCATCAGGTATTTATAGGTGATGTGTATCCACATTGGTGTTTATCACCATAATTTAGATATAAATCTATGAAAAAATGTATAGATGTTTCTTTAGAAATAAAATATAAGCCTCCAGCTACTCGTGAAACATGAAAACAATAATCAGTGTAGGTTATAATTCTTCTTCTATTCCAAGATCCACCTACATGATATAATCGATGGTAGTGTAAGCCCCTTACTCAAATGTGGGATTGGATTCCCGTAGTTCATCTTATTCTTCATCCATTAATGAGTCCATGGATTCATCTTTAGTCATGGTGGGGTTTCCAGGGAAAATTAGAAAAATTTGATGTGTGTGAGTCAAAGGGAAAAGACAATGTAATCGTGGGATAATTTATACCTACTAAATATATTCTAAGGATAAATATTTTCTTTTATTTTTTCACTATTTTTATGTCTATCCAAGTCAACTAGGGTTTTTTTATTACTCACTCTTATTTATAGTTTTTAAAAATTCAATGTTTAGAACACTCTATGAATTTGGAATGGGATCCCGAAGATAGAGTTCTCTCCTGTAGTTTTGTCCCACTATCATTCGGTCTCTACGAATCAATTACGGTTTTGATTTATTGAAAAACTATATATGAACACTTATTATTATTTGTAATAGATCCCAAAATATGAGCCCAACAAATCTCCAATGCCCATGATGTTAAAAATAATTTTATCCTACTAGATATATTTCCCTACGGAAATGTTATTGTAAAATTCTCTATACATTAACCATACTAAGATAAAACCATTTGATAGATCATTGAAAAAAAGTTTTAGAGCTTCCATGGGATAGAGAAAAATATTATTTATGGTTGTCTAATTATTTTTAGATCTTGGGAATCATGTCACAAAGAATGAGACCATGTACAACCAACAATGGAGTTTTTTTTATCTGGATGTGACATTCATATCCTTTTTATGGTTAGATTATATCCTCAAATGTTTGATATGTTTCCAATATAATATAAAGATCGTAAATCATGAAATCTTATTCTAACCTATTTGGGATCTGATAATGGAAGTGGAAATGTTATTAAACATGATTATGACTATATTTACAAAAGAACCATATATATATCTATGCTATCATCTTCAAAATTTTCAATCTGTATCTTCTAAATGATCATAACATACATTTTTAATCTATGGTTATCATAATGATCAATGTGATGATTCTCTATTGGTAATATAAGAATTATATATCCTTTACCTTGATGGTTAAAGAAAATCTCTATATAATGGTTTATGATTTTGAGAAAGAATGTATAAAAAGTTGACTAGGAAAGGGGAGGATTTACTTGATTGAGAGAGGGATATCACTGTCGGTATGGTGAAAATAATTGATGCCAACAGTAGAGAATTTTCAATATAATTTACACTAGTATTAAAAGGAATATCAAATAAGTGATTAAATAATAGTTATTTTTATGTGTTGAAGAACCCTTGTGGTGTTTCAGATTCATATTGAACAACCTCATGGGACCTGAAATTGAGTAGATATGGGATATGACCCTCATTCTGTGTCAGTTTCATAATATGTTGAAACACCTATGGATTTGGGTAAAAATATGATCCTATTGATTAATATTTTCATGAAAATGTTTAAAACATTCTCATGAAGTGGGGATATGACCCACTTATGAGAAGATTATAGTGTATATTGCTGATATTATTTATCCTCTATAAGAATTTGAGCATACATCTTTGTGGATTCAAGAATATATTGTTTAGTTCTTATTGAATAGGGAGTATGAGCCTAGTTCATATAAGCATTTCCCATTATAATATGCCAATGGAACTAAGAAATTAGATAAGGGATATGAGCCTACTCCTCCATTACCTCTTCATGATGCTGGTTTAGTCATTCATTGGTTGGAATATAGATGTTATCACGGTCATATAAGAAACTAGAATAATTTTTTTAGCTTCATTGGCAATGATATGAGCCTTCTATATAGTGACTACTTGGTTGTTCTAAAAAACATTTGTTGGCGTACCGATATGATCCATCTTCTATTACATTGGAATATTCCACTAGTCCTTTTCAATGAGAATATAATCTCATCTCGATTCATGATCTTCTCCAACTTCATTATACCTATTCAGAATGGGGAAATAATCCAAGTCATGTGCCTTTTTGAGTGTTGGACGGCGGGGTCCAGCGAACGGAGGTGGAGGCATGGAAGCGGTGGCTCGGCTGATGGCAGTCACAGCACGGTGGATGATAGCGGGGGCTCGGCCCAGTCGGTGGCTGCGGCTTGGCCTGGACGGAGGATGTCGTGGGTGGCGCGGTGGGGCCTCGGTTGGCAGAGTCGTGGGCCGCGACGGTCATGGGTGCCATGGAGGAGCTCGATCGCGGGGTGTCGTGAGGGCGTAGAGGTCGCGAGGCAGGAGTGGTCGTGGGGTGGTGTCGTTGTGTCGTCGTCTTTGTCGAGTTCAACACCAAAAATCATCACAAGATTTGTGGAGGGGTCAGGCTATGTTCGTTTTGATCGTACCCTCCCAGTTAGGGTGGTAGCATATGGCTCAACAAGAACTTGAAGAATAACATAAAGAATTACAACCTCCTGTAACAATTTAATCCCAATCCTAAAACATAATTCAAGGAAAAAACATGGTAATAGTATTTATACACAAATAAACCCCTAACTTGTTTGATTGTTGACGACGAATAGAGAAGTCAAATTTGTCGACATTCGTCGTGCCTGTCACACGCCTCCGAACCCAAGTTCGTTCATCGGATTAACATTCTTCGAAAGAGGTGAATCTTCGTTGACGGGATTTCTCCAAGAACTCCCCCATTTTCCAAGACTTTTCCACAAAATGAAAAAGGCCAACTGCTGTGTTTCCCCAATTTTTAATTATTGGCACAATTTCAAATTAGATTAATTAAGTTGGCTCCAGTTAATTAATTGATAAGGATGGAACAAAATTAATTAAAGGAGTGTTGCGTAATTAAATACTGGAGGAGTTAGAGAGGATCTCCCACATTTAATAGGAATTTCAAGAGGTTTCATGCCTCGGGTTGTCCCCACCACCTTAACCTCTCATTGGATGATAGGATTGGTGGTCCCTACCTCTATAAACTCTCATGGGAGGTTAATTCAGGTGGTCCCCACATGTGAAACTTCGACTTGGATGTTTCAAAAAAACATAACAAAATGTTTCATACTTTATTTTATTTTATTTTTTTTATGAAAAACCCAAAAAAAATTAACTTTCACCCACGACCATCTGCTGTCAAGGTGAAGGTCTCCTTAGGAAAATATAGGCTCTGTGAGTTCAACGGGCCCTCAGATTTCAATTCTGAGCACCAATTCAAATGTTATAAAAACCTGCTCATACGTTTTCTGAACGTACCTGAAAAAAAGTTCATAAATTTATTCAGGGAACTCCGTGCATCAGAATCACTCATCGTCAATTTTCACAGACACGTAAAATTCTTATATATTTAAAAAATTACATGGGTTTTCCAGGTATATACATTCCCAACCCTATGGGATCCCGAATCATGAAATGTTTATCATAATCTCCCACCCAACTTTGATGTAGAATATTGACCATGATCATAAGATACACTGAAATCCCTCAAATAATGAACAAGTTTGAATTTATACTTTTATGTGAAAATTTCATATAGATTTTAATAGATAATTATATCCAATAATTGTCTAAAAACTGATCAAATCAATTAATAATATATTCTCAATCCTTAAATGTTGTAAAATAGAGAAGAATCTACTACGTAATTATTGTATATATTTAGAAGCTAATTACTGGTGGAAATTGATCAAGAATATGAAGCCTGGGGAATTTATAAAGTGTTGGGCTTGAAATAAATCAAGAAAAAAATATAAATAATTTTTTTCTAATCACTCTCCAATGTGAAATGTAAACGGATTTCCTTTCACTAATGAAAAAAAATGATTAACATACGAGGTCATACCATGAAAACATCACCTGAATTTCATGATATGCCTCTCAAATTTTTGTCACCCTAGAATGCAAGGTTGGCTGCTTATTTAGTGGGATAAATCATAGTCTAAAAATATTCATGGTTATTCATTACATTGGTAGATATGAGGAAATATTTCTATGTGCCATCATATTTTAATAAGAGATCAATGAATTTCAAGGGTATAACAAGTATAACAATTATAATTTAAATTTTAATTCTGGTGGTCTGATAGAGGAGTCTAATGGTAATCAACAATTTTAGCATCCCACTTGTCCAATGTAAAAAAACCCCCGGGAAAATTCCTAAGGTGAACGTGAACATTTTATAGGTGGGAGAATGAAGGAAACATATCTACGAATTTCGGATTAGAGTAAACCACTAATATGATGGAGGAATTCAATTTTCTATTCAACCCTTGAAACATTGTTCATTATTTCAACTACAAGGAATCATGAATAATTAAAAACCAATCATTAAGATAAGGGATTTGGAAAAAACCAACAACCTCCATAGAAGTAAGGGAAAATGTATATCATCAAAATCGCTAAGGGGGATCCTGAAAATGATGTGGTGAAAAGTAAACTCTCAATAAATTTAATAATAGTGAATGCAATTTTTTATATTGTTTTATTTCAATTTATTATATCACTATTGTTTTTTGAACTATTTAGACACCAAAACAAGGATTTGGAGAATATATGTTAGTAGAAATGGAAAATGGGGAAATTATTTTATATAATGTATATCACCCCCCCCCCCCATTTAAGTTTGTTGGATGATCTTCCCAGTGAACATTATGAGACTCAAAATGGTAGAATATGATGAAATTCATGGAATGAATTAGCATTGATTGTATATAGCTAGCAATAATTTCCAGGATAAGAAAATGACTCTATATATCATGAATCAACCCTAGCAACTGTAACAGTAAAAGGAGGAGGATGAATCTTTTTTATCATAAACATCTCAAGAATAGGTATTATATCCTTAGAATAAATCATATCTAGCACAATGATTGATTCTATGGAAAAGATCAACCTTTAATAAATTAACATTTTGAGGGAATACACAGATCTCTTTAAAGAATAGTATCATGGTCTTCCTCATAGAAAATAGATTGAATTTTCAATCGAGCTTATACCTAGGGTATTACCATTATCAAGAATTCCATTTAGAATGGTTGTTCTATAACATGAAGAGATGAATAAAAACTATAGTAGAATATAGATAAAGTATTATTTCACCCCAGGGGATTCACCATGGGGCGCATGATTCCTATTCGTTAAGAATAATGATGGGTACTTGTACCATCATGGTGATTATATTGAGCTCATTATGATCAAAATAAATTGCGAGGTACTGATAAGTTGTTAGATCAGCTAGATGGAAAAAAAATACATCTCCATAGTGGATTGGATGTTGGGGTATTAATAAGTATAGATAAAGAAGGATGATATCCGAAATACATGTTATGTACAATGTAAGGGAACTATGTGTTCATATCAATAACATTGGGAATAACTAATGCTCCAAATATATTCTTGTTCCTGATTAATAAAGTCTTTAGATAATACGTCAACAAATTCTTGGTAGTAATAATAGAAGATATTTTATTATAATCCAAAATAAATGAGGTTCATGAGGATAATTTGAGCATAGTTCTAAAAATCTTATGTAATTAGAAGCATTCTTACAAGTATAGAAAATGTGTGTTCTAGATAATGGAAGTCTCATTCCTGTGGAATATTATCACATGTAATGGTATATCATTAGACCCTTCAATGAAAAATGACATTGAAGGATGGATGACGCCGTCATCTTAGGATACTTTCTATAGTTTTGACAGATTAGATTGGCACTATTGTTGATTTTTGATAAATTTGTCCCCATTGTCAAACCCTCTAACAATGCTAACATAGAAGGAATTATAGTTTTTTTTGGAAAACTAAATTTGAGTATAGATTCATGGAGATGAAAAATTGGCTTATTACATCAATTTTACTCACACTTCCCACAAGTGGAAAACATTTCATGATATTCATATATGAATCAATAAATGTATTGGGCGTTGTGTTATTGCAGAATGAAAAATTTATAGACTATGTTTTAGTAAAATATATGGTTCAATAATAGTTCTGCAAAACACATTATTTATAGTTGTATTCAACTAACTTCACATTGAAAACCATGAATCATTATCTATAAGGCCCCAGCCTTAAATCTTACTTAATCTTGAGTTATTACAAGATTACACATTGAGGATCTTTTCAGGTTTAGAGTTTTAGAGAATTAGATCATAAAACATGCATTACATTCCACATATAAACAAAGTGGTTACATAAAAATAGTATTCTTCTTTCCCATCAATGGAAACATATTTAAACTAAAACATGGATTCTTTCTTGACACTTCCTTGACACTATCATCATATCATGTACCTTTCCCATGACCTGTGAAAAACACTTCAAAAAAACATGGGATGAGCACAAAAAGCTCAGTAAGGGATATAAAAATATGGAAAGGAAACATGGGTACATATATACATAATAATGAAATCATACGTTACCCATAAAACAGAAGCACTTTAACATACCTCATCAAATCATGAATAAATCATAGAAATCATAAGACATAAAGGTAACTTGAGGCATTCATAACATTCTTACGTAGAGAGTAACCCTCTTGGTTACGTTTGGAATACCCATCACAGTATATTCCCTAAATCTATTCGGAGAAACCTAAACGTTTCACTCCTTCACGTTACCCAATGCATTGGAGAGCTATATCGGGATCACCCGTCCTTAGTTTATCCCGGAACCATCCGTCTTCATAATAATGCCCATGAACCTCAATATAATCGTATCACATAAAACATGCATAAATGAAACATAACATTTCCACCTTTCAATCACAATATATCAATACAACAAATTGATATAAAAACATTATGAAAACCATTTTCAATACCAAAATAAAAGAAAAGTAAAACATGGTATTTATTTTTCTTTTAAAAAAGTGTATGGCTTGTAGAGGAAGCCGATACTCAAATAATGGTCACAGCGGTGGAGAAGTCGTTGTCGCCGCATACGTACGACAAAAACATTCTCTTTTGTCATTTAGTAAAACGCTTCATATAAAAAAGATTCCTTTTGTATCAACATAAAAGTCAAAGGGGTTTATACACTGAATAAAGGAAGGTTGTGTATAAAACAAAATATGCCTCAATGAAAGGAGATTGAGACGAAGTCCCATACATCGGGCCCGACTTCACTCGGTCGTTCTTTAATCTCCTAAATAATAAACTTGAGTTAATTTATAGTATCTTAAGAACCTTTTTCAAGTTCATTATTCCTTTTATATCACTTATTTCCATGTCATGAACACTATGTAATTATTTAAGTTAATAACGGTCGTTTTAATGATCATTGGTACATGATTCAAAAATAAACCCTTTATAATTACAAGTTGTTCATGTATCCATTATAACCAGAATTATAATCATGATTTATATATCATATATATCCAGTATATATATGCATTTATAATATTACATAATCATTTAGAGGTAAGAAATGAAATTCACCGTTCATGGAGACGGTAAGTCGTACGTACGCATGAACGCTACTTTCATTTCTATTTCGTATTTTGTAGAATGGAATCATAATGATATAAAGGTATATTATAATTCCAGTATAATATTATATATAATATCATTGTTCCATCCTTTATACGTCCCACATATGGTATTTAACGAATCAAATCACTTTGAGGGGGCGGTAGTCCGCACTTCCTTAAATGAAGATATCGTGTTTACCCATAATGGAAACCATAAAGGTATGCCCAAAATGAAAAATACAGAAGCTTAAGGAAAAAAAACATATTATATATCATATATAAATATAGTGACATCTCAATGGCCACCTATTAATGTGTTAAAAGAATGTTGAACAATCATCGTTTTGGGAGGCATAAATTCACCATCCACGGAAACAGTATGTTCTTTAACCATTATATGTAGGTGTGTGTAAGTGTAGCTCGAATCCCTCTTATAAAAAAATCCTCGTATATTGAATATACTGGAGTTGTTACAAAAGAAATGAATAAAAAGAGTTTAGGGGGTTGGAGAAGCAAAATAAAACAAACGGACTCAAGTGAAGACATTACCTTAAAATTGGGTAACTCCCTTTGGTTTGAGCTCAAAGGCTTCCTTGGGAAGACTTCTGCCCAAAGTGAGGCTTCAAGGAGTAAAAGAGGGATGTGGAGAGACAAAATGGGTAGGGTTTTGCCGATCCAAAGGCTTTGGGAGTGTGGGTAAGGAGGTAGAGGTGGGGGCCTTTTATAAGAGGAGAGGAGGGGCACTCTTGGAAAGTAAAGAAATGTTACTTTATTTGAAAATGATTTTCAGATTAAAAAGGTCCCAAATTGATATAATTCGAGGGTAAGGTGATAAGGGTTCTAAATCCACCCATACAATAGGTTTTGGACATGTTTAGGTCATATATTTTACATTATCATTTCATTTTATTTAAATCCTTTATTAATGAGGTAATCGCTGCATCATCATGATGTCATAAATAATTTAATTTATTTGAAGTCTAAAAATTATGAAAAAGATATCATGATGTAGGAAATATTTTTCAATTTCTAATGAATATTTATAGTCCAAAATATCATTTATTTAGACAAAATTAAAAATATTTTACTTAGGTGATACATTCTTTGTCACATTTAACATTCTTTAAAAATAAAAAGATAAAAAGTCACTTTCTCACAAAAGCGATTCCATGGGGCCCCCATGTTTGGCACAAGGCATCCCATGGTTGGCCATGAGACAACCAGTAGCCTTAGGACACATGTTGTGGTCTTTTTGTATTATTATGATATCATTTTATTATCCTTAACTACCCGATTACTCATTAATCAAGATAATTAAAGATAATTACCATCGTTACTATTCATAATGTCCAAAAACAAAAGAGTCTTGATTACATAATTTGGACCTTCTGATTCCAAATATGTAATCCTTTTTACCAAATTCCAAACACAGAAATTGCAATAATTGATTTAAAAATAATTCCCGTTGTCAAAACAAATAGCGGGTTTTTTTGAAACAATATCTATGAAAAGTTTGGCATTAGTTTATGCCCAATTCCAACGTGAAATTAATACTAATGACAACCATAGTATTAAATGGTAAAAATATATTCTAATTTAACTTTAAAACCAATTCAAAGGATAATCTAATCATATAAATAATGTAGATTAAAAAGCAGTTTTGATGTAAAATGCAGTATTTTTCACTATTCATTAAAAAATGAACATTGTCAGAAAAATACCAAAAATTCACACAAAGTAAATTTTGATGTCCCAATAATAAAGAATAAGTTTATTTTGACAAACATAGCTTATAAAATTGTCAAAAATATAGATTTAAAAATGGTTTTCCATCAAAAGGCAATAAAACAATCCTTTAAAAAATATTAGTGTATTACATGCTTAAGATTGGATTTATTTCCATTTTAAGCCTCTACAACACTATCTAATTCATTAATAGACATAGATAAAAATATCTATTATTCATTAATTACTTAGGATGTTACAACCTTACCCCCTTTAGAAAATTGCGTCCCCACAATTTATTTACTTATCGAATAAAGGGGGGTACTTATCCCTCATTGCATTTTCAGATTCCCATGATGCCTCTTCCATCATGTGGTTTTTCCACAAAACCTTTACCTGATTAATCACATTATTTCGTAACACTTGCTCCCTGTGGTCAAGAATATGTACCGGTTGTTCCTCATAAGATAGGTTCTCTTCCAGTTGAACTACCTCTGGACTCATAACATGAGATGGATTTGGCATATACTTTCTCAGCATCGAAACATGAAAAACATTGTGTACCTGAGATAAACTCGGAGGTAAAGCCACCCGGTATGCAACTGATCAAACTCTCTCCAGAATTTCATATGGTCGAATGAACCTTGGACTCATCATTACTTTCTTACCAAATATCATCACACTTTTCCATGTTAAGACTTTGAGAAAAACAGGATCACCTACCTCAAAAGTTAGATCCTTCCTCCTGTTGTCTGCATATCTCTTCTTCCTACTCTCAGCTATTTTCATGTGTTTTTGAATCAGCTAAACTTTTTATGTCATCTCTTCTACCAATTCTGGTCCCATCAACTTCCTTTCACCCACTTCATCCCAGAAAGCTGGAGTTCGATACCGCTTCCCATATAACTTCTCAAATGGTGCCATCTGTATACTGGAATGAAAACTGTTATTATATGAAAATTCAACCAAAGAAATATGTTGGTCCCAAATTCCCTGATAATCCATCGAACAAGATCGTAGCATATCCTCCAAGGTCTAAATTGTTCATTCTGACTGCCCATCTGATTAGGGATGAAATGATGTACTAAAATTTAATTCAGTACCCAACGACTTCTGAAGGCCTTTACAAAAGTTATAAGTGAACCTAGGATCACGATCAGATACAATGGAGAGGGGAACTCCATGTAACCTGACTATCTCTTTAAGATACAAATGGGAAAGTTGATCTAGGGAAAAAGTATCTCATATAGCAAGGAAAAGAGCAGATTTAGTCAAGTGATCAACAATAACCCAGATTGCATTATTACCTCGAGATGTCTTCGGTAATCCCACAACAAAGTCCATGGATATATTCTCCCATTTCCACTCTGGCACTGGTAAAGGCTGAAGCATCCCTTTCGGTAACTGCTGATCTGCTTTAACCTGTTGACATGTCAAACACTTCACAGTAAAATCAGCAATATCCCATTTCATTCCATCCCACCAGTAATACTCCCGCAGATCTCTGTACATCTCAGTACTGCCAGGATGAACTGAAAACAGGGAACTATGAGCCTCACATAACAACTCATTCTTCAACTGTGAATCACAAGGCACACATAATCTCTTCCCAAATCTCAAAACGCAATCATTATCAATGTTGAATTCAGGCAACTTACCTTTCTGAACCAGCTCTACCTTTTTCTGCAACTCACTGCCTTGCTTCTGTGCTTGCTTGAATCTATCTGATAGAGATTATCTCACTGATACCTAAAACAAAACAGAATAAATTCCTACACCAACAACTTCTATGCCAAAGTTCATCAAATCCTTAACCAAAGGATCACGTTCCAAACGCAACACTGCTAATGAAGCATTACTTTTTTGACTCAAAGCATCAGCCACTTTATTTGCTTTTCCTGAATGGTAATGAATTGTACAATCATAATCCTTGATTAATTCTAGCCATCTCCTCTGTCTCGTGTTTATCTCTTTCGGAGTGAATATATACTTTAAACTTTTTTGATCAGTATATATATCACACTTTACTCCATACAAATGATGCCTCCAAATTTTTAAAGAGAAAACAACAGCAGCTAATTCCAAATCATGTGTATGGTAATTTACCTCATGAGTTTTCAACTCTCGTGAAGCATAAGCAATTACCTGATCATTCTGCATTAGGATGCAACCAAGTCCTTTTAATGAAGCATCACTGTATATAACAACTCACCATTCCTGGAAGGTAGTTCCAAAACTAGAGCATTCACCAATCTTCTTTTCAATTCCTGAAAACAATCATCACATTCTTTTTTCCAGATAAACTTAACACCCTTTTGAGTTATCTTAGTCATTGGACTAGATAACCGTGAAAAATTTCTAACAAACCTTCGGTAATAGCCTGCCAAACCAAGGAAGATATGGATGTCAGATACATTTGTGGGTCTTGGTTAATCTTCCACAACTTTTGTTTTAGAAGGATCAACAGTTATCCCATCTTTAGAAACAATGTGACCAAGGAAAGAAATTTGTTGCAACCAAAACTCACACTTGCTGAATTTTCCATACAGTTTCTTTTCTTTTAAGGTTTGCAAGATAACCCTTAAATGTCTTTCATGCTCCTCTTTAATTTTAGAAAACACCAAAATATCATCAATGAAAACCACCAAAAACTTATCCAAGAACTCATGGAAAATTCTATTCATTAAGTCCATGAATACAACAGGTGCATTGGTTAGCCCAAAAGGCATTACTACAAATTCATAATGGCCATATCTTGTACGGAACGCGGTCTTCGGAACATCTGCTTCCTTTACTTTCAGCTGATGGTACCCCGATCTCAAGTCAATCTTTGAAAAATACTGATCTCCCTAGAGCTGATCAAACAAATCATCGATATGAGGCAAAGGATATTTGTTCTTAACAGTGATGTAATTCAAGGCTCTATAATCAATGCAAAGTCTCATTGAACCATCTTTCTTTTTAACAAATAAAACAGGAGCACCCCATGGTGATGTGCTAGGTCGAATGAAACCTTTCTCTAATAAATCTTGCAATTTCTCCTTCAACTCTAAAAGTTCAATTTGAGCCATTCGATAAGGGGGTTTTGAAATTGGCTAAGCATCAAGAACTAAGTAAATAGTAAACTCAACTTCCCGATCTGGTATTATTCCAGGCAACTCATTAGGAAAAACATCAGGATACTCATTTACCACAGGCACATCATTAATCTAAACAGTTCCTTTATTTTCAACGATGTGTGCATGGTAACATTCATTTCCATCTTTTACAAGTTTCTTGGCCCCTTGATAAGTTATCAACAGTAAGGGTTAATTCTTGTACACAAACTGAAAGTCTTTCTGAAAAGAAACTTCTTTAGCTCTATAGTCAATCTTAGCATCGTAAAGAGAGAGCCAATCCATACCCATGATAACATAAAACTCTACTAGAGGTAGAACAATAAGGTTTTCAAGTAGGATCTTTCCACAGATAAGGATAGGAAGATTCTTATAAATTCTTTTTGCCTCAACATTTCCCCCAGGTGTTTTTACCAAAAGTTCAGGAGTCATTTCTTGATATGGTATTACCATTTTACTAGAAAAGGTTTCAGAGATGAAAGAATGTGTGGACCCCGAATCAAACAACACACTAGCATAATCTGAAAAAACAAACAAAGTACCTGATACAACTTCATTTGATGGCCCGACATCTGCTGAAGTAGTTGCAACGGATTTCACCACCCCTTTCTTCTTGTATTCTAACTGCTTCCCATCACTCATGCTCTTTGTCAGACACTCGTTTTCATAGTGACCCATCTCATTTCACTTAAAACATTTCACTAACTGTAAATCAAATTTGGACTTACCTTCACCTTGATCTTTTTCAGTGCAATCACGAGCCTTATGTCCCATCTTACCACATCGGTAGCACTTTATCGAATTCAGAAGACATTCCCCAGCATGCCTTTTTCCACATTTATCAAAACCTGGAAACATAGATTTCTTACCATCATACTTTTTTGAATAATTCTTCCCTTTCTCCTGCCACCTCGGTCTCTTCTTCTACTTGTTTTTATAGAACACTTGATCATCGGAAAAATCCATTTCCACCTTCTTAGCACATCGAACAAGCTTTTCATAACTTTTAAACTCATGAGAAGCTAATTCCCTTCGATATTTTGGATTTAATCCTGAGTAAAAACGATTGATTTTACTATCAAGATCTCAGATAAAATTTGGAGCATACCTTGCCAATCGAGTGAACCTTTCTTCAAAGGTAGCCACTGAGTCTTCCTCTTGCCTCAATTACAAGAATTGTTTTTCCATCCTATGTCGAACAGCCTTAGGAAAATACTTTTCAGGAAATATACCTTTGAATTCATCCCAGTCGAGAGCATCAATCTCATCAGCGTCCCTGATATTTTTAACCATTGACCACCACTGATCTGCTTCACCCTCCAAACGGTAAATAGCAGGACTATCCTTTTGATTGTCTGAACACCCCATGACATCGAAAATATTCTCCAGTGCTTTAATCCACCCTTCAGCTAGCACAGGGTCAGATGATCCTCTGAATGATGGGGGATGTTGCCTCATGAAATGTTCCACCACTGACATGTTCCTCTACAGTTGATATGGCTGATCTCGTGCATGGATACCACCGCCATTTATCGCTTGATTATACTGCTCCATTACTGCAACAAACTGTTCAGATCCAATTCCGACCATCTCAGGATGCTGATTCAGAAGGTTATTTCCTTCTGCATGCCTTCCTAGCACTGCTTCCCTGTTTCCTCTACGGAAAACCATTCTGAACAAACATTTCTTAGATGAAGCAACATGGTAATCTTCAAATACTATATCACTTCAATTTCACCATAAAAAAAATATTTTTGGATAAACATTTAATATAATTCTAACTCCTAATGTTATCTAAACCGACCTTTGATACCAACTATAAGGCCCCAGCCTTAAACCTTACTTAATATTGAGTTGTTACAAGATTACACATTGGGGATCTTTTTGGGTTTAGAGTTTTAGAGAATTAGATCATAAAACTTGCATTACATTCCACATATAAACAAAGTGGTCACATAAAGATAGTATTCTTCTTTCCCATCAATGGAAACATATTTAAAATAAAACATGGATTCTTTCTTGACACTTCCTTGACACTATCATCATATCATGTAACATTCCTATGACCTGTGAAAAACATTTCAAAAAAACTTGGGATGAGCATAAAAAGCTCAGTAAGGGATATAAAAATATGGAAAGGAAACATGGGTACATATATACATAAGAATGAAATCATACTTTACTCATAAAACATAACCACTTTAACATACCTCATCAAATCATGAATAAATCATAGAAATCATAAGACATAAAGGTAACTTGAGGCAATCATAACATTCTTACGTAGGGAGAAACCCTATTGGTTACGTTTAGAATACCCATCACAGTATATTCCATAAATATCTTCAGAGAAACCTTAACGTTTCACTCCATCACATTACCCAATGAATTGGAGAGCTATATCGGGCTCACCCGCCCTTAGTTTATCACGGAACCACCCGTCTTTATAATAATCCCCAAGAACCTCAACATAATCGTATCACATAAAACATGCATAAAGGAAACATAACATTTCCACCTTTCAATCGCAAGATATCAATACAAGACATTGATATAAAAACATTATGAAAACCATTTTCAATACCAAAATAAAATAAAATTAAAACATGGTATTTATTTTTCTTTTAAAAAAAAGGTATGGCTTGTAGTGGAAGCCGAAACTCAAATAATGGTCACGGCGGCAGAGAAGTCGTTGTCGCCGCATACGTACGACAAAAACATTCCCTTTTTTTATTTAGTAAAACGCTTCATATAAAAACGATTCCTTTTGGATAAATGTAAAATTCAAAGGGGTTTATACACCGTGTAAATGAAGGTTGTCTATAAAACAAAATATGCCTCAATGATAGGAGATTGAGACGAAGTCCCATACCTCGGGTCCGACTTGACTCGGTCGTTCTTTAATATCCTGAATAATAAACATGAGTTAATTTCTACTTGCTTAAGAACCTTTTTCAAGTTCTTTATTCCTTTTATATCACTTATTTCCATGTCATGAACACTATGTAATTATTTAAGTTAATAACGGTCGTTTTAACGATCATTTGTACTTGAGTCAAAAATAAACCCTTTATAATTACATGTTGTTCATGTATCCATTATATCCAGAATTATAATCATGATGTATATATCATATATATCCAGTATATACATGCATTTATAATATTACATAATCATTTAGAGGTAATAAATGAAATGCACCATTCATGGAGACGGTAAGCTATACGTACGCATGAACGCTACTTTCATTTGTATTTCATATTTTATAGAATGGAATCATAATGATATAAAGGTATATTATAATTCCAGTATAATAATATATAATATCGTTGATCCATCCTTTATACGTCCCACATATGGTATTTAACGAATCAAATCACTTTGAGGGGGCGGTAGTCCGCACTTCCTTAAATGAAGATATCGCGTTTACCCATAATGGAAACCATAAAGGTATGCCCAAAATGAAAAATACAGAAGCTTAAGGAAAACATAAACATATTATATATCGTATACAAATATAGTGACATCACAATGGCCACCTTTGAAAGTGTTAAATGAATGTTGAACAATCATCGTTTCGGGAGGCAAAAATTCGCCATCCACGGAAACAGTATGTTTTTTAACCATTAGATGTAGGTGTGTGTAATTGTAGCTCGAATAAATCTTATAAAAACATCCTAGTATATTGAAGATAGTGGATTTGTTACAAAAGAAATGAATAAAAATAGTTTAGGGGGTTGGAGAAGCAAAATAAAACAAACGGACTCAAGTGAAGAAATTACCTTAAAATCGGGTAACTCCCTTTGGTTTGAGCTCAAAGGATTCCTTGGGAAGACTTTTTCCCAAAGTGAGGCTTCAAGGAGTAAGATAGGGGTGTTTAGAGACAAACTTATCAGGGGGTGGCCGAGCCAAAGGCTTTGGGAGTGTGGGTAAGGAGGTAGAGGTGGGGGGCCTTTTATAAGAGGAGAGGAGGGGAACTCTTGGAAAGTAAAGAAATGTTACTTTATTTGAAAATGATTTTCGGATTGAAAATGTCCCACATTGATATAATTCGAGGGTAAGGTGATAAGGGTTCTTAATCCACCCATCCAATAGGTTTTGGACATGTGTAAGTCATAGATTTTACATTATCATTTCATTTTATTGAAATCCTTTATTAATGAGGTAATCACTACATCATCATGATGTCATAAATAATTTAATTTATTTAAAGTCTAAAAAGTATGAAAAAAATATCATTATGTAGGAAATATTTTTATCTTTCTAATTAATATTTATAGTCCAAAAGATCATTTATGTAGACAAAATTAAAAATATTTTACATAGGTGATACATTCTTTGTCACATTTAACATTCTTTAAAAATAAAAAGATAAAAAGTCACTTTCTCACAAACGTGATTCCATGGGGCCCCCAAGTTTGGCACAAGGAATCCCATGGTCGTACATGAGACAACCAATATCCTTAGGACACATTTTGTGGTCTTTTTGTATTATTATGATATCATTTTATTATCCTTAACTACCTGATTACTCATTAATCAAGATAATTAAAGATAATTACCGTCGTTACTATTCATAATGTCCAAAAACAAAAGAGTCTTGATTACATTATTTGGACCTTCTGATTCCAAATATTTAATCCATTTTTCCAAATTCCAAACACAGAAATTGCAATAATTGATTTAAAAATAATTCTCGTTGTCAAAACAAATAGCGGGTTATTTTTGAAATAATATCTATGAAACGTTTGGCATTAGTTTATGCCCAATTCCAAAGTGAAATTAATCCTAATGACCACCATTGGATTAAATGGTAAAAATATATTCTAATTTAACATTAAAACCAATTCAAAAGATAATATAATCATATAAATAAAGTAGATTAAAAAGCAGTTTTGATGTAAAATGCAGTATTTTTCACTATTCATTAAAAAATGAACATTGTCAGAAAAATACCAAAAATTCACACAAAGTAAATTTTTATGTCTCAATCATAAAGAATAAGTTTATTTTGACAAACATATCTTATAAAATTTTCAAAATATAGATTTAAAAATGGTTTTCCATCAAAAGGCAGTAAAACAATCCTTTAAAAAATATTATTGTATTCCATGCTTAAGATTGTATTTATTTCCATTTTAAGCCTCTAAAACACTATCTAATTCATTAATAGACATATATAAAAATATCTATTATTAATTACTTACGTGGGATGTTAAATTATCTCTTTGGGAGAGTTTTTAATTATATACAGATCATAAGAGCCTCAGGTTACATTCACGTAGAAAGTGATGAATATGCATCAACACATATGGTTATAACTGATCAAGGACTATGAATTAAAATCAACTACTATTCTAGGAAAGAAATTGATGTGAATGACTCTATGTTGAATGAATAAAACAATTTTTTTTGATGGGAATGTATATGTATCCAATATTTTTATAATTTAAATGGATGGAAATGGGAATCATAAATGACAGAACATCATAAATCATTTCAAAAATGATTGATCAATGATCCCATATAGAGTGAATAATGGATTTTCAAAGAGATGATGTGGGAATTTAGAAGAAATTGGATTCTATAATAAAAATGAAATATATAATGTTTAATTTTAATGAATGAGTTGTAAGAATTGATTTAAGACTATATGTTCCTTCCAATCGTGTATTGGATGATGCACATAGATCATCAGTATCCATCTTTATAGAATGTATAAAGATGTATAAAGATATATTTGTTGGGAAATATGATGTAGGATATCACAGAATATACATCAAGATATCTTTCATGTTATCAAGTGGAGAAAGAAACAAAAAATTCACGGGGATGATGTAACAATTATTCATTCATGCAAAGAAATAGGAGAAAATCACGTTGGATTTTTTTACTGGTCTAGTAATTGAATCATGATGAAATAATTCAATATAAATTCTAGTGGATCTTTATAAAAAGTCCAATCACTTCATTGAATTAGATATTACCTCTCACATGATCATCATAAAATGATATCAATTATAGAATTAGTGAGGATTCATAGATTACCAATATCAATTGTATCTTATTATGACCAATTATTTATCCTCATGTTATGGAATAGTACTTACTAAGCTCTAAATTCTGAGTTGAAATCCATTATGAGTTATAACCCTCAAAATGAAGACCAATTTGACCATACCATGCATACATTTTAGTACATGTTTATAAATTGCACAATTAACATCAAAGGAGGACGATATCCACATCATACTCGAGTTTAATTCTCCTAAATCATATTCTCCATTTCAGTTTCCAAATTTATCCATATGAATACCATTATAGGAAGAGGTTAAGATCACCTACATGTCAGGATGATAGTATATAATGAAAATTACATAGTCCGGAAATGATCAATGAAATAGTGGAAAAGGATAAGACCATTCAACAACACATCAAGGCATCATATGGTCGATATAATAGCTATGATAATAATCATATATGAGAAATTTATTTTTATGTTCAATACATGGTATTCCTTTTTATATCTCCATGCCATAATGTCATGGGAATTAGGAAGAATGGAAATAATAGTATAGGATATCATAGTCCCTTTGAGATCCTTGATCATGATGATGTTTTGAAATATTGACAACAACTACCACTTGACATATCTCATGTAAATGATGTATTAAATATATCTATCTTGAATAATTACATACAAAAATTACCACATAAATTATATCCCTTGGTGGTATCATTTGAGAATGATATTTAATATCAAGAGTAGACTGTGATAATTGTAGATCATATAGGAAATGTTCTATGAAATAAGACATATCACTTGGTCATTGTGATATGGATAAAAAAAGTTTTATTATGATACATAGGAACCATAGGATGTGAAAAAATATAATTACCTGCATGTAATTTACTATGGGAAATGAAAATTTTGAGGTTGAAATTTTTGAATGGGGATGATTGTAATGACTAATTCTGTTATAAAAAAAATTCCCCATGAAAACTAATTAAATGTGTTATTATGTATAATGTTTTTATTACAAAAATAAAATTATTTGTAATTATTTTATCCAATGATATTTGAATTACAATTGAGAATTCATAACATTGATAGTATATTCAATAAACATTGATCATATGATTTTGTTACATATATGTTTTTAATAAATCCAATTGATACAGAAAATGGGTATGATGGTCCCACCCAATACTATCATACCATATAAAGACCATTTATTTGTGTATATGATGGTTATATAATCTATAGGATTTTACATTGACCATACCCATGTTGAGATACAAAAAAAAAATAAGCGTGATTGAAACCATTCATAAGGGAATTTCAATCTCCTCGAGATCACAAGCCAAACCATGTTTTTCGAACAACCTTATAAGAGTCTCACAATATTGTACCATACCCTTAGAGAATTAGATTATGTATTAAATGGATATGTATATAGACCATAATAATAAAAATATAAATATTTTTTTTAATAATTACTATACAATCTTTTTATTATTTTTACATTATAAATTATTATTAATTTTCATAAAATAAAATAGAAATTGTATTTTTGGGTAATATTTAAATTCAATAAAGGAATTTATTTAGATTAATTAATGGATTTTTTAAATAAATAATATTTTATTTAAAAAATATTTTTAAATATTTTTTATTAAATTTAAATCATCATATAATTTTTATGAATTAAAAATGTAATTTTTATAAGGGTTCAAAAACTGTTATTATAAAAAAATCGCACATTTCTAAATAAATGCAGATTCATATTTTGAAAGAAAAAATTTACCAATTTTAGGAACTTATTTAGTTAAGATTAATATTTTTTGTTCTTATAACATAAAAATTATCCAATATTTTATTTTTCAAACATTTCTATGATAGCCAATTTTTTTGGGTAAAATTTAAACATCGTATAAATACACATTGTGTATTATGAAATCATAATGACCCAAAATGTATTAATAAATAATGTAAATGGTATCAAAAACCAAATGTGTGTTTTAAAATTAAAATAATATTATTTTTAGGTTATTCTATTTATTTTATAAATCTATTATTAATATTCTAAAAAATATAACATATTTTAAATATTTAGAATCATTTCATTAAGGACATGATTCAATTTCACATCATCAAGGGTATTATATTAAAAATTTAGGATGTTTTCTTTATAAAATAATGAAAAAACATTCCTTTCGATGAAAACTTATAAAAAACCATGGGATGTTTTTTATCATGATTATTTTATTATATAGAGTCCCAAAATAATGTTTGAGAAATGATGATGAATTCCCCGCTCATTTCAGATATAAACCCAGCCAATCTCTCATTAATGATAAAAAAAATGAATTAGATAACTTTCTTTATTTTCCATCCCCTATATACGTTCCAACCAAGTAGATCCTAATCACTCAAGAAGAACCTCCTATGCATATTGAATAACAATCTAAACGTAAGATATCCTTTTCTTCTCCTCTTCCATGAAGAATCTTCTTTTTTATATGAATTTTATAGTAATATATAAATAAGGATATATTTTAGTGCATAACCAAGTAACTACACATTTAATTTCTAAATAATGATATAAAACTTCCACTATAATCATGCCTTCCCATGAACATTATTATTCCCTTGTTAATGTATTCAAAATTTCACTACAATTTTTAAATCCAAACAATTGTATATTTAATACCCATACCCATTTCCAATGAAGGGTGTTCACCTTTATGATGTTATAATTATGTATTGGGTAAATAAATATATTTTCTAATTTCCATTATCATAAATGAAAAGGTGATGATAAATTATTCCATGTGTTATGATCTATGTGGCACAATTATGCTGTAGAATGAAATGAAAGTGATGGGTACACCAAGAAGTACACAGTGCTTTAACGTATTGGGTAATGTTTTAGTCTCATTTGTTGTCATATAAGGGATTAGGGAGTGAAATTAATTTATTAATGTACATTTTCCATCATGATTTATTAGAATTTAACATTTTCTAATGTTTTTTTTGCAATGTTTTATTTTATTTCCACATTTACCATGCTTGCTTTATATTCTCATAATATATAATTCTTAATTGTTAATTTTTATGATACAAAAACGTTTTTGAACTAATGATATTACAATTCTCTAACATATATTTAATTATTCATTTTATATCATGTTTATTACCATATTGTGAACTATAGATCACCTATATCATATGTACGTCCCCAGGTTATCACATTCATCAATAACTACAATCATGTCAAGGATGTTTTCAAAAAAGAGGATATATTATATATTTTAAGTCATAATATAAATTCCTATTTTTGAAATAAATTATAATTATCAATCACCATTGTTTAAATATGTTTAATTTTATGTAACAATTACTGAATTAATATGTGATAAATAAAATGGTTGTCATAAAGTTCATCAATTTTGAAGGTGGGAAAATCTGATTAAATAATTTATCACAAATGCATCCCATGTAGTAATGGAATGATAAGGGAGGATTTAAATTTATTATATATTTTTTAATTATAACAATAATGTAAACAACCTAAGCATATCTACCTAAGTAGATTCTTTATTAAATATGACTGTAATAAAAGTTTTGAGAAAACATCCCATGGGTGTGTTTTAATCATCATGTGGATGTCTAAAACAATTTTGATACTGAATTAATTTTCATGATAGCTAGCTTTATCTAGAACTATATGTGATTAATAGAAGGACTAGTATACTAGGATAAGGAACATTCCCTAAAGTATTTGATAATCCATAAGCATGTGCATATCTAGTTGTGGGCTTTCCACATCTATAGTTTTAAATTAATGTCTGTTCTTGGCCTCGTTTTGTTCATTCATATATTTCTACAAAGTGTTATCATAATCTAGGTCATATTCTAGGTCATCTACATTTCTATTCCCTATAATAGAGTACGTTTTAAATGAATTGGAAAAATAAAATAATATAATGATGTAACCAAGTGTATTATAGTAAATCAAAATAGAAACAATTATGATAATTTCTAATTAACATAAACATAATGATAACCTTTCCCAATAACATCACAAAAAATTTTATTACCCTTAGGGAATTATTAATTTATAATTGGGATCAAAAAATTGATACATTATAAAAAATATTAAACCAAATTTAAAATCTATTATTTATCAAACCCATGTGTCAAACATATAAATAAGATCCATTTTTTTGAAAATTAATTGATTTAATTGAAATTAATATTGTTTGAATTTTTGGAAAAATAGATAGAAGTGAAATAAGGATTGGGATAAATATCAATAGTGAAAGAATTACAGGTTCATTGATTTCCAATTTCGTGTAATACGTATTCAGTTTTCTTTCATTTATTCACATGTGGTGTGGGAATTAGGTTAATAGTGATCCTTGGTCCAGTTACCATGCAATAATACACTGATTTCAAAATTGGAGTAGTCATATACTAGTTAATATCACAAAAATTTGAAATAAAAAACCATATCTAAACATAACTATCCTATACTGAATAATGTCCAAGAACAAAATAACCCACATAAATTATGGAATGATAAAATACTCCTTGAATCACATTAAATTTTATATTAATTTAAAAATGAAGACTATTAGAATTAATAATTGGTTTTTCATCAATCCAAAATAAGAAAAAATATATAAATAATCCCAATGTTGAACATCCCCCAAAAATCACAGTAGTTGAATCAATAGAAACTACTAACGGATGATGGGAATGATCAGAATGCGTAGAATGTTTACCCAAGAAGGATTGGAAATCAAGAATAGTGGATAATCAAGGAGTTGGTTGTGTATCTGTTAGCTAGAAGTCAGACATAGGGTCCCCTCGGTCAAAAAATTCACCTATTGTGTGTCTTAGGTGTGGGTTTATATGAGTTTCCATCAAACCCTAGGCCTCTAGTATATTTATTTTTCCATTTCCCAAAACTGTCACATAGTGTAATTTTACATGACATGTAATCCATGCTAGTAAGGTGTTTTTTTAATATTTCCTTATTTCAAATATTCACTCCATGTAGAGATTACATTACATTTTTTGGATTTTCAAAGAATGTATAATTTAATACATGTCTGGAGAAAAATAATAATCTCAAAAATATTACATCATGGAATGAACACATTGTGTTTACATGGTCTTTTTCCCGTTCCACGTGACTACTTAATCCCCAAAAATCTGATGTCGCATCGCTTCTCTTCACTCATAGAGATATGTTACGATTTTTCCCTCTCCAAATAACCATTGTATCCTTCCAAATAATAGAAAACAATTCAAAATCATTCTGAAATGGTAACGAATAATTAATTGAATAAAGATATGAATATATTAAAACACCATTAAATACATGCATGAAATACATATATCACTAGACATCAATAATGTTGTGTGTTCTATCAAACCATTCTTCCATTATTAGTCATATAAACTAGGGAAAAGTTCTTCTAAAGGAATACAGTTTGTTCAATGACATGTTGAAATAAGGTCACCTGTCACTTGGACGTAATTTGACCCTGAACTATTGTAAAACTTATGTTTTTTCAAAGAACTCGCATGTCTTGAGTGGGGATTGAGTTTTCAATTGTTCTAACATTCTATAATCCTTCTGTTTCTAATGATATTAAATAATGAAAATGAAACACATTATCATATGTCTCACATTCAGTTGGAAAAGGTACTGATTCTCATGGCATATCATCCATGCATCACTCATCTTCTTAATTATTTGTAGTTCTATCAAACCATTATCCATGTCATAATCACTATATTGATGGACATATTTTTACATAAAGAACTAAACCCTTTTATGTCTATCATGAAGATATGGGTGACCATGATGCTTCTTCTATGGTCTACCTACACCATTATTGGAATATATACATGGATGAGATTAGAATCTGTGGTGAATATCCTGAGTATTTTTTGGTTCGGGAGTAGAGTTTGAGGAATTTGTGTCTTCGGATGATGGATACACTTACCACTAACTAAAGGATCTTAACTCCCTAGGAGGCTGTGTAAGAATAACTTATGTCGGATTTTGTCTCGTGTACATTGATTGAGGTGGTGAAAATATGGAAATTCACATACAACTATGGGTTTGTTTTCATGAAAACATGAAAATTACAAATACCATATTAGTGGGGTTGATCTAGGAAAATATATGAATTTCCCCTAACGAGAGGATGAACAATAGGAAAATTCTCCCCAGTCTAGTCGGCTAGGTAACATTACTCCAAAGAGGGATTCATAGAAATGATCCTAAAAAAAATTTACTCGAAGAAATACTAGGATTATTAACCCATTTATTTCATGGAAGACAATGTTATATTGTTTTATTTGATTAGTATATTCCCCTAAATAAACATTCTTTTCATCCATAGGTGGATGAATAGGAGTGATGACAAAACCCCTTCCTTAGTAAATCCAAGGGCGATTGGATGATGAATAGAGTCTCAACATGTACCTCATAAACATAATTTTTTTTTCACTAGCTATATTCTCATCAATATATCACATTGAATCACTAAAATTGTTGATAATACTATACTTATATTCATTAAAGACACACCAAGACTATCTTTTTCACATCCAAGGAATTAATTTTATCCAATCTTATATTAAATAGTTGAATGTTGATGGGTATGGTTATAAATTTCAATAGATTTCATATTTAGATCCTATTTTATGTCCCTGAATATTGTTGATATCATATTGACAGAAACATAAGAATGCTATTGATTTTCTTCAATATATTATCCTTTTTGACAGTTTGGTGCTTGATATGCACTTTAGTAGGATAGTTCTTGTTGTAGCATATGGTTGGTCATCCTGATAAGATTTTTTGGTGGTATAGTGAATGTTGTACTATTTGGTTCATCGGTTCCAATATTGAATATGATTATATTGTGAAATTATATGAATATTCAACTGTACATATGATCTAGGTTTGTCAACAGGATCCTACTTTCACATCCAAGGCTAGTTGTGATAAAGTTAGAGTATCCTGGATAGTGATGGTCTAAGGTTAATTTTAGGCAACATTTAAAAAACATTGATGGCCCTAGATCATATTGGTTGTAACATGGATATAATCATTCTTCAGATTTGTATTGTTTGGGTACTATATATGGTACCTTATATTGGGAACCCCGATTTGGATTGTTATTGTAATCATAAATTCACCTGCAGCTACTTGTAGAATTATGGTCATATGGAGCTGACCAAAATTGGTGAGGAACTTTTAGGAAGATGCTTATGGGTTGATATAACATTATTATTTTCATTTTTCATCTCCTTTTGGTAGTAATGAATGAGTTTCTGCATTCTATGGATAATCACCCAAATTGTTTGAATGTGGATACAAGGAACACATCCTCTATTAGGTTAAGTTGTGGGAAATATGGATTATGTGAATTCATCATTTGCAGTATTTTTGGAGAGGATTCCAAATTTGGGATGAAGTCATTGATATGGTACTCCTAGACATAGATATGCACTAACTAGTACTGGATGTGTTCCATTGGTTTCTGTGTACATCAAGGAATCGTGGACATGGGGACTATGGATGAAAATGTTCATGGACGGTTTATCAACTTGTTGTTCACAATATCATGAGGTGTTCTTCAGGCTTTACCTGGTTTTCCATTAATCTCATAATCAATTAGAACATTCAACAATTTCATTTGGATTGTAAGGAACTTGACATGTTCAACAGAACTAACTCAACACATTTTTATTGCAGTAATATATATTCTAGTGTATGACTGGTGAATAAAGTTCACAGCTGAATGATAAATTATTGGTCCCTTATTTTTTGAATGGTTCAACACAGTTTAGAAAAATTATATGGGAGAGCCATTTTTTATCAGAAAATTCATATCAAAATAAGGAAATTATAACCATGATGTAAATACTTTTTAAAACATTAATGGAATAAATAGTTAAAAAAATTCACTTTTAGTTACCCATTTTGTTTCGCAACAAATATAGATTACATCCATCAATTGATCAGTTGCGGGTGACTCAGTGCAGTTGTAGATTTATTATGGTATTTTCAATAATTTTATTTAAAGAAAACTCCCAATGGTTCCTATATCCATAACTCAGTATATACCTAGTTTACATAGTTAAGTGATGAATTGGGGGCGCAGACCCAATAACGATTAAAACCCCGCATTGGTCAAGACGATGAGAGTTTGAGCGCATCATACCTTTTGGGGTGAATTATTTTATATTATGAGACTCTATTACTAATTTAAGAATAGTTCACAAAATATTTCCCAAGACTGCATATAAGACTACATACCCTTATACCAATGACTTGATTTAATCCATGTGTAGATGGGAACAACTATGTATGGCCAGCTTCATCATATTTATCATGTTTACTCATGATGATATAGTTTGTAGATATGTTCATGAACTCTGGATATTATTACCATCGCGGAAGGTGGTTGGTGTCCAAGATATGGGATTTAACCTGTATGAGGTTTCCATCATAAAATGTCATAACATGAATCAATCCCTATATAGTTGTTTTGATATATTTTGAGGGTATAAGATAAAACTATACCTTCTTTAAATTTCCTGCGACATGGATATATATATAGTGATCGAGCCTTGAATATTCATCCTGAATATCATTATAAAATCTAGAATATGAGTTATCATAGATTGATTCAGATAATCTTCATAATAAATATGAAAAATATTGGCCTTCAGAGGGATATTTTCATGCAAGGATTTCCAAAATTTCTTCATCAATTATATGAACCTTTGATTATATATGATATTTTGTCAGACTTACATCACAATGAAGGAACCACACATCAGGTATCCTTATCATGATATTGGTATAATCATAGTGAGTCTCTAATACTCTATGATTCATGATTAGTGTGATAAAAAGAGGTATTATATGATTGGGTACATAACATGAGATCAAATATATATTAGGGGTTACAAATTTAAATTTACATTTTAGAGGTATGATTATCAGTATCATGAGGAATATGGTATAGAGGTCAATAATTAGGAAGGAATCCTACGTATCTTGTTTAAAAAATGAATCATATTCATCATTTTTCAGTTCATAACTAAAGAGATAATGCTTTTAGGGTACATGACATAATGATCTGGTAGTACAATTAAAAATGATTCACGTGTATAAGAGAACTCTATCTCTAATGATGGGTGAGGGCGGATGATAGACTCGTTGGAGGATCATTGATCTATTTACTAATCTAATTAGAATATTGGAAGACTTATAGTAGGGTAGATGCAAATTGGGGCTCCTGACGTAGTATGGTATCGTGCATATCCTACATAAAAAATGAATCAGATTCCTCACAATTCAGTTATCTGTTTACCCACGGAAAGGTTTTTCTCAGTGATTAGACATGGAGGAATTATTTTTATAACTAAGATTTAGGATGATGGGATATTATACCATTATATATTCCTATGATTCATATTCATTAGTTATCCATTAACAAATAAAGAGATATGATGACCACAAAAGGACTACTAGATATAATTGACTTTCATTGAGTACCCATCCTAGATAATGACACAAATAGTATCGCAGGATTGCATTACACATACCCATTTATTATAATCCCCTTTTACATGGGATTATTTGGTTGAATGTTATAGGACGGGGGGTTCACATGGTGTATATTAAATTGTTTCTACTAAAGACGGTAGATATGTCTACATGAAATGTCTAGATTACCTATTCAATATGTGTGGAACATCATCTTTAAAAGTCTTAATCATCAGTGTGACATGTATTTACTGTCTTCACAATATGTATTGATTTTATCTCATACATGTCATGATTTTATAACCAAAATTTTTATGGTGTCAGTCTGACATTGCATACACATCTAGGGGTGTCTTCCTAACACATCCTAGACACGGTTTATAATCAAATATGATATGTCCATGGACATTCACATGGCCAACCCAAATATCTATAATATCATCGCATGATCATATAAACTTGTTTAAGACATAATAACATGATAAAATTGACATTTATAGAATATATTTACATGATGAAAGTGAACATGTTCATGTAATTTCACAAGATCAACTGATTTGTCTTGTATATCTTCGCATGATCAACAGGGATTGTTTGAGGGTTATTCACAAGATCAACCCAACATGTGAAAATCTTGTCACGTGAGAAAACTAACACATCGAATGCCTCATGAGGGTATAAAGAAAATATTGTGGATTCGTTATATGACATTATCTTAATAAGGTTATAGGTATGTGTCTCGTGAACATTTCAATGATCTTAGGCTCATCCATGTGTTGAAGTTTTGTATACAAAAAGATCATTCCTCATCCACATGGGAAACATATTTTTATGGGAGAATGAGTTATTTTTTAATTGTTATTATATGATGTTATTTTTGAAAAAGAAGTGTATATTATAGGGTGATCCCACTACATTGATATGGTGTATTTTTTTATGCATCAACATGGATATCTTGCATGTCTAAAGTCATGTGCCACAAGGAAGAATATTGGCATTGATAAAATGATAGATATTCATGGTTATCAAGAAATGAAAAGCGTCACACCTCGAATTCTTATTCATAAATTTCATAAATGAGGCCCACATGTGGTCGTTGTATTGTCATATCAGGATCACATAATATCTATGGGTCAATTCATTGGACTCTCTAAACATGCATAGGGGAAACACATTTGATTCGTATTTCTAAACAATAGTACATGGATTATGATGTGTATGAAAAACCTTATCTTTATTACATATTAGTACAAGATTTATTACATAATATTACTCTTAATAAAAATATGATGATAGAGGAGTATAGTGAATTTGTGAATTAGGCACATATCATAACATATTGAAAATGGGATAACACAACATTATTGAAATATTACTTAAGTTGCTTCTAAAATTCAATGGATTTTAAAACTGCACTGCATAAACTAGGGACCTAAATGAGAAATGGGTGAGCTATAAACCCTGGTAAAGGAATAAACATGTATGAACATAAAGAATTTAATACATTTAAGATAAAAATAAATAACAGTGAGGAATAAAATAATTGATAAAGATTAATATAAATAGTGATGCATAATATTGAAGGGAAATCATAGAGGCAACATTGGAAATGTGAAAAAAACATAAAATACCACATCATAAACACACGTTAAAGATAACTTACAAAAAAAAGTGATGGAAAAAGTCTCATAATGAAATTAGGTACACTCCATTTCCTAAAAGAACATCTGATGAGATTTATAATTACCCAATACATTAGTGCGATATATTTTTCCGGGCACACCTGTCACATTCAATTCATTCTCATGCTTATTTGTTCCATATAGATTATTTAACATGAATTCATTAATCACCATATTGTATTACATGATAAATGAGTGTGGAATAAATTCTTCATAGTCCCATGATAAATAATTATATGTGAATAAAGTTGAACACCTTTAATAATAAATTGGTATGGTATTCACAACACAATTGTTTTTCATTGAAAATCACATTGACATTTCTACATCATAACGAAATCACATAATAATTCATAAAAATTTAGCAATGAAAGGGAAAGGGGTATCCCAAAATTTGGATATAAAATGGAGAGTAATAGAATCATGTAATTTAATATCCCAAAAAGAGGAATCAAAAATGAATGTTATAAGATAATAAAGAAACATTAATAATGGGGAGAATGGGAGGTTCAATAACATGATTGTGTGGCTCAAAATGTTTGAGAAGAGGTTCTTGAGTGGTTGGGGAACCTTATGAGGAATATATAGAGGGTTAAGAAGAGTAAGGACATGCTCCCAGGTTATTTAGTGATGATAAATTAGAGGTTTAGTGGGATTATAATGGAAAATAGTGGAGAATTATTTATTATTTCTTAAACTTTGGTTTTGGACTATATATAATATAATAACCAAAAACAGAAACATTGCCTTGTTTTTTCACAATTGATTTTCTAAATTTGATTGGTTTTTGTTATTTTATATGTATAAGGGCCTAACATAATAAAATAATGCCCTTTGTTTTTTTACAGGTGACTCAAACATCTAAAGAAAGTATTTTATAATCGTAAAATATATTATTGGTTTTGGTGGATTCCCCATGGACTTATAAAATTAATAAAATAAACAAAAAATAAAATTATATCAAGTTAAAAACATAAATATGTGTGTTGATAACATTTATTGTATTTATTACCTCACTTTTGGGTCATTATGATGTCATATTACACATCATATATTTATATTATATTTAATGGTTTACAAGAAAATTATACAATCTTTGAAAATTATGAAAAACTCATAATTGAGAAATTTGAACATATGGTTTCCAAAAAATATATTAATTTTCTTTAAATATTTTCGAATTATTGTAATTTCTACTCTTAACATATGAATTGTCATTTATTAAGAAATGATTGGTAGTTTGAGAATAGCTACTTTCAAAAACTTATAAAAATTACATTTGAGTTCATAAAAATTCATGATCATTTATATTTAATAAAAATTATGTAGTTATAAATGTTTATTTAAATATCAGTTATTTTTTAAATCCATTAATTCCTAAAAATAAATTCCCTGGTAAAAAATTTTTAATACCTGGAAAAACAATTTTTTTAATTCTATCAAATTAAAAAAAAATTAAATGTACTATTAGTATGAAAATATATTCATTATTTAATAAAAAATACTGTAAATACTAATATTAAATTTTTGTTTGTAAATATCTTTTTAAAACACCATAAAATTCTCTAATTGTATGTTGCACGATGGTGGGACTCTCATCCGGTGATTTAACGAAAATGGTTTGGGACATGATAATCATGACCTCGAACTTCTCCCATATATAGTTTCGCCCATGCTTATGTTTTTGGATCTTAGCATGGGATTGTTGAATGGAAAAGGAAAAGGAGGATCTTAAACTCGGAAGCTCTAATAAATGGGTCTCATAAGGTACCATCCCATTGGTTGAGATGGTCACGTCCTCTGTTAGTGTCAATTGGATTTGTCAAAACAATATCTTCATAATAATCATGTAATCACTATTCAACCACTATATTATCAATTGTAATGATACATAATTGTATTTTATATCTAATTGAATATAATGAAAAAAAATTAAATTCTTGTTTTTTTAAACCTTATTACTTAATAAGATATTTAATTAAATCACGAGGGGGTTTAATTTATAAAATTTTGGGTGGTTACAATCTACACCCTTAAAAAATTTCCCTTGAAATATTATTTTCCACACTAAAATAGTTTGAATTTTTTTTCTTCTCCCCCAATGGTTACCATGTAGCTTCATCAATCATTTGGTTTCTCCATAGCAAATTTTCCAAGAGTATTATCATATTTTGTAGAACATTTTCTCTATGTTCAAATATCTTCATGTTCTACTCCATATTTGAGAGATCATGGTTTAAGGGTGATTATTTACACATAATCAATAATTTGATATAGATATTGTTTCTCATCAGGAAATATGATATATTCTTGAGATGTTGGTGCTAATGATTACTCATCCTCCACATTGAACATGAATAGAATCAGAGGGGTCTATTCATGATATAGATATTGATTTCTTTCTCATAGAAAGTTATGTCTCTTCTATATAGTTAAATCCAATGAATTCAAGGAATTTCATAAAATCCCATATAATAAAGTATTACAAGATTTTATGGGATTTCCATCCCCCAAATTTAGATATTGGAGAATTATAAACATCGTATGCAACCATTTTTTCAATTTTCATTTTCACTCATCCCCAAAATTAATTTCTTTGTGGTGGGTTTTTAATAGTTATAATAAACATTGATGATATGGATGAATGTGTTGAACTAGAATAAAACAGGATGATCACTATTATTTAATAAATAACTAGTCTACCTGTTACCAAATATTTTTTGAAATCCACCACAGTGGTTGTGATGGAAAAACCTCACCCTTGCTTCTATAGAAGTTGTTGGTTGTCCCCAAAAATCCTTGAAATAGTGCATTTGTTTTTAATGTTCCTGAGTTCCATGAAGTTGAAGAAATGAAAAATTATTTGAGGTCTGATTGGATAATTCCATTCCTCCACATCATTAGTGGGTTTATCCTATCAGAAATTCTTATATATGTTTCCTTATTTCCCACACCTAAAACAATTTCTCAACCCCTTTAAAGAAATTATGAGGTACTTCATCTGGCATATTTTAAAAGTGGGATGTTGAAATTTCATGGAATTATTATTTTTCTAATTTTAAAAAATATATTTAAAATATACATTACAGTTCTTATCATCATCATACCCTTGAGTATCATTGATCTTCATTTTTACATTGTGGGTACACTAAATAATATTCTTCATTGTAATCAAGGCCTAGGATCAATATAAATTTTTATAGACTAGGTTATTTCCCAAAAAAAGTGTTAAGACATGAATTAAGGGGTAATGAAAATGAAAAATGTGTATCATGCATGTCCTATGAATTTTTCCTCATACATAGTGATATATTCATCATCATTTTTCATAAGTTCAAGTAAATACCTTTCCATTTTTAGTCAGAAAGAGTAAGGAAAATATTTATTGAAAAGATTTTCCATTATCCTGTCTACCCCTTCACATCGATCACTTCCTTATGATTTATATTATTGATCAATGTACACCGTAGATAATACTACCCTTCTATATGATAAACAACTAGTATAACTATATCATGCATAGAACATTGAGTTATTGAGGAGATATTCTCAATATAGTAGATCATTGTTCCGTGATTAAGGTATCAGATGATCTATTGAAATTGAGAGGAAATTTTTTCTTAAATGAAACAATTTTAGATTTTTATTTGTTTTGTATATTTTTAAATTCCAAATAATATATGTTTGAATATAGAAACTGAGTCTGCTGAGAGAGTATAACCACATATCCATCATTTATCACTCTTATTAGGTTTAGAATCTTGTTGGGTAAGTCATCACATTTCCCATCACATTAATTTTTTTCCAAATTCATCATATTTTATTCCATTGGGTAGAGTAAATTGACAATTGGTTTTGAGTATATTTAAAATAATAAACAGATAAAGGGTGAATACAAAGATATAAAAGAGTTAACATATAAATTACATTCATTTCTTAATGTACGAATTCAAAGGCTTTAATCATTGTAATCAGTGATCCATTCCCAAACTTATATTCTTTTGTAAATTTTCAGATTCTCTTTAATGTTTAATTTTGTGATTATGAATAGACCAAATAATATCCCCCAAATTTGTCAAAAAATTGTGAATAGTAAGGACCACTATCATGCACTAATTCCCTATCTAGTCAAGGTCAACATGGTGTTTCATCATTTACCTTAATGTATATTTATTAAATATCCAAACACAGTTGTTGTTTCCAGTTAGGGATGTATTTTTTCTTCAAAACCCAATAAATATCTACATCCCCAATTTTTTTATATATATTTTTATTTATATCCCTATGGATTTTACTAGAGTTTTCTATTCCAAATTCAACAATGTACTAAACATTTCATTCAATACCAACTATGAAAACCGTTATCTACATTAAAAATTAATACAAGATTTATTAAAAAATACTACACATTATAATACTTGGTATATTGAGACCTATTTTGACATTGGGTATTAGGTGCATAAAATAACGTCATGAAAATGGGATGCAACAATTTTATTGAAACCATCCTTAACATGCTTCTAAAATTTCATGGTTTTAAAATTGCATGTGATAATATCATAACATACATGTGAAAAGGGGGATCTATGAAGCCTGGTAAGGGAATAAAAATCTCAATACATGAAAGAATTATTATATTTTATAAAATATGAATAAATATGGGGCATAAATAGTGTGATAATCATAAACATAAACAAAATGGCATGATATAACATGATAATCATAATGGTATCATGGGAAATTTTGAAACAACTTAAAACATTATATCCTAAACATCGATAAAATATAACTTATGAAACATCATGATGGAAAAACTACCATATAGTAATTAGGATCACTCCTTATCAAACATAATGTCTCATCAGACTATTCTATACCCAATGAATTAGAGTAATATATAATTTCATGCACACCCGTCACTTCCAGTCCATTCTCATGATTATGTGTTCTATATAGATCTATCATCATGGTATCATTAATATTCATATTTTATTCCATGAATAATGAGTGTAAAATATATACATATATTTCTGCACTTAATCAATTATATGAGTATAATGTTGAACACTCTTTATAAGAAATCGCTATGGTATTCACTTAAAAAAATTCGCAATGAAAATCAAAGTGAAATTTCGATATCATAACAACATCAAATAAAAATTCATAGATTTGGGTTAATGAGAGGGAATGGGGTATATAATCATTTTGAAATAATATTTATAGTGATATGAAAATTGAAATACAAAAGCCAACACTAGGAATTGATAAATCAACGAATATGATAATAAATAAACTAAAATAAAGGTGAGAATGAGAGGATTACTTATGCGATTAGTTTTCTCCATATTCCTTAAATGAGCTTATTGAGGTAAAAGGGGAAATTTTTCGATAAATATAGATAGTGTATGGAAGATTAATTAAATATTCAAATTATTTTATTGATGTGAATTGGGATCTTGGTTTGGTTTATATAGGAAATTATTGGAGAATTCTATATCATTTCTTGAACATAGAATTGAACTAGATATAATAAAATAACCCAAACCACACGAATTATTTGGATTATTTATTATGGATTATTTTAAATGGGAGCATTTTTGTAATTTTATAAGTCAAATGGACTAACTTAATGATATAATACAACTTCAAATGTCTAAGTGAGTCATACTCTTAAGGAAATGATTTTACAACCATTAAATATTTTACTGGTTTTAGAGAAATTACAAATGATAAAAACAATTAATCTAATGATCATAAAATCACTTCAATTTAAATGGAAAATATATATTTGTTCATGGATACCATTTATAGTATTTATTAAATATCTTTAGGATCATTATGATTTCATAATACGTGTTGTATATTTATAGTGTTTTTAGATTTTTACTTAAAATTCTTTTACCTCGCAAAATTATGAAACATTAACCATTGGATAAATTTTACATTCCAATTCAAAAAAATTATATTCATTATTTATAAATAAGTTTTTTAAATATTTTAATTCTTGATTTTAAAACTATAGTCATCATTTTTTTAAAACATTTGATATTGAGAATATCTTTTCTGGATCCCTTATTAAATTTACATTTACATTATTAAAACTATATATTCATTTATATTTAATAAAATTATTTAATAATGATATATTATTAAAAAATTATTTATATCCAAAATAATTTAATTCAACAAAATAAATTCCATAATTTAATTTGATTATTACCTAAAATTCCTATTTTGGTATTATTGCATCTAAACCCAAATCATTAATAATGAAATAATAAGAAAAAATATACATTCATTATTGTATAAAAAATAGTTTACATATTCATATTTCTATTGTATTGATAAATATCTATTTAATACACAAAAAACACCCTAAGAGTTTGGTGAACAATGGTCAGACATTCATGGTGTGGTTTAGAAAACATGGTTTTGGCCATGATTTCAATGACCCTGAAATTCTCCCATAAATGGTTTTTCTCATACTTAGGTTTTTAGTTCTAATATTGTCATTTTTAAAAGGAAAATCCCGGTGTTATTTTCTTCCTTGAAAGCTTTGATACATTGGCTTCTTAGGTTACAATCTTACTGGTTATGGCCACCAATCCCTTTGTATGTGTCAACTGGATTTCATAATACCCTATATTTATATTTATCATATCATCTCTATTAAATGACTACATTGTCAATTATAATTATAAATAATGGTATTTAACTCCAATTAGATATAATGAAAAAATGTTCGTGTGTCCTCTATAACTATATTAAATAATAAGACATTTAATTAAACTGTAAGGGGGGTTTTATTTATAAAATATTGGGTTGTGACAAGGTTCATGTCCACTGATGTTTAATTTCATGGTTTTGGAAACACATGATTTTGTTCTATGGCTTCATGAAACTAGTTGGGAATGACATGATGTTGTGTATTTATTTCATGCACTAGGGTTTTCGTGATTTCATTACAAGATATTCATTTCATCATTTGATTTTGGGATCTTCAAGGGATCATTCAATTATTTTACTTGATCACATGAAGAAGTTGTTTGTAGATGGTAGGCAATTATCTCTCTCAACTGTTTCCAATATTCACACTACCTTTATCTAATCTCCTCCACTTCACATTATGTGTTAATTTTTTATGGGGATGAAGGGTTTATATAGTTTGAGGTTGGATAAATTAAGTATCTTTCTATGGGTAAGACCTCATATTCACTGGATTGAGGAAAATGGGAGTTATCATTATCATCATCATGAGATTGCTGGATCCATTATACATCTCATGATGTCCTCTCTCAATCACATGACCGGTTTCATCTTGAGGTGCTATTTATTGAATCATATAATTTATATACATAATGTATAATGTGATTTTTTATAATACAACCGAAGATGTATTCTTGTGGTTTCTTGTTGAATATCATTAGATGACGTCTAAAAGGATTTACATTATAGAATAATTAAATAAAATTATTGAGGTGGAAGAATCTCACATTATGGATGAAAATATGCACTTTATTCAAGCATGATGACGTTATGTTGAATTGTAAATTCATTATATCCTTAAATGTTATGGATTCTCACGGTCTGCAAGATGGGCTTTCATTAGATCATCCCTTTGATAGTAACAAAGACTTCGATATATATTATGGTGTCCCAAGATCATATGGACTAAACCCTTTGTATAACATAGGTAAACAATCAAAATTGAAGCCCCATTTGATGAAATGAGGGCCTATTGATCATGGTGTTTGACACATGAATCACATAACCCATAGTGCATGATTAAAATGATTCATTCAATAGATAATATTGTTCATTAAATATTGTTGGTGATCATCAACATCTCTTAATGTTACTTTTTATGCTCCTTTGGTAGACAGATTGTTGAATCAATTAAATTCTGTGAGCCATTGAACATATTACAATGATTTCATGTGATATCTTGATCAGATTCATGTGATGTGAATATCTATAAGTGAATTTGATATATTATGGTTGATTCAGTTATCTTGGACTTGGTGGGTGTAGAAGGACATCATGGCTGCCTTTATGCACCAGAATATTGCTAACATTGGGTGTGATATTCTCTATCAAACCAGGGGTGTCAGTGATTGTAGTGGTTGAGAAGATATTGAAGTTGATATGGGGGTGTGATCAGCTGGATACAATATATTTTATCAGGATGTAAAGCTTCATTATATATATATTTTACATAATAACTACAGTTTTGTTGATTGATATTCTACATCATTTTTTTTGTTTTATGTAGAGTGATAAATAACCTATCCTAGATCCATCAGTATCCAGAATCGAGTATCGAAATCCATTCTTCATCATCATCAGCACTACCCTGTGCTAGCCAGTTGATCTTTCAATTTCCCATTCTGTTAACCATACATAAATTCTTCTGGAATTTGAATTTTTTTCTTTAACCTGATGAAATGTTTTTAAGACCAAGCATCAGAACATATTTCCGAGAGTTGGAACACATTTATTTTCTTTTTAAATTAATTAAATTAATAAAATTGGCATTAATATTCAAATAAAATTAAAGGAGACTACTTTTAATTAAAAATATTGATTTTTTTAAAAAAATAATAATATTATAATAATAATCATAAACATTATTATTATTATTATTATTATTATATTTTTCATATGTTATGTGTAGAGGGACACCAAAGGGGTCTCCTTATTTCTCCCCTATATACCCTCTCATAATATCCCATCATTTGAACCCCTAGGGTACGCGACCTCCCTCTTTGCGAAATCCCTCTACAGGACCACACACTGTGCAACCTACCTCTTAACATCATCCTCAAGTGCAGTAATCACCAGTTTTACACTTGATTAATCATTGTAAGGCCTTCTACTTCATTGGTTTCTGATTTTTTCTCTCTCCTTCACTCTTTTTTTGATGCGGTCAAACCCTAAGGTATCAGCTAATCCATTTTTTGTTTTTTCTTCTGGTGTTATAGTGAGTGAAGAATTCTCCAGGACTCCTTTGTTCTTGTTCACGAAATATCTATTTAAGGAAAAGTTTTTTGGATCAACTCGTCCCATAATCATTTATTTTGGGTAAGTTATTTCATCATTATTCATTATTGTTCAATTAATAATTGGTGTTTTTCGTAATTTTTAGGTGTGGGTAAATTTCCATGGGTCGGTTGGCCTATTCCATAGTGATATGTACTTCTTAATATATTTTTTGTTGTGGGACTTGGTCAACATTGAGGCGGGTTTGAGTCACTAGAGTCAAAATGAAACATAACATTATATTCATAGGTTTTCACACACACACACACACACATATATATATATATGAGTTCCCCCATTACATATATTTTCACCTGTGGAAGCCAATATATTATACGGGGATGGGTTTTCTCATGTATGAATACATCAAATGCATGCACAGGTATGTGTTATTAGGTATCTGTATATAATCTACATGTAAGGATCCCCTTGTATGTGCCCATCCATACATATATGTACACATGATCTAGGTGTCCTAATGTATATGATATGGTTCGTATACATGAAAGAGGGGGCAACAACTTAGAGTGGTCATCGATAAAAATAAATTGGGCCAATGTGTTTGGATTGGCATGGTATTCCCTTGAGGTGGGTTCCCATTCCAGGACCTTCAAATTCATGATATAATTAATTAGTTAATTAAAAATTCTTCACAAATTTATTTAATTATTTTCCATTTAAAGTCATTTCTATTAAATGGAATGATTTGGTTAATTGGATGTGATGATTAATTGAACACAGTAATTATTTTATAAATAATATCATGATTTAATAAAAAAACCTCTGATGGAGGTGCGATGTCTTGAATCTAAAAATTAACATTAAGACATATTTCTACTTTCTTGGATAATTGTGTTGGTTTTTCATTATTCTAGGGGATATTATAGATAAATTGAATTTTTAGGTTCTTGGACCCTTTTGTTAAAATTTTTAATGTGGGAATGTGCCTTGTTTATATGACACCACTCCTTTACACTTGAGCTATATTAACAGAATTGGAGAGTATTAATGAGTTAAATGAATTTGTTGTAGTGAATTTTATTTTATAAGATATATTAAGAAATATAGTTTCATCCATCAAATACATTGACAATGAAATATTCCACTTTCTTTTGAACCTCTTGAGAGATATTTCCATGATTTCATAGAGTAATTGGTATATCATGGACTTTTCTTGTATTGATGTTAAGGAACAAACTAGCCACACTTTTATAAATTATTAAAAAAATAATGCACATAATAACTTCTTAGACAATAATTTAAATTGAATAGACTAATTTATTAATTGGATTCTCCTTGGTAGTTAATTCCCAATTGATAGAGCTACCTTATAAGTCCCCCTTTTAATATTGTGAATTGAATTGTCATGTTTTCATAGAATAAGTGAAATTCATGAGACATAGTTGTTATAGAAGTTATTAATTAAAGGAATTCTTATATATATTCCTTGAATTATTTTTTTCCTTATTTTATATGGCTCAGTAGATACAGGAAGGTATAAAACATGTGTTTCAAAATGAGGACTCATGGATGGACTCATCATGTTCATTTGGGTTATTACACGATGTTCTAGGGGAAATGCATTAACATTACAAGGAAGGTTTTCACATGAAATTTATTGTGCTATTATGTGATACTAGTTCCCTATTGGAACAACCATAGATTAAGCAATTATAAATATGGATACACAATGTTATTAGTGATAATCGGTCCAAAATGTATGATAACTAGGACAGAATCAGAGAACTATTCCATGAGTGATACTTGGGATTCCATAGGGATTGATTTTTATATACTCAATGGAATTTATTTATATTTAATGATCATGTTGCGATACATGGGATTCTTTTTAAATCACCTTAGATGGTTACAAAACTCCAGCAGTGGATTGATGGAATGCTTTCATAGCATTTTCATTGAAATGTTCATTAAATGTATATGATTAATTATAAATGATTTTCCTTGATGATGTGGTTCACTTGATATGGGTTGGTAGAGAACATGAGTTCTATATAAAGTACAAACAAATAGACTCAATTTTCCTAATGGGTTATGGCCTGACACGCCGTGGGGGATGCTTTGGCTTCCTTGGTGAGGGTTTCCGGAGTGTATTTTATACACCTTAGTGATACCAGTTACCTAGGGGAACAACTATGGATGGAAACTTTGGAAAAAGGGATATTTTATTCCTTGGGTGATACCCAGTTACTTATGTGAGATACCTAATATGGTCTTAGAGATACCATTCCTTGAGTGATACATATTTTTCTATATGAATCTACTTGGACGAACTCAATGGTATATGATTATATTGGATGTACCAAATCGATACATATGATTATTTATAGTTTATCAGAGAGAGGATTACACTCCACCTTTTGATTTACTGAAATATTTTTTGATTTTTTATATATGATATGATTCAATTGTGATTTATAGGATCCACTAGTTCACATATAATTATTCTCATTGATTCATTGGCATACATGTATAATGGAATGGAAATGTTACCATAATCTATTGAATATGATTTGGGTCTCCTTATTCTTCTACATTGGTTGGATTAGTTGTTTTGGCCTTATATACATATCATGCCATGCACAGGTAAATTATTCAGACTTTCATCTTAGGAGAAACCAGTTGTTATGTAAGGGATGAGTGGTTGTTTATTTATTTAGGTTTTTTTATTACTTCTCTATTTCTACAAGCTACATAACATATATTTCATTATATGGATTGGGATACACACCGGTGGTGCTGACCTATTGAGATTTATGTCTCACACCCTGTATGGGCATCCATTAAATTGGGGTACCTGAGTTGTCCTACAAGCTTGGATGTCTTTGGATTAATTGATAGTGTTTTGTTGTGTACATGGGAACTAGGTAGCACCTGAATATTTTAGTACTCATGATTTCTATTTACTTATTCCTTTTATGTTATTTCATTTACTATATTTCAGAATGTATCACCTCATTAAAATGCATTCAATGTAATAAATTCTTGTTGTCCACTTTTTATTCAATATAACAATTTCTTCTTCCATTAATGTTCTCTTTTGTTCCTAAATTATTTTGATTGTCATTTATTAATTAGGATTTCACTATTGAATACTGATATTAACCAGTTACAACACTATGAATCCAATAATCTATGAGGTTTCAGTCTCCCCAAAGACACACCCTAGGCCCTCACAACTGGTCAACAACCTATTGAATTTTTAAATATGCACTTGAGGTCATGTGTTGTTCGATTCGGCTACTGGTACAGTGGTGAGTCGTGTTTGGAAATTAAAAAGTTTTATCAGAGACATTCGATCCTTTTTCTAACTGATTTGGGACTAGTAGATAAGAAAATATAAATGTTTATTTTTGGGGTAAATTTTTATGCTTGTGACTGATCAAGCCATTTATGGGAATATTACCATGTGTCTAGGAATAGGATAATTATTTATGATTTTTGACATTACAGTTGATATGATTTCACCTCGACAAAATGATTTTCCTTAAAGATGTTTTTAGATTTATTAGATTATGGTATTTTACCATTGCCCTGGAATGGCATGGATGAAGCATTACAAGCTTTGTAATATGCATATATGTAATTACATGTCATGCACATGTCATTCCATGTATCGGTATTCATAGGTTTCATGTTGATATGATTGTGTGCCTTCAATGTTATGCCATGCTATTTTGTTTATTATCTTTCCTATATATAAAATGTATTTAGGTATTAATATTCCATGTTTATATGATTTTATCATATCTTCTATGTGATAGATAATTTTAATGAAAGGCTTGTCTTGTTTTTATGAAAATAGTTTTCTGGGCTAAGTTAAATGGTTTTAATAAATTGGTAGAAAAATGATAACTTGTAAAGTGTATGGGTTCTTTTTGGATTTCTAGATGGCCACCAATATCCTTGAACAATTTTATATAAATTATTTTTATTTTTCAAATTTCTTCAACTGAGAAATGTGGTTAATTTTGGAACTCAATGAAACTGGGTAACTACCTAAATGAAAAAACTAGATCAAAGTAGGTCTGTTGGACCCTATTTCTATTGAGATGACACATTTCTGTATCTGTGTTATCTATAATTTAGAAAATGCTATTGTGTTTCCTTATAATGATCCCAATATAGCTTATTAGGGCCCTTTTGGGTCACATTATCTCATAAAAGTGAATTTATTTTGGTAAATTTATTACTTATGATGGGGTGTCTAAATTTTTTAAAAGATTAAGAAGGTTATTTTATGAGACATTCATATTTTTCTTTGAACTCAAGGTTGAAAATCATGTGACAAGTGCTTTCACATTAAAATGGGTTCATTTTGATTATGTTTAAATATTTAAATATTAAAGTGATAAATTTGAATAAATGTAATGTTCATAGAAATGAAACCCTATGTGGTGTCCCCTATTTACAAAAATACCATTTTGTAAGTGATGTTTCAACACCCCCCTATGTACCCTTGAAACGGAACCGTAGGATTTTTCCATTTGCCTTATTTTTTGAAATGACAGAGATTATAAACTATTATGACTAGTGACCATAGTAGGTGTGACTTCCTTATATGTCCACAGTTTTTCTCTCATAAAGGGTTTTCCTGAGGTAGGTAGTACACTTATAGCATAAATTACATACTAACATTAGTGTTTTTTCTGATGATTTCTTCCATCTGGGTGTCATTGTCCGTATTAAAACTTTTATCTTTTCAATTACACAATTTTTTGGATAGGTGATCATGGTATATTTGAAAATTGTTATGAGCATTAACATTATTCAATGCTTGATTTTAGAAGGATAGACAAACCTAGGGCATGGTCAGCTTCTTTGTGGATCTTGTGACCCTTTATTCTACCTTTGTAATTGAAGACATGATATGGAATCGTATAGGTTAATGGTCATATTAAGAAATATTACATTGTGTAACATATTTTATACATAACTCTTGATATATAAATGCAAATGGTGGATAGCCTACAAATAGTTTTGAGGGTGTGTCATCTTGATTTGGAATCCTTGGGGAAGTATGCATTGATATATGTGGTACCCATCAAGTTGATAATGTCGTAACGGATGTGTTTAGTTCAATCAAATTTTTGATCCTTGAACTATTGATAACATTCTCGGGTCATCTATATAGTATTGTGAACTATAGGTTAAATAAATACAATTCATCCCAATGTTCGGGTTGAATTCTAGGACTTCAGTGTTTTGAAAAGCAGATCATTTGAATTTTTTTCTTTCATTCAAAAAATATAATGTTCATGAGCATGGGGCGGCGGAGTTTCATGTGTATGATTATCTTGAATCTCAGTCTAGAGCTCTTGTGAATGTCTTGTCAATTTATTTACCCTTATTGACTAGTACACTCCTATGATGTGGTGTTTTATCTCCCATATGGTAATTATGTCCATCCACATAAAAGGAATTCATCCTAAATGAACCATTTGAAAATTTTCAGCCTTCATACATTACCTTGAGTCTTAGATGTTTTAAATACATGTGGGTGCTTTCATGGGTGCACGACATCACTATGGTTTGATGTATATGCAATCCCTAAGAAATATTCTTTAGTGTTGGATTGGCAGAGGTGGTAAATCTTTATTGATCACAGAATTCCTTATGTGGAAAAGACAAAGTGATCGGTTGGTGTCGATGTGTCCCCAGATGATGCAATGTTCTTTTATAAAGACATTGATCTGTATTGGTTTGACTATTATTCCCTTTGTTGGTTGGGTTTTTTTGGTTAAGAAACAATATATGATCTTTATCTTGGGCATGGTGGAAGTGTCTCAAAACCTTTCAAAATTATTCAACATCCTCTTATGTATCCATCTTACCGACAAGCATGTCCCCTATCTTAAAATCGATTAATATGCACTAAGAGAGTGTCTGTCATAAACTGCACTAAAGCATTAAATATGTTAGGCTTTATTTATATGTTTTCTTGGTTTTAAACACTAATTATGATAGGTCAAATGTGGGTTTCTTTTTCCAAGTGATGATTGGATTTTATTGTATTAATTCCATTGATTAACCCTTAGGAGTCCTCCTTTTCTTTTGATTTGACAGCCTAGAAGATGAAATTCATGCTTTTTTGATGATATATTGTAATTGATTTGGCATTTTTCTATTGTATTTGTTTTAATTATCAGGTATGTACTACCATGGTTAGTCACTTGGAACTGGTTGTTTCAATTCTGAGGTTGTTGTATATTTTTACTCAAGTTCAATATTAATACTTAAAATGTTTATGATTCTAGTGGTATGAATCTGGGATAACCCCCTATTCATGCAGAATAATGAAAATTTAAAATTTTACAGATTATTGTTTAACCAAGGAACATCATCAGATGTCAGGTTTGGACTTTGGTGGAAATTTTTGTTGTAAGTGAATAACGCCTTGTAAGGAGGTGTTGAATTTTTGTTGAAATATGATGACCATCAATGCCAAACATCCTTGGAATGGTCAGTTGGATGTGGTTCAACTCATTGTTTCTCATTTTCCATGAATATGGTTGGTGAAGGACCATTTTAAATCATTTATCTTGGTTAAATTGAGTATGGGTTAAGGGTGGGCTATGTCATTCAAGAAACGCGTGCGTGACCAGTTTTTGTTAGGTTGATCAAGAATCAACCATTACTTTTTAGTGAAATAATGCATAGAGTGTCATTAAAACTCTTATAGGCATGTTTTTTAAGGAATTTATGATGGTGTAGGTAATGAGCATCAAAGTTTTCTCCTTCATAGTGTTAAATACAAACTTGTTGAGAACCTCTAGATGGATGTTCATATAGGTGACAACATGATCATGTATCTCTCTGAACGTGCTTGGGTAATCATTGTATCGATGATTTTGTTGGGAATAACTTGTTGGATCAGGTTTTAATTGTATAAATTCTGAATTCTTGACAATTTCTTGATGCTTCATTAGGCATTTGGAAATACAACACATCTATTTAAGTGAGAATTTATGACCCAGGTAGTTTGGGTGGTGTATTTTATCCTATAAGGTTTTTTTGGGGATGATGAGTTCACAAGTGGGGAGGATGTATTGTCACTTATTTTGAGGTGGACATAAATTCTATAGGAATTTCAATTTTTTCCTTTCATTTTCTGGATGAGTTGTATTTGAGACTAAAAATAAAAAAGTATTTCTAGGAGTCGGAACACTACATTGTTTTTTTCATAATAAAATTAAATTAATTATTTTAAAATGAAAATGTTAATAATAATTAACATTGGAAATAGGAAATAAAAATAAAGAATAGTTTTTAAAATTTTAACAAAAATATTATTAATTATTATGATTATTAAAATTATGTTGTTTTTTATTATTATTTTTATTTTATTAGTATTAAATTAAATTTATAGAGACCCCTAAAAGGGTCACATGTTCTACACTACTTTCCATAATTTGACAACCCTTTATTCAAACCCCCGTGGCATGCATTGTCCCTTCTGGGAGACCATCATTCACATGACATCCCTCATTGTGACCTCCCTCTTAGTGGCCTCCTCTGGTGTGATGATCATAGATTATAAATTTGATTCATTGAGTTAATATTTTATCATACCTAGGATTGAAATTTTTGGTATCTCAAATGATATAATTTGATTCATCCGGAGCCTATAGTTTGGACTAATCCGATTATTGGTTCTTCTTCTGGTGTTCTTGTATTCCAAGCATCTCTCGGGACACCCTTTCTCGTGTTCTGGAAACCTCTGCTGAAGGTTAAGTGGTTTGGATTGTCTCCTTCCAATGTTGTCAATTTGGGGTATGTTCCTAAATCATTATATATTCTCTCTAAATTTATAATTGTGGTTTTTCTTAATTTTTAGGTTCCTTTATTTTCCCTAGGGTTTGTTGGCCCTTTCCCAAATGATTTGGAGTTCTTAATGTTTTTTTCGTAGTGAGTCTTTCACTTCCTGGAAGTGGGTTCAAGTCACTAGATCCAAAAGGACACATTTGTACACATTAATAGGTAGAGATATATCTATATGTGTTCCCACATTATATATATGATCTCTCATGGAAGAAAATATATTTAAATGGGGTTTGGTGTTCTCAGTTATTAATATGTAAGTGTTAATGAGAATATGAATATAAGATATATGTAAGGATCCCATTGTATGTGGTCATGGCGAAGACAATACACTCATTGGGGCTATTTTTTCTTATGTATATAAAAATATTTATATGTTCAGAGGCGATAGAAAATATCATATAGAAATCCTTGAAAAAAATGTTAAGTGCCAATGTGTTCATCTTGGTTTGGTCTCCTCTTGAGGTAGGTGTTGGAGTTGGTTTCCTAGAACCAAATTCTATGTATTTTATGATAAAATTTTATTTTGTTTCTTGAATATTAATAAACCACCTCTCATGTAAATATTTTTCTTCTATGAGACATAGAATATCATATTGTACTAAGATTATCTATCACATAATAATATCATAGAAGTTTTTCACTGTGATGAGAACCCAGAAGTTGTATAACACTATTTTTAGTACATTTTCTATATCTAGATGATATAATTTTTTGGTAAAATGTGATACAGGATATCAGGGGTGGATACTCATAGAAATTTAGTCCTCTACTCATGGTGTTCTCCGTTGGTAGTATCCAAAAAGATACTGTGAAAACAATACTAGCCAGTAGGAATCAAAATTTATATCTTTTGTAGGATGTTCTGATATGTGTTTGTGTGTATTTCTCCTTAGAAATTAATATTATTATTTATGAGTATTATGAGTCACTTACTTTGAAATATTGATGATAACCATAGAAATGAATTTTCATGAAGATGTAGGATACAATGGGTACATAATGAGTAATACTGCATTAAAGAATAATTTGAGAAATAATTTATCCATTATATTCATTAAGGGAAGATAATTTATCATACCCTTGTATGTAAAAGATATAGCCTAAATAAATCCATGTTCATGGAATTCTATATGCATGTTCAATTTGTAGAAAGTCAATGAATGAGATATTTAGCATATATGTTGATATCAACAGCATGAATCCCACTTGATTGGTGATATTGTTATAAATGTATTATGTTACAGGAAAGAGTCAGTATGAGGTGACATATAGTTCTATCAATTAATTATTTCTCTATGGGTTCCATGGATTATTTATAGACAGTATTCATGGAATTTAGGTAGCTTAGCCAAATGGTTGTATGGAAGAGGCCTATAGGTTCACACACAAAGTTTATCAAGTATCTTAGTTAAATAATATATTATTATTTATTATTTAATAGGTTAAATATATATTATTCTCATATGAGGTTTTGTAATGATTCATGTATTCTTGATCAAATTTATTCTTTCACTAGTTATTTGAGAGAATTTTTTGTGAGCATAATATTCAATAAATACTTATTTTTTATTTAGTGAATATAATATTGATTTATTTATTGATGAATAATACACAAATATTTATTTAATAAATAAATATAGATTCATTAAGGCCTGATAAATATTGTGGAAGGATGTAAAACATAGTTTAGTGGTCTGGTGAGGAATTATGTTATTAAATATTATATATGTAAATAATATTTAATTATAATTCACATGGTAATCACATTCTGAGAAATAATAATATTAATACTATTATTTTTCATGGGGTATTACTAGTATTAAATAAATAATTAACGGAACATGTGAAATTATTTTATTTTGACCATAGAAATATAAATACCCAATTATTTAATTTTTTGTCATTATCCAATTTAGTTTCGCACAATAATTCTTAGAGAAACCTCTCAACACTAGAGAGATCTCTTCTCCTTGAATGATCCCAATAATGTCGAGAAATCCTCCTCCACTGGATCAAGGACAACGAATTGGATGTGATTCTTGAGGTGATCAATGAAGATAATGCATTCACAAGTATCTTCAGTGCTAGAACACTGAGACTCCTTCAGCAATGTCTTGAGATTCTTGGAACATGGGTCGATCACTCCTAGATGAAATCCACACATGGTTCCTACAATACAATTATGTTTCACCACATATCATTCACCAAATAAATTAAATAAGAAGAAGTTATAAAGAGTTAATACTTCATTTAACTAAATTAATTATAAACAATGTGTGTTCATCTCCACTCATTTGTTTATAGGTTATTACCATTTCTTATATATTTGATTCAATTAAATTGACTGCTTCATTAATTATTTCAAAGATCCTAGATTGATTTTATATTATGGGGGAAAAAAGGTTGTGCACCAACCTTTTCGATCTTCCACTATGTCTGGAACATAAAAGTTGTATCAAACGTGGAACAATATTGTTTATAATTAATTAAAAGATCAATGTTGATTTACTTATTTTTAAATTATTTTTTTAAAATAAATATTAATTTTTCATTTAATTTTAATTTCGTGGTCTACTTCATCCACCTTCGTTTCTCATAGATATAAAAGATACAATTAATTTTACGATTAAAATAAATTTGAGGGACTCATGAAGAGGTGACAAGTTATCACATTAGAAACACCTAACTAAATTCTTTGTAATAAGAGTTACATGTTGTGTAGTCACGTTCAACAAATCATGATTGATTTGGAAATCAATTTTATATTATTTTTTAATTATGGAATTATTTAAACAATTAATTTACCGAATGTTGAAAAAAAATTAAATAGTGAATGATCAGTCGGTCTATACGTTTTGTGGACAATTGGAAATGATGTGTAATTACATTGCATCATAGATGGCATATTTATTCAATACATGAACTACCGAACTGGTGACAATGTAACATAGAGTTTACAAGACATGTGGCCCATTGGATAAGTCATTTACTCTAAGGATTCTAAGGTACTTTTCATATGTTGAGTCCCGAACCATATACCGCAGAAAGATGCTGAAATATCTGCATTCCATGTTGGTTAGATGAACATGTCATGTACTTATCCAATGTTACATAGATTTAATATTTATTTAATTAACAATGTAAACAATGAGACATGTTATGTGTTGTTATAAATATTGGACACACCATGTGATTAGTTATAGAAGACATAAATACTTAAATGATTAATTAATATCTATGTAATGTTTATATATGCATATAATGTATTAGTCATATTACAATATGTCACTCTATATGGATTGAAGCATAAAATCTAACTGGAAAATCAAGTAATTCACATTATAATCCATGATGTACACATTGTGAAAGTATGTGAGATGTATTATATTCCACATGTCATAAGAGTAAAATAGTATATGAGAATAATAATTGTTGGGTAGATATGCACTGTTAATCTCCATGTTGTGTCCACGGTACATTTATGTACAGGGATTCCTTTAAATGAATTTATATTAATGATTTAAAATTATAATAGATGAGAATCTTAAGGAAATTCAGATAACGATTAAGATAAAATTTTGATTAATTAATAATATTAATTAGTTGATCCAGCACAATTTATCTACAATAAAAACAATTATGCATTGAATGATATTTTTATTAAATGAATAATTATTTTAATTATAGTGGTGGGTCATGATAAATCCCATATGTTTTTTGTGTGATTGGTATCATTTAATTTGTTATTAAATTAATTTTTTTTCATGCAAGCCTTCTCTCTTCATTATTATACTGGTCTTGTGCACCCGTAGGTTATTTAATATAAACGGTCATTCCCATCAGATGTGTGTGAGTAAGAGGCATATGCAATGGATGGATCTTCGAAGATAGTGTAGGAGGTTTATGTTTTGAGCTAAGGAAAAAGCAGTCCAAGGAGATACAAAGGCAAACAAATAGAAATCTATAAACACGGGCCACATTTGGTTCAAAGTGTGTCCCCCCAAGGTCAATATTTAGTTTATCAACCTATAAATTAAATAACCATTAAAATAATCTCATTATCATACCATTTATGTTATTTTTGATAGTTTCATGGTAATTAAATTATATATGTTTTGTATCAATCACATAATTAATTAATTAACAAGCATATAAGATAAAACTAATACAAAATGGAATATATGTGTCTATTATCTATGAAAGTTTAGTAACTTATATAATCCCAGTTGATATTTAAAATCAAGTGATACGGATAATAATTGGTAATTTATGTATAAAGGAAATAAATACCTCAATAAAATATTATTTTGTTATCACCTTCCATTAATTCGGTTACAATCGAATGATAGGTAAAAGTACTTGGCCAGCCAAAGTTGGTGTGCTTTCAATTTTTAGGGGATTATAACATGAGTTTTTGGCTTGAATTAACATGGTTTACATCAATAGTTGACTTCAAAATTTGATATTAGTGTTACAGAGAATAAAAGGATGAGAAATTATAAATTAATGATTTTGGGATTGGGGAGTCCACTTAGCAGATCAAGTAACTACATGTTAATGAAGTTGGAATTTTGAATCCCTACGTAAAATAATTTGAGTATCTTGACCAACCAATGATAGTGTAATGAAAAGTTAATTAGGATACATCCCACAAAAATTTTGATGAAACATGACACTTTAAATCCAATAGTGATGGCTATTATGTTTTGATAAAATAGTGGTATAATAATAAATGTAATATTTATTAATTTGTTTATATTTTATAAGATAAAGAACAGAAATTTTGATTTTTCAATATTGTATATATAATAATAAAATTAAATAAAACATATCACCATGATCGAATCATGAGAATGAAAACTTTATCACCAGTAATAATTTCCATGAGTGGAATAGGCTCTTATGGTTCATCCCTCATGGTAAAAAGAAAATTTTATCTTCTAAAAGAACCATTACTAGTTGTGGCTAGTAAAGTAGAAAGTGATAAAAGGATATCTCTCTATAAGAAACATTTTAATGGTACTAAAAATTCTTATTTAATCATGATATCATCCAGTTCCTTTGAAATGTTTAAGAAACATAGGGATATGGATGCATATATTGTGATTTCACAGCTTAGGGATTACTTTCAAGGGAAGGAGAGACAAGGGAGGTATGAGGTATCTAATTATTTTTTACATCAAATCATAAAGAGATTCCCCCATATGGGGATCATATAGTCAAGATTATAAGTTAAATTAAATTCTTATAGCTCTTAGGGATTAAATTACAAGAGGATTATTTTACAGGTCTCATACTTTATTCACTGCCCAAGACACTATACCACCTCATTGTAGATTAAATTTTTAGAAATAATGAGAAGGGAATTTCAGAACATGTGACCATAATTCTCTTATTGAATAAGGGCATGAGGAATGAAAAACCCACCATCCTAATGATGAATAAAAAAGTGAAGTAAAATTAAAAGGTCCTAATAATTATAAACATTTTATGGCTATTCAGCAACATCCTATAAAAAATGAGATGATCTAGAAGAAACACATTGAAAATGGGGAAGTATGTTTTTCTTGTGTAAAGCCATCCCAATGGAAGGGGAACTGCACCAAGAGGATACGGGGAGAAAAACGTGTATTTTTTATCTAGTTAAATTTTTCCATCTATATACATTGTGTATTATATACATATTTTTGTGATCACATCTATATCCAAATTTAGGAACCAAGTTAAAAAAATTAAAATATTTTCTTGAGGAGAGGTGGATCTGAGATATGACTATGTAGTGAGGATGAATGATCATTACATTGGTGACAACCAGATTTCATTAAAAAAAATTATTATTTTGTATTTATAGACTATTATTATATACCTAATGTTACCAATAACATAATTTATGTGTCATGTTTATATCAATATGTGTTTATCTTAAAATTTTGAAATGAATGTTTATTCTTTTACAAGGAAAATATATGTTACAATATGAAAAATTAAAAAAATAGTCTTTATGTATTAATTGATGAAAACAAAGTGTTAGAAATTGATAAATAGTTATGTTTACATGACTCATATGACACCCAGTTGTTTCATCACCATATTTATAATGTAATTTATATGTGCTTGAAAATGCTCTATCAAGATGGATATTTAGACACATCAGAGATAAAACAACTTAATATGCATCATGCATGTTTACAAGGAAAAATGACCAAACCACCCTTTAAAGTATAGAGTGGAAGGGTCACATAGCATCTAGGATTGTTACACACTGATGTTAGTGGACTATTTCTAGTAAAATATAGGGGAGGATATTCTTACATCATAACATTAACTAATGTCTTGAGTATATATTTTCGGGTCTAATTAATGTCATGTAAGTCATATTCCTTTGAGAAATTAATGGAATCCAAGTTTTAAGTAGAAATAATCTGGGTAATATGAAAAATAATATCTAATTAGATCGAGATGGTGAATTTTATATACAAGAATTCTTAAAATTTATATAGTACTTTCGGATTCTATCAAAACACGCTCCAAATTATACACCATAGTGGAATGGTGTTAGTGAAAGGAGGAACCATACCTTATCAGACATGGTAAGGCTAATGATGATTCATGAATATCATTCTTTCTCAATTTGGGAATATGAATTAAAAAATTAAATATAAACCTTAAACTGAGTGCTAACTGATGTGGAAGATGGAATTCCCTTCGAGTTATTGAATGAGAAAAAAAATCCATTTTAGCACATACATGTGTATGGGGTTGCGAGTTGTTTTTTAGTTATTCTTAGGAAATAGACTAGCACCCTGGGATAATAGGTGTATCTTTAAAGTGTATCCCAATGAAAAAATTGGAATAATACCTATATAACCCCTCATTAAAGATGTGATAATCACTAAAAATGTTATTTTTGTTGAGAAAGATAGAATCCTAAAAACATGTGGTGGGATAAAGATTGAATTCAACGCAGTTGTTTCTCATGATACAAAAGATATGGTATAATAATATATTCCACTATTCCACGTGGAAGAAGTTATTCTGGAATCACATGTACTATATAGGTGAATAAGAGTGGTAAGAGAACCAGAGAGATAGTTTTGGACACCGAGGATGGTGACTCATTGTTGGATGCCTATGATAAACCTATCTCCTTCATGGAGGTAGTATATAGATTAGGAGCTATAATTTGAATAGAATCTATGAATTCTGAGATTGATTCCATGTATCAGAACCAAGTATGGGATTTATTCAATATACCATTTATTGTAAATCATGTAGTATTAAAGTTGTTATTCAAAAGGAAATAAGATATTAAATGTAATGTATATACCTATATAGAAAGGATAGTGGATAATAGTTTTAAAAATCATAAAGGAATTGACGATGAATAAAACATTTCACAAAGTTCCATGTTTAAATACATACAAGTCATACCTTTTATTGCATCATTCCATTACTATAATATTTGGAATATGTTTTTCAAAACATCATTCCTTAACAAGAACCTTTGAGTATGATATAACAATAAGGGTTTGTGACTCTATGTGATACCAAAAATATTTTCATGTCACAAATATCCATTAATATATTGAACCAAGCATCTAGGTCATTGATCCTTCGATTCAATGAAACCATAAAAGAATTTTGTATCATTAAGAATGAATGTGAGCCACATGTTTACAAAAGATTTAATAGTAATTTGGTCAATATCCTAGTTGTATATGTTGATGAGAAATTACTTATTGAAAATGGAATACCCGTATTACAGTCCAATAAAGACTAGTTAAAAAAGTTCTTTTAATGAAAGACATAACTGATGAAGCCTATATTCTAGGGATCGTGATCATTCATGATTGTTCCGAGAGTCTGTGTGGACTAAGTTAAATTATATATATTAACTAGATGTTAAATTGATTTAGTATGGAACAATCCAAGAGAGGATTGGATTGAGTGTCACATGATTCACATCATTCTAAGAAAATGTGTCCCTCGACACAACAAGGGAAAGAGATAGTGAGTATGATACCAAACACATTAGTGATAAGATAAATAATGTATTCCATGAATTATACAAGACTTGATTTTTTCCAAGAATTGATCATGGTATGAAGATATCAAGAAGATTTAAGATAATAACATTGGAGTGTTATTATTTCTATCTTTATGTATCTATGAAGAACTAAGGATATGTTCATATTGTAAGGAGGAGATGAGGAGTCGGTCATTAGTGGTTATATTGATGCTAGTTTTTAGATAGATCATAATGATCAATAGTTGAAATCAAACTATGTTATCTACCTCAAAGGTGGAGATGTGAGACTGAAGTGTTTAAAGAAGCTAGTTGTCACTGATTCAATAGTGGAGTATGAGTATATAGTGGTGTCCGATATAGCCAAGGAAGATATATCAACCCTCTATTTACAAATATAAAAATTAAATAACTTTTTCGTAATAATTAATCACTATTCGAAAATACTCCCAATGACCGTAGTTTTTATAGAGCCTTTGGAATCATGAAAACTTAAACACATCTATAGAAATAAGCTTCATTTTCGTTCAATAGGTTCTCCTAGAATATCACCCTTTTTAGACACATTGAACATAATACATAACATCATAACCTAGGTAAGGAAATATAGAAAGGGTTGAGATAAAATCCTCTGTAAGGGTAAACAACGGAGACATGTAACCATAAACATGAACATAAACATATGAGAACATGATTATGAAAATAGAAAATAATATCCTGCATATCAATGATCTGATACAAGAATCATGGCATCAATATTAGTTGTTCATAAGACAGGATTCAGAAGTATGTAATGGAAACAAGCTTTGAAAACAGAAAATAAGAGTAAGACATGGAATTGTGGAAATTCATAGGGATATACTGATTTCCATAGTATCCCAAACATTAATTCCCTGACCACATTAGTGGACAATGTCCATTACCGAATCAGGTGAAACCCAATTCAATTTCATTATTATGAAACCATGTAAGCCCTCATTCCACCCCTATATTACTGAATAGAGTATACCATTGTTCCAATAATGTATTATAGAACTGAGTAAACCCTCATTCCATCAATGCATATCTCATGATATATAAATCATTATGCAATTCATTGGAGCGAGATATATGCCCCAATTGTCACATAATGAAATCACAGATACATGCTCCACAAAATCATAAATAAGTATATCATAACCCATGAAATGAAACGAGAATCAGAAACATGTAAAAATATCGCAACCTATGGAAATATAAAAGTTTCATAATCATTTCATCATCAACATAAAAAATAAAAAGAAGCATGTTTCATAACCATATATCCCATGAAAGAGAAACGAGATTCATAAACATCATGCCATAAAAAATAATCCATTTATAGAAATAAAATCAATGTAAACATTGAATAATTTCCCCTTAAGGGAATGAGAAACACCAATAGATGTTATATTAGATGTAAAATAATTTTGAAAGGTATTTTAAAAACATTTTTGTGTGGAAAATATACTTTATTCATTGAGAATTTCATTTTATAACATAAAAACTTTTGAAATTTTATTATATGAATCTAGATTTAAAACCCTATAAAGGAATAATTGAATAAAAAATTTTAAAATCATTTTCCTCCAAATGATACTTAATGATCATTTGAAAAAAAACATTTTTGGAAACATGTTTTTTAATATAATAGATTTCCAAACAAATAAAGTGATGGCCAAATTTATCTACAATAATTATATTAAGTAAAAAAGAGTAAAAATGATAATTAAAATGGGTATTTCATGGATAAACATAGTATAATGAGACTCATGAATAATATTTAATTATTTCAAAAAAGTTAGCATAAATATAAAAAATCTCAAAAAACATTAAGACATTCACAATAAACTCTTATAATTTAGATCCATGGGATCACATTCTTCATGTATGAAAAGAAAATTACATGAATTTAAAGATATCAGAAAAATTAATAGATTCATTATATAACATGTACAATGGAATTATTTACACCACGAAAAAGATTTTAGGCACGTAACAAAAAATTATTCTCAAAGAAAACAAATTTAGAAAAAAACCTTTTACTGATTTTGAATATTTTGATAGGTAAACCCCATGAATGAATGATAATATAATTGATATTTTATTACCCATATATTTATGTATAATATTTATAAAATTAGATCATGGGATGTACATACCCCAAATTAGTGAAAAGAGTGGTGAACATACGATGAATCTCAATGAAATAAAAAGTGAGATGAAATTTTTCGTACCATGTGTCTTGACTCTATCTGTACTCATAAAACATTCCTATATAATAAATATAGGTTCATTATAAAATTTTTTATGAATAATATTTTTTTTCATAATTACATATATGTATAATTTTTGCCTTATATTATACTCTTTTTAATGATCCTATGTTAATGTTTCACTTCGGGTAATCATTTTATTTGTTCTTTGCATTTTTCTTAATTTTTTATAGTGTTGGTCCTCATTCAAATATCATGATTGCAGAATGTAGAAAATAAAATAAATATTAATTATATAGATAATTTTTATATTATAATAATTTATTTCATAATGATGTATGAAATAGAATACACCTTTCATGGAGATGGTAAGTTATTCGTATGCATGAATGTTGTTTGTGTTTTTATTGTCTTAATGAGAAAAAGTATCTCAATGAAATAGGTATATATAATTATGAATATATATTATTTTTCCTGTAGAATGACTACATCACATATAAAATATAATTCTATAAAAATATTCTTTAATACATTCCATGTGGTGTGTGAATGAATAACATCTCATTGAGGGTGAGATAGTCCACACTTTCTCAAAAAATATTATTGTATTAACACCAAATGGAAGATAAAAAGGTTTGGGCTAAAAAAGGAATAAATAAAGATTAAATAAAGATTAAATTTAATATATTACATGTATAAATATTTTTTAAAAAATAATTTCAACCATGATTTGTGGTAAAGAAGAAATGAAAAATCATCGTTTCGGGAGGCAGTAATTCACAGTAAACATAAATCTTATGTTTAACATCCATTCAATAGAGTTGTGTGTTAGTTAAGGTAAGAATAGTTTCAAAAAATATCCTATTATATTTTTGATACATATTTTTTCAAAAAAAGCAGGTAATAATGATACTGGAAGAGTGGAGAAGCAAAATAAAAAAATTGAACATAAAAGAAGATGTAACCTCTAAATATTTGAAAATTAGTATTCATATTACTATGTTTATCCATTAGGATATAATTATCTTATTTGAATAATTAATACAATAAAGAGATATTTTGTAGAAACTCAGTGTTGTGTGAATCGTATTCCAACTCAGGGTTTCTTGCATCATATGGTATTTTAGTGTTTCATGGAATGTAAAACAACTCAATTATGTGTGAAAGGAATCTTTGACTTAGTTCATTGTATGATATAAATGAAAATTTAAATTTATTTGAAAAAAAATCCCATAAAACCTCGGCATGTTATACTCTACCCTCCTTTAAATGAATTTATCCCTTGAAATTCACCAGAAAGGTAAAAACAAGTGAGTATACTTCTACTTCATCAAATACTAATGTTCCCACATAGGTTTATCCAAATATTTATTTCTCAATAAAACATTGACCAGGTGAGTTTTCTGGTTTCATTGATCATTCTCTAATCGGTCACGAATATCAATAGGTTGCTCCTCATTAGAAAGATCATGATCCAGTGGTATGAACACTGATTTTAGTACATGTGAAGGTTCATGTTGTATTTCCTTATGAGTGACACATGGAAGAAATATTGGACATTAGAGAGATTTGGAGTAACATCAATTTTATAGGATACCATCCTGATATGCTCAATAATTTCAAAGTGGCCAATATAAAGAGGTCTATGTTACCCCTTCTTCCTGAATCTCATTATTTTCATCAAGGGTGAGATTCTTAAAAATAGAATTTTTCCAACTTCAAATTCATGATCACATTGAAAGTTATAAAAAAAAATTTCTTATAACTTTTATGTACCTTGATATGGTAATGAATGGTTCAACCCTTATTGACCATTTATTCAGTGATCTTAATACCTAATAGATTACATTCTCAAACCTCATCCAAGAACGTTTGAGCTCTACATTTTTCCAATATAGTGAATCATAAGGTTACATCATAATTCTTGTATAAAAGCTATTGTTGAGAGAAAACTAAACAAGTGGATGATTTTAATTCAAAACACCTTCAAAATCCAAAGAAATGGATATCAAAATATCCTCTAGAGTTTCAATTTTTTTCTATACTAACCTTTTATTTGGGTATTATTTATAGTTCTAAAACAAAGTTTTTTATCTAGTTCTTTATGAATATTTCTCTAGAACATTGAGGTAAACCTCAGATCCTGATTTGATAAAATAGAATTTGGTACTCAATGAAACCTTACAACCCCATTAATGTATATTTTGAAAAATTTATCATGAGATAAATCCACTCTAATAGCAAAGAAGTGTGCTGAATTGGTATGGAAATCAACTACCACCATATTGCATTAAACCTTGGAGGGGTTTTCGGTAGGCCAATGACAAAATCCAAAGCTATTTTCTCCCTTTTCAATTATGGTATGGGTAATGGATGAAAATTCCCTTTATATTTTTTCCTTCCATCCTTATCAGGTAGGCATACCAAACACCTAAATAAAAACTCCGCAATATCTCTCTTCATGACATCTAACCAAAAGTATTTCTTTAAGTCCCTATACATCATCGTACTTCCAGGATGAATAGACAGCGGAGAACTAAGATTTTAAACTAATAGGTCCTTATTAAAATATTTTATTTAAGTAACAAATACATGTTTCATAAAATTTATCATTCCATCCTTATCAAGGTTAAACATAGGATCATTGCTAACCTTCTTTTTCACCTCATCATCTTCCTTCAAAACCTCCTTAATCTTCACATGGATAGAGGGATTGACATTAATTTTATGAGATAATATTTTTCCTTTTCCTTTAGGATATCTAGATCCATCCTTTAATAATTTATAAATAATGGATCTTTTTTTATTCCTATCATGTATAAACATTCATGATCCTTTCGACTCAAATCATCATCCACCTTGTTTTCTTTCCCAATGTGCTAATGTATTGGGAAGTCATAACTATTTGTCAACTCTAACCTTCTGCCCTGGAGCATGTTCAACATCTTTTGTGGGAATAAATACTTCATTATTTTTATTCAGTATTTATATCACACTTTTCATGATAATGATAATGCATCTATGACTGTTATACAATGATCATTGCTGCTAAATCCAGATCATGACTTGGAAAACATTTATCTTTAATCTCTAACTATTGTTACGTATAAGTAGTAACCATGTTTTTTTGAATAATAACACATACCAATCCCTTCTTGGATGCATCAATATAGATTGTAAAACCTCTCTACTACATGGTAATGTATGCATAGGTGCACTCATAAATCACCTTATCATTCTATCTGCATTATTAATTTTCATCTAAATATTCCCACATTGGGACAAGAATCTAGTAAAATTTTATAAATATTTTAAATCAAAGTAATTTATATTTTCCAATATAATAAATATAAATCATGACCCTAATTAATAATAAAAATAGTAAATATTATTTACTGTGGATAAGGTATAATTAGTTTTAATGTGGGGATAAACACAAAATATAATTGTTAAAATGAACTAGAAACTTGTATAAAATATATTTTATGGAAACGCATAGTCCTATACTCTATAAGGTTCAATAACAATAAATTTTTGATCTAATTTTTTCTAAAAACAATAAAACCCATTTTATTTTAAAAAAATTAAAGTGCTACACTCACATCACTTATAAAAGAGCACTCATATCCCCTATTATTCACACCCTAAACCCATATTGGATCAACCACGACCAATAAAAATCAATTCAATAATTAAATAAACTATTTATATAATTCTTATATTGTTCAAAAATCCATCCTTGTTAGGTTTATTTGCAAGAATATTGAGGTTACATGTGCGAGAGGTAACATTCTTCATCAATCATTTTATATTTTTTCATCCAAATCCAATAATTTTTAGAAAACCATAATGATATAATAAAATAGGTATCATAAATATATTGGAATATAATATTGTTATGGTAACTACATACAAACATCCCCAATATCATCAAATGGGTAACAATATAATCATTTCTTTTTGTACAGTGGACTACAACCTCACAAACCAATGCCAATGGATTTGGCATTACCACATCTTGTGGTTTGGTATGATACGGTATATAGATTAAATATATTTATCATATTTATTAAATAGTTAGTATTATGGAGTTATTATATAATAAATATAGATTCTTTACTATCTATTAAGTAGATAATATGATAGTTTCGGGCTTGTGTAAAGCAGACTACCGTGTCATGAAGTGGTGTTATTCATTTTTCAGCAACACATTACATGGAATATTGTATGAATAAATTTTATGAATACAGAATGAATAAATTTAATAAAAATTTTAGTTATTGAGAATATATCAATATTAAAATATAAAATATCATTTAATTTATTATCTTTTAACTCATTATAATATGATAACGTTATTCATGTACCTATGGAAAATCGCCTTCATGAAGTGACCTGAATTTATCTTTTCATCCCCACAACACATAGATGATATTTATATGTATATTAAATAGAATAACACTATATTTTATGATATTATTATAATTTTATATTCATATATAATTCTTTAACACCTTTCCATAATAATCATTAAAAATGTTAATCTTACTCATGTGTACGTACAACCTACCATATCCAGGATCACAATGTACTTCATTTCTAAAAAAAATAATGATTTTTATTAAACTATAATTTATGTATAAATATGATAATTATGTCACGAATATTATTCTATATATCTAGAGATGATGATAAAAATAATAGGACAAAATATAAAAAATCCAAACATATAAGAAAAAAAGTAGACATTACCCAAAACATGTTTTTAATAATAAATTTATAAAAATCTGAATCAAATGGTCAAAAATAAATATTATATGGTAAAATATAGAAGCATGGTTCTATAATATATGTATAATAATGTCATATTTTTTATTCATGAGGTTTGACATGTAAAATGGATGTTGAGATATAAGGTAATGTATATTTATTCTCTCTTTTATTTTTGTGATATATATAAAAATTTAGCACTTGTTTTCTTTGTAGTGTATATACTTCCAATTTATTAGTTTTATTAGTAATGTATTACATTTAATGATATTAAATGTTTTAATATAGTTTATTCTTTATATGGATAATGATTGAAATGATTACTAAAGTTGTAATTGATTTCAATCTCACTATTATTTTCTGTGAGAAAAAATAAATATTAACTATGAGTTTCATTTACATTGGGTATATAATAACCATGAATTTCTTTTATCATTATTATCCTTAATATTATGGTGATATAAAAATAAAATTAGGTTATCAAATTCATGGGATTTTTCATTTAAAATTTTGAAAGAGGTAAATTATTTTTTAATTTTCTTTGTTTGTTATGTTATGAACTTATCTTCATTTATGAGGTGTATAAACACCCAATTTTACATTAAATATCATTGATTTTTTATTATATTTTTAGATTATGTTACATTAAATTTTATACTCTCATGGGGTTTAAAATTATATTTTACTAACATGGTAATTAATTTTGGTTAAAATTTCATCATTCATCATGATTATTTATGATTATACTTCCAAATATTAAATATTACAATTTATTACTCAATAAACACTTCAATAAACATATAATATGGTTATTTCATGAGAATTAATGTCTTTAATTCATTTCCCACAATTTATGCACTTATGAGTTCAAATAAATTTATTAATTAAATATATTCTTCATTTATCAATTTGGTTGAAAACCCATTTTCTTTCACAATAATATTTTTTTAAAAATTATATCAAAAATGTTAATAAAATTATAAAAATAACTATTTAATAGACTCTTTAACCATTTTTTTACAATTATTCTGAATTGAAGAATCATGGTGTTTTCTAAAAAAATTATTTGTATTTTATCGAATATATGTATGGAATATTTATATTAACTCATATGATATGAATATTATTTTTTTCCCTTGAGAACAAAAGTTGTATTTTATAAATCCATTATATGTCTGAAATGACATATTTTATCAATATTATTTTAAAAGAATTTTATGTTCTTTGAAATTCTTTTAAATGTTGAAGGGATATATTCATCATGAATGGTTTGGAATTATTTTACAGGATTATTTTATATGTTATCAACATAATATTTAAAGAAATTTTTTTAATAAAATTTTTTCCTTTTGAGAATGTTTTTCAGTGAAAATTTATCATCCTCTGGAAATGTTCCGTGTGATTTATAATTCAATTTCATTACTCAACATAGTTATGTCTTTTGATATAATTTATTCATTTCTTGGTATATGTACCAAGGATAAAAATATTATTAATAATTCACATGGATTATGATATTAATATTATTATGAATCCTATTTCACTTTAATGGGTTAGACCCTGATAAAAATCAAATAAAATATGATTTTTCTTTATCTATTAATTCTATGTTGAAATGTTTGAATGATTATTAAACTAGAAAATCCCTTATAGTTTTTGATATGATGAATTTTTTATAAAACCCATTTCTATTACATGGGATATAATAGAATAAAATTAATATGAAAACCAATTCATTTTATATCAGATATGAAATGATTATGAAACATGTCACGTTACCACATGTGAAGGTGTGATGATATGTTTATGAATCTGAGTTCATTTCATGGGATTTGATACGATGAAGGTTTTTTGATGTTGTGGAACACAGTTTTATTATTTTAATTATATGATGTCTGGTAAACAGATCTACAACCTATGACTTGGTTAACTATTTATATCTCATGAGAAACAGACGATTGGAATGGGGAGTGAACCTGCACCTGAGCCTCAGTTTGATTTGTGAGGACTCTCCATATTCAGCAAAGAGTCCCTAGATATAATATGCGAAGAGGCATATTTCTAGGGTTACCATAGTAGTACTATAGTAGGTAATTTAGTATTAATGTTGAAGGTATTTTTTGAATACTATATTTGATACTATAAAAGGTTTTGTTCAGTACTCTAGTAGCCAAAACTATTTATTTGTTTCGTCCTTCAAGACAATGGTTTGGTCCTCAATTCCTTCATAGCCTTCAGGCCACCTAAGGCCTTTTGGTCAGTTAGGACATCAGACAATCTCAAGGACTTCAAGCCACATGATGTGTAGGTGGAATCAAACATACTATAAGGAACAGACTCTCGATAAGGATTCAAAGTAGTCATTTTTACTAGAGTAGCCCTTACATATTTGAATAATGCGAGGTTATGGAAATTGACATTGGTATCAGGCTTATGTATATCTGAATAGGAAAACTATCCAAACATAAATTAAAAGGTTGAGTGTATACATCACGATGTTGATGTTGGGGAGGATTATTTCCTTGTTTCTATGGTTTTGGATGAATTCCTATATGAAAATCTGGTCTTGTAATGTCACGAAACCTATGCGACTATAATGGTTTCCTCTCAAACCTTAAATAGGGGGTTATAAAAAATTAATCTAAATATATGGAACTTGGTACACATGGGTCAGGAATGGGGAGTAAACCTAGATCAGTAAAAAATCCATCCACTATTATTATATTGGATTAAAACACAACAGTTGTGATGGTTTTCAGAGTGAACCCATTACCCTTTGATTGTATTATTAGTGATCTTTGACTACCATGGAAAGAATTTTCTATGTGTTTGTCTATTCAATAATTCCACATTATATAATAATGTTATTCTCTATTAGATCATGTTCTTTAATTTCTTTATGATTCATATCTTATGTTCTGTCTATATTTATTTCATCACAAAAGATAATGATATTTGATATACACGGTATGGTATTAAAATATTATTCTCATTTTCCCAAATTTTCATATTCATGTTATCCTTATATTTATACAAAAGTTACCCATAAAGAGATTCGGATCCTACTGATTCATATATTTTATTTACCTAGGGTATGAGGAAAGGTTTTGTGATGGGTCTTTTTGTGAATACAACTACAAGGTTTATATTTCTATTATATATTTATGATCTTTCACTAAACTAGAATATTATAATCCAAGACTCCAATAACACTATACTATTATGGTCCTCAAGTTTATTTTTGTGTAATGTATAGAATATTCATCAATTGTTTTAATATCTATGAATAAAAATTAAATATTTAAATACATGGCATAAGGGGGAAGGATTAGTTTTCTCATAGAATATAGTATGATAAATAATTAGTGAAATCACTTGTTAATTTTCTAAAGAAGTGTATAGTAATTTCACTAATAACATGTATATGGATTAGTAAAATTATAAGAAAATGTCACATAATTTTTTAATGGAATGATTCTGTGGTTTCCATGTAGTTACAACCCTATCTAAAAACAACAAGAGGATGTTTCTCTATAACCAATGTATATAGGTGTAATTTAACTGAAAATGGTGCAATGAGATGGAATCAATAATCACCTACTTCTAAATAGTTTGACATTATTCTCACCTAATTATACACTCATTTTGGCTATACATAGGAAATTCAAGAACCATTTATGAACAATAATTAATTATATTAATAGATGATGATTATGAATGACAACTAATAAACCAGATTTTTCATTGATTAAAAAATACGTCATAATTTCGACAACCTATAAGTGATTTATTTTCTTGATTATATAGTTTTCTACTATATTTAGTGTCTATCCCATTATGATTTTTTATTTTAGTCAATTTTGGGATCTACATAGAAGATGGATAACATGGAATGTGTTGGTTATTTTTCTATTGAAAATTCAAATGGGATGTTTAATGGTTTGAATGATGTTCTGATTATGCCAAATTTGTTATCATGGTTCATGATTAACAATGTCAACCTTAATTAACTATTGGAATCACCAAATAAGATAATTATATAGTCACATTGAGTTCATGTAGTGGAGACCAAGAAGAAATGGAGATTCGGTTTCATATATGTCATGAATGTGGGAAGCAATTCTCATGGGAGTTTCTCATAGTAAAAAGATGACTTTTTCAATGTTGAAATGAAGTACATAAAACAAGTAACTTCACATTAAAAATTAAAATTGGGGATAACACAGTGATGATAGAAATTTGTTCCCTATGATATCATCGATGGTTGAAGTCTCAAAAGTGGAATGTATGGGAATTATGAAAATCAACATTTTAATGGGAAAAATTATAAAGATAATCAACAAGGATGTACAGGTAAAGGTAATATAGATTAGGATGACGACACAATAAATGATACATGAGTGTAAAAGTATATTATAAAAGTTATTTTATGTTAAATGTTACATGCATGATTATGATTTGGTTGATTAATGTCATGGTATGATTCATATTTCACATTGTAGGAAAGTGGTATTAAAGAATAAGTTGAGGAAGACTAATTAATAGATTATGGACAATGTGGAATAATTGAATTACTTATGAATTGGAATTATAAAATTATATTTTATGAATCATAATATATAATATGATTCTTTAGTATAGGGTTTTCATTATGGATTTGAAAAAATATGTTTAATGGTGATGATAAATTGGAACAATGAATTAATTGAAGAGAAATATTTTACATAAAACATATGAATCTAGTAATATAACCATTAATATATTATTATTTCCAAAAAAAATTTATCTAGGATAAAAAGATATTAAATATTAATGAATTGATTTTTTATTTCTTGATGACATCATAACTGATAAATGATTTATCGAAAAAGTGGATTATGTTAATATTTATGGGGTGAACAATATTATTTGATATTTGGAATATATTCAATAATTTATGAATTTTATCATCTAATGAAGATTCATTAAGGTTTTAGTTGAGGATTTACTATATTTCAATTAATTATCATGTTTATAGAGAATACATGATTAAGGAAATGGCATGTTTCATTTGTAGCATTTGTGATCTAATTCAAATTTTATAGAATATTAATGATAAGATTATCTTAGTAATTTAGTGACCTTGTTCCTATTTTTTTATTTTTATCATTTCTAAGTGTCATAAGTATAAAAATTTATGAAATGGTTTATGTCAAAGTCTTGATGAGTTTCTATTGATGAATGAATTATATCATCACATAATTATATATATTTATTGGATAACATTTTCTTAAATTTTCTTAAGGATAAATAGAGATATAAGGAATGACTTATCCTTTATTTATGAATCTTATTACCTAATAGTGAACCAATAAATAAAAAATCATATATATGTATAGGAATATGTGATGGAGTATAAATTGATCAAACCACAACCAAAGAATGATATTATTCATATAAAATTAAAATATATCTACAATGTTCATTTTCATATGTTCGTTGTCTACATGGGAATGAAATTTTCTGAATATTACAAACATGATAATGAAATAAAATATTGGCATGTTGACATATTTTTCAATGTTATCGGGGAACATGATGTCATCCCTTCTGTTTATGGCTTTGTGGTCATTAGTATTCTTTAAACCATGTTCTCTATCACATTCCTTCATTATTTGGGTGTTTTATTTTTCTTCTAGGTTCATATTTCATCATCTTTTTATTATATAATATTTATAATCCTATTATTTTTTATTCCATATAACATTTGAAAATCTCGTTCTCCTTTTCAGTAGGATGTTTTTTAAACCATTTTACGATATAGGGTTCTATAAAAGAATTTTCAAATTCTAAACCATTGATGATTGATATATGTTTATTGGGTGAAATAAATTTTAATTGAGGTTGAATGTTACAACATGAGATTTTTTGAATTATATATCTTTCAAATGAATTAAATATTTCTGATTTTTTTCACTAAACATAACACTATGTTTAGATTTTGTTATATGCAACCCTATATTTATAAAAAACATGTAATACTATTACTCAATTAATTTATTTTAATTATCACCTAGGAGTCAGTATTATTATTTAGAATATAATTAACTAAATTATTAAAATATATGGTTTACACATGAATTGACAATTAAATATTAAGAGACCAACTAATAAGAAATTAGTGCAAAAAACATTTAAAAATAATGGGAATCACTTTTGGAATAGTTATTTCATATCAAATAAAGAGTATCATCACAATAAATTAAATAAATTCCAATTTTAGAACAGTATTAATAAAACTTTTTCATTAACCATATATTTTTTAATACATGAGGTAGGAATAAATATAATTTTACACATAAATACTATATTTTTCTAAACAAAATTGTCAACTTTTTGGGAACATTAATTAAAACTAATATTTTTAAGATTTTGAAAACTTATTTTAAATTGTAATGTTTATTTTTGAATTCATCATTTCAAAATTATCATTTGGTGAATGTTTTGGTATTTTATTAAATGATGTATTGCTAATGAATAATGAAAAATAATGAATTTTAATTAAACACTAATTTTTTAATTAAATTATTAATAAGAATAATAATATTATAAATTTTATTTAAACTAAAAAAGTAAAAATTATTTTGTCCACATTAGTGAATGAGAATTTTGAAAATTTTCATCCAAATTTGGAATAATTATAATTTATACTATAGTCTTTTTTCAAATTAATTTTTCAAAATAATGAATTATAGAATTAGTAAATTATTTAAATAAATTAATTTTAAATTGGTTTAATGTTGGTAAAACTATAATAATATGGGTTAAAAATACAAAAAATATTTTCTAATACAAATTTTATTGAAATAATTTTACTCTATAATTTTTATGTATCTATAATACTCTATTTTTAGCCTACAATAATGAAACAAATGTGGGTAGATCTTTTTCAATTCAGAAAATTACAAGTGTTTCACTATCAACACTTATAAAAGGCCACCCCTGTTGACTCTACCTTGCACATTCAAAACCTTTTTGTTCCATAATATAAATTTGGATGAATTTTAATGAAATCCTATACAGGTTTTCTAGGGAAGTGTATCAATATGAATCAAACATTTTTATTTTATTTTTTCATCAAACACCATACAGTATTATTAAACCATCATTGTATAATAATATAGTTATTCTATATATAAATATATATATTTATGCTAAGTTCATTACATATAACAATACCCAATTTCATTAATAGAGTTACAAAAACATCATTTGTGTGTATAGTGGACTACCACCTTGGGAACCGATGTCATTAATTTTTCCATTACCACCTATCATGGTTTTGTATGATGATGCATCTAATCTGTAAACATGAATTTTATAAAAACAATATATTCATATATATTCATTATATAAAATATAACATTTTTTACTTTTCACTTATTAAGAGATATGCTAATTTTTGTCATTTTTACGATAAACAAATGCCTCGCAAAAAATCTGATTCATTTTTCAGTAACTTTTTACATTGAAGATAATAAGGAATTTTTTTAGGAATATATGTATTATGCATGAAATATTTTTTATATTAATCTCAAATTTTTTCTTCTTATAATATTATTTATGGATTTATTTTTTATATCTTCAATACACGAATGAGGATAACATCATTCATATACCTATGAGCTACCACACCGAAAAAGCGATGTGATTCTCTTTTCTCATCAGGATACCACATAGCTGATATGTATAAGTATATTAAAATTAATAATATGTTACTTAGTATTTCAAAATCATTATGGAAATAAAAAATATTACTTACCTAGTTTCCATAATTTTCATTGAAAATGTAAACATTACTCACACGTACGTACGACCAACCATCTCCATGATCATATCAAACATTACTTATCAATTTCATATTTAATGATTATTCATAAAGCATTATTTATGTATAAATATTATTATTATTCCATGATTATTATTAAGGATATGATGGAATCATTATAAATGTCAGTGGACTGAAAACAACACATCAAAACATATATGAGACGAGCGGTTATTACATAGAATGCGACACTAGTAGAGAATTGGTAATAAATTCTTAATGAATGGTCCTAAGTTAATAATATATGGTATAATATATATGTGTGATTATATAATATATTTATAATAATGTCATATTTTTTCTAATGGATGAAAATAAATATATAATTCAAATCAATACTTATGGAAAGGGTTTTTTTATATATTTTATTTCTAGTGGACATTTGTAAATTCACAACTCATTTAATTTGTGTATTGTATGTATTTTAACGTGGAAAAGTAATTTAATTAATTTCATAATTTTCATGATATTCAATGTTTTATTTTATATATACTTTAATGGGGTGTATGACTCCAAATATTTCTAATGTTATAAAGGATTTCCATCAAACATTAATTATTCAAGGAAATAACAATATTCACTAGTTGTTTCTACTAAGTGTTGTAAATATTAACCATGAAAGTATTTTATTATTATTATACATAAAATTATTGTTATTTTTATAAAAAATTTAGAATCTATATTTCATGGATTTTACATTTAACTATATGAAATATTATAAATAAAATAACATTTTTCTGGTTGAACTAGATGTCTTATTGTGTGTTATGGTTATAGAAATCACATGAACTTAATTGGTTTTATTATATCCTTTCAGATTAAAAAGGTGACTATGTATCATTAATATTGATAATATATATGTTGAGCATTTATCATATTATTATTATAAATATAGGATTTTATAATATCTAATTGAAATTAAAAAGAATGTTATGGCCTCAAACACTAGCATTATATCCTATAAATCTCATTTATCTAAAAATAAATGGTAGATACCATGACTGTAATATTATCATGATCTATCCCATGCTAATATCAAACAATAGAATCTTGAACAAAACCATTTATGGGAGAAGTTGAAGCTCATCTAAATCATATACCGCACCATGTACATCGAACCACCAAATAAAAATATCATAGTAACACACCTTACACATAGGGTGTGTCCTAGTGTACTAAAAGTATAAGCTTGCAAACCATAATAATATGAATATTTAAATTTTTTTAAATAGAGTAATGGTAATATTTTAAATTAATAATTTCCGTATGTAGGATTTTAATTATGTTACATTAAAAAACAAATATTATTTTTTGGTAACATTTAAATTCAATAAAAGAATTTTTTTCAAGAATTAATGGAATTTTGAAATAAATAATATTTTATTGAAATATAATTAATATATAATTTGTATATAAATTTAAATAATCATTTAATCTTTATGTATAAAATTTATTTTTTATTAGTTTTTCAAAAATGAGGTTTTGAAAAAACTTAGGATTTATAATAAACGTTGGATATGAATTTAATATTGAAAAATAAAAAAATTTGAAAATTATATAGTTCAAAAAATATTATTTTATTGAATCACAATGTCTTGATTTTCCAATGGTTAAAATTTCATAATTTTTTTTGATAGTCATATTTTCAAGATAAATATTGTATAAAATATAAATATACCAATTTTTATGACATTATAATGACTGAAAGGTTATTCAATAAATACTATAAAGAGTGTTCATGGCCAAATATTTATTTCTAAATTAAAATAATATGATTTTATGTTTATTTTATTAATTATATAAAGAATTTGTGACACCTTACCTCTAGAGAACCATGGTAAATATTTCAATATGTTCATCCATTTTCCTAATATAATAATTAAAAATACCATTATATGTAAGAAACCACTAAAAATTAACATTGTAAGTTTTTTTATTTTTCTTATTTTCTATATTTAGTCCAAAACCTATGTTTGAAAAATGATAATGAATTCCTCACTAACTTTCTATATAAACCCCCCAAAATCACATTTATCTTCACTAAAAAATTTAGATCATCCTTATTATTCCCAAACCTCCCTATTTTGCTCTCAAAGTACCCCAATATCTCAAGAAGCTCCACCAAAGAATTTGTAGTCACAATATCATGGTAAGGGATATTTTCTTTCTGTTTTGTATTCTAGTATCATCCATATCTGATGCCTTTATTAATTAATTAATAATTTTGGTATATGTTATAACACATCCCCATAACATCCTTTATGTTTATTAAATGATGATATTCCCCTTTTAATTTCATTATTACCTTACATGAACATTTATATTCCACCATTATGTTGTTGAAAGTTCACCTATTTTTATATGGAAAAAATTTATAGTGAATACCCATACCCAGTTACCATTATGGTTGTTCACCTTTATGCACTTATAGTTATTTTATTGTAGAAATATATTTATGTATTCCACAATCCATGATCGTGGAATTAAAAATTGATGAAATATTATAGCATTTCTTTTGATCTATGTATTACACATAATCATGAGAAATAATTAAAAGTGATGGTTGTGCGCATAATTATATCTCACTTAAATGCATTTGGTTTTGTTTTTGTCTCATGAGAAATTAGTAAAAGGATTATGGATTAAACCTAATCTAACATAATAATTTTTCCAGCATGATATCCAGGAAATTATTCAAGAAGTATGTTTGTGATGTAGTATTTTAATATCTTGCAACGTATATAATGTTAATTTTTTTAAATTTATGATGTATAATGTCTTATTAGTCATGTTTGTGGTTTTCAACTATTCTATAAACCATTTATATTGAAACAAATTATCATGTATTGTATTATTCATTTCATTCGATCTTTACAAACATAATGGTATTTATAGCTCACCCATTTCTTATGTTTTTTCCAATGTCATACCATTTTGTTTTGGTTTTGGAGGAATAATATGATAATGCTAAAGAAACTTTCAACAAAGATAATGTATTTTTTTTATGGTGTATTTCAAAGTACATAATTGTTAAATACAGTAGAAATATCAATATTTATGGTTTTATTATGTGTAATTTTAAGTAATGAATAATTAATTAATGTATAAAAAAGATATGGTTTGTTATAGTTTGTATCAAAAGAATATTTTAGTTATTTGTGGGATTAAGAGTTTAAAACTCTAGAAAAATACATATGGATATAAATAAATATAATATAACTTCCCGAAATTTTTTTAATGTTTAGATTAAATTGATTATCAATAAAATAAATTTGTTTCTAGGTACTATAAGTGGAGGTGGCTTTATAAGAATTGTAAATTTGGGTAATACCCAAAAACCACACATTTTGGTAGACTCAATCGGGAAATGGTTGATGAAAATGGTCCTTGTTGCACACCTTGTTTTATAATTATGGGTGATATGCTTTGGTAAATTCACAAGATCATTACAAACCATTATTATAGTAAAAAATACTAAAAGAGTATATGTAATGAAATAGATCATGGACAATGTAAATTTAAGGCTATACATTTATAATTTTAGAAATTAACATCATTCATTTGTTATCTATTTAGATTCATCCAATTATTGTGTATGTGTTTAACATTTAAAAAATATTCATCCCTAGATTTCCCTTTATTGAATAAAATGACCATAAATAGGATGAATTAGGTAAAAAATAATTTGAAAGAAAATGTGATGAGTTCCCAAATGATATTCCCAACCTGATGGGAATATAAATGTTATGTTTATGATGAAAATTTCTAAACTAAATCATGTTAGGAAAAGAATAAAAGATCTATAGGGGCTCCCAAATCCTCCTAAAATTGAAGTAGATATAATTAAGACCATTATGTGATAGGTACCTCTGACATTCAATGGATCACATTATTACTTACTCATGGAAAAAAGTATCAATTCTATAGAGAATATATTCTCCATCTTTCAATGTTATAATAATGTTAATATTATACTGGATGGTTATTATATTGATTAAGACGATAATCAGTGGGGGACATTGATCATGAATATTATGCATGAGGAAGTGATTAAACCGATCTGGTGGAATGAATTCTGTAATATGTTTTTTGGGAAATATTTTTCTCACACTCTTCGACATAAAATTGAATGGTTTTTTCTAACTGAGGATAAAAGAAGAGGTAAAATCTATTAGGGAGTACGAGGAAAACATCAAAAAAATGCATGATATTCCTAAAATATTATAGCAAAACCTGAATGAATATATAAACAATCATTATTTTGGCTAAAACCCAATTTATAAAAAAATATAGTTATCTGAGACATTCATATCTATGATACAAGTGTCTAATATGCCCTAAAATTTGAAATGATGATTGGATAATCTCAATGGTATTACTCTGTTAAGGAGTGGAAAGAGAAAATTAGTAATTGTAGTGCAATTGATAAATATAATTGTAATAAGAAATTTAAAAATCCCACTTTTAAAAAGTGCATAAAGATTCACCCAATAAATTGTCCAAGTGTAATGAGGAAATTATTTTGTTGTGGGAAATAAAGGCACATACATAGTGATGGTTGATGGGATAAACCCACTAATGCAACTGATTAAAAAAAATGCTTCATTAAAACCTCAGCTCATTTATCATCACGTCAACTATGAAGAACTAGTTTACTTCAAAATCATTTACACTAAGCCAAGGAGTGTAGATGAAAACCCAAAATACTCCATGTAATCATGGCTGAGATTTTTTCATGAAACATGCTAAGGTGAAACCTAAAAATGAATTTTTCAGAGGTAAACTGTTTATTCAATAAATAATAGAAAACACACTTTTTGATTTTAGTTTTACACATTTTTTTATATCATGAATTTTTATTTGTAATATTGAAAAATGACCATTTATCATGGTTCTTCAAATTTATGTGAAAATTGGAAATCTAGAAATTATTTCATCAAATGTATATAATTCCTTCCCAATCAAAATATACCGCCTGACCATAATAAATACCCATAAAATACACCCGTTGAAAGGTGTATTGTCAAAATAATTAAAAAAATGAAGGCCTACGTGTTATGTAATTGTCTCGAAGCCTTCAGGCCCTGTTAGGGTTCCACCTCACCCCTTGAATGGTGTGTTATCAAAATAAGAACAAAAGTAAGGCCATTGGGCCATTCTGACAAACACCCCTGGGTGGAAGTTGATGCAACTTAGGGAATGTATTGGCTTTCCATATATAGAGCCGATATAAATTTTTGTGAGAAGGAAATCTACCTATAGATATTGAACCATCTTTCTATTCAGAAAAAATGTATAGTGATTTTTTAATCTTCTTTTCGAACTAACATAATAAGCATAGATATGGTTTACCTCAAAGAAGGCACATGTCACTCAAATTTTTGAGTTAATGGAATGGTTCATAGTTTAATACATAACCATTTTTGGGAAATATACTTATGTTTTTACAAAAAAATTTCCAGGACTTCCTCCAAGATGTGAGGATGAATTTTAAATCGATCTTATACCAGTGTAGTTACCATTTTCCAAGACTCTATATAGAATGTATATTGTGTAAATTAAGGAACTGATGAAACAACTACCTGAGAATCTAGATAAAGGATTCATACACCCATGTTCTTTAGAATATGGTTCACCAGTACTTTTACACATGTATTAGAATGGTTCAATACACAATTTCATTAATTATCATGAACTCAAAATTATCAAAATGATGAAAAACTATCAACTTCCATATATTTATTACTTTTTTGATCTTTTATTTAAAGAACACTACATCTCCAAAAGGAAACTATGGTTGATTTATTACTGAGTTATAGTAATGTTGGAGGATATCCCCAAGACTTATTAACAAACATGGTATGGGTTCTATAAGATCAATGTAATTCCATTTAGATTGATTAAATATATATAAATATTCATTGACTTGATTAATAGAGTCATTAAATATTAACCAGAAAAATTAGATGTAGTTTTTTTTTGTAGATTTTAATATAATATACTTCAAACAAAAGAAGGATCATGATGAGTTTATATTCAATTTCTAAAACTATAATAAATGTTAAGTGTTATGGAATGTAAGTAAAAAGTGTGTTCGGGTTGAAGGAAATCTTATTATTTTTATATTTTATCACAATTAATGGGATATCATTGGACCCTTCAAAGATAAATGTTATTTAATGATGAATGTGGACACCATCTATTTTATGTATCCATAGTTTTTATGTATTTTATTTTTATTATTGTTGTTGTGTGAACATTTTCCAATGATTGTACAAAACTATAACAAAGATAAATTATAAGCGAGTAATGTTTTAATTGAAATGTGTATATAGAGAGATCTTCAAGGAGTTAAAATAGAGTCTTGTAACTAAACATATACTCAAACAAACCATAGGTAGAGAAAATTTCGTTGTATACCTCAATCCTCTAAATAAGGGCATGTGTTTTCTGTTAATGCAGAATAAAGAATTGGTTTCATGTATTTCAAGAAAATTGAATGTTCATTAACAATACTACCTACTACTTTATGTTGAGTTTGATGAATTTATCTTTTCAATGAAAATATGGAGTTATTACCCTTTGGATGATAAGTATGTAATATATTAAAATCAATAAATCCTCAAGTATTTATTGACATAGAAATAGATGAATATTAACTATTGATTATGAATCGAGATGATCAAGGACAATGAATTCTCAATCAAATATCATCCTTGAACAGAATATAAAGTCGATGATTCCCAATGTAGAAAGAATCAAACAATTTTATCATTGATTAGAATTGTGTATGATCCTATATACATATAAACAAAAGCATAGTCATCGGAATCATAAGGAAAAAAACATAATAAATTATTTCAAGAATTATTTCTAAACCATCCCATCTGGATGAAATAAAGGCCAGTAAATGAGATGATTTGGGAATTCATAAGAAATTAGAATATATATTAAATGGTAGGTCCTTGGGATTAATGTTAAAAAATGTTATTTTATGAGATTTGGGTCCTGACTATGTGTACTATCAATTCCCATGTAAACTAATGACCTATTGATTAAGGCACATAACTCATACTTCTCCATCCATCATTCAAAAATAAAGATACATCAAGATCTTCAATAGAACTATTGGTGGGACAATATAAAGATGAAGATCATGGAAAATATATAAAGATTTCATTTATTTTATTATATAAAAGAGGAAAGGAAAAATCCAAGGAGGTGATGAAACCATTTCCCAAACATACAAGGAAAATAGAAAAAATGAACATTGATTTATCATTGGCATTCTGAGGACATCAAGAGAAAATAATGCTACATGGGTTATACTAGATACTATTACATAGAATTCTCACTTCATTTCAATTCTATATGACATCTGACATAATCAACTATTCAAAAAATACGTTAGATAAGTAATGGTTCTAAATTGAAAACTATTGTATATTATATGAAATCGATATCCATGATTAACCTCTACATTTTGAAAGATTCTATGGCATACTCTATATGTAGATTTGATCATCGGTACAACATATCACCCTCAAGGTGATGTCTAATTAGAACGGAATGTCAAGACATATATGGAAATGTTGAGAGCTTTCTCAATTGACTTCAAATGTGAATGGTATCAATAAAATCCCCAGGTATAATTCTCAATGAATAATAGTTTCTAATAAAACATCCAAACTCCCCTACGAATACCTTTTTGGGAAGAGGATCATGTCACCTAAATTATAGGATGATGTTGGGGTACAAAAAATCATTGGTGAAAAATGGGTGATGAAATTATGGAAATAGTCAAGAATATTCAATAACACATCGATACTTCCAAGAATCAATAAAAGAAATGTGATCATGATCATTATTGATACATTGATTTTTAAGTTAGAGAAAAGGTATTACTCTTCATAACTACATGGAAAATATTCCTATTATTTTGGAAGAAGGGAATTCTTATTCCAAGATACATCATTCCCTTTGTGATCTGGGTTCCCATGAGAGTGGTGTCCTATCTACAGACACTCCAACCTTGCATATCCAATGTTTATGATGTGTTCCACAAAACCAACTTATGGAATTAATTAAAAACCCTTAAATTTATTCAATCCAAAAATTTAAACATTGTAGAATGAGATTTTATTCATAAGGAACTAGTAAGGTTATTAGATCATAGTGACAAAGTTCTATAAAATAATACAATCCACATGGTTACTGTGATGTAGAAAACATGTTTAAATAATTGATATAGGAACCAAAGGAAGTGATGAAATAGAAGTACAGTCATCTATTTGAGTGTTTTAAATGAATGTTTAGAGGGATAAATTTATAAAAGTGGGAATATTGTTACTACAAAAAATTAAATAAATAAAATCCCCTTTTTGGTTTAATTAAATGTATTATTATTCATTATGGTTATAGAAATAACATAGAGTTATTTTTTTTTATTATATGAAATCATATTTTAGAGACCGTTATGTATCCCTATCATTGATATTATTTTCGTTTAATATTGATCATATGATTAGTATAAATATGGGGTCTTACCAAATTTAATTGACAGACAAAGTGGAATTGATGGCCTCAACTAGTTGGAACATAACTATTGAAGCCCATTTATCGAAGACTCTAAGGGAGATATCATCATGGATCTTTTCCCTTATTCAGTCCCAAGACAAGTTCCAACAACTTAATCATGAGTGAAACCATTAATGGGAGCAGTTTAAGCCCATCGAGATTAGAAACCAAACCATGTATTTTGAACCACTCCACTAATATATCAAAGTAATATAAATTATATTTAGAGAGTTTATGGGTGTATTAAAGGGATATGTATCCATTCCATAATAATATGAATATTTATATTATATTTTACAAATACTAATGGTTATATTTATAACATGTCATCGCATTATAAATGAATTGGATTTCAATACAATATAACAAAAATTGAATTTTTGGTTAATATTCAAATTTAATTGAGGTATTTAATTTCATATATAAATGATTTTTTAATGAAATTTTATTATATTGAAATTTTATTATTTAGAAAATTTTATTATATATAAAACATTTTATACTTCTTTTGATTTATAATGTAATTTTTATAATGGGTTGAATAATATTTATTATTATAAAAACCATCATTTTCAATAAATATATGTCAATATTATAAAACAAAATTTTCAAATATTTATAAAATTTCATTCATAAAATTGATTTTTTAGTAGTCTTAATGATGAAGTTATCTTATGGTGGACTTTCCAGAATTTCTTATAATAGTGGAATGTTTAGGTATAAAATTAAATATAGAATAAATATAGTTTTTATATTATTAAATCATAATGACCAAAAAGGGATAAAATAAATACTATAAAGGTTATCCATGAAAAAAACATTGATTTTCCTTTTATATATTTTTATTTTATATTTATTTGAAATTTTATAATAAAGCCTTTATTAATCCTCCAACACATATAATATATTTTTTTAAGTCATTTTGTTTAGAGTATGACTCAAATTCACATATCCAAGTGTTATATTTTAATAATTTTGTCCATCGGAATAATATAACAACAAACACCACCACTATTTACACTAAAGAATGGGGAAAATTAGGGTATGTATTGTGGTTTTGGTTATTTTATTATATTGATTCCAAAAAAGATTTTTGAGAAATTATAAAAAATTACCAACTCCTTTTCAATATAATGCACCAAGGATCCCATTTATGTTCACACCAAATATATGTAGAACATAAATACTCTTCCAACACATCTCAAGAGTCCTCCCAATGTTCCCTAAATAACTCAACAACATCATCCCAAGAATTTTTTGTCACAGCCTCAATGTAAATGTTCATTTTTATCCAATTTATTCATTTATATTCATTATCTTTTGATTTTTTTCCAATTTACAATGTTTGGATATGATCTTCCACATCCCATGAACAACCCCTATGGTTACAAAATGATGATATATCACCTACACTCCCATTAATACCTTACATGCACATTTATCCCCCACCATTATTCTATAGAAATTTTTCTGTGATTTTTACTTCCAAACTAATGTGTAGTGAATAACCATAACCAATTCCGGTCAAGGGTTTTCAGTTATATTCACTAATACATTTTTATTTGGGAAAAATGTATGTATTACACATTCAATTATTATATCATAAAATATGATGTAAATTGATTCCATGTTTAATGATTTATTTTCCACAGTTACGAATGAGAATGAAATGAAAGTGAATGGTGCACCAATAATTATATATCTCTCTAATGAAGTTGGCAATGTTTTAGTATCATGATATTTCATTCAAAGGATTGTGGAATAAAACAATTCCATTAATAGAGTTTTTAAATTATAATTACGAGGTAGTTAGCCTAGAATTTTGTTTATGATGTAGTTCTTTATGTTTTTTCCACATTTCACATCTTACCTTTCTGATTATCAGGATATATCATGCCTTATATTCCTTGTAATGATTCTAATCTCTTTTTTGAAACATTGACATTCCAATTGTATTACATGTGTTACAGTATTCACGTTGTGACCGTTTTATTCAATTATTGTTCTTATTATCTCACTCATTTCTTATGTGTGTCCCCATGTTATCCCATGAACCTTTTTGTATAAAGGATTAATATGATCATATTAACGAGGTTTTCAAAAATGATAACATATTTATTATATTAATTTTTTATAAAAAAGTACCATATTCTCAATGGAATAATAAATATTCATCATCTAGGTTTTATTATGTGTAATATTATGTAATAAGTCTCAAAATAATGTGTAAAAAGGAAAATGGATTTATTATTACAGTTAATAAGTTAGTAAACCAGTATGGGTTATTTGTCTCGGTTTTTCTTCATTGAGAAATACATTATATTAAACTCCTACCATATTTTATAATCAGTATATACAAACACATTGAAATTTAATATCATGAATTTATTTATTCTCTTGATATTTTTTGTTTCATTTAATGTTATATCTTTATGGGAGTTAATATTAAATATTATCAAATTGGTAATGATTTTTTGTTATATTTTCATCATTTAACATAATTATTAACTTTATTGTATATAATGATGATATCATAAAATATATCTCTCAATAAACTCATTATAAAAACATATATGATGGTTATGTCATGAGAGTACATGTTTTATATTTATTTTCCTCTAATTAATAATTATTTGAATAGAAATGTTTTTGGAAAATTTGTCTTTATTTTTCACTTCAGTTGAAAACCTTTTCACTTCCAATTAAATGTCATATAAAATTGTTTTCAATGATGATTTAAACATTCATAATGTGATTTGTTTTAAGTAAAATTTTTTCCTTGTTTTTATTTTTACATAATATTTTGAATGAAATCTTCAGGTCAGTTTCCAAACAATTCAACATTCTATTATAATAAAATTTTGAATGTAATCCTTATTTCATATAATATGACTAGAATTATATTTTCCACAATCCCGACTAATAATTTTCTTTAAATTTTCATTAACAATTATTAAAATTTATTTTCAAAAAAATTATTTCTCATGAAATTTTTAATTGATTTTTAAATAATAATCTATAAGATACCATGGTTGTTTTCAATGACATTGATTTACCAGATGTATATTTTAAAAAAAGGTTTTCAAAAAAAATTTATTTTCCTCAATAAACGTTCAATGTAATTTATCATTAAAAATCACGTTCTATCTGAGATTAGATAATTTGAAATAATTTATGGTTTACTAGGAATATGATCCAATGATACCATTCTTATTATTACTCTAAATTTTTTATGATTACAAGATTATTAGGAATCCTATTTATGTTCCATGGGATATACCATGTTAAATTTATTATGATTCATGATTATTTTAAATGGATTACACTATGATCAAATGAGGTTATAATTATAAATAATATCTCTTTTTATAGGTAATGATATAATGAAATGTTTATGAAAATAAAATATCTTACCTGGGTTATACAATGATAAAATTCTAATGAAACATGTTTCTATTTCCAATTGTATGCTTCGATGAAATGATGAAATGATTATCAAACATATCTCTATTCCAAATTTTATAAAATAATGAAATGTTTATGAAACCCTTTTGATTTCATGGGTGATGATATGTTGATTTTTTTATATTCATGTATAATATTTTTTACTTAGGTGATCAGTATAAACTAGACATGTCTCTAATGAATTGGGAAAGGATTAATATATCAGGATAGGAACTATAATGGAATATATTGCAAAATAGATTCAATTATGAAATATTTATACTATGATGAAATTGAGAATGAACTTTTACTACTATGGGGGTTTAGGTAGTGAACCCATTCTAAAAAAATAGATTTGGAATTCAGCCTTAAATACTATGGAAATGATATTCTATGCTTTTTGGTATTCCACATTTTCATGTCTTATACAAATTTTATGCTTTGTGGTTCATGTTATTTTATTACTTTTTTTATTCATGTCCTATGAATATCAAATAATTTTGTCTTTAATCAAATCTAATATCTTTTATATGTAGGTTATGGTTCTCAAATCTTATACTCATGTTCATATACAGTTATTTTAATGTAATTATTATTAATCTTATTTCTTAACCCTAATAGAGCATCTGATCTCACCCTTTTTTATATTACCTTTACCTAAGTTATGATGAAACTTTTTATGTAGGATATGTTTATGAATATACTAATGGGGAATATCTAAATGTGATATGTCAATGTTCTTTCACGAAATAATATGAATGTGTAACAAGTATCTAAATACAATTAACTATTATATTCCTCCATTACATTTTTTTGTTATGTATTGAATATTAATATAAAAAGACATCATATATATGTATGAAATACTTGGTTTCTATAGTTAAATTATTAAAAATTTATTTTACTATACTATTTTCTTTCATTATATCTCACCATTTTGATTAAAATATAATTTTTTGTGTATATATATCGAAATTGAAATACGTTATACTATTTATGGAATTATCATATTTATATTTAATGAGTATGAATTTATTTAGTGTTTGAAGAGAACGATTTTAGTTGAATATAAATATTTCCAAAGTAATGTGACGTTTATTATATGATTGTTAATAATTATGAATTTAATATTAATGAATCATTTATACAGGATACGATTAATAATTTACAATTTTAGTTATAATTTTTCAGAATTTCCATTTTAATTTACATATATATATTTGATATTTTATTATATAATAAATTTTGGTAAAAATAATATTAATTATACATTTTTATTTTAAAAATAATTAAATATATTTTGAAAATATAATAAAATTATTTAAATATAAATAGTAGAATTATTTGATCCAAAATATAATCTATATTCTACTTTATTTTCTATAATTATGATTATTTTACATTAGGTAACATATAGTAAACGTAGTAGAATTATAAGTGTTAATAGTAATAAAATATGTGATAAGTATTGAAACATGATAAAAACATATCTATACTTCATTTGATTCCATTCTTATTTTCGACATTTCAAAACCAAAATTTTATATCTCAATTTTTGATCCACATGGCATATTTATCAAGTGATCTAATTATATAACATTGAAATATTTAGAAATAATACATTCTCACCAGTTATAAAAGGGGAATCTCTTAAAATATTCATGGAACTTCTAAAAATTATGTTTATACATGAAAAACATCACTTATAACTTATCCTATAATTATATTTCACTATATTATCAATATGGTAGGAATTTAATATCATATTCCTTCAATTATAGAGTGATATTCCAATGAAATCTCAATGTTCTCAACAAGAGTAACAAATTTTATTTAATTATTTTCATTTACCTTTTTCTTTTCCAATTCTAAATTTTAAAACCACATGCAATGAAATATTGATCTGTTATATAATTAGTGTTATTGTTATTATATTATGATAATCATTAATAAAATATTACTATTTAAATTATGAATATTTAATATGTAATTATGATTATTCGAAAGTTAAATATATAACTCCTTTCACCCATTATGTGAAAAATTAATTTATCAACCAAGTGTATGTTGGGAAAATCACTTCTATAGAAAAAAAATGTTGTTTTTTCCATTATTATATTAATTACATGGGTGTAAATTAAAATTTACATAAATAAAATATATTATTTTTATAATATCGATAAATATAATATGTGTAATATGTTTCCAAATTAATTATATGATCTGCTAATGATTATAATTAATTTAATCATTTAAAATGAGGGAACTAAACGAAAATTATATCTTATTTTATATTTAATGATATTATATGAATTATATTACTTTCATAATCTACTAACACTAAAATATATAACACTAATATGTAGAATATTGTATCATTATTCTAAAATAATTATGATATTAGAACTAAAGCACCTCATAATAGTCTATTAATATTTTTAGTTTCATGTTTAGTTCAGTATGACCCCTACTTCAATATCGGATAAATTTGTATAAATAATGAAAATAAAAAAATATTAATTGGAATAATATAATATAGTTAATTAAATAATGTTATTTTTTGGGTTTTTTAATGTTATATATTTATTTAAGACATTTTTTATAAACACAACATTGTTTGTTAGGAATAAAAAATATATAATCATCAATTATTTCATTTTTGTGGTTTATTACCATAACACTATAGAAATAAATATTAACCATTCTAAAAACCAGGTAACATGTATTTAAAAAATTTAATTATCATTGAATTGTATTATTTTAAACAATAATGTTTTAAAGTATAGTTTTTAAAAAATTAATTTAGTGTGATGACCATTACTTATACTCGGTGTTGAAAATAGATAAATTTCTATGTGATATATATATGGTTTTAATTATTGTAAATGAATAGTGTAAATTATTATTATTCTGAAATGTTTTATGGTTATTTATTTAATGAATTTATTAAAATTATATTGGGCATCGGAATAAGTGGATAACAAATAAATATTGAGGATAGGATTTTATCATTTAAAATTCCACTATTTGATACATTTTATGTATTATACACCACGATTCATAAATCTGGTGTAGATGATTAGTATTTTTGGAATCATACCTTGAATAATCATCTGATCATAGAAATTTATTTTAATGTACAATCAACCTCTTTCAAGGGTTTTTTATTAAAGTATTACTCAAGTCACAATTTATTCCTTGGTCTCAATAATTATTCATTGATTACATTCTACAAGTTATGAACCATTTTATTTTGTATGATTTTATAGTTATTTGAAATCCCCTGAATGTTGTATAAAATATTTACTTTTAATTATTTGTATAATATAATCCATATAATTTTTCTTTCATAACATGTATTTTTACCCAAGTGTTACCCCATTCATAAGAGTGGTTTGGTAATTCAATACTCATTTATTTAGGTATGATTTTTCACACGAGATTATAATCTTATTTTGGTACATTTTTCCATTTGTATTTATTATGTGTTAATCTATTATTTTAATAATATTCACCACAAAAATTCCTATTTAAATGTAACATGTTTTATTAAATATGTTACCTATAATTTATATTGAAAATAAAAATATCCTTTTTGAGTTACAATATTTCAAATTGAAAATTTATTTTTCATGATTGGGTTCTCTAAATCTAAAAAAGTATTATTTTATATTTTATAATCTATATTTGAAGAATATTTTTTAACAATAATAATTGTTATTTACTATTATTAAAAATTGAATTTTTTGTGATGGTATATTGAAAATAAAAAAGGGATTTCATTCCAATTTAACGATTTTATTATTATATACTTATTTATATAAGGTAAAAACTATTTATCTTCAATAACACATTATTTGAGATTATTTTTAGAATAATGGGGTTTCGACAGATTTCACAAAACATTTTCAAAATGTACCTTTAAATTTGAGATGTAACTAACGTCTTTTACATTAATGTAAATAATGTTTTCTAAATGGTATTTTATGTATCTTAAATCAATTTCCCTTCAAATATTATAATTTATTTACATTAACATGGTTTAGGATTCATGACTTATACTATAATGTGTAAATTTATCATCATATGTATACAACCCATGGTATTGACCAAATAGATTCATAATATATTTGTTTGTGATGTCATTTGAATATTTCATTTATGAGGATGTTTTTTATTTATGCTAGCACCGTTTTATGGTTCCATTTACTGTGTTGGGATTTCTTATTTTTAAACCATCCAACATATTTCTCTATATGGATTATCATTATGTTCTTATAGTACATTAATATATTTATACACATTGATCAATGTGATTGATTTTATAAAATTTATATTCTATGATGTTATCCCATAATTAATTTAATTCTATTTTCTAGGGAAAACGTATTGTAATATTCTATGACATAATTCCAATATGGATGATTATTGTTTATTTAATTATGAATTGGTTTACTATAAACGATATATCTCAAGAGGAGTGGTGATCATTATATCCTTATCATTAACATGGGGAACATTTCTTACATACTTGATGCATACTGATTAAAATCATAGGTTGTTTATGTATTGAAATTTATTGTCATTCGTTATATTTACATCCATGATTTTTTTTAGAATGTTCATACATATGAAATAATATGAAACATATTCATGATTATAATTCTACATGAATTGAACTTATTCCGGTGATTAGTGGGGAACAAAATTGCATCTCCCCTTTATTCATCAAAATGTATCTTGAGTAAAAACATCTGGGGTTTTGGTGTATAACACCTCCTATAATATGATAGTTTATTTCAAAATGACTTTTAAATTATTTTTATCTGTCATTAATTATTAATTCCATATGTATATGATCAATATTATTTGTATAAATAGTTTTATTCAATTTCATGGTGTGAACATGCAATTAGTTTTTATTGATTATTTAATTATTTTGATTATATATATCATCTATATTCAGTTTTCCATGATTATGGTCTTGATATATTAAGTTATATTCTTACATTATAAAGAGTTTTAGCATAATCATTCAATATGTTTCCATTTCACTAGGTTGTGATGTAAATTATTACATTTTATATGTTTATAAGTATAAAACCTGTAATTAATTTATTGGATAAATGGAATACATGTTATGAATTATCTAGTTTCATGTATTTTGTAAAAAAATACAGGCTGTACAAGGACATGAGATGTGTAAGATATTAATATTTAAAAATAATCTTAATATCTAATAATAAATATAATAGTTGGATTAATTGGAATCCATAATCATTATTGATTTTGAAGTCAACTACAGTTTAATCTATGATTTTAATTTTTGTGTCTATGTGTGTATGGAAATTATGTGTTTATGGATCCAAATCTAGGAGTTTTATTCCAGGATATCACAACTATAACAAATATAATATAGATATTCATACTAAAAAATTAATAATATTTATAAGTGTTACATTAAAATTTTGTAGGAAAAAAATAAAATGAAAAATATATTGTATAATTACTAAGAGTGGTATTTGAATGATTTTATGTGTTTTAATTTTGTTTATTATCAAATGAGAATATGGCTATTTGAATATGGATGTTTTATTTTTTCCATTATGAGTATTACTATTTTTATCACAATGTTACTCTTATATATTTAAATATTAAATAAAAATAAATTCTTTTAATAATAATACCATTTATAATTAATATTAATTAATATTGTCTTGTTAATAGTAATTTAATTATAGACATGTCATAGAATAAATTTTTTTAAAAGAAAATGTTTTTAAATTTATTTCACAAGTCGGATAGTTTTCAAGTGCATAATGTGTTTAATATAGTAATCAAATAATTTTGATATATAAAACTGTATACATAAAAAATATAATAAATTTTTAATTAACAAATCAATATTATCCAATGGTATATTTTTCAAAAATATTTAACACAATAAATTTAGTGCTAAATAGTAAAATACAGTAATCCTAATTGTTAAATATCATCAAAACATTATTTTTTAGAAGTCATGTAATATTAATATATTTGATTAAATAAATAATTTAAATATTATAATAATATACTTTTTTTAATGATATAAATTGTTTTCCCAAGTCCGTATAAAATTTTCCAAATTCAATGCAGTAAATTATGGACTAAAAATAAACTTTTTGTGGGAAAATGATTCTTCCAGGAAAAATGTAGTATTAAAAATATTTATATGTTAATAAATAATAAAATATCATTAATAACATCCTAAATATTTGAAAAATTTACTAAAATGAATGTCACAAACCAAGACGGGATGTCGTCCAACCAGAGACCTGACAAGGTCCGAGACATGCCATATCGAGATTCCTAGCAACCAGGGGATGGAAACTAGTCTCGAGAATCCAAATAAACCAATAGAGACAATTTATCCCAATCAAAAATAACCCGAAAACCAAAACTAAAAACACAGACAAATCCAACAACTGAATGTCAACAATTTTACAAACCAATCAAGACACAATAGCTGAAGAACTATACAGAAACTGAAAAAAAATTGAGATCAAAACACACTAACATCTTCTCTTTGTTAAATCATGGTCACCACCGACCACAAGACCAAACATATCAAAAGGCACAACAAAACTAGAAACCTGATCTTAAAAAACAACTCGATTCTATTGATGATGAGTGGTACATGTAGGGTGCGATGTTAAAAATAGAAGTAGTTAATCATAGTATATTAAATGAATTTCCTTTCCCAATATACTCAATAAATTAATATTATCAATAAAATAGAAAAATGTTTTAATTATACTATGAAACCAATCAAAAAATTCCAAAATTTCATTTTTATAATAACTCACAGAAATATCCTTTTTAAAAATATTTCTAATCATCATAACCTAGTTTAAAATGAAAACCCATATGAAATCCATAACAAGTATTCTAAAAGTATTTTTGTAGATAATAATTTAAAAAAACAATTATAAAAATTTAGAGAATCCAAAATCCAACATAAATCAGACAAAATAAAAGAAACAAAATATTAGAACATGAGAATTTTCATCATATCTCTGGTGGAAATCCCTGGATATAATTAGTTTAGACTCACTTGAGGATGTATGGGGAAATGATATAGTCTCTAACCTTGTGGATGCTATAAAAAATCCTCACAAAGTGGAACATCTCACAGCCTTTTAGAAAATCTAGCAAGATACAAGCACTCTAATTGGGGTTGATAAAAAACTACCACTCAACCCTCTAGATAATGACTACAAATACCCTGATGATATTACTTGGTGAAATGAGATGACCCTTGAACACAGGTCTTTATGAAACCCACCACCATCATACCTTACTACCACAAACAGTAATAATTCCTACTCAATTATCCTCACTCTTAGAAATCCTCTATAGAGGCTCATGTCTCAAAAAATCTATTCACAGGTTCCAACTATGTTGTTGCTTCATTTGAGTTTCAAAAACTGCTTTCCTAATCATTTATATATACCAAATTTCCCTCAATCTACCCATGTTGCAACATAGTTTCTAAAACATTCCAATATACCCACTAGTCCCATACACCACATGAGTTCCATTTTATTCAAAAAATTACAAGGTAAACATTGATCATTAACATCACATTTCATCAAAATTATCATTTTTTAGACAACATATTCTCTCAACTAGGCCTTTAACATTTCTAAAAAAAGAAAATTTGAAATTCCATTTAAAATATATAATTAAAATCAAATAAAATTTCCAACATACATAGAGATTTCAAATATCATTCAGACACATGGAAATCCATTTCAATTGCAAACACATTCATCCATCAATCAAAGATCACTTAGAAACCATCATTTTTTATAGTAAATTCCACTTTAAATTCATATGCACACCAAATAAATTTTGAAACACATCCCCACAATATGTGCATGATTTGTAAAACCATTTAAAACATAACAAAAATAGAACACATGAAATCAATCCTTTCCCAAGGGAAAATCCGCTTTCAAATCTATACTCACAAAAAATCCATTTTTAAAACACATTTCACATCAAATTCATAATAGAAAAATTCCATTCATGTTGCAAAAAAAATAACCCACTTGAAATAAGGTCAATTTCTTTTAAATAATACAAATTTAATCCCATACACTACTCATATTCATTGAAAACACATTTCAAAACTTCCAAACAAAACATTGAACACATTTATAATGTACAACAAAGATATATACTTTAAACACATACAATTAATTTTATAAAAATAACTTACAAAACATGGGAACTTATATTAGCATTTAAAACACCTTTTTAAAGGAAAAATATATAATTTTATACTAACACAGATAGACACACATAATAATCAAACTAAAAAAGTCACAAAATTCTAGATACAACTCCCAACTCACAACCTAACCACATTACCAAGACATAATCAATTGAAAACATAAAACAAAGTACCCAATTCCTCTTAACAGAGTCAATATTCAATTTATCAAACACCTTGTGATTGTATACATATTGATTATTTAAGAAAACCTTTTTAAATCCATTTTAATTATAAATTTTATCAAGAAAACACCCACCCAAACTATAAAACATATCAACAATATGGAAAAACATTTATAAATTATTTAGAAATACAAAATCATGATATATAATGTATCTTAATCAAAATATATGGAAACACATACCTCAACGATGTTTGAAAACATATATACATCAATAGAAATAAGAAACAAGCCCAAAAGACAATCCACCCACCCTATCATCTAAGGAAAACAACCCAGACATCAACGTTGACCCTTACATTTTTTCCAAGATGAAGCCCCACCAAGGTAAACAAATACATAATGGGAGAAAAGAAAAAAACATGAAATGTAACAAAAAAACATTTTGAACTCACCATATAATAATCTAGAAGTTTAAATGGTGAAATGAGTACATGGGAGGAGAATATTGAAGGCCATCATGGTGCACCTTGATCGAATGGGGGGGAAATAATGGAAGGTGGTTAAAATAGTATAGGGTAAAAGGGTCATTTCAAACATTTAATGATCTTATAATCATTCATGGTTTAGCCTTACAGTTTTCCAAACTATGTGCCAATCTTGTGCCCCTCACTGTCTAATATGAACATTCTCCATAGATAACCCATAATATTTTCCAAACCATGCAACAGACCTGTTATATCCACTATCTAAAATCAACATTTTTACACAGTTTTTAGGTCATGGAAACAATATCTTCCCTAACCATGCACCAACCATGCACAACATCATTTTAACATAAAAAGAATTTCTAAAATTCAATAATTAAATTATGGAACTCAACCAAACACCCATCCTAAAAAAATCCAAATATTGAATAATATAATGGAAATTTAAATATTATAATGTGATAATTCTCCCCACCAAAAAATCGTTTTCTCTTTGAAATTCACATATCCTAATGAAGAATATAGATCTATCCATATCATGATCAAATAAAAAATGTACCTCTATGTGACCTTTCACTCCACAAATCAAAACCAAAATACTATACTAGAAACCATAATTTATGGAATGACAATTAAATGAGGGTTATCCCCTCCCAACAAGAACCAAACTAGCACCATGTAACGTCTCGATATTGACCAAATGTGGGAACTCTGAATATGAACATACCAAACATTCTTTGCAAAATCTTCGAGAAGATTTTACTAGAACGAATATCTCACAAAAACTCCACCATGGTCTACACATTATGGGAATTCTAAATAAAGGCAAAAACTACCAACAAAAAATAGAAAATTTATCGAAAATATCGAGACCAAAAAATGAACGTAATAACAATTCATTAATACCTTAATATTAAAAAATATCTAAAACAAACACAACCTGAAACTAAAACCAACCCAATAAAGGTTTAAGACAAAATAAGGGAACACTATATTCAAACACTCGCATCTAATTGGAATGATTATTCGATTTATGATAAAAAAACATCAATATGATTCTCACAATAAATGGGGAATATATTAAAGAAATAAAAACAACAAAAAAGAACTTTTAACATCACCACTACAATGCATGAGACAGAAGATGGTCCAAGGATTCCCACACACTATGAAATTTTGGATTGTGTCAAAAGAAGCACTTTGAGACCTATGGCTAGTTCCATAATTTCTTATGAATCTTTTGTACCATTGTCAGTAATTGAAATCCATTGATCAAGGAATATTTTTAAGGAATAGTTGTTTACAAAACAACTCCAAATGGACCATATGTCCATAATGATTAAATGAATTTAGAGTATTACTTCATGATGGCTTTGAATATCTAAACAGAACATACATAAATAATATGATAAAATGGTCTAATGAATGAGATGTTGAGTCTAGGTTCCTTTAGCACACACCACTCACTATAAGGAGAACCATCGTGAGCAATATGATAAACCATTTCACTAACTACCACGTCATACATCTCATATAGAAACACTTCATCCACTAACATTTCAAAATGATTATCCTTGAAAGATATGGCTAGCTCCATGATCTCTAGACAAAGTCCTCAAATGAAAATAGTATAATTCAAATGATCTTGAGATGCAACCTACATAGAAATTGAAACCATAACCGTGATGTGATCAAATTTATCCATCGTTGTATGTTGGCATATCTGAATACTCTGGACCTCTTCCACATTTTTTATCTTCACCTTCTCAAGAATAAACTATCTGAAAAAGTGGTGTTGAAATACTCCCATGTAATCCTAACTTTAAACAATGACCATTAAAAACCTTCAAATGATCCCAATATAGACCCTTAAACAATACTGTAATATAAATAACTATCATAGCTTCATGAGTTCCCAACAATTTTTATTCACTTTTAACTTCTTCTAGCAATTCCACTAACTCTTATTGGCCTCTCTCACAATGAATGATAAATAAAAATAATGAGAAACATGAAAACATCCTTGAACAACCAAAAACATTTTAGACCATTCATGGTGTGATATTCTAAAAAACACCTCAATAAAAATACCATAATCAACAACAACATGATACATAACCCAAAATAACATCTTAAACCAAAGAAACCATATTATATGCAAAACATAAAAAAGAAAAACGTATTTTCAAAAACCACAATTCTTTTCCAATTTCCAATATTTCCTTCTTTAAAACCCACTTTCAAATACCGAATACAATTTTATCACGAAAAGAGAACAAAATTTTAAAATAAAAACTGATTTCAAAAAATATATTTCTATTTCAAAATCCATATTTGGAAAAATAATGTGAAATTGTTTCTTTCAAATACTCACCCATGGTATCCTATAAATCGTTATATTTGGTTCTATCCCATATAGGATTACATCAATCATGAAAAAATTCCAACATGAACATTCCTTACATACCCACACATATGTGAATATCCATAAGGTTCACCAAGGTTTACGCATACTAATTTTTCATCAAACCCAAAAATTTACTGAATTATCATGTAATTTTCCACCAACTTTTCTCAAGAATTTCAAAATTTTGAATAAATTATTCTTTTAAAAACTCAATTCACTTTTTAGTTTGAAACCTCTTCTAAATATAATTTTACAATAAAAAAATTGTTTTTAATTTAAAATAAATTTTTCATTTTGTAACCCACTCACACCAAAGAGAAGAAAAATGAAACAGAACATACATCAACTCTCATAATTCAGAAGTAGTTTTTATGCATAACTCGATGAAATTTTTATTAGACCATTCTCTAAGAAATCAATACCCACTAATAGAAAAACATGAACCATGCACTCAGATTACACATGGGTCACTACTCCACATGAGATTATGAAATGACATCATCTCACCTCCATTCTTATTCCTCATCCACTAAAACCAAAAAAGAAAATAGAAGACCCAAATGTCATACTACCCTTATAAACACTATTATTGTAATGGGAAAGGGTTATGATATCCATCCTATGGCTACCTCCAAAGTCTTAATGGTCTTAATCTCAAAGATACGTGATCCCTAGAATAATTAGGGGATACATTGAAAAATGAATTTGACAATCCTATTCGAGATGTCACCCAACCTGACAGCTGACCTGGTCTGGGACACAGTCTAAAGGGAGTTCCTGATCCCCAAGGGAAAAAAAGTTTCAAAAATCAAAATAAACCAGTGTGAATGATTTTCCAATAAAACTTGGATCAAAATTACCAAAACAAAACAAACATATAAATGCAAAAACTTATCATCATTAGATATAAAAACCAATATACATACAATAACTGAATATAAAAAAAACTGAAAACAAAATTGAGATTAAAAAACATGAAGATGATCTCCACATGACCTTTTAGTCACCACCAACCACAAGACCGACCTCATCCAAAATCACAACTGAATGAGAAAACTAAAACTAGAAAATAAATTGGGTATACCAAATCCATGTGGAACCACAAGGGTTTGAGCTTAAATATCTCAATATGTAATCACCATAAAGTCAATTAAACTAAATTCCTAAAATATTATGAAATTACTAGATTGAAATTAATAATAAAATGATATTTTAATAATTTTATGTTACCAAACAGATCATTTAAAAATATCCTTTTTAAAATAACACACCCAAATTTCATTTTAAAAAATATTTCTACTTTTCACAACCTAGTCCAATCCCAAAACCCATTTTCCATCCATACCATATAACCAAATAATGGTCGTGTAAAAAATAAATGAAATAGCACAAGAGGAAAAACTAGCATAGCCAATATCCAACATGCATCCAAAATAAATATATCATACATAATAGTATATAATGTTAATTTCCTAAAAATCTACAAATAAAATACATGGATGTACTCGGTACAAAATTACCTACAAGTGTATAGCGTAGTCTCATAGCCAATAACTAACTGGATACTCTAAACTAGCAACACTAGTGGAACGTTCCACCTAGAATCTCAGAAAATCTAGTGAGATACAATAATCTTAATCATGGTCATCAAGAAACCATCTCTCAGACTACTAGATAAATACTAGGTACCATGTTATAGTAGTATATAGGGAAAGTAGAAGTCCCTCACATTTTTTTGGTCAGTAGAACCCACCGCCACATTGATTTCCTACCCTAAACACCAACACCTCATATGTGATTCCCCTCACTATGGGGAATCCTATATTGAGGTTTTAGTCTATCAAAAAAATGAAAAAGTTCCAATCGGGAAGTTATATCATTTTACATTCAAAAATGTCTTTCCAAACTATTTATAAATACCAAAATGACCTCATGTTACACATGTTTTCAACTCAATTTCCATGTAATTCCAATATTCCCACTGAGCCCAAAAATCGCATGAGTTACAAAAAAAATTCTAAATCACCGAAATGTTCTAATTGGGCCTTCACATCACATCACATCAAAACAAACTTTTCATAGATAACACAGTGTACTACCCCTGGTTCTAACATTTCCAACTCAAGAATATTTGAAAATTCATTTTCAAAACATTGATAAAACTATAATAAAACACTCAACAAACATAGATATCTAAAATATCATAAAAATACATGAAAATTCATTTATTTCAAAAAAATCCATCCATCGATAATAGATTACATGGAAACTACCACTTTTCGTAGTAAAATACATATTTAAATTCTTACACACACCCAAGAAAGTTGGAAACACGTTTCCGCACCACATGAACAGTATATAATACCTATTTTTATGTATAAAAATAATAGAACGTGTGAAATAATGTTTTTCACATAACACCCCTTGATCTTATGGTATGCATATTTTAAAATTAAACATCTTTAATAGTTTATGCTCCACACAACACTCAGTTTAAAACCATAAAATATTTTTAAATATGATAGTTGGAAAAGTAATGTGTCCATTAGGAATAGTAATATGAAAAATAAAATAGTAACTTCACCTATGAAAGTAAAAAATAATATTTATATTTCTTTTAAATTAATATATTATATATTTATATCATGTAATAAGTAAATAAATGTTTTAAAATGATAAATTAAGTGTTGGAATTTTTGTGAAATAGAAATGTTTGTTTTAAATTTAATAATTTAAATTATTATATAAAAGAACATTTTTTCATAAAATAGATTCAAAAGTTAATATTTTTTCCCTTATGATTATATAAATATTGTATGAGACCATAATTACTTTTTGAATGTGTCATAAAATCTGTTATAATATTAAAATCATTATTTATTGATAAATGAGGATTTTATTAAAATAATATAATTCACATATTTAGAATTTTAATTTCATAATATAGACTAAAATTTTTAATTACGCACATCCTAAAATGTTTTGTTATGTTTTTTTGAAATTTTCTAAAATATTTGAATTTTTGGTGAAAAGTGAAATACAGTAATTTATAGTATTTCACAAATACATGAATTATGGACTCATTGATGATGTATAGATGGAGTAATCTCATAATATCAAACAATACATTATTATACATGTATATATAGTTATAATATTCATAATATTGAGTCAAAATAACTATCTAATGAATAAAATTATCCAAAAATACACCTCACATTCACTATATAGACTACCCATCAGCACCCCTAATCCTCACATATATTAAGACTTTAAGCATTCTTATATTCATCCCATTTACTCTCCCAAACCTATCCCCCATGATTCGGTATTTCTGGTCTCATCAAAAGACCATTTCAAGGATCTTAATTCAGGTTCTTAAGGAGAATAAATTAAGATGTTAAACACCTTACATTCATTTAAATTTTTTTCAATAACTTTTAGTTGCTTACCAATTATATACATGAATTGTTTAATCCTCAATGATAATTTATGTGTCATATATATGATAAAATTTTAATATGATAATGGTATACCCACCACATGTTCTATTTTCTTCCCCGTTTTAATATAAAATTAAATCATTGTCCATGAGGTGTTGATTTATCGCCTTCATGGATAATGAGTTTTCATTTTTCAATTCCACCTTCAATGATGGTAGAAAGAACATTTTTATTATTAAAATAAACATTTATAAATTTAATAAAAATTATATATTCTTTTGGAACCATTAGATATATAATATTAATTAATAAATGTAAACTAATCCATGATGACAAGAAAACACCAAAACAAACCAAATAATTGTCATTAATATTTTATCTAATGAATCTTACTCATATCTTGAAATAAATTGGATATATAATACCACTAAAAATTTTGGATGTTCCATAATAGAAAATAATTCCAATTATGGATAACAACTCTCATTTCGTATGATCATTAATACATGTATACAAGGGAACCAATCATGAAAACCAAGGAAACAAACACTTTCAAATGAAGAAAAAAACCTCACAACTCATCAAAATGTCCATAAATGACCTTAATAAAATAATTATAAATAATATATATGTTTAATAACTTGTGAATAAAATTATTTATGGAACTAATTTCATCATCCATGATTTTAAGTACAGTAAATGAATTATTTCAAACATAAGTTAAGGGATTCTCGCCGAACATCGATTTTCCATTTGGGTTTTGTCTTTTATATCATCACACCAATGTAATTATTAAATATTTTTTATAATAAAGTTATTTTATAAGTTTATTTTCTGAAATAATATATCAAAATCAGTACATCTTTATTTTATGGGGATTTAAATGTTTTACAAGGTTCTGTTTTCAATTCCTCTTGATAAGTATGCCTAATTAAAGAGAACATCCCAATTTCAAACCATGTTTCAAGTAAATATGATAATATATTTGTAAACACAAATAATTTTTTAAAATAAATATTTTTATCATGAAATAATATCTTACCTCTTTTTGGTTTTATGAAAACAATTAATCTTTTATTATCTTTAATAACCCTCTTCTAGTTTCCCTCAAACAGCACTGAAGTGGCTCATTCTTAAAGTTCCATTAAAATTATTATTACTTGTTTTCACTTCAATTTATCACAATTTATTAATTTAAAATAATTTAATTTTACTCTTTTTCTAGATATTCACATTCTAAATATTATTTTAGAAAAAATTTAAATTATATTTCCAAAATAACACTTATTTTTAAAGAAAAAGGGTATTTATATAGAAATTTCCATGATAATTTTATTTTAGAATTTTCATCTATTTCAGAACCATATATTGAGTCATATGATTAATTAAGATTTAAATTATATGATATCATCTACAATATTTTATGAAATGTTTTATGATTATTTTGAATGTGTATGTTCTATCTTGATACCATTCACCATAGTTGTCATAATGACTATTAATTATGTTTACTGAATTGGGGAATGTTATATAAATTTTTTATATGTTGTTTGTGTTTATTCAAATTAATAAAAGGAATGAATTTGAAATTTAATGTGATGTAAATAGTCTTTTATAGCCAATATATTCATTGGTTGGTCTCATGAAAAAAACAATATGTGGATTTGGATGAGGCCTTGCCAAATTTCAGATATGGATTTGGCTAAGGCCTTAACCAGTTATTTTTAGATGTATTGGAAATGTCCTTTATGGTAGGTTTTTGAGGTCGAGAATTATGAATTCCATCATTTAGATATTTATACTTTATAAAGATTGTTATTAGTTGACTCGTAGAATATCCATGGGTAAATTTCATTGTTTTTTATGTTAGAATGAGAACAAGACCAGAAAAGAAATATCCCTTTATTATCAATTAAAAACATACACAAGTCTGAAAGAAGAAGATTTACAAAAATCGTTCTTGAAAAAAGGAAAGAGATCATCTGGCACATGATCAAACCAATGAAAATCTTTACCATTAATGCCTTTTTGTGGAGCCCATCCGCCAACACATTTTCCTCTCTATAATCATGAGTCGCAAAGTGGTCTCTTGAGTAGAGAGATTCAAGACATCTAGTCTAGCAATTAGTGAGCTTCTAAGAAATATGTAAAAACCTAGTTTCAATAGCAATGACTACAATATCAGAGTAACATTCAATCCAATGTTTATTCTAACCCCATCTTCCAACTTGATAAACTGCGATTATAACACCAAAAATTTCTACATCAAGAGCCGAAGCAATACCTCATGATCCGTAGATACACCCAATAACATTTCCCTAATAGTCCTTATAGAATTTTTTTAGGGAATTGTTATCCTTTTTTATTCCTGTAATATTATGCCCAATATCATATTTTTATTACATTAATAGTTATTTATTCACCTTAACATATTATTTATGATTCTTTATGATATATTTTTCTTTATTTCATAACCTTTCCAAGAATCTAAGATCTCCATTTCTATATTTTTTTCAAAGGGATGTGAAGATGTATATTATGAATTACTTGAATGGATAACTAGGGGTTTCTGGATGTTTTTATTGGAGTTTATATGTTCTATTGAATTTCATGTTGTAATGTAATAAATATGTTTGTATCTATATTTTTAGAGACACTAAATTATTCCATATTTTGATATGGAATCTCTTCTTAATAGTTATAATGTAACATAGTAAGGAATTATATTCAGACTATTGGGGTTGGGGTTTTTATAGTTTGTATTAGAGTGTGTTTGGTTGGAAATCTGGATATTAAATTTAGGAAACAAATATTAAGGAACATAACCCTAAGAACACATCTAGGGTAAGCATTTATGATCATAATATAGTATTTTTATTTTATATATTATGAGGTTATTCCTAGAAAAAAAATTTCTATATATTACTAAAGTATATGATTCAAGAATAGATATACCTAGGGGTAACAACTTTAACCATGTGAATTGTGCATGAATCAGTGTAATCCAGTACATGAAAATTTGTCTTAATATTCCCCTGGTTTGACAAACCTAGCGGATATGATTATCATAATTAAAATTTTCTTCACAAACCATAATAACGGATTTCTAATTAAACATGTCTATAAATAACCCATGTTTATGATTATGAGATTAACGATGCATAAATTTAAAATTTATCAAAACATTATTAATTATTCAAAATTATGCATTATAATTAATAACATAATTTAGTGTAATGTAATGTTTAGAAATGTCTCCTAGTTGAAGGAATATAAAATGTATCAATTCACATATTCCATGTTAGAATTTTCTCATATGTAAGATAATGATTTTGGATCATGAGCTACAACTAGGGCTAAGAAACATATAATTTTACTAGTATAACTAACTCAGGTTTAGAATATTAACCATACCCATATGGATTATCGTTATCAAAGACATAGAGGTAAAATGTTGGACTGCATCATGAGAAAAAAATCACTATCATTTAATGGGAGTGCTAACCCAATTATAGTTGAGTAGTGGAAAAGTTCTTTATGGAAGATATTTATCTCTTGGGAAGTAATGAAATATAGAAGGCCATAATATTAGTTTATCCTCTATAGATAGATGACGATAAATTGAGATCATTAATTAAAAATCCAAAAAAATTAAAAATATGGAATATAATTATTTTAGTAAATTTTCATCATAAAATATTTTCCTCGTGAATAATGAGTGGATATAGAGAAAACATTCATTAATATGAGGAAAAGGAGGATAAGATTGTTTCTATGTATGAATCCAAATTTACTAGGATAGAAAGAGATATTTCAGATAATATATACAATCTATAGAGGTATATTAATCCATTATATAACGGGATAGAACCATTCTTAGGAAGGGAACTGGCCTCCCATTATTTCTCACTAAATGAATAAATAGTCTCATGAGTTATCAAGAAAGATAAATAATTATTTAAGTATTATGATTTTTAAGGGACGACAATATAATAAATGTGTGGTTGAGTAATTATTATTTAAATAATGGAATAAATAGAGGAATTTTCCAATGTCTGATACTAATAGAAGTAAAACCACTAGTCCATCTTAAAAGGAAAAGTATTTTTCCATAAGGCTGGTGAGAAAGGATATCATGATCATGAATTTACAAGATATAAATAATCTACCAATAATACATTCTACATATTTAGGGATATGGGACACTAAACATGTGATTTTATGAATCATAAACAAATCATCCCATATAAAATTATATAAGACCAATGAAAAGCTTTTGTGATCACAATATCTAAGGATGATGTTCCTAATGAAGTTGTATAAGGTACATTAAATATCTCCTCAATTTTTTCTAAGGATTTATTTGATTCATGATCTTTTCATTCTATTTTATCTTCAAAGTTTTCTTTAAAAAATATATATTTAAAATTCACCAAAATAAGGGATTTTTTAGTAAATACACTTAGTGGAAACATTATTCCAACAATGTTGTGTCAAGTGGTTCCTATTATGACACGCAAATGGGATCTAATTGCATATTTTATTATAATAATTATGGTTTATTTTGATATAATACTTGGTATGAATTTTATTTAAAAATATAAAGAAAACTTTTATTGTATAAGTAAAAATATTTTGATTCGTGATGAAGGTATTGAGTTTATCATTATCTAAGGGAACACAACATCATTTGGGTCATATCTGGACTGACCTCCAGAAGCTCTTCTAAATTAATTAATTAGTGAAGAACGGAAAACATAATCTACTCATGAAGAAATAAATATTAAAATTAAGGATTTAACTATTTTACATGAATACATTTGGTGGTTTTCTATAGTATTTTCCCGGACATCCTCAAAAGTAGGATGTTGGTTTTTCTATCGATTTAATCTGAGATGAAAGGCAAATATCAACGATTATTTATGGAATGGACACTATGGAATTAGTATGGGTGAAGAAACAACTAGAGTATTTGGGTAATAAGGGATTTATTTTTCATATAGTCTCTCCATGGGGAGCCTATGTTCACCTTTTCAAGAATAAAAATTGATCCCTGAGGCTCTAAATCATCTTTTGTGAAATAAATGATATTATAAAAAAGAAAAAGTATCATATACCATACATAGATGATTTATTTGATCTAATTCTTGGATATCTATATTTTTTTAAGATTAACCTGTGATATAGATATCATTAATTTTTTTTGGATGTCTGACATTCATATAACCACATTATGAACAGGGTATGGAGATTAAGAGATTACATTAATTCCATTTATACTCACTAATGCACACACTATTTTTATAGATATAATGAATAGAGTGTTTAAAGAATATAATCATGATTTTTTGTGATATTTATTGATTATAAAATTATATATTCCAAAATAAATAATTAGTATGAGAAAAACATGAGGATTGTTCTCGAGAAACCTAGAATAAAAGGGTTATATTGGATATTTATTATTCTTGAATTATGGATTCAAACATTTTCTTTTCTTAAACATGTTCTCTATATAGATGTAATAAATAAATTATACAATAAAAAAATAAATTTCTAAAATTTTATACAACAAGAGACATAATTAGGGTATATAGTTTCATAGGTTTACCTAGTTACAATCCCTGTTTCTTTAAGAATTATTCTGGATTAGCTAACCCGTTAACCAAGATTACAAGTATATTGGTTAAGATTATTTAGAAAATTGAATATAGAAATTTATTCAAATAACTAAATAGATTATTGGTGAATTCTATAATATTGAATATACAATCGAGAGATGGTGTATTTTTTATTTATAGTGAAAAATATTATGAATAATGATAAAGTTATTTCATATGCATCAAGGAAGATAAAACTCATGAATAGAACTATCCAACCCATGATATGGATTTTCCAGCCATAATCATTTCTCTAAAGATATAGAGACTCAATCTCTATGAAGAAATAAGTTAGATATATATAGATCCAAATAGGGTGATATATATTCAAATAAAATGAACTAATCATAAGGAAATGGTGATGTATCATGCTATTAAAGGATTATGATTGTTCAATACACTACTTCCCAAGGAAGGAAAAAAATGGGGAAGATAAATTGAAAAATAGTGATTATGGGGTTTTAAAAAAATGGGTATTGAAAAAAAATCTTATGTATATGGATATTTAAATTATAGGTATGTGAGTTATCAAGGAAATTCAAACATCATTACTTTTTAAATTGGTTTTCTAACAATATTTATCGTAATAGATTAAATGTTTTTAGTCTAGTGATTCTAATTTTTGTAGGAAAATTAAAGCAATGAATGATGGGAATTTATAATACGTCATGTGTGAGGATATAATTTTTTAATTTAGGAAGAATAGTTATGTTCCCTCTATTCATGATCTAAAAAATGAATTATTATATGATTCCCATATCTCAGATTTCTTTATACACTAAGGTATCACTATGATGTGAAGATATTTGACGAAAAAATTTTGGTTAGATGATATGCAGTCTGAAAATTGCATATTATGTATCAAGATCATTATTATGTCAATAGGTGAAGGCTGAAAGATAATATCTTATATACGTAATGAAACCTATTAATATTTCTCCATGGTAATGGGATGACATTACTTGGGATTTTTTCAATGGATTACCAAAACTCCAAGAAATAATTATTCAATATTGGTAATTATGGATCGACATACCAAATATACACATTCACTCACTATAAGAGGTGATTTTATTTTGGAGATCCATGGATAACTCTATATTAATGATATTTAAAGTAATCAGGGAGAACCTCAGTCATTGGGTCTAACGATCCATGATTTACATCAAAATTAGGGAAATGCCTTCCGAAATATTTGAATTGTGATATTTATTTTAGCACAGTTTATCTCCATAAAAACAACAGTTAGTCTAAAAGGACCATTACAACAACAGAATACATGTTTAGATAGTTATCAATTTACTTTCATGGAATGTGAGATTTGTATTTAAATTTGTTATAGATTTCATGTAATAAGAATTTCCATTCAAGTATTGAAATGGAAACATATAAAGAATTATATAGAAAAAGACTTTGTACACTAATATGTTGGGATGAAGTTGGTGAAAGGAAGATGGTAGGCCTAGATGTTGGGGAGGAAACAAAATAAATTTTTTAGATTACTCATACCCATATCAGAGAGGTTCAAATTAAATAAAAATTCTATATCAATAACTAGAGGAATGATTCAGTGTTTCAAGTGGGATATCATGTATTATAGAAGTTATCTATATAGAATAGTATATTTTATTTTAGAATAAAAGAGAAATTTATCCATATATGCATTGGAACTTTATAAATCTTATAGTGAATTGGAGATTTTACTTATCACGGGGAGATTCCACCAAACATTTCTAATGAACACAACAGGTTCCATATATAATTGTTATGGAAGTACATTCCAACCCAACTCATGTACTCACATATAAAAGAATAGAATTGAAACATGGTTTATCTTACTATGAATATCCTGTCTAGATTCTAGATAATAGATTACCATTGTTGAGGAATCATATGACTAAGCTAGTAAAGTTTCTTTGGAAAATCATAAATTTGATGAGGAGATAAGGGAATCTAAGGAATTTATGATGAAGAACTACCCAAATCATTTTATGAGGTGAAACTTTTCAAAAATTAGAGGAAACTATTTTTTGGAGGGGGGAATGTAATGCCCGATGTTCTAAAGATATAAACCTTTTAGAATTTAATATCTTCAATAGTTTATGCTTTACGCAATAGTGACTTTAAAACCATAATATGATATTAAATATGACAATTGGAATTTTAATGAGAAAATTTTGAATAGTGATGTGACCAATAGATTGATAAAATCACCAATTAATGTATAAAAAAAATTATATATCATATAAATGAAATATTTTATTTTTATATCATATAATACATAAATATATATTTAAAAAATGATAAATTAATTGTTGTTATTTTTGTGAAACATAATTGAATATTTAAAATTATATAACTTAAAATATTTTGTAAAAGAAAATTTATATCCTTAAAATTGGTTCATAGGGAAAAAATATATTGTATTATGTTTAAAATATAAATTTATGAGAGCTTAATTAATTTTTTAATGTGTCATAATATAATTTATAATATTTAATTCGTTATTTTTCGAGTAAATGATGATTTTATTAATTTTTTTACATATTTAGAATATTGTTTTCATAAATTGAGGTCTATTTTTTAATTCTACACATCAAAAAATTATTATGCTCAATTTTTTGGATTTTCTAAAATAATTGATTTTTTTAGTGAATAGTGAAATATGATAATATATGGTATTTAACAAATAAATAAATTATTGAGTCGTAAATGATGTATAGATGATGTAATCCCATAATATTGAAAAAACTGTAATTATTTCAATATATTTAATGATATAGTTCAAACTATTTATAGTCCTATACCAGAATAAGAAACTAACAAATAAAATTATTAGAAAATACCCCTTTCATCCACTATAAACACCACCCCTCATCACCACTTATCCATAAACCTCTAATGCATTGAATAATTCTTATATTCTACCTATTTTTTCTAAAAATATTATCCCCCAATATTTTATTCATCTATTCTCTCCAAAATAACATTCCAATGTTTCTCAAATAGGATCTCATGGAGAATAATTTAAGAGTTAAATCTTTTTACATTCGGTTAATCTTCATTAAATTTCATTTCATTCATTATCCATAACATAGATGCTGCAGAAAAATTTCTGATATATACATTATGTTATATATAATATATTTGACTATGATAATGGTATATCCATGATTTATTATTTTTTCTTATTCTTCTTATTCTAAAATGAAAACATCGTCTGTGAGGTGATGATATACCATCTTCATGGATGATGAGTATTCCTTTTAAAATTCCTCCTTCAAGGCCATCCATAACCCAATTTTTTTTGTTAAAAAGGACATTAATATATGTAACACAATATATTTAATTTTTTTAAGAACCATATATAAATAATAACATTTCATAAAACTAAACTAGTGTGTGACTATCTAAAAATGAGGAAATTATTCTAACGGTTATCATAAATGTTTTATTAAATAAACCATCCTTATATCTGTAAAATCATATAGAAGAAAATTCAATACTCTAGATATTCATTAATAACATATATATTAAATTATAGATAAATATTCCAATTTCACATTATCTTTTTAAGAGGTATACATGTGAACCCATCAAGAAAACCATTGAAATGAACACTTTCAAATGGTGAAATTGAATCTCGTAACTCATTAATAATTGAATAAATAAAATTAAAAATATTATAAAAAAAATACATGTTTTATTGGTTATTAAATAAATTATTAACGAATATAATTTCATTATATTGGATGTTATGTACATGTGTTGAATGATTTTAGACCAAAGGTAATGGATTCTCCTAGAACATTCATTTTTAATTCAGGTAACTCATTTTCACTCTGTACCACATTTCAATTCATCAATATTTTTATATAATTATTCTAAATTTATATATCTATTATAAAATAAATTATTCATAACATTTAATCTTTCTTTAATTGGGAGATAATTTTCATAATAGGTTCCATTTTCAACAACTCTCAATAATAAAACCCAATTAAATGGAACATCCCAATTTCTTACCAATTTTCATGTTCACACCCTAATCTATTTTAAGACAGTAATTTTCTTAGATAATTAATTTTATCATAAATAATGATTTTATCCTATTGCATGTTTTATATAAAAATTTATGACTTTTTGGATTCTAATGAATATCTTTTATTTTCCCTTAAACCACACTGAATAGTCCATTTCCTAATGTTTCTTAAAAATTCTTTTCATATAATTTCAAATAAGCTAGAAATCATTTACTCGTTAAAAATAATTTAATTCTCCTCCTTTTATAGATATATATACTTACAATATTATGTTATGGAAAATAAAAATGAATTTCCAAAAATATAATTTCATTACAATGTAAAAGTGTATTTATCTAAAAAATTAAGTGATGATTTTATGAGAGTATTTTTATCTATTATTAGAACCATAAATTGAATATTATACTTAATTGGTATTTAACTTATATGATACCCACTACATTATTTTATTAAATGGATTATTTTGAGTTTGACTGTGGATGTTCTATCTTGTACCATTCACCATATTACTGTGAATGGTTAATAATTTTATTTCATAAATTGGGGAATTTTTTTTTTATGTATATGTTTTTTATGATTCACCCCAATTGTATGAGTAATGCACAATAATTAGTAAGAGAATATATGGAACAAATAGTTTACCTTGATTCATCAGTAGGTCTCATGAGTCAAAATAGATATGGACTTAGCTTGGGCATTTCCCTTTTTCATAGAGGGATTTTGCTGAGGTCCTAACAATTTTTTCATATGTATTGGTTGAGGCTAGATGATATTTTCAGATGACCAAAATTGTTTATTATATAATAATGATATTAGAAAATGTTAATCCATGTGTTTATTCCACTTGTATAATATCCATGGTTATTATTCATTCTTCAATGATTATTTATATGGAATGTTTTAATCATCTTCTATTTCATCATTATTATGCCCATGATTTTGTATTAATGGTGTGTTTATTTATTTATTCACCATACCAAATTGTTTATTATTATTTATGATATCTTATGATGTGTTTATTTACAATAGTGATCATATGATCTCACCCCTTTATTATGTTTTATTCTTTCCCATGATGTGAAGATGATTATTATGAATGGATTGTACGGATAATTTTGGGGTTTATAGTTGTTTCCAATGGAGTTTCTAAGTTTAATTTAATTTATTTTCGAAATGTAATAATTATGTTTGTATATATATTTCCAACACTACTAATATAATAATCCCATTTGGATGTGTTCTATTATTAATCATGCTAATGTAATAAGGTAAGGTACCATATAAGGGAAACTTGGTTCCAGATCATTACAATTCCCATCCAAATACATATGCACACTAAATCCATTTTTAGAAAACTTTTCACTTCACATGCATAATCCAAAAACCACATTCATGGTTAAAAATAATTAATCCTACATTAAACATTTGTTTTTTATTTTTAAAAATTAGCCTTTAAACACATCCACAACTCATATTCCTTGGAATTTTTTTTTTCAGATTTCACTAAAACCATTGAAAAATGCTAAATTAATAATAACGAGACATAGTTGAAACACAAAAACATTATTTTAGAAAACCATCATCCAATCCATATGCACTTCAAATCATTATAAAACACTTATTTAAAAGAACATCACATACTTTGAATCTCACACAACTAGCCACACATAAGAATATAACACTAAATTATACCCAATTCAGCACACAAAAACCAACTCACATCCTTACCATATTTAAATAACATTACCAAGAGATAATATCACCCAAATGTCACAATTTCATATAAAAAGATTAATTATAACATTATCAGACACATTCGGTGAATATATATATATATATATGTATGTATGTATGTATGTATATTTATATGTATATGCTAGTTTAATAAACACCTTTGAAATCCATTCCACACCAAATCTCCATCATAAAATCACTATTTCAAATAAAAAACATATCACAATTCTATGAAATATATGTATATATTATTTTAAAGAGACACGCATTGCATGGATTGTGCTATAAATAAAATTGATGGAAACAACTTCCTTAATGATGTATGAACACAACCAAATATCATTAGGAGGAAGAAAATACCTAATAGAAAATCCAAGAAACCCAATCATCCATGGAAAACAACACACACCTAAACACTAACCCATAGGGTTCTGCAAAAGTGAAACCCCACAGAGGAATACCCATAAATCATAAGAGAAAGTAGAAAATAGATGAAACTCAACAAGAAACCATGAACACCTCACCTTATAACCTATACAAAAAATAAATGGTGGAATAAGAGAAATGGAGGAGATTATTGGAGGTTCCCATGGTTTTCCCAGGATGAATAACAGTGGAAAGTCCATAAAGGGGTTAAAAATAGATGGGAAAAAGGGAATTTACATCTTTTAATGACATTTTAAACTTTCATGGATTGGCTGCATGGTTTTCCAAACTTATTTTCCCTCACTCCTAGAGGAGAATGGAACATAGTTACCCCTCACCATTTTCCAAAAAAAATGACAACTTTGTAGTCACCACCATAAAATATCAACTTTTTCCGCATAGTTTCTTAGTCGAGGGTGCATGATTTTCCCTAAACAAGTTCAATTCATGTTTCACCTATATTCGACCCAAAAAAATCTCCAAAAATAAAAAATTTCTGATAGGTAACTTAACCTATAACCCATAAAAAAAATTATAATCAATGAAAATAATAAAATAATTAAAATTATAGGAGTGAGGTGTGACAATAATGGGCTTGAAAATGGATTTTCATATTCTATAATCTATATTTCAAAGTCCTATATTAGAAAATTAATAAATAATCACCGATATTTTCAATAAATATAAACACATTCTATCATTAATATTCAATGTGATGCCTTTGATAATGAATACCTATTCATTTTCCCTCTCATGAGTCTCTCTGTATAGTTACGAAGGTTATATGTATCCCATCTCATGCTTGAAAAAGATACATTTCTTGTAAGGGTTCTCACTCCAATAAATTATTCAATTTCCATCCCTAATTTACTGTATCATTTATCTACATTTTCATATATTAAAAAGTTTTTAATTCAAAATTTTGATGTTCAATTTGATATATTATTAATTTGGTATTACATTCTCTTTATTATTAATTCCCTTACTAAGCTATTATTTTTCTGAAGGATGTTTTCATAACCTCTTATTATCCTTTATGTGTAAAGGCTTTTGAATTAATTTTCATTTAAATTTGAATTTTTTCTTTGATTAATTTCATGTATTCTTTGAGACATTATCAATGAAATATCAGTATTACCTCTCATTATTCAAAAATATTATACCATTAAAATATTAAAATTTTATTGCAGTTGTAAATGTGTTTAAATTTTTTTTTGTAATGATAGTTGTTTCTGGATTTCATATAAGTCTAATCTTTGTGTAGTTTAAAAATAGTTGATTCAATACTGTCTTAGATAAACCTAATGTGTTAAAACCCCATTAATGTATGGTTGTAAATTAACCAAATATTCACTGTGGGGCATGGTTTGTGGGCCTAATGCACAAAAAATTTAAAAATATTAAGGGATATAGATTAAATGATTTAGATTCCCTTTTAATTCCATTATGAATGATTTATCAATTATTACATTGGTTTCCAATAATTTTAGATAAATTTTTATAGCAACATAAATATATTTACCATGTTATTCTATTCATTTATAAAATAAATATAATTCTCAACTTATCAGTTTTATTATGTACATAATGGAATATTTTCAATTTATATTAATTACTTATATATGAAATTTGTTTCTACAATGATATCATCATTAATTCAATAATTGGGAAAACTATTTTCATTAATTATAATCCTATTGTTTATATGGGATAATATTATAAAAAATACTCATTTAGAAATTATTCAATATATTTATGTTTTTCATTTATTAACAATTATGTCATGTAATCATTTAGTCTTTCATGGGATGAATTAAACATTATCTGATGGTTGGGGCCCAAAATATATACCCCTTTAGTGAACTATTGTGTCTTATGTAAAAACAAGGATAGGTTAATGGGATAATCTTTACCATTTGTATAAGTTTTCTTGAACAATGGGCCTGGTGTTATGTTTATGTGGTCAAAAATTATTTATTTTTATAATTCATATCATTATGTGTTTAATTACTGTTTTTTCCTTTTTTGCTTGGATTTTAATTTTCATATATATTAAATAATATGTCTTTGATTTCTTATATATTTATATTATATTACTTATTCAAGGTTTTCTTCTTCTATAACCTTCTAATTATTATGCTTCTGAGGTCACCCATTTATATTATTTCTAATTGTTCTCAGGTAACCATAAAAGTTACAATGTGTGACATAATTATATACAAAATAAATAAATAAATTTTTTAGGGTTTTAGTTGAAATATATTATTTTTCTATAGTATTTCAGTTTTCATTAATGTATTCAGTTCTTGTAACTATTAATCTTCTAAATCATGTTTATTGAGATCTATATACTTTGTACTATTGTAATTTAAAAAACTATTGTTTCTTGATTAATGGATATAGAGTAGTTACAACATTAGGTCATTGATGGAATGATAATAATTGGGTGCACAAGTAAATTTCAATACATTTTCATCTCATTATCTTCTGTATATAAACCTATCTACATGGAATTCATACAACCTCGTGGATTTTATCTCCCCCACATATTTGTAAAATTATTAATAATAGATATAATATGTATTTAATACATGTATAGGGGGTACCTCAAACATCCCCATGTAGATGGATGTGGTTTTTTATGAACCAACCATTTTCTTGAATTTTTTTCATCCAATAATTTATGTAAATTAATTTTTCAATACCACATATACAAGTATCATTCCATATTCTATAATAGGGCATATTTATTTTCCATGGATATTATTTTTTGTTTATTGGGGGACTAATTACACTATGGAATTTTTAATCTTTCAATAGAACACCAATCCATCTTTCAAAATTCTTACTCAATCTTTGGAGAGTTCCTAATCAAAAATTCTCCTCAGGAATTCATGTATTCATTAAAAATAAAATAACCATGGGTTCTTCTTTCTTCATTAATAATCCTGTAAATATGCCAAAAATTGTTTCTCTATTTACATTATCACCATGAATGTAGTTTTATCTTCATTAAATCCAATGACTTCATCAACTATTTTTTCATTTATATATTCTATCATTCTTTTTTATGATGGATGATGTGATTGTATTATCATTGGAACCTACTCTAACATTAATTGATATCCAGGGTTTTGTAAAAAAATAATTTTTTTTATCATAATAGATTTTCTTCATCTATAAACACTCCCCTTATATGTCATATGAATGAATAATTTTTTATTGATTATATGTTTCTTTTATGACTATAATGAAGTTCCATTTCTATAATGTTAGATCATATAAAACATACATCATATTCCATCTTCCAAAAATATTCCCTTTGGCTTCATGGAACACACTCAAATTTTTTCACATTCTTCCACAACAATGTCACATACATACAACCATATCCTAAGAGCCTCATTTTATAGATTTTTTAAGAAGATACAATTCAATTATAAATTTGTATAAAATATTATCATTATATATATATATATTATTGAATTGATATTTATTTCCTTTCAATATTTTATGGTGCCAAAAGGTAGATCTATATATTCTAATTAGAGGTTCTCAATTTCTCCTCTAAATTCATAATTTGCTCATACTTATCATTAAATTGATAATTCTATTTTTTTATGTTAGATTCCAATCCTTCCCAGATTATTTAGTGTGATAACTTAATAATTCAATATTTTTTGTTCCATTTTTATTCTTATTTATTTTAAAATATCTTCAAGTGTGTCACTTTTATATTTCTGTTTAGAATCTATATTATTGATTCCAAAAAATCAAGGCCACTTCCACCATCTCAAGAATCTTTTTTTATTAGAACGTATCACTAATTATGTTAAAGTTAAAATTAAGAACAATTTTCCATTGATTTAAATTTTTGAGCAATTTTTAGTTCTTCTTTTTTCTAATTAATAATATTCTCTCATTTCATGATTAGACATCTATATTAAATCATCATGGGAAACAGTTACTTCCATCCAAGAAGAAGAGTTTTATTTTTACAATGTGCATTGATAATCCACAAAATGTTTAGTATTATATTTAATATTTATATAAATCCCACATACAACATAGGTTGTTTTGTTCTTCAAGGGATTCTTCTTCATGAATTTATTACTCCATATATTTTTTTCATAAGTCACTCATCTCAAAAATAATTCACTGAATCCTATTGTAGACAAGTTCTATTCTATTTCAACAGTGACTTCCCCAAGTATCACTTCTACCATTTATTTTATATAAAAGATTTATTTGGTCATCTACATCTCAAGAAAATTATTAGTATGATTTTTTTCCTATGAACATTATTGAAAAAAAAAATCTATTTGAATTTCTGTTTATCCTAGAATTACAATCCCACTCACATAACATTAAAAAATAATATTTTTGAATATATTATTCCATTATATATTTTCCATGATCATTTATAAAAATAAACATTTCTCTTATCCATCCATTGGATTTTTCTCCTTTAAAATTTATTGGTTTGACTATTCATTCCATGTGGCCAAAAAATAAAAATAATTCATTGATTGAACATAAAATAGAGAAACTTTTAGATTTGATAAGAAATTTTAGGGCATTTTTTGATCTGGTATTCCCTTAATTGGGGTCACAAGGATTCAAGGTGGCGCTAATTTAAGATTTTTATATCTATTTACATTTTCTATACAAATCATTTATTGTCATTATCAATTTAATAATCACCACCACATTTCACCTATCACTCTCCCGAAATGATAAAAATTATTTTAAGGTGAAATTATTCACAAACATAGGATTATATATGATTAAAAAATGGCATAGTCCAAGGATAACACATTGATTATGTGTTGGTTTTAAAGTGAATTAATTGTTTTCCTAAGGATATTTGAATTTATTTTTGAAGGGTTCCCTACTATTCCCTTGTGAAATTTTTATTCTAAATTCATACACTCCATATGGGTGGAAGGGTCATTATATACAAATGTGGGTGTCTTAAAAATGATATGGATATGTTGGTATGCCTATATTTTTCATGAGGAATCATATTCATTAGAGAATATAATCCTATTATATAATAATTTCCAAATTCTTTCATTTACATTGTTTAAATCTAAATGTAATTAATACCTTGATAGGAGGGTTAAAATTGGGAATTTTACAAATAAATATGGAAACATTCTCTTCCCTTTGAGTGCTATTCTCAACTAAAATAAGATTATCGAATTATTTTTAAAATATATATAATAAAGATATTATTGTATCTATCTTTAGTCTCCGATTCAAGTATGACTATATGCTTCAATGGGAAACATAGGTATCTTTTTTTAAATAATCATTTTATTTATTACTTCATGATATAGATATGTATTACTTACTCTCTCATATCATAAATATATTTATCAGCATAGAAATGGTCTATATATAGTTTATAATAACAGCCTAGAGTAGGTTATTTATATTCATAATTGATCCAATTCATCTTCCATGGATTGTGAGAATATCCCAAACTCATCTTATTACTAATTATCATCATTATTTCCCCTTATAGAGTACACATTTTTAAAGTAAATAACTTCTCCAAGAATAGCCTCTTGTAATGAATTCTCAATATTCAAAAATACTTTTAAAATTTCCCATTCTTCGATTATCTTAAAATAAATACATTAATTTTAGAAAAAACTCTAATTTAAAGATTACCATCATTAAAAGACTCTATATAATTACCTTAATAATTATTATTAATCATCCAATCATTCTAACATATTATATCTCTTACTTTGTCACCAATATTTTCATTATCTGTATTTTTTTTAATGATTTTATTGAAATCTCATAGCTTAAATTTGAATCCTGAATATATTCATTTTATTTATTTCATATCATATAATGAGGTATCCATATTCATTTATAAGAAAACTTGATGAAAATATACGTTTTCAATTATAATTTCAATTCCCCTTGAATAAATAAATACATTCCTCCAAATAAAATTCTAATGCAAACCCCCTTGATTTCGGAACCATGATTTTGTGCAATTATGATCCAGGAATCCTAATATTCATAATGAATACAACAATGGTAAGAGGTGTCTCAATTTATAATTGTTTTTAATTTATACATTGATGTTCAAGAAATTACATTATCCCACATATTCAAAAATTCTAATAATGGGATCCCCATTTTCCAGAGTAATACCTATAAGAAAAATGTCAAACATCTTGCCTTATTATATTCTGGTTACATATTTGTTAATTAAGTTAAATAAATTCATATAATTCAGTATTTACCACTAAATTACATAATTCCCATTACTATTAAAATTAAAAGATTTAGATTCTTATTACTCATAATAATCCTTCATGAAAAATTTTATATTGAAAAATAGTTTCCTCTGTGATATTGTTCATATTTTATTTACTACTTTTTTTCCTCTTCCAAATAACCAAGTTTCTAATATGTAATTTGTTTTTCCACTTCCTCAAAAATGGTAAAATTAATATTTCGTGCATTGTTCATGGGAAACTCAAGTTTATATACTATGATTACATAATAAACATTATGGAAATCAATATATTTTTACCATTATTACATGAGCATGTGTTTACCATTACACAATCTTGAGGATTTTAGTGTTAAATTTATGTTAGTTTTTTTTCTCTGATATGAACATTATATGGATTCAAGTTTATATTTAAATACCAATAGAAACATGATGTTTCCCTTATTCATATACATATTCACCATTACTTCAGTTATTCTCCTTGATAACCACTACAAATTTAATCTACAAACATTAAACTTATAGTTCATGTTTATCATTACAGAATATAAAATTCATATTTACTATTATGAATCCACATGATCACTTTTACATGGATTCTATAATCAACTCATATTATTAACAACCCTTATAATCATATGACCCACTAATTTAATGCATTCCATGCACAAGATCGTTATCCAGTTTCTAGAAATTAACAATATCAAAATATCCATTAAACTCATCCATATCCAATAATTCACATTTTAGAATAACTTTTGAAATGAAAAAATTGTAAACTAATCAACTAGTTATTGTAATATTTAATCTTTAATTTGTATGATCAAACAAATCAGTGGTATTATATTTAAATATTTAACTATTATTAGAATTGTCATTTATATTATTGATTTGTAATATAATCTATGTAATAACCTTTAATATTAGGAAAGTAATTTTGTAAATCTCTCCCCTCCTCATTATATTGAGTTTTGGAATATGTGAAATATAGAATTAGGTTACATATCCATGGTTTCCAAGTCTAGAAATAAACATCTATGTCCTCAAAACACATGGGAGATAATGTTTACACTTAAATAAAGAGAATCAAGCAAAAACTCCTCTACCAAAAACAAATATATGATACATGTAAAAATGTATTATAATTCAACCACATGCTAATGAGAATAATATAGTACCACACAAATACCAAAATAGAGTACCAAGTGGAAGACTAATACAAAAAATCTCAAATACTCCCAAACGTAGCTCCTAGTATCCCCACCAATATCCATGCTCCAACACCACAAGATTGGCCATGCATCATGATGCACCACTAATTGAATGAGATTATTTACCTTTAATTATTTTTTGGAAGAAAACATCTGCAAAAGTATACATGCGCTAATATAAGGGGTGTGTAACAATACTTAGTTGGCTTTCCCCATATTACTTCCCTACAAAAGCAACTAGGATTGAACTAGTATTTATATTTATATAAAAAATGTATATAAAATGATAAAATAATGATATGATTTCCAATAATCCAAATAGAAAATTACCAAAAAATTATACCCAAATAAAAACAATACCAAGGATATAAACCAACACAACATTAACCATTTTCCCAATATATATTTTCATTATTCATTTCACCTTTCGTGGACACATGCATATTCCACCCATACTCACAAGTTCCAAATACACACACATACAAACTCACCTATGCTTGGAATGACCATGACAAAAAACATAATGTCCAAACCCACCAACTTTTATAGTGGTACCTCACATCACATCCCAACCCTCTTTATAGTGGTACATTACACCACTATCCATCACATTTTTAAGTGGTACATCATGCTATTATCCATCTATTGCAACACATTATTGTCCACATAAGCAAAAAATGAAGCAAATAGAATTTACCAAAACTACAGAACCATGATAACCAAAAATTTTAAAATTCATATCAATAAATAGATTACAATATTTTCATCCCAAAAAATTACAAACCAAACAACCCCTAAAAATCAATAATTCAATCAATGTTCCAAAACCACATCAATAAGTTACCCATTAATATAATACACCATTAATACACTCTCCATGCTAAACCACACATTAATAAAACATCATTTTTTATTGAAACCATTTTCACAGTGAATTTTAACAAACTAATCGAATCCATTGATTTAAAAAAAATTAAAATCCAACAACAATGAACATTCCACAACAATAACCCATTTTCCCCAAAATCCAAAAATCATCACAAAATGGGTTTCTATTAAGCTTTACACATCAAATTAATAATAAATTTCAACAAGAAAAAATTAATTAAAATTAAGACATATAGTTCTAGAAAAATCAGGTAGAGAGTGAAACCACATACCCTTTATGGTTTGTTGTAATCAACCCACCACACTACCACACACCAAATCCAGATGCAAATTCCACAAAATCACCTAGAAACCATTTATTAACATAAAAAATAAAAAAATACCATTATGGGGAAAAAGAAAATATATATTCATGTAACATATGTAAATATAAAAAATTGGGAGATAGACGAGACTAAATCTATGAAAAACACCAAAATTCCCCCAGAGAGGATTCTTGCAAAAATAGAATCACCTTCAATGAAACTTGAAAACCTGTTGAATCTCGTTAAAATGAGTGATAGATCCTCCCTAACCTTAGATAAGATAGAATGTTGAGTAAGGTAAGAATATTTGGAAGAAAGGGGTGTTAACTAAAAATCATGTCCATGCCCTTTTATTTAAAACACTGTTTCAAAGCCACATACTGTTTGGAAAAACATGAAACTATCGTGTTCATGTTTATACACCAATATAGACCCCTCACAGTTGGCCCGCATAGTTGGACCAACCATATACTAAACGTGTGAATGAATACTATCTCAAGATGGAAAGTTTTCCTGGGCTATTGCATCGTTAGAAAATAATGTGATCAAATCATGAACCCTAACTGTGAACTAACTAATAGACCACTACCTCATTGTGCACTATTTCTTGGAGAAGATTCATTATTTCCACAAACCTAGCTCCAACTATGAACCCCTATAGTATACTTAAAACCAACCCAAATCCCATTGTAACTATCCTAATCGTAACTAAACCACAGTATACTAATAAAAATCATAAACCACGGTTAAATAACTAAAACTAGGGATGCTACATTCTCAAAACCATTGTTCATTCCTTATTTGGAATATAGAAAAATATCATTGTCCAAAAATTTCTCAGCACATTTATCAGCCACCTGTTTCTCTTACATATTTCCTCGTAAATGAATCTATTTTAGCCAGAAAACCAATACTAAAACTATGATTTTCCCACTCATGAATTTTCCTTTCAAATTTACAATTTGTATGGGCATGTGCACCAATGAAGTATCTGGATATAGATCAAAAACATCCCATCACATCACATTGTCATGATTGGGTAGAAACTTATACAAATTGAGATATAAGACACATATTATATACCAAACTAAACTATAGATGAAAATACAACTGATATTTCACCTGTCTAACCCTCTTAAGTATCCCAAAAATCCTAATATTTCTCATAGATAGTGTTCAATTCATTCCAAATAGATGATGTCACAGCCTAGAAGATATTCTCAACAGCACATGATCACTCACCTCAAATGAAAATGGCCATTTGATGATGATCTGAATATGATTTCTGATGAATCAAATCCACCTCCATTATCTTCCTGATAAACATAATATTTTATGTATTCTCATAAAAAAAGGTTCGTCCCAACTATTAAAGTCTCCCTTTATTCCTCCCAATAGATTAGAGAACAACAAAAAAACCCAACAAATGCCTCAAATAGATCCATAAATATCAAGGCTTAATAAATGTAACTATATAAGAATTTCACAAATGAAAATGATCCTCCCATAAGCCACCAAAATCCATCACACCAACAAACCACTTATCATTGAACATTTTGTATCTTATTCTTGGATTACCCATCCGTATGTGGAAGATATGGGTTACAAATCATCAACTAAATACCGAAGGCTTTCTAAAAGTATTTATTATAATGAGATTTGATCTTTAGATCTATTTATGATAAAGTTGAAAATTATACACTATGAATTCTTATCACCTTAATGATATAGGTTTTGGATAGGTCTTTACCTATGTGAGATTCATGAATTGGGATAAAATTGGGTGAATTTTTGTGCTGATCCACAATCACCCATCAGGTATCAAGTTTCCTAACTCTTTTTGGTAGAACTATGATAAATTACAAAGATATATTCTTCAAATGACACACATGGATAGATAAATACTTCAACAATCCTACTTGGCTCTGATTCTTAGTGATTCCTTGCTAAAAATTCATGAATCTAGATACAAATTTTGCCTCATTCCTTTTCATTGCTACTCCCCAATAGTGAGATTTCAAGGCCGTATACATTTATGAATTCTTGGATGAATAACCATTTTAGAAGGATGGTATGAAATAAGAATTTTCTCTTAAGAATACACTAGATCAACCATCTGATTCTAAAATAACAACACCAAATTTTCATCTAGTTTCTATCACCCAATTGTCTCCCCACCATTGACTTTATCGTTCATACCCAGACACATGGATTCATAAATCTTTTCATATTTAACCAAACCAACTATATTATGAATCAATGAAACTAGAATGAAAAATAAAACATCATTTCATTATTCATATTCAGTCCACATGTCATCTTTAACCATCATTAAATTTCATTGATCCAATGCCTATTTCACCACATGAGCTTATGACTTTCTACTTATTACATCAACCACCCAATTACCTTAACACTATGTGTACAAAAAATCAAATTTAAACATATAGAGATACTATATCCATATACTCTAACACAAATTTGAATATCATTGTGAGAAAATATTGACAAATATCTTATGATAGCTGAAAATCATGAATTTTTTCTTAAAGATATAATGATGCCATGATTTCAAGGCATGTACCAAAAATCATAAATCCAAATAATGTGTTGGATATTTATTCTCTTGTGAACTCAAAATTTATGTTTAGTATGAAACAATACGATCACATCTCATGATAAAACACATCAACCCTCATCATGATGTGTCACAAAACACCACAAACCATTTTCGTAGTTATGGAAAAACAAACATTGGTGCTGATGTAAGGTGAGCCTTAATGAAATCAAAAATATTCTAAAACTACTCATTCAATTCAAATGGAACATTATACCTTTTAAAATATTTCATCAGTGGAGAAATATTTGGGAATTAAGGAACAAAGCCCAAGTAATACCCATCATCACCAAATAATTTTTTGTATCTTAAAGAAATTATTTGAAAGTTTCTAATATATAACTGCCTCTTCCATCTCCATATCCATTGAAACACCTTTCCCATAAATAAAATTTTCATGGAAACATAACACATATTTAAAAAAATAACACGTTGATTGTTCAAAAGACAAATGATGATCTTTCAACATCACTAACACAATCTCCATGTTTACTAATGCTTATCCCTTTTCCACATATACACTAATACGTCATAAAAAACATCACCACAAAATAATCCAAATATATTTTAAATATCTTATTAATGAATCCCATAATGAATGATGGAAGATTATTATGACCAAATAGCATAACCACATACTCATAATGGCCTTATATACTATAGAAATCTATATTTTGGATATCCTCATTCTGATGATATCCTAATCGCAAGTAAATTTTGGAGAACCACTGATCTCATATCAACTAATAGATCAAATAATATATGTGTGGGAGTGGATATCAATTATTTATCAAATATTGGTTATGCATGTGATAATCAAAATATATATTGAGTGTTTCATTCTCTTTGTTGATATCGAAAAATAATGATTCCCATAAGGAGGTACTAGGCCAGATGAAACCTTCATTTTCTAGCTCCAATAAATACACATTCAATTCCATGAATTCCACTAGTGACATCTTGTAAGAGAAATGTGAGATATAACTCGTCCTTGAAGAGGATAAATTGTTAAATCCACTTCTCTTATTGGTGGAATCCTTATGAATTCGTTGGGAAAGACATCAAAAAACTAATCAATAACTTCAAGAAAAATTCTTCTCCCTATCCCTTCCATCGATACAAATAAAAATCATACAACTGATATGGCATTGTCCCAACATCCAGTGCTAAGAAGCCTATTTCACCAACCTTTAACATATTATCCCCTCTAAATAGATGCTTGAATCCATTATAATTCATGAAACTACCCGTTTATGTATAACTGTCTATATAGTCTTTAAAAATATTCAACTAATCCATAACCATATTATATAATCAAATTCCATATCAATCAAAGATTATTCCTATGTCTAAAAAACCTCAACAACTACTATATAACTTGTTTTACACAACAAGGCTCAATAGTCCCTTTGATCTAGAGGAGTTTAATATTTGAAAATAAAAAGAATAACATCTAAATTTAAACCCAAAAAATCAATGGTATGAGATGAAATGAAATAATGAGACACACCAATATCAAAAAACTCTTTCATAAATGTATAATTCCGAATAATAAAACCCCTCATCATGGATGTTCACAACTAATCAACCATCACAACTTTCATCGCTTAATATACCTACTTAAGGACCACATGTTTCTATTTACTCCCATACTGAAATATCCCTTGCTGAAGTGTCATGGTATTTCTATAATCATAATTAATAACTCTAATTTGGTGATGAGGGTTGTGTTTCTACACCATCCCATTGAGGCATAGGATTCCCGGGACACCTATGGTGGGTACAAACACCTTACCTCAAAGCATTGTGATGAAAAAATTGTTGATACTCCATCTTATTAAAATTATGTCATGTTCAGATTTGTATCATACAGTCCCACTTTATATGGACATTAGAGGAACAATATAATCATTCTGGCTTACTATGAGGCATCTGATAAAGATTTGCAGATCCTACCTTCGAATTATGAGCCATAATCCCACCATGGAAATAATATCCCCTCTTCTATTTTCTCTACATGATAGAGTTCCCAACATTTCCCTTGGGTACCAACATGCTTCCCCAACATAAAGCCCCCAATATATACCTTCAGTGACTATTTATCTAATTAAAATTTCAATATAATCCATTATACATAGAAACAAGTATTTTATGGTTTTCCTTCCCCTATCGTGATTCAACGATACATGAATTCAACGATTCACTAGCCACCAACTTGGGTAAAAATAAACTATATTCGTGAATTTTTTCACATACTCAGCCATCTAGAGGGTATATTTCTTGATTCTAAAGATTTTTTTCTTTTTCATAATTATTAATTTGTGTAGATATAATTATTTATTAAAAAATTCCTCAAAATCCTCCCATACCAAACATTGGTTCCCTTTTGTCTGGATGACTATCTCCCACAAACGGACTTTCAAGATAATCCAATATATACACCACTAACATGAAATTCAACTTTGATGGTTTGACATGTAAATAAATTATTAGTTTCATCATATTCAGCCACACATCTACCTTTTTTTGGTTTCGAGTCATCCCAAATGATGGGTGGATTCTTGATTCTAAATATTTACATGTTGTCATGTTTTAAGCATTTAACATAATTATATCACCTTAAAAAATTAAAAATAATTATCCTAATAAAAAAATTATACTTTAATTAGTCATAATTAACCAAACATATGTTTTTATTTTCATTATCTCAATGATTAATTGGTTTTAAAAATAAAAAAAAATTAATTTTTTTTCAATGGTTAACCTATTATATGGTTAACATTCATAGGAATGTTGAAAATGAACATCATTGTTTTCAATTAATTTATGTGAAATAACTATATAAATTAATTATAAATATGTATGAAAATATGATAATAAATTTTCACCATCTTATTTCTATTTTAACCCCTGGTTACACATTTTTACATTAAGTGAATGAATTTTTTTTTGGCATTCGGTGTTCATTTTGGTCAAAAAAAATTCGATATTATTAGAAATTTTTAATTGTAATTATTCCAAATATGAAAGACATGTTTTAATATTCATTTCACATATTTTAATGGTGTTATCTTAAAATTAATCTAGTAGAGGTGATAAGAAGTCATGTTATTAATTTGGAATGATCAAAAGATTACAACATTTTTTATATCTTATTTCAATATAAAAATAATAAAAACGTCCTAATGTGGATTAATATTTAGATAATTAAAACAATTATATATTATAAATAATTTAATATAAAAATAAAAATTATAAATAAATTAAAATAAACTTCACTGATTTTTCACTATTCATCAATAAATGAAATTTTTCAAAAAACCTTTCATAAAAAAACCAACCTATTATAAATTTAAAATTATAAAATAAAATAATATGTTTATTTTAAAAGAAAATTAAATGTCTCAACAATTATTTCAAATATTGTTCCGAAAAATATATGAAAACTTTATTTTAGAAAATAATATTTTTGAAACATATAAATTAACTAAAAAACATCTTTTCTATAAATGTTACCATTATATAAAACCATTATAATTAATATAATAAAATTATTTTTTACTATTTATATAAATAATTTTAAAGGATAATTTATTATAGAAACATTTAAATAAATTAATTAATAAGGTTTCATGGTTTTGTTTGATATGAATGTTTTGTGTAACTTAAGATAAACCAGTGTTACATGAAGTGACATTTTGAAATTTTCTTCCATGTAATGAAATCAGAATGTGGAGTTTCGTGTAATGAAAAATAAACACAATGTTTCATGTATGGAATATTATCGAAAAGGTTAAAGTGATTTGAAAAATTATATTTCACAAAATTTCATGGTGTTACATTCTACCACTATTTAAATAAATTTCATACACAAAATTAATCTCAAACATCAAAATTTTCCCATTTGAAAATAAATTCATAGAAACCAACCATATAAAAATTGATATCCAAATATCCTCCAAAATAAGTTAATGGGACATGTGAAGGTTATATATAATAACATATATTATGATTCTAAATAGGAGAACATAGATAGGAAGTTGAAACATTGACATAAAAGAGAAATCTAACACCAAAATACTATAGGGGAGTGAGATAGAACATGGCGATGATAAATTTAAAAATCAGAAAGTCATAAAAAATAGAGGCTTTAAAGAGTTCATTGATATCATCCAAAAAATATAATTATTGGAAAACAAGTCATTTAAAGACACTTTCCCCATTGTTGAATAATTTTCAAAATAACATATTGATATTTGATATCAATAAATTTATTTGTTACAGTCTCACCATATATTTAGGCCTGGATGAATTTCCACATCATCTATTACAGCAATAATTAAAGGTGAATTTGTTAATACTGAAGCATTGATTGATCAAATCATCCTTGTATAAAATAATATTCCATTCCATATAACTTTAGTTATCATCAAAATTAAAAATTTATATCATAGGTTTTCTAAGATGCGTAAATCGTTTAATGGAGAAATTATAAATTAATTTCTAAAAACCCATTCAATGTAATACATTATACACTTTTGGAGATGGTTAAACTTTTTACCCTTAAAAAATATTGAAATATAAAACATTAGAAAAAAGGACACTGAATTTCCTAAATTGATTTTAACATTTATCAACAATATATTATAAGGTTGCTCTTGATTTTCAATAACAATACATGTGAATAATTTCTACATGTATTTTCTTGAAGCATTGTAATATATTGAATTCCAATAATCCCATATTGAAAAAATTAATTCTTATTCATTCATTATATGAGACCATATATTAAACAAAAATTTTCATTTTAATATTGGGAACATCCTTATACCAATAGAATATGTGATTTGTAGAGACCTAGTTTTCACCTTGTAATACATTTAAATATTTTTGTATATATTTCTATAGTCGGGTGTTGAGACGGCTTGAAATTATGAGTCCTGGTGTGCCTAAATATAATTTTATTAAAATAATATGTATATCTTATACTATGTACATAATGGAAATATGAATGATCATAAAATATATCCCAGATTAGAAATCAGAGGGAATAATAATTTCTGGAAAATATCATTTACCCAAGGTAGGACTTAACCATCAATAGCGCAGAGTTTTTGTGGACAAATATAGGGAGAGAAAAATAATAAAAAAGTAATTTAACTTAATTATTTTATTCCAAATTCCAAATCAAATAAAATTGGATCAGGGACTCAGATTGGAAATTTGAGACCTCCATTGAGTTCGTAATGGAGTGTTTTAACAAAGTGCGATTTAAAATGATAAGTTGTAGTGGTTTTGGATTTCATGACTGTAAGATGATTCTGGTGTTTTTTCTAAATATAAAATGAAAGGATTATGGTTAATATTCCCTCCTTAATCCTCCACCTTTACTTGGAATATCCTACTCCCATTAATCCTTGGAAAATTAATAATGATTTACGACAGAGATCAACATATTAAAGAAAAAGTGTGAAAAATATTCTAGTAGTGATAAAAATATCAATCGGGATGGGATTCATGTTGAATTTTTTACACCCCAATTTTAATTCAACTTTATTTCTTGAATTCATCATCAAACTCGTCATTTCAAATATCAAGGCAATGGCCAAATGTACACTTCCATCAACAAACCCCCATTTTGAATCCTCATATTGACATGTTCTTCACCGATCGCCACCTCTAAATTATTTATACATCAAAACACCAATGAATCACTAAGCGGAGGATGGATATGTGAAGACATCTGAATGAGTATCCTGAATCAACTCTTTTTTCAATTTTACAACCACCTGATTATCCTTGATTGTCTATGTAAGGAAGAATCGGTGCGGATCTAGGGAGGGTGGCAGCCTATGGCGGCGTATGGTGGCTGGGAATTGAGGCGACTAGGAGTCGGAGAGCTAGATGGCGGAGCTGCTGGGCTGAGGCGGCATGGTAGGATGGAAAGCAGAAGATAGAGGTGAGGTTACGGAGGTGATATCAATATGATGATGACGTAATGAGCGGGGATGGATGGTAGAGTTAGGTCAGCAGGGCGAAGTAACTAAAAGAGGGGAGGGAGAGTAGGGTTCCCATTTTTAGGGGAGGTTGTTTGGGTGTTGATCGCGGTGGAGTCACTGAGGAAGAGTATCTGTGAGGCAATAAATAGGGATCGGGCTATTGGTCTGAAGCGATAGGTTTGGCTCGGAGAAATTTGTATGGGTGAGGATGTGTGCTGAGCCTCATGGCTAGGTTGAGGGCCAACAAAGTGGACATGGCCGATCGAGGCTGGCCAGCCTAGGTGGAGGGGACTGGTGATGTTGGGCCGGACCAGCCCATTTTAGACTGAGGCACATTTAAACACTTTTTCCCAAAAATCCACAAATCCTATTGACATTCCATCAACAACCATCAATCCTTATCATTGAGGAAGATCATTTTTTACCACGTCAAAAAAATTAATACTCAATTTTGTACTAGGTTTAATGAAATTCTTGAGTTTAATAATAATAATATAATGATAATTATTCAGTACTCTTGTTTCAAATATGGTGCCTACATGTGGTATCTGATTAACATTCCATCAGTGGAGGTGTAACCCTTTTCCCTTGGAAAACATTTCAAGATTAATTTTGGGTGTTTAAACTAAGGTTCAGGTGTGAACCAATAGTGCTCGGCGTCTACGCTTTGTGGTGAAATGAAACTTTTTTACCGGGTATCCATATTGGATAACCAAGTAAGGGATACCATGTATTTTCTAAAAGTAATGCAAGGGTGTGATCCGTATAGATAATTTTGGGATCAAGGAATGGCCCCCACGAGATTCCTTTTAAGCATAATGCACCGGTACACGATGTTCGATAAGATTTCTGATTTGAGTGAGTGGATTGCCTACCTCACATGTTTTTCACCAATGATCATGATAGAGTGATCTATTTGGATGTTAGGATCCATATTCATGACCTCAATAATTGTAAAAATTAATAACATATTAGTGGAATCCCCTTTGGACTATTTTGAAGATAATCCACTACTATAGTGATCTAGTGACAACATCAGTTATACAGGAGGGGAACCCCCATCTGGGTTAGAAATCTATCCTCATCCTTACTATAGTGGAAACCTATACCCTTGATGGGCATGTATACATGAACATTTATGAGTGGAACCCTCCAGCTGGGCTGGGCATGGGTCCTCGAAAATACTATAGTTGAACCCTCTAGTCGTCTGGGAAAAGGTGATCATCTTTTTCTAAGTGGAACTCCCTAGCCAGGTTGGGCATGGGTCGTCAAACATGAGATGATATTTTTACTAAAAATTAGTGGTGAGACATACATGGATTTCCTTATGTAATCTTAGGTAAGAGGTTCTCTTTCCCCACCAGAACATATCCTTATGACATGACCTAAAACCATGCAGTCGAGTTAGTGTCGCCCAAAGCTGGTAGTATCAAGGTGTGGTGATTTTAGACCCTTGGACTCATAGTTCAAGGAAAATGGGATGTATGTTGGGAATAGATGGTGGTTAATTCTTGATCCTTTGTAGATTCTTCATCTTGGGTAGAGATTTGACATAGAGATCCCCATACTCCATTATTTGGAATTCTTTGAATAAGCATATATATAAACACACCCAATTTTATTACCCACTATTTGGGTTTTCTTACACCTAATCCATAAGAGTTTTATATGTGTGTATTATGCCATTGTATTTTTGTATCCAGCTTTTCATGTTTGGATGATTATACTCTACTATAATTGTTAGTGTAGACTCGATGATATGTTCACCTTCTCACTATTTCTCACTCCTTCTGTTAGGAGGAGTGTACCTTCACATCCTATTTGGGTTGAGTTGTAATCTCTTTACTTCTATTTGTTCCCCTTACTATTTTCTATGTCAATGTACCTCTTACTAATCCCTTGAGACTTTGTAGAATTATACATGGTATTTCTATACTCACCACTTCTTCGGATTTACCTGCACATGGAGTACATATGATGACGACAGATTGGTTTTACCATGGCTTTTGGGAGCATAGGGATTCTTGGAGTTTGGACCATGTATGGTGGTCACTTGAGTTCTAGGAGGTGGTATCTCTTATTTTTGAATCTTCTTTCCCAATTTTTTTTTCATTTTGTGACACTTCTATGGTTGGACGTGCAATTTTTCTCTTTTATGGTCAAGATTACTTTACAGTACTTCTACTCTATAGTGGTCCCTACATGTGTGGTATATTTATAGTACTATAGTACATTTTTTCCCTCCACACTTTTTCATTGAGTGGATTTGTCTGTATGTATAGGTACATCGTAAAAGGCCTCTGCGAGTTGTTGTGTCATCGATGCTTGTTGCCACCCCTGACCAATAAAGTAAGGCTTTCATTGTTATGGCTCAAGCCCAAAAATCGGTTGGTTCATGAAAAATAGGTATCTGATCATGTTTAACCCTTGGGAAATTGGTTGGATGTTTCCCTAAAAAGGTATTTTTTGGATTATAGAAAAAAAAATTAAATGTGTCTTCCGAGAGGCACTTAGGATAGGGAGTCTAAGGATGGTGTGGTGGCTGACGTAGCCATTCAGTAGGACCCTAATCACCTTCTTATTGACTCGACATGATGAGACATCTATTATAGAGGTCTTTGGTATATAAATGTTATACGATGGAGTGTCTAACAATAATTTAGTAGTTATCTAAACTTTGTTTTTGTTCTTGTATATATATATATATATTCAAATTTGATTATAGTAATCATTGATAAAATTTAAGATTCCTTCACAGTTGTAGCCAGCCAGGATACCTGCTTTGGCTTGTGACAATGACATCAAGAGTGATGAAAACTCAATACGAGGCCCATCACAAAATCCCCTTCCTCTAAGTGGTAAAGTAGAGAAAATTCCACCTATGGGGAAGTGGTCAGTACTGGAAAAACATGACGAGGATGAGCACAAGGTGAGTGCACTTCGTGAGTTATAGTGCTAGAGGCCGATGAGGTTTTATGGTGATCTAGAACCTTTGGAAGCAGAGGACTGATAAGGGTTAGTGGTCCTCCTCTTCAGGATTGTGTGGAAACTAGTATATAAGTTAGTGGGTTTGATAACTAATATTTTTCATGGGATATATAATAATTAGTGGAGCTGAGTACTCCAGATGCATGATGAGTCAGCACTCTCATGGGAAACGTTCGTCGTGTTGTTTTGCGAGGAGTAAATATACTCTAGCTTTTTATCCATCGGTATTGATGAGATTTGGAGCTACATCAGGGATCCATGATATTGGCTGCATTTTTGTATAGTTATACATACCTTAAACACTACTCCATGGATATGGTACTTGAAAGATAATTTTGGATGTTGAAGCTCGATCATTGCCTCCACTGAGAGATCTATTCCAGTATATTGCCTATATGCATCCCTACTAATGACGGAGTGTTGGACTAGACACATTTGATGTATATTTTTCATATCCGAGGTGTTTAAGTTGGTTGTGTTTGTTATCTGTCTCTTTAGAATGGAGACATTCACAATAGATGGAGGACTTGAGGTTGCATGGCCTCGGTTCATGAGATATTTACATTATCAAACACATCCACATGGTTTGATAGCACCAGGACCCAAAAAATCACTATGCCATCCCAAATAATTGCAGTGTTTTACATTGTTCCGGGAATGGAAACATGGCTTGAGACTACCTGACCCAACGATTTTAGAACCATGAGCATGTCTTAGGTGGACCACCATTGCATATCCAATTCCATGATTAGTGTTGTCCCATGGGAGGTCGTGTTGGAAGAGGATAAATATGATTAATAAGACCAATTGGTGGGGGAAAACTCTATGATATCCCCACACAACCACCAGTTGATAGCCCATGTTAGGATCAGGGAGCTGGATGTCAGGGTCACGGACAACTATAGGGTGTGGATGTCTGTAATCCTTCAGCACACAAGATGATTCGACGTATGATATGTGTTTATTATAATATTCCATTAGTATAAATAGACATAATATTCAGTTACTCCTTTATATAATTACTCATGGTATGGGATATTGAGCTCCTATTAGAGGTGGTAGTGCATCACCTTTTTTTAGAGGTTCCTACAGGAAGTGCTTCTTCTGTTACTTTTATTAGTTGGTAGTGCGAGTAATTGTTTGGAGAGAAAATGATCATGTAGGACCTAGTGGTCATAACTATGGAACCATAGGAAGTCATCTTGATCATGGATTGTATTTCCATGGTTTGATCCTATATTTACTATCACCAAAGGATAGGTAGATGTCTACACACTAATGGGACGAGGTTCACCTTTCTTCGATAACGGGGCCTTATATAAGGGAAGGTGAGTGTTCTGAACAAGATACTACAACATATTTCCAATCAATTAAAAAGCATGAACCTTGGTTCCGCAGACTCTTTAGGAACCCTGGATCCTTCACATTTGGAGTATTTCATGGATGTATTCACTAAAGACATCCAGGGACTACCTCTGAGGCAATAGGCAGAGTTTGCATTGATTTCAAACTAGGGAATGCCCTGATACATTGTGTATAATATCGGATCAAGTTGACTGAGACAAAGTATCTATGTTTATTGCTGGACTAACATTATGAGAAGGGTTTCATTTGACCTAGTGTCTCCCACTAAGAAACTTTAGTTCAAATTGTGAAGAAGGCAGACAGGAGCCTATGACTTGGCATAGATTATCATCACCAGAACTAGGACATGATAATGAACAAGTACCTTTTACTAAGGATTGATGGCATATTTGGATAGTTAATAGTTGAGAGGTAGTTATCCAAGATATATCTCAATTACAACTACCACCGGATACTGGTTTGTGAGGCTGATATTATGATATAATCTTTCTGATGTCCCTATAGGAACTACGAGTTTTCTGTGATGCCCCATTATCTTCATGATTTCCCCTTCTCATTTCATGGAATTGATGAACCATATATTTAATCCATACATGGAAATGTTTTTTGTCATCATTAATGACATACTCATTTACTCAACATTATAAGATTATCACATAGTGCACTTGAGGATGGTCCTTGATTAACTATAAGAGAATCCGATTTATAGAAAGCGCTCAAAGTGTCAATTCTGGATACACGATATTCACTTTTTTGGGAATGTCAACACTGAAGTGTCATTAGTCATGGATCACACAATGATTGATTATGTGAATTTATTGGATCCACCTAAGAGTGCAACATAGTTGAAGAACTTCCTTGGTTTGATTGGGAACTATAAGAGATTTGTGGCGGGCTTCTCTAGGATTGCAGCCCATTTTTCCTCTCTAACCTAGAAGGGATAATTCTGTACCTAGCCTGAGTAGCCCTAGAAGGCCTTTCTATGTAATGAGGTTGAGACTGATGGGAACTCCAGTTTTGAGGCTTCCAAAGGAGGTTGTTGAGTTTATTGTGTTTTATGATGCCCCATGAGTTGGTCACAAATGCATATTGATGCAACAACAAAACTATTCTCACATACCAGTCAAGGAAGTTGAGATTCCATGAGTTGTTATATATTACTCTTGACAAAGATATTGCAGTGGGGTTCTTCCCTCTGAGGATGTGGTGACACTAAAATCTTGGTGAGGGTTTTATGGTCTAATCTGACCAACATAATCTCAGGTAAATATTCAATCAGAGTGATATGAATTCGAGATAGTGGGGCTGGTTTCAGTACCTCCAAGACTACAACATTAAGATTTTATATAATTTAGGGAAGGCAAATATTGTAGATGATTCCATTAGATGTATGGCTCAGACTCACATTGTGTGGGACACTTCAGAGCTTGTGGCTTCCCTGCAGCTGACCCTGATGAAGAAGCAGGGTACAACGTTCCTATATTCTATGGTGTTGACTCCTCCTATCATTGATCTTGTGAGAGAGTTCCAGCTAGGAGACATCAACTGTGATTTTATTTATGATATGATATCTGTGGGTGACACACTGGATGGGTATTCTGAAGGAGGTAATGATTTGATCATGTTCCAAGGGAGATCGGTGGTACCGGTCGAGATGCGGGAGTTCTACACCTCTCTCTTGGTTATAAATCCCATTATGGGGATGATGAACATGGTAAATTAGCGTATTTTTTGGTGATATGGGATGATAGGAAGTGTAATTGAGTTCATTTCACAATTCGTTATGTAATATTTGGTGAAGGATGAGCATCAAGATTTGGTAGGTATGTTGCCACCCGATGTGATCCCAGAGTGGAAATGGGATGGAATATCCCTGGAATTTCTCATAGAGCATCCACAAACAGTGAAGGGACATGGAACTATCGGGGTTATATTATACTGAATCACTATGTCAACACACTTCCATTCTATCTTGGATTAGAGTTCAGTAGAGTGTTTAGGGAAATTTTAATGCGATTGATCTTCCACCAGCATGGTGTACACTAGATTGTTATATCTTATCAGGACACACAGTTTACATCATGGTTTTGGAGGGGCTTGTATGAAGATTTTTGGGTGCAGTTGCAGATGACTATACCTTTTCACCCCCATACTGATGGGTAGACTGAGCAAAAAATTCTTATGCAGGAGGATATGCTGAGGTTATTCATGCAATATTTTGGACAAATCATTGAGGATCTCCTACCTTTTGAAGGTTTTTATATGACAATAAATACCTTTCTACCACTGACATGACACCTTCTTAGGCCCCGTATGGGAGACCACGTAGTTATTATCCATATAGGAGGGTGGTTTGAGAGTGATCCCACATTGTCCCAGAGCTGGTGCAAGCGACAATGGGTAAAGTGAAGGAAATCCATGAATGTATGAAGATGGCCCTGAGAAGTCATGAATCATACGTATACCACCGTCGTAGGCCCTTGGAGTTAGAGAAAGGAGACCACATCTTCATGGGAGCATATAGATGATGTAGAATGTGGGGGTTTGGATCAGGAGATATGTTATCCTCTCAGTTCATCCAAACATTTGAGAGCATCTTGAGGGTTGGTGGGGTTGCCTATCGCCTTTACCTACCCCCACAGCTGGATCATGTTACTAACGTGTTTTAAATGTCATAGATGTGGCGATACATGCATGATATTATGCATATCATTGACTGGGGTGAACTGGACATTGAATATGGATCCACCATTTTAGAGAAGCTAGTGGTGATTGAGGATAGATAGGAGAGAACCATATGCGGATGGGCCATCCCCTTGGTTCATGTTCTATGGTAGCATTGAAATGTGGATGATAGTTCTTGAGAATGGAAGAGATAGATTCTGGCTCAGTATCCCAAGTTTCATTATTAGTTTTTACAATAATTGGATGAAAATAACTATGGATTGAATTCTTTAAGTATCTGATTTTCACCTTGTAATACTATGAAATGTTTATGTATATATCTCAAGATTTTGGAACTGAGACGAGGTGTAATTCTAAGGCCTGGTGTTCCCAAAAATAATTTTATAAAAATTTTAAATATATTTTATACTATGAAAGATATTATATGTGATTTATCTTAAAAATTATCACAGATCGAACATGTTAGGGCACAGTTGAGTCAGGAATGGGACATTAACATTGGTGGGAGGTTTCCACCATCGGTGCGGGTTTCTATGAAAAACTCCATAGAGGGAAAATCATAAATAAAATAATTAAAATTAACTATTTCATTAAGAATTTTTAGTCATATAAATTTTGATCATGGTCTGTAATTGGAAATCAAAGGCTTCCCTATATTATATAATTGGGTGATTTACTTAGGAATGAACTAAAATGAGAGGTAAAATATGATTCAAATTTTGCGACCGTCGGCAAGTTTAGGGGTTTTATATAAATTAAAATATAGTGGATTATGATTAGGTTTTCCTCCCTAGTCCTCCTCTTCCATAAAAAATTTCCCTCTCTTTCCACAATGTCAAATAAAGGATAAAATTTGAGGGAACAATAACAGATTTAAATGGGATCTTAAAAATGCATCGAAAACAATTAAGCGATCTATTTAGGTATGATTATTATTGAATATTTTCACCCCAATTAAAATTATTGATTATTTCTTGAATTAATCATCAAAATATTCATTTTAAACATCATGGCGATAGAAAAAAAACATATCCAAAATCTAACCCCTATTTTTTCTTGATCATTTATTTTATGTTTTTTCTATTCTAAATCACGAAAAAATCACCAAGTGGAGGCTTGCGCTGTGAAGACCACAACCCAGAAATTCTTGAAACAAATATTGTTTCAATTTTACATCCATAGGTGATGTCTTAGTAGATTGTAGAAGGTGGTGGAAGCATGAATATGGTGAGTAATGTAGCCAGAGATGACACATGGTGGCCGAGCTATGAGGCGGCCAAGAGCCAGGGAGGTGGACTGTGGAGCAACTTGGATGGGGTTGCGCGGTCGGATGGGGAGCAGAATATGAAGGAATGGTTGGTGATTCGAGGTCAACAAGGTGTTAGTACCATGGATGGGGATGGATGGAAGAGTTGGGAAAGCAATGCGGACAACCAAGGGAGACACAGGGAGTTGGGTGTCACCTTTTGGGGGAGTCTAGTCAGGTGTTGATTGCAGTGAAGTCGCCGAGGCAGAGGTCCATTGAATCCCATTTTATGTTCTTCCTTGATAGGGATTAAGATTCAATGTTACCAACATTGTAATAGTTTTATGATATAATCTCATCTTTTATATGGATTGTTTATGATGATTCCTCCAATGTTGAAATATAAGGATCTATCTCTCAAGAATTGTAGTGTATTTTTTCCCTCAATTTATTTATCATATCTTCATTAAATGGAACCATTTTCATACTCAATGTAACATAACATAAATAAGAAAATATTTTTGTGAAAATCAACCATTATTTATCTCTCTACTTGAAAATATTTTTTCACCAAAATTGTGTTTTATAAAATTGTCTTAAATTTGTTTAAATTGTATTTGTTGTAAATTTTCAATGAAAAATGATTTCAAATTATTTATGGTTTACAGACAATTTTTAAAATAATAATTTATATTTTACTCACAATTTTTTTAAATAATCCATTAAAATTTACATTCCCTCGACGATGACATACTTTGGTTTCGCCTATTCTTTAATGGGGATATGATCCACATATTAAATTTATATAATGTCAAAGAATGGTTTGTGATTTTATTTTATGATATTTATATAAAATATTCGTCCTCTAAAGGATAATAATGTTCCAATGATATTTCTTGGAAAACCATTTCTTGTCTATGGGTAAATGATTTTCCAAATATATTGATATGAAACTGGTTTCTTTTCCTTGAGTAAATGTAGATATGGTATAATAACAATTGATTTTATGAGTTTTCATGATGATATGAAATCTCATTTTCCTGTATTAATATTGTGGTTCTTGGATATTATTTATATGATGGGTGAGAAAGATATTGTTGGATAAGCCTATTAGAGATTATATAATGGGGTGGCCCAGATAGTGTTAGGTGAGTCTGTTTTAGCTTATATAATGGTTCACACCACATATAACATCAATGAAGTGGGAAATGATAAATTTATTATGATCTCACTCAGTACACTAGTGATTATCACAATCCCAACGTTGAGTGTACATGGGTGATTATCCCAATAAAAATGTTGTGGGTACTTGGGTAATTTTTCCAAGCCAAATAAGAAGATAAATAGGTGATTCTCCCAATCCAATATATGGAATTACACATATGGTCTTCCCAATACTGATTATGGGGGTATATAGTTTTTCCCAAACATAAAAAATGATGGTTCATTATTGGTCATCCAAATCCCAAAAAATGTACACAGGTGGTTAGCCTGAGGCTGACATCTTGTGATCATCTGAGTGGGTATCTTTAACATACTATTTTATATGAGTACATATATTCCAAAATATCCATGCCTAATTCCAAATATATCCCCTCATGGATTACATTATTTGACTCACTTATGATTCTTGTATTATGATCTTCCAATAATTTTTCTATGATTTCTGATTATTAGCTTTGATATGAATGTTATGGTATTAAAATGATAGTATCTTGTTTTGATACCCTTATGATCATTTCATTCATACATTTCTCATTTATTTACACTTATTTTCAATCTATGCTCACCCTTCATTTTTTTCATTTCACCACGGTATGAAGAATGAATTTAAGTAGGAGTATTAAATTAGAAGATCATTCTAGGATATATTGAATTAATTTCAATATGTTAGAAGATTATGGTTCCCTGTTTCAATATGAAGAAAACTATTATGGACATCAGGTGAATTTTTTTAAAGTAATAAATATTCATTAAATATTATTCAATATCAATGTTTATTAATCTTATCATTTTATATAGTGGATCCACTAAAATATGGTTTAAATTTCCTTCGGATGAACTCAAATGAATTTTATTCCCTATAGTATTGTATAGATGTATAGTGCGATTCGTAATTGATAAATTAGTGTGCGAATATAAAAAATTTATTTCATTAAGATCTCATAAAAAATTTTCATAGGTGGATTATCATTTCATTAATATTTTCACTCAGCATTAATGTGGTTTTTTAGGTTCCCACCATCAAATAAATCCTATAGTATAGTATGAGAAACCCTAATCATGTTGGAGAACCACTTAGGGATGATAAATTGCTTATAAGAAGTCCAATTCACGACACATTATTTATCATATTGTATCATTGTTCATTCACAATGTTTGTATATTTTAATTATTCATGACTTTCATAATGAGTATTTAATTTCAAATTTCTATCCAATTGAAGTTTTAAACCAGGTGTGATGAAAGGCCCATTGTCGTGAACTAGTTGGAGATCATGTCTATCACAATGCAACGATTTTAAGTTCTTTACCCATAAGTACATCCCGGAAAGATCAACATCCACTTATAAAATCCAAACATGGATAAAATTTCATTGAAAACACTCTCTCAGTAAATTACCAAAATTCAAGAAACACCTCCCAAATAACAATAAATTTTAGTTCCTTTTGACTCATGGAACGAAATATTCTAATATGGTGAATTATTTTCAATTATTACCAAAACAATCATATCATTTAGTACTGTAAATATACATAATTTAAATTAACCCATTATTCAAAACCTGGAAAAGGGGAACATATGAAAAGTAAAGAACATATTCTTAGAACGGATAAACATAAGAGATAACAATATATGATCATATCAAAGCATAATATATTCATAAGGGTACATGACAATAAACATAACCTATAACATTCATATATAACATTTCATAGATCATAAACATGAGTCATGGAATAAATATTGACATTTAATTTGTGATAAACTATAATCTAATCAAGTAACATGATCTAGGAATGCATAATATAGGTATAATATATAGATTTATGGAATATTCATAAGAATATAAATTCTTAGGTGAAGTATATCGACAAATAAATTCATAATATTTTAGTCTTGGGATATCCACCAATGTACTTTCATTGGGATTAGACATATCACCCATATACCCTCTATTTCAGGCTTGGGATGACCACCCATGTACCCTCCATTTTGGGCTACGGTAGAGCACCCATGTACCCTCTTTATCATGCTTGGGATGACCACCCATGTACCCTCTACCCTTATAGAGAATTTATATTTACCCAATTCATTGGATATAGATAATGGTCCCACATATATTCTAAAGAAAACCATATTTATGTGTGATAAAAAAATTATAAAAAATTCCTCATATAATAATCAATGAAATAAAATGGTAATCATTAAAATTTTATCTTATCATAACACGCATAAATGATTCATTTTTTATAATCATATAGTCATATAATAATACATGAAAATAAGTGGGTTTGATAATATTTTTATTATGGAATATCATTGAAGATAATTGGAATTCATAAAAAACATTTAACCATAAACATAACTATTTTATTGAATTAAAAAATACTAGAATCTTGGTATCATATCCTTAGTAAGTAATAGGTATCATCAATGGATTTCATCATTCATGGAGAATAATTTTGATCATTCAATTATCTCATTTCAGGATTAAATTATCCATTTCACTTTGAAACACTTTTTTAATATATTTTATATTTTTTAAAACCATATTATTTCAAAATAATATTGGTATCTTATAAAGGATTCCTCAAGGAAGTTATTGCTCGTGATTTTTGAAAAAATTAAAATCATGTCATATATTCTAAAATGATGATTCTTTTCACCTTATTAGCAAAACCCAAATGGGAATTGATTGAAAAATGATATGGTGACTCTATTAATATCATTTTGTAAAAAGTACAAAATGAATAAAAATGTAATTTAAACATCATAAGTGGGTAATAAAATTATTTTGTAATTTTTTTAACACTAACCTAAAAGAAAACATATTTTTTATCAAATATTATAATAATGTTTTATTTTCATAGTTTTTTATTTATTCTATTATGTAACACATATAGAAATAATGGTACAATAAATTTAAAATGTCATGAAATAGAGTTGAGAAGAAACCTCATGCTTTTTTTGAGATATGTATCATAAGATTTTTTCTTTTGAAACATAATTATATAAAATCTCAATAGACAATATTGTGAGATAAAATCATACCACATTGGTAACCTTGATTCGTAAGTCTCTTCAAGGACTGATATAAAAGGATACATAAAATATCGAAATAATAAATTAATTAATTATGTTACATGTCAAAATGGATCAATATAAAAATAGTGAAAGAATATATGTATAAAACATAACATATGTCACAAATAAGGAATATTGAGATAAAGTACCCTTAATGGTTGAGTAACATTTCATTCATAATCCCTATGAAAAAATATTAAAAATTGAAAAATTAATTGTCATTGAATTATTTTTATTCATGAAATATCATGAAAATGGTTAGCACATACATTACACAAAATAAACTAGTGGTGAATATCGAATAGGGCCCTTAAAAATGATTGTGATACTAAAAATCCCTTTACCATATGTCTTGAATTGTGAAATAGTTATTAAAAAATACTATATAATATATAGAATTTTATTATAAAGATACTAAATAATAATACTTATATATATATTGTCATTTATTATTTTATCATTACCTTTTATTACTAGTTAAATATCAATTCCATTTTATCGATATGTTATGGGTAATAACCCCTTTGTTTTTTCGTATATATTTTGACATGTTATTTTCAACACTATCAATTAAACATTTGTTTCATTATCCAGATTATGTAAAAACTAATATTAATATCTTATATATTTATTATATATTTATTTAGGGTAATACTTGATATTTAGTAATATGAAATAAAATACATTGTTGTTGGAGATGGTATGGTGTACATACTCATGAACGATGTTTCTAATTTCTTATCATAATAAAATAAAAAAAGTAAATTTTTTATATATAGATTATAATTGTTGTATCATATTTATATATATAACATATGTTTATTATACACACCATTAATAAATTCTATGTAAACTATGAATGAAACACATCTCATCGTGAGGCTTCATTCTACCATACACACAAATAATGTTACCATATTCGCAAAAAATTGAAATCATGAAGGTGTGTGTCATATAATTCTTATGTAAGAATAATAAAAATGTAAATATAAGAAATATCATATATAAACAATTAATTACTCATTATTTAGAGCCTTTAAAGGTATTAATGAAAAAATGAACAATATTGGTTCACGAGGCTATAGTCTACCGTAAACATAAATGATGATTTTGAAACCTATTTCATTAAAGTGTGTTAGGTTGTAGATATTAAAATTAATAGGAATATATGAAATTATATGGAAGATATTTAGGTTATTATCCAATTATTTTATAATAATAATTGAATGGGTTGGAGGAAGAAATAAAAAAACACTTGTTGACGAATATTGACTTTTCTTTGGGTATCCTGCTTTTGTTTTCTCTAAATCATTCATGATTCATTTTTTTCCCTAAATAAGTTATATAACACAATGGTAGGTAAATTTATATGTTATTTTCTAAGATAAGTTTTAATCCAAATGGATTGATATGTGTGAAAATGTTTAAAGATTGTGTTCACTTTTTATAGTTGTAGAGGTGTGGAATTGTAATAAATACATAAAAGTTTTCACTATTGGGAGGTAAATCATAAATAATGTTGCTGAAAATTTTATATTTAATGTTGTGGAAGGACTATATTTTTGTGATAAATCTCTTCTAAAAAATAAAATATATTATTTTAAAATTTCATTCTTTAACATCTATGTATCCAAATTTTTATCATCCTGGGTTTTTTACTTTGGTAACTAGTTTTCTAACCTTACAAATTTATATATTATGAATAAATTAGATATATATTTACTAGATAATATGAAAATTCTAATTATACATTTGATATATAATGAATAAAATATAAATACTATATCTGATTGATATTAATTTTAACATAATCACATCTAATATTAAAAAACACCTCTTTAAATTTAACTAAGCTAACATTGTTTTTAAGAATAAATGGTCAATATAATCATTATAATTCATAAAATGGTTAAAAATGGACCATATATGATATTAATTATTATTTAAAAATAATATGGAATGAAATATTATTATTTTATAATTTTAAATGATTTCATAAAATATACATTATTATAAAATTACATTCATGTAAATTTTGATATTATTCATATAATTTCAATTTTAAAAATATCTAGATGATGATGGAATGAGAATATATTATTTTAAAACGTGTTTATAATTATATAACCATTTATATATATAATATATCATAATAATTAATTCAATTTAATTCTCTTTTAATATAATTATTATTATTTATTTAATTTAATTGAAAATTAAATAATTTTTGTGTTACTGTTTCCTAAAACCATAATGTAATTATTTCATCGAAATATATTAAAATAAATTTCCCTGATAAAATAAAAACATTTATAATTAAATGAGTTATATATAGTATAAATATGAAATTTTACCCTATCCCGGGACTTTATAGATATTAAAGGAAAGAAACCTTCTTTCTGGACTTTTTATTAACTAATCGTATTATTTGAGTAATAATCAATGGAAATTTGTAGTAAATTTAAAAAAATCAGAATATTTTGATATAAAATATCAATAGAAATTAATTACATAATTTTTTTACAATTTATTTTTCTTTTTTCACACTTGTCGTTAAATTTAAACATGATTGAAAACCTAATTTTATTATAACCACATTAATAAATTTTTACTCCATTCACTTTTAATTATTGGGATGAATTGTGGTTAAATTATTTGGAAATTTAAATAATTATGGTTATAAATATCCAATAAATTATTCAAAATTCAATTCATAGAAGAGAATAAAATTAATTTAAAATTAACATCATATATGTTATTATAAACAAGATTACAATGTTTTAATATCAAATTTCATTATAAAATTGAATCCAATGATCTCAAATGTATTAATAAAAGTATAATTGAACTTGTTATAAATTAAAACCAATTGAAAATATATTTAACCTTTGTAAATAAATAATACAAATTTTGTTTCCTACTAAAATTCAATATTTTTGTAATATTCATCAATTAATTATTATTTTGAGAAAAATCCCAAAAAATAATAAGAAGATAAATAAGATATTATAAATTAAAATTATATTCATTTAATAAAATTTATTTCCTAAATATTTCCAACAAAATTATTATTGTTTTCGGAAAAGGCATAAAAATATTTTTTTGGAAAATAGTATTCTTGAAACATATGAAGGCTTTGCTGAAAATTATGCATTTTATTATAAATATTTATTATTTATTTGAAACCATTATAATAAATATTTAAAATTTATATATTATTATTCATATCACTATTATGTTACGTCTAGGTTTTAACATTCACATTATATAAATAATTTTATAATATTTCATGGTTTTGTTTCCACTCAATGTGGCATGTAATTTATGTCAATATATTGTAACATGTAGTGTAAGATAAATATAGTCTTTGGTTTCACACAAGATTAACATAGTTTTTCATGTAAATAACCTAATAATAGTGTTTCTAATTAAAAATAATTTTAAAAGGATTAAATTAATTTGAAAAAAATCACAAAATTTCATGGTGTAATAGGCCACCAAAAACTAGAGGGAATAAATTTTGACAATTTTTTCGTAGAATCAAACGGTTGAAAAATATAATCTTGAGTATTACTCAAAGACTATGTCTCCTCCCATCTCCTATAGAACCTAGAATCATCACCAGTTTTCACATTGAATCTATGATCCACAAAAAATCACATATAGTCTATCCTGATCTTCCCAAAAACACCAATCCATTCATTGTTCGCTAAACATCTATGAATTTGGGGGTTCCATAATCACTGAACCCACCATAGAATTATTTAACCCCCACTCAATGGGATAAATGTTATGAACACGATGAACTATTAGTAGAATGGGCCAAAAAATAATGTGAAACCATCATTTTATTCGATTCTCTAGAAAATAATCATTTATTTAGGAAAATAGGGTAATAACGTAATATAATGCAAGAAATAAATAAATATAATAACTTACTACTTTTATAGAACTCTTTTGAAGAATACATTCTCAAATAATCATAACAATATAATAACTAAATTATCCAAAAATATAATCAGTGGGTAAGAAATACAAAAGTTAAATACCCCTAACATGAAAAATAAACTATCATTGGTGATGGATATGTTCTACATCAAAGGAGAAGGAATGCTACATCCTCTACGTCTCAATCTAGATGTATTTTATCGTCATTCATCTTCTAAATCCTATTTTCTAATATTACATACTCGAAACCTCCATTAATATCCTTCATGTTTTAAGAAGATAACACATCAGAAATTTTCATAATAGAGTATTTGGAAATTAATTTAATTATATTAATTTAATACATTCTATAGTGGATGTGTCAATAAGGAATCTGGTAATGGAAATCCTTAGGACTCACTTAGGGTAAACCCCTCATTCCAGAATCATTTTTATTCTTGTTTATCTAATTTGAGGAACCCTTCAGGATTTATTCTACTATTCATGAAAAATTGCATGCATGAGATATTAATATATTTAATAGTATTATAATATCAATTCAGGTATTAACAGACCTCAATATTTTGTGCCATCTAAAAACATGTTTCCAAAATATTACTTAATATATTTCAAAGTATTATAGGGAATAAATGTGTCACTATATTATTCTCAATGATGGTATTCATCCATTTAAATAAAAAGTTATCTAATATGTAGGGAACTATGTATTCATCATTCACTCTTGCTTCAAGGATCTCTTCTGCATACTCCCATGCCACCACAACACCTGAACCAAGGTAATGACATATCCTCACAGTATCATCCCCTACCAATCCTCGATCACCACTGGGTAAACCATTAATCTGGATCCATCCTAGATGTTTATTTCTCCCCATTCAATAACATGTGTAGGATATTAAAGATATATACTAATATATAGAATGTGGATGAGGTTATGAACTTTTTCTAACTATGGGGTCATGCAATGCATTATAAAACCTCAAAATCAATTCATATAACCATAATGGATTGATATACCTTTGGAATAACATGCCTACATAGAAATAAATTCAAAAATATCATCATAGATATACTCTTAAAAAAGAATGCTCTCCATAATCACACTTCAAGGGCCTCTGATGTCATTATGAGTGAGGTTTTAGTCTTCAATTTGCTATCCTTGTGCACTGGTGGATCACCTAAACATTCTCTCTAATATCATGCTCCATTTATGGCCCAACTAGATATGTATATCCAATCTCACTATATCATATGGGTGACATGGAGGTCCCAATGTAAAATTACTTGAATGGATCCGTTTAAATGGTAAAGTGACATCTATTGTTATAAAGAAAATATACTATTCTAAAATGATCTCTTCAGCTTTGGATGATGTAAAAAACATTATGCCACATAATATCCTCCAACATCTGGATAGTGAACTCGGTCTTCCAATAAAATTGTGGGTGAAAATCCATAGTACTTCCCAACTAGTTCCCAATTCCATCAAAAATCTTCTCCAAACCCATTACATAACACACATATCTTAGTTAGAGACAATCATTGAGGGTAATCAATGAACCTTGATGATATCCCACATGTAAAATTATCCATAAATAGAAATTGTACTCATCTCCATGATAGAATTGGAGTGTTTCGAATTCATAAGTAATTGATCATTCACCTAGTTAGAATTTTTTTCATTTTGTCCACATAATCCCTCTACGAATGTACATGGATATTTCATCCAATTTATAGCCTAGAATCATCAGAGGTTGTGTTGAACAAACTAAATTATGGTGTTCGTCCTTCACCTGTTGAGATGTTATAATCCACGTGATGATCTCAGAAACACTCAACATCATGCCATCTTGACCCAAAACTCTAATGTAGAGCTCTATACATCATCCACACAACATGATTTAAATATGGAGGATAAGTATGAAAATAAAGAGAACCTTCTCCAAAATCATTATTTGAAAAACAAAATTATACCTATTAAATGAAGTAATATTCACATCCAAAAGATATTCCATTAGGTAAATTCCTTGAGGATATATAGTTATTAATAACTTCATAAATGACGATTCACAACATATCCTCCCTAAATATTAAGAGAAGTATAGGAATTAACACTATCGATTGAATATAATTTTCACATTTATCCTTTACTAGGGTCAACTAAAATGAATCTAAATACATAAATAACTTCTATAAAAACTAGAATATGAATTATAAATATGTGAATCTTGGACCTCATTTCTCTTCCCCGAAGTATATACTATCTATATGAAAACTAATTTTAAGAACATTGACAGGTAAATTTATTTACAGATTCAGATGTATCTACCGAAAAATATATCTATGACACTAATAGTTTGACTAAACAAAAAACTAATCTCCCAAAATATTTTTAACTCCAAATATTGAAGAAAAAATTAATCTTACCAAGTCCAGGTCGTGGGTTATATATTTTTATTCAAGGGTCCTCATATTCCTTAAACAATATGTTATCATAGCCTTCCTCTTCAATAAAACTTAGCCAAGCCTATCTCCATTGGAAATTCAAAAACATGCACATTGAACCCCCTCTAGTGGTAGTCTCTAAAGAATAGCACAATCCATCCTTAGCCAAAACTAGTTAATCTCCCTTTGTAACTACGTGTTCTTGGTAAACTATATCCCTTTCCATCTTGGAGTGCACAGAGAGGATGAAATCATGGATATGTCATCGAAAAAACACTTTTATTACCTTACTATGCTAAAAAAAATTGCACAATCAAGTAGATCATAGTTATATCCCAATAAATAACTACATAAATAGTCAAATTTTAGTCATCTAATCCATGATTAAATGTGAAATTACCTAAGAAGATAACATGGTATATTAAAAACTCCCAAAATAGGGGCATACAATAATGTTTTTTCTCAAAAATCAAGTCTAGAACCATCTTCATCTGCTCTACATGATCCACCTATAACTTATAGTAAATTTGTTTTTCATCAATGAAGAAAAAAATGGTCCACATAGGAATTGATGATCTTCCTCATAAAATTCATAAACCTATCCTAGGAATTAATCACATCTAAATTATTCTAAATAAATTAATTGTGTTTATAGATACATCAAGATACTATCATTGGAATATTAGTCTTGTGAACCCTCAACTGGTGGTAGCTGGACCTGTGATGAATCAAAATGAACTAACTCATACATTAAAACTTATCCAAGAAGTTATAATTTCTTCTAATGGGGAACTTTTTCTTTTTCATGGCATGGTTTATTAATAAATTCATAAAAAGAATGTTTCATGCTCCAGTATAATTGTTTCATGAAAAAATCCATGGTTTCTAGGAGATATAATTGTGTCTAATAAATACCAACTTTTTTGTCCCCCAAATACACCCTCAGATAATATTTTCATAGTATGGGCCATCTAATGTGCCAAAAAAATATTGGTGTTGTCACAGGGTTCAAGTCAATGTATAATTTTATATACCACAATATATTTAGTGCAAAAACATATTTAAGAAAATAATCATTTATTTACACCACTATTGAAGTAATCTAGAGGACTAAAGATTATAATTCTCTAATGAATAAACCTTACAAGTGACAGACTATGACTTGAACCCTCTTACATGCAAGTACCACTCATCCCTCTCACGAGATGTCTCTTTCCCACATAAAAGATTCTCCTGCAATAAGTCCAAATGAATTTAAACTGCCTTTGATGAATTTCTATCTAATATTAAACCATCGAAAACTAATACATAATCAAGAAAACAATATATGGTTTTATTTTAATGACTGAGTGGAGGTATAAGAAACTGCATCAACCAAGTGATAATTCTCACTACGTGTGGATAAGTGGTCTAAATGAATCTCTTCTAGTAGAAACCTCTAGTGGAAGTTTCTAGGAAAAGGCCACAAATGTGAGCTCCATGTATCACACAATGACTAAGGATATAAAGAAATAATTCAATACTATGTATATTATTATTAAGGAAATATAATAATAAATTCATCTCATACCTCTTATTACCTAATGTACAACCTGGTCATTTCTCTATATGGCCTATAATTTCCAATGGCCCCAACCGCATGCTCTCAAAGACTAATGTAGGAACCTTGTGGTGGTTGTGGATTGAAGACATATTGTTTCCCCAAAAAAATTCCCCTACAACTATATATACTTATACTTTTATTCTAAACCCACCTCCTAGAGGGACACCTAGTCATTATCACTAATATTGATTTTCAAAATTATTCTTCTATAATGAAGGTATATCCATGGTCTATTTGTCATACTCGATGTGATGGGTTGAAAAATCATGATTTAGGTTTCTATTCATGTCACATAAACAAAATCTATCTCATTAGAGTTGATTGAATACTATGTGTGATCCATGAGCCAATGACTAATGTGTATGTGTCAAAGATTAATTCCTCTATATATCACTCAATGTCTAATGTTTGATAAATGTTTTAGACTACTCAATAACATGCCTCCCACTAATGCCACCAATCACCCAATTCCCATAGACTCAAAAGACATTAGTCAGTAGAGGTATCTCTACATCTCCTTCATTAGTGTTAGTTCATATTTAGACTACCCTACCTAGAATTTATATACAATAACCCTACTCAAAATTCTTCTTAAATAAGAATAATTCTCATATCATATCAAGGGAGTACCCCATATAGTCAGTTTACCTTACAAATGGATCATCTATTATCATAATACGCTATTGCAGATCAAGAGGCTCAGGGATACAGAATAAGTACATGAATGTTGAGTAATAATCTACACAAAATAACTAATGCATGTATTAATATTGGATAACAATCTCTTCATGGTCATGAGTAATAAAACAAAAATAGTTTCCTAATATTCTATGGAAAGTAATGTCTTCCATCCCAAATATATATTCTGTCTAGTTCCAAAAACTCTCGAAAACTCATTCTTCTAATTACAGAAAATCCTCTTCTAATTGAGAATTTGAATTATCATGCAAACTCAAAGGTCTATTAATATAGAGCCTATAGAGATCCTGAGACATATTTTATCATAAATTTGAACAACTTGTACTAACTATTGTTCAGAATGTTTGGGGGATTCAACTTATCCACATGGATGTGATAAAATGTGACATGTCCCCAAAAAATGAGACCTCATCATTCATTTGGCCATCTGCAAGATCCTATATCTATAAACTAGATTACTGTATCTAAGGAGGAATCCTAAAATTAATTAAGAAGTACTATGGTAAAGTAAGAATATATATATATATATATGGCTAGTTGAACTAATAAGTACTATCAAGGGATTCAATCATATATGATTCATGATATATTTTTCTCCAGATCCAATTTTCTGGTATGATGATTTGATAAGATATTAGTATGAGTATTGGGGTTTTGATACATCATCCACTACACTAAAACTGGTTTATTTTTCCTAAAAGTTTCACACTAGACCCTCTAACATTGTTTCAGTAATTTCACAACTAATCGTCAAATGTGGAAAACTCCAAACATAAAACAGAGGATGAATCAACATTATTACCACTCTGTAATGGCCCAACCATCTTTTTACGATCAGGGGAGTGGATGGATGATCTGTCACCATCAAAATTCTTCCCCAAATATTCTAGGGGCTTTATAAAGGTGCAGATAAAAAATTAATATAATGGGAGGACTTCTTCTAATGAACATATATGTACATACCTGACCATCTATATGAAATAGTTTAGAAGGATATAAATTCATGAATATAACTTCATGAGAAAATACATTTATGCAATAAAAACTGGGTTATAAACCATATTAAAACATAATACAACCAACATGTAAGGTGGAAATTATATTTCAAACCAAAAAAGAAGCCCCAACCTTACAATAATTTTAAATAATGAAATATGAGAGTTCCATACTCATTATCTCCCTGGTTAACCACAGTATGTGTTTATTATGAGTTTTCATAGTAATCATCCATAATTATCACCACTGACCAATTTTTCATCTTCACAAGAAACAAAATGTGATATAAAATCCCATTCTAGGGTGATTATATACATAACTACACAGAAACCTTGAAACCTAAGGGGGAGATTGAAATATAAAATAATCTTCAACTAAAAAAATTATTATAGAAATAAAACCCAATATATACACACATCTATATAAATAATGATTCCCATGTGAGATGGAAAGTGTATTGTTATATCAATGCCTAGACTTTGATTATGAGGAATCCTTCATAACAATAATTCTATCACTAATTCCATGTGTCAAATGAATACTCACTAGAATATGTGTGGTGGGGCCTTTACATAACAACTATTCACCATAACTAAGGGAGCATGCATATTCCTTGGTGGTCCCACACCATCCTTAGCTTGAATATGGGGGGTACCTCTCTATAGGGAGAGAACCAGTTATTTATATTAGAAAGAGGATTTATGTACCAACTTATAAAATGACATTATAAACTCATACCCTAGTATTATATGGTAGTACTAAACCCAATTTCTCTCTGAAAACATGTGGAATCCATACCCTCATCTGAAATAGGGTTATCTTCCCAGATATATTTATGATATCATGGGGAGAAGATTTCATATTGTGATAGGGGAGTAATAACACCAAATTCGCTTTGCTATTATAGGGATCCCACACCCAAGCGTAATAGGGTATTATTGACCATCTCAATCTATTTCATTATTATTCATTATCACTACGATTGGCATGGGTTTTCTGAATAAGTTTTACTATGGAACAAATCACATCATATCTCAAAATCCAATAATAATAGAACAATAACATTAAAATTTGAAATAACCTAAATTAAGGTTACTCAAGGGAATAAATATATGTATTAAATAATATAGATATTATATAAAGAATATTAAGATAGTATAACATGGTGTATGAGGGTTCAATGGGGTATATGGTTTCACATGTATTCTTAGTTGTGTTTTCCCTATATAGGTATTAGAAACAAATTCATATGTATATAGTTTTTCTTCTAAAATACTAAAAATGTATTGCCACCTAGGTACCATACCATAAATATATACTCATTACTATATACTATTTCATGTTCTTGTATACTCAGGTACATTGTATGTTCATCGACATGATATCATGGGTGTGTCTGAATTGAAAATTACAGAGACATATGGGCAGGGTCACTTGTTTTTTAAGAACAAGTTAAATTCATGTGATATATATATTCTCTTGAAATCCAAGCACCATATAAAGAGGGAATAGACTGCATTTTATTTCAGGATAAATGAAATATTGTTGGTATGTTTGCAGAAAGACAAATACCACCATGAGTTTTTTAGATTGGAACAAATATCATTGAATAACATTCATTTTCTACATAAAATCGGTGTGAAGAATCTTCAACTAGTTTTTCCAATCCTCTGATGGCATGAAAATAAAATCTGAAAATCCACTCGATGTCTTCATCGCCTCGTATCACCCATAATGCCAGACTTCACGACCTGTCACTATTCAGAATCCATTATCCATGAAGAATAACTATAAATCCATACTAATCTACTTGAAATACATTTACCTATTAATTTTCTACAAAATCTCCATGAATATGAGGGTTTAATAACTCTCTAACTAACCCAATAGATGTTGAATCATGGCCCCATTGGTTAACAATGTTGGAAATAAAGAACATGTCATGTTGAATAACGATATAAATAGTGGGAAAATCAATGGAAAAGTGTACTATTAAACCAATAATTTATCATGTAAATTATGGTTACATAATTAAATAATTCATGAAATAAAAAAAATATGATAATTTAACTCATCTATGAGGATCATTTGAATAACTTGTAGTAGAAAAATCAGTAGATGATTATAAATAAATTTTCAATATTTTATTCAAAAGTGTATAAATCAAAAATTGAAGACAAAAACCACAAAAAAATATATATAATTATAGCGAAGAATGTATTTTGTAGTGAATACTAAGAGCCACTACATCAGCTAGATCTTGATCCACCTCTATTTGATCATTATTCGTAGTAAGATTATAATTCACCAATATGGAATGATTTGAACCTCATCTCAATTTCCACATAGTATTGATCAATTTCTCATGTAAAATATTAATATTAGGACGTTTATTTAGGATTTTAATCAGTTTATTTAATAAAAAAATAAAATATTTATTTTAATTAAGCAATCCTTCTAAAGACCAGCTCAACCAGACATCAGGCACCGACCAACCTAATGTCACACCTTCAGTAAACCCCACATTTTGGAATCAATAGTGGTCACAATGTTTTGATCCAACTATATCATCAGCTGTTATTACATTATTATCTAAAAACTACACCCATGTTATATGAATATATTTAATATTTTACTATATCAATTTTGAGCTCACTATGGATCAAAATATCATGTCATCTAATCTTTTATACCCAAAAATATTCCATAATATATTTTTGTATATTAAAATAAAAATTCTAGTAATAATGTTTATAAAATAAAAAATATATTACTAATATTCTTGTATATTTAATGAAATTTATGTAACTGTTGACAAAATTAAGTTGATGTGAAGATCAAATTTGGATATACATATAGGGGATCTTTAATATCACCCTAGATACTTGTTAATTGTATATTTTCATTACTTTCCCCCATTTATTTAATCTTTTTTTTAAAAAATATTTTTTTATATGGAAATAACATATATTATTTTTAAAATATAATTTTCATTTCTTGGATTTTGAGTGTTTTTAGTTCCCTTCAAAATTATTACTTTTATAAATAAAATAGGGGAGATTCCCTATTTATTAACTAATGTCAAAAATCATTCCTAGAAATTTTTAATAAACAATGAATAACTACTATAATCATCTTTATTATATGATAAACCATATTGAGTAGTTATTATTTTTATGAAAAATAATATTGTATTTTGATATTAAAAATGTTTTTTTGTTATTCCACAATATCTCACCCAAGATGTTCATTTTTATTCTTTTTTAATTGAAAATTTTCTAATGAAATAAATTTATTAATTACCAATTAGAAATACATTGTTTTATTGTAAAAAATATATATAATAATGTTTTAATTAGATAATATATTTGGAATCATTATGATTTATCGATTATTTATGAATTGAATCTGATTAGGGAAACCCAATTCATTCTAATGGGTTTGTTATTATTTATATTTATTTGTTTTTTATTTTTCTGATATGGAATTCCTATACAATATATTTATTTTTTATATGGATGGGTTTGGAAATATATATCCATCCAGTTCATTATATAAATAATTTTTTCTAATGATATTTTATATAATATATTAGGGAGTGAACCTATTACATCAAGATACATTTCTTATATTATGATGATTATCATTGGAGTAAACCTTGATATATGTTTATGAAGTAAAATATTTTTTTACATATTTTTATGAATTTATTACATAATTTCCTTATTCTATGTCTCAATTGATATGATCATTATATTTTTGATACAATGTTTTTTCTTTCTGATTACAAATTTGTGTTTTATTTTCATGTTTATTATCATACGTGTATTTCAAGCTTTACCGTTTACTTTTTTATTTTCATCTTTTTATCCAAATCCATTTTATATTTTTTTGGGCTTTTGGAGAAAAAAATATTATTTTAAAGTAATGATTCCATTTCTATGTTTAATATTATTTATTAATATGTCTAATCATCATTATATAGTATAAATCTATGTCCCAAACATATATTTTTTGGAATGAATTTTTAGTATGACTAAATAATCATTGTTTACATCATGGGATGTAATATTGAAACTGATATCATTTTATTGGTGTGACTTTGATTTCATGGTTGGTGAGTGCAAGGATTAATTGTGTTTATGTGTCAATTTTTTTGATGAATTTCCATTTGATGTGAAGGTTTATATGGGTTATTGAGAATTTTATGGTTGACTTTGTGGCATATTAGACAATATTGATGGGTATGGTTGTTCATTAATGTGATATGGATAGTGTTGAACACTATCATGGGTGGATAAATATGATCCTAGAGTTGTGTTTTTAGATAATTCTGATTTATACTAACTGTGTAGAGGAGGTATTTGGTGTTTTATGAGTAAATCATAAAGACCATGAGTTTATTTTAATATTCAACTGTTGGAAGAAATCCTGATATATTTTAGAGGATAAGGAGTGGGGGTGTTAACACATCTTTTAAAGTAGGGATATGTCATATGTGGACATATGATCATTGGGTGATTGAGATCATAGTTTGAGAGAAGGATACTCAATATATATATGATATTTTTGGGGGGTAATGAATTGGACTTGGTAAAGTAAAAACATTTCACCATTCTTTGGGTTTTGTGAGTTTATTATGATGCTGGTTGAAAATGGGAAATTAATTTCAATGATACGTGGTTTTAATATATGGTTATTCAATAATTCTTCCATGAGTGGATATTAATGTTTATCCTAGTTATGATTTATTTTGAAACATCATATGAGTATAAATAGTTTGGAGTTCATGGAATGTTTTTATGATATATCGTTAGTGCATCATCCAACTCCAAAACTGGATGAAGTAGGTAAAGGATCTAAAAATATAAAAAATTTTGTGATGGGTGGAGAGTGTATTTATTATTTTTGGATATTTTTGAATTATAATTTAAAACAATTCTATATTAAAGAGTATTGTATATTTACAACGTTGGCGTCTTCCTACTATGTTTGTATTCATACTCTATATTGGAGGTCAAGATCATGTTTATACAATATGTATCAACTATTTTGTTATATTAAGGTCTGTTAATATTGATTATAGTGCATAATTTTGTTAATATAGTGAACATGATGTATGTTGTGTATTGTATAATGGTTTTTTGGTTCATACTCCCACTTTGTTGATTTATTTTGGATAATTTTATTTATGTATGTAAATGATAGGATGATGAGTGATCAGTATAACAATAGTATAAATGGTAAGATATTTTACAAATACAATGTGTGTTTATTCATGTGGCCAGTTATTCTTAAAACATACTTTTATATTATATTTCTTGGCATTTAGTTTCATTCCATTTTCTTTTGTGAAAATGTAATTAAATATCTTCAAAGTTTATAGTCATTCCATTATCTCCTATTTAACATTCCTAATTTTTATATAGATTTTTCCAAATTGGGAAGAATGCATGAAGAATATTTGGTCTCATGATCAGGCACTATATGATCTATTATAATTTGGTTCAATTCCCATTGGTATAATTATGGCTATTACTAAGTAGTATAGACATATTTTTTTTACTTGGTTTATAGTAGTTGGAAGTTCAGTGGGATGGATATCATGTTCTACACATGAAAGACAAATTTATGGACTAATAATAATGTTTTGATGGAGAATGGATTTTTTTTCATAAATGGGTATTATTGTGTAAATTTATTTGTTTTAATTATTATTTGGTAATATTCACATTGGTGTCGTAATATTACCATTGATATTCATTTTTTGGTACCAATGCATCATTTTCTGCACAAAGGCAACACATGACATGTGTGTACCTTCTTTTGGTTTCCAATTTTTTATTATGTATTCAATGGGAAGTGGTTTGGTAGTTTAATATTGTTACAAAAACCTATAATTTGTTTTCTATTATATCCTCTTTGTTGTATTCATCACTTATAGACATGTTAGTGATAATCCATGTTCTTAACGTGTGAATAAAATGTGTCTGTGATTGGTTTGTGTGTTTTATGAGACTCTAACATGTATATATTTGGCCATGAGTCCTAACTATATAGAATTTTTCTACTAGTAGGATGGTATATGGATTTGTGTGATGGAATTCTTATTTCAACATTCCCAATGTACAATTTATTAAATGTTATATGTGTCTTAAGCATTTTATTTTTTTCTTAGTGAGATTTCACCTATATGATATTTTTTATAGACTCGAGAGGGTGGAGATGTGTTTCCACTAAGGAATACACTAGAAAAATCCTTATGTGAAGAGGTGAGAATGAGAACTAGAAATATGCTCCACATAAGGAATGACATGCACACTACCTAAATAAACTAACATCGTGGTCGGAATAGTAGGTCATTGCGTGATGTCACATAATATATGTATAATTAATCAATGAGTTTAAATATATTAGACATATAATTAATACATTACTAGGGATAGCTACTTTCAACCTCCACCTTTATTCAAAAAATAAGCAAGACCCCAAAAACAATGTATTGGTTCATGTGTGTAGAGAAAATCCATAATTTGATTGAGATTTCACAAATTCTATAGTTAATATTGGCTATGATATATTCCCGGAACTAGTATATCATTGTATTTTTGTGATGGTGAAAAATAAAGGGTCTTATATAACTCTTTTATAGTGAAAAATAACATAAAAATCCTTTCATAGATGATGAGTATATGAAGAATCATTGAGTTCTTATACAGGGTGAAATGAGAAACATACACTAGAGACTATAAAATGTGATTTTAAAATAAATTATAGTTTGGGATAATGTTGATGGGAGATGGAGGTGCCCTGATGTATTAATTTTAGGGTATATATTGAAACTCTATCAATGCACATGTAAATATCTTGTGGTTCACAAAATATTTAATGATGGTTCACTATATGTTAATCATTAAAGGATATGTGATTGATTGGATTATACCAAGATAAATAGTGGTTTTAGAAGAGATAGATAATGAGGATTATATTAGGATAATATATGGATATGAGGATTTCCAAATACAATTCATAGGGAATAAGAGAAATGTTTCCACTTAAAGGTGGAATCAATGAGGTTTTTTAAATGTATATATATTGGTAATGTTCAGTCATTGTTTGATTTACCTTTGAAAAAGTTCTATGTATGTTTTCAGATGTTAAATTAGGATTTGTTTTCATACATTAAGACATACATAGTTATATATCAAAGATTATGTCAGAATCAAGTGTATTGGATATGAATTGGGGTAATACTACAGGGAAGAAGTAGGAATTATTCTAAAGGCGAATATCCTAGAAATGGATAAGTTACCCAATACTGATGTTATTTACCAATAGGGAAACATTAACTATATAACATATTTTTATTAGGAAGTTATTATTATGTTCTATTTTCTATTATCAAGATGACGTATTAAAAAAGGTAGTATGAAAAATTATGTTATAAGGTACTCTTTGATCAAAGTATCTATAGATATTCATTTTTTATTCTTATTTACGATGATAATTCATGGGATGTGCAGTGTCCATATACATGTTGGGATATAGTAATTTTATATAATGTGTCATAACTATAGGATTCAATAAAATTAGATAAAATTTGGGAAAATTATTTGATTCAATATTATAATTATATATAAATGGTGGAAATTTGTGGATTTTCATTTCATACAAGATTCAAGACGATGGTCGTTGTGGTATAATAAGTATTTTTCCATTCTGGTTAGGACATGACCAGGTAGGTGATTCCTACAGTGTGGAATTTTTTGAAATGAGTTTGTCTATTTTTTTAACTATAATGTGTTGTCTAAAAGTAACATATGAACATGAAAATTTCATGGTATTCAGGGATTGTAGTGCCATGTCCACTATGGTTCATATTGGTGTGGGTTAGTGTTTTTTTGTAAGATTTCACATTGAATAGAAATGACATTATGGGGAGGATTTAATAGATCAATTATTTAAGGATATAATTCATGTAGGATCTTGGGATGATGATATGTGTTTATACCATATTCAGGTGTTAGGGTATCAGTATAGGTTATAATTCATTTTTCAGGATTTTTCCCTATGGTAAAGGCTAAAATTAAATAGTTGGTAGAAAATCACAATACATCACCAAGGAAAATGATGTGGTTGGGAGTTGAGAAAAATTAAAATGATATTTTCCTAGATTAGATTTATATTTAATTATTAGTGAATCACACCAAAAAATATGGTGTTTTCCAAAATTAGTTTCATGGTGAGATGTGTTATGCTTTGAAGTGTAGTACTCATGCCATACTATGACATGGGAAGTTGAGACATATCTTTAGGTGAGAATTTTTTTTTAATGAAATTAATAAACATGTTGTGAGGGTGGTTTGGGTTATAATCCTTGATAGTTATCCTTAGGTCCATTCCATTAAGGACCTATTTTTCATTATTTTTTAAAATTAATAAATTATATCAATCTATAAAATATACAGAAAACCTCATATGGGGCCATATGAAGATTACAGCCTATATACCCTTATACTCTCAATACCTTATCCTTCTCAAGTGTATTTTTCAAAATATATATTTTATCCTAAAGAAAATAATTATTTAGACCACAAAAATTATGTCTAGTAATACTTTTTTATATATTTCACTTTTCTCTTATAATATAATGTTTTTAGTAATTTTTCAATAAATTGGCGGTTTTTCATTATTATCGAATTTATTATGATTATACATTAATTGATATTTTTTTTATAATATGGAGTTAAATAAATCGTTAAATGTGGTGATTAGAATATATCTTTGTTAAAATTGTTTTCGCAACACCCCAAGAATCCACGATACGCTTTTCTTTGAATAATACAGTAGCGTGCCTTGAACGCAACTTCGAGTTCTAACACACCACAACCAATCAAACTAACAGTAATGAATAGTAATACCCACTTTTTGAAATGTTATAAATTTTATCTTTCAAAATAAACTTCATTTTTTTATTCGGAATATCGAAAATTTCTTAGGGTGATTTTTTCGTATTTTTTTTAAAACTTTAAATTTTTTATGAAAAGTTTAAAACACTGAGTCATTGTTTAAAACTAACTTTTTATTTAAATAATTATTTATTTTATTTAAATATATTTTAGGTCAAATTTTATACATAATATCTATATATGTTTAATGTAATTCATTAGAGTCAGTTTATAATAATTTTAGATATATAAAAAGTTTATTGAACTTTTTACCGACGTTTAACTACCTCCTATGAGCATTTGCAAATTTACATAAAACTTAATTTTACCACTTCTGTGAGTTATATTTCGAAAATAATAGAGACATGGTTAATATCAAGGAGTAAAATTTGGATTAAATAAGATAAAAATATTTTTCGGTGAATAGTAATGTTTTACTATTATTTACCACCTTTAAAAGTAAATATGGTAATTAAGGGTAAAAATGATATTATTATTACCCTAACACATGTATTAATTCTATTGGATAATTATAATTCGACCAAATGAATCCTTAGGAATAAAATATGAACCTCTTTGTTCCACATGGATTAGATTATGAAATTTATTATTATTTAATTCAAAGAAATGTTAAAAGTGTTAAATTCAATGTTTAATAACTAAACCCTTTTTAATATAGGGATACACATAATATAATTTGACTATAAATATTCATTAGAATTATAAAGTGATTTCCTACATTATTTTTTTTTATTTATAGTTTTTATAAATTAAATAATTTAATTATTTATGACACGATGATGATGCAGTAATTACTTAATTAATGAATTATTAAAATAATTGATATTATAAATATCCAAATAAATGAAATTTGAGACTTTTTAGGAATTACATTGATTTTATAGGTTAATATGACATATTAGGGTTTGTTATAATAATTTTGTTCGATGTAATAATGTTGTTATCAATTTAAAAAAACAAAATACCAAATAGTGCCAAAATTGACATAAAAGAGTTTTTAAAACAAATATTATATTATTAATTTATATTCTATTCCATAAAATCTAATTCTATGCTAAAAGACTTATATAATTATAGGTGTATCAGTAAAGAACCACTTGGGGTTCTCTTGGAAGTATGTAGTATGTTTATTAACCATATAATATAAAAATACAAAGAGACATGGTAAATGTCAAACTATTTAACTAAGAGTTAAATCGGAAAGATAAGGTTAATATAGTGATCCAAACCTGACTAAAACCTATTGGTTGAGTGGTTTTAGACCCATCCATACCTTATCCTTTAAAGAATATACTTTGGATCCACTATAAACTGAAAATGATTTTATTATAAAATAATATTTCTAGCTTTTCCTAAAGTTCCCCTCACTCCTCTTATAAAAATGAACTCCCCCTTCTCTCTAATTCACACCTTCAAATCCATTTGGATCATCCAAAACCTACCCAAATACCCTTTAAAATGTCCTAACTTCATCCTAGTGGCCTTTATTTACTCATAATTCCAACTGAAGGAGCCCTTTTGATCAAATCAAAAGGAATAACCCGAAGAATAGGTAAAGATTTAATCACCTCTTTCAAGTTCCTTTCTTCTTCCACTTCTTCTTTCTTTGTTGTTTCCATTATAAAATAATAAATCCAGTATATTTTATGTACTGTGATGTTATTATAAATATGGTACAACCATATTCATTATTCTATCCATCCTTTAAATGACATTTCACAATACGTGCATACGTACGGCTTACCGTCTCCACGTCATGGCATAATTATTATTCAATACATTATTATTTAGATGGGTATAATAATGATGTTTAAATTATGTAAATAAAAAATATAACATGATAATTATTCCGTATATTTGATATACCATCCATTTATATATTATTTTAATATCAAAAGAATGATATTGTCGCTCGTGCGTACATACGGATTACCCTCTCCATGAACGCGATGAGATTCATTCCCCATCTTATCCATTCAACACTAATTTTCATCAGATGATTAAAAATAATGTTTAAAGACAAAATATAATTTTTAATATGAATAAGATAAATCCTATCCATAACAAACACTACTTACGTCACAATGCATATAAAAGAAAACAAATCAGTTAACAACCGAATCTACGATAATACTACAATATTATTAATAAAGCAATATTAAAAGATCATATATTATATCATATTAATGTATATTATTCTTTTATAATATAATAACAATTATTTCAACATTATAAAGGAGGTTAAACTACCCTCAACAAAGGAAAAGTACAGGGTATGGGTTAATTTCAAAATCTCTTAATTATCCGAGGTTCTTTTTATATAAGTATCTGTTGGGACCTCTTTATCATCCACATCCATGTTTCTTAAAATTTAGTCCAGGTTTTTTTACTATTTACTATACTATGGGTTAAATTCATTTATACCCTAGTTTGACTTTTTATAAAATGGTTTGAAACGAATCTTTCCATCATTTTCCAAACAAGGTACTTTTTAAACTTTTCAACAAAATTAAGGTAAGAATGTTTTTCTTAACTTATATAATGGGTGCGGCTATATTACAGAATTATGACAATGTCTAAGCTTCCCTTACAAACTTATAACAATATTATAAAATATAAATGTTTTCATTAATAATTTTGTGACTTTTATATTATATCAAAATAGAAATAGATAATTCTCTAAAATGGTTTTGATTTCATCTATGTCAACATCATTTGATGGATTTTATGTTTGTTTGAAGTTGATTTATTATTATAAAAAACATCCATATTGTATTGAATGTTTTGTGATATGTTTGACTGTGGATGTGTTATTTCATACCATTCATGGTGTATGGATAAGGTATTGACATTTCGTATGCTATTTTTAATATGAATGTTTATGTTATGTTTAAACCTTTTCATATGAGGAATGAATTGGACTTAGTATATGACGGTTGGAGCCCACTATAGATCCTCGATGCATTAGTAGGTCTCATTAGACAAACTAGTGTCTTGGAAAAAGTCCTTGAAAAAAATTTATTTTTAGTCTTGGCACAAGGCCTTGACTATGTGGTTATAAAATTTTGGCATTATGAATTCCATATTTATAAAAGTGGATATTGATATTGCATGTGATTATTCGACTAGTATAATATCCATGTGAGTATGTATATGGAATTATTTTGATTTTATATTTTCCATATTAAGATGACGATCAAGTTTAAAAGGCTTCTGATTTAGTCTTATACATTTCCTTAAATGTTTATGCTTATTTATGAAAGTTTCTGTTATATTGTTATCCTTACTGAGCATCTGAGATCACCCCTTTATATAATTTACTTTTCCCAAGATGCGAACAAGTATATTATGACTGACCTATAGGGATATTATGAGTGGATATGAGTGTGATATATGGAAATAATTTTGTTTTAGTATTTTATTTTATAATGTAATGTAAAACTTATGAATGTATCTAGTATTTCCAAGGCTACTATACTGATTGGTCTTTCGGGAAATGATTTCCTTGTTTCATGCCAATGTATTGAAATAATGCACTGAATTTGGGTAACTAGGGTCAGGGAATTATAGTTTGTATCAAAGTAAATTTAGTACAATCCTTGGAAAATATATTTAGATAAACTTTGATTAGAGCACATAGCCCTAAGATAGACTTTGAGTATTAGTATAGAATAACATACAAGAATTTTGGTATTCTAGATATTTTTTGAGTTTTTCCAAGAAATACATCCTTGTCTAGATACAAGTTGGTATAGTTGGCTCTGGAACATATGTACCTAGGGGTAAAACCTGAAAACACCGCTTTGTGATAGAATCGAACCGGAACTTGTGCACGACAACGGGCCTTGCTGCACTCTTGGTTACGACACTCTCAGGGGATATAGTTTGGATAATTCTCATTTATTTTACAAACCATTATGAAGGTATTATGAGTATATACATTCTCAAAGAAAAAATATTTTTTATAATTATGGATTATATCCATAAAATGATCAATTTATGTTAAGAGTTTTACAAGTTTGGAATTATGTATTTCGATACATAAACTAATCTAATTTATTCCATTGTTTATAAATAGAGCCTAGTGGAAGGAATTAAAACCATATCAATGGACACACTTCATGTCGGGATTGCACTTCTATTCCAGATAATTATAGCGGAGCTTGTGATACAATTGGTGTTGATCAGCTAATCACCATACTGGGACAACTCACCCTGTTTATGAATAATAACTTTACCCTTATGGAGCACCCGGATCCACAATGCGGAGGATCAATGTTAACATTGAATGGGGGAAAAATACACTAGTATTTGAGCAATGGATAAACTCCTTTGAGAAAATATTCCACGCCTTGGGGTGTAGTGAAAGGGAAAAAAAGTTCATGGCAGTTTACCACCACACTGGAGATGTTGATCAATGGTGGACATTGATTCAAAACACAATATAAGATAGTGAAGTGTAAAATATTTAATGGAAGGATTTTAACGATATTTTCTTAGAAAAATACATTCCTCATGACCATCGAATGGATATGGAAAGACAATTTTTATGTCTGATGAAAAAGGAGGATGAGAATCTCGCAAGGTAAGACGATAACTTTACAAGGTTAGCGAGGCATGCTACAGATTATATACGTAACCCAATAAATAAGATTGATCATTTCATTGATGGGTTAAAACCATTTCTATGTAGAGCATTTGTCTCACAATCCTTCTCATCGTATGAAGATATTGTTTCATGTGTTATCATGATAGAAAAAGAATTTATTATGTCTTAAGACTTTAAAGCAAAGAAAGAAAAGAAAAGATCTACTAAAAACTCAGGAAATAGAAATAAGGGGAAGAATGGAAAAGTTTAATATCCTTCCTACAGTAAATGTTGGAAGAAACACACTGTACTTGCCTGAAGGGAATGGGAGTATGTTACTAGTGTAGTGAAAAAGGCCACCAAGCTCGTGATTGCATGGGGAAGAAAGTGGATGTCGATGTTGAATGCTACAATTGTAGAGAAAGAGGGAATTATGCAAATGAATTTCCTATACGTCATGGGAACTTACCTCAAAAAAGGACAAGGGATCAAGGCCAAGCTTATACTATCACTACTGTTGAGTTTGAAGCTCCAAAAGACTTAGTGGCATGTAATTTAATGGTTTCCGCAAGTTTAGCCAATGCTTTATTTGATTCTGGATCATCGCATTGTTTCATATCTTCCCAGATTGCTAAGAAATTTAGATATTTCCAATTAGATTTAACAAGTGAGTTCTTAGTCAAAACTCTTAAGGGAAGTATCATTGGTACAATGTTTTGTGAATAAGTTCTCATTAGGGCCTATAAATGTTCTTTATCTGCTGATCTCACCATTATACCCATGATTGAATTTGATATAATCCTCCAAATGGATTGGCTATTGGACCATTATGAAAAAATTTATTTTAAGAAGAATGAGGTTACTATTTTTTTATGACGATGATAATGAACACATTTTCTTTATAGAAGAATCATCACCACCAAATACTTATTTAGATCCACCACCAGAAGCTCAAATAAATTCAATTATTGGGGAGGAAGAGAATAAATTAACTGTGGGTGAGGAAAATAATGTTCAAATAGAGGATGTAACTATTGTGAAAGAATATGTTGATGTGTTTCAAGAATATTTACCTGGAGATCCTCCAGAACGAGAAATTGAGTTTTCCATTGATATAATTCCTGGATCAAGGCCCATATCAAAGACCCCTTATAGAATGGTCACTATTTAATTAGTGGAACTAATGAAACAACTAGAGTAATTGAGTAATAAGGTATTTATTGTCCCTATTTTTTATCCATGGGGAGCCCCTGTCCTTTTTGTTAAGAAGATAGATGGATCTATGAGGTTGTGCATAGACTATGGTGAGATCAATGCTATAACAATAAAAAGAGTATTCCCTACCTCGGATTGATGATTTATTTGACCAAATTCATAGAGATCAATACTTTACAAAGATTGACCTTTGATTTGGATATCATAGGTTTTGGGTGAAGAAGGAATACATTCAGAAAACAGAATTTCGAACAAGTTACATGCATTATGAGTTTACAATAATGCCTTTTGGATTCACTAATGCTCCCTCTATCTTCATGGATCTAATGAATAGAGTTTTCAATGAATATCTTGGTGACTTTGAAGTGGTATTTACTGATGATATCTTGGTATACTCTAGAATCTATGAAGATCATGAATATCACTTGAGCATTATCCTCAAGACTCTTAGATGACATGAAATATATGGGAAGTTTAACATGTGTGAATTCTGGCTTAAGGAGATTTCTTTTTATGGCGATATTTTCTCTAAGGATGGAATCTCTACTGATCCTTCTATGACAAGAGCAATCCATGAATTTCCATCACCAATGAGTATAACTGAGGTATGTAGTTTTATTAGTTTAGCATCATGTTATCAGCATTTCGTCCAGAATTGTGCCCGATTGGCTAACCCATTAACCAAGCTCACACGAAAAGGGGTTAAATTATTTTGAAAAAAGTGTGTGAAGAATGATTTTGAATAATTTAAGAGAATATTAGTTAATTCTCTTATATTGACTCTGCCATCGGGGAATGATGGGTTTGTTATTTATAGTGACTCATCAACAAAAGGACTTGGTTGTGTCCTTATGAAGAATGATAGAGTTATTGACTACACATCACAACAGCTAAAAATTCATCAGCAAAACTATCCTACTCATGATCTTGAGTTAGCGGCTATAATATTTACATTGAAGATATGGAGACATTATCTCTATGGTGAAAAATGTGAGATTTATACAGATCACAAGATTTTGAATTATATTTTCTCATAGAAAGAAATAAACATGAGGCAAAGGAGATGGCTTGAACTACTCAAGGATTATGATTTCACGATACACTGCCACCCAGGAAAGGAAAATAAGGTGCCATATGCTTTGAGTAGAAAATATCATAGAGTTTTGAACAAGATGAGACTTGAAAAGGATCCTATATACATTGATCTAGTAAAGATGAATATGGGAATAACCATGGAAGGTGAAACAACATTTCTTTTTCAAAAGTTTTCCAAACCATCATTACTAGAAAGGATAAAACTTCCTCAAGCTGATGATGAAAAGTTTCAAAAGAAGATTAAAGCTGTGAATAATTGGAGATTGAGTGACTTCGTATATGAATATGTAATTTTGAAATTTTGGAATAGACTTTGTGTTCCCGATATACCTGATCTAAAAATAGAATTGTTGGATGATGCTCATAGATCCAATTTATATATACACCCTAGGAGCACCAAAATGTATAGAGATTAGAAGAATTATTTTTGGGGGGAAAACATTAAGAGGGAGATTGCGGATTTTGTGTCATGATGTATGATTTGTCAACAAGTGAATTCTGGAAGGCAATAGCCTGGAGGAGTCATGCAACATCTTCCAATACCTGAGTGGAAGTGGGATAATATTACGATGGACTTTTTCATGGGACTACCGAAGACTCCTTGAAGGAACTATGCAATATAGGTCATTATTTAACTTCATACCAAGTCAACACATTTTCTTGCTATAATGGAAGATTTACCACTAGAACATTTAGAAAAACTATATATTAATGAATTTGTAAGACTTCATTGAGTACCACTATGGATGGTTTTTGATCGTGATCCATATTTTACATCAAGATTCTGGAAAAGTCATCAGAAATTCCTGGATACTGAACTTTGTTTGAGCACTTCCTACCACCCCCTAGCTATTGGACATTATGAATGGACTATTCAAATGTTATAAGACATGTTGAGTTCATCCTCACTTGAATTTAATTGTACATGGAATCAATATTTACCTCTGGTTGAATTTTCCTAAAATAATAGATTCCATTCAAGTATTCAGATGGCATAATATGAATCATTATACGGCAAGAGATGTAGCACACCAACCTGTTGGGATGATGTTAGTGAAAGAAATATTTTAGGCCTCGAACTTGTGGAGGAAGCGATGGAAAAGGTGAAGGTAATCCAAAACCACATCAAAGCAGTTCAAGGTAGGAAGAAGATCTATGCTGATAACTGAAGGAAGGATTTGGAATTTCATGTAGGAGATCATATTTTCATGAAGGTATCTCCATGGTAGGGTGTTATAATTTTTGGTAAGAAGGAATAATTGAGTCCCCAGTACATTGGACCTTTTGAAACTATAGAATGAATTGGCGTTGTAGCTTACCTTTTGTAAATTAATCTATGTCTTTCCAAAGTTCACGATGTATTCCACGTATCACTGTTGAGAAAATACATGCCTGGCCCAATGCATATACTAACCTATGAGGAATTAGAACTAGAACCTGATCTGTCTTATTGTGAAGATCCAATCAAGGATCTTGATAGAAGAGAAGAAGTGTTGAGAAGCTAGACGACTCATCTCATAAATGTTCTATAGAGAAACCATTAGATGAAAGAGGCAACGTGGGAACCTGAGGAACTTATGATGAAGAACCACCCGAGTCTTTTTACGCAGTAATACTCTAGAAATTTTGAGGACAAAACTATTTGACGGAGGGGAGAATGTAACACCCCAAGCTTCCATGGTACACTTCTCTTTGAATAATACAATAGTGTGTGTTGTACGCAACATCATGTTCTAACACACCACAACAAATCAAACTAGCCGTCATGAATAGTAATACCCACTTTTTAAAATTTTATAAATTTTATCTTTCAAAATGGAATTCTTTTTTGGATTTAGAATATCAAAATTAGCTTAGGGTGAATTTTTGGTATTTTTATGTAAACTTTCAATTTTTGATGAATAGTGGAAAACACTGAGTCATTGTTTAAAACTGACTTTTTATTTAAATAATTATTTATTTTATTTAAATTTATTTTAGGTAAAAATGGATACATAAAACCTATATATGATAAATTTAACTCATTGGAGTTAGTTTATAATAATTTGAGATATATTAAAATTTTATTGAACTTTTTACCATCTTTTACCTACTTCCTATGAGCATTTGGAAATTTACATCAAACATAATTTTACCTCTTCAGTGAGTTGAATTTCAAAAATCCAAGAGACATGGTTAATATCAAGGGGTCTAATTTGGTTCAATATGATAAAAATAATTTTTGTTTAATAGTAACGTTTTACATTTATTTACCATGGTTAAAAGTAAATAGGGTAATTAAGGGTAAAAATGATATTATTATTATTACACTAAAAATGTCTTAATTATATTGGATAAGTATAATTCGACCATAAACAACCATATTTATAAAAAATGAACCACTTTGGTCCACATGGATTAGATTAGGACAGTTATTATTATTTAATTCCAAGAAGAGTTAAAAGTGTTAAATTCAATGTTCAATAACTAAACGATTTTTAATATAGCGTTACACATAAGATAAATTAGACTATAAATACTAATTATAAATCTAATAATATTTCATAAATAATTACATTTTATTTATATTTTTTAGACCTTAGATAATTTAATTTATTCATGACACATTTATGATGCACTAATTACCTAATTAATGATATATTATAATAATTGATATTATAAATGTCCAAATAAAAATATTGAGACTTTTATGAATTAAAATAATTTTCTAGGTTAATATTACATATTAGGGTTGGTTAAATGAGATTTTTTAGAAGTAATAATGCTGTTATTAATTTTAATAAAATGAAATTCCAAATAGTGCCAAAATTGACATTAAAAGGTTTTTAAAACAAATATTATATTATTAATTGATATTATATTTCATAAAATCTATGGTTCAGCCAAAATATGTATATAATAATAGGTGTATTATTAATGAACCACTTGGGATTCTCTTGTAAGTATATAGTAAGTTTATAAACCATATAATATAAAAATACAAAGAGTCATTGTAAATGTCAAACTATTTAACTAAGAGTTAAATCTATAAGATAACATTAATATAGTGACCCAATCCTATATAAAATCTATTGGTAGAGAGTTTATAGACCCATAACCACCTTATAATTTAAATAATCCACTTTGGAGCCATTATAAACCTAAAATGATGTTATTATAAAATAATATATCTAGCTTTCTCTAAGGTGTCCTTCACTCCTCATATAAAAGGGCACTCAACCTTCTCTCTAATTCACAATTTGAAATCCATTTTTCTCGGACAAATCATACCCAAATACCCTCTCAATTGTCCTCCCTTCATCCTAGAGTCCTTCCATTAGTCATAAATCCACCCTATGGATCCCTTCTGATCAAATCAAAAGGAAGAACCCGAAGAAGAGGTAAATATTTCATCACCTCTTTCAAGTTTCTTTATTCTACCACTTCCACATTATTTGTTGTTTATATTATAAGATAATAACTCTAGTATATTATATATACTGTTATGTTATTATAAATATGGTACAACCATATTTATTATTCTATCCATCCTTTTAATGACATGTCACCATACGTGTGTACATACGGCTTACCCTCTCCACGTCGTGGTGTAATTGTTATTCAATACATTATTATTTGGATGGGTATAATAATGATGTGTAATTTATTTAAATAATAAATATAACAAGATAATTATTCTGTATATATGATATACCATCTAATTATATATTATTTTAATATCAAAAGAGTGATATTGTCGGTCATGCGTACGTACGGATTACCGTCTCCACGAACGGGATGAGATTCATTCCCCATTATATCCATTCGAGAATAATTTTCATTATATGATTAAAAATATTGTTTAAGAAATTAATATCAATTTGAATATGAATAAGATACATCCTATCCATCACAAACACAACTTACGTAACAATTTATATAAAGTAAAATGAATCGGTTAAGACCCAAAACGACGATAACACTAAGATATTATTAACAAAGCAATATTAAAAGATAATATATGATATAATATTAATATATATGATTATTGGATAATTTAATAACAATTATTTCACCATTATACAGGAGGTTAACCTACCCTCGACCAGGGAAATGTACAAGGTAAGGGTTAATTTCATAATCTATTTATTATCTGAGGTTGTTTTTATGTAAGTATCTACTAAGACCTCTTTATCATCCACATCCTTGTTTCATAAAAATGTATTCCCAAAAAATTTTACTATTCACTATACTATTGGTTAAATTCATTTATAACCATCTAAGACTTTTTATAAAATGGTTTGAATGGACTCTTTCCATCGTTTTCCAAACAAGTTACTTTTTAACATTTTCATAAAAATTATGGTAAGAATGCTTTTTTAACTTATATGACAGGTGCGACTAAATTATGCCATCATTAAAATGTCAAATCATACCTTAAAATATTATAAGAATATTTTCAAATAGAAATGTTTTATTTTATAATTACGTGATGTTTAAATTATTTCAAAATAGAAAGAGATACTTCTCTAAAAAGGATTTCATTTTATCTATGTCAACATCCATTGATGGATTTTAAGTTTGTTTGAAGTTGATTTATTATGATACAAAACTTTCATATTGTATTGAATGTTTTGTGATATGTTTGATTGTGGATGTGTTGTTTAATACCATTCACGTTGTATGGATAAAGTATAGACATTTAGTATTCCAGTTTTAATAAGAATGTTTATGTTATGTTTAAACCATTTCATATGAGTAATGCATTGGACTTAGTAAATGACGGGTGGAGCCCACTATAGATCCTCGATGAATCAATTGGTCTCATGAGAGAAACTAATGTCTTGGCACAAGGTCTTGACAAAATAATATTTTTAGTCTTGGCAGAAGGCCTTGACTATGTTTTTATGAAAGTCTGGAATTATGCATTCCATAATTATGAAAGTGGATATTGATATTGCATGTGATTATTAGACTAGTAGAATATCCATTTGAGTAAGTAAATTTCATTATTTTGATTTTATCATTTTCATGTTATACTGAAGACCAAGTTTAAAAGGACTTTGTTTTATTCTAATACATTGCCTTAAATCTTTATGCTTATTTATAAATGTTTCTGCAATATTTTTATCCTTACTGAGCATCTGAGCTCACCCCTTTTTATGTTTTTCTTTTCCCAAGATGCGAAGAAGTACAAAATGAATGACCTGTAGGGATAGTCTTAGTGGATATGATTGTGATCTATGGAAATAATGTTGTTGTAGTTTTTCATTTTATAAAGTAATGTAAAACTTATAAATGTATCTAGTATTACCAAGGCTACTAACCTGATCGGTCTTTCGGGACATGATTCTTTGTATCATGCCAATGTATTAAAAAAATGCACTGACTCTGGGTAATCAGGGTCAGGGTTTAACATTTTTATGCACCCTATGGTAATTACTCATAAGTAGGGTCTTGTGAGTGACTAGGAACATAACCAATATATCGTTTTGTTGTTTGTGAAATATTCTATGGAATTTATCATTTTGTAAATGATTTTTTATTCAATATATTGATTTGTAAATATAATCTTCAAATTTTAGTGACTAATTGGGAATTATTTTAGTATTGGTTAAGGAATTTCAATAAGAATGAATTCCACCAGATCTATGAGAAAATAGGGATGTATTGACAGGGTTGAATGAAAAACATGTGTAACTATTTTATCTCAATACCATATATATATATATGGTGAATAAATTCCCTATGTATGAGGGTCTTATACACCCTTTCTTCCCGAAAACTATATTATGACATGCACTGATCCTTACATACAACCAAACTATGAAACCTTCTCAATGATGTTGGGTTCCCCATTGTGGTTCCCTACCTTATATGGAATCATATATTCTATTTCATTTTCAAAAAAATGATACACCAAATTGTGATAGTTGGTTCATTTTTGTATTTACAATTATAAGGAAGAATCACCTAAATCATTAGATTGCATGAAATTTTTATTGAGGTACACCAATATCCCCATTGAGTAGTTTCGACTGAAATATAAAGGGAAAACAATTTAAGGGTCATTTTTCCCATATATATAACTATTAAATAATAACATTTCATATACCATAACCATTACTATGGATAATGAGTATACCTAATTTTTTGTATCTAATAAACCAGGGGAACCAACTTAATATCCAATTTTTAAAAAAAAATATGGTTATCCAGTGTGACCATAAATGAGAATTTTTATCTATAAAAGACAAAACAATTCGGTACCCATTATAATGACAAATACCTTTTTCATGATTCCAAAAATTATTAATCATAAAATACAAAACAAGGATCATAAATTCTAGTGTCTTTGGATGATTATGTACATAATTTGAAGGAATGAAATAAAAACATATTTTTTTAATTATCCATAATGAGATCCTAACAACCATTGAGTACTAATATTTGTATTGGATAACATGGGAAACACATAGGCAAATGGGATAAGTTAAAAATCCTAGTAAAGGAATAGATATATAAATAAAGCTCCACACATGGGTTAAAAGGCATAACATGATGGCATAAAAAGTTATGAAACATGGATAATAATATTGAATCATAAAAGGAAGAACATGGGATAATATAATCATGGAAACATAATAAAGTGGATAAAATGTTCAAAATGAATATGGATGAGTCAAAGAAAACTGCCAACACCATTTTACATGGCGGATAATGTCCCATAAATGATTCAAGTTTACCCCATATCCCAACATGACGTCATATGAGAATAAACATTACATAATTAATTCGAGTGCTTTATAGCTACACCAATCATAACATTTTCATGAATATGTTTTCCACATGAATAATTAAACATATATAATGAACATAAGAGTTACCAATGGAATGAAACCAGTGTCAAAATCATTTCACAAGGAAAAAACAAAGGGTGTATCATAATTGTATCAATAATAGAGTATATTTTAATAATTATTGGACATTAATAGTTTAATAAAATATTATATAAGGGTAAATTATTTCCATCATAAGTTAAAATATGTAAAAAAGTTCATTTGTGAATGATTCGGAAAGAACCACATTATTGTAGTTCAATGGAAAAATATTACAAATTATTTAATGTGGAGAACATAATAAGTGTTTCAATAAAATCGGCAATTGAAAAAGATAATTTTTAATTATATAATTATTGTTTTATAAAAATAATGTTGTTTTAAAATAGTTTATTCAGTGTGCTTGAGAAGGGTAAATCAATTGGGAATATCACATTATTCGGGTTTCCTAATATGGAGGAATTTAAAACAGAACCTTATAAAACATGAATTTCCCAATCATAGAAAGAAATATTGAAAAAGGTAGATTTTTTTGTAGAATAATATTATAATTTAGGATAATTAAATAAAATAAATTAATAATTAAATTTGGGTAATGATAGATAAATCTTAACCTGATGGAAAAAATTAAAGTTCGGCGAGAATCCATTACCTTATGTATGAAAGTGTTATGTAATTGTACTTAATATCTTTGATAATGAAATTATATTAATTAATAATTTAATTCATAACCTCATAAAAATTTATATTATTTATTTTAATTTTGATATATTAATTTATTTCTTTTTTTAAGACTTATACGATCCAGTTTCATTGTTTCAAGAGTGATCATTTCCTGAATTCCATTGTCATTTTAATTGTGTATTATTATGAAAGTGATTATAAAATGGAAGAAAAAGTAAATAAGTGTAAATATAAGAAATTTATACTTCTATATTATTTATAATTTTCCCATATATAATTTTATAGATATATTAATTAATCATTATATTGAATGTTAATGACAAATGATTGACATTTTTTGGCGTTTTCAATCCTTGAAAACTATTTTTGTTTTAATATTTAACATTATTCATATATACTGTTCAAATAAAATTAAGTAAGTTGTAATACATATATAATAATCTTTTTAACGAAAAAAGTTGTTTTTTGAGCATCACAAAAGGATTAGTTGAAAAAATAAAGCTCACCGTCAACGAAGGTAGTAAATCGGCACCACACGAACTATGTTGTCATTTTTATAATAAAATTCATTGAGAGGAAAATTGATGATGGATAAACCATTAATACAATAAAATTATATTATAATTATTTTTCTAGATTTATAATGTCTCTTTTTATAGGGTAGGTGATGTAAGGATTTTAATAAAAAGAAAATAAAAGATAAAAAGATAGGGTTTACCTCTTAAGGGTCGTATCTTTGAAAACCTCTTTAAGGCACTTGGGAATGGGCTTTTGGTGAGACAAAAAAGTGAATAATGTAGGAAATAGGGTTGGGAGATTAATATGGAAAAATGTAAGTAATATTGAAGTACTATAATGTGTTATGGGAAGAGTTTGTGATGATAGGTATTTATAGGGTAAAAGAGGGGTGTTTTATGATTATTTTATTCATTTGTTTAATATTTTAAATCATGAAAAGAAATATTGTTGATTATTATGACTAGTTACAACTAATAGAGAATTTTAGTTCTACACAATGGGTGCATACATCTTCCATATGAAATCCATGACTAAAAAAATAATGTTTTTGGCTAAAATATTAAATACTAAAAATTATCATATTTCACTATTCACCAATAATTCAACTATATCAGAATAATACCAAAAATTTAACCAATCATTTTCAAAATGTATAGAATTCAAAATTGAACTCCATTTTATGAAAATATTTTCCTAATTATATGAAATTTAATTTTTAATAAAATCATCATTTACTCAAAAAATGTGGATTGTAATATTATAACAAAGTTTATGTTACTTTTAAAAATTAATTAATGTCAGATAAAATTATCATAGGATGATAAGACCAAAAATTAATTTAAAAATATATTTTATGAATAATATATTTTCATTAATATCATTATATTAATTATAATATTATGAATAAAAATTTGTGGTTCACAAAAAAACCAACACATTATTTCTCATTTAAAAAAATTATTTACCTTTTCCTGTACATAAATTTATCAAATTTACATTTATGAGATACCTAAATATTATTCACACTTTGTTATGTGAGGTTCTTATTTTTTTGGTCATATTAGTATTATTAAGGATCATATTACTATTCAAATAGTAATGTTTGTATTCCTTCAGTATATGTTTCTTAATTTATTGAAATACATATTATTTAATTAATTATTAATTTAAACAATTAATATTGAGATATTTATGTGATTTGATGATATATTTTCTATATGAAATAATTTTAATAATGGAATTTCAATTGATAAAATTCTGGGTCCTTACATTCACCCCCAATATGAAATTTCACCTCGAAATATCATTTAACATTATAGGGTGAATAAAGGTTAGTTTACATATCCTTCATTAGTTCCTCCAGTTCTGATGTCTCTTATTCATACTTATTGGTCGACCATAGTATGTTCCCTGCTAGGTGGTATTGTTGCATAGAACATTATCTCTACGATCCAAGATAATCACTGGATTATCTTCATATGAGAGTCCATTTTCTAGTAATACAACCTCCAGATTATGTACATGTTCATTATATGGTATGTACATCCTCAAGAATGATACATTTAATACATCATGTACTTATGACATTGTATGTGCAAGTGCTAATCTATAGGTTGCCTCTCCAACATAATCAAAATCTTGAAGGGGATGATGTACCAGGTACATAGCTTTCCTTTTTTCCCAAATATCATGATATTTTTAAAAGAAGATATGCATAGGAATACAATTTCTACAACATTAAACTCATGTCTCATTGATGATTATCTACATAGATCTTCTGTCGACTATGAGCATTCATAATGTCCTGCTGAATAGTTTACACTTTTTCTACCATTTAATTGACCATTTCATCTCATTTCAGCTTACGTTCATATACATCATCCTAACATGCCAGTGTTATGCATCTTTTTTAATAAAGATATCTATATGGATAAACTTGGATTCTTGAGTCGAAACTATTGTTATGACTACCCTACTCTTTATTACACACTAAAACATGATTTATTACATAAACGCCACTTTATACAACATATAATATCGAGACATCTAGTGTATTTGGGGCTTACGATCGTTACATAACAACTTAAAACATGAAATACAACATCTTTATTGAAAAATTCTTTTACATGACCACTATATTCTCTCATACTTATCATTTCATGGGGTAATCTGAGGACATGCATAAGAAAAGGCTGAGCTATAAAGCCCAGTAAGGGAATAAACCTATAATAACTTGTGGAATACACAACAGGTTAGAAAATAGGAATATCAATGGATCACAAGAGAAACATGAACATTAAGGCATGATAAATCATGAGTATCATAACATGGAAATGTGGAAACAACACTTAACATGGAATTTAGCATGATCCAAGTCTCATTACACATAGAGCATGAGTAAATACTCATTGAACATGAAGCACGAGTAAACCATAGTCTCACTTGAATTAGCATGAGTCAACACTCATTGCACATGATGTGTTATGATACTATACTTTACCCAATTCATTAGAGTGCTATTATGGTTCACCCTTCGTAAATATTTCATTTCTTGCATAAGTGTTCCACATGGATCATATAACATGGAATCAATAAAAATCATAAGTTATTCAATGATTAAGTAATGTGTAATAAATACATGAAAGTATCATTAAATATGTTTATGTGAATAAATATGAATACCCTTGATAGAGACATGGATATGGTATTCACTACACAATGATCTTGTCCGAGAAAAACATTTTGCAATTTCGGCATCATAATGACGTGACATAAAGATTCATGAAAATGGTTGATGAGAGATAAATTGGTTTCTTGTCCTATATACATGAAATGGATACTATGGGGGTCATATAGATACATGTCCCAACAAACATAATTGAATTTAGATGCATAATAAAAAAGAATAACTTGGATGTAAAAGAGGAGATAGAAATCCCTCATAGAATTTCTGCATTGTAACAGAAGTACATGGGAGGAACTAATGAGAGAGAAAGGGGTCTACCATCATCCTAAAATAAATAGGTTAGTATGGGGGCGGCTTGGAATCATTCCCAAATATTTTTAATTGAATAAATAATGGCATAACAACTTAATGAAAATTGGTCAAAATGAGAAAAGAAGAAATCCCTTACTTAGAAATGTGATCCCAAAAGCATAAGAGAGGTTTGATAAAGGCTTCATGGGAACTTGGGGCTCCTTGGGAAGATTCTAGAAATATTCTGTGAGATTTTGGATGAACATTAAAGTCTTTTAGTGAAGAGTATGTGGGATCTCGGGTGGGTTTATTTAGGAAAGGAGAGATAATTCTTTGTTATATAGGTTTGGGACACCTCACATTAAACTAATCAAAACAACAAACCATACCATGGTTTTTTCCCGTGGTTTATTCCAAAGGGATTGGAAAAAAATATTTTATGATTCTAATGGACGAACTTCTTAAAATGATAGGGTTTCTTATGGGGAGGTCAGTTATACTCTGTAGGAAAACAATTTAAAAAGAAAAAATGTTTTATAAGCCTTGAAGGGTCCCCTAAAGCTTTGTAAAATAAATCAAACAAACCAAATATCACATTATTTTAATGTTAAAACATATATTGTATGAACATAATATTTAGAGTATTTTATTATATCACTATTGGATCATTATTATATCACAATAAACATTATATATTTAAATGGTATTTAATGTTTACACAAAAATTCAACTGTCTCAGAAAATTAGGTAAATTCCACCAATAGATAATTTCTACTTCCTGATTCCAAAAATAATACTCATGTTATCTAAATAATTTTATAAATATTTAAATTTTAACTTTGAAAATAAAACCCGATATGTATAAAAAATTCATGGTTTTTAACAAAAACAGCTTTCAAACCATAATAAACATTACAATTTCCTTCATAAAATTATACGATAATTTATATTTAATACTAATTAATTTAATAATAATAATAATATTTTGTCAAAATATTATTTCATTTAAAAATTCATAAATTCATCAAAATTGATTTTTTAGTTGAATATTAACTAAAAATACTATTTGTGCTTTAAAAACTATTTACAAAGTAACAATAAAAATAATGTATAATATATCTTCAAGAATAATGTAAATAGTAATAGTGCTAGGGTATCATTATATAACCCCTTCTAAAAACTGTATAAGACCGAAGGGTATGGTGTACAATGATGACAGACTCTTGGGGTGGCTCAGATAACATCGCTCGGGTGGTAATCTCTATTATCATTCACTTCACTTGTAGTGGGTTCCGCTCAAGATTAATATGTTCAAGATCGTATTGGGCTTGACCGAGAGTGAAGCCCAATGACGTTACCTCCTTTCCATGCTTGTAAAAATGGGATTCGTATGGGTAAATACTACTGGATGAGGCCATCACTTCATTTGTTTGAGTAAATTGGATTTGTTAAAGCCCTATATTTATACTAGTCATGTGATCACTATTCAACTGCTCTATTAGAAATAGTCCCAATTCATAACGGTATTTTAAAATCCAAAACATAAAACAAAATATGTTCATATGTTTTACATAACCATACGAAGACATTTAAATATACCAAGTGGAATTTTAAATAGTGAATTTTTGGGTTGTTACAATCACCCCCTTAAGAAATTTAGTCCTCAAAATTTCCTTCTCACACACTAAAGAAATTTTGGGTAACTCTGCTTCATCACATCTTCTGATTCCCATGTCACTTATTCAAACATGTGGTTCTTCCACAATACCTTGAAGAGGAGGTCATTGTCTTATTTTGTAGAACTTTTTCACTACTATATATGATCTTAACTGGTTGCTCCACGTAATAAGTATCATCCTATGGTTGTACTACCATTGAAGAGAGTACATGAGAAGGGTATGGTATGTACTTTCTAAAGAGGGATACATGAAAGAATCCATGTACTTTGTTCATTGTGGAATGAAGTTCTACTCGATAGTCCACAACCCCAACAAGATCAAGAACCTCGAAGGGGCGTATGTACCTAGGACATAACATCTCTTTCTTTACAAACTTCGGGACCTTCTTCCACGGAGATATGCATTGAAATACCATGTCTCCATCTTTAAACTCAAGGAATCATCAACATATAACTTCATAAATCCTCGGTCGACTCAAGGATGCCTTGATATGCTACTGAATTGTTTTCACCTTCTCCACCATTTCATCGACTATTTCTGGTCCTAGCGGCTTACGCTCACCGAATTTATCCCAACATGTTGGTGTTCTGCACCTCTTCCCATATAGGTCTTCATAGGGTTCCCTTTCGATGATCGAGTGGAAGTTGTTATTATAAGAGAATTCAACCAGAGGAAGATTTTGATCCAAATACCTTTTAAATTCCATTGAATATGATCTTAACATATCTTCTAGTGCCTGAATAGTTTTCTCAAATTGGCCATCTGTTTGAGGATTATAGGTCATACTGAAGTTCAGTTCTGTATCCAAAGAATGTTGATGACTCTTCCAAAACATAGTGTGGAATCTTGGATCTCTATCAGATAAAATAGATAGTGGTACTCCATGTATCCTTACCACTTCCCTGATGTATATCTGTGCCAGTTGATTGAATGAGAAATCCTACTGAATTACAATGAAATGTGCAGTCTTTTTAGGATGATCCACAACATCCAAGATTCCATTGTTGCCTTTGGATTTCTTTGAAAGTCCAGTGACAAAATCCATGGTGATGTTATCTCATTCCCATGCGGGTATGGGCAATGGTTTCATCATCCACTTAGACTTCTCCCTCTCTAACTTCACTTGCTAACACACCATGAACTTTTATGTATACTCAGCAATCTCCTTCTTCATATTATCTCACCAATAATGATCTTGGAGATCTCGATACATCATTGTTTTTCTTGGGTGAATGTAGATATTTAGACTATGTGCATCATTTCAATGTTCCTAATTCAGATCCGGATTTGATGGAACACATAGTCTTTTCAAAAATGTCACAATTCCTTCTTCATTAACATTGAACTCTGTAGATTTCCCTTTTCTGATAGTGTCCACTTTCTGAAGAATTACAACATCATTCTTTTGAGATTCCATTAACCTTTCTAAAAGATACGGTTGGTAAATAATTTGTTAAAGGATTCATTATGTTTCCTTCTTTATGATTCCCATGTCCATATTAATCAAATCTAAGAAGATTTGATCCTTTTTAACTCTCATCAATGATAGAATCATTGGGTCCTTTCTACTTAGAGCATCTACTGCCTTGTTCGCTTTCCTTGGGTGTTAATGGATTGATCAGTCATAGTAATTGATCACCTCTAACCATATCCATTGGATCATGTTAAAATATTCTTATGTGAATATATACTTGAGTCTTTTGTGGTCCATATATATTTCACACATCTCCCCAAAGAGATAATCCTGTCAAATTTTTAAAGAAAAGATCACCGCAGCCAACTCCAAATAATGTGATTGATAATTCTTCTCATGAACTTTCAATTGACTTGAAGCATATGAAATAACTTTTTCATTTTTCATCAACACACAAGCTAGGCCATTGTTTAAGGAATCACTGAATACCACAAAATGTTCTCCACTTGTGGGTAAAGTGAGAAATGATGCAGTGATAAGCCTCCTTTTCAACTCCTTGAGTCTTTTTTCGTATTCATCATTACATGAAAACATTAAATACCTTCCCAGTTAGCTTGGTAAGAGAGTTGTACAATTGTGATAAATTTCTCACAAACCATCGATAATATCCATCTAACCCAAAGAAGCTATAGATATCCATTACTAATGTTGGCCTCAACCATCTCTCAAATGCATTTGTCTCGGAGGGATCCAAATATATCCAATTTCTTGTGATGATATGGCCCAAGAATGAGACCTCCATCTACAAGAACTCCCAATTGTTGTTATTTTCATAGAGCTTCTCCTTTTGCAAAGTCCCTTGTATTGTTCTTAGATACTCCTTCAGATCCTCCTTGGTTTTGGAGTATATTTGAATATCATCTATAAAGAATACCACAAATTTTTCGAGCTAATATCTAAATAATATTTTCATCAAGTCCATGAATATTTATATAGAATTAGTGACTTCGAAAGGCATTACTATAAATTCATAGTGCCCCAATCTGGTACGAAAAGAAGTCTTGGGGATATCATCCTTATTCACCCTTACTTGATAATATCCCAAACGAAAATCTTCCTTTGAGAAGTATTGTTCTCCATGTAGTTGATCGAAAAAGTCATTGATTCATGTTAGAGGATAATTTTTGTTTATCATGATTTAGTTAAGCTCACGATAATCGATGAAAAGGCACGTTGACCCATCCTTTATCTTGACGAAGAAGACTAGTGCACTGCATGGTGAAGCACTAGGGAGAATAAAACCTTTATCCAGATTCTCCTGTAGTTGTCTCTTCAGCTCATCAAGATCCGAAACATCCATTATATATGGATTCTCGGATATTGGAAACTCCCTAGTTATAAGATCAATAGAGAATTCAACATCTCTTCTATGAGGAAGACCAAGAAATTCCTTAGTAAAAACATTAGCGAATTCATTCACATTAGCCATGTATTAAAGGATGGTTTCCTCCTTAGACTCAATCATTTGAGAAATATAATCTTTCTCATATGTTTGTAATATCCACCCTTGAGATAATGGATCTAAAGAAGATTCATCTTCCTCCTTGCTCTTGTACAGAATCGGGGGTGGATTCTCTACATGGAGAGTGATTTCTCTCTCACCGCAATTTATGGTGGCTCTATATAAGGAATGCAAATACATACCAAGAATTACATCAAATTTCATGAGAGGGAGTATTATGAGGTTTTCCAAGATGTTAAATCCACCAATTAAGATGGGGAAGGAGTTATATTCATGGGATGCAATGATTGACCCATTTTTTGTACTCACTGACATCTTTAATTCCATGATTTGTGGTGGTCTTGAGATTTTTATACTAATCATTATGGATATAAAAGAATTTGTAGAACTTGATTCAAAATTTATGTTCACTATTCTGGATTGAATAACAAGTGTACATGTCACCACTTCATTGTCGGGGTTCACTTCGGCAGTTTTGATGGCAGAACTTCTCCCTTGCTACCTTGGAGGTTGTTGGTTGCCTCCAAAAACCCTTGGCTTAGTGAACTAATTTCATGGTGTCCCAGTTCATTGTAGTTGAATAATTGAGAAATGTATTGAGAGTCGAACAGATCTTTCCTCTCATCTACCACAGCTGTGGGTTTTTCTTACTGACAGGTACTAGCCAGGTGTCCTTCTCTTCCACACCAAAAGCATCTCCTCGTCCCCTTCAGAAACTTTTTGGGGTTCTTCTTTCTGCACCATTTCAAGTGGGGTACTGTCTTTTCATAGCACCATTGGATTTATCCATAATACCACTAGAATTGAATTCCACATTACGCTTCATATCCCCATGATACCCCTGAGGTACGCCGATCTCCATTTCATCCTTGAGGGAACATCAAACAATTTTCTCATAGATGTCGAAGTTGCAGATCGCAAGGGCTTTCTGCGGGCTAGGTTTCATCCCACCAAAGAAGCGGTCAACCTTGAATTCAGGGGTAACGACAAATCTAGAATCATATTGTGCAATCCATGTGATGGTTTCCTCGTATGCTCTGATAGATTCGTCACCTTTTTTCTTGAGGGCAAGGAAGTCCCTTTCCATCATAAGCTAGAGGGTGCATGGAAAATATTTATCAAAAAACATCTTCTGAAAATCCATCCATTCCAACGCCTCGATATCTTCCTTAGGCTTCATATTTTTTATCAGTTTCCACCATTGATTAGCTTCACCATCTATATGATAAACATCCAAAAGAACCTTCTATTGTTCAGAACTTTTTTGGATGGAGAATATCTTTCCAATGGATTGGATTCATTGTTTAGTGATTGAGGGATCAGACGATTCATTAAAAGTAGGAGGCCTTTTTCTCATAGAGATATCAATAGGGACATGTTTTTTCTTAGGGGGGATGAAGGTTATTCTTGACCCATGATTCTATTAAAATCATGATTTAACTGAGAGAGAATCATGAAAAAGTTCGTGATTCTCACTCCCATCAGATTAGAAATGTCATTTGCACGGTCATCAAATTGTTCATCACATAGGTTGTTAGCTCGAGTCCCCCTATTACCAGCTATTGGCTGAAATAAAAGAAAAGTTAGGGGTAATACATAAAGTTTAATCCAAGGAAAAAATAGATGACTTATAAATAGATTTTATTTTCATAACTTATTAATCTATAGGCTTTAATCTATGTTATCCAATATATATTCTTAAGGGATATAATTTAATTCCCTTAATAATGGTTCATACTATTCTTTTGAATTTACCAATGCATATCCCCCAGGAGTGTCGACATGAAGAGTGCAGAAAGTACCATTGTCGTGTACCAGGATACCCCAGGTCATGCCTGAAACTCCTTTTTTGAGTTTTAATCCCTAGGTACATCTGTTCCAGAGCCACCTCTGTAGAGACCCGAAGCTTGACGTACATGAACATTTCATTTCTTTTGCGGAATACTTAGTACATTACAAAAACACACACACAAGGAACGTAATAGTTTAGTGTCTTTGGAAACTCGGAATAAAATCTTCTAATCGTGGTGAAAGATCTTCAACATCTCCCATAAAGATCTTCTTCTTTTTTTACCTAAAACCTTTCTTTATTTCCTGGGGAAAAGAAAACATAAAAGGGTGAGCTCAAATTCTCAGTAAGGGTAAACAAAAGAAATATCAATCACATCATATTCATAAGAACGTAACTTTTGGAAATGTTAACCTGCAAAAGAGATCATAATTTCATAACATGGGGTAAATCATGGCAGTGAAATGTAATCACAATAATAATAACTTAAAACATGAAACTTTGTGGCATTCACACATAATCATAGAGAATCATTTCTTGTTAGTCAAGACTCATTTCCAAGACTATCTTAGTGGACAAAGTCCCTTTCTGAATCAAGTAACCCTCGTTTCAGTCCTATTTCACTGAACCGGTATAACCTACCATTCCAGCCATGTCTATCTCATGAGATATAAAATCTTTACCCAATGCATTGGAGGGAGATATAGGTCCCACCCATCTCATAATGATACCATTCTTATGTGTGCCACAAAATCATAAATCATACATCATTTCATAACCCATGTAATAAAAATGGGATTCTTAAACAACATGACATCATAAAACCATTCATATAAGATAAAGGAATTCATAAACATAATTCCATCACAACATAGTCAAATCAATGTAAAAATATGGATAGAAACATAACCCTTTATTATCATAGATGGAAAATAATTTTGATAAAACACTTGAATTGAATTCTTGAGGAAAATATACTTTCTTCTTCAAAATCAATTTCTTTTCACAAAACATCATGCAATTTTAAAGGAAAGAGATTTTATTGAAAATAGTCATGAAATATTTTGGAGGAAGTTTCATGAAAATAAGGCTTTATAAAACCGTAAAAATCCGTTCGTGCCGTATAAGTTAAAAAAATAACAATTTCCTCGTACTTTTGTCGGAAAAGCCAAAAAGTACCTCGTATGAAAAATGACAAAAGATTCCTTTCATATATTTTACTAAAAACTCACCGAATGGTAAAATTGGACTTAAATAATTGTAGGTGGATGTAAATAATATTACATATAGAGGAAACATGGATGTGAATGATAAAATATACCCCAGTAAATGCCAAAGTATAAACAATCTTGGATAAAAATGAGATTGTGATATTTCCCTTACCTTAAGTCCGATTTGCTTCGTAAGTGTCCGAACCTCCTATATAATGATTTAAATAATGTCATTAACTTATTACAGAATCATATTCATTGTTATTATATCATATATGGTTCACTTATGACTTTATATTACCCGTTCTTTTGTAAATTCCATGTTAAAGAAGTGTTTTGGGTAAAATCGTTTCATTTATCGTAGGTGTTTGGACTTGTTGTTCTTGACATTATTATTACTTATATCATGATTTACTTACTTCCAGAATATAAAACATGATTTATATATCATATATATTCAGTATATATATATATAATAGATAGATAAATCAAATAAAACACACCGTTCATGGAGACGGTAGTCCGTACGTACGCATGAACGCTGTTTTCGTTTCCTTATTGAGTTGAACGGAATTAAGTAGATGACATTCATATATATACACATAAATCCAGTATCATTGTTATGTAATATATTTAATTATTACTTATTATATATACTTTATAATCATTCATGAATGGTTTAAAGTGGAGAATGAATCTCATCGCGTCGTGGAGACGGTAGTCCGTACGTACGCACGAGCGATGATATCATTCTCATGATCGTGAACTTGTGTTGAAGTGTATGTATAATATTTCAGTATCAATATCAATTTATAATAATCATATATAGTTACTCATTACACCATTATACCCATCCTTTTAAGGTGATGGTGGAAAATAGATTACACCACGGCGTGGAGACGGTATTTCGTACGTACGCACGCGCGGTGATTTCATTTTTCCGTAGGATGGATAGAAGGTGAATTAGGGTTGTTTCATATTTATAATAACATATCAGTATGTAATTAATACTGATGTTATTACTTTATCATGAAACAACTAAAGAAGAAGAAGTTGAAGAAGAAAGAAATTGAAAAGATCGGTAATGGATATTACCTCTTCTTTGAAACGCCTCCTTGAATCCTCCACTTAGGGAACTAAGATTGGTCTTTGAATAAGACCAGGACCTCTATGATTATTCTAGGGAAGTGGAGAAGGGATTTTGGCAGGGGTTGGCCGAGCTTGAGTGCTCAAATTGGTGTGAGGAGGAGGGGGAGGAGGTGTCCTTTTATAAGGGAGGAGAGGGGCACCTTAGGAATATCTCAAAATATTATTTTATATTAAAGTCAAAATCGTTTTATAATGGTTCCAAAGGGTCTTATTTCGAAGCTAAAGTGGGGATGGGTCGAAATCCTATCAACAAATATGATTTAGACAAGTTTAGGGTATTATTTTAACCTTATCAATTAGATTTAACTCTAAGTTAAATAATTTAACTTTTACCGTGTCTTTTTGTTTTCTTACACTATATGGTTAGTACACTAACTATAACATGCCAAACGAACCCCAAATTATTTATTATTAATATATATATCATTATCTAAGTCATTTGGCCGAGCCTTAGATTTTTAGGAATAAAATAACAATTAATAATATAATATTTGATTTAAAAACTATTTTGTGTCAATTTTGACACTATTTGATATATGATTTTTGTGAAAGTCATAACAGAATTATATGTTCGAACCAAGTTTATTAAATCAACACTAATATATCATAGTAACCTATAAAATTAGTGGAATTCATAAAACGTCTCAAATTACATTTATTTTGGTGTTTATAACATCAATTATGTCAATATTTCATTAATAAGATAATTACTGCATCATCATTGTGTCATAAATAAACTAAATTATTTAATGTCTAAAAATTACAAATAAAATACCATTATGTATGAAATCTTTTTATCTTTCTAATGAATATTTATAGTCGAATTTATCTTATGTATAACCTCATATTAAAAATGTTTTAGTAAATAAACTTTGATTTTAACTCTTTTGACTCTTCTTTGAATTAAATAATAATAAATGTCCTAATCTAATCCAAGTGGGCCTAAATGGTCATATTTTATTCCTAAGCTTGTTTTTTGTCGAATTACACTTATCCAATAGAATTTGGACATGTTTTATCGTAATAATAATATCATTTTTACCCTTAATTACCCTATTTACTTTTAACCGTGGTAAAAAAAGTAAAAAGTTACTATTCACCAAAAATTATTTTCATCTTATTGAACCACATTTTAGTCCTTGATATTAACCGTGTCTCTCGGATTTTCGAAATTCCATTCACAGAAACGGTAAAATTAAGTTTTATGCAAAATTCAGTTTTTAACCTACCACTTAGTGGTTTCACTATTCATCGAAAATTGAAAGTTTTCAGAAAAATACCAAAAATTAGGCCTAATCTATATTTGATATTATGAACTCAAAATGATTTCTATTTTACCAAATTCAAAACATATCAGTTTCATTAATTAATTTAAAAATTAATTCCCGTCGTCTAAACAAAAGGCGTGTTTTTAAGAGATAATAACTATCAAAAGATTGACACTTGTTTATAACTGGTTTAAATGTGAAATTATATCCAATGACCAACATTGTATTGAATTGTAAAAATATATTCTAAATATAATTTAAAACCACTCAAACTAATAATTTATCACTATTAATTATTTCGATTGAAAAAGTTGTTTTTAATTAAAATTTAGTAATTTTCACTATTCATCAAAATATGAAAGTTATCCGAAAATCACCAAAATTTCACCCTAAGCTAATTTCGATATTCCGAATCCAAAAATGAAGTCCATTTTGAAAAATAGAAATTAAAAAATTTCAAAAAGTGGTTATTACTATTCATAACGTCTAGTTTTAATAATATTTTAATAGCATATCGTTGTTTACCGAAACTTGGTGTTGCGTACAACACACGCTATCGTGGAAGGTCGCGATTGCATGTAATTCAAGCCAGGTCAGAGATGTGTGTTGTGAAAGCTCCTTTTGGTGTAGCGTATTACACAAGACATTAATGAAATTAAAAAGAATATTTTTCATAAAATCTCGGGGTGTTACATTATACCCCCCTTAAATTGAATTTCGCCCTCGAAATTCGTCGGGGTTATAAATGGTTTACTATTCGAAAGTTTCTTTAATCGAAACCCACATCGTAAAAAGGAATACCAAAACCAATCTTTAAAAACAAAAGTATGAAACGTAACGGTTACCCAAATAAACTAATCACTGGGTTTCCACATAGGTGAAAATATGGATATGGAAGAGAAATTTAACCATCATGTTCTGATGGAGAGTGGTAGAGAACATGGCTATGGAAAAGCTAGCAATCACAAATCCATAAATTTGTGACGATCTAAGGTACCATCTGATTAATCAGATATAAGAGCACTAGGACAACATTTTTGGTTTTCAAGATCATTTCCCTAAAGTTGATGAAATTGGAATTAGAAGAAATACTTTCGTGATTTTGGTATAGTCTCACTATTTGTCGTTCTTTGGCCAATTTCTACTTCATCTCTTAATGAAATGAAGTTGAATTTGTCATTCGTGATGTGTTAGCAGATCATGTGATAGAATGATGGGTCATTCCATCTGCCTCAAAAGGTTAGAAAAGTTATCAAAAAATACATAAGTCCATCTATAGTGAGATTAATGATATATGGTTCCTAAAATGAACTTATACTTCATATATCATACTGCTTAATATAATAAAACTAGTTTCTACTAAACAGGGACTTCCTATAGGCCAGTTGTAGGCGATAAAGGCCAGTCGCACTTCGGTTGTGGGTTCGATTCCCACATCCTTGTCTGACGCGATGGGCTGTCGCCCGTCCTGCAGGTTGTCCTTTTTCTAAAACTATATTACTATAACATCCCATCAATAATATCGAAAAACATTTTATCCTAACTTATGTCCAACATAATCCATTACAATCTTTAGGCTCATCCATAATACTTTAGTACACTCTCATAACATAGTGAAAATGATTACCAGAGATTTAATACTATCGTTGATCCCCATATATCATAAGATATGTTTTGTTGGTCACATTCCAAACATTCAAAGTCCTTAATCATGTATTCTCTTGAATACCCATTGAACCTTAGTGAAAACATGAATGCAGTTAAAAGTTAACACTTTCCAAATACCAAAATCCTCAAAATTCTATATACTCAAACCATGATATCACTTAGTCCTTATATAAATCATGAGCTCATGAATACTGTCAAACATTTAATTTTCTCCTTATCCCTTCATTATGCGCATATCATCTACATTTCAAAAATATCTAAATAACCTTTCATGGATAGTGGTACCATTAATCATACACTTTCAAAACTCAAGGAAAGACAACAGTGTAACAATCCTTAGATGTCTCTTTATTCCATAGTACCATGAGATTTCTTATACAACATTACACATCATAAACATGTAATCATTCCACTACATTCTTAAACCATTGACTGAGCTTCAACAATTCTTTCATCTCACATATCATTTGTAGTCTCTTCATCATCATCCACATAAATACTACCCATACGACCATACTGATTCTCTTCATGAGACTTTCCCTTAGGGCATTGGTTTGCATAATTCCCGTACATTCCACATTTAAAACATTTAACCATTGTTGATGTCGTAGCAATACCATTATCCTCATCCCTGGTGTTAACTGAACCTTTTCCTTTGCACTTACTGGCTTTGTGTCCTTCTTTTCCACACCCATAGCATCTTCCAGTTCCTTTGAAACATTCTCCTTGATGCCTCTTCCCACATGATTTACATAGGGGAAATTGAACTTTCTTTCCTCTATGATCATCATGAAACTCCATCTTTCTCTTATTAGCTGAGTCAGGAAACTTACCAAATTTTACTTTATTAATCATATTATGAGATTGCTCATTTGGCATAATAATGATGTTTGGACTTCCAAATCCCATTTCATTTGGTTGCTCATGAAAAATATCATTCCATTGTCCAGCATATCCTCCATTATCGTGAATCACCTTGTTTCCAGCCATTTTCTAAAACCCAAAAAGAATAGTGTGAGAGGCAAAAATCATGCTAGGGAAAACAACATTATAAAGGGGGAGTATCCTCAATATCTAACTTTTTAGGTAAAATTCTAAGATCGTTACCATTGTTATAGGATTGTATCCTATACGTATACTTATCCTTAGGGACATCCCTAGACAAACCTTATAAATATCTCTAGGGATCTCACTAAAGTTCTCGCATCCTAGTTTCCAAAGGTTGACTAAACCTTTCCTCTGATACCAACTGTAGAGGTCTAGAATTACTTCCAGTGGACTACGATTGATACCTATCAGGGCACTCCATGGGCGGCAACACCCCCTGGGCGGGACACACCACCATCCCCAGTGGAAGCCATTTCCTCATGAAGCCCTTGGGCAGAGAGCCATGCTTCGTCCAACGCTCACATGTGAGAGTTCCCAAGGATCGGATACATTCCTACCTCCTTTGCCTATGATACCAACTGTAGAGACCCGAAGCTTGACGTACATGAACATTTCATTACTTTTTCTGAATACTTAGTACATTAAAAAAACACACACACAAGGACCGTAATAGTTTAGTGTCTTTGGAAACTCGGAATAAAATCTTCTAATCGTGGTGAAAGATCTTCAACATCTCCCATAAAGATCTTCTTCTTTTTTACCTATAACCTTTCTTTATATCCTTGGGAAAAGGAAACACAAAAGGGTGAGCTCAAATGCTTAGTAAGGGTAAACAAAAGAAATATCAATCACATCATATTCATAAGAACATAACTTTTGGAAATGTTAACCTGCAAAAGAGATCATAATTTCATAACATGGGGTAAATCATGGCAGTGAAATGTAATCACAATAATAATAACTTAAAACATGAAACTTTGTGGCATTCACACATAATCATAGAGAATCATTTCTTGTTAGTCAATACTCATTTCCAAGACTATCTTAGTGGACAAAGTCCCTTTCTGAATCGAGTAACCCTCGTTTCAGTCCTGTTTCACTGAACCGGTATAACCTACCATTCCAGCCATGTCTATCTCATGAGATATAAAATATTTACCCAATGCATTGGAGGGAGATATAGGTCCCACCCATCTCATAATGATACCATTCTTATGTGTGCCACAAAATCATAAATCATACATCATTTCATAACCCATGTAATAAAAATGGGATTCTTAAACAACATGACATCATAAAACCATTCATATAAGATAAAGGAATTCATAAACATAATTCCATCACAACATAGTCAAATCAATGTAAAAATATGGATAGAAACAGAACCCTTTATTATCTTATATGGAAAATAATTTTGATAAAACACTTGAATTGAATTCTTGAGGAAAATATCCTTTCTTCTTCAAAATCAATTTTTTTCACAAAACATCATGCAATTTTAAAAGAAAGAGATTTTATTGAAAATAGTCATGAAATATTTTGGAGGAAGGTTAATGAAAATAAGGCTTTATAAAACCGTAAAAATCCGTTCGTGCCGTATAAGTTAAAAAAATAAGAATTTCCTCGTACTTTTGTCGGAAAAGCCAAAAAATACCTCGTATGAAAAATGACAAAAGATTCCTTTCATATCTTTTACTAAAAACTCACCGAAGGGTAAAATTGGACTTAAACAATTGTAGGTGGATGTAAATAATATTACATATAGAGGAAACATGGATGTGAATGATAAAATATACCCCAGTAAATGCCAAAGTATAAACAATCTTGGATAAAAATGAGATTGTGATATTTCCCTTACCTTAAGTCCGATTTGCTTCGTAAGTGTCCGAACCTCCTGTATAATGATTTAAATAATGTCATTAACTTATTACAGAATCATATTCATTGTTATTATATCATATAAGGTTCACTTATGACTTTATATTACCCGTTCTTTTGTAAATTCCATGTTAAAGAAGTGTTTTGGGTAAAATCGTTTCATTTATCGTAGGTGTTTGGACTTGTTGTTCTTGACATTATTATTACTTATATCATGATTTACTTACTTAAAGAATATAAAACATGATTTATATATCATATATATTCAGTATATATATATATAATAGATAGATAAATGAAATGAAACACACCGTTCATGGAGACGGTAGTCCGTACGTACGCATGAACGCTGTTTTCGTTTCCTTATTGAGTTGAACGGAATTAAGTAGATGACATTCATATATATACACATAAATCCAGTATCATTTTTATGTAATATATTTAATTATTACTTATTATATATACTTTATAATAATTCATGAATGGTTTAATGTGGAGAATGAATCTCATCGCGTCGTGGAGACGGTAGTCCGTACGTACGCACGAGCGATGATATCGTTCTCATGATCGTGAACTTGTGTTGAAGTGTATGTATAATATTTCAGTATCAATATCAATTTATAATAATCATATATAGTTACTCATTACACCATTATACCCATCCTTGTAAGGTGATGGTGGAAAATAGATTACACCACGGCGTGGAGACGGTATTCCGTACGTACGCACGCGCGGTGATTTCATTTTTCCGTAGGATGGATAGAAGGTGAATTAGGTTTGTTTCATATTTATAATAACATATCATTATGTAAGTAATACTGATGTTATTACTTTATCATGAAACAACTAAAGAAGAAGAAGTTGAAGAAGAAAGAAATTGAAAAGATCGGTAATGGATATTACCTCTTCTTTGAAACGCCTCCTTGAATCCTCCACTTAGGGAACTAAGATTGGTCTTTGAATAAGACCAGGACCTCTAGGATTATTCTAGGGAAGTGGAGAAGGGATTTTGGCAGGGGTTGGCCGAGCTTGAGTGCTCAAATTGGTGTGAGGAGGAGGGGGAGGAGGTGTCCTTTTATAAGGGAGGAGAGGGGCACCTTAGGAATATCTCAAAATATTATTTTATATTAAAGTCAAAATCGTTTTATAATGGTTCCAAAGGGTCTTATTTCGAAGCTAAAGTGGGGATGGGTCTAAATCCTATCAACCAATAGGATTTAGACAAGTTTAGGGTATTATTTTAACCTTATCAATTAGATTTAACTCTAAGTTAAATAATTTAACTTTTACCGTGTCTTTTTGTTTTCTTACACTATATGGTTAATACACTTACTATAACATGCCAAACGAACCCCAAATTATTTATTATTAATATATATATCCTTATATAAGTCATTTGGCCGAACCTTATATTTTTAGGAATAAAATAACAATTAATAATATAATATTTGATTTAAAAACTATTTTGTGTCAATTTTGACACTATTTGATATATGATTTTTGAGAAAGTCATAACAGAATTATATGTTCGAAAAAAGTTTATTAAATCAACACTAATATATCATAGTAATCTAGAAAATTAGTGGAATTCATAAAAAGTCTCAAATTACATTTATTTTGGTGTTTATAACATCAATTATGTCAATATTTCATTAATAAGTTAATTACTGCATCATCATTGTGTCATAAATAAATTAAATTATTTAATGTCTAAAAATTACAAATAAAATACCATTATGTAGGAAATATTTTTATCTTTCTAATGAATATTTATAGTCGAATTTATCTTATGTATAACCCCATATTAAAAATGTTTTAGTAAATAAACTTTGATTTTAACTCTTTTAAATCTTCTTTGAATTAAATAATAATAAATGTCCTAATCTAATCCAAGTGGGCCTAAATGGTCATATTTTATTCCTAAGCTTGTTTTTGGTCGAATTACACTTATCCAATAGAATTTGGACATGTGTTATCGTAATAATAATATCATTTTTACCCTTAATTACCCTATTTACTTTTAACCGTGGTAAAAAAAAGTAAAAAGTTACTATTCACCAAAAATTATTTTCATCTCATTGAACCACATTTTAGTCCTTGATATTAACCGTGTCTCTAGGATTTTCGAAATTCCATTCACAGAAACGGTAAAATTAAGTTTTATGCAAAATTCAGTTTTTAACCTACCACTTAGTGGTTTCACTATTCATCGAAAATTGAATGTTTTCAGAAAAATACCAAAAATTAGGCCTAAGATATATTTGATATTATGAACTCAAAATGATTTCTATTTTACCAAATTCAAAACATATCAGTTGCATTAATTAATTTAAAAATTAATTCCCGTCGTCCAAACAAAAGGCGTGTTTTTAAGAGATAATAACTATCAAAAGATTGACACTTGTTTATAACTGGTTTAAATGTGAAATTACATCCAATGACCAACATTGTATTGAATTGTAAAAATATATTCTAAATATAATTTAAAACCACTCAAATTAATAATTTATCACTATTAATTATTTTGATTGAAAAAGTTGTTTTTAATTAAAATTTAGTAATTTTCACTATTCATCAAAATATGAAAGTTATCCGAAAATCACCAAAATTTCACCCAAAGCTAATTTCGATATTCCGAATCCAAAAATAAGTCCATTTTGAAAAATAGAAATTAAAAAATTTCAAAAAGTGGTTATTACTATTCATAACGTCTAGTTTTAATAATATTTTAATAGCATATCGTTGTTTAGCGAAACTTGGTGTTGCGTACAACACACGCTATCGTGGAAGGTCGCGATTGCGTGTAATTCAAGCCAGGCCAGAGATGTGTGTTGTGAAAGCTCCTTTTGGTGTAGCGTATAACACAAGACATTAATGAAATTAAAAAGAATATTTTTCATAAAATCTCGGGGTGTTACAACCTCTATCTGCACGTATCCATATAGGGATTTATTTGTTTGACACACTACATACTCAGTACCCACCAAAACATAGGGATGTTTTTATTTTACTTCTTCATGACTCTAAGGCTTCACTATGGTTTTCTAATCCTAAACGCAAATATAACTAAACATATACTCTAATACAAACTATGACAACCCCTCTCTTTATTACACACTAATACATGATTTATTACATAAACATCACTTGAAAAAATATAGATAATCGAGAGGTCAACTATATTTGGGGCTTAGGATCATTACATAACAGCTTAAAACATGAAATACATAATCTTTATTGATGAATTCATATACATAACCACTAAATTCCCTCGTACTTAGCATGGCATGGGATAACATGAGGACATGAATATGAATAGGGTGAGATATAAATCCCAGTAAGGAAATAAACATGGAATAAAATGAGGATTAAAATACATGTTAGGCAATAGGAATATGAATGGAACACAAGAGAAACATGAACATATAGGCATTATAAAGCATGATAATCATAACATGGAAATATTGTTACAACACTTAACATAGAATTTAGCATGAGCCAGGGCTCAATGCACATAAAGAATTAGTAAATCCACATTTCACATTAAGAATGAGTAAACCCTCATTGAACATGAATTAAAATGATTCAAAACCCATTGCACAGGATTTATCATGATATTATATTTTACTTAATGCAATGGAGCACTATTAGTGTGCACACTTCTTAAACAGTTCATTTCATGCATAAGTGTGCCACATGGATTATAAAACATGGAATCAATCAACATCATAAGTTATTCCATGATTAATTAATGTGGAATAAATAAATAAAAGTATACTTCAATATGTATATGTGCATAAAGTTGAATAACCTTGATAGAGACATGGGTATGGTATTCACTACACAATGATCTTTTCTTGGAAAAACGTGGTGAGATTTTAGTAGCATAATGTCGTGACATAAAGATTCAGGAAAATGGTTGATGAAAAATAAAAGGGTGTCTTATCATATGTATATGGATACATGTCCTGATAAACTTAATGGAATTTATATGTATAATTCAAATTAATTACTTGGATGTAAAAGAGGAGAGAGAAATACCTCACAGAATTTCGTCCTGGTAACAGGTGTACATGGGAGGCATTAATAAGGGAGAAAGGGGTCTTCCATCAACCAAAAATAAAGAGGGGAGTATGGGAGAGGTGAAATATTATTTCAAAACATTTTTAATTGAAATAAAAAGGTAACAACAACATACATAATATTGAACAAAAATGGAAACGGAATAAATCCCTTACATGGAAGTGTGGTCCCAAAAGCTTGGGAGAGGCTTGAGAGAGGCTTCTGGGGAGCTTGAGGAACCTTGGTAGGATTATATAGAGAAGACATAAGAGGTTGGACTAACTTCAAAGGCTTTGAGTAAAGAGGAAGTGGGTTTTTGGGTGGGTTTATATAAGAAAGGATAGAGAATTCTATATTATTTAGGTTTGGGACACCTCACATTAAAATAATCAAAACCACAAAGAAGACCATGGTTTTTGCCCATGGGTTTTCCTAAGGGGATTGGAAAACAATATTTTATGATTAGAATGTCTGAACTTCTTAAAATAATTAGGTTGCTTATGTGGAGTTGATTAATACGCTCAGGGAAAACAATTTAAAAAGAAAAAATGTTTTATAAGCCATGAAGGGTCCACTAAAGCATGGTAAAATAAATCAAACCCAAAATCACATTATATTAATGGTAAACCATATATTGGATGAACATAATGTTTATAGTATTTTATTACTTCATTATTGGGTCATTATCATGTCATAATACACATTATATTTTTAAACGGTATTTAATTTTTACCCAAAAATTAAATTATCTCAGAAAATTATAAAACACTCACTATTTGATAATTTCGACGTCTTGATTACAAAAATAATATTCACTTTATATAAATAATATTATCAATATGTGAATTTTTACATTTAAGATAAAAACCGATATTTATCAAAAATTCATGTGATTTGACAAAAATAGATTTCAAACATTACTAAAAATTATATTAGCATTCCTAAAATTATACGATAATTTACATTTATAAAATGTAATATAATAATAATAATATTTTTTTATTAAAATATTATTTGATTTAAAAATCCATTAATTCATCAAAATAGATTTCTTAGTTGAATAATAACTAAAAATATTATTTGTTCTTTAAAAACATATAAGAATGATGTACATAGTATTAGTTCTAGGGTATTATTACATAACCATTTATAACACCCATATAAGACTGAAGGTTAAGGTGTGTAATGATGATAGACTCTTGGGGTGGCTCGGATAACATCACTAGGGGGGTAATCTCTGTTAAATTCCACTTCTCCTGTAGTCAATCCGCTCATGCTTAACATGTTCAAGATCGTCTTGGGTTTGTTCAAGAGTGAAGCCCAATGATGACACCACCTTTACAAGCTCCAACAAATGGTTTTCATATGGGGAATGTCTTCTAGATGAGGTCATAAATTTCATTTTCTGAGTAAATTAGATTTGTTAAATCCAAATATTTATATTAATCATGTGATCATTGTTCAATGGATATATGAGAAATAGTCACAATTCATAAAAGTATTTTAAAATACAAAACATAAAACCAAATAAGTGCATACATTTTACAAAACCATAAGAATACATTTAAATAGACCAAGAATAATTTGCATTAGTGAATTTTTTGGTTGTTACAATTTTTATACGAGAACTCAACCATTGGAAGATGTTAGTCATGTCCTCCTTTGAAGCCCAAATTACTTTCTCCCAACATGGATTTAATCATATGAATAGTCCACTAAGTTTGTCTATCATCTTGTGAATCATAGGAAATAATTATGTTCATATCCATGATTAGAGAATGTTGGATACTTTTCCATAACATGGAGGTAAATCATTGATACTGATTAGATACACAAGGTATTGGTACTGCATGTAGCCTCACCACATCTTCGATATATATATTAGTGATATTTCATCGAGTGATATATTTTATTGAATCATAATATAGTGTGTTTTTATTTTTATGAAGACTAACAGTAACCCATATAGAATTGTTTCCCCTAGATTTATTTGGAAATCCTATGACAATGTCCATGGAGTTGCTTCCCATTTTACATGTTGGTATGGGTAATGTTTTTATCATCCCCTCTTTATTTTTTTCAGAATTTACATGATTTCATCCCTAGAACACTGATGCATATTCAGTGATCTACATATTCAAATTATCTCAAAAATAATTCTTTTGGAGAACTCAATATAGCTTTGTGCTCCTTGGGTGAATAGAGAAGGATGATCTATGATTGTCATTTAGAAGATCATTATTTATCTATGTATTGGATGGTACATATAATCATTACATAAATATTATGAATATGTCTTCATAAATTTTGATCTCTTAGGATTTTTCATTTCTAATAGCTTACACATTCTCAAAAATTTACACATCATTTTTTTAAGCATCCTTTTTTATCTCCCTAATTCATGGTTGAGAAATCTTTTGAAAACATTTGATGATATTCATTCTATAATGATTCCCATAAAATCATTTTTAAATTTATGAATATTGGACCCCTCTAATTTCTAATTAATAAAAATGTTTCATGATTCATTCCACATGGAGTATCTACCAGATTATTTTCTTTACTAGGATGTTAATTGATTGAGCAGTCTTAATCATTCATGAGATATTGCCATCTTCATTGGTGCATATTAAACATGTTCTATATTAATATATATGTCAACATTTTTTGACCATTATATATCTTACACTTCTCCACATTAAATAATATCACCAGATTATTAACATGAAGATCATAACTACTAACTACTAATCATGCATTGGGTAGTATTTCTCATGAATTATCGACTTCCTTGAGGTATAAGATAAGACATTATAATTTTCTTTTAGTACAATGCCTAATATACTCTCTTAGTCATTTATATATACCATCATGAGTTCCCCACTTGTTCTAAGTGTGAGTAATGGTTCCTGTATAAGACAATTTTTCATCACTTTGATGCAGATTATCGTTTTCACTTTTAGATAAACTTTACTCCATTATGATTCATCATGGTTATTATATTTTAAAATCATGTTATGGTATTCAAAAATCTTGAGTAATACCCAGTTATAACATGGATTCTACGGATCTTTGTTATAAATATTGGCATGGGACACTCTTGGACTATGTTTCTTTGAAGGGTATATAGTTATTAATTGTCATGTGAAAACATTCCCCAACAATGATACTTCATCCATCTAGAAACCAAATTTACTATACATTACACATAGTTTCTCCCTAAAAAATTATTTAGGAAAATATTCAAATACTCTCCAAGATGCTCTTATCTAATGGGATTAATCAAAATATCATCGATGAAGTCTACAATAAAAATTTCTAGGAAGTATCTTCTGATTATTCATTGTGTAAATGAAAATTTCTAGAGAATTTTTTAGTCTGAAGTTATTCAATTTAACTCAAAACTTTTATACATTGTTTTAATGTAAGCCTCTGAAATATCTTTTTTCATTACCTTTAGTTGGTGATACCCTGACCAAAGGTCCACCTTTGAGAAATACATGGCCCAAAAAAGTCGATAAATCAATTAATCTATATGTAGAATGGGATACATTATCATTATCATAATATTTTTCAAGTCATGATAATAAATTAAAAGTCCCATAAATCTATTATTCGTCTTGAAACATAAGACTAGCACACCCTATTGTGAAGGACTCGGTCATATAAAATCCATGTTGCTATGTCCCAGATTATCCTTTTTTTAAAGTATATGGGATTATTTTGACAGCAGGCTCTAAGACGACACATGATTCTGATGCTCACGGTGCCTGGAATAATTCTTCCAACTATTTTTATGTTTTTAAAAAACGGCATGCATTTATAGTTTTAGTATCTTCTAAACGGATAGGTAGATCAGAAATCAAAGCTCATAGTTGGTCTTAGAACAATGAATTTATCTTAGGTGGGGCCTAACATCAGCCAATGTGGGTCATATGCAATGGATAATTTATAGACATTTTCATAAGAAAATAAAATACACATAAAAATTTGTCTTATTTTATTTATTCATCTTTATGAAATGACATAGCTGCATTGCAATGCATTGACATAGAGACAATTCTATGTTGTGTGGTTGGAATGTTGAAAGACGTTTAAAATGATAAAATGTAAAAACACATTTCCTCTATTAATCAGAGGTAGGCACAAACGTTAGAATTCCAAATGTTGGAGAATATTCCTAGAGATGGATATTTATATGTGGAAAAGGGAAGGAAGGTCTCTCACTAGTGATGATGAGATGGAGACTGGAGCTCAGATAATGCACTGATGAAAGACGGATCGAGGATGTTAGTGGATGGGTCACCATCAATGAAAATATTTGATACTATAACTAATCCTATTTCCAGGGAGGGTGTTTATTTTATATTAGTTTTTCATCAAATTAAATCTTCCAAATGACTAATGTACATTAACCCAGAAATAGGTTGATATGTGGGTTGATTATTCTTATACGATGGATTTTCGATTATGGTGTTTCATTTTGGAATTATCCACTGTAAGAGTTGATGTTTTTTACCCTCCATGATTCAATTCTTATATGGATAGATAATGGATAATATTAAAAGGCCTATATCCATCCACTTTTGGTGTTCTTTTGATTTGATTTTCCCCATATATTTTTTCCTCCTAATTATTCGTCGGGGGAAATGATCTATAGTGGGATCTGGGAAAATGTCGGTGTGAGGAGGCTCCAACCATTCCAGGTGGAGTGCAGCGAGAGAAGGAAGCGGGCAGCGGAGGAGGCATCGACTCCGAAGTTCGGCTAGAATATGTTGAAGTCCCCTAGCGTGGTGGCCTATGGTCGTGATGAACCGTAGTCACATGGGAAAGTGTTAGCTATATAACCTATAGAAGGGGGCTATAGGGGGTGGTGCGGAGGTCACTAGTATGACAGGAAGTGGGGGAGGCCTCCAGCTTGATAGCCGGTGGTGGGAGCCTATAAGAGCACCATACACGAGTGGTGATGGGGAGCCACAATAGGAGGCCCCATGTGGTGTAAATAATCCATTTACGGAGGCCAAATTAGTGGGGGGGGATGCGGCTCCCCAATCTCTATTAGATAGAGGACCCAAAGAATATGTGATGGTCTTAGATGGTAATGTGGATCGGCCACCTGAAACGTAGTCCTACCGCATTGACCATGAGGTGGAACAGTGCTTTTTGAATCCCGAGAAGATGAACCGGCCCACTTGAGTGAGCCTAGAAATGTGGATCAGGTTAGTGGACATTGGGTCAGGTCCGTTTGGGTTGGTCTGACTGGGTTAGTCGACACCCATACCCAACTAGACCTTTTCTCTAAATGACCCAGTACATTCAAACTATATATTTGTATGACAAGCTATTTGTATCATTGGGATGACCATAATGATGTGGTCCTTTTGAGAAGGCCTTTTGGGTCTTTTCTAAGACCATAATATCTTTAAATCTTCCCTTTTTTTAATTCCTCTATGGTTCGGTCTGATATTGCATCCACATCACTGGGAAGAAATCCCCCTGAGAGGATAGGGTCCTGAATAGAGTTGTTCAAGCCACCCTGGGACTAGGGTGATTCTCTATCACCCATGATGGTGTTTCATGGTTATTTACATGACCTCCAAGTGCAAGGTGTTAATCATTTATCTAGTGGTCGTATCAATAGGTTTAATGGTATTCCCTGAGGAGAATCCCCTATTGTATGAGTTGTATTGATAGGGTTCATGGAATTCTAGGAGAATAATACCCTATGTTAAAGTTTAATACTGATTTTGGTTTTCATTATTCTTAGAGGAGAATCCCCTATCTGTATATCATGATCTTTGTCCAATGTCCTCTATCTCGGTGGATCCCAATTTAGCAAGACCTCTTCTAAGAGTCTATGATGACATCAAGGCCTGAGGAGTGAGTTCTCTTGGAACGAGCGTGCATCACACTGAATCATGTGGATGATGATTGTTTGTGACATATTGTCCCTTTATTTGTGGAAATTTGGGAGTATATATTACTTTTTTTGGTATATTTATGGTATTATACCTATGTAGAGATGATTGTGCATTCATTTTTGGTTTTTACATTTTGGTTTCGGGGTGTCATACTAAGTATTGTTTTACTCATGCCTACAAGGGCTTTTCCCACACACATCGTTTCTTTTACAGATGATTGACGCTTCAACGGTGTCCTTGGAGAAGGTTGGAATAAGACTAAGATCAGACGATGCCTTGTGTGATCCAACTGCCTAAGATGCTTCTAATAGTTTTCTATAGTAGCTTCAGTACCCTTGTTAGATGGTCATACATTGCAGTTGTCTTTCATTTGGTCATATCATATTTTATCCCAAACTGCCTTCATATAATTTACTTTCCAATTGGGCAATGTGGTTAGTTATTACAGTATTCATGCATGGTGGTTTTTGTTTTCTACTATTTATCTCTATTGGCTTGGATATGTGTGTGTTTATACATATACATAGGAAATTCTTCCCATTTGTGAAATATTACTTATCAGCACTAGATTCCAGCCCCAAGACAATTGGAGGCGAGCTTAGGGTTTTCGTGGAATGGGCCCCACTAGGATGGGTCATGAAAGCGTGGTATCAAAGCTGTTAGGTTCCACATTGGTATTGAGAGTATGTGAGATTGGTTTGGAGAAACCATGTTAAGTGTTTTCAGTTTGGCATTCAGGAAGGGAATACCAGTGTTGGATTGGCGACCGAATTATCCATACCCCAGGACTCTGTAAACCTTACATTTCACTCAGTACATGAAAAACATTGGTTTCTATAAAATTAATGGTACATGAATCATATAGGAATGGGTGGTTTTATCCATGTCCTTCTTGATTCAGCCCTTCGGATATACTCTATTGACCATGGTTCATCTTGATCTATTTTGGGATATCTCCCCATAGACATCCAACCTGGATTCTAATGTGTTATGATGAGGATGAATAATCTATCGACAAGACAAAAATACATGGGACTATGCCACACATAGAACCTCCGTGTGGTTTTCCAGCTGTTGTGCCACCCATGGAGAAGTAGCTATTTCTAGGGAAACCACTTGAGGATACACATAGGTTGAGTGTGTTGCATGAGTTCTAGAGGTAGAAACCTCATTGGATTAGGATTGATACAGAACCATACGTAGCAGATTATTGGCTTGAGGTGGTTACACATGTCTTCCACCATGTGGGGACACCTTCCAGTCAATTGGAAGTCCATTACATGATTATTATGTAGGCCTCAGTGGGGTGGTGGTGGATATTATTGATCCAAACACATGATGTAGAATCTCTCTCTAGGGATGAATTTGTGCACCTCATTCGGGAGGACTTCTCTATAGTGAATTTTTTCTCTATACACATACATGGGCTCTTATATCTGTAGAAGGGCTACCATATAGTAGCAGAAAATTTTACAATGTTTACCGAACATTCTTGCTACTTCGCAAACATAGTGTGAGATACATTCTTTAAGGCTCGGGATTTAGATTAGGTGTTGTGTCAGGAGATCAGTGTAGCCATTGTATCTCTAAACATCTATACTCAAGAAGGTTTACTGGAGAGAGGTTTTCTCATGGAGATCTTTCTAGTAATGTAAACGCCAGAAGTGGGAGCCATGAACATGAACCAGGTTGTTGATTCTTTGATGGTGGGTAAATGACAGTAGAAGAAGGGGCCTTAGTGGGCCATTTCCTTAGGAGATAACCCCCATAACATTGGATCAATGGTATTAGGCACCAAGGGCAGTGTGAAACAGCTAAATGATAGACATTGTTTCACATGTAGTGGTCAGGGACACATAGATCCTAGTTTCCAAACACATCATATGGATGATCAGCGAATGGTTGAAGGACCACTGAGGTAGAAGTAGTTGTTTGAGAAGGGTGGTTCACAAGGAGACAAATATCGAAAGGGAGCTGGTAGAGCAACAAGTGATGGGAAGAGGTTTGAGGTGCTACCACTAGCACTGCATGTGGTTCACCATAGGCTATGGGGGCTAGTGGACTGGGTCGATGCTAGATTCAGGCAATCGAGGCTTATGACCCCAATGATCTAGAGATTATTAGAGATACTATATATGATTTTACACCCTAGATAAAGTTCTTATAGGTAAGGTTTCTAGTCAATCCTTCCTTTCTATGGAAAATGTTTGTTGCTCATAGATTTCAGCAAAGACATTTTCTTGATCACTATGTTTAGAGACTCGTATGGGAGGGGATTAAATGATCACACACTAGGGACGACATTGGGAGATTACACTTGGAGTTGAGGGCTTCAACTGGGATCTCTTAGTAGATGTGTCGAGGTCATACAATTTCATTCTAGGTATGGACTGGTTATCCATAGTTCATGATCATATTGACTATTTTATGAGTAGAGTATATCGTTTCCATGGATATGAAACCATGATTTTCTTTATCGGTGAATATAAATCTGATACAGTACAGGAAGGTCCTTCTCTGAAGATGGGGTGTATGATCACTCACCAGTTGGCTGGCCTCACCATCTATGTGGTGGAAGAGAGGAGTCCCTAGTTTCTTGCAGTGGTGGATGAGTATGAGATCTTCTTCCCCAAAGAATTTCTATGATTACCTCGTTAGAGGGAGGTTTAATTATGCATTGATCTATACCCCAGGATGAAATCGATATCCACACATATATATTGGATAGCTCTCAAAAATATTCATTAATTGAGGGTAGCACTAGATGAATTGTAGAGTAAGGGCTTCATTAAACCCATCGATACACCCTAGACATCCCCACTATTGATTTCCAGGAAAGTAAAAGTGAGTTTGTGGTAGTGTGTGGACATTCGTCGCCCAAATCAGGTAACTATAAAGAATAATTATACTCTACCATGGATTGTTAACCTCTTCGATTAGATGAATGGAGTGAGGTGGTACTTAAACATATGCCCCATCTTAGGCTATCACTAGCTTCAGGTATGGGATGATGACATTCTGAATGCGGCTTACATGTGTTGCTACAACAACTACGAGTACATATTCATTCCATTTGGATTGAAAAATTCTCTTGTAGTGATCATGGGACGCATGAATGGGATCTTATGGCCTTACCTAGATAGGTTTGTAGGGAGTTTTTCTGAGGAAATCTTGGTGTACTCGGAATCTGAGGAGGAGCACGTGATACACTTGAGGATGGTCATGGACTTAATTTGAGAGAACCCACTTTACGAGAAGCTCTCGAAGTGTTAGTTCTGTATATGAGAAGTCTAATTTTTGGGAAATGTATTTTCGGTGGCTATAGTTTTGTTAGATCTAGTGAAGATAGAGGTGTTCCTTTCATGAAATACAACAAATAATGTTATTTAGATCTATAGTACTTATGGGTTGGATTGGTACTATCAGAGGATTGTGCCCAACCTCTATATAGTAGAAACATCTGTGAAATCCATGATGAAAAGGGGAAACCATTCATGTGGAATAAAATGTCCCATGAGAGATTTTAGGATTTCAAGTAGAGTTTGACGAGCACCCTTATCCTAATATTGAAATAGGAGGGTGTCGAGTATGTTGTGTTATGTGATGCATTAGGGGTCAGGTTTGGTTTTGTCTTGATGAAATGAATCATTGATTGAATATGATTCAAAAAATTTGAGACCACACAAGAATAACTACATGACCCATGATCTGGAGTTGGTAGTAGTAGTCTTTACATTGGAGATGTGGAAACACTAGCTTATGGAACACATGTTTATTATCTACTAAGGGGGAAAAAGTATCAAGAATATCTTGTCTCAAAAGTATTTTAATGTGCGAAAATATATTTGGAGAGAGTTCCTCATATACTAAACATCAAAATAGTCTATACTATTGGGATGGGGAATGTGGTGGAGGATTATCTCAGCTGGAGATCAAGCTCACACCTTCGGAACAAGGCCTCAGGGTATTTATTCTCGCTTCAGATATCCTTCATGGATGAAGATGTAGATACTTTTCTCTATTTGATAGATATTACCCCTCAAATCATACAATGTTCCATGGAGGCACAACTATAGAATACCAGTTGCGATACAAAAAATGCTCACATGTCCACAAGGATTGCACTTAATGGATATTAAATGGTGCGGAGCATGTAATTTTTTTATAGGATGCATAGATGTACCAATGGAGTTGTTGGAGGAGGTGTTGATGGAGTGGAATACATCCCATTTGTTGGTAAATCCAAGCATGTGAATGATGTACCATGACCTATGACATTTGTGTTGGTGGCCGGGGTGGAAGAAGGAAGTGGTAGAGTTTGTCTCTAGATGCCTTAATTGTCATCAAGTGATGGATTAGCACCTACTTCTAATGGGTTTGACTCAACCCCTTGAGGTTCCATAGTGGAAGAGGGATGGAATATCAATGGAAATCATGATGGGATTACCACATACGTCCATGGGGCATTGGACCATCTGGGTAATCATTGATCGACTCTCCATGTCAACCCACCTCATAGAGATTCAAGAATAGTGTTCATATAGAGAATGAGACTCCTCTACATAAAATATATAATTTGACTCCATAAAGCCCCATAAAGGATAATCAATTATCATGACACATACTTTAATTCCTGATTTTGGAAGGGATTTGGTGAGGAATTTGGGACTCAATTGCACTTGAGAAAATCAATCCACCCATAGATAGACTGGCAGAAGAAGCATACCATACAGGTCCTATGGAAAATTCTATATGCATGCATCCTCGATTTTGGCTGCATCTGGTAGGATAACCTTCCCTTGGTGTAGTTTACGTACAATAATAACTACTACTCCAACATCAGAATGGAAAAATTATATACATTTTTTGAGAAACCTTGTAGGTGGCCACATTCTTGGACTAACCTTGTAGGGTCAGCACTCATGGGCCTGGAGTTGGTGCCGGCTACTATAGGGAGGGTGCATGTCATCCAATAGCAGGAAAAAAAATTGTATAGAAAAATCTGATGTCCTAGGTTGATAGGTAATGAAGAACCTTGAAGTATTAGGAGGGAGACCATGTGTTCCTTCAGGTCTCTCATTGACGTGGGATATTAATATTTGGTCGGGGAGGCATGTTATCTACACAGTTCATTGGAGATTTTATGATACTGCATAGAGAGGGAAATGTGGTGTTCTATTCTCTCTACGTTCATAGTTAGAGTGGGTGCAAGACATCTTTCATGTATCCTAGATGAGGATATACATACATGACCCATCACATATTCTTGATTGGGGAGAGTTGGATGTTGTAGACAATGTGACATTTGTTGATTTCCCGATGAAGATCAAGGTTAGACAAAAGAGGACCCTATGTGGGTGATTGATTTATCTAGTTGATGTTTGATGTCAGCACGAGAATCTCCCTGAGATCACATCAGAGCTGGAGGCTCAGATTCAATATCAGTATCCCCATTGGTTTGTTTAACCCTTGTTTTGGTATTCGGTGATGTAATGACCTAAGGTGGGCAGAATGTAGTGTCTCATATTTTTCAGGTAATATTTATGAAAAATATATGGGGTTATTTAGAGACTATAAACTATGATGGCACATGATTCTGAGACTTGGGGTTCCCATAATAAATGTTTAAACTGCTTATAAGTTTATAAAAAATAATGCGCATCTGCAGTTTTAGTAACATCTAAATGGGTTCCAAGATATGAAATCTGAGGGCATAGTTGAGCTCAGAATAGCTATTTTACCTTAGTTGGGACCTAACATCGGCCGATGCGGGTCATCATCAAATGTAAATTTATGGAAATTTTAAGATAAAAAATGAAAAATAATTAAAAATATTTTTCTTTTATTTCCTTATAGTTACACAGTTAATCAGCTGTATTATGATGTGGAGGCTCAATAATACTACAATCCAGTATTGTGGAAATTATGAAACAGGTTTAAAATTAGAAAATAGGTTAACATGTTTCCTCCATTAATTAAAGGTAGGGACCAATGTTAGAATTCATAATGTTAGATAATTTTCCATGGAGACCGAATTTTTACCTGAGAAAGATAAGTAATATCTTTCACTGGTGACTACAAGTTAGAAATTAGAGTACGGATAAAGCACAAATGAATGATGGATAAAGCATGTTCGTGGACAGATCACCATCAATGATGAACTCCATCCTTTGATTGAACCTATATCTTTGTATGGGTTTATTTTATGCTTGTTTATCTTCCTGTTCTTTAGTTTATGTGACAAATTCTGATCAACCCATGAATATATTGATCTGCATGTTGATCATTCTTGCAAAATTGATGTTCTATTCAACGGAATTGATTTGGGAATTACCCATACTAAGAGTTGAGGTTGTTTTACCCATCATGATTTAATTATAACATTTATGGATAAAGCCTGACATGAACAAGGACCAAATCCATCCACTTTGGGTGTTCTTGTGCTTTTCTTTTTCCCCTATTTTTCACTCTACTCATTTTTTGTTGGGTGGAACATACTGGATCAGGATTGCAGATGGTGGTAGTGTGAGGAGGCTTCATCCTTTCTAGGTAGATTACTGCAAGAGGAGGCTTCTAACATGGTGAATGTCATCAGAGGCATCATGGGCATGATGGCATGGCCATATCAGGAGGATGTCCGCCGGTATGGAAGCCGGCGGTAGTGAATCATAGTCCCACATGACCTCAATGGTGGGGCAACCTGCAATAGGGGGGCACAGGTAGAGGTGGAGGATACATTCATCTCAATGGCCAATGGAGGGAGACCATAGTGTCATCAGCTATAGTAGGAGACCATAATAGTGGAAATACATGGATCCACAAGCCATGGTCGATGAAGGACCCATGGATGATCCACGGGACTGAGCTGATCACACAGAATGGTTGTGTGAAACATGGTCTTGCCACATGAAACGTGTTCTACCAGAATTGACCAGGCAGGGATATGATGCATGTTGTGTCCTATGAGGACAAACTATCCCACTCGATTAGGTCGAGCCAATCATGCTAGGTTTGGTCGGGCTAGACCCAGACCCAACCGACCCCTTTTCACTAAAAGACTCCTCACTTTCAAATTGTATATTTGTTTGACTAACCGTTTGCGGCGTTACGATCCACATGACGAGGTGATTCTCTGGGGATGTATTTGCGGGTTTTTAGTGAGTGACAGAGTAGACGCGAATATACCCCATGGTTCATTCATTGGTGGGTTAGTACACTACTACATCCACATCCTTAGGTCACAATCCCCTCCCGAAGATAGTGTCCCAAATTGATTTTCATAAAAATACATGGGACTAGAGTGAAACTCAACCACCCATGATATAGTTTCTTGGGTAATGATGTGAAATCTGAATTTAGGGAATTATTTCTCTATATAGTGGTAGTATTGATAGGGTTTGTGGTATTATTTGAGGATATTCCCCTATGTTACGAGTCGAATCGTCAGGGATTGTGGTATTGTTTGTGAAGAATCCCCTACATTTCATTTTATTAATGATTTTGGTTTGTTGTATTCCTTGAGGATAATCCACTATCAATGTGTCATGATCTTTTACCAGGGTTTTATCTTTATGAGGATCCCAAATTATCAGACCTCTTCTAAAAGTGCCTGATGACATCAAGACTCAAGGTGCGTGTTCTCCCAGAATGAGTGTGACTCGAACAGAATTACATGATTTTTTATTTTCTTTCACATATCCCATATTTAATTATGTCTAGTTATGAGTATACCTGAGTGTTTTGGTATATATATGGTTGTATACTTGTGTAGATATGACAATGCATTCATTTGTGGTTTTCACATTGTGGTTTAAGGGTGTCCTACTGAGTAATATTTTAATCACCTCTACCTAGGCATTTCCCACATGTGACATGTCTTGTTCTAATGACCAACACACCAATATAGTCATAGGAGGAGCAGGACCAGGACTAGAACCAGATGGTGCCTTCTGAGATCAGATAGGTTGAGGTGTTTCTAACAGCTTTCTATAGCTGCTTTAGTATCGTTGATTGCAGGTTAGACATTACTGTAGTCTTTATTTTAGTAGGATTGTATTCTGGCCTGGTTTAACTTACTTTACATTACTGTATTGTTCAAATTTTGGGTTGGTTATTAGTGTTTGAATGCATGGGGGTTGGTGTTTTATCTTTTTTAGCTCTTTCAGCTTAGAGATGTGAACTTTTATTCATGTACATTAGAAAATGGCCCCCTTTTTAAAATATGCCTAATTAGTGTTATTCGTTAATCTATGGCCTTTGGGAGGTGACCCTGGGGTCTTCGTGGCATGGTACCCATTGGGACGGGTCATCATAGTTGTCTATAATGTCATATAAATATGTCTTCTATTCTTTCCATTGAATTAATTCCATTCTATAATGTGTTATTTATATAGGTAGTGATCCAGTAATATGTTTAATTTAGAACTGAACCACTTGGTTTTGAGGAAACCATGAAATTATTTGAGGATAGGATCTATGTAGTCCCTCACAATGGCCATTTCTTCAAGCATGATCCTATATATTTTTCTCAATAATTTTAGAAAGATATTATATCTCTTGAGAAAATATTTTCTACAAAGAAGATGATGATTATTTTTGATATTCTTCTTACTCTGGACACATGTAAACAATGTGGAGGATGCTTCTAGATGTGAAGAGTGATTTCACATTCCAAATAGTTGATGATGGATTTATATAATGATATAAAATACATTCCCAAATTATTTTGAAACATGAGAAAATAAAGAAAGACAAGATTTCATGTAATGTTATATCAATATGAATTAACTAGAGATGAGTTATATTGTTTTGATGCAATACCTGAAACATTTTTTGTTCTCATAGATAACTAAAACTCTATAATCTTATGTGGTGTTTAAAAAATTCTATTACACATGAATGATATGGAAGAATTAAGAAATACAAAATCAAATATTACATTTTATATTAATGAATTAATAACTAGTGTAATTGTCTCCAAATAATTTCATGGATCCAGCTCAGAAGTAGTGATAGTATATGCCTTATTTCCATGGAGGTTGTTGTTGATGATAGCCTCCAAAAATATTTGGATTGGGGAAATGTCTTGCAAAATTCCCACATTCCTTGTAGTTTAAACATAACACTACATACCAAGTGTTAATATAAGCCTTCCTTTATTCCAAAAAATTTGTGGATATAATTATCTTCATTTGATGAATATTGTCATAACACCCCTATCTTTCACATTTTAAGCATCTCCTAGTTACCCTCATACAGTTCTTATGATTATTCTTCACACACTGTTTTCACATAGGATGTTTTTTTTTCTTTCCATTATGGGATTTATCAGCTTATCCTCCCATATTAAAATCCATTTTCCTTGTTTTTACTCTGGGCCCACAAGACCACTGAGAGTCTCTAATCTCCATTTCATCCTTAAGGGTACAATGAATAATATCTTTTTATCCCTCAAATTCATGAACCAACGATGATATTTTTAGACTCAGTATTGGTCCACTAATGAATAAATCCAAATTTAATTCAGTTTTAATGAAAAATAATGAGTTGTACCTTATAATACTTGTATTGTTTTCATCATGTAAACTAGTAGAACTGCCTTTCACTTTAATCAGTCAAAGGATCCCCCTTTCAATATCAATATTGATAGTTTGGGAAAAATATTTATTTGAAATTGTTTTATTTAAATAATTTAATTATAGGTAATCAATTTCCTCATTGGGAATTATGTTCTTGAATAGTTTCCAAAATTGATCAACATTCACATCAAAATGATATACTACAAGTACAACATTCTCTCCTTCTGAGTAATGGATCATAACAAATGTTTTCTTAATGGAGTTAATGCATTGTTTCATGACTATGTGATATTTTTATCAACTCGTGGTTTGATACCATTATCACATAAAGGATTAAAAGGAAAAATTATCTTTCTTATAAGAATGATGGAGTTCTATCTGACTCATGTTATTATTCCTAATTTGATCCATTATTTCTTGTACTATCATGATGTTTTGATCCCTCATTCCCATCTTATTTTTAATTTCATTAGTTAAATTTTCAGATTTCCTATTTCATTTATTTTTAGATTGTGTTCTCCAATTTACATATATTCACTAAAAAAATTAATGTAAAATTATTGGTTCTTGAATACATAGCTGATAATCACATATAAATAAAACTTTGAATACATAAGGATAAACTTTTAAATGATATTTATATCTTAATATTAGGTCCTAGCCTTAAACATTACATAAATATGAGATAAGTGAAAAATTTTACTTTAATTCAAATAAATGATCTTTTTAGATTTAGATTTTTAGAGAATTAGACCATGATTATTGTATTATAGACCCAGACATTACCAGTGGATAGTTACACTCATTACCCACCTTTTCCACCAAAGGAAACCCTTTAAACAAGACATGATTTCTTTTTATTGATAAAAATATTATTGAATTATTCCTTTCTTTTACCCATACTTATACCTTGTGGAAAACATTTCCAAAATATGGGATGAGCATTAAAATATGAGTTAGGAATATAAAATAAGGAATAACACTGTTAATCCTTGAATATTTAATACCCATGAAAACCTTTTCACAAAATCATAATTTTCCTCAATAAAAAAACAATTAGCTTACATCATGTAATAATAAGATTTACCAAAAACATTGTAGATATCATGAATCATAAAGGTAACTTGTGGAATCCATATCAAATGTAGATAGAAGATTTCACAACTACATAGTGATTAACCTTCATGGATACATTTTAAATACCCATTATAGTAAATTTAATAAATATCATTGGAAAAACATTATTGTTTACCTCTATCACATTACCCAATGCCTTGGAGAGCTATAATGGGCTCATATGACCTCATTTTACCATGGAACCACCAGTATACATAATAAATTCCTAAGAACCAGAACATAATTATAACACATAAACTAAGCATAAATGAAAAATAACATTTCAACTTTGAAATCACATTTCATCATTAAATTCCAATCAATCATAAATGAAAACAAATTATTTTAAAATAACATTGTAACATGTATGTAAACATTTATACATAATAGAAACATAGATGGGATAAATTCCATTCATGACCTATATAAGAAACATTCCAAAGTTATTTAAATAATCAATCCACCTTTTACAAAAATTAAAACATTTTAAAGGGTGATTATTGAATCAATGTGTCCCATACCACGTTGAAATATACGAAATAAATTTACACTTAATTATATTCATGTACATGTAAATATGTCATTAAAATTATTTTGAAAACATGGCCATGAAAGACAAATATTTAGAAGATTGAATCATTAAAATATTTAATACGGGGTTTTAGATAAAGAGTAATTTAAATTTATAAACATTTAAATTATACACCACATGAAAATATAACATTTTAAAATACATTAAATTTCATGAGAATAGGTATAAAATGGATAATAAATTTCAATGGAGCTGTATATACACTTTATATAAGAAGGAAGGTGCCTATCATCATGAAATGTCTTAATGAAACAAGATTGAGATGAAATCACTTACAATGTTCAAATCATTACATTAGGGATAAATCAATGAATTAATTATTGTGAAATTTTAAATACACCCAATATAAGTGGATATTCAGTGTAGAAAATATGTTTTATTCACACTTTTTTCTTGTAAAAACAAAACCAATGACATGGATATTTATCTCAATGAATAAAAATTGATTTATGATTTCCCTTACCTTGAGTCCAAATTGTCTTGTTCATTCTTTAATTTATTGAATAATAATCATATAATTAATTATATTATATTTAGAAAACTTTAAGATATTATAATTTATTTAATATCACTTATTACCATGTTATATAAATTAGTTCATTATTTGAGTTCATATCATAAGTATTGTCGATGTTAGGTAATTCAGTAAAAAATGAACTTGTTTTTACAAAAATTATGCATTTAGTCATAAGTACATTATCCATAGAATATTATTAATGATTTTAATATCTTATACATTAAGTATATATGTTTTTATAATATACCATAACATCTGGAGATAATAAATGAAATGCACTTTTCATGGAGACGGTAGGCCGTGTGTACGCTTGAACAATACATCCATTTCATTGTTATATTAAAATAATTAAAACTAAATTATACATAGGTATTTTGTAATATATGTTATGTATGATACAAAATTTCATTCACTCCATTTTTTATATGTTCCAATTATGTCATGAATGAGTCATATCACATTGTGGTGGTGGTGTTCCACACTTCCTCAAATGAAATTATTGTATATATACATTATGGAAAAAATAAAGGTATTTTTTAAATAAAAATTAAATAATAATATATAATATATATATATATTTATAACATCATATATAAATTCAATTCCATAATAATGGTCATCGTGGAATGTGGTAGGAGAAAATTGATCAATCATAGTTTCGTGAGCCTTTAGTTCGCCGTACACAGAAACAATATATTCTATATCCATTAGATGTAGGTGTGTGTAATTTTATGTATAAAACATAGCATAAAAACATCATAGTATATTAATGATAGTTTTTTATAAAATATGGGAATAAGTAGAGGTTTTGGTTTTGGAGAAGAAAAATAATTGAAAGAAGCTTGAGAAGACACATTACCTCTAAATCGAGTAACTCCTTTTAATTTAAGCGAAAATGATTTCTTGATTTTTATTTTGCCTTATGTAAGGCTTCATGGTGGAAATGAGTAATGTTTGGATCTTATTTTAGTAGACATTGGGATATCCATGGGGCTTGATATGTGTCATTAAATTGGTAGAGTTGGTGGCCTTTTATAAGAGGGAGGTGGGGCACATTAGAAATGTCTTGAAATATTATTTTATTATAAAATGATTTTAGAATTATAATAGTTAAAAATGATATATTAATATTATAAGATGTGTATGTTTATAATACTCTCAACCAATAGGTTTTAGACAATTTCAGGTCCAAAAAGAAACTGTATCCTTTACCTTTAACCCTTAGTTAAAAACAATAACTCTTACAGTGTCTCCATGTACTTTCCTAATATATGGTCAATATAGATACTATAAGATGATAATTAAACAATAATTAGATAATTAAATAAATTTTTAACATTATATAAATTATTTTTTAAAATAATAAATTTTTACGACAACTATATCATTTAATATAACAGTATTTGATTTAAAAACATATTTATTTAAATATTGACAATATTTTGTAATTTTTTTAATGTCATAACAACTTTATTCATTTTATCCAAAGGCATTAACAAATAAATCACCTTTATATTTAATGTAAGAAATTATTTTATGTAATTAAAAAGTTTAAATTGCATTTATTGTAATATTTATAATATCTTTTATTAGAATCTGTCATTAATAAGGTAATCACTACATCATCCTTCTGTCACGCATAAATTTACTTATTTAATGCCTAAAATTATAAATAAAATAACATGATGTATGAAATATGTTTATATTTATAATGACTATTCATATTCGAAGATATAATTTATATAAAACAAGTTAAATTTTTTTAGTTAGAAGATACATGTTTATGTTTATTTCCCTTTTTCATTAAAATAAATATTATAAATGGTCATTATCATAACCAAGTGCTTCCATGGGGCTTTAAATCGACCCAAGGATGTTAATGGTTGTACATGTATCCTAATATATGACCAGTACACATGTTATAGTAGTTTTATATTATTATAATATTAATTTTTACACTTATTTACCTGATTTAACTTTTAACCATGGTAAATAAATATAATCACTGAAGATACTATTAATAATGTCCAAAAAGAAAAGGTATCTATTTAAATAATTCAAACCTTATGATTCCAAATATTGAATCCATTTTTCAAAATTCAAAACACAGAATTTTCATTAATTAATTTAAAATTAATTAATGTTGTCAAAACTAGAAAGCAGATTTTTAGGATGTAAAAAGAATCAAAAGTTTGACATAAATGTACATCGAATTTTAAGGTGAAATTACTTCCAAGGGAAAAATTTGGATTCAATGATAAAAATATTAATCCAATTACACTTTAAAACCCATTAATAGAAAAATATAAATATATAAATAAATTTGATGAAAAGGATGTTTTGAATTAACTTGTAGTATTTCTCACTATTAATTAAAATATAAATTTCATCAGAAAAATACCAAAACATCATCCACGAAAAATTATGATGTTACTTTTATATGGAAGAAGTTTATTATATATAATAGAACATATAAATGTGAAAAAACCTATATTTTGAAATGGTTACCCATTAATGGTAGTAAAATGACCTTTTAAAAAATATCAAACTATTTTATACTTAAAATTATATTCATTTGCATTTCAAGCATTTAAAATCCATTGGATTAATGTAAAAACATTTAAAAACATGTGAAATCATATTCTAGTTAGTTATTTTCATTCCCATTATTATAATGGTTGGGTGTTAACTACCATTTAAAATAATAATTTTGTAATTGTATTATTTTTCGATATTACTCAACATTGTATAAAATGTATGATTTCTGAAAAATCTATTTTTTCACGTCAAGTACGCTATCAAAAAAACAATCCCCTTTGAAATAAAATAAATATATTATTCATAAATATTAATTAATATGAAAATTAATTGTTCAATAAATGTAACACCCCAAGATTTCATAGTGTGTTATTTCTTCAAAATAATTCAATAACTTGCACTACACGCAACACCGAGTTCAATCACACCATGACTTACCAAAAAATCCATTAAAAAGAGGTTATAAATAGTATTAACTAAATTTTAAACTTTATATAATCCTTATAATTTTAGAATCCATATTATGAGTTTCTTAGACATAATGCAAGAACAGATTCATTTTCAGTATTGCACTTTTATCAACTTTTAATAGTGAAACCTCTTTAAATACAATATTTTAAACTTTTTGACTAAATGGGTGACATCGAAAATTTAAAATGAAACATCCCAAGCTTCCACGGTACGCTTTCCTTTGAATAATACAGTAGCGTGTGTTGTACGCAACTTCGAGTACTAACACACCACAACCAATCAAACTAGCTGTTATGAATAGTAATACCTACGTTTTAACATTTTAGAAATTTTATCTCTCAAAATGGACTTCATTTTTGGATTCGTAGTATCGAATTTATCCAAAGGTGAAGTTTTGGTACTTTTCGGATAACTTTCATATTTTGATGAATAGTGAAAATTACTAAATTTTAATTAAAAACAACTTTTTTAATCAAAATAATTAATAGAGATAAATTATGAATATGAGTGGTTTTAAAGTATATTTAGAATATATTTTTACCATTTAATATAATTTTGGTCATTGGACATAATTTGACAATTAAACCGAACATAAACAAGTGTCAATCTTTTGATAGTTATTATCTCTTAAAAACACGCTTTTTGTTTTGACAGCGGGAATTAATTTTAAATTAATTTATGCCACTTCTGTGTTTTGAATTTAGAAAAATGGATTACATATTTGGAATCAGTATTTTCAAATTGTGTAAATAGGTAAATTTTATTTTTAGACATTTTGAATAATTGTTGCGGTAAATATTTTATTTACCATGGTTAAGGGTAAATCCGGTAAATAAGGGTTAAAAATAATATTATAATAACACTAAATTACCCTAAAACGTGTCCTAGCCTTATTGGTTGATACATGTTCGACCATAGGCATCATTGGGTTGATTTTGGGACCCCATGGTGCCACTTGTAGGTGATAGGGACACTTTATTTTAATTAAGTTAAAATGAATACAAAAATGACACAAGCATATATCTTTTGGAAATACAATTTTTACATAAAGTTATATATGTTGGATTTTAGATTATAAATATTCATTAGAAATATAAAAAGATTTCATACATAATGATATTTTATTTATAATTTTTAGACATTATATAATTTAATTTATATATGATACAATGATGATGAATTAATTACTATAATAGTGAAAAATTAAAATAATTGATATTATAAATACACAAATAAATATAATATGAAACTTTTAATAAATTAAACTAATTTTATAGGATAATATGATATATTAGGACTGATTTAATTGACTTTGTTCTATGTAATCAATCTGTTATGAGTTTCACATAAATCAACTATTGAATAGTGTCAAAATTGACATAAAAGAGTTCTTAAAACAAATATTATATTATTAATTGATATTAAATTCCTAAAAATCTAAGGTTCGGCCAACAGACTTATATCATGATAGGTTCATCATTAATGGACCACTTGGGGGTCTCTTGGGTGTATATAGTAAGTTTATTAACCACATTATATAAAAATACAAAGAGACATTGTAAAAGTGAAACTAATTAACTTAGAGTTAATACTTAAAGATAAGGTCAATATAAGTACCCAAACCAGTCTAAATTATATTGGTTGAGTTTTGTTCGACCCATCCCCACCTTAAAAATTAAATAATCAACTTTCGAGCCATTATAAACCGAATATGAATTTATTATAAACTAATATTTCTAGCTTTTCCAAAGGGGCCCCTCACCCCTCTTATAAAAGGGCACTCCTCCTTCTCATTTATTCACACCTTCAAAACCTTTTGGTTTGAAAAACCTCTGCCCAAATACTCTCCCAACTTCCCTCACTACAACCTAGAGGCCTTAGTTTGATCGGAAAGCCAACCTAAGGAGCCATTTTGATCAAATCAAAAGGAAGAACCCAAAGAAGAGGTAATGATTTCACCACCCTTTTCCAAGTTCATTTCTTCTTCCACTTCTTCTTCCATTGTTATTACCATTCTAAAATAATAACTCTAGTATCATATATATAATTTTATGTTATTATAAATATGGTACAACCATATTCAGTATTCTATCCACCCTTTTAATAACATTTCACCACACGTGCGTACATACGGCTTACCGTCTCCACGTCGTGGTGTAATTGTTATTCAATATATTATTATTTGGATGGGTATAATAATGATATGTAACTCATGTAAATAATAAATATAACATGTTAATGATTCTTTACATATGATATAACAACCATTTATATATTATTTCAAAAGAATGATATTGTCGCTCGTGCGTACGTACGGACTACCGTCTCCACGAACGCGATGAGATTCATTCTCCATCGTATCCATTCAAGTATAATTATCATTTGATGATTTAAAAATGATTTTTAAGGACTTGATATCATTCTGGATATGAATAATATACAACCTATCCATCACAAACATGGCTTACGTAACAAAACATATAAAAGAAAACAAGTAAGTTAACACCCGAAACAACGATAATACTAAGATATTATTATCAAATCAATATTAAAAGATCATATATGATATCATATTAATGTATATTATTCTTGTATAATTTAATAACAATTATTTCACCATTATACAGGAGGTTAACCTACCTCAACCAAGGAAAAGTACAAGGTAATGGATTTTCATCTCACTCCTTATTCCCGTGAGATTCATGCCATATTGCCACCATCACCTTTTATGTGGTGTATGTACTGCCCATAATTATATTATTTGTGTAATACACTCTAATTTATGTGTATTTACATATTAATTGTATGATACCTCTTTCATGGGTTGTATGTTTCATAAGTTACCAAATTGGTAAGGGTTATTTCACAATCTCTTCATTATCTGAGGTTGTTTATACGTAATAATCTACTGGGATCTCTTTATCATCCACATCCATGTTTCTTAATAATGTATTTCAAAACATTTTTACTATTTACAAGAATATGGGTTAAATTCATTTATACCCTTACGTGTTTCAAAGGAATCTTTCCGTCGTTTTCCAAACAAGTCACTTTTAACCTTTTCAACAAATTTAAGGTAAGAATGTTTTTTTAACTTATACGGCGGGTGCGGCTATTTACCGCCATTATAAAATCGTCAAAGCTTCCCTTACAAGCTTATAAGAATATTTTCAAAGAAAATGTTTTATTTTATATGGATCTTAAATGATTTCAAAATAAAAAGAGATATTTCTTTAAAAAGAATTTTGATTTCATCTATGTCAACATCCTTTGATGGGCTTATTTGAAGTTGGTTTATTATGATACAAAACATCCATATTTTATTAAAGGTTTTGTGATATTTTTGACTGTGGATAAGCTATTATTATGTCACTCATGTTTATTTTAAATTATTGACATTTCATAAGTTATTTTTAATCCGAATGTTTATGTTATATTTCAACCTTTCATTCAGATGAATGTGTTAGACAAGTATGTTCCGGGTTGGGGACCGGTAAAAGTAAGCCCTCCGGTTTGGTCTCCGGTTATTAGAGGAACTCCGGTTTGGTCTCTGGTTATTAGAGGCACTCTGGGTTGGTGTCAGGTTATTAGAGGCACTCCGGGTTGGGTTCCGGTTACAGTTATCCCCTAGGTCTTGGGACGAGGCCTTGACAAAGAAATTAAAGTTCAGCATTATGCATTCCGACATTATGAAAGTGGTTATTGATATTTCATGTTATTATTTGATTAGTAGAATATCCATGTGTATAAGTAAATGGCATTATTTCATTTTACTTTTTCCATACTATGTTGAAGTTCAAGTTTAAAAGGCTTTTGTTTTAGTAATGCATTGCCTTAAATGTTTATGCTTATTTTTGAATGTTCCGCTATATTGTTATCCTTACTTGGCATTTGAGATCACCCCTTTTCTATGTTTTATTTTTCCCAGGATGTGAAGAAGTAAGTTATGAATGACCTGTAGGGATATTATGAGGGGATAATAGTGTGGACTATGGAGACAGTATGTTCTCGTAGTAGTTTTTCACTTTATGATGTAATGTAAAACTTATAAATATATATATTGTTTCCAAGGCTACTAAACCAATTGGTCTTTCGAGATTTGATCTTTCTTGTGATCATGCCAATGTTATGTAATAATTCACCGACTCTAGGTAACTAGGGTCGGGGCATTACAGTTGGTATCATAGGAAGTTTAGTACAAACCTTGGAAGCTAGATTTAGATAAACTCTGATTAGAGCACATAGATTTAAGATGAATTTTGAGGATTAGTATAGAATAACTTCCTAGAATTTTGGTATTGTAGAGATTTTGTGAGTTTTCTGAGCAATACATCCCTGTCTGGATACTAGCAGGTAGAGGCGGCTCTGGAACAGATGTACCTAGGGGTAAACCCCGAAAACACCTCTTTGAGCTAGACTCGAACGGGAACTGGTGCACGACAACGGGCCTTGCTGCACTCTTGGTTACGACACTCCCGGGGGATATGCTTAGGATAACTCTCATTTTCATTAAAAATCATTATGAAGGGTTTATGAGTATATACTTCCTCAAAGGAGACATTTTTATGATTATGGATTATATCCATAAACTATTTAATTTATGTTATGTGTTTTACAAGTTTGGGATTAGGTATTGTTATTCATAAACTAATCTAATGTATGTCATTGTTTAGAAATGGCACCCAGTAGAAGGAATGAGAACTCTAGCAATGCACATGATACAAAGAGAAAGAAGGATCATATATTTTATGGTCTTAAGCCAGAATTTACAAGAGAAATAGTCTCGCATGTATTATCATCATATGAAGAAATAATATCATGTGTTGATAAGATAAGTAAAGAGTTTACTGAGTCCTATGGATTTGAAGGGAAGCAAGGGAAGAAAAGGATGGAAGAGAGAAAGATGGATAAAGGGAAGAAGGAAAAGAAGAATTTTCCCATATGTGATAACTGTGGAAAGAAACACCCTAGAACTTGCCTGAAAGGAATGGGAGTTTGTTATAAGTGTGGAGGAAAAGGGCACAAAGTACGTGACTGCAAGGGTAAGAAAATGGTTTCAAATGTACAATGCTTCATTTGCAAGGAGTTTGGACACTACACGAACCTATGTCCCAGTTATCAGACTATGCCGCAAATGATGCTATTGGATAATAATCAAGTTATGATACTACCATAGATGAATATGAATGATTAGAGTTCTTATGTTGATTATGTCAATTGAGTGTTGTATCAACAATGTACTTGTTATAATAATTATGGAGTTTATAAGGATTGTACTGTAGTACTATTTCATTAAGGACTTGAGATTGTGTGGAACAAATAAAAGTGAATCAATAGCAGGATAAATTTTTGGAAAATATATGGTTGAGAGAATGATAAACCATAATATAGTTCTGATACCGAGGTAGTGATTTTGGAATAATACATGATTGTTTTGGATAAATTATATTGGATATTCTTGACTACCTTGGAACTGATTAATGATTTGTATATTCCATCATTGTTGGGGTTTAAAACATTTTTGGATTGATGAAGTGTATCCAGAATTCTATATGGAATAAGGGAGCATGAATGTAATCAATAAGGAATATGGTAATTCAGGATGTTTCAGTATATTAAAAGAATACATGATGAAGGTATTAATATGCTATTACGGGGTAAAAAGGATCTACATTATGTTTACCTTCCTTATAAATGTTGGACTGTGAGTTTGGACAGAAGTATTTTGGATAGTTCTAGTTTGGATTATTTTGGATTTCCATAAAAGGACAACCCGGAGGTCGGGTGGCAACCCTTCGCGTCCGGCAAGGCTGTGAGGCTTGAACACGCAACCGAAGGGCGACAAGAGTGTATCACTTACCACTGGCCCACGAGATGTCCTGGATTAAATAATGTAGTTTTTTTTAAAAGATCTGGTAGATGAATTATAAATTCATTTATTTTGGAACCCTGTATGAATAGTATAAATAGAAAATTTTCTTACGATCTATTATCTTTTAAAGTGAAAGATGAGTTTGTGGTAGAAATTTATTAATGGATAAAACACTAATTATAAAGTGTGTATATCTCCTTATGATCTTAACCAATCTCATAAATAAATTCCTCAACATTAATAAAAGGAACTTAGAACAAAAATGTTGTCCTAGATGGTACCTTAAATCATCACTAATTTATGGCTTTGGGATTGTTGGCCTTTTCATAGCCATGTTCTCTACCACTCTCCATCAGATAATTGATGGTTAGATTTCTCTTCCATATCCATATTTTCCTACATGGAACCCTAGTGTGTGTTATTTTCGGTAATCTTCATACTTTCCACTCTTTATTTTAAATAGAGGCCTCATTAATTCATTTTTCGATGTGGGATTTCAACTAAGATATTTTGAAACGTCAAAAATGTGTTATCCCAATACCCTATGTTTTGTTGAACCGATGGTATTTCAAATCGTCATAGATTGATGAGTTTAAGGACCTCAATTTTATACTTGTTTGTGATTGATGACCTCAATCACCACCTATAAATATTTACGTTTTTCCTCCAATTATATGTCACTAATTGACACCAATGTTCTCCTAATCGAGATCATAATTTGGTGGTGACCCTTTCATTTCTCTTTTCCTCATATTAAGACTAAATTTTAGTAACCCATTTTCCGATGTGGGTTTTCCCACAAATATATTTTCTATTTTCAACCTTCTATTTTCAAAGAACAATTTCAAATTGCGAGGACGCAATTTATTGAAGGAGGGGAGAATGTAACACCCCAAGATTTCATAGTGTGTTATTTCTTCAAAATAATTCAATAACTTGCACTACACACAACACCGAGTTCAATCACACCATGACTTACCAAAAAAAATCCATTCAAAAGAGGTTATAAATAGTATTAACTAAATTTTAAACTTTATATAATCCTTATAATTTAAGAATCCATATTATGAGTTTCTTAGACATAATGCAAGAACATATTCATTTTCAGTATTGCACTTTTATCAACTTTTAATAGTCAAACCTTTTTAAATAAAATATTTTAAACATTTTGACTAAATGGGGGACATAAAAAAATTTAAAATGAAACATCCCAAGCTTCCACGGTACGCTTTCCTTTGAATAATACAGTAGCGTGTGTTGTACGCAACTTCGAGTTCTAACACACCACAACCAATCAAACTAGCTGTTATGAATAGTAATACCTACGTTTTAAAATTTTAGAAATTTTATCTCTCAAAATGGACTTCATTTTTGGATTCGGAGTATCGAATTTAGCCTAAGGTGAAATTTTGGTACTTTTCGGATAACTTTCATATTTTGATGAATAGTGAAAATTACTAAATTTTAATTAAAAACCACTTTTTTAATCAAAATAATTAATAGTGATAAATTATGAATATGAGTGGTTTTAAAGTATATTTAGAATATATTTTTACCATTTACTATAATTTTGGTCATTGGACATAATTTTACAATTGAACCGAACATAAACAAGTGTCAATCTTTTGATAGTTATTATCTCTTAAAAACACGCTTTTTGTTTTGACAGCGGGAATTAATTTTAAATTAATTAATGCCACTTCTATGTTTTGAATTTAGAAAAATGGATTCCATATTTGGAATCAGGATTTTCAAATTGTGTAAATTGGTAACTTTTATTTTTAGACATTTTGAATAATTATTGCGGTAAATATTTTATTTACCATGGTTAAGGGTAAATCCAGTAAATAAGGGTTAAAAATAATATTATAATAATACTAAATTACCCTAAAACGTGTCCTAGCCTTATTGGTTGATACATGTTCGACCATAGGCATCTTTGGGTTGATTTTGGGACCCCATGGTGCCACTTGTAGGTGATAGGGACACTTTATTTTAATTAAGTTAAAATGAATACAAAAATGACACAAGCATATATCTTTTGGAAAAAAAATTTACATAGGGTTATATATATTGGATTTTAGATTATAAATATTCATTAGAAATATAAACAGATTTCCTACATAATTATATTTTATTTATAATTTTTAGAAATTAAATAATTTAATTTATATATGATACAATGATGATGAATTAATTACTATAATAGTGAAAAATTAAAATAATTGATATTATAAATACACAAATAAATATAATATGAAACTTTTAATAAGTTAAACTAATTTTCTAGAATAATATGATATATTTGGATTGATTTAATTGACTTTTTTCTAAGTAATCAATCTGTTATGAGTTTCAAAAAAATCAACTATTGAATAGTGTCAAAATTGACATAAAAGAGTTCTTAAAACAAATATTATATTATTAATTGATATTAAATTCCTAAAAATCTAATGTTAGTCCAAGAGGCTTATATCATGATATGTTCATCATTAATGGACCACTTGGGGGTCTCTTGGATGTATATAGTAAGTTTATTAACCACATTATATAAAAATAAAAAGAGACATTGTAATAGTGAAACTAATTAACTTAGAGTTAATACTTAAAGATAAGGTTAATATAAGTACCCAAACCTGTCTAAATTCTAATGGTTGAGTTGTTTTAGACCCATCCCCCCCCCCCCCCTTAACATTTAAATAATCAACTTTGGAGCCATTATAAACCTGATATTAATTTATTATAAACTAATATTTCTAGCTTTTCCAAAGGTGCCCCTCACCCCTCTTATAAAAGGGCACTCCTCCTTCTCATTTCATCACACCTTAAAAACATTTTGGTTCGGCAAAACTCTGCCCAAATACTCTCCCAACTTCCCTCACTACAACCTAGAGGCCTTAGTTTGATCAGAAAGCCAACCTAAGGAGCCCTTTTGATCAAATCAAAAGGAAGAACCCGAAGAAGAGGTAATGATTTCACCACCCTTTTCCAAGTTCCTTTCTTCTTCCACTTCTTCTTCCTTTGTTATTACCATTCTAAAATAATAACTCCAGTATCATATATATACTATGATGTTATTATAAATATGGTACAACCATATTCAGTATTCTATCCACCCTTTGAATAACATGTCACCATACGTGCGTACGTACGGCTTACCGTCTCCGCGTCGTGGTGTAATTGTTATTCAATATATTATTATTTGGATGGGTATAATAATTATATGTAACTCATGTAAATAATAAATATAACATGTTAATTATTCTGTACATATGATATAACAACCATTTATATATTATTTCAAAAGAATGATATTGTCGCTCATGCGTACGTAGGGACTACCGTCTCCACGAACGCGATGAGATTCATTCTCCATCGTATCCATTCAAGTATAATTATCATTTGATGATTTAAAAATGATGTTTAAGGACTTGATATAATTCTGGATATGAATAATATACAACCTATCCTTCACAAACATGGCTTACATAACAAAACATATAAAAGAAAACAAGTAAGTTAACACCCGAAACAACAATAATACTAAGATATTATTATCAAATCAATATTAAAAGATCATATATGATATCATATTAAGGTATATTATTCTTGTATAATTTAATAACAATTATTTCACCATTATACAGGAGGTTAACCTACCCCAACCAAGGAAAAGTACAAGGTAAGGGGTTTTCATCTCACTCCTTATTCCCGTGAGATTCATACCATATTGCCACCATCACCTTTTGTGTGGTGTATGTACTGCCCATAATTATATTCTTTGTGTAATACACTATAATTTATGTGTATTTACATATTCATTGTATGATAACTCTTTCATGGGTTGTATGTTTCATAAGTTACCAAATTGGTAAGGGTTATTTCACAATCTCTTCATTATCCGAGGTTATTTATACGTAATAATCTACTGGGATCTCTTTATCATCCACATCCATGTTTCTTAATAATGTATTTCAAAACATTTTTACTATTTATAAGAATATGGGTTAAAGTCATTTATACCCTTATGTGTTTCGAAAGGAATCTTTCCATCGTTTTCCAAACAAGGCACTTTTAACCTTTTCGACAAATTTAAGGTAAGAATGTTTTTTTAACTTATACGGCGGGTGCGGCTATTTACCACCGTTATAAAATCGTCAAAGATTCCCTTAAAAGCTTATAAGAATATTTTCAAAGAAAATGTTTTATTTTATATGGATCTTAAATGATTTCAAAATAAAAAGGGATATTTATTTAGAATGAATTTTGATTTCATCTATGTCAACATCCTTTGATGGCTTTTAAGCTTATTTGAAGTTTGTTTATTATGATACAAAACATCCATATTTTATTAAAGGTTTTGTGATATTTTTGACTGTGGATAATCTATTCTTATGTCACTCATGTTTTTTTAAAGTATTGACATTTCATAAGTTATTTTTAATCCGAATTTTTATGTTATATTTCATCCTTTCATTCAGATGAATGTGTTAGACAAGTATGTTCTGGGTTGGGGACTAGTAAAAGTAAGCCCTCCGGTTTGGTCTCCAGTTATTAGAGGAACTCTGGTTTGGTCTCCAGTTATTAGAGGCACTCCGGGTTTGTGTCCGGTTATTAGAGGCATTATGGGTTGGGTTCTAGTTACAGTTAGCCCCTAGGTCTTGGGACGAGACCTTCACAAAGAAATTAAAGTTCAGCATTATGCATTCCGACATTATGAAAGTGGTTATTGATATTGCATGTGATTATTCGATTAGTAGAATATCCATGTGAATAAGTAAATGGAATTATTTCATTTTACTTTTTCCATATTATGTTGAAGTTAAAGTTTAAAAGGCTTTTGTTTTAGTAATGCATTGCCTTAAATGTTTATGCTTATTTTTGAATGTTCTGCTATATTGTTATCCTTACTGGGCATTTGAGCTCGCCCCTTTTCTATGTTTTATTTTTCCCAGGATGTGAAGAAGTAAGTTATGAATGACCTGCAGGGATATTATGAGGGGATAATAGTGTGGACTATGGAGACATTATGTTGTCGTAGTAGTTTTTCACTTTATGATATAATGTAAAACTTATAAATATATCTAGTGTTTCCAAGGCTACTAAACCAATCGGTCTTTCGAGATTTGATCTTTATTGTGATCATGCCAATGTTATGTAATAATGCACCAACTCTGGGTAACTAGGGTTGGGGCGTTATAATAAAGACCTAGGATGTTACATCCTAACAACCTTGTGGAAATTATTTTGTCATAAATTCAAAATTAGACTTGGTAACTTAATTTAAATCCCCACATAGAAAAAAGATTCAACTAAAATTACGCATTAAAAGTATGATGGATAATTACAATGGTAACCTAAGATAACACATACTAGGATTCCATCTAGGAAAACATGGATTTGGATGAAAAACTAACCATCTTCTTCTGATGGAGAGTGATAGAAATCCCAATCAAGAGAATGTTAACATCCAGAAAACCACAAAAAACGATGGGTTAAAAATAATTGATTCCACATTAGTAGAAGAACATAGAATTTTTTTTAGTTTAAGGTCATTTTCATAATTTTGATGAATTATTTTACTACTTATAATATAAAAATAATGAAATATTCTTACTTGAAAAGTAGAGTGTCATACATTAAAAAAATTCTACTACAAACTCATCTTCACACTAAATGATGGGTATTCAAAATGAATTGGTCACAACAGCTGTACTAGAATATTATTATCTAGAATCATATAACACGTGAAAGATGAACTATATATTTCCCATGTCATTATAAATTTACCAAATCCAAAATGGTTAGTAAAAAATCAAATATTTCCCTAAAAATTATAATCCTTTATAACGAAAACGATTACTTTTATTCTCCAAAATTCAACAGTAATACCCATGTTCCACATATACCATTAAAAAAGCAATGTCCATAAAATTCCTCAACATAATAAAAACGAATATTGAAACCAAAAAAATTAGAAGGATTTGATCACAATGACTTCCATGGAAAATGATAATATTTATCTCCTCCTGACATCAAGTACTCTTAAAGTATCATAATTATGAGTAATTAACATAATCAAATATTCTCTGTGATAGGTTAATAATTTCCATAAATTACCAAATTCACTATATGTTCAAAAAAACATATATTTTTACAAAAAAATAAACTATTAAACCTCTTGTGAAATCCCATAGTATTATATGTTCCTTAGGAATATAGTGTTCCCAAACGCGTGAATGTCTTCCAAAATTACATTTATCAATTAATCACCATATAATTTTCATATACTAAGTATATCCATTTGATAAAACATATGTTAACAAAATAAATTTTTTTAATCCATAAAAAATTTTACTAAATATAATAATTCATAATAACCAGGGACATCACATATTCTAGTTGTAGGAAATGCTCCCTTGTCGCCCTTCGGTTGTGGGTTCGATTCCTGTGGACTTTCTTAATGCAAGAAGGTTGTCACCCATCATGTAGGTTGTTATTTTTTATAAAATTATATAATTCCTTTAAAATTCCCAACATGAGATAAAAGCATTAAAACGACCCTAACATAATTTAACCTTAATTTTATCTCATGCCTTTCATTTTGCATCTCAAAATCTAATAACTTGTAATTGCCTCAAATTCAAGGATCATATAATACTTAATAGTTATTTATAATAATATCCACTAATGAAGAGACATTTATTCCTCTATTAACATTTTTACATAAAATTTTTATGGGTTAGACATACTAAAAGTATTATAATGTAATCTCATCTTTAATAAATTTAATCATATCATCATCTATAGATTCAACATAACTCATAAATTCATAAAATGTACAGATCTTAATCGTTGAACAATATTCATGCTACCTTATCATGTTTTTTCATATTATTATTTAATAATTATTTCATACAAAACAAATGATGCATAAATTTATAAGATTCAATAATGTTAAAACATTAGTTTAGAAATAATACATACCTTTCATAGGTCATTTTTAGATTCATCATCTTCGATTACAATGGAATTAGGTATTACTAAAAATATATTTTTAATGTCTTGATAATCCCATTCATGAATCTTCTACATAAGAACTCTATTTGTTTAATGACAATGAACACCGCATTTAAATCATTCAATTGAATCCTAAAAAAGAACATCTTTTCCTTTTCTAGAGTTAACTGAACGATTCATTTTTCCATGGTAGGTTATTATTTTATGGACTTTATTACCACATATATAAAAAAATCATATCCCTTTAAAACATTTTGTTATGTGTTTCATTACACATCCTTGACTCATAGGTTATTGAATATACATTTCAGTATGATTATCACCTAAACATCCATAGGGATTCATTTCTCACAATATGATCCATAGAAAAATCACTGTGGTTCAAGTGGTAAATCCTGCCTCTAGATATTTGGTTTAGAATAACCACAAGAGTTCGCATTGAAGCTCCAATTTCATTCGATTCCTTATTAATAAAACCACCATAGTTTCCTTCACATCCATTGTTACTTTATTTCCTACTAGATCTATCTATTTACTAAAACTGAAAAGGTATAGTGTGAATATATAAATAATATCATCAAATACAATAATATAAGGAGGATAAAAACTAAGATATACTTATTCATGTTATTTAAAACTCATTCAATTTATTGAAAATAAATATGAATCATCCTAATAAGCTACCACTGTGGTTATATGAAACATGACACTTATTCTTAAATAACATCAAAACCTCTAAATATGTCTAAATAAATAATTGATAGAAACTATATGGCCTCCACCTTAAAACATACATAATATTGAGATAAGTATAAATTTTTACTTTAATTCAATTCAAGGATAATTTCAGTTATAGTGTTTTATATAATTAGGTCATAACTATTACATAATAAAACAAGACATTACAAGTGGATAGTTACACTCAGTATCCACTTTTTACACTCACGGAAAACCATTAAATAAAACATTATTAATTTTTCCTAATAAAAATCACCCTAATATCATCTTTTCATTTAAACATACATATACCCTAGGGAAAACAATTCAAAAACATTGTATGATCATAAAAATGACAATAAGGAATATAAAATATGTGGTAAAACTGTTAGACTGTGAATATTTAAAACCCATGAAAACATTTTCACAAAATCATAAATTTCACACATAAAATAGAAACTACTTATCTTACATATTGTAATAAAAAAAATTCACAAAAAAATTATTATAAATCTTAAAACATAATGGTAGCTATTTACATCCATGTAAAACATACATTGTAACTTTCATAACTATATAGGGAGTAACCATCATGGTTATGTTTGGAATACTCATCACAGTATAGTCCCTAAATCTCTTAGGAGAAACATCATTATTTACCTCTGTTAAGTTACCCAATGCATTGGAGATCTATCACTAGCTGACCAACGACTAATTTATCATGGAACCACCAGTATACATAAAAAATCCCTAATAACCATATCATAATCCCAACACATAAACCATGCATAAAGAAAAAAATAACATTTACATTTTGAAATCACATTTCATCATTACAAGCGATACACTAATATATAAAAACACATTATTTTTAAAAAATTGGTAAACATGTAAAGTAAATATAAGTACATAATAGTGACATAAAAGTGATAAATTACATTGATGACATATATAAAAAATAAATAAATGTTATTCAAATAATAATTTCCCTTATAAAATACAATTAATACATTTAAAAATTATTTTGGAATTAAAATGTACTATAACATTCTGAATCATTTGAAAGGAATTTAGACATAAAAACATTCATGTACATATAAATATGTCATTAAAATCATTTTTAAAACATCTACATTTAATAGAAGGATTTAAATGATGAAATGTTTTAAACATTTAAAATGATGTTTTAGAAACAGAGTTCATTATCATTTTGAACATTTAAATTATACATTACATGAATGTATAACATTTTACAAGACATTAAATATAATGAGTATATCTATAAGATGGGTAAAAAATGAAAAATGATCTGTATATACACATTATACAAGAATAAAGTTGTATATCATCAAGAAATGTCTCAATGAAATAATATTTTGATGAAATCCTTTACAAAGATCATATCATAAAATTTTGGATAAATGAATGAAATAATTAGTTCTGAAAAATATTAACAAACCCAATATAAATGGATATTTACTTTAAAACAATAAATGGTAAATCATTCAAATTCTTGGAAAAAAACAATTAACATGGATATTTATATCAATGAATGAAGACTGAGTTATGATTTCCCTTTCCTTGAGTCTGAAATCTCACGTTCATTCTTTAGATTCATGAATAATAAACATAGGATAATTTATACTCACCTAATATCCATTTTAATGTTTATTATCCATTTTATATCACTTATTACCATGTTATAGGATTTAGTTAATTAATTTAGTATATATTAGACGTTTTGTCGATGTTTGGTACTTGAGTAAAATATTAACTTGTATTGAGGAAAATTATCCAGGTGACTATGAGTCCATTTTCTAAAAAATATTATTCATGATTTAAATATCTTATAAATCCACTATATATCTATTTTGAATAGTCCATAACATTTTGAGATAAGAAACAAATTACACCATTGATGGAGATGGTATGTCGTATGTACGCATGAACACTAGTTTCATTTCTTTGTCATATTAAAATAATTAAAACATAATGTTACATAAGTATATTATAATAAATTTTATATTTGTTATCTATTTTCATTAACTTCATACTTTATATGTTCTATGTATGGCATGAACGAGTCATATCACTTTGAGGTGGTGGTGGTCAACACTTCTTCAAATAAAATTATCGTATTTACACATTGTGGATAGTATAAAGTAATGTTCTAAAAAACATTACCTAATAATAGATAAAATATTAAATAACATATATCATATACAAATATAGTTCTATAATAATGGCCACTATGAGAGGTAGTAGGATAAAATTGAACATTCATTGTTTCGTGAGGCAGTAGTTCGTCGTACATAGAAATTTTTTGTTCTAGATCCATTAGATGGAGGTGTGTGTTAGTTTAAGACGAAACCATATGATAAAAACATCATAGTATTTTGAGGATACTATTTTTTTAATAAACGAGTTCAATAAAGAGAGGTTATGCGGTTGGATAAGGAAAATTAAGTAAAGGAGTTTGAGAGGAGACATTACCTCTAAATAAGGTATATCTGTTTGATTTCAGAAAAAATTATTTATTCTACTGACTTATATATAGTTAAGGCTTTATAAGTAAATAAGGGATGATGTGAGATTATTTTGTTAGATATTGGGTGAGCCAAGGGTTTTGATAAGTGTGAGTATGTTGGTAGAGGTGGTGTCCTTTTATAAGAGTGTTGATAGGCTCTTTAGAAATGTCTTGAAATATTAAATTATTATATATTAATTTTCAAATTCTAATAGTTATAATGTGATATATTTCGATGATATGATGAGAATGGGTAGAAATCATCTCAACCAGTAAGTTTAAGAAATTTTTAGGTCATAAAGGAAACCTTATCTTTTAGCATTAACCCTTATTTAAAATCATTAACTTTTACCATGTCTTCTTGTATTTTCATAATATATGGTTACTATAGTTACTATAAAATGCCAATAGAATCCAATGTGGATCATTAATTACAATTTAATCATTATAAAATTCAGTAGGATAAATATTATATATTTATGAAAATTATATTACATATAAATATAGTATTTCTTTTAGAAACTCTTTTAGGATAATTTTTACAATATTTGGTAATTGATTTTTGATAAATTCATAACAACACGATTCACTAGAAAAAAGCCATTATAAAATCCCTAAAATTTAAATGGAATAAAAAAAATTGTCTATGGAATAAAAATGTTAAAATTACATTTATTTTAATCTTTTATTAATAAGGTAATCACTCCATAATCATTGTGTCATAAATAAATTTATTTATTTAATGTCAAAAAATTATAAATAAAATACCATGATATATGAAATATTTTTATCATTCTAATTAATATTTATAGTCTATGAGTTCATTTTTTTAATCCATGTTAAAATGTTTTAGTTAGAAGATCCATGTTTATGTTATGCTTCCCTTTTTATTAAAATAAATATTATAAAAGCCCATTATAACACCCAAGTCGCTCCATTGGGTCCTAAAAAAGACATAAGGATGCTCATGGTTAGACATATATCATCTAACATAATTATGACACTGTTTAGGATCGTTTATATTATTATAATATTATTTATTACCCTTATTTACCTGGTTTTCCCTTTAACATGGTAAATGAAAATAATTACAAAAGTAACTATTCATAATGCACAAAAATAAAAGGTAACTATTTAAATAATTTGGAACTTATAATTATAAATAGGAAACCCATTTAGATAAATTCAAAAGGCATAAGTTTTTTTTAATTAATTTATAATTAATTACCATTGTCAAAACAAGAAAGTTGGTTTTTAAGATGTAAACCTTATCAATATATTCACAAGTTTTTAAGTCGAATTAAAAAATTAAATTACTTAAAATTTACTATAACATATTTAATGATAAAATATTTATTTATTTGAACATTAAATCCCATTAAATGTACAATCTAACTATATATATAAAATAGATGAAATTATGTTTTGAATTAAAATGTTGTTTTTTCATTATTCAGTAAAATATGAATTTCATCAAAAAATAACAAAAAAAAATTCAAGGTAAATTTTCATGTCAAAAATAGATATAATAATTTTATAAGGTCAAATATAGCATATATTAGTGAACATAATAGATTCAAAAATGGTTCTAAAAAAGGTTGTAAAATGACATTTTAAACAGTTTTAGACAATTTATGCTTAAAATTGGATTCATTCTCACCTTGATATTCTAAAATACATTGGATAAATATTAATATATTTAAATAATATGTCTAATAATATTTTTGTTAGTTTTTTTGATTCCTACCAATACAACAGATTCATCTAAACTACCATTTAAAATAATATTATTATTATTTTTATTATTTTTCTATATAAATAATCTTTGTGTGCAACATATGACATCAGAGAAACCAGTTTTTGTGTGTCGAGTATGCTATCAGAAAAAGATTCCACTTTAACATAAAATTAACATCATATTCAAAAATATTAATAGATTTGAAATTGTAGTATTCTATAAATACCTAGGATGTTACACCTAACTTTTGATTCCATATGTTTTAATCCATGTTATTCATGGTGATAGAATTCCATAGCATTTTTACAAAATTCTCTAATCCTAATCCCAAAAAAAAACTCGACCATCCAATGATAAAAAATATAAAGACCTTATCTGTTTACATGTATTTAATCATAATTCGAATACATATCAAGGATCATAAAGTCTAGTGTCTTTTGAAGAATAGGCGCATAATTTGAATGAATGAAATAACAAAAAATATAATTTAATTTCAATAATAAGATGATAAATTACCTTTATATCTAATATCATCATATGATATATTGAGAAATACATAGAGAGAAGTCATGATATAAAATCCGAATAAGGGAATAAAAATTGAAATAATGCAAATAAAAAGGGTTAGAAGGGATAACATTGGGATATAAAAAGGAGTAGAACATGGATAAAATGTTGAATAATTATATTTATATTGTGGGATAATATAATCAATGAACCACTGGAATGTGGAAACAACATACAATATAACATAATCATGAGTCAAGGATAACTTCAAATGCCACTACAGACGGATGACAATGCCACATAAAGGAATCAAGTTCAATATGAATCCCAACATGATGTCTCATGAGAATAAACATTAACCAATTAATTAGAATAATATGTAGGAACATCCATCATAACATGTTCTTGTATATATGTTTCAAATAATGAATAAAAAATTATTGAATAAAAATATGTGCTTCCAATGTAATTAAATAGGGATCGTAATCATGTCACAAGGAATAACCAAAATGTGTATCATAATGGTATCCACGGAAGAATAAATTAAAATAATTCTAGGAAATACATAAGAAAAAATAATAATATATCAAGATATTTTATTTCAAAATGAAGTGAATACATCTAATAATATTGTTAAAGAATAATTAAAAATGATCCATTTTAGTGTATTTTAATGGAAATATATTAAAGAGCCTTTAATGTAGAAAACCACATATATTAATGAATAAAAATATAAATGAACTCAGATAATTTTTCATGATGAAATGAGTTATTTTAGATAAATAATGGATTATTAAAATAGAATATGGAGTGTACTTGAAATGGGGTATGAAATTGGGATCTTCCCATTAATTAGGGTTTCTTATTAGGATAAATTGAAAAAGAAACATTATAAATCATTTATTTCTATATAAAAGAAAGTAGAATTGAATGTATTACATATTTATGGAGCCTAAAATAATAATTTAGGAATATTTAAAAATATTAATTAAAAATTAAATTTTGGTAAAGTGAGAGGAAGAGTAACTTGATGATAAAATAGAGGTTCCATGTGAATCCCATACATAATGTCTGAAAGTTTTCTTCACATGTACTTAATATCCTGGATAATGAAATTAGATTCATTAATAATTTAATTAAGAAACTATTGATCATTTATTTTATTTTTTTAATTTTATTATTCTCATTTAATTATTTTTTGAGTTATAAGATTCAATTTATCGTTTCATGAGAGTTCATTTCATGAATATCATTGTCTGTTTAATTGTGTACAATTATTAAAGTTAAATTTATATGAAACAAACTCTAAAGTCAAATTATATGATATTTATGATCTGTAAAAATTTTAAATTGTCTCATATATAAATTTATAGATATATTAATGATTCATTAGATGAAAGGTTAATGAAAAAATATTGATTTATTTTTATAAATATTCAATCATAATGAACTAGTTTTGTATTATTATTTAAGATAATAAATAAATTCCTATTACATAACAATAAATAATTTTATATACATACATTATGATATATTTTAACCATAAATATTGTTTTATGACGAGGTTTGAAGGCTGAATTGAAAAATAAAATCTTGTTGTCCAATAAGGTGGTGAATTACCACCTCACGAATGTTGTTTCCGTTTTTAGAATAAATGTAGTAGAGGTGTGAATTTATGGCAGATATACCTTTAAGATAATAAAATTAAAATATGTGTTTTATAGTGGATATATCATATCGCTTTTGATATGGGAGGTTAGGTAAGGGTAAGAAAAGAAAATAAATTAAAAGGGAAAAGGGAGGGTTTTACCACTTGAGTTTCATCTCCTTGAGAACCACCTTATGGTAGTTGTGAATGGTATTTTGTGAGACTAGATATACTAAAGTATGGATAAGTGGTTTGGTATGGGAATTGGAAATAATATATGAATGATAAATGGCTTAGAATGTGTGATGATAAGAGGATGTGAGGGATTGTATTTATAGGGTAGTAGAGGGGTGTTGTAGAAAAATTTTATTCAATTTTTTTTAGTTTTGGATATATATAAGAACTATTATTGAATATTATCACTAAATAATGTAAATAGATTATTATATTTTGAACTAATCAGTATTTTCCACATCTATGAATCATTTTTACTAAAAAAGTTTTTTATATACCAAAAATGTTAAATACATTAAATTATAGTTTTTCATTACACCAAAAAAATTCAACTATGATAGAAAAATTCCAAAATTCACCCTGACCATATTTTTTATTTATAATTAAAAATTGGACTCAATTTTATGAAAATAATATTCTAAATAAGAGAAATTTAATTTTTATATTAAATCATCACTTACTCAAAAAAATATCCATTTTAATGTTATAAAAGTATTTTTGAAGACATTCAAAAAGTAATTAACCCCCATCAAGTTATCATATAATCATAAGACAAAACAAATTTAATTTATGAATCTATTTAATGAAATTAAATTTTATTTTAACTACTTATATTAATTATAAAATTATTTAAAAAGATTTATGTTTCAAAAAATACCAACACTTCATTTATCATTTTAAAAACTTTTTTACCTATTAAAAGATATAAATATATCACATTTCGATTTATGAGGTACAAAATTTTATATATAATTTCATGGGTGAGGATAATATTATATTAGTTGGATTACCAATCATAATGTTCATACATCTATTCCAATTTTCATGTTACTATTACTTCTATATATGATCCTTAATTTCTAGAAATACCTCTTATATAAGTCATTCTTCATTTATAAAAAAATGTACTGTATTACCTATGTAATTTTATGGGATTTATGTTATATGAAATTATTATAAGAAGGTAATTTCAATTGCTAACATTTTTTTCATTGCACCCATTCACATATGTAACTTATTCATAGTATAATTAAAATTTTTATCACCCCTATACATTGTTCACAAGAGTTATAAGGTACATCCTCTCCTTAGGTATAATAAATGAGTATATATACATGATATATAAAATAGAACCCTAATTGACAATCTCACAATCTTGAGCACCCCATTCACCTAGGACAACTAACTGGGATCCCATTCACCATGATCAGTTGAATGAAATCCTTATTCACCTACGTTAGCTACAGGAGAACCAAATTCATCCATGTTACCTACTAGGGATTCCATACACCTTAGTCACAAACCGGAGTAACCCATTAACATAGGTAATCATTCAGGGAACCTATTTTCCCTTGTCAACCATCTTGGATCCCGTCTATCTAGATGTCACCCCTAGACTCTTATTGAATATGAAGAGGTTACACACACTAGTTTTCTACCATTATATCTTATATTTCATCAATAGTTGGAAACCAATTTTCACTGACAAATTATGCTTGAGTTATTCCCTCAAAAAAATATGATCCTAAATGTTTCTAAAATCATGTATTTCTTTAATAATGAGGATTCATAACATTACGACACTTGTGAAAACCCAATGGATCATGATGCCCATTGTTTTTACCCAATTAATTTTCCTTAGTCTTCATACATCTATTAAGGCTTATTTGGACCACTCAACGTATAAGGCCCCAGCCTTAAACCTTACTTAATCTTGAGTTATTACAAGATTACACATTGAGGATCTTTTCAGGTTTAGAGTTTTAGATAATTAGATCATAAAACATTCTTTACATTCCTCATTTAAACAAAGTGGTTACATAAAAGATAGTATTCATTTTTTCCAAAAATGGAAACATATTTAAAATAAAACATGGATTCTTTCTTGAAACTTCCTTGACACTATCATCACATCATGTATCTCTCCCTTGACCTGTGAAAATCATTTCAAAAACTTGGGATGAGCATAAAAATCTCAGTAAGGGTTACAAAAATATGGAAAGGAAACATGAGTTCATATATACATAAGAATGAAATCATACTTTACCCATAAAACATAGGCACTTTAACATACCTCATCAAATCATGAATAAATCATAGAAATCATAAGACATAAAGGTACCTTGAGACATTCATAACATTCTTACGTAGGGAGTAACCATCTTGGTTACGTTTGGAATACCCATCACCGTATATTCCCTAAATCGTTTCAGAGAAACCTTAACGTTTAACTCCTTCGCGTTACCCAATCATTGGAGAGCTATATCAGGCTCACCCTCCCTTAGTTTATCACGGAACCACCCATCTTCATAACAATTCCCAAGAACCATAACATAATCATACCACATAATACATGCATAAAGGAATCATAACATTTTCACATTTCAATCAAAAGATATCAATACAACACATTCATATAAAAAACATTATGAAAACCATTTTCAATACCAAAATAAAAGAAAAGTAAAACATGGTATTTATTTTTCATTTCAAAAAAAAGTATGGCTTGTAGAGGAAGTCGAAACTCAAATAATGGTCACGGCGGCAGAGAAGTCATTGTCATTGTATACGTACGTCAAAAAAAACAAAAAAAAATTCCTTTTGTCATTTAGTAAAATGCTTCGTATAAAAAAATATTCCTTTTAAATAAGCATAAAAGTCAAAGGGGTTTATACACCGTATAAAATAAAGTTGTGTATAAAACAAAATATTCCTCAATGAATGGAGATTGAGACGAAGTCTCTTACAAAGATCATTTTTTAAATAAAATAGATCTATTATGTGTATTAACTATAAGCACACATAAATAAAGTAAAAATACAAGATAGGACATAATAATATCATTGCATAATTTGAAAGTAGGAAATTAACCCAAAGAACGGAAATTGGGTTAAGAAGTTCCCTTACCTCAGGTCCGACATGACTCGATTGTTCTTAAATATCCTGAATAATATACTTGAGTTGATTTCTACCTGCTTAAAAACCATTTTATAGTTCATTATTACTTTTATATCATTTCTTACCATGTCATGAACACTATGTTATTATTTAAGTTTATAACGGTCGTTTTAACGATCATTGGTACTTGAGTCAAAAACGAACTTCTTATATTTACAAGTTATTCACTAAGTCAAATATCCATTAACTCAAGAATGATATTAATGATTTAGATTCCATATATATCATATATATCCAGTATATACATGCATTTATAATATTACATATTCATTTAGAGGTAAGAAATGAAATGCACCGTTCATGGAGACGGTAAGTCGTACGTACGCATGAACGCTACTTTCATTTCTATGTCATATTAATGGAATTAAAACTAAACGAGAGATATGTATATTTTAATTAAATAATTATATTCATCATTTATATGTAACATAAATCATATATATCCATTATATATATGTACTTATAATAGTACATTACATTTGGGGATAAGAAATGAAATGCACGGTTCATGGAGACGGTAAGCCTTACGTATGCATGAACGCTACGTTCATTTCTATCTCATACTTTAATAGAATTAAAACATAATGATACATAATAGTATTATAATTACATTATGGAATCATATATAATATCATTAAATCTATCCTTTTTACGTACCACATATGGTATTAACGAATCAAATCACTTTGAGGGGGCAGTAGTCTGCACTTCCTAAAATGAAGATATCGCGTATACCCATAATGGAATCCATAAAGTTATTCCATAAATGAAAAATAAATAATATTAAGGAAAATATAAACATATTATATATAAATATAGTGACATATTATTGGCCACCTTTGAAGGTTCTTGAAGAATATTGAACAATCATCGTTTTGTGAGGCAAAAATTCGCCATCCACAGAAACAATATGTTATTTAACCATTAGATGTAGGTGTGTGTAATTGTAGCTAGAATTATTCTTATAAAAACATCCTAGTATATTGAAGATACTTTAGTTGTTACAAAAGAAATGAATAAAAAAAAATTTGGGGTTGGAGAAGAAAAATAAAACATAAGAACACAAGAGAAGACACTGCCTTTAAATCGGGTAACTCTTTTTGACTTGAGCTCAAAGGCTTCCTTGGGAAGACTTCTGCCCAAAGTGAGGCTTCTAGGAGTATGAGAGGGATTTGGAGAGACAAAATGAGCAGGTTTTGGCCGAGACAAAGGCTTTGGAATTGTGGGTAAGGTGGTAGAGATGGGGGCCTTTTATAAGAGGAGAGGAGGGGCACTCTTGGAAAGTTACAAAATTTTTACATTATTTTCAAATGCGTTTCGGATTTTAAAGGTCCCACATTGATGTATATCTAGTATAAGGTGATAAGGGTTCTAAATATACTCATCCAATAGGTCTTTGACAAGTTTAGGCCTTATATTTTACATTATCGTTTTATTTTATTTAAATCATTAAATAATGAGGTAATCGATGCATCATCATGATGTCATAAATAATTTAATTTATATAATGTCTAAAAATTATGAAAAAAATACTATGATGTAGAAATTATTTTTATCTTTCCAATGAATATTTATAGTCCAAAATATCATCTATGTAGACAAAATTAAAAATGTTTTACTCAGGTGATACATTCTTTGTTATATTTAACTTTCTTTAACAATAAAAAGATAAAAAGTCACTTTCACACAAAAGTGATTCCATGGGGTCCCCAAGATTGGAACAACACATCCCATGGTCGACCATGAGAAATCCAGTAGAATTAGGACACATTTTGGTGTCATTTTTTATTATTATGATATTATTTTATTATCCTTAACTACCCGATTACTCATTAATCAAGATAATTAAAGATAATTACCATCATTACTATTCATAATGTCCAAAAACAAAAAAGTATTTATTACATAATTTGGACCTTGTTATTACAAATATGTAATCCATTTTACCAAATTCCAAACACAGAAATTGCAGTAATTTATTTAAAAATAATTCCCGTTGTCAAAACAAATAGCGGGTTTTTTGGAAACAATATCTTTGAAAAGTTTGGCATTAGTTTATGCCCAATTCCAAAATGAAATTAATCCTAATGAACACCATTGGATTAAATGGTAAATATTTATTCATACTACAGTTTAATACCTATTAAAAAGATAATCTAACCATATAATTAAATTAGATGAAAAATCAGTTTTGATGTAAATTGCAGTATATTTCACCATTCATTAAAAAATGAACATTGTCAGAAAAATACCAAAAATTTATCCAATGAAAATTTAAATGTCCAAATCATAAATAATATGTTTATTTTGACAATGAGATATTATAAAATTGTCAAAAGTTTGATTTAAAAATGGTTTGCCATCAAAAGGCAGTAAAACAATCTTCTAAAAATATTAGTGTATTCCATGCTTAAGATTGAATTTATTCTCATTTTAAGACTCTAAAACACTATCTAATTCATAAATAGACATAGATAAAAATATCTATTATTAATTACTTACTTGGGATGTTACATCCTTCCCCTGTTTAGAAAATTGCGTCCCCACAATTTATTTACTAAACGAATAAATAGGGGTATTTATCCCTCATTGCATTTTCAGATTCCCATATTGCCTCTTCAATCATGTGTTTTTTCCACAAAACCTTTACTTGATGAATCAACTTATTCTGCAACACTTTCTCCCTCTGATCAAGAATCTGGACTGGTTGTTCCTCATAAGATAGGTTCTCTTCCAGCTGAACTACCTCTGGAGTCAAAACATGAGAAGGATCTGGCATGTACTTCCTTAACATTGAAACATGAAAAACATTGTGTGCCTAAGATAAACTCGGAGGTAAAGCCACTCGGTATTCAACTGATCCAACTCTCTCCATAATTTCATATGGTCCAATGAACCTTGGACTCATCTTTCCTTTCTTTCCAAATCGCATCACACTTTTCCATGGTGATACTTTGAGAAAAACATGATCACCTACCTCAAAAGAGAGATCCTTCCTCCTGTTGTCTGCATAACTTTTCTGTCTGCTCTAAGCTGTTCTCATGTGTTTCTAAATCAACTGAACTTTTTCTACCAATTCTTCTACCAATTCTGGTCCCATCAGCTTCCTTTCACCCACTTCATCCATGAAAGTTGGAGTTCGACACCGCTTCCCATATAACGCCTCAAATGGTACCATCTGTATACTGGAATGAAAACTGTTATTATATGAAAATTAAACCAAATAAAGATGTTGGTCCCAACTACCCTGATAATCCATCGAACAAGCACGTAGAATTTCTTCCAAAGTCTGAATCGTTCGTTCTGACTTCCCATCTAATTGAGGATGAAAGGTTGTACTAAAATTTGATTCAGTACCCAACGACTTCTGAAGGCCTTTCCAAAAGTTAGAAGTAAACCTGGGATCACGATCAGATACAATGGAGAGAGGAACTCCATGTAACATGACTATATCTTTAAGATACAAACGAGAAAGTTGATCTAGGGAAAAATATCTCGAATAGGAAGGAAATGAGCAGATTTAATAAAGCGATAAAAAATAACCCAGATTGAATTATTACCTTGAAATGTCTTGAGTAATCCCACAACAAAGTCCACGGATATGTTTTCCCATTTCCACACTGGCACTGGTAAAGGTTGAAGCATCTCTTTCGGTAACTACAACTATTCTTTAACCTACTGACAAGTCAAACACTTCACAGTAAAAGCAGCAATATCTCTTTTCATTCCATCCCACCAGTAATACTCCCGAAGATCTATGTACATCTTAATACTACCAGGATGAACAGAAAACGGGGAACTATGAGACTCACATAACAACTCTCTCTTCAACTGTGAATCGCAAGGCACACAAAATCTCTTCCCAAATCTCAAAACAAAATCATTATCAATGTTGAATTCAGGAAACTTTCCCTTCTGAACCAGCTCTACCCTTTTTTACAACTCACTGTCTTGCTTCTGTGCTTGCTTAATTCTGTCTGATAGAGAAGATTTCACTGATACCTGAATCAAAATAGAAGGACATCCTGCACCAACAACTTCTATACCAAATTTCATCAAATACTTAACCAAAGGATCATGTTCCAAATGCAACATTGTTAATGAAACATTGTTTTTTCGACTCAAAGCATCAACCACTTTATTTGCTTATCCCAGATGGTAATGAATTGTACAATAATAATCCTTGATTAATTCCAGCCATATCCTCTGTCTTATGTTCAATTCTTTCTGAGTGAATATATACTTTAAACTTTTGTGATCGGTATATATTTCACACATTACTCCATACAAATGGTGCCTCCAAATTTTTTAAGCGAGAACAACAGCAGCTAATTCCAAATCATGTGTAGGGTAATTTACCTCATGGGTTTTCAATTGACATGAAGCATAAGCAATTACCTGATCATTATGCATTAGGACACAACCAAGTCCCTTCAATGAAGCATCACTGTAGGTAACAAACTCACCATTCCTCGAAGGAAGTGCCAAAACTAGAGCATTTGCCAATCTTCTTTTCAGATACTGAAACAATCATCACGTGCTTTTTCCCAGATAAACTTAACACCCTTCCGAGTTAGCTTATTCATTGGACTAGATAACCGGGAAAACTTTCTAACAACCCTTCGGTAATAGCCTGCCAAACGAAGGAAGCTACGAATCTCAGTTACATTTTTGGGTCTTGGACATTCTTCAACAACCTTTGTTTTTGCAGTATCAACAGTTATCCCATCTTTAGAAAAAATGTGACCAAGGAAAGAAATTTGTTGCAACCAAAACTCACACTTGCTGAATTTCCCCTACAATTTCTTTTCTTTAAAGGTTTGAAAAATAACCCTTAAATGTCTTTCATTCTCCTCTTTACTTTTAGAAAACACCAAAATATCATCAATGAAAACAACCCCAAACTTATCCAAGAACTCATGGAAAGTTCTATTCATTAAGTCCATGAATACAGTAGGTGCATTGGTTAGACCAATAGGCATTTCTACAAATTCATAATGTCCATATCTTGTACGAAACGCAATCTTTGGAACATCTTCTTCCTTTACCTTCAGCTGATGGTACCCCGATCTCAGGTCAATCTTTGAAAAATATTGAGCTCCCTGGAGCTGATCAAACAAATCATCGATATGAGGAAAAGGATATTTGTTCTTAACAGTGATGTTATTCAAGGCTCTATAATAAATGAAAAGTCTCATTGAACCATATTTCATTTTAACAAATAAAACAGGAGCACCCCATGGTGATGTGCTAGGTCGAATGAAACCTTTCTCTAATAAATCATGCAATTGATCCTTCAACACTAAAAGTTCAATTTGAGCCATTCGATAAGGGGGTTTTCAAATTGGCTTAGCATCAGGAACTAAGTCAACAGTAAACTCAACTTCCCGATCTGGTATTATTCCAGGAAACTCATCAGGAAAAACATCAGGATACTCATTTACCACTAGCACATCATTAATCTGAACAGTTCCCTTATTTTCAACAATATGTGCAAGGTAACATTCATTTCCATCTTTTACAAGTTTCTCAACCTCTTGATATGTTATCAACAGTAAGGTTTCATTCTTGTACACAAACTGAAAGTCTTTCTGAAAAGAAACATCTTTAGCTCTACAGTCAGTCATAGCATGGTAAATAGAGAGCCAATCCATACCCAGGATAACATCAAACTCTACTAGAGGTAGAACAATTAGGTTTTCAAGTAGGTTCTTTCCACGGATAAGGATAGTAAAATTCTTATAAATTATTTTTGCCTCAAAATTTCCCCCAGGTTTTTTTTACCACAAGTTCAGGAGTCATTTCTTGAGATGGTATTACCATTTTACTAGAAAAATTTTCAGAGATGAAAGAATGTGTAGACCCCGAATCAAACAACACGCTGGCATAATCTGAAAAAACAAACAAAGTATCTGATACAACTTCATTTCATGGCCCGACATCTGCTAAATTAGTTGCGAAGGATTTCACCACCCCTTTTTGCTTGTAGTCGAACTGCTTCCCATCACTCAAGCTCTTTGTTAGACACTTGTTTGCATAGTGACCCATCTCATTGCACTTAAAAAATTTCACTAACTGTAAATCGAATTTGGACTTACCATCACCTTGATCCTTTTCAGTGCAATCACGAGCCTTATGTCCCATATTACCACATCGGTATCACTTTCTAGAATTCAGAAGACATTCCCTAGCATGCCTTTTGCCACATTTATCACAAACTGGAAACTTAGTTTTCTTACCGTCAGACCTTTTTGAAGACTTCTTTCCTTTCTCCTGCCACCTCGGTCACTTCTTCTATTGGCTGTTATAGAACACTTGATCATCGAAAAAATTCATTTCCACCTTCTCAGCACATCGAACAAGCTTTTCATAACTTTTGAACTCATGAGAAGCTAATTCCCTTCGATATTTTGGCTTTAATCCTGAGTAAAAATGATTGATTTTACTATCAGAGTCTCAGATAAAATTTTGAGCCTACCTTTCCAATCGAGTGAACCTTTCTTCATAGGCAGCCACGGAGTATTCCTCTTGCCTCAATTCCAGGAATTGTTTTTCCATCCTAAGTCGAACAGCCTTAGGAAAATACTTCTCAAGAAACATACCTTTAAATTCATCCCAGTCGAGTGAATCAATCTTATCAGCGTCCCTGATATTTTTAACCACCGACCACCACTGATCTACTTCACCCTCCAAACGGTAAATAGCAAGGCTAACCTTTTGATTTTCTAAACACCCCATGACATCAAAAATCATCTCCAGTGCTTTAATCCACCCTTCAGCTAGCATAGGGTCAGATGATCCTCTGTATGATGGGGGATGTTGCCTCATGAAATGTTCCACCACTGACATGTTCCTCTTCGGTTGATCTGGCTGATCTTGTGCATGGATACCATCACCATTTATCACTTGAGTCAACTGCACCATTACTGCAACAAACTATTCAGTTCCAATTTTGACCATCTTAGGATGCTGATTCAGAAGGTTATTTTCTTCTGTATGCCTTCCTAGCACTGCTTCCCTATTTCCTATGTGGAAAACCATTCTAAACAAACATGTCTTAGATGAAGCAACATGGTAATCTTCAAATACTATATCATGTCAATTGGACCATAAAAAATATTTTTGGATAATCATTTAATAGAATTCGTACTCCTAATGTTATCTAAACCAAACTCTGATACCAACTATAAGGCCCCAGCCTTAAAACTTACTTAATCTTGAGTTATTACAAGATTACACATTGAGGATCTTTTCAAGTTTAGAGTTTTAGAGAATTAGATCATAGACCTTGCATTACATTCCACATTTAAACAAAGTGGTTACATAAAAGATAGTTTTAATTTTTCCCATCAATGGAAACATATTTAAAATAAAACATGGATTCTTTCTTGAAACTTCTTTGACACTATCATCACATCATGTACCTTTCCCTTGACCTGTGAAAATCATTTCAAAAACTTGGGATGAGCATAAAAATCTCAGTAATGTTTATAAAAAGATGGAAAGGAAACATGAGTTCATATATACAAAATAATGAAATCATACTTTACCCATAAAACATAGGCACATTAACATACCTCATCAAATCATGAATAAATCATAGAAATCATAATACATAAAGGTAACTTGAGGCATTAATAACATTCTTACATAGGGAGTAACCCTCTTGGTTACGTTTAGAATACCCATCACAGTATATTCTCTAAATCTCTTCAGAGAAACCTTAATGTTTAACTCCTTCATGTTACCCAATGCATTGGAGAGCTATATCGAGCTCACTCGCCCTTAGATTATCATGGAACCACCCGTCTTCATAACAATGCTCAAGAACCATAACATAATCGTACCACATAATACATGCATAAAGGAAACATAACATTTCCACATTTCAATCACAAGATATCAATACAACAAATTGATATAAAAAACATTATGTAAACCATTTTCAATACCAAAATAAAAGAAAAGTAAAACATGGTATTTATTTTTCATTTCAGAAAAAGTATGGCTTGTAGAGGAAGCCGAAACTCAAATAATGGTCACAGCGGCGGAGAAGTCGTTGTCGCCGCATACGTATGACAAAAAAACATTCCTTTTGTCATTTAGTAAAATTCTTCGTATAAAAAAATATTCCTTTTGAATAAGCATAAAAGTCAAAGGGGTTTATACACCGTATAAAAGAAAGTTGTGTATAAAACAAAATATGCCTCAATGAATGGAGATTGAGACGACGTCCCTTACAAAGATCATTTTTAAAATAAAATAGATCAATTATGTGTATTAACTATAAGAACACATAAAGAAAGTAAAAATACAAGATAGGACATAATAATATCATGGAATAATTTGAAAGTAGGAGATTATCCCAAAGAACGGAAATTAGGTTAAGAAGTTCCCTTACCTCGGGTCTGACTTGACTCGATCGTTCTTTAATCTCCTGAATAATAAACGTTAGTTAATTTATACTTGCTTAAAAACCTTTTTAAAGTTCATTATTCCTTTTATATCATTTATTAACATGTCAAGAACACTATGTTATTATTTAAGTTTATAATAGTCGTTTTAACGATCATTGGTACTTGAGTCAAAAATGAACTTCTTATATTTACAAGTTATTCCCGTAGTCAAATATCCATTATCTCAAGAATGAAATTCATGATTTAGATGACATATATATCATATATATCCAGTATATACATGCATTTATAATATTATATAATCATTTAGAGGTAATATATGAAATACACCGTTCATGGAGACGGTATGCCGTACGTACTCATGAATGCTACTTTCATTTCTATGTCATATTAATGGAATTAAAACTAAATAAGAGATAAGTATATTTTAATTACAGAATAATATTCATCATTTATATGTAACATAAATCATATATATCCATTATATATATGTACTTATAATAGTAAATTACATTTGGGGATAAGAAATGAAATGCACCTTTCATGGAGACGGTAAGCCGTACGTACGCACGAACCCTACTTTCATTTCTATCTCATAATTTAATGGAATTAAAACATAATGATACATAATAGTATTATAATTACAGTATGGTATTATATATAATATCATTAAATCTATCCTTTTTACATACCACATATGGTATTAATGAATCAAATCACTTTGAGGGGGCGGTAGTCCGCACTTCCTAAAATGAAGATATCGTGTATACCCATAATGGAATCCATAAAGGTATGCCATAAATAAAAAATACAGAAGCTTAAGGAAAACATAAACATATTATATATAAATACAGTGACATCTTAATGGCCACCTTTGAAGGTGTTAGAAGAATATTTAACAATCATTGTTTCGTGAGGCAGAAATTTGCCATCCACAAAAACAGTATGTTCTGTAACCATTAGATGTAGGTGTGTGTAAGTGTAGCTTGAATGATTCTTATAACAACATCCCAGTATATTTAAGATACTGGAGTTGTTACAAAATAAATTAATAAAAAAGAGTTTATGGGGTTGGAGAAGCAAAAAATCATAAGAACACAAGAGAAGACACTATCTTTAAATCGGGTAACTCTTTTTGATTTGAGCTGAAAGGCTTCCTTGGGAAGACTTCTGCCCAAAGTGAGGCTTCTAAGAGTAAGAGAGAGATTTGTAGAGACAAAATGAGAAAGCTTTGGCCGAGCCAAAGGCTTTGGAAGTGCGGGTAAGGTGGTAGAGGTGGGGGCCTTTTATAAGAGGAGAGGAGGGGCACTCTTGGAAAGTTACAAAATGTTACTTTATTTTCAAATGCGTTTCGGATTTTAAAGGACCCACATTGATTTATTTCGAGGATAAGGTGATAAGGGATCGAAATATACTCATCCAATAGCTCTTTGACAAGTTTAGGCCTTATATTTTACATTATCTTTTTATTTTATTTAAATCATTAAATAATGAGGTAATCGTTGCATCATCATGATGTCATAAATAATTTAATTTATATGATATCTAAAAATTATGAAAAATATACAATGATGTAGGAAATATTTTTATCTTTCCAATTAATATTTATAGTGAAAAATATCATCTATTTAGACAAAATTAAAAATGTTTTACTCGGGTGATACATTCTTTGTTATATTTAACTTCCTTTAACAATAAAACGATAAAAAGTCACTTTCACACAAAAGTGATTCCATGGGGTCCCCAAGTGTGGAACATGGAATCCCATGGTCGGATATGAGAGAAAAAGTATCATTAAGACACATTTTGGTGTCATTTTTTATTATTATGATATTATTTTATTATCCTTAACTACCTGATTACTCATTAATCAAGATAATTAAACATAATTACCGTCGTTACTAAACATAATGTCCAAAAACAAAAGAGTCTTGATTACATAATTTGGACCTTATGATTCCAAATATTTAATCCATTTTACCAAATTCCAAACACAGAAATTGCAATAATTTATTTAAAAATAATATCTGTTGTCAAAACAAATAGCGGGTTTTTTTGAAACAATATCTATGAAAAGTTTGGCATTAGTTTATGCCCAATTCCAAAGTGAAATTAATAATAATGACCACCATTGGATTAAATGGTAAAAATATATTCATATTACACTTTAATACCAATTAAAAAGATAATCTATCCATATAATTAAATTAGATGAAAAAGAAGTTTTGATGTAAAATGCAGTATTTTTCACTATTCATTAAAAAATGAACATTGTCAGAAAAATACCAAAAATTTATCCAATGTAAATTTCAATGTCCAAATCATAAATAATATCTTCATTTTGACCAATAGTGATTATAAAATTGTCAAAAGTTTTATTTGAAAATGGGTTTCCATCAAAAGGCAGTAAAACAATCTTTTAAAAATATTAGTGTATTCCATGCCTAAGATTTGATTTATTCTCATTTTAAGCCTCTAAAAAACAATATAATTCATAAATAGACATAGATAAAAATATATATTATTCATTAATTACGTATGATGTTACATCCTTCCCCATTTAGAAAATTTCGTCCCCGCAATTTATTTACTTATCGAATAAGTGGGGGTATTTATCCCTCATTGAATTTTCAGATTCCCATGTTGCCTCTTCAATCATGTGGTTTTCCACAAAACCTTTACTTGATGATTCGCCTTATTCCTCAACACTTACTCCCTGTGATCAAGAATTTGGACCGGTTGTTTCTCATAAGATAGTTTCTCTTCCAGCTGAACAACCTCTGGACTCAAAACATGAGATGGATCTGGCATGTACTACTTAACATTGAAACATGAAAAACATTGTGTACCTGAGATAAACTCAGAGGTAAAGCCAATCGATATGCAACTGATCTAACTATCTCCAGAATTTCATATGTGCCAATGAACCTTGGACTCAACTTACCTTTCTTACCAAATCGCATCACACTTTTCCATGGTGATACTTTGAGAAAAACATGATCACCTGCCTCAAAAGAGAGATCCCTCCTCCTGTTGTCTGCATAACTTTTCTGTCTTCTCTTAGCTATTATCATGTGTTTCTGAATCAACTGAACTTTTTCTGCCAACTCTTCTACCAATTCTAGTCCCATCAGCTTACTTTCACCCACTTCATCCCAGAAAGTTGGAGTTTGACACCGCTTCCCATATAACGCCTCAAATGGTGCCATCTGTATACTGGAATGAAAACTGTTATTATATGAAAATTCAACCAAAGAAAGATGTTGGTCCCAACTTTCCTGATAGTCCATCAAACAAGCACGTAGCATATCTTCCAAAGTCTGAATCGTTTGTTCTGACTGCCCATCTGATTGAGGATGAAAAGCTGTACTAAAATTTATTTCAGTACCCAACGACTTCTGAAGGACGTTCCAAAAGTTAGATGTAAACCTGGGATCACGATCAGATTCAATGGAGAGAGGAACTCCATGTAACCTAACTTTCTCTTTAATATACAAATGAGAAAGTTGATCTAGATAAAAAGTACCTCTAATAGGAAGTAAATGAACAGAATTAGTCAAGTGATCAACAATAACCCAGATTGAATTATTACCTCGAGATGTCTTCGGTAATCCCACAACAAAGTCCATGGATATGTTTTCCCATTTCCACTCTGGCACTGGTAAAGGCTGAAGCATCCCTTTCATAAATTTCCTCTCTGCTTTAACCTGCTGACAAGTCAAACACTTCATAGTAAAATCAGCAATATCTCTTTTCATTCCATCCCACCAGTAATACTTGCGCAGATCTCTGTACATCTTAGTAGTACCAGGATGAACTGAAAACGGGGAACTATGAGCCTCACATAACAACTCTCTCTTCAACTTTGAATCGCAAGGCACAAAAAATATCTTACCAAATCTCAAAACAAAATCAATATCAATTTTGAATTCAGGAAACTTACCCTTCTGAACCAGCTCTACCCTTTTCTGCAACTCACTGTCTTGCTTCTATGCTTGCATAATTCTGTCTAGTAGAGAAGATTTCACTGATACCTGAAACAAAACAGAAGGACATCCTGCACCAACAACTTCTATGCCATGTTTCATCAAATCCTTAACCAAAGGATCATTTTCCAAATGAAACATTGTTAATGAAGCATTACTTTTTCGACTCAAAGCATCAGCCACTATATTTTCTTTTCCCGGATGGTAATGAATTGTACAATCATAATCCTTGATTAATTCCAGCCATCTCTTCTTTCTCATGTTCAATTCTTTCTGATTTAATATATACTTTAAAATTTTGTGATTGGTATATATTTCACACTTTACTCCATAAAAATGATGCCTCCAAAATTTTAAAGCGAAAACAACAGCAGCTAATTCCAAATCATGTGTGGGGTAATTTACCTCATTAGTTTTCAACTGACATGAAGCATAAGCAATTACCTGATCATTCTGCATTAAGACACAACCAATTCTCTTCAATGAATCATCACTGTAGATAACAAACTCACCATTCCAAGAAGTAAGTGACAAAACTAGAGCATTCACCAATCTTCTTTTCAGTTCCTGAAAAAAATCATTACATTCTTTTTCCGAGATAAACTTAAGACCCTTCCGAGTTAGCTTAGTCATTGGACTAGATAACCGGGAAACATTTATAACAAACCTTCGGTAATATCCTGCCAAACCAAGGAAGCTACGAATCTCAATTACATTTGTGGGTCTTGGCCATACTTCAACAACCTTTGTTTTTGCAGGATCAACAGTTATCCCATCTTTAGAAACAATGTGACCACGGAAAGAAATTTGTTGCAACCAAAACTCACACTTGCTGAATTTCCCATACAATTTCTTTTCATTCAAGGTTTTAAAAATAACCCTTAAATGTCTTTCATTCTCCTCTTTAATTTTAGAAAACACCAAAATATCATCAATGAAAACAACAACAAAATGATCCAAGAACACATGGAAAATTCTATTCATTAAGTCCATGAATACAGTAGGTGAATTGGTTAGCCCAAAAGGCATTACTATAAATTCATAATGGCCATATCTTATACGAAATGCTGTCTTCGGAACATCTTCTTCCTTTACCTTCACCTGATGGTACCATGATCTCAGGTCAATCATTGAAAAATACTGAGCTCCCTGGAGATGATCAAACAAATCATCGATATGAGGAAAAAGATATTTGTTCTTAACAGTGATGTTATTCAAGGATCTATAATAAATGCAAAGTCTTATTGAACCATCTTTATTTTTAACAAGTAAATCAAGAGCACCCCATGGTGATGTGCTAGGTCAAATGCAACCTTTCTCTGATAAATCTTTCAATTTCTCCTTCAACTCTAAAAGTTCAATTTGAGCCATTCGATAAGGGGGTTTTCAAATTGGCTTAGCATCAGGAACTAAGTTAACAGTAAACTCAACTTCCCGATCTGGTATTATTCCAGGCAACTCATCAGGAAAAACATCAGGATACTCATTTACCACTGGCACATCATTAATCTGAACAGTTCCCTTGTTTTCAACAATATGCGCAAGGTAACATTTATTTCCATATTTTTCAAGTTTTTCGGCCTCTTGATATGTTATCAACATTAAGGTTTCATTCTTGTACACAAACTAAATGTCTTTCTGAAAAGAAACTTCTTTAGCTCTACAGTCAATCTTAGCATGGTAAATAGAGAGCCAATCTATACCCAAGATAAAATCAAACTCTACTAGAGGTAGAACAATTAGGTTTTCAAGTAGGTTCTTTCCACGGATAAGGATAGAAAAATTCTTATAAATTTTTTTTACCTCAACATTTCCCCCAGGTTTTTTTACCACAAGTTCAGGAGTCATTTCTTGAGATGTTATTCCCATTTTACTAGAAAAATTTTCAGAGATGAAAGAATTTGTAGACCCCGAATCAAACAACACACTAGAATAATCCGAAAAAAACAAAAAAAGTACCTAATACAACTTCATTTGATGGCCCGACATCTGCTGAAGTAGTTGCAAAGGATTTCACCACCCATTTTTTCTTCTAGTCTAACTGCTTCCCATCACTCAAGCTCTTTGTCGGACACTCGTTTGCATAGTGACCCATCTCATTGCACTTAAAACATTTCACTAACTGTAAATCGAATTTGGACTTACCATCACCTTGATCCTTTTCAGTGCAATCACGAGCCTTATGTCCCATCTTACCACATCGGTAGCACTTTTCAGAATTCAGAAGATATACCCCAGCATGCCTTTTACCACATTTATCACAAACTGGAAACTTAGGTTTCTTACCATCATACCTTTTTGAAGAATTCTTTCCTTTCTCCTACCACCTCAGTCTCTTCTTCTGTTGGCTGTTATAGAACACTTGATCATCGGCAAACTCCATTTCCACCTTCTCATAAAATCGAACAAGCTTTTCATAACTTTTGAACTCATGAGAAGCTAATTCCCTTCGATATTTTGGCTTTAATCCTGAGTAAAAATGATTGATTTTACTATCAAGGTCTCGGATAAAATTTGGAGCATACCTTGCCAATTGAGTGAACCTTTCTTCATAGGCAGCCATTGAGTCTTCTTCTTTCCTCAATTCCAGGAATTGTTTTTCCATCCTAAGAAGAATAGCCTTAGGAAAATACTTCTCAAGAAACATACCATTAAATTCATCCCAGTCAAGAGCATCAATCTCATCAGCATCCCTAATATTTTTAACCATCGACCACCACTGATCTGGTTGACCCTCCAAACGGTAAATAGCAAGACTAACCTTTTGATTGTCTGAACACACCATGAAATCAAAAATCTTATCCAGTGCTTTAATCCACCCTTCATCTAGTTCAGGGTCAGATGATCCTCTGTATGATGGGGGATTTTGCCTCATGAAATGTTCCACCACTGACACGTTCCTCTACGGTTGATCTGGATGATCTCATACATGGATACCACCACCATTTATCGCTTGAGTCAACTGCGCCATTACTGCAACAAACTGTTCCGTTCCAATTCTGACCATCTCAGGATGCTGATTCGGAAGGTTATTTCCTTCTGTATGCCTTCCTAGCACTTCTTCCTTGTTTCCTCTGTGGAAAATATTCCGAACAAACATGTCTTAGATGAAGCAACACGGTAATCTTCAAATGCTATATCATTTCAATTTGAGCATAAAAAAATATTTTTGGATAATCATTTAATAGAATTCTAACTCCTAAAGTTATCTAAATCGACCTCTGATACCAACTATAAGGCCCCAGCCTTAAACCTTACATAATATTGAGTTATTACAAGATTACACATTGAGGATCTTTTCAGGTTTAGAGTTTTAGAGAATTAGATCATAAAACTTGAATTACATTCCACATTTAAACAAAGTGGTTACATAAAATATAGTATTCATTTTTCCTATCAATGGAAACATATTTAAAATAAAACATGTATCCTTTCTTGAAACTTCTTTGACACTACCATCACATCATGTACCTTTCCCTTGACCTATGAAAATAATTTCAAAAACTTGGGATGAGCATAAAAAGATCAGTAAAGGTTATAAAAATATGGAAAGGAAACATGAGTTCATATATACATAAGAATGAAATCATACATTACCCATAAATCATAGGCACTTTAACATACCTCATCAAATAATGAATAAATCATAGAAATCATGAGACATAAAGGTAACTTGAGGCATTCATAACATTCTTACGTAGGGAGTAACCCTCTTGGTAATGTTTGGAATACCTATCACAGTATATTCCCTAAATCTCTTCGGAGAAACCTTAACATTTAACTCCTTCGTGTTACCCAATGCATTGGAGATCTATATCAGGCTCACCCGCCCTTATTTTATCACGGAACCACCCATCTTCATAACAATTCCCAAGAACCATAACATAATCGTACCACATAATACATGCATAAAGGAAACATAACATTTACACATTTCAATCAAAATATATCAATACAAAAAATTGATATAAAAACCATTATGAAAACCATTTTCAATACAAAAATAAAAGAAAACTAAAACATGGTATTTATTTTTCATTTCAAAAAAACTATGGCTTGTAGAGGAAGCCGAAACTCAAATAATGGTCACGGCGGCGGAGAAGTCATTGTCGCCGCATACGTACGACAAAAAAACAAAAAAACATTCCTTTTGTCGTTTAGTAAAACGCTTCGTATAAAAAAATATTCCTTTTGAATAACCATAAATGTCAAAGGGTTTATACACCATATAAAAGAAAGTTGTGTATAAAACAAAATATGACTCAATGAATGGAGATTGAGACGAAGTCCCTTACAAAGATATTTTTTTAAATAAAATAGATATATTATGTGTATTGACTATAATCACACATAAATAAAGTAAAAATACAAGATAGGACATAATAATATCATGGCATAATTTGAAAGTAGGAGATTAACCCAAAGAACGGAAATTGGGTTAAGAAGTTCTCTTACCTCGGGTCCGATTTGACTCGATAGTTCTTTAATCTCATGAATAATAAACTTGAATTAATTTATACTTGCTTAAAAACCTTTTTCAAGTTCATTATTCCTTTTATATCATTTATTACTATGTCATGAACACTATTTTATTATTTAAGTTTATAACAGTCGTTTTAACGATCATTGGTACTTGAGTAAAAAATGAACTTCTTATATTTACAAGTTGTTCACGTAGTCAAATTTCCATTATCTCAAGAATTATATTCATGATTTAGATGCCATATATATCATATATATCCAGTACATACATGCATTTATAATATTACATAATAATTTAGAGGTAAGAAATGAAATGCACCGTTCATTGAGACGGTAAGCCGTACGTACGCATGAACGCTACTTTCATTTCTATGTCATATTAATGGAATTAAATCTAAAAGATAGATATTTATATTTTAATTCCAGAATTATATTCATAATGTAGATGTAACTTAAATCATATATATCCATTATATATATGTACTTTTAATAGTACATTACATTTGGGGATAAGAAATGAAATGCACCGTTCATGGAGACGGTAAGCCGTACGTACGCATGAACGCTACTTTCATTTCTATCTGATACTTTAATGGAATTAAATCATAATGATACATAATAGTATTAAAATTAAAGTATGGTATCATATATAATATCATTAAATCTATCCTTTTTACGTACCACATATGGTATTAACGAATCAAATCACTTTGAGGGGGTGGTAGTCCGCACTTCTTAAAATTAAGATATCATGTATACCCATAATGGAAGCAATAAAGGTAGTCCATAAATGAAAAATACAGAATCTTAAGGAAAACATAAACATATTATATATAAATATAGTGACATATTAATGTCCACCTTTATGGTGTTAGAAAAATATTGAACAATCATCGTTTCGTGAAGCAGAAATTCGCCATCCACAGTAACAGTATGTTCTTTAACCATTAAGTGTAGGTGTGTGTAAGTGTAGCTCGAATGATTCTTAGAAAAACATCCTAATATATTGAAGATACTGGAGTTGTTACAAAATAAATGAATAAAAAGAGTTTATGGGGTTGAAGAAGAAAAATGAAACATAAGAATACAAGAGAAGATACTACCTTTAAATCAGGTAACTCTTTTTGATTTGAGCTCAAAGGCTTCGTTGGGAAGTCTTCTGCCCAAAATGAGGCTTCTAAGAGTAAGAGAGGGATGTGGAGAGACCAAATGAGCAGTTTTTGGACTAGCCAAAGGCTTTGGAAGTGTGGGTAAGGTGGTAGAGGTGGGGGCCTTCTATAAGAGGAGAGGAGGGGCACTCTTGGAAAGTTACAAAATGTTCCTTTATTTTCAAATGAGTTTCGGATTTTAAAGGTCCCAAATTGATTTATTTCGAGGATAAGGTGATGAGGGTTCGCAATATACTCATAAAAAAGGTCTTTGACAAGTGTAGGACTTAGATTTTACATTATCTATTTATTTTATTTAAATCTTTAAATAATGAGGTAATCGCTACATCATCATGATGCCAAAAATAATTTAATTTATATAATGTCTAAAAATTATGAAAAAACTACTATGATTTAGGAAATATTTGTATCTTTCCAATGAATATTTATAGTCCAAAATATCATCTATGTAGACAAAATTAAAAATGGTTTACTCAGGTGATACATTCTTTGTTATATTTAACATTCTTTAACAATTAAAAGATAAAAAGTCACTTTCACACTAAAGTTATTCCATGGGGTCCCCAAGTTTGTCACAAGGAATACCATGGTCGGCCATGAGACAACCAGTAGCATTAGGACACATGTTGGTGTAATTTTCTATTATTATGATATTATTTTATTATCCTTAACTACCCGATTACTCATTAATCAAGATAATTAAAGATAATTACCGTCGTTACTATTCATAATGTCCAAAAACATAAGAGTCTTGATTACATAATTTAGACCTTCTGATTCCAAATATGTAATCCATTTTACCAAATTCTGAACACAGAAATTTCAATAATTTAATTAAAAATAATTCCCGTTGTCAAAACACATAGCGGGTTTTTTTGAAACAATATCTATGAAACGTTTGGCATTAGTTTATGCCCAATTCCAAAGTGAAATTAATCCTAATGACTACCATTGGATTAAATGGTAAACATATATTCATATTACACTTTAAGACCAATTAAAAAGATAATATAACCATATAATTAAATTAGATGAAAAATCAGTTTTGATGTAAAATGCAGTATTTTTCAATATTCCTTAAAAAATGAACATTGTCGGAAAAATACCAAACATTTATCGAATGTAAATTTCAATGTCCCAATAATAAATAATATTTTTATTTTTACAAATAGAGATTATAAAATTGTCAAAAGTGTGATTTAAAAATGGTTTTCCATCAAAAGGCAGTAAAACAATCTTTTAAAAATATTACTGTATTCCATGCTTAAGATTGGATTTATTCTCATTTTAAGCCTCTAAAACACTATCTAATTCATAAATAGACATAGATAAAAATATATATTATTCATTACTTACTTGGGATGTAACATCCTTCCCCCCTTTAGAAAATTGCATCCCCGCAATTTATTTACTTATCGAATAAGTGGGGGTATTTATCCCTCATTGAATTTTCAGATTCCCATGTTGCCTCCTCAATCATGTGGTTTTTCCAAAAAAACCTTTACTTGATGAATCACCTTATTACTTAACACTTGATCCCTGTGATCAAGAATCTGGACCAGTTGTTCCTCATACGATAGGTTCTCTTCCAGCTGAACTAACTCTGGACTCAAAACATGAGATGGATCTGGCATGTACTTCCTTAACATTAAAACATGAAAAACATTGTGTACCTGAGATAAACTCGGAGGTAAAGCCACTCAGTATTCAACTGATCCAACTCTCTATAGAATTTTATATGGTCCAATGAACCTTGGACTCAGCTATCCTTTCTTACCAAATCGCATCACACTTTTCCATGGTGATACATTGAGAAAAACATGATCACCTACCTCAAAAGAGAGATCCTTCCTCCTGTTGTCCGCATAAATTTTCTATCTACTCTAAGCTGTTTTCATGTGTTTCTGAATCAACTGATCTTTTTCTACCAACTCTTCTACCAATTCTGGTCCCATCAGCTTCCTTTCACCCACTTCATCCCAGAAAGTTGGAGTTCGACACCGCTTCCCATATAATGCCTCAAATGGTTCCATTTGTATACTGTAATGAAAACTGTTATTATATGAAAATTCAACCAAAGAAAGATGTTGGTCCCAACAACCGTGATAATCCATCGAACAAGTACGTAGCATATCTTCCAAAGTCTGAATTTTTCATTCTGACTGCCCATCTGATTGAGGATGAAAAGCTGTACTAAAATTTAATTCAGTACCCAATGACTTCTGAAGGCCTTTCCAAAAGTTAGAAGTAAACCTGGGATCATAGTCAGATTCAATGGAGAGTGGAACTAAATGTAACCTAACTATCTCTTTAAGATACAAACGAGAAAGTTGATGTAGGGAAAAAGTATCTCGAATAGGAAGGAAATGAGCAGATTTAGTCAAGCGATCAACAATAACCCAGATTGCATTATTACCTCGAGATGTCTTCGGTAATCCCACAAAAATGTCCATGGATATGTTTTCCCATTTCCACTCTGGCACTGGTAAAGGTTGAAGCATCCCTTTCGGTAACTGCCACTCTGCTTTAACCTGCTAACAAGTCAAACACTTCACAGTAAAATCATCAATATCTCTTTTCATTCCATCCCACCAGTAATACTCCCGCAGATCTCTGTATATCTTAGTACTACCAGGATGAACTGAAAACGGGGAACTATGAGCCTCACATAACAACTCTCTCTTCAACTGTGAATCACAAGGCACACACAATATTTTCCCAAATCTCAAAACAAAATCATTATCAATGTTTAATTCACGCAACTTACCCTTCTGAACCAGCTCTACCCTTTTCTGCAACTCACTGTCTTGATTTTGTTCTTGCTTAATTCTGTCTGATAGAGAAGATTTCACCGATACCTGAAACAAAACATAAGGACATCCTACACCAACAACTTCTATGCCAAAGTTCATAAAATCCTTAACCAAAGGATCATGTTCCAAATGCAACATTGTTAATGAAACATTACTTTTTCGACTCAAAGCATCAGCCACTTTATTTGCTTTTCCAAGATGTTAATGAATTGTACAATCATAATCCTGGATTAATTCCAGCCATCTCTTCTGTCTCATGTTCAATTCTTTCTGAGTGAATATATACTTTAAAATTTTGTGATCGGTATATATTTCACACTTTACTCCATACAAATGATGCCTCTAAATTTTTAAAGTGAAAACAACAGTAGCAAATTCCAAATCATGTGTAGGGTAATTTACCACATGAGTTTTCAACTGGCGTGAAGCATAAGAAATTACATGATCATTCTGCATTAGGACACAACCATGTACTTTCAATGAAGAATCACTGTAGAGAACAATACTCATCATTCCTGGAAGGAAGTTCCAAAACTAGATCATTCACCAATATTCTTTTCAGTTCCTGAAAACAATCATCACATTATTTTCCCCAGATAAACTTAACACCCTTCCGAGTTAGCATAGTCATTGGACTAGATAACCGGGAAAATTTTCTAACAAACCTTCAGTAATAGCCTCGAAAACCAAGGAAGCTAAGAATATCAGTTACATTTGTGGGTCTTGGCCATTCTTGAACAAACTTTGTTTTTGTAGGATCAACAGTTATCCCATCTTTAGAAACAACGTGACCAAGGAATGAAATTTGTTGCAACCAAAAATCACACTTTCTGAATTTCCCATACAATTTCTTTTCTTTCATGGTTTTCAAAATAACCCTTAAATGTATTTCATGCTCATATTTACTTTTAGAATACACCAAATATCATCAATGAAAAAAACCATAAACTTATCCAAGAACTCATGGAAAATTCTATTCATTATGTCCATGAATACAGCAGGTGCATTGGTTATCCCAAAAGGCATTACTAGAAATTCATAATGGCCATATCTTGAATGAAACACAGTCTTCAGATCATCTGCTTCCTTTACCTTCAGCTGATGGTACCCCGATCTCAGGTCAATCATTGAAAATTACTGAGCTCCCTGGAGTTGATCAAACAGATCATCGATATGAGGAAAATGATATTTCTTCTTAACAGTGTTTTATTCAAGGCTCTATAATCAAAGCAAAGTCTCATTGAACTATCATTTTTTTAACAAATAAAACAAGAGCACCCCATGGTGATGTGCTAGGTCGAATGAAACATTTCTCTAATAAATCTTGAAATTCCTCCTTCAACTCTAAAAGTTCAATTTGAGCCATTCGATAACGGGGTTTTCCAATTGGCTTAGCATCAGGAACTAAGTCTATAGTAAACTCAACTTCCCGATGTTGTATTATTCCAAGAAACTCATCAGGAAAAACATCAGGATACTCATTTACCACTGGCACATCATTAATCTGAACAGTTCCCTTCTTTCCAACAATATGTGCAAGGTAACATTCACTTCCATCTTTTATAAGTTTCTCAGCCTCTTGATATGTTATCAATATTAATGTTTCATTCTTGTACACAAACTGAAAGACTTTCTGAAAAGAAACTTCTTTAGCTCTACAGTCAATCTTAGCATGGTAAATAGAGATCCAATCCATACCCAGGATAACATCAAACTCTACTAGAGGTAGAACAATTTGGTTTGCAAGTAGGTTCTTTCCACGGATAAGGATAGGAAAATTCTTATAAATTCTTTTTTCCTCAACATTTCCCCCAGGTTTTTTTACCACAAGTTCAGGATTCATTTCTTGAGATGGTATTCCCATTTTACTAGAAAAAGTATCAGAGAAGAAAGAATGCGTAGACCCCGAATCAAACAACACACTGGCATAATCTGAAAAAACAAACAAAGTACCCGATACAACTTTATTTGATGGTCCGACATCTGCTGAAGTAGTTGCAAAGGATTTCACCACCCCTTTTTGCGTGTAGTCTAACTGCTTCCCATCACTCAAGCTCTTTTCCGGACACTCATTTTCATAGGGACCCATCTCATTACACTTAAAACCTTTCACTAACTATAAATCGAATTTGGACTTACCTTCACCTTGATCTTTTTCAGTGGAATCACGAGCCTTATGTCCCATCTTACCACATCGGTAGAACTTTCCAGAATTCAGAAGACATTCCCCTGCATGCCTTTTACCACATTTATCACAAACTGGAAACATAGTTTTCTTACCATCAGACCTTTTTGAAGAATTATTTCCTTTCTCCTGCCACCTCGGTCTCTTCTTCTGTTGGTTGTTATAGAACAATAGATCATCGGAAAACTCCATTTCCACCTTCTCAGCACATCGAACAAGCTTTTCATAACTTTTGACCTCATGAGAAGCTAATGCCCTTCGATATTTTGGCTTTAATCCTAAGTAAAAAACGATTGATTTTACTATCAAGGTCTCGGATAAAATTTGGAGCATACCTTGCCAATCGAGTGAACCTTTATTCATATGTAGCCATTGAGTCTTCCTCTTGCCTCAATTCTAGGAATTGTTTTTCCATCCTAAGTCGAACAGCCTTATGAAAATTCTTCTCAAGAAACATACCTTTAAATTCATCCCAGTCGAGAGCATCAGTCTCATCAGTGTCCCTAATAATTTTAACCATCGACCACCACTGATCTGCTTCACCATCCAAACGGTAAATAGAAAGACTAACCTTTTGATTGTCTGAACACCCCTTGACATAGAAAATCTTCTCTAGTGCTTTAATCCACCCTTCAGCTAGCACATGGTCATATGATCCTCTGTATGATGGGGGATGTTTCCTCATGAAATTTTCCAGTAATGACATGTTTTTTGGCGGTTGATCTGGCTGATCTCGTGCATGGATACCACCATTATTTATCGCTTGAGTCAACTGTGCCATTACTGCAACAAAACTATTCTGTTCCAATTCCGACCATCTCAGGATGCTGATTCGGATGGTTATTTTCTTCTGTATTCCTTTCTAGCACTGCTTCCCTGTTTCCTCTACGGAAAACCATTATGAAAAAACATGTCTTATATGAAGAAACATGGTAATCTTAAAATTCTATATCATTTCAATTTGACCATAAAAAAATATTTTTGGATAATCATTTAATAGAATTATAACTCATAAAGTTATCCAAATCGACCTCTGATACCAACTATAAGGCCCCAGCCTTAAACCTTACTTAATCATGAGTTATTACAAGATTACACATTAAGGATCTTTTTAGGTTTATAGTTTTAGAGAATTAGATCATAAAACATGCATTACATTCCACATTTAAACAAAGTGGTTACATAAAATATAGTATTCATTTTTCCCATCAATGGAAACATATTTAAAATAAAACATGGATTCTTTCTTGAAACTTCCTTGACACTATAATCACATCATGTATCATTCCCTTGACCTGTGAAAATCATTTCAAAAACATGGGATGAGCATAAAAAGCTCAGTAAAGGTTATGAAAATATGGAAAGGAAACATGAGTTCATATATACATAAGAATGAAATCATACTTTACCCATAAAACATAGGCACAATAACATACCTCATCAAATCATGAATAAATCATAGAAATCATAAGACAAAAAGGTAACTTGAGGCATTCATAACATTCTTACGTAGGCAGTAACCCTCTTGGTTACGTTTGGAATCCCCATCACAGTATATTCCCTAAATCTCTTTGGAGAAACCTTAACGTTTAACTCCTTCACGTTACCCAATGCATTGGAGAGCTATATCGGGCTCACCCGCCCTTAGTTTATCACGGAACCACCTATCTTCATAACAATGCCCAAGAACCATAACATAATCATACCACATAATACATGCATAAAGGAAACATAACATTTCCACATTTCAATCCCAAGATATCAATACAACACATTGATATTAAAAAAATTATGAAAACGATTTTAAATACCAAAATAAAAGAAAACTAAAACATGGTATTTATTTTTCATTTCAAAAAAAAATTATGGCTTTTAGAGGAAGCCGAAACTCAAATAATGGTCACGGCGGCGGAGAAGTCGTTGTCTCCGCATACGTACGACAAAAAAAACAAAAAAACATTCCTTTTTTCATTTAGTAAAACGCTTCGTATAAAAAAAGATTCCTTTTGAATAAGCATAAAATTCAAAGGGTTTTATACACCGTATAAAAGAAAGATGTGTATAAAACAAAATATGCCTCAATGAATGGAGATTGAGAGGAAGTCCCTTACAAAGATCATTTTTTAAATAAAATAGATCTATTATTTATATTCACTATAATCAAACATAAAGAAAGTAAAAATACAAGATAAAACATAATAATATCATGGAATAATTTGAAAGTAGGAGATTAACCCAAAGAACGGAAATTGGGTTAAGAAGTTCCCTTACCTCAGGTCCGACTTGACTCGATCGTTCTTTAATCTCCTGAATAATACACATGAGTTAATTTATACTTTCTTAAAACCCTTTCTCAAGTTCATTATTTCTTTTATATCATTTATTACCATGTCATGATCACTATGTTATTATTTATGTTTATAACAGTCATTTTAACAATCATTGGTACTTGAGTCAAAAGTGATCTTCTTATATTTACAAGTTGTTCACGTAGTCAAATATCCATTATCTCAAGATTGATATTCATGATTTAGATTCCATATATATCATATATATCCATTATATACATGCATTTATAATATTACATAATCATTTAGAGGTAAGAAATTAAATGCACCGTTCATGGAGACGGTAAGTTGTACGTACGCATGAACGCTACTTTCATTTCTATGTCATATTAATGGAATTAAAACTAAATGAGAGATATGTATATTTTAATTCAAGAATTATATTCATCATTTAGATGTAACATAAATCATATATATCCATTATATATATGTACTTATAATAGTATATTATATTTGGGGATAAGAAATGAAATGCACCGTTCATGGAGATGGTAAGCCGTACGTATGCATGAACGCTACTTTCATTACTATCTCATACTTTAATGGAATTAAAACATAATTATACATAATATTATTATAATTCCAGTACGGTATCATATATAATATCATTAAATCTATCCTTTTTACGTACCACGTATGGTATTAACGAATCAAATCACTTTGAGGGGGCGGTAGTCCGCACTTTCTAAAATGAAGATATCGCGTATACCCATAACGGAAGCCATAAAGGTATTCCATAAATGAAAAATACAGAAGCTTAAAGAAAGCATAAACATATTATATATAAATATAGTGACATCTTAATGTCCACCTTTGAAGGTGTTAGAAGAATATTGAATAATCATCGTTTCGTGATGCAGAAATTCGCTATCCACAGAAACAGTATGTTCTTTAACCATTAAATGTAGGTGTGTGTCAGTGTAGCTAGAATGATTCTTATAACAAAATCATAGTATATTTAAGATACTTTAGTTGTTACAAAATAAATGAATAAAAAGAGTTTAGGGGTTGGAGAAGCAAAATAAAACATAAGAACACAAGAGAAGACACTACCTTTAAATCGGGTAACTCTTTTCAATTTGAGCTCAAAGGCTTCCTTGGGAAGACTTCTGCCCAAATATAGGCTTCTAGGAGTAAGATAGGGATGTGGACAGACAAAATTAGCAGGGGTTGGCCGATCCAAAGGCTTTAGATGTGTGGGTAAGGTGGTAGAGGTGGGGGCCTTTTATAATAGGAGAGGAGGGGCACTCTTGGAAAGTTACAAAATGTTACTTTATTTTCAAATGTGTTTCTGATTTTAAAGGTCCCACATTTATTTATTTAAAGGATAAGGTGATTAGGGTTCTAAATATACTCATCCAATAGGTATTTGACAAGTTTAGGCCTTATATTTTACATTATCATTTTATTTTATTTAAATCTTTAAATAATGAGGTAATTGCTGCATCATCATGATGTCATAAATAATGTAATTTATTTAAGGTCTAAAAATTATGAAAAAATTACTATGATGTAGGAAATATTTTTAACTTTCTAATGAATATTTATAGTCTAAAATATCATCTATGTAGACAAAATTAAATTTTTTTTACTCAGGTGATACATTCTTTGTTATATTTAACTTTCTTTAACAATAAAAAGATAAAAAGTCACTTTCACCCAAATGTGATTCCATGGGGTCCCCAAGTTTGGTACAAGGCTTCCCATGGTCCTCCATGAGACAACCAGTAGCATTAGGAAAAATGTTGGTGTAATTTTGTATTATTATGATATTATTTTATTATCCTTAACTACCCGATTACTCATTAATCAAGATAATTAAAGATAATTACTGTCGTTACTATTCATAATGTCCAAAAACAAAAGAGTATTGATTAAAAAATTTGGACCTTATGATTCCAAATATTTGATCCATTTTACCAAATTCCAAACACAGAAATTGCAATAATTTATTTAAAAATAATTCCCGTTTTCAAAACAAATAGGGGTTTTTTTAAAACAATATCTATGAAAAGTTTGGCATTAGTTTATTCCCAATTACAAAGTGAAATTAATACTAATGACCACCATTAGATTATATGGTAAAAATATATTCATATTACACTTTGAGACCAATTAAAAAGATAATCTATCTATATAATTAAATTAGACAAAAAACATTTTTGTTGTAAAATGCAGTATTTGTAACTATTCATTAAAAAATGAACAGTGTCAGAAAAATACAAAACATTTATCCAATGTAAATTTCAATGTCCCAATCATAAATAATATGTTTATTTTGACAAATATAAATTATGAAATTGTCAAAAGTTTGATTTAAAAATGGTTTTCCATCAAAAGGCAGTAAAACAATCTTTTACAAATATCAGTGTATTCCATGCTTAAGATTGGATTTATTCTCATTTAAATCCTCTCAAACACTATCTAATTCATAAATAGACACAGATAAAAATATCAATTATTAATTACTTTCTTTGGATGTTACACAATGAGCGATGAATTCAATGGTGGTAATCCAATTAGGTACAAAACCAAGCATGTCCGCAAATGGATAATTTATTTGATCAGTATAATATTCCTTCCATATATATTTATCACTAGTCCTGTCATATAAATACATATGTGTATCTTTAATCCATTGTAACCCACAAACCATACTCAATGGGTCATATCACCAAATATCCTATTCATCCATCATTTTCTCATTCAAAATGGGTTGGTAGTGGAAATCAATATACTAGCTTAATATAAAATATATTTCTTTGTAGTTTTTTCAATGATAACCTCACCCATTATCCACCACTAAATAGTGAGACAAAACATAGTAATACAACCTATTGTATTCCACAAATAGACATTATTTTGTTTTGTTATTAACCTACAATATTAACTAGATAGGGCCATATTATTGTAAATTACATAGAATAGAAAACAATAACATATTAGTATAATTTGAATAAATTTAAGAAACATATTATGAAGTTTAAAATTGATGACATTATATTGAATGAAATTTTTCTAAGACATATAACCATTAAATTAATATAAATTACTTATGTATGCATGATCACAAAATACACAGCCATTTTCATAATCATATGACCATAAATGGTATGAACTGCCCTATAATGTGTAATAAAACAACATGGGATTAAAATATATTCCTGAAGATATATATGAATTCCATCTATTGGGGTTGATCAGGATTGCACAACACTTACCACCTCCCATTATGGAAATAATGTCTACTATGACAAGATTATTTTTCCAACTATAGTTTAATGACCAAAAAAATATTAATATATAACCCTAGACATATAGGACATATAAATAGAAGGATGGTAATAATTGATCACTCTTTCAACATATATTTCATTAATTTTAAAGGTTAAGTATTGAAAAAATATATCATAATTCTATAAGAGATTCCACAAATAAGAAATAGAACCCCATAAGTGATGAACCAACCTATTATCATCAAGACAACTACTAAATCAAATGCATCAATAATTTCTCCCAAGGTCCTCCTTCCAATTCAATTTATGTCTTCATAGAATCAAAATATATATTCCCAGGGCATCCATTGATTAATATTTCTGAAACTGATGCTATATCCATTACCTATTGCGGATATTAATTAATAATGAACCATTTCAGCTATTATTGCACTAACATGTACTTCATATGTGGTTATCATATTTAGGGACTTCCATGGAATCACAAAACTTATCATCATAATACGTAATAATTTATATATAGGCTAGTAGAATACATGAGACATGTAAGATGGAAACACCTCAACAACTAAAGCATCAAACTCACTCATCAACTATGATGAGAAATATGGTCAAATAGTATCGACAATGTCCTATAACTATATATTGTAATTAGTGAGTGACTTGGTATATAAATACCATATCAATATATTTATCTTTATGTTGGATGTAGCTCTTCCTTGAGATGAATTCCTATAGTCCATCCTACAAATAATGTGACATAGAAAATGATTTGGACCCTGTGGTGACATCCATGCACTTAATAAAAATATAAGTTGTGTGAAAATGTATCTACCTCACTTTCCCTTGGTCCAAGAAGTGGATGTAAACAAAATCCACACAATTACTCAGAAGCTACCTAGGAAGGTTCATATTAGTTGTCATATTATCAAGTTCTTCACATCCCAGATAATTATAATTATATTAAAGAGATCCTCCCAATGATCTAGACATCGATAGTATATTCTTGGAAATCCTTGAGGAGGAATATCCTATGTAAACTACCAATCAGTGAATACGAATACATCTATACTACTATCCCCTATAATTCCCAAAAATAATGATCTCATATTGTAAATGTATTATAGGATAAGTCTTTTTTCCCAAATTATTATTTCAAAAGAATTTTTATTAGTATATTTAGATGGATGTTTAAAATTAATCAGATATCACTAGTTCCACAAATGGACTTATATAGTCTATCCATATCATAACTTGGGAGATTCCAAGGAGGGTTTCTACTCATGGAGGTATCATCTTAGATTGTGGAACCAAATTTATGATTATCCATTTATCCTCAATCACCAAAAATAAATATTCCAATGAGGATTTTTAGAAAGAGGAAAACAATAATTTAGTTGAATAAAAAAACATTGGAGATTTCAATATCCATTGGGATCATCATCATATTCTAAATTATTATGAGAAACACCCATCTCTTCATAAAAGAGAGAAGGTAGATATGGTCATGGTGACCATTCTAATGGTTTAATGACCAAAAACTCCAGAGTTATTCACTAGAGATTCCTCCAAGAATGTATTCATGTAATACCCCCTGTTTGAGTTTTTAAACCCTTTTTTAGGTCTGTTTATCTATATAATGTGGTTGGGTAATGGTGAGGAGACATTTAAAAGGGTTTGGAATGGTATTGGGGCTTTTATAATGGTGCATAAATTTATAATGGTTATTGGAAACCATGTCAAATCTCCAAGAAAATGTGTGGGTAGAGGTATTGGGTTTCCTACGGTCAACCCTTATTGATTATTATGCACGAACGGTGGGTTTTATGATGAGGGATGGTGCCGATAATCACTTTTGATGAAAGAGATATGTGAATTTTGGTGCAACTGGCTTGTTTACACTTGTAGTTTCCATATTATCATATTAGTTGGAAGCACTGTCATTGACATCGATGGAAGAGGATGGGAAACGTAGTTTTTTGTAAGTGGATGAAAATTGTATGGATGTATTTTCTAATTAATTATCAAGGTGTCCTTCCATGAGTTAATTGTAGTATAAGAATTATATCTTTATAGAGACTAATCCTATCTCAAATCCATCTTACTGAATGGTAGCCGCAGAAATGAGGTTATTGAATGTATAGTTGGAGAAGCTATAAAATAAAGGGTTTAGTTAACCTAATATTCTATAGTGGGATGCACCAAATCTGTTTTTTAAAAAGAAAAATGGAACTATTTTAATATGTGTTGGTTATCATAAGATTTACCAAAATATTATAGAAAATCAATATCCACTTCCTTTCATTAATGATCTATTCAATTAGCTAATGGGAGCTCATTGGATATCCAATACTAAAAATTGATCAGGATATCATCAGTTGTGGGTGTAGAAGGAGGATATTCCCAAAACAACTTTCATAAGTAGATATGGAAATTATGAGTATGTGTTTATTCCCTTTGGTATTATGAATAAACCGGGGATGTTTATGGAATTAATAAATTAGATATTTTAGAGATATCTAGATTCTTTAATGGTCATATGCATAGATGATATACAGGTATATTCAAATATGAGGGTGGAGTATGAGAAACATTGGACATTAGTGTTGGGACCCTTTAGAGATCATCAGCTGAATTCCAAATTGACAGTGTGTGACTTTCCATAACAAGAAGAATTTTCTCCTAGCCACGTGAAATCGTAGAGATATTTTTTAGTATATCAAAATTATATAGATACCATCATATCTTGGAAACCAACAAATAATTTCTTTGATATATGAATATTATGTGGTCACGATAAGTATTATCAACACTTTGTTTCTGAAATCTCATGTTTGGCTTTACATAGGACAATTTTGACTTGGAATACTGTTTCATATCAATGGAATGAGCATGTTAGGAAATAATTTTAGGTTTTTAAGGATTTTCTTACTTTAGAAGAAATATTGGTTGTTTCAGAACAAAGGAATGGGTATGTGGTGTATTATGATGCATCAGAATTAGGGTTGGGGTAAATTATCATGTAATATTATCATGTTTTTTATGTATGGATCAAAAAAATTGAGGTTTCATTAGATGAACTACAAAACAAATTATTTTTAGTAGGAAGAAATGGTTCATGCTTGGAAAATGTGGCATCACTTACCCTTTGGTGAGAAATTCTAGGTGTATATTGATCAGAATAACTTGGAGCATATTTTCTATGAGAGATATTTGAATTTGAGGAAAATGAGAAAGATGGAGTTTCTCTATATGTTTCACTTTGACTTGTTGTACCCACTAGGTAAAGGGAATTCGATGGTGGATGCATTTAGTATAAATCCAAACACTAAGGCGGTGAAACAAGAATCAGATCAATGGAAGTTGATGTTAGATCTGACCAACTAGCAGTTGTAATGTGATGACCGTGGTGTTATCATGGTTTTCTATCTAGTTTTGTTGGACCCAAACGTGGCTGGTTTGGTTAAATAGGTGTATATGTCTTATTTATACTATGTGGCTATGATGTAAAACCTCAATGGTGGGGACACCATTGAGGGCTAGATTCATGATGGTAATTCAATGTTTGTATTTTAGAATCACAGGGATGTACCAATATATTTATAGGAATAACTTCATAGTGATTTTCATCATTCCAAAAGGGCTCTCCATCCAATAATTCAAAAAAAAATATAAGGCATTGAAATCTTGGTTCTAGTTGGAAGGTATGAAATGGAATGTGGCCGAGTTTGTTTAGAGATGTTTGACTTGTCTATGTGTTAAGGAAGAGCATTTTCGGGAAGTAGGCATGTTGTAGTATTTACCAATACTAGTGTGGAAATGGGAGAAGATAGTTAGGGAATTTGTTATAGGTCTCCCAAGAATGGTTAGGAAGTATGATTCAATATGGATTATAGTGGACATATCACAAAGTCAACCCATTTGATCCCTATTTGTGAATTTAATATGGTGGAGTATCTATCAAAAATATATTAATATGATGTTGTAAAGAGGCATTGTATACCAGTTTTGATTGCATCAGATAGGGATATAAGGATTATGTATTGTTTCTATAAATTCATGAAACAAACCTTTGGGACTCTGTTGACATTGAGCATGATGTATCAACCTCATACCGATGGGAATTAATATAGGATGATACAAAAGATAGATGATATTTTGTGGGATTGTGCGATGTATTTTGGAGGATTAGGGGAGGATTATTATCCATGGGTGGAGTATGCCTAAAATAAATTTTATTAGGCATCCATAAACATGGCTCTATTTAAAGCATTGTATGTGAGTCTGTGTCATTCTCTACTTTATTTGTTGGAAATTGGAGAGACATCATTGGTTTGACAAAGCCTTGTCAAAGAGACAAGAGACAAGATTAAGTTGATACAAAAATAAATAGAGATGACACAAATACATCATAAATCATATTTAGACCATCCTTGATGGCCATTGTAATTCGGGTGGGAAATAGTTTGTTTATTTGAATTTCTCTGAGGTTAAGACATTGTCATTTTTTTAAATAGTGAATATAATCTCTTTGGTAAATTTGGACTTTTGATATTCTTGAGGAGGTCACGTATGTGGAATATCAATTGGCTTTGGAACCAACATTTAGTGAGGTTCATAATGTTTTTCAATTGTCATAGTTGAAATCTATCTACTGAAACGTGATTATTTGATTCATTGGGATAATGTTAAGCCAGAGATATATTATTTTTTTATGCACATACCAGTGCAGATTGTGGATAGGCAAGAGAAATTAATTCATGGGAGGAACAATGGTCTAGATCATGATTTGTGAAAATACGATCAGATTCAGGTGGAGACATGGGAGCGGGACATAGGGATGGTCAAGCAATTCCCTATGCTCTTTCATAAAAGTGATTGTTCTCTACATTCCGAGGATGGAATTTCCAATGGGTTGGAAGACATTAGTACCCAATTTTGGATATAAGTTGTCATTTTAATGTCTTTTTATGTATATAATGTGTTTGGGAAATTTTTTGGGTGATTTTGATATGGTTTTGGAATGGTTTTAGAGATTTTTAAAGGGCACATGATTTTAACATGGTAGGGTAAAACAGTGCAGGATCTCTTGGAAACCATATGGGTGGAGATAGTGTACGTTACATGGTTGGTGCATGGTTTTTATAATAATGTGTACCAACCATGTGGGGTCCCTCTTAAGGTAGTAACATGAGTACTATTAGAACAATGATTATCTAACTGTGTGAGCTAACTGTGTCCGGTATTAAAAATTTGGTTCTTAAAAATGGGACCAGTCAAGATATTCATTAAACAATAAATTCACCCTCCCAATTGATCATCACTCATCATTTCATCTCTTCATGGGTTTAGAGACCTATTCCCCTCATGTTGGAAGCGATTTTCAGGGGTTTTATGCTTATTTGAATGTGATTCTTCTATGTTAAGTCTCCCCTATTGGTGTTTTCTTGATTTCTCTTTGATCCACAAGTCTCTATTAGTTTCTTATATATACCCCCATAGCATAAATATCTATTTTTTTCCTAAATTGATTAGTATTGATCTTTTTAATGTTATGAAATGAGATCTAAGATAGATTTTGTGGAGATTTTACTCGGATTTGTGGTGTAGTTGAGTATTGGATAATTTCATAGAGACCATGAGGTGGGTGGGTTCCCTCTCATCTCTATTTTTATAAGAATATAAGTCCTATACATTATATTATATTGTTTTTTATGAAATTTATTTTTATTTTAATGTATGATGTTTGGTGGAAACCCATTGTGCATTGATTTTCGAATTTGGGGAAAATGGGAAATTATTGCAAAATCGGTTTTGTTATTAGATTTTTAAATGTTGATCTTAGAATAATTTTTGTGGTTAATTTATGGAAAATGGGTTTTTAATGACGTATTTAAATATAAATATTTTTTAATTGAAATTTATTTTGGCATTTAATATTATTTATGAGTGTTTTCCTTAAATGAGTGATTTATTAATGTGATTTGGCATGTTTGAGGGATTGTTGATATGTGTTTGAAATTTTTGATTGCTTGTTATTTTGGGTTTGGTTAATTTTATTGGATTTTTTATTAGATTAAGGGGTTATGAATGGTTTTTCGTGATGGATAGTGGGCATAAAGAACCGCCATCAAGGTAAGTGGGTGCGAAGTACCACTATAAAAGGTGGATGGGTCAAGATCTGAAGATACACTATCAATGGTAACACTAAAATCAGGTGTGTGTGTGAAACATGGTCATATGGTTGTGATGTATTTATATCCACTCTTTTTGGAATGGTTTATGACAATGTGAAATGCTTAAAGGCATGTTTTTTCATTTTCCTTGAAATTTTGTTGATTTTGGTAAATTCCCTTGGGGAAGGTTGTGTTTGGATTTTTGTTAATGTTAACTTATATAAATTAATTTATATAAATTGGTTTATATATTTTTGATAATTATTATATCGTAGTGGTTCTTGTTGGGAATTCATTTGGGAGAACCTATTCAGTATTTTTACCCACCCACTATATTGGCAGTTTGGTAATTTTGAAAATGTTGTTCTCTGAGGCATCGGTAAAGATAAAGAATCTCATTTCATTAGAGGTTCATCATGATGCATGGGTGGTGCTATGGTCCCTAGATCATGGATCTAAGTGTGTAGTTGTAGAGTTGTGTATCAGTTTCTTTGAGATTTTTGTTTAGTATTATTATTATTACATTGAATATGGATATTGTGGTTTCATTAAATTATACATTTGGTATTGTTGTGAGACATGTTTGGTTGTATGGTTGTTCCATGTAATTTTGAAAAATTGTTTAGATTTTTGACAAGCATCATGTATTGGAGGTTTAATATGGATTGATTGTGTGGTTTCATTATTTCTAAGGGAAAATCTCTCCCCAATTTTTCATGAATACCTCAGCATTTGTTTCCATCCTTTGATACCATGGGAAGGCCTCTTATGTAAATGTATCATTCCACCACCCTCTCCAGCCAATGTGATTGGGATGGATGTAAAAATTACTTACACTAATGTAATGATTAATCAAGATGGTCATTCTTAAGAAACTAGTTATTGGAGTCCTCCATAATTCTTTATGATCACATAGTAAGCATGTCATAACCTTGGAAGATCATTTTGAATTTGTGATCATGGAAGTCATCCTTATGGAATGAAAGAATATTGATATGGGAGTCCCCCTAATATTATGTGCATCTAGTAATGTTTCTAAAATAATGTAAGTACCTGATATGAATGTTCACCATTTAATATATCAAATCGAGTGGTAAATATGAGGGTTCTCCCTCTGGAATGCATGATAATAACTATGTATATCCTTCTAATGGGATATCATGTAGATTTACATGCTATGATATAATAGTAAGATAGAATATAGGTCATCCCCATAATTTAGAATTAAGAATAATCCATGGTGGTATTCCCTAGATATTTTATTGTGATGTACATACCCACTGTGATATATCATAATTTCATGAAGAATATCATATTTTGAAGTAATTTATATGCATAACATATTCTGATAAAAACTAAATATATTGATGATAACATAATTAGGTTAATTATAATAAATCCTTTATGTCTCGACCAAATCAATGGGTAGTCAAAGGATAGGATGTACATCAATACATTACTCATATTTTTAGCCATTAAAGTATCTAAGGATATTTAGAATGATCATATTTTTCATGAAAAATAAATATTGAACTAAACATTATTGTTAGATAGTGTTAAAGAACCACTAATTGTAGATGTTTTGAATTCTATAGGGATGCAGGAAGTGATTACAAATGATAGAACATCGATCATGTTTTAGCTCATGGACACTCCCCCGTATGAAATTATAGAGTAATCGATAGAGGGATACATGACCTACACTCCTCAAAAGTTGTGTCATAATATCTATCAGGTCAAGAAAAGAAAACTATATTTTATGGACTAATATATCCATCTTAATGATACAATCAATCCTTTTTCTCCACTTATTTAGATTCTTTTTCATTTCCTAAAGCCCTATTTCATGGAAACAAATGGGGACCCTTCAATATGACCACCCTATCAGTATGAGTTCACTCTTATAGATAATATCTTACTCAATACATGATGTGTCTATTAGATGGTGGATTGGATATAGTGTTCTATATTTTATTCCGCCAATTGATCAACATGGTTTTTGGGGAAATTTAATGATATGTATTATCATTATTCCATGTTTATTTCCCTATGATTTAATAAAAATGTTGGTATTTATAATCAAGGAAAATAATTCCAAAATAGTGTAAATGTTATACTTTGTGGAAATGAAAAATTGAGTAGATATTATATCAAGGTTAAATATCCATAAATAAAGACTTTTCTAGGAATGAATGCACTAAAACTATAAGAAACCCATCAATAAAGAGTACCTCTTTTCTTAATAGGGTGACACATCCTTATCATTCTAGCATAGAAATTTAAATTTCAATGATGATGGTGTTTTAATTCTAGATGAAATTTTTTAAGGAATACATAAACATAGTATTTAGGGGATTTTACACTACTAAAGTTTCCAATATTATAAAATCCATTATGGTGAAACTTCAAGATTATGAAATATAAAAATATACCAAAGACTATATATATGGGACCATTTTCCCCCTCACTCATTCATTTTATTCATTCATTTTTAAAATTAGATTTTATTTTTTATAAGGAAAATCATTGTTATATTCACTCAGTGATTTATATCATTTATATATATCTTAATAAGTGAATTAATTTTTGGTATCCTAATGTATTATTATTAAAAAATCACTTCTTGGTGATCATGTAGGTCTGTGAAACAATTATCATAATTGAATAAGGTAAACATTACTCACCAAATAAGAATATATTAAAAAGATTATGACTTGTACCAATAAATATTTCAAAATTATTAGAAATAAAATTAATTCTAGGATTTAAATATGCATATGATACCAAGTTCCTTATTATTGATACTAAATATCATCAATGTAAAATACATAGATAGCAAAGAACATGATAACAATGATGAAAAATAAAATGTAATGGAATATGATTGAAATTTTTTACACCCCAAAATGTGAAAAATAAAACATAAAACCCCCACATTATCTCCTTAATTAGATATTTGGAGATCCTAGGAATAATTAGATATTTTTTACTATGAGGTAATTACCTAATGATGAATTCAATGGTGTAAATACTTACAGAACCTCCTTGAAATAAGATGTGACAATTTATTTTGAAAATATAGTTTTCCAGTATGAAATTTTGTTGTTAATGATATGGAGAAACAAAAATGAATTTCTCAGGTGTAATATAACCACATAGTATAATACCAAATACAAGTCCAACTTATCATCCATGGTAAACAACCTTCATCAAGAAGAATACAACTAATCTAATAATAGTATAGTCTACTCATTCAATCAAATCATGTGTTGGTGGATCATTTATATAATAAGCTACTTCATACTTATTGATCTTCAACAAAGGATAATGGTAATGGTGTGTTTGTATCCCTAACATGAACTCTATTTTAAGAATACAACCCCATTTATACTAATGTGAAAATTACCCAATATGAAATTGGATTTTACAATATATCAAAACTCCAAAAAATAATTATCTATTACCTACTAATATTTAATTGTCTTAGGATATGTTAATTCTATATTTGTATCCATAACCCACCCACCATCTGATGATGTTAAAAAAATTCCACAGAAGAGAAAATCTCCCAATATGAAATTTATTTTCAGAATGATATGGGGAATTAGTACTGAATTCATCAGGTGTAATAAATCCATTAATAAAAACTCCCTATATGAAGATAAAATCATGCTACTAGAAAAACCTATTTAAAATCAACAAACATCTAAACCAATGATAGTAAATTCTTATCATTTGGTCAATACATGCACTATATAAATTATTTATCTATCTATAGAGACCAATGATTATTATGAGAACATTATATTGAGACTTAAATCATTTAATTTTAATGAAAAAAATATTAGGCTAATATAAGATTGATATAAACAACATGAACATGCTCGTTGAAAACATCATACTTTGTTATTTGTCTTTTCTTGAGCATCAAATAAAGTGATTGTTCAACCAATACCCCATAAGTCCATTGAGTGATTTACTTTAAAATAAAATCCATGGGAGGGAAACACACTCTAGACTGTCTATATAATATTTTTTATCAAATTTGGGGGGAAATTAATATTCATACAGTTAATTACGAGAAGAAAAACATTATGTTGTTTAATAGAATATGAAAAATTATATAGTGCCTCATGAACATAACATATATATGAGACCCCAAAATGGGAACATTAAAGTAACATGAGGTGTTTAAACTGTGATGATTAATATAGTGTACTAAAGGATTCACATTTATTTGGATTAACCATCATCCAATATATTCTATAACAAAAAGTGAAGATTATTGATGATAATTTCTCTGAAAATTATTTTTATACTAAGGAGGGAGTCAATTTGATAACTATAATATAACAAACCAATTGATAATAAGAGAATTTTAGACTTTATACCAAGGTGAAAATAAATTTAATATTATATGAACATGAATATTAAACAGTATAAGTTGTTAGATATATACATAGATAGTATATAAGAGGAATGATAGACACATCTTATTCCATTGAAAACCCCTAGGGCATATGTGAGTTTCCAACCATAGCATAATTACTAGAGGATTACATTAGTAATTCTAAACAAAAGGCCCATCAAATACCATCATATCGAGGGATAAAATCTAGAAGTGTGAAGACAAAACCACTATGAAATATCCCACATTGATTCCATCTATAATCACTAATTATTATCAAAAAAATTCCTGCCTCCATCAGAATAATAGTGGTTTCCGCAACACCAACATATGAACAATAAGAATTAAACATATCTCTACATCATTTATGAATAAAAGAATAGATATTATTCATTCTATTGGAGGAAACATCATTTTTAAACATCACTATTATAGATAAAAACGTGGTTATGCTGTCGTTGATCAGAAAACACCATGAGGCTGATTTAATCATCACTTAAAAAATTAGAAATAAAAATAACTACATTGGATGATACCCAAGACACCCATACTCTTTTATATTTTATCCACCCATCATCAGAATGATGGTAATTTCACCACTAAATATAATTTTAAGCAGATGAGGAGTAATTAAATATATCTATCAATACCACTGGTAACTAACAATTTAATATTGGTTATATTAATTTTTTATCCTTAAACCATACATGAATATATCTTATAATAGAATAATATAATTAATATTGATTTCTAAATACTAATTTGGATTGATATTTTTAAATTTAATTATTTGAAAAACTATCATAAAAATATTTAATATATATATATTATATTTTTTTCATAAGAACTAATGACTACAGTAACATTCAATGTATGTTATTATAGTAAGAAATTTCTAATTTAGGATAGATTATATATATAAATTAACATTAAATGAAATTATTATTAATAAAACATAATTTTCAATAATAATAATTATTATTATATTTAATTTAATACTATTGTTAACATCTTAAATCAATTTAGATATAATATGATCTTAAACGTGAATATAGATGGGAATCAAAGTTGAAATTCAATTTCAATTTTTTCAGAATAAAAAATGATACAATATATTTATTTTTTATAAACACTATAAAATAAAATTTCTATTAAACATTACTAAAAAAATATAGTACCATTAAACAAAAGTAACAGGTTCTACTTATATATTATATATAAGGGTTTAGAACCTTGAAACCAATCATTGCAAACATTTAGATAATATCCTTTACAAAGATTATACAGATACATGAAACCAAAATATTTATTTTAACAAATATTTCAATTCATTAATATATAATGAAAATAATCCTAAAATATTGTTAAAATTAACTTATGAATATAATAAAAATTATAAAACTCCTAGAAAATATTTTTTAAATGTAAAGAATATATCATATTCATTTTGAAAATAAGAGGTGGTATGGAGCAACACATGTAAAAATATGTAGTCATCTTGGTTATACAGATACATGAATCCAAAATATTTTTTTAGAAAAATAATTCAATACATCACTTTAGTATGAAAAGAATCCTGAAAAAAATTTATTGTATCTAATGAATACAAAAAAATCATAAAAAACCAAAAAAGAATTTTTTTTTATAAAATAAATATTGAATCATATTTGTTAAAACATAGTCTATATTATGAAGCTATCTATGTAAAGATATATCGTCATTTTGGTTCTGCTAATCCTAAAAATTAATAAAAATAATAATTACATTCAACTCAACCTATGTGAAGATTAAAATATGATTACAAAAAAATACATTAAAAATAAAACAAACTATATATTTAATGAAAAAAAATTATTAGATAATATATAAGTCATCTACAATATCATGAACATCATAAATTTATATTGGATTCATTATCAACATGATATCCCTATTAAAAATTTTCTATTGCCTATTTAATTTTGATTTATTAAATACTAAAATATATTAATCATGAAAAACATAATATTAAAAAAATAGAGAGAATAAATATTTTTAATATAAAAATGTTAAAGATTTCCCAAACTTCTATGGTTAAAAATAATAACGAATTTGTTGTGAAATTACATTGGAGGAATATTCATAAAATATAATTTAAAATCTTAAGTAAAATGTTTAGAAAATGGAAATTATAATGAATAATAGGTCATACACCTTTTTACCAATCATAAAATGGAAGAACCAAACACTCAATCTAGGTGTTGATAAATCATTTTGATATAAATTTAACTTCTATAGATAATGTCTTTTACTTAAAAACTGATGATATCTATTATTTATCAAAAAAATATCAATATGTGTTATATTATCTTTTATGAAAAGTGTGTGGAGATATATAATTATATTAGAAAAAATTAATTCATTATATGTCATATTAAACTAATGTATGAAATGATCATATAAATATTCATAGATGAAAAAAAAAAATATGAGTACTAAGAGATCAAAAAATAATAACATCTTTGATATATTTTTTAAATATTTATAATGAAAATAATTTCCCATATATTTTATAAATAAAAAAATCATAACAATGATTCAATAAAACAATATTTACAACCAATGTAGTTATCCATTGAGGATACTATAATGTATCCGAAGATACTAGTTCTCAAAACTTTTGTTCCTTTTGGAATGATTTCATGGACTTCAAATACTCCAATATAATATAAATATATGGAAAAAATTCCATGAAATTTTTAATAAAAACTATTTAAATATTAAATAACAAAAAATACTTTATATCTAAACTAAAAAACATAGCTAGCATATAAATATAAAAAATGATACAAACTCTCTATAACTGTGGCCACCACCTTGGTAAAAAAGACATTATAATTTTTTGACAAATAATCTCATGTCAGAATACATTTATGTGATATGAATTTATAACAAAATACTCTATCCAATCCCCTAATTTATCTACCATCTCATATGGTACAATATGTTCTTGGGGATCCCAATAATGTAACACATAGTCCAATGTTAGGTTTGAAAATGAGGTAATGTATATGGAGAAGAATGATATGTTAATTGATTTTGATTCATAATTTATGAAATAATATCATGTATTAATTATTTAATTCTCTTTATTGTTGACTAATTACAATATTGAATCAGAACTATCTAGGATGTAATTTCACCTATGTACTCTACCTCTCATTTTTTAATATTAGGAATTCAATAGAAATTTAGGGTACTACAATTCATCTCATATCATATTTTGATGACCAATATTTCTTGATTTCCTAATATAGTAACAACATTTTTCATCCTACCCTCAATGAAAATGGAATCTTTTTATCACTTTGTCCCAATTACTATCTTGAATTAGTCTATTTCAATGTAATATTTGTGAAAATAAATTTCAAATAACGTACATTAATGAAAAAATAATTTATATCATACAATCATATTAACTACATGTTTTTATGTATCCATATAAAATATTCCATTTTTGGCATTCTAACCATTTTCCAAATGTCCAAATAAGTTTGTGGGGGTGGGTTGGTTGGATGTCTGAAATAATACTCTTCGTACCCCAAACTAAAATTAACTCTTATTTCATCAATATTTTTAACAATATTTTTCACCCCTTATAAATGATACCTACTATTTTTCAAATAATAAGAATAAACATTCGATGAAATGATTTCTATGTGACATATCCTCGGCACCAGTTATATAATGATAAATTGATATATCATTAAGTGATTAACAAATATTTGTAAAAATTTTGTTTTTAGATATTTATTATGTAACAAAAAAAATATTATCAATTAAAATTCCCTTAATATAATTATGTAATATAGTATAAACCACCAAAAATTACATTATGAACATAATAAAAACATTATAAATGTCGAATGAATGGGATAAGATTTATTTCTAGAAATTAAAGAATCAATCCTGATGGAATAGTTTCATGAACTTTAGAATAATAACATAACCATTTGGAATAATAATTTTTCCAATAGAATAGTAACCTTATCTATGTAATTATATATACAATTAAGGAATCTTATAAATGAAAATATGATATGATTATATCATAGTATAAGTAATTAAATATTATACAAAATGTTAATTCAGATCATGTGTTTTTATAAAACGTAAATGTCTATTAAAATTTTATAATTAATATAATTATTTAAAATATAATTTATTATCATAAAATAGATTTTTAACTTAATTTATTTGGTCTTATGATTAAGTGATATTTATTTCATAGCTTAATAAAAAATTTAAAGTGTTATATAATTATTTATAATTTTGAAAAATATATTTTCTATATAAATGATGATTTTAATTAAAAATTATATTTCTAAAACTAAGAAAATTATTTTTATAAAATTTAGTTAATTTTTTGTTCTACAAGTTGACAGATGGTTAGTGTTATGTTTTTGGAATTTTTCTAAAATACATGACATTTGAGAATAGTATAATATGATAATTTCTGAAAAAGTAAAATAAAATATGAATAATTAGTGTGTAGGTGATGTATACCCGATGTAAGCACATAATGTAGAACAATCCTTGTCCATTAACTATATATATCCATCAAGATCCAAAAAATTCTTATTCTTGAACCGAAATAACAATCTATAGAATAAAATAACTAGACCCCCTCTCCTCCCATATAAGTTCTACCCATTAGCTCCTATTATCTTGAGAACTATAATGACATAAAAAAAATTCAACTTCTACCCAATACTCTTTAAAATCCCCTCACCCATATAAAGGATCCCATGGTCTCATTAAAACATAAAAACAATTTATGTAAGGATGTTTTTAAGGAAAAACTAAAGAGGTAAAATCCTTTTTCTTTTTTTATTTAATTAATTTTCAATTTCATTTAATTAATTATATTATCATCACCTCAACTAATGTATGTGTCTTAATAACGAAAATAAATATTATATATTGAAACTTTATTAAATTAACAGAATAATTAATCATCAAATCTCCTCCCTTTTTCTTTTACTCTAAAAATGATATTATCACCCATGGTTTGTTAATTTACCACCACCATGAGTGATGCATTATCATTTTTCTGTACCACTTTAAAGGATCATCATTAAACCATTATTATGGTTAAATAATATTTTATTCTACCTATATTATGTTATGTAATGATCTTCAATAAATATATAATCATGATATTATTTAAAATGAAATGAGTTCATCATGGTCGTATAATATATCAAATAAAATAATTTTTTTTCATTAACTATTTATCGAATGATTCTTCCTCAAGTAAAATAAGATATATATATATATATAAGATCATTTAATCTAAATTATGTATATTAATAACATATAGATTAAATTCTAGATAACTATTCCAATTTTACATGAACATCCATACTCATATACAAGAAAACTGATAATGAAAACCATTAAAATGGAAACTCATGAATGATGAAATTAAAATCTATGACACATAAAAAATCCCAAAAATAAACGTAATAAAACTATAATGAATGAAATTTATATTTAAAAGGTTATTTATTTTCAATTAATGAATTTAACATGATTATTCAGTATATTAATGTAAATAAATTATTCAAATATAAGGTAAGGGGATTCCCAAACCCAATTTTCATTATTCAGGTAATTCCCCCTTCAACAAAAATTTTAGAATGGATGTTATTTTAATTTTACAAAAATTTCATTTCATTGTTCTTCCTTATTCATTTCGAGGATATAAATGCTTATAATTTTATTTTATGAAAAATTGAATGATTTTTCCAAAAGAACAGTTTTTAAAAAAACACATTTTGCGACCCTCAAGATTGTTTCTTCTTCACTCAAGATTGATGATTCTTAAACCAAGTAAATATTTAAGTTTTTAATTTGGGAACCAAATTATTTATTCATGAATGTATGCTCTATTAAAATTTAATTATGATAATTTTCTTTTCTATGGGTTATTTTTTGAAAATGATTGGTATACATTCTCTGTTGCATGGGTGATTAAGTAAATGTTGTGATGTGACTACTGCCATTGAAATTATACAATGATCCAATTCATTGATTCATGTGATGTATATCATGGGATAAATTAAAATATTCATGAAAATGACGTTATAATTATTTACAATGATGACTTTAGGGTTATTCATATACGTTATGTGTTAACATTATACGAAATTTGTTCACAACAATGTGAAGAAGTTGACCACTAAGTCATGAAGTTTCATTTTTATGCACTTCCACATTCCATTACTTTATCTAATTATTACACTCACAATTATGATGATTATGTTATGATGATGATTATTCTCACCCATGTTCCATGTCCCTTATTCATCCACCTACTAGGATTCTATCTCACCCCTTAATTCTATGTATATCCTCATGTGAATATTCGTAATAAGGAGAATGTGAGGGATAATAAGAATCTATAGAGATGGATTTAAATAAATTATTGTTTTTTATTATGTAAAATATATGTATGATCATTATGTTATAAAAAATCTAAACCATAGGAACATTTTTTTGCACTATTATGTTGTTTATCATTGAAATGATGTATGAAAACTAGGATTCCTATAGATTGTATCCGAGCATGTTTTATTTAATTTGAGAATTATTATTAGAGAACATTATTGAAAAACCTTAGTATTAGACTGTGTATTTGTAAGCAATATAGAATATTTTTTTAAAAAATGTTAAACATATGGATCCCACAAGATATTACATTCTAGTAAATTTCATAATGGAATAAATTATTTATTCATGACAAACTAACTTGTGTTTACATTAAATGATTCCTAACTTAGAAAATGGTGGTAACTCAAAGAACCTATGACAACATACCATAATAGGGAAAATATAGTGATCACCCAATGAAAATACCTAATACCTTGGGAGGTGGAGTTAAAATTTTCATTGAAATTCTTACCCAACTCTCTCAGGAAATGAAAAAAACCTGAATAATGTGGAACTACCACCTTCAAATAATAAGGAGCACCTTGCTATAAAGTCTTTTATTCTATGATGAACACTAACATTTAATGTATCTTTGGATCCACTTTTCATAAAATATCAGGTCAAATGAATGGATAATATCTTTTATATTATTCTCTATTCAAATATGGAGAAGATGGCTCTAGAAATTTATCATCTAGATGGAGAGTCCAATCAATGGTCAATGTGATTAAGAACACCAACATAAAGGAGTAAATTGATGAGATTGAGTGGGAAGACATTAAGATCATGTTTATTAACTATTATTTACCTTTAAAACTCCATATAAATACAGATTGATAATTTATAGAGCTAAATCAAAATAAAGGTCAATCAACCATGGATTATTAAGAATGTTTCCCAAGGTGTGCAGGGTACTGTTTAGGTTTTATTAGCATCAATGATAGAAAAATTGATAGATTATTTAGTGGTTTAAAACCAAACTATAGAAAGGAAAAATATATTAATGACTTGGGAGTTATGAATAATTTTATTGAAGTTCTATTGATGTGTGGATTAAGTTTGGAGAATGGTCCCAAGTCTATTGTGATATGGAACGACACATGGGGTTTCAATATTGGGGATCTAATGAGAATGGTGGGAAAACAATCAGCCACAAAATGTAAATAGTATAGGAAGGAGCATCACAGGAACTCTCTCAATGATATGGGAAAATGATATGAGTGTGGGAGAGAATGCCACCAATCTCATGAATTTCAATGATATATACTGAATCTTTCCCATATGATGAAAAAAATGATTTAACCACTAATGGTTAAATATTTTTACTATTGGGGACAAGTGAATTATGAAATAGAGTGATGTAAACCTTGTGTCCTATAGGTTAACCATCATCATCATCCACCTATTCCAAAGGAGAAAGAGATGAATTATTCCATCCCTACCACTGAGGTGGATCATGATAATGATGTGGTGAAAGGTATTCTGGTTATTCATTCAAGAAAAGAGAACATATGAATTGAATCTGGTTCTACCATGTCCTTCATATTATAAATGTTTAGTAGAACTATTCAAAAACCTCCTAAATATATATAGTTTGGGTTATCATAGAGAATATAAAATAGTGAAATTATATCGTCCAATGTATATAACTCCTACTAGGTTAATGTTTGTGAAATGATCCTCACAAAAATAACTTCTTACATCCATTCGTGTAGTTTGATGAATCCTTTAATTTTATACAAGTATAAGGAGGATGATGACACTTTTTTGGAATCATCATATTAAGTGTATATTTTATTTCATTATGAGAATGAATATCAATCTATAATTAATTATAAAAAGGGTAAAATCATGCTTGAAGAAATTACCATTATAACGAACAATAGTGATGCATCCCATGAAAAATTGGTTGGTCTTACTCCTAACTGATTGGTTGAGTTCTAAAATGAAAATATTTATAGATCTCTACCTATATCAAATACACCTTATAAAATGGAAACCAATGTGTTGTAATAACTAATGATGTATTTATTGGAGAATCGAGACATGGGTTTTATATGCCAGAGTGATTTACTATGTGGTGAACAAGTCCTCTTCATAAAGAATATGGATGGATTAATCCTACTCTACATTGATTATCATGAGATAAAAACGATCATGAAAAATTACAGGTTTCACCAAGCACGGATAGATGACTTGTTTGATTGACTACATGGGTCCAAGTAATTCTTTAAGGTGGAACATTGGTTGGGATATCACTAAATAATAGTGTGGAAGGAAGATATTTTTAAGACTTCATTTTGAACGGGTTATGGACATTATCAATTCATAGTGATTTTCTTCAGACACACTAATATTCAAAACATATTCATAGACATAATGAACATAGTATGTATTTATTACCTCATAAAATTTTTTGTAGTATTTATTGATGATATTTTGATATACTCCATGATAAATATTAAACATGATGAGAATTTTAATAATATTATAAAGACATTTAGAAGTGATAAATTTTATGAAAATCACTGTAAATGTGAGTTCTGGAGGGTGGATATACCATTAATGGGGAATGTAATCACTAAAAATATAATTTCTTTAGAGACTTCTAAGATAAAAAAATAAAATATTGGCCTTGGATAATATTTATAAAAGAGATACCCTATTTTTTGTTCAAGTAGGGTATTACCAGTGATTTTTTAAGAACATATCCTGATTATTAAAGCCAATAACCATGATTACTCAGAATGGAGAGTTGTTTTTCTAAAATAAGGAATTTGAATATAACATCAATGAATTAAAAATGAGTCCCATCGTCCGGCCAGTATTGACACATCAAAAAAGTGTGGAACTATTTGCGGTATATAGAGATACACAGAATAAAGGGTTTTTTTATATCTGAGTGATAAATGATAAATTTATTGCCTATGCCTCAAGGATGTTTAAAATCCTGAGAAAACCATACCACAAATGATTTGGAGATGGAAGAATAAATCCTAGCGATTAAAATATAAATCCATTATCTTAATTGGTAGAAGTGTGATATATATATATATATACAATGAACAAGAACCAAAAATATATATTCATAAGGTAGGATCTCAATGTGCATTGGGGAATATAGTTATATCTCATTAAAGATTATTGCAATTTAATCTTATACTATCCATGTCCAGAAAATTAAGCGGGAGGTACTCTAAGTAGAAAGGTTACGACAACAATATCAATGATGATAATTTATAAGAATCCAATATTCATATATTTCTACATGATAATCATGGGAATAATTAAAGACGGAAGGTCACCAATCCTTTCTAAATTTATTGTTCAACCATCCCTCATGGAATAATAAATATTCTCATAAAAATAATGTTGAAATTCAAAAAAAGGATCAAATTATCAAAAATTGGAAATCTAATGCGATAAAAATAAATGATGAAGGATTCAAGATATATGGGTCATGACTATGTGTACCATCCAATATCGATATAAATAAAAAGCTTCAGAATGATTCACAAATATCAACTATCACTACTCACTGATGTAGCACCAAGATGTATTGAGATTTATGAGGGAACTATTGGTGGGACAATATGAATAAGGAGATCAATGAATACATATCCAAGTTCCTAATATGTCAAAAAGTGAAGGATGAAAGTCCAAATTATAAGGGGATGATGAAAACATTACCCATACCAACATGGAAATGGGAAAAATCACCTTGGACATGGTCACTAGGCTTCTAAATACCTCTGGATGAAAAATGATATATGGTTGGATGTGGTTAGTATTACAAAGACTTCCACAATTATCACAATATGAGAGGAAAAACAAATATATCATCTTGCATGGATATAAAACAAAGAAGTGGTAAGGATACATGCATTACGAGTATGGATTTTATGATATCATGATTTGAGATTCATAATCATGTGCTTGAAGAGAGTCCAACACGCACTAAATAGTAAGATAAACATTATGGTGGCATGTCATCATCAAACTGATGGTAAGTATATGTAGACTTATAAGGAACTAGAATCCATGTCGAGGGCATGTTTTATGGACATTCAAGAAGGATGGAACCAATATCCTCCTCTTTTTTATTTATTTTACAACAATAGTTTCCACTCATACATCTAAATGGCTCTATATGAAGCCATTTATTGGAAAAAATGTAGAACACTAGTGTACAAGGATAAAGTTAGTGAACCTAAGATGTTAGGAACAGAAACCGTCAATGAAATGGTGGAAAAGGTGAAAACCATTTAGAATCACATCATGTCATCCGAATGTCAACAGAATGGATATACACAAAATCTTTTATGGGACCCAGAGATTTCGGTAAGAGAAATGTTATTCCACTTCATATCTCCATGGAATATGATCATGAGATTTAGGGAGAAAGTAAAGATGAGTCCCATGTACATCATCCCATTCATGATTGTTGATCTTGTCAGAGATGTCTCCTAATGACTCGAACTTCCACCTATCATGTCTCATGTAAACTATTTATTCTATGTTTCCCTATAGATAATGTATATACTAGATCCCTCATATGTACTAAATCCATAGGCGGTATGATTGGAAAATGATTACTCTTATGAGGATAATTCTGTAAAGATCATGGACCATAGAGATAATGTTCTATGTGAAAAGGATACTCAACTAGTCATATTATTATGGTGGGACCATATTGAAAATATATATAAAAAATGATTTAACTTATGAAATTTTTTACATTAAAATTTCCCTTTCTATCCACGTCTACGGGATTAGTGTTGTTCATAATTATCCAACTTCTATGATTTGAATTTTAAAAAATGTAAAAACATGGTTGTAATCAGTAGAATATTTGTGGTCTAACAAACTCAAAATAATTTTTAACAAAAAAAATTAGTGTAATTGATTAGAATTAATAATGGTGATTGTGGTAAAATTTGCAGGATATGGGACTAAACCCAAATCATTAGGGCCAAAACAACATTCCCAGTTGTCTACAAACCATTGGAAGATAATATTTCAACCATATACTCTATTGGATATAATTATATGGTTTATTTGATTAATATTTTATGAGAGTTTTTTATATGGTATGTTAAGTATGGAAAATACAAATAGGGAACATTCGTTACCCTAACTATTTATAAAACGTCGAAATATTTACAAAAAAAGATAATATTTTTTTATACATATCTTTTTGAAAGATAAATGGTTTAATGTTCTCATAATAATTTGTCATTAATTTTTATCAATTATTTGGTTACTTAAAATGGATAATAATTTCCAATGTAGTGATGACTTAGTTAATAATCAACCAAAATAATTGATATTATAATTACTAATAGTGAAGTGGATTGATTGAATTATTATCTTCAATTACTATTTTATATGAATATATCATGACAAAATTATTATAACTTAATATATTTGAATTTTAATATTGTTTTGATAGTCTAAATTTATTATTAAATAAATAATAACAAAATTTAATTTATTTTCATATTTAAATAAATGATATATATAATTAAATTATTGAAAATTAATAAAAATATTATATTTATCCAAATGATTTTATGTTTTATTAAATATGAAATATTATCTATTAATTGTCCAATATAAATTTTTTAATAAACATATTGACCCATAAATTGTAAAAACGTCGTAAGCATGGTATGGGTTTTATCATTGTTTTACTGTGTCCCGTGGGCTTAATTTATAATTAATTTCTAAAAAACATGGGTTTTTAAAAAAATATATATATTATATAAAAATTTTAGTATCCAAATATTTTCTAAAAAATCTCACTTTTTTAGTCTTAATTTATATATTACATGTTCATGAAAAATAACTACTATAATAAAAAAACAAAATGTCCAAATTTGTGAATCTTAGTACATATAAAACCAAATTGTTAAAATTCAGATATTTTTGTGTAGTGGAGGTTTGTATCAAAACGAAATATTATTTAATAAAATATTTTTCCATTTTTTTGCACTTTATATATGTTATACTTTCCATTAATGAATAAATTTTCGTATTTATAGGAGTACCACTCTCCCTCCACTATAAAAAGATAAGTACTCAACCCCTTCCTCACCCCTCACATGCCAAATTGTCTTATCCAAACTATTGCACTTCACCCCCCACAGTTTCAAATATGTAACCCTTTATTTTTTCTTTTCATTTATATATTGTTAATGGGTGATGTATGTGATATTTTGGAGAATGTTGGGATAGTTTTGGTGGTAAAGGAAAGGCGCACGGGCTGCACACGATTTGACCAAACCATACGACAGCCCAAGAGAAACATTGCATCTTAAAAGTGGTTTGGGCCATTTGAGGTAGTTGATTTGGAATGGTATGCAAATGGTTAGGTATACTATTTTGGGGTATTCCCAACTAGTAACTAAGGCATGTTTAGTGCATGATTTGTGCAACTGTTCGACTAAACCGTGCATAGGGTTAATGAGAGTTCCTAAAAAGTGGATATCACATTTTTTTTACTAAAAGTGGATAATTTTTTCTTAAATGTGGACCTAACATGGAATTATGCATTCTAAAATATTTTATAATCTCTCCCAAGATAATTGGAATCAATATAGAGTCTTTGCAGGGTGTTTAAAAGCCTGATTGTTATAGTAAGTTCTTGTTCTTCACTGTTCCTGTCTTATTTTTTTAGATCAACTTTTCCCCTCTTATTGGATTCATATATCTTCACACGATGTGGTAATATATATTATAATTAATGTATAATAAGTTGATAATCTGTCTTTATCAAGTTATGGGAAGATATCTAAGGTAGTTTCATGGAATTCTTACCCGATTTTGTACGATTTCTTCTCATGTGTTATGTTTTCATGAAATCGATCAAGGATGGTGGCTTTAATATCTACTAATATTGGTAAAAACGATTTTAATTAGATAAAGTTTATTAATTTCTTAGTAAATTATGATGATTTTTCTATTTTTTGTACTGTTATAATCCTTCTTGATTGACCATTTTTGGAAATCTGTAAAATTGGTGTTCTTTAATAATGTTCTTGATTATAGATCTGAAATGAACATTTTAAAATGTTATTTTCCTAAATTATGGTAATTGGATTTTATTAATAGTTTTTCAATTAAATCTATAATTTTATTGAAATGGAATGGGTGTTTTTAATTGGTTTTTTTAATGGTTTTCAATATAAGAATGGTTTTTTTGAAATGGGTTGAAATGGTAATTTGAAATGGTATTGGAATACATTGGGTGTTGTGTGAGTTTAAGATTTATGGTCCCTAAATAAGGGACGTGTATTAGTGGGGTACAAGGTCCATGAACCTAGATCGAGGGTGTGTGTTAGATGGACAGATGGTTATTGGACAAGAGACTAATCAGGTGTATTGATCTGTCGAAATGAAACATGCATTGTTGAGTGTGTGAAAAAATTGAATGGAATGGTTATGCCAAAATGATATTGTGAAGTGGTTTTAAATAAATTTTTGGTAGTTTTTTTTGAAATTTAACTTTCTAGAAAATTGGGTGAAAATAACAGTTGTTTACTCCATGTTATAAACAATTTTTGGGACTTTTCATATTTAGTTATAATTTTTGTAGAATTGTTTTATATAAATGGTTTCATACAAATATTGATAGATCTTCTATCCAAGTGGAATGAGTAGGGATGTTATTGGGTAAAACCTAAAATGTTTTATACTCACCCTTTCTATAGTACTTTTGTTCTTTTATAGATGGTATCTTCTTTGACATGAAAAAAGGTAAAGTAACAAAATTATTTAGTGCCACCTCATGATACATAAGGTGTTTGGTGATGTTGGAGAATAGAGCTTGTGATGTATGGTGTCATGTGTACTTCATGGATTCATTAGTTATTTTTCCCTTCTTATAATGAGGAATAGTTTTTCTTCCTCTTTTCACACTTTTTATGGTTTTTTTAAAAAATATGATGCTATGTTGTCTTTAATTAATTATGCATCATACGGTGGTTTTTTTATTATGGTTTTTGGTTTGTGGTTTTATAATTAAAGGGTAAATCATCCACCACTTGTATTGAATTCCTTAGTCATTTAATGGGAACCTTTTACATCTTGGGTATCTCTCTTAAAGACAATTAATGATTCACTGCCCTCCCATGCCAATGTGAATAAGTGGGTTGTTACAAATGGTATCAACTTGTTCAGTCCTTACCTAATAAGTGGTCCAAAGATTCTTTGTCTAGGATTTTAATTCATTATTATCTATTATTGGGGATATAATCATATAAAGTATTAGGATTGTTGGTCCATGAAATGTATAGCATAAAAATATGTATCAAACCATTTTATATTGAACAACAAGTTACCAGGTAGTTTGGTATGGAATTTTTTTAATGACACTTATATGATTTTGGAATCTCATTATCTTGGGTTTATCCAACGATAAAAGAATAACATGCATTATAAGAATGAATTCTCACTAGTATTGCATATTTCATTTTAGATAAATGATATATGATTTGATGTGTTCTTTTGATTTGAAAAAATATCAAATTTTTTTTGAAATGAATGCTTTTTAAAAGGGAATGGTCAGTAATGTTTGAAAATGGATTTATTTTCAAAATAATGAATGGTTTTTTAAAAATCGTTAAACATGTAAAATTATGATTTTGGAAAATAATGATGTGATAGTTGATGTGATAGAATTTAAAATTCTATGTCCTTAGTTTCTAGAGGTTGAAAATTATAGAGTTTATTGTTCATATAGAGAATACCACCTGAAAGGCCTTGAAAAAACCAATAATTCTATGTTGTGGATAATGTGGTTCCACCCAGGCCACATGTGAACCAACATCTAGTTCAAAGTATCATCCAATAATTTCATGATGTGGATATATGGATCTGAGGGGATGAGAAAATATAAGTGGACCATTCCATCTAGTTCCAAAAAAGAATCCACACATCTTATGGGGAGATTCTGAGCCTCGAAATGTTTGAGGAGTGGATAAATTGGATGAATCATTTATTCAGTTTCATTGGCACACAAGAAGAGTTGAAATTAAAACTAAAAATGTATATGGTAGAAGATATTTCATGCCAGTGGTATGACCTAGAGTTCTAGGATAAATTGGATCAAGTATATAGTTGGGATGATTTTGATGAATTATTCAGTAATAAATTATATCCTCACATGTCTAGGATCTCAATTATGAAGGAATTATTCAACCTGAAGTTAGATAATCTCCCTATTATAGAATCATTGGCTAATTTAATGAATTTAGTGCTCTTGGTTCCAGATGTTGTGGAGTGAGAGGAAATGAAGACATGTATCTTTAAATAAGGGCTATGTAAATAGATTCAATCAATGGTTTTTGTGCTTTATATTATAGAATATAATGTGATAGTGAACATAGAGACAGTGGGTTATCATGATATCTCAAGATCTATGGGAGAAGGAAGTGTGATGATTCCTATGAGTGGGAACCTTTTTTATCTTGGGGATGTCTTTTAAGGAAAATTAATAATTCACTTCCCACCCCATACAATGAGAATAAGTGGGTAATTAAAAATGGTATCAGCTTGTTCGGTCCTTACATATTAATTGGTCCTAAGTATCTTGGTCCATGATTTGAATTATTTCTTATATATTCCTAGGGTTTGAATCATAGAAAGGAGTAGGATTGTTGGTACCTAAAATGTAAATCATAAAAAATATGTATCAAAACATTTTATACTAAACCTCATGTTACCCATTAGTTGGGTATATAAGTGTTTTAATGAAACTTATAGGATTTTGGAATCTCATTATCATTTGTTTAGCCAACGATACAATCGTGAAATGCATTATAGGAATGAATTCCCACTAGTATTGCATATTTCATTTTGGAGAAATGATATATGATGTGATGTGTTGTGTTTATTTATAAAACTATCAAAATTATTTTAAAATGGATTATTTTGAAAAGGGAATGGTCAGAAATGTTTAAAAATGGGTTGATTTTCAAAATCAAGAATGGTTTTTTAAAAATGGGTAAACATGGAAAAGGATTAATTTTTAAACTAATTTTGTAATAGTTAATGTGATAGAATTTGAAATGTTATGTATTTAGTTTTTATATTTTTAGAAATAAAGAGTTTATTGTTTTTATATAAAATAACACCTGAAAGGCCTTGAAGAAACCAATCATTTGATGTTGTAGATAATGTGCTTCCACCCAAGAAACAGGTGAACCAACATCTGGTGCAAAGTATCATCCAATAATTTCAAGATATGTACATAAGGATCTGAGAGGATGAGAAAAGATAAGTAGACCACTCCATCCAGTTTCAAAAGAAGAATCCAGCCATCTTCTAGGGAGATTCTGAAACTCAAAAAGGTTGAGGTGGGGCTAAATAGGATGAATGATATATTCAATTTTACTGGAACACAAGAATAGTTGAAAGTCAACTAAAAATGTATAAGGTAGAATAGATTTCATGCTAGTTGTAGGAAATAGAGGTACATGATAAACTAGATCAATTCCATAGTTGGGATGATTTTGAGTACTTGTTCAGAAATCAATTCTATCCGCACAAGTCTAGGATCAAGAGAATGGGGGAATTCTTCAGCCTGAAGTAGGATAATCTCTCTATCATAGAATTTGTGGCTAAATTAATTAATTTATTGCTCTCTCTACCAGATGGTGTGGCATGTGAGGCCTTAAAGACATGCATCTTCAAATTCGGGATATAGAAATAGATTCAATAAATGATTTTGGTGCTCTATATTACAGAATATATAGAGATAGTGAATAGAGATACAATGTCTTATCATGGTATATTAGGAGCTATGTGATGAGGATGTATGATGATTCCTATGAAAAATGGTGGGAACTCAAATGCTGGGAGCATACAGAAGATGGAATACTATTTCTAATGTTAGAGTTGGACTCAAAATCAGATGACAGGATTAGTGAACCTTACTCCATAATCCAAGAGAAAATAGGGATGTTCCCAATGTGGTTCACTTGACCACATAAAGAGAGAGTGTGCAGAACAACCTATAATATTTCATATCTTCTAGTAGATTGGAAATCATCAGTGCTATTATAATAGTACTATGTAGTTAGGTTCCCGAGACACTTTTAAGATGTAGACACCATCATATACATCGACAAGGTGAGGGAAGTAGAATCAGTCTTGTTAGTAACAAATATATATCCATGGTGATTCTAGAAACACTATGACTCCCCAATAATGGAAATATCATCATTAAAACAAGGAGAAGAGTGTAGTGACGAAGAAATTGTTTTGAACAAAGAATCTGATTTTAGATGATCAGACATGACTATCTACAATGAGTGGTATGATTCTATTGAATTCATTCATTATGAAAGTTTTCTTTCATATTGGTGAATATTGTTCCTTCATTTCATTGTGTTATGCTGATTTTATAGGTTTTAAATATGATACGATTCCCTCGGTGATAAAAAATAAAACTCTTCTCAGTGAGACATAATGTCGATCCTTTGTATGTAGAGCATGTTCTATAACTGTTGATGAAGCTAAGATAAAATGGGATTTTTCAGTAGTTGAGATGGATGTATTGAACGTAATCAAGGGTACGGATTGGTTGACAATGCTATATGTTCACATTGACTGTTATAGTAGAACTGTTATTTTTTCAACTGAGGATGGTGTCAATAATCATTTCAGAGGACAAACGGTTTGAAAGAATAGTGCAATGAGCATATTTTCACTATCAATGGGAATGATTTCTTACCATTTGGTGAATTTGACCATAGAAATTACAGAATATGTTGGGGATATCATTTTTCCAGTAGTCATGGATGATTTTATAGATCATTTTCTTAAGAACTTTTCAATGTTACCACCACTAAGGGATGTAGAGTTTAGGATTTCTCTCCTTCTAGGAACCAATCATATTTCACTTCTATCTTATAGGATGGCATCAATAATATTAGGTAAATTGAATGTACATTTGGAAGAGTTGGATTGAAAAAGATTCATTCAAAAAAACACATCTTTATGGGTATCACTAGACTTTTTTGTGAAGAAAGAGGATGAATCTCTAAAGATGTGTGTAGATTATCATAATCATAACCAAGTTATGATAAACAATTGATTTTCACATGCAGGAATTGATGACATTTTCAATCAATTAAAGGCAGCTCAATGGTTCTCAAAAATTGACTTGCGATCAAGATATACCCAATTACAAGTTTGTAAGGAGAATATTTCTATGACAGATTTAAGTATTATATATTTCCATTATGAATACTTGGTATGTTTTTTTAGATTTAATAATGTACCTATAGTCTTTATGAAATTTATGAATCAGATATTTCAATGTTATTTGAATTATTTCATTATGGAGTTTGAGGATGCTATTTTGGAAAATTCAAGGGAAATTGTAGAGCATGAGAAACACTAATAAACTATTTTGGGGTTATTTGAGAAATCATCAGTTGTATTGAAAACTATAAATGTGTGATTATTGGAAATAATATTTATGCATTAATGTAAATTTCATTTTTGAAAAAAGTGTTTTTGTGGGTCTGATGAAGAAAAAAACTGTTATCCCTTGGAAAACATCGAAAATTGTCTTTGTGATATAATGTTTTCTTTGTCTCATTGGATATTACTTATTCATTGTGTGTGACTTCACATGACTAGTTTGCAGATGAAAATATTGAAAAATAATAACGATCTATTCCAATAGACCAAGTAATTCTAAAAATATTTCCAAGAGATGAAAATATATCTTACATTAACACCTATCTGGATTTTTCTAGAATCAGGACATGGGTATATGTTGTACTATGATTCTTATGGATTGGGTGTGAATATCTTCTCATGAAAATAGACCATGTGGTTTCTTATGGTTCAAGGAAGTTGAGAGTTCATATGAACAATTACCCAACACATGGTTTTGAGTAAGATATGATCATCCATACCTTGAAGATTTGGAATCATTATCTCTTTGGTGAGAAATTTACTATGTTCACATATCATAAGATATTGACAAAAGTTTTTTCACAATGGGATTTGAATCTAAGGTAATAAATATGGATGATGTATCTTTAGATTTATGGCTTTGACATGATGTTCACACCATTGAAGAGTAATTTAGTGGCTGATTCATTAAAAATAAAATCATATGATCATTTGGAAAAATAAGCTTCATATGGGTGGTAGTTGATGTCGATCGTAGCTGATATGCATGTGGAATGTGAAGTCTAAGGTGACGTTGCAGGTTTCATTTCATTTTCATTGATTCTTGATTTGGTAAATATGTTTAAAGATGCACAAAATTTCTATTAGGAATTCATATTTATGAGATTAAAATTCAATGGTTGGGAGACCATTGAGGGATAGAAACATGATGGGTGTTTTGTTTTTCTGGTTCAAAGATTTGATGGTTGTACCAATGGATTTAAAGAAACAACTTCTTTATGATTACCACCATTTCAGATGGTCTATACATTACTGTTTACAAAAGATGTATAATGATATTAAGGACTATTTTTGGTGGATTGGTATGAAATGGAATATGACTGAGTTCATTTCAATGTGCATAAATTATCATCGTGTTAAGGAAGAACAAAAACAAACAGGGGGTATTTTGTAGTATGTAAAATATTCTATTGTGTAAATGGGAGTAGATAGACATGGACTTTATTACTATACTCCCAAGAACGGTTCTGAAATGTGATGTGATATTGGTGATAATGGAACAGATCATAAAGTCATCTCCTTTCATCCCTATTTGTAAAACAGATATGGTATAGGATCTTTCCAAAATCTATATCCAATAAATGGTAAATATTCATGAAATACATGTTTTGATCTTGTTAGATAGTTATATGACGTCCACATATCACTTCTATAATACATTACGAAAATCTATTGGGACTCAGTTCACTATGTGTACGACGTATCACCCTCATATGGATGTCCAATCCAAAAGGATGATACAGATAGTTGAAGACATTTTTTAGTCTTATGTAATACATTTTGGTTCATCATGGTAGGATCATATACCTTTACTAGAGTTCCCATATAATAAAAACTATCATGAATCAAAACACATGGCTATGTTTGAAGGGTCGTATGAGATTCATTATCATTATGCACTATGTTGTGTTGAAATAGTTGAAACATCATTAGTTTGGATGAACCTTCTCCAAAAAACTACTGAAAAGATAATATTTATTAAAAAGAGAATGTATATGGCTCATAGTCATCTGAAATCATATTTGGATCATCGTTGAAGAACATTGTCATTCGCGTTGGGTGATCATGTGTTATTAAGGATCTCTCAATGGCTTGGACATGATTGTTTTGGGATGTAGGGAATGTTATCTTCCAAATAATTTGGCTCTTTTGAGAAACTACAACTGGTTGGAGTGGTGGAATATTAGTTGGAGTTACCTCCAAGGTTTATTTTGATGGATAATGTGTCCCATGTATCTTAGTTGAAAATGTATCATCTTGATACTAACCATGTGATCAGATGGTATTACATTGACCTAAATATGGATTCTTCATTGGTACATATCCATGTAAGGATTTTGGATAGGTATGATAATGGATTGTGTCTAAAAAACTGTTCTAGTACAGGTTTTATGGAAACACGACTATATTCAAGAAGATACTTGAAATTTGAGAAGAAAATGAAAGACAAGTGGTCCAAACTCTTTCAGGGAAGGGATTGTTTTATACATTATGGGGATGGAAAGACCAATGGTTGGTAGAATGTAGAACACTCAGTTTATGGAATGTAACCCATACTTTTTTCATGTATATAATATTTAATGGTTATGGTTGGGAGAGTATTGAAAACATTTGGAGGGTTTTTGGGGCTAAAGGGATTGTTCATAGTTTGTGCACAGTTTTTCCAAATCGTGTGACAACTGATGAGAAACTATTCTATCTTGACGGTGGTCTGGGTCATCTAAGGTAGTCACATTGGAAAGGTAATCACACTTATAGGGATACAATTTGGGGATTTCATGTGATGGTTTTCCCAAGAAGTATCTAATTCATGGTTAGCGCACTATTTTTCTAACCGTGCGACTAAACAGTGAAAGGGGTCAATGTGAGATCTGAAAAATGTGGGTCTCATATCTTTTTTACTCTATGTGGATCATTTTAAACCTATTTTATCCTAACACAAGATTCTTCTTTCTAAAAAATTTGATAACCTCTCCCATGTTATTTTGAAATGATCTAGTGTCTTTCCATAGTTTTTAGAATCTAGATTTTTGCATTAAGTGACTGTTCATCACCATTCCTTACAAAATTTATTAGATATAAATCAGCCATCTTATCAGATTACTATATCTATAACCAATGTGGATAGATATAAGATTATGGATTCCATATAAGTTCATAATTGGTATATATATGGTTAGGGGATGATACTTAAGGCGGTTTCAAGGAATTCATTCTGGTTTCATGAGCGTCCTTCTCCCATTTTTATCTTTCTTCAAAATTATAGAGGTAGGTAACTTCAATCTTGACTCCTCATAGTATAATTTATTCACATGATTTCAAATTTATTAATATTTAATGTGATGATAGTGATTTAATTTTTTTATTGTTATAAACATTCATGAAGGACAGTTTGTTGAAATCTAGAAAATTTGGGTTCTTGAACATGGTGCTTGATTCATGATTTTGAAATGAAGATTTTAAATTGGTATTTTATTTAATTAGGGTAAATTGATACTATTAAATATTTTTCCATAAAAGGATTTATTTAATTGAAATTAGAATGGTTTTCGGAATGGTTTTTTAATAATTTTCAATAAAATAATGATTTTTATGAAATGGATTGAAATGGTTATTTGAAATGGTTATGGAATGCATTGGGTGTTGTGTGAGTTCATGCTTTAAAATCCCTAAATAAAGAATAAATACCAATGGGTTACAAGGTTAATCAACTTGATTAGGTGGGTTTGTCCATGGGACACAAGGTGATTTGAAAAAATCCCGGTCATAAGTATGGAACATTAAAAATGATGCATAATGGTTGGGTGTTTGAAAAATTGAACTGGAATGGTTATTCCCAAATAAAATTGAAAAATGGTTTTAAAACCATATTTTTTATTTTTTCTGAAAATGAGACTTTCTAAAAAATTGGTTGAAAGTAACACATTTTTACTATTGGATATAAACGGATATTGGAAATTGTTAATATTTAGTTACAAACAATTTTTTAGAATTGGTATATATAAATGGTTTTATAAAAAGTTTACAAACTTTTCTAACATAGTGACTTGAGTAGTGAAGTCATTGGGGAAAATATATTATGTTTTATACTCACCCCAAATTTTTCACAGTGGTTCATTTGGAGAGGCTATCTTTCGGGACATGGGAAAAGGTAATGTATCACACATATTTAGCGATACCATGTTATACCTTGGATGTTTGTTAATGATGGGGCACGAAGCATATGGATAATAGATTCTTGGAGTAATCATGGAGTATTTAGTTTATTTTATGATTTTTTTACTTTTATGATTAATTTTTCTTTCGTTATTTCACACATTGGGTGGTTTTTTGTAAAGTTTGGTGTTCTGTTTTCTATTAATTAATCATGCATCACATAAAAGTTGTTTGATTGTGGTTTATGATTTTTAGTTTTGTTTATAGAAGGGAAAATCCTCCTCCACCTATATTTAATCCATTAGTAATTTATTTCCAGCCTTTGGTGTCTTTGGTATATCATTTAGGGCCATGTAATGATACACCTCTATCTCAAGAATGTGAGAATAAGTTGGTCACAAAACAAAATCATCCAATACAGTCGGTCAAAATCCCTCCCCTAGAACTATAATTATTATATTGGGAGTATATTCACCTAATTATTCAACTTGTTTCTGACCAAAATAATTTAACCAATTAAGGGTTCAACATAAATTTACACACACTTCTATTTATTGAGTAAGGAACATAATGTTTTGATATATGGGGAACTATTTCCACACAAAATGATGACTGTTCATTTTTCCTTCACCACCTCACCTGGTATCCATTATGATGAAAAATATATTTATATTTCATATATAGGATATTTATTGTTCCTTGATGCTTATATAATTATTTTATAACCCAAACCTATATATATTTCATTATGTGTAAATATGATGACAGCAATTGTGTATGTGTGGGATACCACCTCTTCACAGTGATGTGATACATTCACCCACTACATTGAATGTATTAGGGATGGATATAAATAAAACCTGTGAAATAAATATCATCAATATGATATTCATTATAGGAATAATATTTTGGAAGATATAATATATAATTTTATTTATTTTCATTTTCACATACAAAAAGTGATAACGTCTGTTGAGGATGTGTGAACTACCACACCTTGATGTGATGTGATACCTTTTAAATCAAATGAGTTTTATATAAAAGTATATATAAGTAAATAACATGTTATTTCTGATGTAATGATCAATGTGTACATATATAGTTCTTTCTACCATTATTTCATAATGATCAAGGAAAAACTGGAATGTCACTCATGCGTACATACGGCCAACCATTTCCATGATTGTAAAGTTGTTTAATTATTCATAGCCAACATTAATTATTGGTTTTAGTATTGTAATTGATGAAGAAAAAATATAATTATGTATTTATTTTGATTCTGGTTATGTCTATATAATAACCCCTTTGACCATTACTGACAACCACACTCATTTTTTACACATGATAGAATTTGGTCAAAACACCCAACATAAACTTAATTGTTTAAGTAGTTGCATAAAAAATTGTAATAAGTTTTGTAAATGTTATAATGAACTTGAAAATTGTTCTTAATCAAGTAAATAATCAATATAAATTTATTATTCAGGTATACAAAGACACACATAATATATTGGATTAAAGGTAAGTGATTTTATCTCAATTCATATTCGATTGAAAATTATTTATTACTAGGAACCAGTTGACTTTTATGTGGCGTATATACTAAAATTTTAAATATAATATCACAAAACTATTTATTATCATGATATAAATTGTATTATTTAATTTCATACCTTAATGGGGTTCATGATTTCAATGATTCTATACGTAATGTTACACCATGGTATGATTAAAGATTATTATCCTCAATAATGTTCTAAATGATTGTATTTCCAATCTCACGTCCATTTTTTATTATTATATTTACCTTGAAACTACAAATTTATTGTTATAATTTATATTTAAAATTACCTTTAATGTCCATATTCTCATACAATGGATATTAGTATTTTATAAGTTGTATACCATTTTACATATGGTGTCAACTTTGACAGTTCTTTTATTATTTGGGTAAATATTTATTATTTCATATTCAGTATTTAATATAGATATTTTACAAGGAATATTATTTATTTAAATTATTTATATAACGAATTATTTAGACTTGAAATTACCAGAGGATCCCAAAGCTTTCATAGCTCTTCAATGCATTATTAAGTTCTCATGTGGAGAATATATTGGCCAAATTAAATGGGGTTCTATCCATAGTTTTAAACGATCTTGTGAATATCCATGACGGTATAGTTTTTCAAATTCTTCAGACATGAAATCCATTAAGAAATCATTTACCTCATTTAGTTTAATTTATTATTCAACAAGGAGATTTTGTGTTGACAAACTTATGGATACATTTCATTTTCAGTTCATTGATTATTTGGTATTTGTTTCTATTTCAAACAGTGTCAAATTGATTTTTACTTATCAATTTACTTGAGTGGAATGTGTTGTTAGATATTTAACTTTCCATATTAATTTATTCATAATGATTATTTATTTCTTCCACATTACATACCCTTATATATCATTTTAGCTCCTCCTTATTATGTTGATTTTTCCCAGTTTATGAATAATAAATCATTGAATAAGCTTTCTTAGTTGTAGTTTATTTCATTTTATTATGTAACAAATTTTATTTCTTTTTCCAAATTTATAAACAGTATCACTTATGTAATTTGTAATTATAAGATATCTAAATTGATTAGTCAATCGAGATTTGATTTCCTGTACTCATACCACAGTAATAAAATAATGCACTGAAACCAGGGATTTGTGTTATTTCATTATAGGGATAATATATTCTAAATTCAATAACAAATGGGAGGGGAAGAATGAGATCATTTCCAATAGCAGTGAGCCTGAGAATGATACTCATAGAGTGATCATTGGGAAATTATAGATATGACTATAGACCTTCTAAAGTAAATGATCTTGGTAATAAAATTTATCTATCCAGAATAACATGTTAATAGTGTGCCTTAGTGGATTTGGTAAATCAAAACAATATCGTTGTATCCTCCATGGATGTATCGTAGTGGGGGATAACCATTTAAATTCTGTTGTGTCCTTATTATTTCCTTATTGTTTTACATTTACTTAATTTCATCATATAATAATACAAATAATAATATTATCATAAAAACTTAATAGAAAATAATGTGATCCTCATAATAAATAGGTCACGATCAAGTGGGGTAGGAATTAATTTAAAAATAATATACATACTCGAATTCCACATCCCTCTCAGGATATCTAGGCCCAGTTTGAACCTAACAAGGTGTATTAATTTTTGAACCATGTATGGGTAAATTTTGGAATTAATGTATCTTTATAAAATCTATATAAAAAGTACCCATGAATATGAAAGGTGATTTCTGAAATAGAATTCATGTGTTATTTTAAATTCAATATTTTAAAAGAATGGTCTATATTTTATCCAAATTATTATAAACATGGTTGGAATCCTATGTTATTTTTTATAAGTCCTATTTCAAAATGTCGAGTTGTTGTTCAAATGGGTGGGTGTTTGAAAACCATATAAAACCCTTGAAATATTACCTATAACAAAAGGTGACTAATATATGTATTTGTGGATGATTTTTCTAATGGGGGTTTTCTTAGGAGAGAGAGATTCATATGTGGGGGAAGATAGGAATTTATGCTTATGAATGCTTTTAGTTATTGTTTTAGTCACCATCACATGCTATACTTTCTTCTAAACCAATGTAACTACATATATATATATATTCTATAGTATTTTTCCCCTAAATATTTTCACACATCATGTGTCCCCTATACATTATTATAGAGAGAAATTTGGTGTTCTATTATGATAATGATAGTTTTAGGTTTGTAAGGTAAATTTCAGTAGGATATATCATATTCTGATCTTTTTTTCTTTTTGATCAAAGTGTATGAGTGTCTCAAATTAAGATCTAGTTCTTATTATATTAAACAAATTCATTTTATTTTTTTAAAAGGTTATATTTACTTAGTTTCATCTAAAATTCACTAATTTATTAATATTTTTGGATCATTGGTTTCTTTACCTTTATTTCGTTTTGTTTTAATGGAGAAGTTACTTTTAATTAAAATTATTCTCTAGGTTGTTTTAGTGGTATTTTATAAGGAATTCGGGAAACATTTTGATAAATGTTGTTCTCATTAAAATGTTTTTAAAAAAAAACATATTACATTAAACTAATTTTTTCATCCATTGAAAGTAATTCAACGTGATTATATTAATTTAAAAAAATTAAAAAGTAATATTTATTAAATCAATGTGATTTTTTAATGGTCATAATTCTGTACATAATGATAAGATTAATTTTTTTTCAATGTATATTTTATATACTCTGAGATTCTTTTATAATTAAAATATTGAATAATATAAGGTGGTTTTTTGTCCACATTGCATGTTTGTTCTCAATCAAATTCTACATTTATGGTTGAGGCTTTTGTTTAGATAATTGTATAAAATTTTACTACCCATGGTACATTGATTGATTTCAGGGTTTTGGGGATTTCTTATATATGTTTATCTCAATGAAAAAACAACTTAGGAATTTATTTCATTCAGTTGTTGTTGGTGGTGGAATATACTATATATATGGTATAATATCATGATGAGGTGATATTGACATATGTAAATAGATATATGTGTAATAGGAGGTATTTTATTCTCTAAAGGGAATATTGAGGACGGGATGATGGATTAGTATATAATCTATATACCATTTTTGTGTCTAAATTATTTAATTTATAATATACATTTCCATGTTTTATCTAATCATATACAGAGTGTGCTTCAATATTAGGGATGACTAATGAAATATTTTAACTAGACAATGGATGGTCAAAATAAGACAATGATAACAAAATAGGGGGTGAATTGTGTCTTTTTGAAGAAATTAGTAGATTCTAGCTTGTAAATATCTTCAATATTTATGTTGATATGCATCATTTTATTCTGTGTGAAATATGAGTAGTGGATAAAAAACAAATGAAAAAATCAATTTTATTATGGTTCAGGGGAAAAATATACCATATTCCGCTCAACCAATGTTCTCTTTGTGAGCTTGGGGAATTTCACACAAAAATGGTCCACTAATCACAAGACTGAAAAACCAGAATTGAGTGAAGATAGTTGAAACCATTACAAAATTCGTAAACATATCCTACTAGTTCTTTTATAGGTAACTGGTTGTCCACATCATTCTACAAGAAAATTACACTTCACCAAAACTAAGAAAGGGTAGTTAAAACTCCATTAAATCAATAGAGTTTTATTTTTTGATGGTACAGGTCGATCCTCATAGTTCTAGAAATAAAAACTAACATTAGATGGATATTCTTCATCAAAATAGAATTTATTCAAGATGGAATAATTTTGAAGTGATATTTTTTGCTAATGATCATCAAATATAATTGCAAAAAACACCAGGAGTAATCTTAAAAAATTACAATGTCAAAAAAAAATTGACTCCAATGTGTAACATCTTTCAAAAAATTATAGAGTTGATCATTCATTAAAACAGATCTATATATCAAAAAATAAAAAAGAATGAATCGTTATTTTTAATGACATGTCACTATTGTCACACAAATTTGATTAAAAAAATCTGTATTCATATAAATATCATCTTTTAATTGAATAGATCAAAGAAAATCACTTGATAGAACACAGATATTCAAATATGAAATAATCTGCAGAGACATAACTTACCTTAAGAATATGAATAATTTTCACTAATAAATACAGATAATTGAATCATTAAAAACAAATCTTTGAATCAATTGTAAACTAACTTTTAAAAAATATATAATTCTGCCCACACACTTTCTAAAATATCAGGTAAAATAAAGAATTTTAATTTTTAACATTGAAATGTTAAACATAAGTTTCCTTCATAAAACAAAAAAAAATTAAATTTCAACAATTTAGTGTTAATTATCTAAATGTAATGTTGAAAATGTAATGTTCATCATTTAAATATATTTTATGAACCAGACATTTGTTTCACAAATGTTGGGTTCCTTATGTCGGGTTTCTTAATTATACCATCTTCTCTTAAAAAATGTATGATTCTATCCAAATGTACGGTTCTTTTTTGAAGAGTATGGTTCCAAGAAAATGATTTTATATGAATATAATTTATGTATCAAAAGTAACGTATGTATGATAATCCATAATTTCTTCATCCAGCGTAAGGTTGAATACTGACATACTGTTCAGGATTCATACACTTTGTTCTAGTCATATGGTTTATTTGTCACAATACTTTTGTCAATTAAGGTTATGTATAATGATTCTAGATTAAACTATAATTAATTAAACAAAACATTAATGAAAATTTTATGTGAATTAAAAGCTTCAATATAATTTTAAAATAAGTTATGTAATAAATATTAATTTCCTAAAATACACTTAATGTAATATAATTATTAAAACAAAATATAAATGTAATGTTTATGTTGTATTGTTTTGATAAATAAGTCATCGGTTCATGTAGTAGAGATAAACATATAACAAAATATATAAAATATGAATATAAAAATATAGCATTTGGATTTATTATAAAAACTGTACATTTACTCAAGTTCTTTGTTTTGAGAAGAAGGTTTAGAGAAAATTATGGTATAAGGTGAATGGTTTTAGTGATGAGTGGGTTTTGATGCTAGTTTTAGTGAAGCCTATATTTCGTAATAAACTTATTTTAATTTTTTAATCTAATAATTTAACATTTATTAATAATTTTATACCAGCTTCCATATCAAAATTCATAAATCATTACTTTCATTCATATTTTAACCCAAATTGACAAAAAAAGTAATGAAGATTATCCTCAATTTCTAATACATGGGTATGTTTATCAATGGAATTATTAAGAAACATCCTGATGTCGGGGTCACATGAAGTGAATTTATTAAAAATATATATATTATTATCCAACAGAACTAACAAAGGTCTTTTATTTCACTTGAGATTCTGATGTCGATAATTCATATTAGCCATCACTGTTATGATATCATGAAATCTTCTGATTAGGTCAGGTAAATTTTAAGGTGCATAGGTAGATTATTTTGATTGATTGATATTACACTAGATAAATCCAATTTAACTTCTCATGAACCATTTAAAATCTACAAAATATTTTTTATAAATGGTTTCTAATATCATCTTCCCAAACATATCTATCATCTCTCTTTGAAAAACATCAAAATCCTTTTTTATAAATAATGTTTTTTGAACTCTTGGAGATTAGTCTGAAGAGACAGTAATTAATATATTGTAATAGAATAATTTCTCAAATCATATAAATATATCCTTGATGCATATAGTTCTTTTTGAAGACTTATGTTCTCCTCCTAAGCCTTGTTAAAAGTAATTACAAGATCATCAATCTATTAGTCAGTGAATCAGATTCCCCCATTTCTAAACTTATTGACTGATCAATTTAAATATTTATAATTATTTTTCAACAAAATTCTCACTTGAAAAATACATATCATCAAGATCTTTTGTCCTTTTAGGAAAAATATATGACGTTCTTACCATAGAGTTACCAATGGTTGAGAAAACATGAATTTAAATGTTCTGGGTGTTCTCAATTTTCGATTTTTGAGGTTTTTGTTCTTATTGATCTATTTATTTATGTTGATCTAGTTGAGGAACTACATGATGTCCATGAGATTAAATTTCTTCCTGTTGATACATAACAAGATCTAGTTCTTTCAAATTAATTGAAATAATTTCATCTTAGGATCTTAATATAGGATCCTCTTACGGGGGTTCTTATCTATTACATGGTATTATGAAATTTTTCTCTTGATTTATTTCTTGTGATCCTTCTTGATCAAGATTATAATTAATATTTATTTTTTAGGCTAATAAATTCCTTGTATTCTGGATCCTACAATCTCTTCATTTCTCAATCAAACTTAATTGATCGACTTATGGTTTCTTTTCTCCCCCTGAGGAAAAGATACAATTTTTTTAGTTCATATAGACCAATATTTATCGTCATATATTTTTCTATAATCAAAAAAGAAAGAAAATTATGAATTAATAGAATTCTAAACATTACAGTGATGGAATTCTATTCACGAATCAAAAATTACCAATCAATTTATAAATAATATATGATAATATATTCACCCATAAGGATAAATTTACATCATGGCCTCTGATTGGAAAGAGTAATTTATATATATAAGAATATATCTAAGAAAGTTCAAAATGATTTCATTGAAAAATAGATACATAATAATCAAATATAGGCACAAAATATTTTCTATTTTAGCAACCCTTGGAGTGATAGTAGTTTGAATTAATATTACCAAAACCATTATGTCTTTTACAAGATCCATCATAGACATTTTCCTAAAAAAAATTGATCTAAATAAAAATGAAATGATTTCCTATAATATGTGATCATTATTTCCAATTTATCAATAATAAATTTTGAATACTACTTTATAAGGGAATTTTATAATCTTAAGGATTTCAACTGAGAATATCGAAAAATTAGTATCATGTTTTTGTGAAAATATTAAATACTTGGTTTATCCAAAACTAAACTGGTTTTTTTGTAAAACATCATTAGTTATACCTCCTAAATGATATCTATATTCTCCTCATAAAAAATAAAATCCATGAAATGAAAGATCATATTAGAGAAGATGTTTTGTCTCATTTTATAATTCAATCTATAACATTTCCTTGAATAATATTCTTGAAGGGGGCATGCTGATGCTTTAGATCGCTTGTTTCAACTTCATTTGTTTGCTTAGAATTCTTCATTTCTATGAATATGAAGGTTTAATGCTTCCAGATATTTGGTTTTGGATGAAATAGGGGGTCTCTAGTTGTTTAAATGGTTTGAACATAAAGGATAGGGAAAGTTGAAGGAATTTTTTATGGATGGTGATGCGGGCTAGATAACCATGCTGATTACATGGTGTAATCATTAAATTTTTTATTTAAAACCCATCAGACAAAAAATTCAAAATAAGACAATATTTATTTTGAAAAATAAATTAAATAATAATTTTTGAGTTATATTAACACATTAAAATAAATTAGACTACAATGATTAAAACTGTAATCAAATTAAATCCAAATAAATTAATAAAAATATATTTAAAATTAAATTCTCCTAACTCCCCTATAATCAAATCCAAACCTATGGTGGGATTTGGTCGAGTAAGAACATTATCTAATTGATATTTATTATTTACAAATTCTATTTATATATCCATTTTAATAACATGATCTGCTAGAAAATGATGCCTTATATCAATATTCTTAGTCTTATAATTACTTATTGGAATTTTGGAAATATTTATAATATTATCATTAGAACAAAAAATCTGTATATTATTAAAATTTAGTCTTCGTTATAGTAGAGTATGTTTCATCCACAATACTTGTGAACATTAACTACAAGCATACACATATTTTACCTCCACTATTGATAGGAATGTTGAGTGTTGTCTTCTACTAAACCATGATACTAATAAGTTTCCAAAAATCTGACAGGTTCCTAAGGTACTTTATCAATGTAATATACATCCTCAAAATTCATCATCTAAAAAAGAAATCAAACTAAAATTAGATGTTTTGGATAAATAAAAAATCAAAAAATAGTTCATTTTATGTATGTAAAAAACATTTAATAACAATATAATTCTATTTTTTGGGTTTGAATGAAATATAGAACATATGAATACAAAAAAATATTCCTACTATTTTAGAATTAATATATTGTAAAATTGAAATCATACATCTATAAAATATGTTATCATTTTTTTTCAAGCATCATCAAAATCATGTTTTATATTGGTGCACATAGGAGTTGTATAATTCATACGACTTGAGAATACAAACCTTTTCAATGAATCAATAATATATTTACTCCGACATAATTATTTACCATAATCTTTTTGATAAATCCAAAATCAGATAAAAATCAGTTCTCCCACCATACTCTTGAAATTTATTTTCTTCATTAGATTTGAGAAATCATTACAATTATTTTATTAGTTTAAATGAAAATAAAATCACCAGTAGAAATTTTTAAAAATATAATATTAGAAAAATATTTTCCTTAAAATTATTAGGATCTACTAATACCACTAAAAATCCATATTCCATCAAAAAAGAACTAAATCATTCATACCAAGATCATGATGTCCATTTGAATACATAATGTTCATTGGTTTGTTTAAAAATTGAATTTGGTATATAAGGGATTTCAAAATGAGGTGGTTTGCAACATAAATTTTTTCTATTAAATATACATTTAAAAATGTAGATTTAACATATATCTGAAATAATTTAAAATTCATATGAGATTCCTAAGATTAAAAGATTTAAATGGATTCTAATCTAGAAATAGGAGAAAATGATTCATCATAATCTACTTGCATTTTCTGGTAATATTCATTAGATACTACTCTAGATTTGGTTTTTTTATAACCCTTTCATCTTCCTTTTTATTTCTAAAGACGCATTTGGTTCCTATAACTTTATAATAGGAAGGGCTTTATATTAATTCCTAAACATAATCTCTTCTAAATTTTTTTACTTATTCTTTAATTTTAAACATCCAACTCTCATCTTATAATGATTTTTAAATAGAATTATGTTCTAACTAAGATAAATATGATGATAATTTAGTTAGATTTCCTATATTCCTTATAGTCCTGATTCCTGTATCAAGGTCTCCTATGAATGTTTCTAAAGGATGGTTTTTGAAGGTTAAATAAATTCTAGGTAATACACTTTTAGGCTCTTAAGTTTCATATTCTTATTAACTAGACTATATTTTATTAATATCATTTTTATAATTAGACATATGGGGTTTAAGTCCCATGTTTTCAAAAAATAAATAATTTCATATGTTATTTTTCTTTAATAAAACAGTTAGCTTCATGAAACATCACATGAATGAATTTTTTCATAATATTTGTATTTTTATAATACACTCAACTAGATTTACAAGTAGCATAATATACTACAAATATTATTTCATTAGCTTTTTTATATAACTTACCAAGATTTTCCTTAGTATTAAATATATATAACCTGCATATAAATGATATAAAGTACATTATATTTGGTTTTACATTATTGTAATTTTCTAGGTATTTTTTTTGAAAATTATTATTAATAAATTTTTATTCATGACATATCAATATGTAATTGCTGCTTCGGCCCAAAAATAAGAAGGAATAATATATTCATTTAGTATAGTCTTTAAAAATTCATTAATATTTATGTTTCTTCTTTAAAAAAAATTTATTTTGTTGAGTTGTTCCTGGTGCAGATAAGGTTTGTTTAAAACCTATTTTTGAAAAAATTAATTAAATTCCTAATTTTAAATATCTCCACCATGATCTCTTCTTAATGAAATTGTTATAAAATTTTATTAATTTTTACCAATATTATAAAAACATTCAAATATAGTGACAAATTATCATTTTGGTTTTAGAAAATATTCCTACGTAAATTTCGAATATTCATCAACTAAAACATGAAAATATAATTTACCATCTAAAATTGATAATCTAGATGGTCTAAACAAATACATATAGATACATTCTAATAGTTATGATGTAAAAATTTTATTTATTTATTTTAAAAAAGATTTTTTTTGTTTAAAGATTTCACCTACATCACAAAATATATCATTTTCACACATAAGAGTATGAGAATAATAAACTAACTATTTAATAGATAATTTTTGTAAAGCCTTTATAATATTATGACCAAGTCTTCTATGCTACATCCAAAAATAATTTCCCCTTGTAGGTAAAAAATTGTCATTTTGTTAAAATAATGAATTTAAATTCAATGTATAAACAATTTTAGTTCTTGGTTGTCTAAATTTAAGAAGTTTATATTTTCTAAAATAGTATGAAATGTCAGAAAAATAAATATAAAATCGATCATCACAATGTTTATTGAAGCTTATCAGTTTTTTATTTAACCCTTATATATACAATACTTTTTTGATTGAGATTGTCTTTTTATTTCAAACAACTCCAACTCAAAAAATCATTCCTTTTACTTTCTATATAAAAGTGACTAGATCTATATTTATTTATGTAAATGTTTTGGAATTGGATGAGTCATCACTTGTATTCCTTTAGAATAAAATATCCATGTACCATATATAATTTTTTTCTAGTTGCCTTTCTTCCACATAAGAATTCAAACACATGATTATTATGGTACCCAATTTGTCATCGGTCCAGTAGTGTTAGCAAGTAGTGATATGGGAATCCAGATCACCCTAATAAAAAATATTTATTACATTTAATGAACATTTTTTTGGAAATAAAATAATTATAAATTCCACTTATTTAAGGATTTATTACATAAATATTTATTGTGTGATGATATTTTGTTCCAATGTAATAACATGTATCATTTTATGAATTTAGAAAAAAAAATCTCAATAATGTTGGTTATTAAACCTTGATTCCTCTTCAAATATTTTAAATTTTAATAACATTGTTTACAAAAAACTAATTAAGTGTTTTCACTCATTTATTTAAAATAATTGCAACAATTATATATGATTCAACTTCTTCCTGTTATTCTTATCATATTTTTTCATGAAAAATTCAATCTTTATAGATGAATTGAATATTTAAATTAGTTCTTGATGTCGTTTAAAAATAATTCCTCTTTCACCAAAAACCATTGTGAATAATTTTCAATGATTTATGATTCTTTTTTAAATAATCAAATTTATAACCTAGCATTGAACAGTGTGTATCTAATTTATAATTTGAGAAACTATGAGTATTAGAAACATAAGTGTAATAGTATGGTACGTCTTGTTCTTCCTTGTACATAATGTATATATTTTATTTAATACCATATATATATTTCTCAAAAATAGATTTTTATGAGTTTTTTGAGTGTTCAAATACACTCCACAAAGCTCTCGTGGCTGTTTTCCCTTATGATAATAATCATAGTTATTTTAGTATTTTAAATCTTTCATCTTTATTTCATATTACAAATGAAGGATATAAGGTCTCACATGTCCCAAATTTTTCATTAATAGTATCATACTTCCCTATGTTCTCTTTCATAATTCTTAAAGATTTTTTGAATTATCTTTTCTTCTTGTATAATTTACTAAACATTATAGATGAATATACTAGTTCAATTTTAGAGTATGAAGTATCTAATTTTATTTTCTCTTTTGACTTCTTTCATTATTTTTCAGTCATGCTTCTGATAGGTCACTTTGAGATAATTATTTACTATTTTAATAAATTATTATAATTTTCATCTTTAGCTTTCATTTTTACTTCACAAATTATTTATGTTCCAAATAATTCATTCATAGTCAAATTCATGAAATGTGATGATTGATGAATATCCATATATATGACTTTCCATTTAGAGGGGCATACTCTATGTACATTCAGTACATGAACTGATTGACTGATTGGATCTCCAAGAGTATTAATATTTTTAACAAACTCTTTTAACCTTCTATTCATTTGTGTGATTCTTTCACCATAAAATGTTATAAAATTTTCAAAATTTTGATTTTCAATAGAACATATCATTTGACTAATATTTTCAGTTCCACCCTATGTGATAGTTATTTTTCTCCACATTTTATAAGTAGTAGGGAATTGTGATACATGATAAAATTCACCAGGTACAATTCCATAGATAATATAATTCATTTCCTTCGAACTTGTGTCATATTCAACATCTATTTCATTAGTACAAGTCTTTGTTTTTTATGGAATCACATAATGTGTAATGACTTTTGAATAGAAATTGAATTTATGAGTTTTCAATTATATGATCATATGATATTTACTGCATCAATAGATGTCACTATTAAAATATGGAGAAAAACCCATAAAAATTCCATCATTCAGATCATCCATTGACATCAACATTTTACAACATTTATAATTTTATGATTTATAAATATTTTTCACAAATTATAGGCCAATAATATAAATTTATATATTGTAATTATACAATGGAAACACGATAGGGGATGTGAATAGTGTCTTTTCAGAAAACTCAATAGATTCTAGCTTGTAAATCTCTTTACAATTTATGTAGATTTTCAGCATTCACGTCATTGTTAAATTTGAATAGAAGATAAATAGAATGAATGAAAAACAAATTATATTGGCTCACGATGAAAATATCCAATGGTAAAATCATCGAATTATCACTCTGTGAGTTGGAGAATTACACTAGAAAATTTTCTTTAATCACAACACCTCAATAAAAAACATGGTGTAGGAAGTTGAAACCTTTAATACAAGGTTAAATAGAGCCTTATAGTTTTTTTCAAGGGAACCAATTATCCAATATTAGTTTAAGAATATGGGACATCACCATAACTAAGAACTAGAAATTAAAACGCCAATAAATCAAAATAATAGGATTTGATGATGGATTGGGATGATCTTTATAGTTGGAGCAACATAAACTGACAGTATATAGAAATTCTTCATAAAATTTTAATTCTTTCAAGAATGAATAATTATAAAGTGATCAAGATGAAAAATGATCTCCAATTTGAATAGAAACAAATAACATCAATAATATTACTGAAGTACGAGGTTAAAAAATGAATGTCTCCAATGTGTAGCCTCTTTTAGAATATAACCTAGTTGATCGTTCGTTGATATAGGTTTTTTATCACGGATATACACATGTATGAAGTTGTTTTTTAGTCATGTTTCACCTGTATTAGACACATATGATTCAAAAAATATTCATTTCATATTAATAGATTTAATTTGTTTGAACATAATTAAAAAAATATCTATATAAAATGTGGATATTCAAATACCAAATAATCATGGGAAATGTAACATCCTTTTAGAATATGAATAATAGTCTCCATTTGAAATGGTTCTTTAAATTGTTCAAAATGAAGATTTTAGTTGGTTAAAAATGATATTTTATGAGATCTTTAATTTTATTAAGACCATTATAGAAATATCAAATAAAACCATGATATTAAATTTCAATGTTGAAAATTCGAACGTTGTGTTCCTTCATAAATGAAAAAATACAAATTTTTGGGTTAAAATATGTAGTGTTCATTCTCTTAACACAAGTTTAACAATGTATGGTTAATCATAAAATTATTATTGATTAACCATAATTTTTTTCTTAAATGAAAGCTTTCTTATATAGATTAGGATTCTTGACCATAGTTTTGTCTCTTAACAAATCTATGATTCCATACAAATGTATAGTTCATTTGGATAGCCTATGGTTCCTGAACCATACATTAATATATTAAGAACATAAGAATAAAAAATAATGTAGGGACACGAATCCTTAGTCTCTTGTTCTAATATAAGGTTTCATCCAAACTTCAGTTTCATTATCTAGACGCTCTATTCCAAGTGTATGTTCTATTCCTCCCATTTTGTTAATCAAGATTGGTTATGAATAGTGGTTCTAGAATACAAAAAAAATGTATTAAAAACACATTAACAAATAATCCTTGTGAATTAATGATGTAATATAATTATAGAATAAATATTGTAAGGAATATTAATTTCATGAAAAAAAATATTATAACATCATTAGTAAAACAAACAAGGGTATTTATGATCATCCAAATAAATATTTTTTATAGATTATTGTTGAGACAATACATTCCCAAAATACAGTCCATTGTTATTTTAAACTGACATAATATAAATAGTGCTCCCATTATTATCATTTGATGATCTATCACTTTTAACCAGCCCATGGGTATCATGAATTACCATAAATCCTAAGGTGATATGAGTTTGGGGCCCATAAAAATAGTTTTCTAGGATCGTTAGTTATATAATAGGTTGATAAAGAGGTCAAATCTAAATGAAATTTTGATTATCATTGTAATATTGAAGTAGTTGTAAAAATACCGGACAATATTGATTGCAAATGAAACCCTAAAATGAACATTTATAGTTAAATTGTTACAATTTATTTCTATATTGTTATAAAATCATGACATAAAAGATGACCTAGAGAATAAAAAGGTGACATATTATATTCTCCCATCATGGAAAACAAACAAAAATAGAAAATACTATTAGGTTGTATAACCTATTTAAATTTATTTATAAATAATATATCCCAAAATGATTACCTTCTATGATGATGATGAAGAAATGGTTAACATGTCATTTTGAAGAATATTATTAGAATGTTTTTGGAGACCTAAAAACACTATTTCTACACACTTCTACTAGTTTCAAATATATAATAAAATACCCTAATAAGTTATAAGGAAAAAATTGAAAGATATATTGGTTCTATTCTCACAAAACAGAATGATAATATTATAGAAAATAGAATTTACTCTCTCAGTTGGTCAATATTGGATGCCAATACATGATATTAAAACATCAAATGGTTATACCATGACCAGATATTCAATGTGAAAATTCTGAGACAATATTTGAATCATCACGAGGTCCACATGATATCAAGGATCAATATTCTTATATATATATTTATATATTCTTGTACATATGATGAAAACCTAAAATATATCTTAGTAGTGCGTCATTGTACTGAAATGTTATATCTTAATCATGTTAAAAGGGTTATCGTTGGGAAAAAATTAAACAATATTCCCAAGATGAATCATTTATAAAATAAGCTGATGGTGGACATGGAACGCCATGATTGATGATATTTCTTCATCTATGAAACATCATAGACACTATAAATTTACATTTATATTGCATCTTACTTCCCAATATGGTTATGGATGGAATATACAATGCTCATTGGGGCTGTCATGTTTATTGTATATGTATCTCCCATGAAAATGGTTCTATCGTACACCATGAGGACATTAAATGGAAACACTAACAATTAATTATATTAACAACACCAAATTTTAAATCACCCTAAAAATACAAGAAGTCCAATAAAATATTACAAGAGATAAATATTTTTAAAAAAAATATATTAATGGTGACAATGTCATCAAAAATGATGGGTGAATATTCTTATAACCCTATGTTTGAATGAAAATGAATAAATTTCAATCATATTGGACAAAATCTGACATCCAAGTTTCATAAAATTCCAATGTAGATGAATAGGAAAATGTTTCTACACATTTTTGAGATCTAGATTAATAAGTCATTTTCATTCACTTTTCACATCAAATGGTTCTCCCTCCATTTATTAGTAGTGCTATGTAGAATATCAATTAAATAAAAAGAACTATAGATCAAGTTGATCCTTTGTTCTCAAGAAATGTTTGAAAAATTCTTTGGAAGGTTCATATACTTTAGTACATTTTAAAAGGGATTGTACTTTATGATCTGACCTTGAAGAAACATATATGTAGGAGGCATAATTTTTTTTCTTTATAGTATCCTAATATCTGAGAAGTCCCAATATAACATACTAATTGATGGATTCATCCAAAGCTGCATCAATTTATTTAGGGACATTGATGTTATACATGATGATTATAGTGGGACATATAGCACCCATCGGTCACAGACCAATATCTTTTACCAATTAATATATATTGATATATTTGATGATCAATAATGCTAGGATTATTCAAATTATCTATAAATTTAATTGTTATAAAGAATATATATTTACATCTATAAACACCTATAATTGTTGAGAATGGACAAAAAATATTGTCCATTATTTATATGTTTAAAAATATCATGTTTCCATACCCTCTAAAAATTTTCATATAGTATATGTTCATTCATACTTTCATTGATTTATTCTACAAATTTGTAGAAGGCCAAACCATCCGAGAACTTTAAATGAATTTTGGATAGATTTCATGTTTTCTATTATTTTCAATAGGTTTGGTATCCCTCATTTAATTTTAAAGGGTATGATATCCTATTTCAATGAATCTAAATTTTATTTGGTTATGTTAGGAGTGAAAAATCTAGTCCAATAAGTCTATAAGATTTCATGAAATGACCCAACTAAAGAAAGAGAATTTAATAAAACTTTGTCTAATATAATCAAAAAAAAATTTGATAATGAAAAATAATAATTTTATGGATAAATTCAAAACATATTTTATAGGCTTCTCACAAAACAACCCATACCAGTATGTCATAGATTCCATGTCACTTTTTTGGAATAGAGGTAGTTTTCCACTAAAGTTCATATATCCTTACATAAACTCACTATATAAGAAAAAATATTTGAATATGAGTAATATAAAATACCTCATGATGACATTAAGTGTTTCAATGAGAAAATTTTAATCACACTGAATTACCTTGAGATCCATTAAAATTGAAACACATGAGTATTAAATTAGAATTTTTTCACCAATCATTAATAAAAAGATAATTAGTTTTGGGCCAAAAATACCTATCTTTCTTAGGAATAATCCATCCAAATAGTGATGAAAGGAAAATATAAATAATTGTATAAAGTATAATATAATAAATATTAATAAATAATTACAAGGGATGTTGATCATATCAAACCACACATTGATGCAATGTTTATCATGGACCACACTATATATTTTAATGTTAGGATCAATGTCCTCAATAAATGATTTAAAAATATATATGATATAGTTCCAATCAAATTCCATTAAACATCATTAAAAAATCATATTTTATGACCTTAAATATTGATATTAAAACTATGTAGTTTCTGAAAACTGCATTAGTATGATATGGTGTACACATTTTTGAGTTTTAATCCCACTATTGTCATCATCCAATATCTTCCTTAGGGGGTTGTATCTCCAAATCATGGACAGAATAATTATGTGATGAACTTGGGAAACCATATAAATTAAGGGTCAATAAAAGGATTCTATATGTGACAAGAAATGATTACCCATTCTTCCTTATGTATCATTTATAAGAGTCCCTATATTAAAAGAACATAATGAACCATACTTCTATATGGGATGAGCATAATATTCTCTTACGGACCAACATGATAAAAATAAAGTCCTAGATCTCATTTCATTAAGTAAGGCTAAAAATATTCCCACATTCCATGATATAAAGAATAATATGATGAATCCAATCATATATGTATATTTTTCAAAATATTAAATAGAATATAAATTTTTTATGTAAAATTAAATTAATATATATGAAACATGTTTCTAGTCAAAATACCAAAAAATATGAAACATTATAGTTCATCCAAATATACTTCTTAAATAATCTATATTGGTCTTCCCTATGTGTTATTATTCCCTTAGCTATGATCCAGACTTATGTTTTGGATCCCCTATTTTTTGGTTCACTAGCTGATGTTAGTTATTCTATAGAAACCCTAAATTTGGTAGAAATAATTTTATTTCCCACACTCAAGATCGTTATCTATGAAGATGATTGTTTTAATAAATCCACATGGTTTGGTTCTAATTATTTCAAGATATATAATTTCACAATTATATCTTAACCTGGGTCTAACTAAAAATTCCACAAATGTTATCCCCCTCTCTATCTATGTGTTTTAGAACTCATATTTTAGGTTCTTCTATATCCCTACATTTGGGTGAAGTTATTAATATATTATATATTAACTAGAGTTATATCGATAGAGATATGGTGATCCAAACATTCCATACATATATAGTACATCTTATTAGATGTATATTAATTACATAACATATCAATTTAGAACATAATAATATAGGTTAAATGTCATTAGATTCTTTGATACATAAATAACACAGTCATAATTGAACCACATTATTTACCACTATGTTTTTCATAATAGGAACACTTATTTTTAATATCATACCTAATACCTTTCTTCATAACATGGGAAAAGGAATCGTATTAAATGGTTATCATAGATTCTCAGTAAGGGTAAAAAAAGAGATATCAATAATTATATGATTATGCCATTGAATAAGTGTATAGTAAAATGAGGATAAAATTTGGAAAACATACACAACATATCCAAGATCACAATTTTTAGTAATAGTGTTACAATTGTCCATGAAGAATACATGAATCAAAAAAAATAAAAGAACATGGGGAAGGGGAGAATAATATTATCATAATACCGATGATTTTGGAATGAAAATAACCATATAAAATAATTTCCATAATAGTTAAGGATAACATAAATGAATTTTATAATTGATTTGGTTCACCCCATAAACTATCATAAAAGTAAAGCTTCACTCACAAGACTCCCATAGTTGATCGAGTTCCTTACTAAAATAGATTCACACCCCATTCTAGTCATGTATATCTCATGAGATATAAATATTTATCAAATTCGATAGAGGGATATATATTTCTAATACCACACACAACATAATGAATATGATATATATGTGTTCCAAAAGATCATTATGAAATCATCATATCATGGTCCATCAGAGAGAAACATCAATTATAAACAATCAAATATTTTATAACCTACTTAGAGGAAACACATTTTATAAATATTGTGACACTTAATCACAAAATTTCACATTTAAAAGGTAAAAGATTCATAAAAATATTGTTATAATAATCATAAACCATATATAGAATGAATAAAGAATGTTTCATTGAATTATATCCCAATTAAATATTATGAAACATCAAAGGATGTAATTTTAAATAGAAAAAAATTAAAATATCTTTCAGAACATTTATTGATGAAAAAACTCTTTTTTATATTGAGTTGACTTATTTAAATCTAAAATATCTTCCAAATATCTAATAGAATAATTTATTAAAAATTAATCATGGATACATTTAATGGAATCCTTGCATCATGGAGTGGTCATGATAATGAATAAATACATTCATTCATTATACAATAATTCTATGATTCCATTCCCATTTTCATAATAATAAATAAACAATATTCAAGAAATTACATGAATATTTCATTTAATAAATTTTATAAAAATTGAATCAGGGGTAAAATAACACTAAATAATAATTATATTAAAATAAAATCTATTCATTAAAACATTTTTATAAAACATGGAAATAGATGATAATGGATCCTCAAATGAAAATAAAAATATAGTGATATTTAATTTAAAACATTAATTCAATATATTGAGTTTTTCATTATTGGAAAAAGAAAAAAAAATCATATCTTAAAAAAATATCTAGAGTGTACAAAAATAAGTTAATTTTAAGAGAGATATACTGTAATAATTCTTTAATAAAACATAATCATAAACAATCCAGATAAATAATGAGGTTTGAAGATAAAACCCATACATAAAGTCCAACATTATTCTTATATGTTTTAACCTATAAAATTAAAAATATGAATTCATTATTTTTATATTATATAAGCATAAATACCTATAATATCCCATATATTATTTATATAAATCCTTTAATAAAACAATTATTAATGATTCTTTATTAATATCACTCTTATAGGTGTTAAGTGCTTACTTTTTCTCTAGGTTTTTATTCATAAGAATTGTTCCTTGTACACTAAATATATTTATTTAAACTCCATAATTTTAGTCCTGATAAAAATATAATATATATTCGATATATTTATTTATCCAATTATTCATAGAAGTAGATATAGTAATATGAATTACACAATTCTTGGAGATGATCGCACGTAGATACACATGAGAATTATTTTCACATTTTTAAGGATTAAATAAAATAATCTTAAATAATAATTCAAATTTTCATAATCATTATTTTGTTTTATAAATCCTATATAATCCACAAATCCATCCTTATTACCATCCATGTAATAATTAAATGAGAAATGTATCATGTTACTTGATGGATCTAATAATCCTCACGTACTCCAGATCGACGTTATAATTTCACAATGTTTTTTAATGTAAGAACTTACATATTATATTATCAGTCTAGAAATATAATTTAGTTATTTATACCAAATATAAACACCAAAACCATAAGAATATAAATCCATAAAATATGGTGGTAAAAAATTAATTAATTTGGTATGTCAAGATTGAAATCTATAAATACTCATAAAGGATACATTCACATATCATTTATAGTATTGATGATGGATAATTATGGTTTCATTACCATAATACCATTTTAATAATTAAATAAAATTAAAAATTTATTTTATTTAAAATTAAAAAGATTTAGAGGAGGTAAAATAATACGTAAAAATGATGTTATTAGTTAAGGAAATTGATATTTTTTAAAAATATTTCTTTTATATATCCTTTAAAAGGTCCATCATGTAATAATTATATAGAGGCCAGAACTTCTAAAACCTTACATTGGATGTTTAAAAGGGGTTTTAGTTGAGACGGTTGATTTATAATGCTCAATGTGATGAAAATGAGGGAAATTATTGACATCATTTTATAAGGATGGGAGAAAAAAAAGATGGAATGTCATAAAATATTAAATAATATTAAATCAATTCCCTATATAAATGATTCCAACTTGAAATTAAATATATTAAAAAGATAAAAAAATTGATATAAAATTAACCATTACATATTACGCTGGTTTAGTGTCAATTTAAACATTATAGTTTTTATTAACCTCATCATTAACTATTTTTTACATTAAATACATAATAAACTATTTCATAATCAAAAGGATAATAATGTTGACATAAATTTATATGTAATTATCTAATGGTTAATGATTGATATTTTGAACCATATTATATTCATTAAAAGAATATCATATTTTTATGTGTTTTTAAAATATATAAAAAATAATATTTAATATAAAATTTCTTTAATGTCAATTTTGGAACTACACATATAATTTTTAATTTATGAGATGAATATATTGTAAGGAATAATATATTAAAATATTTAAATCCCTAACAAGACAAAATTAACCTAGAAATTCAAGGGAAAAAATATTTCACTTATATAAGATTACTTTTATTTTTATCAATGTCATTTATTTTATTTTTTTACTAATTTAATAAATATTGTGTTAGTGTTTCATAAAAAATTAAGGTATTTAAATGAATAATAACAATTAAAAAAACTACATTGAAAAAAATGGTTACATATTTTTCATGTATAAATTTAGATATAATCATATAAACGTTTTGTCTATTGGTACAATATTTTCAGTTATGAATGTTAAGAGACTATCATTTTTTATCTTCACTTTTCATAAATTATTATATTTATAATAATCATTGAAATATATAACAAATTGACAATATATTAGATATTTTTATAATATTTTGTAATTCCACACATAATATTGTAAAATATCATGTTTAAATAAATTGAAACTCTTTAGCCTATTTTTTCATATTATTACCCATATTATATTCATCAGGTGACACATGTTTATTATGTTGTAGAAAATAAATTTAAAATTATTGATCAAAATGATATAAAAATTGTCTTCATGAAAAATATATTTTTAATCATAAAACAAGATATATTATTATCCCATGTTGAGAAATAACATTATATCATTGTTCAAAAAAATTATTTGATATAAAATATGATCATTTCATTAATATAATTCAAAAATAGTGATTTATATATGATTTAATAGGAATAAAAATTTGACCACATAAAAAATTATTGAGAAGAAAACAATCTATTATTTCTAAATTAATTTTATCTTCATTTTTAATTAATTTGTAACCAATGAAATTATTTTACACATATATAATCAATCCCTATTTTAATTGTTTAGTTCTTCCTATTCATACCTTCTAATCCAACATATACATGATTACTGTCATATTAAATAATAATATTTTAATAGTATTCCATTTCGGTTTTAAATAAAGTGTTGAATATATTAAGAGTTATCAAAGAAAAAAAGTATATTGAACAATATTATAAATTATATATAGGTTATATTATACCCACTTTAAAATAATATAACCTCAATATTTTATATATCAGTTACAATCAGGTGAGTAAATTTCTATTTTATAGCATCCTTGAGTTTCCATGTAGTTTTGTGATATTATTTATTTCTAAAAATAATGTTATATTGGCGAGTAGTCTTGTTTCGTGTAACATTTTCCCCACAATCTGAAATGTTGGTCAATTTTTCTTCCTAGAAATGATCATTCTCATATTGTATGTTTTTTTGGATCAATACATGTAAATGTTGAGGTTTTTACATCAATATGATATATACATGAGATATTGCTAAAACCTAATAGAGGTTAGATGGTAGAGACAAGTGATATTGTAATACCCCTACAAAATCAATAACCTCTGGTAAAAAATATAATAGGTTCTCAATAATCCGTTTTTCATAATCTAAAAAATATTTTATGTAATTCATATTAAAAATTTGAATAAAAAACAAACAAAACATCACATTGGGGATTAATAAAAAAATTCTATATCAAATCATTGATTATTTGATATATTGTAGAATGGATTTGAATTTCTCTCTCTTTTCCATGACTAGATCATTCTCAAATATAATTATTTCTCCAACATAATCCAAATGAAAGCGAGTTATGTATTTCATTCCTTAGAATACATTACATGTCACCAATTGTATTCAATGTTTAATTCTATTATTGTTATAAAAAATAGCAATATTATGGTGTTGATCCCAAATTACATTAAAATACAAATAATGTGATATCAAAAAATAATGTTGTTTTTAAAATGTTCTCTCAAACATACCATCTCTTTGAGGATGATAAATTTTACTGAAACTCAACTCTATTTATCAAGAGTGTGGTAGAAATCAACAGAATGTTGAGGAACACACTTGATTTCAATTAGATATATAATAATTTTTTACTGTAAGAATCATTAAAATATCCTTAATATAAAATATCAAAATATATTCAGGGAAAAAAATTTAATAATTGAACATAAGAAAATTACCATTCAATTACAATCACAATAGAAATTATGAAATTTTTTGATCTTCATCTATAATTCCAAATATTCAATTTGTTCTAATTTAATTATCAAATTGATTAATGGATGGAAAATAATATTACTATTATAATATTTTCCCTTATCATTAAACATTTATAGATACATCCTTTGAAAATTCAAAAATGATTCATATTTTTTATCCTAATTATAGTTATGATATCATATTCATTTCAACTCACATAATATTTCACCTTGTTCACATTACCATGGGGGAAATATATTCAGACATAATAATATATAGTCATCTACAATATCATCTCTAGGATATATCTAACTCTCTTAATTTTAATATATGATTTATTATTTCATAATGTATATATATACCACACCTCTCACAATAAATATAATTACATGATTTCATAAATGAAAAAAAAGTAGATAAATCCAAATCATGAGTTAGGTAGTTTTTTTCTCATAAACCATCAATTTTAGATAGATATATGTTTTTGCCATATCATTTATCATGAGAAGACAACCCATTAACCTCTTTGATGAATCCCTAAAGATCAATAAACCTTAACCATTACATGGTATTGTATACACATGTGTATGACATAACCCTATATTTAGTACAATGAATGTTTCCTTACTTTCATATATCAAAATTAAATAACCTCCCTTTCTAGTCAACATAGTGTTTGGATTAGGGAATCATGAAAAATAATCCACAGAATCGACGACATTATATAACCAACCTTTAAAAATATAACATATTAGTCATAGTGGATGCTTTGGGAAACTCTACAGTTAATTCTAAATTTAATGGGTGTAAAGACCCTGATTATAGTAGTCTGGAGCTGGTTCCATACATTATGACATTGGAATATAAACAAAGAAGACATACACTAAAGGACTGATTAGTTTAGTAGATTTGGAAAACTAGATACATACATTAGTTCAAAATTACTACCATAAATGAAATACATCATATAGACTCCTTTATAATCACACGTATTCTTCTAAATTATCTTTTCATGTCATTTATAAAATTCATGAAGGAATATTGGAAAAAAATAAACAAAAGAAAAGGGTGAGATCTAATGCTCAGTAAGGGTATAAATTCAGAAAAAGATAAAAATAAACCATAATTCATGGTTAATAACTAATAACACATTATATTAAAACAAAAACATGAGCATAATATGCCAGGAATAAAAATTGAATGAATAATATCATGTAAATAATCACATGAAAATAATAATTACCCATTGATATTATACTAGTCGAATAATGAAATAGAATAGAAAATAATAATATCATAATGGCGGAGTTAATAATATGGGACATCATAAAAATACTGTGAAGGCTTCAGAAAAGACACCATACATAATCATGTAAGATTTTTGCCCAAACCCAAACTAGTTCGTCTCATGAGACCTACTGATGCACCAATAGGCTATAAAGAGCCCCACCCAACACTTAATAATTCTAATTAATTACTAATATGAAAGGGGTGAAACATATTAAAAATATACATTATTATTGATACTATCATATTAAACGTAAATAACTTTCCCAATCAGTAATCATAATCATTATCTATTTGAAGTAATATGCTGAATGATATCAAGATAGCACATCCAAAGTCAAACTAATCGTAATCCATATAATACAATATAATGGAAGATAATCATATGATATATACCAAAATAAAACATTCAACTTAACATGTGTGTATAAATAGATAAATATACTCTAATAAACTCAATGAGGAATTCTTGGGAGAAATACACTTATTTTCTTTCCCAAGAGGTGATCTTTTGGAAAATTTGTTTTTATTTGTCATTATTTTTTTATAAAACAAATAATGAAAATAAAATATTTTTCATGGAAAAATTAGTCATTTTAGAAAAATAATGGTTTCTTTAGTCAGATTATGGATGATACTTAAAAATATATTAGAAATTGAGATGTTCCTTTTAATTAGACTTGCGTATCAATAAGAAATGAGAAGGGTACCGTGTAAAAAAATTATTATCCCCTCAATGAATGATGAAATGATCTGGTTATATTCTTTTCGAATATATATATATATATATATTATAATAATCTTAAAAAAATAATAATAATTACATTGGTAAATAAAGAAAGAAATCATAACCTGAATGAAAATAGAGGTTCGGTAAGAAAAACCTTACCTTATGTATGAATGTGTCAAGAATATGACCTTAATGTCTTGCATAATCAAATTACATACATTATTTATTTATTTATGAACCTTATATACATTTATATTTTTTGGAATATTTTTATTATGGTCATTTATGTCCATTTTGTTGTGTTATAGGATACTATTTTATTTCGCAGAGGCATTTGTTTCCATGGTTTTCACGATGGGTATACTTGTATATGTGTTTGGAATGTCATGTGGAATGTGTATAAATCACATTAATTGATTTTTTATGATATTAATAAACATACATAATATAAAATGGTTATATAATTCATTTTTATATGGTATGAGAATGATTTATTAGATGAAACATTAGTGATTATCATTTAAATTATTTTGGTGATATTTAGATTATTACAAAATAGTTTAGTGTCATGAATTAATATTATGTATATATTCTAGTCCATAAAAACTAAATAGGATTATATACATATATATATTAGTCTGATTTTACAATAAAATTTATTTCTATACCAACCTTGAAGGGTAAATTGAAGAATCAAAATCCATCGTCCATGAACGTTGTAAATCGGCACTTCACAGACGACACTTTTGTTTTTAAAATTAGAGAGGGATAAAGAGAGAGAAAAAACCGAGTTTCACAAAGTTTATTCCATTAACATGATATAATTTTAGTATATATATATATATTATTGGAGTTTTTATGATCATTTGGATAAAGGATGTGGGGATTGAATAATAAATGAAATGAATGGGAAGTGAAATAAAATGGAAAAGGAAAAGGATTTTACCTCTTTGATACTCCTCATTTTGAACCAAATTAATGAAACTGGTTATATATTTTACCTATTGAGTGTATTGGTAATATATTTGACAAGCTTTAAGTCTTATCTATGTGACGAGATGTGGTGGTGTGGTTTGGTATGTATAATGAAGGAGAGGGTGATATTTTGATTATTTTATTCATTTGTTTATTATTTTGGCTCAAGACTATGAATAGTTTAAGCATTATTATCAAATATATTAAAATAAAGAATAAGTGTTTTATATTATGTGTCTATATGATCTATACATCACCTATGACTCAATAAATCATGTATTTTTCATTTATCATAAATTAGTTAATTTTACTAATTATAAAAAATTCAACATTTTTAGAAGAACCCCGAAATTTCATCTTAACCATTTTTTAAATGTAGAATTAATAAATTAAATCCAAATTATTAAAGACAATTTTATAAATATGAAATATTTGATTTTTAATTATAACCATCATTTAATCAAAAAATGTAGATTTTAAAATTTATAACTGGGTTTTAACACATTCAAAAATTAACTAATGTCTCATAACATTTTCATAAAATCATAAGAGAAAAGTCATAATTTGTGAATACATTTAATCAAAAATAAATTTTTTTTAGGAATAACCTTGTTATTTGAAAATTTTTAAATAAATTATTCTAATTTAAAAAATATCAACACTTAATTGATAATTTTTAAGATATTAATTTACATATATTATGTGATAAATATTTCCTACATTACTTTATTAGATGCTTAAATTTTATTTATACATTCATGGGTGAGGTTTCTATTATTTTTTACAATTTACTATTAATAAGGTTCGTATTACTATACCTAAGGTTGAGTTACTATTTCACTAGTATAGGTTCCTTAACATCTAGAAATGCATATTATTTCATTGATTAATCATTTTTATGGTTGTTTCATGTTCCCTAAGTTAATTTATGTAATCTATACTGTATGAAAAAAATATAAGAAAATAAATTATAATTAATGGAATTCAGGGTGATTACATTCTCCCCTCCTACAAATATTTCATCTTAGATATTCCATGAATGTTACCTCATAAAATGAATTGTGGAGTTCATCGCCATAAGATCATCGGGATCTTATGTATCCACTTCAATTATATGATTTTTCAAAAGTACCACTACTATTAGAGTTTTTCAATTCCTCAACCCAAATACTTTAGTTTCCAAAACTTAGATAGCATCTTCATAGTATGATAAACCATGTTCTAAATCTATTCATTCGGAAGTGATGAAATGTGTTTGGTCTACCATATTCTTTATTAACAATGAGATTTGGAGAACATTGTGTACTTTAGAAAGGCTGTGTGGAATCTCCAAATGATAATACACATATCTATCTCTCTCTAGAATTTCAAAAGGACTAATGTACCTTGGGATAAATTTCCCATTCTTCCTATATCTTTTAACACAGTTCCATGGAGAAACATTTAAGAAAACATTATATCACACATTAAATTCCATGTTTATACATTGGTTATCATAATAAATCTATTTCCTTATTTGAGATTATTTGATATGGATTTTAATAGTCTATAACATTGTTGTTTTTTTCTTGTCAACCACTTGTCCTATAAGATTCCTTTCACCAACATCATCCAAACATGATAGTTTATGACATCTCATACCATACAATGCATCACATGGATCCATTTGAATAATAGAGTGAAAACTATTATTGTAATAATACTATACCAAAGGTAAATATTCTTCCCACAACCCACAAATGTTAAGTTCACATAATCTTAAAATGTCTTGTAATTTTTTTATCATCCTTTATGATTTCCCATCATTTTGGGGGTGATAAGCAGTACATAAATGAATCTCAGTACCCATTGATTTGTAGAAACTTTTCATGAATTTTGATGTAGACTATGGGTCACAATCAGTTACAATAGAGATTGTTTCCCCTTAAGTCTTAAAACATAATTAATATAGAGTCGTTCAAGGTGAACAAGTGGAAATTCTTACCATGAATAAATGAGCATATTTTGTAAGTCGATCAACAATCACCCATATTCCATTATTCATATTTGGTGTTTTTTGTCTTCTTGTGACAAAATCCATAGTTATATCATCCCATTTCAATTTAAGAATATGAAGATATTTCATGAATCCTCTAGAATGTTTTCTTTAAGGATTCACATGTTAATAGTGAAAATATCCTGATAAATAATCAAAAATTTACAAATTCATGTTATCCCACTTGAAATTAACCTCCTAATATCTCTACAGTTTATTACTAAAATGGTGTATAAGGAAATTAGAAATATTGGAATCATCAAATAACTTTATTTTAAGCTCTTTTATATAGTAAAAACAAAGCATATTCGCATATTTCAGAATTCCATCTTCATACAAGATATATGTCAACTTCCCACCACTCAAGAATGTAATTTTATTTTGAATATTAACATTATAAAAATGAGAGATTTTAATCCGTTCAAATAAATATATATGGGCATCCAATTGAAAAACTTATGATTTTTCACATTTCATGATAATTAATATATCCAACTTTTATATATCCTTTAATAAAGGGTCCTTCTAAATCCTCATTTTGTTTATAATTTCATGATCCCTCATGATCAATGAAACAGCTACATTATTTTCCATTCTTGGGAGATAGTGAATTAAACAATCTTAATCCATGAGTAACTCAAGAAATATCTTTGTCCATATGAAGAGTTATTTCTATGATAATATATATTTCAGGATCTTTTGATCTCTATGTATCTCGCACTAATTTTCATAGGGTTAGTGTATTCATATTTTCAGAGAAAATATTATAGCTACTAACTAATTATCATGAGTTATATAGTTATTTTCATGTGTTTTTAACTTCCTTTATTCATAGAAAATAACCCTATCATTAATCATAAGGACATGTACATTCTTCGCTGCATCATAATAAATCACTAATAAACTACTTATCAATGTTAGGGTCAGGATCAGAGCATTAAATAATCTCCTCATCTATTCCTAAAAAAAATATTCACATTCATTTTTTCATATGAATATATCCCCTTTACGAGTAATCATGGTTAAAGTGTTGGATAATCAGTTGATTTTATGAAGGAAGGGATGATAATAACCTTATAAAATAATAAAACTATATACCTCAGTCATGTTTTTTGCTTTAAGACATCCATAAATAGCCATTTTATTTATAGGATCAACTTATATTCCATATTTAGGTAAAATATGATAGATAAAAGATACTTTTAGATCCAAATTCACACTATCTAAAATTCCAATATAATTAAATTCTTCTATGATCCCTTATAACAATCAGCATGCGATTTTCATTATTATCATAGATTTTGGTGTTTATCAAGATAAAATTAATAAATACAACAAAAATGTTATTGAGATATTCCATGAAATCTATGTTCATTAGACCCATGAAAACATAGGGTGAAGTATTTATTCCAAATTTCATTACTATAAACTCATAATGTTCATACATGGTTCGCTAAGCTGTATTTAACATATCTTCCTTCCTCATACATAACTGATGACATAAAGACTGGATGATGATTTTATTAATTTATTGAGCTTCATGAAATTTATTAGATAAATCATCAATATTTTCTTGGGGATACATGTTCTTTATTATAATAGCATTGATTTCTCTAGAATCAATCCACAACCCCATGGATCCATCATTATTCTGGAAAATTAGAGTTGGGAACCCCATGGAAAAACACTAGGAAGAATAAACCCTTCATCAATCAAATCCCCTAGTTGATTATTTAGTTATACTAATTCCACAATGGCCATTCTATAAGGAGTATTTTATATATGGATTGAACCATGATTTAAATGAATAGAGAAATCAAAATCCTGATCTGAAATTTTTCAAGGTAAATCGATTGAAAATACATCTACATATTCTTTCACAATTGGTTCATACTCAATTTGAATATTTGATTCCTCACCTATAGATATTTTGTCCTCTTCCTCACCAAAAATTATAATCAATATAACTACTGGGGGGGATCTAGATAAGAATTTGATGCAGATGTTACTGCTCTATAGATATGGAATTCTACATCAATCTGAAAATTGGTAACTTCTTTTTTTATGAAGTATATTTTCACATCGTAATTTGAAACCCTGTCCACATAGGGTATTATATAAAAATAAATCAAGAGTGTGATTATTTGGTAAATAATTAAAACATGTTTATGTGTCATAAATGAGACTGATCGACCCATATTTTTTTCAATGGTACATCCATTATGAGTTTTGACTGAAAACTCTTTTATTGAATCAAATTTGAAATGTATAAGATTCATAGCCTTATGAAATTATATAAATTAATGAAATTTTATAGAATCTAATAAATATTTGGATTTGATTGAGGAATCCATTCATGTAACATCCACCACATCATTATAAATGTAAACCTTAGTAGTTTTGATCACATAATCTTTTCCTTACACCATTGGGATTCTTTGGAAAAAAATTTCATTGATATATAATACATTAAAGTGAAAAAAGTCCCATATATTTGAAATTATAGCATCGAACATTGGAAGGGTCTTTATTTACATTGCACTCATGGGCTTGGTGTCCTTTTTCTCCAGACTAGTAATAGACTCCCATTCCCTTAAAACATGTACAAGGGCGTTTCTTCCCACAATTACTATTAGGTGGAAAGTAAACTCTTCCCTTCATCCCCATTTCCTTATTTCCTTTTTCGGGGTGTTCAGAAGACCTCTTCTTTAATTTTTTTTCTTATAATGTTATATGTCATAGTGAATTAATTTTATAGCTTGATAGTACGTGGAATTATATCTTAATATGATTAGAAATTTTGGGATATGATTTCCATTTATTGGAATGATTTAAAACCATCAAATAATCAATCAATTATACTCCATGGGATACATATATATTCAGATTCATTCCTTGATAATCTTGGGAATTTAGATTTTTTACTTTTCAACATTCTCATCCTCTTTTTTCCTTACAATTAGAATATATTATTCCATATCCACTTTCTTTTCATGATTAAAGATATTTCTATGAAAAGTTATTTAAATTCCATTCATTCCATATTTTTAGTTTATTCTTCTTCATTTGGGTTTTGAATCAAAACCCACCATTGATCGACATATAATAAGAGATGATAAACTACCCGGATAACCTTCTCCATTTCATTTCATCCCAATGCTGGAAATAACTTCTCTAAATATCTTATCCAATGCTCATTTATTAATGGGATTGAATTCACATTAAATTATGGAGGTTTTTGTCTCATAAAAAGATATAAAAATTCTCCTCCACATTCTGTTTTGATATGATCCATATAGGTAAGGATATTGTTCATAACCTCAATTAGTTGTCCCATTATAGATATAAATTTTTCAACACCATTTACAAATCCAATACCAAAATCGTTATCTTTCATATGAAATAAATACATACATGGGATACATGTGTTGATTCTATTTCTATTCATTTCACTAGAAACCATTTATAAATAATGTAATACACAAGCTTATGTTAGGAATCATAATGTATAATCTTAATACTAGCAAAATTATTAACATAAAATAAAATTATATGCATATTTATAATCATAATATTGGTTTCTCTAGAGGCATATTAACTTTTAAATTATTAATAATCATTTCTAAACAAAATTTGAATTATCCTAAGAATATCATTTAGGAGTTTCAAACCAGGTGCATAGTACAACCCATTGTCATGTACCAGGTTACCTGGAGTCGGGCTCGGGACACCTTTTTAGAGTTAATACCCCTAGGAAACTATTCATTTGATTGATTAACAATTAATAAGGAGAATATTACTATTCATATGTTCATGATACTATTTCATTGAAATAAGTTCATTAACTTCTATAAATACCATTTATTTCATTCATTATTAGTTTATGATGTTTTCATTATGTCACATAAGTGAAATTGTGTGAGCTATACTATATGAAATAAATATAAGAAGGGATATTATCATTGATAGAATTATTGTTCATTAAAATGGATCTACTGATACACCATAACATGTGACAATATAACCCAAAATGCATCATTTTGAAGAAAAAATCCAAACATTTTAAATTTTTCATTAAACGTGTTACTCCTTAGTGTAACATCATGATATTTAAAAATATGAAGATTATATTTTTTAGGATGTATGAAATGAATCACCAAGGATAGAAAGGAATTTAATTCACCAAAAAATTTATGATTTATTTATTATTTTATGTTTGATAAGTCTTTTATATATAATTTAATGAATGAAATACTGAGTTATCTTGGGTTTCCCATACCTGCCAGTTTTTTCCATAGTTTGCGCCAGACGCCAGACTAGGTTTTTCAAAACAACAATATACTATTAATATTATTATTTAATATAATGGTTTTTACAAGCCATTAATTTTTTTTGTTATAAACAAAAATAAATAAATTATGAGAAAATACTGTTGAATTCATTATTTATAATTTAATTAAAAATTAAATTAAAACCCAATTGAATATAATAAAAATATTAATATATAAAACAAGTCACAGAAGGAATTGATTCTTAATAAATTATATTAATTATTATTAGATAATTATATTAATGAAACATTAAAAGTATATATTAAATCAAATATTTTGTAATTTATCCAATATACTTTATAGTCAATGTTTATGAACAAATATAATTTATTTCATAAAAAAAGAATATTTTTCTTAAATAATATTTTTCTTCAATATAAAGGGGCACATTATTTAAAAATAAATTTTGAAATTTTAAATGTTTATTGAAAATGTAAAATTTTTTATTTTAATATAATTGTAATATTATATTTGGTTAATGCTTGGTATTTTTCTAATAAGAATATTTTTTTTGATGAATAATGAAAAATATTGAATTGTAATTGAAAAAAGGTTTTTTAACAAAATATTTTATTATAATAAATTATATATGAAATTATTTTTAAATTAAACTAAGATAATTTTAAAAAAACACTTACATCTTTATAATATATTTTTCAATGAATTAAGATATAAATACTTGGAAAAAATTTGAATATTTTCACATTAAAAACCTACTTTCTCGATGAGTATGTGGGATTAATTTTAAAATCAAATTTTCCACTTATATTTACTGAATATAGAAAAATTAATACATTATTTTGAATCCAAATAATTATAATTTACAAAAATTTAATGATATTTTTGACCCAAATGATTAGTTGAAGTTATTAATACTAATTACAACAATTACGAGAAAAACTAGTCTGTCAAGGACTTATCATTAAACATAATGGTCCAAATGACTTATAATCCTATCTGCAACCCATTATATGGTAAAATATAGACCATATACCATATATTATATACATAGTTTCATTATTAAATCCATATTAAATGAAAAAAACATCGGTGTATTTCATCCTTTCTATAATTTAAATGTTTTCCACTCAGCCCTCTTATAAAATGCCTCACAGTCTCCCCCTTACTCACACCTATAAATCCACTTTGCATCATCCATTACCCATAAAACGGCTCTAAAAATCAATAAAATTATCATATAATCATTATAATAGGCACAAATCTATATTATGAAGCCATTAGTTCATTCCTACAAGGAAACCCGAAGAAGAGGTAATGTTTTTCTCAATGTGTTTTTCTTTTATTACCATCTCCACCTTCTTAAATTTTAATTATGTCATAATTATATAATAAAATTATTATATAAACCATATTTAGGTGTTTTTATGTCAATGTTACTACATAAAATATCACTTAATTTTTTCAGATGGGATATTAATCCATTGTTCATGTGTACAGGGGACTATCGTCCCATGAAGTGATGTCGTTCATATTAGATTACAACATATTATTGTTGGGAGTAATGTTGGATTTAATTTTAAATATGATATATAATATAATAATGAGTAATTTTTTATTATGATATTATTTTATAACACATCCTTCATTATTTCAATTTATTTGGAATGTGATAATGATGGTCTTGTGTACAACAAAATACCACGTCGCAAAGTGTTGTGATTCATTCACTCATTACATAGACTATATTAAGGATGGTTTTATGAAAAATATGTGATATATATGAAATAAAAATTATAATATAATAATATTATATATATATATATATATATCTGTATAATTTAATTTTTTCCCCTTTACTAATTATACGAAAATTTAAACAGCGTTCATGTATACATATGACATTCCCTGTCCATCAACAGTGTATTTTTTTCCTATCAAAAACATTCATGGATTAACATAAATACATCTATAATTAATATTTATGAAATATATTTCATGGATTATATTTTGGATATTATTAAATCATGATCTATGTAAGAATAAATAAATTAAAGTAAAAACTTACTCAAAAAACAAAGTCGTTATTACCCAAATAAATAAAAATATTGAATGATTATTAACGAATGGTTGATAAAATTTTATAAATTGATTTTATATGATATAATAAATAATAATATAGTTCTATAATTAGTTAATATTTTTTTTAAACCACTATAAATGATTTGTTTATTGGTCAGGCAGTATGAAATGTAATGTAAGGGGTTTCATAACTTAGTTTATATTTATTAGTTTATACTCCTACTTTTTTGATTATGTCAACATAATATTATGTTTGTAATGAATTTTTATTATCATATTCTATATTTCAACTTTTTTATGTAGATTTATTGTGGATACACATAAAATTGTTATTTATTAATTCTGACCTCAACAATTGTTTTTTATTTTATGGTTTAATTTCACAATTATATTCTAATCATATTTGATTATTCTTAAATATCTGTTAAAAGAAAATTACATCTTTATTTTTTAGTAAACCTAAAATTTTTATATACTATTGTTATTTCTGAACTCTATTATGTAATATTTCTATTTTTAACTATTTTTAACATAAAATGTTTTTTGAAAATATTTTCAGGAAAATAAAAATTCATTTCCCTCCTCGATCAAAAATATTTTTTTCTCCAAAAATATCTTTTCTAAAACTATATTAAAAAAGTTATTTATCCTTTTAAAAATTATTTGTTAATGGATTTTTTACCTATTTTTAATCTTTAATTTTTTATCAAATGAATATTTATGATGTTGTGAAAATTAAGCTCATTTATCATTTACCTATAAAGTGAAACGAAAATATTATAACTTTTACGTTATGAATAGAATTGAACACCATCATGACCACTCAAATTATTTAAATAATATAATGAATATTTCAAATTTTATTTTCAATTAAATATTTTTTAAATATTTTTTTCTAAAATTTTAAATTTTAAAAGTTATATTCAATGAAAATGATTTTCAAATGTTTTTCATAATGAAATGAATATTTTCCTCAAATATGTTTCTAGAAATAATTCTTGATATTTATATTCAACAATGGAAAAAAATTCCTAAAACAAATTTTATATATTAATTTTATCCTTAATCTTCCTATGGCTTTTTTATGATCACTTTTACAAAACAATGTATTGAAATTCACTTCCATGGTCCATTTTTTCCATTATCATTTTCTTGATTTACTTACATTCCAATTGGCATTAAATTTATCATTAATTTAAATATTATTTATCATCGATAAATATAATACCTAATGTATATTCCATATTTTAATAATTTATTTACATATACAATAACAGATTAATTGGGGAAATACTAAGAAACATGTATCTTTTACTCAATACAGATATTTAATAAGGAATATTGTTTTTGAGTAAAATATATTATTAGATATTTGAGGAATGCTTTTGACATGTATGAAATGGGTTGGTAAATATATAAAAGTAAACCCTTCATTATTCTATAGTCTCATGAGATGAAATCCATTTGAAAAAAACATGTTTGTAACAAAGCATTTTATAAACAATATAGTGAATGGTCTTGACGATAATATTTTTTAAACAATCATGTGAATGGTCTAAACATTAATAGTTTCGTGTACCTAAGAAAAAATAAATATAATATTAAATAATTTCATGAATTTATAAATTAGTTATTATTATCTATTAGATTATAACTATTATAAAAAATCTATGGCTGCATTTCATTATCATTTTATTGATTAATTACTGGATGTTTCCAATTATTTACTTTTCCATATTAATTCTACATTAAATTATCTTTTTATTCATTATATTTAAATGGCATGTGTTTTAGTTATTTACCTTTCCATTTTATTTACACAATTCCTTCATAGATTACTTATTATAAGGTATGTGAATTTAGTTATTTATATTTACATATTGAATATTTTCAATGATTCATTATTACTTATGTTTTACTTAACTCTTACTAATCATTTTTTCCCAGCCATATTTTTATTCACATATCAAGGATTCCATGATGTTAAGTATCACTTATATGCACTGATATAGTAGATTTAATATAGATATTCATTTAAAAAATTAGATTATAATTCTAGTATTCAAATATAATGTATGAAACAGGTGTGTATCTAGTTTACCAAGACTACTAAATTGACTAGTCCATTAGGATTTGTTTTGTTGTATCTTATGCCATTGTAAAGGTTCTAATAACACATCTAGGCTTATGAGGTTGGGTCTCTACTGTTGTTATCAATGAAAATTAGTATATTCCTTGGTAACTAGATTTAATAAATCATGATTTATAGAATATAACACTATAATAATATTTGCGGATAAGTATATAATAACCTCCCAAGGAAACTATGTTAATGATATAAACATTATCTAGGAATAAATTATTCATCCCATTTTATGTATTTCCCTTGTTTTTAAATTTTACGTTATCTTTTATAATAATATGATCTAATCTAGCATAGTCCATTATATATAAATGAAACCTAATAGAAGTAATGTTAACAACATCCATTCCTATAATCAAAAAGGTAATAATTATCATTTATATGATGTTTGTCAGATGATATATTTAAGGGATGTAATCTCACCAACAATCAAAACATATTAGTACATAATATCATCTTCTACAGATAATGATAAAGAGTTTTCTATTTATTATTACTTTAGAGTTAAGAACATGAAGAAGTTGATAGGTTGGAAAGGGTAAGATTAAGGGAAGAGTAAGAAGATGTATTTTCCAATATATGATAGTTTTTCAATGATACAACATGGTAATTTTTCAAAAGGATTGGTAGATTTCTAAAATGGTGAAGAGAAAGTATAAGACGATGTTGATAATAAGGTAAATAAATTTTTTGATAGTGTAAAACTTATTGACTCTAGAGATATCAGTTGTTTTGTAAATGAATTCCCCAAGAGTCAAAGGAAAATAACTTTGAAAAAGATAAGAGGGGAAGGTCAATATTAATCTATTGATACAACCAAAGAAAAATAAATTATGTTCTCATATTTGGACCCATGAATTATGTCACTTTATATTTTTATCAATGATTTATTAGTAATGATAATTATTAAATATATATTTATTTTTTTAATAATATTTTGTTAAGGATTTGAGATCACCTATTAAAAGACACCAATAACCAAGAAAAATTACACATTGAAAAGTTAAACTTCTTGTAAAATATATGATTGGGGAAATAAAAAATTTAATATTTTCATTATTATTAGACAATGATGGTTAGATAAATATATGATTTATATGGATAAATTAAATTAGATATTAATTTTTATCTTAGAACCGATTAATGAATTTTTTATAGAGATTAAATCTATTGTTGATGGAGTTTACACTTTTTTGTATTTTATGAATAGGTACTATATCATAATTTTTACTTAAGTATTGCGGAATCATGTATGTATTTTAAATATGTTTTTATGGTAATTAATGTTATTTTTGTGTCTTAAGAGAATACATGATTAATGTGTTCACATGTTTAGTATGTGATGATTAAGAGTCGCATTATTGTGACTGGGAATATAATGTTCATTTAATAACCTTCTTTATAAATTTTTCAATATATATTCTGTATAAGATTCATGGTTAAATATTTATTTGATTTATTAAGTTGAACATTAAGTGTTTTTGGAAAACATTTTCTAACCATTTTATTTTTAGATTAGATAATTGGAATATATTGTTACACAATTATGGATCTTGTGATCTATTAAAGGTAAATTATTAATGTAATTTAGTTTTTTTATATCAATTTTCTATAGTATGGGATCATTCTAAAATTTACTTAAGAACAAACAAAATATGAAATTGATATTATAAATGGAATATGTAAATTATGTACATTTCTTTAAATTCTGAGAGAGTGAATGAATTCCTAAACTATAGGAAAAATGGTCTTGAAACATAAAAAAATTACCATAATACCTATATTTATTGAATATATGGTAGTTTAAATCATCATATATTTATGTATTTGAGGCCCTAAACATTCTACTTAACACTTAAATTATTTTGATTAATAACCATTATATCCAAAACATTCTCCATGGACACCTCAATGCTTGGTAATATTTATTGGTATTCTTTTTACCCCACATTACAACATTCCAATGGATTTTTTATTTCATAACATTCATCAGTAATGATTTATCCATTTTTTGATATGGGATAATTGGATATTCATTCATCCTTCTAGGTATTCCTCCTTTGAAATCATCATATAGTCTGAGTCAACCCTGAGAGATTTAAGTCATGTTTGTGGAACTCATTTTCGATTCCAACTCATTGTGGATTCTTATTAATTACACTACTTCTATTGGGAAATTTATAGGGTTATTGATAAGGGTGAAACATTCAGTCATGAGAGTATTCTGGTTGGACATCATGACCATTTCAGAATGTGTGGAACATTGATCCCATGTATTCATACTCATACAATATAATCTCATGGAGGAGTCTTAGGAATGATACCAATGGAATCCTATGTAATTCATGAGGTGTATACTACTGGATGTGTATATACTCCAAGTCATTCACTATAGTCATCCAATTATATCTCGATGTATATGAAATTATATACATATGTATTCTAAATCATTCACCTCATGCATTCCATGATTTTGATGAGGTATGTATTTGATTCCACATGATTAATATCTATTGGAGATAGATTCTATTAGTAAATATATCCCATGGAGGAGGATAAAAAGATTTTATACCTATTAGGGGATATGTCAATCATGTAATCTTGCCAATGGATAGATCAGGAAACCCCATGGAGGCTAATCCATGTGGTGTGTCGCATAAAGTGATGATGTCACATAGTGAAGGAGAATATATCAAATCACCATGTGGCGGTGGATACATGAGGTGTGTCCTATAAATGTATGATGTCATACCATTAAGGATGAACGGAACCCCCCTAGAGGTGGATTAAGGAGGTACATCCCTAGGACAGATCAACTTATTTTACCAATGGATAGATCAAAATTCCCCGTATATGTAGATCTGGTAGGTGTTTCCCCTAAATAAAATATTTCACAAAATAAATGTTTATCGGAAAACATATGGTTGTGGTTCAAGGAGTTCCACCTCTAGGATAAAGAACTATTGTTTTTCGATGAATGGATTGGAACAACCTAAATAGATAGATATGATTGGTGTGTCATGTAAAGAGAAGATGTCACATTATTTAGAATGATCGGAAGACCCATGGAGGTGGGTCAAGGATGTACATCTATAGGAGGAAGCACCTTGGTTATCAAATCCATATGATTGAATCTCAAAGGGTTGTCCTATGTACCCTATTTTAAAGTTGGTGATCAAAACCCACATAGATTGGTACAATAGTTTATAGTCATGTGATAGAACTAGTCCATATAGTTTAATGTAATGCGATAAGAATCCTAATATAGTGAAGGGATAATATATAATGAATTTTTTAGGGAATATATATGTATGATACCCTTCAAAGGAGGATTTCTCTATATTTGATTTCGTTTGGGTATTATAGATTGAGCTACCAGAGAGAAATTGGGGATATGGGGTCTCTTAAGTGAGGGTTATGTTTTTACAGAGGGTGTGGACTATAGAATATCATGATGGATACAGATGTTTGGGATGGACCACATGGATAATTCTTATATATCCGAGTTGGTTAAAAATGAAATCCCATTTAGTTTGAAATGGACTGGGGATTATACCAAAGTAGGAGGCCCATGTGGTTGGTGATTACATGTGAAAGTGGACCATGTGGATTGGTTTTGGGGTTTATATCTATATAGAAGTCCCATATTGAACATATGGTTTATTTCATGGTTGATACTAACCTCTTCTCCCACTTGATTCAATATCGGTGTCCGAAACTAGAGGATGTTGTATAATTAAGTATCATTTAATGAAATTCGTATCAATGAGAGATGGTGCATGGCTTACGCGTCGAATTAATCAAAGTAGGATGTAATTTCATATGGAAAGTACATCATTAACTAGGATGAGGATCTAATTCCATATGAGGGGGATCTCATTCCCTTTGAGGTTAGTTAGTATGGATATCATCCCATGACACTAACATATTTATCATCCTATTATAATTGCATATCGTAAGTCCATATTATAATTTCATATGTTGAGTATGTGTGGACAAGGATATTTTATGTCATGATGATCAGATGTGGGGGACAAACACATCACCCCCAGGATTACATGGCGATAGATCATGCACCTCTTAGTGGGGAATGGCTTCAATAATTCTAGGTTTTAATGATAGGATAAATAGTTTCTTATGAAACCCACATTATCTTGCCAATGCTGAGAATAAATATGTGTTACCATAGCTATATTGATAAGAATTTGGTATAATAAAAAATTCACAAGATGCATTAAAAAAGGGACCATGATATTATTACATTTATGTTTGGAGGGCCGTGTGAAGAAATTGTGTGCAAGGTATCGGTGTTATATACCGGGGTTTTTTTATAAAGGTTCATAAATAAAATGGTTGGATGTTGAGTATTAAGAATGTGGAGGACTCATGATTGCGGCTTTCATGCATGGTCAAGGATAGACATAGGATAAAATTTTGTGTTCACTCGATGTGGGACGAATAGGGTTGGGAGTGTATTACTCAACAATGGGCCTAGCTAGTGGTGGGCCCATAGGGAATATATCATGAACGATTTTCTACATTAGTTGATTCATGATTTCAACATGTCAATGAGATCCATCTTATGTGAAGGAGAGTGAAACATATTCATTCATAAGATCACCCGTAATAAGGGGTGAGATTATATTTATTGATGAAATCATTAGTGATGGTGCGCAATATTCTAGTCCTAGAAGATGAATATTTCACAACATTAACGTATGTTATGAAAACCATACACAGAAAGAATTAATCTGATGTTACCTTGGCAATTCAAGTTGATTACATGAAGATATATATTCTTTCATGAAACACTTATATCATGGATATGATTTATTTTTTTTCAACCAATCTTCTAGAGTGAAATTGGAAAGTCAACGTATTGGGAACACATGGTTCTTGTGCATGGATCATGATCTTATGAGCATAAATTGAAACATTTGTGTGTTACCCTTGATGTTCTTAGATTGGTTTTTATGTCAAAAGATTACATTTAATTTCCCATATTTGGTTTTACATGACATTAGAATGTCTATAAACATCAAAAAAAATACCCATCTTGAAATATGAACAGAAAGGAAACAATAAGTATGATTTTCTGAGGAAACAAACTGAATAGAATGATGCATTTCCATTGGTGGGTTCATAATTTTGATTTTTTTGTTGTCAGAGCTTATGCACACACAAAATAAAACATTCCTCAATAATAAATAGGCATAGGGGTCCTAGTATGTTACTTGGGCTTTCTTCATGATTAGATGCTTCACTCTGATGTGTGAAAGTACTCCTTTTTTGAAAAACCCCAAGCCATTGACTTTTCATTAACACAGAATACCTTGTTGGGGTATCTTCATTATGACCAACAACTAGTCTTGCACACATGTTTCCCAACTTGTGTCCACTAATATTTTATTTTCAAAAGAAAATCTCTCACACATTCACCTTCATTGGACTCATTAAAATCATTCATAATTGATGATCAATAGAACCCAGTTGAGAATGAACCAAATGCCACTAGTCGAATAGTTGAAATGACCGGAAATCCTTGTTCCCCTCGAACAAGTATGGGCATGTAAGAAACTTATATAAATATTTACCTGTTAAATGAATCATAAAATCTATACACTAACAAACTATCTCAAATTATGTAATTTAGGTTCGATGGATGAGGTTTTCATCCCAACCTTTGTTATTGACACACTATGATCATGGTTCACAATAGATGATGATCATAATAACATGAAAAATCAATGTTCATGGCCATACTATTAAAGAGAATGGGGATATTATCATTTATTAATAGAATTGGAAGACCATGATGGTCACATGGCAGTAGCTAAATGTAGAATAATTCTTCTCCCACTATGGAACTATAATCCAAATCAGCATACATGACAATAAATTTGTATGAAAACAAGGAGTGAGACTTGTGATCGTGAATAAATTTGGTTTGTTAGTGTACACATGTGTGATATGTATGATACACCTTCAAAGAGAATGGTTTGGATTTGTATGATTTCAGACTATATTAGGCTGTGAGGATGTTGTAGTTCCACTTTTGTTGTAAACAAGAGTTGGTGATATAACTCATTAGCATATGGTCACTATATACAAACAAATTACATATTCATCATGGTGAATCAACATCAGTCTGTGTTAAAATTTTAAAAAATTGTATAATTACACTATAGTGATTATAGTATGATGAGTTCCTTCTACCAGGAGAAATATACAATGATAGGTAAAATACACCTCTCATGGTGCCACATCATCTGGAGGTGAAAAATAAAATAAATAAAACATGATCCCATTTTCCATAAGGATATCATATTGAATGCATGGTTTGGAATGATTCTAATGAATAACAAAAAAATTAGGATATTAGTCCGTGACCAGAAGTGTTCAATGGTATCAGTTAAGGGGATACCATGATCATACTAGATGATCCTGTAAAAAGAAGTGTTTTATAAATGAGGGTACAACATGGCCTGAGGTAAGGATCGACTGGGCCTCTACAATGATTTCCTCAACACATTAAAGAGTTTTCAAATGCCTAATGTAATGGAAATATTGATGGTAATATTCCAAGGGGTTTTACTGATATAGGTGATTCTAGAAGCTAGTTATAGTGACAACAAAGGGGTGCCTATTTTCTTGCAAGACTCTAATGTTTTCTCGGCATCTTTGTGAGGGAAATCATGTAGATAAGTATCTAAAGACTATTATAGTTTTTAAATGTATACATCATAGAAAATAATAGGGGTTATGACCTTCCAAATGTAATTTTCCCTCATAATGTCGGTCTATGTCCATCTCCATTGAATAATGTTGGGGTCCAGCTAGTGATGCTTGATAAGGATTGGATCAATGTTATGATCAAAAACCAATAAAAACATCAAACTCCATCCATTCTCATCTCTGGATAGTTCAGTCGTGTATAACCTGCATGTTACATGGGAAAATAAGTAGAGGTAGAGTGCTAGGGGCCATGATCTATGACCATGTATTCACTGATTCATACACACCATCCTACATTTCCAAATAGATTTGGTTCTTATAGAGGGTGAGTAAGAGAGTCTATATGGGGGTATTTGAAGAGAAAAATTACTATATCATTAATCAAATTTATTTTATGCTTCTAAACATAGGCTTCGAGTAAATAGTCTTATGACCAGAAACCAATGTTGATACTGGACTTCGATGGAATATGATAGAAACATGGGGTATCATATCTATATGAAATCTAATGGAATTGTATTTAGGTTTTTGATCAAGATCATGAGAAACAAGAGCATTGAGGATACCGACAGGCTTCCCCATGAGGGTTGAGCTAGGAATCTAGGGCATCTCAAGCTAGTACTATGGGGGAAACATTGTAAGGCTTAGCCCCACCGCCACCCCCTAGAGGGTAATGGTATTAGAAGAGTCCTCATGTGAAACCAATGGAGTCTCCTTGGAATAATATGAGTTAATTACTATAACATGATTCTGATGTCATCTTTATCACTCTTTGGATGGATTGGGGGATGATTGGAACGGTACTATCAATAGAAGACCTACAGAAAAAGAGAATGTGATATGATATTGATCAACCAGAATTTGGTCCGAACTAGATAATGGCCATGTTGAAATTACACAAGTAACATATATATCTAATGGATATGGACACTTAAACGTGTCAATGGGTGGATAATGAACCTCTTTTCACCCCATTATGAGTTACGTTTAGAAACAAGTCATATTAGGAGGAGACACTAACTGTTGAAATTTCATCACTTGAGGAGGAACATACTAACAAATTGGTATAGGAATATAGTAATAGAGAAACCTATGGAATGAAATCTCATCAATGGATTCCCCGAGAATGTGGGGAATACACATACTCAATAGAGGACTTGGATGAGTTTCTCTAGGTAAGACATAACTAACATTCATTCCTTGATATATTATGTTTCAATATCCAGATTATCTGACTAAAAAATTGATGCACATGAGAATACTTAAAATGTGTAGTCATCCCTTATTTAAGGGGTGAAGGTGAATTCATGGGTGTGAAGAAGAATTCTCTCGATCCTATGCTTTATGCTAAAGCGACCGGTGGGGAAGTTGATGATGTCAGGGAAAAAACTTAGGAAACATAAGACCTCTTTTTTATCTATGGGATCCATATCCTAGCAACATGATGGTCGTAGCCACTATTGGAGAGGTTTTTCTCCTAAAATGAATCATCATCTAAATTCCTCCACACCACATAAATATAATATCTTGAGTCAATCCTCCATAATTTTATTTACATGGATCCTTTATTTCAATTTGCTTTACAATTTCAAGAATCTCACCTTAGTCCATGAAAGATGAACTAGTATTGGTAATTGAAATACCATCTGGTGCTAAAGAGTTTCTTTTGGTGGAGGACCCTACTATGAATTTGGGTCTCGACCTATCGATTCTTAGTCTTGTGAGTCCTTTTTTTAATCCATACATTCCAATTAATGAATAGGTTGACTGACATGCCTATGTTATATGAAGTTCATTAAGGGTATTGTTCCCAGTATGCCAATGAGGCTATCAAAAATGGAGTGATTCAATATTTATTGGTCTAGTTTGTTAGCATTTGGTCATCCAAGTTGATATATCAGTATTCCTAGATGAACTGTTGGCTATGGATGAGAGTGATTTCACTTGTGGGGTGGATCTAGAGGCTAGTGGTGATGATGCTACCGAGGAATAGTAGACTAAGGATAACTGACCTCATTCTCTAGAGATCATCCCATCCAATTTAATGTTGTAGGAAAATCCTTCTTCCAAAATTCATACATTTTTTCCCAAATATGAGTTTTCACAGCTTGAAGAGCAATAACACTCGGAACTTTATGTGGTCGAATAGAATCACATAAAATGGAAAATAGAATTAAAGATCATATAATTCACCATTAATCATTCATTGAAACCAGAACTAACGGGACTAATGTATAATCTTATCAACTTGTTGTATAAACACTTCACTCGAAGGGTGAAAACTCATGGTCTTCGTTTAATAGTTCACAATATTATATCTGACAAGGATAGAAAAGGAAGAAAACATGTATATATTTCCTCATGTATGGACACGAATAAAAGTATCCACGTGTTATATGAGTTCATCTTGGAAATCCAGTTTCAATATGAATGAACAATTGAGAATACGAATTTCTTTAACAATCATTTAGAGACCATCATCCAATTGATGTTGTGGCTCAAGGTGGCCGAGTGGTAAATGATGGAGGTGAAATCCAAAAAATTTATCTGTTGGATGAAATGATATTTTCATGAATGAGGGTTAATGATATTTTTTTGTAGAATATTAGGAGGAAATAGATCTCAAGAATTTGTAACAGACCTTGGAGTCCACACACCAAATGTTGGCAGGGCTCCACTGCTCAATTGTTGGTGTTGATCCATAAGTGAAATTTTATCGAGACTCAAGATAGGATCCAACATATGTATGATCCACCCCAATATGAATGTTTTCTTGAATTATAGTAAAAATTACAACATTCATGTTCACAATACACATCATTCATTAATTATCAAACATAGATCATATTGGTGAGAAAATAAATGATTAATCCCTTAGTTCATGTGATACATTCTCAGTGTAAGAAAAAATGTAAGACCATTTGATTTCATTTCATTTTGGAAGTATAGAAAACAATCCATCACTGAGGGACTCTCAATATTGATTAACTACTTAAATTTTTCAGACTGAGAGGGGTTGTTGGATGATAACATGGCTCTCAGAACAGCTAACATGGTTTTCCATCATGTTATAGTGAACGAATGGGATAACACTAGGGGAATTTAATTTTACCCATATAAAAGGAAATTAGGAGTTTTGAATAATGATTAACAAATTATGGAACACAAGTAGATTTTCATGGATATATAAGATACTACTAACTATTATCCTATCACAAAATTAATACAACTATCCTATAATATATAAAATAAATGAGGGTTGATTGATGACCTTATTAGAAAATATAAACTGTCTTAGATTTTCATGAAATGTCATCTAGGACATTGGACTACGATCTTAGGGGAGCCATTATGACATCAAAGCATGTAATTAGAGTTCCCTTTCCAATGTGAAAGATGTTGATAATCCAAATAAGTGGCATGAGAAGAATGGAAACATAGGGTTAAAATATTGGAATAGATTTCAATTCTCAATTAATTAAGGCAATATAGATTAGATCACATTATATTTAGGGTATTGGATGGAAAATGATCAAAACCATCATCCTAGGAAGAATTATCTCATATGTTGAGCAATATATGAAAATAGAAACAATGTGGTACAATACCAACAACGGGGGATATGACCTCTCAGGCAAGGGATTTAGAAGAATGATGTCTTGCATCTTCGAAAGATAGATATGAAATTTAAGATCATAAAGTGAGGATGATGCATATTATAGTTGAACATCATATGATCAATATTCATCATGTAGTTTAATTTATTTTTACTAGGAAATTTCTCATAGTTTAATGTTGTATGGAATGGACCATGGAAAAAAATTTATGTTTGTGTTGTGTGGAATATGAGAAACTAGTTAAAACTCATTACTTAGAGACTATGGAATTATCTATTCCTTGTGTATTTTTTCATTATGAGAGAAAATATGTCGTCATTAATGAAGTAGAAGTGGATTTTGTACCACACAAGTATTAGGAAATGCATGCTAAATAGTTTATGGTCCCTTAGATTGGAGCCTATAGGGATTCAAATTGTTTATGTTCATAATAATTGGACCATTACATTCTCCAAATGGATATGCATAATATTTAGGGTTGAAAAAAATGGAATAAATTAGAAAATAATAGCAACAATAACACACCAAACATCATTAGGAGGATCTTCATACTGTTTAAATTATTAATTCTTGGGCATAGACTCTTGTTTTAAGGTCAAATTGTTTGGATCATATGGATCTTTTGTGCAGCTTGACAATATAGGTAAACATTCTACTTGAACTCTTAAGGGAACATGAGTCATACTCTATGTGGGAACAAGGAATGCTAATTAGTCTTCTTAACATGTGTAAACACACTTTAGCATTGAGGAGAATATCCCAATGATACATTCCTTCTTACTAAATGTGCTCAAATTCATGAAGAGGAGACACCTAATGTGTTGAGATGCCACAATGATATAGAAAGGTGGCAAGAAGGTAATTTGAGTCTTTCAAGATCTTCATAAATGGGGAGACTTTTTAGTAGGGATTGACTATTTTCCATTATAAAAAACATTGACCATAACCATATCATTCTATAATTGGGATGTAAAATGTAGGATCAATTGTTGACCATGTTTAAAGAACAAGATCCATTGTTCTCTTCCAAAGATCCATCAGAGAATTGGCATAGGATGGTTGTTGATCCAAAATGGCAAGACACCATCGCCATTAGAGGGTCCATATGGATTATAATTATGATGGAAATACAAACCATGAATGAATAGATGTGTGGAATATATCTTATCGATATGTGAGAATGAAATCTAGGATTTCCAAATAAATTACAGTCATATTTCATGTAAATCATCTACGTGTTTCAGGTCATAAAGCTCGAACCATGTGTTCTTAGTTTATTCTCGTAAATATTGGTCTATAGTATGTTTCCCAAAAAAGGAAGATGTATTGCATGGAAGAGTGGAAATATGATATAAATGATGTCCAAGGATGATCAATTCTAAACAATTCATTCCTTAGAAGACGTGAACACAATTTATAATCCTGATTCTTGGACTGAAAGAGGCTATTATTTTAGGTTTTTAATGCCTCTACAAATTTTTGACCAAGGGGAAAAGGTTTCAGTAAATATTTAAATGGGCCCTGATATGAGATGACTAAGTGTCTTTGTATACTAAATGGGGATGGGAATTAATCCACACACATTTTTTAAAGGTAACACACGTAGATTAAGTTTGTAATGTCTGGAACATGGAGGACAGTTTATAGTAATTTCTTTTGAACTATATGGAAAACACTCGATCAAATGGTATATATATGGCACGCAAGAGGTAAAACATGATGTGAATGATGCCAAGAAGTCACATGATCCACATACACACATTATGATGAACCGAAAATAGTATAAGTTTTTAAATTCTAAACTGTAATGGGAAAAAGGGATAATAAATTTGAAACTATTAAAGGAGATGATATGTTTGATCATCTCTGTGTTTCTTATATTTTTAGAAATCTAGACATGCATACTTTTATAAAGAGATATAGTAAGTGTCCAACGTCGGTAGGGGTGATCTTCTAGGTTGAGGGAATTTTTCGTATCCAACATTTATCAAGAAGAATCCCATATTTAAAGAATGTTGTATCATTTTCAAATCATATAATAGTTAATACATAAGGAATTAGGATTATAATGTTGTAAACATCATCTCTTATTTAAGAGGAATCCTGATCTTTTACATGGTAAGGATATAGTTTAATTTCATTCACTGAGATCCTTGGGGGAAAATTGTTCTGAAAGGGACATGCATGACACAATAAATATAGCATGAAATAAATGAGGACTAAATAGGCCCATTTCATATAAAACCCTCCCACTAAATACACTCATATGGTTTAATGCCCGAATGATTATACATACACCTCCGATTTATGGTTAAAGATCTCAGAAAAATTTTGGGTGAAGGGGCCGAAATATTTGATGAACATATATATGGTCACAGTGATGTAAATTTCAATATTATCTATGTACCTCATAAGGATATGATATATTCCAAACGTATTTCTAGAATACAACGCAGTAGATAACCCATATTGGTGAAGATGATCCTCTCGAGAAAAGAAATTTGAGACATCCCATAGTTATTATTAGACATCCCATAATCAATGAATGGTCATGAATATGTTATAATTAATCCTAGATTATATGAGGGTAAGAATAAAAGTTTAACATTACATGTTAATGACATAGTCACCTAGTATATGGTTTTGTTGTTTTGACCTATAGGTTTGGGTACCAGAAATGGACACGTGTCGTGTGGGGGAACGAAAAACCCATCCTTAATGAGGGGCAAGGAGGCCCAAAATCACTATATAAACCCAAGATTTAAATAAATATATATCACATAAATCGAGTCTAATATTCATCATATTACAAAAATTATATTCCCAAGGACCAAAAAAAGTTTAGTTTCATTGTAAATTGGTAACACATTCATCTAGTTTAGTTAATGTTCTTCAATATCTCTCATAAAGATCCTCACATTTTGGACACCTACTTAAAAAATTTCTTCATAACCTAGGGGAAATGAATCATAAGGAAATGGTGAGCTCAAATGATCAGTAATTGTAAACAAAAGTAACACATAAAAGAAACATGAGTATAAAGGTATGAGAACATGAAAATGACATATCAGTATCATACCCTCCAAATCAAAGATCAAATACATGAGTCATAGAATAAAGAATATAACTTCATAATAAATTAATCATAATAAAATTATTACCATAAGCTATGAAAACATAATATATGAATTAGAAATTGAATTATAAATAGGCACATATACAAATAAAATATTTTCTATAGTAGTCAGGGAATCACAGCCAAGGATATATTAGTAGTATGTGTTCACTCCCCTACTATATTGGTAGTCAGGGTTCACTCACATGACTATCTTAGTATTCATTGGTTCACCCCTAAACCATATTAGATGAAATAGTCCTTTACTCAATGGATTTCTCTCCCCATTCCATCATTGTATTACTGAACTAGGTTCACTTCCCATTCCTTCCATGTATTAATGAACTGATTTTACTCCTCATTATATCCATGTATTACGGAACTGAGTTCACTACTTATTCTATTCATATATTAATGAACCACGTTCACTCTTCATTCCAACAGTCAATTACTGAATTAGGTTCACTCCCCATTACAACACTATCATACCCATGATATGAAAATCTTAACCCAATGCATTGAAGGGAGATATAGATTCTACCCATCTCATAATGAAATCATACATAAATCTTATATAATATCATAAAAAATAATATCATAACCCATTAAATGAAATTAGAATCATAAGCATTTAATCATTTCATAACCTATGCAAAAAGGTAGTGGCATTAAAATAATTTCCTCAAATCATAACACATGAAAAGAATCATGTTTCATAACCATATAACCTATGAAAAGTTAAAAGGATCCATAAACCTATAACATGTGAAAGAGAAATGGGTTTAATAAACATATAATTTTGGATGGATAAATTGGTTTCATAAAAAATATTCCATCATAACATATATTATTCGGAAAATTAATATGAATGTAACATTTCGTTCATTTCCCTAATAAATAAAGAGTATCATAAACATATGTCCCCATATGTGGGAAATTATTTTTACATATCTTCTAAAAATATTTTCTGTGGAAAATATCCTTTCTTCATTAAAAAATTATTTTTAAAATATATAACCTTTTGAAGACCATTTTCATTGAGAACCATTTTCCTTGAAAATACATTTAAAACAAAGAGGAAAGGATTTAAATTTTTTTCATATTTTTTTCATTAAAATCATATAAAGGATGTTCAAAAATATTTTGAAAATACTTTTCCATAAAAAAAATGTAAAATATTCATGATAATAATTTGAAAAAAATTAACCCTTAATACATATAATATAAGGTTAAATATATTATAAAAACTCTTTTCTATGAAAACATATAAAAGAAACTTGAAATCCTTTTGAAATCCTTTTTTTCCCATGAAAAAATATAAACAATTCATAAATATATTTTGAAAACATTTTCTTTGAAAAAATATAAAATTTTGTTTAAAAATTTTAAATAATTTTTATGCATAATACATATTTAAAGAAACAATTTTTTAGAAAACATTGTTTTGAAATATCACAAATTTCTGATCAAAAAGAGAGATAATGTCATATTTTCTTAAAAAAACATTCTTAATTATTTTAGTCATAAAATAATGGGAATATTTTTCCAATACATTAATATATCATTAATAAAAATATTAGTTTAAAATTATTTAGTGTTAATAAGATATGTATAATTATATTTCATTAATTGAAAAATTATCATAAACAATCCTAATAAATGTTCATGTTGTCAAAATAAAATATTACTAATTAGATAATATGTATCCACAATCTAAAGTACAGAGAAAAATAAAATAAATCATAAAATAATATTAAAGTATGAGATTCGTGATATATGATTTCAAAGGGTATTACGTACATCCCATAGAAAAATATAGGTGTGTAACATGGCATATATCTCAAAGAAGGAATCATGGGACAAAAATTACTTTACTAATTTGTAACTTTTGAAAATAAACACCATGAATGAAAGATAAGCAATTGGATATGTAAATAAAAATAAATTGAATTTATATTATAATATAATATATTCAGGGGATGTATATACACCACAAAAATGAATTGAGTGGTGAATAAGGCATGTATCCCACATATATAAAAACGGAGATCAGAAAAACCCTACCTTAAGTCTTGAATTTTTTTTACACATTAAGACCACATATATAATAAATATATGTTTATTATAAATATATCATAAAACCCTGATTCTATATATCACACCATATATTACTCACTTATGACTTTTTATTACCAGTTGATTAAATTTTCAATTATAAAGAAACTTTTTGGGTAATAACAACTTTTTTATCAAATAGGTTTTGAAATTTTCTTCGCGATCCTCCTACTTTGATCATGATAAAATTATTTCCATAATTTAAAACATGATTTATATATAATATATATTCTTTATATATGTATTTATAACCATTTATGAAAGATATTTATTTTAATTTAAATACACCATTCATTGAGAGTGTAGGCCGTATGTACGTATAAGCATTGTTTTCGTTTTCTTATTGTATTGAAAGAAAAAATGTGAATTACTTATATATATATAATCATTTAATTATCATTATTATTTAGTATATATCTTTTATGATTACTATTCCAGTCCTTAATACATTCTATTTAATGTGTGAACAAATCAAATTTTATTGAGGTGGTGGTATTATAAACATACATAAACGAAGTTATCATATTTACAAAAAATGGGAATCATGAAGGTATGTTTTGTATAATAATTAATAGATCATGAATAACTCATAAATTTCATATATATCCAATAAAAAATATTTCAATTATATTTCCAAACCCTGATATTTTGTAAAGGAAAAACGACCAACATTGTTTCGGGAGGCGGTAGTCCATCATAGACAAGAATAGTATGATCATTCCCCATTATATTGAAGTGCATGTAAATATATGTCAAAACCATACAATAATAACATACTGGTATATTTATGATAATTATGTTTTTATATAAAATTTAAAATTAATAATTTAGATGGTGTAGAGTAAAAATAAAATAGAAGTTCTTGAGGAAGGATGTTACCTCTCCTTTAGGTAACTCCTATTGGTGTCCAAAAAAAACAATCATTAATTTGATTTACTCTTGAAGGGTGTATTATAGGATTATTATACGGATTTTGGAAGAATATTTTAGGTGGTTTTGTGAGATAAAAATGGTTTTAGAGTTGTTAATAAGTTTGAGGTGTGAGGGACTTTTTATAGTGGAGGAGGGGTGACATTCTTATAAATTTTTTAAAATGGAATCACACCCATGTTTTTCTTAAGTAAAGTGCCTCCAATAATTATTCTCCTTATAAAAAAGATTTAATAATGTAAAATTATTAATATAAATTGGATTTTTGACATGCTTCTATGTCATTTTGGGCCATATGATTAATTCTTAGTCCTTTGTGATGTTAATGTTTCACTCAATCGCTTCAATTAATTTCAATCATATTCAATAGTATTTTTATTAACGAACTAATATTAACTTATTTGAAATTATAAATTACTATTTTTACAAAATATATAATCTATTTTTTCAAATTAAAATCATAGAAGTGGAAAAAATGAATTTTAACTTAATCACGCAGTTTGTACGACAATGAGGGGTTTTAATAGGAAAATGTTGAATCATTGGAAATGTTTTTATACCCAATATCAACATGAAAGTTCACAGAATGATGTAAATTAGTTTAATATATTTAATATATATCTAACATTTCTTTAAAACCAAATTAATACATAATAGAACTATATAAATAAATTAGATGAATAATCATTATTAAATTAAAATCTTGTGTTTCAAAATATTCCTGAAAAAAAAAAGAATCTTTTCAAAAAAACTACCAATACATTCACAAAAATATACTTTGATATTCACCATACAAAAAATATGTTTATTTTTTCATATAAATATTATAATAGTTTCAAAATAATATTAAAAATGTGCTCTCTATTAAGAGATGGTAAAATTATCTTTTTGAAAAATATATCTTTTTATTCGTAAAAATGGATTATTTATTATATTTCCCCTTAAGTCTTAAAACATAATTAATATAGAGTTGTTCAAGGTGAACAAGTGGAAATTATTACCATGAAGAAATGAGTAGATTTTGTAAGTCGATCAACAATCACCCATATTCCATTATTTATATTTGATGTTTTTTGTCTTCTTGTGAAAAAATCCATGGTTATATCATCCCATTTCAATGTAAGAAGATGAAGATATTTCATGAATCCTATAGAATGTTGTCTTTAAGGATTCACATGTTAATAGTGAAAATGTCCTGATAAATAATCAAAAATTTACTGATTCATGTTATCCCACTTGAAATTCACCTTCTAATATCTATACAGTTTTGTACTACAATGGTGTTTGGGGAAATTAGAAATATTGGAATCATCCAATACCTTTATTTTATGCTCGGGTATATACTAAAAACAATGCCTATTCACATATTTCATAATTCCATCTTCATACAAGATGTATGTCAACTTCCCACCACCCAAGACTGTAATTTTATTTTGAATATTAACATTATAAAAATGAGAGCTTTTAATCCTTTCAAATAAATATATATGGGTATCCAATTGAAAAACTTATGATGTTTAACATTTCATGAAAATTACTATATCCAAATTTTATATTTCCTTTAATAAAGGGTCCTTCTCAATCCTCATTTTGTTTATAATTTCATGATCCCTCATGATCAATGCATCTGCTACATTATTTTCCATTCTTGGGAGATAGTGTATTAAACAATTGTAATCCATGAGTAACTCAAGAAATCTCTTTGTACATATGAAGAGTTATTTCTATGATAATATATATTTCAGGATCTTTTGATATCTATGTATCTCACACTAATTTTCATAGGGTTAGTGTCTTCATATTTTCAGAGAAAATATTATAGCTACTAACTTATTATCATGAGTTAGATAGTTATTTTCATGTGTTTTTAACTTCCTTTATTAATAGAAAATAACCCTATTATTCATCATAAGGACGTGTACATTCTTCGTTGCATCATAATAAATCACTAATAAACTATTTATCATTGGTAGGGTCAGGATCGGAGCATTAAATAATATTCTCATCTATTCTTAAAAAAAATGTTCACATTAATTTTTTCATATGAAGATATCTCCTTTATGAGTAATCATGGTTAAAGTGTTGGAAATCAGTTGATTTTATGAAGGAAGGGATGACAATAATCTAATAAAACAATAAAACTATATACCACAGTCATGTTTTTTTGTGTAAGACATTCATAAATATCCAATTTCTTTATAAGATCAACTTATAGGCCATATTTAGGTAAAATATGACTGATAAAAGATACTTTTAGATCCAAATTCAAACTTTCTAAAATAACCATATAATTCAATTCTTCTATGATCCCTTATAACAATCAGCAAGTGATTTTCGTTATTATCATAGATTTTTATGTTTATCAAGATACAATTAATAAATACAACAAAAATGTTTTCGAGATATTCCTTGAAATCTCCATTCATTAGATCCATGAAAACATAGGGTGAAGTGGTTAGTCCAAATTGCATTACTATAAACTCATAATTTTCATACATGGTATGCCAAGCTATATTTAACATATCTTCCTTCCTCATACGTAACTGATGACATAAAGACTGGATGATGATTTTATGAATTTTTTGAGCTTCATGAAATTGATTAAATAAATCATCAATGTGAGGTTGGGGGTACATGTTCTTTATTTTAATAGCATTGATTTCTCTAAAATCAATCCACAACCCCATGGATACATCATTCTTCTAGAAAAATAGAGTTGTGAACCCCATGAAAAAACACTAGGAAGAATAAATCCTTCATAAATCAATCCCTCTAGTTGATTATTTAGTTATAATAATTCCACAATGGCCATTATATAAGAATTATTTGATATATTGATTGTACCATGATTTAAATCAATAGAGAAATCAACATCCCGCTCTGGAATTTTTCAAGGTAAATCAATTGGAAATACATCAACATATTTGTTCACAATTGGTTCATACTCAATTTGAAGATTTGATTCCTCGCCTATAAGTATTATGTTCTCTTCCTCCCCAAAAATTATAATCAATATACCTACTAGGGTAGATCTAGATAAGAATTTGAGGCAGATGTTACTGATCTATAGATAAGGGATTCTACATCAATCTGAAAATTCGTAACTTCTTTTTTCATGAAGTAGATTTTCACATCGTAATTTGAAACCCTATCCACATCGAGTATTATATAAAAATAAATCAAGTGTATGATGATTTGGTAAATAATTAAAACAGGTTTTTATGTCATAAATGAGACTAATCGATCCATATTTTTTTAAATGGTACATCTATTATAAGTTTTGACTAAAAACTCTTTTATTTAATCAAATTGGAAATGTATAAGATTCATAGCCTTATGAAATTATATAAATTAATGAAATTTTCTAGAATCTAATAAATATTTTGATTTGATTGAGGAATCCATTAATGTACCAGCCACCACATCATTATAAATGTAAACCTTAGTAGTTGTGATCACATAAGCTTGGCCTTACACCACGGGCCTTCTTTGGAAAAAAAATTCATTGATATATAAGACATTAAAGTGAAAAAATTCCCATATATTTGAAATTATAGCATCGAACATTGGAAGGGTATTTCTTTACATTGCACTCATGGGCTTGGTGTCCTTTTTCTCCGGACAAGTAATAGACTCTCATTCCCTTAAAACATGTACTAGGGTGTTTCTTCCCACAATTACTACAGTGTGGAATGTAAAATCTTCCCTTCATCCCAATTTCCTTCTTTCATTTTTCAGGGTGTTCAGAAGACTTCTTCTTCAATTTTTTTCTTATAATGTTATATGTAAAAATGAATTCATATTCTAGCTTGATAGTACATAGAATTATATCTTAATATGATTAGAAATTTTGCAATGTGAGTTCCCTTTATAGGAATGGTTTCAAACCATCAAATAATAATTCAATTATACCCCATGGGATACATATATATTCAGATTCATGCCTTGATAATCTTGGCAATATAGCTTTTTACTTTTCAACATTATCATCCTCTTTTTTCCTTGCACTTATAATATGGTATTCTATATCCACTTTCTTTTCACGATTAAAATATATTTCTAAGAAAAGTTATTTAAATTCCCTTCATTCCATATTTTTAGTTTATTCTTCCTCCTTTGAGTTTTGAATCAAAACCCACCATTGATCGACATATACTAAGAGATGATAAACTACCAGGATAACCTTCTCCATTTCATTTCATCCCAATGCTGGAAATATCTTCTCTAAAGATCTTATCCAATGCTCCTTTATGAATGGGTTTGAAGTAACATTAAATTATAGAGGTTTTTGTCCCATAAATAGATATAAAAATTCTCCTCCACATTGGGGTTTGATATGATCCATATAGGTAAGGATATTTTTTATAACCTAAATTAGATGTCCCATTATATTTATAAGTTTCTCAACACCATTTACAAATCCAATACCAAAATCATTATCTTTCATAGGAAATAAATACATACATGGGATACATGTGTTGATTCTATTTCTATTTATTTCACTAGAAACCATTTATAAATAATGTAATACACAAGATTATATTATGAATCATAATGTATAATCTTAATACTAGAAAAATTCTTAACATAATATAGAATTATATTTATATTTATAAACATAAAATTGGTTTCTATAGAGGCATATTAACTTTTAAATTATTAATAATGTTTTTAAATATAATTTGAATTATCCTAAGAATATCCTTTAGGAGTGTCAAACTAGGTGCATAGTACAATCCATTGTCATGTACCAGGTTACCTGGAGTCAGGCTCGAGACACCTTGTTAGAGTTCATACCCCTAGGAAACTATTCATTTGATTAATTAACTATTAATAATAAGAATATTACAATTCATATGTTCATGATACTATTTGATTGAAATAAGTTCATTAACTTCTAGAAATACCATTTATTTCATTCATTATTATTTTATGATGTTTTAATTATGTCACATAAGTGAAATTATGTGAGCTATACTATATGAAATAAATGTAAGAAGGGATATTATCATTGATATAATTATTTTTCATTAAAATGGATCTACTGATACACCATAACATGAGACAATATAACCCAAAATGCAACATTTTGAAGAAAAAATCCAAACATTTTATATTTTTCATTAAACTTATTACTCCTTAGTATAACATAATGATATTTAAAAATATGAAGATTATATTTTATAGGATGTATGAAATGAATCACCAAGGATAGAAAAGAATTTAATTCACCAAAAATTTATGATTTATTAATTATGTTATGTATGATTAGTCATTTATATATAATTTAAGGAATGAAATACTGAGTTATCTTGGGTTTCCCATAACTGCCAGTTTTTTCCATAGTTTGCACTAGACGCAAGACTAGGTTTTTCAAAACAACAATATACTATTAATATTATTATTTAATATAATGGTTTTTACAAGCCAGGAATTTTTCTGTTATAAATAAAAATAAATAAATTATGAAAAAATACTGTTGAATTCATTAGTTATAATTTAATTAAAAATTAAATTAAAACCCAATTTAATATAATAGAAATATTAATATATAAAACAATTCACAGAAGGAATTGATTCTTAATAAATTACATTAATTAGTATTAGATAATTATATTAATGAAACATTTAAAGTATTTATTAAATCAAATATTTTGTAATTTATTCAATATACTTGATAGTCAATGTTTATGAACAAATATAATTTAAATAAAAAAATATTATTTTTCCAAAAGAAATTTTTTCTTCAATATAAATGGGAACATTATTTAAAAATAAATTTTGACATTTTAAATGTTTATTTAAAATGTAAAATTTATTATTTAAATATTATTGTAATATTATATTTGGTTAATGCTTGGTATTTTTCTAATAAGAATATTTTTTTGATGAATAATGAAAAATACTGAATTGTAATTGAAAAAAGGTTTTTTAACAAAATATTTTCTTATTATATATTATATATGAAATTATTTTTAAATTAAAATAATATAATTCTACATAAAAAACATATTTACATCTTTATAATAAATTTTACAATGAATTAAGATATAAATACTTGGAAAGCATTTGAATATTTTCACATTAAAAACCTGCTTTCTTGATGAGTATGTGGGATTAATTTTAAAATAAAATTTTCCACTTATATTTACTTAATATAGAAAAATGGATAAATTATTTTGAATCCTAATAAGTTATAATTTACAACAATGTAATGATATTTTTTACCTAAATTATTAGTTGAAGTTATTAAAACTAATTACAACAATTATGAGAAAAACTAGTATATCAAGGACTTATCATTAAACATAATGGTCCAAATGACTTATAATCCTATAAACAACCCATTAGATGGTAAAATATAGACCATATACCATATATTATCTACATAGTTTCATTATTTCATCCATATTAAATGGAAACAACATGGGTGTATTTCAGCCTTTCTATAATTTAAATGTTTTCTACTCATCCCTCTTATAAAATGCCTCATAGTCTCCCCCTTACTCACACCTCTAAATCAACTTTGCATCATCCATTACCCATAAAATGGATCTGAAAATCCATAAAATTTTAATATAATCATTATAATAGGAATAAATCTATATTATGAAGCCATTAGTTCATTCTTACAAGGATACCCGAAGAAGACGTAATGTTTTTCTGAATGTGTTTTTCTTTTATTACCTTCTCCACCTTCTTAAATTGTAATTATGTCATAATTATATAATAAAATTATTATATAAAATATATTTAGGTGTTTTTATGTCAATGTTACTAAATACAATATCACTTAATTCTTTCAAATGGGCTATTAATCCATTGTTCGTGTGTACAGGGGACTATCATCCAATGAAGTGATGTCATTCATATTATATTACAACATATTATTGTTGGGAGTAATGTTGGATTTAATTTTTAAATATGATATATAATATAATAATGAGTAATTTTTTATTATGAAATTATTTTATAACACATCCTTCACTGTTTCAATTTATTTGTAATGTGATAATGTTGACCTTGTGTATAGTGAAATACCACATCGCAAAGCATTGTGATTCATTCACTGCTTACATGGACTATATTAAGGATGGTTTTATGAAAAATATGTGATATATATGACATAAAAATTATAAAATAATAATATTATATATATATATATATTTCTGTATAATTTAATTTTTTCCCCTTTACTTATTACAAGAAAATTTAAACAGCGTTCATGTATACATACAACATTCCGTGTCCATAAACAGTGTATTGTTTTCCTATCAAAAACATTCATGGATTAACATAAATAAATATATAATGAATATTTATGAAATATATTTCATGGATTATATTTTGTATATGATTAAATCATGATCTATGTAAGAATAAATAAAAAATGTAAAAACTTACTCAAAAAACAAAGTCCTTATTACCCAAATAAATAAAAATAATGAATGATTATTAACGAATGGTTGATAAAATTTTATAAATTGATTTTATATGATATAATAAATAATAATATGGTTCTATAATTAGTTAATAATGTTTTTAAACCACTATAAATGATTTGTTTATTGGTCAGGAAGTATGAAATGTAATGTAAGGGGTTTCATAGCTCAGTTTACATTTATTAGTTTATACTCCTACTTTGTTGATTATGTCAACATAATATTATGTATGTAATGAATTTTTTTTATCATATTCTATATTTCAACTTTTTTATGTAGATTTATTGTGGATACACATAAAAATGTTATTTATTAATTCTGACCTCAATAGTTGTTTTTTATTTTGTGGTTTAATTTACCAATTATATTCTAATCATGTTTGATTATTCTTAAATAGCTGTTAAAGGAAATTACATCTTTATTTTATATTAAACCTTAAATTTTTATATACTATAGTTATTTTTGAACTCTATTATATAATATTTCTATTTTTCACTGTTTTTAACATAAAATGTTTTTTGAAAATATTTTCATGAAAATCAAAATTCATTTCCCTCTTCGATCAAAAAAAATATTTCTCCAAAAATATATTTTCTAAAACTATATTAAAAAAGTTATTTATCCTTTTAAAAATAATTTTTAATGGATTTTTTACCTATTTTTAATCTTTAATTTTTTTTTCAAATGAATATTTATGATGTTGTGAAAATTAGACTCATTTATCATTTACCGATAAAGTGAAACGAAAATATTATAACTTGTACGTTATGAATAGAATTTAACACCATAATGACCACTCAAATTATTTAAATAATATAATGAATATTTCAAAAAAAAAATCAATTAAATTTATTTTAAATATTTTTTTTCTAAAATTTTAAATTTTAAAATTTATATTCTATGAAAATGATTTTCAAATGTTTTTCATAATGAAATTCATATTTTCCTCAAATATGTTTCTAGAAATAATTCTTGATATTTATATTCAACAACGGAAAAAACATTCCTAACAAAGATTTTATATATAAATATTATCCTTAATCTTCCTATAGTTGTTTTATGATCACTTTTACAAAGGAATGTTTTGAAATTCTATTCCAGGGTCCATTTTTTCCATTATCATTTTCAAGATTTAATCACATTCTAATTGGAATTAAATTTATCATTAATTTAAATATTATTTATCATCGATAAATATAATACCTAATGTATATTCCATATTTGAATAATTTATTTACATATACAATAACAGATTAATTGGGGAAATACTAATAAACAGGTATCTTTTACTCAATACAGATATTTAATAAGGAACATTATTTTTGAGTAAAATCGATTATTAGATATTTGAGGAATGCTTTTGACATGTATGTAATGGGTTGGGAACTATATAAAAGGATACCCTTCATTATTCTATAGTCTCATGATATGAAATCTATTTGAAAAAAACATGTTTGTAACGAATCATTTTATAAAAAATATAGTGAATGGTCTTGACAGTAATATTTTTTAAACAATCATGTGAATGGTCTAAACATTAATAGTTTCACATACTTAAGAAAAAAGAAATATAATATTGAATCATTTAGTGAATTTAGAAATTAGTTATTATTATCTATTAGATTATAACTATTATAAAAAATCTATGGATGCATTTCATTATCATTTTACTGATTAATTACTGGATGTTTCAATTTATTTACTTTTCCATATTAATTATCTATTTAATTATCTTTTTATTCATTATATTTAAAGGGAATGTGTTTTAGTTATTTACTTTTCCATTTTATTTACACACTTCCTTCATAGATTATTTATTATAATGCATGTGAATTTAGTTATTTATATTTACATATTGACTATTTTGAGTGATTCATTATTACTTATATTTTACTTAACTCTTACTAAGAATTTTTTCTCAGCCATATTTTTATTCACATATCAAGGATTCCATGATGTTTAGTATCACTTATATGCACTGATATAGTTGATCTAATATAGATATTCATTTAAAAAATTAGATCATAATTTTAGTATTCAAATGTAATGTATGAAACATGTGTGTATCTAGTTTACCAAGACTACTAAATTGACCAGTCCTTTAGGATTTGTTTCGTTGTATCTTATTCCACTGTAAAGGTTCTAATAACACACTCTAGGATTATGAGGTTGGGTCTCTACTATTGTTATCAATGAAAATTAATAGATTCCTTGGTAACTAGACTTACTAAATCATTCTTTATAAAATATAACACTATGATAATATTTGAGGATAAGTATGTAATAACATCCCAAGGAAACAGTGTTAATGACAGAAAAATTATCTAGGAATAAATTATTCAACCCATTTTATGTATTTTCTTGGTTTTAAAATTTTACGTTATCTTTTATAATAATATGATCTAATCTATCATAGTCCATTATATATAAATGAAACCTAATAGAAGGAATGTTAACCACATCCATTCTTATAATCAAAAAGGTAATAATTATTATTTATTTGATGGCTATCAGATGATATATTTAAGGGATGTAATGTCACCAACATTCTAAACATAATAGTACATAATATCATGTTCTATAGATAATGATAAAGAGTTTTAGATTTATTATTACTTTAGAGGGAAGCACATGAAGAAGTTGATAGGTTGGAAAAAGTAGGATTAAGGGAAGAATAAGAAGATGTATTTTCCCATATATGATATTTTTTGAATGATACAGCATGGTAATTTTTCAAAAGGATTGGTATATTTCTAAAATAGTGAAGAGAAAGGATAAGAATATGTTTATAAAAAGGTAAATAAATTTTTTGATAGTGTAAATTTATTGACTCTTGAGATATCGGGTTTTTTGTAAATGAATTCCCCAAGAGTCAAAGGAAAATAACTTTGAAAAGGCTAAGAGGGGAAGGTCAATATTAATCTATTGATACAACCAAAAAAGAATAATTTATGTTCTCATATTTGGACCCATGAATTATGTCATTTTATAATTTTATCAATGATTTATTAGTAATGATAATTATTAAATATATATGTATTTTTTTCTAATAATATTTTGTTAAGGATTTGAGATCACTTATTAAAAGACACCATCAACCAAGAAAAATTACTCATTGAAAAGTTAAGCTTCTTGTAAAATATATGATTGGGGGAAATAAAAAATTTAATATTTTCATTATTATTAGACAATTATGGTTAGATAAATATATGATTTATATGGATAAATTAAATTAGATATTATTTTTTTTCTTAGAACCGATTAAGGAATTTTTTAAAGAGATTAAATCTATTATTGATGGAGTTTACACTTTTTTTTGTATTTTATGAATAGGTACAATATCATAATTCTTACATAAGTATTGTGGAATAATGTATGTATTTTAAATATGTTTTTATGGTAATTAATTTTATTTCTGTGTCTTAAGAGAATACCTGATGAATGTGGTCACATGTTTAGTATGTGATGATTAACAGCAGCATTATTGTGACTGGGAATATAATGTTCATTTAATAACCTTCTTTATAAATTTTTCAATATATATTCTGGATAAGATTTATGGTTAAATATTTATTGGATGTATTATGTTGAACATTAAGTGTATTTGGCAAACATTTTCTAACCATTTTGGTTTTAGAATAGATAGTAGGAATATATTGTTACACAATTATGGATCATGTGATCTATTAAAGGTAAATAATTAATGTAAGTTAATTTTTTTATATCAATTTTCTATAGTATGGGATCATTCTAAAATTTACATAAGAACAAAAAAAATATGAAACTGATATTATAAAATGGAATATGTAAATTTTGTACATTTCTTTAAATTCTGAGAGAGTGAATGAATTCCTAAACTATAGGGAAAATGGTCTTGTATCAAAGAAAAATTACCGTAATACCTATATTTATTGAATATATGGTAGTTTAAATCATCATATATCTATGTATTTGAGTCCCTAAACATTCTACTTAACACTTACATTCTTTTTATTAATAACCATTGTATCCAAAGCATTCTCCATGGACACCTCAATTCCTGGTAATATTTATTGGTCTTCTTTTTACCCGACATTAAAAAATTCAAATGGATTATGTATTTCATAACATTCATCAGTAATGATTTATCCTTTTGTAAATATGGGATAATGGGCTATTCATTCATCCTTCTAGGTATTCCTCCATTGAAATCATCACATAGTATGAGTCACCCTGATAAATTTAAGTCATGTTTGTGGAACTCATTTTCGATTCCAACTCATTGTGGATGCATATTAATTGCACAACTTCTATTGGGAAATTTATAGGGTTATTGAAAAGGAAGAAACATTCAGTCGTGAGAGTAGTCCAGTTGGACATCATGACCATTTCAAAATGTGCGGAACATTGATCCCATGTATTCATAGTCATACAATAGAATCACATGGAGGATTCTTAGTAATGATACCAATGGAATCCTATGTAATTCATGTGGTGTCTACTTATAGATATGTATATACTCCATGGCATTCACTATAGTCATGAAATGATTTTTCCATGTATATGACATTGTATACACATGTATTCTAAATCATTCACCTCATGCATTCCATGATTTTCATGAGGTATGTATTTTATGCCACATGATTAATATCTTTTGGAGATAGATTTTATTAGTAAAGATATCCCATGGAGGAGGATAAAAATATTTCATACCTATTAGGGGATATGTCAATCATGTAATCTTTCCAATGGATAGATCAGGTACCCCATGGAGGCTAATCCATGTGTTGTGTCGCATAAAGTGATGATGTCACATTGTGAAGGATAATATATCAAATCACCATGTGGCGGTGGATACATGAGTTGGGTCCTATAAATGTATAATTTCATACCATTAAGTATGAATGGAACCCCCCTAGAGGTGGATTAATGAGGTACATACCTAGGAAAGATCACCTTATTTTACCAATGGATGGATCAAAATTCCTCGTAGATATAGATCTGGTAGGTGTTTCCCCTAAATAGAATATTTCAAAAAATAAATGTTTATCGGAAGACATATGGTGGTGGTTCAAGGAGGTCCACCTCTAGGATAAAGAACTATTTTTTGTCGATGAATGGATTGGAACAACATAAATAGATGGATATGAGTGGTGTGTCCTGTAAAGAGAATATTTCCCATCATTTAGAATGATCGGAAGACCCATGGAGGTGGGTCAAGGATGTACATCTATAGGAGGAAGCACCTTGGTTTTCCAATTCATATGATTGAATCTCAAAGGGGTGTCCTATGTACCCTATTTAAAAGTTGGTGATCAAAACCCACATAGATTAGTGCAATAGTTTATAGTCGTGTGATAGAACTACTGCATGTAGTTTAATGTAATGCGATAATAATCCTAATATAGTGAAGGGATCATATATAAAGATTGTTTTAGGGAATATATAAGTATGATACCCTTCATAGGATATTTCTCTATATTTGATTTGGTTTGGGTATTATATACTGAGCTACTAGAGAGAAATTGGGGATATGGGGTCTCTCAAGTGAGGGTTATGTTTTTACAGAGGGTGTGGACTATAGAATATCATGATGGATACAGATGTTTGGGATGGACCACATGGATGATTCTTACATATCCTAGTTGGTTAAAAATGAAATCCCATGTAGTTTGAAATGGACTGGGGATCATACCAAAGTAAGAGGCCCATGTGGTTGGTGATTACGTGTGAAAGTGGACCATGTAGATTGGTGTTGGGGTTTATATCTATATAGAAGTCTCGTATTGAACATATGGTTGATTTCATGGTTGATACTAACCTATGTTCCCACATGATTCATTATCGGTGTCATAAACTAGAGGATGTTGTAGAATTAAGTATCATTTCAAGAAATTCATATCAATGAGAGATGGTGTAGGGATTACGCGTCGAATTAATCGAAGTAGGATGTAATTCCATATGGAAAGTATATCATTAACTATGATTAGGATCTCATTCCAAATGAGGGGGATCTCATTCCCTTTGAGGTTAGTTAGTATGGATATCATCCCATGACACTCACATATTTATCATCCTATTATAATTGCATATCGTAAGTCCATATTATAATTTCATCTGTTGAGTATGTGTGGACAATGATATTTTATGTCATGATGATCAGATGTGGGGGACTAACACATCACCCCCCAGGATTACATGGCGATAGCTAATGCACCTCTTAGTGGGGAATGGCTTCAAGAATTCTAGGTTTTAATGATGGGAGAAATAGTTTCTTATGAAACCCACGTTATCATGCCAGTGCTGAGAATAAATATGTGTTACCATACCTATATTGATAAGAATTTGGTATAATAAAAAATTCACAAGATGCATTAAAAAAGGGACCATGAAATTATTACATTTATGTTTTGAGGGTCGTGTGAAGAAATTGTGTGCAAGGTATCGGTGTTATATACCGAGGTTTGTTTATAGAGGTTTATAAATAAAATGGTTGAATGTTGAGTCTTAAGAAGGGGGAGGACTCATGATTGGGGATTTCATGCATGGTCAAGGTTAGACATAGGATAAAATGTTGTGTTCACTAGATGTGGGATGAATAGGGTTGGGAGTGTATTACTCAACAATGGGCCTAGCTAGTGGTGGACCCGTAGGGAATATATCATGAAGAATTTTCTACATTAGTTGATTCATGATTTCAACATATCAATGAGATCCATCTTATTTGAAGGAGAGTGACACATATTCATTCATAAGATCACCCATAATAAGGGGTGAGATTTTATTTATTGATGAAATCATTAGTGATTGTACGCAATCTTCTGGTCTTAGAAGAGGAATTTTTCACAACATTAACATATGCTATGAAAACCATACACAGAAAGAATTAATCTGATATTGCCTTTTGAATTCAAGTGGATTTCATGAAGATATATATTCTTTCGTGAAACACTTATATCATGGATATGATTTATTATTTATTCAACCAATCTTCTAGAGTCAAATTGTAAAGTCAACGTATTGGGAACACAAGGTTCTTGTGCATGGATCATGGTCTTATGAGCATAAGTTAAAACATGTGTGTGTTACCCTTGATGTTATTAGATTGGTTTTTAAGTAAAAATATAACATTTCATTTCCCATAATTGGTTTTACATGACATTAGAAGTTCTATAAACATCAAAAAAATACCCACCTTGAATTATGAATAGAAAGGAAACAATAAGTATGATTTTCTGAGGAAAAAAACTGAAGAGAATGATGAATTTCCATTGGTGGGTTCATAATTTTGATTTTTTTGTTGTCGGAGCTTACGCACACACAAAATAAAACATTCCAAAGTAATAAATAGGTATAGGGGTCTCAGTATGTTACTTGGAATTTCTTGATGATTAGATGCTTCACTCTCATGTGTGAAAGTACTCCTTTTTTGAAAAACCCCAAGCCATTGACTTTTCATTCACACATAATACCTTGTTGGGGTATCTTCATTATGACCAACAACTAGTCTTGAACACACGTTTCCCAACTTGTGTCCACCAATATTTTATTTTCATCAGAAAATCTCTACCGCATTCACCTTCATTGGACTCATTAAAATCATTCATAATTGCTTATCAATATAACCCAGTTGAGAATGAACCAAATGACACTACTCGAATAGCTGAAATGACCGGAAATCCTTGTTCCCCTCAAACAAGTATGTGCATTTAAGAAACTTATATTCATATTTACATGTTAAATGAATCATAAAATATATACACTAACAGACTATCTCACATTATGTAATTTAGGTTCGACGGATGAGGTTTTCATCCCAACCTTTGTTATTGACACACTATGATCATGGTTCACAAAAAATGATGATCATAATGACGTGAAAATCAATGTTCATGGCCATAATATTAAAGAGAATGGGGATATTATAATTTATTAATAGAATTGGATGACTAGGATGGTCACATGGCAGTAGCTAGATGTAGAAAAATTCTTCTCCCACTGTCGAACTATCATCCAAATCAGCATACATGACAATAAATTTGTATGAAAACAGGGAGTGAGACTTGTGATCATGAATAAATTTGTCTTGTTAGTGTACACATGTGTGCTATGTATGATACACCTTCAAAGAGAATGGTTTGGATTTGTTTGAAGTCAGACTATATTAGGTTGTGAGGATGTTGCAGTTCCACTTTTACTGTAAACAAGAGTTGGTGACATAGCTCATTAGCATATGGTCACTATATAAAAAAAATTACATATTAATCATGGTGAATCAACATCATTCTATGTTAAAATTTTAAAAAATTGTATAATTACACTATAAGGATTATAGTATGTTGAGTTCCTTCTACCAAGAAAAATATACAATGATAGGTAAAATAAACCTCTCCTGGTGCAACATTATCTGGAGGTGAAAAATAAAATAGATAAAACATGATCCCATTTTCCATAGGGATATCATATTGAATGCATGGTTTGGAATGATTCTAAAGAATAACAAAAACATTAGGATACTATTCCATGACCAAAAGTGTTCAATGGTATCAGTTAAGGGGATACAATGATCATACTAGATGATCCTGTAAAAAGATGTGTTTTATAAATGGGGATACAACATGGCCTGAGGTAAGGATCAACTGGGAATCTAAAATGATTTCCTCAACACATTAAAGAGTTGTCGAATGCCTAATGTAATGGAAATGTTAATGGTAATATTCCAAGGGGTTCTACTAATAGAGGTGATTCTAGAAGCTAGTTATAGTGCCAACAAAGGGGTGCCTATTTGCTTGCAAGACTCTAATGTTTTCTCGGAATCTTTGTGAGGGAAATCATATAGATAAGTATCTAAAGACTGTTATAGCCTTTAAATGTATGCATCATAGAAAATAATAGGGGCTATGACCTTCCAAATGTAATATTCCCTCATAACGTCGGTCTATGTCCATCTTCGTTGAATAATTTTGGGGTCCAGCTAGTGATGCTTGATAAGGATTGGATCAATTTTATGATCAACAACCAATAAAAACAGCAAACTCCATCTATTCTCATCTTTGGATAGTTCAATCTTGTACAACCTGCAAGTTACATGGTAAAATAATTAGAGGTAGAATGCTAGGGTCCATGATCTACGACCATGTATTCACTGATTTATACACACCATCCTACATTTCCAAATAGATTTTATTCTTATAGAGGGTGAGTAATAGAGTCTATATGGGGGTATTTGAAGAGAAAAATTACTATATCATTAATCAAATTTATTTTATGCTTCTAAACATAGGCTTCGACTAAATAGTCAAATGAACAGAAACCAATGTTGATACTGGTCTTCGATGGAATATGATAGAAACATGGGGTATCATATCTATATGAAATCTAATGGAATTGTATTTAGGTTTTTGATCGAGATAACGAGAAACAAGAGCATTGAGGATACCGACTGGCTGCCCCATGAGGGTTGATCTAGGAATCTAGGGCATCTCAAGCTAGTACCGTGGTGGGAACATTGTAAGGTTTAGCCCCACCGCCACTCCCTAGAGGGTAATGTTATTAAAAGAGACCTCGTGGGAAACTAATGGAGTCTCCTAGGAATAATATGAGTTAATTACTATAACATGATTCTGATGTCATCTTTACCACTCTATGGATGGATTGGGGGATGATTGGAAAGGTACTATCAATAGAAGACCTACGGAAAAAGAGAATGTGATATGATATTGATCAACCAGAATTTGGTCCGAATTAGATAATGGCCACGTTGAAATTACACAAGTAACATATATATCTAATGGATATGGACACTTAAACGTGTCATTGGGTGGATAATTAACCTCTTTTCACCCCCATTATGAGTGATGATTAGAAACAAGTCATGTTAGGAGGAGACACTAGCTGTTGAAATTTCGTCACTTGAGGAGGAACATACTAACAAATTGGTATAGTAATATAGTAATAGAGAAACCTATAGAATGGCATCTCATCGATGGATTCCCCGAGAATGTGGGGAAATCACATACTCAATAGAGGACTTGGATGAGTTTCTCTAGGTAAGACATAACTAACATTCATTCCTTGATATATTATCTTTCAATATCCAGATTATTTGACTAAAAAAATTAATGCACATGAGAATCCTTAAAATGTGTAATCATCCCTTATTTAAGGGGTGAAGGTGAATTGATGGGTGTGAAGAAGAATGCTCTCAATCCTATGCTTTATGCTAAAGCGGCTGGTGGGGAAGTTGATGATATCAGGGCAAAAACTTAGGAAACATAAGACCTCTTTTTTATCTGTGGGATCTACATCCTAGAAACGTGATGGTCATAGCCACTGTTGGAGAGGTTTTTCTCCTAAGATGAATCATCATCTAAATTCCTCCACACCACAAAAATAGAATACCTCGAGTCAATCCCCCATAATTTTATTTACATGGATCCTTTATTTCAATTTGCTTTACAATTTCAAGAATCTCCCTTTAGTCCTTGAAAGATGAAATAGTATTGGTAAATGAAATACCATCTGGTGCTAAAGAGTTTCTTTTTGTGGAGGAACCTACTATGAATCTGGGTCTCGACATATCGATTCTTTGTCTTGTGAGTCTTTTTTTTTAATCCATACATTCCAATTAATGAATATGTTGACTGAAATGCCTATGTTATATGAAGTTCATTATGGGTTTTGTTCCCAGTATGGAAATGAGGCTATCAAAAATGGAGGGATCCAATATTTATCGGTCTAGTTCATTAGCATTTGTTCATCCAAGTTGATATATCAGTATTCCTAGATAAACTGTTGGCTCTAGATGAGAGTGATTTCACTAGTGGGGTGGATCTAGAGGATAGTGGCGATGATGCTACTGAGGGAAAGTAGACTGAGGACAACTGACCTCATTCTCTAGAGATCATCCCATCCAATTGAATGTTGTAGGAATATACTTCTTCCAAAATTCATATAACTTTTCCCAAATATGAGTTTTCACAGCTTGAAGAGTAATAACACTCTGACACTTATGTGGTCGAATAGAATCACATAAAATGGAAAATAGAATTAAAGATCATATAATTCACCATTAATCATTCGTTGAAACCAGAACTAACAAGACTAATGTGTAATCTTATCAACTGGTTGTACAAACATTTCACTCTAAGGGTGCACACTCATGGTCTTCGGTCAATGGTTAACAATATTATATCTGACAAGGATAGAAAAGGAAGAAAACATGTATATATTTCCTCATTTATGGACACGACTAAAAGTATTCACATGTTCTATAAACTCATCTTGGAAATCCAGTGTCAATATGAATGAACAATTGAGAATACGAATTTCTTTAACAATCATTTAGAGACCATCATCCAATTGATGTTGTAGCTAAAGGGTGTCGAGTGGTAAATGTCGGAGGTGAAATCCAAAAAAAATTATCTGTTAGATGAAATGATATTTTTATGAATGAGGGTTAATGATATTTTTTTCTAGAATATTAGGAGGAAATAGAGCACAAGAATTGGTAACAGACCTTGGATTCCACACACCAAATGTTGGTGGGGATCTAGTACTCAATTGTTGGTGTTGATCTATAAGGGAAATTTTACCAAGACTCAAGATAGGCTCCAACATATGTATGATCCACCCCAATATGAATGTTTTCTTGAATTATAGTAAAAATTCCAACATTCATGTTCACAATACACATCATTAATTAATTATCAAACATAGGTCATATTGGTGAGAAAAGAAACGATGAATCCCTTAGTTCATGTGATACATGTTCCGTGTAAGAAAAAATGTAAGACCATTTGATTTCATTTCATTTGGGAAGTATATAAAACAATCCATCACTGAGGGACTCTCAATATTGATTAACTACTGAAATTTTTCAGACTGAGAGGGGTTGTTGGATGATAACATGGTTTTTAGAACAGCTAACATGATTTTCCATCATGTTATACTGAATGAATGGGATAACACTAGGGGAATTTAATTTTACCCATACAAAAGGAAATGGGGAGTTTTGAATAATGATTAACAAAATATGGAACATAAGTAGATTTTCATGGATATATAAGATACTACTAACCATGATCGTATCACAAAATTAATACAACTATCCTATAATATATAAAATAAATGAGGGTTGATTGATGACCTTATTAGAAAATATAAACTTTCTTAGATTTTCATGAAATGTCATCTAGGACATTGGACTACGATCTTAGGTGAGCCATTATGACATCATAACATGTCATTAGAGTTCCCTTTCCAATGTGAAAGATGTTGATAATCCAAATACGTGGCATGAGAATAATGGAAATAGAGGGTTAAAATATTGGAATAGATTCAAATCCTTAATTAATTAAGGAAATATGGATTAGATCACATTATATTTAGGGTATTGGATGTAAAAGGATAAAAAACATCATCCTAGGAAGCATTATCTCATATGTCGAGCGATATATGAAAATACAAACAATGTGGTACACTACCAACAACGGTGGATATGACCACTCAGGCAAGGGATTCAGAAGAATGATGTCTTGAATCTTTGAAAGATAGACATGAAAATTAACATCATATGGTGAGGATGATGCATATTATAGTTGAACATCATATGATCAAGATTCATTATGTAGTTTAATTTCTTTTTACTTTGAAATTTCTCATAGTTTACTGTTGTATGGCATCGACCATGGAAAAAATTTTATGTTTGTGTTGCGTGCACTATGAGAAACTAGTTCAAAATCATTACTTAGAGACTATGGAATTATCTATTCCTTGTGTATTTTTTCATTATGAGAGAAAATATGTCGTCATTAATGAATAGAAGTGGATTTTTTACCACAAAAGTATCGGGAAAAACAAGATAAATAGTTTATGGTCCCTTAGATTAGAGCCCAGAGGGATTCAAATTGTTTATGTTCATAATAATTGGACCATTACATGCTCCAAATGGATATGAATAATATTTTGGGTTGAAAAAAATGGAATAAATTAGAAAATAATAGCTACAATAATACACCAAAAATAATTAGGAGGATCTTCATACTGTTTAAATTCTTAATTCTTGCGCATATACTCTTGTTTTAAGGTCAAATAGTTTGGATCATATGGATATTTTGTGCAGCTTGACAATATAGGTACACATTCTACTTGAACTCTTAAGGACACATGAGTCATACTCTATGTGGGAACAAGGAATGCTAATTAGTCTTCTTAACATGTGGAAGCACACTTTAGCATTGAGGAGATACCGGGTTGGGAATATCCCAATGATACATTCCTTCTTACTAAATCTTCTCAAATGCATGAAGAGGAGACACCTAATGTGTTGAGATTCCACAAAGATATAGAATGGTGTCAAGAAGTTAATTTGAGGCTTTCAAGATCTTCATAAATGGGGAGACTTTTTAGTAGGGATTGACTATTTTCCATTATAAAAAACATTGACCATAACCATATCATTCTATAATTGGGATGGAAAATGTAGGATCAACTATTGACCATGTTTAAAGAACAAGATCCATTGTTCTCTTCCAAGGATCCATCAGGGAATTGGCATAGGATGTTTGTTGATCCAAAATGACATGACACCATTGCCATTAGGGGGTCCATATGGATTATAATTATGATGGAAATACAAACCATGAATGACTTGATGTGTGGAATAGATCTTATCGATATGTGAGAATGAAATCTAGGTTTTTCAAATAAATTACAGTCTTATTTCATGTACATCGTCTACGTGTTTCAGGTCATAAAGCTCGAACCATGTGTTATTATTTTATTCTCGTAAATATTGCTCTATAGTATGTTTCCCAAAAAAGGAAGATGTATTTCATGGAAGAGTGAAAATATGATATAAATGATGTCCTAGGATGATCAATTCCAAACAATTAATTCCTTAGAAGACATGAACACAATTTACAATCCTGATTCTTAGACTGATAGAGGCTATTATTTTATGTTTTTAATTCCTCTAAAAATTTGTGACCAAGGGGAAAAGGTTTCGATAAATATTTACATGAGCCCCGATATGAGATGACTAAGTTTCGTTGCATATTAAATGGGGATGTGAATTAATCCACACATATTTTTTAAGGTAAAAAACATAGTTTAAGGTTATAAAGTTTGGAACATGGAGGATAGTTTATAGTAATTTCTTTTGAACTATATGGAAAACACTCGATCAAATGGTATATATATGGAACACAAGAGGTAAAACATGATGTGAATGAGGCCAAGAAGGCACATGATCCACATACACACCTTATGATGGACCGAAAACAATATATGTTTTTAAAATCTAGACTATAATGGGAAATAGGGATAATAAATTTGAAACTATTAAAAGATATTATATTTTTGATCATCTCTGTGTTTCTTATATTTTTGTAAATCTATACACACATACTTTTACAAAGAGATATAGTTAGTTTCCAACGTCAGTAGGGGTGATATTTTATGTTGAGGGAATTTTCGGTATCTAACATTTATCAAGGGGAATCCCATATTTAAATCATGTTGTATCATTTTCAAATCATATCATAGTTAATACATAAGGAATTATGATTATAATTTTGTAAACATCATCTCTAATTCAAGAGGAATCCTAATATTTTACATGGTAAGGATACAGTTTAATGTCATTCACTGAGATCCTTGGGGGAAAATTGTTCTGAAAGGAACATGCTTGACACAATAGATATAGCATGAAATAAATGAGGACTAAATAGGCCCATGTCATATAAAACCCTCCAAAAAATACATTCATATGGTTTAATACCCGAATGATTATACATACACTTCCGATTTATGGTCATAGATCTCAGAAAAATATTGGGTGAAGGGGCTGAAATATTTGATGAACATATGTATGGTCCCAGTGATGTAAATTCCAATATTCTCTATGTATCTCACAAGGATATGAACTATTCCAAATGTATTTCTAGAATACGACACATTAGATAACCCATATCGATGAAGATGATCTTCTCCAGAAAAGAAATTTGAGACATCCCACAATTATTTTTAGACATCACATATTCAATGAATGGTCATGAATATGTTATAAGAAATACCAGATTATATGAGGGTAAGAATAAAAGTTTAACATTACATGTTAATGACATAGTCTCCTAGTATATGGTGATGTTGTTTTGACCTATAGGTTTGGGTACCAGAAACGGACATGTGTCGTGTGGGGGAACGAAAAAAGCACATCCTTAATGAGGGGAAAGGAGGCCCAAAACCACTATAGAAACCCAAGATTTAAATAAATTGATATCACATAAATTTAGTCTAATATTCATTATGTTACAAAAATTATATTCCCAAGGACCAAAATAGTAACTTTCATGGTAAATTGGTAACAAATTCTTCTAGTTTGGTGAATGTTCTTCAATATCTCTCATAAAGATCATCCCATTTTGTATGCCAACTTAAAAAATTTCTTCATAACCTAGGGGAAATGAATCATAAGAAAATGGTGAGCTCAAATGATTGGTAATGGTAAATAAAAGTAACACATTATAGAAACATGAGTATAAAGGTATAAGAACATGAAAATAACATATTTGTATCATACCCTCCAAATCAAAGATCAAATACATGAGTCGTGGAATAAATAATAAAACTTCGTAATAAATTAATCATAATAAAATTATTACCATAAGCTATGAAAACATAACATATAAATTATAAATTGAATTATAAATAGGCGCATATGCAAATAAAATATTTTCTATAGTAGTCAGGGAATCACAGCCAAGGATATATTAGTAGTATGTGTTCACTCCCCTACTATATTGGTAGTCAGGGTTCACTCCCAAGACTATATTGGTATTCATTGGTTCACCCCTAAACCATATTAGATGACATAGTCCTTTACTCAAATAATTTCTCTCCCCCATTCCATCATTCTATTACTAAACTTGGTTCACTTCCCATTCCTTCCATGTATTAATGAACTTATTTTACTCCTCATTCTATCCATGTATTAATGAACTGAGTTCACTACTTGTTTTATTCATATATTAATGAACCACATTCACCCTTCATTCCAGCCATCAATTACTGAATTAGGTTCACTCCCCATTACAACACTATCATACTCATGATATGAAAATCTTAACCCAATGCATTGAAGGGAGATATAGATGTCACCCATATAATAATGAAATCATACATAAATCTTATATAAGATCATAATAAATAATATCATAACCCATGAAATGAAATGAGAATCATAAGAATTTAATCATTTCATAACCTATGCAAAAAGATAGTGGCATTAAAATAATTTCCTCAAATCATAACACATGAAAAGAATCATGTTTCATAACCATATAACTTATGAAAAGTGAAAAGGATTCATAAACATATAACATGTGAAAGAGAAATTGGTTTAATAAACATATAATTTTGGGAGGATAAATGGGTTTCATAAAAATTATTCCATCATAACATATATTATTCATAAAATTAATATGAATGTAACATTTCGTTCATTTCCCTGAAAATCAAGAGTATCATAAACATATGTCCCCATATATGGGAAATGATTTTTACATATCTTTTAAAACTATTTTGTGTGGAAAATATCCATTCTTCATTCAAAAATTATTTTTAAAATATATAACCTTTTGAAGACCATTTTCATTCAGAACCATTTTCCTTGAAAATAAATTGAAAACAAAGAGAGAAGGATTTAAATTATTTTGATATTTTTTTCATTATAATAATATAAAGGATGTTCAAAAATATTTTGAAAATAGTTTTCCATGAAAACATGTAAAATATTCATGATAATAATCTGAAAAAAAAATTACACCTTAATACATATAAAAAAAGGTTAAATAGATTATATAAACTGTTTTCCATAAAAACATATAAAAGAAACTTTAAATCCTTTTGAAATCTTTTTTTACCCTGAAAACATATAAAAAATGCATGAATATATTTTGAAAACTTTTTCATTGGAAAAATATAAAATATTGTTTGAAAAATTTAAATAATTTTTATGCATAAAACAAATTTAAAAAAACAATTTTTTAGAAAACATTGTTTAGAAATATCACAAATTTTTCATCAAAAAGAGAGAGAATATCATATTTTCTTAAAAACACATTCTTAATTATTTTAGTCATAAAATAATGGGAATATTTTTCCAATACATTAATATATCATCAATAAAAATATGAGTTTAAAATTCATTAGTGTTAATACGATATGTATAATTAAATTTCATCAATTAAAGAATTATCATAAACAATCCTAATAAATGTTCATGTTGTCAACATAAAATATTATTAATTCGGTAATATGTATCCACAATCTATAGTAGATAAAAAAATAAAATATATCATAAAATATAATTAAAGTATGAGATTCATGATATATGATTTCAAATGGAATTACATACATCCCATAGAAAAATATAGGTGCGTAACATGGCATATATCTCAAAGAAGGACACATGGGACAAAAATTACTTTACTAATTTGTAACTTTTGAAAATAAACACCATGAATGGAAGATAAACAATTGGATATGTAAATAAAAATAAATTTAATTAATATTATAATATAATATATTCATGGGATGAATATACACCACAAAAATGAATTGAGTGGTGAATAAGGCTTGTATCCCACAGATATAAAAATAGAGATCAGAAAAACATTACCTTAATTCTTGAATTTTTTTTACACATTAAGACCACATATGTAATAAATATATGTTTATTATAAATCTAACATAGAAACATTCTTCTATATATCACACCATATATTACTCACTTATGACTTTTTATTACCATTTGATTAAAAATTGAATTATAAAGAAACATTTCAGGTAATAACAAATTTTTTAATCAAATAGGTTTTGAAATTTTATTCGTGATCATCCTACTTAGATCATGATAAAATTATTTCCATAATTTAAAACATGATTTATATATAATATATATTCTTTATATAAATATTTATAACCATCTATGAAAGACATTTATTTTAATTGAAATACACCCTTCGTTGAAAGAGTAGGTTGTATGTACGTAGGAGCATTGTTTCCGTTTTCTTATTGTATTGAAAGAAAAAATGTGAATTACATATATATATATATATAATAATTTAATTATCATTATTATTTATTATATATCTTTTGTGATTAATATTCCCATCAGTAATACATTCTATTTAATGTGTGAACAAATCAAATTTCATTGAGGTGGTGGTATTACAAACATACATAAACGAAGTTATCATATTTAAAAAAAATGTGAATCATGAAGGTCTGTTTTGTATAATAATTAAAAAATCATTAATAACTCGTAAATTTCATATATATCCAATAAAAAAGATTTAAATTATATTTCCAAGCCCTTATAGTTGGTAAAGGAAAAATGACCAACATTGTTTCGGGAGGCGGTAGTCCATCATAGAAAAGAATAGTATGATCGTTACCCATTAGATTGAAGTGCATGTAAATATATGTCAAAACCATACAATAATAATATACCGATATATTTATGATAATTAGGTTTTTATATAAAAATTTAAAAATAATAATTGAGGTGGTGTAGAATAAAAATAAAATAGATGTTCTTGAGGAAGGATGTTACCTCTCCTTTAAGTAACTCCTATTGGTGTCCCCAAAAAACAATCATTAATTGGATTTACTCTTCAAGGGTGTCTTCTAGGATTATTATAGGGATTTTGGAAGCATATTTTAGTAGGTTTTGTGAGATAAAAATATTTTTAGAAGTGTGAATAATTTTGAGGTGTGAGTGAATTTTTATAGTGTAGGAGGGGTGACATTCTTATAAATTTTTTAAAAAGGAATTACACCCATGTTTTTCTTAATTAAAGTGTCTTCAATAATTATTCTATTTATAAAAAAGATTTAATAATGTAAAATTATTAATATACAATGGATTTTTGACATGTTTCTATGTCATTTTGCGCCATATGATTAATTCTTAGTCCTTTGTGAAGTTAATTTTTCTCTCAATCGCTTCAATTAATTTCAATCATATTGAATAGTATTTTTATTAACGAACTAATATTAACATATTTGAAATTATAAATTACTATTTTTACTAAATATATAATATATTTTTCCAAATTAAAATCATAGAAGTGGAAAAAATTTATTTTAACTTAATCACGCAGTTTGTATGACAATGAGTGTTTTTAATCGAAAAATGTCGAATCATTGGATATGTTTTTATATCCAATATCAACATGAAAGTTCATAAAATGATGTAAATTAGATTAATATATTTAATATATATCTAAAATTTCGTTAAACCCAAATTAATACATAATAAAACTATATAAATAAATTATATGAATAATCATTATTAAATTAAAATGTTGTGTTTCAAACTATTCATCAACAAAAAGAGTCTTTTCAAAAAACTACCAAAACAGTCACCAAAATATACTTTGATATTCACCATAAAAAAAATATGTTTATTTTTTCATATAAATATTATAATAGTTTCAAAATAATATTAAAAATGTGCTCTCTATTAAGAGTTGGTAAACTTATCTTTATGAAAAATACATCTTTGTATTCACAAAAATAGATTAATTATTATCTTATACCCATAAAATATATTGTATAATTATAATAAATATATATTAAAAGTATAATATATAAATTATATTTTATAAATATTAGAAATTGTTCTACTAAATTTATTTTGGTGAAATTGTGTTTTTACATAGAAAAATATTTTTATTTGAAAAGAAATTTCTTCATTATTAAATAGTTATTAATTTAATTATACTAATTTATAACCAAAGATTTTTTTTTATAAACGTGGGTAAATAATATTTTCCCACTTTAGTTAATCTTATTCATAATATCTACTCCTTTAGAGAGGTGGTGTCAATAATAATATTTTAATAATAATATTTAAAGAATATTGTAGTTTGCTAAAACTCAAACTTATGTGAAGAGAAATTTTTTTAATAGAATAGGTATGGTGTGTAATAAAATTCAAACATAGTGGTTTATATACATAAATATAATATAATTATTTCATGTAATGAAATATTAACATGGTGTTCTATATAACACATTCCAATCCTAGTGATGTTATATATAAAACAATATTAATTGTTGAATTAAAGGAAAAAAATTCAAAAATCATAAATTTATTAGTGAAAAATTCACAAAATCATTATGTGTTACATTCTACCCCCCATTAAAATTAATTAATCCCTCAAAATTCATCTGGGTGGAAAAGGGATTAATACTTAAAATATCCTTTAAAATAAACCAATTTCATAACAATTAATATTAACACATCCATAAAAAAGGAAATGTTAGAAACATGAAGGTTACTCGAAGTAACTCATAAATAGTTTTCCATATTGTTGAAAATATTTTTAATATTTAAAAAATTTCATGGGAGAGAAATGTATCTATCATATTATGTTAGATAGTGATAGATAATATGGTCCCGATAATGATAACAATAGAAAATCCATAGCGCAAATAGGCCTGAAAAAGTTCATTGATGTCATAAAAAATGATGATAATGTGATAAAATTATATTTCAAGACCCTTTTACTTATAGTTTTAGAATATTAAAGAATATTTATACATACATGATTTCAAGATATCCATACAATTTTTTCCAATATTAAATTCCACTAAATATCTTATTCTAAAAAATGATGTTTAATTTTTCATTCATGATATATTATCATATCATGAAATCAATGAATTGAAAGATGAGTCATTTAATTTGTCTTTAGTTATCACTATAGATAAATGGTTATAATAGTTTTTCTGACATAAATAAATCATCATATGGTGACATTATATTTTCATTTCATAATCATCATCAAATGTTTATCTTAAACCATTCTATAAATTGATATCCATAAGACTATTTCAAAAAATTAAAATCTAAAATAGTAGAAATAAGGTCACTAAATTAACTGAACATTTATCCCCTATATATCATAAATAAACTCACGGTTTCCACATTCTAAACATTTAAATTCTTTCACTATATATTTTATGAAACATTGTAATTACCATAAATACCATATGTCCTTTTTGACAACCTGAACGATTTCCTATTTTGATGATTCCTGGATATATTCCATAAATCTAAGAAGTTTTTAGAATCCTCCATGATAACATATACCACTTTTTCCACAAATCCTATATCAACTTTGATGTTATAATTACTTTCCAATTTACATTATCCACATAACCATCTCTTTATTTAAAAAATATCATTTTTAGATCCTTAAAAACATGTTATTGTTTAACTTATCTTATTTTAGCCTTTACTTTATATTAGTTTTCTTGGTAATCAGTATCATTTAGCACATTCATGAAAATTCATAACCAAAAAATTCTAAAATTATCCTTATATACTTCATTGTTCATAGGAGATAATAATTGAATTCCAAAACATATACACTTACACTATTAAATTTTTTCACTAACCCATTAATCTTTATTTTTCACATTATTACTTAATTCCTCTATCTTAGAATAGGAAATATGAATCATTTATTAATGTTCCATAAACACAATCTAATCCTTATTCTAATGATTAATTTAAAAAATACTCGAATAAACTCTCATACATTTCATATTTCATTTGTGGTATCCTTATCTTTTCTAGTATATGAAATACTTGTACCACCTTCATGACTCTCTTTATTGTATTTACAAATAGGATATTGATCTTTATAATGCCTATATTTTCAAAATCTGAAACATTCAATATTAACCTAGTTCTTTGTATATCGTTCTTTTGACTAATATGAGCAATCATAGTGTGAGAAACATTTTTCTTAGTATAAAATCACATAATCATGAAAAAAATACTTATAGGATTCCTAAATAAGGATTTATAATTTTAAATAAATGAATCATTATCATTAGTAGGAGAGACATTCCTAGAAATAGCTATATAGATATCCCTAGGGATCTCAAAAAAAAATTGTCATCCTTGTTTCCAAAGTTTTAGTGATACTTTCCTTTGATACCAACTATAGAGACCCATGCATAACAAACATGTATATTACATTACATTAGATTAATATTAATAAAATTACACAATTACATGATAGGGGATTGTAATAGTTTAGAATCAATTGATACATAGACCAGATACTTTTATTTTACATGATATATATTCAACAACACCCATTATGTCATTTCCCTTTTGTACCGCTAACTAAAATAATTCTTTATAACCTGGTGAATGGAAATATATAAAATGGGTGAACATAGATGCTCCATTATGGTAAACTAAATATACACATAATAATAAAATGGGAGTATGGTTATGATAACATTAGAATAGGATTTGAAGATAATACTCGACATATCAAATATCATATACATGAGTCATATCAAAAATAATGTTAGTTTACAATACATGAATCATAATGAAATCAAGAGAATAATCCATGAAAACATAACATAATAATAAGGAATAGAATTTGTGGTAGACACATAAGAAAAAAAAATGATTTCCATAGTAGTTAGTAAATCACTTCCAATGTCATCTTAACAGTATATGCTTACTCCCCATACCATCTTGGTGGTCATGGTTCACTACCATGACCATAATAGTAGTGTAGGTTCAACCCTAAAATCATATTAGGAGACGAATTCCTTTAATGAAATGAGTTCACTCCATATTCCAGCCCAGTAATACAGAATTGGGTGCATGTATAGTTCTAACCCTATATAACTTAACCGAGTTCACCCCTCATTCCAACAATCTATCACTGAACCGAGTTCACTCTAAATTATAGAAAAAATCATACCCATGAGATAAAAATATTTATTCAATGCATTTGAGAGAGATATATGCCCCAAATAGCTCATAATATATGAATTCATACATGCGAAACATTATCATAAAAGTGGTATCATATCCAATGAAATGATAACTGTATAATAAAAATGTAATAATATCATAACCTATAGAAAAATATATTGTTTTCGTAATAATTTCATCAAATCATTACATTTGAAAAGAATCATGTTTCTTATGTATATAACCTATGAATATTTAAATGGGTTTTATAAACATATCACCCATTAAAGAGAAATGGGTTTCCTAAAAATATAAACCATTATAGTGAAATGGGTTTAATAAACATCATTCCATCAAATCATATACCACTTAGAGAATGAATATAAATTTAGTATTTTGATAATTTCTCAAAAAGGCATGAGTAACATTATATTTTTTAATATTACTTGGGAATTTTTTTTGAAATATCTTCTAAAAATATTTCTTGAGGAAAATAACCTTTCTTTTTAAAAAATCATTTTTAAAACATAAAAATATTTATATCAATTTTCTTTTAAAATAATCTAATCATTTAGATAGGACAGTTGAAATCTGTTTGAAAACATTTTTCCATGAAAACATATTATAGAATCCGAAAAATATTATTAAAACCATTTACATTGAAAATTTATAGACAAATCATGAAAAAATTTGATATCCCATTTCTATGAAAATATATAAAATACACATGAATATATTTTGAATGCATTTTTCCATGAAAAGTTATAAAATAAGCTTGAAATTTGTTGGAAAATATTTTATTCTTGAAAACATATAAAATTAGATTCCAAATATATTTAAAAAAATTCAATAAAAACATAAAAAAGGTGATTCAAAACATTGAAAATAGTTTTTAACCAGAAAATGTTTTCAAATCCATTTTTAGAAAACTTGGTTATGAAATCACAATTATTTCCCACCGAAGGAGAGATTACGTTTTATTTTCTTAAAAAGGAATTATATAATATTTATAGTACCAACCAATAGAAAATGGTACTCTATATAAAGATATAATTAATAACCAGAGGAGATAAAAATTCATTATTTTTATTAACAGATGGATCAAAATATTTAATCAATTTAAGCATAATAGTAAACAACACTAATAAAAGATAACATTGTATAAATAAAATATTACCAATTTGGTAATGTTAAATCATAATATACTTGAGATAATAAATTTAAATTAAGAATAAAATATCATGGATGTATGAGAATCATGATATAATATGTCAAAAGTAATTATATACATTCCATAGAAAAAACAATAGGTGCATAACATGGCATGTATCTCAAAGATAGAAACTTGAGACATAAATTACTTTACCAATTTCGAAAAAAATTAACAACAAACCCCATGAAATAAATATCATAAAATGGATATCTATATAAACATAAATTTATTTTAAATAATAATATAATATATTTTTTTTAGTTATAATATACACCACATATAAAATTAGTGGTGAATAAGGCATGTATCTCTTGGATATAAAAAGTGCGATGGAAAAACCCATAACATAAGTCTTGACTTTCTTTATACACATTAAAAATTAAAATATAATAAATATATTTTTTTTATAAATATATACCAAATAACCCAATTCCAATATATCATAACATATATAATTCCTTAATTATATTATATTACCTATTTATTAACAGTTCCATGTTAATGAAATTTTTCGGGTAATAACTAATTTGTTTAGCATACATGTTTTTTCTTGTTATTGTTGGTACTCTTAAATTGATCATGATATTAGTTTTCTAGAATGAAAAAAATGAGTTTTATATCATATATATTTTTTATAAATATATTTATAACAACCAATAAAAGATAGATATATAGAATGGAATACATAATTCATGGAGATAGTAAGCCATATGTACACATGCATCGTGTTTCTATTTTCTTATAGTAATGAATGAAATAAAGTAAATGACATATACATACATACATACATATATATATATATTATTCTTGTTGAGTTATATATAACATTATTAATCCCATTGGAATACATTCCATATAATGTGTGAATGAAACACATCGCTTTGAGAAGGAAGAGGTCCACATGTCCACAAACGATGTTATTGTATTTACACCAAATTTAAAGCAAGAATATATTATATATATAATAATTCTATAATCTTAAATAAATTATAAATAAAAAATATATCATATATAAATAGTGTTCCAATGCAACAACCCAATAATTTTTCAATAGAATTTCTATTCTTATAAATAATTTTAACGATATAAAATATACACATATAATTGGGAGGTCAATGAAAACATTTTTTCAATATTTTTAGAATGAAATAATTAATGTGTAATGAAATTAGGGCACCTATACTGATAGAATTTTAAATTGACCCATGAAATAGTAACATTACTGTTATGAATAGTAATTTGGACAAAAAAATTAGAACCCCACCTTCAAAATTATTAATAAAATTTAGGTATATTATAAATTAAAATATTATATAATTATATAATAGTATAATTAAATAGATGTTTTAAAATTTAAAAATTAATTTTTGGTATTTTTTTAAACGTAAATTATTTTTTATAATTTTATAATTAATATAATAATTGAAAGGAAATTTTAATACCATTAAAAATATTCATGACATATTAAAATTTTACCTTATGATTATATGAAAATTTTATGAGATATTATATAATTTTTCAAAGTGTCTTAAAATTAGTTATAATTTTAAAATCATTAGTTTTCGAATAAATTATTATGTTATTTAAAAATCAAATATAAACATTTTAGAAATTATTCCTATAAAATGGAGTTAGTTTTGGAATTATATACATCAAAAAATGGTCATAATTATTTTTTGGAATTTTTCTAAAATAGTTGATTTTTTTGTGAATAATAAAATATGAAAAAATTACTATATAAGATATATACATGAATTATTTAGGATTGGATGATGTATTGATGATGTAATTCCAATATCATGAACATTACTTCACTATTTACTATATTTTTTCATTAAAAACCATTCATACTAAAGATAAAAAATAATAAAATACTGAATTAAATAATAATAATAAACACCCCCTCAACCCCTATAAATACCACCCCACCACCTATTCTCATGAAACATCCCAAGCCTTGAATAATTTATATATTATGACCAATACTCATCCCAAATCTCTCCACCATTTCTAGGATCCTTTGGTATCAAAAAAATACCAAGAACATATTCCCTATGGATCTTCTCAAGGGGAGGAATTTAAGACATAAAATCCCCATTAAATTTCTTTTAAATTCTATTCAATTTAATTTATTTTCTTATTATTATTTAACCACCCCTTTTCCATGTGTAATTATTTCTATTTTATATTTTATATACTGGATTTTTTTATGTTATTATAATAATACATCATCAACCCTCTTTTCCTCTTACTTTTATTCGAAAAATTATAACCTCTTTCATGACGTGTCTATTTACCACCATCATGGACGATGAATTTTAATTTTCCATTACTGCCTTCATGAAAGGTCATTAAACCATTAATATGGTATAACAGGATTTTATTATAAATATAATATTTCATGTAATTATATGGAATCAATATATAAATATGATATTAAATAAAATGGTTTGAGTTAGTTATGGTAGTAAAATCAACAAAACAAAAAAAATCATTTTCATTAACTAGTTATCTAATTATTCATATTCATACAACATAAACAAATAATATATAAGATAATATAATCCTATAGTTGTTTATTAATAAATATAATATCATTTCAATTGAATTATCCTAATTTTACAAGAACATACATACATGTATACAAGAAAACTGATTAATAAATCCAAGAAAACGAGCACTCTAAGGATGATGTAATTGAGACCTATAACACATCATAATGGAAAACAATGAACATAAATAAAATATAATAAATAAAATAAATATTTAATAGATTCTATAATTTTTAATTTATTATCCTAATTTTATTATCTAAGATACTATAATGAATAAAGCATTTTGAAATATGGTAAGTGGATTCTTGAAGACAACATCATTTATTTGCGTTCTTCACCTTTCATGCCAAATATCAATGTGGATGTCCTTGAAATATTCCTAAAAAATTTATTTTTACTTAAAATTTATTTTTATTCATATAAATTTTTCATGTCTGATTTTATGAAAAATAAAATTATTTCCTAAAAGTACTCTTGTTTCCTAAGGATATTTTTATTGTTGCTAAGTTGTTTCTTTCTCACTCAAGAATGATGATTTTTAAGAAAATTATTTTATAAATAATTCATTTTGGAAACCCAATGTTTACTCTGGAATGTATTCTATATGAAATTATGATCATTCATTACTAAGGGTAATTTTATGTCTATGACTGATTTATGTTCTTTGTGCCATGCATGATTATGTAAATCTTAGGATGTGATTGGTGCGTCTATAATTATATAGCACTCCAATGTGTTAGGTAATGTGATGTATCTAATGAAATAAGGTGAAATAGGAATGAACATGATGATATCCTTATTCCTAATGATGTTTTTATTATTACACACATATGTTATGCATAAACTTTATATCTTCATTCTTTACAAATATGTGTTGTAATTGTCTACTAGGAATAGATGTTTCATTTTTATGCATCACCATATTTCACGTCATTTTCTAATGATTCTTATAATAAGTATGATGATGATTATTTCATTATTCTACAATTATTATGATTATTCTCACCCCATGTTATAATGATTCATGTTCTTATCCATCCTCTTACTAGGATATTATTTCACACCCTATATTTATTTATATCCTCCATTTATTAATTATATATAGGGGAATATGAAGGCCACTAAGAATCTATAGAAGAAGGAATTAAATTATTGTTTATGTTTTAATATCTAAAAGTTGTGTAATGTCCTAATTTTCTATATACATAAGAACTTTGTATCCTATTTTTGTAACACATTATATTATTTATGTTCAAAATGATATAATAGTAATGTAAGAAAAATTAAGGCTTTTATAATTGGTATTACAGTACTGTCTAGTTTATTTGTTTTTTAGTTTTATAAAACATAAGTAAAAGACTATGTATATGTAAGCACATAAGAATATTTGATTTTTAGAAATGATAAACATAAATAAACCCAGAAGATATTCCTTAAGAGATAATAAGAAAAGGAATAAGTTATTTACTCATGACTTTTTGACTTATGTCTTATTCAAACATTTTATATTTTTGAAAAATTTTATAACCAATATGATTCAATATAATAATCATTGTGATGTAAAATATAGAAAATTCCTGAAATACATACCCAATTTCTTTGGAGGTAAATTTTAAAATATCTTGTTGATTCATATAAAAATGTCATAGTAAATGAAAAAAAATACCTAAATAGTTTGGAATATACTCCTTCACCAAAGAGGGAAAAATGAGATATTAGGTCTTTTATGTAGCAACACCCAAAGACATTTAGTGGATCTTCCAATCCATGAGTTTCAGAACAGAGGGTAATTTAAACAGATAATATCTTTTCAATGAGTCATTATAATGAGATAGATTGGGCGACACTAACTATTTAACATTTAGATAAGGAGGTCAATCAATGGTGGGTGTTGATTATGAACACCAAGATGAAGGATGAAATTGTAGTGTTTTAGTGGGAAGACTTTAAGAAAATATTTCAAAACAAAAATTTCTTTTAAACTCATCATATGAACATGGAGAGATAATTTATAGAGATGATGTAAAAGGATGGTTAATATGTCATGGCTTATAAATAAAATTTATCAATCCCTTGAAAAGGATGCCTAAGATTTTATTTTCAATGATGATAGGAAAATAGATATAATATTTACTATTTTATAACCACACATTCATTATACTCTATAATTATGAGACTTTTAGTGTTATGAATTTTTTGTTTGATGTGATGTTAAAGTGTAAATAGATTTTGGATAATGGTCCCATCGCTCTTGAGATATGAAATGAATGGTGGTGTTTCAAAGAGGATCTAATCACGAAGGGGTAATAAATAAAAAACCACTCATATGTTCATAATGTTGGAAGAGGAATCATGGTAATTTCCTCAAAGGGTGTGGTAAACTCACTATGTGTGGTATATAATTCCATCAAAGTCATTAATTTCAAATAAACTTTTGGAAGAATGGAATTTGGGTGGAGGAATTGGGAGAACCACCCATGGCTCAGTTATTCAACTATATTTAGCAAGGTCACTATGAATACTAGTTCACTAAACCTACACCCTTTTAGGGTAATTACCGTTATCATAAACCAACGAAAAAAATCAATGTAAATCATATTCCCTCCCTACTACTAAGGTGGAGCAAAAAAATGATGTGGTGATAGATACACTAGTTATTCATTCAGGAATAGTGAATCTTGTATAATATTTTGTATCTAAATATTCTTTTATATCATTAATTTTTAGTAGAACTATTCAAACCCAACCACAAAATATAATGGTTTAGTTGCATATGAGAAAATATAATGGGGAAATAATTTCATCCAATGTTTGTAATTCATCCTTGGTAAATTCATGAATACTATACCTCTAATATAATATTATCTAACTTCTTTTTATGGAGTTTTATGCTATATTTGGCATGGACAAGATATCTTTATACAAAACCAACATCATCTATCAGGAAAGGAAGATCACTCTACACATACTGATGTATCCACTAATTCGGTAAAATTGAAAGGTGGATGATTATTATCCATCAGATTTATCATATCAATTAAGGATATTATTTCCAAATAAGTAAGAATATCTAGCTCAAATGATCATGGAAAATGAGAGAATCATGGTTGAAGACATTCCCATTATGAATAACTACACTGATGTGTTTCTTGAAGAATATCATCGTCATATTCCAAACCAAGAAATTGATTTCTCAATTGAATATACTCTTATATATCAACATATATCTAATAAATCATATATAATGACAACCATTGATTTAGAGGATCTAAATAAGTAGTTACAAGAGAATCTGCACAAGTGTTTTATAACCCCTAGTGCTTCACCATGGGGTTCCCCATTCCACTTTTTCAAGAAGAAGGGTGGATCAATGTGTCTCTTAATTTCTAATAATTATATTAATAAAATCATGTTAAATAATAGGTATCCCCATCCACTAATAGATTAATTGTTTCATCATCATAGTTATTTCAATTATTTATATAAGGTGACCTTTTATGGGGAACCACCAATTATAAGTGATGAAAAATGATATTCCCAAGAATTAATTTTTAACTAGGTATGGATTGTATGAGTTTCTAGTAATTCCCTTAGTATATAATAATTTCCCTACAATTATCATGAATTTTATTAATATATTATTCCAATAATACATTCAAAAAATATGGGTAGTATGTATCGATGATATTCTCATCTACTCCATGATAAAGTGGGAACATGATGAACATATAAGGATTGTGATGGAGACCTAATGGAAGTTGAATTTTTTCCCATGTTCAGAAACTATTATTTATGGATGATAAAATTAACATTATTGGGACACATGATCACAAGTTGGGGAATTTTTGTGGACCCTTCAAAAACAAAGGCAATTTAAGAATGGCTCGGACCCGCAAGTGTAACCAAAATCTACATTTTTCTTCGATTAGTAGTGTCATACTGAGGTTTTCCAAGAAACTTATCTCAATAATTTATCATACTATCAAATATCACAAATAATGGGGTTAAGTATGTTTGTATGGAATAATGTGAGGAAATATTCAAGGAGCGATGACTGATGTTGATTGCTACACCTATAATCATATTACTAATACTTTGACAATGTATTGTGATATATAGTGACACTTTAAAGAAAGGATTGTGTTGTGCGATTATATAGAATGATTAATTCATAGAATTAACCTCAAGAAAATTTTAAATTCTTTACCCAAACTATCCCACACATGATTTGTTGTTCGTATCTATGATCATTGTATTGAAAATATGCCAGTATTATCTCTACAGGAGGATGTGTGAGATATATACCAATTATAAGAGCCTAAAATATATATTTAATCTAAATGAAATTAATATGAACTATATAATATGGGTAGATATCATCATTGATTATGGATAATCAATCCAATATAAACATAGGAAGGGAATTTTTTTCATATTTTCTATATAGAATGGATCTTGAATCATTATCAATGATTTGAATTTATAAAGATCCAATCATTTTATATTTCCAAACGATGAAAATGGGAAAAATTAATTAAGGAACACCATCAATAATTTCTCAAATTATTTATCTACCACCAGTCATGCATAAAATAAGTATTTTACAAAGAATTGATTAGGAAATTCACAAGAAGGTGAAACCATAAGAAATGAGAAATCCTCAGAGTTCAAAATTATTGAGGAATGAGTTTTAATAATTAGGTCGTGACAATCTGTACAATCCAATCTAGAGATAATGAATTTTATTTTGATAGATACACATATATAAACCTTATTTATTCGCCAAGGGGTCATGAAGATGTATCGAGATCTAAAAGAGAACTGTTAGTGAGATAATATGAAGAATGAGATCACTGAATATATACCAAAGTGACTGGTATATTAGAATATGATTTTTAATGGAAAATGTATAATGTAATCATGAATCCATTACTCATTAAAACCTAGAAAATGGAAAAATCACCATAGACTTTTCACATGACCGTAAGAATACATTCCTAGAAAATAGTGCTATATTGTTTTTTCTGGATCGTATTAAAAATTGAACTCACATTATCAAAATCCAATAAAACATTTCACTGGATCAAAATTAATGTATATAAAACAAAGATTTGGAAGGTATAGATTTATTAAATTTATTTATTTTATCCCATTGTGATCCATGATTCACCTACAACATCAGGGAAAAATCTCTATCATGATATAAATATTTAGCTGAACTTCAGTACGACTTATCATCCTCAAACTAGCGACCAATAAAAGAAAAATATTCATAGGTTGTAATACTTCTTCAGAGAATTTACTATAAACATAAAATAAGTATGGGACCATCATATTCCTCTAACTGAGATCCCTTAAAACAACAGTTTCCACTCATTCATCCAAATGGATCCATATGAAGCCCTTTATGGAAAAAGATGATGAACACCATAATGATTCGATGAAGTCAGTGAATATAAACTTCTAGTACTTTAAATAAACTTTTAAATAGTGTCTAGGTGAAAAAATTTCAGCATCACATCAAGGAAACCAATATTTGGAAAATTTTATATGAAGGAAATCACTGAAAATACATGAATTTTATGGTTGGATACACTGTATTTCATCTGGACACATCTATGGAAGAGCATCATGATATTTGGGAAGAAGTAAATGGTAAGTCCACAGTACATATTATTCATAATTATTAATGATAATGTTGGACCTATCTAAAAATAACAATCCCTTCCACTAATATTGTCTCATGTACACATTATTTTACATGTATCCCTCTCGAGGAACTACATAATAGATTCCTCATATGTACTACATCCAGAGGTGATGTAGATAGAAAATAATCCTTCTTATGAGGAGCATATAATGAAGAACATGGACTATAGTGATAATATTCTATGAAACATGACTACTAAAATGGTCAAATTACAATGTTGGAAACATAATTATGAAGAGGGAACATGGGAACTAGATGAAGTGATGAATGAAAAATGTCCACAGTAGTTTATGTGAAATAAAAATTTACAAGAGAAATATCAAATGGGGAAATAAATAATGAACCAAGATATTATCAATAAAGTATACATTCTTATAATAATATAATATGGTATAAAACCAAAACCTGTAATAAATATCCCAATAAAAAATAATTATTATAAATTATTAATGAAATAATTTATGTTTAATGAAACTAAATAACCTATACCAATGAAATAGTTACCAGAAACATGGAATAGTGACAAGACCATTAGGAATAATAATCTAGACAATACAATAGTATCATATCCTATTATGGAATCAATAAAATTTAGGCATCTTATAAATTAAAATAATATATAATTATATCATATTATAAGTAAATAGATATGTTGAAATTGATAAATTATTTGTTTCTATTAATGTAAACCGTAAATACTTATTTATAAATATGTAAATAATATATTAATTTTATATTATATATGTTTTCATGACATAGATTCATAAAATTATTTTTAGTATTATGATTATAACATAATTTTATGAGACATTAGTAAACACTTTAATGTGTTATAAAATCGGTTATAATTTTAAAATAAATATTATTAGAATAAATGATTTTTTATAAATTATTTAAATTTAGAATATTTATAAAAATTTTTTCTTAAATTTGAATTTATTTTTTAGTTTAACATGTTGAAAAATGGATAGTTATTATTTTTTGATTTTTCAAAAATACTTTGATTTTGGTGAATAATGAAAAACGATAATTTACAATATAAGCTAAATATATGAATTTTTATGTCATGAATGATGTATGGATGATGTAAGAACATAATAAACAATAAAGAATCCCTATTTACTATATTTAAAAATGGGAATAAAATTAATTCATATCTTTCAGCCAAAATTTTATAAAAATGAAAAAACAATAAACAAAAAACACTTCTCTCCTTCCCTATAAATATCACCCCTCACAACCTCTTCACCTCCACCCAAAATGAAATGATGATTAGCTAGATTCTGACCAATCATATTTCCAATACTCTCCCCCACATCCATGATCCTTTGGTCACAATAAAATATGAAATCTAATTTTCTTATAGAGTTTCTCAAAGTGAGTAATTTAAGATGTAAAATACTTATTCATTAACATTTAAATTCGTTTCATTTTTTTCTTTTCTTATTCCGTCATCACACCCCTTTATCTGAGAGGATATATAACTAAATTATATTATATATACTTCAATTCTATTATTTTAATTTAATAATCCATCCTCAACACTCTTCTCCTCTAACATTTTACTCTAAAAATGAGAAATCATACATGATGTGTTGATTTACCACCATCGTGGACGATGCATTTTCATTTTCCATTACCATCATCAATTATGGTCATAAAACCATTATTATACTTAAATAATATATAATTATAAATATTATATGTCAAATAATATTCTGAAAGAAATATATAAACAATATATTAAAGTAAATGATATGAGTTCGTGATGGTCATAAAATCTGCCAAATAACATAAATCATTTTCATTAACTACTTATCTATTGATTAATCATCATACAATATAAAAAAATTATATATATGGTAATTTAATATTATGGAAGATCGTAAATAATAAATAATAAAAATTTAGGTGAATTATCCTCATTTTACAAAAACATCCTTAAATGTATACTAATAAACTGAACATTAAAATGAAGAAAACAAAGACTCATTGGATGATTGAATTAAACACTATAACACATCATAATGGAAATAAAAAAATCTAATAAAATTATAATAACTAAAAAAACATGTACAATAGTTTCTGGATGGATTTAATTAATTAATCTAATTTCATTATCCTATATATTAATGTGATGAAAGCATTCAAACATAAGGTAAAGGTATTATCAATCCCACCTTCTATTATTTATTTTATTCCACTTACACTTCAAATTTTAGTGTAGATGTTCTTGAAATATACCTCGAACATTATTTCATTTTACTTAACTTTAATTTTCTATAATATAAAATTTTAAAATATTATTTTATGACAAATAAAAATATTTTCTAAAAGAAGTCCTATTTCAATAAAAAAATTACACTTCTTGAGTTGTTTATTTCCCACTCTAAAATGTTAATGTTTATGAAATTTAAGTTATACTAGGTTTTTTTGTGAATGAAATTTTTTATTCATGAATATATTATTTACATAATGAACCAATTTTCATTACATGGGTTATTTTATTCCTAATATTGATACATGTTCTATGTAGAATTCATGATTAAGTAACTGTTATGATGTGATGGGTGCACTCAGAATTATATATTACACCAATGATTTGGGTAATGTGATGGATATCATTGGATAGGGTGAAATATGAATGAACATTATGCTAGAATTTTTCACAATGATTATGTTATGTTTATACAAATATTTTTGTGTGTGAACTTAATGCTATATTTAATTTAAAATATGTGTGGTACTTGACCTCTAAGACAAGATGTTTCATTTTGATGAATCTCCACATTCCATTCCATTATGTAATTTTTTCTATTAGGATTATTTTGATGATCTTATTATTATGTTTTGGTGATATAAATTATTCTCACACTGTGTTATATTGATTAATGTTAATTATTATCTTATTATTGGTGGTCTATATCACTGCTTAATTTAATTTATATCCTCAGGTGATTTATTACACTAAAGTGAAAATGAGGTCCACTATGAATATAGATATTAATGAATAAAATTAATGTTTATCATTTATTATGGAAAAATCATGTATGGTCATAATATTCCCAATACTCTAAACCATTGGATCCTGGATTTGTAACACTATCATATTTCTTATCATTAAAATGATATAACAGTAATTTATGAAAAATCAAGGTTGTTATATTCTATCATAATCCCAACCATTAATGTTGGTACTGAAAAAAATGAACAATATCATTTCTTGATATAGTGGTCCACCAAACACTATAATTGTTAGTTCATTACACATTAGATGTAAGTGTGTGTATGTTTAGGTTGAACCCTTGGAATAGAATCGAATCGGTATATTAAGGATACTATTTTTTTTTCCAAAATCATTGAATAATAATATCTTCTATAGTGTATAATTAAAATAAAACATAGGAGATTGAGGAATGATGTTACCTCCTCTTTGTGTAACTCTCCTTGGTTTAAACCAAAGGGGTTATTAGGATATAATTCATGATAAAGGGAGGATTTTAGTATTTTGGGAGGGATTTTGGGATCCTATTTTTCAGTTTTTGGGTGATCCAAAGGCTTTGAGGGGTGTAAATAATTGGTAGGGGTGAGCGCATTTTTATAGTTGAGGAAGTGTGGAATTTTGGTAAATTTTTCAAAATGGAATTCCATTCATGTTATCCCAATGTCATGTGGCTCCAATAATGGTCACCATTAGATACATGATATAATTGACTCGAAATATTATTATCCAACTAATTTTGGAAAACATTCTATGTCATTTGGGGCCTTATGTAGAAGGCATTGTTATTTTTCAAGAAAATTTTTTTAAAAAAATTTTTTAATTAATTTTAACATCATTCAATAATATTTTTAGTAAAAAAATAATTTAACATATTATACAATATTAATTATGATTATTAGAAATATGAAATCCCTTTTTAAAAATTACATTCCCCAAAATTGTATAAATTAATTTAATATTAATCCCATAGATGGGATGACCTTGCGGTGGATTGATGTTAAAAGGTCCAAAAGATTGATATGCTTTTATATCCAATTTCTTTGGAAAATTTATTATAATGACCTTAATTATATTACATGATGTATAATTTATCAATTTATATTTTAAAAAAATAAACTCATGCCTTAAATATTTAAATGAATTATATGAAAATGAGTTTTCATATAAATACAATGTTTTTCATTATTAAAAAAATTAATCATCCTAGAAAAATACAAATAATTCACTGAAATTAAATATTTATGTTTTCCTTCAAAAGATGAAATTTATTGTTTTAAATAAAAATTATAAAATACCATAAATTATTTTTAAAATGAGTTTCCATTAAAAGGTTTTAAAATTTAAATTTTAGAAAAAATCATCTATTTATTCATAAAATTGTATTTATTATTATCTTATACCTATCAAATATATTGGATGAGTATAAAAAATATTTAATGAATATAGAATAATGAAATATTATCTAAAACAATAATCAAAATTGGTTAGTTAAATTTATAGAAGTAAAATTATTTTTTTACTTTGATAAATAATTTTCTATGAAAAGTAACTACATTATTTTCAAAATTTTATCTTGTAACGTCTCGGTTTCTGAAGCTGCCCAGAAGCGTCCAGTACCCGGTTGGTCATATGGCCTCAAGCGAATTTCCCCAAATGCTAGAGGCTGAGGAATAGCAGCGAGGGCCTTGGGTGTGATAGTGGGGAAACAATGCCCTCATTGGCAGAATAACTCATCAGAAGTAAAACTGATAACAATAATGGAACCTGTAAAAGCATGCAATAAGTAAACCGAGTAATACTAAAGAAATAAACTAGAGAACACATATATAAATGACACATTACACATATGTCTTGGAAATCATCCAAACAAATCATAATGCTGGAATACAGTACTAAACCAAAGTGCAAAAAAACAGTAAACAGATCCATTGCATCACAAGCCTCAGCTTGGTCCCATGCACCCTAGATCCATAACAATCATGTACATGAAGTATATGGTAACTTTACCTTATATATACCTACAAGAATATAATCTATTTGCACCCAAAATCATGACCCAAAAAGGGTGTGATAATAATCCCAATAGGCAACCACCCAATGATCTATGCCTAAAAGTCAGTGAATATATATGGAAGTCTATAACAAATTGAATTAGTAAAAAAAGAAGTACACATAGTTACAATCCTACAAATTCAATTGAATTCATATTCATATATCAATTAAGTATCTAATCAAATGAAGGTAACCCATTGGGAAGTACTCACATCATAACCCCTCTAGTTCAACCAAAACAAACAAAAGCAACCCTCTAGGATGTAAACACAGTCTAACCTCTCTAGTTTAGCTTTAGTAAAGATACTTTGAGGAATAAATCACCATAAATTCCCCATGTGGTCTCGTATCGGTATCTAATAGGCACTATGTAAAAGAAATCAACGTCAAATTCCTCCTAAGGCTTGCATCAAGGAAGTACAGACACTCTAATAGAGCACTTATGTATATCCACTTAGGGTCTCGCAACATAATAGTAAACCGACACTCTATAGAAGCCCTCAACATCCATTATCCATATGGTCAACTGCACTTGGTTCACACAACCATGTGTAAGACAATCATGTACAATGATACATGGAATCAAAAGTAAACCTCAAGAATAACTAGGCTAAACAATCTACATCATATCATAGCATGTCATATAATAATCACTACATCCTAACAATAGTAGTCATGGGAAACAAAACTGACTAGTAGGCGAGCCAGAACAAATAGTCAAATTAAGAAAATAGGGAAAAAACCTCCATAACATGGAAACATTAACCATATTCATAAAAAATAAACATCTCTCCAAAAAAAGACATATAATGAAAAATAGAGATAAAAACCATAAACAAGATATACTCTATTCTTGTGTATTAGGCACTTTTGCACATAAATTCAAAGCATATCTACGGACAGGAACAAACCACATACCTCGGAGTCATGAGGTCGATATACATGATCCTCAAACCATGAATCACCATAGAATTCCGTAAATCTAAAAAATTTATAAAAATGTTCAAGTGAAGATAAACTGTGAGGGAGAAGATATCAAGATAAGAGTTTCAAGAAGAAATTATAACTCACCATTGAGATTAAAATGCAATTGAAGGTGGTCGAATCGGATAACGGACAGCAAGTTGGGGGCTTGGAGAAGATTTGTAGTCTTAAAGATGCTCTCAGATGAGTCGTGAGAAGAAGAAGATAGTTCTGTCCATCAGATGCGATCCCTGTCCACTTAATGAAAAAAAAAATCATAACGTGTATTTTTAAATCACACGGCATGTACATTCCTTTTCCGGCCTCCGCTTTAGGCAGTCTCCAAGTCACCACATATGGCCATGTACTTGGCTATTACTTGGTCAGTACACGGTCACCCGCGACAACTGAGTACACGGCGCATACATAGAGTACATGGCGTGTACTCTTGAAATTTCCAGAAACTCCTCTTTTATCAAAAAAAATAAAAAAAAGAAATACCATAAAATAAATATCCTGGTTCTCACAAACTTCCCCCTTAAATAAATTTGTCCTCGAATTTACCTAGAAAGGTGGTATAGAAAAATAATTCTCAAACAGCTCTAGAAATTTTGATTGAACATCAGTCTCCCTCCCCTAAGTCTCATCCTTCACTCGCGTGTGCTGCCATAGAAGTCATACCAGAGGAATAGACCAGCCACGGAGAACCTTCGCACACCAATCAATAATCTAGATAGGACGCTTCCCGAACGAGGCGTCCACCTCTAGCTCAACCTCCTCGGGTTGGAAAACTTGATACGGGGCTAAGAAGTAATGTCGAAGTTGAGAAACATGGAAGACATCGTGCATATCCTGGTACCTCTGAGGTTACTCAAGCCGATAGGCCACTGGCCCAACTCTCTCCAACAACTCAAATGGCCCAACGTACCTCAGAGAAATCTTACCCTTTCTCTTGACCCTCTTGTATCCCATCCTTGGTGTGGCATGTAGGAAAACCAAATCTTTGACCTCGTACTCTAGAGGTCATCTCCATCGATCGGCATAAGACTTCTGTCGTGACTGTGTAGTATCCATCCTCTTCAAAATCTACATTATCTTCTCTGTGGCCTCTTGAACAAGACAATGTCTTAGCATATCTGCCTCTCCGACAACCAGCCAACATAAGGTTGGTCAACATGGCCAACCGTACAATTCCTCAAAAGGTGTCATCTGAATAGTTTTTTGAAAAATATTATTATAGGAAACTCTACAATAGGTATGTTCTTCTCCCAAAAACCTCCAAAATCCAATATGGATTCTTGAAGCATCTCCTCAAGCACATGAATCGTATGCTCGGACTAGCCATCTGTTTTGGGGATGGAAAGTTGTACTCAGAAGTACCTGTGTACCCAAATCCCTCAGAACTCCCAACCAAACCCGGGAAGAAAATCGTGCATTCTTGTATGAAATAATGGAGTATAGAACCTCTTGTAGACATACAGTTTCTCAGATGTAAAACCTTCCCATCTAATCAACATAGAATGTCTCCCTGATTGGAAAGAAGTGAGAAACCATCATCAGTCTTTCAATGAAAACCCAAACTAAATCATTCCCTCGAGGTGACCTTGGAAAACCTGTCACAAAATCCATGTTGACATCATTCCATTTCCACTCAGAAATGGGTAAAAATTTCAAAATCCCTATTGTTCACTAATTCTCTACCGTCACCTATAGACAGGTGGAACACCTCATGACAAAACTAGCAACATCTCTCTTCATACATGGCCACCAATACTGATGTTTTAGATCTTGATACATCTTGGTGGCATCATGATGAACTGCTCAAACTGAGAAATGAAAGTCTCACATCAGCTCCTCGCGTTTGTATACTGGCACCCATACACACCAATGAAAACTCATGGTGTTATAATCACCTACTATCCATCCAGTAATAGGGTCCTATCCTGCAACACTCTCCAGTAGGACTAGGCCTTCAAAAACTGAGAGCTTCCACAATCGCACTTGACTAAGAAGAGTTGAGGTAACAGCTACAGAAGATAGAAAGGTCTTCTGCTGTCTGTTGTGAACCTCCAAATGCATCTCAGAGAATGGATCCATAAGCTACTTCTCACAGAAGGCCTCCTAAACTGCATGTATCTGAGTCCACATGCTCAACGCATCAGCCATTGTGTTTTCCTTTCAAGTCATTTAAGAAATCTCAAAGTCAAAAGACTAAAGGAACTCAAACCACCTTTAATGTCTTGAATTCAGATCGCGCTGAGTGAAGATATACTTGAGACTTTTTTGGTCAGTGAAAACAAAAAAAAAATCTCTCCCAACAGGTAGTTTTCCGATAGTGTAAATCATGAACAACAGCAATCAACTCCAGATCATGCATCAGTTAGTTCCTCTCATGTGACCTCAACTGCCAAGACCCATATGCAACAACCCCTTATCCCTGCATAAGCACTACTCTTAGCCCGATATCTGATGCATCATAGTAAAAATTATATCTCTTTTTGGGCTTTGTAAAAACTAGTATCGGTGTTGAATTAAACCACCCTTTCAGATCATAAAGGCTGACTCACAAAAATTTGACCACAAGTAATTTTCACACTTCTTAGTCAGGCCCGTTAGTGGCACAACTATGCATGAGAAGTCCCATATAAAATGCCAGTAGTAACCAGCCTTCCCTAGAATACTTCATACCTCAAATACATTCTTTAGATACTCCCAGGAAACTAATGGTCTCACTTTTTCTAGGTTAACTAATACTCATGTCTTTGAGATAACATGACCCATGAAGTGAATTTGGTTCATCCAAAAGTGTCATTTTGAGAGAATAGAATATAACTAATTTTCTCTCAGTGTACTGAAAACGATCTCAAGATTGATATAATTGTCAAGTTGAGTGTGATAGTACTCCAAGATATCATTCATGAAGACTACAATGAAATAATCCATGTATGGATGGAACACTCATTTCATCAGTTCCATGAATATTACAGGCACATTTGTGAGACCGAAAGACATATCCACATACACCTATAGACTATACCTGATCTAGAAGGTTGTAAGAGGAACAACTGATAGTCTGATGTGAAACTGATTATAACCAAATCTCAAGTCAATTATTGAGAACAACTGAGCTCCTAAAAGTTGGTCAAAGAGATCATCAATCCTTGGCAAGTGATATCGGTTCTTAACTGTCAACTGGTTCAACTTCTGATAATCTATGCAATTTCTAAGGGTACCATCCACCTTCTTCACAAATAGGACAGGCGATCCCTAAGGAGAAGTACTGGGTCGGATGAACCCTTTGCCTACAATTCCTCTAACTTCTTCTTGAGCTCCTGCAACTCAGGTGTAGCCATCCTATAAGGGGGATTGGACACCAGTGCCACTCCTGGCACAAGCTCAATATTAACGTATGTCTCTTGCTCTAGAGGTAAACTGAAAATTTCATTTGTAAATACATCAGTGAAATGATCCACCAATAGAAGAAAGTCAATCTTGTAAGTCCACTAGCCACCCAGATATAGACTATCAATATGGGATGTAACTCCCCCCAACCATTGATGCTCGGGTCCTACTCACCTCACCCGGACATCCCATGTGCCCTTATAAAGAAATGATCTACCCTCTGGTGATGTGAAACTTACCCTATGGGTATATATATCGACAAAATCCTGGAAGGTAACTAACCATTACATTCCGAGAATGAAATCGTAGCCTGTAATCATTAGAAAATAAAGGTTCTATAGGAATTCACACCCACCAACGTCAAGAGGGTACTCCTTGAACTGACATATAATAGGCATTCATGTCCCCAATGGTGTTTCCAACATCTAATCATCAGTAAAAGAAAAGATACAAAGCCCAAGGCTCTCCACAATAGCAATAGATATAAATATATGGGATTCCCATTTATCGAAAAGAGCATAAGATAAAACTGAGGCAACTATGATCGTACCTCGAACTGTAGAGGGTCTGAGATCCTTCTCATGCTAGGTCTGCTCCACTACAAATGTCTGACCTATACCGTGACCATGTGACCCTTCCAGACCACCTTAAGCTGATCCACCATGTTGTCTCTGAAATCCTGGAAATTGAACACCATGGCCACGAACTCCACCTCAACCTGAATGGTTGGAAGAACCCTAGTTCCCTATCTAAGGAGAAACTGGTGGTGATTCTCCTAAATGATTAGTCATTGAAGAACCAATTTCACTAGTTTCTGGTGAGAATATCTGATAGAAGTGCTAAAGATGACCAATCTTGTCGCATGATCGGCACTCCACTCAGTCTCTCGTGTAATTTGGCCTCATATGCCTTCTCTTCTCGCACTGGTAACACACCACCTTTCCACCATAAAAACTGTCCCACCTCCTCAGTTCCCCGCGCTTTGACCCCCTATGTTGCTTCCTAATGTTAGTATAAGGGGTACCATCTCCAGATGTCGAACTACCATGGATCTCCACTCAATAATCCCTCAGATTGTATTCTGTGATCAGTGCCTGGTTGACAATAGAAGTGATGGAAGTCAACCTGAATATTTTCACCTGATATCAGATTTAATGCAAGATTACATCCACAAAATTCCTTTCCAAAAATAACTCATCGCCTCCTAGGATTGGCATTATATGATGCAACTCTGCGAAGTGAGAATAATACTCCATAACAGAAAGAGTACCCTACTCTAGAATCCTAAACTCTCAGGCTCGATCGTCCATCAATGTCTCTATGTATAAGTAGTCAGAAGAGGTACACGATAACTTTTCCCATGCCATAACCTATTGGCGTCCCGCCTATCAGATCACATCCCACCATCTCTTGGTGGATTCCCAAAGCATATACGTAGCAAGATTCACCCTCTTCTCAAGAGGCATCTCTAGATGCTCGAAGATAGAAAGCATGGCTTCTAACCATGACTCTATAGCCTGAGATCCTCTATCCCCTATTAAAGATGGAAGATGGTGCTACTAGAAAACCCGCCTCAACTCTAACATAGAAGGGGTAGGATGAGGTAATCCTTAGATGGTCTGCATAAACCTCACAAAGCCCTCTCGGAACTGCGTTTCAGCACCTGTGTCTGGAATGACAACTATTTCCCAGACTGGCACAAATGGAGGATCTACTGGCAGTCCCTGATCAGCCATATCTAGTTTCTGTCCACTCCCATGTAACTAGAGAACAACTATAGGATGTCTTGGTGGCATGACTTTGTAAGGTCAAGTGCACTTCTTAGATCAATATTAACAGGGACTGAAACATAGAAGTGTAACAAGGGATCAAGAGAAAGAGAGAATTCATATTTTTCAAAACATAGTTACACAGTGTGTATATTACCTACTAGCTCAAGTCATGTAACACCCCATACACACGGCGTGTATATTTCCTACATAGCGTGTTCCCTTAAGAATTCATATGGGTTTGTCCTTCCATCAACTCAGGTCGTGTAACAGCCCATACACACAGTGTGTTGTCTTAACACATGACGTGTACTTGAATCATTCTCACCTACATGAGTTATTATACAAGGCTAAGACACAGGGTTCTCCTAATACAATAATACACAGCGTGTTAGTTCCAGACAAAACGTGTACAAGACAAACTTTACCGGCCATGTTGTTAGTTACATGGCCGGTTACACGGCTAACTCTACCTGGCGTGTTTCAGATGGAAACGACATGTACTAAAAAGATTTCATTGACATGTACTATTTGTTACATGGCTCTAAAAAAGGGTTACACTATAGGAAATGTTCAAGCTTGACACGGTGTGTGTGACATAGGTTTTTACCCATTTGTGTCGTTAGTCACATAGGTGGACACATGGTCAACACAACACATGGTGTACGTCCGGCACACGGCGTGTTCTACCAAGATTTTCCCAACACCGTATCTATGCCCACACAATTATTGAAATGGTTAGAGTCTACACATATTGTACATACCATAAACATTGTGTACTTAAGAAAAATAGTTCCTTCCTGAATAGAAGGACACATGTCATGTATTTTTCATTATATGCCATTTATTATGGGTTTATTCCAGACAGTAAGACTCAAAAACTATTTTGGAACCCAAAAAAACACTGAAACGAATATTATAGTGCCAGATTCCAATACGTGGGGGCCCATACTCCTCTCCAATCAAATCATGGAATCTTATAGGTTTCATATTGAAGGATAATAGTGTAATGATCCACTAAATTCCAATCTATGTGGGCCAAGGGCCCATAACACCTCAAGAACCAAAGTTTTCCATCCATTCAAACAAAACCTTACACAACCAATACCCTTTAAAAATTAGGTATTCTATTAATACATCTATCAAAAAAACATTCATATCTAGGACCACATTTATCACAACAACATGGAATCACTAATGCACTCTAAATGGCATGGCAGTAATGCATGCCATATGATTTATAACAAGTACCCATATGATGCATGAGATGGAATACCCTCATATCATCGGGTTGAAAAATAAATAGAACCTCAATAACATCAATGGTAACAGCACAAAACATGTGAATCACTCAATGGTAAAATCAACTCAACTGTAAAATTGCAAAACAAGAAAAAGTGAAATAATAGAGGTAAATTGACTTTTCCCTGTACACTGGTTAGCTACTCCCAGGAACAGCTTATTACCAACTACCTATTCCTTCATATCCATTCCTATAGGCTCCAAAAAATATGTCAAGAATAAAAGAAACCAATGATACCGCTTTGTAATGTCCCGGTTCTGGAAGCCGCCCAGAGGCGCCCCTTACCCGGTTGGTCACATGGCTTCAAGTGAATTTCCATGAACACTAGAGGCTGCTGACTAGAAGTGAGGTCCTTGGATGTGATAGTGGGGAAACTATGACATCATTGGTAGAGTAACACAATAGAAGTTAAACAGATAACAATATTGGAAGCAGTAAAATCATGAAATTAGTAAACAATGGAAGACTGAAAAAATAAACCAGAGAACAAATATATACATAATACAGGATATATAGGTTTAGGAAATCAACCAAACAAATATCAATGCTATAATACAATAAAAAACCAATGTACAAAATAAAACCAGTAAATAGATTCACTGAATTTTAAGGCTCATCTTGGCCCCTTTCTCCCTAGCTCCACAGAAATCATGTACCTGAAGTAGAAGGGTGTTTTACCTTATCTATACCTATAGAAATATAATCTTTTTGGGCCCAAAAGCATGACCCAAATAGGGTGTGAGACAAATCTCATAAGGGAACCACACAAAGATCTATGCCAAATAGTCATTGAATATATATGGTAGTCTTTAACAAAATGAATCATTAAACAAGGATGTACACATAGTAACAATCCTAAAAATTCAATTGAATTCATTTCAATATATCAGGTAAGTATCTAATCAAAATAAGGTAACCCGCCATGAATTACTCATAGCCTAACCCCCTGGTTCAAGAAAAACAAACCCAAGCAACCATCTAGGAAGTACACACAATCCAACCCCTCTGGATCAGCTTTAGGAGATACACTCTGAGGAAGTACTCGCTGTTAATTCCTCCTATGGTCTGGTATCGGTAACTAATAGGCAATCAGAGGAAGTACTCAATGTGAAATTCCCCTTGTGGCCCTCATCGAGAAACTAAAGACACTCTGAGGGAGCACTTACATCCTTCCCCTTATGGTCTCACAACGTAATAGTAAACCGACAATCTGGAGAAGCCATCGATGTCCATTCTCTCTATGGTCTACTACACTAGGTTCGCATGTCCCTATGTAATTCAATCATGCACAACAAGACATGTCATCCAATGTAAACCTCATGAACTAATTGGATAAAAAATCTATAGCATATCACAGCATTTCATAAAATAATCACTTCATCCTAACAATACTAGCCATGGGAAACAAAATAGCCTAGTAAGTAAGCTTGAACAAACGGTCAAAATAAGAAAACATTGGATAAAGGTCCATATCATGGAAAAATTAACCCTATTCATAAAAATACAACCTCTATCCAAACAAACAAGGCATAACATGCTAAATAGCGATAAAAACCATAAACACGCAATACCCCGTTCTTGGGTATTGGGCACTTTTGCACAAAAAAATCAATTACTATGTATGGAAAGGCACAAACCACCTACATCGGCATTGTGAGATCGATATACATGAACCTCGGGCCTTGAATCGACTTATAATGTCGTATATATGCAAAATGTCTAAAAATTTTCAATCGAGGATAACCCATGAGAGAGGGGAAATCAAGAGATGTGGTTCATGAAGAAAAGAGAACTCACCGATGAGATTCCAACGCAATCGACGGTGGTCAAATCAGATAAAGAATTGTGATTAGAGGTCTTAGAGAGGATTCATGACTGTATGGATTCTATTGGATAATACAGGTGAAGAAGAAGATGGTGATGTCCATCCGACGCAACCCTGGCCTGTTTAATGAAAAAAATAAAGTACATGGCATGTATTTTTAAATCACGCAGCATGTACTTGCCTTTTCTAGCCTCCGCTTTAGGTAGTATCTAGGTCACTATACATGTCCATGTACTTGTCCATTACCCGGCTGGTACATGGTCACCCGCGACAAATGAGTACACGACGTGTACTCCTGAAAATTCTATAAACTCCTCTTTTTCTCAAAAACAACCAGAAAAGAAAGACATTCTTGAAAAAGAAGATCTGGTTTCTTACAAATCTCATTAAATTATACTAATTGAAAACCAAAGGATTTATTTTATAAATATGTGCAAATAATATTTTCCCAATTAAGTTAATCTTATTCATAACATCCATTTCAATGGCTAGGTGTTATATATAATTATATTTTAATAATCAAATTATTATTATATTGTAATATAGTAAAACTTGGCCTTACATGTAGCATAAGTTATCGAAGGAACTTGGTTAATATGTGAACTACACTCAAAAAATTGATTTTCATGTACCAAATGGTAATATTATATTTTCATATATTATAAAATTAACTTGATGTTGTTTATATCACATTCCAAACATAGTGCTTTTAAATAAAAAAAATATTTAATGTTGCATGAAATGCCCAATACCAAAAAGATTAAATTTATTCAAAAAATAAATTTCACAAAATCTCAACGGTTTTATCGCCTCAAGAAACATTCAAGAGAGAAACACATAAATAGATTAACGTTTTGATGCATGGAAATACTGTGAAAAATTTATGGTCATGTTTATAGGACCATAAGATTCCCTAAAGAGTTTTTTATGGAACAAAATAGTATTAAACTAATGTTAATGTGAAACGATATGGCCAACATGACATGATAATAATAGGGGGAATACTATAAATAGTTCTAGGTATTACTTCTTAGACTATACAATGTCGGTTGGATTAAAGTGTTAGATCTCAAACCTATAAAAAGGGGAGTGACTCAAGTAGATATTTGTAGTGTGGTGTCATGAGAACCCCAAAGTGAATGAGGGTATAAGAGTCCCAACAACAAAATAAATATTATATAGAAAAGATTCATATATTTTAGGGTCATAATTTTTATAATATAGGTTCCTAGATTAAGTTCATATAATTCAGAAGAAAAAAAACATTGGACTTTCTATGTAGGAATGTATGTAGGGTGATGGCGTAGAAAACCCAATGTGAATGAAGTCCTAGGTGTCCTACTATTTCATGAAACATCCCAAATAAAACCAAAAAAAGTTTAAATTTATGATTCTTATACTAAAATTAATAGTTCATATTAATGGAGATCAAAAAATTTTAAAAAGAATTATGGTCCAGACATAGACCATAGGTTCTTAGTTTACATTCATGGAGACTGGACTCAGCGAAAGAATCTTTCAAAAACTGGCATATGTGGAATGATATAGTGACAAAACCTGATGTGAATGATGGTTTATGAGGCTCAATTCCACAAAAAAATCCAATGAATGATTTCACATAGTTTAAAATCATGTTTCATGGCTTCTTACTCCTTGTTTATGGTCTTGGAACTCGAACCATATACTCTTAGATTATGGTCATAGAGTTTTGACCCACCGCCTAGTTTAACATCATGTTCATGGGATGGGGACAAACTGTTTTATATAATATGGTAAGGAAGATAGTTTTCAAATAGTTTATTTTCATTAAACATTGATGCTTGTATGTTATTTTAATGGTCATATATAAAGAAAAAACATTGCAATGCAGTCTAACACTATGCAGCTAAGATGTTGGTATTGTGCAGTTTGTTGTAGTGTGGTAGGGTTGAAAGCTATTTTCCCATTTAATTTCATGCATCTAGAATGATATGTGATCCTCACACAATATAATGCCTGAGAAACATGGCATTGGTTGTAGGATTAATTCAATCTCTTTCTATGGTGATCAAGTAACATGCACCATTGGGAAAGACCTTGTGAATGTTGTAAGGTACAACCCAAATGGGCTTTAACTTTGGTGGCTTCATTCTAGGTATTATTAGCATTTAGAGAGATAGTACCATGTCACTGTGGTGGAAGGATAAGAGTATATCATTATTATTGAACGCCCATTTTATATGGATATTTTTCCTTTAAAAATAACTCAAGGCTTAAATCATGTTATTCTTAAGGGATTTTAGCTCAGCATGGTCGATTTTTTCAATTCTGTTTGGCATTTTCTAGTCCTAGATTGATATTTGGAGTTATGGAAACTAAATCTCAATATGATGTACTTTCTCTATTCTATAAAACATGGAATTTTTATTCACCTTTTTGGAATTTTTATTTGTCAAATTATAGTCCTAGAGGTTTTTTTGGAGATTATATGGCCAAATCTTCTATTTCTGGCCCACCATCTACTGAAAAATTTGGGAAAGGGTTTTTTTTAATAACTCACTCTATCCATTTTATTTCTCATGTTATTGGGATGTATGTTTGGACTAGATGTTTTTTATTTCATACAATATCATTAGCTAAGCTGCCCACATGATGGTGTTGTTATCAGTGATAATATCATGAGTAACTTCAAATCTCTAAATGATGTGGGAGATCATGAACCAAATCATACATCAAGCCTTGACATTATTGAGAGAGATCTATTCTTCCAACATGGTGATGAAAGTTTTCAAGGATATAATGAACATGATATAGTGAGATATCTCTAGTGTGTACGGTCCCATAACATCGAGTCCCCTAACTGAAAATGGAAAATAAAAATTGGATGTGTGAAGGGAGTTTGGTTTTTTATGGTAAAATATGGAATAGATCTAAAATCTGTGAAAAAAACATACTCAATGCAGTTGTGGAATATATTAATCTAGAAGTAGCCCAGTCTCCAAATATTATGGGATATATTCAACACTCAATGATGAGAACCACCTGATCTGACCTAAACTTCCTACATAACTTAGATAATATAATCTCCATGGATCCATTCGTGTATTATTCATTCAATCCATCATTTGTAGAGAGTATTTATGATTTTTGGACCACTCTACCGGGTGAATTGTACTGAGATTTGATGGATTTTCTCATTTTCATCTCTATCTAGTGGGATAGAACCCATATCGAGATACTCAATTAATGGGATTGTCTAATCAGAATCTTCTTCTGTGATGGTGGGATTCGATGGTCCCGATATAGAATCACGGGTAGTAAACTTGCTTACCTATTGGCTTTCCCCATCCCCAGGGGTGATTGAAGTGATGAATGTCTAATACTACACATGAAAGAATAGATCATCCCTATATGGCTCTACAAGAGATGCAACTAGATATGATTAGGTTTCTTCTTGACCATTATAGTACCAGGGAAGATTAGTAAGTTTTGCATGATAATGGAACCAGGCCATTAGTTGGTGATTTCATTCTAGTAAGGGAAGAGATCTAGCTTCTTAATAGTGTAATCACTATTAATCTATTGGAAGAATAATTTGGAATCTCCCTTCACATGAATGAATATAAATTCGATCCCAAGGGCCATCTCAGGGCAAGTAATGAGATATTAATACATTATCGCATTGTTGGTGTATTATTCCTTCAATATGAAAGAGTATTGAAAAAAACCTTTGCAATTGGGGTAAATACAACCCACATGCCCACTCATTTGAGCATGGGGTCCTTGTTACTTCTAATGTCTAGGTCCTAGGAGGCACCATAATAATTCATCTTCAAAAAATTAATATCTTGTTCCTAATAAAGGATACCCACATCCAGGAAATTTAAATCCATGTGAAATTTTTCTGGAGCCAGATGAGTGGCTAGAGATGCGGATAATTCATTACCCTTAACTATTTTCAATTGAATAAAACTAATTTCATAATGATGAAGGATAGATTCCCAATAGGCTAGCCATCACATCAACATGGGACAATTTAGGAAATACCTTTTCTGATCAAGTTGGGGACACTATCAATCTACGGTTATGTTATAAATAATACCACAACATCCGTAATTTGAAAACCAACATGAGAGAACTATTCTCATTAGGAGAGTATACGGTATCTATGTCGATGATAATGTGATTGAGATAGAATATACCGTTCTCTATAC